>OY728138.1:659118313-663918313 GCA_963277665.1 Viscum album
GATGTCACATATCTCATAGATGAGGTTTTCTCCATATTTTGTTGATTTGTGAATATTTATGAGTATTCATTCTTTTAATCTAATTGGGGATTTGGTGTATGGTTTTTAGAGGTTGACTCTAACGTATATATGTAAACCATCTCCTTCCATTTTGGTGTCATCTCACTGCCCGATGAGTATTTCCATTATCATGGCTTGATAAAATTTCATTATTTTCTTAAATAAATTATAATGACGACCATTTATTATTTTTAGGTGTTTTGATATTTTTTGGCATTTATTTCTGATGATTACTTGTTTACATTAACATTAAGAGATACGAGTTCTATACCTCTTATATAAATTGATAAACCTTTCGTGATTTCTTGTTTTAAATTTTATTTTCAACAAAATATTAAGTATATATAATATTTATGATCAAGTTGTGGTAATCTTTAGGATATTTTACCTATTTGAGTCATGAAATAGTGTAAATTATTTTTTAAAATACATATATTATGAAATTGTACAAAAGACGCATACAAGGTGTTTGTAAAAATGCCACCATGGTTTTATAATGAAATTATCTGAAGGTGTTTTCATGGAATGATGTGTTATGATTTATATAGAATTATTGGAGTACTTTTTTATGAATATTTTTCATTAAAATGTTGTTTTTATTGATTAAAAACGTTTTATTAAATGTGTTATGATTAGATTAAACACAATTTATTAAATGTAGTATGATTATATCATTAAGAAATCTTGACTACAAATTCTATTACTAGGGTTTATGACTTACACACTACCTGTCGTTGGAATTCCTCCTCCAGAGGAGGGGGGAGTCCCTCTTCTAATACTTACATCCTAAGGGATTCTACCACTTTATTGACCCATATTCTTTACCAACATTCCCTAGTATTCGGAAATTACCTAAAGCCCCATCACTCAAGCAAGGGTTCCCTAAGATTCCTATCTAACAGTTAGAGGTCACTGAAGCATCACCTTTCCTTATCTCTCTCTACACTACTACAAAAACGGGCAAGGGAAGCGCCCCCTTATATTAGCCCTAAGAAAAAACGCTGATAAAGGTTACCCTGTATGAGCGCTAAAATAGCGCTGATAAAAAGGCCCTTTATCAATGCTAGAAAAGCGCTGATAAAGACTCCCTGTATCAGCGCTAAAATTTTAGCACTAATACAGTAAGGATTTATCAGCGCTTTTATAGTGCTGATAAAGGGTACTATTATCAGTGCCAAAAAAGCACTGATAAAGGACACCTTTATCAGCGCTAAAATGTTAGCGCTGATAAAGGTAGTCTTTACCAGTACTTTTTTAGCGCTGATAAAACCTTAGTGAATTTTTTTATAAAGTCGGTTGCACAGTGCCTTCGTTTTATCGCGACCTAAAGCTCTCGCGGTACTGGAACCCTGTGACTCCCCTCTGCCGCCCGTTGAGATCACGTTTCCAGACCTCCGCCGCCCTCGCTTCTCGTTTCCAGACCTCCTCCGCCCGCTGAGTTCGCATTGTCGGACCTCCGCCGCCCTCGAGCTTCAGTTTTCCGAACCTTTGCCGCCCGCAACACTTTCAAGCTTCGGTTTGTCGGACCTCCTTTAAGGCATGTTTTCCAAATCTTTTTTCAATATTGTTCTCCTCTCCCATTTGTATATCATTTTTTTAACATGATTTTTTATTATATGGGTGAGTATTATGGATTGACCGATTGAATAAAATGGACCATACTTGATGGAAAATGATGTAAAGGGGATGATTCACATGTGTTTACTAATTTTCATTATATTTCTCAAGAATATGGTGCTTTTTTACTTTTATTGTTGAAAATCATCATTGTTTTTTGGTGGGGTTGTTTGAGAAGTTTTTTATTAGTTTGGTTGTGATAGATTCCATTGGGGGAAAATGTGAGATGGTTGAGGTGGTAAATCGTGCAGTGGGGAAGCATCAACCTTTCCATTGTTAAAAAGATGTAATGAGTGGGTTATTGTGGGAGATGACATCGTTAGTTGATATGGGTTTTCCTTTTAGTTTCCCAGTGACATAGAATATAGTTGTTAATGATGAAATTGAAAAGGGTTTGGTGGGAATTGAATAAATTCATGGATAAAAATGAAATGGTGGCTATAAAACTATGCTCACCCCCTACGCGATGAGTGTATCGGGTGGTTCCCTCTTCTAAAATTCAAATATGTGAGTTCCTTTATCGAGATATAAACCTATGACCACTCTTAATTCAGGAAACATCCAACTCTAGGTGATAATCCTAGGTTGCCTTAGGTGACGAGAATATGAAATCCATATGTTATGGGAATATGAGATCTTCTTTATCTCCCAAATAATGTTCCCTTGATTATACCTCATGAGATTATAAATAGATTCATTAGGGGATATGCCTAAGAATCCCCTAAGTGATGATCATAATATCTCTTATTCATCTCCTAGGTAATGATCCTAGGATTATACCTCACATGGGGAGCATGAGATTCCTTAGGCGATGTGCCAAAGAATCCCCTATGTGACGAGCATACGATCTCTAAACACTTCCCTTAGTAGATGATCTTATGTTCTTACCTGGTGTGATAAGAACACGATTCATTAGTTGATGAATATAGAAATCCTTATGTGCTATGAATATATTTTATGAACAAAATTGGTGTAGATTCCTCACATGAAAAATGTGATCCACCTTGTGTAATGATCCCAAATATCCAATTCAAATGGGCCTTATTCTATGGGAACCATACATATTAGGCCATACTCTAAATGAAAACATTCCCACACATAGAGGACCATATTCACTTAGTGGTCCATACTCCTACTAGTTGAAAAAACCCTATACCACATAGAGTCATATTTTTTGTGAATCCAAAATACACTCATTAGGCTATATCCCCTTTTAGTTAGACCAAAAATGTCTTATCAAACATATTTACCATACTAACTTTCACTTGGTATCATTTGAAAAATCATTTATACAACTTGATGTTAAACTATATCAATTATTTATTATTAGAAGTACATTGCACATGGTTGTGATAAATACCCTCGATGCATTCACTAACCCATGACATGTTGGAGGATGGTTTTAGGGGGTCACTAGACTATAATCTACTAACCAATAGAGGGGAATAAATGGGTATAGGCCATGAAATAGTGTTATCAAAGAATTTTATTAGGAGATATGATGGGGTTTGATGTTAGAAACATTTGAGGATTTCAATGGTTTGGTTTAGAAAGTATTTCATTTGAATTCATTGGTATGTTTTGGGTGTACCTTTCCTTAGGTTTCAAATTATGCTCTTAGTGGTTCTTCATGGTTAGTGGTTGTAGTCTCTTATTTGAGTGAAGGGATGTGTTCTTAGTATATTTCCATCTTATGATGTTCCTCATGGTTAGTGGTTGTAGTCTCTTATTTGGAGATGTATGATGTTCTTGGTGAGGGCCACTATCTAGCTAGTGGTGTCGTTGTATATGAGAAAGCATCGATGTAGTTGGATATGTATGATGTTCTTCATTTAAGCAGACTCATTCAGATTCCAAGTGGGTGTTTCTATACTATGTATTCTTTTTGGGATTCATGTGTTTCATGAATTCATATTTTATCCATTTGAAGTTGGTTAGACATGTTTTGATCATTTTGAAGCACAAAATAACCCTATTAATGAAAATAATATATGGAATGGATGGTATCTTGTTGTGAATTAACCTTTTTCATTGAAATAAATTAGGTTTCCTTCTAGCGTTGGTGGATTTGATATTATAAATGAAAATCATGGTTTAAAATAAAGATAAGTTGATTCTTTAAATAAAATTCCAAATGGTTTGGCATGTGTTTGTTTATTGATTTTTTTTGGGAATGATTTCCAAAATAAATTAAAATGTCTTGTTTTTAAATGGTTTATGGTATTGGTATTTTAAAAAATTGAGGGGGATTGATTATCCTTTTGAAAAAAATACCTTCGATCCCGACCACCATCCATTGTTTGTTGGGGGTGAATTTAATTTCATTTCCAACCCAAAGGAAAGGAAAGGTAGAAGACCA
Source organism: Viscum album (assembly GCA_963277665.1). Classification (NCBI taxonomy): domain Eukaryota; kingdom Viridiplantae; phylum Streptophyta; class Magnoliopsida; order Santalales; family Viscaceae; genus Viscum; species Viscum album. The sequence continues at coordinate 659,122,350 of OY728138.1, forward strand.
TTCCAGAGTAAGACCATCATGGAGTTTGTTCAGTTCATGGCTAGGAAGGGCCTCATTGATCTCAGCTTCTCAGGTGACAGTTTCACCTGGTGCACCAACTGTAGGGGCCATCACCGCTTGTGGATTCTATTGGATAGGTGTCTAGCCAACATTAAAGCCACTAACCTATTCTCAAATACCATATTTTTCCATCTTGTTTGGGGTATTTTGATTCACTCCCCCCTTTTGGTTTCCATTTCTTCTTGGCATGATCATCAGGAACGATTTCACTTCCACCAGCAGTGAGTATTTAGGCATGATGAATAAATACTAATGGTTAGGCTCTATTAATCTCCATTTTTATAAGGAAGTGGTTCTCTTCTACTGTATTTGGAATTTTTTTTGTTTACTTGAACCATAAATACTAATATTTGAGATTCTAATAGGATGAAGATGAATAAAGATTGGATGGATGCTAATCGTTTAACAATAGAGTACGAGAACAGAGTGAAATAGTTCATCAAGTTTGCAAAGGATCACGCAAAGGATCCTTCTCAAATCCTTTGTCTGTGTTTACGTTGTTTTTATTATAGACTACTTACTCCAGAGGAGTTGGAAGAACATTTGATATGTCACGGAATAGATCAGAGTTATAAATGTTGGAATAAACACGGAGAAAAAGTGAATGTAGCTACTGGATGGGATAAAACTGCGTTTTATGGATCGTCAGATATGAATACAAATATGGATAATGAAGAAGACCGTATGGAGGATGTGATTATAGATGTCAATGATGATGAAGATCGTATTGAGGAAATGAAAAAGACAATTCAATATGAACTCCTTGATTGCCCAAAATTGTTTGAGAAGTTAAAGAGTTGTGAAAAGACGCCATTGTGTGCTGCTTGCACTAGGTATACAACATTGTCAGCTGTACTGAAGTTGTATAAATTGAAAGAAGGCAACGAATGGAGTGATGTCATTTTTATGGAACTACTTTATCTCTTAAATGACATGCTCCCGGAAGATAATGAGCTCCCAAGCCGGACATATGAAGCTAGATGAATGCTACTCTCAATGGGAATGATTTCTGAAAGAATACATGCCCGCCCGAAAGTCTGTATATTGTTTCGCAAAGAGAACAAATCAATTACAGAATGCCCAAAGTGCGGTTCTTCTCAATACAAGAAAGATAAATCCAATATTACAAAAGTTTTATGGTACTTTCCAATCATTCCAAGGTTTAGGCGTCTATATGAAAGTGAAGAAATTGCAAGACAATTGCCGTGGCATGCAGATAAAAGAAATAAAGATGGGTTATTACGTCATTCGACCGACTCTCCTCAATGGAAGAAAATTGATCACGAGTATCCTAAATTTGGAAAAGATCCGAGAAAACCTCGTCTTGCGTTATCTACAGATGGAGTGAATCCTTTTGGTTTTCAAACCAGCACTCATAGTACATGCCCTATTATGTTGGTAAATTATAACTTGCCACCCTGGTTATGCATAAAGCGGAAATTCATCATGTTATCTATGCTTATATCAGGACCAAAACAACCAGGTAATGATATTTATGTTTATCTGTCTCCTTTGATCGAGGATTTGAAGTTATTGTGGGACTCAAGTGTAATGTTGTATGATGCTTATAAAAGTGAATACTTCACGTTGAGAGCGATGTTGTATGGGACAATAAATGATTTCCCTGCTTATGGAAATTTGTCAGGCTATAGCATTAAAGGAACTCAAGGGTGTCCCGTGTGCGAGGAAGATACAGAATCAATTAGGTTGAAACATTCATCGAAATCTGTGTTTCTAGGACATCATAGATTTCTACCTCGTCAGTATAAGTACCGATCTTGGACAAAATCATTCAATGGAAGTTTAGAAAAATGCGCAACACCGTCTCCAATAACAGGTGATCAGCTGTTTGAGAAAGTAAAAGATCTGAACACTATTTTTGGTAAACCATTTTTGAAAAACCTTACAAAAATCGGTTGAAAAAAGAGATCATTTTTTTTGAATTACCATACTGGAATTGTTTGTATGTCAGACATTTTCTTGATGTGATGCATGTAGAAAAAAATGTATGTGACAGTGTTATCAGAACGTTGCTAAATGCCCTTGAAAAAACAAAATATGGAATTAAGGAAAGGTTGGACATGGTTGACATGGGAATACGAGAAGAGTTGGCTCCCATGAAGGGTGAAAATCGAATGTTTCTTCCTCCAGCTGCTTATACTCTTTCTAGGGCGGAGAGATATTAGTTTTGAAACTTCTTAGATGATGTAAAGGTTTCAGAGGGGTACTCATCAAATATCAAGAACATTGTGTCAATGAATGATTTGAAGTTAAAAGGTTTGAAATCACATGATTGCCATTTTTTGATGTAAGATCTAATTATTATAGCTTTACGTTTCATTTTTCCCAAGAATGTTTGTCATACGTTAACCAAACTTTGTTTCTTTTTCAAAGCTATATGTAGCAAAGTTTTAGACCCGGGGAAATTTCCAACTATGGAAAAAGAAATTGTCATCATATTATGTGAATTAGAAATGTTTTTCCCGCCAACATTATTTGATATGATGGTTCATTTGATGATTTACTTGGTGAGAGAGATTCGACTTTGTGGTCCTGTGCACTATAGATGGATGTATCCTGTTGAACGGTATATGAAGATTTTAAAAGGGTATGTCAAAAATCGAAGTCGGCCAGAGGGTTGTATAGTAGAGCGATATATTGTTGAGGAAGCCATTGAATTTTGTACTGAATAACTATCTGATGTGGAAAGCATTGGTCTCCCGAAATCTCGTCACACTGGACGCATTAAGGGTGAGGGAATTTCTGGAAGAGAAGTTGTGACAATCAGTATTACAGATCGGGAGCAGGATCATCTTTATGTTTTGCATAACAGTTGGGAGGTTGCTCCATATATTGAAACTCACAAAGAAATTCTTAGGCAGTTGAATCCATCGAGGGATGAAAAATGGTTATCAGATACACATAATCGCCAGTTTATAGGATGGTTTCAGGACCATATTTTTAAGCAGTTGGATGAAAATCCGAATTCAATTTCAGAACGTCTTTGATGGCTAGCCGCTGGACCAAGTGTGTATGTATTATCTTACAGTGGTTATGTAATTAATGGTTATACATTCTATACAGATGAACATGATGAATATAGTACCATACAAAATAGTGGAGTTACACTAGTGGCTGAAGCGATGCATGTTTCTGGTAGTAAGGACAGAAATCCAATTTATGCAAATATGTCATACTTTGGCATTATCAAACTAATATGGGAGTTGGATTATATGACATTCCAATTGCCGATTTTTCAATGCAAATGGATTGATAACAACAGTGGTGTTAAAATAGATGAATGGGGATTTGTGAAAGTTGATTTTAGTAAAGAAGGGTACAAAGACGAACAGTTTATAATGGAATCACAAGCGGTACAAGTTTTTTATTTTCCAGATCCCGCAAACCGAAAGTGGTCGATTGTTCTGTTATCGTCCAAAACTACTGAAGTTTCTGATGAAAATTCAGTTGAGGACGATCCTTTTAGTGGTACGTCGCAATCATTTCGGAGTGGTCCCAATGCAGATGATGTTTTGTATGTTAGAGGAGACCACAATGAAGGGATTTGGATAGTCGATAGAGGTTTCAAATCCCTTCAAACTTTGAAAAAAAGAAAGAGAGTTCAGTAAATAGGTTATATTTTTTTTGTAATATAGATCTTGTTATCTCATGTTATTATCTTATCATTACTGAATTTATGTAATCTGAATTAACTGTTCAACCACTTTTGCAGATAATAACTTCTGCACATTCTGATTCTCCTAACCTTGAGGCTGAACAAGTCTCTCAAGCAGCTGCTGCTGCGGCTGCTGCTGCTCCTGCAGCTCATGCTGCTGCTGCTGTTGCTCCTGCTGCTCCTGCAGCTCATGCTGCTGCTACTGTTGCTCCTGTTGCGGCTCCGGTTGCTCCTGCTACTCCTCCTGCTGCGGCTCCTACTGTTGCTGCTCCTCCTACTGCTCCTGCTGCTGCGGCTCCTGCTGCTCTTAGTGTTGAGGTCCAACAATCATCAACACATGTCGTTGATACCATTCTAGATGAACATATAGATGATGTTGATATCGATGAAATGTTCGGGAATGAAGGACCAACATCACAGAAATCACAGGTGCGTCGTAGTTTGACGGTGTTAGCCAAAATTCTCAAGGAAAAAAGCAAAGGTATCAAATTTTAAGTCAGATGGAATGAACGAGGCCAACATGTGAATCCCAACAAGGCTATGTTTATAAGCTACATTGGAGTTGTCAATCGGCAACACGTGCCGATTGACATAGATTCATGGAACCATGTTGTGTCCGGGCTGAAGGCTGTGATCTGGGAAGAAATAACGGTAACATTATGAATTTATTTCTTTAATTTACTAGCAAATAAAATAATAAAACAGTGTATTACACTTCTTAATCTCTTGTAGAGTACATTTATAGTAGATGATTCACACAAGGATTATGTACTAAGGCTTGCAGGAAAGATTCATCGAGGTTTTCGCACTATTTTAACAAGATGTCACCTCAAAGATTCTAAAGGTAAAATAAATCCGCACCCACCCATTGTCTACGCTCACCTGATATCCCAAGAAGCATGGGATGCATTTATTGGCCGTCGTGGGGATGAGAAGTTTCAAGTACATTGTGAGTGAAAATACGTTGTTTGAGGATACCTGTATTCATCACTTTGATTATCAATATTTCATTTATGAAATAGAAACTGTGTACTGAAAATAAGGAACGTGCTTCAAAACCAACATACCCCTATCTTAAAGCAAGGATGGGGTACGATTCATCAGAAAAGAAAATGGCACGTATTTTAAATTTACAATAATATTGTTATGTGCCAATAAAAAACATCATAATTATTTTTCTATGTTTATATGTAGATTGATGAGTCTAAAACCAAATGCACTTCCATCCCACATCATGTGCTATGGAAGGAGGCACGTGTGAACAAAGATGAGAAGTTAGTAGATGAGAACACACAGAAATTGTGGGAAATATGTGTAAGTATGACACGACGATAAAATACTTTGTTTAAAATTGCCATTACATAAAAATAATTAGTTATTTTCCTATATCCGACAGTCACAGGAATTAGCTACGCCTGTAGCTGATACATACCTATTATCGACGGCTTTGAAGCAGCCAAAAAAATACAGTCGTGTCAGAGGTGCAGGATTTGGGGTGACACCCCGAGTATATTTTGAGAAGAAGAAAAAATGGATGATACAGATGAAAAATTGGAACAAATGAGAGAAAAAATAGCAACCCTTGAAGAACAATTGCAATGGCAGGGAGAGTTGCTAGTAAATTTTATGGGTGGTAAGCAAAGGGAAGCCACAACTCAAGAACAACTGCCGCATGAACATCCCACCCCACCCCCACCAGCTTTGAGGCGAGCCATTCGCCTCAAAGAACTGTCTTAGCCATGGTAATCAATATTCTAATAATTGTTCCCATGAAATATGAATCAGACAAACACTGATAATTTTTCTGTACTCATCTTCTACAGGGTGATAATGATTGTGATTTATATCTGTCAACACCCACCTATCACCTTGTAGCGGGGGCTACAATGTTCAATATCCCATATGCCACACTACATAATAGACCACTTCCAAAAGATCATCTGAAAGTGACGATTACTGTAGCTTATGAGCCAAAGGAAGAGCTACCTATTCCACTTGATGACGATGATATTCATATGGTCTAAAAGACTATTGGGACATTCATTACATGGTCATCACAACTTGTAAGAGTACATGCAGACAATGAGGTATTTATTTCCTTTTATTTTCAAGCTAAACCCTTAACAATTAATGAAAAAAGGGTCTGAACCAATGATTGTTGTTATAGACGGAGAAAGGGAAGGGGGTGACAAACGTCGGCTCAAAACCATATAAAGGATCAACCAACCGATCCCAAGGAGCTATTGAAAGCACAATAACACCACCTGTTCTCTTTCCACATTTACTAGCATTGAAGAATCATGTGGATACGAAGCTAAAAGATGGTAATAGTCATATAGTGGTTTTCGAAGAGAATATATACGGAGAGGAAAGTCAAGATTTTGTTGCTGCTGAAAATGTAAATGAAATCCTTGAAAACGGTTAGCTAGGCGTCACAGTTGTAAATGTATATATGAGGTATGTTTCTATGAATTGATTTTCCAAAAGCTGATCTAGTGTGAAAATTATGACTAAATGCATTTTATATTGTTGACAGATGCATTTATGAAAAACAATTGAAGGAATTTTCCCACGAGCCAAGATTTGGACTAGTTAGTCCTCATATCACATCAACACACCTAACAAAAATAGAGCCATAAAAAAGGGATGAAATAGTGAACGGCTTGCTGAAAACATTTGAACGCAAGATTACAGATGACCGACTTTTCCTAATACCAACCATGTAGGGGTAATACTCTACGATTAAATCATATCAATTATATTTTCACTTATTTTATTACTTATTCCTTTTTGTGTTTTTAGGAAACATTGGTTGCTAATTGTGGTGAACTTGGATACTCCAAAGATTTATTTTTTGGATTCAAAGCAAGGATATCCATCAAACCGACCACACATGATGGAGTTTGTGAATCTACATCTTAAGTTTTAGGTCTAAACATCAAGTAATATAATTTATATTATCTTTTACTGATAGGGAGGTGTATCATTATCATCTAATAAAAGGAATGAGGCCAGGGGCTAAGCATAAGGAGGTGAGAAAGTACTACGTCTGGACAAATATCAAGGTATATATAATAAAATTTCACTATCCAAACACATCTCAACACAAGTTACTTATTCTCCTAATGATCAATTTTTTTGCAGTTTCCAAAACAAAAAAACGATAATGATTGCGGTTATTATGTTTGTAAATTTATGAAAGAGATCGTTTTTCATCAGCAAACTAGCATCCCTAAAGAGGTATTTTTAAAAACAACTACTAGTTCGTTTAAGTTATTTATTAATTCTTTATTTTTTTATTTTTCAGTACTACTATGACTGCCGAAAAGCCTAATACTCACAAGACAATAAATATGTGTTCAGAAACGAGTGGGTCGCATACCTTATGAAAGATTGTACACAAATACAATGAAGATCTGACTTGGGGACACATACAATTTGTGGTTATTTTTGAGAGGGGTTAAGGGGATCAAAAGATGAAACATTGTTGTATGTAAATGTTCATAGGAAAATTTTAATTGTTATTAAATAATTTTTTTTTCTCCAATGAGTCATTTTCACATTTTAACAGATGATATGAACCAGCAACATGCAAGAATGCTGAACCACTCAAAGGGTCTCTATTTTGTTTAAAATGGACAAGATTTTAAGTGAAAACAACAACTGACCTATGGAAATCCGACCAAACGCATTCGGATTGAATTGATCTTTTATAATAATGATCCAAGGGTCCTTGGTGAGGTGTAAGAGTCAACCCCGCCTCAATCCAAGGCACGGTGTGGCTGCTATAACTCAAAGGGTCTCTATTTTGTTTAAAGTGGACACAATTTTAATTGAAAACAACAACTGACCTACAGAAATATGACCAAAAGCATTTGGATTGCATTGATATTTTATAATAACGATCCAAGGGTCCTTGGTGACGTGTACGAGTCAAACCCACCTCAATATGAGGCACAGTGTGGCCGCTAGCACTCAAAGGGTCTCTATTTTGTTTAAAATGGATAAGATTTTAAGTGAAAACAACAACTGACCTATGGAAATATGACCAAACGCATTAGGATTACATTGATCTTTTATAATAACGATCCAAGGGTCCTTGGTGACGTTTAAAAGTAAACCACGCCTCAATCCGAGGCACGGTGTGGCTGCTAGCACTCAAAGGGTCTCTATTTTGTTTAAAATGGACAAGATTTTAAGTGAAAACAACAACCGACCTACAGAAATCTGACCAAACGCATTCGGATTGCATTTATATTTTATAATAACGATCCAAGGGTCCTTGGTGATGTGTACGAGTCAACCCCGCCTCAATCCGAGGCACGGTGTGGCCGCTATCACTCAAAGGGTCTCTATTTTGTTTAAAATGGACAAAATTTTAAGTGAAAACAACAACTGACCTACGGAAATCTGACCAAACGCATTAGGATTGCATTTATATTTTATAAGAATGATCCAAGGGTCCTTGGTGATGTGTACGAGTCAACCCCACATCAATCTGAGTCACGGTGTGACCACTATCACTCAAAGGGTCTCTATTTTGTTTAAAGTGGACACAATTTTAATTGAAAACAACAACTAACCTACAGAAATCTGACCAAACACATTCGAATTGAATTGATCTTTTATAAGAACGATCCAAGGGTCCTTGGTGACATGTACGAGTCAACCCCGCCTCAATCCAAGGCACAGTGTGGCCGCTATCACTCAAAGGGTCTCTATTTTGTTTAAAATGGACAAGATTTTAAGTGAAAACAACAACTGACCTACGTAAATCCAACCAAAAGCATTCAGATTACATTGATATTTTATAAGAACGATAAAAGGGTCCTTGGTGACATGTATAAGTCAACTCCGCATCAATCCGAGGCACGGTGTGGCCGCTATCACTCAAAGGGTCTCTATTTTGTTTAAAATGGACAAGATTTTAAGTGAAAACAACAACTGACCTATGGAAATAACACCAAACGTATTCAGATTGCATTGATCTTTTAGAAGAATGATCCAAGGGTCCTCGGTGACGTGTACAAGTCAACCCTGCCTCAATCCGAGGCACGGTGTGGCCGCTATCACTCAAAGGGTCTCTATTTTGTTTAAAATGGACAAGATTTTAAGTGAAAACAACAACTGAACTACGGAAATCTGACCAAACGCATTTGGATTACATTGATATTTTATAACAACGATCCAAGGGTACTTGGTGACGTGTATGAGTCAACTCCGCCTCAATATGAGGCACGGTGTGGCCGCTAGCACTCAAAGGGTCTCTATTTTGTTTAAAATGGACAAGATTTTAAGTGAAAACAACAACTGACCTATGGAAATCTGACCAAATGCATTCAGATTGCATTGATATTTTATAAGAACGATCCAAGGGTCCTTGGTGATGTGTAAGAGTCATCCCCACCTCAATACGAGGCACGGTGTGGCCACTATCACTCAAAGGGTCTCTATTTTGTTTAAAGTGGACACGATTTTAATTGAAAACAACAACTGACCTACGGAAATCCAACCAAACGCATTCGGATTGCATTGATCTTTTATAATAACGATCCAAGGGTCCTTGGTGATGTGTAAAAGTAAACCCCACTTCAATCCGAGGCACGGTGTGACCACTATCACTCAAAGGGTCTCTATTTTGTTTAAAATGGACAAGATTTTGAGTGAAAACAACAACTGACCTACGGAAATCTGACCAAACGCATTCGGATTGTATTGATCTTTTAAATGGGGTGTCATGGCATGTGATCTATCAGGGGAATCATATATATCAAGTCATGGTTGGCCTGGTATACTAGGGTGATCATGTGTTTGGGTCTATGATACTTATGGGCTTATATCTGGATGAAAATACTCCCATTTGGGAGGGTGGATATGCTTATGGGTCTTATTCCTTAAATGAGAATACTCTCATAGGGGAGGGATGAGATTTATATAGGTATTATTCCCCAAATGAGAATACAACCATAGGAGTGGGATGATATTCTTATCGGGAATATTCACTAAATGAAAATAATCCTATAGGGGAGGGCTGAGATGATTATATAGATTATGCCTCAAATGAGAATACACCCATATTGGAGGGTTGATATGCTTCTAGGGATTATTATTTGGATGATAATACTCCCATATGGTAAATAATATATGCTTCTTAGTATTATTCCCTAAATAAGGGCACTCTCATAGTATAGGGATGAGATCCTTGTAGGTCTTATGCCTCAGAATTGGAAGAACACATATGGGTGGTCTGAGATACTGTTGAGGGTATTCCCTGTATGAGAAAACTCCCATAAGTGGATTTCCATGATGGAGTATAAATAAAACTCACATATTGGAGGTCAATGATAATTATGTATATAGTGGGGAGACCATGGTATATTATATGTTTTGTGTGGTTCCTATTATATACTCAGAGAAACCCTAACATTGGATGAAGTAGGTATGGTTGATCAAGATTTAATACTTGAGAATAAATGTGTCTTGATGTAGATGGGGTAGGACTTGGTCAAACTATATTTTTATAATGTTGAAACGATCCTTGTGAAATTCTTGGTAAAAGTTCAGCACTTGGAAAATTAATTTGGGTTTAATCATGGTCATGTATTTGAGGATCAATGATGATTTTTTTATTAGTTTTATTCCAGTTTTTTCTCAACTAGGTTGTGCATATTTCCTGATCATGCACTTACAATAGCCTATTGCATGTTTAATATTGGGGGTTTATTAATGAGATTCACCCCCCAAGTATGTGCACCTCAGTGTGTGTACAAACCTTATAACTTCTTTGAGGTTGAGAACATGATGCATAGTGGATAGAGAAAAGTCCAAAGATTTATGTATTGATAAAACACACCCATGTGGAGCCTTAGGATTGAACTGGAAAGCCCCCCGGACACCCCCTACCCCCCCTTAGACAGCCACCCCAAACCCTTGAACAGCCCCCAAACCCCCTGAATTCTGAATTGATTTCTTTAAGTACTTGATTAACTTATAAATTATGTGTTAATGGTGTACAGGTATAATTGTTGTATGGGTATACTTGGTCTAATTTGCTTATGATTTATGAGTTAATTTTTTATGGGTATACTTGCTTTAATTGGATTATTGAGATGCTGTTTTTTTTACAGGTGTTCGGGTGTGCTGCTGCAGATTTATCGGAGTAGCAAAGAGGGAATTTATCAGAACTATTTTAGCGTTGATAAATCGTGCTTTTATTAGCGCTAAAAAAGCGCTGATAAACCACACCTTTATCAGCGCTAAAGAAGCGCTAATAAAAGATAAGTTTATCAGTGCTAAAGGAGCGCTGATAAAACAATCATTTATCAGCGCTAAAGAAGCGCTTGTTTAGTGCTGATAAAGGGTTGTTTTATCAGTGCTTTTTAGCACTGATAAAGGGGTACCCCATTTATTAGCACCGAGCTTTACAACGCTTTTTTAGCACTGTTAAAGCCCATTTTTAGCGCTGTTAATGCCAGTTTTTGTAGTAGTGCTAGTGGATCACTTCATCTTCCAATGTACATCAATTGATGTATTTGATCATTTTTTCATTGAATCACGGGTATTAAAGGAGAAATCGATTGTAACGATCCTCAATTCTCATCACATCCTATTTAAATTCTCTTTAGAAGTTGAGTTTACTCTCTCTTGGACCAAAGATCAATGCCTCATTGATGGCACCCATTTCTCCCACTTTAGATGTTCTTATGCTTTCCATGTGAACTACTATCCACCTTCTTAAATTATTTGGGTTTTCTTTCCTCATCTACCACTCCCATTCCAGAACCCCATGATTATAAAAATTATTGGAAATCTTATTGGTCATTTCTTAAGATTTGATAATGATCTAAATACATATTCAACCCCATTGCACCTCACATCTATGTGGAGGTTGAAATTAAAAATCCAATGGTTGAATCAGTTTAGATTGAAATTGAAGAGTACCAATGATTTTAGTCAGTGTAGTATGAGTCATGGTGCAATTACTATGTCTCTTATAATCATATTGGGAACCGTCAATAGGTTTTTCATCAAGGTATTTTGGGTATTTTGGTTCTAAATCAGGATGGTCAAGAGAATGATCCTATTCATGAGTAAAATAGAGCTATCTCATATACATGTATCATGAATTATTTTCATTTGGTTAAGGGAGTGATAGTTATTTGACAGAGGATTCTCCCCATGAGCCTAGTTATCCATGAGGTGGGGTCCATTTATTCATATTCTGAAGTAGCAAGGGGGAATCTATCTCTAAATCCAAAGGATAATGGTGAGGATTTTAGTAATAGAGATGAAAATCTTCCAAGAAAAATGAATCCAAAAAAGAACAAAGATTTTTTGAGATTTTATAAGAGTCTGGAGAGGAAGGCAACATCGATCACATCATTTTTAGAACCATGTTTTCCAATCATGAACATACTATTTTTTCATCTAATTTTCTATAAACTAGTATGGATGGTGTTTCTACATCTTATAGGATAAATAGGTTTTAAGAAGTTTAAGAGTTTGACCACGAAGTATCGCAAGATCCTGTAAGGTAGAACTTCCAGTAGTCTTCTAAGTGGGTCTCCCCTAACCTTGATATTTGAAACCATTTTGAAAGAAGATAGAGGAAACCTTGGATGAGCATGTAAGAACCCGAATCTTCATTTTTAGGTATGTATTTCCTTTTTCTGGAGTTTTTGAGAAAAATGAAGTTTCTGGAAATTTTTGAAGTACACGCCGTGTACTTTCTGAGTACACGCCGTGTACTCTTTTCCTACTCAAAGCCGTGTGCTGGCCGTGTCCGGGCAATACACACGGTGTGTAGGGGTGATGTGGAGGCTGATTTTGGCGGAGTATAGAAATACCTAGTACACTTCGTGTACTCTAAAAGTACACACCGTGTACTTTTTTTTCATTAAATGGACCGGGGTCGCGCCTGATCGCCATAAACGTCTTCTTCTAGGCCTGGTTCGACCAAGAGATGTCGTACGACTGTGAAACTTCTCCGGATTCCCAAGCCTCCATCTATTGGCCGATTCGACCGCCGTCGATTGCGTTGGAACTGTAGCGGTGAGTTCTTACTTCTTATTGAGTTTCTTTCCTTGATTCTTCCTCTTTCTCAGGTTATCGTGGTTTGATCATTTTGGACATTTTCTCAAATATACAACATTCAAGGGAGAATCAGTCGTTGTAGTTTAATTATATCGATCTCCTAAGATCGAGGTAGGTGGTTTATGCCTTACCATTCAATTTCTTTGAGTTTTATGTGAAAATTCCACCAATACCCATGAACGGGGTATTGCATGTTTACCTTTTTTCCCTTGTTGTTTTACTTCCTTTCTTGTATGCTTGTGTAGAGGTAATTTAGCCATGTTAGAGGATGATTTGTTGTACTTGGATGTTTTTCCCATGCTTTACTCTGTTTACGACCTTTGGGTCTTGTTAGCCTTTGGCCGTTATGACTGTTGCCATGCCTTGTGTCTATAGATGGAGTGTTTTGCATTAAATGCTTGTTGCCTTTTAGAATATTAGCCAAGTATCTCTATAGGTGTATATTGGTTAGCCAAGTAGCTCTATAGGTGTACTTTGGCCTTATAGCATTATCATGCACTGACTAGCACGGGGCTGTGAGAACCTGGTGCTATATACTATAAGGGATAGACCGAGTGAGCTTCCCAGAGAGTCCTTGACATTATAGACTACAGGAGGTTAGACCGAGTGAGCTTCCTCAGTGAGTATTATACATTATAGGCCACAGGGGATAGACCGAGTGAGCTTCCCAGGGTGCCTTCAGATTTTATAGACTATAGGAGGGTAGACCGAGTGAGATTCCTCAGAGAGTCTTACCTTGTTTGATTTCTCTTTAAGAACCTTCCCAGGATAGAGGAGGAATTGACCGAGTGATCTTCCTCAGAGAGTCTATGGTATAACTGAGGCTATAGGAGGAATTGACTGAGATAGCTTCCTCAGAGAGTCTCTAGACCATGGGGCTAAGAGGGTTATACCGCATGATCTTCCTCAGAGAGTCCCTGACTAACCTAGGCTATAAGGGGAATTGACCGAGTGAGTTTCCCCAGAGAGTCTCATAAATTCATATGACCAAACCAGAGGGGTTAGGATGAGTGCACTGCCCAGAGGGTTGTGGTACTTCTTGGATAGGACCAGAGGGGATGGCTGTGAGTACTTCCTAGGGGGTTTCCGTTTGTGGTTAGCTGTTTTCTTCTCTGCTGCTTGTTATGCTGTGGCTTGACTACTGTTGTACATCACCCTATTACTGATTACTGTTTATTACCTATTTTTTACTTCTACTGTTTGCTACTTACTATACTATTACCTGCCATATACTCACTGACTGATAGGAACAGATCTTCGGGTGGTTGCCTACTGGGATTTTATCTCACACCCTATTTGGGCCATGCTTTTGGGCCCAAGAAGACTATGTTGTTGCAGGTATAGACAAGGGAAAATGCACTTCTACTTCCGGTACTTGATTGATTGGATTTGGAGAGCATGGGAACAAGCTTTGGCTTGTGATGCTGAGGAGCTATTTTACTTCCTTTTGTACTTGTTTTGGTACTGTGGTGTTATCCAGCATTGTGACTTGTTTGGATACTTTCCTAGATATGTATCATGCATCATTTCATATATACATATGTGCTCTAGGTTGTTGATTTAGTCTTTTGCTGTTTATATTGTTGGTTATTCACTGCTTCCGCTATTTCATGTTTATTTATATCCGCCGTGTACTCTGCCAATGAGGGCATAGTTTCCCCACTATCACACCCAAGGCCCTCGCTGCTAGTCGGAAGCCTCTGGCATTTGGGGAAATGCTCTTGAGGCCATGTGACCAACTGGGTAAGGGGAGCCTTTGGGTGGCTTCCAGAACCCAGACGTTACAAAGTGGTATCAGAGGGAGGTTCTTTTCTATTGATTTACTGTTTGGAGCCTTTAGTCAAGGATAGGACGGATTCGGTACTTGGTAATAAGCTATGCCTGAGAGTATATAACCCGTGTACAGGGAAAATCCATACTACCTCGTTTATTGTAGTTTTTTGGTTTTGAGATTTTACGGTTGATATGATTTCACCTAGAGTGATTCACATGCTTCGTGCTATTATTATTTTGATATTACAGTTCTATTTCCATTTCAACCCGATGAGATGAGGGTATGACATCTCATGCATCATATAGGCACTTGTTAGAAATCACATGCCATTCATTCTTGCCATGCCATCTAGGGTGCATTAGAGATTGCATGTTGTTGTGATAGACTCTGTGTAGATTATGTATGCTATTGTGATAGATGCTTGATAGAGTCCCTGCTGTTGTAATAGAGAAATTTATTGTGTTGTACTTTACTTAAATGAACACCAAATTTTGATTCTTGAGATGTTATGGGCCCTCTT
This sequence comes from Viscum album, assembly GCA_963277665.1. Taxonomy (NCBI): domain Eukaryota; kingdom Viridiplantae; phylum Streptophyta; class Magnoliopsida; order Santalales; family Viscaceae; genus Viscum; species Viscum album. Next base: position 659,137,473 of record OY728138.1, read on the forward strand.
GAATTGGAAGTTGGTGGATCATGATCCTATTTTCTCTTGTACATGATTGTAGGAGATTCCAAGCTTTGATTCGCGAGAAGTATGGCCCCTCACAGATCAAAATTCGGCACCTCTTTTCCTTGTTTTCAGTATTTTTAGGCTTCTGTGCTGTTTTTGAGCTACTGCCCAGAAAAACCCAGAATTCATGGCATGTAATTTCTGGATACACACCGTGTAGTTTTCAGGCCGTGTCACTGACCGTGTGAGAATAAACATGGTGTCGTGAAAATAACTTCAGGAACACGCCGTGTACAGTTGGTGCACGCCGTGCAGTTTAGAGCCGTGTACCCGGTCGTGTCACTAACTAAACGGTCTGGGGAATCTTGAGTAGAACACACAGTGTTGGTAAAGAACACGCCATGTAGTTTTGTTCCAGGTACCCGGCCGTGTCACAAACAACACAGGTCGGTGTTACCTTATCCTATACACACCGTGTTTGTTCAAAACACGCCGTGTAAGGGTAGCCGTGTAACTAACAACACGGGCCACCAAGACCGTGTCTAGTACACGCCGTGTCCCTAGGGAACACGCCGTGTAGTCTGGGGTTAGTTTGGACCGTGTGGGTTATTTGTGTAAGGAGACTCGGGCAGGGGTTTAGAGTTCAAGTACACACCGTGTGTGGGAACAACACGCCGTGTATTTTGGGGTGTTACACGACTAGTAGTGACAGGAGTACATTCCCATGTTAATGGATAAAATTAAATTCCGTGTAGTTTTTATACATGCCATGTAGTCGTGTTTTGTAAAACTTGATAGTTTCTTCCCCCTGTTCCCGTTTTGTACTCCTGTGTTTTCAGTCCTTGTTAATCATGATCTAAGGTGTGTTTTTGATCTTTCAGAGCTATGACTCCGAGACGTCCTCTGGTCGTACGTCAGTTGTCGAATGGTGACCAGACACCAGATATGGCCGATCAGGGACCTCCTGTTGATCCTCCTTCTGTGCCAGCCTTGGCACCACTAGTTATACCCGTCGTAGGCGCCAATGCACAGTTCAGGGAGGATTTCCTGAGGATGATGCAGACTTTTCAGGGAGCGCCGCCTCCTGCCCCGTCGATGGCTGAGTTGACATGGGTCTTTCAGCAATAGCATCCTTCTACTTTCTTAGGGGATGGAGGATCCCAGGCTGCAGAGTCGTGGTTCGAGGCCACCCTAACTATCTTCGAGCATCTGAAGATACCCCTAGAGAAAAGGGTAAAGATGGCCACCTATATGCTCCGAGACACCGCCAAGAGGTGGTGGGGGGTGATCTCACAGTTAGGGCGTCAGCAGGGTATGTCATGGGATGAGTTTCGACACACCTTCTATGACTACTTCTATCTGGAGACCCTGAGGGCTGATCGAGCCCGGGAGTTTATGAGTCTGTAGCAGGGTACTCTTTCTGTTATGGAGTACTCGTCTCGCTTCACTGAGCTGCAGCGTTTCACACCGATCCTAGAAGGTGACGAGTTGTTCCTTGCTAGGAAGTTTGAGGAAGGTCTCAGGCAGGAGATTCGCTCCTAGGTGAATATCTTCTAGTTGACTTCGATATCTTCTATCGTCAACCGGGCGCTGATCACTGAGCGCAATCTGAGGGATTCTGGAGTAGTGAGCTAGGGCGGTTTGACATCCAGAGTTGGTTTTCCTCCTATGGACAGTAGGAAGCATCGTAGAGAGTATTCTGAAGGAGATAGAGGTTCGCGGGATGTGTCTTCTGGTAGCCAGGTTGTATGCTACCAGTGTGGTAGGAGTGGGAATACTAGGCCTCAGTGCCAGAGAGATCCGATGGAGTGCCGATCTTGCGGCAAGATGGGACATCTTCTCACCTTCAGCTGGTGGTAGGGGTTCCTCTATGACCTCGCGTTCTGGAGATGCTTCTCCAGTTTACCACCAGTCTGGGAACTGGAGTTCTTCTGGCCGTTCGGGCCGAGGTGGAGGTCACGACCGTGGTGGCCAGTCACCAGGTCATCAGCGATAGCAGAGTTGATCAGCTCAGAGCGGTCTTCCAGGGGCGCAGGGTCGTGGTGCAGGCCAGTCTTTTGCCGTGGAGCAGACCTATTAGGAGCAGGATCCCAACCCTTCTACAGTTCGAGGTACGATCTAAGTAGACTCAGTTTTATCTTCAGCTCTTTTCGATACTGGTGCTTCGCATAGCTTTATCTCTGTTGCTGTTGTGGAGAGCCTTGGGATCTGTATCTTTTCATCTACTGACTTTTTGACTCTTGACACGCCGTTGGGAATGAGGACATCTAGCGTACGTCAGTGCAGAGAGTTCCATCTTGAGGCTGCAGGGTGTCACTTCTTATGGGACCTCTATGTCCTAGAGATGTCGGGCTATGACTTCATTCTTTGGATGGACTGGTTGGTTCCTTTCCAAGCAGTCGTCGATTATTATCGCTGCAGGGTGAGCTTCGTATCACCAGAGGGCGGATCTTTTCTTCAGAGAGGTGAGTGGGATGTCTAGGCGGGTAGAGCTGGACCTGAGCATCATGTGCTAGGAGGAGTTACAGTCCAGATTTCCAGTCTTTATCTGGATGACCAGGGGAATTCACAGTTAGACTTTCCCCCAGTGGTGGATCATTTCAGGGATGTTTTTCCAGAGGACTTTTTAGGATTGCCTCCAGAGCGTGAGGTAGAATTCTCGATTGAGCTCATTCCAGGAGCATCACCGGTGTCCATTACTCCTTATAGGATGGCTACACCTGAGTTGCAGGAGCTCAATAAGTAGTTGGAGGAGTTGCAGGAAAAGGGTTTCATCCGACCCAGTACTTCTCCTTGGGGTTCGCCTGTCCTGTTTGCGAAAAAGGCAGACGACACCCTTCGGCTTTGTGTGGATTATCGGAAGCTGAACCAGTTGATGGTCAAGAACCGATATCCATTGTCGAGTATTGATGAACTCTTTGATCAGCTTCGAGGAGATAGGGTGTTCTCAAAGATCGACTTGAGGCCCGGTTATCATCAGTTGCACGTTAGACCATCAGATATACCGCTGACAGCCTTCAGGAGCAGGTATGGTCTATAAGAGTATACAGTCATGCTGTTCGGTCTCACGAATGCGCCTGAAGTTTTCATGGCACTGATGAACCGAGTGTTCCATCCGTACTTGGACTCCTTCATCGTGGTCTTCATGGACGATATCTTGGTGTACTCTCATACTCGACACGACCATGCCACACATCTTGAGATCATTCTGAGTACACTGAGAGAGCATCATCTATATGCTAAAATCTCGAAGTGCCACTTTTGGATGGATCAGATTCACTTCTTGGGTCATGTCATCTTAGAGGATGGAGTATCTGTGGACCCAGAGAAAGTGAGATCTGTAGTTTCCTGGGAGCAGCCGAAGAACATTTTTGAGGTGCAGAGTTTCCTAGGGCTGGCTGAATACTACAGATGCTTCATTCAGGACTTCTCACACCTAGCAGCACCGTTGACAGGTCTGACCAAGAAGGGGGAGAAGTTTTTATGGTCATATTCTTGTGAGTCAGCCTTTCAGGAGCTGAAGGGGAGGTTAACGTCAGCACCGATACTAGTCTTGCCGAAGCTGGGATAGAGCTACACTATTTATTGTGATGCTTCAGGTATCGAGCTAGGAGCTGTGCTTATGTAGGGAGATGGAGTCGTTGCATACGGGTCTCGGCAGTTGAGGTCACATGAGAGGAATTACCCTACGCACGATCTGGAGTTGGCAGCTGTTGTTCATGCCTTACGCTGTTAGAGACACTACCTTCTAGAAGAGCACTTTGTGGTTTTGACCGACCATAAGAGTCTCAAGTATATCTTCACTCAGTGTGATCTGAATCTGAGATAGCGCAGGTAGGTTGAGTATCTTCAGTCTTTCTACTTTGAGCTCACCTATACGTCGGGAAAGGGCAATGCAGTGGATGATGCTTTGAGCAGGAGAACTCAAATTCAGGAAGTTCAGGAGGCCAGTAGTGAGTGACAACTTATGGCTCTGTTCTCTAAGATGAATATGAAGGTGTACAACAGGTAGGGACAGACTGTCCTATCTTCTGTAGCTATTACCTCTACACTTCTTGATCAGGTACGAATGAGGAAGCTATCATATTCAGAGGCCTTATTCTTGTGGGAGAGTGTGTCAGGAGGGGACCCTCTTCCTGGATGGATAATGGGTAAAGATGATATCTTTCATTTCCAAGGACGCGTATGGGTGCCAGCAGACATATGTGAGGAGATGATGCGGGATTTTCATTCCTCAATTTGGGTAGTTCATCCCGGCTTCACCAATATGTATCGTTATCTACACCGCCAGTACTGGTGGCCAGGTATGAAGAAAGATGTTGCTAGTTTTTTCATGAGCTGTTCTACTTGTCAGCAGGTGAAAGTAGAGCATCAGCGACCAGCAGGGCTTTTACAACAGTTACCTATTCCCGAGTGGAAGTGGAATGATGTCGCGAGGGACTTCGTGACCGGGTTACCGAGGTCACCTCGGGGTAGTGATGATATTTGGGTTATCATCGACAGGCTTACGAAGGTTGCACACTTCTTTTTGATCAAGGATACCTTCAGTGTTGATGATCTGGGACGGTTGTACATCCAAGAGATTGTACGTCTTCATGGAGTTCCACAATCCATTGTTTCAGACAAGGATGCACGCTTTACTTCTCAGTTCTGGCAGGGACTTCAAAAGGATTTGGGTACACAGGTACTTTTGAGTACAACATACCATCCCCAGACAGATGGTTAGTCCGAGTGCACGATCCAGGTGTTTGAGGATATGCTCCGATCTTGCATTCTAGACTTCAGCAGTTCTTGGGAGAATCATATACCTCTTGTGGAGTTCGCCTATAATAACAGTTTTTAGGTGACCATTCAGATGGCACCTTACGAGGCTTTGTACGGTAGGCCATGCTGATCACCCTTATGCTGGCTGGAGGTAGGAGAGGCAGCTTTGCTGGGACCTCGTCTTGTTCAGGAGACCTCAAAGTAGATAGAGATGATTCGGAAGTGGATGGCTACAGCACAGTCTCGGCAGAAGTCTTATGCTAATCAGCGGAGATGACCTCTAGAGTTCAAGGTCAGAGATCAAGTTTTCCTGCGTGTTGCATCGAGGTTGGGATACAAGAGGATTCAGAGATAGGGTAAGCTTTCACCGTGGTACGTCGGGCCGTTTTTGGTGTTGGAGAGAGTTGGGCCGGTTGCCTATCGGTTGCAGTTACCTCAGAGGTACTGGGGCATGCACGACGTCTTCCATGTCTCTCAGCTCCGATGTTACTTTTCAGACCCGTCACATGTCTTTCATCCCGAGGAGGTTGAGCTCAAAGCAGATGCATCGTTTGAGGAGCATCCCATCCGGATTGTCAATCGTAGTACGAAGGTTCTCCGTGGGCAGTCTGTTCTTTTATTACGGGTGCTTTGGCAGCATGGGCGAGTACAAGACGAGACCTAGGAGAGGGAGGCCGATGTACGATCGTAGTGGTCGGAGCGGTTCGGGGTTTCTTCTTCTACGCCTCGCTAGGGAAATTCGGGGACAAATTTCTTTAAGGGGGGAAGTTTGTAAGAACCCGGATCTTCGTTTTCAGGTATGTATTTCCTTTTTCTAGAGTTTTTGAGAAAAATTAAGTTTCTGTAAATTTTTGAAGTACATGCCATGTACTTTCTGAGTACACGCCGTGTACTCTTTTCCCGCTCAAAGCCATGTGCTGTCCGTGTCCGGGCCACACACACGGTGTGTAGGGGTGACATGGAGGCCAATTTTGGTGGAGTACGGAAAGACCTAGTACATTCCGTGTACTCTAAAGGTACACACCGTGTACTTTTTTTTTCATTAAACGGATCGGGGTCACGCCCGATTGCCATAAACATCTTCTTCTAGGCCTAGTTCAACCGAGAGATGCCATACGGCTGCGAAACTTCTCCAGATTCCCGAGCCTCCATCTGTTGGCCGATTCGACCACCGTCAATTGTGTTAGAACCGAAGCAGTGAGTTCTTCCTTCTTCTTGAGTTTCTTTCCTTGATTCTTCCTCTTTCTCAAGTTATCATGGTTTGAGAATTTTGGATGTTTTCTCAGATCTATGATGTTCAAGGGAGAATCAGTCATCGTGGTTCAAGTATATCGATCTCCTAAGATCGAGGTAGGTGGTTTGTGCCTTACCATTCAAAGTCTTTGAGTTTTATGTGTAAATTCCACCAATACCCGTGAACGGGGTATTGCGTGTTTACCTTTTTTCCCTTGTTGTTTTCCTGCCTTGCTTGTATGCTTGTGTAGAGGTAATTTAGTCATGTTAGAGGATGATTTGTTGTGCTTGTATGTTTTTCCCATGCTTTGCTCTGTTTACGACCTTTGGGTATTGTTAGCCTTTGTCTGTTATGACTGTTTCCATGTCTTGTGTCTATAGGATGGAGTGTTTTGCATTACATGCTTGTTGCCTTGTAGACTATTAGACAAGTAGCTCTATAGGTGTATATTGATTATCCAAGTAGCTCTGTAGGTGTACTTTGGCCTTATAGAATTATCATGCACTGACTGGCATGGGACTGTGAGAACCTGATGCTATAGACTATAAGGGATAGACTGAGTGAGCTTCCTAGAGAGTCCTTGACATTATAGACTACAGGACAGTAGACCGAGTGAGCTTCCTCAGTGAGTCTTAGACATTATAGGCCACAGAGGATAGACCAAGCGAGCTTCCCAGGGTGCCTTCAGATTTTATAGACTACAGGAGGGTAGACTGAGTGAGCTTCCTCAGAGAGTCTTACCTTGTTTGATTTATCTTTAAGAACCTTCCCAGGATATAGGAGGAATTGACCGAGTGAGCTTCCAGAGAGTCTGTGGTATACCTGAGGCTATAGGAGGAATTGACCAATATAGCTTCCTCAGAGAGTCTCTAGACCTTGGGGATAATAGGGTTAGATCACATGATCTTCCTCAGAGAGTCCCTAACTACCCTAGGATATAAGGGGAATTGACCGAGTGAGCTTCCCCAGAGAGTCTCATAAATTCGTATGACCAAACCAGAGGGGTTAGGCTGAGTGCACTACCCAGAGGGTTGTGTCACTTCTTGGATAGGACCATAGGGGATGGCTGCGAGTACTTCCCAGTGGGTTTCCATTTGTGGTTAGCTGTTTTCTTCTCTGCTTCTTGTTGTGCTGTGGTTTGACTACTGTTTTACATCACCCTATCACTACTTACTATTTATTACCTATTGTTTACTGCTACTATTTGCTGCTTACTGTACTATTACCTTCCATATACTCACTGACTAATAGGCATAGATCTTCGGGTGGTTGCCTATTGGGATTTTATCTCACACCCTGTTTGGGCCATGCTTTTGGGCCCAAACAGACTATGTTGTTACAGGTATAGACAAGGTCACACGCCCTTCAACTTCCGGTACTTGATTGCTTGGAGCAGGAGAGCATGGGACCAAGCTTTGGCTTGTGATGCTGAGGAGCTGTTTTACTTCCTTTTGTACTTGTTTTGGTACCGTGGTGTTTTCCATCATTGTGACTTGTTTGGCTGCTTTCCTAGATATGTATCATGCATCATTTCATATATACATATGTGCTCTAGGTTGTTGATTTAATCTTCCACTGTTTATATTGTTGATTATTCACTGCTTCTGCTATTGCATGTTTATTTATTTCCACCGTGTACTTTTCCAATGAGGGCATAGTTTCCCCACTATCACACCCAAGGCCCTCACTGCTAGTCGGAAGCCTCTGGCGTTTAGGGAAATGCGCTTAAGGCCATGTGACTAACCGGGTACGGGGCACCTTTGGGTGGCTTCCGGAACCGGGACGTTACAGAGCACAATGAGGGATTAAAGACAACTAATATTTGAAAGAATAAGAAACATCCTAGATATCCATATTATGATCTTGGGTCTAACCCAAAAGTTTTTTTTACCAATTTATTTAAAGGATATTGCTAAGTTAGATGAAGACACTGAGGCTTCCTCTCAGTCCTTATTGGGTTTCAATGATGTAGCACTAGTTAAATAATATTTCCTTCTAAATCATGAGTTAAAAATGGGAGAAGGGTGGATACAATTTTAGAAATTATATAGTGTGCCTAGGGAAGAATATTAGGTGGTATACTTATTATTAAAACCTTACCAAACCCATGATGACTCGATCAATATGTAAGATTCAAAGCCCCAAGATGATTGAGGAGTCCATTGTCCCAAAACCTATTGAAAGACATGACACAGTTCCAAAGTATCTTGAGGATGGTGAGCTTGGTTCAAAAATCTTGAGGTAGGATAATTTTAGGAGCATGCTGAAGACTATGAATCTTCTCTTAAAAAACTCATGGTTGGAATGGCTCAGTAGTCAAAGATTGAAAGTAATGATCTCGTATTAGTATTATAATTGTGCCATTGAACATAATAGTTTAGGATTATGATATTGAAGGCAAGTATCCTTATTATTATCCTCTTATTTCACCTATTCAATCAGAATAAAACTTTCAAGAGTTTGAGAGTAAAGACAAGATCTATATCCTCTTCAATAGGTTCCATTAGAGGATATGGTGGAAGAAGATCTAGCCCTAGTAGGCCTATATTCTAGTCACTTCTCTTTCCCCCCACATTTTACCAAAATGATGAAGACTGAGATTATAATCACTAATCTAGAATGAAAATAATAGGGAATTCCCTATGGATTGAGAACTAATTGAACTTGATTGATTCCTATTTTTTTTGTTTATATGTTCCTTGACACAATTTTTATACAGTTCCCACTCAACACAAAGTGATTTTTTTGGATATTCAATAAAAATATATTTGATAGATTACATCAGTGCATGCTAATTTGAAATGTTTTAGAGTTATGTTATATCATGGGTGGATATTGATTGTTTTTCAAAGGGGTTATTCTATGTGAATTATTTTAATTATTGAAAAGTATTTGATTAAAAAAACCTCATGGGATAATATTAGGCACATAATAGGGTTCATATGATAATTACCAATGATTGATATTTATAAAATTTTTTATATCTTTTTTTAGTATAAAAATCTCTATGTGGGCATGGCACTCACATGGAGATAAAAATTAGTGACACAAAACTCCCATGTGGATAATAATTAGGGGTATGAAATTTTCATATGAATAATAATTAGGGACATGGTACTCCCATGTCTATAACCATTAAGGGATATGGAACCCCCTCCCTTGAAACTAACCATTCCTACATCATGCTCCCATTAATGAAAAAATAGAACCAAAACCTAAAGACATAGTGCTCCAAAGTGGTTCCTAGGTATCCTTACCTTAGAATCATAGGTACCCTCCCATTATTCCTCAAATTAGTCTTATTTTATACGTATCTATTTTATTATTCTTAATCATGCACTTTTATTTCGATTCTTTAGTACAATTTTCATTATCAGTCTAACATTTTTGGTTTTTAAGGAAGGATAATAATTTTCTTATTCATGTTACACGTTTCTCATGAAAAATAAATTGTTATTTTCAAAGTTTTATTTCAAACTATCATGATTTATTTGTAATTTTTTGGAATTGTTATAGATCCCAAGGAAATTTTAATTGGGTATGTGTATATTAACCACCTACATATGAATTTCATTACATATATAGACATGTTAGCCTATTTTGGATTCCAAGAAAAACATTAACATCATGAATGGAATTAGTCATTGATGTGAAAGTGTTCCCACATGGAGTTTGTAGATGAGTTAGTGGTGGTACATGGAGTATGTTGGCCATTTAGGCTATGAGTTGATTTTTTTTATTTTTTCATTGTATTTTAACCATTTATATGACTTTATTTTTGTTATTTTTAGATTGAAAACATCATATATATATATATATATACAAGCATGGTTTTTCTTTTTCTTATATGTATATGGGTAACCAATTTATGGATTACTTGTATCTGAGGGAAACCATTCCCCCATGGTGTAATTCAATCCCTTTTCACCAATCAATAGATATGGTAATTAGTGGGAACTTTCATGAGGTTAGTGGTGAGTCAGATCATGTTAAAGTTATATATGAGAAAGTTTTTTATATAAATTTCACGATGATATGGTGTTCACTAGACTACATCATGGTTTAGTCCTCCATAATTATCATAGCTCCAAAAAGACTCTTAAGTAAAATGTTCATCTCCATAGAATCCATAATGATCAAGTACCTATTTTTTTAAATGGTCTAAAAATTCTTATAGTTTCATTATAATATATTTTTTATTAAGAATTATATAATTCTCAAATATTCAACACACCCTCCATCATGGCAAGTTTCACCATATTCTTATGTTTTTCCAACCATTCATGATAACCATGACCATCTTCACACCTTATAAAAAAATGATGCCACATTTTAAGGAGAACAATGATATAAACTATGACATGGTTTAATCATCACATGGTATCCAAGTATTTTTTAATATTTCTTTTGAAAAATAGTGTTCACCGTGGTTATGACTTCATAACTATGACATAGTTCATGTAACCATGATGTGGACTCTCCTCTTTTTTCTCTTCACAAATATATCTCTTCATAATTCATTCCAATACATATATCATGACCTCTAAAATTATTCATAACCATGATAATTGTCTCATAATCACATCATGGTATAATTTATTATGACATGGTTTTTAATCTTCAATAATAACTTCTTCAATCTTCCCCAAATCAACTCTATAATCCTTAAAGGTTAAAAATTTGTTAAACTTTATCCTTTATCTTCAATTTACATAAATTTACAACAAACACAATTACCCTTTTTCCATGTTTCAAAAATCACCTCTTTTTATCCATCATAATTCCCTTAAATAACATTGGTTCCAACAACACTTCTTGTTGAAAGTTTGTTCCCAGAATAAGACTTAAAAAAAATTTAAAATATTTATACACTAATTTGTGACATGGTAGACTTCTTTTCTATTATAACTAATATGAGTTGAATTCCTTAATTTTAGTTTTTACTTAGATAATTTTATATTTTTTTATTTGTGATTCACATCCCTAAAGTATAATGGAAGACTAATAAGACTCATCATCAGTCTTACTATGTCAATAAAGGTGTAATTTTTTAATTTTCTTCTTTAAGTATCACCATTACACTAATGTATGTGGAGGTATGAGTTCAGGTAAATTTTTTATTGTACTTTAAATTATTGATGAATACTTGTTTGAGATATTCTTTAGGTCAGTTTGAGTGAGGCATCTTTTATATTATTACCAATTCATCCTCAACATTACTTATATATTATTTAAATCTATTAAAGGAATTTAATTTTGGATTAATCAACTATATATGTTTATAAATTCAAATAATATGCTCAAAAATCATGAAGTACAAGAATTTTCCTTTATATTTTACCTGAAGTTGTTCACATGTATCCTTGTGAACTAATTATAGAAGCTTTGTGGTTCTTTTTTCCTTTAGTATAAAAAGGTTTCATAGTTATTATACCTTATGAGAATGAATGAAAAATACCTATGAGTTTTTAAATCAAAACCATTTAAATAATATTCTTGGTGTTTCTCTAACATTTTCTTTTGGTTTTATTTGACTAAGTCTAAATTCTCCATAATTGGATATTATTTGAGTCTTGTGTTTTAGATTCTGCATTTATTCCAACATAATATTTTCTTGATTAAAGTATATATATAATATAATTATAGTATGGTATACCATAATATATGTTATTTCTATAAAAAAATTGAATATTATTTATAAACATGAAATGAAATACCATTATTTATAAACTTGACACCGATATTATACTCCAAGTAAAAATAATTACTAAATAATAGTTTTCAAATTTTAGAACCATTCATATATGAAATGTGAGAATGTGATATTTTATACTTGATAAAGGATTAAAGATCAATTAGAAACTCAAAAATATGCATAAAATCTTGTAATATTTATGAATTTCCTTGGTTTATGTATTTGTTTACAAATATGTAATTCCAAAGTTTTATTTAATACTTAAGAGGTGAAAATAGAAATATTACATTAAATTATGAATATACCTTAAGTAAAAGGTTTTTTTGATTAATTTTTTTAATTCATTTAAATTTTTGTTCCATTGGTATTACTTTCCATATGAGAAAAAAATATCTTATAGTTTTATTCCCTTCATTTTAATCACCGACTTCTTAAAGATACCTTGTAAAGGTGGCTTTGTATTTTTTTTATTCCATCTACCTTTTATTCCTTTAATTTCATCTTGTTCACATTAAGGATTGATGAATTGTATTTATTTATGTCATTATCAACTTATCAAACCATTATAAAAAGATATTATAACATCTTATCTATATCATTCATTTTTCTGTTTTGAATAAAAGTAGATAAACTGGATGGTAAGGATGAAAGAATGGTATATATAGATAAATCCTTATAAAACATGAATTATAATTGTTTCCATATTTTTATGTTCCCATTCATCTTAAGTATAGGTAGAATAATTTAGATTACTTTCTATAACTTACACATAAATAGCGTATTGGAGGTCTCATTATTTTATTTCATTACTTTCTTGTGGTAAGTTTTTTAGAGATGTGACAACATGGTGTATCCATCCATTCCCTATGTTGTATTTTCAACTAACTAGAAATTGATGTTAATATGAGAATAAAAACATAAAATGAATCATCTATGTGCCTTTTTTAGTTATCATTATCACCATAACATGAATCTTTAGGTGGATCATCCGGTAGAGGGGAATCAGACACTTGAAATTTCCATTCATTCCATAGTACTATGTGTAAAAATTTGGAAAACGCATTGAAAATTATGCCAGTGAGGACATGTTCTTTGTCAATAATTTTCTATAGTCAATATATCATTTATTTTCCTTTTTATAAAAAATAAAATTCAATATATTTTCACTTTTATATTGATTACCATTTATTTACACATAATTTTTTTTAATTCTTTAATGTATGCAATAATTTTATTCAAATCCCGCTATCACTCAACCATTTGATTTATAATATCCAGTCACATAGATATTATTATAGGTAATGATCCTTAAAAACCACTACATTTTAAAATCTATGGCTATTCCACTACTTAGAGCGTTTATGGTAGGCTTTTGGTTAGAAAATTGCATTAAATTACTGCCCCTTAATCCTTTGAGTAGAATCTCATAACCTATAAATACTCAAATTGTATTTACTCAAAAGTTAGATCTATAATTTCAATAATCTAGATATGGATACTACCATCTATGAATAATCCTTTGATGATAATTTTATTTAAATTGACTCAACACTTGGATAAAAACTTCTAATTATGTTAAGGAACCCTTAAATTATGGATGAAAAGAATATAAACTATGGTTATTTTACAAGTCAATTAATGAATGGAATTAATAACTTAATATTACCTTGATGGATTTATTTCATTATTTATTTATCAAATAAGATACAATTCTATTCATCATGTTTTTAATTTAAACTATGTGATAAATTTCCCAAAAAATATACATGCATAAATAGAAAACAACCATCATCAAATAATCATTTTTTATCTTTTCGTGCTTCTTAACTATCTTATGTGATCGTGTTTCATCGACACATTCACATAATAAAATAATTAACCATGCATGAATTTTTTTTAATACTGAATTGATCTTAAGGCTTATAAAGTGGATAATAAACTAAGATTTATCCTAGGGGAATGGCTTTAACCATGAACCAGATCAAGTTGCAAAATCCCATTTTTCTCATATATTTTTATTCTTTTTTAATTTACACTATCTACCACCTTGAACTAACTCATCGTGAGGAACTCCTTTTTATAATAATATACCTACACACTGGTGAGGGGAAATCAAGTAGTGAGAATTATATTTAATAATTTAAATTTGGAGACACAAACTCGTATAAAATTTAAATAGGGAAGGATGATGCATAAATCATTAAATAAATATTTAATAATTAATTGATAAAAAATCACACTTATTCTAGTAATTAATATTACTTAATAAATAAACCATATATAAATGGGCTAGTCCTAGCTCATTAATAGTTAATATTAATAAAAACTGTATAATAATTATAAAATCTACTAAAATTATACTTGAGAGATTAAAAAAAATTAAAATTACATTAAAATAATTTTAATTATTTAATGACACATCTCATGGTCCTCATCATAATTCCATTAAATTAATTAATATTTTAATTTATTTCTAATTTTTTGGTATTTTTTATACCATTTTGGGAATTTTGTGAAATAAAATACTATTTATGGAATATTAGGCTCTTTAGGTCATGTCAGGGGTGTAGAATGATTGGGTGACCAGGTTTTCTCATGGGGTGGCTGATGCACACCTATCGTAAGATGTGAGACAAATTAGTTTTTTCATCAACTGACTAACTAGATAGCTAGTGGATGTAGGGGTCAATCCCATAGGGAAGTAGTGTTGGAGTTGTAAGTTGATGAGTTTTAATTGATTATCAAAGTTAAAAAAAATTGGGAGGGGAAATAAATTAAAACAAAAAATTGAAAGATAAGGAAAATCAGAAGAAGAAGAAATGAAATAATGAAAAGAAATGAAAAAAATAATGTTCATGGGTTTCAATTTCAACTAGTTTTTATTATAATAATCATTCCTTTGTATTTAAAATTATTTATGAAATTATTTTACCATGTGGATTCAATTTTACCATAGTTTATTTATACGATAATGGATAGTTATTTTCATTAAGAATTAATTCCTTGGTCCAATAAGTAGATTCTTTAAAGCCATGTCTTTAACAAAAACCTCTAAAGCAGTGGAAATGGGTTCACCCAACGGTCATGGCCTTTCTTGATGATACACCTTTGGTTTTCCCTATTTTTTATGTTCTTGTTTTAATACGACACAACTAGTGAAGTAAGAATTAAAATTCATTAAATAAATAATAAAATAGAAAAATCATAATAAAAAGAACATAGAAGAACTCTTAATACAATGCACCCATATTTTCATTACAACCCCAACATTGGAATCTTTCCCTCTCATGAACATGGTAATGGTTCAAGGGTTGAGTAGAAACCTAACTCTACCCATGGATAGATGTTGAATTAGAGGGGAGAGGGGAGAAAACAAATCTAAATAAAAATAAAAACACATACCGACTTCGAGGGAGGATCAAGTCGATAGAGTGGCAATACCTCCCCCTAGAACTACAACCTCAAACTTTTAGGACAAACTCTATATTTATAGAAAAATAGATTACCTCACACATATCATAATTACATATCATGTACTCTGGTCAAATATCTTTTTGTGTATTTTTCTATTAGTATGTAATCTGCTGCATCGCCTATTGAATTTCCACGTGTTGGATGTCAGTAGGTTAATAATAAATGATTCATAGCTCTAAAATGCATAGAGTGTAGTCTCTAAATCCACAAAAAAATATTCTATAATGGGATTACATGGAGTTTCCAAAGGTTACATTGAATTTTCATCATGAATGGGAACTTGGGCATGTACTCCGGATGATCGATCATCCATCATCCAAAAATTCACAACATGTACTAATTACTTTCACATTTTTTAGCTGTCAATTTTTATCCAAAAATTCTTCTATCCATGCATTCAACTATGGAAACCATAAAATCATCCAATTATACTGAAATTAAGCATTTAGACTATAAAAAATATAAATTTAGTATAAAAATATTCTTTACTCAATAAAATACATGAAAATACTATGCATGAATTGGGTGTATTAAACATTCTCACACTTGATCATTTTCTCATCATCAATAAAAATATCAACATAAAATAAAAATGAGTTCATACTCTAACAAGGGAAGCTTTTAATTAATTATATTCATAAACATAGAGTCATAACTTATAATTTCAAAGAGCACAAAACTTATTCAATTTCAATGTATTCTAATCATTCTTCATGTATAATTATAATTCAAGACATTTATCCCATTTCATTCACATTTTTTAACCTTTCATTAATACTCATTCCATTTATGATTTTCCTCACGTAAAAAGTAATTCAATCATCAATCATGATCATGTAATCAGAGTTATTCTCAATTTCAAGAATATGAATTTTATCTATAAGCTTGTAAGTAATATAAATCTCTACTTATAAATTAAACCAAAAATCCAAGAGGAATTTTCATTATGGCTTTGATGAATCTGAGGAAAAGGGTAGGTAAGAAATTATTTAGAAATTTAAACTTCTAAGATTGAAAAAGAGGTATGAATTCATTAAATAAAAATCATGATATTCAATATAAATCTCATTAAAATGACTTCCTCGATCATGTTCCATAAAAGACAACTTGTCCACTTCCTTCCCTTTTTTTGTATGGGTTTGCAAACTAAATTTTCGTATAATGAAATAATTTGTTCCTCTTTGATTTTTTTATATATACAACTGAGGATCCATATAAGTGCAACAAATTATGGATCTTGAACCCTTTCCCCAAATGAAAAAAATAAATATCACCCACACTTATTTCATGGTAATCTCACAAAACTATACCATGAATTACCAAAATCCCTCTTTAAAAGATCAAAGTGAATAATCATGAAACAATACTAGATAATTAGGGTAATAAGGATAATTAGGCTTTTAATGTGGATTACTATCAAGTTAATTCATGAAATCTAGGGTTTTCACAATATATTAAATGTCGAGAAGGTCTCAATGTAAAATGGGATAAAAATATGTAAATCTACTACCTCAATCGTTTTAATGTGGTTTAAAATCATCATGTATTGATAAGAAAAATTTAAAATTATAGTATTCATGAATATCCCAATAATCTCTCAAGAAAGGGGGGTATAAAAAAGAGTATTTGAAAAGGCTTATAATATCTCTTAGTAATGGGAATAAAAATATAATGGAAAATCAAGTCATAATATGAATAAAATAATTATTCTAGTAAATACAAATTTCCATGATTAAAAATAAAAAATTATAATTATATCAACAATCATTTTAAAATAATTTAAGATTAAAATAAGCATGAAACTCTCAATATGTTCACCTATGTATTTATTTATTTATTATAGGTAGAGGAGATTACAAGAAAATAAAAAAAACACACACACACCTAAGAAACCTAGTGGGTCAAGTATCATCCCTCCCCATAAGTAATGGAAAGAACCTATTGGACATATTTTATTAAAATACATGGCCCAAAGTCCCAGTGGAATGAGTCCATTATAAGGTGGTGGCTCGAAGGCCTAGTGGCCCAAGTACATTAAAATGTAGTGACCCAAAGGCCAGTATAAGTGTGGTCATTAATACCTAAGGGCCCAAAGGCCTTATTATTTTTTGTAGTCAGCCCATGTGAGGTGGGGAACCACCCATGTGCCTCACACACCATTCCTATCCACTCCCCTATGTTCGAATGACCCCATCACCTATGTTCACCTAGAATCTAGTCATATTAATCATGAACCAGTAATCAGACCACCTCACCATATCCACCGCAAAATTGATCCTTTTAAACTTCCCATCGTTGCCACCTTCTTCTAGCCACTGACTTATCTTTTTGCATCTACCACTAGATCAAGACCACCACCTGTGCTCACCCGACCACATACCATAGATCCACCTCACTTCGTCCACCTTCATCCCCACCAAAGAATCATCACCAATGCTTCCATGATTTATATCTTGTACAATCACTCTCACCCTCAATAGAAACACAAAGAGTATTCCCTCCAATTTAATTAGGGGAGGGGATATGCATTTATTATTTATAATCATAATAATTTAAAAATTTACAACATATTAACATATTTATTCCAATTAATGATTTATCCTAGATTAGTCTAAGGGAAAAATACAAATGTGGTTTCGAGATACCATCCCCTACACTTAGTATTGCACATGCCCCCCATGTGAAACACCAATAAAGGTAAATAAGATTGGATATGAAACAGGACCAGAGCAGACCATGTAAGAAACATAATAATTAATTTAAGAAATGAATAAAAAGAATATATTCTCAAAAATAATACTCCCATAGGTGGAAGAGGGATCAAATTGTGGTAGAAGTTGTGTAAATGAATCCCTTTAGTAGTATGGTAAATTTTCTATAATGCTCCCAAAAGTAAAATGTGACTATTGATGCATAGGAAAATAAATTTGTAATAAAGAAATGAATCAAAATAAAGAACTAAAAGTGATATATTGAATAAAAAGTATGTGTTAGATTCGGTCACTGAGTGGCCTTAAAATAGGTAGAGTCTAGAGTAGGTGGGTCCTACACTATAGGAGAGAGAGCCACCATAACTGGAGATGGGGGGTTTCTATGCCACTGTTAATTAGGATTTGATCTAATTATAAGGGAAGGGATTTATCCCTTTATCATGTAAAAGGTGAGATAAGGTAATCAACTGGGGGGGTGAAGATGAATGTCTGGGACTCATATGGTTGTGGATCTAGCTAAGCTTCCATGATATATGGGTTGATAAGTCTCAAATACTAGAGAATGCGACCCACACCAGCATAAAGGTGCATGATTTAGATCTCCGTGCTCCCTATGTACTAATATATAAAAAAATTCAATAGAAAAATATGGAGGACCAAGAGTGGTGGTGGGGATGTGGATGGTTCAGAAGGTGAAGGCTTAGTGATGGTTGACTAATGGGTAAAATAATATGGGGTGACGCAAGAAGGGGAATATGGAGGTGGTTTGATAATGGGTGGGTACTGTAAAGCCTTGAAATGATGTTTCTTATATGTGAATACCTTATCTCTATCCTCTCCTTATGAGTATCCATCTTGAGCCATGTTTTAGTGAAGCATAGTTAGTTGTGAGTATCTTCTGGAAGCTTGATAATGGGTTTTGAACATTTTTGGGAAAAAAATAGGAAACACCATAGCTGGGGTAGTCCTTGGTGAAGCTTATATAAAATGGTAAAGGGAGAAAAGGGATGATCTAGTCATGACTATGGTCATGATGTGTTATAGGTCCTCTTATGGGAAAAAACTTGGGAAATATCACCATGTCCGTGGTGGAGGCCATGATGAGGGAAAACATGCAAACATTGGGAAACATGCCATAATGCTAGCCATGTCAAGCCCTGTGGGTTTAAGAACACCACGACCGGGGTGGAAGCTGTTTTAGTGATCTCAGGAATTTTGAAATGGCTAAAACTTTAATCCTTATTCTCATATATCATCTATTTTAATAGGAAAATAGGTTGGGTCATTAATATAGGGTATTTAATGTATTTATTAATTGATTCAAACCTATATTGTTCAAATCAAACCCCTATTCTCATGTTGATTCTTTTAATATGATGAATTCCAGATGATCCTTGGGAATTTTGGGTAAAAATTCAGATGAACCTCTTGGGTGAAGCTATAAACTTGGAAATTTTCTTCTCCTTGTTTTTACTTTATCAACCTTTCTAGAAGATCAAACCTTATAAGTTAAGGCATGTTCTTTTTGATTCAAATTCATGGAGACCCAACTCTTATCCTCTATTGTTGCTATCCTAGAGAGATAAATTTATCCTTCCTTTAACTAGAACTTAATCCTACCGTTGATGGTGTTAAGAATTAGGTAAGTGTTAGTTCTACCCATGGATTGATTACTTCTTGATTCTTGTTCTAGAATCCATGTTATTATATATTGGAACCAATTCTAGGAACTCTTGATATACATGCTTATTCTGGTTGGTGTGTAAACATGGTTCAGGTGAGGAATCTCCTGAAAAACCTTGACATTGAAATTGAAAACCTTGAGGTAGGAAGTTGCTTACCATGTATAGGATGTGTTTATGATTTTTATCATGATATGATATTGTGTGCTTATATGCTATAGAAAATTCTTGAGTCTCATCGCATGTGTGTGTGTATAGCCTATAAGAGCATGTTTGATGCCTGATCATATGTGTGTGTGTGAGTATCGTGTGATACCATGTTCGAGCATGATCAAATGCATTTGTTTGGATACTATTTATCCCTTTTCATATGTTATGATTTTTCCTCTATATGTGATGAAACTATTTCCATGTGTTATATTTGGTATATTCTATGTTGTTGTTATATACATGGTACCAAGTGGTAGGTCGACCTGTCATGGCTTGGTGGACCAAGATGGGGAGTAATTTTAGACGTTTCATGTGACATGATGATAGAACCAAGTAGAAGAAGGGGAATTATGACCTTGTGTCCTGATTTGGGGGTAATATGGTCTTGCATTATCGGTCTTGAGAGGCAAAAATGGGGGATGATGGTATATGATGACCTAACCTAGGATATGGCACCTAGATACAATGGATTTATTGCTTTACCCAAGGTAGTGTCGTAATATAACAACTTTGTGTCCCGACTCGATACTTGTTAGCCTTGTGGTGGCTGCAAATTATATGTGGTGACCTTATGTCCAACTCAGTTCATGACTTTCGATACGACTATGTTTCAACCATGAAACTAAAGATAGTATGAATGGGGGTTTGTTGTGGGTTAGATAGCACAAAACTGCTCGATATAAGAATGTATTTTTTCTTGTTCATTTATTTATTATCATTATGTACAATCTTATGCATATTAACTCATGTTAGTGGCGTCCTACTAGGTTTATCTTACACCCTGCATGGATATCTCGATGTGCATGAAGACTTGATTATCAAGGATACATGAAAGGGTAAGGTCACATATATTGGGAGATAAGATAAAAATCATAGTGTTTAGAGGTAGTATTGGGATTTACACTAGAGCAAAACCATAGTGTTCAGTTTACTTATCCACCTTGCTCATACTTTGGTTTGTCCAACCACCTTGGGGGTCATTGGTTTATTTTTCTATATGAATTAAAATGATTTCCATGCCATGTGACATAACATTGTTATTTATTATGCTATTAAATTATTTTTATGCTTTTCTTTATTGATACTGAGTGTATAGTCTCCCCACAGATATCCTACGGACCCTCCCTACTTGTTGGAAACCTCTTGCATACGGGGAGGTGCACATAAGCCCATGTGAAACTCCATCTCAAACCTAGTGATTTGAGTTAGGGTGTTACTAAGTGGGTTCGAAGGAGGATTTACCTATTTATTTATTCTTGATTATATTTTTGAGCAAGGTAGAAAGAATTAGGTTGTGTGGGACTTAGGTAGGGGGGTTTCATGTGCGCCTGGCTGGCACATGTGTAATGGACCTCTGAGTTACCATTGTTAATATTGTTTTCATATTTATGGTTTTATGGTAATGTTGATCCTAAGTATGTTGTTCTGTTATGATTTTATGAGATTTGAGTGTGTTCATATATCATCAGTAGGAACTTATGATCACATGTTACATATATATATATATATTCCCATTGAGTGTTGTATGGTAGTTCTTGAATTAAATTCCTTGATATATAATTTTGTTAAGTGATATATATTCTTTTATTTTGTGATGTATCTATGATGGAATTGATTATTTGAAATTGATAATGCTAGTTGTTATACACATGATCGTGACTAACATGAAGGAATATAGAAACATTCTTGATCCTTGAGTAGTACTAGGAGGGATGTGTTTTCTTATTATTGACAGCCTCCTAGGATAAATTTTCCATAAGAAATCCCTTGTGTGTGCCTATGAATTCTTAGGTTGTTTTATAAATAAATTGTTTTATGTGTTCTAAGCATACATTGGCATTTCAAACAATGTTTCCTTGATGCTGTATTATGGGTCCACATAGAGGAGTAGGCCATGATGCTCTTGTAAAGGAGGATTTACCAGTTCTACTATCCATTATATAGGAGAATGCTCCTACACCATCTCCAATGGTTCTAGTAGAAGGACCACTTTATCTAGGAGTATTTCACATAGTGCCAGTCTAAGGAAAATGGGTTTTTAAGAATATGGTCAACTATGCTTGATACTTTCAAATCTAGTACCCTCCATACTTCTAGGTAACTAAAGACCCTCATGATAAATAGGATTTGATATGAGTCATCGAGAGGATCTTCAATCTAGTGGAGACCCCGAAAGATCAAAAAGTATATATTTCAAATTTTATGCTTTAGGGAACATCTGGATGGTGGTGGGACATTATGATTTAAGATCATAGACATAAAGTTCAAAATATCAATTCTTCAAAGAACTTTTCTTCAAGGTGTTGTTTTTTGGGTATGCTAAAACTAGACCATGCCTAAGAGTTCATGGAGATTCGGTATGGCTTGATGATGGTTTCTACTTACTCAGCGCATTTCAATAATTTATTTTCTTTTCACCTCTCTTATATGGATATAAGGTGAAGAAGGCCATTAAGTTCAAGATCGACCTTCAACCAGAGTTGATACACCAGGCATGGAACTTTGACATGGTAATATATGTGTAGATTATTCACAAGGCCCTAATGACTAATAGAGGTTTTTTTGGAAGCTAAGGCTGTTGGTCTCATTTCAGCTTTTAGTTGGCTTCCTAGTGATACTTTTAGTGGTAAGAAGAGGAAATCATAGGATATACACTAGGGTTTCATTAGATAGATGGATCATATTAGATGTTTTTCTACACCTTCACCTTCTACGGGAGAAGGAGGTACTCAGTGTTTCAACTGTGGATAGAGTGGGAATTATTACAAATTTTACCCAAAGCTTTAGATCAAGTGTCACCAATGTGGTAAGATATGAAACCTAATTTTTTTTCCTCTAAGGCATCATGAACAAAGTTTAGTGGGGATTCGAGTTAGATGCAAGCATAAAGCCTTGGGACTTTATGGGATTTTCAAAAGTAGGTCCAAACCTCTTGAACGATGATGGATTAAGCAAGTCATGAACATCAGGGACAAGGTCATAGAGCTGAGGAAAAATAAGTGTATGGAGAAGACCGGGTTACGAATAACTATTGAGAGGGACCGTCGACTATTATAAGTACGGTCTTGATCACATATATAATTTCTACCACTCTTTTTGATATTGTTACTTCCCATTCATTTATATTTACACAAATTTTTACAGTACTTAGCTTACCAGCCAAATTTTCCTCTGAGTTACTATATCTTGACACACCCTTGGGAAAAAATTGGGTCATCTCCAGTGATTTACAAGGTCTCTCATAGTAGTTTATGGATATAGTAATATATGATATGCCATGATCCTTGATATGACTATCTTTAATGTGATCTTTGGCATGGACTATCTGACTAGTTATCGGGCACCCATCGACTGCTACAAGAGATGTTTATACTTTACTAAAACCAAGGGAGAGAATGTTGTTTTGACTGGTGAATGGGATGTTGGAGTAGGTAGAGTTGGACCAGACCTAACTTAGGTTAGAACTATTATAGTTAAAGTAGCAGGCTTGACTCTTGTAGTGGAGCTAGTAATAGCCTCTTCTTTTTAGCCAGTGGTGTACTTGTATCATTATGTCTTTTTCAGATAATTTTTTAAATCCAACTCCTAAGAGATAAATTTAATTTTAGGTTGAAATAATACAAAGAACATAAACTATTTCAATTACCCCATATCACATGGATTCAGGAGAGTTGAAGGAACTCAAGGTGCAACTCAAGTATTTGGAGGTGAATGGTTTTATCAGATTGAGAACTTCACCTTGGTGTGATTTAGGTTTTGTTCACAAAGAAGGTGGATTATAGTGTTTGGTTGTTTATAGACTATATAAAGCTAAACCAAGTGACCATGAAGAATCGATATCCATTGCTGAGGATCAATGACATGTTTGACCAGTTGCGATGATCCAGTGGTTATCCAAGATTTACATACATTAAATCTACCACTAGCTTTAGGTTAGAGAGGATGAAATTCCTAATATATTTTTCAAGATTATATAATAACTGTATGAGTATCTTTTAATTCCTTTTAGGTTGAAAAATTCACCAAAAAAGTTCACGGATCTCATGAATAGTATATTCTATCCGTATCTCAATTAATTTATTGTGGTGTTTGTTGATGACATCTTGATATACTATAAGACTTCATATATGCTTAATAGGTTCATGAAGATTGTACTAAGTATAGTTTTAGGACATTATATTTATTATAAAATGTAAGAGTGTCACTTTTGGATTTAGGAGGTGTGGTTCCTTGGGCATGTGATCTCTGAGGTGGGAATTTCTGTATACCTAGAGAAGGTAAAAGTGGCAATGTCTCGGGCTCGTTCATATAATTTTTTCAAGATCAAGATATTACTTGGTTTAACTATGAACTATAGACATTTTATCTAGGAATAATTTCACTTGGAACAACTCATAAATGATCTAACAAATAAGGGAGTGAGGTTCAAGTGAAAAAAAATTATGAAGAGTCCTTCCTAGAGCTAAAGATAAGATTGATGAAAACATTGATTCTAACATTTCCATAGACTAGGATTGGATATACAATTTACTGTGATTCCAAAAGATTTATTTTTATAGGGGTGATGATGTAGAGGGATCAGGTAATAACCTATAGGTCATGATAGTTATGATCTCATGAGAATAACTAATAGACACATGACATGGGGTTGGTTGATGTGGTTGATGCACTGAAGTTTTAACAACATTATCTCTTCAATGAGAGTTTTATTGTTTAAAAATACTAAAAGAGTCTCTGATATATCTTCTCTTAGTGGGATTTGAACTTGAGGCAGAGGAATTGAGTAGAGTATCTACATACATTTGACTTTGAGATGGTCTATTCTCCAATGAAGGGTAATGTCATCATAAATGATCTCAGTAGGAAAATGCTGGAAACACAGGTGCTTGGAGGGCATCCTTCATGGGAAGAATTACTTCTAATGAGTTTGGTGGCTAAGTGGATTATGGATAAATCATAGGATCATAGAAATTTGACATGTTCACCTTTAGTTATCACTTCATATTTGGTGGATCACATGAAAGTGAGCCAGGAGTCAGACCCTAAATGTGTGGTGATGCAAGAATACTTGATAAGGGATGATTCTATTCTGGGATGGTTAATATATGATGAAGACATGATATATGTTCATCAAAGGTTACAAGTGCCTAATTGCTGAAGGTAGAATCTTATAAATAACAATTATGATTCAAAGTGTTCAGTTGATCCATGGTCGATAAAAATGTCCCATGAAAACCAACATCAGTTTTGGTAACCTGACATGAAGAGGAACATTGCTGGTTTTGTTTCATAATGGCTTAACTGCTAGAGGGATAAGTCTGAATATCAGAATCCTAATGGTTTTATATATCCACTTCCTATACTGATGTGGAAGTGGGATTATGTGATTATGAACTTAATTATGGGTTTACCAAGAACCCCAAGGAGTCGTTATTTCATTTGGGTGATAGTCAATTAGTGAAAAAAGTGGCTCATTTCTTACCGATCTGATAGATTCACTCAATAGTGGAGTTAAGAAATATTTATGAATGAGAGATCATATAACTATGCAGAGTACCTTATAGTATCTTATTAGATAGGGACACATGTTTTAAATCATGTTTTTGGAATGTTTTTTATAAATTAACGGGGAATCAGTTGAAGCTAAGTATGATGTATCATCTGTAGACTAATGGAAAATCAGAGAGGATGATTCAAATTCATGAGGATATTCTTTAGGATTTAATCATATACTTTAGTAGATATTGGGATGAGAATCTAGCCTTGGTAGAATTAGAATAATATTTTTTTTGGATTCTATTCAAATGGAACATTTTGAGGTTCTCTATAGACAATCATGTTGCTCACCACTGTGTTGGAATGCGGTTGGATAGGCATAAATATTTGGGAAGAGTATGGTACATGAGACCTATGAGAGAGTGATATTGATTATGAAGTGGTTGGTGACTGATCAGAGTAGGAATCGATTGTATGATTACTAGAGGAGACGAAATTTGGAGTTCTCTTTTGGTGATAATATTTTCTTGTGGGTGTCAACTAGGTTGGGGAATTAATTTTTGAAAAAGAAGGGGAATCTAGCACTACAGTTTGTGGGACTGTTAGATATCACTAAACACATTAGAGCAGTGTATTACCAATTGGAACTTCTTCCATGCTATCAAGGAACACATCAGAGAAGTGTATTACCATTTGGAACTTACTCCATGTTATCAAGGAATGCATGTTTTGTTTCACATTTCTCAGCTTCAAAGGTACATGCCCGGTCCTATGCATGTGATTGACTATGAGGAAGTTAATTTGGAACCAAATGTAACTTTTGTGGAGTGCCCAGTGGGGATCATTGATCATGGTGAGAAAGCATTTCAGGGGATGATTATGGTACTTATTCTTGTATTATAGAAACATTAAAAGATCTAAAAGGATACATGGGAGAATGAGTCAGATGTTTGAGATCAATGGCCTGAGTTGTTCAACCAGGACTGTTAAAGATGCTTCTCATGGATGGGAGGTTATTTGAGGGGGAGATTATAAAGCCTCACAATTTTCTTTTATTTTATTAAAAGACCTTGTATCCATCATGTCCTTATGATTATCTAGGTTTATCCTTGTTTGAGTGAATCTTAGTGGGATTTGAGTGCATTTTGGAAGCTTGAAAATCTGGTTTAGAAATTTTTAGGCCAAAAAGGGAAACACAAAATATCTGGTGAAGACTATAGTGGTCCTTAGAGTTCCTTGTTTAAAATGTAAAAGGGATAAAATTGTTGATATAGGAATGAGGTTTTGTAGGTCCTCTTGTGGGCCATGGAATGGGTAACCTTACCACGATCATGGTAATGGAAAATGGAAAAACATTGGGAAACACACCATAACACTAAATGTGTTGATCCTGGTGGGTTCAAGATCACCAAAACCATAGAGAGGATTTTTTAGAATCCATTTTGGTGATCATGTGCATTTTGAAATGAATGAAACCATCAGTATTATTCTTGAATTTTATTTGTTTCAAGGGGAAAATTGTGGATAATTAATGTGAGTTATTTAATGATTTTATTAATTAATTATAAATCCTATTAATCAAATTTACCCCTCTTCTCATCTTGATTACTTCAATAGAATGAATTATAGATGTTACTTGTGTGTTTTTGGGGAAAACATCATACAAACCACATGGGTGAAGCTATAACCTTGAATGTTTTTTCTCCTTGTTTCTCCTTGCTCAATCTTGATCAATCTTGCTGGAAGGTAAAACATTGGGAGTTGAGGCCTGTTATTGGAGACCCAAATCTTCTCCTATATTTTAGATGTCCAAGGGTGATGAATTTATACTTCCTTTAGTTGAAATTGAATACTAACATTGACGGTTTTGAATGTTGGTTAAGTGTTAGTTTTACCCTCGGATTGATTCTTTCTTTAGTCTTATTCTAAAACCCATTTTATTCTATGTTGGAACTGGTTATAGGAACTCTTGTCATGAAATATTATTTTAGTTAGTGTGTAAAATTGGTTTGGGTAATGGCGATCTTGATAAACCTTGACGTTGATATTGACAACCTTGAGATAGGTAGTTCTTTACCATGTAATGGTTGTGTTTATGATTGTGAGAATGATATGAAGTTATGTTCATATATTCTATCGACCATTATTGATTTTAATCACATGTGTGTGTGAATAGATTGAGATACCATGTTTGATGTTTGATCACACTTATGTGTGTGCATAACCCATGAGACTATGTTCGAGTATGATCACATGTGTGTTTTAGGATACTGTTTCTCACTTTTGACATGATTTTATCATTCCTCTGTATGTTATGACACTGTTTCCATGTGTTTTATTTTTGTATATCTTCTATTGTTGTTATTTGAATGGTACCAAGTGATAGGTGGAATCGTTGTGTCTTGGTAGCCCTAGAGGCTGAGAGTGATCAAATTCCAAATGTGACATGGTAAAATGATAAAGTAGATGACATGGAATGATGGACTTGTAGAAATATTTGGTGTCATGATAGGCTTGTATGATTTGACTTGAGAGGAAACAACAGGGCACGCCATGGTGTTTGGATATGATGGACTTGTGGAATGACTTGAGGTAGTGTTAGAATATGATGGACTAACTCCATAATCATTAGCCTTGGGCTGGATTAAGAATACATGTAGTAAACTTATAGTCAAATTAGTTAGAAACTTCTGATAAATCTACATTTTTAGAATGGAGCCAAAGTAGGTACGAAGGAGGATTTTCTGCAGTTTTGTTATCTCACAATCTCTTGGTATATGATTGCATATTTTTTCTTGCGCATTTATTTATTATCATGACATACACTCTTATGCCTATTCACTCATGTTAAGGATGCATTGGTGGTGTCCTACTGAGTTTATATCACACCCTGCATGGGCATCTGAATGTGCATATAGACTTCATGATAAGGGATATAAGAAATGGAAAATCCCCATCGATAGGGATCTAGGAGACGGGGAATGGTTTTTAGAGGTGGTACCGGGACAAACACTGTAGTATTTACTTTACTTATCTGTATTGCTCATACTTTGGTTTAACCTTACACCTTGGGGTTCCTTGGTTTATTTTCTATATGAATTGATATTATTGTTATTCCATGTGTTATAGAATTTTTATTTATTCTGTTATGTTATTATTTTTATGATTGTCTTTATTGATAATGAGGGTTTAGCCTCCCCACTAACTACATACAAACCCCCATTACTAGTAAAAAACTTCTTACATATGGGGAGGCATGCCTGATGCCCTGTGGAACTTCAATTCAAACCAGTGATCTAGGATGGGGAATGAAAACTATGTTATTTAAGAATTAATTCCTTGTTCTGATAATTAAATTCATTAAAAAATATTTTTATTAAAAATACCTAAAGAATTTGCAATGGGATAACTTAATGGTTATGTGATCTCCCACTGACACACCTTTGGTTTTCTATAGTTGTGTCATTCTTGGTCTGATATGAGACACCTGATGAATTAAGAATTGAAATTCATCATAGAAATTATAATATTGAAATCATAATAAAAAGAACACAACAAAACTCTTAATACAACACACCCATAGTTTAATCAAAACCCCAACAAAAGACTCTTCCCCTCTCATGACCATGATAATGGTGAAAGGGTTAGGTAGAACCCCAAACCTACCCATGGATAGAAGAATAATTATAGGTTAATGTGGAGAAAAAAATGTAAATAAAAATAAAAACACGCCCTAACTTCGGGGGAGGATCAGGTTGACAGAGTTTCGGTACCTCCCCCTTAGAACAAAAACCACAAACTTGGAGGCCAACCTATATATTTATAGAAAAAAATATTACACAAAATTCATTAGAATAAAACACCATGAACATCAGTCATTTTTTTTTGAATTTCTCTGCTAGTAGGTAATCTTCCGTCCCACCCATTGAATTTCCATGTGTCGGTTATCGATAAGTGAATAGTACATGACATGAGGCATTAACATACATGGAATGTAGTCTCTCACCCCACACCAACCAATTCTATAATGGGACTAAATGGTATGTACAAAGGTTACATGATGTGTTCTATAATAATAAGAACTCGGACGTGTAATCTAACTGGTTGAGTCACCCATCATGTAAAATCACAAGACATGTGATTATTATGTGCTATTTTTTCAAAAAAACTTCCATGATCTATGATTTCAACTATAAAAGCTTAAAAATCATCCAATTATACCAAAATTAAGGATTTATACCATAAAGAAACATAAATCTTGGATAAAATGACTCTTTACTCAATAAAATACATGAAAATACTATGCAATAATCTGGCGTAACGATGGTGTTGTCTTCCCCTTTATGCATAATTTTTTTAAAAGTCTCATGTGGAACATGGTCGGTGGATACCCCTTGGTGAACAAGGGCTTCAGGGGTTAGGGTTAGGTAAGATAAGGTTCCAACCATATAATATTTTTTTATTTTTTTTACAACATACCTTGACACCACCCCTTGATTTGTAGCCCATATGCATCGAGCCTCTCCTCTCTATTATAATAAGACCTCCTACTTTAGATAACGATAACTCATCCATATAAACTTTTCTTCATAAACTATATTTACCATTGGGACTCATTTATCCCCTCGATTTGATTTTTGGAAAATTTAATTAAAATTATTGACTTAACTATGTGAAACTGCTCATATATGAGTTGCCTGAGCATATTTAAAGCATTCATAACTAGTATTTTTAAAAAATTTAAGCCAAATTAATGTCATAAAACAATACTTGGAAGAACATCACCCATTTCCCCTCATGGGTCTTGATAATATAATTTCACCATTAATAAAATAAACAAAAAGATACCTTCAAATTTCACGTGATCTCATCATTATTTTCTTGATTCCAAATTATCATAGCTCAATGTATTAAAGAAAAAGATACCTTTATTATTAAAACATGATCCAAAAGATCATTGTTTTTTGATATATGACCTTTATTTTATAGAATGAAAAAATTGAGTGCTTTTTGGAACCCATATGATTGCTAGACCATGATGAACAAATCCATGAAGAGAGAATATGATCATATGTGTTCTTATTTTTATTTCACTTTAAAAATATTGAGTGAATGAGAGGCAGGGGAGAGAATTTGTGACAGAGGTTAACCTATCACGTTTTGGGTGAAAATAAAATTTCACTCCAAGGTTAGAGTTTCTTTAATTTCACTTTAGTCGTTAAAAAAACTTTAACCACACAACTTACCAAAAATGTCATTTAATACCTAATTAGTTTTTTTTAAATGTCACTTACATTACCCTACACACTTTCAAAAGTTTTAATTTTGATTTAATGAAATAAAAACCATTAGTTCATCTTGTTTCCTTATAAATATGTTTAACAAACACCAAAACATTTAATTTTATCTCAAAAAATATTTTTCTTGTATTCACTTATTGAAACATAAGTAACTTGTGAATACCTTAAAAAATAAATTCAATTCACATTATTAAAAATATTTAATAAATTATTATTGAATTTATTTATTTATTTATTATTTTCATTCACACATATATGATCATCAACCCACAAATGTGGCTACATCATCCTAACATCCAATTCATCTAAAATAGTTGAACTTTGGGATATATTTTATATATAACCCTATAAGCTATTATACTCATAGAAAAAGAGTGGTATCTAGTAAAAAGTCATGGATACTAACAAGATATGTATATTTCATAATAATGAAAACCCCAATGAATACCAATTATGTAATTTAATCTCTTTTTCTAGTGATATTTCAAAAAGGTAGGATGCATACTTTATGTCACTATCCTTTCATGCTTTATTTATCTTTACTTGAATATATTATACGAATTTACTTTCTTCTAAAAAGATTATAGATTTAGTCCAAGAAACACCATATTATCCAATGTGATGGAGATATATACTTCCTATGCTTTAAAGTGAAAAATCCTTTCTTGATCATTCAATCAATGTCATACAAATGATGAAAAAAGACAAAAACTACCTCACCACGAACATAAAATGTCTTAGTTTTAATCACAAAATAAATTATATGATTAATGATATACATTAATAATAATATCAATTCTAGAGACCAATACACATTCTCATAGGTTGGAACATCCAATGACATCAAAACATGTGGTGTTCCTGTTAACAGGTCTGTTCTCATGATCACTTATGTTAGAGATCGCAAAGTTTAAAATTAATGAGAAGAAGTATCTATGAATATAAGACTTAAATACCTAATATTAAAGCATTATTTTTGTCCCATTATATTGATGTATATAGACCATACAATATTTTTTTAATGTTAACACCATACACTTTGCTAAAAATACCATTTATTAGCCATTTTTTGGTGTTTAGAAGATATTTAAACTGACGCTAAATGATTAATGATAGTTTTTAAATACCCTTGGGATTAGTAAAAAACTATTGTGAATTATTTCATGAATATTTTTAAGTGATATTTTATATATTTAGCATTAAATTTATATTTTCAATTTTTTTTAAAATTAAAAAGTAATTATTGGGAAACCATCATGTCGTGGGGTCAACCCTTATGATCAACTAATTACCTCGCATGTAACATTTTCCTCACATTATGTACTCGCACTTCTTCTATGTTTTTTATATTCCTTGTGATCCCCACACCATGTACATGCTAGAAACTCCTCTCCTAGTATCAGTATCAACCCTACGCAACAACCTCCTCCTGATTAATATTGAATGTATATATATATATATATAAATATACACATACACACAAATATATATATATATATATAGACACACACACACACACACACTAGTACTCTGCCTGTGCATTCGTACGACACCATAAAATATTCTTATTTTCAAAAATAGAATACCATTTTTAAAACTTAATGATTCATATTAATATTAAATGTATTTTTTAAAAAATGAGTGGTACATAATAATGGAATAGAATTTAAGGAAATTTTTGAGAAATCATAAACATATTATAAAATATTTAGTTGAATTAATAATGTAATAGAATGATATTCTATTAAGCTAAATACAACAAACCATCATTAGTTGAGATGATCAATACTTCATTTGAAAATATGTCCAAGTAGATGGTGAATAAATAAATGTTGATATAAAATAGAAATTGTAATTTATAAATCCTTATGGCACATGTAATTCACAACAATAAGAAGGTGTTATATAAATACCGTTATAATTATAAAAATCAAAGGAGATAGTGTGATGACTGATTAATAACAGAGAGATAACTACTAACCTATTAAACTTATATCAGCCCTTCCTCTAGTGTTTTTTTGTATTTCCTATTATTTCAAATCATTAAATTAAACCGACTAAATATATATGCATACATGGACAATGGATGTTTTAAATTATGAGGGAGGGCAGGAGGGAGAGATAATCTTATCCAGTGGAATGTTAAGATCTCTCACCAGCTCTTCCCAGTTTCTCCCCCTTCTCATGCACTGAATTATGGAGAAATCGAAAAGAAAATAATTCAAAACCCAAACATATCCTACAATAAAAATACATGGGATTGATCATATTTTACATAAATAAAACTTGAAATAGAATAGATGAATAGTTTAATTATATAAATATCAATGCATAAGAAATATACTAATCACAGGTGCTAAAACATACCAACTCATAGAGAAGAAAATATAGAAAGAAGTGAGTACAAGTAGAGACAAATGGAGGATCAATGGGAATAAAGGTTGAGGCAAAGTGAAATTATATGATTGAATTAGTTTATGCATGATCAAGTGTTATACTATGATGTAAAATTTATATATTTTTCTTTTTTCAGGAATCTATAAAACCAATGAAAATGGGTGGCTGGTTTGCAAACAATGATCTGGTTTGTAAATGATCTAAAAAGTTCTTCATGTATCTGAACTTATACACTATAGAATATTTTTATGTTTCATGTACATTAAAATCATTGAAATAAAATATTGGTAAACTGGAAGGTGTGCAGTGGATATAAAATACATATAGCAAACTAAAAAACTATGAAAGAAAACAATTGAAATAAAATTTGGGTAAACTGAAATGTATGTTACTATGAGTAACCAAAAACTAAAGTTATTGATTCTGATATGAAAAATGATTTCTCAGTTTAAAAAATAGAAATACAATTAGTTGACATAAAACTTAACAAATCTAAAACACATAACTTGATGATTTTGAAGTGATAGAAACCAAGCATTTAGTGTATGGAGTACCTCATAATCTCCCCTATGAATCCATTGAGTATCTACCTGAGATCTCTTCAGAATATATCTCAGCTCCCTAATATCTTTTTTTGATATATTCTAGGATGCCAAGTCATCAATAGGAAGAAAAGGAAGAGCCCCTCTAAATTTAGTGTACCTATCAAGAAATGGAAGATGGATGTCAGAATAGGATGAGATATGAATGAAAAGAACTAAAAAAACAAATTTATTAAAATTTCCTCAGTTCATTAACTTGCAAGATTATTAACATTCCAACCAATCTAGTCTTCATTCCAGATTTGAGGGTTATAAAATTTGTTTGGGGAAATTTTAACACATTAGAAACCAATACATATGTTAATATGTATTCACATAAAATGAAAAACATAGATAAACAACCCAATATAAAACACATTTCTCAATAAAATAAAAAGTATTAGAACACTAACAATGGAATCAAGGTCTTCATATTGCCTGAACATAACCCAAAAGAATCTTGTTTTATAACCCCCAACCATCTAAGATTCCCATTTGGTGTAAGTTTTTCTAGGAGGACAAATTTCATACTCCATTGGTCCATATTCATTATATATGTATGTTAGTTTTTGGAAGGACACTATTCAGTTTTTGTGACATAACTTTTCTAGCGGTGTTGATAAAATATGCACAAGTTAAAATGTCAAGAATCTCCTCATATTATTATTAATATATTAAAATAGAATCAATATATACTTGTAAAAGTGTATGAAATCAAAGTACAAGTCATAAAAAATATAAACAATTAAACACCTCAGATGAAAATACATCATGGATGAATAGAAATTAGTTAAAAAGATCTATTTTTAATATAAAAGATTCAAATAATAGAATCACTTTTAAATTACATTATATCACCCAAGTAGAATAAAATTGAATACCAAAAATTATAAATGTTCAAAATTTATGCCATATCATAAAATAAAAAGAAAACGATGAGGTAAGTTATATTTACATTTCATAAAGATTATGTTTTAATTGATGTTTTTAAATAAAATGATTATAATAAGTTTTAACATTTTATAGAAATTAATAATTTTAACTGAGAGTATAATTGAACAAATTAATTTCATTGTAGGATAGAATAGATTTATGACATGGAATGAAACTAGAAAACTAAAAAGAAAATTTGATGTGTATAAAAAAATACATGAATTAGAAAATTTATCATTAATGAGGAATGTAATTATTTTAGAAGATTTAAAATCATTTTAAAATGGAAGATGTATGTTAATGAAGAAAAAATACATGAATATAAAATAACCATAATTAGATACATGTAAAAATACCAAAATATATAAATTAGATTAGGAATAATGTCTTAATTACTGTGTTTTCTAATAAACATTTGACGAGTCAAGAAATAATTTTTTGTACAAATGTATAATATGAAATAATATATTTGTAATTGAATTTGTAAAATTAAAATATTAATGAAAAAATTAATAACTAAAAATAAAAAAATAAAAAGTTCAATGGAATCATTATTAAGAAGAAAATTCATATAAAACAAAACTAACCTTCAACTGGTGGTACACTTCACCCATTTTCATTGCCTAATTTTATAATGAAGCTCCCATAAAAGAATAAGTAATGATAATTAATATATATCATATAAAAAATGAAATATTATGTGGTCAATAGAAATAAAATGTAGAAAATTGGAAAATACTGTTACTGAAAATTAATAATGTAATATGAAAGGTGGCCATCATTAACTACAACTGAGCTGGTAAGAAGAATATATTGTCCTTAATATTGGATAATAATATGGGCACCATTGGCACATACATCATCAAAATAAAATTAGGGCTATAACCATAGAACTTAGAATTAGAAATAAATTTGATTTACAGAAAAGGAACAACCACATAACTAAAAGAAGCAGCCTCTAAACGAAGGGTGAAGAACAGTAGAAGGAAGAATGAAAAAATTATTAGTTATTTAGGTATTTAAAATGAACCTATCACCATATATAAGCAGTCGGTTGATACTGTAAAAGATAAATCAATTAAAGTGAAATAAATAAACCTATGAAACAAATAATATGTGTTTAAAAAAAATTTATATTAAAATGATTATAATAAGTTTTTAAATTTCATAAAAATTATTACAATTAATTAAGTATAATTGAACAAATACATGTCACTCTTTGATAGAAAAAATTTATGACATGGAAAGAAACAAGAAAACTCTTATGAAAACATGATGAGTAGGAAAGAATACATAAATTAGGAAAAATATCATTAATGAGGAATGAAATCAGTTTAGAAAAGATGAAATCATTTTAAAAGAGTTGATGCATGCCATTATAGGAAAAAATACATGAAAACCAATGAAGGATAATTAGAAATATATACAAATACCAAAATACATAAATTAGAATATAAATAATTACCTAAATACTCTGATTCCTAATAAATAATTGATGAGATAAATAATTAGTTTGTGTACGCATTCATAATATGAAACAATATATTTATAACTAAATTAGTAAAATCAAAAGATAAATGAAAAAAATGAATAACTAAATTTAAAAAATAAAAAATTATTGGAATCATTATAGAAAAAAAGAAAACTCATATAAAGAAAACTAACCTTTATGTGGTGCTTCACTTCACCCATTTTCATCACATCTCTATATAATGGAGCCCCCATAGAAATAGATATATTATTTTGTTTAAAATATATCAAATAAAAAATGAAATAGTAAGTGGACAACATTAAAAAAAAGTAGAATTTGAGAAAATAATATTACTGAAAAATGATCATCAAACGAGTACTATATAGAATAGAGCTCGCATAGAAATAAACGTACTACTGGTTAGTACAACTGAATAGAAAAGAGTACTCTATCCTACCTAATAATAAAGAAGCCTACAACCACCATAGACATATACAAAATTATAATAAAATTAGGTCTACAATGATAGAACTCAGAATCATTATAAAATTAGAGTTACTATTTAATAGAGAAAATTTATGACATGTAAAGAAACCACAAAACTTCTATGAAAACATGATGAGTGGGAAAGAATACATAAATTAGAAAAGATATAATTAATGAGAAATGGAATCTCTTTTGAATAATTGAAATTAGTTTAAAAGAGATGATGCATGTCATTGTAGGAAAAAAATACATGAAAAGCAATGAAAGAAAATTAAAAATATGTACAAATACTAAAATACATAAATTAGAATAGGAATAATTACCTAAATACTCTTATTCCTGAGGAAAAATTGACGAGACAAATAATTAGTTTTTGTATGCATGCATAATACGAAACAATATATTTATAACTAAATTTTTAAAATCAAAATATAAATGAAAAAAATGAATAACTAAATTTAAAAAATCAAAACTTTAATAGGATCATTATTAGAAAAAATAAAATGCATATGAAACAAAACTAACCTTTATGTAGTGGTACATTTAAACCATTTTCACTGCATCTCTCTATAATGGAGCCTATATAGAAATATACATAGTGGTTGTTAATATATATCAAATAAAAAAACTAAATAGTAAGTGGAAAATAGTAAAAAACGTAGATTATAGAAAAATAATATTACTAAAAAATGAATATCGAAAGGGAATTTTGTATAATGGAGATCCCATAAAAACATATGTACTACTGGTTAGTACAACTGAGCAGGAAAGAGTACTCTGTCCACCCTAATAATTGAGAAACATATGGCCACCACTGGCATATACAACATCATAATAAAATTAGGGCTACAACCATGGAACTTAGAATCAGTATAAAATAAGAGTTACAAAAGAAGAAGAACCAAAATACATATAAAAGCAACCTATGAACATAGGGGGAAGAAGAGTAAAAGGAAGAATAAAAAAAAGTATATATGAATTTAAAAAGAACCTATCGCGGAGAAGACCTATTATAGCTCAGTGGCTGTTTATGTTCTTTAAAGATATAATGTAGTAAATAAATGTTTAATAACCCAATGAAGTAGATCCCTAATAGCTGAATCAGGAAAATAGATGGATTGTAACACATTATGGGAAATTTTTATGAATAGAGTCAAATAAATAGGTGAATAGTGAATAAAAGTTGTACAAAAAAGATAGGGAGACAAAATTAGTGTATGCGTGATGTGTTTGGTAACAGGATGAAGCTATGAAATGGGGAAATCCAAAGACATCATCGAGATCTATGAAGGAACACAAAAATGTACTTTCAAATAATATTGGAGGTGATGGATATGGTGAATATATTCGAGAAGTAGTTGTGGTGAGAACTCCACAATGGTTGAAAATGAATGAAAAAAGAATGGATTGCGGGAGGTAGGATAATGAGTAGTTGAATGTAACTGGGAACTAAAGGGGAGGGAGAGGAAAGTGGCGAGCTGTATGAGTAGGGATTGGCAAGAGAGAAAGTGGCTGTAGAAGGAGGAAAAGAAGCTAGTCGAAGATGAAGCAAAAATCAGATGCGCTTGGGGTAGAGGTGACCACAGGTATAGGGGATAGAAATCGAAAGATGAAGGGTGAATATTTGGAGGCAGAGCAGCCAGAGGCAGAGGAGATGGAGGCAGAGTAGCCGGACACGGAGGAGACTGAGGTAGAGGAGCCAAAGGAGTAGACAGAAGTGGCGTAGGAGATGAGTGGGAACCCTAGTAGCATAGTGGAATATCACAAGTGGGAGGGGGTAAATTTTATCATATTACATTAGAATGAAATAGTGAAGGGATGTGGTGCAAGGAGGAAATGACACATGTGCTGGAAACAACCCACTTTTAGAATAGATATAGATGAATATACATACATACATATATAAATATATACAAACATATATATAAATACACACACATAGATGTAGATATATATACATAAATGCATATATAAACACACACATACACAACCCAAACATAATGCACATATATTTTACATCATTACCATGATTAAATATTTCATCCCACAAATAAAACACAGAATCACAATATCCAAATTTTTAGTGTATTTGGATATTAGAAACAAAATTATCTTATTACACATTATTTCTTCAACATTTATCACAAAATGCTTTGCACAAGATATCCTCCTAGACACAATCCTTAACATTTTCTCCCATGAAATTGTGAAACATTTGGATTGATCTCAAATACTCAATAAGAAAAAAACATATTAATGAGTCATAAAGGGTTGGATCATAATCATCTGGGAAAACATGAACTTGGTAGAAATAACTTATTAAAAATAACCTGAAATCATAAGTTCTAATTATAAGTAATGATAAAATAACATAGATCATGGATTAAGGACATGTATCCTCAAAAGAGGTCACCATGAAATAATAACATTTACCATGGAATAAATATGTTGAAACATGAGACAATAATAATGGTCCATTAGGAATAACATTGGAATGTGGCACAAACATAAGCATTGGAAATAAGAACACTATGAACATAATTAACTATATCATGTCCACGCATAAAATTACAAAAATATCTAACCGAATCATGACCACACATAAATTTATGTGAATATATTACCACATCATACTCATAAATAAAGTTATGAGAATAGAAAACTATATCATACCCATGAAAAAATTTATTAGAATAACTAACTACTTCATAACCATGCATAACATGATAATCTCATGAGATATAAAGCTTTAATGATTTTATTAGAGGGATATATAGAACCCACTCATCACATAATGATAAAACATACATATGTGTGCTTCATGTAATCAATAATTCATCATATCTTTAAAAATTTATGGAAACAAAATGGGTTACATAAAAATTTCATAAGGTATCGCATCAGAAGAAATCAAGAGTAGGATCAGATGACACCTAAAATTTAACCTACCAAAATAAGTATTTCATAATCACCTTTATAGGGTGATTTATGAAAAATATATCTATAGGAGATAATTTTTTTTATAGATATAGAATAAAATGGAAGCAAAATCATAAAAAAATATCCTTTAATCCTTCTTAATGTTGTCATAAAAATTAAGTTATAAGTCATCTTCAAAATAATTCTAAATAGGAAACAAGAAGTATTTTGAAACATTATTTTAAAAATAAGTCCTAATAAAAGATCCTTGAAAAATACATAAATGTTAAGTAGAATAAATGTTGGGCTGAAGATACTATATATATTGAAATAGAAAGAAATAACTTTTTATGATTTTTAAACAGTCTTAAAGAAACCCACATCGATAAAAAATTTATAAAATTTTATTTTGAATTGAGATAAAGAGAAATGTGAAGGGAAAAATTACATATTCAAATTTTAAAATGATAAATTGTTTTTTACAATATAGAATATATATATGGAGGAATAATTCACAAAATAAAAATCAAGGGTTTTTATTTATTTCAACATATCTTTATGTACTGAGGATCTATAAAAAGAAAATATTAGAATGTAAGTTAAATATGCAAAGAAAAAATAATAAAATTCCACATGATATTATAAGGTTTAGAGTATAAAAAAGATTTTAGAGGGTGTATTCAAGGATATATATGATGACTCTATGAAATTATGATTGAATTAAAAAAACCCTAAATTTTTTGTTAATGTATGAATAAAAATATTTATAAAGAGAGGTCATGGAATAAAATTGTAAATAACATGAAGAAAAAGTGATTTGTGATAAAATAATTTAATGTGGAAGTAAATATTAATAACCTATATCTGTATGGGTCTTGAAAATTCAAGAGGAATTTGAATTTTTGAGTTTGAGGGACAATTTGTTCTGATAAAAATGATTAAAAAACTGAATTATGAAGGGTTGAATACCTTAAATTAATTTTTTTATATGAGAAATGGAACCCGAGAGGTGTCTTAAGGGATTATAGGAGCCTCGAGAGGAGACTGGGTGGCTACTGTATCCAAAACTACAACAAACCACTAGCCAACCAATGATGTATAGTAGTAGTATGTGCTACTTCCAACTGCCACTGGTTATCTGGTGGTCTAGATAGTCCCCCCCTGCAATATGTAGGTGGATACCAATTATCCATTGATATTTTTAAAGGGGGAAATTACTATTTACCCTAATTTTGAGAGGGGTGGGAGACCCTATCCTCCTCCCTTATTATGAACATGGCTGGAGGGTCTCCTCCCTTCCCCCTCTTATTCCCCTTAATTTAGGGTGATATTATTGGGTATTTTTTTCAGAGGATCATGCTATGATCTCCTCTCAATCTTCTATTCCATCTTATTCCTCTCTCATGTTTATTTGTAATTGGATTGGTTTAGGTATTTTAGGGATATTTCACTAGATAATTTCAATATCTCCCATTTTTTATTGGGATTTCATGCAGCCTAGGGAGAGGACATCTCGAGACAACATTCTCTGACCATCATCCATTATTTCAATACAGGAAAATCATGTCATGTATTTATTTAAGTTTATTTCTTAATTTTAAATTAAGTTAATGATGTGAATAGAATGGTAAGTTAGGTAATTTTCCCAGGTTAATGTCGTGGGTATGACATGGACTATTTATGGATGATTAGTCATAGTTTGGGTGTGAAATTCCTACTTGGTAGGTGTTTTATCTATTATGTCGAGTTTTTTAATTTAGAATTAAATTCCAAAATTTTAAATTAATTATATTTTGGTTCCCATTAGTTAATTTTGGATATTCTATCTTGGATTATATGCTCAAGTAACAACTTGGTATTGGAAAAAGTTTGTATGAGGCTTGGTGAGACTAGGAAAAGCTGTTGGATTAGATAATTAAATGGAAATCGATTTATAAATAGTAGGTGGTTCTTAGTAATTTTACTATTAATTTAATTCATATTGTTTATGTTGTATGTTTCATACTTTCACCCCACTAAGGGAATTGACCTCTTCAAAATTAATTATCTACCTTTATTAATTTAAATTAAAGGGTTTAATTTAATTTTTTTGGTTAATTTAAATTAAATTGTAATTTAATTTACATTTATTAGCCTATATAAGATCCCTAGGATGAAATAAGTCATGTTATAAGGACTCTGAGGACCTTGTGAACTGACTTGATGCCACATTCACTGATAGATGAGGTTTGAACTAAGTTGATACCTAGATACATGGACACCTTTAAGTGTGGGTTGATGAGATTTAAGATGGAAAAACCTAGTAGGACGAGTGATAACTATTGAGAGGTGTTAGGTCTAACTAGATAGACCTAAGGAATATTAGGGATGGGTTGGATGAGTTTACCAACCAAGTGTGACCCTGGACATAGAGATGGGCATTTAGCCATCTCTTAAGACAGGTGCTATTATGGCATACCCTTGAGTCTTGTGAGGCCATGATATGATTTTGTCAATGTTTGGGGACATGATAACCTATGATTATTAGGAATTTACCTGAGATATGGAAATGGGATAATAAAACCAATGTTGGGTGTATGTGCTTGATGTGACTAAGGGGACCCAATGAGTGCCCTGGTGTTGGGTCGACCCTATGTGAGTGTGTATGGATATGGGTAGACATGGTTGCGGTTTTCACACTAAAACCCAAATAGTTGTGTATTCCAAAAATATCTGAGATGATGGTGATTGGATAGGTTATTTGGAAATACCTTGAGACCCTAGGATTCCTAGAATGCTTGGGATCTAGTATCACAACATAATGGGGGTGGGTTTCTTGTTGTATTAGCATCCAATGAATATGGTTGATGCATCAGTGGATGCCTGGAGATGGTTCTTAGGATCTAGCATCAGATACAATGATGACATGCATATAGGAATTCCTAGGATTTCTAGAATTCAATTTATATAGTGATTCTATTGTGAATTAATTTGATTCCAATGATGTTACCATTAGACCATTGAAAATTATTTGTACCTCCAGGATTCTAATTGATGCACGAACTCCTGAGTGGACATATATTGTAATATACCATCCTTTTTTAGGTATGATTCTCTCTGAGTTTTTTTTTGTTTTAACCTTGGTGGTCGAGTCTTGCTTGAATACAGAGATCCTTTGTTGGTGAAAATGACCTAAATTTCAGGGATGTATACTTTTTTGAGTTAATGGAGTCTGGGTATAAATGGGACTAAGTGTTAATATGGGTTCTTGGTAAGTTGAGAAGCTTTAAAGTAGTTTCATGTTGTTTAAAAGAAAAATGAGATAAAAAATCAACTATAAAACATTTACAAATCATGTAAAGGGATTATACATTGTTTAATTGTTAGAGGGTTTTAATAAATTAAATCTAAGGTGATGGTTTTTTTGTAGAATTCCATTAAAAAAATTTACACGACATGTAATCACATTACACACTGTGTAAATACCAGACTTATTGTTTTAAAGATTCTATGGATCTAAAATTCATTCTATTTCACGGTAGTTCCTATCCTATCAACCCTAGGGAATTATCTAGGTGATTTTAGAGTGCCAAACTCCCTTCTGGATGTTCCGTTTTCATCTTTAATCCCTGATAAGTTCTTTTGGTTAGGTTTATTATTTCTTCCCTTAGTTTCTCCAACCGTTGCGGTGAAATCCTTTGGAAGATTATGTTATTGTTTTTGATCTTGATCTGTTTTGATCTAGGAACCTCTTTGAAATCATCCACACCTTCTTACTCATGGGAGTTATCTATTTGAATCATTGTTGGATCATCAGTTAAAGGTAGGGGTCTAAATATTAACCCTATGATTCTATAATTTTCCAAGTTTATTCAATATTGTGATTGCACCAACAAAATGTGTGCCTAAATTGAATAACTAATAAATGGGATTATTCCTTGAATTTCTTTTTTTTTTCAATTGGCTTTTTATCTGGCTTATGGATACCCATTGGGTGAGAAAACCATGAATATATTTGAGATAGATAATGGATTAAAGTATGTTTAGCATGACATGTGACCTAGGGTGATTTCTTGTTATAGAATCTCTAAATTGTGGCTTATTGCTTATTGATATAATTTTTAATCAATTGTGAGTTAAATTTAAAGTGTATTATGAAAGAATAATGGTAATTTTCATAATTAACCATTGAGAATTGTGATGTGATATTTTGATATCCATGGTGTATGATAAGGAATGTGTTCTATGTTGTAATGATTATATATAGGGCTCAACCCTAGAACCTGCACACTTATATACTGTAATACTAATATTGAGTGGGCTCAGCCAAGTCCCATGATATAATGATTATTGAGAGTGGGCTATGATCAGTCCTATGTTTTAATACTTATAGGTATTTGACCTATAATTCTGTAATTATTATAGGGATTTGACCCGAATTTTTGTGACTATACCATGGTTATATGGTTATAGTTGGCATGGTTGTAAGACATGATCAGAGATATTACGACATGGCACCAAATCAGGTTATTTTACCATGGTTATATGGTTGTGGTTGGCATTGTCTTAAGACATGATCACAGATATTATAGCATGGCATTGATGTAGGTTATCTTACCTTGGTTATATGATTATGGTTGACATGGTTGTAATACATTCTTGGAGATATTCCCAAAGGGATCCGATATAACGGCCCAAGATTGATGTAAATGTACATTATATTTATTTTTCATAATAATTAATATATTAAAAAAAGATACTCCCAAAGACCATATTAGTTTAGTGTCTTTGGAAACATGGAACATAATATTTTAACTTGGTGAAATATCTTTAACATCTCCCATAAAGATCTTCCCCTTTTATTTTCCTACCTAAAACCTTTATTTTTTATCCTTGGGAAAAGAAAACATAAAAAAGAGTGATATCAATACTCAGTAAGGGTAAACATTGAGAACATTGAACAAAACATAAACATAATAATGTAAAAACATGAACATAAAGTTTAAATATCAAAATCTCGGGTCATGAAATAAATCTTGGAAGTACGTAAGACATAAATCATAAAGCATGTAAAAAGTGAGGGGTTAGAGTTAGATGAAAGCATAAATCCTTGTTACTTGATGGGATCCTCAACAGTAGGCCCAAACCCCTCAAACAATGATAGATCAGGCAAGTCATGCACATCGGGGATATGTTCATAGAGCTAAGGAAAACTAAGTGTATGGAGCAGACTGGGTTATGAATGACTATTAAGATGGACTGTAGGCTATTAAAGGTAGGGTCTTGATCACCTATATGCTTTCTACCACTCTTTTTTATATTGTTACTTCCCATTAATTTATATTTACACAAATTTTTACCAGACTTGGCTTAACAGAATTTTTTTCCTCTGAGTTACTATATCTTGATACACCCTTTGGAACAAAATTGGGTCATCTTCAGTGATTTAAAGGGTCTCTCATAGTAGTTTATGTCTATAGTAATCTATGATATTTTATGATCCTTGATATGACTATCTTTAATGTGATCTTTGGCATGGACTAGCTGACTAATTATGGGGCACCCATCGACTTCTACAAG
The DNA here is from genome assembly GCA_963277665.1 of Viscum album. Classification (NCBI taxonomy): domain Eukaryota; kingdom Viridiplantae; phylum Streptophyta; class Magnoliopsida; order Santalales; family Viscaceae; genus Viscum; species Viscum album. The sequence continues at coordinate 659,182,382 of OY728138.1, forward strand.
AGATATTTATCCTTTAATAAAACCAATGGGGAGAATGTTGTTTTGACTGGTTAATGGGATGTTAGAGTAGGTAGAGTGGGACCAGACCTAACTTAGGTTAGAGATATTATAGTGAAAGTATCTGGCTTGGATTTTGCAATGGAGCTAGTAGTAGCCTCTTCTTTTTAGCTAGTGGTGTACCTGTATTAGGACGTCCTTAATTTTTAGATCTACCTCATAAGAGATAAATTTAATTTTAGGTTGAAATCATACAAATAAAACAACCTATTTCAATTCCCCCATATCACATGGCTTCGACAGAGTTGAAGGAACTCAAGGTACAACTCAAGTATTTTGAGGTGAATGGTTTTATCAGACTGAGAACATCACCTTGGGGTGCTTCATATTTTGTTCAAAAAGAAAGTGGATTATAGTATTTGGTTGCTTTTAGACTACAGAAAGCTAAACCAAGTGACCATGAAGAATTGATATCCATTTATGAGGATCGATGATGTGTTTGACCAGTTGCGATGAGCCTAGTGGTTCTCTAAGATTTACATACATTGAATCTACCACTAGCTTTAGGTCATAGAGGATGAAATTTATAAGATAATGTTCAAGAGTATATATGAACTGTATGAGTATATTTTCATTCCTTTCGGGTTGAAAAATGCAACAAAAAAGTTCATGGATCTCATGAATAGAGGAGACAACATTGGGAGTTCTATTTTGGTGACAAAATTTTCTTGTGGGTGTCACCGAGGTTGGGGAATTGATGTTTGAAAAAGAATGTGAATCTAGAATTGTAGTTTGTGGGATTTTTAGAGACCAAAAAACACATCAGAGCAGTGTATTACCATTTGGAACTTCCTCAATGTTATCAAGGAATGCATGGTGTGTTTCACATTTCTCAACTTCAAAGGTATATGACCGGTCCTATGCATGTGATTTACTACGAGGATGATAATTTGGAACCAAATACAGTTTTTATAGAGTGCCCAGTGGGGATCATTGATCATGGTGAGAAAGTGTTTCAGGGGAATATTGTGGTACTTATTCTTATATTATAGAAACATAGGAAGATCCAAGAGGAGACGTAGGAGAAGGAGTCATGTGTTTGAGATCAATGGTTTGAGTTATTCAACCAGGACTACTAAAATTCTTATCAAGGATGGGAGGTTCTTTGAGGGGGAGATTATAAAGCATCATAATTTTCTATTATTGTATGAAACTACCTTGTCTCCATCATGTCCTTATGAGTATCTAGGTTTATCTATGGTTTATTGAATCTTAGTGGGATTTGAGTGCATTTTGGAAGCTTGGAAATCGGGTTTATAACTTTTTAGTCCAAAAAGGGTAACACAAATGCTTTGGGGAAGACTATGGTGGTCCTTGGAGTGCCCTGTGTAAAATGGAAAAGGGATAAAACTATTGAGATAGGTGTGAGGTGTTTTAGGTCCTCTTGTGGGCCATGGAATGGGTAACCTCACCAAAATTAGGGTAATGGAAAATGGAAAGACACTGGGAAACACACCATAACACTAAATGTGTAGGTAATTGTGGCTTCAAGAGAACCACAACCATGGTGAGGCTTTTGTGGAAGCCATTTTGGTGATCACATGCATTTTGAAATGAATGAAACAATCAGTATTATTCTTGAATTTCATTTGTTTCAAGAGGAAAACTATGGATAATTAATGTGAGTTATTTAATACTTTTATTAATTAATTCTAGCCCCTATTAATCAAAATTTACCCTCTTCTCATGTTGATTCCTTAAATATAATGAATTATAGATGTTCCTTGGGTGTTTTTGGGGAAAACATCAGACAAACCACATGGGTGAAGCTATAACCTTGAACATTTTTTTCTTATTGTTTCTCCTTTCTCAATATTGATAAATCTTACTAGAAGGTAAAACATTGGGAGTTTAGGCCTGTTATTGGAGACCCAAATCTTCTTTAATCTTTTCAATGTCCAAGGGTGATGAATTTATAATTCATTTAGTTTAAATTTAATACTACCATTGACAATGTTGAATGTTGGTTAAGTTTTAGTTCTACCCTTGGATTGATTCCTACTTAAGTCTTGTTATAAAAACCATGTTATTCTATGTTGGAACTAGTTCTAGGAACTCTTATCATGAAATATTGTTTTGGTTAGTGTATAAACGTGGTTTAGGTAATGGTGAACTTAATAAACCTTGACGTTGATATTGAAAACCTTGAGATAGGCAGTTATTTACCATGTAGTGTCCATATTTATGATTGTGAGAATGATATGAAGTTATGTTCATATATTCTATAGACCATGATTGATTTTGATCACATGTGTGTGTGCATAGCCTGTGATACCATGTTTGATGTTTGATCACATGTGTGTGTGCATAACCCATGAGACTATGTCCGATTATGATCACATGTGTGTGTTTGGATACTGTTTCTCACTTTTGACATGTTTTGATCATGCCTATGTATGTGATGACACTATTTCCATGTGTTTTATTTGGTATATCTTCTGTTGTTGTTATTTGAATGGTACCAAGTGACAGGTGGACCCGTCATGTCTTGGTGGCCCTAGTGGGGGAGAGTGTTCAAATTAAAAATGTGACATGGTGACATGATAAAGTAGATGAAAAGTCATGATGGACTTATGGAAAGACTTGGTGGAATGATGGTCTTGTATGATCTGACTCGAGAGGAAACAATAGGGCATGACATGGTGTTGGGATATGATGGCCTTATGGAATGACTTGAGGTAGTGTCAGAATATGATGGACTAACTCTAGACTCATTATCCTTGGGGTGGCTTAAGAGTATATGCGGTAAACTTGTAGTCAACTTAGTTCAAAACTTCTAATAAATATACATTTTCATAATGGATCTAAATTAGGTACGGTGGGGTGTTTTCGGTATTTTTTTTAGCTCACAACCACTTGGTACATGATTGCATATTGTTTCTTGTGAATTTATTTATTATCATGACATACACTCTTATGCTTATTCCCTCATGTTAAGGATGCATTAGTGGTGTCCTACTGAGTTTATATCACACCCTACATGGGAATCTAAATGTGCATATAGACTTCATGATAAGGGATAACATAAATAGAAAATCCCCTTTGATAGGGAGCTAAGATATGGGGCATGGTTTTCAGAGGTGGAACTGGGGAAAACACTACAATGATGCTGTAGTGTTTAATTTAGTTATATGTATTTCTCATACTTTGGTTTAACCTTACAACTTGGGGTTACTTGGTTTATTTTCTATATGAATTGATATTATTGTTCTACCATGTGTTATAGAATTGTTATTTATTATGCTATGTTATTATTTTTATGATTGTCTTTATTGATACTAAGGGTGTAGTATCCATACTAACTACATACAAACCCTCATTACTAGTCGAAAACTTATTGAATATGGGGAGGTGTGCATGATTCCTTGTGGAACTCCAGTTTAAACTTGGTGATCCAAGATGGGGAATTAAAACTATGTTATTTAAGAATTAATTCCTTGGTCTGATAGTTAAATTCATTAAAAAACATTTTTATTAAAAATTCCTAAAGCAGTTTCAATGGGATAACTCAATGGTCATGGGATCTTCCACTGACACACCTTTGGTTTTCTATATTTGTGTCATTATTGGTCTGATATGAGGAAACTAGTGAATTAAGAATTGAAATTCATCAAGTAAATTATAAAATTGGAATCATAATAAAAATAACACACCCAAAATCTTAATACAACACACCCATAGTTTAATCACAGCCCCAACACAAGACTCTTACCCTCTCATGACCATGAGAATGGTTCAAGGGTTGGGTAGAACCCCAACCCTACCCCTGGATAGAAGAATAATTAGAGGGGAATGGGGAGAAAAAAATTTAAATAAAAATAAAAACACGCACTAACTTTAGGGGAGGATCAGGTTGACGGAGTTGCGATACCTCCCCATTGGAACAACAAACTCAAAATTGGAGGCCAACCTATATATTTATAGAAAAAATATTACACAAAATGGATTATAATCAAACACCAAGAACTTTAGTCATTTTTTTGAATTTCTCTATGAGTAGATAATCTTCCGTTCCACCCATTGAATTTCCATGTGTTAGTTATCGATAAGTGAATAGTACATGACATATGGCATTAACATACATGGTGTGTAGTCTACCACCCCACACCAACCACTTCTATAATGTGACTACATGGTATGTCCAAATTTTAGATGATGTGTTTTGCAAGAATGAGAACTTGGATGTTTAATCTAACTGGTTGAGTCACCCATCATGAGAAATCACAAGACATGTGCTTATTATGTTCTCTTTTTCAGAAAAACATCCATGATCCATGATTTCAACTATAAAAACCTAAAAATCATCCAATTATACCAAAGTTAAGGATTTATACTATAAATAAACATAAATCTTGGATAAACTGACTCTTTACTCAATAAAATACATGAAAATACTATGTAAGAATCTGGTGCATCGATGGTGTTGTCTTCCCCTTTATGCATAGTTTTTTAAAAAGTCTAATGTGACACATGGTCGGTGGCCACCCCTTAGAGATCAATAGATTATGGGGTTAGGGTTAGGTAAGAGAAGGTTCCGACTATATAATATATTTTTTTAATTTTTTTACAACATACCATGAAACCACCCCCCGATGTGTATCCCATACGTGTCGAGCCTCTCCTCCCTCTTCTAATGAGACCTACTCCTTTAGAAAATAATAAATCATCCATAGAAACTTTTATTCATAAAATATATTGACCATTGGGACTCATCGATCCCCTCAATTTGAAATTTGGAAAATATAATTACAATTATTGACTTAACTGTGTTAAACTGCTCAGATATGAGTTGCCTGAGAAAATTTAAACCATTCATAACTAGTATTTTTAAAAAATATAAACCAAATTAATGTCATAAAAAAATACTTAGAATAACATCACCCACTTCCCCTCACGAGTCTTTATAATATAATTTTACCATTAATAAAATAAATAAAAAGATACCTTCAAATTTCATGTGATCTCATCATTATTTTCTCGATGCCAAATTATCATAGCTCAAAGGATTAAAGAAAAAAAAAATCCATTTATATTATCAAAACATGCTCCAAAATATCATTGTTTTTTGATATATGATAAACATTTTATATAATAAAAAAATTGGGTTCTTTTTGGAACCCATATGATTGCAAGAGCATGATGAACATGATCCATGAAGAGAGAATATGATCATATGTGTTCTTATTTTTATTTTACTTTGAAAATATTGAGTGAATGAGTGATAGGGGAGAGAATTTTTGACAGAGGTTAACCTATCTTTTTTTGGGTGAAAAATAAACTTTTACTCCTAGGTTAGAGTTTCCTTAATTTCACTTTAGTCCTTAAAAAAACTTTAACCATAAAACTGACCAAAAATGTCATTTAATACCTAATTAACTTTGTTTTAAATTTCACTTACATTACCCTACACACTTTTAAAAGTTTCAATTTTGATTTAATGAAATAAAAATCATTAGGTCATCTTGTTTCCTTATAAATACGTTTAATAAACACCAAAACATTTAATTTTATCTCAAAAAATATTTTTATTGTATTCACTTATTAAAACATAATTAACTTGTTAATACCTTAAAAAATAAATTCAATTCACATTATTAAAATATTTAATAAATTATAATGGAATTTATTTATTTATTTTTTATTTTTATTCACACATAGATGATCATCAACCCACAAATGTGGCTACATCAACCTAACATCCAATTCATCTAAATTAGTTGAACTTGAGGATATATTTTATATATAACCCTATAAGCTATTATAATCATAGGAAAAGAGTGGTATCTAGTAAAAAGTTAGGGATACTAAAAAGATATGTATATTTCATAATAATTAAAACCCCCAATGAATACTAATTATGTAATTTAATCTCTTTGTCTAGTGATATTTTGAAAAATAGGATGCATACTTTATGTCACCATCCTTTTGTGATTTATTTATCTTTACTTGACTATATTAGATGGATTTATTTTCTTCTACAAATATTATAGATTTAGTCCAAGAAACACCATCTTATCGAATGTGATGGAGATATATACTTCCTATGATTTAAAGTGAAAAATCCTTTCTTGATAATTCAATCAATGTCATACAACTGATAAAAAAAAAGACAAAAAAAACCTCACCATGAACATAAAATTTCTTAGTTTTTATAAAACAATAAATTATATTATTAATGATATACATTAATAATAATCTCAATTTGGGAGACCAATACTCATTCTCATAGGTAGGAACATCCAATGACATCAAAACATGTGGAGTTCCTGTTAACAAATTTGTTCTCATGATCACTTTTGTCAGAAATCAGAAATCTTAAAATTAATGAGAAGAAGTATCAGTGAATACAAGACTTCAACACCTAATATTCAAGCATTATTTTTTTCCCATTATATTGACATATATAGACCATACAACATTTTTTTAATATTAACACCATACACTTTGCTAAAAATACCATTTATTGGCCATTTTTTGGTGTTTAGAAGCTATTTAAACTGATGCTAAATGATTAATGATAGTTTTTCAAAACCATTGGGATTATTAAAAAACTATTGTGAATTATCTCATGAGTATTTTTAAGTGCGATTTTATATATTCAGCATTAAATTTATTTTTTCATTTTTTTAGAAATAAAAAAGTAATTATTGGGAAACCATCATGTCATGGGGTCAACCCTTATGATCAACTAATTACCTTGCATGTACCATTTTCCTTACATTATTTACTCACGCTTATTCTATGTTTTTTATATTCCTTGTGATCCCCACACCATGTACATGCTTGAAACTCCTCTCCTAGTATCAGTATGAACCTTTTGCAACAAGCTACTCCTGATTAATATTGAATGTATATATATATATATGTATATAAATATACACTTACACACACACACACACATATATAAACATATATATATATATATATATACGAGTACTCTACCCGTGCATTCAAACGACACTAGAAAATATTCTTATTTTAAATAATAAAATACCATTTTTGAAACTTAATAATTCATGTTAATATTGAATGTATTTTAAAAAATAAGCATTACATAATAATGGAATAGAATTTATTGAAATTTTTGAGAAATAATAAACATAGTTGAAAATATTTAGTTGAATTAATAATGGAATATAATGATATTCAATTAAGCTAGAGACAAAAAACCATCATTAGTTGAGTTGATCAATAATTCATCTGAAAATATTTCCAAGTAGGTGGTGAATAAATAAATGTTGATATAAAAAGGAAATAGTAATTGATAGATCCTTATGGAACATGTACTCCAAAACAATCATCAAGTGTTATATAAATATATTTATAATGCTAGAAATCAAAGGATATAGTGTGATGACTAATTAGAAATAGAGAGATGACTACTAACCTATTGAACTTATATCAGCCCTTCCTTTAGAGATTTTTTTTATTTCCTGTTATTTCAAATCATTAAATTAAACCAAATAAATATATATTCATACATCGATAATGGATGTTTTAGATTATGAGGGAGGGTGGGAGGGAGATATAATCTTATCTATTGGAATGTTAAGATCTCTCACCAGCTCTTCCCAGTTTTCTCCCCCTTCTCATGCACTGAATTATGGAGAAATTGAAAAGAAAATAATTCAAAACCCAAACATATCCTACAATAAAAATACATGGGATTGATCATATTTGACATAAAAAAACATGAAATTCATAGATGAACAATTACACTGGATAAATATTAACGCATAAACAATATACTGATCACAAGTTCTAAAACATACCAACTCACAGAGAAGAAAATATAGAAAGAAGTGAGTATATGTAGAGACAAACATAGGATCAATAGGAAGAAAGGTTTATGTAAAGTGAAATTATATGATTGAATTAGTTTATGCATGATCAAGTGTTATACTATGATGTACAATATATAGATATTTTTCTTTTTTCAGGAATCTGTAAAACCAATGAAAATGGGTGGCTAGTTTGCAAACAGTGATCTGGTTTATAAATGATCTAAAAAGTTCTTATTGTATATGAACATATACACTATATAATATTTTTATGTTTCATGTACATTAAAACTATTGAAATAAAAGATGGGTAAACTGAAAGGTGTGTAGTGGATATAAAATACATATAGAAAACTAAAAAACTATGAAATAAAACTATTGAAATAAAAGTTGGGTAAACTCAAATGAATGTTAATGCGAGTAACCAAAAACTAAAGCTATTGATTCTAATTCAAAAAATGATTTATCAGTTTAAAAAATATAAGTACAATTAGTTGACACAAGCCTTAAAAAATCTGAAACACATCACTTGATGATTTTGAAGTGATAGAAACCAAGAATTCAGTTTATATAGTACCTTAGAAGCTTACCCATGTAGCCATTGAGTATCTACTTGAGATCTCTTCAAATTCTCTCACAGTTCCCTAATATCTTTATTTTATCAATTCTAGGATGCCAAGTCATCAGTAGGACAGAAAGGAAGAGCCCCTCCAAATTGAGTGTACCTATCAACAAATGGAAGAGGGATGTGATGATGGGATGAGATATGAAGGAAAAGAACCAAAGAAAAACAAATTTATGAAAATTTCTTCAGCTCATGAACTTAAAAGATTATTAACATACCATCCACTCCAGGTTTCATTCCAGAGATGAGGTTTGTAACATTTTTTTGGAGAAATTTTAACATAATAAAAACCAATACGTGTGTTAATTTTTAGTCACATAAAATAAAAAATATAGGGAAATAACCCAATATAAAAACATTGATCAATGAAATAAAAAGTATTGGAACACTAATAATGGGATAAAGGTCTTTATCTTGGCTACACATGACCCATAGGACTCCAGTTTTCTAACCCACAACCATCCGAGATACCCATTTAGTGTAAGATTGTCTTGGAGAAGCAATTTCATACTCCATTGGTTCATATTAATCATATATGTATGTCAATTTTTGGAAGGACACTATTCAGATTTTGTGACATATCTTTTCTAGTGGTTTTGATAAAATATAAACAAGTCAAAATGTAAAGAATCTCCTCATATTATTACTGATATATTAAAATATAATCAATATATACTTGAAAAAGTGTATGAAATAAAAGTACAATTCATAAAAAATAGAAATAATTAAACACCTCAGATGAAAATACATCATGGATGAATAGAAATCAGTTAATAAGATCTATTTTGAATAGAAAATATTCAAATAATAGCATCACGTTAAAATTTTATTATATTACCCATGAAGAATAAAATTGAATACCAAAAATTATGAATGTTTAAAATTTATACCATAGCATAAAATAAAAATAAAATGACGAGGTAAGAGATATTTATATTTCATAAAGATTATGTTTTAATTGATGATTTTTATAATAAAATGATTATAATAAGTTTTGAGATTTCACAGAAATTAATAATTTTAACTAAGAGTATAATTGAAAAAATAAATGTCATTGTAGGATAGAACAAATTTATGACATGGAACGAAACCAGAAAACTGAAAAGGAAATTTGATGAGTTGGAAAAAAATATGAATTTGAAAATTTATCATTAATGAGGAATATAATCATTTTATAATATTTAAAATCATTTTAAAATGAAATGTGCATGTCAATGCAGAAAAAATACATGAATAGAAAATAACCATAATTAGACATATGTAAAATTACCAAAATATATAAATTAGATTAGGAATAATGTCCTAATTACTGTGCTTCCTAATAATCAATTGATGAGTCGATAAATAATTTTATGTACACATGTATAATTTGAAATAATATATTTATAATTCAATTTATAAAATCAAAAGATTAATGGAAAAATTAATAACTAAATATAAAAAATAAAAAGTTTAATGGAATCATTATTATTAAGAATAAAATTCATATAAAAGAAAACTAACCTTTAACTGGTGGTACACTTCACCCATTTTTGTTGCCTCATTGTATAATGAAGCTCCCATAGAGGAAGATGTAATGTTTATTAATATATATCATATAAAAATGAAATATTAAGTGGTCAATGATAATAAAAATTAGAAAATTGGAAAATACTATTACTAAAAATTGATAATGGAATATGGAAGGTGGCCATCATTCACTACAATTGAGCAAGTAAGAAGACTCTATCGTCCTTAATATTGGTGAAACCTATGGCCACCATTGGAACATACATCATCACAATAAAATTAGGGCTATAACCATAGAAATTAGAATTATAAATAAATTATATTTATAGAAAAGGAACAACCATAGAACTGAAAGAAGTAGCCTCTAAACAAAGGGTGAAGAATAATAGAAGGAAGAATGAAAAAATTATTAGGTATTTAGGGATTTGAAATGACCTTACAACCATGTATGAGTAGTCGGTTGACACTGGAAAAGATAAATAAATCAAAATTAAATTAATAAACCTACGAAACAAATAATATGTGTTTAAAATTTTTTTTATAATAAAATTATTATAATAAGTTTTGAAATTTCATAAAAATAATTATAATTAATTGAGTATAATTGAACAAATACATGTCACTCTTTGATAGAAAAAAATTATAACATGGAAATAAACCACAAAAGTCCTATGAAAACATGATGAGTAGGAAATAATACATAAATTAGAAATGATATCATTAATGAAGAATGGAATCAGTTTAGAAAAACTGAAATAATTTTAAAAGAGATGATGTATGTCATTTTAGGAAACAATACATGAAAGCCAATGAAGTATAATTATAAATATATACAGATACCAAAATATATAAATTAGAATTTGAATAATTACTTAAATACTATGCTTCTTGATAAAAAATTGGTGAGGAAAATAATGAGTTTGTGTATGCATTCATAATATGAAACAATATATTTATAACTAAATTAGTAAAATCAAAAGATAAATGAAAAAATGAATAACTAAATTTAAAAAATCAAAACATTAATGGAATTATTATAGAAAAAATAAAATTCATATAAATAAAACTAACCTTCATGTGGTGGTGTGCTTCACCTATTTTCATCACATCTCTATATAATAGAGCCCCCATAGAAACATATATATTATGCTGGTTAATATATATCAAGTAAAAAATGAAATAGTAAGTGGACAAAATTTAAAAAAAGTAGAATATGATAAAATAATATTACTGAAAAATGATCATTGAATGAGTACATTATTTAATGGAGATCCCATAGAAATAGGTGTATTGTTGGTTAGTACAACTGACCAGGTAAGAGTAATCTTTCCTCCCTAATAACAGAGAAGCCTACAGCCACCACAAGCATATACAACATTATAATAAAATTAAGGCTATAATGATAGAACTCAGAATCAATATAAAATCAGAGTTACTGTTTAATAGAACAAATTTATGACATACAAAGAAACCACAAAACTTCTATAGAAACATAATGAGTGGGAAAGAATATATAAATTAGAAAAGATATCATTAATGATAAATGGAATCTGTTTAGAAGAAATGAAATTAGTTTAAAAGAGATGATGCATGTCATTGTAGAAAAAAATACATCAAAATCAATGAATGGAAATTAAAAATATGTACAAAAACCAAAATACATAAATTAGAATAGGAATAATTACCTAAATACTCTTCTTCCTGATGAAAAATTCATGTGACAAATAATCTGTTTTTGTACGTATGCATAATACGAAACAATATATTTATAACTAAATTTTTAAAATCAAAAGATAAATGAAAAAAAAGAATAACTGAATTTAAAAAATCAAAACTTAATAGAATCATTATTTGAAAAAATAAAATGCATATGAAACAAAACTAACCTTTATGTGGTGGTACACTTCAACCATTTTCATTGCATCTCTGAATAATGGATCCTGTATAGGAATAGATATAATTTTGGTTAATATATGTCAAATAAAAAATGAAACAGTAAGTGGACAATAGTAATAAAAATTATATTATGGGAAAATATTATTATTGAAAAATGATCATCGAAAGGGTACTCTGTATAATTCAGCTCCCATAGAAACATATGTAATACTGGTTAGTGAAACTAAGTAGAAAAAAGTACTCTTTACTCCCTAATAATGGAGAAACATATGTACACCAATGGCCTATACAAAATCATACTAAAATTAGGGCTACAACCATGGAACTTAGAATCAGTATAAAATGAGAGTTACAAAATAGGAAGAACCACAATACCTAGAAAAGAAACCTATGAACATAGGGGGAAGAAGAGTATAATGAAGAATAAAAAAAAGTATATAGGGATTTGAAAATAACCTTTCATGGAGAAGACCTATTGTATCTCAGTGACTATTTATGTTCTTTAAAGATAGAATGCAGTAAATAAATGTTCGACATCCCAATGAAGTAGATCCCTAATTAATGAATCAAAAAAGTAGATGGATTATAACACATTATGGTAATTTTTTATGAATAGAGTCAAATTAATAGGTGAATAGTGAATAAAAGTTATAAAAAGGATATAAGGAGATAGAATTAGTGTATGCGTGATGTGTCTAGTAATGGGATGAAGCTATGAAATGGGGAAATCCAAAGCCGTTGTCAAGATCTACAAAGGAACACAAAAATGTACTTTCAAATAATATAGGAGGTGATTGATATGGTGAGTAGATTCGTAAAGAAGTTCGGGGAGTCCTCCATGATGGTTGAGAGTGAATGAAAAAAATAATGGATTGCGAGAGGTAGGATAATGAGGTGTTTAATGTAACTAAGAACTGAATGAGAAGGAGAGGAAAGTGGAAAGCTAGATGAGTAGGGATTGGCGAGAGAGAAAGTGGAGGTAGACAGAGGAAGAGAAGCTAGTCAAAGATGAAGAAACAATGATATGTGCTTAGGGTAGAGGTGACCGTAGGTAGAGGGGACACAAATCGCAAGATGGAGGGTAAATATCTAGAGGTAGAGTTGTCATAGGTGGAGGAGATAGAGGTCGAGTATCTAGACGGTGAGGATACCGAGGTAGAGGAGCCGGAGGAGTATATGGAAGTATAAAAGGAGATGAGTGGGAACCCTATTAGTAGAGAGGAATATCACGAGTGGGAGGGGGTAAATTGTATAAAATTACATTGGAATGAAACGATGGAGGGATATGGTGAAAGGAGGAAGTGACACATGTGTTGGATACAACCCAACATTAGAATAGATATAGATGAATACACACACATACATATATAAATATATATAAACATATATATAAACATGCACACACATAGATATATATTCATAAATGTATATATAAACACACACAGACACAACCCAAACATAATGCACCTATATTTTACATCATTCCCATGATTAAATATTTCATCCCACAAATAAAATACAGAATCCCAATATCCAAATGTTAGTGTATTTTGATATTAGCAACAAAATTATCTTATTACACATTATTTCTTCAACATTTCTCACAAAATGATTTGCACAAGACTTCCTCATAGACATGCTCCTGAACATTTTCTCCCATGGAAGTGTGAAACATTTGGAGTGATCTCAAATACTCAATAAGAAAAAAACATATTAATGATTCATAATGGGTTGGATCATAATCATTTGAGAAAACATGAACTTGGTAGAAATAAATTATTAAAAATAACCTAAAATCATAAGTTCTAATTATAAGGCATGATAAAATAACATAGATCATGGATTAAGGACATGTATCTTCAAAAGATATCACCATAAAAATAATAACATTTACCATGGAATAAGTATGTTGAAATATGATACAATAATAATGATCCATTAGGAATAACATAAGAATGTGGCACAAACATAAGCATTGGAAATAAGAACACTGTGAACATAACTAACTATATCACGTCCATGCATAAAATTACAATCATATATAACCGAATAATAACCAGACATAAAGTTATGTGAATATCTAACCACATCATACCCATGAATAAAGTTATGAGAATAGATAACTCTATCATACCAATACAAAAATTTACTGGAATAGCTAACTACTTCATACCCATGCATAACATAGTCATCTCATGAGATATAAAGATTTACTGATTTCATTAGAGGGATATATCGAACCCACTCATCACATAATGATAAACCATAAATATGTGTGCTTCATGAAATCAATTATTCATCACATCTTGAATAACTGATGGAAACAAAATAGGTTACATAAATTTTTTGTAAGGTATCGCATCAGAAAAAATCAAGAGTAGGATCAGATGACACCCAAAATTTAATCTCCCAAAAGACTTATCTCATAGTCGCTTTATAGGGTTATAGATGAAACATATCTCTATTGGAGATACAAATTTTATAGATATAGAGGAAAATGGAAGCAAAATCGTAAAAAAATATTCTTTAATCCTTCTTAATATTTTCATAAAAATTAAGTTATAAGTCATCTTAAAAATCCTTTTAAAGAGGCAACAAGAAGTCTTTTGAAACATTATTTTAAAATTATGTTCTTAGAATGGATCCTTGAAAAATACGTAAATGTTGGGATGAAGATACAATATATATGGAAATAGAAATAACTTTTTATGATTTTTAAATAGAATTAAGGAAACCCACATTGATAAAAAAATTATAAAATTTTATTTTGAATTGAGATAAAGAGAAACGTGAAGAGAAAAATTACATATTCAACTTTTAAAATGATAAATTATTTTTTACAAGATAGAATATATATATGGAGGAATAATTACCAAAATAAAAATCAAGGGTTTTTATTTATTTGAACATATATTTCTGAACTAAGGATCTATAATAAGAAAATATTAAAATGTAAGTGAAATATACAAAGAAAAAATAATAAAATACCACATGATATTATAAGGTGTATAATATAACAAGATTTTATAGGGTGTATTCAAGGATAAATATGATGACTTAATAAAAAGAGGATTGAGTTAAGAAAACCCTAAAAAATTTGTTAATGTATGAATAAAAATATTTATAAAGAGAGGTCATGAAATAAACTTTTAAATAACACGAAGAAAAAGTTATTTTTGATAAAATAATTTAATGTGGTAGTAATATTAATACCCTATGTCCATATCAGTCTTGAAAATTCAAGAGGAATTTGAATTTTTGAGTTTGAGGGACAATTCATTTTGATAAAAATGATTAAAAACCGAATTATGAAGAGTTTAATACCTTAAATTAATGTTTTTAGATGATAAATGGAACCCTAGAGGTGTCTTAAGGGCTTATAGGGGCCTCATAAGGGGCCTGGGTGGCTGCTGTATCAAAAAATACAGCAAAAAACTAGCCAACCAGTGATGTCTAGTAATAGTATGTGCCACTTCCAGCTGCCATTGGTTATCTGGTGGTCTAGAAAGTTCCCCTTTCAAATACATGTGGCCACCGATTATCCATTTATATTTTTAAAGGGGGAAGTTACTATTTTACACCAATTTTGATAGGTTTGGGAGACCTTATCCTCTTCCCTTATTATGAACATGGCTGGAGGGTCTCATCCTTTACCCCTCTTCTTCCCCTTGATTTGGGGTGATATTCTTGGGTGTTTTCTTCAGAGGATCAAGGTACGAGATCCTCTAATTCTTTTGTTCCATATTTTCACTCTCTCATGTTGATTTAGAATTGGTTTGGATTGTGGAAATTATAGATATTTCACTAGATAATGGTGAAATCTCCCATTTTTTATGGGGATTTCATGCAGCCTAGGGAAAGGAAATCCCAATACAACATCCTCTAACCATCATCCATTATTTAAATAAAGGAAAATCATGTCATGTATTTATTTAAGGTTATTATTTAATTTTAAATTAATTTAATAATGTGAATAGAATGGTAAGTTATGTAATTTTCCTAAGTTAATGTTGGGGGGTATGACATGGACTATTGATGGATGATTGGTCATGGGTTGGGCGTGAAATGCCTACTTGGTAGGTTTTTTTATCTATTATGTCGAGTATTATGATTTAGAACTAAATTCTAAATTGTTAAATTAATTATATTTTGGTTCCCATTAGTTAATTTTGGATATTATATCTTGGATTAGATGCTCAAGTAATAGCTTGGAATTGGACAAAGTTTGGATGAGGCTTGGTGAGACTAGGAAATGCTATTGGATTAGAGAATTAAATGAAAGTAGATTTATAAATGTTAGGTGGTAATTAGTACTTTTACTATGGATTTAATTCATATTTCTTATATTGTATTTTTCATAAGGTCACCCCACTAAGGGAACCGACCTCTTAAAAATTAATTAGCCACCTTTCTTAATTTAAATTAAAGGGTTTCATTTAATTTTTTTGGTTAATTTAAATAAATTGTAATTTAATTTAAATTTATTAGCCTATATAAGATTCCTAAGATGAAATAAGTCATGTTATAAGGCCTTTGAGTACCTTACCAACTGAGTTGATGCCTCATTTACCGATGGATGAGGTCTGAACTAAGTGGATACCTAGATACATGGACACCTCTAAGTGAGGGTTAATGATATTTGAGATGGAAAAACCTAGTAGGTCAAGTGAGAACTCTTGAGAGGTGTTAGGTCTAACTAGATAGACCTAAGGAATATAAGGTATGGGTTGGGTGAGTTTACCAACCAAGTGTGACCCTGTACATAGAGATGGGAATTTAGCCATATCTTAATACTGTCACTATTATGACATACCCTTGAGGCCTGTGAGGCCATGAGATGATTCTGTTAATGTTTGGGGACATGAGAACCTCTGATTATTAGGAATTGACTCAAGTGATGGGAATGAGACAATGGAATCCATCTTGGGTGTATGTTCTTGATGTGAATAAGGGGACCCAATGAGTGTCCCAGTATTGTATTATCCCTAAGTGAGTGTGTATGGATAAGGGTAGAGATGGTTTTGGTTTTCACACTAAAAACTAAATCTATGTGTATTAAAAAAATACCTGAGATGATGGTTATTATGTAGGTCATTTGGAAATACCTTGAGACCCTAGGATGCTTAGAATTCTTGGGATCCAATATCACAACATAATGTGGGTGGATTTAATGTTGTATTAGCATCCAGTGAATATGATTGACACATCGGTGGATGTATGGAGATGGTTCTCAGGATATAGCATTAGATCCAATGATGGAATGCATACAAGAATTCCTGGGATTCCTGGGATTAAATTTATATAGTGAGTCTATTGTGAATTCCTTTGATTTGAATGATGTTACCATTATACTGTTTCAAATTCTTGGTACCCCCAGGATTCAAATTGATGCATGAGGTGCTGAGTGGACATATATTGTAAGATACCATCCATTTCTAGGTATGTTTCTCTCTGAGTTTTTTTATTTTATCCTTTGTGGTCGAGTCTTGCTTAAATATGGAGAGAATTTGTTGGATAAAATGACCTAAATTTTAGGGATGTATAATTTTTTGAGTTAATGGAGTCTGGGTATAAATGGGACTAAGTGTTAATATAGGTTCTTGGTAAGTTGAAAAGCTATAAAGGGTTTTCGGATTATTTAAAAGGAAAATGGGATAAAAAATAAACTATAGAAAATTTACACATCATGTAAAGGGATTATACATATTGTAATTGTTAAAGGGTTTTAATAAATTAAATCTGAGGTGATGTTTTTTTTGGATAATTTCATTAAAAACATTTACAAAACGTGTAATCACATTACACGCTATGTAAATACCTGACCTGTTTCTTTAAAGATGATATGCGGCTGAAATTCATTGTATTTCATGGAAGCTCCTATCCTCTAAACCCTAGGGAATTATCCAGGTGATTTTGGAGTGCCAAAATCTCTTTCAGATGTTCCATTTTCATATTTAATCCCTAGTAAGTTCCTTTGGTTAGGTTTATTCTTCTTCCCTTTGTTTCCCCAACTGTTGCGGTGAAATTATTTTTCCTATTATGTTGTTGGTTTTGATCTTGATCTATTTTGATATAGGAACCTCTTTGAAACATCTATACATTCTTACTCATGGGATTTTTCCATTATAAGAATTTTTGGATCGTCGGTTGAAGGTAGGGGGTCTAAATCTTAACCTTATGATTCAATAATTTTCCAAGTTTATTCAATATTGTGAGTGCACCAACAAAATGTGCGCCTAAATTGAATAACTAATTAATTGTATTATTCCTTGAATTACTTTGTTTTTAATTGGATTCTGACCTAGATTATGGCTACCCATTGGGTGAGAAAACCATGAATATATTTGAATTGGATAATGACTTAAAGTATATTTATCACGACATGTGACCTAGGGTGATTTATTGTTATATAATCCATAAATTGAAGCTTATTTCTTATTGATATAATTTTTAATCAATTGTTAATTAAATTTGAAGTGGATTATGAAAGAATAAGGGAAATTTTCATAATTAACCATTGAGAATTGTAATATGATATTTTGATATCCATGCTGTATGATAAGGAACGTGTTCCATGATGTAATACTTATATATCAGGATCAATCCTAGAACCCGCACACTTATATGCTGTAATACTAATATTGAGTGGGCTCAGACTAGTCCCATGCTATAATGATTATAGAGAGTGGGCTATTCTCAGTCCTATGCTGTAATGATTATAGGTATTTGACCTAGAATGCTGTAATGATTATAGGGATTTGACCCAGATTGTTGTGACTATACCATGGTTATATGGTTGTGGTTGGCATGGTTGTAAGACATGATCAGACATATTACGGCATGGCACCAAATCAGGTTATTTTACCATGGTTATATGGTTGTGGTTGGAATTATCTTAATATATGATCAAAGATATTATGGCATGGAATCGAAGTAGGTTATCTGACCTTGGTTATATGATTATAGATGGCATGGTTGTAAGACATGCTTGGAAATATTCCAGTAAAGAGCCAATATAACTATCCAAGTTGATGTACATGGACATTACATTTCTTTTTGCAGAATACTTAATACATTTCAAAAACATACGCCCAAAGACCATATTAGTTTAGTGTATTTGGAAACATATAACATAATATTCTAACATGGTGAAATATCTTCAACATCTCCCATAAATATATTCCCCTTTTTTTTCCTACTTAAAACCTTTTTTTATATCCTAGGGAAAATAAAAAATAAAAAAGAGTGATCTCAATACTCAGTAAGGGTAAACATTGAGAACTTATAACAAACCATAAACATAAAAATATAAAGACATGAACATAAAGTTTAAATATCAAAATCTCAGGTCATGAAATAAATCTTGGTAGTACATAAGATATAAATCATAAAGCATGTCAAAAGAGAGGGGTTAAAGTTAGATAAAATAATCAAGCCTTGGGACTTGATGGGATCCTCAATAGTAGGTCTAGACTCCTCGAACGATTATGGATCAGGAAAGTCATGCACATCAAGGAAAATGTCATAGAGCTGAGGAAAACTAAGTATATAGAGAAGACCAGGTTATAAATGACTATTGAGAGGGGCCGTCGACTATTAGAGGTATGGTCTCGATCACCTATATTCTTTATACCACTATTTTTTTATATTTTTACTTCCCATTCATTTATATTTACTCAAATTTTTACCCGACTTGGCTTACCAGCCAAATTTTCCTCTGGGTTACTATATCTTGATACACCCTTGGGAACAAAATTGGGTCATCTACAGTAATTTAAAGGGTCTCTCATAGTATTTTATAGATATATTAATCTATTATATTTCATGATCCATGATATGACTATCTTTAATGTGATCTTTAGCATGGAATAGCTGACTAGTTATCGGGCACCCATCGACTGCTATAAGAGAAGTTTATACTTTACTAAAACCAAGGGGGAGAATATTGTTTTGATTGGGGAATGGGATGTTAGAGTAGGTAGAGTGGGACCAGACCTAACTTAGGTTAGAGATATTATAGTGAAAGTAGCAGGCTTGGCTCTTGCAGCGGAGCTAGTAGTAGCCTCTTCTTTTTAGCTAGTGGTGTATTTGTATTAGGATGTCTTTTCAAATAAATTTTTAGATCTACCTTCAAAGAGATAAATTTAATTTTAGGTTGAAATCATACAAATAACATAACCTATTTCAATTCCACCATATTACATGGCTTCAGTAGAGTTTAAGGAACTCAAGGTACAACTCAAGTATTTTGAGGTGAATGGTTTATCAGACTAAGAACTTCACCTTGGGGTGATTCATATTTTGTTGAAAAAGAAGGTGGATGATAGTATTTGGTTTTTTGTAGACTACATAAAGATAAACCAAGTGACCATGAAAAATTGATATCCATTGCTGAGGATCGATAACGTGTTTGACCAGTTGTGATGAGCCTGATGGTTCTCCCAGATTTACATACATTCAATCTACCACTAGATTTAGGTCAGAGAGGATGAAATTACCAAGATAATGTTCAAGAGTATATACGAACTATATGAGTATCTTTTCATTCCTTTTGGGTTAAAAAATTCACCAAAAAAGTTCATGGATATCATGAATAGGATCTTCTATCTATATCTCAATTAATTTATTGTGGTTTTTGTTGATGACATCTTGATATACTATGAGACTTACTATATGATTACTAGGTGCATAGAGATTGTACTAAGTATAGTTTGAGAACATTATATTTATTCCAAAATGTAGGAGTGTCACTTTTGGATTCAGGAGGCGTGGTTCCTTGGGTAAGTGATCTCTGAGGTGGGAATTTTTGTATACCTAGAGAAGGTAGAAGTGGTGATGTCCCAAGCTTGTTCATAGAATTTTTTTAAGATCGAGAGATTCCTTGGTTTAACTGGGAACTATAGACATTTTATCTAGGACTTATTTCATTCAGAACCACTGATAAATGAGATAAAAAATAAGGGAGTGAGGTTCAAGTGGAAAAATCATTACAAAGAGTCCTTCCTAGAGCTAAAGAGAAGATTAATGAAAATAATGATTCTAATATTTCCAGATCCTAGGATTGGATATGCAATTTACTGCAATGCCAAAAGAGTTATTTTGAGAGGTGTGATGATGCAAAGGGATAATGTAGTATCCTATAGGTCATGATAGTTATGACCTCATGAGAAGAACTACTAGAAACATGACATGGGGTTGGTAGATGTTGTCAATTCTCATAAGCATTAACAATATAATCTATTCAATGAGAGATTTGTTATTTAAACATACTACAAGAGTATCTAATATATGTTTTCTTAGTGGGATTTAAACTTGAGGTAGATGAATTGAGTATATTATCTACATATATTTGACTTTGAGATGGTCTATTCTCCAATTATGGGTAATTTCATCGTAAATGATCTCAGCAGGAAAATGCTGGAAACACAGGTGCTTGGAGGGCAGCCTTCATGGGAGGAATGACTTCTAATGAGTTTAGTGACTGAGCAGATTATGTATGAATCAAAGGATCATAGAAATTTGATACGTTCACCTTTATTTATCACTTCATCTTTGGTCGACCACATTAAAGTGAGAGAGGAGTCGGACCCTGAATGTGTGGTGATGGAAGAATACTTGATAAGGGATGATTCTATTCTAGGATGGTTAATAGATGATGAATACATGATATATGTTCATGAGAGGTTACTAGTTCCAAATTCCTAAAGTGTTAATCTTATGAAGTAATATTATGATTAAAAGTTTTCATTTGATCTATGGTTGATAAAAATGTCCCATGAAAACCAACATCAGTTTTGGTAGCCTGGTATGAAGAGGAACAATGCTAGTTTTGTTTCACAATGAATTACCTTCTAGAGGGATAAGGATGAGTATAATAATCCTAATGGTTTTATATTTCCAATTGCCACAATTATGTGGAAGTGGGATTATGTGATTATGAACTTCATTATGGGGTTACCCAAAACCCCAAGGAGTCATGATTTCATTTGGGTGATAGTCAATTAGTGAAAAGGTAGCTCATTTCTTTCTGATGTGAGAGATTCACTCAATAGTAGAGTTAGAAAATATTTATGCCTAAGTGATCATATAACTATGTGAATTACATTATAGTATCTTATTATATAGGGACACATGTTTTACATCACAATTTTGGAAAGGTTTTTATAAATTAATGTGGAATCAGTTGGAAGCTAAGTATGATGTATCATCTACAGACTAATGGAAAATCAGAGAGGATGATTAAAATTACTGAGGATATGATTTGTGATTGAATCATATACTTTAGTAGATCTTGGGATGATAATATAGTCTTGGTATAATTTTCTTAGAATAATATTTTTTTGGGATTCTGTTCAAATGGAACCTTTTGAGGTTCTCTATAGACAATCATGCCTCTCACCGCTGTGCTGGAATGAGGTTGGTGAGGAATTTTTTTTAGAAAAGTATGGTACATGATACTTATGAGAGAGTGCTATTGATTATGATGTGGTTGGTGACTGATCAAAGTAGGGCTCTATTGTATGACGACTATAGGATATTCCATTTGGAGTTCTCTTTTGATGATAAGATTTTCTTGTGGGTGTCACCTAGGTTAGGGAATTGATGTTTGAAAAAGAAGGGGAATCTTGCACTATAGTTAGTGGGACTGTTAGAGATCAACAAACACACCAGAGTAGTGTATTAACAATTAGAACTTCCTCCATGTTATCAAGGAATGCATGGCGTGTTTCACATTTCTCAGCTTCAAAGGTACATGACTGGTCCTATTCATGTGATTGACTATGAGGATGTTAATTTGGAACCAAATGAAACTTTTTTGGATTTCCCAGTGGGGATCATTGATCATGGTGAGAAAGTATTTCAGGGGAATATTTTGGTACTTATTCTTATATTATAGAAACATATGAAGATATAAGAGGAGACATGGGAGAAGGAGTCAGATGTTTGAGATCAATGGCCTGAGTTGTTCAACCAGGACTTCTAAAGACGATTCTCTATGATGGGAGGTTATTTAAGGGGGGAGATTATAAAGCATCATAATTTTATTTTATTGTAGGAAAAGACCTTGTCTTCATCATGTCCTTATGAGTATCAAGGTTTATCCATGTTTTATTGAATCTTAGTGGGATTTGAGTGCATTTTGAAAGCTTCAAAATCGGGTTTAGAAATTTTTATTCCAAAAAGGGAAAAACAAAAGCTCTGGGTAAGACTATGGTGGTTCTTGGAGTGCCCTGTGTAAAATGGAAAATGGGTAAAACTATTGAGATAGGTGTGAGGTGATGAAGGTTCTCTTATGGGCCATGGAATGGGTAATGTCACCATGATCATGGTAATGGAAAATGGACAGACATTGAGAAACACACCATATCACTATATGTGTCGGTCCTAGTGGGTTAAAGAGCACCAAAACCATGGTGAGGATTTTGTGTAATCCATTTTGGTGATCATTCACATTTTTAAACTAATGAAGCCAACAATATTATTCTTGAATTTCATTTGTTTCAAGTGGAAAATTGTGGATAATTAATGTGAGTTATTTAATGTTTTTTATTAATTAATTATAACCCCTATTAATTAAATTTACCACTATTCTCATGCTGATTCCTTCAATACAATGAATTATAGATGTTCCTTGGGTGTCTTTAGGGAAAACATCAGACAAACCACATGGGTGAAGCTATAACCTTGAATTTGTTTTTCTCCTTGTTTCTCCTTTCTCAATATTGCACAATATTGCTGGAAGGTAAAACATTGGGATATGAGGAATGTTATTTGAGACCCAAATCTTCTCCTATCCTTTTAAAGTCCAAGGGTGATGTATTTCTAATTCCTTTTGATGAAATTGAATACTACCATTAACGATGTTTAATGTTGGTTAAGTTTTAGTTATACCCTTGTATTGATTCCTTATTGAGTCTTGTTCTAAAACCCATGTTATTATATGTTGTAACTAGTTCTAGAAACTCTTGGCATGAAATATTGTTTTGGTTAGTGTGTAAACATGGTTTGGGTAACGGTGATCTTGATAAAACTTGATGTTGATATTGAAAACCTTGAGATAGGCAGTTCTTTACCATGTAGTGGCCGTGTTTATGATTGTGAGAATGATATGAAGTTATGTTCGTATATTCTATAGGCCATGCTTGATTTTTATCACATATGTGTTTGAATATCCCGTTATTCCATGTTTGATGTTTGATCACATGTGTTTGTGTGCATAACCCATGATACTATGTCCAAGTATGATCACATGTGTGTGTTTGGATACTGTTTCTCACTTCTGACACACTTTGATCGTGCCTCTATATGTGTTGACACTATTTCCATGTGTTTTATTTGGTATATCCTCTATTGTTGTTATTTTAATGGTACCAAGTGATAGGTTGACCCGTCGTGTCTTGGTGGACCTACAGGGGGAGAGTGTTCAAATGCCAAATGTGACATGGTGACATGATAAAGTAGATGACATGGAATGATAGATTTGTGGAAAGACCTGGTGGCATGATGGTATTGTATGATATGACTCAAGAGGAAACAACAGGGCATGACATGGTGTCGGGATATGATAGCCTTGTGGAATGACTTGAGGTAGTGTTAGAATATGATGGACTAACTTTAGACTCATTAGCCTTGGGGTGGCTTAAGAGTATATGTGGTAACCTTATATTCAACTTAGTTTATAACTTCTGATAAATCTACATTTTCAGAATGAAGCCAAAGTAGGTACATAGGGGGGTTTTTGGTAGTTTTGTTAGCTCACAACCACTTGGTACATGATTGTATATTTTTTCTTGTTCATTATTTATTATAATGACATACACTCTTATTCCTATGAACTCATGTTAAGGATGCATTAGTGGTGTCCTACTGAGTTTATATCACACCCTTCATGGTCATCTCAATGTGCATATAGACTTTATTATAAGGGATATAAGAAATGGAAAATCCCCATCGATAGGGATCTAGGAGACGGGGCATGGTTTTTGGAGGTGGTACCGGGACAAACACTACAGTGACACTATAATGTTTAATTTACTTATCTGTATTGCTCATACTTTGGTTTAACCTTACACCATGGGGTTCCTTGGTTTATTTTCTACATGAATTGATATTATTCTTATGCCATGTGTTATAAAATTGTAATTTATTCTGCTATGTTATTATTTTTATGATTGTATTTATTGATACTGAGGGTGTAGTATCCCCACTAACTATATAAAAACCCTCATTACTAGTCGAAAACTTCTTGCATATGGGGAGGCATGCATGATTCCATGTGAAACTCCAGTTCAAAACTGGTGATCCAGGATGGGGAATTAAAACTATGTTATTTAAGAATTAATTCCTTGGTTTGATAATTAAATTTATTAATTTTTTATTAGAAATACCTAAATAAGTTTCAATGGGATAACTCAATGGTCATGGTATTTCCCACTAACACAACTTTGGTTTTATTTAGTTGTTTCATTCTTGGTCTGATATGAGACAACTGGTGAATTAAGAATTGAAATTCATCAAGGAAATTATAAAATTTAATTCATAATAAAAACAACACACCAAAAATTTTAATACAACACACCCATAGTTTAATCACAACCCCAACAGAAGACTATTCCACTATCATAACCATGAGAATGGTACAAGGGTCGGGTAGAGACCCAACCCTACCCATGGATAGAATAATAATTATAGGGGAATGGATATAAAAAGTGTAAATAAAAATAAAAACACGCACTAACTTCTGGGGAGGATTAGGTTGACAGAGTTGAGGTACCTCCCCCTTGGAACAAAAACCTAAAACTTGGAGTCCAAATTATATATTTATAGAAAAAAATATTACACAAAATGAATTAGAATCAACACAATGAACTTCATTCATTTTTTTGATTTCTCTACCAGTCGGTAATCTTCTGTGCCACCCATTGAATTTCCATGTGACGGTTATCGGTAAGTGAATAGTACATGACATGTGGAATTGAAATACATGGTGTGTAGTATCTAACACCTCACTAGCCACTTCTATAATGGGACTACATGGTATGTTCAAAGGATACATGATGTATTCTCCAAGAATGAGAACTTGTATGTGTAATCTAACTGGTTGAGTCACCCATCACGCAGAATCACAAGACATGTACTTATTAGGTGATCTTTTTCAGAAAAAATTCCATGATCCATGATTTCAATTATAAAAACCTAAAAATCATCCAATTATACCAAAATTGAGGATTTATACTATAAATAAACATAAATATTGGATAAACTGACTCTTTATTCAATAAAATATGTGAAAATACTATGCAAGAATCTGGCACATCGATGGTGTTGTCTTCCCCTTTATGCATATTTTTTAAAAGTCTCATGTGAAAAATGGTCAGTGGATAAACCCAGGAGAACAAGGGATTTTGGGGTTAGGGTTAGGTAAGATAAGGTTCCAACCATAAAATATATATATTTTAATTTTTTTATAACATACCATAACACCATCCCCAATGTGTAGCCCATACGTGTCGAGCCTCTCCTCCCTATTCTAATGAGATATAATCCTTTAGATAATGATAACTCAGCTATATAAACTTTTCTTCATAAAATATATTGACCATTGGGACTCATCGATCCCCTCGATTTGAATTTTAGAAAATTTATTTAAAATTATCGACTTAACTATGTGAAACTGCTCATATATGAGTTTCCTGAGCATATTTAAAGCATTCATAACTAGTATTTTCAAAACATTTAATCCAAATTAATGTCATAAAACAATGATTGGAATAACATCACCCACTTCCCCTCACAGGTCTTTATAATAGGATTTAACCATTAATAAAATAAACAAAAAGATACCTTCAAATTTCAGGTGATTGCATCATTACTCTCCTGATGCCAAATTATCATAGCTCAAAGGATTAAAGAAAAAAAATACCTTTATATCATCAAAACATGCTCCAAAATATCACTGTTTTTTGATATATTATTTTCATTTTATAGGATGAAAAAATTGAGTGCTTTTTGGAACCCATATGATCGCTAGAGCATAATGAACATGATCCATAAAGAGAGAATATGATCATATGTGTTCTTCTTTTTATTTCACTTTAAAAATATTTAGTGAATGAGAGGGAAGTGAGAAAATCTGTGATAGAGGTTAACCTATCTCTTTTTGGGTGAAAAATAAAATTTTACTCCTAGGTTAGAGTTTCCTTAATTTCACTTTAGTTCTTCAACTTTAACCCCACAACTGACCAAAAATGTAATTTAATACCTAATTAAATTTTTTTAAATGTAACCAAAATTACCTTACACACTTTTAAGAGTTTCAATTTTTATTTAATTTAATAAAAACCATTAGGTCATCTTGTTTCTTATAAATACATTTAATAACCACCAAAACATTTAATTTTATCTTGAAAAATATTTTTATTGTATTCACTTATTGAAACGTAAGTAACTTGTGAATAAATTAAAAAATAAATTGAATTCACATTATTAAAAGATTTAATAAATTATAATTGAATTTATTTATTTATTTTTTATTTTCATTCACACATAGATGATCATCAACCCACAAATGTGGCTACATCATCCTAACATTCAATTCATCTAAATTAGTTTAACTTCATGATATATTTTATATATGACCCTATAAGATATTATACTCATAGAAAAAGAGTGTTATCTAGTAAAAAGTAATGGATCCTAACAAGATATGTATGTTTCATAATAATGAAAATCCCCAATGAATACTGATTATGTAATTTTATCTCTTTATCTAGTGATATTTCAAAAAGTAGGATGAATACTTTATGTCACCATCCTTTCATGATTTATTTATCTTTATTTGACTATATCATATGGATTTACTTTATTCTAAAAAGATTATAGATTTTGTCCAATAAACAACATCTTATCTAATGTGATGGATATATATAATTTCTATGCTTTAAATTGAAAAATCCTTTCTTGATCATTCAATCAATGTCATACAACTGATGAGAAAAGGACAAAAACTACCTCACCACGAACATAAAATGTATTAGTTTTCATCACAAAATAAATTATATGATTAATTATATACATTAATAATAATATCAATTCTAGAGACCAATACACATTCTCATAGGTAGGAACATCCAATGACATCAAAACATATGGTGTTCCTAGTAATAGGTATGTTCTCATGATCACTTATGTCAGAGATCACAAAGTTAAAATTAATGAGACAGAAGTATCAGTGAATACAATACTTCAAAACCTAACATTCAAGCATTATTTCTATCCCATTATATTGATTTATATAGACCATATGGAATTTTTTTAATATCAACACCATACAATTTGCAAAAAATACCATTTATTGGCCATTTTTAGGGTTTAGAAGCTATTTAAACTGACGATAAATGATTAATGATAGTTTTTCAAAACCCTTCGGATTAGTAAAAAACTATTGTGAATTATTTCATGAGTATTTTTAAGTGAGATTTTATATATGTAGCATTAAATTTATATTTTAATTTTTTTAAAATAAAAAATTAATTATCCGAAAACCATCATGTCGTGGGGTCAAGCCTTATGATCAACTAATTACCTCGCATATACCATTTTCCTCACATTATGTACTCGCGCTTCTTCTATGTTTTTTAAATTCCTTGTAATCCCCACACCATGTACATGCTTGAAACTCCTCTCCTAGTATGAGTATCAACCTTTCACAACAACCTGCTCCTGATTAATATTGAATGTATATATATATATATATATAAACACACACACACACAGATATATATATATATATATAATATACTAGTACTTTGCCCGTGGATTCACACAACACTATAAAATATTCTTATTTTCAATAATAGAATACCATTTTTCAAACTTAATAATTCATATTAATACTAAATGTATTTAAAAAAAATGAGTGGTACATAATAATGGAATTAAATTTAGGGAAATTTTTGAGAAATCATAAACATAGTAAAAAATATTTAGTTAAATTAATAATGGAATAGAATGATATTTTATTAAGCTAGAGACAACATACCATCATTATTTGATATGATCAATAATTCATTTGAAAATATGTCCAAGTAGATGGTGAATAAATTAATTTTGATATAAAATATAAATAGTAATTGATAGATCCTTATGGAATATGCACTTCACAAAAATCATAAAGTGTTATATAAATACAGTTACAATGCTAAAAATCAAAGGAGATAGTGTGATGACTGATTAAAAATAGAGAGAGAACTACTAACCTATTGAACTTATATAATCCCTTACTCTAGAGATTTTTTTGTATTTACTGTTATTTCAAATCATTAAATTAAACCAACTAAATATATATGCATACATGGACAATGTATGTTTTAGATTATGAGGGAGGGTGGGAGGGAGAGGTAATATTATCCAGTATAATGTTAAGATCTCTCACCATCTCTTCCTGGTTTTCTCCCCCATCTCATGCACTGTATTATGGAGAAACCGAAAAGAAAATAATTCAAAACCCAAACATATCCTATAATAAAAATACATGGGATTGATCATATATGACATATAAAAAACCCAAAATACAATAGATAAACAGTTGCACTGGATAAATCTTAATTCATAACCAATATACTAATCACAAGTTCTAAAACATACCAACTCACAGAGAAGAAAATATTGGAAGAAGTGAGTACATGTAGAGACAAATGGAGGATCAATTAGAACAAAGGTTGATGCAAAGTGAAATTGTATTATTGAATTAGTTTATGCACAATCAAGTGTTATAATGTGATGTGAAATATATAGATATTTTTTTTAGGAATATGTAAAATAAATGAAATGGGTTGCTGGTTTTCAAATAGTGATATGGTTTATACATGATCTAAAAATATCTTTATGTATCTTAACTTATACAATGTATAATATTTTTATGTTTCATGTACATTAAAACTGTTGAAATAAAAGATGGGTAAACTGAAAGGTGTGCTATGGATTTAAAATACATATTGCAAACTGAAAAACTATGAAAGAAAAATATTGAAATAAAATTTGGGTAAACTCGAATGTATGTAACTATGAGTAACCAAAAACTAAAGCTATTGCTTCTGATCTGAAAAATGATTGCTCGATTTAAAAAATAGAAATACAATTAGTTGACATAAACCTTAACAAATCTAAAACACGTAACTTGATGATTTTGATGTGATATAAACCAATAATTTAGTGTATGGAGTACCTTAGAAGCTCCCCATGCATCCCTTAAGTATCTTCTTGAGATATCTTCAGATTCTCTCTCCGCTCCCTAATCTCTTTATTTGATCTATTCTAGGATGCCAAGTCGTCATCATGCTAGAAAGGAAGAGCCCCTCCAAATTCAGTGTACCTATCAATAAATGGAAGAGGGATGTGATAATGGGATGAGATATTAAGGAAAAGAACTAAATAAAAACAAATTTATGAAAATTTCCTCAGCTCACGAACTTTCAAGATTATTAACATACCAACCACTCGAGGCTTCATTCCAGAGTTGAGGGTTGTAAAATTTGTTTGGATAAAATTTAACATAGCAGAAAAAAATACATGTGTTAATATATAGTCACATAAAATAAAAAACATAGGGAAATAAACTAATATAAAATACACTGCTCAATAAAATCAAAAGTATTGGAACACTAATAATGGGATTAAGGTCTTCATCTTGCCTGCAAATGACCCAGAGGACTCCAGTTTTCTAAACCACAACCATACGAGCTTCCCATTTGGTGTAAGATTGTCTAAGAGGATCAATTTCATACTCCATTGGTATATATTAATTATATATGTATGTCAGTTTTTGTAAGGAACTATTCAGTTTTTGTGACATACCTTTTCTAGTGGTGTTGATAAAATTTACACAAGTAAAAATGTCAAGAATCTCCTTATATTATTACGAATATATTCAAATAGAATCAATATATACATGTAAAAGTGTATGAAATAAAAGTATAAGTCATAAAAAATAGAAATAATTAAACACATCAGATAAAAATACATCATGACTGAATAGAAATTAGTTAAGAAGATCTATTTTGAATAGAAAAGATTCAAATAATAGCATCACCTTAAAATTCTATTATATCACCCATGAAAAATAAAATTGAATACCAAAAATTATGAATGTTAAAAATTTATGCCATAGTATAAAATAAAAATAAAATGATGAGGTAAGAGAGGTTTAAATTTCATAAAGATTATTTTTTAATAAGTTTTGACATTTTATAGAAATTAATAATTTTAACTGAGAGTATAATTGAAAAAATAAATGTAATTTTAGGATAGAATAGATTTATGACATGGAATGAAATTAGAAAACTGAAAATAAAATTTTATGAGTAGTAGAAAAAACATGAATTTGAAAATTTATCATTAATGAGGATTGTAATAATTTTAGAAGATTTAAAATCATTTGAAAATGGTAGATGCATGTCAATGAAAAAAATACATGAATATAAACTAATCATAATTAGATATATGTAAAAATACCAAAATATATAAATTAGATTAGGAATAATGTCCTAATTATTGTGATTCCTAATAAATAATTGAAAATTCAAGAAATAATTTTGTGTGAACATGTATAATATGAAATAATATATTTATAATTGAATTTGTAAGATCAAAATATTAATGAAAAAATGAATAACTAAATAAAAAAAATCAAAAGTTTAATGGAATCATTATTATTAAGAAGAAAATGCATATAAAACAAAACTAACCATCAAATGGTGGTACACTTCACCCATTTTTGTTGCCTCATTGTATAATGAAGCTCATATAGAAGAAGTAGTAATGCTGATTAATATATATTGTATAAAAAATGAAATATTAAGTGGTCAACAGTAATAAAAAGGTAGAAAATTGAAAATACTATTATTGAAAATTGATAATGGAATATAGAAGGTGGTCATCACTCACTACAACTAAGAAGGTAAGAAGACTCTGTCATCCATAATATTGGAGAAACCTATGGACACCATTGAAACATACATCTTCACAATAAAATTAAGTCTATAACCATATAACTTAGAATTATAAATAAATCATATTTACAGAAAAGGACCAACCAAAGAACTGAAAGAAGCGACCTCTGAAGAAAGGGTGGAGAATAGTAAAAGGAAGAATAAAACAATTATTAAGTATTTAGGGATTTGAAATGAACCTATCGCCATGTATGAGAAGTTGGTTGATACTGGACAAGGTAAATCAATAAAACTAAAATCAGTAACCCCATGAAACAAATAATACGCGTTTAAAATTTTTTTTTACAATAAAATAATTGTAATAAGTTTTGATTTTTTATAAAAATTATTACATTTAATTGAGTATAATTGAACAAATACATGTCACTATATGATAGAACAAATTTATGACCTGGAATGAAACCAAAAGACTCCTATGAAAACCTGATGAGTAGGAAAGAATACATAAATTAGAAAAGATATCATTAATGAGGAATGAAATTAGTTTAGAAAAACTAAAATCATTTTAAAAGAGATGATGCATGTCATTGCAGGAAAAGATACATGAAAACCAATGAAGGATAATTAGAAATATGTACAAATACCAAAATACATACATTATAATATGAATAATTACCTAAATACACTACTTCCTGATAAACAAATGATAAGAAAAATAATCAGTTTGTGTACACATTCACAATATGAAATAATATATTTATAACTAAATTAGTAAAATCAAAAGATAAATGAAAAAATGAATAACTAAATTTAAAAAATCAAAACATTAATGGAATAATTATATAAAAAATAAAATCCATATAAAGAAAACTAAACTTCATATGGTGGTGTAATTCACCCATTTTCATCGCATCTCTATAATGGATCCCCCATAGAAATAGATATATTATACTGGTTAATATATATCAAATAAAAAATAAAATAGTAAGTGGAAAACATTAAAAAAAGTAAAATATGAGAAAATAATTTTTATGAAAAATGATCATCAAACGAGTACTCTATATAATGGAGAGCTCCCATAGAAATAGATGAACTGCTAGTTAGTAAAACTGACCAGGAAAGAGTACTCTATCCTTCATAATAACAGAGAAGACTATATCCACCATAGGGATATACAAAATTATAATAAAATTAGGGCTACAATAATAAAACTCAGAATCAATATAAAACTAGAGTTACTCTTTAATAAAACAAATTTATGGCATGGAAAGAAACCACAAAACTCCTATGAAAACATGATGAGTGGAAAAAAAATATAAATTAGAAAAGATATCATTAATGAGAAATAGAATCTATTTAGAAGAACTGAAATCAGTTTAAAAGAGATGATGCATGTCATTGTAGGAAAAAATACATGAAAATCAATAAACGACAATTAAAAATATGTACAAATACGAAAATACAAAAATTAGAATAGGCTTAATTACCTAAATACTCTTCTTCCCAATGAACAATTCATGAGACAAATAATCAATTTTTGTACGCATGCATAATTCAAAATAATATATTTATAACTAAATTTGTAAAATCAAAAGATAAATGAAAAAATGAATAACTAAATTTAAAAAATCAAAACTTTAATAGAATCATTATTATAAAAAATAAAATGTATATGAAACAAAACTAACCTTTATGTGGTGGTACAATTCAACCATTTTCATTGCATCTCAGTATAATAGAGCCTGTATAGAAATATATATAATGGTGGTTAATATATATCAAATAAAAAATTAAATAGTAAGTGTAAAAAAGTAAAAAAAATTAGATTATGGGAAAATAATAATACTGAAAAATGATCATCAAAAGGGTACTCTGTATAATGGATCTCCCATAGAAACATATGTACTGCTGGTTAGTAAAAATAAGTAGGAAAGAGTACTCTTTCTTCCCTAGTAATGGAGAAACATATGTCCACCACTGTCATATACAATATCATAATAAAATTAGGGCTATAACCATGGAACTCAGAATCATTATAAAATAAGAGTTAAAAAAGTGGAAGAACCAAAATACCTAGAAAAGAAACCTATAAACATAGGGGGAAGAAGAGTAGAATAAATAATAAAAAAAGTATATAGGGATTTGAAAAGAACCTTTCATAGATAAAACCAATTGTAGTTCAGTGGATGTTTATGTTCTTTGAAGACAAAATGCAGTAAATAAATGTTCGATGACCCAATGAAGTAGATCCTTAATTACTGAATCAGAAAAGCAGATGGATTTTAACACATTATGGGAAATTTTAATGAGTATAGTCAAATGAATAGGTGAATAGTGAATAAAAGTTGTACAAAGGAGATAAGGAGACAAAATTAGTGTATTCTTGATGTGTCTCGTAATAGGATGGAGTTGTGAAATTGGAAAATTGAAATCCGTCATCAAGATCTGAGAGGGAACACAAAAATGTACTTTCGAATAATATAAGAGGTGCTGGATATGGTGTATAGATTCACGAAGAAGTTGTGGGGAGTTCTCCATGATGGTTGACAGTGAATGAAAAAAATAATGGATTACAAGAGGTACAATAATGAGGAGTTTAATGTAACTAGGAATTAAAGGGGAAGGAGAGGAAAGTGGAAAGATAGATGAGTAGGGATTGGCAAGAGATAAAGTGGTGGTAGATGGAGGAAGAGAATCTAGTCTAAGATTAAGAAAAAATCAGATGCACTTGGGGTATAGGTGACTGTAGGTAGAGTGGAAAAAATCACAAGTTGGAGGGTGAATATCTGGAGGCAGAGCAGCTGGAGGTGGAGGAGCTGGACGCAGACTAGTTGGACAAGGAGGAGACCGAGGCAGAGGAGTCAGAGGAGTAGATGGAATTGGCGAAGGAGATGAGTGGGAACCCTAGTAGTAGAGAGGAATATCATGAGTGGGAGGGGGTATATTGTATAAAATTACATTGGAATGAAACAGTGGAGGGATGTGGCACAAGGAGGAAGTGGCATGTGTGCTGGATACAACCCAAATTTATAATAGATATATATGAATATACACACATACATATATAAATATATAGAAACATATATATAAATACACACACATATAGCTATATATACATAAATTCATATATAAACACACACAAATACAACCCAAACATAATGCACATATATTAAACATTATTCCCATGATTAAATATTTCATCCCACAAATAAAAAATTGAATACAAATATCTAAATGTTTAGTGTATTTGGATATTAGAAACAAAATTATTTTATTACACATTATTTCTTCAAAATTTCTCGCAAAATTATTTCCACAAGACTTCCTCCTAGACATACTCTTAAACATTTTCTCCTATGGAAGTGTGAAACATTTGGAGTGATCTTAAATAATCAATAAGAAAAAAACTTATTAATGATTCATAAAGGGTTGGATCATAATCATGTGAGAAAACACGAACTTGGTAGAAATAACTTATTAAAAATAACCTGAAATCATAAGTTATAATTATAAGGCATGATAAAATAACATAAATAATGGATTAATGACATGTATCCTTAAAAGATATCACCATGAAATAATAAAATTTACCATGGAATAATTATTTTGAAATATGATACAATAATAATGATCCATTAGGAATAACATAGGAATGTGGCACAAACATAAGCATTGGAAATAAGAACACTGTGAACATGAATAACTATATCATGTCCATGCATAAAATTACAAACATATATAACTGAATCATGGCCACACATAAAGTTATGTGAATATATAACCACATTATACTCATGAATAAATTTATGAGAATAGATAACTGTATCATACCTAAACAAAGATTTACTAGAATAGCTAACTACTTCATACCCATGCACAACATAATCATCTCATGAGATATACAGATTTACTGATTTCATTAGAGGAATATATCGAACCCACTCATCACATAATGACAAACCATACATATGTGTGATTCATAAAATTAATAATTCATCATATCTTGTAAAACTAATGGAAACGAAATGGGTTACATAAAAATTTCATAAGGTATCACATCAGAAGAAATCAAGAATATGATCAGATGACACCCAAAATTTAATCTACCAAAATAAGTATTTCATAATCGCCTTTAGAGGGTAATAGATGAAACATATCTCTATAGGAGATACAAATTTTATATATATAGAAGAAAATGGAAGAAAAATAGTAAAAAAATATCCTTTAATCCTTCTTAATGTTGTTATAAAAATTAAGTTATAAGTCATCTTCAAAATTATTCTAAAGAGGCAACAAGAAGTCTTTTGAAACATTATTTTAAAAATAATTCCTAATAATGGATCCTTGAAAAATACATAAATGTTAAGTAGAAGAAATGTTGGGCTGAAGATACTATATATATGGATATAGAAAGAAATAACTTTTTATGATTTTTAAACAGTCTTAAGGAAACCCACATCAATAAAAAATTTATAAAAATTTATTTTTAATTGAGATAAAGAGAAATTTGAAGGGAAAGATTACATATTAAACTTTTAAAATGATAATTTTTTTAAAAGATAGAATATATATATGGAGGAATAATTCCCAAAATAAAATTTCAAGGGTTTTTATTTATTTCAATAGATCTTTATGAAATAATGATCTATAAAAAGAAAATATTATAATGTAAGTGAAATATAAAAATAATAAAATAATAAAATACCACATGATATTATAAGATGTATAATATAACAAGATTTTAGAGGGTGTATTAAAGGATAAATATGATGAATCAATGAAAATATCATTGAGTTAAGAAAACCCTAAAAAAATTGTTAATGTATGAATACAAATATTTATAAATAGAGGTCATGAAATAAAATTGTAAAAAACATGAAGAAAAAGTGATTTGTAATAAAATAATTTAATGTGGTAGTAAATATTAATACCCTATGTTCGTATGGGTCTTGAAAATTCAAAAGGAATTTGAATTTTTGAGTTTGAGGAATAATTAGTTTGGATAAAAATAATTAAAAACTGAATTATGAAGGGTGGAATACCTTAAATTAATGTTTTTAGATGAGAAATGGAACACGAGAGGTGTCTTAAGGGCTTATAGGAGCCTTGTGAGGGGCTTGGGTGGCATCTGTATCCAAAACTATAACAAACCACTAGCCAACTAGTGATGTCTAGTAGTAGTATGTGCTACTTCCAGCTACCATTGGTTATCTGGTGGTCTAGACAGTTTCCCCTGCAATATGCAGGTTGCCACCGATTATCCATTGATATTTTTAAAGGATGAAATTACTATTTTACACTAATTTTGAGAGGGGTGGGAGACCCTATCCTCCTCCCTTATTGTGATCATGGACGAAGGGTCTCCTCCCTTACCCCCTCTTTTTTCCCTTGATTTGGGGTGATATTATTAGGTGTTTTCTTCAGAGGATAAGGGTATGAGATCCTTTCATTCTTCTGTTCCATCTTCTCCCTCTCTCATTCTAATTCGAAACTGGTTTGGTTTAGGGATTTTATGGATATTTCACTAGATAATGGTGAAATAATCCATTTTTTATTGGGATTTCATGCAGCCTCGAGAGAAGACATCTCGAGACAACATCCTCCAACCATCATCCATTATTTCAATAAAGGCACATCATGTTATGTATTTATTTAAGGTTATTCCTTAATTTTAAATTAATTTAATGATGTGAATAGAATGGTAAGTTAGGTAATTTTCCTAGGTTAATGTTGGGGGTATGACATGGACTGTTGATGGATGATTGGTCATGGTTTGGGTGTGAAATGCCTTCTTGGTAAGTGTTTTATCTATTATTAAGAGTTTTATAATTTATAATTAAATTCTAAATAGTTAAATTAATTATATTTTGGTTACCATTAGTTAATTTTGGATATTTTATCTTGGATTAAATGCTCAAGTAACAGCTTGGTCTTGGATAGAGTTTGGATGAGGCTTGGCGAGACTAGGCAAAGCTGTTGGATTAGAGAATTAAATGGAAATATATTTATAAATGGTAGGTGGTTCTTAGTACTTTCAATATATATTTAATTCATATTGTTTATGTGGTATGTTTCATATGGTCACCATACTAAGGGAATTGACCTCTTCAAAATTAATTAGCTACCTTTATTAATTTAAATTAAAGTGTTTAATTTAATTTTTTTGGTTAATTTAAATTAAATTGTAATTTAATTTAAATTTCTTAGCCTATATAATATTCCTAGGATAAAATAATTCATGTTATAAGGCCTCTGAGGACCTTGCAAACTGACTTGATGCCTCAGTCACCGATGGATGAGGTCTGAACTAAGTGGATACCTAGATACATGGACACCTCTAAGTGGGGGTTAATGATATTTGAGATGGAAAAACTTAGTAGGTAGAGTGAGAACTCTTGAGTGGTGTTAGGTATAACTAGATAGACCTAAGGAATATTAGGGATGGGTTGGGTGAGTTTACCAACCAAGTGTGACCCTGTACATAGAGATGGGCATTTAGCTATCTCTTAAGATTGTCGCTATTATGGTATACCTTTGAGGCCTGTGAGGCCATGAGATGATTCTGTCAATTTTTGGGGACATGATAACCTCTTATTATTAGGAATTGACCCGAGATATGGGAATGGGACAATGGAACCCATGTTGGGTGTATGTTCTTGATGTGACTAAGGGGACCCAGTGAGTTTCCCAGTGTTGCGTCGACCCTAAGTGAGTGTGTATAAATATGGGTATAGATGGTTGTGGTTTTCACAAAAAAACCCAAATATATGTGTATTACAAAAAGATACGAGATTATGATGATTGGATAGGTCATTTGGAAATACCTTGAAACCCTAGGATTCCTATAATTATTGGGATCTAGTATTACAACATAATGAGGGTAGATTTCCTATTGTATTAGCATATGGTGAATATGGTTGATGTATCAATGGATGCCTAGAGATGGTTCTCAGTTTCTATCATTAAATCCAATGATGGCATGCATACAGGAATTCCTGGGATTTCTGGGATTCAATTTATATAGCGAGTCCATTGAGAATTCATTTGATTCAAATGATGTTACCATTAGACCGTTTCAAATTATTGGTACCCCTAGATTCAAATCGATGCATGATGTGATGATTGGACATATATTGTAAGATACTATCCATTTTTAGTAATGTTTCTCTCTGAGTTTTTTTTTGTTTTAGCCTTGATGGTCAAGTCTTGCTTGAAGATGGAGAGACTTTGTTGGATAAAATGACCTAAATATCAGGGATGTATGTTTTTTGAGTTAATGGAGTCTAGGTATAAATGGGAATAAGTGTTAATATGGGTTCTTGGAAAGTTTAGAATCTTTAAAAGGGGTTCGGGTTATTTAAAAGGAAAATGGGCTGAAAAATAAACTATATAACATTTACACATCATGTAAAGGGATTATACATTGTTTAATTTTTAGAGGGTTTTAATAAATTAAATCCTAGGAAATGGGGTTTTTTGGAGAATTATATTAAAAACATTTACACGATGTGTATTCACATTACACGCCATGTAAATAACTGACCTGTTATTTTAAAGATTCTATGAAGCTAAAATTAATTCTATTTCATGGCAGCTTCTATCCTCTCGACCCTAGGTAATTATCCAGGTGATTTTGGAGTTCCAAACTCCCTTCCAGATAATCCGTTTTCATCTTTAATCCCTGGTAAGTTCTTTTAGTTATGTTTATTCTTTGTTCCTTTTGTTTCTCCAACCGTTGCGGTAAAATATTTTGGCTGATTATGTTATTGGTTTTGATCTTGATCTGTTTTGATCTAGGAACCTCTTTGAAATTATCCACACATTCTTACTCATGGGAGTTGGCCATTGGAATCATTTTTAGATCGTCGATTAAAGGTACAAGGTCTAAATTTTAACCCTATGATTCGATAATTTTCTAAGTTTATTCAATATTGTGATTGTACCAACAAAATGTGCACCTAAATTGAATAACTAATAAATGGGAATATTCCTTGAATTTTTTTGTTTTCAATTGGATTCTGACTAGGCTTATCTCTACCCATTGGGTGAGAAAACCATGAATATATTTGAATTGGATAATGTATTAAAGTATGTTTAGAATGACATGTGACCTAGGGTTATTTCTTATTATAGAATCCCTAAATTTAGGCTTATTAATTATTGATACAATTTTTAATCAATTGTGAATTAAATTTAAAGTGTCTTATGAAAGAATAATGGTAATTTTCATAACTAGACATTGAGAATTGTGATGTGATATTTTGATATCCATGCTGTATTATTGGGAATGTTCTCTATGTCATAATGCTTATATATCTGGCTCAACCCTAGAACCTACACACTTATATGCTGTAATACTAATATTGAGCATGCTTGACCTAGTCCCATGCTATAATGATTATAGAGAATTGGATATGCTTAGTCCCATGCTATAATTATTATAGGTATTTGACCTAGAATGCTGTAATGATTATAGGGATTTGACCTAGATTGTTGCGACTGTACCATGGTTATATGGTTGTGGTTGGTATGGCTATAAGACATGATCAGAGATATTATGACATAAAACCAAATGAGGTTATTTTACCATGGTTATATGGTTTTGGTTGGCATGGTCTTAAGACATGATTAAATATATTATGGAATGGAATCGAAGTAGGTTATCTTACCTTGGTTATATGATTATGGATGACATGGTTTTAAGACATTCTTAGAGATATTACAGCACAAAGCTGATATAACAGCCCAAGATTTATGTACATGTACATGTACATTTATTTTTCATAATACTTAATACATTATTAAAATTTATTCCCAAAAAACATATTAGTTTAGTGTCTTTTGAAACTTGTAACATAATATTCTATGTTGGTGAAATATATTCAACATCTCCCATAAAGATCTCCCCCATTTATTTTCCTACCTAAAACCTTTTTTTATATCATGGAGAAAAGAAAACATAAAAAAGAGTGATCTCAATACTCATTAAGGGTAAACATTGATAACATTGAAAAAACCATAAACATAAGAATGAAAAAACATGAACATAAAGTTTAAATATCAAAATTTCAGGTCATGAAATAAATCTTGGTAGTACGTAAGACATAAATCATAAAAGAACATTAACTATGATAAAATAGTGTTGGCATGAAACATGGGTTTGTGGAAAATAAATAAGCACATAATATTATTTCCATAGTTTCCAAGGAATTGATTCCAAGACTATCATAATGGAAAAATTTCTTTACTGAACTGAGTTTACTTGCCGTTATAGCCATTTATTACTGAACCAGATTTACTTTCCATTCCATCCCTATACTACTGAACTATATTTACTTTCTGTTCCAGTCATGTCTATCTCATGAGATATAAATCTTTACCTAATGTATTAGAGGGTATAGTTCCCACCAATCTCATAATGAAATTATTCTTATATGTGCCATAAAAACATAAATCATTAATCATAGCAATACCCATGAAATAAAATGGGTTTCTTAAGAATAATTCCATTATAACATAATACATATAAAATATCATACCATTATTAACAAAATAAAAACATATTAATAACATGGATAGAAATGTAACCCTATTTAAGAGTGTCATCTTAAATGGTAAATAATTTTGATAAAACACTTGAACTTAATTCTTGAGGAAAATATCCTTTCTTCTTTAAAAATGTTTTCTTTTCTCAAAATGCCCTAAAATTTTAAATTAAAAAAATTTAATTAACAATAAACTTGAAATAATTTAAAGGAAGATTCATGGAAATAATGCATCATGAAACTGTAAAAAAATCCATTCATGTCGTATAAGTTAAAAAAATATTCTCCTCATACTTTTGTTGGAAAACTCAAAAAGTACCTCATATGGTAAAAAAAGAAAAAATCATTCCATACCATGTAGTAAAATTATAAAATGGGTAATAATAGTAAACATTTTATGAAAATATTTTTAGAAAACATGGACATGGATGATAAATATATCCCTAGTAAATACTTACGTATAAACAATCTTGGATAAAAATGAGATTGCAAAATTATCCCTTACCTTAGGTTTGATATGCTTATTATGTATCCAAACATCCTGTATAATGATTTAAATAATGTTACTGATTTATTACAGAATCATAATCATTTTTATGATAACATTTATGATCATATTTTCATCCGTTTGTTAGTAACATTTCATTATTACTCGCTATTCAGGTATTAACTACTTTATGTTCTTATGCGTGTTTTGTTGGAAATGTTATTATTCCTCTATTTTAGGTTATAGTTATATAATTTAAAACAT
Source organism: Viscum album (assembly GCA_963277665.1). NCBI lineage: Eukaryota > Viridiplantae > Streptophyta > Magnoliopsida > Santalales > Viscaceae > Viscum > Viscum album. The sequence goes on from OY728138.1 coordinate 659,224,495, forward strand.
GCTATTATTATAATATATATCATATTTATTCATTTAATTAAGATTATGTAGAACGAATCACATCGCACCATGGAGACAGTAACCCTTACGTACGCATGAGCGATAATATTGTTCCCATAATTATTGAATGATATTGAAGTGGATGGTTTATATTATCTTAGAATAAATATATTTTTATATTAATCATATATATATTTATTAATTCCATCATTATACCCATCAATGTAAGGTGGTGGTGAAAAATATATTACACCACAGAGTGGAGACGATAAGCCACACATACGCACGCATGGTGATTTCATTTTTCATAGGATGGGTAGAAGGTGGACTATGGTTGTTTCATTATCATAATAACCTCTTAGTATATAAGTACTATTGGGGTTATTACTTTATAATTAAACAACTCATTAGGTTGAAGTAAAACAAGAAAGAAGTTTGAAAGAATCAGTAAATGATATTACCTCTTCTTCAATGTGCCTCCTCTAAATTTCCTCTAAGAGCATTAGATTTGGTCTTTGAAGAAGAATATTACCTCTAATTTTTTTTAGAGAATTTGATAAGGGAAATGGTCAGGGTATAGTCAAGATTGAAGGCTCAAAATGATGTGAAGAGTTGAGGGAGGAAGTGCCCTTTTATAACTGAGATGAGGGGCACTTTTGGAAATCTCAAAAATATTAATTTATAATAAAATAAAACACCACTTTAAAACCTAAAAAATGTCCTAAATTTGAAGGTGATATGAGATAGTATTGTAATATCATCAAATAATAAAATTTATACATGTTTTTATTTTATTTTAAACCTTACCATTTTGATTTATTCTTATTTAATGTATTTAATTTTATTCATGTTAATAATATTCTAAATATTAAATGGTTATAAATATTTAATTATGTGTTTTAAATTTTCTATAATTGGTTAATTTATGAAAATTTAGACCATATAATTTTATCTTTGTAATTTTTAAATTTTTTTGTAATTTTTAAATAATTTAATAAATTTTATTTTTATAAAATATTAATAGCGTCAATTTTGACACTATTTATTTATTTGAATTTAAATAAAGTACAAAAAGAAGATAAATTCAAAATAAAAAAATTTAATACACTCATAACATTTCACAGTAAATTAGAAATTTTTTTATCACATTAATTAGTTCATATGATATTTATTTTAATATTTTTAAAACCATTTATTTGATATTTCTATAAATAAAATAATTTCTACATCACTATTGAGTCCTCATTAATGTTAATTATTTAATATCTAAAAATTATAAATAAATTCACATGGTGTAGATAATTTAATTATATTTCTAGAGACTATTTATGCTCAAAGTTTTATTATGTTTATCATTATATTAAAATTATTATACTTATTAGATATATGAGAGTGACATGTTATCACCTTCCAATTTAAATGTGAAATTACATAAAATGGCCAAAATTAGATTAAATGATAAAAAATAATCCAATTACACTTTAAAATCATTTAAAAAGATAATCTAACTATATAATAAATGATAAGAAAAGACAATTTTGAATTAAAATGCAGTATTTTTCACTATTTATTAAAATATAAATTTCATCAGGAAAATATCAAAATTTCAAACAAGGTAAATTTTGATGTCCCACTTCTAAATAATAAGTTTATTATGTCATATAGAACTTATAAAATTTTCAAAAACTATATTTAAAAATGGTTTTCCATCAAAAGGTGGTAAAATTGTATTTCTTTGAAAAATACTTCTTTTATCCAAAAAATGAATTTGTTTTTATATCATGTCTAGAAAATACATAATATGAATTTTAATGTTATATAAAATTCAAAATTTAGTTAATATTATTCATAACAACTAGTTTATATCCCATTAAATAACAATATTTTAATAATATATTGTTATTTAGTGAAACTTGGTATTACGTACAACGCAAGCTATCGAGGAAGGTCAGTCTTTCATGTAATGAAAGCCAAGTTAGTGTTTAATTTAGTGAAATATTACTTTGGTGATACATATAACATAATCCAAACATAATTATTTTATACATTGAATAAAATCTATACTCAATGTTGTGTGAAATGAATTCTATCAAATGAACATGAAATTATGTGTAACACAAGCCAAGTATAGTGTTGCGTATACTGCAAGGTAATATGATGTTGCGTATAGCATAAGATAATCTTGGTGTAATGTACAAAACAAGAAATTAAATAAATTAAAAATAATCTATCTCATAAAATATTGGGGTGTTACAACTGTAGAAGGTTATGGTTGTATTTTATTAATTGTTGAATTAATTAATACACCTTCTTATAGCTTTATTTCATACACTTCTTATCAGTCTGGTTAGTTTAAACACAGTGGTGTCAACCAGTTTATTTATACTCACACTCTATTCGGGCCGCTGTTTGGAACCTGAGAATATTATGTGGATGTAGGTTTGGACAAGGGAAAAGGACCCTGTAGTTGATTTCTTGTTTACGGTTGGGATGGAGTTTGGAGATGGGACCGATGTGGGGTTAGGGACTCAAGACTTTGAGTCTTTTATTTGAGCTAGTTAGTATTTTTCTTGTATTTTTCTAGCTTGAAATTTAGTTACATTCCAGCATTTCATTTCATTATTCCTTTATTATTTATTGGATAATTCAATTATATTTAATATTTATCTTCCGATATGTGTATAATTTGATTATTTTTTCACTTATTATGATTTTCTTATACTTTTATGACACTTTATCCCATGGGGTATAGTCTCTCCACTATACTCTTTACACCCCTTTTGCTATTTGGAAGCCTTTGGTGTATGGGGATGTGCTCTTTAGGTCTCATAACTAACCCTTTCCAATCAAGTGATAGAGTTATAGATTAGGGGACATTACATATATCCCCCAATAAAATATATTGTACATCTCGAGGGTGACTGTTGGATCCCCTCAATCGATGCCTAGGATACCCCATAGGATTGATTTGATGTAACATATATGGAATAGCTGAGGATATGCGTGATGTGGATGATCGGGTGAGTGACTTTGGGATCTAGGAGGGTATGCCATTCAATTTATTAGTTCACCATGACTAGAGATATATGATAGACTATGACCTCCCCCTCCTAAGAATTAGAAGTTTTCCTCACCATGAGAATGACTAGGTACTACCATGGGGTTCATCTTGAGGGAATGAGGATGATTTATTTCTAGTGATGCCTAAGACCTGCTACACATCGGTGGAGGTGTGGGAATCAGATCCCCATAGTGAGGACAGAGGACCCCTTGGGTGATGCTCATGCTCAGAGACATTCCAACACTAGTCAAAGCAGGCATGATCAATCAAGGTCAAAACCTGAGGATAAATTATGGTTTTTGGGATTGGAATGAGTTATTTATATACGCCCTTGGGGTGGTGGTGATACTATGGTTGGAACAATCAGAATGGCATGATCATATACATTTCATCACTGGTCTAAGAATGTATTTTGGATGGTTGTATTAGTTTTATTATTATATTATTAATTTATTATAAGAATATTACATGCCCAAATAATTACATTGACGGTATATTATGGGATGAAATTGGTGGTACCCTACTTAGTTTTTTATTCATACCCTACCCAGTCCACCATTTTACTTAGTTACCCAAGAAAATATCACTAGTTATTATAGGAATAGGTTGGGCTGAGGCTCTGGATTGTGTGGTTGAGATGGGACAACTCATATGATCTTATGAGATCAGGATAAGGTGAGGCTTGGGGAATATCATAGAGCATCCTATATTTTTATTTCTGTATTAATTTATATTCTTTTGTTTATTTTGTATATGTGATCAGCCTAGTGGGAAATCAATCCTATATAATTATATCCCATTTTATTATATCATTTTTAGTTTATTTATTCTTATATGTACTATGTATGGATGATTTTTGGTTATTTATTTATGATTTAACACTCTTATATAGGGGGTATAGTCTCCTCATTGTACCATCGTAGACCCTTGATGCTAGTCGGTAGCATCTGGCATATGGAGAGGCATGCCTGAGGTTACACAGTGGTCCAATATAGCTACTCTTCAGAGTGGGATGGGATAGTGAATTAAAAAATTTCATCATGGAGATTTTTTTATTTTGATTTACTATTTGTGATATGGTATCCAAGAGATATAGAAATGAATCATAACATGTTATGGATATTGAAATGGTGCATCATAAACATCTATTTCGATACAAGGTCCAATTTACTAGGGGATCTGGATTGTTGTTCTTGGTTTGAGTTTTCAAGGTTATTTGTGATTTCACCTTGTGTGACGCATATGGTGTCTTGATTTATGATTATGATTTATTATGGATTTGAATCTTGGAATATAGAGGCAAGAGGCATCTCATGCACCATTCTTGGTTCATATGGATTTACATGACATATAGACATGCTAGTGTGATTTATGTTATTGATCATATAGGATCATGTTTTTAGGGTGTCAACAATCAGTCATACGAAATTTTCCCATATAATTAATTAGTGGCATTATACTTAGATTGACCGACATGTATGTATCTTCTTTTAATGAAATTTCATGTATATCATATGTTGGGATGCTTAATAGTGGAGATGAGGATCTAGTCCCTCGGTTCTAGGGTCATTTGGTGACCCTTGTAGGAAATTTCATTCATTTTATTCCTTACTGATAAACCCCTTATGGGTGTTTGTTTTAATGGTTCAGTTAGCCTATGTGATGTGTCCAAATACTCAAGGGAGAGTATTATATACATATGTTAAAAGAGGGTGGGTACCAAAGGTTTGATTATTTAAAGTTCCAATAACAACCTATATGGTGTTTTCCCATATAATTTGGAATGAAATTATATCTAATTGAACCTCATGTTTATGAATCATTGAAATTTATCATTATAGTGATGTCATTTTCATACAAATGATGGTAGGTGAGTTTGGATTTATCAAGGGAGAAGTCCCATAGGTCGATTCTCGGTGAGAATAGTTCCTGATGGGATGATAGTCTTGGTATGTGATGTTGGTTATATGTATATGAGGGCCCTAGAGTGGATAATTGACATGTGATTTTATAAGTGATGGTTGATATGGGAACATAGAGGTGTTTCCTATGATATATGACCTTTTTAGACACTTGTCTTATTGGACTAGGTGAGAGACCTTGAAACCTTTAGATTTAACTTCAACCTTAGTGGGTTTGTGTATAGCTATAATGGAGGGTAACTCATTAGGGTTGTTATTCCTAGATGGTAAGTGCCTTAAGAATGAAAAGAATGAGTATGTTCTAACTTTCATGATTGATTCATGGGTGGTTCTATTGAGTCTATGGTGGAGGCATGGCTATGAAGAGGTTTTTATGGGATCAAGCACCTTGAGTTATTCTTCCTTTGCATCAAGACTGGATTTGAAGAGAAATACTTCATGGTTGTGTGACTCTCATAATTTTACTTTTATGTGGGGTTATATTTTAGATAGTTTATCCCCCCAAGTTATAGGTTTTTTGGGCTAAAAAGATAAAAGTTTGGGTACTTTTTATAGGAAGTACAATTAAGGTGCATGGTTAAACTAATAATGAAACCTAAATGTGAATACCATGTAACTCTTGATAGTGGTTATCTTCGTGGTTACCACACGATTTGTTTAACCATGCGAGTAAACCATGAAACCCACCATAATAGGGATATTTTTTTCCTTTTAGGTACTTTTTTACTTGGGGTTTCCTCCCTTGGATTCCCCACTTCATTTCCCCTAACCTAGGCACCTCCTATGGAGCTCTCTCCCTCTCTAAAGCTCTTCTAAGTGGAATTTAAAGTCAGTTTTTATTGATTATTCACCTATTTTGAAATATTAAGGTTTATTTACTCTTCTTAATGGGGTTTATTAAAATTTACTATTCTTCTCTAAACCTAGTGTTCATGATTGACCAATTTTCATACCTAGGTTTGTCTTAAAATTGGTATTTTCCTAGGGTTTTTATTCCTCATTTGAGACCTAATCTGGTGGATTTTGTTGAAGGTAACATGATTCCAACACATGAGTTAGGTGTTTCCATTTCATTGATCTTTTATTTAAGAGTTCCACGAGTGATTGGATTTCTAAATTTATTTTCAAACTAGATAATTGTGATATAGGTTATCTAGGTTTGATCTATGAAAGTTTTCTATAACTTCTCTTGCTTTTAATGTGACTTATTAGTTGGAATTTCATGTTTAAATGGGAATTTGATGTAAAATGTTATTTTATTTATTCTACATATTTTATAAAATCCAAAATATGGTTTTCATAGATAAAAGCTCTTGTTCATAGGGTCTTAATCCAATTTTAATTTTCAAAGTGACTACCTTTTTTGGTTAAAGGGGATTTATTGATTCTAAAATGGGTGGAGTGAATTGGATTTTCCTTTGGTAGTTCTTTGTGATTATTGAAAATCATGTTTTCTTTTTGAATAGTGTTTGTATTCTAAATGTTTTTTAAAAGGTATTTCCAAATTTATATGCTATATGTGATAAGATAATTTCCAGTTGACACTTGTGAAGTGATATTGTTTGTGCCTTTGTTGATCCCCCTTGTTTGTTGATGATGTTTATGTTATCTATGTGATGGATGTTATGATGTTATTCATGGTGTGATTATGGGTTGGTGGTCATTTTAAGAGATGTGTGAGGAAGTAAGGATGTGATTATGGTGTTATCCCATGGGGCTTATTATTTCCATTTGATGAAAATGTTTTTTTATTTCCCAGCTATGTTTATTATTCCATGGGGAGACTGAGGTTACTAGGTAAGAAGTAGTGGGAAATAAATATGACTAGTTGAGATTACACACTATATATTCATCCCTAGTTGAGAGTCACACAATGGATAGTGGGTTGTTGATGATGAGGATAGTTGAGAGTGAATCAGTTGAAAGTTATGTGTGACTATATTACTTGCTGGTAGTTAGGTCCACTTTTCATTCATGTCTTATGCTATCCTAATAGTACCTAAAGTTTTTCCTCATGATATGAATCTGATGCACATAGACTTTCATGGATCCTTGATCAATATTTTATTAACCTAAGCATGCAATATAGTGTACACCTAGGGTCAGTCTCGAGGAGATAGATTAAACAACATCAAATTTCTATTGTCACTATTTATATTCTAACTAATATAAAACTAAATAATATAAAGTGTACGAGTTTTAAGTATGAACAAAATATTAATATATATATATATCTCTCTCTATTTATATAAATGCAATGTGAACAAAATAAAGTTAGAAATAAATAATGAAGAAATTATTTCTTTGGAGATCATAATGATTTATATTATTATTCATAAAAAAATTCTCGATACTGAATTAAATATAGTGATCAAGATCTATCACACTACAACCTATCATTTGAATTGTTATTACCATAACACTTAGGTATCTGCATGTAGGGAAATAATCTTCCTAAATATGGAAAAGAGATATATTTTTTGGCCATCTCTACCCAATACATACTCCATCGTGTACATGACTTAGATAGTGTAGGGAATGATAAATAATGAATGAGAAGAAAAAGTCGAAGGTAGAGAAAACTGGGAAATCATACACTATAATCAATTTATCCACCACCAAAATTATTAGAATTAAATAGAGTTTGGAATTTAAGTGAAATGAAACTCAATAAACCAATATTCTATCCCTTAAAAAAACTCTAAGGTTAGTTCCTTATTCTCATGAATTTAGAAGAGAACACGGTGGGAGAAACACATAAAAGTAAAAATGGAAGAATAGAGATATGAATAATAGAGATAATATATTAAAATAAAACTAATATTATAATAATTAAAATACTATAAATCTATTGATTATGGGAAAAAATGTTAACCCTAAGTTTCTAACCCCTTAAAATGAATAAGAAACACTTTTTTATATAGATAGGGGTGAAAAATTTTATCTAAAAAGATACTATGAAAGTTTTTGTGTGTTCGAACCATTAAATAGAGGAATTCGAAATATTTGCCTTCTTGAAAATTGTTCCTATCTATATTTTAGGTTAACCCTACAAATTTTAGCTTACAAGTGTTCTTAAAGGACCTACTAGGGAAATGGTTGAGTGTGGGATACCGTTATTAATTCATTTAGTAGCTTCTTATCAACAACATTAGGTTCTTTAACATAAAAAATGACTGGTGAAATATCTTATACCACTCGTTTTGGTTCTGGTTCTGGTTCAGGTTCAGTTTTCTCTTACCATGCATGTACATATCCATCTATTCACTATATTTTTCTCTCCGGGTTTTGAATCGCAACACTAATACTTTGCAGCAAAACTTAAAGATCATTGTGAACTTCTTTTTTCACCTAATATTAGTTAGTCTATGAATAATAATTTGAATTGAAATACATCATGAACAAAGATATATTTTTTAGTTTTTTTTTCAACTGAAAGAAAAGAAAATAATTTAAAAAATGTGAATAAAAATAGTGAGTGAAGAACACTTGGATCACCAAAACAACACCAATTTGATGAAGCATTTCTTTGAACACTCTCAAAATATTTTAACTAAGTGTAGTACATGGGCTGACCTAGGTCATTCTCTTGAGGAGCTATTTTGGTCAATCACTCAATATTTATAATTAAATATATATATATATATATATTATTTGTGATATAAAACTAAAATAAATGAGGTTTTAAGAATTGAGAATTAAATACTAAAATTAAATATTCCTATTAAATTAAAACACAATGAATGAAAAAATAATGAAGTTAGAATGAAAGAAGATATTCCTAATAAAATCACCCAGATTAAACCTTCATTGTATTATTATTAGTCTGAAATTTAATTAATTATAACACTACATCATAGATGTGAACACACCCTTCTTTCTATGGTTGTGAATATACAGTGAAATCAATGACCATCAAGAGATCAAACATCTACTCCTCGACTGAGGAAGAAAATTTTAGAAGTGAAACCTAAACCTTGGGTGGAAAGTGGAGACACAAAGGTTCCTTTCCCAATAAGATACCCCTTGTAATAAATCTAAGAAAATAAGAAACATTAAGCATGAATGTTAAATTAATTTGTTTTATCACTGAATTACCGTGTTAGGAACTTCTATAGGTTAGAAACTAATAATCATGAGTATAAGAGTTCACAATGAAGAATAAAATAATGAGAGAAAATGAAAGAGATATTGAATAAGAGATAAAATAGAACTTTAAAATTAAAACATGGAATATAATTATAGAATGTAAATAAAATAAAACATGAGACTAAACTATAGAATAGATTCATTCAAATATTTAGTGTAGTGGATGATCCTTTTAAATTAATAGGAAACATATTTTTATAGGGAAAGGGGAGAGAAATTTTTGCTACAAAATTTTACTCTGAAATTGTATGCACAAGAGAAATAATTAATAAATGAATTGGGACATGTTGTCTTATTGAAAGTTATTCCCTTATATCTCCTATGTTAACCTATATAATTTAATATTTATTAGAAACATTTTGATAGAGTTATATCTAATTTAATTTGGATATTTATTCTAGACATAAATACACTTCATATTCCACATCTCGGAATTCCCATGCATTTATAGACTTGAAAAAAATAAGAATAATGCATTTACATAGTAATAAAAGTTATTTATATAGATGTTATATTTCTCTATGTTGAATTTTAGATCATTTGGAAAATACATTTATGACATATGGGCCCATATTAAAAAATATCCCGACATGTGCACCGATTTCGAGGTCTGACTTGTGAGCTAGTTTTGGGGATTCAAATGATGGATTGGGATTTAGTTACAGAATAATTTAATGAATCCTAAAATGTATTTAATCCTAAATAAAATTTATTTTACAATTTGGATCAATTTATAAAATGTTATGGCTTGAATAAAAAAATAAATTATAATAATTATAATAATAAAATATGTCATTTTTGGAATTAAACTAAAAATGCTACTAAAACCATAAAATGTGACAATTTACCTTAAAATAACACTTTAGTGGGATTAAAAAAAATTAAAATTAAAAGTAAAATAATTTAAAATATTTTATCTTCCAATATCCAATGTTATGCCTTTTGTTGTATATATTGTCATGTGATTTGATTATTGCTTTGATGGACTTTCTTGATGTGTTCATCTTCTTTATGCTTTATTAATGTTTTTGGATAGTTTAATTTCATCCATTTAATGGTATTATATATGACCTTATAGGGTTTTTCTTTATTGCGGTTTACCTTGTTTTATTTCTTGACCTTGAGTTTGGTGTGTGTAGTTTCTAAAGGAAAAAGGGGAGAATGGGTTTCAATATACCATTCATGGTTGGCATGATTTTCAAATTTTTTAAACCATGTGTGGGTTTATTTTTAAAATGTGTGGTGTTTTGAAAGGGAAATGGTTATCATTTTGAAATGGCATGGTTTTTGGTAAAACCTTTTTATTGTATGTTTTTTAAATATTGTTCTTTGGGAATGTTCTTGACTCGTGTTTTGTTTCATCCTATATTATTTAAATAAAAATCAAAAAACTATTTGTATAAATTATTTATAAACTAGAGAAATTGGGTTCTTTTATAAAAGGAATGAAATAGACTCATGGTGGTATCTAACTATCTTTGGCTCACACCCTAAATACTCATGATGGTGGGTATTTAGTATTTATTTCATGTGTAAGTTTCTTTAGGTTTGGATTTCAGGTTGGATCCAAAGCCATCTTCCTTGGTAAGTAAGTGGTTGTTGGGATCTTGGTGGTGACATGGGTGTCACATGAAGATGGTTATAGGACATTTAGTTTCATATAACTAGTTGGAAATTTTTTTATAGGTTTCTTTGGTCTTCCTTTTATTTTATTTTATCTTCCACTGTAGTTTTGTAATCATGTATTAAATGCCTGTTTATATGATATATCACTTTTCATGTATTTTTTTCTTTATTTTTATCACATGTTAAAATGTTTCTATTTTAATTTTTAAGGGTAAAAATTTCCCCAACAATTATTCTTGATACCATTGATGCTTTTTTTATCCTAGGGGGATTAGGGATACTCCTCGGGTATGTGGCGGTCCATCTTGGGAATCCGATGGATGGATTTCCCAGGTTAGTTCCTTAAAAAATGGAATCATAGGAACTCTATTTGTTATTTGGAGTGTGTCTGGGTAGTATAGAGACTATTATTACCATCAAGTATTAGGTGGAGTATGTGGGAAAGGGACTAAATAGCTCTTCATCACACTAAATCTCAACTTTCCATGGGTGTATCAGGCCTGAGTCTTGATATTGAGTTTGAATTTGGATATTTTGATGGATCTTAGATGTGTTGAGACAATTCTTTGAACCTCATTGCATGTACCAGTGATTTTAGTGGCCAGTTTGGGTTTTGAAGGTGAAAATGGTGAATGAATCAAGGTCGCATGGTCAGAATGTATAGTCTGGTAAACCATGTTGTGCCCATGTGACATGGTTTTACAACCATGATAGTGTTTTTTTCATGGTGTGTGCATAGTTTACCATCCCGTGCAGCCAAACTGTGCACAATGAAATTTAACCTTTGGAATTATTATCTTGTAACTCTTTATCCATGGATTGACACCAATGGATTATTACATTGGCATAACATCCTATAGGGAAGTTTTAATTGGGATTTTATGGAAATTGGTGCATAGAATGTGGTTTTATTTGAGTTGTGTACTTGTGTGATTGGTTTTTTCCCTTGGGGACTTTGAATTTCAAAATAGAAATTTTTTTAGAGTGGATTTTTTTTGTTTTTGAAAACTGCTCATAGTGGTTTGAAAACCAAGTTTGATTTATTTTAGAACCTATCTAAGGAAAATATTTTGGGTAAAAATCATTTTAGTTAAAAAAAATTAATTTTTTGAAACACTTTAATTGTTAAATTGGTTATTTTAAGAATTGGTTTATGAAAGTTTTTCCCTTGATATGGTCAATTTCAAAGAGGAGTTTTGATTTTTTTGAAAAGGAGTGTGAATTTTCCCTTTTTAATAAAATTTATGTAATTTTTTTTGGAAAATAAGGGGTTTTAAAATTGGTTTAAATGAATTTTGATACCAGTGGGTATCAGTATTGGGTTGAAGTTTGAGAAAAGAGAGGTGGAAAATAGTTTAACTTTAAAATGGTATTTTCAAAGTGTTTTTTTCAAAGGATAATTTTAAATGGTGTTTTGTTTGGTCCACTTGTTTATGAGACCACTTCTTTTGTTTGAAGATCATGGGGGGTTGGTATTATGTATGGTTTTTTTCTAAGTGCCTCTTGGAAAAGTCTTGGTGTAAGAGGGAGTTTTGTTCCTATGGGTTTTATTTTAATGGTTTTGTTGCTAGGGTTTAGTTATCCTATAATCTGGATGTTATTCCTTGAGTTCTCATTAGTTTTAAAATTATATAGTGTTAAAGTTTAACCTTTTTGTGTTGGTAGGTTTGGTTTTTAAATGTTTTCATGGTGAATTTGTTTTCTTAAAATATGGGTTTCACTTGTAATTTCAAGTGAGACTTGGGATGATACGTAGGGATAAATTTTAAAAGTTGGACTAAAATTTTATGTGTCTTTTAAAGTGGATTTTAACCTCATTTAGGTCATGAAATGAAATGGGATTTTTGGTTTCCAACATCCAATTTTTTTTCTTGGGTAATTAAATTGGTTATTTAGATTACTAAGTGTTTTATAAATTATTGGAAAAGTGTTTTAAAAATAGTGCAATACTTTAAATGTTTCAACACTAGTTGGGTCATGTTGTGAAACTTTAAAGGGGTTTTTAACCCTGTTAAGAGTTTTAAAGGAAAATTATTTGGTTTTTTAAATTTTACTTCTTTAGTATTATGAAAAAACATTTGTAATATGTTTTTAAAAATGTATTTCAAGAGATTGGTTTTGAAAGAACAGTATAAAGTGGGTCATAAACCATTAAAAAGTGGAATTTTTAGATTTTTTCTAAATGTAATGGGTGAGTGGTGTTTTAATTAAATTTTAAATTGGATTTTGGAAATGATTTAGAATGTGTTTTTGAAAATAAATGTGTCATTCTTTGATCTGTTTAATGGAAAATGTTTTAAAGAGGCCAAAATAAATTTTAGTTAGTTATGTGTTTTATTTTGGGAAATGGCCTCTTTTGGGGTTTTTCAAAATGGGTTGAGCCCCAAAAAGGTGATTTCAAGTTTTCATTTATTTAAAAAAAATTATAACGTTTTTTGAAATAATTGTGTGTGTTATATATTTTTAATTCATGTGGTTTGTGTACTTACCTTCCGGCTTGAGGGATTACTTGGGTATTGATCTTAGGTGCACGCCTCATTGTTTGGTTGTCTTCCTTTAAAGTCTCCTATGTTCTATTGTTCCTTAACCTATTTTATGGTCAATTAATTTATGATTAGGGTGTAAGAGGCTTTTGAGTTGGTACTAGGGTAATTAGGATAAATGTGCCTTTAATCCTTAGATTACTTGATGATGCTAGTTTTTGTAGGGTTATCCATGGGACGATATTCCGTCTTGATTCTCTAGTTTACCCATATAATATGGTGACCCAGGTCAATATACCTTTTCATTTATCTTTGTGTAATTCCTTGAAATTTATCCCTTATGGAGGTGAGTATTAATCTTGTTGATGGATTGACCTTGTGGGTGTGGAGTTGTTTGAGGTTGGTTTTCCTTTGAGGAAGTGAGGTTTTTTATTAAGCATTATTTGGATATTTTCTGATATGTTTCCCCATAGTGGAGGGTTTTTTATAGTGTTCTATTTTGTTACATCATTTAGGATATTTCTAAATGGTGGGGATACCCATAACCCATCTCTATTTATTTTGGATTTTGTTCAAGTGAGTGTGGTTTTTTTTCTTGGAGACTCAACACCCTTGTGGATCTTGTTTTTAGGTTTAGAGAACTCATTATTTTTTGAGATTTTATTCCTAGGAACCTATATCATGGTTCATCATCCAAATCACATTGATTTATAGAGAGTGGGTTTTGACTTGTTCTTTTTTACTTTAATCTTGAATCTGAACTTTCTAGGGGCAGAAAGCGGTATGGTGGGGATCTTGTGACCCTTTAGTGTCACTTTTATATGGGGTATTTGTTGGATAGTTTATCCCCTAAAGTTATAGGTGATTTTGAGGTGAAAATGTAAAAGTTTTGGGACCTTTTACATGTCGTACGGTTAAGGTTCATAGTTAAACTAATCATATATATTAAGTTTGCAACCCATGTAGCTCTTGATAGAGGTGATCTTCATGGTTACCACATGTTTGTTTAACCATGCGAGTTAACTATGAAACCCACTATAAGAGGGTTATTTTCATCCTTTTGGTTCTTTTTTAATTGAGGTTTCTTCCCTTATCTTCCACACTCCATTTACCCCTATCTAAGTGAATTTCATGGATCACTCTCCCTCTCTAAATCTCCTCTAAGTAGATTTTAGAGTGGTTACTTGGCAATTCTTTACCCAGTTTGAAAGGTTAGGGATAATTTCCTCTTCTTCTTGGGGTTTCTTTCATTTTCCTTTTCTTCTATAACCCTAGTGGTCATTCTGGGACAATTTTAACACCCAGGGTTGTCCTAAAATTGGTATTTTACTTCCCATCCATTGGATTTTGTTGAAGGTGACATGATTCCACCACATAAGTTAGGTGTTTCCATTTCATTTTCCTTTTATTTAAGAGTTACATGAGTTCTTGGATTTTTAAATTCATTTTTAAACTAGATAAATGTGATATAGATTTTCTAGGTTTTATTTATGATAGTTTTTTATAACTTCACTTGGTTTTCATGTGACTTATTAGTTGAAATTTCATTTTTAAATGGTACTTTTATGTAAAATGGCATTTTATGCATTCTACATGTTTGATAAAATTAAAATGATGTTTTCCATTGAGAAAAAAACTTGTTCATAGGGTTTTAATCCAAATGTGATTTTCAAAGTGAGTCCCCTTTTTGGTTTAAGGGGTTTTCTTGATTCTAAAAGTGGTTTTGTAGTATTATAAAGTGAATTGGAATTTCCCTTGGTAGTTTTTTGTGATTTTTGATAATCAATTTTTTATTCAGAATGGTGTTTGGATCCCAAATGTTTTTTTAAAAGGGATTTCCAAATTTATATGTTATATGTGATAAGAAAAGCCATGGATGGAACTTGTGAAGTGATGTTTCTTATTCTCTTGTTGAGCCCCTTATTTGTTGATTTTTTTTAGGTTATAAATGTGATGGATATTTTGATGTTATTCATGGTGTTCTTATGGGATGAGACACATTTTAGGCTACATGTGTGGGGGGAAGGATGTGATTGTGGTGTTATCCCATGGGGTTTTTTATTGTCGCATGATGATATTATTTATACATGGACCACCTATATTTATTATTCCCTGAGGTGACTGAGGTTACTAGGTAGGAAGTAGTGGGATGTCTATATGGATTGTTGATATTAAACACTAGCTAGTCAACCCTAGTTAAGATTCATGCACTGGATAGTGGGTTGTCCCTGATGAGACTAGTTTAGAGTGACTCAGTTGATGGTTGTGTGTGACTGTATTACTTCCTATAAGTTAGGTCCACTTTTATTTCATGTCTTATATTGTCCTAATAGTACCTATGGTGTTGCCTCATGATATTTATCTCATGTTATCCATTTTATTTTATATATTTTCATGAGAGTTTCTTGTTTATTGGATAGACTTTCTTTATGTGTTGATCTATTTTATGGTTTAGTCATGATGTTGCTATTTTACCTTCCATGGTTGTTCTCAATTGTTGTTTCCCTTGTTTCCTTACTTAACCATGAGTTGGGTTTGTGTAGTTTCTAAAGGAAAATTTTAAAAATGGTTTTCAAAATTGAATTCTTGTTTGTCATGCTTTTGAAATGTTATAAACAATTTGTGGCTTTATTTTTCAAAAGTGTGGTGTTTTGAAAGGGAAATGGGTAGAAATTTTAAATGGAATGGTTTTTGGTAAAACCTATTTATGGAGTGTTTTGTAAATGTTATGCTTGGGAAAAGTACATGAATAATTTTTTGTTTCCTATTATATTATGTAAAGGAAAAGTGAATAAATATTTATATAAATTATTTATAAACTCGTAAACTAGGTTTCTTTTATAAAGGGAATGAAATAAAATCATGGTGGTATCCTACTTGATTCATCTCACACCCTATATACCCATGTTGGTGGGTATATAGTATTTATATCCTTTGCAGGTTTCTTTAGGTTTATATTTCAATTGGATCTAGTGCCATCTTCCTTGGGAAGTAGGTGGTTGTTGGGATCTTAGTGGTTAGTTGGGTTTCATGAAACTGGTTGGCTTCAGTTTTGTATCAATTTTTTTGGTCTTACTTTTATTTTATTTTATCTTCTAGTATAGTATTTTAATCTTTATTAAATGATTATTTATATGAGATGTCTCTTGGAATGTATTTTGTTTTTTTTATTATTCCTTATTTGGATGTTTTCCTTTGTATTTTTGACGGTGTAACCATCCCCAACATTTGTGTTTGATACCCTTGATTCTTGTTGTCAATCTTGGGGGATCAGGGATGCTCCTCGGGTATGTGGTGGGTCGAATTTGGAATCCTATGGATGAATTTCCTTGGTTGG
Organism: Viscum album; assembly: GCA_963277665.1. Classification (NCBI taxonomy): domain Eukaryota; kingdom Viridiplantae; phylum Streptophyta; class Magnoliopsida; order Santalales; family Viscaceae; genus Viscum; species Viscum album. The sequence goes on from OY728138.1 coordinate 659,241,073, forward strand.
TTCATTATAGGGTGTCTGACCCTATTGACATGGGATGCATTTTAGTTTATGGTGAGAGTGTGGGTGAATGCTAATAACATAGTAGGCATCGAATGATGACTATGAATGTGGTCAGTTGTGGAATACAAAGATTTCCAATTTTAAAGAGGAGTACATATGGTGATCCTGGCTAGCTGGAGATGATGTGTGGTAGGGTAATCATATATAGTTATAAATGATTATATTTAAAATCAGTGGGTTTTAAATCCCCCTTTTGGATGAGAGAATTTTTAATGATTTTAGATGGGTGAAACTGACATTTAGAAGCCATGGACAACCATTGAATTAGGCTTTTGATCCTAGTTAGGATTCCATGAAACTCACGGGATCATGAGTTGGTGTTCAACAGTTGGGTGGTATGGGAGTGTACACCCATTATTTTTAAATAGGTTTATGCAATGAATGTTGTTTATATGTAGTGCCTATGGGATATGAATCAGTGATGACCGTGAGTGGGTTGAAGGTTGATGAGGCTTAATGGTTTTCTTGTGGCCCTAGTAGCCCGATAACCTGATGAACATGGTTTGGGAGGAAGGAAAAGAATATGATTATTTATGAACCTAATGAGGATATTCCCATAAGGTGGGGAATGAGTGAATCTATATGGTTTGGAGTGAACCACTATTCTTTGGGGGTGGTGACCATTGTTTAAGATGAATTTCAACCTAGGCCATGTGTGAAATTTATATTCTTCAAGAATGGATAGTAAATTATTGTTTGTCTTGGCTCTCGATTATGAAAAATCTTAGACACAATAGTTTTTATGTTTATTGATGGATGGGGTGTGGCCCAAAGTGATTGGGAAATTAGTTCAGTAGTACGATGATGAGGACATTCCCATAGTAGGGAGCATGATGTCATCTATAGGTGTAATGAACCTCATGCGATAAGGGTCATAATTATTTAGAATCGGTCATGGATTGATCATTTTGGAATTATAATTATAATATGAAAATGAATCTGAATTATCTTAATTCCTTGGATAATGATATAGTTTAATTTGGTTGTGATACCAGATAGAGTCCAAGAATCAGTATTAAGCATGGGATGAACGGATATGATCATAGATTGATTAGATTTAAGGCATTTTAGTGCTCATGGTATGGAAGAGAATGATGAAAGTTTTGGATGAATGATGAATAAACCATGTAATCACACTAGGATTTGGTTTTGGACTGTAGTGGATGTATTGGGACACTTTTGGTTGCCTTCAGACATAGTGGCATCAGGATCAAGTAAATTAGGAATGTGACAACTAGTGCAGTGGAAATTTTTTGAGTCAGGTTAGCCAGTGTGGGGGGGGGGGGGGTGATTGGTGGATATTCCTGTAATTAGATGTGATGAGTCATAGACCACATTGGGTTCATAATTTTGGATACACTGGGTATGTTTTGGGTTTTTTCTGGGGCATTTCAATGAAAATAAAACGCTCTACTATATTCATTAGAAATTTAAAACTCATTGGATTCATTTGAGATTTGAAATAAGGATATGTTGCTGGTGTTTAACTGGTGTTTTTGTGTGAAATTAGGTGTGGTGTGTCATCAACCATTTCTAATGGGTTGGTGGAACACTATAATTGTGTTTGATAGGAAATTATTATGGTGGGAGAACCATAGAGAAGAATTGGCCATAATGAGTTGGGTCGTATAACGGGGTTCACCAATAGTTGAATGATTAATTGGAAATTGGTGTGATTTCACCTAGGGGTAGAGAGGTGAAACTAGGAATCACCTTTATTTTTTTGATAGTTATGAGTAGTGGATCGTGTTATGGTAAATGGATCTCTGTGGTTTAGAAATTGAGCTACAATATTTTTTTGGTGTTTGTGAACAAAATGTAGTGGGTTGGTTAAGAATTGGAGGCCCGAACAGGCTAAGACTAATGATATAATTCTAGATGAGGATTATCAAGGATATAAAGTTCTACAGTGGGGAGATTGTAATACCTTGTTTCAGTATAGGTCTTGGGAATTCAAGAGGAATTTAATTTTTTGAGTTTGGTAGATATTTTGTTTTGAGAACCATGATTCAGAATGGAATTTTAATGGTTTGGATACTATACATGAATGGATTTGGATGATTAATGGAGTTCATGAGGTGTATCAGGGGCTCAAAGGAGCCATAGAAGGGGCCTAGGAGTATGTTGTAGAAAAAACTACAAGAAAACACTAGCCAACCGGTTGGACCCACCAACTGGATGATGGTGTTTGGTAGTATTAAGTGCTACTACCAAATTACACCAACCATGCTATGGGATTTTAAAAGAGATAAATTACTACTCCAACTATTTTTAGAAGGGGGAAACCCCTATCCTCCTCCCTTGATGTGCACATGGCCAAAGGGTCTTCTCCCCTCCCCATTTTTTCTTCCCTTTGATTTGGGGAGGTTTTGTTGGGAATTTTCTTCTCTGGATCAGGGTATGGACTCATATATTACTTCCATTCCACCTTATCCCTATTTCACAATGATTTGGAATTGGTTTAGTTTATGGATTTTATGGTTATTTCACTGAAAAATGGTGAAATCTTTCATTTTTAATAGGGATTTAATGCAGCCTAGGGAGAAGATGACTTGACACAACATCTTTTTTCCATAATCAACTATTTTATTATGGGTACATCATGCCATTTATTTAATTAAGTTTTTATTTATTCATTTTTAAATTATGTTAATGGTGTGAATGGTCAGGTATGATAGGTAATTTTCCTGACTGAATGCCGGGGAATGGATCTGTCCCTCAATGGATGAGACCATGGGATTCCCAAAATGTATGGGATCCGGTCTCATAGTATACTGGGGGTGGATTCCTTATTGAAATAGCATATAGATTATATGTTTTACACAAAATTAGATCCTTAGATATGGTTCTTAGGATCCAACATCAGAGATGGTGATAAAATTCATATAGGAATTCCTTTGATTCATGGGATTCCTTTGATATAGTGAGACCATTATTAATTCTTGGGGCATTCGAGATTTGAATGGGGATACAATTAGACCACTATGAAATCTTGGGACCCTTGAGATTTTAATGGAGTTATTAGGTAATGGGTGGGAATATATCCCTGAGAATTGATGTTAGACATACTGAGGGTGAAAATTGGATCCCCTCAATTAATTCCTAGGATACCCCCTATAATTGGGTGGATGTACATGATATATATCGACTGAGGATTCAAGTAATGTATATTCCTGAGTTAGTGACTGTGAGATCCAGGAAGGTATTATATTTTATTGCCTTGGTGATTATCCACTAAATGAGGCTAATATTAATTGGTAATATATATAATATTCATGTTCTTTATTATTCATAAACACCATTTTAGTGCATTTTACACTTTGAACATCATTTCACATTATGATTGTAATACCTTCTTAAAATGCACTATTATGTGGTACATTTTTGAACATCATTTAAAGTACCCAATGATTCATCTGATTGTAAGGAATATAATTATACATATTTTAATTTGATATTTTTGAAAATTTATCTACACTTAAATATGAACATGTTTTATTCAGGGATCAATGGAGAATTCATGGAGGATGATGGAGATATTTGGCAATGAAAGGAAGCAATTCTGGAGAAGGCAGATTGGACACCATCCCACTGATGAGACTGTGGGGCCCAACATATAGGCCCAATTAATCCCAAATTTCGTGGGATTCTAGAAGACATGTATATAAAAAAATCAATATTCATGAGACAATGCTAATTAGGCCTCCATGGTGGTCATTTAGGCATCCAAAGTTAGATATAAAATTCTGGGCCAGATTCTGCGGCCCAGAAAAATAGACCACTAATTAAACCATATCTCTAAAACCATAACTCCTTTTGGGATGATATTTTACCAGATATTAGGGGAAATCCTGAGATTAATTTAAGTCTTCTATGGAGCACCCAAATTATGCCATATAGAAGGTGTTTCAAGCGCGTCTGTTCGGTGCATGAAAGCTAGATGCCTTTTCGGGTCAAGGGTGGAAAGTCTTCTTTCCACAAACTTTCCACCACCCTAGACCTACCATACTCAAGTGGGACGACTTTTACTGTTGGAGGATATAACAAAGGGATAAAAAATTCCTATTTAAGGTAGTGGTGTTTGAGTATTTAAAAATATTTGAGGCTTTGTTCAATTGTAATGTTATGCTGCAATTTTGTTGTCTCAAATTTGTCTTTCACATGTAAGTTGTTCAATTCACTTTAGTTTCTTAATAAAATTTATTCTTATACTCTTATTATGTTGTTATTCATATCACTTTGATACCGTTGGATCAAGGTGTGAATTTATTCACACCAAACCTTGTGAAATTATTCACACAACAGTGGAGTGATCATTTTATTTTTGTTGTTTTCTTTACTTCTCCATTTCCTCCCTCATGAGTCTACTTTCCGTTTCCATTGAATCCATGGGATCAATGGAGGGATAACCCACTTATGGGTTTATCCAAGGGAGTAGAAAGGGTCTGTATTGGATGTTATTTATCACCTCATTAATGTATAATCACTTATTTAATTGAGATTTTTATTTGATGTTTTTTAAACTCCATCGTCCTTGTTGAATTTAAGGCCACACACTTCAAGTGTTAATACGAACCTTTACCTTGAAGTGCTCAAAAATTTGATCCTTAAAGTGTATAGGTGATTAGTATTAAAGGGTGTAGTAATTAAAAAAATAAGTGATGATGTTGTTTTATCTCCTTAAATGAACCCATCTCAAATATAAGAAATTGGAATCATTGAAAAGGAAATACGTCCAATCCACCCCGAGCGATAACCTAGGATCAACTCATTATTTTAAATTGAATTCAATTAAATATGTTAGTTATCCTTTAAACCCATATAAAATCAACCCAAGTTGGCCACTTCATAGCCAAAAATATTCCTTAGAATGTGCGTGTCTATGAGTTACTTCTTAGGTCTCTGTGGATTCGACAACCCAAGCTAGACTACAAGGACCGTTCTACCTTCATATCTTGGGTAAATTTGAGCGAGAATCAAATTTTGGCACTGTTTCTGGGGACCCAAGTAAGTCATCTAAACACCCATTATATTCTCCCCCATTTCTTCTTTTCTCATCCAAATTCTCTTATCTTTTCCCTTTCTCGTTTTTTTTCTTTTGGCGCATGTCCGCCTACACCCACGATCAATCAAACTGTCTAGTTAGGGTGGATAGTCCTGGAGTTGGGGAGTCAAGTACACCAAGGGAACTATTTCCATTAGATCCTAATCTTCCTAAAACCCCCGAGTCAAAAATTGATCCCATTTCAATCGAGGGTCTTCAAATAAACCAACTCATAAACCCGGGTGGGAACCAAAATGGAAACCCAAATGAGGCAGCCCCAAACTTGGGGAATGCGATGGATCAAACCATGAATGACTACCTCAAACCTTCCTGGACCAATGACCCCTCATGCATTAGACAAAATTCCCTAGGATATTCCAACTACATCTTTAAACCCCATGTCCTAAACCACCTTCCCACATTCCATGGAATGGAGTCCGAGATGCCATACCTGCACATTAAGGAGTTCAATGACATTGTAGAAACCATGTGTCCCCCACATCAACTAGAATCAGATAAGATGAGGATATTTCCTTTTTCTTTAAAGGATTGAGCTAAAAATTGGATAAAAAATTTGAGACCATCATCCATCAACTCTTGGGAACAACTACAAAGAGAATTCTACAAAAAATACTTTCCCCACCACAAAACAATTACACTTAAAAAGAGTATCCAAAACTTTTTTGAAAAAGAGGGAGAGTCATTATATGAAACATGGGAAAGGTTCAATGACACTCTAAACATGGTTCCACACCATGGTTTTTCTATTCCTAAACAAGTGAGAATTTTCTATGAAGGGTTGGGTCCGGGGAACAAACAATTCATTGACATGATGTATAATGGAATATTTAAAAACAAAGCCCCAAATGATGCTTATGAGTATCTAGAAATCCTTTTTGAACAAAACCAAACATGGGGAACTTAACCTTATTCTGAAAATCCACAAAGAACTACTGGAATTCATACACTTAGAGAATAGGAAAGCCTTAGGGCTAAACTCGCAGCACTCTCTAGGAAGGTTGAAGAGATAGACCTTAGGAAAGTCCATGAAATCCAAACTGTTGACCCTGTTTTCACAATTTGTGAAAAACATGACCATAAGACAGACAACTGCCCAACCATTCCATCCATCAAGGATGTTCTCTTAAGAGGACTCCCATTGGAAGTAAATGCTTTGAACTTTTAAAATCCTCAATACCAAAACACCTTCAACCCAAGGTATAACGACCACCCAGGCTTCCGCTGGAAAGATAACCAACAACCTATCCAACCACAGGAACAAAATCATTACCCCCATCAGAACTACCAATCCCATAACCAGTTCCAAACCCAACCTATCCAATACCAATAGACACCGGTCCATTTTCAACAAACCATCCCACTTCTGAAATATCCCCCCCAGGATAAACCAATCTTATCAAGCACCAACCCAAACTGTTCCACAAAGCTTACTAGAACAACTATACAAAAAAATGGAGAGGATGAACTCAGAGGTATCTTCCCAAAAACAAGAACTTCAAACCATCAAAACTGGAAAGGCACCAATGCCTACTCAGGTGGTTCCATCCTCAACTTCAAGGGGAGAGTCAAGTTGTTCTCAAACAACTCATGAACAACTAAATGCTGTAACTATTTTAAGAAGTGGGAAATCAATTGAGAAACCTGAACAACTAATTCAGAACCCACCTAAAGATTCAAACTTGGATGAAAATTCAAATGAACCACAAGATCAAACTGAGGAAACAGATAACATTGTCAAGGAAACAACTCTTCAACAAACAACCCCACAACTTGCACCATTTCCTCAACGCATGAGGGGGAAAACCAAGCCTAAACTGAGTGAAACGTTGAGAGAAATATTTTCACAAGTCAAGTTGAACATAACCCTTCTCGATTCAATCCAAACCATACCTGCCTACTCAAAGTACCTTAATGACTTTTTCACTTTTAAAAGAAAATTTTCACATAAAAACCAATTCCTTTTGGATGCTAATGTGAGTACCACCATTCAAGGGACCATTCCTCCTAAGTTGAAAGACCCGGGTTTCCATTACATCAATGTTGAACTAGGAGAGAGCAAATTTGTCAAGGCCTTGTGTGACCTAGGTGTTAGTGTCAATCTCATCCCATATGTTGTGTACTGCTAGTTAGGCCTAGAAGAACTCCCACCCACATCTGTCACACTTCAGATTGCTGATCGTAGCATTAGGGTTCCAAAGGGGATTTTGAAGGACGTTCTGGTAAAGGTTGAAAACTTCATCAATCTTGATGATTTCATTGTCCTTGACAACCATCCAAACTTAGGAAATAAGGAACAAACCCCAATCATCCTTGTTCGTCCTTTCCTTACAACAATCAACTATGTTATCTGAGTCCGAAATGGGAACATGACCATCACCTTTGGGAACATGAGTCTTGACTTGAAAATCTATAATGCAAGCTCACAAATAGGGGATGACGAGGACATTCATGAAGTAAACATGATAGGAAGCATTGATAATGAATCCATGGAACATCAAGGAATATTTGATGAAGGTTTAAGTCAGGATGAGATTGATTTCCTTTGTTCATATGAAGGAAGTTTATCTCCTTGGCTTGAATCATTTTAAAATTTCTCTTATGATGAAGTCTTAGGTCCAAAAACCAGTGAAACCTTTCAAGAAACCACTTTCATGAAGACCACTCCAAATTCCTTCCCTAAATCTGATCAAGACAATCTAGTAGATGAAACTTCTACATGTGGGGAATCAATCCTATCTGAAACTCTAAAAAAAGAAATTGAACTTGATCCAATGTCCCAATCTTCTGTTGAAATTATGAACCAACCTGATCTTGAATTGAAGGAACTTCCTGCTGCACTAAAGTATTCCTTCCTAGGGGACAATAAAACACATACTATTGTCATTTCTTCTTCTCTTGAAGCCAATCATGAGAGGATGATTCTAGATGTCATTTGGAAGCATAAGAAAGCCATTGGTTGGACCCTTTCTGATATTCCTGTGATTATCCCACTTATCGGGACTCATAGGATTGTTCTGGAATCTGATTCAAAGCCATGTCATCAACCTCAATGGAGACTCAATCCTAATATCATGGAGGTAGTAAGGAAAGAACTTATGAAATTTTTAAAAGCTGGTATCATATATCCCATAGCTGAGATTGAATGGGTGAGCCCAATCCAAGTGGTTCCAAGAAAGGCTAGAATCACAGTGATAACCAATGAGGATGGAGAGATTCTTCCAACAAGGGTGAGTAGTGGATGGAGGGTCTGAATTGACTATAGGAAGCTAAACTCATTCACCAAGAAGGACCATTTCCCCTTACCATTCATTGACCAAGTCCTTGAGAGAGTGGCAGGTCATGCCTTCTACTGTTTCTTAGATGGGTACTCAGGGTATAATCAAATTGAGGTCTCCCTAGAGGATCAAGGGAAGACTACATTCACATGTACTTTCGGTACCTTTGCCTTCAAACGCATGCCCTTCGGGTTATGAAATGCCCCTGGAACCTTCCAGCGGTGCATGATGGGAATATTCTCAAACATGGTAGGACATTTTCTAGAGGTCTTCATGGATGACCTTTCTGTGTTTGGGGATACATTTGAGAGATGTCTGAGGAATGTAGATAGAGTCTTGTCAAGATGTGAAGAAAAGAATCTAGTCCTAAACTGGGAAAAAATGCCATTTCATGGTTAAAGAGGGACTAGTTCTAGGCCATCTGGTCTCAGGTAGGGGGATTGAAGTTGATAAATCCAAGGTTGACATCATTCGTCACCTTCCATCACCCAAAACTGTCAAGGAAGTGAGGTCTTTATTAGGACATGCTGGTTTCTATAGAATATTTATCAAGGACTTCAGTTCAATCTCTCGTCCCCTTTGTGATCTCCTAGTAAAGGATGCTCCATTTGTTTGGACAGAAAGCTGTGAGGGTTCATTCTCAACCCTCAAATCCTCTCTCACCTCTCCCCCATCATGAAATCTCCAAATTGGAACCTTCCTTTCGAACTTATGTGTGATGCCAGTGACTTTTCTTTAGGAGTTGTGTTAGGAAAAAGTTGTGATAAAAATCCTTATGTCATTGCTTATGCAAGAAAATACTTAAATGATGCCCAAATCAACTACACCACCACTAAAAAGGAGTTACTTGCTATTGTGTTTGCCTTAGAGAAGTTTAGGTCCTACCTCTTAGGATCCCCCATCACTGTGTTCACTGACCATTCTGTACTAAAACACCTCTTCCAAAATCAAGATGCTAAGGCTAGACTGATTAGGTGGGTCCTTCTCTTACAAGAATTTGACCTCACAATCAAGGATAAAAATGGAGTTGAAAATGTTGTAGCTGATCACCTCTCTAGGATGGAATTCAAAGACAACTCAAATCACCTTTCCGTGTCTGATTCGTTTCCTGATGAACACCTATACTCTATGAGTGAGTGCCCTTGGTATGCCGACATAGCCAATTTCTTAGTTACAGGAGTCATTCCAAAATTATTAGGGAATCAAGCTCAAAGTAAATTTCTTTCTGATGTTAGACACTATGTGTTTGATGATCCATACCTCTATAAGTTTTTCCCTAACCAAGTAATTAGGAGGTGTGTCCCAGAATCTGAACAAGAGTCTATCCTTAAATTCTGTCATAGTGAGGCATGTGGAGGTCACTTTTCCTCTAAGAAAACATCTGCTAAGATTATTCAATGTGGTCTCTTCTGGACCACCCTCTCAAGGGACTCCTACACCTTTTTTCAAAGCTATCCTGGGTGTCAACAAGTAGGGTCCATCACAAAAAGGAATCAAATGAAACTCACTCCCATATTAGTGGTTGAAATCTTTGACTACTGGGGAATTGATTTCATGGGTCCCTTCCCAAACTCTAGGTGATACCTCTACATACTCTTAGCTGTTGATTATGTCTCAAAATGGGTTGAGGCCATTACCACTAAGTACAATGATCATCAAGTTGTGATTCGATTTCTAAAAGAGAACATATTTTCTCGATTTGGAATTCCTAGGTCTATAATTAGTGATCGAGGAACCCTTTTCTGCAACCGCCCATTATCTTCACTCATGTCTAGGTATGGTATTTCTCATAAAGTGTCCACTGCATACCATCCTCAAACTAATGCTCAAGATGAGTTAGAGAATAGGGATATTAAGCAAATTCTTGAAAAAACTGTCAACCCCTCTAGGAAAGATTGGTCTGAGAAACTCTTAAATGCTCTTTGGGCCTATCGAACCGCATATAAAACCATTTTAGGAATGTCCCAAGATAGGTTGGTTTATGGAAAAGCATGCCATTTGCCAGTGGAGATTGAACATAAGGCCTTTTGGGCAATTAAGAAAATGGATTATGATCTCTCATTGGCCAGAACAAAAAGGAAATTAGATCTCAATGAACTGGAGGAACTAAGGATGGAGGCTTATGAAAATTCAAGGATCAATAAATCTAGAGTTCAAACCTACAAATCTAGGAATATCAAGGTCAAACATTTTGAACCGGGAAAACTTGTGATCTTGTATAGTTCAAAACTTCATTTACATCCGGGAAAGTTAAGGTCTAGATGGTCATGACCTTTCATAGTGCATCATGTATTCCCCCATGGGGTAGTAGAGATTCAAGATCCCATAAGTGGTTACATTTTCAAGGTCAATGGTCAAAGTTTAAAACCATTCATTGAATCATTCAATAAACAAGAAATAGAGGTTGAGTTAACTAATCCAACCTATGAACAAGGAAAAAATTGATAGATTTAGGGTCTATGTGAGGTTAACAATGTTAAACAGAGCGCTGCATGGGAGGCAACCCATGTTTTTCAAGTTTCCTATCATTTTTTTGTTTTAATAAAATTTATATTTTAATTAATCATTTTTATATTTAAAAAAAATATATTGTTGACCTGTTATTTTATTATGAGTATGGATGGGTATGAAAGGGGAGCACCATATTCATCCATGTCACGTGGTGTGATCCTTGAGTAATACCTTACCCATAAATTTAAAAAGAAGACAATGTATCATCAGTTTATTTTATTTTATATATATACTTATATTTTACTTATATATATATATACTCTTTTGTTTTGTTTGTTTGTTTTCCTTTTTCCACAAGGGAACTCTGAAAGCGACATGGATATCAAAGGACTAAATTGGAGCAGCAAGAACTTCAAACTTCAACCACCAGGTGATTTCATTCCATGATCCTAATATTTCAATTTCCTTATTAAACTTCCCTTTTATTCCTCTTCCCCCTTCTAAATGTTCTTTTATTTAAACAATGGGGACCGTGTTATTTTAAGTTGGGGGGGAGATAAAATAAAAAATTATTTCGTGTAAAAAAAAACGAATGATTTGAATTTTTTTTTGTGTAAATGGAAGGAAAAATTCCTTTAACTTTGAACATGGTAATACACATTGAAAACTTTGAAACTGAATATCAAATAATTTAGCATGCCCTGATTCTGATTTTAATCCTTCTATAATTTCATAAGCATAGATTTTGGAAAGTGTGGTTGTCCAATGTGATATTTCATCGTTTATATTTTCATCCAAATAAAAAAAAAGATCACAATGCACGTCCTTTGGATAGTGGGGTATTAGTTTGAGTTCATGGGGTCCCCCAAATAAATAGCATATGTTTGGTGATCATTTTAGTTTTAGTATGAGTATTCAATAATAAAAATAAAAAAATAATAAATTTGTGCATAGAGCAATGAAATGACCTAATGCATGGCTTTCGGCACTTGGGGATCATGAATCCATAGTTGTCTGGCCCAGAGTTAGTAATTTTAACTCTATTTTTGGTAATTTGAATTTGTTTTTGACCGAGTTAACTTGAGATGATGCCCGAGTATGTGGGATTCACTTGGTGCCCTAAGGTCTTTGAGCCTATGATTCATCGGCAAAGTCTCGCTATAGGGGTTGACTCTTTTGAGTGCAACTTCAATTACCATGGAAAAATTGAAAAAAAAAACAAAAAAAAAACAAAAAAAAAAAAAACAAAAAAAAAACAAAAAAAAAAAACAAAAAAAAAAAATAATACAAAAAAAATGAATACTCATCTTAATATTGAAATGTGATTCTACCTAGAGCTTCTGTCATTTCCCCCTTGAATAAATATGAACCCCCATGTCTATTGTGATGCACAACACATCCTCATACTTAATTGATATTGGATGGAATATGACAATGAATTTGAACAAAGGAATGGGCTTGGGATTGGGATCTTCTTATGAAACTATCTTGTATTAAAATATTTTGATGGGTTTCATGATTGTTTGGTATAATGTTTTTTGGTGATCATTGTGTATTAAATTTTTTTTGGAAAAGGGAATTCAAATTTCATATTGTTGAGATATATTTTGCTCGAGACTAGAAAAACTCAAGTTGGGGGTGTGATTAGCCACTAAATGAGGCTAATATTAATTAGTAATATATATAATATTCATGTTCTTTATTATTCATAAACACCATTTTAGTGCATTTTACACTTTGAACATCATTTCACATTATGATTGTAATACCTTCTTAAAATGCACTATTATGTGGTACATTTTTGAACATCATTTAAAGTACCCAATGATTCATCTGATTGTAAGGAATATAATTATACATATTTTAATTTTATATTTTTGTAAATTTATCTACACTTAAATATGAACATGTTTGATTAAGGGATCAATGAAGAATTCATGGAGGATGATGGAGATATTTGACAATGAAAGGAAGCAATTCTGGAGAAGGCAGATTGGACACCATACCACTGATGAGACTATGGGGCCCAACATACAGGCCCAATTAATCCCACATTTCGTGGGATTCTAGAAGAAATGTATAGTAACAAATCACTATGCATGAGCCAATGCTAATTCGGCCTCCATGGTGGTCATTTAGGCGACCCAATTTAGAGATAAAATTATTGGCCAGATTCTGCGGCCCAGAAAAACAGCCCACCAATTAAACCATATATCTAAAAAAATAACTCCTTTTGAGATGAAATTTTACATACTATTAGGGTACATCCGGAGATTAATTTAAGTATTCTATGGACCACCCAAATTCGGCCAACTATAAGGTGTTCCAAGCATGTCTGTTCGGTACATGAAAGATGGATGCCTTTTCGAGTCAAGGGTGGAAAGTCTTCTTTCCACAAACTTTCCACCACCCTAGACATACCATACTAAAGTGGGATGACTTGTACTGTTGGAGGCTCGACCCAAGGGATCAAAAATGCCTATTTAAGGCAATGGTGTTGGAGGATTTAAAAATCTTAGATTCTTTGTTCAATTGTAATGTTATGCTGCAATTTTGTTGTCTCAAATTTGTCTTTCACATGTAAGTTTTTCAATTCACTTTAGTTTCTTAATAAAATTTATTCTTATACTATTATTATTTTGTTATTCATATCACTTTTATACCTTTGGATCAAGGTGTGAATTTATTCACACCAAACCTTGTGAAATTATTCACACAACGGCAGAGTAATCATTTTATTTTTGTTGTTTTCTTTACTTCTCCATTTCCTCCCTCATGAGTCTAATTTCCGCTTCCATTGAAACCATGGGATCAATGGAGGGCTAACAGACTTATGGTTTGATCCAAGGGAGTAGAAAGGGGTTGTATTGGATGTTATTTATCACCTCATTAATGTATAATCACTTCTTTAATTGAAATTTTTATTTGATTATTTTTAAACTCCATCGTCCTTGTTGAATTTAAGGCCACATACTTCAAGTGCTAATACGAACCTTTGCCTTGAAGTGCTCAAAACTTTGATCCTTCAAGTATATAGGTGATTAGTATTAAAGGGTGTAGTAATTAAACCAATAAGTGATGATGTTGTTTTATCTCCTTAAATGAACCCATCTGAAATATAAGAAATTGGAATCATTGAAAAGGAAATACGTCTAATCCACCCCGAGCGATAAACTAGGATCAACTCATTCTTTTAAATTGAATTCAGTTAAATCTGTTAGTTATCCTTTAAACCCATATAAAATCAACCCATGTTGGCCACTTCATATCCAAAAATATTCCTTATAATGTGCGTGTCTATAGGTTACTTCTTAGGTCTCTATGGATTCGATAACCCAAGCTAGAATACAAGGACCGTTCTACCTTTATATCTTGGGTAAATTTGAGCGAGAATCACTTGGTTTCTTAGAAATTAGTCATGCCTAGATGTTTAGGATTTCCTAGGACCTCCCCTTCATAGGAACACTACCACAAAACTGGGTTTCCGCAGCACCACCCTTTAATAGCGTAAAAAAATCACTGATAAAGGGTACTTTTAACAGTGCTAAAAAAATAATTGTGAAAGGACCCCTTTAGCAGCACTTTTTTTAGCAATGTTAAAGGGCCCCCCTTTAATAATTCTTTTTTTAGTAGTGCTGATAAAGGGGGGGCTTTATCAGCGCTTTTTTTCCCAACACTGATAAAGTGCATATTTCAAAAAAAATATATTTCATAAAAAATAATATATTGATATATAAGTATATTTATATTGATATAAATATAATATATATTTTTTAAATATGTTTTAGATCGATTTGATATGTTGTAGAGGCAAAACGGACACCCGGAGTAGAAGTTATGGCAAAACGGATAGTTAGAGCAAAACTTATGACCATTGGAAGGAATTATGGGCCTTTTTTAGCTTTGAAGAATGTGAGAAGGTGTTATAGTGGACACCAGAGTGTATATATTTCATCAATATTTGATTTGATATGTTTTAGAGAAAAAACAAACACCCGAAGCAGAAGTTATGATTGTTTGAAATTGAGAAACCCTCATAGCACCTAAAAACCTAAGAAACCCATAACTCACTAAAACATCCATAACTTCTTCTCCAGGTGTTCGTTTAAGCACCAAAAATAGTAAAATAGAATATTTTTAGAATAGTGAGGATGAAGTCTAATTGAAACTGTGAGAATATCAAAGAAATAGAAGATATATTAGTTATAACACTCTAAAAAACTCCAACTTCAAACGACCATAACTTTCACTCTGGGTGTCCGTTTGGGCTCTAGCACATATCAAATTGATGTCAGTGAAGATATCTACACATAGGGATGAATTTAAAAAATTTATAGTAATATAATGAACCTTAAAATCTAAAAAATCCATCATAAGGCCTCCAAAACTCCGTTTCCGTGTCTGGTGCCCTGTCAAAATTTTCTTAAAATGATAATAACTCCCGATTCGTATGTATTTTTGGACTTATAAACCTATTATATCATATCTCATTCCACAAGATTTGGTTTGAATGGTCACAGAGCTGAAATGGACACCTGGAGAAGAAGTTATGCTCGTTTCAATGACCCTACGGTTTGTTAGGTTTTTCAAGCCCCCATTTCTAGCACTTTTATCCTATCAACTGTTTTTTCAAACAACTATAACTTATGATATGCCTATCCACTAGGCCTCCACCACATATCATATCAAATATCATTTGATTATCTTCGATTTCAATAGTCAAGGATATAGAACAAACTCTCATATCAGAATTTTTCGTCGTTACCATGAGTTTAGGGTTTGTTTGACTTTCTGACTATATTTACGGATTTTGAGGGTTTCTCCATTTATTACCTATTTTTAAGGTTTTTAGGGCTTGTTATCATTTTTCATAATGAACTGTTACTTATAATCAAATATATAACAATATATACATATTTTTTATATATTCACACATAAAAATTTAATTTTATAAATAAATAATTAAACATATTTACATATAAAATATATTTCTCAATATATAATCCTTATCTAAATAAAAAAATAATATACAATCTATTTAAAATATAAATATATGAATATTTATATACCTATATAATGTGTATGTGTATATATATATATGTCCGTCTGTATTGAAAAACTGATATATATTATCTATATATTCGAAACATATGTATATACATATTAATATATAATATTAATATATAAATGTGTGTGTGTGTGTTGTATATATGTATTTATTTATTTATAAACACACACAAAAAATCATATTTTATAAATGTATTTAAAACTGATCTTATAAATATATATTAATATATGAATAAATATATTAATATATAAATATAACTATATATATATATGCGCGCACACACACACACATATATATTAATATAACTAAATATACTAATATATAAACAGAACTATATATATATATATTAATATATGGATATATATATATATTAATATAAATATATATATATATATTAATATAACTAAATATATATATTAATATAAATATATATATATATATATTAATATAAATATATATATATATATGTTAATATAAATGTATATTAATATATAGATATAGATATATATATTAATATATAAATATAACTATATATATATATATTAATATACGTATATATATATATTAATATAACTAAATATATATATTTATATATATATTAATATAAATATATATATGTTAATATAAATATATATTAACATACAAGTAAATATAACTATATATATATAAATAAATAGATATATTAATAAATGAAGAGAAAAGAAATATGGTGGAGTGGTAAAGGTTTAGGTACGCAGACAATAGGTCCCGAGTTCTAATTTAGGGGGAGGAAATCGCACATACGAGTGGAATAAGGGCAAGCACTGTTAAAGGGTTGAGGGGGGGGGGGGGGGGTGTTAAAGGTTGGGGGTGGTTGGGGCGTGCGGGCTGGGGTGGTGGTGGTGGGGGGGTCTATTGAAGGAGGGCTTCAAGCGCTGTTGAAGTCCCTCCCTGAATAGCAATTTTTTATCTTTTTTAATGTTTTCCAACTTTTATCAGCGATAAAAAAAAAGTGCTGATAAAAGGGGTATTTTATCAGTGAAAAAAAAGTACTGATAAAGGAACCATTTATCAGTGTTTTTTTAATAGTGATAAAGGACCCCTTTTATCAATGTTTTTTTTAGCATTGATAAAAGGGGTATTTATCATCACTAATAAAAGGGGTCTTTATCAGCGCTTATTTTACCACTATTAAAACGGACCCGCTTTATCTTCGGTGAGATTAAGAATGTTTTTTAGCGCTGTAAATGGACTTTTCTATCACTGATAAATGCCATATTTTCAGTAGTGGAATTAGATGTTGGAATAACCCTGAGAGTGTCAAGGTACTACTATAGGGTTCAACCTTAGGGTTTGAGTATGAGGTATGTATGGTTATTCCATAGGGTCCTCTATTCATTGGTGGTGGTGTGGTCATGGGATACCCATAGCTTGAACATAGGTCTCTTATGGTGATGCTCATGCTTAGATAAATTTTGAAACTAGAAAAATTAGGTATGGTTTATCGGGGTCACAAATCTAAGGATCAATGATGGTTGTTGGAATTGCCCTGGTATATACATTTACTCTCTTAGGGAGGCGATGATTCTTGGTTGGAATCATCAACATTACATTCTTAGAGATATTATAACATTATATAAAGAAGGTATTATGGTGGTTATATTTATTTTTTATATATGATTATTTATTTTTTCTAATCATGTCACATGCACATATCACTGAATTTTTGGTATAGTGTGGGACCACATTGGTTGTGCCCTACTGAATTTTGTACTCACACCCTAATCGGTCTGCTGTTGCAGTTGGGTACCCAAGAAACTCTAACTAGTTATTGTAGGCACATGATTGGATATGTATTTGGATTATATAGTCAATTTGGAGTTTCTCATGTGGGATTTTAATATTGGGATATGGTTAGGGTCAGGGACTATTGTGGATCCTCCTGTATTTTTATCTCGATCTTCATTTATTTTATTTTGTTTATTATATATCTATGGTAAAACTAGTGGGAAATCATTTTGATATGACTTTATTATAACATGTTCATTTTATTTATTCTTCAGTATACTCTATATAGATGATTATTGGTTATTTATTTGTGATTGTGCACTATAATATAAGAGGTATAGTCTCCCCATGATACCATTTTAGACCCCCACCACTAGTTGGAAGCCTCTAGAATTTATGGAGGCATTCCTAAGGTCCCATGATGGTCTAGTACGACTATTGGTCAGAGTGATCCAAATAGGGTGGCTACATAAGTACACCATTTCATAGAATAAAGGTGAAAAATTTAAAATATTTCTCAAAGAATTGAAATTGAGACAAAGAATCATTACCATGGATTCCCACTTGGTCGGATGCACTCTATCTCTATGTATAATAAATTCAGGATTATTATACATCATTTTAAGAACCTTATTTATATTTATTTTATTTTATATTGTTTATTTAAATTTATTATTACCCATTTATTAATCATTCATTGATAAAATTAATTATCTAGTGTGAATTATTCTATTTCTTTCTAGTTTGCTTCATTATAGAAGTTTTAGCCCTTAATTATTAATCATGTTCTTATAGTCTCCATAATATTAATGATAATATAATAAATGTTTTTGATATAGTTTTGTAGTTATATGATTATTTCATGGAAGATATAGTGATGGTTTGTAATAAAATGAAAGAAATTCAACTTTTTTTCTGAATAATAAATCAATTATAAAAATGTATTTTATTAATGAAAGTACTTATATATATTTTCATAAAATAATTTAAATCATAAATTATATTCCTAATTATTACCCTATATTGTTAAGTCATTTTCCTATAGGGGATTCTTATAGATATATTGTGTTTATGAATCACAACACACTATTTGTTTTAATTGTACTTGAAGTTTTGTTAGTTTTGTTTTTGGGATGTTTTAATTTCGAAATCACATGTTCTATATGAGTCTATTCCAAACCATAAACCTTTGAAACATCATGAGGTCACCAAAACTACTTTAATCAGTTGATTGATAGTGAGAATCCAGGTTTGTTAAAAGTGACATCTATGATTAGAGTATTTGGATCTTACCATTAGGTAGTTTTCTATACTAATTCCTATAAATAAAGATTTATTTTTCAAGGAGTAGATATTTTTTTAACACCTTCAATAAAGAGATGTGAACTATATCAGTTCTTGAGTACTTTGTGATCGTATGAGTTTTTAGAGTGTTCATAGAGATTCATATTATAAGGACATTATTGTAAAATTTTTACGATTCCCTAATGCAATTGTTTTTTCCAATCATATATGATTGAATATTTTCTAGGGATAAAAATATATACCTTTGTAATTCTAGTTTAAATAAGTCTAGAGATAGGAATTATGGATGATTATGTGACTCATGATGATTTTGGGGATACACTTTTTTACTAACAACATTTATCAAAGAAGTCTAGGGATTGGACTTGTATCATATAATATTTTAGAGAGAATAAGTTCTGAAGTATTGGAACTTGGTTTATTTTTATTTGGATACTAATCCTCATACCAATTTGGATTAAAATTGAAGAGTTTATTTGATTATAACTGTTTATATCCTTTAATTTATTTTATATTAAATGAGTTTATGAATTTTCATCCAGAAATCTATTGCATTGTTACATTTTGATTTGTTCTAATTCTATTTACTGTATTGATCTAGTTAATACTTATCTTCCAAATCATTTAGTTTTTTATACTTATATATTTTTGTTACTCTGATTTATCAAAATAACTATATCAACCTTAGGTGATTACAAATAATAATAAAGAGTGAGAAAATTATTTAGTTTTATTTAAAATTTAATTCACCCCCTTTGATTGTACTATATTTGGGAAAACACAAATTTCCATAATTTTTATTTTCTTAATCATTTATTGTGAAGGTGTTATAACATTGTTAATGTAATTGGTAAAAATGACCAAACCAAGAATGATTTATGACAAATTAATGGGTAAGAATATGAATTTATATAGTTATAATATAATTTTTATATAATCCTAATGATGTTAATAATAAATCATTAGAGTGTTGGATAAGAGTTTTGGAAGGTGGGGATGGTAAGGTAAATGAAAAATATGAAGAATAACTCATTACTTATGTTGATGGAATCTCTCCTTCCCACAATTAATTCCCTCAGAATAGAGAATTTAGGACTCCCTCTTAAGATTAAATGATATGAAAAATTAGAGAGGACTTTATGAGTGGAAATTTGGGTAGAGATCCAAGAGAAAACTAACGATTGGTGGTGTCTTAGAGTATTTTGAGGAGAGACCCTTTTATAAGTGAAAATTAGTGACATTCCCTTGGAAATATAAGTTAAAAATGGTAAAGATTAAATCACATGGGATTAATGTGAGTTAGGAAAGGAAATTTTAGTTAGAATTATAATATTGATTTACACACTTAATAAATGACTTCTAGAATGAGTTAATATTATTTTTTTCATTAAAAATTTGAGACATATCATTTTACCCCATTTTATTTCTTTTGAACTTATTTAATTACTTACCATGATAATTTTTTTATCAAAAATATAAGATAACCATTTTTACCCAACTATTTCATGATGATTACTAAATTGGACTCAATTTAATTTAACTAAAATTATAAATCATAAATTTTTTATTTTTAATTGAAAATATAATTTTTTTTAAAATGAATTTCTAAACATTAGATGTTCTTATTATTATTACATATTAATTAATAATCCTCAAATGAGTGATAAAATATTTTTTTATACTTATAACCATTAAATTTTAATAAAATCATCCTTAGACCATGATATATTTAGTTTGTAAAAAAACACATAACACATATTTTTTTTAGAAAAGTATAATTTTAAACTTTATTTGATTTTATTATTATTTATAAAAAAATACTAATCACTCAATGAATATTAATTCATTATATATATATATAATTGACACATTTTATTAAAAAATTCCTTAAAAGTTCCAAGATTAATATATCAAGATAAAAAATAAAAAGTACTTAGAAAAATAATATTTTAAAAAATAAACCTTTTTAATATTAAATAGTTTTAGTCATTTTTGTTTATTTATGAATCATTAATTTAACTTTATAAATATAGTGGTATCATTTAATAAATTTAATAAATTTATTTAATTGAAATCATTCTTAAAATGTGATAGAAAATATATAAATTATAAAAATACACAATTTTTAGAAAATAAAATATTTTTACCAATATATCATTATCATTTAATTTCATACAAGAATTCAAAATTATATATGAATTATATAATTTATACTATATTACTAACTTCATTCAATGAAAACTAAACCATTTTGACATTTTTTATCCAATAACCATATAACTAATGAACATATATCCAATGACCATATAACAAATGTCCACCTTACATTGTATATATAACCTCACACACTTTATGAAAACCATTCATCTTATTCTTTCATTTATTTTTTTTAAATATGTTTATCATATTTATAACATGTATTATTATTTATATAGTAATCATCAATGGTATGATCTTCACAATAGATCCAGATTCAAAATATTTAAATATTGTTGCATTGTTATTTACTTATGGGTTTATTTATTATTTTGTTTGATTTATATATATTCTAATGTATTTCATTTTATATTGTAATAATCTATATTAATTAAATATTAATTGTTAAATTTAGTTTGGATTTTCATGTAAAATAATAAATCAAACACATGATGTTTATTTTAAGGTACCATGATACAAATATTTCTTGGCGTTACATTCTACCATACTTAAAATAAATTTTACAATTAAAATTTTATTAATCAGATGAAAATAGTATTAGGTATTTTTGTATAATTACATATTTGGGTTCTTACATCACTTAATCAAACTTATGATTTTTATAATGAACTTTGACTAGGTTAGTGGCCTTATTTGTAGTAATTTATCTCTACTATAACAAGATGACCCGAGATGCCATCCAATTGGAACCCGACCTTGCTCACTACATAGCTCAAAGGGAATTCCCAATCCCCATGGTCTTAAGACAAGTCCCTAGGCATCATAGGAAACATCCTTTAGAATTATTTATCCCTAAAATCAAATTTAAATGACTATGAAACATTTACCAAAAGTTTGGCATGGAATATCCTTACATTGGACGTCCGTAAAATATTAAGTCAATGCAGCCAAAAATAAATGGGCATGTCAAACAAGTCATAACCAACAACATTAATTCAACCCATTTTCATAAATACAAAATAATATCCATAAATAAAATATAAAATCATATAATAACTTGATATAATAAAAATAATTAAAACCAACTACATGGGAGGCTTTTATGGCCTGTAAAACGATAACCAAACATTAAAAAATTGAAACCACATATAAAACCCTCTATATGAAACATCTGGTTTCCCACCACCTCTCGACACACCTATCATACGCCCAAATAACAAAACCTAAATCCAGCTAAATCCTAATAACTACAGTGTATTTAGTCACGATCTAAATATCCCAGTAGCTCACCACATTATGAATTTATACAGTCTCTTTTATAAGGCAATTCATAAATAATTGTTCGAAAATAAAACTAGAAAATAGGATTTTCAAACAAAACTATATAAAAACAAATATTTGTACCATAAATTTTTTATAAATTTTTACATTTTTTTTATTAAATAAAAATAATCTCTTGAAAATATTTTTATTAGTCAAAGTCTTCCTTAATCCCAAATACACCCAATTTGAAATTCACTTAAAAAATAGTATTTAATTGGAAATGGGTTTTCCAAAAATATTTGAAAACCAATTATAAAGGATAAAAACCAAAGATCATGGGTCAAAGATACCATAAAGTGGTCACCATAATTCCAAATATTGATAATGGAGAAAACATGATAAGGTTGCCACAATAATATAAACAAGGGGAAAATTAAAATCAAGTACAAGAATAGAATGTAAATCTAGAATATTTCAGAATTTAATTATACTTCAAATGAATACTATGTTTCATATTATGTACCAGATGCAACATATAACATAAACAAACTATGATATACTACAGAAATATTATTATTGAAAAAAATTGTTATAACCTTCTCGTTGGATTTGCGGTTATGAATTCGAGTAAACATATTGTGAAATATATGAAGAAAATTCCACCTAATAAAAATTTATTTATTATTAATTTTTAAATATGTACTAATTTTTGAATGGTAAAAATGAAATCATATAAGGTTATGAGCTGTTAAAGTTTAAAAGGGGCATTTTTCTATAAAATCTATTTTGTGGTATATTTTATATTTTCATTTAAAAGATAAATTTATAAATTTTATAAATTTAATTTGACAAAAATTATTTCATTTTTAGTCATATTAAAATTTACTTAAGTTGATTTTTTTATATTTTTATGAAACAGTTGAATCTTGGGTGAATAATGAGAAATACCGATTTTTCAAATCATGTCACTTTTATGATATTATCATAATATAAGAATGACTTAGAAGTTTTAAAACCTTTTTTATAGACCAAATATATATTTAATATGTAATATAATTCATTTAGAATATAATTTTGAACTTATAAATCTATCTTTGACATTTTAAAAATCAATGTAAGGTTTTTATTCATCTAAAAACTATTTTCGATGCTTCTATATGAAACAATATTTCACAAGGTTCCTTTTGGTTTTGGATTAGTTTTATGTTAAAATAATTATAATTTTATTTAAAACAATCCAATTAATTAAATTGCAATCAATATTATACATTATTTTGATATAAAATCATTTTTATGCTTAAAATTTCCATTTTTCTAAAAATGGGATTTTATTGCATTTTTTGAATTTATATTAAAATTATTTTTTAAAAATTATAAAAATTGAATCATAGAAAATAATATTCATATTTGGAATCATAATGTAAAAATTTTCTTATAGGGTAAATTTCATTTTTGGT
This sequence comes from Viscum album, assembly GCA_963277665.1. Taxonomy (NCBI): domain Eukaryota; kingdom Viridiplantae; phylum Streptophyta; class Magnoliopsida; order Santalales; family Viscaceae; genus Viscum; species Viscum album. The sequence continues at coordinate 659,264,941 of OY728138.1, forward strand.
CATAATGAATAGTAACTATGTTAAAAGTTTATCACCATGGTAAATAGGAAATTGGATTAAACAAGGTTAAAACTATAGGATAAGGTCTTAAAATATCAAAAAAAAAACACCCAAACAACAAAGGTCACACTATCAAGAAAAATGGATTAGGGAGCTCCTTACTCCATATCAAGATACTATCAAATTTGGGTGGCACTAACTCACCCTCATGGGTTTACTCACATCCAAATTAATGCGTCTCAATTAGGAATCAGGTTCTCCCCACCCCACAATCAGGAATTTTCACACACATTTAGGGAATAGGGAAACAACTCATCTTATAGAAAAAGAGGTCAAACATTACATCATAAGTAAGGTACAAAGAAAAAAAGAGAAAACATATAAACAAATTTGGGTACTAGGGACGCATCTGTGCCTCCTGCTCCTAAGTACTCTCCTCATGGACACCATGCCTTTATAACACATAAACCAAAGTAATGGTCCATCCACAAAGAACCTTCTCCTCACAATCCTCGATTCTTATTAGTCGATCAACGAACGTCGCATTGTCCTCGATATCTAACTCTACTTAGTCAATGACGTGGGATTCACCATGTAGATATTGACAAAGATGAGAGACATGGAAGAAGTCATGGATTCTCTCCAACTGAGGTGGCAATTCCAGCTGATATGCCACATTTTCAACTCACCCCAACACTTTGAAATGTCCAATGAACTTGGGAGAAATCTTGATCTCTCTACCAAACCTCCACTACCCATGTTAAGGAGAAACATTCAAGAAAACATGATCCCTGACCTATAAATCCAAAAGCCTCCTCCTATGATAGGAATACGAATTATGTCGGTCCCGTGCTACCTTCAGCCTCTCATAGACAAGCTGCACCTTCTCTATCATACTCTACACCATGTTCGAACCAAGAATGGATGATTTTCTAATCTCTGTCCAACACAAGGGTGAACGAAATGACCTCTCGTGTAGAGCTTCGAACGAAACCATACTAATGGAATATTGATTGATATTTTTGTAAAAAACTCTACTAAGGTAAAATGTCGCACCCAAGACTCACTAAAGTCCAAAACACATGCCTGTAACATGTCCTCTAATTTCTATATGGTCCTCTCTATCTGCCCATCAGTTTGACGGTGGAAAGTAGTACTGAGGTGTAACTGGGAGACAAAGGCACGCTGTAATACCATATAGAATCGTGATGTAAAATTGTTATCCTGATCCAAGATAATGGATCTTGGAACTCTATGAAACTGCACCACCTCATCCACATACCTCTGTGATAAGGAATTTACTACGCTGGACTCCATGATCACTAAGAAGTGAGCTGACTTCGTCAACCAGTCCACTACTACCCAAAGAGCATTGCATCCTCCCTGAGACCTGGGTAATCCTTTGATGAAATCCATCGATATGTCATCCCACTTACACTCAGGAAAATCTAAGAGATGCAATAGATTTTCAAGAACATGGTGCTCAACCTTCACCTACTGACAAACTAGGTACCTTGCCACAAACTCCACCACTTCCCACTTCACCCTAGGCCACCAAAACCGTTCCCTTAAGCTTTGGTACATCTTAAAGACTCATGGATGCACCACCAAAGGTGAGATATGGAACTCACAGGGAACTCCCTCGTGCATTTTCACTGGGAAAAAAAGATTTACATGGAACAACATCCGATTCTAACTAGCCTCCGACCATCCCTCTAGAGTATCACACTAGACAACGCGATCACACATCACTTTAGTCTTTGATTCTCCCCAGTAAGATTCCTCCACCTACCACATTAAGTAAGATTGGATTTTCATCTAAAATAGATAGCCTCTTCTGTCATATACTCTCACATATATATGAAAAACAACCAACTCATATATTTCCCTTAAAGAATCCATGAATTCCCAAACTACCTCCTTCTGCGACTTCCTACTTAAGAAATATACCACCATGTCCCCCTTTTATAAGGTGTAAGATATCCCAAAGTCATAGTCCTAGAGAAACTCCATCTACCTTAACTACCACAAGTTTAGGTTTTGCTAGGAGAAGATATACCTCAAGCTCTTGTGATCTGTGAAGACCAAAAATCACCCCCGATGAGGTAATGTGACCATAAATTCAACGCGAACACGACCACTGTAAGCTCCAGATCATGGGTGGCCTAATTATGTTTCTGAATATGTAAATACCTATACCCATAAGAGATCATCCCCACTGCTAAATCAGTACACACCCCAAGACTAGATTAGAAGTGTCACAGAACACCTCAAACATAACTCCCTCCTCTGGTAACCTAAGAACTCGGGCACTAACCAACATCCCCTTTAGGTAGATAAAAGCTACCTGACACTGCTCACTCCACACGAAGGGTTGGTATTTTCTAGTTAAAGCTGTTAATGAATCCGAAAATTGAGAGAAGTTGGACACAAAACTCTGGTAATATCCCGCTAGACCTTCGAATCTACGAAACTAAGCCACATTATTGTGTGCTTCCCAAGAAACGACTTCTTAAAACTTTGATGGGTCTACTGCTATACCTTTTTGAGACACCACATATACAAGGAAGTGCATTGTTTGCATCCAGAACTTGCACTTGGAAAACTTCCCATAGAGCTGGTGGTGTCAAAGGACCTCCAAGATAGTCCTCAGATGCTCAACATGCTCCTTCTATGACCTTGAGTAGATCAGGATATCGTCTATGAACATGAAGATGAACTGGTCTAAGAACTTGTAGAAGATAGATTTCATGAGCCCCATGAAAATAGCTGGTGCATTCGTAACGCTGAAGGGCATGACCACAAACTCTAAGTTCCCATACCTGCACATGAAAGTATTCTTTAAGATTTCACCCTTCTTCACCCTCAACTAGTGATATCCAGACCACAGATTGATCTTAGAGAACCAACTTGATACCTTTAACTGGTTGAAAATATCATCGATCCTCAAGGGAGGGTAACAGTTCTTGACCATCACCCGATTCAGTATTCAGTAGTCTATGAACAGTCATAGACCACCATATACATTCTTCACGAACAAGACTAAAGAACCCCATAATGACACATTTGTCTGGATAAAACCCTTCTTCATCAGGTCATAAACTTGAATTCTCAACTCCCACAACTCAAAAGACACCATCTGATAGGGAGCCATTGAAATCGGACAGGCACTGGGTTGCAAGTCTATTCCAAAATCAACATCACGTCAAGGGGGATAGGGTCAAAAAATACTATAGAAATACATACAGGAAATATCTGACAACCCCCATAACCTCCAACATCTTTGTGTCTATTGATCCAACCGACAGCTTAGGCAATAAGAATAGAAGAGGCTCCACACACTAACTGCCCACCTGAAAGCTCTACTCACCAATGAAAACTACACACTAGCCATCCAAACCTGAAAACATGACTCTTCTATGAAATTAGTTGATAAAAGAGTGCCCATTAAACCACTAGTTGATTCCTAAGATGAAATAGTACAGTTTCATTTATAGTAGATGAAGATCCCCACTAGATTGATGCAGTCCCAACATCAGTTTACATCCCCAGAAAACATCAAACTGACTGTTTTGACCTCCAACTTGCATACTCAACACTAGAGGCACGGGAAACCTCTCAACATCTAGTCCTAGAGCATGGGATAGACTAGGTGAAATAAAGGAGTGTGAGGCTCTTGAATTAAACAAAGAAAAATAAAGAGTTCTAAATAGACTGATCGTACCTCGAACAAACTATGGCCCCGCTGGAACTGCTACCTTGGCAGTGTGGAACTGCCCACACCAGATCTTTTATACCTCTAATCTTAAATTCATACCCAACTATTTCTTGGTATAGGTCCCTGAGAAGCACCCTGAGGAAGGCCTCCTCTTGCACTGTTTACCCTCGGTGGAGTAGGAGCTCACTGCCCCTACTTTTGAAAAGGCCTGACCAGAAACTACTGCTATTGGGGTGGGCGCTGGACCTGCCCACCCCCACCGTAGTGAGATCAAACTAGGAAATAGTTCCTAATATTTACATAGCATCCACAGATGAATCACCTCAGTCTCCCGCCCATGGGAAAAGGGAGAGGATCAGTAGATAGGAACTGGAACAATTGAGGCCTACTCCCCGCTAGCTGAAACCTGGAAGGCCCTTACATCGGAGACCTGCTGCCGACTACCTTACCCTTAAATGAAATTAGATGGATCCCCTCTTGTGGAAAACCTCCTTAAGAGTGTATCCTCTCCACTACTTCAAACTTATTTTGAACTTATAAGTACGTTGGTAGGGTAAAGGGAGTTATAAAATACTGAAGAGAAGGTTGGAGTGCCTCCTCCAAGCGTCTCGCCCGTGACTCCTCATATGGAAAGAGATCCAGTGAAAAGAATAGGATATACTTGAAATTTATTCCCAATTACCTCACTGACACAATCCACTACTCGAGGGAGAGTAGATACTACCTCTTCTTGAAATTCATCATCGAAGGAAAGGAACTCTGCCCAAAACTCTCTCTCAAAGTCAGCCCATGTGACATCAGTCTCATTAATCTCCCTGAGGTAAAGCGTCCACCACTAACATGATGATCCTCATATCTAGTTCACTACTAGAAGAAACCAATACTCCATCAGAGCACAAATCAGGGTAGAGGTGATTGTCAGATCCTCAAGCCATCCCTCCGTCTCTAAGTCTGAAATGCTACCTTCATACTTTACTAGGGTCTGCCATTGGAAATCACTAAGGGTATTTTTCCACAAGTCATCTTCATCCTCTAGATCAGACCTACGATAATCAATTGGTTTATCCTACTAGGTCTCTAGGTCTCAACTGGTCGTACCACACATGGGCGATGTCCGAGTTTCATAATTGGAAAAGGGTAATAAAGGAATTCATAAGCCCAAGTAGTATGGAAATTTTCTTTTAAATTAATTTTAAATATTTTTTTATTTTATATACCTAAAACACCCAATAAACACTAGAACAATAGTCATTATGATGAATGTAACTTTCCTAGGGTCTCTACCCTGTAATCAGTGTAGCATAATTTGGTCGTTCAGTAAGTCTAGAGTACTTGTATCAGATCATTAGGGGGCCTGAAATCCCATGTCTTAGCCGGTCTTCCCTAGCCTATTTCATGCACCAAGATTTCCTAACACTGTTGCCTTACCATCCCATGAAATCCTCATGATTCCTAACTCCGAACCCCATCCTATATCTCATCAACCTCCTCTTTGATACCATTATGTCATGAACCGCCTTCCACAAGACGAGGGAAGGGGTAGCAAAGTTCCAAACCTTTCCTTCTTCAAGATTAAGGAAAGATAATGACCCCTCGAGTCCCGCCTTCAGTAGGAACCAGAGTGGAGACTAGCACCAAGGGTATAAAATCTCACACAAAATGGAAGGTGTTACCCTTTTTAATGAAAATAGGATCATAAGATAAGATGGTAAAATCCCAAACAACTCCAAACATTTATATAAAGGAAACCAAAATCCAACCCATGCATGATTTAAATGTAAACTATGAAAAAAGTACAATCAAAGTACCAAAGCAATACCAAAAGAAAGAAACTAAGTAGTAGCACAAAAACTATCCCAAAGCCTGATCTAGTAAAGTTCATCACGGTCCTCAAAGTCCTCCTAGAAACTTGGAAATTGTTTTATAAATGTAGGGTGAGTATACAAGTATCCCAGTAGTAAAAATAAATCCACCCATGCATAAGTGGGGGAACATACTAATTCCCCAGTGAGAAAGCATTAGAACCTCAAATAATCTATCAAGGAGTATTAACCAACCCAGCCTCACCAAGGAACACTCACTAAATAACACAATACAAGTCAAGTAGTAGTATAAGCACATAGACATTTGGGTACCCCACACCACTTTCCCACTAGATAACTACTATTTCTAATGGATAACTTCTTGATGATACCACTCTTCTAAAACACAAACTCACTACCACAACCCTCCCAAACACAACTGAGCCTCAAACACACCACACATCTCACTCGCAAACACCTGGGCCACAAAACCACACATCACACTTGAAGACACCTGAGCCTCATCCCAAAGATACTTGGGAAAATAATCCTGGCTTCCAAACACTTAAGCCTCTCATCTACAACAAACCTGACTGAATGATCTTAGACTATGGTAAGCCTCAAGACATTATATCCTTCCCAAATATGCTTTATTGGTAAGAACCTAGAAGAGGGTGTGAGGAAGAAAGTCATTAGCCATCCATCCTTCCTTCTAACAAGATGTTGGGAAAGAAACCCTCCCTCATGAAATGGGGGTGTTCAGAACATGGTGATCAATAAGGGTGGGGTGTGTATAGAAATCACAAGAAACCACAATTTATATATATAGGTAAGAAAACACTCAACCCAACCTACAGGTCCTCAAAAAAACAACCAGCCCACCAGGATCACTTTTTATGCTACCCCTAAATGAAAAACCACACAAACAACCACTACCAAATTGTAATCCCAACCCATTTTTCATTCAACCATTTGATATTTATTTATCATGGGGTTCACTTTAATTTGTTCTATCACTACTCGAGGAAACTACCAAGCAAAAAATCTGAAATAGAAGAAGGACCAAGGTAAAGCATTTCTATTTTAACACCCATTCATAAAAAACATAGAACAACCAACCTACAATCCCAATTCACACCCCTTTTTCCCTAGACTCTCGTTCAACCACTACCAACTATAATTCTTCAAATTTATACCACACAATCATTCCCTTGCACCCAAACCTATATCCCACTGACCAAACAACCCCCCAGATGTAGTCCCATTGCATAACAATCCCATAACCACATTACATTCCCACTAACCAACATCACTTGACAGTCAAATACCACTACCTACAAGTCCCTCAATTCCACAATCAATCATTCTCTCAACCTGAGATTCCAACACACCACCTGTACTACCCCACACACAATCCTACAACAACTACCATTAAACCACATCCCCGATGCATACAAATACCACACCCTTATCATAGAACCAACTCCCCTTCCCACCACTGTACCCATAACCGTGTTCCCGACAGCAACACCACACAACTCACACAAGGTCACACAGACCAACAGAACACAACACTCAGCCACACCTATGAAATATGACATATTCAGATTTGGTAAAAATTATTCTTTAAGTCCACTTGATAAACAGGGGTGATCACACAAGGGTTTACATCCTGGGGTATCCATTTAAATTATCCAAGTATACATGATTAAATAGGTTTCATGTTACATCCATTAATCAAGAATCACGATAAAATACAGCATCACTAGTGCGTAAGAAAAGACCACTAACAACCATGATTTTTAGAAGGTATACAGTCACAAAAAACCATAAAAGAATCAAATAAATCAGGTGATCAACATTAACCACTACTATCCCTTTCTTTCATTGACCCCATTATCCTCTGATCATATTAGATTCCCATTTCTTATTACTTATTAAGAAAAATATTCTACCATTATTCATGAAGATACATTATTACACCCACCCCACATGATGGATAATTAAATAGAGGTAGAAGAAATCCCTACCTTGAGCAATAGGTGACCAAAAATTCACTTTGTGTTAAAAATTGGGGATCACATGAGTAACAAGAAAGAACTCCAAGAAAACCCAATGATGACTTCCAAACAGATGCACAAATCATCTAGGGAGGAACACTTTTGGCACACCAAGAGGAAAAAAAAACACATTGGGGAGGGAAGATATCGGTTTTAAAGAGCTAGATCCTATATTAAAGGGAGAACTATTTCAAAAGCCATTAATGTGGTATTGTGGTAAAGATCACATAGTTTGAGTATCTAAAATCCCTTGAAATGTTAGAATATTAAATATATACTTAATATCCTTTGAAATTCCCTTAAAAAATAACAACAAGGATTTAAACTCAGTTTATGTTAAATAAGACATAAGATGCATGGAACTAGAAAACTGGGAAAAAATTGGAAAAAATTGAAATGAGTCACCGATGGGTGAGTCACTGAAACTGATCCAGTGACGAGTGAACTACTGACGTGACCTATTGATGCTGAGACATCAAAACTAATCCACTAATGAGTGAGCTACCGACATGACCTACTGATGCTGAGCCACCGACGCTGAACCACCGATGGGTGAGCTACCAACGTGACCTACCGACACTGAGCCACCGATGGGTGAGTTACCAATGCAACCTACCGATGCCGAGCCACCAACTCTTTGAATTGTCAACACTAACACCCTCAACTCACCAACACCGATGCTCCTAACTCACCGATGAACTGAAATGTCAATGCTGACGCCCTGAGTCACCGATGGAAAACTGAAAATTTGGAAAAATCTTGAAACGAGCTACTGTTGCCTCCCAAAACAGCTTAAACACTGAATTTTTACAAAGTAATGGACTAAAGAAATCCGAGTCATTACAAATATAAAGAAAAATAAAAATAAAAATAAAAAATATATAAAATTAAAAAATAATAATTTCAATAAAAAAAGATATAAAATCATTTAAGAAAAAATAATAACCATGTAATGTATTACATATTTATAAATAAATAATTAAATCACTATAGTAGTGGGGGATAAACTGAGTATTAGGGGTTGAGAACTCCATACCTAAACTAAACATAAGTTAGTGCATGTACTCCATCACCTTCTCCTACTGTACTCACTGCTCCTCATGATACCACTTCTATGGGTGATATTGCTCTTCATATTCTGTATGAATGATCTATATAATCTCATCCCAATCCCATAACCTCTCATCATACTCTTCATATGGCTAAAAATCTACATGATATCCCTTAGATCTATTCATTTACCATATATTAGTACAATAATAACTACTATACATCAATCATGAATGAGTACCGATCAACCAACCTTCCTCGATACTATGCATGTTCACCCATATCCAATCCTCTTCATTAAAAACCAACTCACAAGAGGCCTCTACCTTAGTATCATCTTGAATCTCTCGTGAGTTAGAAGTTATGACTTCATACATACCATTAAAATGAAATTAGAAATTAAAATATTAGATAAATATAATTTTAGTTAATTTTAAAGGGAAAAAAATTACTATCCAAAATCTATTATTTTCAATCACCAATAATCTATCCTGATGTAGTATCGACATAAATACTCTTGTAAACATCATACTCTATAACACTGTGATTATTAGTAGAATAAAAAAAATAAAACAAACATTTCACATTAAAAGCACATATAAATTAAAAAAATAAAATTACATACCATATATCATCGATGAATACTAAATGTACACCTCCCAACTCTATGTGTGACCTCATACCTCCCTTGGGGTTTTTCAACTAGATGATGAACTTATTTGAAAAGTATCTCCAATATAATAGGATAACAATCCATCTCAATCTAGGGTACAAATATAATCAGGTTGATAAAAGAATTAATATAGGTAAAAAACTCTAACATATGCTCTCTCAATTACCCTCCATCTACGATTTTGTTAAAAATGATGAAAAAACTCATGCATAAAAATATACCATACTTCCCAGATAGAGGATCTCATGCTATCATAGACTATATACCATAAACCCTATAAATAATTAATAATTTCAAGTTATAAATTAAATAAATTTCAAAAAAATATTTATTTATATACCATCCAGTAATCGAATATGTGATGTCAAACATTGATGGGAACATGATTTGATAAAACCAATTTCCATAAAAAATAATTCCTTATAATATCACAAACCTGTCCAACAATTTTAAAAAAAAGCATGAAAAAGAAAATATAATAAAATAATTAGTGAATTAGTAAATTAATGAAAATTAATTGAAATACTCAATTGAACATAAATCCGAAAGACTATGTGATTATTATTAATTATTATTATTAATAAAAAATTATTACTAATTATTATAAATTATTATGAATTATTACCAATTAATATGAATTATTTCTAATTATTACTAATTATTTCTAATTATTCATAATAATTACTAATAATTCCTAATTATTTCTAATTATTCACAATTATTAATAATTATTAATAATTATTTATAATTATTACTAATTATTCATATTAATTCCTATTTAATACTATTTATTACTAATTATCATAAATTATTATTAATTATTCCTAATTATTACAAATTATTTCTAATCATTACTAATTTTAACTAATTATTTAATATTTTCACAAATTACTACTAATTATTCCTAATTATTCTTAATTATTACTAAATATTACTAATTATTCCCCATTATTCTTAATTCTTACTAATTCTTACTAATTATTCCTCATGATTCTTAATTATTTCTAATTATTACAAATTATTACTAATTATTACTAAATTTTCCAAAATTATTCCTAATTATTATTAATTATTCCTAAAAGTTTCTTATTATTACTAACTATTATGAATTATTCCCATTTTTTACCATTTTTTATTGATTTTTACTAATTTTTTCTAGTTATTCACATTTTTAAAAATTATTTCTAATCATTGATAATTATTACTAATTATTCTTAATTATTAATATTTTTTTTGAATTATTATTAATTATTCCTAATTATTTCTAATTATTACTAACAATTACTAATTATTCTTATTTTTATGAATTATCCCTTTTTTTACTAAGTATTCCTCATTTTAAGTAATTATTTCTATTTTTTATTAATTATTCATAATTGTTATTAATTATTACTATTTTTTACTAATTATTACTAATTGTTCCTAATAATTACTAATTATTATGAGTTATTAGTAATTGTTCCTAATGTTTTCTATTTATTTTCAATTTTTACCAATTATTTTTGTTTTTTCCTTCCAATCTATAATTTTTACCAATTATTCATAATTTTTTCCAATTATTCTTAATTCTCACCGATTATTTCTAATTTTGACTAATTATTTCTATTTTTTTAATTATTTCAAAGTTTTATTTTTTTTAATTATTCCTAATCATTAATAGTTATTCCTCATTTTTATTAATCATTCCTAATTTTTACTAATTATTTCTATTTTCACCAATTACTTCTAATTTTTTCTTATTATTTCTAATTTTTACTAATAATTTCTAATTTTTAAAATTATTTCTAATTTTTACTGAATGTTTCTAATTTTTAGTAATTATTCAGAATTTTTATCAATCAATGCTAATTTTTTTGATAATTTTTATTGATCAATACTAATTGATACTAATAAACTAAATGAAAGAAATTATAATTAAAAAAATGAACAAATAAAATTAGTCACTATTTAATTTTTTTTAAAATACCTTATAATAGAAATTTGAACTGTAAAGACTGGATCTATAACTCAAAAATTTCTTCTCCAGAAGTTAAAAAATTTAAGAGATCCAAAAATGAACTTGTAAATCACATGAAGCAAAAGTGAATTATGATAAAATTAGTTAATATGGTAGTAAATATATAACTATCTAAACCATATTTTCTGAATGATACCAGGTTGGGTCTGTATAACACCTCCGGTGCACATAACAATTACTAGGGGATATATTAAATATAGGGGATTAGATAATTTTCATGTGGGATGTGGATTCCCACATGTAAATCATAATCAATAAAGGTTAATTTACACCAAAAATTTAGTACGACCCTTGGGGTTAACAGAAAAACAAACCCAAACCATATTGGGTTTCTCCATCGATACTTGTTTATTTAGACATATCAAAAAAAGAGGGGAACATCTATATGAACATTAATATATAGTCAAGCCAAGTCAAAAAAGTCCACAAAATATATGAGATGATAAAAAACATTCATAAACACACTATACACAGGAAATATCATCTAAATAATTCCTAAAGTGATGAAATTGATAGAAAGTGAAATGTGCACATTGTGGCCAAACCAAAGAAGGTCTAAATGTTAAAAATGGACACAGCCTTATAAAAATTTCCAAACTAGAATTCTAGGAGATCCCTCCAAGCATCGACTGTATATTCCCTTTAGAAAATCCAAAAAGTATATCTCATACTCCAGGGTCCACAAGGTACTATCTCACATGCTTTAGTGGATTTCCCCTACCTGGATCACATATAAAATGGTTTTTATATGTTTCATAGGGTAACTTGTAGAGTATGATTACAGAAACTCATTATGTGGTTTCCATCCCACACCAACTTACCTATCACATATATAAGTTCATATAGAAAACAATATATGGATAATTTGAGAGCAAGTCAAGGAAAAGAATCCAAAATGACTCACATGATACAAAATAGAGATTTTAGAAGCAAATCTTGTAACTCTCCATATTAATAGGTTCCTTACAATTATTTACCTACTTTGAGAGCGCTCGATATCATTTTCAGGCTGGATATAGGGGAATCTTATAGCCCAACATATCCAGGTATAGAAAAAACAAAGTTAGGTCATAAATTTTTCCCATAGAAATGGGAATATTTATGCATATTTTCGGCCTCATTCCATATCATTGAATAGGGTAAGGGGTATACATAGTCAAGTAATTGCGATCTTATTCCATTATCATCATCCTTCAATCTGTACCTACTTAGAAAATAAATACATAAACACCAAATACCCCCTTCTAATTCATAACCCATTCATCAAGTAACATATATAAATCTCTTATGAAATTAATCATAAGATATAAAGTTTCATTCTTTTAATAAAATTCAAATAAAAAAATTACAAAAATCTAGGAATCATTATTTATAAGTTAGTGGTAGTAATAAGGAATCACAAGGCATACACATGTATAATAAAACTACCATAAAAAGGAACCATATAATTCAAAAAAGGAATTCTCATACATAAATAATAAATCAAATTAAATTAAACTAGCATCAAAATACCATAAAAGATAAATTAATAGTTTATTTTTTATTAAAATTCCCATTTTTAATTAAATTAACTTGATCCTAAACCCAAATTAACCCTTCCCATTATAAGGATGATAGGGAAGAGGGGTATGGTTATTAGAAATTAATTCAATAGAATTTATGGATTCCAATCGGGATCACTATTCCAATACATTATCAAATGAACCAACTAGAGGGAATTTAGAATTAGGGAACTTCTAGTAAATTTTGTGAAAGGAAAATGTGAAACCCAAAACATTATATTTACATTATATTTACTCATTTTAAGCCTCTACAGTAGGAATTTCATAAGGAAACTAAAATATTCAGTAGATTCCGAAAAACCTAAATTTTTGTAATGGTGAGACATACCTACTTCCATAGAAAGAAAATAATATAATAATATATTAGGTTGGAGAGGACCTTACATTACTAGAACTAAACCCTTATGACCAAACCAAGATCTTAGAATCCATGTTCGATGAAATATCCCTTAGAGAGGAGGAAAAAGAATATCAAGATCTCAACATTAAGGAGATTAATTAGAAAATGAGATAAAACCATATCACCCATTAGTTTAGGTTAAATTTAGAGTAAAAAGACTGAAATACTCATTCTTTAATGATTTCCCTCTATAATACTACCATGTACCTTTTACAAAGTACTCATTACCTGATAATCCAAAGTAAAACCACCTAGGAACCTCGAGTCCCACTGAGTTCCTAAAGAATCAACTAGGTAGCCAGTGGTCTCAAGACCCAAGTTTTATTCACACTTTTTTATCTTAACCTTGCTCAAATTCCCTCACTTATTCTCATAATCCCCTTTAAACATAAAATAAACCCCAAAACATAATTTAAAAATGAAATTAAAAGGGTTTATATGGTTAATAAAGTTGGGGTCTTTACAAAGTACAACATGTAAAAGAATAATAAGTACATAATTTGAAATATGTATCAAGGAAAATAAATTGATAAAAGTAAGACTTACCTTAAATCCCTACTTTTCTACACATGATCTAACTCTCTATATAAAAAATTTAGGATTATTATACATTATTTTCAGAACTAAATTTATATTTATTTTACATAATACTGTTCATTTAAAATTTATTATTACCTATTGATTAATAATTAATCATTAATTTATAAAATTAATAATAAGGAGTTAAGTGTTAATAGATGCATTTGATATAGTTAGTGTTCTAATATTATTTCATGGAAGATATGGTGATGATTTATAATGAAATTTTTGAAATTTATCATTTTTTTGTGAATGTTGAATCAATTAGAATAATTGAATATATTAATGAAATTAATTATATATATATATATATTACCATTCTATATTTTAAAACATGATTTAAATCCCTAATTATTACCAAATTTTACCAAAATTTAGGTTTTTTATCATTTATAGCGGAAGTGTTATAACATCGTTCATGTAAGTGGTAAAACCGACCAAAAAAATGAACTATAACAAATCAACAAGTAAGAATATGAATTTATATAGTTGAAATATATTTTTTATAAAATTATTATAATTTTAATAATATATAATTAAAGTGCTTTATAAGATATTTGAAACAAGTATATGAGAAGGTAAATGTAAAAGATTAATAATAACTCATTACTTACATTGATTCAATTGCTATTTCTTACAACGTCTTCCCACAGAATGAAGAACTTTGTCCTACTTTTTACATTTAAAGGCTACCAAATGTGGGATAAGAATATAGGAGAGGTAATTTGGGAAATTATTCACAATAAAATCAAAGGATATAAGTGGTTTAGAGTGGGTGTAGAAGAACTCATTTTACAGGATAAAATGAGCGACATTCCCTTGGAAGCTTAAGTTTAGTGAAGGGTAAAGATGTAATAACAAGGGAATTAGGTAAGTTAGTTAAGAAAATATTGGTAATAATCATAGGATTAAATCTAACTCCTAATAAATTACTTATAAAATTAGTTAATATTAGTTTTGATAGGACTTTGATATGATTCCCTCCATTATAATATTGTCCGCTTTGGCTCACTGCTTCATACTTTTTCTTTAAATTGGTCTCATTGACCACCCAGGGGATCACTTCCATCTCATTATAAAAGGCCTTATGATGGGTAGGTGATACCATGGGACTTATATACCATTACTGATAATTCTCCACACCCTATGCGGGACTCGGGTCGAAGGTGTCATGATGTGATGCTCACTAGTTATGATGTGACACCTTGATGCCATGTAACTGGGTCATGAGACATATGTAATGAATCATAGGGGAACGCGTTTCATTTATGTGTGACTGAAAATATCTAGATCAATATTTCCCTAAGGAGGGAGGAAACCCACACCCATTGATACCAATTGATAGGACCTTGTTAGTAGCCCCTCTATCACAATATTGTTCGCTTTAGCTCACTACCTAATGGTTTTGCCTTAAACTAGGATAACTACCCACCGAGGGGCTCACTACCAACTCATTCTAAAGATTCCTTGAGATGGTGATGAGGTTTCATGGGACTTATATACCATTTATGAGACTCTTCCATTCCCAATGTGGGACTCGGGTCGAAGGCGTCATGGCGTAACACTCACTAGTCACACCATGATACCCTGCAATATAGTAGTAGGGCCTGAGACCCATGTTACAAATCACTAGGACACATAATAAATTTATATGGGACTATAAAATCTTATTATTAAAAACACGATCCATTCTATTTTACACCTTTTACCACTTTTTAATTTGTTTAATTATTTACCATGATAATTATTTTTTTACTAAAAATATAATATGAACCTTATTTGATGATTTATAAATTTTAATTTTAAATTTATAATCAATTAAATCAAATTAAAAATATAAATATAATAATATTAACTTTTAAAATAAAATATAAATTATTTAGTAAAAAATTGTTTTTATAAAAAAATGACTTTTAAACATCAAGTGTTCTCATTATTATTTCATATTAATTACTAATCATCACATGTGTACTGGAATATATATTTATACTTATAACCATTGAATTTTAATAAAATAATCCTTAAGAAATAATATATTTAGTTTTTTAATATAAAATTACATAACACATATTTTTTTATAAAAGAATCATTTTAAACATTAAATGATTTTATTCTTATATCTAACAAATTACTAATCACTATATGAATTTTATTTCAATTTTTTTATATATAAAGGATATATTTCATTAAAAATATTCATCAAAAGTTATTAATTTAGTTTATTTTGATAAAAAGACAAATTACATAGTTTTTTTAAAACCAATACTTTTTATTTTTAAATGATTTTAATCATTTTTATTTATTTAATAACTATTATTTAAACTCTATCAATATATTGGTATCATTTACTTAATTTTATAAATAAATTTAAATAAAATCATTATTAAAATTTTATAAAAATATGTTACATATAAAAATACACAATTTTTTGAAATTAAATTTTTTACCAATAAATAATTATCAATTTATATCATTCAATAATTAATTATTATTTAGGAGTTATATATAATTTATAATATTATACTAACTTTTATATATAACAATTAATCTATTTGGATTTGTGTAGATCCAATTACTATAAATCTTACGTCCAAATAACCGATGATTATATATCCAATGAACATATAACCGATGACTATATTACATTCTAATATATAAACTCACACACTTCGTCTAAATCATTCATCTTATTCTATAATTTCTTTTCTAAATATGATTATATTATTTCTACTATGTTGTATTATTTAATTAGTAATCATCAGTGATATGATCTTCAAGGCAGACCAGGATGTAAAAAATTTCAGTATTGTTGTATTTTTATTTACCTTTGGTTTTACTCCTTTTGTAATTATCCTATTTTTTTTAATTTATTTATAATTTAATATATTTAATTTTATATTGAAATATTCTACCTTAAAGTAATATTTTACTAATCAGTTTAGTTTAGTGTTGCATGTAAAATAAGTTAGTAAACACATTGAAATTATTTAAAGGTACTGCTACTAAAATTTTGGCATGTTACACACATGAACATAATATAAATAAATAAATATAAATATAAGTACATAAAAATATAGATAGATACACAGACACACATATATTAATATACATAAATATATCTAATTATGCATGAATATATATACATACATATAAGTATCTATACCTATATATAAAAATAATATATAAAAATCTATGTAAATATATTTAAAATATATAAATGTCTATAGGTATCCGTAAATATATAGAAAATATGAATATAAATATACAAATATATATATATATATATATGTATGTAAATATATATACTTATAAATTTGAATATTTTAATATATATATATATATATGTATAGTAATAATTAAATATATTCATTTGAATTTGTATATATCAATTATATTTCTATAATAAAAAAACATGAATTTTAAATATACAATGATTTATGTCATTACCAATAATAATTATCCCATTTTTTGATAATATTTTTAATAGAAATTCAAGTAAAAAAATGAAATTAAAAATTTAAAAATCTTTTCATCACATACCTAAACTGATTAAATAAATTCACATATAATTTTATTTTCATGATAAAATTTTAAAATTATTTACTTTCACATGTAAATAAACTCACTAAAGTAATGATTTATCAATGAAATTCATCAATGTCACCAAAATAATCCAATATTTTCTCCATGGTGACCTAAAAATTCATGATTTAGAGTTTATAAAAATTTAAGAAGATTTTTCTTTTTTTTTTTAAATTTAGGAAAATTAAAATTTTGATTAAATTAATAAAAATTCTTCTCTTCAAAAAAATATTGATTAAATTTTTTCTATGATTATACACCTATTATCCTATTAATAATGTATTTATTTTGTAATTATTAACATTTTTTTATATAAATTAGTTTTTTTAAATAATGTGTTGAGGAAAATTAAATATGAATTATAGGTATTTGGTTGTGTTTTCTTGGTTAAACAATGAAATTTAATAGAGGTTACAAATTTTTTCTTTATTCTAATTATTAGTTTTTTTGTATGAAATGTGAATTTACATGTGTTCTAAATATTATAAGTTGTAATATATTATAGCTAATATTAATTAAGATATTATAAAATTAAATTCTATAATATATTTCTAGGAACACATAGTTCTTATTTGGAATTTTTAAATTAAATTTCCTATGAATAATTTTATTACTAAAGTATTTAGTATTATTATTAATTAACAATATTAATGTAGGATAAATATTTCAATAATTATATGAATAAATATTTGATGTTGTATTGGGAAAATATTTAAAACAGTTTATGAAATAAATAATTGAAATATGTAATATGTGTTGTTATTTTGTTATTATATTCATATTATTTGATTGTGAATGATTTATTATATATATAAATAAATAATTATGTTTCAGTAGAAAATAGTTATATGGGTAAAAATTTTGAGATATATTTTTGAAAACATTTATTATTATTAATTATAATTATTCATTAGTGATGAAATATTATTTTACAATATCAATTATTTTGGATTTATTTTATTTTCATTGAAGATATCTTATAATATATCCTTAATAGACTCTATATATTTTCCTATCCTCTGAATATTTAAGAAGTTTCCATATTTTCTTCCAACTTTTCCTCTCTTTTTCATTTGAATTAAGCAAATAAATGTTTAAAAGAAAACTAATCTTATTTCTCTTTTTGATCGAGTATATTTTTCTTCCATGGTCATATTTTTTAATTTTTTTTTACAAAAGTCCAATATATTTACTCAAATTATTTATTAAGGAAATTTTATGTTATCATTTACATTTTTTAATGGTTAGAAAAGAATTTTTTTAGTGTTTTCCAAAAGGTTCATTTTTGGATTCCTTTACAACAAGTCAAAATGAATATTTTTTAATAAATATGAAGTTAACAGATTTCCCACCCCCAAAATTGTTTTATTATCTTTTATATTCTTCAATAATATTTCAATGTTTCTTTAAATAAAACTCTTTTATGAAATATTATGTTAATGTTTTTATTCCATTCTCCTTTATTATCCAAAGAACATGATTTTATTTCAAAACCAAAATTTTTGATAAATTTATGGTCATATTTTATCTCTTATTAATTTTTTGGATGTTAAATTTATCTTAAAACATTCACTTTATTATGATCATTTTTAACTAGAAATTATATTTCTCTTAAATATCCATATTTTTTTATAATGGATATGATTATTTCTTAAACCATATTCCATTTTATATACAATGTTTAACTATAAAGTAATTTTTTTGATTGGGGAAATATTAAAATTTTATATTCTTTACTTAATTCAGATATTTATTGATAAGTAATATTGTTTATGAATTAAATTGATAATTTAATATATTAGGAAAGCATTGGACATGCAGTGATGGATGGGGCATGATTATAGATAGCCCCTCAATGCATCAATAAGTCTCAAGAGAAATTCAGTTGGCCAAAATTATTGAATGGGTTTCTGGTATATACCTACCCATCGATTAAACTATCTTAGAAAAATGCCTTTATGGTAAATATGTCATGATTTTTGAGATCATGGGATCTAATATTAAGCATTTCCTTCCTTGAGAATCTAGTTATTATTATTATCCATGAGATTCGTCGATATTATCCATTGATGAATTTCATTCTCTTTGTAATTGATTAAATAAAATCTGTCTTCAATTATTTACCTTTGTATATTGATTATACCTTATTTACTAATGAAAAATTTTGTTGTATGTAACTCTTACTGAACATCTGAGAACAACCTTGATTTTTTTCCTTTCCCCAGGATATAAATAAGGATATTATAATAATATCAAGGATATAAGAATGTTTTATATGCTATGTATTTTATATTTCCTATGTAATATGAGAATCATATATGTATCTGGTTTTTGAAGACAAATAAATTGATCGGCCATTCATGATGATATAACTTATATCTTATTACAATGTAATAAAGTACACACCAGGTCCGAGTTACTCGAGTTGTGGTTTCTATGAATAATTAATTTTTATTATTCATCAGAAAATATTAAAAAAGAAGTAATGTGATATATATAAATATGTGCATGGAGTATTTCTAAAAATAATAATATATAAACTTATGATAGATAAAAATATTTTTTTTAAAAATATTTATAATAAACGAAATTTAATTATTTAATTATTTTTATTTATGGCATGAAAATTATTTTATAAAGGTTGTACATTTTTATATAATAAATGTTTAACTAAATAATGGAATGATAATTGAAATGTTTTATAATTAAAAATATTTTTAAGTTACTTTGAATTAGAATATTTATTGGGTGGTGATTATATAATTATGGGGATAGTTATGATTAGAGAAATTAATTTTAGAGGTAACATTTCTTGTAAAAATTGAGGTCATAGATGCAACCAATCTTCCTAAATCATTTTATACTTTTATTATTCATTTAATGTCTTTAAATTTGTTCTCAATAGGATTTTTTAGCCATTATAAATTCATAGTGGAAAGTGGTGATGTATTCCTTCCTTTATACTAACCCTTTTTCCACAACTAATGAATCAAATGGAGAATGATAATCTATAAAAAATTATTATGGTATGCGAATTTTATTTCTCTTCTTTTTCATCATATATAATTAAAGAATATTTTTTATTCATAGTTTATTGTTAAATCATGGTGTTTAAAAAATTCAATTATTTCTAAATGTTAATTTTTGAATATATGGTGATACTAGAATGAAATTTCATGTAAACAATTAAATCTATAATATGGTATTTACATTATGGTGTAAATTTGGTTAGAATCAGTAAAAATTAGTATTTTTATGTATTTTATACGAATTTAATAGAAAAATAATGATAATTATAATAATAAATGATAAATAAATAAAGGGGAAAAGATATGAGTCTTAGTGGGGTTTTTAATGTCAAAACCCCTATGATGTAGGGAAGTGAGGCAAACACTCGACTAGAATAAATTAGATTTTATCAATGAACTATTTTAATGAAATTATATATATATATATTATTGCTAAAATAACAAGTTAAATTATGATTAATTGGAAATTTAGTGACTTTATGGAATAATATTTCATAAAAGGAAAATTCAACACTCGAATGCATGTTTGTGATAGTACAATTCTTCACATAGGGATTCATTTTTCTATGATTTGAATCTGATGCGTACTTTAATGTTATTATAATTATTAGAACTTTAATTCAAATAAAGTTCTTTAGTGACTTAATTTATCCCCAAAATTGATGTTTAATAGAGATATTAAATTTTATTGAAAAAATTAAGAATTTGTAAATTCAAATTTATTAATGTGTTAGAAAAGAAAATAGACTACGCCGTTAGGTTCAATTAACACTTGGTTAAGTGTTTTATAATTTTTGTTCATGGTTACATTGTTGTGCTATGTTGGAAAATAATTTTTAATGATTTATTAAAAATAAATAATAAATAATTAATAGATTAACCAAACCACCTCCCCATTTATATTAATATTTTAGAGGGATTAATGGAGGATCCAGGGTTTTGGTAGATTAAATCCACCACATCAGAAACCCGCTGTATGGGAGTTCTTGGTTGGATAACATTAAATCCATGCATATATGCTTGGTTCTTTGATTCTAACATGTATTTATTTAGATTAAATTTCACACATTTTTTTATTATAAAACCCTTTAATTATGTAATTAAATTCAAGCATGATATTATTTATGTCAAAACAAACCCAACACCCATAAATTATTTAAATACAATTAACATATTTAGAGAAATTATAGAGGAAAGTTCAAGGGTACTTTTTGAAAAATCATTGATATAAATTTTCAGTTGATTGATTATAAAAACCCAATAGATATGGTTATAAATACCAAAATGAGGAAAATGTAACACCATTTAAATAAATCTAATCATATTTTTAGATTGAGATATATTTTAGAAATAATTATCTTCCTTATTCAATTTATCTGTAAGAATTATGGTACATGATAAGTGAATATTGAGAAAATAATACTTGATATATAATTATGGGGTTGAATTTTTCTAGGGTATAAAATTTAGTGTTCATCCATGGTGTTTAACTATGATCAAACCACCGAGGATGATGGTGTGTAATAAAGATATGGTTGTGGGGGTAGTAGTGTTAAAGTGAATAAGCATAGCCTTTATTATAAATGATTATAAGGATAAAAAATTCCTTATAACCCTAAAACCCTTGGTAATTCTATACATTAGTGGAGGTATGCATATCCATCAGGTCAAGGTAATCAGTCAGTGTAGTAGTTACCATGTTAGACTTAGTTGAGGGTGATTCAAAGTTCAATGTTACCAGGCCATGGTCTTATGATGACAATGTTCAAACAACATCATGAATAGGATTTATGGTTACATGACATGTGTATGTGGACCATTAAATCTTCTGATTATGCATAGGTAGTTATCTTGAGGTGAAAAATGGGAGGGAGGATACACTACATAGATGAGATCATTCGATCAAATAATCAAACGACAAGGATTGAATGTGTTTTTTCAGTGGGGTGGAAATTTTATATGCATATGGGTGATACATGGAACACCTAGATAATACAAATTATCCTTAGACACATTACAGTGTGGTGCAATTTTTATTTGAGGAGTCCTTGAGACATATCATATCTAATGATACCATGTTTGGAACATTTAAAGACCATTTTATGGGATATTTAAGTTGAGGATGATAAAATAACTGAGAAAAATATTATTATGAAATAATAATAATTTAATAATGTTGAATACAATTGATAGAATTATTTACCACTTTAGTCCTTTAAGAATTTAGTTATAGAAGGTAACAACTCAATAATCAATGATTTATAGGATCAAAGTGTCATGTTTACTTGAGTTGATCGCATAAACAATTATTATTTATTGGAATAATAATATTTTGAGAAACGATGTAAAAATAGAAAAAAAGGAACCTTAATTAATGAAATAAATTATTTATTTAATCATGAGAGGTGGTGAATGGTCCTTTTTTATGAATCAATGGATGTTATCAAGGGTTACACAAAGAAAAGAGAATCATTTAATTTAATAATTATTTATCTTCAATTATATGGAAAAACTTATGGAGATTATAAATTCATTATGGAATAATAAATTTTATAATATGACCATACAAGTATAGAGTTATTGAGAATAAACTATTTATTAGAAAAGGGATGGTCTGCATTAGTGATGATAAAATAGGATTATAAGAATGTTAAATGAAGGTGTTATCAAGGTAATAAATCTACCTAACCATATTGGTAGTGATTAAAGAATTAATGAAATATTTAAATATGATATCAAGAATAAAAAACTATAGAGTTGATCAAATGATATAATTGAATCCATTTATATCAAGACATGTAATAGATTTTATTAGGATGATAAACGTGGAAAAAAGGATTGAATTATAAATAGGAAGTAATTATGGATATAGTTAGAAGTTAATACTTGGGATAGAATAATGATACGGCACTATGTAAGGGTATTCCCTCAGATGGCATGACATAGTCATGAATTAATTGGAGGGACATAATGAAAATTTTATGAATTATGGGAAGAGAATGAGTATTGGTTAGGATGAACATAAAGAATAATGTTATGGAATCTTTGTGGTGAATTTTTAGGTAGCTTGACATTGATTGGTAACTGAGTATAAGAACCTTGAGTTAGATTTAATGACTTATATGTGTTCCATGAGGATGAAGACATATCCTATATTATGATATGAATAAATGAATAATTCAATAAAAAAATTAAATTATTATTGAATTATCATTCAGTATTTATGAATTTAAAAAGTGGTAATGTATTGAGGAGGATATAGTACTTGGATTTCTACTCAAGGATTATTGTTAGACTAATAAAAATATCCTTGATATTGTTGAGGCGTTTGATCTGTGTGTGTGTATAATCACCATCGTGATGTTATAAATACCTTTTCAAATGAATATTGATGAAAATGGGATACTGTAGTGGATTTCTATTACACCCACCCTTCGACTAGGGTTAGAGTGAGATGAATGTGACCTTAACTTGTATCACCCATTGATCTGTGTAGATACTTATGATGACATATGTTTATATGTATTACCATACACCAACTTATCTAGGATGATACATGTTATATATTTATAAGTGGTAATTGTATATGATTAATTCCTCCAATATCACTAGTTCAATATTGGTGTAGATGTGTAGTTTCTCTAGTATCCTTGATATGAGAACATAATGGATCAAATATGTGGATATGAGTATTTCTTCCATCATACCAGTTGAAAGAATGTTATGGGTGAAAATTCAACCAATTGGTGACACCCTTCTCTCCCCCAATAAGGATCAAGGTGGAAAAGGATACATTATATATCATCTCTCCTCTCAACCATTTCATTAGGATTTAAGGGGAACTGATGTTTAACTATAGTACTTTAGATGTGTATTTATTCTAGTATTAAAGTAAAATTCTTTATCTATAGATATTTGTATTTCTTCTAGTGTCAAGATATGTATTTGTTTCTAGTTTTAGAGATGTGTTTTTCCACCCTTACTTTCGTGATAGATAGAGATTCATATTTCTTCTAGTACTTAATATTGGTGGAGAGTTTCATTTCCTCCATAATATTATAATTAGTGAATTTTGGGTGAATTGTATGATGTAAAATTTATAAGTGATGTAAGAGATAATTTTTTTTTCTTTGTTATAGTAGAACATTTTTATTTGGTATGTGTAATGAATCCATTCTATAAATATAATGATTAGTGTTAATAAATATTATTTTAAATGAGTCTAGTAATGTCATATGGTATAAAATTTAGTTATTATAGATGGTTGTAGCTACAAAATTTTTATAGGTTTGGAACACTACTTGGGATGACCATACTGATTATTGTTATACTCACCCCTATATGAACACATATGCATTGTTTGGATTTTATCCATACAGATCAGCTGATGAAATGGATGGATAATCATAGTTGATGAATTTAGGTTGTTGATGTGGATAACTAGTGGAGTAGATATCCCTTGATTATGACCACCATTGTGTCATCAATGTCTGATATTTCACCTACTCATGTTTTCATGGTTGTATATGGTATTTCCATTTATATCAGTTCACATCATATTCTATATATGTATATATATTATAAATTGTTCAATATTATTTTTCATGCATTTCATTATGAATGTTCATGTATGATAACATGTTTCATGTTGATTTGGAGGTAATGCCTCTCTTTTTGTGTTAATACCTCAACATTATTTTCTATCCCCTAACCTATTGGAGGAGGGATTGGGGAGTTCACCTTCTAGTGATTTGAGATATGAAAAATTAGTATCTATGTGATATGATAGACTTTAGAGTTAGGAATGTGTGATGATTTTTGGGATAGCTTAATCTCATACTTATTAAGGATCCCTAGTATGTGTATAGAGGGAATTGCAAAGTAGGAGGTGATCGGTGTATTCTTGAGAATGACTCTTATTTCTAACAAAAAACAAAGAACATAGTGCATGAACTAGGATTGTTAGGGGAGATCATGCATCATATAGATACATGTAATGATTTTTTTTTATTTTTGGATTAATTTAATTTCATACAAGAGTAGTCTTCAAGAACCATATTTTTGGGATATATATTAACGTCAAAATATTTATTATGAGTTTGAGGTCGAGATTCTATCTAGGAGACAATGGAAAGATATTGTGTAAAGTATATATTTTTTATCGATCAAGACTTACCTCAATCTTATATTTTAAATACTTGGGACATTTATAGGGATAAAATAGAAAATTTACTTTAATAGAAAACGTCAAAAAAATTATTCAATATTTTAATTGATTATGAGGTGTGGATTTTTCCCTTACGTTGAGACTGTGTGAGATTACAGGAATGAAAGATCCTCAATAAAAATATCTAAAGTGTAAATTTTTTTTAGTCTTAACACCTATTATTATGAAGAAATGATTATATTTACAAAATAGTGACTCATATTTGGAAACTAAGACCATGATTGAGACCAGAACATGGGGTTTAACCTAGGAATTCTATAACTTTCATTATCACTAAGAATCTTGCATGGTTTTAATCATGGATGGATTAATTATTTAAATTATTTATTTAAATTTATAGATTTATTAGTGAAAAAATGTAGGGGTATTCCTTTATATTATCCCTACTATGTCAGTCCCCAGGTTTAGCTATTCTCATCATTTGAAAAAACTAGGTTAAGGTAAAGGGATCAGATTATTGTGAAGATAACTTTGTAAATCATGAGGCCAAATTTGCAGTAATGAATATTATCTAATCTTTCAGTTATGAAAATTTATCAAAGTGGTTACAATTTTTTCTTGAAGTAATTATTTTTTAATATTTATTTTCTCCCCATTCTACATGTTCTTCATGAAAGGAAATATTATTATTTAGATGATTTTCATGTTGTATGGCCTTGAAGATAGGAAAATTTATTTTATACTCAGATTATTTAATTTTTCTTCATTCTTATCTATGAATTGTTTTTTATACCGAAGACCAATGTTTGGGTTCTGAATAACCATGATTTCCCATCATTTTGAATTTTTATTAGATTTCCTCCACCGTTCTTTACACATTTGGAATTTCCCTATAGTTAATCCTATAATTCAAATTAATTTGTCTGATTTGAATCATGATTGAATCCTTATAACTTTTGTGATTATTGAAATTTGAAAATAGAATCTATGTCAAGTGTAATGATTCTTATATGACGGAGGATTATGATGGCAAGGAGGTGAAACTTATTCCCCATGAAGTGATTTATAGGTAATGAGCGACACATAATAAAGATGGAGAATTTTATTTCTAGAAATCAGTTGTTGGAGATATACTTATGAAAGCATCATGTACTCAATTAGGGAATTTTATGATGTTTTTTGTATTTTTTTAGTGAAATAAGAGGATATTTGGAGATTTCTATTGAGGTGTTGAATTTTGTTTAAAACACCTGACTACATAGTGTGTAGTTGCAAAGAACACACACCATGTTTCATGTGTGTTGTGGTAGGTAGGGTTTCAAAGTTATTTAAATATCAAACATTTTATGATTCATGGTACATGTCGTGTATTCCCTAGTAAACCACATGGATTTTAAAATGAGTACATGCTCAAGTGGATATTTTTTCCTTACACACCATGTAGGTTAATACTACACATCATGTTCCAATATAACATTACTTGACTTGTAAGGTATTTAATAAGTATCCTACTTGGATATATAAATTATTTAGTATAACAAAAATATCATGTATATATCCTTTTTATTCTATGTAGTATTCTAATACATTATTGGAAGGGTGGTGAAGGGTGACACACTATGTACCCCTATAGAGCATGCTATAAACATTCCCAATCTAGGTGACTCTTCATATCTTGTTTCTTGGGACATATGTTTGGAAATGTTAATATTACATCCTGAGTGTTTTTCCACATAGAATATGATGGTAGCCTTCTCTTAAAAATCATTACGTGAGATATGGGATAATACAAGTTGTTTACTCTCTTTGGATCTATAGATCTTAAATTTGGTTTCATGTATGATGATCAGAACATTATAAAGACAACAAACATCAATGGTAGAAAAATTGTTTCATGACATAGGATCCACTCACTATCCTTAAGTTTATTTGGTATTTCACCCATTAGAACTGGGATACCTTACCTATAGATCAGTTAAGGTCATAATTTTACCCATATAGATACATGGATGGTATCCTATACATGTGGATTAGATAAGTTTGGTATTAATCCCACTTATGCAAGAATGAGATCCTCAATCTATGGAGTTATAATTTCACCCACCTGAGAGATTAGATAGGACTAGGATCCTCCATTAGAGCTGGTATTTACACATAACTACATAGAGTGAAGGGATCCTCCACTACATTTTTGAGAGGCTACATGGGTTGTTTAACATGTAAAGATGAATACATAATTAGTGGTATAATTTTAATTGACAAGAAGTTATGATACTTATCACAAGGTGAGAATGAATTAATGATTAGTATATTCCCCTTATTAGGTTCTGCCTATGCTATAGTGGTTGGAAAGGATGATTAGTATAGAATTATTCAGGGATTTTTACCCCTTGGGACCCCATGTGTTTCCTTTGAGATGTGGCATACAATTGGTTATTGAATCTAGGATTCATATACTCTTTAATGATTTTAGTTTTCTTGTTTTATCATGTAGAATTCATATATAGTATTATAGTTGAGATTATTAACACATTCCTTATTTCCTTGAGAATTATATTTTTAGGGAATATCTAGAATATTCTTCCACAATATTTTTTTAATTACTCATTAGTAATAGGATCTTTGAGCATACTAGTTGTTATGTTTTTCCTCTTTATATTCTTCTTAGACACCTCTCATACCAATATTTGAGATGACTTATTAATTTTTGACCCATTTTTGGGTTTTTTTGGTTTCCCTACTTATTATGTTATACCCACCCCTATATGAACATTATGTTGACACATGTTGTGTTTTTGTAAATAACCCACATGTTCATAGATGGTTTGTATGGATATAGAGTTAACATGTATTGTTTAGAGTGGAATATTATATATTCTTGGTGATTCATTATAGAGAATGATAATTCATAATGCTGAGGGTTACCACTACTGCTAGTGCGTAATCTAGGAGTACATATATGATAGAGGAGCTTCTTAAAGTTTTATGATTTAGAGGCTTTTACAGTACATAGTTTTCCTTGTACTTATCATATGGTATGTACTTGTACTAATTTTCTCATGCATGTATTTTTTTAGTACAATTTAGTTCATTTGATTATATATATATATATATTGCTGGTATCTTAGATTATATTATGCATTGGAGATGTGATTGTTTCTGGTTGTTATAGGACATGGACTCCCATGTTGTGAGATATTACTACACAGTTCTAGAAATGATCCCCTAACCTATTAGAGATGGTATTGGGAAGGAAATAATGGACTAATACAATCCTAGTTAGGACCCCAGTGGTTCGGGCCATGTCAGAGTGGTATTAAAACAAGTTTATCCAAGAGATAGAGTTTGGAGTTAGTGGTAATGTGGTAAATGCGTTGGGAACATAGAGAAACTACGTTAAGGGTATCCTAAGTTTTTTTATCAGAAAAAGGAGACTAGTATAGGTTTGAAAAATGATGTATCCTTTCTCCAATAATTTGGTATCCTAATAATCTACCCAAACCTTTTGAGAATACTTGTATGGTGTATAAAATTTGGTACATGCATAATATAATTATCAGTAATGATCTTTTATGTTATTTTTGTGTCAAATATCCTAGATATTCTTGAATACTTATGGGTTAATCCTATTAAATAAATGGTTCTACCCACTGATAGATAGGTTATGTATAGAGTTATGGTTATTATGAGACTATGTCTATAGATTTTATTTCCTATACCTAGATGGTGAGTGATAAGGTGTTTCTTCAAGAATTTGGTTGAGAGATATCCTTCCCTATGATCTGAGGCATATTACCACCCCTTCATTCTTAGTTTGGGATTATTTTGGAGTAGATGGTACATTATTCTATGCTAGATGATGATTCCATTAGTTGGATATGGTTTTTTTCTTTCTAATGATCAATATGATCCCAATCCTTGAGTGAATGGGAATAAACTATAATATGGGACTCATGTTTCTATTTGGTTAGACATTCACTAAACATATGATTATTATTTCATTTTACTCCTCACATGACACCATGAATCTTTAGAGAGTGTTGTTCATTTTCCCTAGTTTTAAATAAAAATACTCTACCATGGATATATTTTGAAATCTTTATCAGAGATGGTGTTTTTATCAGAGGATATTGAACATTCCTCTTGGTGGTTCAACCCTATGCAAGTATGATTTGAGGCCCTCATACCTTACTTGGTGTATTTTGGGTATATTTTTTGAAGGACTTGTTCAAGATCTATATTCCAGGTGAAGACTTAAGAGGAAATAATTATGATATGTGGTCATGCCTTTATGCACCAAAACTTATACAAGGTTTCGTGAGTGATCATTTGATTGTGGTGAATCCATGGCAGAGATTCACCCCATTCACAGGAGAAGGTTATATTTTTACCTGAAGGTAGATCTGGTGGTGTTGTAGACAAACCTATCCATTGAGGTTGTTGATGAGACCATAAAATTCCTCGTTATAGACCATATGGACAACTTGGGAGTTTTTTATTTGGGATTTGGTGGAGCATGATTAGTTAGAGTTGGATGAAGAATCAATCCTCTCACATGACTTCCACATATTCTTAATTCATGTTCAACATTTAGTGTTATAATAAGAGATTAGGGATGGAGATCACACTGGATACCTATGGATAGACATTAACAGGTGTGAATTTGAGTATGATTTGTGTCTGTTCATAGTTGACTTACATGTCAGTTGATTTGGAATGATATACTCATCCTGAACTGTATGTTCAAGGGATGGATATTTTGATGGAACCCCTAGCTTAACCATAGCTTAATAAGGAACTAAAACTGATAGGTGAATGTTATTCAATCACCCCTTTTGGTGATGTGACTCTATCCTTATTAAAGTATGAGGTCTATTCAGATATCTCTCATGGAAGAGAAGAGGTGTTGTGGTACCCACACTGGTGTGACATAGTTACCCATAAATCATACCATCAAAGGGTTTAAATTAAATTTATGGGGTAATTCTTATTTTCTATAGTGGGAAAGACCCCACCCTCAGGGGTAGAAAATAGATCTTACCCTAAAATGTTAAGACAACTAACCATAATCTTGTAAGAATGGATTTTCACTAGGGTTTTGGAAGTGAATTTGTTTCCTATAAATTATATGTAATATTCGAGTAAATTTTAACGGTTTAACTAACCCTTGATAATAGGTTAGTGTATACACTAAGTTTCATTTTGGGGATGAATTTTGAATGTTGATGAATTGGATGGTGAACTCATATAATGAGATTATATAGCTTACACAATGAACTTTCCCTTGAGATGGATTAAGATGAATCCTATTAGGAATGTGGAGGATTATCAAGTGTTACCATGAGATAATTTTATGAATAGAAAACACTCATGGGATGTGGTTTGGTTTCATGTAGTAATGCTGGATTTCATAAAGATGAAGCCATGGTGGATGATGAGATCATAATGGTGTATTAGTGGTGTGGTGGTTAAGATTTCTAAGTGGATGAACTCACACTTATAAAAAAGTGGTGGTCCATGGAAAGATAGATTTAGGATAGTTGATTATTATGTACGAAGGAAGATTCTTCTCATATTCAATCGACAATGGTGTCCCCAAACTCTCCCATTGTGTGTGAGAGGACATGATAATGGCAGTGTTAGTTTAGCAATTTTGTGTTCTTAAATTTTCTATAACATTTTAATAGTATGGGTTCTTAGAAGGTGAGGGTCCATTACTCAATTCCCTAGGCGGATAGTGCTTTTATCATATTTCTCTTATTGGTTGTGGTAAGTGGAAATCTAAGTAGATAACACTCTAGAAGGGAATATTCCTTAGAGTGTTTTTACAAGAGAATCATTGTGGGTGTACCCACCAC
Organism: Viscum album; assembly: GCA_963277665.1. Taxonomy (NCBI): domain Eukaryota; kingdom Viridiplantae; phylum Streptophyta; class Magnoliopsida; order Santalales; family Viscaceae; genus Viscum; species Viscum album. Next base: position 659,296,438 of record OY728138.1, read on the forward strand.
ATGGAAACAATTTATATGTGATGGAATCAAAGGTTTTCTCAAGATTTTTGGGTTTTTTTTGGTTTCTTAAGAATGTGTTTTCCTAGGGTCGAGCCAACATAGCATGACCATCTGAATAGCCAGGACCACTCACTTTAGATTGTGGCGGATTGGGAAACCCGACAAGAATAGGTGAGATGTTGGGAAGTTAGTGAGTTTTGTGTTGTGTATGATGGTATTTTTAGTATCTTTCTCAAATTATTGAAAAAATAAAACTGAACTATATTCGATAGTGGGATCTAGTCATTTGATGACTAATATATGAATGAGGTATTTCCATAGATGTTTGTTTATAGGGTTGAGAAGAAGGAAATGTTGTTCTTGTGTATAATGATAGTGGTGATGTAGAATGTTCCTAGTTGGTAGGTGATAGTAGAGGAGTTGATGTGAATCCTACAGAGCATTTGATTTTCATATTTTCTAGTAATGGTGTGGAATCTGGTAAGTTCCTAATGTTTTGATGTAACATAAATGGATTTCCCTTATATGATAACTATACAAAATTATATTTAAATATTGAGAATGAGGAACTCACAACAGATATTGACCTTGATGATGAACCATTTTCAGATGAATTATAGAGGATTTTGGATTCTTTTAATTCCATGTGGTAGTATGATGTTTGGTTTGAGATATATTTTCAGTGCAGAAGATTGGCAAGGCTCACGCAGGGCTGATGTATGTTTTCACTTTTTTCTTTTCTTCAAGATGGGATTGATCTGGTATATTTTTGAATGAGAGGTTATTTTCTCCATTAGTAGTTATGAAATGGGTTCTATTAGAGCTTGAAAGTTTGAAGATGATGGAAGTATGTGTGATGGTGGTATGTTTCCATACAATGATGTTTTGTGAGTTTTTTCTAGGTTAACATAGTAACACTAGAAACTCCCTTAACCTAGTTACCTAGAGTCAGTGCATTATTACATACATTGGGCATGATACAAGGAATCATGTCCCGAAAGACCAATCAGTTTATTATTATTGGAAACAAGATACATATATAAGTTCAACATTACAACATGGAAAGAAATACCATACTAATTTATTCCATTAGAAACATACATGCCTCTTAGATTATGCTTGCAAGTCACTCATAACTAACTTCTTCATATCTTGGGAAAATGAAACATAAGAAAGGGGTGAGATCAAATGCTCAGTAAGGGTAATCAATACAGTGGAAGATAACATAAACATTTGGCATGATGAATAATTCAAAACACATGCCTTTATAAATAATAAACATGAACACTTTATGGCAGGAATATGAGCTGAGTAAATAATTCCATAACAAAACATAGTCATGGGCATTCTACTAGTCGAATAACCACATGAACCATCATTATTATTTTCATAATGAGGGAATGAATAATGCCAGACATTCTCAAACATTTTGTCAAGGCCACGACCAAGACGTCTAAAAACGATTAAGGCCTCGGCCAAAACCATATATCAAATTAGGAAAGGCCTTGAACAATTACATGTATAATTGTCTCATTAGACCTATCGATGCACCAAGGATCTATAGTGGGCTCCACCCGTCACAAACTAATTCCAATACATTCCTCATATGAAAAGGTTGAAACATAATAAAAACATTCGTATTAAAACTAGCATACGAAATGTCAATACTTTAACCATAAAACATGAATGGTATAAAAATAACACATCCACAATCAAACATATCACAAAACCTTCAATACAATATGGAATATTTAAATCATAATAAATCAACTTCAAACAAGTTTAAAATCCATCAAAATATGTTGACATAGATGAAATGAAAACTATTGGAAAGAAATACTTCTTTCTATTTTGAAACCATTTAAGTGTCACATAATTATAAAAGAAAATATTTATTTTGAATATATTCTTATAATATTTTAAGGGAATCTTCAATGATGTTATAACGGTGGAAAATTGCTGCACCTACCGTATAAGTTAAAAAACATTCTTAACATAATTTTGTCGAAAAAGTCATAAAGTACCCTGTTTAGAAAATGATGGAAAAATTCCTTTCAAAACATATAAGGTCGAGTAAGGGTATAAATGAATTTAACCCATAGTCTAGTAAATATTATTTTTTTGAAATACATTTTTAAGAAAACATGGATTTGGATGATAAAGAGGTCCCAATAGATACTTACGTAAATACAACCTTGAATAATAAAGAGATTGTGAAATTAACCCTTACCTTGTAATTTTCCTTAGTCAATGGTATGTTAACCTCATAGATAATAATTAAAACATTTTTATTAATTATAAAATAACTATATACATAAATATGATATCATATATGATCCTATAATATTTCTTTGTTAATAATAATTCAGTAGTATCATTGTTTCAGGTGTTAACTGATTCATTTTTCTTTATATGCTTAGTTACGTAAGATATGTTTGTTATAGATAGGATGTATTTGATTCATATACAGAATGATATTATGTTCATAAACATTATTTTTAATCATAAAATAAAAATTATTCTTGAATGATTACAATGGAGAAATTAATCTCATCGCGTTCGTGGAGGCGGTAATCCATACATACGCACGAGTGATAATATCATTATATTGATGGTAAAATAACATGTAATTGGATGGTATATCATATATAAAGAATAAATAACATGTTATATTTATTATTTACATCAGTTATACTCATTATTATACCCATCCAAATAATTAAGTGTTTGAATAACAAACTACACCACAACGTGGAGACGGTAATCCATACGTGCACACGTATGGTGAATTTTTCATTTATAGGATGGATAGAATAATGAATATGGTTGTACCATATTTATAATAATATCACAATATATATAAGATACTGGAGTTATTATTTTATAATGGAAACAACAAAGAAACAGGAAGTGGAAGAAGAAAAAAACTTGAAAGAGGTGGCGAAATATTTACCTCTTCTTCAGGTTCTTCATTTTGATTTGATCAAAAGGGATCCTTAGGTTGGATTTATGACCCAAGGAAGGAATCTAGGATTAAGAGAGTAAATTTGGGAGGATATTTGGGTAGGTTTTGGCCGATCCAAAAGCCTTTGGAGGTGTGAAATTAAGAGAAGGGGAAGTGCCCTTTTTTAAGAGAGGTGAGGGTCACTTTAGGAAAAGCTTGAAATATTATTTTATAATAAAATTATTTTCGGTTTCTCATGGCTCCAAAATGAATTATTTAAAGGATAAGGTGAGGATGGGTTGATAAACTATCAAACAATAGGTTTTATACAGGTTTTCGTTACCCTATTAACCTTATTTTTTAGATTTAACTCTTAGTTAAATAGTTTGACATTTACCGTGTCTCATTGTATTTTTATATTATATGGGTAATAAACTTAATATAACAAGACAAGCGAACTATAAGTGGTTCATTATATATATATAACCTTATATACGTCCTTTCGATGAACCTTAGATTTTTAGGAATATTATATCAATTAATAATATAGTATTCGTTTTAAAAAATCAATTATGTCAATTTTGACACTATTTAGTATTTGGTTTTTGTGAAAATCATAACAACATGATTACTTCAAAAAAAATTATTTAATCAACCCTAAAATGACATATTAACCTATAAAATTAGTTTAATTCATCAAAAGTCTCAAATTACATTTATTTGGATATTATAATATAAATTATTTTAATATTTCATTAATAAGGTAATTACTGCATCATCATTGTGTCATAAATAAATTAAATTATTTAATGTCTAAAAATTATAACTAAAATACCATTATGTAGGAAATATTTTTATATTTCTAATGAATATTTATAGTTTAATTTATATTTTGTACAACCGTATATTAAAAATGGTTTAGTTATTAAACTTTCAATTTAACCCTTTTAACTATTATTTAAATAAAATAATAATAAATGTCCTAATATAATCCAAGTGGATCAAATAGGATAATATTTTATTCCTAAGGTTGTTTTGGGTCGAATTATACTTATATAATAGAATTAGGGCATGTGTTAGGGTAATTATGATATCATTTTTACCATTAATTACCCTATTTACTTTTAACTGTGGTAAATAAAAGTCAAAATTTACTATTCACAAAAAATTATTTTCATATTTTTGAACCACATTTTACTTACTGATATTAATCGTGTCTCCCAGATTTTTGAAATTCAACTCACAGAAGTGGTAAAATTAAGTTTTATGAAAAATTGCAAATGCTCCTAGGAGGTGGGTAAAAGAGGGTAAAAAGTTCGATAAAATTATATATATCTAAACTTATTATAAAATGAATCCAATGAATTACGTTTAACATATATAGTTATTACGTATCTATTTTTACCTAAAATAAAATAAAATAAAATAACTAATTGTTTAAATAAAAATTCGATTTTAACCAATAACGCAGTGTTTTTCACTATTCATCAAAAATTGAAAGTTTTCAGAAAAATACCAAAAATTCACCCTAAGTTAATTTCAATATTAAAAATTCAAAAATGAAGTCCATTTTAAAAAATAAAAATAATAAAATTTCTAAAAGTGGGTATTACTATTCATAACAGCTAGTTTGATTGGTCGCGGTGTGTTAGAATCTCGAAGTTGCGTACAATGCAAGCTATTGCATTATTCAAAGGGAAACGTACTGTGGATGCTTGGGGTGTTACATTCTTCCCAACTTAAAATAATTTCATCCACAAATTTTCTAGAATATTACTGCATAAAAAGATTTGGGTGGTTTTTCATTATAAGTTCCTCGGGTTCCCACGTTGCCTCTTCCATCTTATGGTTTCTCTATAGAACTTTTACTAGAAGAGTCGTCCGGTTTCCCAGCACTTGTTATCTTGTATCAAGAATCTTGACAAGATCTTCACAATAAGACAGATCAGGTTCCAATTCAATTTCCTCATAGGTGAGTACATGTGTTGGGTCAGGCATGTATTTTCTCCACAGTGATACGTGGAACACATCGTGAACTTTGGAGAGACTTGGCAGCATTTCCAAATGGTAAGCCACAACCCCAATTTGTTCTAGAATTTATAAAGTTCTGATGTACCTGGGAATTAATTTACCCTTATTAATAAATAGTATAATTCCCTTCCATGGATATACCTTCAAGAAAACATGACCTCCTACCTGAAATTCTAAATCCTTCCATCGTTTATTGACATAGCTCTTTTGCTTACTTTGAGATGCTTTGATGTGGGTTTGGAAAATCTTCACTTTTTTCAATGTTTCCTCAACAAGTTCTAGGCCTATGGGTTTTCCTTCACCAACATCATCCCAACAAGTTGGTGTGCGACATCTATTTCCATATAATGCTTCTTATGGTGCCATATGAATACTTGAATAAAAGCTATTGTTATAGGAAAATTCTACCATAGGTAAATATTGATCCCACATACCTTGAAAGTCAAGTGAGCAGGATGTCAACTTGTCTTCTAAGGTTTGAATAATCCTTTTTGATTATCCATCAGTTTGAGGGTGGCAGGCAGTGCTCAAATGAAGTTCAGTATCCAGGAATTTCTGAAGACTTTTTCAGAATCTTGATGTAAAACATGGATCACGATCAGAAACAATCGATAGGGGTACTGTAAGAAGTCTTGCAACTTTATTAATATACACACTACCACAAAAATAGTTTTTCCCAGCGCCACACTTTTATCAGTACTAATGAAAAAGCACTGATAAAGGGGGGGGGGGGGGGTGTACCTTTATCAGTGCTAAAAAAGAACTGATAAAGGGTATCTTTATCAGCGCTAAAAAATCCCTGATAAAAGTACCCCTTTATCAGTGCTTTTTCGTTAGCGCTGATAAAGGGGGGTCTTTATCAGTGGTTTTTTTAAAAGCGCTGATAAAGGGCCTACTTAAAAAAACAATTCATTAAATAATATATATTAATATATTAATATTTAAATATATAGATATAGTTATATTGATATAAATATAATATATAATTTTTAAATATATTTTAGATAAGTATAAATATAAATTTACACTTAATATACTTAATATATAAGATATTTAGTGAAAATGGATTATAAAAAAATTAAAAAAATATTTTTAATTAATAATTTGCTAATTATTATAGATTAATAGTCATTTAATAACAATTTGAAGACTAAAAAAAAAGATCTAAAATATGTTGAAAACGCAACTCGAACTTCAAATTGCCATAACTTTTGATCCGGGTGTCCGTTTGATCTCTACCACATATCAAATCGAAGCCTGCGATGAGATATACATCTTTGTGACCTAGGGGACCTCAATAATGGTTTTTTTGAGGCCAAAAAAGGCCCATAAAGCCTCCAAAACTGAGTTTTTTGTCGGGGTACCCCGATTTTTTAACATTTTATGGATTTTCAGCCTCGTTTAAGGGGGTATTATTGGATTTTTTTTGGTGGGGAACGAATTTATTCCAAGTTATTACGTTCATATTGATATTATTGCGTTTAAATTTTATCGTTTTTTATAATGAACTACTATTTATAATCAAATATATAACAATATATACATATTTTTTATATATTCACACATAAAAATTTAATTATAAATATAAATAATAAAATATATTTACATATAAAATATATTAACTTTATCTAAATAATAACTAATATCCATTTTATTTAAAATACAAATATATGAATATTTATATACATATATATTAATCTAACTATATATATATATTCATCTAACTATATATATATATTATTATAACTACATATATATATTAATATTACTATAAATATATATATTAATATCACTATAAATATATATATATTAATACAACTATATATATATATATTAATATAACTATATATATATATTAATATAAATATATATTACTATACGAATAAATATAACTATATATATATATATATAAATAGAGATATATATTAATATAACTATATATATATATTAACATAACTATATATATATATTAATATAAATATATATTACTATAAGAATAAATATAACTATATATATATATATATATAGATATCATGAAATCTAAAACAAATCAAAATAGAGGATTAATAAGGACTTAGGCGCGCAGGGGAGAGGTCTCGAGTTCAAAACCTGGTGGAGGCAGGGGGGGCGCGCGCATGGGGGAATATGGGAGCTAGCACTGATAAAGGGTGGAGGGGGTGTGTGGGGGAACTGGAGGGGGTGGGGGGGGGGGGGGGGGTGGGGAAAAAAAGTGCTGTAAAAGGGGGGGGGGGGCTCAAGCGCTATAAAAGCCCCCCGATTGGTAGGATTTTTTTAATTTTTTTTAATTTGTTTTAATTTTTTTAACTTTTATCAGAGCTTTTAAAAAAGCGCTGATAAAAGGGGTCCTTTATCAGTGCTAAAAAGAAAGCACTGATAAAGGAAGTGCTGATAAAGGACCCTTTTATCAGCACTAAAACAAAGCACTGATGAAGGACCCTTTTATTAGCGCTTTGTTTTAGCGCTGATAAAAGGGTCCTTTAATCAGCTCTTTTTTTTAGTACTGATAAAATGGTCCTTTATCAGCGATTTTTGGAGCACTGATAATGGGGACCCCCATTTATCTTCGCCGGCTTTAATAGATCTTTTCTAGCACTGATAAAAGGGGGTTTTTAGCACTAATAAAAGGGGTATTTGTAGTAGTGACAGTCTTTCTAAACGTTCAAGTGGTAAATCTTTTCTTATAGAAAGAAAATGTGCTGACTTGGTAAGACGATCAATAATGAACCATATTGTATCATTCCTTTTAGGAGTCTTTGTTATCCCCATGACAGATTCCATCGTAATATCATCCCATTTCCACTTAGGTATGGGAAGAGGTTGCATGACTCCTCTAGGATGTTGTCTTCCAGCTTTCAATTGTTGGAAAACCATACATCTTGACACAAAATCAACAATCTATCTTGTCATCTTGTCCTACCAAAAATGTTCCTTCAAATCTCTATACATCTTTGTGATCCTAGGGTGCATAGAGAAATTGGAGCTATGAGAATCATCCAACAATTCCATTTTTAGATCAGGTATATCAAGAACACAAAGTCTCTTCCCAAATTTCAAAATTCCATCTTTATATACGAAGTCACTCAATCTACCATCATTTATAGCTTTAATCTTATTTTGAAACTTCTCATCATCCATCTGAGAACTATTTATCCTTTATAGGAAAGATGGTTCGACAAAAATTTGAAAAAGTATTGATGTTTCACCTTCTATGGTTATTACCATATCCATCTTTACTAGATCCATGAAAATAGGATCCCTTTCAACTCTCATCTTGTTCAAAACTCCATGGTTCTTTCTACTCAAAGAATCTGCCACCTTATTTTCCTTCCCCAGGTGGTAGTGTATAGTGAAATCCTAATCCTTGAGTTGTTCAAGCCATCATCTTTGCCTCATGTTGAGTTCTTTCTGTAAGAAAATATACTTCAAACTCTTGTGATCAGTATAAATCTCCCATTTTCACCATAGAGATAGTGTCTTCATATCTTCAGAGTGAAGATTACAACTGCTAAATCAAGATCATGAGTGGGATAGTTTTTCTCATGAATTTTTATCTATCGTGATGCATAGGCAATAACTCTATCATTATGCTTTAGGACACAACAAGGTACTTTATTTTAAGCATCATTATAAATAAAAAACCCATTGTTCCCTGATGGTAGAGTCAAGATAAGAGCATTAACTAATCTTCTCTTCAGTTCTTCAAAACATTCTTCACACTCTTTTGTCCAAAAAAATTTAACCCCTTTACATGTGATCTTGGTTAATGGGTTAGCCAACCGGGAAAAATTATGGACGAAACATTGATAATAACCTGCTATACCAATAAAACTGCATACCTCAGCTATACACGTCGGTGCTAGCCATTCTTGGATTGACTTGGTCTTTTAAGTATCAACAAAGATTCCATCCTTAGAGACAATATGAACAAGAAAAGAAATCTCCTAAATCCAGAATTCACACTTGCTAAACTTCCCATATAATTAATTTTTTAAGAGTCTTCAGAATAATGCACAAATGATTTTCATAATATTTGTAGATTTTAGAGTATACCAAGATATCATCAATAAATACCACTAAAAATTCATCAAGATATTCCTTGAAAAACTTTTTCATTTTATTCATGAAGACAGAGGGTGTATTAGTCAATCTAAAAGACATTACTGTAAACTCTTAATGCCCGTACCTGGTTTGAAATGCTATTTTCGGAATGTCTTCCTTCTTCACACACAACTGATGATATCTAGATCAAAGTTCAATCTTTGAAAAATATTGATATCCATGAAGTTGGTCAAATAAATCATCAATGTGAGGTAGGGGATACTTGTTTTTTTATTGTTATTGCATTGATCTCCCTATAGTCAACGCACAACCTCATAGATCCATCTTTCTTCTTAACAAAAAGGACAGGGGATTCACATGGAGAAACACTAGGGAGAATAAATCCCTTATTAATAAATTCCTCAAGTTTTTTCTTTAGTTATACTAATTCCAAAGTGTCCATTATATAATGGGTCATTTGGTATGGTCCTTGAACCAGGAATTAAATCAATAGAAAACTCAATTTCTCGTTCTAGAGGATGTTAAAGTAAATCCTCTAGAAACACGTCGATATATTCTTTCACAATAGGTACGTCCTATATTCAAACATTCTTTTCCTCACCCATAATTATTTCATTATCATCCTCCTAAATAATTGAATTTAGTAGAGCTACTGGGGGTGGATCTAGATAAGAATCAGATGATGATGTTTCTGCTCTAAAGATAAGGTACTCCTTATCATTATCGAGAATTGTAACCTCCTTATTCTTAAAATAAATTTTCACATCATGGTCCAAAAGCCAATCCATACAAAAATTTATATCAAATTCAATCATGGGTATGATGATTAGATCACTAGATAAATATCATTTATATGACTTAATGGGGACTTATCCACAAAACATTGTTGCAATGATACTTCCCTTAGGAGTTTTGACTGACAACTCCATTGTTAAATCAAATTGAAAATATCTAATTTTCTTAGAAAACTGGGAAGATATGAAACAATGCGATGATCCAGAATCAAAAAAATCATTGGATAAACTTGAGTAAACCATTAAATTACCTTCCACCATGTCTTTTGAAGCTTCAACCTCAACAGTAGTGATCGCATAAGCTTGGCCTTGATCCGTTGGCCTTTTATGAGGTAAGTTTCCCGGACGCATAGGACATTAATTTTCATAATGTCCCATATCCTTGCAATTGTAGCATTGAACATTGGTAGCTTCTTTCTTCCCCTTACAATCACTAGCAAGATGGACTTTCTATCCACATTTTTAGCATACTCCTTTTCCATTTAGACAGGCACTAGAGTGCTTCCTTCCACAATTATCACAGGGTGGAAATTCAACTCTTCCCTTATTCCCTATTTCCTTATTTCATTTCGCAGAGTGTTCAACATATCTCTTTTTCTCTTGCTTTGCTTTAAATTCATAAGACTTAGAGAATTTCTTTTCTATCTTGATATCACCTGAGACAATATCTTCATACGATGAGAAGGATTGTGAGACTAATGCTCGACAGAGAAATGGTTTTAACCCATCAAATAAATGATCAATATTACTTCTTGGGTTATGTATATAATCTACAGCATGCCTTACTAACCTTGTAAAGTTAGATTCATACATTGAGGCATTCTCATCATCCTTTTGTCTCAGACTGAGAAATTGGATTTCTATATCCGCTCGATGGTCATGAGGAAAGTATTTTTCTAAGAAAATATCTTTAAACTCCCTCCACTCCATACTTGATACTTCTTAATCCTCCTTTGTGTTTTGAATTAATGGACACCATTGATCTACATCTCCAGTGAGGCGATAAACTGCCATGACAACTTTTTCCTTTTCACTACACCCTAAAGCATAAAATATTTTCTCTAAGAAAATTATCCATTGTTCAGCTACTAATGGATTTTTAGTCCCATTGAATGTTGTTGGTTGTTTCCTCATGAATCGATTTGACACTGATCCTCCACATTTTGGATTAGGGTGCTTCATATGGTTTAGGTTATTATTCATAACCTGAGTGAGTTGTCCCAGTATGGTGATAAGCTAATAAGCACCAGTTACTTCACCAGCTCCACTATAATTAACTTGAGTAGGAGGGAAATTCCTACATGGATTACGTGCATTGATACGATTTCAATTCCTTCTACTAGGTTCTATTTCTAAACAATGTCATACACTAGATTAGTTTATGAATCACAATACAAAATTCCAAACTTGTAAAACACTTGACATAAATTGAAAAGTTTATGGGTATAATCCATAATCATAAATTTTTTTCTTTGAGAATGTATATACTCATAAACCCTTCATAATTTTTTGTTAAAGAAAATGAGAATTATCCTAAGCATATCCCATGGGAGTTTTGCCACCAAGAGTGAAACAAGGCCCGTTGTCGTGCACCAGTTACCATTTGAGTCTATCTCAAAGCAGTGTTTCCGGGTTTTACCCCTAGGTACATCTGTGCTAGAGCCGCCTCTACCTGCTTATATCCAGACAGGGATGTATTTCTTGGAAAACTCACAAAATATTTACAGTACCAAAATTCTTGGAATTTATTCTATACTAATCCTCAAAGTCTATCTTAGGGTAATGTTCTCTAATTAAAGTTTTTCTAAATATTACTTCTAAGGTTTGTACTAAACTTCCTCTGATACCAACTGTAATGCCCCAACCCTAGTTACTCAAAGTCGGTGCTTTATTACATAACATTGGAATGATACAAATAATCATGTCCTGAAATACCAATCAGTTTAGTATTATTGGAAACAAGATACATACATAAGTTTAACATTGCAACTTGAAAATAAATACATCACTAATTTATTCAATTAGAAACATCCAAAACTCCTAAATTATTCCTGCAAGTCACTCATAACAAACTTCTTCATATCCTGGGAAAATGAAACATAAGAAAGGGGTGAGATCAAATGCTCAGTAAGGGTGAGCAATACAACGGAAGATAACATAAAAACTAGCCATGATGAATAATTCAAAAAATACGACTTTACAAATAATAAATATAAACACTTTATGGTAGGAATATGATCTGAGTAAATAATTCCATTAAAAAAATAGTCATGGGTATTCTACTAGTTGAATAACCACATAAACCATCATTATTATTTTTATAATGAGAGAATGTATAATTCCGAACATTCTGAAACATTTTTTCAACGACTCAGCCAACACATCTAAAAATGATTAAGGCCTCAGCCAAAACCATATATCAAATTGAGAAAGGCCTCATCTAATTCCACATCTAATTGTATCATGAGAACTACCGATGCACCGAGGAGCTATAGTGGGCTCTACTCATCACATACTAAGTCCAATACATTACTCATATGAAAAAGTTGAAACATAAGATAAACATTCATATTAAAACTAGCATATGAAATGTCAATACTTTAACCATAAACCATGAATGGTATAAAAATAACACATACATAGTCAAACATATCACAAAACCTTCAATAAAATATGGAATATTTGTATCATAATAAATCAACTTTAAACAGTTTTAAAATCCATCAAAGGATATTGACATAGATGAAATGAAAACTATTTAAAAGAAATACCTCTTTCTATTTTGAAACCATTTAAGAGTCACATAATTATAAAAGAAAACATTTATTTTGAAAATATTCTTATTGAATTGTAAGGGAAGCTTCGATGACTTTATAATGGTGGAAAATAGTTACAACCTCCGTATAAGTTAAAAAAACATTCTTACCTTAATTTTGTCGAAAAAGTCATAAAGTACCTTGTTTGGAAAAAGACAGAAAGATTCCTTTCAAAACATTTAAGGTAAAATAATGGTATAAATGACTTTAACCCATAGTCTAGTAAATAGTATTTTTTTTTGAAATACATTTTTAAGAAAACAGGGATATGGATGATAAAGAGGTCCCAGCAGATACTTACGTAAAAACAACCTCGGATAATAAAGAGATTGTGAAATTAACCCTTAACTTGTACTTTTCCTTAGTTAATGGCATATTAAACTCATTTATAATAATTAAAACATTGTTATTAAATTATAAAAGAACTATATACATAAATATGATATCATATATGATCGTCTAATATTTCTTTGTTAATAATATTTCAGTAGTATCATCGTTTCGGGTGTTAACTGATTCATTTTCCTTTATATGCTTGGTTACGTCAGCCATGTTTTTTATGGAAAGGAGGTATTTGATTCAAATAAATAATGATATTATGATCATAAATATTATTTTTAATCATAAAATGAGAATTATTCTTGAATGATCACGATGGGGAAATGAATCTCATCGCGTTCTTGGAGACGGTAATCCGTACGTACGCACGAGCGAAAATATCATTATATTGATGATGAAATAGTATGTAATTGGATGTTATATCATATATAAATAATAAATAACATGTTATATTTATTATTTACATCAGTTATACTCATTATTATACCCATCAAAATCATGAAGTGTTTGAATAACAAACTACACCATGATATGGAGACGGTAATCCGTATGTACGCACATATGGTGACTTTGTCATTTATAGGATGTATAGAATAATGAATATGGTTGTAAAATTTTTATAATAACATCAAAATATATATAAGATACTGAAATTATTATTTTATAATGGAAACATCAAATAAAGAGGAAGTGGAAGAAGAAAAGAACTTGAAAGAGGTGATGAAATATTTACCTCTTCTTCGGGTTCTTCCTTTTGATTTGATCAAAAGGGCTTCTTAGGTTGGATTTATGACCAAAGGAAGGCCTCTAAAATGAAGTTAGGAAGGTTGGGAGGATATTTTGGCAGGGGTTGGCCAATCCAAAAGGATTTGGAGGTGTGAAATTAAGATAAGGGTAAGTGCCCTTTTTTAAGAGAGGTGAGGGTCACTTTAGAAAAAGCTTGAAATATTATTTTATAATAAAATAATTTTCGGTTTCTAATGGTTAAAAAATGAATTATTTAAAGGATAAGATGAGGATGGGTCTAAAAAATCTCAACCAATAGGTTTTAGATAGGTTTAAGTCATCATATTAACCTTATATTTTAGATCCAACTCTTAGTTAAATAGTTTGACATTTACCATGTCTCTTTGTATTTTTATATTATCTGGTTAGTAAACTTACTATAAAAATCCAAGAGAACCACAAGTGGTTAATTATTAATATATATAACCTTATATAAGTACTTTTCCTGAACCATAGATTTTTAGGAATATTTTATCAATTAATAATATAGTATTTGTTTTAAAAACTCAATTATATCTATTTTGAAACTATTTAGTATTTGGTTTTTGTGAAAATCATAACAACATGATTAATTCAAAAAAAATATATTTAATCAATCCTAACATTTCATATTAACCTATAAAATTAGTGGAATTCATCAAAAGTCTCAAATTACATTTATTTGGATATTTACAATATCAATTATTTTAATCTTTCATTAATAAGGTAATTACTGCATCATCATTGTGTCATAAATAAATTAAATTATTTAATGTATAAAAATTATAAATAAAATAACATTATTTAGGAAACCTTTTTATATTTCTAATGAATATTTAAATTCAAATTTATATTGTGTGTAACCCTATATTAAAAATGGTTTAGTTATTAAACATTGAATTTAACTCTTTTAACTCTTATTTTAATAAAATAATAATAAATGTCCTAATCTAATCCAAGTGGACCATAGAGGATCATATTTTATTCATAAAGTTTTTTTTGGTCGATTTATACTTATCCAATATAATTAGGACATGTGTTAGGGTAATTATGATATCATTTTTACTTTTAATTACCCTATTTACTTTTAACCATGGTAAATAAAAGTCAAAAGTTACTATTCACCAAAAATTATTTTTGTATTATTGAACCACATTTTACTTAATGATATTAACCATGTATCTCGTATTTTTGAAATTCAACTCACAGAAGTAGTAAAATTAAGTTTAATGCAAATTTGCAAATGCTCCTTTGAGGTAGGTAAAAGATGGTAAAAAGTTCGATAAAGTTTTATAAATCTAAACTTATTAAAAAATGACTCCAATTAATTATGCTGAACATATATAGGTATTATGTATCTATTTTGACCTAAAATAAATTAAAATAAAATAACTAATTATTTAAATAAAAAGTCGGTTTTAACCAATAACGTAGTGTTTTTCACTATTCATCAAAAATTGAAAGTGTTCTGAAAAATACCAAAAATTCACCCCAAGTTAATTTCGATATTCCAAATTCAAAAATGAAGTCAATTTTGAAAAATAAAATTTATAAAATTTAAAAAAGTAGGTATTACTATTCACAACGTCTAGTTTGATTTGTTGCGTTGTGTTAGAATCTCAAAGTTGCGTACAATGTAGGCTATTGAATTATTCAAAGGGAAACGTACTGTGGAAGCTTGGGGTGTTATAACACCCAGATGTTTTTATGAAATATTTTCTTTAAATAATTTTAATTCCTCAATATCTTACATTTCATGAAATCATGAGTTTAAAAGAACCATGATACACCCTTAGTTTAAAATGACCATGTTAACTTAGCTATTAGGTTAGTGGGAATAAATATAACTAACTTATAGAAATGTATGGTGAATTCATTGTCTACAAATTATTTATGAAAAAAATAAAATTCAATTATTTATTTGTATTTTTTATGTTAATAAATTGAGTGAATTACTATTAGTAAATGAAATTAATTAAATATATATGTTATATACTTAATAAAATATTTTTTTTATATTCATCCAATAGATATTTTTTTTATATGGTATGAATAAACCCTATTTGATATATAGAAACCTATATTTTTCAAAAGGGTAATTTTCCACCTTCTAATGGAGAACCCATTTTAATTTAATATTTAGACACATTAATTATTTTTATATGACAATAAAAACATGTTCTTTAGAATCGGGATATAAAAATTTACTTTGGATGAATTTTTGATATTTTTCTGATAACTTTCAAGTTTTGATGAATAGTAAAAATACACTAAATTTTAATCAAAAACAAATTTTTTCATCAAAATAATTTATGTTGTTAAATTATAATATTTAATAGTTTAAAATTATAAATAGAATATATTTTTATCATTAAATATAATCTATGTCCTTAGCATTAATTTTTCATTTAATTCGGAGGTAAAAAAATTTCAATCTTTTGTAATGTTTTAACTTTTAAAACTCATTCTCTCTTTCTGACAACTAGATTAATTTTAAATTAATCACTAAAACTTCTATGATTTGAATTTTGAAAAATGGATTCCATATTTAGAATCACTAAGTCTAAATTACGTAAATATCTTACTTTTATTTTTGGTTATTATTAATCTTAACTTTAGTAATTTTTATTAATATGGTAAAATGCTAAATCATGTAATTAAGGGTAAAAATAATATTATAAAATTAACCTAAAACTTTTTCTAATATCATTGGATGAGTTCTTTTCGACCTAAATCATCCTTGGGTTGAAATTTTGTCCTTTGGAGGCTACTTGGATGAGATTTGGACATTTAATTTATTTTATTTAAAGAAAAGTTAAATATGTCTTACTCAAATTTTAATAACTATATCATTTTTAATATAAGGTTATATAGAAGATAAATTTGATTATAAATACTCATTTTAAATCTAATTTTTTTATTTATTATGATAATTTATTTGTAATTTTTAGTAAATAAATAATTACCTTAAGGACTTATACTTTAAGGATGCAGATATTATTTAATTGATGAGAAATCAATAAAATAATAATTATTAAAATTATAATAACCACTAAAAGACCCAAAAACTTAACCAAATTTTATTTCTCGAGTATATATATACCATAAACATCTAATGGTTGAGTTATTGACCATTTTGAGCCTTATAAAAGAGATTATGACACTTATAATATTTTATTTAAAGTGATGTTAAAGTTGTCACATTCATGTTTCAATTAATATAACATTTTTAATTTAGGATTTTACAGAAGATATATTTTATTATAAGTATTCTTATGAAATCTAGAGGATTTATATTTTTCATAGTGTTTTATTTTTAATTTTTATTCAAAAAACAAGCATATTAAGTAATTAAAAAAAATTGTTGTAGAAGTTATTTTAATATGGGAAATATCAAATAAATGTTATTATAAATATTAAAATAAATATAATTTGGGCTAATTAATATTTCCAATTAATTTTCTAGATGACCTTGAACTCTTAGGAATATAAAAAAAATAGTATGTTTTAATTTAACTTGTTATATTAATATTTTCAAAAATCAATGAATTGAATAGTGTCAAAATTGAAACTATTGACTGTTTATCAAAATTATATTTTATTAAATTATTTAAAAGTCATAATTTTTTTTAAAAATATAAAAATTATTATATGGTCTAAAATGTTCTAAGTTATTTATTTATGTTCTAATTTACATCAAATATGTAAATATTTTACCCTTTTAATATTGAAATATTTGTTACCCTAGTTAAAAATTAAATAGAACAACTAAGTGTTAATTAAAATGATAAGGTTGAAATTTATTGAATAATGTGTCTAAAATTTATTTTTTGAGGATATTACAACCCTATATAATCAAATATTATAAATTGGGACATTTTGAGGTTTTTGGATGGGGTTTGATATTATTATAAATTAATATTTTTGGAGATTAATAAGAGGGGTTTGTCATAGATCCCTCACCAATAAATTATTATTTACTAAGAGTGTACCATAGTGGAACAACCTAGGGTTGATCTTGAAGAGGCCTCTTACAACACACCGAATTTCTATTATCACTGTTTATAACCTAATTAATATAAAACTGCTTATATACTAATATAAATAGGGTTTTGATTCTAAAAATACATAAAATATAATATATACTAATAATAAAATTAAAAACACAAAGGAAAGAAAGAATACACAATGAAGTTAGTAAATAATATTTGTCGTTCTTGGGAGATCATAGTGATAAAATCATTATTCTATAAAAATATTTATTCTCAATACTCTACTCAATGTTGAGATCAACCCTATCACTCAACACCTTCCCATGAATTGTTATTATCCTGCACCGACCCTCCACATACAAGATAATACTCACTCACATCATCACCAAAATGCTACTCCACCCTAGATACAATATTATGATGATGGAGAGGAAAATTTTAAAATAGGAAAAAGAAATCAATAACAATGAAAGTGGGGTGAAAACTACACCAAAACCATTTCAGTACTATTGAAATTTCCAGAATAAAATAAAGATAAAAATTTAAACACAATGAACTCAAGGACCACCACTCCCCCCTAAAATAACAATAATATTTAGTTATATATTTGCATAGAGATTAGAAAGATCATTGTGGGGGAAGACAAAATAGAAAATGAAAGAGAATAGAAATGCACATAAGAAGAATAATAACTAAGATAAAGTATAATTAAATCATAAAAAACTATTATAGATACCAAACTCCACCATGCCCCCTTGAAAATGGATATCTTGTAAGAGGTATAAGAGATGAAAATTTATAAAGAAAATGGGTGAGAAAATTTGGCTCCCAATCTGTACACCTGATTGATCTGCACTTTATCACAATTAAATTACTGAATCTTGGAAAGTTTACTTCATAAAGGTTGTTCCATTTTTTTCCCACCTAAACCCTTAAAATTTAAGATTCAATGGATACTTGTGTAGAAAGTTATTACTCTTTTAGTCCGAAACATTTAATATGGTCAGTTGACTTTCCATATTTCACTTTTCCAACTTTCCATGCCATTATGACCTCTAATAAAGCTGAATACCATGTGGAATCCTCTATAAAAGTTTCTCCCAATCTTATTGTCTATATCTATGCCTAATTTAAGCTTCATTTTAGTGTCCCACATGGAGATATAATCTCAATAGTAAAAGTGTCCAGATTTGTACACAGTTTTTGAGGCCCTATTTGTGATCTATATTTGAGCCTCTAAATTAATGATTGAGCATTGACTCCATAAGGCTGAAATGGGTTCCATGATGTATGGAAACCTAAAAAAATAAAATCACAATTTTATTTAGTTTATAAAAAGTTATGGTTGAATTACAGAATACAAATAAATTAATTAAATCCCAAAATTAGGCTATTTAGCAATTATGCTCAAAATTCATCTAAAAACTAACAGTGTGACAATTTACCACAAAATAAAACTATAGTGGGATTTAAAACATTTAATTACAGAATAAAATATGTGAAATTTTTTTCTTCATCACTCCCCCACACTTAACCATTGCATTCCCGGACAATCATCTTATATTCAAATCATAATCTACACAATAATCAACCACAAGAAAACATCAATGATCATTTACAAAGTAGAATTACATCTTGTATCCTATATTAAAAACAATTCACTCTCATATTCATTCATCAAATTTAAATTTTTTCAACATCATAAATCGATCCATGTCCCAATCACAACCTACCTCAAATTGAATTTTATGTCACTCTTCACTCAAGAGAAATTAAATCTAGAGTTATGCTCATATTGGAAATCACATGTATCACCATATTCTTGTGACAATTCTCGTTTCTCCACAGCGTGAAACATGAAAATATTTTCAATCATGAGGTATTTTATAGGTGAATTTTGTGGCTTAAGGTTGGTGAGAAAATGATTGTAAATTTAAGGCCGAAAAGAGGAAGTTTTGACTCTTAAGTACAATGTATGAATATTCAAGTAAAAAAACAAGATAAAACTCAATCAAATCCCCTTTAAAGTGTGAAACACAACTCCAAAGACCATTTTATGACATGGGAAATGAGACAATCAGTGATTACAAATAATTATATCATCCAAATTCTCCCCCTTTTTTCTCATTTTTTTAAATCCCTAGAAAGGAACAAATTTTTTTCTTTCATTTTTTCTTAGAGAATGAGATGACAATTGAATACAATGAATGGATGAAAATAATTCCCTTTATTTGAAAGAGGAACATGAGTCATAAAATGAGGTACAATGAAATATTCAAGATCACCTCCATTTTTTTCATTGTTTTTTTTCAATTTTTTTGAAGGAGAATCGAATAAATGAAATAAATCATAATGAAATATTGACTCAAGCTCAATTTTCTCATTATCCACTGCCAATAATATTGAAATAAACCTCACACCTCCAACAAGCGAAACAAATCCCAAAAAAACACAAACAAAAGGACCTTCCCCCACACTCAAACTTGAAATATCTATGAAAAAATTACCAATAGTGTGGGTAGGTAAGGAAAAATTGGATTTTAATGTGGCTTAAACCATTAAGGAAATTTATAGAATCTAATGGCTAATTAAGGATATATTTAATGGTGGGTCTCAAGATAAAAATGTGGCTATCCAAATAGATGCCTCAATCATATCAAAAACATTCCATGAAATCCAAATCTTTGAAAGAGAAAAATCACAAATTCTTGTACTCACACAAAATCCAAGTTTCCCTTTAGAATGTGTGGGTATTAGGAAAAATATTTCAAAGTGGTTCAGAATACCTCACAAGACTGGAAAAATTATTTGAGTTAGTGTTTCATGGTCATGGATTTACAAAATTTTTCAAACTCATAAAAATTCTTTAAAATCCAATTAAAGGAGAAAGTTTTCACATCAACAATCATTTAAAATACATATTTTCAAAAATAATGTTAATTTTCTTAAAATCAATTGAAGTGTAAAAAATGATCATAATTTACATTGAAACTCAATAATATTAAAAATATAAAAAACAAAAACAAAAATCACACATGAATAACTAAGAATTTTGACACCCCCCACACTTAGATTTAACTCCCCCTCATTTAATAATAATAAAAATAAATGTAAGGGTAGAAAAAAGGAAAGGAAAGATATAACCTAACATTATTTTTCAATGGTATCTTTGAGAAAATATCCTAGATTCTACCAATTACTCCTAGAAAGAAATAAATAAAGAAATTAATAAGAAAATTAATAAAAAGAAATAGGTAGGGAAAAGAGGATAGACCATGGTTTAGACCCCCATGTGGGTGATAAGATTTTACTACCCCTAATCAGGAAGTTGCAACAGTTTAACCCCAATCATATAGTGGGTGTGGTTACATTGAGATGAACCACCACATGTTACTTTTATCAGTGTCCAAGAGTAGACACCAAGAATAGAGAACCCTGAAGAAGATAAGAAAATTCCCAACCCCTAAGAACGAATGAAGAGATAAATTAAGGTTTAGTGTGGGATGGAAATGAAGATAGGGGTACTACCTGATGACTTTAGTGATGTCCTCATCCATATGGTATGCAATTTTTTAAAGAGGAGGTAGTATAAACAAATGATCCTTTATCTCTTCTTCTTCTTTAAACACCACCACCTATGTTTTGCCTTCCTTAACATCGAAGGTCTTCTCCATTTGTGCACTGTCAAAAATTTTAGTAAGTGACAAGTCTACATATAGTTCAGCTTGAATAAGATTAAAACATGAAAAATCAATAAAGAAATATTCCCTTTCAAGTGAGTCATCTTTGAAATTGATCTCTTTGGTAAAGGCCATTGGAAACTCCATCTCAATAGGTATATCTTATGTATTATCTTCCAAAGAAAGAGAGAGATAGAATGGTGCTTGATCTCCCACATGTGCATCATTTAGAAATTCTTCTTCTTTAAACTCATCTGAAAATGGTTTGTATAGGTTTTAGGCTAGTTCATTCATAATTTCATCCTCATATGGCTCTTAAATTGAAAATGTTGAGAAAATAAGATTTGATTCCTCTTTTTCTTGAGCCTCCTACTGAGTTGCCAATTCCTTCAAGGAATATGAAATAAATGTCATTTGATTCCTCAACTCTTCTACCATTTTTTCATTCTCAGTGATACTTGTTTAATAACCTCACAAATATTTTTATCATGAAAATCATATGAAAAATTACCTTGAAATTCCTTCATTGAACTAAGAAAATAAAGATATGTAATGAATTTCAATTTTTTTGGTTTTTAAATTTTATGAAATTTTTGTTTTTTTTGAAAAACAGTGCGAGTAAGTTCTTAGACTCCCCAACAATGACACTAAATTGATGAGAGGGGTTTTTTGTAGATACCTAAAAAATAAATTATTATTATCTAAGAGTGTATCATAGTGTCACAACCTAGGGTCGATCTCGAAGAGGCCGCTCATAACACACCGAATTTCTATTATCACTATTTATAACCTAACTAATATAAAACATATTATATACTAATATAAATAGGGGTTTTATTATGAAAATAAATAAAATATAATATATATTAATAATAAAATTTAAAACACAAAGGAAAGAAAGAATACACAATGAATTTAGTAAAGAGTCATTATCATTCTTGGGAGATCATGGTGATAAAATCATTGTTCTATAAAAATATTTATTCTCAATACTCTACTCAATGTTGAGATCAACCCTATCATTAAAAACCTTCTATTAAATTGTTATTATCCTACACTGACCCTCTGCATGAAAGATAATAATCACTCACATCATCCCCATAATGCTACTCCACCCTAGATACAATATTATGATGATGGAGAGGAAAATTTTAAAACGGGAAGAAGAAATAAATAACAATGAAAGTGGGGTGAAACCTACACCAAAAATATTTTAGTACTATTGAAATTTTCAGAATAAAATAAATATAAACATTTAAGTACAATGAACTCAAGGACCACCACTCCCCCCTCGAACAACAACGAGAGTTAGTTCTCCATTTTCCTGGATATTAGAAGGATCATTATGGGGGAACAAAAAATAGAAAATGAAAGAGAATATAAATGAACAAAAGAAGAATAATAAATAAGATAAAATATAATTAAAATATAAAAAACTATTACATATACCAAAATCCACCATTCCCCCTTGAAAATAACTATCTTGTAAGAGGTAGAAGAGATCACAATTTATAGAGACAATGGGTGAGAAATTTTTTCTCCCAATCTATCCACCTGATTGATCCTCACGTTATCATAAATAAATGGCTAAATCTTGAAAAGTTTTCTTCATAAAGTTTGTTCTATTTTTTTCCACGCCAACCCTGAAAATGTCAGATTCAATGGAGACGTGTGTATAAAGTTATTATTTTTTTAGTCCGAAACATTTAATCTGGTCAGTTGACTTTCCATATTCCACTTTTCCAAATTTACACACCATTATGACATCTAATAAAGATGAATACTGCATGGAATCCTCTATAAAAGTTTCTATCTATCTTATTTTATATCTCAATGCTGAATTAAATCTTCATTGGACTGGTCCACATGGAGATATAATCTCAATAGTAAAAGTGTCCAGATTTGTACACAGTTTTCGAGGCCCTATTTGTGATCTATATTTGAGCCTCCAAATTAATGATTGATCATTGACTCCAGACGGATGAGATATGACCTATGATGTATGGAAACCTAAAAAAAATTAAATTCACAATTTTATTTAGTTTAGAAAAAGTTATGGCCGAATTATAGAATACAAATAAAATAATTAAATCCCAAAATTAGGACATTTAGAAATTATGCTCAAAATTCATCGAAAAACTAAAAATGTGAAAATTTATTATAAAATAACACTATATTGGGATTTAAAACATTGAATTATTGTATAAAATATGTGAATTTGTTTCTTCATCAGAGATCCCAAAAGTACCCCTCACCTCAATTATAAAAGGGATCCTCCTCTCTCACCTATTAACTTAACTTTGAGCCTTCAAGATCAACCATACCATGACCATTTACTTTATAAAATTCCATAGTAACATTATATAGGTTATGGTCTTCTTAAAAGACCAAATCTAGTTCTTTAAGATAATATTTAAAGGGAGCACATTGAAGAAGAGGTAATTTTCTCTACCGATTCTTTCAAACTTATTTCTTCTTCTACTTCCTCTTCATGAGTTGTTTCATTATAAAGAAATAAATAAATTATCACTTATAAACTAATATTTTATTATGATTATGAAACAACCATATTCCATATTATATCCATTATATGAAAAATGAAATCACCACGCGTGCGTATGTACGACTTACTGTCTCCACACCGGGGTGTAATCTGTTTTTCACCACAACCTTACTTGAATGGGTTTAATGATGGAAATAATAATTATATATTATTATTATAAAATGATATTAATTTTTAAATATTATACACCATACACTTAAATACCATTCAACAATTATGTGAATGATATCGTCGCTCGTGCGTACGTACGACCTACCGTCTCCATGATGCGATGCGATTTATTATACACAATCTTCATTAAAGAATGATTATGTAATTGAATGAAATGAATAAATATGATATATATTATACTAATATTATTATATAAATTATATAACTATAACCTTTGAATAGGAACAAGAACATATCCTACAAAACATGCGTAAGAAAATAAAGAAGTTAACACCCGGTGGACTAGTAATAATGTTACTAAAAAAAGATGATAATATGATCATATATTATATCATAAAAATGACTATGATTATAAAATAATTCAATAAAATTATTTAAACCATTATACAAGAGGTTAAGATACATACAAAGGAAATCAGACTTAAGGTAAGAGATAATTTCACAATCTCATTATTATTTAATATTGTTTATACATAAGTATTTAATGAGGTATATTCATCAATATCCATGTTTCTTAATTATACATTACAAAATTTTATTTATATTCTTATACAATTTTTTAGAGTCAATATTTCCCATTGGAAATTTTTTATTAAATATTATGAAATAAATCTTCTTTCATTTTCGATAAGAAGTGCCTTTGGACTTTTCCAGCAAAAGTGCGAGGAGAATGGTTTTTTAACTTATATGGCATGAGTGAATTTTTAATTTTTCATAACAAATTATTTTCACAAAGCTTTATTTAAAATATTTCAAGTTTATTTTCAAATAAATTATTTTATTTTAAAGTTACATGACATTTTGAGAAAAGAAAATGTTTTTGGAGAAGAAAGGATCTTTTCCACAAGAATTTATTTCAAGTATTATATCAAAATTATTTTCCATCTAAGATGAAATTATTTAATAGGGTTATGTTTCAAGTATAATATCCTTATTGTTACTATGGTGTTATCGTGTTTATGATGGAATTATATTTATGAAATCCATTTGTTTTACATGGAATATGTTATGGTGGAATGATGTTTATGGAAACCCATTTTATTCCTTGGGTTATGATGAATGATTTATGTTAGTACGACACACATAAGAATTATTTAATTATGAGATGGGTGGGGACTATATCTCTCTCTAATTACTTGGGTAAATATTTATATCTCATAATATGTACATGAATATAATTGGAAATGATCTTGGTTCAATAGTACAGGGCTGGAATGAGGAATGAACTCGGTTCAGTAATGGAATTTTTCCACTATGATGGTCTTGGAAATGAGACTTGAATAATATGAAATTATTTTCTATTATTATGTGTATTACACAAAATTTTATGTCATATTTTATGATTTTTGGGGTTATGTTCATTGATTCTTATGAATTTTATGATTTATCCCATGACATGATATCATGATCTTTCATATATAGGATACGATTTTAAAATGTTATGTTCTTACATATTATGATTATGATATGATTAAAATATCCCTTGTTTACCCTTAATGAGAATTTGATATCACCTGTTCATATGCTTCTTTTCACTAGGCCATAAAGAAAGGTATTAAGTAAGATATGTTAAAAAGGGGTTTATTTATGATGAAATAAGTGGGAGATAATGAATATGTTTTATGAACCAGTTTTTTATGTTTCCCCATTTCTAAAGACATTATACCTATACTATCCTGTTGTGACTTTGTTATATATTTTAATGAATATTATTTAATTTTGAAGTAATATATATGTATGTAAAGTATGAGTCGTTATAGTTGGTATCAGAGGAATGATATAGTTATCCTTTGGAAACTAGGATGAGAAAACCATAGGAAGAACCCTAAGAATATTATAAAGTATAGGTTACAATACTAGTGTTTTGGGAATGATTATGAATAACCTAGATAAAGCCTAAAGTGTCCTAAACTGAAATTTTATTATTGATTATATGGTTTTCCCATTATGATTAGTGTTTCTAATACTATGCTTCTTGGTTTTATTCAATGGATGGAACCCAAAGGAATCATTTTAATGTTGAATGTGATAGGAAATGCAATGATTGTACTCCCTAGAAACCAAATGTTATGGGAGTTGGAATAAAAAATATTGTATCTATGTTCACATAACTTTATTAAGCTATGAATCATGTAGGAATTCCAAAAGAGAAAAGAAGGGAACAAAATTTTATTGAATCCTTCATGAGGCAGCGTCCACCTTCTTTCAGGGGGTAGTCTGATCTATTAGTGGATGAACAATGGATCAATACCACTGAAAATATATTTTTAGTTCTCCAATGTTTAGAACTTGATAAATTCTTCTTAGCAGCCTATCATTTGGAAGGTGAAGATGATCAATGGTGGAACCTTATCAAGAATATGAGCCAAAGAGATGAAATTGAATCCATGAAATGGGATGAGGTCAAGAACATATTTTTCAATAAGTAATTTCCTCGTATTATTCTCATAAAGATGGATAGGGAGTTCCTTGATCTTAAGAAAATGGACAGTGAATCTATTGGCACCTATGGATCAGATTTTACAATTCTTTCAAGGCATGATTTTGGAATTATTATCCAACCTAAGAGTAAAATTAATTAATTCTTTAGTGTATTGAAACCAAGTCTCCAAAGGGAAGTATCCATAAGAAAATTCAATATCTATGAGAAATTTTTTTGATGTGATCTCAAGGTTGAAATATAAATTGGAGTAACCCATCAGTCCTATGAGTTTGATAAGAAGAGGAAAATAGAATTCAAGAGAAAATCTAAAAACCACACTGAAAAGAATATGAGCCTTCCCTTATGCTCAAAGTGTGGAAATTAACATGGAGCATATTATCTTAACAGGACTAGGAAATGTTTCAAGTGTGGAAAATAAGGTCATCGGGCTGTTGAATGCGGAAGTGATGAAAAAAATATGTCTAACAATCCAAATAAATAAAAGGATACATAGAATTCACCTCCTAAACAAAAATGTTACAATTCTAAGGAAATGGGTAATTATGACAATCAATGCCCTAATCCAAGGGTTATTGATGATGATCTATATCAGAAAACTATTAAGGAAAAATAAAAAGGCAAGTCACATGAAATCACTATCAGTGATGTGGAGTATAATAATGAAGTGGTGAAATGTACACTTACCATCCACTCTAAAATAGAGAATGTTTTATTTGATTTTGGATCCACCCAGTCTTTTATTTCTAAAAATTTTTCTAAGGGTATCGGTATATTACCTCAAAAATTAGATGTTTAGTTTTCTGTGACAACTCCTAATGGCACAATGGTCACATCAAAATTTTATAATTCTTCTCCGATTGATGTTTGTGGGAAAGTTATTCATGAAAATATTATGATCCTTCATAAAGTGGAATTTGATGTGATTCTTGGAATGGATTGTTTTTCTCTATATGGAGATCATATTAATTTCCAAGTAAGGGAAGCCAAATTTTATATTCTGGATCAATCTATGATCACCTATAAATACAAGGATGAATATGACCTTCCTATGGAAATTTATTCTATCTTATGGGTCTTGATTCCTATAAATGAAGGTTATCTATCTTAAATTGTTAGGGAGAAAATCATCATTAAGAATACACCTATTGTATGGGAGTTTAATGATATATTTCCAGAAGAATTTTTTGGTCTTCCACCAAATTGTGATGTTGAGTTTTTAATAGAACTCATACCGGGTGCTATGCCTATTTCAAAGACACATTATAGGATGGACCCAATTGAGTTGCAGGAATTGAAGAATCAACTTCAAGAGAATCTTGAAAAGGGATTCATATTCCCTAGTGCATCACCTTAGGGTGAACATATTCTTTTTGTTAAGAAGAAAGATGGATTAATGATACTTTATATTGATTATTGAGAACTTAACAAGATCACTATAAAGAAATAATATCCTCTTCACCACATTGATGACTTATTTGACCAACTAAGTGAGACTCAATAATTTTCCAAGATTGATCTTCATTCAGGATATCATCAACTAAGGGTCAATAATGAGGATATACCAAAGACGACATTCCATACAAGGTACAGACACTATGAATTTATAGTGATGCCTTTTGATCTTACTAATTCCCCCACTATCTTCATGGATCTAATGAATAGAGTATTTAGAGACTATCTTTATTGGTTTGTGGTAGTCTTTATAGATGATATTATTGTCTATTAGAAGATCTAGGAAGAACACAAAGATCACTTGATAATTGTACTGTAGACCCTGATAATGGAGAAGTTTTTTGAAAAATTTACCAAGCGTGAATTTTGGCTTCAAAAAGTTTTATTTTTGGGTCACATAATCTCAAGAGAGAGGATATCTGTGGATCCATCAAAAACAAAAGTTATTAAAAGTTAGATGAGACCAACAATGGTAACTAAGATCTAATTTTTTTGGTTTGGATGGATATTATTGACATTTTGTGAAATATTTTTCATGATTATATAATCCACTCACATAGTTAACTCAGAAAGGAGTTAAGTTTTTATTGAAGGATGAATGTGAAGAGAATTTCAAAGAGCTAAAAAGATTGTTATCAAGTGCACCTATGCTCACACTTCCTTGTAGTGGAGACATGTTTTTGATCTATAGTGATTCATCCAAGAAGGGTCTAGGTTTTGTTTTCATGCAAAATGATATGGTGATAGTTTATGTCTCATGACAATTTAAGATCCCTGAGAAAAATTACCCAAATAATGATTTGGAGTTAGATATGATAATATTTGCATTAATGATATGAAGGCATTATATTTATGATAAGAGGTGTGATATTTATTCTGATCATAAAAGTTTTAAGCATATTTTCCCACAAAAGGAGATGAATATGAAGAAAATGAAATGGTTGGAGTTGATTAAATATTACGGATTCTCAATACATTACCACCCTGAGAAAGTGAACAAGGTTTCAAATGATTTGAGTCAAAAGGAACTTGCTAGCATATCTATGATAAGGATAAAAAATATCTAATATTTAGGGATTTTCAAAGGACAGATCATGAAATTTTAATGTAAGGGGAGAAATATTTTATTTATCAAATGAATGTTCAACCATATATAAAGTGAAGATTAAGAAGGTGAACAAGGAATATGTAGAGCTACTAAATAATGTGAGAATTGTTCCTGAATTCAACCTTGATTGTGATGGAATAATAAGGTTCATGAACCGGGTTTGTATTCCTCCCATACCAGAATTAAAGAAGGGTATATTGAGTGAGGATAATAGTTCTTCATTATATATTCACCATAGAAGCCCAAAGATGTATAGAGACTTGAAATATTATTTCTGGTGGGATGGCATGAAAAGATATGTTTCCTAATATGTCTCTCAGTTCTTGTTTTTTTAGAAAGTTACGGCAGAGAGACAGAAGTCTCAGAAGATGTTACAACCATTACCCATACCATAATGGAAATGGGATAACATCACTATGGATTTTGTCATAAGACTTCCCAAAAAATCTAAAGGTCATAATACTATATAGGCTATAGTTTATCACTTTATGAAGTTGGCATACTTCATTACTATTAGAGATAATTTCTCTCTTGATCATTTTTCTAGGATATATGTAAAGTAAGTGGTATGATTTCATGGAGTAACAATTTCCATTATATCTGATTAGGATCAGAGGTTTACCAAAAAGTTCTGACAAAGTCTTCAGTAGGCTCTGGATACTAAGTTAAGATTCATCACTACTTATCATCCTCAGACATAAAGTCAGTCTGCGAGGAAAATTCAAACTCTAGAAGTCATGTTGAGAGCTTTCTCTATGGATTTCAAAGGTGGTTGGGATCAACACCTACCTTTAGTGGAATTTTATTACAAGAATATATTTTACTCCTATATTCAGATGGCTTCTTATAAAGACCTCTATAGAAATAAGTGAAGAACTCCAAATTTCTGGGATGAAGTTGGTGAAAGAAAGCTCTTAGGACCCAATCTTGTTAAAGAAATGGCAGAAAATGTCAGATCTATTCAACAAAAAATAAGAGCAGATCATAGTTAAAAAAAATATTATGTTGAAAACTGAAGAAAGTACCTAGAGTTTAAAGTGGGTGAAAAGGTGTTTCTATAAATATCTCCATAGGTGAGATTAATGAGATTTAGAAAGAAGGGAAAGCTGAGCCCTAGGTATATCGATCCTTTAGAAATTTTGGATCGTTTTGGGAAGGTAGATTACCGATTGGTGATTCCACAAAATCTCTATCAAGTTCATGATGTGTTATATGTATATCTCCTGAGAAAGTAGATACATGATCCTTCACATTTACTAAACTTATAAGTTGTATCGCTGGAGCAAGATCTTTCTTATGAAGTACAATCGATAGAGATTCTGGATCATAGAAAAAAAGTTCTATGAAACAAGACTATTCGCTTGGTTAAAGTTTTATGGAGGAACCACCAATTGGAAGAAGCTATATGGGAAATTAAATATGTGATGAGGTAGAAGTATCTACATTTGTTTGTTCCTAAATGATGAATTTTGATGGAGCAATTCAGTTTAAGGGGGTAGAATGTAACACCCAGATGTTTTTATGATATATTTTCTTTAAATAATTTTAATTCTTCAATAGCTTACATTGCATGAAATCACAAATTTAAATGAACCAAGAGACACCCTTCGTATAAAATGACCATTTTAACCTATCTGTTAGGATAACAAGAATAAATATAACTAAATTATGAAAATATATGGTAAATTCATTGGCTACCAATTAATTATGAAAAAAATAGAAATAAATTATATATTTATATTTTGTATTAATAATTTGAGTGGATTACTAATATTAAATTAAATTAATGAAATATATATGTTATATAATTAATAAAATATTTTTTATATTCATAAAATATATATTTTTTTCATAGGTTATTAATAAAACCTATTTGATGTATAAAAACCTATATTTTTCAAAAGGGTAATTTTATGCCTTTTAATGTAGAACCCATTTTAAATTAATAATTTGACACATTAATAATTTTATATGAATACATACAAAATTTATTTGGAATTCAGATTAAAAAATTTACTTTTTATGTATTTTTGATATTTTTCTGACAACTTTCAAGTTTTGATGAATTGTAAACATATAGTAAATTTTAATTGAAAAAAACTTTTTTCATCAAAATAATTTATATGGTTAAATTATAATATTTAATGGGTTTAAAATATAAATATTATATGTTTTTATCATTCAATATAATGTATGTCATTAGCATTAATTTTAAATTGAATTTAGATGTAAAAACATTTCAATCTTTTGCAATGTTTTATCCTTTAAAACCCGTTCTCTCTTTCCGACAATGAGATTAATTTTAAATTAATTACTGCAACTTATATTATTTTAAATTTGGAAAAATGGATCTCATATTTTGAATCATTAATTACAAATTATTTAAATATCTTACTTTTATTTTTGGGCATTATGAATAGTAATTTCAGTAATTTTTATTAATACGGTAAACGGGTAAATCAGGTAATTAAGGGTTAAAATAATATTATGAAATTACCATAAAACTTTACCTAATATCATTGGATGAGTTTTTCTTCAACCTAAATAATCCTTGGGGGTAAAAATGGTTTCCTTTGTAAACCACTTCGATTAGATGAGGACATCTAATCTATTTTTTTTAAAGAAAAGTTAAATATGTCTTACTCAAATTTTAATAACTATATAATTTTTAATATAAGGTTACACATAATATAAATTAGATTATAAATACTCATTTGTAATATAAAATGTTTTTATTTATCATTATAATTTATTTTTAATTTTTAGGAAATAAATAATTACCTTAAAGACTTATACTTTAATGATGCAGAAATTATTTTATTGATGAGAAATAAATTAAAATAATAATTATTAAAATGATAATAACCATTAAAAGACCCAAACACTTGAAAATGTATTATTGGTCGAGTATATCTGGACCATAACCATCCAATTTTCGAGTTATTGACCATTTGGATCCTTATAGAAGAGATTACGATACTTATAATATTTTATTTAAAGTGATGTTGAAGTTATCACATTCATATTTTAATTAATATGACATTTTTAATATAGTATTTTATAGAAGATATATTATATTATTAGTATTATTATAAAATCTATAGGATTTATATTTGTAATATTATTTTATTTTTAATTTTTATTTAAAAAATAATTTTATTAAACAATTACACAAAACTGTTATAATAGTTATTTTATTAAGGGAAATATGAAATAAACATTATTAAAAATTTTAAAATAAATATAATTTGACTAATTAATATGTAAAATTAATTTTATATATTAACTTGACATTTTAGGTATATAATAATTTTTTTTGAAGTTAACGTATTATCTTAATATTTTAAAAAATCAATGAATTGAATAGTGTCAAAATTGACACTATTGATTATTTATCATAATAATGTTTTATTAAATTATTTAAACATCATAATTTTTTTAAAAAATATATAATAATTATGATATGTTCTAAAATTTCCTATGGTATTTATTTATTTTCTAATTTACATCAAATAAGTAAATGTTTTACCCTTTTAATATTGAAATATTTGTTACCCTAGTTAAATATCAAATAGAGTAACTAAGTGTTAATTAAAATGATAAGGTATAAATTTATATAAAAACTTGTCTAAAATTTATTATTTAATGATATTACAAACATATCTCATATAATATTTTAAATTGGGACATTTTTGATGTTTTTGGATAGGGTTTTATTTTATTATAAATTAATATTATTGGAGATCCCAAAAGTACCCCTCACCTCAATTATAAAAGGGCACCTCCTCCCCCACCTATTTACTTCAATTTGAACCTTAATTCTCGGACATACACTAAAAAATTACCTTATAAATTCCCTAGTAACATTATAGAGGTTCTGGTCTTCTTCAAAGTCCAACTCTAGTGCTTTAAGAGGATATTTAGAGGGAGGACGTCAAAGAAAAGGTAATCTACTCTACCAATTCTTTAAAAATGATTTCTTTTTATAATTACTCTTAATGACTTATTTAATTATAAATTAATAAATCCAATATCAATTATATAATGATATGTTATTATGATTATGAAACAACCATATTCCATCTTGTATCTATCCTACAAAAAATGAAATCACCATGCGTGCGTACGTATGGCTTACCGTCTCCATGTCATGGTGTAATTTGTTTTTCACCACCCCCATTACTTGGAGGGGTATAATTATGGATATAATAAATATATATTATTATTATAACATTATATTTATTTTGAAATATTATACACCATCCACTTCAATACCATTCAATAATTATGTGAATGATATCATCACTTGTGTGTACGTATGACCTACCGTCTCCACGATGCAATGTAATCCATTCTACATGATCTTAATTAAATCATGATTATTTAAATAAATGGAATGAATAAATACGATATATATTATATTAATATCATTATTTAAATGATATAACTATAACATAATAATAGGAACAAGAACTTATCCGAAAAAACATGCGTAAGAAAATAAAGAAGTTAACACTTGATGTATGAGTAATAATGTCACTAACAAATAGATGATAATATGATCATATATGATATCATAAAAATGAATATAATTATGAAATAAGTCAACGAAATTATTTAAATCATTATACAAGGTTTTCAGATACATACAATTGAAATCGAACTTAAGATAAGGAATATTTTCACAATCTCATTATTATTTGAGATTGTTTATACGTAAGTATTTACTAGGGTATATTTATCATCCATGTACATATTTCCTAATTATGTATTCCAAAATATTATTTCTATTCTTCTAAAAAATTTTAGATTCAATTTTACCCATTGGTTATTTTTTATTAAACGGTATGAAAGGAATCTTTTATAGTTTTCGATACGAGGTACTTTTTGACTTTTCTGGAAAAAAGTATGAGGAGAATGTTTTTTTAACTTATAAAACATGAGAGTATTAATATGTTTTCATAAAAAATTATTTCCATAAATCTTCCTTTACATGATTTCAAGTTTATTTTCAAATAAATTATTTTATTTTAAAATTGAAAGGCATTTTTGAAAAGAAAATGTTTTTGAACAAGAAAGGATATTTTACTCAAGAATTAATTTCAAGTGTTATATCAAAATTATTTTCCATATAATATGGAATTATTTAATAGGGTCATGTTTCAATTATAATATAATTATTGTTCCTATGGTTTTATTTTTTATGAGGTAATTCTATTTATAAAACCCATTTGTTTTACATGGATTATGTTATGGTGGAATGAAGTTTATAAAAAACCATTTTATTCCTTGGGTTACAATGAATGATTTATGTTATTGTGGAACATGTAAGAATGATTTCATTATGATATGGGTGAGACATCTATCTATATCCAATTCATTGGGTAAATATTTATATCTCTTGATATAGATATGGATGGAATGGGAAATGATCTCAGTTCAATAGTGTAGGGCTGGAATGAGGATTGAACTCAATTCATTAATGTAATTTATCTTCTATGATCGTCTTGGAAATGAGAATTTACTAATATGAAATGATTTTATATGATTATGTGTGTTCTAAAAAATTTCATGTCTTATGTTAGGATTATATTCATTGATTATTTTGAATTTTTATGATTTATCCCATGGAATGATATCAAGATCTTTCATATGTTGGATAAGATTTTCAAATGTTATGTTATTATGTATTATGATTATGATATGATTGATATCTACATCATTTACCCTTACTGATCATTTTATCTCACCCTTTCATATGTTTCTTTTCCCCAGGTCACGAAGAAGGGTATTAAGTAAGATATGTCAAAAAAAGTTCTAGTTATGATGAAATCAGTGGGAGACAATAAAGATGACTTATGAACCTGTTGTTTGTGTTCAAAGTTTCTAATGACACTACACCTATACGGTCTTATCATTTCTTTGTTATATTGTGTAATGAATATTATTCAATTTCAAATTAATATTTATGCATATAAAGTATGGGTTGTTACAAACACATGTTGTGATTTCTATTATGGAAATTAAAAGTGTTTGATGTGGGGAGAATGTATATAACTTGGGTTCCCCCCATTGATAATTGACTTAATTTATAGTTTAGAGTCCTAGGACATTATGAGAGATAAAATTTTAAATTTACCATAGTATACAACCTTGGATTTTTAATGGATCTGTTGATTCTACGGTGTGGTGTTTACCATCAAGATGAGATGACATGAGATTAAGGGTGCAACAAAGCCTCGATAAAAATATATAAATTATAAAAATATATTTTTAATCCATGTTCATGTTATTATGTTAAAATTACTATATATATGAAATAAAGACTCATATTAGAAATCAAGACCATAGTTGTGTCTATAACACATGGTTTACTCTAGGAGTATTATTAGTTTTTCTTCACTAAGACTCATGTACGGTTTCTGTTATGGATGGATGAAAAAATTTAATATATTGTCTTAATAAAATTATTGACTAAGTTAATTGATTTATTAGTGTAAAACCTTGTGAATATTCCTCTATATAACCCTTTCTATTGAAGTCCCTAGGGCGGGACACACTCATCATTAGCAAATTATAGGATTTGGGAGAGGTAAAAAATTCTAAATTTAATGAATTTATAATAAAAGAATGATACTAGATTTATGGGGATGTTGATGAGTGAGTCACGAGTTAGTGTAAACAAATAAATTTTTTGGTTATTGTGCCTTGAAGTAAGGCATTATTATTGTCAATTTTTTTCTCTATTATATGTGTTCTTAATAAATGGTATGATTATTCTTTAGATGATTTTCATACCACTTATCCTTAACAATAGATTAATTTATTTTGGTATTGATTATTTTTTATTCGTTTTTTACTATGATTTATTTTTAATAACTATGCTCAGTGGATGGGTTTTCAATGGTTATCATCGATCATTAATTTGATTGTTTATTAGTATTACCCTACCATTCATCATGTTTTAATCATCAAATTATTGTTAGGTTGAAAATTCAACTTCCTTTGTTTGATTTTAATAACAATAAAATCCTTGGATGATGTGTGATTATTAGAATTTGATAATGGAAGATGTGGTGAGTATAACGTTCATTAAATGATGGAGGATCATGATTAAAGGGAGGTGTGAATTTTTCCCCTAGCAGCGATGTACATGTGACAGGAAATGCACACAAAATATAGAGGATTATTTTTTCAATTATTTGTGGACAAATATCATCTTTTAGTAGAATAAAATCCTTAATTAGGGCCTTAAAAGATATTTTAGGTGTGATTGGTGAAAAAATCTAATGAGATGATAAGATTTTGGGTGGGAGTTTAATTTGGTTCAAAACACATGACTACACGGTTCTTAGTTCGGAAGAATACACACTGTATATCATAGGTGTTGTGGTGTATAGGGTTTTAGAGTGAGTTTAATATAAATCTACATGTGATTCATTGTAAATGTTTTGTACCAAAATCTAGCCTCATGACATGCATGTGGAATACATACTGAGGGGGACATTTTTCCTTACTAACCATGTGGGTAGAAACAACATGCTGTGTACCGATGGAACACAACTCAGGTTGTGGGGTACATGATATGTACCTTTCCTATCCCTACGCACCATGTATCATATCACACATATCATGTATATATCCATTTCATTCCTTGTATCATTCTAGTACACAACTAGACTAGCAGTGATGGGTGACATGCCATGCAACCTTGTAGAGCATTCCATGTGTTTTCCTAGTCCAGGAGGATCTTTTTTTTTATTTCATGGGACACATATTTGGGAATGTGAATAATCTATATTGATAATTTTTACATTTATAACATGATGGTATCATTCTCCTGAACATCATAGGTGATACATGGTAAGATAAAAAGTTTGCTCTTAATGGATCTGTAGAGATTGCAGTTAGGATCTAGAATTATTCATAGAGTATTATTGAGGTTAGAAACCCTCCCTAGAAGAATATTTGAATTAGGATGTATGTTACTCTCACCATCCTCAAGTAGGGTAAGTATTTCACCCATTTGGATAGGGATCCATTTTCTACAGATCAGGTACGGTCAGAATTTCACCCATATAGATACTGGTCATGGATACTGTACCTATGGACCATATAAGGTTATTATTTCTCTCACTTATGTGGGATTGGGATCCTTTATCTCATGAGTCCATATTTCACCAGCTCAAGAGATCAGATGGGACTAGTATCCTCTACCAAAGTCAGTATTCCTTCTCATATATATATATGGTGTATGGGTCCTCCAATATAGTGTTTTTGAGGCTACATAGGTAGTATGACATGGGAAAAAGAATACTTGATTAGTGGTATGATATTGATAAAATAGAAGGAGTGGTATATCTGTCACACCCCAACCTTTAAAAAATTATTTTATTGTATTATTTCTTGGCTTCAGTTAGGATCATCAAGGTGTGGGTTGAGCACTAGTATATTTTTTTTTATGTTTATTAATTTTGACGGGTTTCAGACCGATGCATGGGCACCGCACGGTTGGCGGTAACCATGCGGTCAGCCTGGGTTCCATGCATTTTCCCACTACTTAAAATAATAAAATTTTATGAGAATAAATTAAGAAGAATATTTAAAAACATAATAATAATAATAATATTATTGTTTAGATAATAATATTAATACTATAAAAAATTTCTAATAATATTTTTGTCATTAAAATTTTTATTAATATAATTATTATTAAATTTTTATTAATATCAAAATTATTTATAAATAAATGCATAAAAATTATTATTTTTGATATTATTATTATTATTATTATGTTATTATTAATATTAATATTAATATTAATATTATTAATATTATTGTTATAAATAAAAAAAGGGAAGAACCCTAATCCAATTCCACCACCTCTCCCTGTGCGCTACGCACCCGCACCCCCCTCTTCTTGTGCGTTGTGTACCTGCACCCCCCTTTCCCCTTGGCTGCTCAACTAGAAGCACAACGATGGCCCGCTGATCCAACCTACCATTCCCAGAAGCACACCCTCCTAATTATGTCACGCCTCCCTGTTCCCTCCTGCTCACCGACGTGAGCCGGGCTCTCCAGTGTGAGCCCCCTGGTCCAATGAACTCATCTCCAACAGCCAGATCTCCCTGCTCCTCCTTTATCCGGCCACACCCCCTACATAGCACCTCTATCTCTTCTTCGACATGCTGTCCCCCCACCTCTGGTGTGTTTTTCCTTTGGATTTGTGTTTTCTTCAATTTGGTTAAAACCCTAGGGTTTCAAGTATATCTTTTTTTATTTTTCTCATTGTCTAATGGGAGAGAGTTGTTCGAGGAGCATTTATCCTCCTTATATTGAGGTTCCGTCCTGTTCGCACAGGGTTAGGTAGGTGTTTCATGCCTTTATTTTCAATTTCAATTAATTTGATGCTTGGATTTTATTAATTAATATTTAAAACATGTTTCATACCATTATTATAAGTATAGATCATTTTTGGTATCATTTTATTATTAGTAGATTTGACTAAAAATATGTTTTTACATGAATCTTGGTTTATGCCCATGTGTATTTATGCCATAGGTGTTTGACAAAATGTTTACTGAACCTTTTGGGTTGAATTGGGTGATTATGTGAGGTTTTCCAATTTAAAATGTTTTTTTAAATTTATTTGGGTCATGTTTTGGGATTATATATGTGAAATAAGGTGATTTCCTTTGATGTGGTTTATAAATTTATTTGAGAAGAACTTCTTGGTTGTGAACTTGGGTGGAATTTTATAAAAGAGTTAAATGGTTTGTTTTGGGTTGAAAGAGAATAGTGATTTAATGAAAATGGGTTTCAAATGTTTTGGTTGGTTTTATAGTGTTCCATTGGATGAAGTAACATCCATGGGTGCACTAGGTTAACACATGGATGTGCAATCAAATGTAGGTGGAACTCT
Organism: Viscum album; assembly: GCA_963277665.1. Classification (NCBI taxonomy): domain Eukaryota; kingdom Viridiplantae; phylum Streptophyta; class Magnoliopsida; order Santalales; family Viscaceae; genus Viscum; species Viscum album. The sequence goes on from OY728138.1 coordinate 659,335,538, forward strand.
AAATCTAATCTCCCTCAAGAAAATGTCCTATCCTCTTACTCTCTATTTTCATCAAATGGATCCATGTTTTCCAAAATGGGGGAGGCAATGTTTCTTGTGTTTTAAAGTGGTTCCTAATATGTTCTTTAAGGATTGGCCTAGTTGTATTTGAATCATGCTTAGGTGAGTCGTTGTGTAGCTATGGCCCATTTGGAATTTGTAAAAGTGGGTTGGCTTGTTTGTAGTATTAAATCCCATTTGGAACTTTTTTATGCTTTGTGTGTTTTTATATGGATTTAAAATGCACTTGGGAATATTTTGGTGAATGATTGGTCTAAAGGCCTGTTTGGCCACATGAGTATAGAGATGATGTTTGGTAAAATTTTGAAAATGGTTTTTAAATATTTTTGTTAAATGGTTGAATGTTTTGAAACTAAAGGTCCATTTGGAATTTTAAAAAGTCTATTTGAAACCCCCACACTTGAGTTGAGTCTCCTTCCTAGTTGGTTGATTGTGAGTTGGGAGGGTCCTCAGTATGGGAACTCCTTTGTATAGTAATTATTTTAAGGTAGGGGACTAACTGTGAGGGGGGACGAGGTGATGCCATATTGTGTGGTATTTTTGGTTATATATATATGTGTGTGTGTCTTGTTGTTTTAATTTCATGGAACACCCCTGTATGAAATATACATGGGAACCTATCATAATAAAGAGGTTTACTAAGAATGATTACTGCACTAGTTTAGATTACGTGCTAGCTAGTGGCCCATAACAAGAGGATGTTTTGTTATTATTTCTATGGTACTGGGCCCCTTGACTAGGCTAGGTAGGGTGACGATCGGGCATTAGGTCGTTATGATGTCATTAAGTAGGTAATTCCTTCAGGATGAGTCACATGTATTGTACATTTTGGTCTTCCTCTGAGTTCCTAGGACTTCTCGTGTTTCCTTGTTACGAGTATCACTAGAGAAGTTTCCCTCATTTTGTAAAAACTTTTTATTTGTGCCTGGTTTTGGTTTTTATTTGGAAAAATCATGGATGTATGGTTTGTTTAAAAAACATTTAAAAGTGGATGTTTCGGAAGAGAAAGAGAAATCACCCTTTTCCCTCATTATAATTTGTTTTAAATTAAGAGGGTGATGGATCATGTTTGTTTGTTTTGAAAATTTAATGTGTATATAAAAACCTAATTTTTATTAATGTACTTTAAAACTAGTATTGATGGAATTATTTTGGGAAGGAATTACATGGATTCTTTGGTGGTTTCCTACTAAGCAGTTAGTTGACACCCTACCTATACAACTCAGTGTCAGTAGACCCGAGCTGTTTTGCAGGTTCAGTTTTTATTCTGGTTACTAAGTAGGTGCTCGCAGGTGGAGCGTGGATGGTATTGTGGTTGGAGGTGACCAAGAGGTAACTTAGAGATCACATGTTAGCGGTTCAATTTGTTCATTTTAGTTTCAATTTTTCATTTTAATTTTCATCTTTTTGAGTTTTATTTTGTAACTGGATCTTTTTATATTATTTATGTTCAATTTTTGGTTCTTGTGGATTGTTTATTTCATTTATCTATCTAGTCCGAGTTTATTTATGATAGGATAAATCATTACCTCTTGTATGTTTTGATGCCCAACACTAGTTTCCATCCCAAGGGGATTGAGAACACCCCTTGGGACATGTTACAGACTGTCTTGGGTGACCCATCTAGGGTTGAAATAGGTTGGTTCGAGAAAAAATCCTATCAGAAGAGGCCCTTGATATTTGGGGTGTCTAGAAGAATAATATTAGGACTGTCAGAACTCGGGAGGCCGGTGTAGGAAGAGCGTCACGAACTCTTTCTCACACTGATCCTTGAGTTACCAGGGGTAGTTTGGGATTCAAGTATTTTGTTCTTATTTTGGATTTAGGTATGATAATAGATGCGAATCAGGTTATGTTGTAGCCTCACATGGGATGGTGAACCATGTGTAGACCAATTACCCAGTTCAAGGTCCTCTTATTTTCATTCCCTATGGAATGGGTCACGTCCATGTCACCAGGTTAGAAATATGCACTAGTTCCTCTTTCTGATGTCCTGTTGTTAGTTTTGTTTTGTTTTGATCTCGATTTATGTGAGTGCATGTTAAAAATGAAAGTGGTTCTGAAATGAAAAATAGTTTCTTTAATTTTTTTTGAAATTGGTGTTGTGCATTTTTAATGGGGAAGTGTTTGGATTTGGAAAATTTGGTATGTGTTTGGATTTGATAAAGAAAAGAAATTTTTGAACATTGGAACTCTTTATGGAGGTTCACATGTGTGTCGGTATGTATGGAGAGTTTGTGGGGGGTACTTGTCTATGGAAGATGTAAGAATGATTGGATGAACATACATGCGATGATTCATAAGGTACCACAAGTGGGTTTTTAAAATAAAAAGGGAAATGAATTTTGGGAACTAGATTTGGTTTAAAAGAAGGGTTCTAGTATTTTGAAAGTGGTTTAGAAATGTGAAGATTTTGAAAATTAATATGAAATGGGATTTTTTAAAGGGTGTTTTTAGTTTTTCTTGAGTTTTTTTGGATTTTGATCTAGTTTTTTTGAGTTCAGGGTGTTCATTTTGATTATGTTTTGGGATTGATGTCGGTTTCTGGTTGTGTGTTTTTATGTTGTTCATGATATTCCACCTAGAAAGTTTCCCATGTTTTCTAATGATTCATGCCCAGTTTCTAATTCCTTCTAACTGTTTCTTATTTATTGAAGTAATCAAGGTCTATTAGAGGCAGTTGTGTGGTTTGTGGAATTATAATGGGTCAATGGGTTTTTGGGAACTCCTAGGGTTGTTAAGGTTCGTACTGTCTTGGGTTTATTTAAGGGTCCAGATCTGGACCATAAAAGATGGGATGTCTCATCGTTGTTATAGTTTGGGGTGTAGTTGGTGGTGTTCATCTTTCATAAGGGTTCTCTATCTGGTGAGGAGTGGAAGTTGGAGGAACGTATCTCCAAGAAGCTATCTTCATCAGTGCCAACTTCCAGTTTTTTGGACCGTTTTCTTGTGTTCCACCAGTATGTCCAGTTTGAGCATTCTATGACATCATGTTGTATCCCTTTGAAAAGGTACCACCATTATGGTCATTTGAATCAATTGGGAGGAAGAAGGAGTTGAGGACCGAAGGATGAAAATTCCTGATTGTGAGGTAGGAGATGATTTAGCCATCAGGGACCCATCCAAAGGTCTCGGGGTGAAATTAATACACAATCAAGAGTTTTTGAGGGTGTGTGGAGCCTCGGTCTGGGTCATGTTTTCAGCTTTGGGATGGAAATATCAAAAGTTTCCTTGTTCTATTATTTTCTCCATCATAAGCTCATCCTTGTTGTATTGGTGTGATGAGATCATTATACCGCAATCCAAGAGGCCTTATCTAATCTTTGTGTGGTTTATAAAACATCTAAATTCCTTGAAGGGTTTTGGGCCTATTAATAAATAGACCCATTCTGATTTTGGGATTTATCTCAATTGTGTTCGTTAGGGGGATGTTTGTTTTCATGAAATTAATGGGTGATGTTTCTTGGCCCTTTCTTAGTTCAGGCACCTCTCTATGGGTTTTCTTCTAATGGGTTTTGGTTTTGTAGGGGATACCTCCATCCCAGTGTCCTGGTGTTCCAGTTTTTCCCATAATGGTTTTAATTCTAATGGTGGAGTCGATTCCTTAGCGTTGAGAAGGTGGATTGAGATCGGGCTTGGAATTTCCTAGTCTCCGGTTGTCGTGAGGATTTTATTCAGTCGGTGTGGGAGGTGTTGAGTTAATTTCTCATCCTTAGGTTGGTGGGTCATTTCATTTCATGCTGTCCAATTAAGTATCTAGGGTGTTGTTTGGTCCATATGGAGAAAGTAAATTAGTTCCGTTTAAAAGTTCCCATGTTAGCCCCCCTGGGGTTGGTGTGTTCAGGTTTCAAGGTTTTTGTGTCAGTGAATTCTCTTGGGGGGGAGAACCCTATCATGTTATACCCTCAATATTTGGCAGTGGGTTTTCTTGAATTGGTCGGGTGTGACGTGTGTTGGGAATGATCACCCCAAGGCTCTCGGTTTCCATTGGTTTTTTCTGGGCATGGACTCGAGTTGTGTTAACTGTAGGCTTTATAACATTCTAGGGGAAAAAATTTTTGTGGTGGGGAGAATTGTCACACGCAAACCTTTTAAAAAATATTTTATTTTATTATTTCTTGTATTCAGTTAGCCTCGTCAAGGTGTGGGTTGAGTGCTAGTCTAAATTGTTTTACGTTTAATAATTTTTATGGGATTAAAATTGGTGAACGGGCACCGCACAGTTGACGGTAACTGTGTGGTCGGTCAAGGTTCCCCTGTGGTTTCCCATTTATTAAAATAATTAAATTTTTTTAGAATAAAATAAGGAAAATTATTTAAAAATATAATAATAAAAATATTATTGAGTATATAATAATAATAATATTATTAAAAATTATTAATAATATTTTTATCATTAAAATTGTTAATAATATAATTATTATTAAATTGTTATTAATATCAATATTATTTAAAATTAAATGAATAAAATTATTATTGTTATTATTATTATTATTATTATAATTATGTTATTATTAATATTAAAATTATTATCATTATTATTATTATAAATAAAAAAGGGAAGAACCCTAATCTACTCGCACCCCCTATCCCTGCACGCTGTGCACCCGCACCCCTCCTCTCCCTACATGTCATTCACTCACACCCCCTTCCCCTTGGCCGCTCAGCCAACAATACATCGGAAAACCTATGCTCTATCCTCCCTCTCCCGGAGGCACACCCTCTTGATTATGGCATGCCTCCCTATGTCCTCCTTCTCATTAGTGTGAGTCAGGATCACCTGTGTAAGCCCCCCAATCTGGCGACCTCATCTCCGGCAGCCCGATTTCCCTACTTCACCTCGCTCTAACCGTACCCCCCTGCGCAACACCTCCATCTCTTCCATTGAGGTTCCATCCCATTCGCACGGGGTTAGGTAGGTGTTCCATGCATTTATTTTCAATTTAAATCCATTTGATGCTTGGATTTTATTAATTAATATTTAAAACATGTTTCATACCATTATTATAAGTATAGTTCATTTTTGGTAGCATTTTCTTATTGGTAGATTTTACTAAAAATAGGTTTTTACATGAATCTTGGTTTATGGCCATGTGTAGTTATGCCTTAGGTGTTTGATAAAATGTTTTCTGAACCTTTTGGGTGGAATTGGGTGATTGTATGAGGTTTTCCAATTTGAAATGTTTTGTTAAATTTATTTGGGTCATGGTTTGGAATTATATATGTGAAACAAGGTGATTTTATTTGATGTGGTTTATAACTTTATTTGAGAAGATCTTCCTGGTTGTTAACTTGGGTAGAATTTTATAAGAGTTAAATGGTTTGTTTTCGGTTGAAAGAGAATTGTGATTTAATGAAAATAGGTTTTAAATGTTTTGGTTGGTTTTATAGTGTTACATTGGATGAAGGCACATCCATGGTTGCACTAAGTGAACACATGAATGTGCAATCAAATGAAGGTAGAACACTAAAGCTAATCTCCCTCAAGAACATATCCTCTCCCATTTTTCTCTATTTTCCTAAAATGGCTCCATGTTTTCCAAAATTGGGGAAGTAGTGTCTCTTGTGTTTGAAATTGGTTCCTAATATGTTCCTTAAGGATTGGCCTAGTTCTCCCTAAAGTATTCTTGGGTGAGTCATTGCATAGCTATGGACCGTTTGGAGTTTGTAAAAGAGGGTTGACTTTTAAGTAGTATTAAATACAATTTGGAACTTTTGTATTCTTTGTGTGTTTATATTTGGATTTAAAATTCACTCGGGAACATTTTGGTGAATTCTTAGTCTAAAGGCCCATTTGGCCATGTGAGTATAAAGATGATGTTTGGTAATGTTTTGAAAATGATTTTTAAGTGTTTTTGCTAAATTTTTGAATGTTGTGAAGCTAAAGGAAAATTTTTCATTTTAAAAAGGCTATTTCCAAAACCCCACTTGAGTTGTGTCTCCTTCTTAGTCGGTTGATCGTGAGTTGGGAGGGCCCTCGGTATGGGACCTCCTTCGTATGGTAATTATTTTAAGTAATGGGACTAACTGTGAGGGGGGGATAGGGTGGTGACAGATTGTGTGGTGTGTTTGGTTATATATATGTGGCTTGTTGTTTGAATTGCACAGAACACCCCCTTATGAAATATACATGAGAACCTTTCATAGTAAAGAGGTTTACTGAGAATGATTCTGCACTAGTTTAGATTACATACTTGCTAGTGGACCATAGCAGGGGGATGTTTTGTTAATATTTTTATGGGACTGGGCCCCTCAACCAGGCTAGGTAGGGTGATGGTTGGGCATTATGGCGTTATGAAGACATTTAGTAGATCATGACTTCAGGATGAGTCACATGTATAGTTTTTTCTGGTCTTCCTCTGGGTTCCTAGGATTTCCCTTGTTTCTCTGTTATGAGTATCACTGGAGTCATTTCCCTCATTTTTTATAAACTTAATCTTTGTGTCTGGTTTTGTTTTTTATTTGGAAAAATCGTGGATGTATGGTTTTTTGAAAAAGTATTTCAAAGTGGATGTTTTGAAAGAGAAAGAGAAACTCCCCCTTTTACCTCCTTGCGCTTTAGTTTAAATTAAGAGGAAAACATATCATGTTTTTTTTGTTTGGAAAATGTAATGTGTATATAAAAAACTAATTTTTTGTTAATGTATTTCAAACTATTATTGATTGACTGTTTTTGGGAAGGAATGAAATGGATTCTTTGGTGGTTGCCTACTGAGCTGTTAGATCACACCCTACATATACACTCAGTGTCAGTAGACCCAAGCTGTTTTGTAGGTTATATTTTTATTCTGGTTACCAAGAATGTGCTCATGGTTGGAACATGTATGGTCTTGTGGTTGGAGGTGACCAAGAGGTCACATGAAGATTTCATGTTAGCGGTTCAGTTTTTTCATTTTCATTTCAGTTTTTTATTTTAGTTTCCATCTTGTTGAGTTATATTTTGTAATTGGATAGATTTATATTATTTATTTTTAGTTGTTGTTTCTTGTGTCTTGTTTGGTTCATTTATCTATCTGGTATTGGTTTATTTCATTAATGATAAATCATTCCCTATTGTATGTTTTGATTCCCAGTACTAGTTACCATATAGGGGGGATCGAGAAATCCCCTCAAGACATTTTGTAGATCAGCTTGGGTGACCGGTTCAGGGTTGACCTGGGATGGTTTGTGACAATATACTTGTCTGGTGAGTATGTTTTAGCAATGAGAAGACTATCCTCATTAGTTTTTTTTTGTGATGATGTGGTATTTTGTAAGGTTGAATAGTATAGACTTATTTGGGTATTGTGACCTCCTCAGTACCCCCATAGGGTTACATTGATATTTGGCATGCAGTCGGCTATCATTTTCAAGATTCACGGTCTCTTTAGTGATCTTAGATTTCTTGTTTTCTAATGTGGTATGACTATTAGGGATTGTAGTTGAGATGATTAGGATATTTATTACATCCTCGATAATTTTAGTTATAGAGAATATCTAGAATTTTATTCTTCAACATTATTTCTATTACTATTTAGTACAAAGAGATTTTATTGGGATCAATGTTCTGTTTTTCCACTACAAGAAGATTCGTAGCTCACGGCGATTTTTATTGGGTATGGAAGTGGTTTAAACCACCACTATATTCTTCTGCGGCGGTTTCCGAAAACCGCCGATACATTGAGTATCAGGAAACAATGGCCGACGATTATAGGTGTTTAGCGGCAATTTATAAAAACCATCACAGTTTCCATATTTCGCGGCGGTTATGATGTTTTTTAGAGGGGTTTTTTCTGGGTAAGGGATTATTTTTTTAGGGGTGGTTTTAACCGCCACTAAAAAAATGTAAGGCCCTGTGCAGAAAAACCGCCGCTAAAAACATCATAACCACCGTGAACTTCGCGCCGAAGAAGGGACACTGTATCGGTGGTTAAAACCACCACTAAATTTAATACCACAAAATTGATTATAACCACCGCTAATAGAAAAATTATGAAATTTAGCGGCGGTTATAACCACTACTAATAGAAAAATGCTGACATGTTGCGGCGGTTTAAACCGCCGCTAAAAACAGATTTAAAAAAAATATCAGCTTCTGCACCTTCTGTACCAGTGCCTTGAAAAAAAACAATTTCAAGAATACCAAAATATGCATACCACACTCATCTAGTATAATAAATGATTCAAAACTCACGGAGAACCACACATATCTAGTGTGTACTAACCTGACATAGCATGTATTTTTTTGGAATGAAAAACCAACACACTCTCTCTTATTCCCACTATAGAGTAATCCTCTGGGAACTGTCTCACTAGTTATTTCCTGTAATCCTACTTAATATTGACCAAACCTAATGGGTATACACTCCCATACTTCATGATCATAAAACTATAATCATGATCCAATGAATCATGTCTGGTCATATCTAGTTCATGTTCCCAACCCACTTACCATTAACCACTACATGTTAGTAAATTGAATATCCCATAGCATCTTAGTCATAAAAAGGCTAACCACATGATCACCCACCACATATGAGTCATTCTCAAAATGGAGATCATATAACTATTCTATTATCAACATTATCTTAACAACCTAAGATCTCAATATATAAGGATTGTTATTCAATTAACCCTACCCTCTCCCCTAAACTAAATACCAAAACCACTCAGAGTGTTTATCATCCCATGAACACTGAATTACCATGACATTCCTCAACCCTTTCATGGTTACCCGCATAAACACACCTTTTTGTTATGTATAATAACATAATTAAGATATATGAGAAAACACTATATAATATGCATACCATGACATTCCACAACCCTTTCATTCCTAATCTTTTCCCTATTCTTCACTATGGTAAAGTTGCTGGAAAGATAATGGTTGGTTTTGTTAATGCTTTAGTAGGGGACTGATGTAGGCTGTTGTGTCCCAAATATGCATACCACACTCAAGAAATCAATACATAAAAGGAAACATTAGAAATCAATAAAATACATAAAAGGAAACATGAAAAATAAAGAAAATGTTAGGTCATGAAAATGTTTGGTGAAAACTATGTGCCACACATGGTACATATACAAACCGACAATGAACACATATCATCCCCCTCTCCACCTCCAACATATCAACAATAAAACTAATCAATATTTGATGATGAACACATATCGTCACCCTCTCTACCTGCATCTCCACTTATGGCTACCACCTGTAAGAACATTATACTAAAAATTAAATAGTGTTGCATATTTATATTTAAATTTAAAACCAATAAAAATTGAAAACTAAATTATTTGGTTTTTTTTGATTTACCTACTCACCACTAGTTGATACAGTATCATCGGGGGCATATCTGCTCATCTGCTAACGTATTTTTGTTAACTCTTTTTGAAAAGCGGATATCTAATTCCCCTGCTCGTGAACTGTGTTTCGTAGAGAAACAATCTCTTTCTTAGCATCTCCGGGTATGGGCTGACTACAACCAGGAGTATATTCAGCTTTCATCCACGGTGGCCTGCTAGAAACCTCAGATGGTACAGGTCCTAAACCCATCCCGCACACTCTACCAAGATGCTCCTTCCCAAGGACTTTAGCAACCAGGTCATCCTGGGAGACTGAGTAGGACTGCTCAGGACTGACATCCCATAGTTCTTTAATTTTTACCTATGAATCAAATATCAATATATATTAACATAGTAAAAACTATTAATAAGTTATTATTATGAAAAAAATGAGTTCATACCCCATCTTCTTTGGCAGGCTCATTAACAAAACTTCCATCAGAGTATTTGTGAACATACAACCACACTTCAGTTCAGGATGCTTCGTACCCTAAAATCTATGTCTGCATTAAACAAAGATAAATCAACAATTTAATATATTAAGCAAATAATATTGTCTTATAAATATTTAAACTAATGAAAAGATTACCCAAGTTGATCGGATTCTAGAAAATCTTTTTGACCCCGTAGTGTGAGGGATGACTTGCTTTTCCCGGCTTGATGCATTCTTTCTTGAGAGATCCTGAAATAAATAAAATGAAATTTAATAGTAATGTATTTAAAGTTATATCCTCTTCATATAAATGTATAAATGTAAAATTAGGTTAATATAGTAATATATATTTAAATACCATCTGCTTCTCATCACGATGTCTGTCAACAAAGACTTTCCACTATTCTTTGGGTACCCCATTGGGTAGCTTCTCATACATTTGTTGGAAGATCAATGAATTATCGTTGAAATTTCCCCACAATATCCATTTTAAGTCTTTCCATTTCTTACCAAGATTTTTCAACGTCCACTTTTGTGCTACCACATCAGCAACTGTAAAGTGGAAAAACATCTGTATACAGAAATTCATTTTGAACATATTAATAACATGACATTAAATTTCACCATAATGTATTAAATTTAACTTTATTTGGGAATAAAAAACATAATTTCTACAACTTGGAGGAATATGTCTCCAATAATCATAAGAAATAGGAAGGGAAATGGGCTCCACAACCAGCTGGCCTAGAATTTGGTCAAGTAATCCCGCGACATCATCCGTAGGGATCCCATACGAATCGAATGGGACAACTATCTTCTCTCCATTTGTATTCCACACGTCTGAACTTTTTATATTTTTCTCCACTGTTGCATTTCTTTCATCTTTAATGAACAAACACTTAGTATACAAAAAGTGCAATAAATTTATTTATATTAAAATTTGTACCTATAATAGTGACCCTCTAGTATGTTTGTGATGAACTAGAAGTGGCGCGCCGCCACCCAACTGATGGGGCTGCTGAAGGGGGAGTCAATGACTCAACTTCTAAAGAGATGATGACAGAGGGTGTGAGAGATGGTACATGGGGGCATGCAGCTAGTGGCTCAGATGCTATAGGTAGGGAGACAGATTGATCGTCATCTGTCGTAGTAGTGGATGAAACAGTGTATCACTTCCTCCTTGGCATTCCTGTAATTTAATCAAATAAAATTAAGTTCAAAACATATATTTCAAAAAAATTATGTAGAAAAAATTAAAAATGATAATAGATGCCCAGTAATAATAAACAAAATATACATAACAATGATAATGAATGACTGTATAAATGAAATAAGTGGTTGATGAATGAAAAAATAACTGTATATACAATAATTTTCCCCTTAAATCATGTTTTTTTCCTGCTCCATTACTTCATCCACTTCATTCATCCTTTCTAGACTAATTTCAATATCATTATTGACAAATAATTCTTCTTCTTTTTGTTGATGAGATTCAATTTCAAAGGTCAAATCTTCTAATTCATTACCCATATCATACAAATCTCTTTGTATTATGTGAGAAAATACACTCCACCCGTCATCCACAATATCATTCACATAATGTACCATTTTTTCTTGTGATGATAAGATATATGGATCATGCAGTTCACGATCACCAGCATCCATCAAGCGATAGAAGTTCACAGAAGTAAACTGTAAGAAATCTCTTTTAACATCTCTGATAATATCAACCCAATTGCATTTGAATAAAAAAACTAAAAAATGCCCGTGGTAGTTTAATTCAATAATATTAGTCATCTTTCCATAATATTCCACTTTAGAAAATGTAAATATACCACTATTCCGTGTTTTCAAACCCTCTTCTCGATCGACTATATGAAATCTAAAGCCATTCACGTTGTAAGCTTCGAACTTTCTAACTTGTTTTAGAGGACCTAGAGTAAGAAACATCAAATCTTCTGACACCTCTACTCGAGTATCATTATTCATGATCTAAAAAAATAAATATAATTTATTAATTTTACAAAATATATGTTTCAAACTAATATTCATATTTATTTTAATATTTATGAACTTACACGTCATGAAAACCATTCTACAAGCTCTTTATTAACATCTTTCGTTATATATTTCTCATTTAGTGTTAGGCATATCATTCATCTCTTTGTTTGTATCCTCAACTATTTAATACATGGATCTACAATTTTACTATTCAGCAGCACATATTTATCTTCCTGTAATAATTCCAATTCCGTCAGTGTCACATTTGAGGTCCTCCCAACTGATTGGCAAACAACATGAAATATTTTTGATTTCTGATGTATTTGAGATTGAGTCGATGTGTCGTCAACACATCCAACTCAATTAAATCTTGTCTCAATATCATTCAAGTATCTAGAACAAAAGTTAAGACACTCCTCAACCAAATAGCCTTTATCAATAGAGCCTTCTGGTTGAGCTTTATTTCTCACGTATGATTTCAAATGCCTAAGATATCTGTGAAATAAAATAAACATAAATATGCATTTAATTAAGTGCCAAAAATTGTTTACTTAACTGAAAAACATATAAATAAATTACCTCTTAATTGGATACATCCATCGATAATGAACAAGGCCTCCTAATTTAGCTTCCTCAACTAAATGCACAGTTAAATGCATCATTACAGTAAAAAACAACAGAAGAAAGATCATCTCCATTGCACAAAGGGTCAATAAAAACCATTCCTGGAGGTTGTCAAGATGAAATGGATGTAGATATTTCTCAAATAGTTGTCTAAAAAATGTGCATAATTGGAGTACAATAGCAGTAATTGTTTTAGGTAATAATGTATGCAATGCCAATGGTAGTAACTGTTGTAACAAAATATGTGAATCGTGACTTTTCAATCCATGTAACTTACGATTATTCAAGTCAACACTCCTCAAGATTTTAATTTAATACCCATAAGATACCTTAATATTCTTTAAAATTTTATGAAATGTATCTTTATCCCTATTTTTCATTGCAAAAATTTCCGGAGGATACTTTTCATTCTCATCTGGCTAGAGATCACGTTTTTTGTTCATTGCTCGTAATTCCTTGCGAGCATTGAGATGATCCTTTGACTTTCCATGCTCATTAAGCAATGTGAAAATAAAATTTTCACAGAAATTATTCTCAATATACATCACATCAAGATTATTCCGCAACAAATTAAATTCCCAATATGGAAGTTTGAAGAATATACTTTTTTTCTTCCATTGTTGCATTCCAATTTTTCTTGACGATGCACTTCGAACCCATTTCCTGCATTCATTCAAATGACGAACCTTACCAAATTATATTTCAGCATTTCCAAGTTGTGTCAATATTTTAGAACCAGTTAACAACTTTGGAGGTGGTCTACGATTAATGAAACTGTTAAATTTTGATCTATTTAGCCGAAATCTATAAGATGCATCGAGAAATCTTTGATGGAACAAGAAGCACCATTTTCTACTGTGAGGTAGCCATTTGGGCTCAAAATCAAAGTTACAAACATGATAAGACAAACCCATTTAAGTGTTACAACCAAATAAATTCCCAATTCCATGGAAGTCACTAATTTTCCACATTAAAGCAGCTTGAATTTTGAACATTATCTTAGAAGAAGCATCAAATGTCTCAACACCGTTTCCCCACAACTCCTGTAATTCTTCAATTAAAGGCTACAAGTATACATCAATATCATTTCCAGGAATTTTTTTTCCAGGAATAATCATTGAAATGATAAAATACATTTGTTTCATACACATTCACAGAGGCAGATTTTAAGGGATCAAAACAACTGGACAAATGATATAACTGGCACTCAAAGTCCCAAATGGGTTGAATCCATCGGTAGCCAATCCCAATCGAAAATTAGTAGGATCAGTTGAGAAATCTGGATGCAATGAATCAAATTTATTCCACGATTGTGAATCTTGTGGATTTCTCATTAACCAATTATTGTTATTATCTATATAATTCCACTTCATGTGTTCGACAGTTTTTGATGACATGAATAATCTTTGTAATCAAGGATTTAAAGGAAAGTAACAAAAAAAATTTGTAGGTGTGTTACTTTTCTTATTCTTATTAATTAAAGTATATTGATTCAGACTTCCAACATCACCCATTGAATACCATCTAGAAGAAGAACATTTTTTACAATCCTCTCTACTTTAATCCTCTCGCCAATAAAGCATACAATCATTGGGACACACATGTATTTTTGTATGATTCAGACCAAGCATGTTAATAACTTTTTTCATATCATAAAAAGACTCAAGGATGTTTTCTTCAAGAAATGCATCACGCAACAATTCCAATATCATAGACATTTTCTTATTTGTAATTCCACATAGACATTTGATATGGTAAAACTTCATCATGAAAAAAAGTTTTGAATATTTCAAACATCCACTATACAAATCACGATTTCCATCATCAACTAAATCCTAGAATGTATTTTCCTCAGTGAAGTTTTCTCTTAAATTAGTCTCTACAGAATAAAGAGGACGATCCACTGATATGTTACAATCTTGATATGGTTGTCCTATAGTCTCAAAAACATCACTTGTCTCGTTGCTATTTGTAGCACCCTCATCTGGTTGTTCTGATATGTTTTTATGTTGATGGTGGTCTCTTGTAGTGCCGAATGCATCATTTATAAGGTTTTTCATTTCATTTTCCATTTTCGATGAAGTTGGGAGGTTATTTTGTGGATTGACATCAGTGCTCAACCTTTATGTAACGTTTTGACTCTCCATGAAAAATTTAACGAAAATATTTATCAGGGAATTACTTCAATATTAAATGTTCATAAACTTAATATCTATTCAAATATCTTCTAAATTTACATTTAGGACATATACATCTTATTATCCCTTCAACAAATTGATTGGAAATTGCAAAATCTAAAAACTCATTCAATCCCTTAATATACTGAGGTGCGTTCCTCGGTAATGTGATCCAGCTTTTATCCATTTATATCACAATGTGCCTACATAATATTAAAAAAAATTAAAACACATAACTATTACTAAATAGGGAAAGAGATTCATATATACTAGTTGAAGAAATATATAAATATGTTACATAAGGTTTTCCTATATCAATACATATGGTAAATCACCTACTAGTGGTGTCATCTAAATTAGTACCACCACAAAGGATTAGAGTTAAATTGGGAGATTAGGGTGAGTGAACAAAGTCCAACCACATTACTCAAATTAATAAAGTTGGAGGTTCCCCTATCCCATTAAATTAAATAATTCTAACCATTGTTTGAAGTGGACCAATATTTAGGGGGAGATATGATCCATGGGGTGGATGTGCTAATAAAGTACATGTTATTTAGCTAAAGGAAGATCTGATTAAATCCAAAAAATGCCTGAAATAAGTGATTTAATAATTATTTCAAGTCTCATTTGATATAAAATATGATCAAAATGTGTCATGGATGATCATGACTCATCAAGTGGTGTTAATAAACCACTTTTTGTTCTTCAAAACTTGATCTAGAAGTTTTATGTTGAAGTAAAGTCACTTGTTGAATCTAGAATTATATAAAAAATGAATTATTCTAGAATAAAAAAAGGTTTCCAAGCCTTAACTAAGAGAATCAATGATGTCATATTGAATCTGGGTTATAACAAGGGATATAAAGCACTGATTTTAGTAGAATTATACCACTAATAAGAAATAGGTACCATCCATACCATCTCGTAATAATTTTTGTAAATCTATTTTTATGAAGGGAGTGGGTAGGAAAAAAATTATGTACAAGTATGGATTTTGAAATGTTTGATAGAATATTACACCTTAAATATGGTGGATAAGTAAATTAATAAAGTTGGTTTCCCTTAAAGATCTAAAAAAGTTATAAACAAGACTTAATGTCATTATTCAAATGAAATAAGATGATCATGGGTTGTTGATCAATGTTGGTGTTGTGAAAAATTCATTTATTGTGAATTAGATTATTGGTATAGACTGTTAAATGAAAAATTATAAAGGAATCCAAATTATAAGGGATATAAAACCATATATGAAGAAGAAACATCCATATGTTAAGAGAAACATGTATACATACAAAATAATTGGAAATTCTGAAAATGTGTGTGATGTATGAATAAGTAGTATTCATAGGATTGGTCCATGTTCATATCAACCTATATATTAATAGAATAAGAAAATAAGGCCACATAAGTTAGTGAATAAGTAAAATGCATCCTTAGGAAAAAGTGAAATAATATTTTAAGAAAAAAAACTCCTAAGAATATTTCACATAGGGAAGGTAAGAGGCCTTGGAATCTAAATTTGATAATTTTATGAAAGGTTCACAATCTGAAAGAACTAATAAAAAGGAGATAAGTTAGCAGTATCCATGTTGAAAGTTAAAACATTATACCAATGAATAAATTGACATGTTATTTATATAGATGGAAGTTATAAATAAAATCAAGAAAATAAAATAAGCACAAGAAAAGTATAGTCTAAAAGTAAAAGAATCGATTCCACATAAAGATAACTTAGTTCAATGTGTGTGGTGAAACATGGATGGACACAATCCTAGATATTTTTATAAAATAATTCCATATTACCAACCAAACATAGAAATAAAACCTCATATAATACTATTTTTTAATAAAACAACATGGGTCCCAAAGAGTATTCCTAATCACCACGGGCAAGCGACAAGCACCTGGGTATCAACACACATAACCATGGGAGTGATTTCACACTAAAATAACAAGACAATATCTCTCATATATAACAAGATAAATATAATCAATCAGATTACATCATGGATAAAAAATTACATGGCCATGATATATAAATAAACCAATCCAGAAAGATGAACATGAAAAGAAACTAAAACAAAGTCTCCATGTGACTATCTGTTACCACTATCCAAACCCACCATTAAAGTGACAAAAACCCATAGATTCATTCAAGATACATGACACTGTTCTATTTATATTCATACTAAAATAACATACCTCCATACACCCAATTAAATACAAAAGGTTTGCGAAAAATTCATAGTAATATACCACCATGAATCTATACAATATTTATGACCATAAATTATTTTTGTTCAATCTTAAAAATGAAACAAATTTGATTAAGAAATTTATTTTGAAAAAAATTCCAATTAAATATCCATTGGTTTGATTTAAAACATTTCATATTCAAATAAATTCATAATATGAAAAAAAGTTAATGAAATTTAAATAAATTGAAATAAACAAAGCATCCATAAGATAAACATGTGATCATTAAAACATGAAACACTGCCATCATGAATGAAACCAAACACAAAGAATGAATGAGATCTTGCCTATAATAATACATTACTAAAACCCATAAGAAACACTAGACATGAAAATGTGTATCCCAGTGAATATGATTCCTTCCATATTCTAAAATTATCAAAACCATACCACTTAGTTGTGATACACTCACAAAGGGTTGCATATGTCTATAACCTTATGCACTGAAGGCTCCAAAAAATATGAAAAACAATACCTACGACTATGAAAACCACCAGTGGAAGGGGAGGGGAGCCAAACTAGGGTAGAAACTTGATGGGGTCAGAGGAGAAGGCGGTGTCGCAGGTGTCGGGGGGAGAAGGTGGGTCAACCGTGACAGGAGGTGAGGTCACCTGCAACACAAGAAGGGAGCAGAGCTAGGGTTGGGGCTCGTCGGGGGGAGAAGCGTCACAGGTGTTTGGGGTAGAAGAGGGTCAGCTCAGGTGGGGGGTTGGGGAGTGTTTCCACTATAAAAAAAATAAATGGGTTTCATAGCGGTTTTTATTAAACCGCTGCTAAAACATTTTAAGGAAAGGTTTAGCGGTGATTTTGTAAACCGCCGATAAAGGCAATTTATGTTGTAGTGTTCCTATTTTTTTTCATCATGGATACCTCCTTCTCTAAGAGTAGATTTGACTTGTTACTTTTTATTCCATTAATGGTTTTTGAGGAATATTACTAGGTATGTTTATACTCACCCATTCATAGGTCTTATATCCTTATGTGTTGTGTATGTGTAAATTTTTCTTTGGTCTATAGATAGTCTAGGTGGATATGGAGTTGGTGTGTTTTGTTCGTAGTTGATTCCTTATGATTCTTGGTTTTACATTATAAAGAAAGATGATTTTTGATGGTGGTGGTGACCACTATTACTAGTTTGTGATCCATTAGTACATGTAGACTAGAGAATCTTCTCATTGTTTTTTGTTTCAAAGGATTTTATGGTGTACTTTTGACATTGTAATTACCATATAGTAAATACTTATACTAGTTGTATCATGCATGATTTTTTTCTAGTATAGTTCTATTCATTTGTATATATATATATTGATGGTATTGTGTATTATCTTGTGTATTAGAGATGTTATTATTGAAGGTTGTTATAGGATAAGGCCTCCCATGTTTGTGATATATTCCCACTTATTGCTAGAAATTATCCCCTATCCCATTGGAGGTGAACTTGTGGAGGAACTCTTGGTGTACTTTTCACCATTGTGGGGCCTCAGTGGGTCATGTCATGTTATATTACCAATATTGGAAAGTTTCACTTTGAATTAGTGGTTGTTATGATGAGATAAGATAGAGATAACATATAGTACATTATAAAATTACTCCAAATAAAGAGTTTTAATGGACCCTAGAAGACTTTTATTATAGAATTACTATATGGTCATATCAATTACCTGTGAGATTCTATAGTATTTCATTGATATTTTCTGAATTCTATTCTATTATGCTATAAGTTGATTAAAATTTGGAATTATTTATTTTGTGATATTTCAGTCTCTTTAGAATTTTGTGAAACTTTTAGGGTATTACCACTATGTTTTCACTGATTAAAGTTCCACCAGTGAGTCTTTTGAATATATGGGATCTTTGTGATTAGATTAGAAGAGTATAATTATAGTGTGAGCTGATGACATACCAGCTACGATGGATGATCTTGTATATAATTCTTTCCATAATAGGAATAATTATAGAAAATAGACATGTAGAATTCCTTAAAGGGAAGTAAATAATGTATTTATTCTCGATTTTTAGATAAAGGTACTCCACATGAGAATGTGTTTGGATGTTTATTATTTAGGTTGATACTACATGTGTGTTGGGATCTGTTTAATTAATTAAAATTAATTACTGATATTAGTATGATGAATTTAATTAAATTCATGTTTTGTATTTTTATAGTATCTTTAGTGCACTCTGGTCCAGAGTCATGCTGGAGCCATGAATGAACCATTCAGGGTAACTTATTTAGGGATAAGATAGTCCTTTTTTGATATTGTGACTTGTTTTTTAATGAACTATCAACATTTTTATGCCATGGTTAGGAAATTATGGAGTCTATATGAGACAAACCTTTACAGTAGATTCATCTGAAAAGTTACAATAAGTTGACCCTACATTTCTTTGGGTATTGAGAAAAAATCCCAAATGATCAATTTAGGTGTTGAATAAATTCTGTAAAGATCATTATTTGTTTATTTGATAACAATATTCAAGTCTTCATTTGTTAGTGTTATGATTATTAAAAGAAAGGGGTAGTTGGAATTTTCACCTATATGAAAATTTAGAGGAGTGTTTGATTATCATGACTTATGGGATTATGTCTTCAAGTAGTTAAAGTGAAATATTTTCCTAAATATTATTATGCATGGAAATTATAAACTAGATTTTTTAGTAGTAGATGTCAATGATTATAATGATATAAAAATATTCAATATGATGAGATTACTCGGTAGTTGGGATATTCCTTGTGGATATGAGTGACAGTTGAGAACATGTTCTCCTTATAATAGGTAAAAAAACTACGGTTTATAATTCTTTACTTGAGTTAAATAGGTGTTTTTTATATAGAAAAAGTGTTTATCCATGATTATATTGTTTATCATCACTATCTTGAATTTAGTTGCTCTATAGTTTTGAATTACATTTGATCATTAGTTCCATTTCAAGGGAATATAGTATCCTTGTCTCCTACCTAGGTCAACCCCATTAAAGGACCTATGGAGACACCTTTGGATACCATTGAAGTAGGGTTTTGAAATAAGATGAATATTAAAAGTGATGATTTAAAATGTGAGTTAAAATAGTGATAACTTGTTGTTAATATCCTATCGTATTATATTTGGTGGTCAGCTTGTCCATCATAGGATAATTTTTAGGCGAGATCAATAAGATTTTACAGTAAGTATTTAAGTGGATGAGATTATGTAGTGACATTGAGTAAGTTTTTATTGAGTATAAATGATCTATGAGTCTTTTAAGGAACTTATAAGAAGTTATAGACAAGGAAGTTTGTTCATGATCTGATGCATTTTTACAGAAAAAAAATTTGAACCTTCCTTTCTAGGTAGGGATCATAATGCTCTTCTAGGGATTTATAATGAATTATATCAAGTAGAGATAAAATTTGTTGAGAAATTAAAAAAATATCGGGTGATTTCTTGTGTATCTAGAATTTCTAATGATTGAGAAGTTGTGTGGGTGGATTATTTTATTCATTCATGACAAGGTAGTGTGGGTGGATTATTTTATTCATCCATGATAGGGTAACAATATGGTTGAGCCTTATGATGGAAATTCCCTATTATGGTTATGGTTTTGGAATATGATGTTTATCTCAATTTCTGATGGAAAACTAAATTCATCTTAAATGAGACATTTAATATTGTAGAAAGTTTTATGGTAAGTTTTTTTGATAACTTAGAATATCATCACTTCCATTTATTGATCAATAATTATTTTGGGGTCTCCTTCTTTTAGGATGAAATATTGATGAATGTATTGATTGGACTATCTGTGTCTGATTCTTTTTAATTTTGAAATTTTTTAATGTGGGAGGATGTAATAGTACAAGTCTTCAAATGGGAATGTCATTACCTTTGATTAAAATACTATTATTGGTTCAATTATAATGGACTTATTAGCACCCATTTTAATATAAATGAATTAGTTTAGTGAATAGATTGATCACCACATGAAATTTTTAATAGAAATATTTATTCTTTATTAAAAAGACAAAAATTGTAAATTCATATTCATTGTGTTGTCATATTGGAAAATAATCAAATTTTTTAAATTTAGAACGGGGTGTTAAAACTAAGGTAATTGTTGTATAATTTGTGAGCTTGGTTTTTTTGGTGCATAGTGGTGGTAAATATTTTTTTAATGATTTGTAAAAAATAAAAAATTAATCATTAATATCTGTATCTATACACATATCCCTTTATATTTATATTTTATAGGTCTTTAGGGAGGATCTAGGGTTTTTGAATATTTGATCCACTATGAATGCACCCCACCATAGGGAAGATCATGTCCAAATAATGTCAAATCCATGACAATAAGTTTGGTTCTTTAATTATGATGTGTCTTTTTCATGATCAAACTTATATCTTATCATCTAACTATTAAAACTTTTAATTATTCCATGTAAATCAAGGATGATATTATTTATGTCAAAATACCAATATCTTATATAATTTCATAAATTCGATGAACATTTTAGAGAAATTCTAGGGTGGTATTTATGAGGTCTTTAAAAAAATCCCTAATTAATATTTCGTTGAATGATTAATTGAATCCACCATATGTGGTTATAAATACCTCATTGAGGTGATTATAATCACTTTAAATCACTCCAACCATAGTTATATATTGAGAGATATTTTAGATAGAAGTATTTAGCTTCTTCAACTTATCCTTAAGAATTGAGTTACTGAGGAACCAAATTTAGAGAAACTATACCCTGATCTAGAATTAAGTGGTTGAATTTTTCTAGGGTATGAAATTTTGTGTTCATATTAAGTTTTAATCATAATTAAAACCATTAAGAATGGTGGAATATGGTGGATATTCAGTGACAGTTTTGAAGCTTAATTGGATAAGAGTGTGTAGTCCAATTGATGATTAGATGGATTAGGGAGGAAAAAATATCCATTGAACTTATAACAACCATGAAAGTTATTGGCGGAACATGTATCTGTTTGATCTAGATTATTGGGTGGACTAGATGCTATCATTTCAGCCTCAGACATGGGTGATATGACCAGGTAGTGTCCATCTAATTGAATGATCGAATGTGTCCACACAGAGTGGTGACCACATGGATAAAGATATTCTGATCTCCAAATTAGATGATGGTAGTTAGCTCAGATAAAATGTGGCATGGGGTGATGAAACATGTCCAAGACCATCCAATTGAATTATTATATGGCTAGGATTGAACTAGGGTTTTTCACAATGGGGTAGACGTGTGTCCATGCATGTAGGGTCCACATGGAATACCTTAGATAAGTTTAATTCTTGTTCTGCATGTGGGGGTTTTTCAAAGCTATAATTTGAAATCCAAAAGTTTTTTTGGACTCCTTGTGACATCTCAGACCCAAGGAAACCAAGATTAGAATACTTAGAGACCATTTGATAGATTTGTTTTAATAATAAATCAATTTAAAAAATTATTATTATAAATTAATGGTAATTGAATAATTTTGGCATTATTTATCACTTCAGGTGACCAAGAATTCAGTAATGTAAGGTAATGACTTAGTATTCAATGAATTATAGGGATACAGTGTTGTGTTTACTCAAGATTATTATATAATATGTTATTATTTCTTGAAATAATAATAGTTAGTGAAATGTTTTTAGACACAAAAAAGGAACTTCAATTAATCAAATGGATGATTTATTTAACCATATGATATGATGAATGGTATTTTATAATCACTTAGTGGTTATAATCATGCGATATGTAAAGGAAAGATAATCACTTAACAAAATAATGATTTTTCTTCAATAGTTCAAAAAAACTTATAGAGATTATGAATTCATTATGATATAATTAATTTTAGATAATAAAACTACCTGAGTGGAATGATTTATAATAAATCATTTAAGTGAAAAATGATGAAAAGGATTATCAAAGATATAATAAGATTATATAAATGTTTAATAAAGGTGTGATAAATTTTAGAAAACTTATTAAATATATAGGTGGTTTATAAGTAATTGAAGAGTGTTTTAAATGTGATATTAATAATAAATTTTTTTATCCAATAAAATGATTAAAAATTATCCATTTATATAAATAAATGGTATTAATTTTATCGGTTTTATAAATTTGGACAAAAATATTTAATTGTAAAAGGATGGTAATGATGGATAGTGTTATAGTTAACATGGGGATGAGATAAGGATATGACCACAAGGAAGGGTATTACTTCAGATAGTGTGTGTAAATCATGAATGAATTTGAGGTAATCAATAAATATTCTGCTAATGATAGGAATGGAATGAGGAATAGTGGCATGGATCTTAAATAATATAGTACTGAAATATTTATGATAATGATTCTGATTAATTGAAATTGAATATGGAACCAATTATAAGTACATTGAGTTACTTTCAATAACTCAAAATTTATTTAATGAGTATAGTGATATCAATTATATCATGTTGTGTCTAGATGAATAATTCAACAAAAACATTCACTTAATATTGAATTATAATTCAATATCTATCAGTTTGTGAAGTGGAAATATATTGTGGATAATGTAGTTGATGTATTTCTACTTCAGGAGTCTTTTAAGACTTCTAGGGGGATTTTATATTGTGTTAAGGTGTTTTCTGTGTATGTGTACTTACTCACAATGAGATGTGATATAGTAATTAAAGGATGGATATTGATGGCGGTGAGATAATATAATGGATCTTAATTTTGTTCAACCTCCGAATAGGGATATATTGACATGAAAATGACCTTTCTCTTTATCACCCCTAATCCATATAGAAACATGTGATGAAATGTGCTTGTATTTTCCACCACTCGCCCACTTCTTTTGTATTAGTCAAGTCAGATATTTCTGGGAGGTAGATGGAGATGAGTAATTCCTTCAACACCTCTAGTTTGAGATGGGTGGAGATGGATAATTCATATTCTATCCATGACATAAGAACATGATGGAAAATATATGTGGATATGGTTAACTCCTCTAGTATCCCAACTATGAGAATGTGATGGATGGTAATTTACCTAAGTGGTGATGCCTCTTCTATCACAGTACAAGGATTGAGGTGGATAATGATTCAATAGTTACTATCTATCCTTTTACCCAATGATTTTGGATTTTGGGGGATTGGATATATATATATATATATATATATAATCCTAGAGATGTGAATTTCATACAATATTCTAGCATGCTAGTTTATTCCTAGAGATGTGTATTTCCTTTGGCATCTAGACATGTATATTCCAAAAACTATGGAGATGTGAATTTTATTAAAAACTTTGGATATGGATGGAGACACATATTTTATTTAATACATTTGATATAAATGGAGATACATGTTTCCTACAACTACTCATGATCAGTGGATCTAGGAAGAATTATCGAATGAGAAATCTATAAAGGGACATGAGATCAATTTTATTATTTATTATAGATAAAACTTATTATTGGTCTTCATGATTAAAGTGATCCATGGGTAGATTTCTCAATATTGACCATGTATATGTCTTATGATGAAATTTATTTATGTTTAGTGAAATACACTTTACTTATTTTTGATGCACATAGAAACTATATGTTTATGGGGGTAAGATCAAAACTTGGGATAACCATACTAGGTATTATTATACTCACCCCATCATACAAACTTACAGGTTGTTCAATTTGTTTCAATGTGGATTTTCTGATATGGAGGACAAATGATCATGGAATCTAGAGTTGGGAAGTCTATTTTTATAATTGGTGATGTAGAGATCCTTTTATTCTGAACACCCTCGTGTCATCATTGTTTAAGATGTGACATGATTGTGTTGTGGCTATAATATTTTGTGTTTCCATTTGTATCAGTTCACATTGCATCTTATATATATATATATATATGAATCATATACATTGTTAATTATTATTTTTGATACATGTAATGATGGATGTTGATGTATAATAGTATGTGATTGATTGATTTAGTGGTAATTCCTCCCATGATGTGTGGATACCCCTGTGCTAGTTTCTATCCCTTGACTTATTGGAAGTTGTCTTGGGGAGTTCACCTACTATTGATTCAATAAGTGACAAGGTTTTTATCTATTAATACATATACACACACATATATATATGTATATATAATTTATAAATATAAAAGTTACATAACTTTGAAACCAAAAAGAGTTATGGGACCTTTGAGAAGTTAAAAGAAAACTTGTTTTGTGAATGATATTATGAAAATTAATAGATTCTCAATGTAAATTGATATATTGATGTTAAAAATGATAAAATTGTATTCTATTTAATAATGTTATAGAAATTAATAAATATGAATTGTTTCAACTAATTATATATTCTATGTGAAACACTTTAGACCTTCACTCCTCAATATGGAGTTACAAATACACACTTTTCATACTCAGGTTGAATTTTACGTAGTAATTTTAAAAATGATATTAGTTACCCTCATTAAATATGGTCAATTAATTGCAAGTGTGAAAGTGGGAAAACACATTTGTATACATATTATCTATCTCAATTTTTTTCAGATGAAGGGATGATATTTTAGTTTAAATCCCCATTAATAGGAACTCTAGATTTTAATGTCATACAGGAAGTCAATTAGAATTTTAGTGTTGGGATCAGACCTATTAAATAGGATTCCTACATATCCTTATAAATGGAATTTAAACCTATATAGTCCAGTTCCAACTAATAATATACATGATTCCTTTTAAGGTTGTGTGTTGAGAACCAATTCTAATAATTTTAAAGTACTGAAAAATAGAATTTCTAGGTGAAAGGTTCCCATAGATGATCAATGTGGGAATTTTGAATTGGAGACCCTTTATAATTGTCCTTAGGGGATATATGGCACAATGAATATTGGGTAGGGTCAGCTAATAGAAATACAGATCACTAAGCAGAAGTATGATTTTATTAGAGATATGACATAACAAAGGAGATATAATGATACCTAGAGGGAATATGGATTTCTTGGCGGGGGTACAATTGTATTGGGTATAGATACACATGAATGAATATAATTGTTCTAAAAATATAGTTCAGTGGGGTGATATAGAAATATTGGGTTCAGGTCTTGAAGAGGCCTTTGAGTATCCTATTGGAGACATGAATTAGATCTCACATGTTTTAGTGACATAGTTTATGGTCATATAACGAGAACTTACCATACAGGTTGACATCATGTGGTGAGGATAATTACTATACAATTTAACTCCATGATATAAAGATGTATGTGTCATAAAAGGTATGGATATGAATAATTGAGTGGGGATTATTCATTTAGGGCTGACCTGCTATTCTTTATTAGGAATATGACCCATTTAAGGAATTTATCCTGGGAAATATGGGCCTATGAGAAGGATATGATATGGTTATTTGTTAATACACCTAAGATGAGTACCATGACGAAATATGTGATGGGGATTTCACCTAAGGAGGAGGCCCATTGAGGAAATATGTGTTGGGGGAATAAACTAAAGGAGGAGGCCCAATGAGGAAAGGTGTGTTAGGGCTTATATCTAATAAGGAATACCATGATGAATGATTGAAATATGTTAATTCAATAATTTACTAAGATATTTAAGAACAAGTGAGTCATGATTTGTGTGATAAACAATATATGGTTGAAGATCAAGCTCATTGAAGAATCATATTTAGATGGGACTTATTCTTGAATAGGTATCCCATTAGGATATATTGGGGATTGGACCTAAGGAGGAGGCCCATAGAGAATGATTTAATTGTGATAATGGTGTAATAAAATAAATTATATAAGTCCACATGAGTCATGATCAGTGTGAGAACCAATATATGGTAGAATATTTGGCACATTCTATAATTATATTTTTATAGGACTTATACCTGAAGGGGAATCCCATTGGGAAGACCATACTCTAGGTCCACTAGTGAACTATAGAGATGATACATAAGGTAAGAGGGATATGAAATCCTATAAGAAAGGCTAGGGTATTTATTCATGAGGTATTCCATGTTTTAACCGACTCGATTGGAAGAGAAGAAATACACCATCGAGAAAGGAGAGACCGCTCCAGAATCCTATTGATAGGGACCCATGTTATCAATGAAATCCATGATATTGATTCCACTTAGGTTTCTACTTATCTTAGAGGATAAGTCTGGATAATACTTTTATCAATGGAATCTATGTTATATGGGGTGCACAATGGTGAAAATTCCATGATCATATACATCTGATGGATTTAGAGGAGGTTTCATGTAGAGATTTTTAGTGTTTGAACTTGCATAAGGAGTCCATATAGGTCTTCTAGGTTAAAATTGTACGATTATATGGTTTAGGTGAAAACATAGAACTGATAAATCTTAATTATTAAAATTATAATGTATGGAAGAATCAATATGGGTAGAGGAAAAATATTTTAGGGAAACCATAATTTTGGAAGGATGGGTCATGTGGAACCCAGACCATGTATAGAAACTATAGGAGGTAACAACATAATATAGTTTCACATGAGGAAGGTGAACCAAATAATATGTGACCACATGATAAATAAAAGACTATGTTATAAAATAACACATAAGATGATCACATAAATCGATCCACATAAGGTGATCCATGTAAGACAATTTCATAAAGTGATATTGCTACCACGTGAGATATTCAAATTTAGATAACAAAAGAATACTAATATCATGTGATCATGTTATGATCACATGAATAATCACACAAAAAATTATACAATATTATTTAATCACACATATTACTTATATGGTAATTTACATTCACTGGATTTATATTTGGCTTCCATTTTTACCCATGAAACGTAATAAAATTTAAAAATATGAAAGCTAATATCATATTTCACCCGTTTTCCCCCCCTTGGTCTCTTAGTTTCTTCCATATCTCTCATTTATTTATGGTGAAACCTTAAGTATTTATAGGAAGTAATAGTGATGAGGTACAAGAACCACATGCCACATATCCCTCATGAAATCCTCACATAAGAGGATGTTGCCACACGGGAGCTCTATCCATGAGTGTGTAATAGTGCTATGAAAGTATTTTGGATAAGTTAAATTTTTATAGGTGATAGTGTCTTTTTAGAAAAAAACACATGTGTATTTATTTCATTAGAAGAGGGATTAAAAAAAATAGAAACCCTAATATTCTTAACCCATGAACCCTCTCAAATTTGTTTTTTTCATTCATTTTTCTACTTTGTTTTTGAAAATTTTTCTCATTAATATTTTAGATCTCAACCTCCTTATAATTTCCTTGAGTGGATTCATCATAATTTAAGAACTATTTTTCATTTTCATCCTTGAAATTATGTAATATTTTTTTTGAAATATTAATTAATTATTTTTTAGTTATAAATTTTATTCATCCATTCATTTGTTTTCATGAATCTTATTGTCAATTATAATATTTTTGATAAAATTTATTCAATGTTTTAATTTTTTTTATTATAAATTTTTTATAACTATAAATTTATTATTGTTTTAACTCTTTGTATTTATAATTTTTTTTAATTATAATTTTTTTTTTATAATTTTTTTTGTGTTTGAAATTGTTTTTTTCTTTTAATTTTTTAATTTATAAATTTTTATTGTTGTTTTAATTAATTTTGATTAATTTTTTATTGTTATAAATTATATTTAATTTTTAGATTTTTTTAAGATATAAATTATTTATTAAAAATTAATTCATGTTTATATATTTATATTCTTATATGTTTTTATTTATTTATTTAGATATATGTTAAATTGTTTTATATGTTTTAATATATTCATCTATTATATTATAAATTTTTAGGTAATTAATGGATCATAATTGGATAAATGCATGAATAATGATGGATGAATATAAAAAAGGGTTGGAAGTTTCTTGGAACTTTTTAAATGAAATATAGAAAACAAAGATCTGATTTTCTATCCATGCATGGATTGTTTGAATATGAGTAAATTTATGATTTTAGTCATAATTATAAAAGCTGGATCCGGAATGGTGAAATAAAAAAAAATCCAAGATTTAATGATGATGAAGATTCTCAACATGAGACAGAGGATCATCTTGAAGAATTAATTCATGATGTAGGTGCTGAAACCATTGAAATAAAAAGTATTGAACAACTGAATAGGGATGCTAATAAACCACTATTCTCAAGTTGAAATAAATTTGCAGTGTTATAGATAGTGATGAGATTAGTTAACTTTATGGAAATACATCATTGGATTGATAAAATATTCACAAAATTTATTGAACTTTTAAAAGGGATACTTTCAAAAGGCATTGAGCTTCCAAATTCCAATAATGTGGAAAAATATTTTTTTATAATGGGATTGGGGTAAAAAAAATTCATTATTTACCTAATTAATGTTTAATATATATGAATTAATATGAATATTTATTATAATTTCTTAAATGTGTGACATCATGATATAAAATAGATGAAAAGTACGTATGTGATTCATTCTTAAGAATAGTAATAAAACCACTCACTAAATAAATTTGGTATGTTCTAATAGTTTATCATTTGAAGTGTCTCATTACAAATTAAAATGATACAAAGAGGCTAAAATGGAATATATATGAGTTCATCTATAATGTAAACCTATATCACCCTGTTGATTCACAACAATGGAAAATATTTTAACAAAAATTTTATGATTTTAGAAATGAAGTTAAAAATATTAGAATGGGTCAGTGCACAAATAGAATGAATCCATGTCAGAGTGTGAGAATCCAAAATAGTTCATGTCCTATTATGTTGGTTATATAAAACATATCCTCACAAATAGGTATGAATAGGAAATATGTGATGATGAGTTTGATGATTTTTGGACTTAAAAAGTCTGGAAATGATATTGAAGTTTATCTATCACCATTTACTGATGATTTAAAATTTACATTGGAGGAAAGGGTTACAAAATTTGATTCATATGAGAAAAAATATTTTATTTTTCAATATATTATAATTTTCACTATAAAATAATTTCCTAAATATGGAATGTTTTTTGGATACTGTGTTAAAAGAAACAAAACTTGTTCAGATTGTGAAGAGGGGACTTTATATCATAAACTTTGGAATGGATTAAAAATTGTGTACATGGGATATCAAATATTTTTTTGAATATATTTTCATTGTTAAAGATTTAAAAAAGGAATTTAAAGGTTTACAAGAGTATGATTTTCTCCACTAGCATTATTAGATGAATAATATTGTGACAGGGTGAAAATTATTGATGTCACATTTAGAAATAAAGGAAGTTGTGGTCACCAAAAAAATACATGGAAGAAATGATGTATTTTATTTGAGCTACGTTATCAGACATTTTTGGATGTAAAACATAACATTGATGTTATAAATGTAGTGAAAAAATTTGTGATGCATAATTAAAACATTGTTAAAAATAAAAGGAAATATAGAATATAGATTTCAAGAAATACTAGACTTAATATCCATGGGAATATGTTTGGAGTTAGCTCCCCCAATGAAAAGAAATAGAATATATTTTCTCCATATTTTCGTATATTAAGAAAGAGTGAGATGATTATTTTTTTCCAATGTATGCATGGTATTAAAGTAACTTGTGGGTTTTCTTGAAATGTGAAAAATTTTGTGTCATTGAAGGATTTAAAGTTAATAGGTATCAACTCTCATGATTTTCATGCATTGATGGAATATTTTTTACTGGTTGCATTGTATGGCTTATGGTTGATACCTGTTAGAAAGTTTATCATCAGATTGTGTTAATTTTTCAATTCAATTTTCAGTAAGATCATAGATCTATATTTTTTAGATGTGTTGGTGATTGGATTTAACCTCATAATTTTTCAACTAAAAATGTATTTTCCACCATAATTTTTTGATATAATATTTTATCTATTTATTTGTTTTTTGTTAGAGATAAGAATACATGGGCATGATAATTTACACTGGATGTGTACTTTTGAAAGATATTTGAAAATTTTGAAGGGATACGTTAAGAATATACATTGAAAAGTGGCATATATTGTTCAAAAATATATATCACAAGAGATAATTATGTTATTTATTGATTATTTTTCTAAATTAGAGTGAATTGGTCTCCCTATATCTTGATATTTGACAATTGTTATTAAAGTTAAATGGATTTGTGGCTTAAAATTAAATTTAGTCCCACATGATGAAGTGATGCATGCAAATTTATACATTTTAAACAACATAGGTGATGCTAAACCATGTATATCATCACATATTTCTATATTGAAGGTATGATATCTGAGAGGAAATGAAAAGTGGTTGATGCATGAAAATAAACACACATTTATTTCCTGGTTTAAGGAGAAAATCAATATTGGTTTATTTGTATCAGAAACATTCAAATAGTTAGCAGGGGGACCAAGTGTTAATATGATCACTTGGTCTGGTTTTGATATTAATGGTTACACATTTTACATAAAAAATCAGGATTATAAGAGTATCATTAAAAATATGGATTAATGGTTGTTTCTAAATAACTTAATTTTTCAATTTCCTAAGATAAAAACCAATTTATGAATGAATCACATATATTTTAGTTTTTTAGGATATATGAGAGATCGATTATAGTAAATTTCATATACCGTCATTTAAGTGTAACTGGGTTGATGATAATAGTGGTGTGAAACATGATTATTATTGATATACTCTTATTGATTAAAAAATATTTATTTACAAGGAGGAATCATTTATAATGTATACAAATGAAAAACACATATTTTTTCTTGTTGACCCATAAAATTATCGATGTTTTGTTATTTTTTCTAAGGAAAAATATTCATTTCGGTGATGATAATATTGATGATGATGAAGGATTATATGAAATTTATCCATCTATTATATGATTACTTAATGATAATAATGATTGTGATGTGTAATTTTTCAACGAAACATGAAATTATCATATTGGAGGGATATGGTAAAACACTCCATTACTCTTCTAATTAATCAAGAAATCGGTTTTTTTGTTAAAATGACACTATTAAAAACTATATTTTTAAACATTGATATATATACATATATATATGTTAAACATTCCTTCCATTTTTGAAATATTTTAACCCTTCATTAGATTTAGATATCCATTTTTTGGTTATTTTTTTCCAATAACATTTTGTTGTGAATATTTTTTTATATACTTCATTTTCAGGTATATTATTTTATTGAATAAAATATTTATAATTTAATTATAGTTATGATAAATTACATTTTTACTTATAAAATTTACTTAATTCTAAAAAAATACAAGTAAAAAAAATTAAACATTTTTATATTATAATCATTTATATCATTTTTCAATTTCTAATTTTTCCATTCACTAGTATTAGTCATACATTTTTTGGTGAAAAAATATAACATTCAATGTTTTTTTTGTATATTGAATAATTGATATTTTATTTATTATAATTATTTAATTTTAATGAAATGAAAGTAAAAATAGTTTTGTTCAAGTAGTATACATATTTATAAATGAAAAACACAGAGGTAGGGTAACCGAAGTATGTATGTTTTTTCATGTAAATATAT
Organism: Viscum album; assembly: GCA_963277665.1. Classification (NCBI taxonomy): domain Eukaryota; kingdom Viridiplantae; phylum Streptophyta; class Magnoliopsida; order Santalales; family Viscaceae; genus Viscum; species Viscum album. The sequence goes on from OY728138.1 coordinate 659,367,948, forward strand.
ATTTTTCGAAATTAAATTATTTAATGAAATTAAACTTATATTTCTTAAAATTTTGTGTATCTCTTATTATTCTATATAGATGAGGGTACCTAATTATGGGTGGTGTGAGATTACATATTTACCAAAATATTCACTAACACATGGATAAAAAAGGTTAATAATTAAATTTGATGAGAATGACCACCCAAATGGCCCATATGCTATAATGTTTAGGTTCACGAGGCTATAATGAGTCATAGTAGGATAAGATTTTATTCCTTTATTGGAGGATCATTTACCGATCGATGAAAGATATTTTATGGAATTCCATAGTAGTAAAATTTATAAAATTATTTATTTAGTTTTCCGATTCCATAAATGTTAATAGATTTCTTAATATTTTATCTATTAAATTACAAATGAAATTTAATATTCAAGAGATAGAAGTAATTAAGAAAAAGTGTTTAACCTTTTAAGTGACCAGGTGGAGAGATTTTAATTCATAGTTCAATTTATTTTATATTTTTGGGAGAAACAAGATCAAGATCCATGAATTATGTATGGGTTTATAGATAGGGATACGTGGTAGAAATTTGTATCTAGTTAGAAGGAGGAATATTTGTGGTATGTTTTTGTTGTTTTTAAAATTTATTTGTTCAATTAATTTTAATTACCTGATAACTTATTTATTTTTTCTTATGTGACAATCCTCCTAGAAAAATCATCAAGAGATATAGTCTCACAATTTATTCACTCATACAATATCACATATAGGAGGGAATCCTTTATTATAGGATCAATTAATTGAAGAAAAATTTAGTGAATTAAGATCCAAGTCAATTATTGACTCTGAAGTGGTTCCAATCAATCCTTCATCTCCTCCCCCTTATCATGAAAAATGAAAAATGTCTAGAATGAAAAACGAGGATGTATATTATTGATCTAATAAAGTAAGTATATTAGAATACTGTTAGTAATTAATTGTTAATTATCTTTAATATTACTATTTAGTAAACTTATCTCTCTAATATAACATTTGAAAAATATTATTTCATGATTTATTTTAGGAGAAAATGATAAATGGGACCTTTATCCCATAGGGTAGTATGAATATTATTATAACCGTATTAGGAAATTCAAAACACCCAAGCCACGTCAGAATATATCAGGAGGGTATTATTTTTAAAAAATATTTGGTTGTGACCATAGAGATGCATCAATGGGGAAGAATACTTGGGAGAAATAGATTCATTAAAGTCTAAGATACAACTATTGAATGAGTTTAAAGAGGATTTAATTAAATAATCTATATTTTCTATACTTGCAAAAGTGATGAGACATATACAACATGCATGTACTTCATACCCAGATCCACCACCTCCTCATTCAGACCGGGACATGTACTATGAGTTGCATACCAAAAATCCCCATGTATGTATTGTATCATAAGAAATTGTACATCATATTAGGGATTATGCACATCATAAAATTATGAATTTGGTTCATGTAAGAGTATTGGTAAATGATATTATTAATCCAAATACTCAATTTTTTCTACCTACCAAGGAGGTTTCCATAGTTGGATAGAGTATTGGTCATATTTTTTACTTTTTATAGATAATCTTTGTTTTTAGATAACATATGCAGTCTTGATTGTTTTTATTTTTTATTTATCATTAAACTTATAATTAATTATAATAATTTCAAATAGTTAATATATATAAGAGTATCTAAAATAAAATGAATCATTATAAAGAAAATGAAAATTTAAGGTTCCAACACCTTCAGGTACTCCTTATGAAGTCGATGGGGTAAACACATTATCACACATTTTTTCTATAGTATAAAATTATTATAATTTTATGAAGAGTGATGATATATGTTGAAGAGATTATATGATAAATATTTTTAAAACTGATATCATGGATATTGTAAAGGGTAATCATCTTAGTGTACCCATGTTTCAATTATTTTCCATGTAATTAAATTTAAATTATTAATTTAATTTATTTATGAAAACATATTCTATATTGACTTACTTAATTACTTTTCTAATAAGGTATATCCACAACATTTTTATCCAATACAAATTAACTTCTATTTATGGTTGTAGGGAGCCATAATACATTTCAACAGTTGTTCCATACTGAACCAAGATGCCAGAATTGAATATATATTTACAAATATTAAAAATGACACATATTACATGTTGGATTTTACATTACTTTATTGGTATGAAAAAATATATGATCACGAAATACAATAAATTATACTATTATTATTGATGATTTTTTTTATATTTAAGCGGACATTGGATGTTTTTCATATTTTTTCCAAAAGAATGTAAATCATATTGGTTATTCACTTTATTGTGTGGTGTTCGAAGAAAAATCAACATATTTTTTAAAAGTAAGTCCTATTCTATTATTTTAGTTCTTTAATCATAATATTTTAATTTTAAATAAGTTTTGTTAATTAATATTTGAAATTAAAATAGGATATGGATTAATTTTAATAAGGATCACTATTAAACAATGGAACAAGAAAAAATTAAACATGTGAAATTTCAAGTAGATAACTTTTATATTAGTGAATATTTATTTTTTCTTGCATATCTAGTGTTTCTATTTTTAAATTATTTTTTCATAAATACAGTATCATAATAAACGAGGGAACATTGAATGTGGATATTATGTTTCACAGTTCATTTATGAGATTAACATGACTAGAAAAAAATATTTTAAAAAGGATAGTTTCATTATAACATTTATAATTTAAAAAAATATGTTATTTTTTAAATTTGTAACACTTTATGTTATATTTTTTGATGATAATTCTTAATATAAATAAAAAAAAATAAAGAAACTTAAAATTTTATTTATAGAATATTTTCTATGTTTGACTAATTTGGATATTTTGTTTCATTTGACTGTATATTTGTAATTTTTTTGTGAAATTTCTCAACGAGTTTTTCTTCTCCTTGTTCTATTTGTGCTATTTTTTGTAGATTTTTAGGGATTAAAACTTTTTTTACAAGTATGGAATTAGGTATCTTTTAATATTTTTTTAAATTTAATGTTCATTGTTGGTTTTAGAAAAGTTGACCTCAAAATCCCTCCTTATAGGCCTTTACACATCAGTTTTTAGTAAAAAAACATGGGAAGATGAGTATGACGTCTTTCTATATCAATTTTAGTGAAAAGAAACCATGAAATCCTTTTATATTTTATAATATAGAATCATTTAAATGTAATTTATATTAAAAACCAACACTGAAAGACTTCTATATTTCATATTTTAGAAGGGTCTACAACATCAACTTTTAAAAACTAATATTGAAAGTCCCACTTTCTCCATCACCTATATTAAATTATCTTTATAAAAAACATTTAAAGGAAAATTACCCAAAGTTAATGGTGTTTTCCCCACTAGTGGATATGCTTGGGGGGAATGTACATGTCTTCATGACATAGTTTACCTGACCTGGTCTATGTGAGCACTATCCCACCTGAGTGAACCACATGAGGATGCTCGGATTGAGTGAACCACATGAGGGTCATTTCACATCAATAAACCATGTAAAGTTTCTCCCTGTGAATGACATATAGGAGGACATATAATATAGTATGTTCAAAAAGGAGGAGGACCGTGTAAGGAACATATGAAGAGGTCCGCACATTGAGCATGTTGGAATGGATATACAACTCAATCACATTGAACTTATGGACATTCAAGTTTCAATTATATTTTTTATATCCACATAAATAGTTTCTCTGATTTTATTGATATGGAAATATCTAGATCTTGAATCCTCCTTTGTGATCCCATTTCCTAAACCTTTACCAATGGGGAAGACATGAGTATTTAAAGTTATATAGGGCCCATATTTTAGCTGAAATGTAGAGGAAATAAGCCCACAAGAAGATATAAAGTTAGAAGTATAGAAAAATATGATTCTCAATGATCACACATAATATCTTCATCAAAAAAAAAACATATCAATGGAGGCCATGTGAGTTCGTATAACCATTTGAGTCACATGTTACCCAACTACATGTCTTAAGCACCTCGTGTGAGTTCAAGTGGGTCATGTCACATTCAGAGACCATATGAATCTATTACCTATAGAACAAAATATGGTTAGAAACCATGTGAGCCTTCCGTTATAGTATCGCATGATGTAGGTTCTATCCACATGAGTTGTGTCGTCTATATGAGGGTGTTGCATGACCTAGTCCAAGGTAGTCAAACTAGAGAGTCTACTTAGACATGTTCAAGGCCAGTAGACTTTACTCATAGACTTATAATATTCTACTTCAATGAATATATATAAAGTTTATAGTATATATACATACACAATTTTTTTTTCTAAATCCCAAAAACAAACTTGTCTTCAACACCTTTACTCCATTGTTTTTTGTTTAAATTTTGAATTTATCAAAAAATTCACCACAAAGGCTTAAAAAATGGAATCTAAATATAAAACATCACAAGGTTTGACATTAGAAAATCTAAAAGTGAAAAATGAGACAAAATAGATCCCCAATACAGACAAACAGGATGACAAAAATATTATAGTCAACTTTATTTTCAATTGAAAGGTTTCTAAAATGCTAATACAACCATGAAAACAGATATAAATGACCTATGAAAAGTTGAATAAAGCATATAACTATTATAGAAAATAGACTTGAATGGTTTAATTTGGGGGAAATGATAATTTTTACTTATAAAAATTGAAAAATATTGCTTAAAATTCCAAGAATAATATGCATTTTATTACTTGCAACTTAAATTATTTATGATCACAAAAAATTATATAGAAATTGTGTCATTTCGAAATATTCAATAAGGCCTCATTTGGTCGCAATTTTTTTTAAAATAATAATATACCACTATTCCAACATAAAAAATAGTCAACTTTATGAAATATTGGGAAAAGACTATAAATAGTTTGTTGATAAAAATGAAGTACATACTTTAAGGATAATGAAAAAATTGTAGTTTTTCTCTAGAACCATGTCATGTATAAAGTTTATTATACTACTGTTTTTTTATTTATTGCTACTCCCAGATTATCTTCATAAAACATAGGTAGCATGATCGTATGCCCTTGGTGAAGACTCACGTAATTATCATATTGATGGAGTGCTAGTTATCCATAAAACCCACATAAACCTTGAAATAGTTTTCATATACTACTCAAGTAAAAAATTAAATAAAGATCCTTAATGGGTTTGAGTAAAAAATAAATAAGTGGCTGCTATAATTGGGTGATAATTCACCTAAAATGTAATGAGTGTTCCATACCAAGAAAACAAATAATTACAAGGATGAGAATTCCACACCTGAACTTGTGTTTAGATCATCACATTTTAGGTCTCAAGTGTTATATGCTATCAGGTGTGGGATAGGTAAATAGAGGCTATCTACAATCGGTTGGTCATGTCATTCAAAGAAACAATAGAGGAGAAGAGCAGAGGTGGATCATGTGTGAGGCAGCCCGAATGTTTGTGAAGCTAAGGGGGTCAGTCATGCAATGTTTCAAAGTAGAGGGGGTTAGTCATGAAATTTTAGAGGAGCGGATGTAACAACCCAAAGTTTTTCAATGGAAATTCCCTTCTTGTAATTATGTCATAAAATAAAATGAAAACACAACATAATGAACTACTAAGTGATAAGTGACCTTTAAACATAAGTTGTCACTTCTGTGTTTGGAATTTTGAAAATCTGACATACACGGTTGTGTTCAAGATGATTTTTGGAGTCTAATAAAACAAAAATAATTCTTGGTGAATAGTAACCAACCCTTACGAATAGCAACAAACCCTTATGAATAGTAATATAACCCTTATGATTAGTAAATCATCCAACATAAGAGTAACCTTACCCATGAATAATTAAATAAAATTTAGACATCTTAGAAAGTGACAATTTGACCTTAGTAAACGTTTTGGTATTTTGTAAGTCATAAATAAATAATTATAATTAATTAATTAATTTAAAATAAATGGTATTTTTTTTAAAATGGGTTCATTAATTATAAAATCAATGTCTTATTTTTTTTTGATAATTTGATAATACCCTATGTAATTTTTTAAAACACTATAAATCAATTTTAATTTTAAAAAACTTTTTTTAAGTAAATTATGATTTTAATTAAATATTAAATTAATCAAATTTAGAAAATTATTTTTGAAAAATGAACTTCATTTTTAGATTCTACACGTCGAAAAATGGTTGGGGTAAATTTTTGGGATTTTTCTGAAATACTTGAATTTTTGATGAATAGTGAAATACCGTAATTTACAAAAATAAGATAAATAAGCTAATTATAGAGTCATGTGTGATATTATTATGATGTAAGCCCACTTGTTTTGGGATAAAATGATAAAATTACTATTCTCAGTCATTCAAGACTCACTATTCCTTGTCTTATGGGAAATTAATAAACTAATGAATTTTATATTAAGGAAACCCCTCTACCCTCCACTATAAAAACCACCCTTCACACCCTAATTTACTCACACCTCTCAAGCTCCAATACTCCTCTAAAATCTACCCAAACATCCTACCTAGCCCCTCTCCCACGTTCAAGATCTACTGGTCTCATCAAAAGACCAAGCCTAGCTTCCTAAAGGAGGATCTCAAGAGGAAGATTTAAGAAGTAATTTCTCTCCATCTTCTCCTTTAATTTCTTTTCAAGTTCAAGTTCAATTATTGATATCTCCCCATATATCTTCATCCAAATGGTATTTTAACTCCAGTATTATACAAATACTATAATTTTATTATTCTAATGGAATATTATATCATCCAACCCCCTTTCCCTCTTCCTTTTATTTTATTAAAGAGAACGTTGTTTGTGAGGTGTTAATTTATCACTTTCAAGAACGACATCCTTTCTTATTTCATTTATACCTTTAGGTTTAGTCATGAAACCATTTTTATGGTTGAAACAGAATTTTTTATATGTATTATTTCCTATTTAAAGTTCTGGAAATAAATTATGTCCATCTTACTAAGTGATAAATTAAATCAAGTTCATTGTGATACAAAAACCGCCCAAATTAACCCAAATAATTATCATTTAATTATTATCTAATGAATCATCCACATAGATACAATATGATTCATTATAATATCATTCAATATCATTTAATATAATTAATAACATGTAATATCAGTTCTGTATGTTTACCCATGTTCAACCCAAGCTTCAATTTAAGAATACAAGTGAACCACTCAGGAAAACCACAAAACAAACATTCTCGAACAATGTTTTAAAACTCTATAACTCATCCAAAGGAACATAAAATCACATAATGAAACCATAATGAACCATATTAATTTAAAAAAGGTTCTGGATTTCTAATTAATGAATATAATTTCATTATACAGGACATTAAAGATAAGGAAGCATTCAAATACAAGGTAAGGGGAAATTCTCGAACCCAAATTTCATCCTCCGGGTTCTCCCTCTTTCAATCCATTTTTTTGATATGGTTACTCCTTAAAGAAATTTTTTTCATCATTTTATTTTTATTTCTAGGATATACATGTTTGTACCTGGTTTTTATGCCAAAAAATGTTTTCTAAAAGAACTCCTCTTTTAATAACACACCTTTTAATTCTCTCTCAAAGTAGACGGTTCTTGTAACATGTATGTTATTCCCTCTTTCTTTTGGGAACCCAAAGTTTATGAATGTGTTCTTATGAGATGTAAACCATTACTTTCCATTGGTTAGTTATGTTTACTTTTGATATATTTTCAATGTGGAAAGAATGATAATGATAATGTTATGATGTGACGGGTGCAGCTGAAATTATATAGTGCAATATGAATGTTTGAATGTGACGGGTGCGCCCAGAATTATACAGTGCTACAATGATTTGGGTGAATTGATTAATCTCATTAGTAAATGTGAAATTATGTGTGAACAAGATTCTAACTTGGTTCACAAGTATGTGTGGTATTTAACCACTAAGACATGATGTTTTATTTTTATGCATTGCCACATTTCAAGTCTTTTATTTATGCTCCTATCATGTTCATGATATTTTGCCTATGTTATAATTATGCTCACCACATGTTATATGCTTATTATCTATCCAATTAATGGGCTTTTAGATCACCCCTTTTTATGTATATCCTCAGGTGTCTACATGTACTAAGGAGAGGACAAGTGTCAATAAGAAGCTAGAGAAGAAGAAATTAAATAAATGTTTATGCTTGAGGTTGTAATTGTTATGTATGGTCCTAGTTTTCCCAAGACACTAAACAGATGGATACTCTATGTGTAATAATATTATTTTATTTATCTTCAAAATGATGTAATAGTAATGTAAGAAATTTTTGGGTCTCTATAGTTGGTATTAGATGAAAGGTTTAGTTAATTTGGGAATTAGGATTAGTGAACCCAAGAGAAAACCTCTAGCATGAGACAAAGTACAAATAGGCACATAAGAATCTTTACATATGGATCCCATATGCTATGATTTTAGTATAAATTGTGCAAGTAAATAAGTTATTTATTCATGAATTGTTGACTTATGTTTTGTTCTAACCTTTTCTATTTAGAAAATGGTGGGAACCAGGAGAAATCAGGCCAAAAACTTATACGAGGGACAATGAAACGATTGCCCGAATGACATCCCCAATTATTTGGGAGGTGGAGTTCAGAACTTCATTGCGATTCTTACACAATTATCTCAGGTTATGAACAATAACCATTATAATGGGGAACATCCTCCTTCACCAAAGAGGGAGAAACTGGCTATCGAATGTTTTATGCGGCAACGACCACCGACGTTTAGTGGATCCTCCAATCCATTAGTTACAGAATAGTGGGTAAACTCCATGGAGAAGATCTTTTCTATGCTTCACTATTCTGAGACGGAGAAGGTGACCCTAGAATTTTATCTTCTAGATGGAGAAGCCGATCAATGGTGTTCTTTGATTAAGAACACCAAGCAAAGGGAGGAAATTGAAGAGAGCGAATGGGAAGACTTTAAGATTATATTTCTTAAAAAGTATTTCCCAAGAACTCTTCACACGAATATAGAGATATAATTCATAGATCTCAAGCAAAAATAAGAAGAATCTATCACAACATATGAAGAAAATTTTACAAGGCTTTCAAGGTATGCTTTGGGTTTTGTTATCAACAATGATGGAAAAATTGATAGATTCTTTAGTGGATTAAAACCACACCTTCAAAAGGATCTTTCAATTCTAGACTTTGGAAGTTATGAAGAAGTTGTTTGATGTGACCTCAAAGTGAAGATGGAGTTTGGAGAATGGTCCCATGGCTATGGGGATAAGAAACGAAAGATGGAGTTTCAAGATAGAGGATCTAATAAAAAAAGTGGGACTAAAACTCAACAAACCACATGCCAAAAATGTGGGAAGTTGTACCATGGGAACTGCCTCAAAAGGATGGGGAAGTGCTTCAAGTGTGGGATAGAAGGACACCATGATCAGGAGTGTCGAAAAGACACGAAAAGGAAGGAGAATGTAGCCGATGAAAGGTGAGAACCACTCATGGTTCAATGCTACAAATTTATGGAGATAGGGAACTATGTAAGTCAGTGCACTAAACCTCAAGTTCTCGAGGGTAATAAATGTCAGCAACTGTAAGAACCCAAACCTTATTTCCAGGTATGTTTTTTTTTCTGGTCCTTTCTGGTAAAAAGAGGAGAATATGGAAATTTTCTAGGTACACGCTGTGTACTTTATAAGTATACGTTGTGTACTTTGATGCCACTCAGGGCCGTGTGATGTCCGTTTCATGGACACACACATGATCATGTTGGGGTGATGTGGAGGCCGCTTAATGTAGAGTATGAAAAATCTTAGTACATGCAGTGTACTCCAAAAGTACACGCCGTGTACTTTATTTATTTTTCATTAAATTGACCGGGGTCGCGTCTTCACCCTGAAAACGTCTTCTTCTCTATATTATTCGACCGAGAGAGAGGGTATGAATGCGGATAATCTTCGAGCCACCGATCTGTCACTGGTTATCCGAATCAAATGTCATCGGTTGTAATAGAATCACAGCGGCGAGTTCTTGGTTCTTCTTTGGCCACGTTTCCTGTTTCTTTCTCTTATGAGAGTTATTTGAGGTTAAACATTTTAAATTTTTTTGCAGATCTACTCTATTCTAGGACGATTCACAAGCCAAGGTTCAGGTACATCGATCTCCTAGGATAGAGGTAGGTGTTTTGTTTCCTTACGTTGAATTTCTTTGAGTTTTTGTGAAAAAGTCTCAATTACCCATGTATCGGGTATCTTGGGTTAGGGTTTTGATCCTGCATTTTTATCTGCCTTAGACTGATTGTATTATTGTTGTTATTAGATAAATAATGATTGCTTGTTATAATGTTTGAGGATCACCCCATGGGTGTTTCCCTTGTTTTGGATGTTTATCACTGTATGGCTTAGGTTTCCTGCGAGGCAGACCTTGTTGCATTGATTTCCTGCCTAGATATAATTGATTGCATTTATTGCCTACTTTTTATATGCTTTTGATGCATTTTAGCTATTATCTAAGTATTTTTTGAACTTACTTAGGGCTTCTAACAGTCGATTACGCACGACCAGACTGCTCAGGGATGTGTGAACCTGGTGCGGTAGACTAAATAGGGAATTGACGATTAAGGGCTTCCCTAGAGAATCAGTTATAAATTAGTATCATTCGTAGGACCTATTGGAATTGGACTTTGTTCTTCCTCATAGTGTCCTTAGTTAATTATCGAGACTACAGGGGGAATTAGACGTAAGTGCTACCTAAGAGAGCTTTTAGCTATCATTGCAAGACTATAGGGGAATTGGTGGTGAGAGCTTTCCAGAGTGTTTGTGCCTTTATATGATTATTTGAGTAGAGGGGTCTACCCGTATGAGCCACCTAGAGAGTCCGTGTGAATATTTTCTGGTTGGCTGTTATGAGTCCACAAAGCCAAAGAACACGCTTGGGTTTTGTACTGCTTGTTGTTTAGGTAGTCTGCTGAGATACCTTTTGTGTTACTTGCTATGCTTTGGGATTATAGAGCTGTTTTATAGATTCCTTGGTTGATAAATAAATGATTAAATTAAGTTAATAAATAAATGTTAATGGAGATTTGTAGGATTGTTTACTTTAGTGTACTCCTGTTTCTCTTATGCATTTATTTCCTTTAATTTTTCTATATTGCTTACTGACAATAGGGCACAAATCTTGTGGTGGTTGCCTACTGGGATTAGTCTCACTCCCTGTTTGGGTCCTGATTTTCGACCCAAACCGGTTATATGATTGCAGGTGTGGATAGGGATTGTGGCCCTTCTACTTCAGGTACATGATTGCTGGTTGGAGCTGGAGAGCATAGGACCGGGCATAGGCTTGCGATGCTGCTGGAGTTGTTGTTTACATTTCATACTTTGTTTCTCAGTTGTATTTCATTACGTTGTTGTGTTTTCTTCTTTCATTAGATACTTGTACCTGCCACATCATTATCATCATTACTATATATTCATTACTTACACTATTAGTTTCAGTTATTGTATGCTATTTACTGCTTCTGCTATTGACTGTTATTTTCTTTCCCTTGTATACGTTACTAAATGAGGGCATAGTTTCCCCAATGACTCACTAAGGCCCTCGTTGCTAGTCGTAAGCCTCTGGCATTTGGGAAAATGTGCTTGAGGTCATGTGGTGAACTGGGTACAAGGCACCAGTTGAGTGGCTCCGAATTCACGTCGTTACAAAGTGGTATCAGAGGAGGTCCTTTTCCTTTATTTTTTATTGACTTACTATTTAGTGACATTAGACAGGGATAAGATGAAATAGGTAAATGTTAAATAGTTGTGCCTGGGAGTTCTAGAACCCATGTACATGAGAAAATCCAGGTTACCTTGAATATTGAAATTTTTGAGTTTTGCAAATGTTACAGTTTAATTTACTTGACCATTGGGTGGTGCACTTGTTTTACGCTATTACTGTTTATATGGTTGTGGTTCTATTTCATTGCAAACCGATGAGATGAGGGTATGCCATCTCATGCATCATATATGCACTTGTTAGAAAATCACATGTCATGCATTTCTCCATGCCATCTAAATTGCATTAGAAATTGCATGCTGTTGTGATAGAATGTGTGATAGACTATGAAAACTATTGTGATAGATGATGTGATAGAATACCTGCTATGTTGATAGGGTATTGTTTGTTTACAGCTTCTTTATCTTGGATTCCAAACATTTGTCTTAGAGGTGTTATGGGCCCTTATTGACTGTAATTTGGTGGACCATTGACCAGTTTACCTGTTATATGTATTGTTATCATGCCAAGCTTTGATTCGCAGGGAGTATGGGCCCTCAAGGATTGGAATTTAGAACCTTAACGCTGGTTTTCTATGTTTTCTGGGCTCCGAAGCAGTTTCTGAGTCTACTGTCTGGAAAAACCCATAATACACAGAATGTACTTTATGGTTACACGCAGTGTAGTCTATAGCCGTGTCACTGACCGTGCGAGAAAGGAAACTGGGTTGTGAAAAAAATATTTTAGGAACACGTCGTGTGCTAGTTTAGCATTCCATGTAGTTTGATTTAGCTACCCGGCCATGTCACGAACAACACGGGTTGGTGTCATCCTTTCTCTTACATGCCATGTTCTCCTGAAACACACCGTGTAGTGTCAACCATGTATCCGGTCATGTAGCTAACCAACACAGTCTATTAGGACTTATTAGTACACACCGTGCCCTTCTGGAACACACCGTGTATTATGACCTGGGTACACAGGCTGTGTCGCTAACAACACAGGCCAGGTGAAACTCGTTAAGTACACGCCATGTATGCATTGAACACACTGTGTAGTGTTGTCTTAGGAGATCCGTGTGGCTTAACCATGTAGAAGGACTCAGGTAGGGAAGGTAATTCAAGTACACACCGTGTGTAGGGACAACACGCCGTGTATTTGGGGTGTTACACGACCAGTTTAGGTAGGAGTACATGCCTATGTAAATGACTTAAGGGAACATGCCGTGTAGGGAAAGAACATTCAGTGTAGTTAGGTTTTTCATAACTTGAATGCCTTATTTTCCCTGTTACTTCTTGTGACTTTAGTTTTCCTATCTTGGTTAATCCTGAATCTGAGGTGTGCTTTTGACCTTTTAGAGATATGGCATTGAGACGTCCTCCTGTTGTCTTTCAGGAACCAGACAGCGACCGTACGCCTGATACGACAGATCAGGGACTACTTGTAGTTCCACCTATCGTTACAGAAATGGAACCCGCAGTGATTACATACACTAGTGCCAATGCTCAGTTCAGAGAGGGTTTCATGAGATTCAAGAAGACCTTCCAGGGAGCTCAGAATCCTGCCCCGTCTATGGCAGAGCTGACGCGAGTTTTTCAGGAGCAGCATCCTCCCACGTTCACAGGGGATGGAGGACCACATGTTGCGGAGTCATGGCTAGAATCCATGCTATCTATCTTCAAGAATCTGAAGACTCCTCTATAGAGTATAGTGAAGCTCTCTACTTATATGATTCTAGACTCCACCAAGAGATGGTGGGATGTGGTTTCACAGGCAGGGCGCCGATAGGTTATGGCTTGGGATGAGTTTTAGCGTATGTTCTACGACTACTTATACCCAGCGATGCTGAGGGCTGATAGAGCCAGAGATTTCATGAACCCATAGTAGGGCACTATCAAAGTTATGGAGTATTCCTATCAATTCACAGAGTTACAGAGTTTCACTCCTATTCTGGGGAATGAAGAGTTGTTTTTAGTGAGGAAGTTTGAGGAAGGCCTCAGACCGGACATCAGATCACATGTGAACGTCTTTCAGTTGACTTCTATTACTATGATAGTCAACCAAAAGCTTATCAAGGAGAGAAATATAAGGGATAATGGAGCTGTGGACCAGGGTGGTTCAGCATCCAGGGCTGATTCATTTATGATGGACAACAGGAAGCATCACCGAGAGTCTACATGAGGTGACTCGAGGAAGGGAGGTATTCCTTCTAGTAGACATGATATTCCTTATGGAAACCAAGTGGTGTGCTATCTGTGTCGAAAAAGCAGGAATACGAATCTTCAGTTCCCAAGAGACCCAATGAAGTGCCAATCTTGCGACAAGATGGGTCATCTGCAGCGTTTCTGCAAGGTTTTCCTTCCAGCGGCTAGTGAGGGAGGATCAGTTTCGACACCGCGTATAGGATCCGGATTACCAGTTCTGCAGCAGACTAGAGGCTGGAGTTCTTCATCTCCTTCAGGCTAGGTTAGAGGCCATGGATGCAGTGTTCAAGCTCAGGGAGGGTCATCTCAGGGATCTCAGGCTGCTACACAGGGCCGCGGTGCAGGACAAACTTTTGCGGTAGAGCAGATTCATCAGGAGCAGGATTCTGGACCTTCTACAGTTTGAGGTACGATTTTTGTACCTCAGTTTTATCCTATGAACTTTTCGATACAAGAGCTTCTCATAGATTTATTTATGTGCATACTGTGGAAATCCTTAGACTTACTGTTTATACTTCTAAGGATATGATGACGCTAGACACTCCCTTGGGAATTAGAACTGCTAGGGTGCGTCAGTGCTTAGACTTCCCCCTTGAGGTTGGTGGGTGTCTTTTTTCATGGAATATATATGTTTTGGAGATGATAGGCTATGATGTTATTCTCGGGATGTACTGGTTAGTTCCCTTCCTGGCCTTTGTCGATTACTATTGCCGTTGGGTTCTTCATAAGGGCGAATGGGATGTCCAGGCGAGCAGAGCTAGACCAGAGCATCATGGGTTGGGTTGTGTTACGGGCCAGATTGATAGTTTATATCTGGATGATTAGGGGACTTCTTAGATAGATTCCCCTCCAGTGGTTGATCTCTTTCTAGATGTCTTTCCAGAAGAATTTTCAGGTTTACCTCTGGAGATAGAGGTAGACTTCTCTATTGAGCTTGTTCTAGGAGCAGCATCGGTATCCATACGTCCTTATAGGATGGATACACCTGAGTTACAGAAGCTTAATAAGCAGTTGGAGGAGTTGCAGACAAAGGGTTTTATCTGACCCAGTACTTCTCCTTGGTGTTCGCTCATTCTGTTTGCAAAGAAGGCAGATGGTACTTTACGACTTTGTGTGGATTATCAGAAGCTAAACCAGTTGATGGTCAAGAATCGATATCCATTTCCATGGATAGATGATCTCTTTGATCATCTTCGAGGAGCTAGAGTGTTCTCAAAGATTGAATTGAGATCCAGCTATCATTAGTTGCGTGTCAGACCATCTGATATACCTCTTATAGCCTTCCGGAGTAGGTATGATCTGTATGAGTATTTGGTTATGCTGTTCGGTCTCACGAACTCACCATCAGCTTTCACGGCACTGATGAATAGAGTTTTCCATCCTTACTTGGATTCTTTCATGGTGGGTTTCATGGACGATATATTGGTGTACTCTCACACTCGACACGACCATGATACCCATCATGATATCGTTTTGAGTACACTGAGGGAGCATCAGTTATATGCTAAGCTCTCAAAGTGCCACTTTTGGATGGATGAGATTCACTTCCTGGGTCATGTCATCTTAGAGACAGTAGTATCAGTATACCTAGAGATGGTGAGAGCAGTAGTTACCTGGGAGCATCCGAAGAATGTCTTCGAGGTATGAAGTTTCTTAGGGCTAGCTGGTTACTACAGGCAGTTTATACATGACTTATCACGCTTAGAAGAACCATTGATGGGATTGACTAAGAAGGAGGTGAAGTATGTTTGGTCATAATCCTACGATTAATCCTTTCAGGAGTTGAAGGAGAGATTGACTTAAGCACTGATTCTAGTTTTCCTAGAGCCGGGCAAGAGTTATATAGTTTTCTGTGATGCATCTGGCATCAGGCTTGGAGCATTGCTTATGCAGGAGGATCATGTCATTGAATATGGATCTCGGCAGCTGAGGCCACATGAGAGGAACTATCCCACACATGACCTAGGGTTGGATGCAATTGTTCATGCTTTGCGTTGTTGGAGACATTATCTTCTAACAGAGCATTTTGTGGTATATACTGACCACAAGAGCCTCAAGTACATCTCCATGCAGTGTGACTTGAATATGATATAGCGAAGGTGGGTTGAGTACCTATAGTATTTCGATTTCGAGCTTACTTATACGTCTGGGAAGGGAAACACTATGGCAGATGCACTGAGCAGGAGGACACAGATACAGGTAGTTCAGGAGGCCAGTAGTTAGTGGCAGCTTATGGCTCTATTCTCTGAAGTGCATTTGGAGGTGCATGACAGACAGGGTTAGAATTTTCTTTCTTCTGTAGATGTTACCTCTACCCTTCTTGACCGAGTTCGAATGAGGAAGCTATCAGATTATGAAGGCCTAGTCTTACAGGAAAGCGTGTTAGGGGAGGAACCTCTTCCCAGATGGACCGTAGGTGAGGGTGAGATCTTGAGTTTCCAAGGACACATATGGGTGCCAGTAGATATAAGCGAGGATCTGATTTGAGACTTTCATTCCTCAGTTTGGGAAGTTCATCCTGGCGTCACCAAGAAGTATCATGATCTACACCGCCAGTATTGGTGGCCAGGTATGAAGAGAGATGTTGTTGGGTTTTTTATGAGGTGTTCCACCTGTTAGCAGGTGAACATGGAGCACCAAAGACCAGCAGGGCTTTTAAAGCAGCTACCCATTCCTGAGTGGAAGTGGAATGATGTCGCGATGGATTTCGTGATAGGGTTACTGATATAACCTCGAGGGAATGATGCGATATGGGTTGTTATTTACAGGATCATGAAGGTTGCTCACTTCTTGCCGATTAAGGAGACATTCGGTGTTGATGATCTTGGATGATTGTACATCCGTGAGATTGTACGCTTTTATGGGGTTCTGAGTACTATCATTTCAGATAGGGACGCCCACTTTACGTCGCATTTATGGAAAGGGATACAGAGGGATTTGGGTACATAGGTACTTCTGAGTACAACTTACCATCCCCAAATAGATGTCCAGTCAGAGTGCATGATTCATGTGCTAGAGGAAATGCTACGAGCATGCGTCCTTGATTTTGGAGGTTCTTGGGAGAGACATATACCTCTAGTGGAGTTTGTCTACAATAATAGTTTTCAAGCAACTATTCAGAAGGAACCTTACGAGGATTTGTATGGTAGGCCGTTTCGATCACCCTTGTGTTGGATGGAGGTAGAAGAGGTAGCTATGATGGGACCTCGTCTTGTTTAGGAGACCACAGAACAGGTGGAGTTGACTCGGAAAAGGATGGATACTGAAAATTCTCGGAAGAAATATTATGCTGATCAGTGTAGATGACATTTGGAGTTCAAGTTCAGAGATCAAGTCTTCCTATGTGTTACCCCGAGGTTGGGACACAAGAGAATCATAAGACAGGGTAAGCTTTCACCGAGATACGTCAGGCCGTTTGAGGTTTTGGATAGAGTCGGACTGGATGCATATAGGTTGCAGTTACCTTATAGGTACCAGGCTATGCATGACGTCTTCCATGTTTCTCAGCTTCGACGCTATTTCTCAGACCTGTCTCATGTTTTTTAACCTGAGGAGGTTGAGATGGAGAAGGATACATCATTTGAGGAGCATCCTATTAGGATTGTTGATCGTAGTGAAAAGGTACTCTGTGGCTGGTATATTCCTCTGGTACGGGTGCTATGGAATCACGCCCATGTACAGGATGAGACTTGGGAGAGGGAGGCCGATATGCGATCACAGTGGCCAGAGTTGTTCGAGGTTTCTTCTTCGCCACCTTGTTAGGGAAAATCGGGGACAAATTTCTTTAAGGGGGGAAGTTTTTAAGAACCCGGAACTTCTTTTCAGGTATGTTTTTCCTTTTCTGGTCGTTTCTAGGAAAAAGAGGAGAATTTGGAAATTTTCTAAGTACACGCCGTGTACTTTATAAGTACATGCTGTGTACTTTGATTCCACTCAGGGCCATGTGCTGGCTGTGTCATGGCCACACACACGACCATGTAGGGGTGATGTGGAGGCCGCTTAATACGAAGTATGGAAAATCCTAGTACATTCCGTGTACTCCAAAAGTACACGCCGTGTACTTCCTTTTTTTCGTTAAACGGATCGGGGTCGCATCTTAACCCCGAAAACGTCTTCTTCTCCAACTTCTTCGACCGAGAGCGAGGGTACGACCACAAATATTCTCCGAGCCACCGATCCGTCCCTGTTTATTCGAATCGAACGTCGTCGGTTGCAATAGAATCATAGCAGTGAGTTCTTGGTTCTTCTTTGGCCACGTTTCCTGATTCTTTCTCTTATGAGAGTTATCTAAGGTTGAAAGTTTTAGAAATTTTTGTAGATCTACTCCATTCTAGGCTGATTCATGGGCCAAGGTTCAAGTATATCGATCTCCTAGGATCGAGGTAGTTTGTTTGTTGCCTTACGTTGAATGTCTTTGAGTTTTTGTGAAAAAGTGTCAGATACCCATGTATCAGGTATCTCGGGTTAGGGTTTTGATCCTGTATTATTATATGCCTTAGACTACTTGTATGATTGTGGATATTAGATGAATAATTATTTCTTGTTAGCATGTTTTAGGATCACCCCATGGGTGTTTCCCTTGTTTTGGCTGTTTATCGCTGTGTGGATTAGGTTGCCTGTGAGGTAGACCATGTTGCATTGATTTCTTGCCTTAATATAATTGATTGCATGTATTGACCATTTTTTATATGATTTTGATGCATTTTAGCTATTATCCAAGTAGTTTTTGAACTTACTTAGGGCTGCTGACAGTCGATTATGCACGACTGGACTGCTTAGGGTTGTGTGAACCTGGTGCGGTAGACTAAAGAGGGAATTGACAATT
This sequence comes from Viscum album, assembly GCA_963277665.1. Classification (NCBI taxonomy): domain Eukaryota; kingdom Viridiplantae; phylum Streptophyta; class Magnoliopsida; order Santalales; family Viscaceae; genus Viscum; species Viscum album. Next base: position 659,386,754 of record OY728138.1, read on the forward strand.
AAGGGATTCCCTAGAGAGTCAGTTATAAATTAGTATCGTTAACAGGACCTATGGAAATTTTACTTTTTGCTTCTGTAGAGTGTCCTTAGTTACGTATCTAGACTACATGGGGAATTATATGTAAGGGCTTTTTCAGAGAGCTTTTAGCTATCGTTGTATGACCGTAGGGGAATTGAGGGTTAGAGCTTCCCAAAGTGTCTGTGCCTTTGTATGATTATTTTACTAGAGGGGTCTGCCAGTATGAGACACCCATAGAGTCAGTGTGAATATTTTTTGGTTGGTTGTGACAAGTCCACCAAGCCAAAGAACAAGCATAAGTTTTGTACTGCTTGTTGTTTTTGTAGTCTGTTGAGATACCTGTTGTGTTACTTGCTATGCTTTGGGATTATAGAGCTGTTTTCTAAATTACTTGGTTGTTAACTAAATTATTAAATTAATTTAATAAATAAATGTGAATTTAGATTTGTAGGATTGTTTACTTTAGTGTACTCATATTTCTCTGCAGCATTTATTTCTTTTACTTTTGCTATATTGGTCACTGACAGTAGGGCACAAATCTTGTGGTGGTTGCCTACTAGGATTAGTCTCACACCCTGTTTGGGTTCTGATTTTCGGCCCATACATGTCATATGGTTGCAGGTGTGGATAGGGATTGTGGCCCTTCTACTTCAGGTACATGATTGCTGATTGGAGCTAGAGAGCATAGGACCGGGCTTAGGCTTACAATACTGCTGGAGTTACTGTTTACTTTTTGTACTTTGTTTATTAGTTTTATTTTAGCATGTTGTTGTGTTTGCTACTTTCCTTAGATACTTTTACCTGCCTCATCATTATCATAATTACAATATATTCATTGCTTCCGCTGCTAGTTTCAGTTAATGTATGCTATTTACTTCTTCTTCTAATGACTCTTATTTCCTTTCCCTTGTATACCTTACCAAATGAGGGCATAGTTTCCCCAATGACTCACTAAGGCCCTCTCTACTAGTCGGTAGCCTCTTGCATTTAGGGAAATTCTCTTGAGGTCATGTGGAGAACCAGGTACGGGGCACCGGTTGAGTGACACCGAATTCAGGTAGTTACAGTAACCACCAAATCCAAAGGAACAAGGGAAGGCTTATGACATCCCTACCACGAAGGTGGAGCATGATAATGAAGTCGTACAAGGTACACTTCATATTCACTAATGAATGGAAAAAGTCTTATTTGATTATGGTTCTACACACTCCTTTATATCTTGCAACTTTACTAGAAATATAAAATCCAAACCCTGAAACCTTGAAGTAGGGATATCTATAAAACACCAAGTGGTGCAATCATTGCAACCCAAGTGTTTGAATCTTCTCCTATTGGCGTATGTGGGAAGATTCTTTCGAAAAATCTCATAATACTTCCCTTGGTGGAATTCGACACTGTAATGGGAATGGATTTGCTCTCATTATATAGAGCACATATCAACTATCGGGAAAAGTAAATATCTTTTCATATTCTAAACCATCCCATGATCCTCTACAAATTCAAGGAATATCATGAATCTCCTTTGAAAATCCTTCAATGGTTTGGGTTTTAATTCCCTATGAAGAAGCATACCTCACCCAAATGGTTGAGTGTAAGGAAAGTTCCAAACTTGAGAAAATTCCCATCGTAAGGGAATATGAAGATGTATTTTCCGAAGAGTTACTTGAAATTCCCCCGGATCATGAGGTAGAGTTCTCAATTGAACTCATACCCGGAGCTAATCCTATCCCGAAGTGTCCCTATAGGATGGATCCTATCGAACTGAAGGAGTTAAAGAAGAAGCTACAAGAGAATCTGGACAAAGGGTTCATACACCCTAGTGCATCACCTTGGGCTGCGCTAGTGCTCTTTGTGAAGAAGAAGGATAGAACAATGCGGCTGTGTATCGATTATTGGGAACTCAACAAGATCACCATAAAGAACAAGTATCATCTTCCAAGGATTGAAGACTTGTTTGATCAATTAAGAGGATCTCAATACTTCTCAAAGGTGGATCTTCATTCTGGATATCATCAAGTAAAGGTGAAGAAGGAAGATATTCATAAGACCACCTTCTATACAAGGTATGGGCACTATGAGTTTTTGGTGATTCCCTTTGCACTTACTAATGCCCCTGCAATCTTCATGGATTTGATGAGTAGAGTCTTTAGAAATTATCTCGACAAATTTGTGGTAGTGTTTATTGATGATATTCTCATCTACTCTAAGAGTAAGGAGGAACATGAAGAACATCTAAGACTTGTGTTAACAACATTAAGAAAGGAGAAGTTGTATTCCAAGTTCAGAAAATGCGACTTTTGGATGAAGTAAGACACATTCTTGGGACATGTGATCACAAGTGAGGGAATTTCTGTGGATCCTTCAAAGAAAAAGTTGATTGAGGAATGGCCTAGGCCCTCTAGTGTCACAGAAATCCTTTGTTTTCTTGGATTAGTTGGGTACTACCGACGTTTTGTGAGAAACTTCTCATGATTTTCAAGACTGCTAACTAAGTTAACAAGGAAAGGCGTAAAGTATGTCTGGACGGAAGAATGGAGGGAAGCTTCAAGGAGCTAAAGAGAAGGCTGATCACTACACCTGTACTCAAACTACTGAAAAGTGGAGAAAGTTTTGTGATATACAGTGATGCTTCAAAGAAAGGATTGGGTTGCGTACTCATGCAAAATGACAATGTGATAGCCTATCCCTCACGACTGTTGAAGATCCATGAGTAGAACTACCCGACACATGATCTAGAGCTGGCAACCATGATTTTTTCCTTGAAAATATGGTGGCACTACCTTTATGGAGAGAAGTGTGACATATACACTGACCATAAGAGCCTAAAGTATATATTCACACAAAAGGAGATCAACATGTGTCAAAGAAGATGGTTAGAGATAATCAAGGATTACGATTGATTTATTCACTATCATCCTGGATAGAAGAACAAGGTAGATGATGCTCTAAGAAGAAAAGAATCTGCTACTCTATCCATGATAAGGATTGAGAAAGACCCTACCTTCTTGGATATGCAAATAATGTATTTGGAAATCATAAGGGAAGGGGATACAACCTACCTTTCCCAAATTATTGTGCAACCATCCATCCAAGAGAGGATTAAGAAAGCACAAAGGGATGATGTGGAGATACAAAAGAGGGTGAATGCAGTAAAGGAAGGGAAGATGTAGGAGTTTCATATCGATGATGATGGTGTGATTTGGTTTGGAATGTGTCTTTGTGTTCCTTCATCACCTGGGATAAAGAAGGAGATATTGGAAAATGCACATAGCTCAACATTCTCTATCCATCATGGGAGTACCAAAATGTACCGTGATCTATGAGAACACTTCTGGTGGGATAACATGAAGAAAAAGATTGCAGAATATATATCAAGGTGCTTGGTATGTTAGAAAGTTAAAGATGAGTGAAAAAAGTCAAAAGGTATGATGCAGCCATTGCCTATACCCATATTGAAATGGGAAAATGTCACTATAGAATTTGTCATGGGTCTCCCAAAGAAGTCAAAGGGAAATAATGTGATATGGGTTGTGGTTGACTGACTCACCAAGACAGCCCATTTTATCACTATTTGGGAAGATCTATCGCTTGAAAAACTTGAAAAGATATATGTGAAGGAAGTGGTGAGACTGCACGGTGTTCCACTCTCAATTGTCTCTGACCGTGATCCAAGGTTCACATCAAAATTCTGGAGGATCCTTCAAAATGTTTGAGTACTGAATTAAATTTCAGCATGGCCTATCACCCCCAAACTAATGACCAATCTGAAAGGACTATTCAGACACTTGAAGATATGCTAAGAGAATGCTCTCGAGAATTAAAAGGTGGATGGGATCAGTATCTCCCATTGGTTGAGTTCCCATACAACAATAGCTTCCACTCGAGTATTCAGATGGCTCCATATGAAGCTCTGTATGGAAAATGATGTAGAACTCCAACCTTTTGAGATAAAGTTGGATAAAGAAAGATACTTGTACTCGATCTTGTTCAAGAGATGACAGATAAGGTTTAAGTCATCTAGAAATACATTAAATCTTCTCAAAGTTGAAAAAGAGTTATACTGACAACCATCGAAGGGACTTGAGTTCAACGTTGGAGATAAAGTCTTCCTTCAAATATCTCCATGGAATAGAGTCATGCGATTCATGAAGAAAGGGAAGCTAAGACCAAGGTATATTGGCCCCTTTGAGATCCTTGATCACATAGGAGCCATGTCCTATAGTCTTTCACTTCTATAGAATATGGCTCAAGTTCATGGTGTGTTTCATGTATCACTACCAAGGAAGTACATACCAGACACCTCACATGTACTAAACTCAGAGGTGGTGCAGCTGTAAGATGATCTCTCCTATGAGGAGTAGCCTGTAAAGATTCTGGATTGGTGAGATAAGGTTCTACGCAACAAGACAACCCATCTTGTCAAAGTGTTGTGGAGGAACCATAAGTTTGAGGAAGAAACTTGGGATCCAGAAGATGCAATGAAGGAGAAACACCCTCACCTGTTTTTTAAAGTGAAATTTCGGGGGCGGAATTTCTTAAGGGGGAAGAATGTAACGACCCAAAGTTTTTCAATGGAAATTCCCTTCTTATAATTATGTCATTAAATAACATTAAAACACAACATAATGAACTACTAAGTGATAAGTGACCTTTAAACATAATTTTCCACTTAGGTGTTTGGAATTTTGAAAATCTGACAAACACGGTTGTGTTCAAGATGATTATTGGAGTATAATAAAACAAAAATAATTCTATGTGAATAGTAACCTACCTTTATGAATAGTAACATACCCTTATGAATAGTAATATTACCCTTATTAATAATAAATCATCCAACATAAGAGTAACCTTTCCCATGAATAATTAAATAAAATTTAGACATCTTAGAAAGTGACAATTAGACCTTTGTAAAAGTTTTGGTATTTTGTAAGTCATAAATAATTAATTATAATTAATTAATTAATTTAAAATAAAAATTATTTTTAAAAAAAATGTGTTCATTAATTATAAAATCAATTTCATATATTTTTTACATAATTTTATAAGACCCTATGTAATTTTTGAAACCACTATAAAATCAGCTTTAATTTTAAAAAACTGTTTTTTTAAGTAAATTATGATTTTAATTAAATATTAAATTAATCATATTTAGAAAATTAATTTTGAAAAATGGAATTCATTTTTGGATTATACACATCGAAAAATGGTTGGGGTAAATTTTTGGGATTTTTCTGAAATACTTGAATTTTTGATGAATAGTGAAATACCGTAATTTACAAAAATAAGCTAAATAAGCTAATTATAGAGTCATGTGTGATGTTATGATGATGTAAGACCACTTGTTTTGGGATAACATGATAAAATTACTATTCTAGGTCATTCAAGACTCACTACTTCTTGCCTTAAGGGAAATTAATAAACTAATGAATTTTATATTAAGGAAACCCCTCTCCCCTCCACTATAAAAACCACACTTCACACCCTAATTTCCTCACACCTCTCAAGCTCCAAGACTTCTCTAAAATCTGTCCAAACATCCTCCCTATCCCCTATTCTATGTTAAAGAGCTACTGGTCTCATCAAAATACCAAGCCTATCTTCCTTAAGGATGATCTCAAGAGGAAGATTTAAGAGGTAATTTCTCTCCCTCTTCTCCTTTAATTTCTTTTCAAGTTCAAGTTCAATTCTTGATATCTCACCATCTATCTTCATAAAAATGGTATTTTAACTCCATTATTATAAATCTAATGTAATTTCATGATTATAATGTAATATTATATCATCCAACCACCTTTCCCTCTTCCATTTATTTTATTAAAGAGAACGTTGTTCGTGAGGTGTTAATTTATCACCTTTATGAACGATATACTTTCTTTTTCCATTTCTACCTTCAGATCCAGTCGTGAAACCATTTTTATGGTTGAACCAGAATTTTTTATATGTATTATTTCCTATTTAAATTTTTGGAAATAACTTATGGCCATCTTACTAAGTGATAAATTAAAATAAGTTCCTTGTGATAAAAAAACTGGAAAATTAACTCGAATAATTATCATTTAATTCTTATCTAATGACTCATCCACATAGATATAATATGATTCATTATAATATAATTAAATATCCTTTAATATCATTAATAACATGTAATATTAGTTCTGGATGTTTACCCATGTTCTACCCAACCTTCAATTTAAGAATACAAGTGAACCACTCAGGAAAACCATAAAAACAAACATTCTCGAACAATGTTTTAAAAATCTATAACTCATCCAAAGGAAAATAAAATAACTTAATGAAACCATAATGAGAAATATTAATGTAAAAAAGGTTCTGGATTCCTAATTAATGAATATAATTTCATTATACTGGACATTAAAGAGAAGGAAGCATTCAGATACAAGGTAAGGGGAAATTCTCGAACCCAACTTTCATCCTTCGGGTTCTCCCTCTTTCACTCCATTTTTTTGATATGGTTACTCCTTAAAGATAATTTTTTCATAATTTTCTTTCCATTTCTAGTATATACATGTCTTTCACTGGTTTTTATGTCAAAAAAATGTTTTCCAAAAGAAATACTCTTTTAAGAATACACCTTTTACTTCTCTCTCAAAGTGGGCGATTCTTATAACATGTATGTTATTCCCTATTTATTTTGGGAACCCAATGTTTATGAATGTGTTCTTATGATATGTAACCCATTACTTTTCATGGGTTAGTTATGTTTACTTTTGATATATGTTCCATGTGGAAATCATGATAATGATAATGTTATGATGTGACAGGTGCACCCAAAATTATATAGCGCAATATGAATGTTTGAATGTGATGGGTGCACTCGGAATTATACAGTGCTCCAATGAATTGGGTACAATGATTAATCTCATGAGTAAATGTGAAATTATGTGTGAAAAATATTCTATCTTGGTTCACAAGTATGTTTGGTAGTTAACCACTAAGACATGATGTTTTACTTTTATGCATTGCCACATTTCAAGTCTTTTATTTATGCTCCTCTCATGTTCATGATCTTTTGCCTATGTAATAATTATGCTCACCCCATGTTATATTATTCTTATCTATTCTATTACTGGTATTTTAGCTCACCCATTTTGATGTATATTCTCAGGTATCTACATGTACTAAGGAGAGGACAAGTGCTAATAAGAAGCTAGAGAAGAATAAATTAAATAAATGTTTATGCTTGATGTTGTAATTGTTATGTATGGTACTAGTTTTCCCAAGACACTAAATCTTTTTATCCTATATGTGTAATAATATTATGTTATTTATCTTTAAAATTATTTAATAGTAATGTAAGAAAATGTTGGGTCGCTATAGCAGAGGGGGTTAGTCATAAAATTATGGCGGTGTAGAGGGGTTGGTTCATGCATGGCCATAGAGTGGGTGGGCTATTCGAGGCCATGCCAATAAAGCAGAGGGGGTCGTTCATATGAGAAAACACCAACAGATCATAGGTTAAGAAATTATAAACTCTAGTTATTCAGTTATGTGTGTGTGATGTGAGGTCATCCTATGTTTTTATATAAAAAGATTTACCACTTTTTCATTCGTTTGAATTAGTGATTCTGCAAGCATGAAAAATTTTATTATGAGACTAATGATTTATCCCTAATTTTTCCAAAACATAATACATATGTGAGTTGAATAAATGGGGATTATTTCATCTACAAACTAGTATGAATTTGTGAGTTAACTCATGATTTTTACCACCTTTTCCTAGTCTATATAAAGATACTGCATTTTCTTCTTCATGAATAGAATCCCTTATGAATGCATCACATGAGTATTGTCTGTATGAGGTCAAACCTACATGAGGAAGCCATGTAATAGTTTAATCTTGTGAATATTCCACATGAGTATAGTTTCTCCACTTAATGGTATTTTAGAAAATATATAATATGGAGGGTCCATAAAAGAGGATTGCTACATGACCTAAAGTGATTATGAGAGTTGTGAGTTTTTTAATGTGTTTTTTATTTTTTTAAATATATACAGGTTATTTTTTTTAAAAACTATTCTTGAAATACAGAAGGTTCACTACCACCTTTCACCTTAAAAAATTACTATTTTAAATATTATTTTATACATATTTAATTTTTTTTTAATTTTTTTGATCTGTTAATATATATATATATATATATATAAATCAAACAAATTTTTTTAGCAGAATTAATCTGCTATTTATTATCAAGATATACTTACATTATAGAAATCTAGATTCTATATTTTAATGGAAACCCTCACCCATGGCTCCCTTTTATAAGAGGTCTTTCTTTGGAAATCAATCTGCATTTCTGATGTGAGATTCTGGTTCTCCCTTTCCTGCACAGAACATTCTGCATTTCAGATGTGAGATTCTGTTATAGGTAGGTGGATTTTAAAGACTATAAAATATAAACTATAAGACCAATATAAATTAAACTTAAAACATGGATTAAAAATATAATAAATAGTTGAAAATAAAAATAATTTTGTAAAATATTTTGATGAAATATAATTTATAAGATTTCAAAACCAACTACTTGAAACTTAAAAATGTTTCAAGTATGTGGATTTAAAAGACTATAAAATGTAAACTGTAATATGAGTATAATGAAACTTAAATCTTGGATTAATCATATAAAAAATAGTCTAAAATAAAAAAAAATTCGTAAAAAATGTTGATAAAAAATAATTTATATGCTTTCAAATCTACCAACTTGAAGCTTAAAAATGTTTCAAGTATGTGACTTTGAAAGCCTATAAAATATAACATATAAGAACAATATAAATGAAAATTAAAACATGGATTAAACATATAATAAATAGTTGAAAAAAATAATTTCATAAAAAATGTTGATGAAAAATAATTTATAAGCTTTCAAAACCACCTACTTGAAACATAAAAATGTTTCAAGTATGTGGTTTTGAAAGACTATAAAATATAAAATATAAAGAGAATATTTTATCATATTTATAAATATATATATTTTTATATTATGATATATATATATTGTGTTTTTTTTATGTTTTTTATAATTATATCAATAACATTTGAAAGTGAAAATGTTATTTTTTTAAGAAATATATTTTAAATAGATATAAACAAATGCTAGTGACTAAAGGGTTTAAACAATATTAATGAATTGGATATAATAAATAAATTTCATCCTAGCCATCTACGTAGATCATTCTCACCACTTTGTTTGTTCATATATGGCATCTGACATTCAGTAGTTCGTTTGGGTTGTTTTACCACTACCTCATTATTAGAAGAATTGATTATTCCACAATCATTCTCCCTATTTTTATTAGATTAATCAATCATTGTTTCTTTGGATCCTCCTCTACATTCCTTCCTTTTCTCTCACTTATGAGTAACCCTATAGTGACATCATAGAACCTTGATTTTCATCCACGCAATTGCTTCTAAATGACTTCCAATAGAGATCCTCTCATCTCTCCATCGTCCTAAATGAGATATCATCCTAGTGTATATTTCTGATGGAGATGCAGTTACCATATTTAGTGTGTAGTGTTTGAAATGCATTCATCAGACCCAGAACCAGTTTTCACAAAGGACTATCAACATGTTGAGGTTTTTTTAAGAAATATCTTTTGTGGAGCTCAAATTTTAAGACATTTTTAGGAACTAAGTATGGGTTCTAGTTGATCTTCAAGTTGATATAAATATCATTGGGTGAAAATGGGGAATTAATAGATAAATGGACGTAGAAGAGAAAATGGTTCTTTAAAAGGTTTCAAAATATAGGGTTAGTTTTAATGTACTATGTTCTAACTTTATCAATGTTTTATTAAAAATTAAATTTTTGTATTGTTTTAAACCATTATAATGGTATTTATAATCTTCTTTTACATTCCTTTCATTTTCATTTATTTATTTTATTTATGGAAATTATTTTATTTTCAACAATGTTTTAGATGTTTTGGATATATTTTAAATTTTATTTAGATTGTTTTTATACTATATATTTTATAATCTTTTAAATTTAGTGACTTGAAATTTAATAATTATTTATATGTTTCAAGTAGTCGACTTAGAAAGCTTATAAAATATAAACTGTCCCTAAAATATTAATGAGAATTGAAACACTTGATAAACATGAAAAAAGTAATGATAGTAATAATAGTATCCTAATTTAAATAGATATAAAACATATACATGAACAAGTAAAATCAATTTCTATGTCTATGTATATGGGGGGGAGATTTTGTCCCACATGGTGGTCTGTGAAGGGGATGCATGAATAGAGAATACTGAGCTCCGTACTACGGTGGAGTCTCATGACCTAGAGAGGGATGATCCTAGGGAACTGGAACATCAACCATCACATGCTCCACCTATGTGTTAGTGGTAGTAGGTGTCAAATTCATGTCATACTTCTCTCTTCATCCTTCTCCAACTAGTGTAGTAGAAGGACCTTCCATCATCATAGTGGGAAACCAAACCTGTGATGGAAATGGACCCCAAGGTTGTGATAAATCTAGACCCCAAGGCTATGATGTATATGGACCCCATGCTGGAGAGAACTATGGATATCCTATCAAGAAAGTTTAATACCATGTTGCATGATGAAAATCTTCAATTAGATGAGGCTAGATTGATAGAGGGATGACCTGTGGAATAGGTGAGGCCTCACATGCACCATGACGTGGTCTAAGTCACCATCATCATGGATCCTCAACACTAGTAGCTACTAAAGGATGTTCCTATGGGGAAGGAACCTCCTCTATCTAGGATAGAATCTTGATGAAGCCATCGTAAAGCACATGATAAGATGACATCCTATCCATCACTTCATCATCGACCACTCCCTGGCTAAAGATCCCATCCTCCTATTCGTTACTTATGTGAACAATATAATATGAGTGAGTGACCTATAAATAGATTCAAAATGAATTAGAAAATGGTTCAATAAACAAACTAATGGAAATTTATTAACTTGAAATCTTATGAATCTATCTACTATGTTAGGTAAGATACAATATAGACTTCAGTCTATACCATGGCTCATACTCAACCTACTATGAAAGAAAGAATCACATTGTAGGTACACCCTGGATACAAAACTCTGCTTGTCTGCACCATCAGTCGAGATAGTCAGCATGTACTTAGCGCCAATCCTCATCCTGCCTCTTTGTGATCTTTACATCATGAAGCTTCTTTGTCTATCTCAACGAAAATGGAATCTACTGAACATAGAAAAACTGGAACATGACTCTAGAAGGCTACTGCCACTCAATAATGTGAAAGTGAATGAGGGACACTACATCCATAGAATTATCAAGCCCAACAGTGTATTATGGTGGTAACTAGTCTAGTATAGTCCATTATTGCATCCATGTAATCTTAATAGACATGTGACCATTGTCAAAAAGGCTCCGTACTAAAAACCAAAATTTATGCTATTATTAAATTTGTTAGATAGTGATATATTGTATATACATACCTGGTTGGGTAAGAGACAGTCCAACTTGAGGCTATATGCACCCAAATGGTGTGTCAGAACCTTGTGGAAAGTGTGTCTTTGACACCACCTATAAAATACAACATTAAAATTGAAAAATAATGAGAAATTAAATTCAATAACTCATAGTAGCTTCAAAAACCAATAGAGATGAGTGATCATACCAATGTTCATTCGGAGAATCATGAAACACCTCCATATCAAGTGGTTGACTAGAAAGATAAGGGAGAAATGAGAGGATGTTCACTCATTCCCACATCTGAAGAAGGACGATGCATCCCATGAGATCTGTGCGGTCACTACAGGATACCCTACATAATGTTCTGTATGTGTATGCTAAGAATAATGATAAAAATTGTACGTCCTGGCCTGATCAAAGTCCTTCATTAGATATAGATACATCATGTGCATGTGAATCCCAGAGTGATCAGCAAATAGGGTCCCCCCCAATGAGTTGTAATATATATGCACGGGCATAATGCATGATATTCTTCTCATTAGTGTCATTAGGTAAATGTGGAATCTGCTCATCCAACCAGATCATAGATATTGACCCACCACCTATAGAACTATAGTCAGCCAAAATATAAATGCCTAACAATCAATGAGCAAGGTGAGGCCGAGATGCATGGGTGGGTCCAATAACAGCTTCTCCCTGGATAGGAAGACCGAGAAGCACTGCCACGTCTTGGAGGGTGATGATCATCTCTCCCTTACACATGCGGATATTTGTGTCTCTGGTCTCCACCTCTCCACAAGGGAAGAAATTAGGTGATGGTCAATAAATGTGAAATATGATATGAAAATTCCTATAATCCAGCACGATGAAATTATGGTCTAATGGAAAGTAAAGAGTCCCTATGATGAGAATGGTGCGATTGACACACCCTAATCTTTCAAACCTCACCATAGTCTAACATGAATTGGGAAACATGACTATACTACTTAGTGAGTAGTATGGTTTCATCCATATGTATATAAATAAATTAAATGAGTCGTAAGTGTAAAATTTAAATATAATGTTATGGTCAGCAGAATGTTATGACTGGTAGAATGTAAGACATGCCATGTTTATTCATATTTTTTATATAGTTATTTCTTACCAAAATAAAGGGACATTTCTTCATGTTTTTCAAATCATATTACTAAAAGGTTTTTATGAAATTATTTTACCTAGAAAAGGGTGTTTTATATATTTATTTTTATTAAAATCTTGTCTTTGTTATGTAAAGGTTTATTAGAAAATGGTGTGATTTTTAATTCATGTTTGATTTTCCACATAATGGTATATTTCAGGATTATTTTCTTACATGTATGCTTTATAGTTTAGCCATGTACATATTTATTATACATTAATTCCACCCCAAATGAACTTTTCATATTCCTTTTAATGTGATTATGAAAGTCTTGTTGTTATTTTATAGTAAAATAATTTGACTAAGTTAGAAATTTATGCCAAATGACATATCTTATTCACATATGTACATGCTACGATACTAATCAGATATCAAACAAAAAATGGAATGTCTTCAAACTGAGAAAGGAGAGTCTTATAGTACACAACCAACAACCTTGGTTAGTAAAAATGATTCTATAACACTAAGTGAAATTCAATAAAGAAATCATGGGAAATGAACCACAAAATAGGAGGAACAATAACAATGACGACAATGATGTAATGGGTTTACATCATCACTATCGTCATTGTCACTATTCCTCCTGCATTGTGGTTCATTTTCCATGATTTCTTTCTTGAAGTTCACTAAGTGTTACAAAATCAACTGTACTAACCACTTTTGTTGGTTGTGTACTAGAAGAAGCTCCTTTATCAGTTTGAAGAACCTCCCTGTAGTAGTACACACATGAAAAACATGAATATCTATGTCAAAAATAGTTTTTGATCATGATTCTGATAGTATAACTAATATTAAAAAATATGGTTGATCATATAATCTTTATTATACTGAAATTTTAAAACACCTTTTTTATTCCCTAATATATGATACTATTGTTTAGTTATATTAATCTTATTAGAATATTAGTCATAGAATATTTTTGGAAACCGAGTTAAAAATAAGAGATAACACCATATAATTTACAATATGAGAATATCATAATAGATACAATAAATAATTGTTGCTGATAGTATGAACTCAACCCAATAATGTTAGGGAATCATTTTTGATTATGACCTTCTTGATGACATATGGTGCATCTCAAACTTATCCCTTGTTCTTGAGGCCAATCTTTCTCATTCAGCATCCTGGCGGCCTTCGGTCTCCCCCGGGTATGCAACCGGTTGATTTCAAGTATCACTATCCATTGGACTTCAGGAATTTGGAAATAATGAAACTCCCCAATAGGCATCCAAAGTGCAGTATACTAGTTAGAAATGGTGTCCATCTGGTACACTAGATCAAAATATTCTTTCCATGATATGTTCACAGTGGCACATGATACGATGGCATGTGCACATGGAAACTATAAGGCCCAAAAGTTTCCACATTTACATTTCCTTGTTTTCAGTAATACCACCATTTCTTCTCTGATTATATTTATGATGGGGTCCAAATTCTCTTGAACTTCAAATAGAGAGTCTTCTCGGTGAAAAATAATGACATGATAACCAAAATATTCTTCAATGTTCTTTTCAATATTTCGAAAAAAATGTATTCTGTAACTTAACCCCTACTAAATTACGTCTGAGGATAGTTTTTGTCTACCATCAAAGTAATTCACGCAATGATATATTGTATCTTGAACTAAGGAAGTTATAGGTAACGTGAAAAGACCCTTTAAGACACCATTGATGCACTCCATAATGTTTGTGTTCATATATTCATACCTTTCCCCCTTTATATGCCAATGCATATTTTTATTTTGGAATCCACATTATATAATCATAAAATTCTTGATTAGCCTTAAGGATTTGTTCAAAATGTTATTCAAACCACCGTTGTTCCAGCTCATATGATACACAGAAGTGAACATATTTTATATATTTTTTTATATCTTTACATTGAAATGATAACAAATAAAAAATACATTTCATACCTATCCTTGTGATTTCCTTATTCATAGATTCATTTTGGAATTTTTTCCTCACATTTCTAGAAATGTGTCAAATTTAGAACCAATGATGTGAATTTGGGGGTATCCATGTATCAAGGTCTACATAGATTGCCTCATTGATTTTCCGATACCGATCAGATATCAAACAGACACCTTGAGTGTGGGTGAAATGGTTACTGATACAAGACAAAAACCAACACCATGATTCATTTTTTTTCTTATCCACAATGGAAAAGGAAAGAAGAATAGGTGAACGGTTTCCATCTTGGGTTATTGAAATAAAAAATTCACCCTTATATTTTCCCTATAGAAACATTCCATCAATCTGAATGAACTGTTTACTAAAATGAAATGTGGAGATACATGGGAGGAATGCCCCGAAAAACTAATAAAATTGAAAATGAGATGGATCAAGTCAGTTATCATGAGAAACATGTTCGTTCGTATCAATATGGAAGAAGACTTGGTTATGGTGCCTCAGTATGTCTAGAAATTGTGGCAACACCTGATACGAGTCATCCTAATCACCATAGACCTTCACAATTGTCTTCTTTTTCACCATCCATGCCTTATTATAGGAAATACTATATCTGAATGTTTTTTGTATCCTCTCTTGAACAAGGGATATAAGAACATCTTGGCATGTCCTAATCATGTCAACAATAATGGATGACACAAATTCTGCATCCAATGAGGTATGATCTTGTGTCAGGCTTGGATTGACTTAAGTATGAGCTACCTAAATCCTTGAGATTGTACAACCTCCAAATGTAATGTCCAGAATTTCCCTTAAGAAGAATCTAAAATCATCCCCATACTTCTCACACCATATGAGATATTTACTATAACATGATTGCAGAACTATATATCTACAGTGCCTCTCAATGTAAAATCTCTTTATCATGTTTTTTAATTCATCTTTATTAGAAAATTACTTCCAACATATAAGGTTTTTTATAGCTCACTAAACCTATCTAATAAAACTCTGGGAAACTCAGTTGCGGGTGTGAGAACATTGCAGTTGAATTTAAGCACACATGTCATTACTTTTGACCAAGATTAAAATAGTGGTGGGTGATTTATTGTGGGTCGAGGTTACTATACAACTAATGAATTTATAGAAACTTCCTCCCTAACTTTCGTTTCTCCCTCCTCCTTATCACTATTGTCACCATCTATTCCATCATTATGAAACTCCCCATCAGAATTTGGAGTGATATGTATATCTGAGAGATCATATAGGTTGTCCTCTTCTACATCATTTGGAATAGGCTTAATTTTATGGGGAAAACCATCTTCAACCACTATTATTAGTCTACGTATTCATACAACAGGATGTTTTTGTTGTACAGTAGAAACATCAACATATAAATCCATTATGGTACCATCTGACCACTGAGAAAATAAATTTACTTCTTGGACCCACTGCGCATCAGCAACCAATGGACAAGCTAGATGCCACAATGTTGACTAGAATTGAAAATGTCTATAGCTCATAGACTTGATCTCTTGATCGTGTCTCAGATTTAAGGAACCACAAATTATGTCTTGAAGGTCACTTAGGATTACACAATAAGATGTACTAACCACTGTTGTTGGTTGTGTACTCTAAGAAGCTCCTTGCTCAGTTTGAATAACCTCCCTGTAGTAGTACAGATAGGAAAACATGACTCTCTATGTAAAAAATGTTTTTTGATCCAGATTATGATAGTGTAACTAATATTGAAAATGATGGTTGATCATATAATATATATTAGAATGAAATTTTAGGATTCCTTTTTATACCCTAAAATATGATAGTAATGTTTCATTATATAAAAGTTTATTAGAATATAATTCATAGAATGTTTTGTAAACCGAGCTAAAAAGAATATTAAACATAAAATTAGTTTATTTATTATTGATAAAATGAAAATTATGATCATATAAAGTGAAATGAAGAAGTAAAAACACCTTAAATAACATATGAATTCTTTATAACATACAATAAATTAAATTAATTTTTTTATTGAATGTGGTTTGGATGAGATGAGCCTGTAACACCCTGAGATTTTATGAGAAATATTATTTTAATGTACTTTGATGTCAAGTGTTTTACTCTACACCAAGATTATCTTGCGCTATACGCAACACCGTATTATCTTACAGTATACACAAACACTATTCTAGGCTTGTGTTGCATGCCAGAGTAACCTTCCCCGATAGAGTGTGTTGTACGCAATATCGAGTTTCACTAAACGAGATATTATTATAATATTATTTTGAATTAGATGTTATGAATAGTAATACCCACTTTTTGAAAATTAATATTTCAAAATGGACTTCATTTTTGGATTTGGAATATCGAAATTAGCCTAGGGTGAATTTTTGGTATTTTTCTGAAAACTTTCAATTTTTGATGAATAGTGAAAACACTCGGTTACTATTTAAAAAATGACTTTTTATTTAAATAATTATTTATTTTATTTAAATCTATTTTAGGTAAAAATTGATACATAATAACTATATAAGTTCAATTTAATTCATTGGAGTCATTTTATAAAAAATTTAGATATATAAAAATTTTATTGAACTTTTCACCGTATTTTACCCATCTCCTAGGAGAATTTGCAATTGTACATAAAACTTCATTTTACCACTTCTGTGAGTTGAATTTCAAAAATCCGAGAGACACAGTTAATATCAAGGAGTAAAATGTGGTTCAATAAGATAAAAATAATTTTTGGTGAATAGTAACTTTTTACTTTTATTTACCACGGTTAAAAGTAAATAGGGTAATTAAGGGTAAAGATGATATTATTATTACCCTAACACATGTCCTCATTCTTTTGGATACGTGTAATTCGACATAAAAAAACATTAGGAATAAAATATTACCCTTTAGATCCACTTGGATTAGATTAGGACACTTATTATTATTTTATTTAAAGAAGAGTTAAAATAGTTAAAATTAAAGTTTAATAACTAAAACATTTTTAATATAGAGTTATACATAAGATAAGTTCTACTATAAATATTCATTATAAAGATAAAAACATTTCCTACATAATGGTATTTTATTTATAATTTTTAGACATTAAATAAGTTAATTTATTTATGACACAATGATGATGTAGTAATTACCTTATTAAGGAAATATTAACATAATTGATGTTATAAATACCCAAATAAATGTAATTTGAGACTTTTTATAAATTAAACTAATTTTATAGGTTAATATGACATTTTAGTATTAATTAAATTAACTTTGTTTGAACTAATAATGTTGTTATGATTTTCACAAAAATCAATTACCAAATAGTGTCAAAATTGACATAAAATAGTTTTTAAAACAAATATTATATTATTAATTGTTATTATATTCCTAAAAATCTAAGGTTCAGAAAAATGACTTATATAAGGTTATATATATTAATAATGAACCACTTGGGGTTCTTTTATCTGGTTATAGTAAGTTTATTAACCATATAGTGTAAGAAAACAAGAAGACACAGTAGAAGTTAAATTATTTAACTTAGAGTTAAATCTAAATGATAAGGTTAAAATATTAACCTAAACTTGTCTAAAAACTATTGGTTGAGATTATTTCGACCCATAACCACTTTAGATTCTAAATACATCAATTTGGAGCTATTATAAACTGAATATGACTTTATTATAAAATAATAAAGGGCACTCCTTATAAAAAGGGCACTCCTTCCCTCTTATCTTCACACCCTTTTGAGCATTGAATCTTGGATAAACCCTGCCCATTTACCTTATCATCTTCCATAGAAACATTATAGAGGTTCGGGTATCCTCAAAATACCAACCCTTGTGCCATAAGAGGAGGTTAAGAAGAGGCGCGTCAAAGAAGAGGTAATATCCTTTACTGATTCTTTCCAATTTATTTCTTCTTCTACTTATTATTCTTTATTTGTTTCAACATAAATTAATATCATCAATATCACTAATATAATGATATGTTATTATAAATATGAAACAACCCTATTTCATCTTCTATTCATCCTACGGAAAATGAAATCACCGTGCGTGCGTACGTACGGAATACCGTCTCTACGCCATGGTGTAATCTGTTCTCCACCACCACCTTACTAGGATGGGTAAAATAGTGTAAATAAATAACTATATATTATTATTTTAAAGTGATATTTATTCTGAAATATTATACAAAAACTTCAATACAATTCCATGATCATGGGAATGATATCATCGCTCGTGCGTACGTACGAACTACCGTCTCCACGAACGCAATGAGATTCATTTTCCATGATTAACCATTCAAGTATGATTATAAAGTATATATAATAAATAATCATGAATAATATTACATAATAATGATACTATATTTATGTACATATATGTTTCATTTACTTAATTCCATTTAATTCAATAAGGAAACAAAAACAGTGTTCATACGTACACACGACCTACCGTCTCCATGAACAGTGTATTTCATTATATTTATCGATCTATCATATATATTTATATACTGAATATATATTGTATATAAATCATGTTTTACATTCTGGAATTAATTAAATCAGTATATAAGTAATAATATCAAGAACAAAATGTCAAAAAACGTACGATAAATGAAACGATTTTACCCAAAATGCTGCTTTAACATGGAATTTACAAAAGAAAGGGTAATATAAAGTTAGAAGTGAACAATATATGATATAATAACAATGAATATGATTCTGTAATAATTCAATGAAATTATTTAAATCATTATACATGAGGTTTGGATACGTACGAAGCATATCAGACCTAAGGTAAAGGATAACTATTCCAATCTCGTTCTTATCTAAGATTGTTATTTGTAAGTATTTACTAGGGTTATTGTTATCATCCATGCCCAGGTTTTCTAAAAATGTTTTCATGTATTTTTAAAGTCCTTTTTACCCATTTTTGAAATTTACCACATGTTATGAAAGGAATTTTACTTTTATTTACCACACGGGGAACTTTTTGACTTTTCTGAGAAAAGTATGAGAAGAATGTTATTTTTAACTTATACAGAGTGAACAGATTTTTTTCGGTTTCATAACGCCTCATTTTCATGAAGCTTACTCTACAATATTTTATGAATATTTTCAACAAAATACTTTTCTTTTAAAATTTCATGGAATTTTGTGAAAATAAAATGATTTTGAAGAAGAAAGGATATTTTCCTCAAGAATTCATTTCAAGTGTTTTATCAAAACCATTTTCCATCAAATATGACATTATTTCATATGTGTATGTTTCAAGTATAATGTCTCTATGATTTACATGGTTTCACTTTTACTATTATGAAATATCCATTTGTTTTATATTGATTATGTGATCATGGGATGATGTTTATGAAACCCATTTTATTCTTTGTGTTTTGATGAATGTTTTATGTTTATTTTATGGCACAAGTAAGAATTATTTGATTATGAGATGGGTGGGACCTATATCTCCCTCCAATGCATTGGGTAAAGATTTATATCTCATGAGATAGACATGGCTGGAATGGAAAGTTAAATCAGTTCAGTGATACAGGACTGGAATGAGGAGTGAACTTGATTCAGAAAGGGACTTTGTCCACTAAGATGGTCTTGGCAGTAATGCCTTGGCTAATATGGAAATAATAACATGTTCTTAATGGTTTCCAAAATTACACGTTTTATTCCCATGATATTTTATCATGATTGATGTTCCTTTATGATCTATTCCATATGTACTGCCAAGATTTATTTCACAACTCAATATTTTGATGTTTAAACTTTATGTTAATGTTTTGAAGTTCAAATGTATATGGTTTGTTTTATTTTGTCCACACTTACCCTTACTGAGAATTTGAGCTCACCATTTTTATGTTTTATTTACCCCAGGATATCAAGAAAGGTTTTAGGTAAGAAAACAAAAGGGGAAGATCTTTATGGGAGATGTTGAAGATATTTCACCATGATTCGAAGATTATGTTCTGAGTTTCCAAAGACACTAAACTATTACGGTCCTTTGGTGTATGTTTTTGTTATGTATTAAGTATTCCGAAAAATTAATGTGATTTCTTTGTAAGTCAAGTATGGGTCTCTACAATTGGTATCAGAGGGAAGGTTTAGTCAACCTTTGGAAACTAGGATGCGAGAACTTTAGTGAGATCCCTAGAGATATTTCTAAGGTATGTCTAGGGATGTCCCTAAGGTTACGTATAAGTATAGGTTATAGTCCTATAATTATGGTAAAGATCTTAGAATTAAACCTAAGATGTTAGATATTGAAGGTACTCCCCCTTTATTATATTGTTTTCCCTAGCATGATTTTTGACTCTCACACTATTCTTCTTGGGTTTTAGACGATGGTTGGAACCCGAAGGAACTGTGTTGATCAATGTAATGGGAAATGAAATGATTGTCCTCGTGAACAAACCAATGTCATGGGAGATAGAGTGAAAAATCTTATTTCTATACTTACACAAAACATGAATCATTCTGGACTTCCAAATGAGCAGAGAAGAGAACAATATTCTATTGAGTCCTTCACGAGGCAATGCCCACCTTCTTTTAGTGGGTCTTCTGATCCACTTATTGCTGAACAATGGATCAGTACCATTGAAAATATATTTTCCATATTTCGATGTTCGGAACATGAAAAAGTCATTCTGGATATTTACCATTTAGAAGGTGAATCAGATCAATGGTGGACTCTAATTAATAATACAAGGCCCCAAGATGAAATTGAATCCATGGAATGGGATGAGTTCAAGAACTTGTTTTTCAGTAAGTACTTCCCACATATTTTTCGAACAAAGATGGAAAAAGAGTTCCATGAGCTTAAGCAGAAGGATGATGAATCTGTTGGTATATACAAAGAAAATTTTACAAGACTTGCAAGGTATGCATCTGGCTTTATCATCCAACTTGAAAGTAAATTTGATTGATTCTTCAGTGGCTTAAAACCAAGTCTTTGAAGGGAATTAGCTATAAGAGACATTAGTAACTATGAAAAAATTGTGCGTTGTGCTATCAAGGTAGAAATTGAAGTTGATATAACATATCCATATCATGGTTTTGACAAGAAATGAAAGATGGAGTTCAAGGAGTAATCTCAGAATAATGGTGAAAAGAAGATGAATGTTTCTTTATGCTCAAAGTGTGGAAAGAAGCATGGTGGAGATTGTCTTAAAGGGACTAGAAAATGTTTTAAGTGTGGAAAAGGAGGTCATCAAGCAGCTAAGTGTCGAAGTAATGGAAAAAGGGTTGCTAATGATGTGAATAAAGAAAAGACTGTAGAGAACACACCACCAACACTTCAATGCTTCAAGTGCAAGGAAATGAGGCATTATGCTAATCAATGCCCTAATCAAAGGGTTAATGATGATCAATGTGAGCAACCTCTTAAGGAAAAGGATAAAGTGAAGTCACATGTGATCACTATTTTTAATTTTGAGTATGAAAATGATGTTGTGTAATGATTAAGTGTTTATGTAATGGGATTTCAAAATAGTATCATGGAATCTCATTTATGGTATCGTGGAATTTTATAATATCTAGGTATTGGTTTTCAATAATTATATGGTACCGGTAACCCTGAAAAGTGATTGAAATATTTTTGGAAAGAAGATGATATGCGCATAATGAAGGGATAACGAGAAAATGAAATGAGCTCATGACTGATATCATGGTTTTGGTATATAGAAATTTTGGGATTTTGGTATGTGGAAAGAGTTAACTTTTGACAACATTCATGTTTTCTATAAGGTTCAATGGGTATTAATTTTTCAAGAGAATAAATGATTAAGGTATTCAAATGTTTGGAATGTGACCAACAAGATATATCGTATGATATAGGGGGGATAAATGATGGTATTTACATGCTTGTTTGATGACATTTCTAGTAATCTTTCTCTTTATACTATAAGATTGGACAAAAGTATTTTAGATAAGCCTAAAGATTGGTATGGATTATTTTTGACATAATAAGTATTTTTTAAGAATAGATTTTTTTTCGATATTATGGATGGGATGTTATAATAATGTAGTTTTAGAAAAAGGACAACCTTCAGGACGGGCAACAACCCATCGCGTCAGACAAGGATGTGGGAATCGAACCCACAACCAAAGTGCGACAGACCATTATCGCCTACCTATGGCCTACAAGAAGTCCCTGGTTAGTAGAAACTAGTTTTATTTTATTAATCGCCATGATAGATGAAGTATAAGTCCATTTTTGGAACCATATACGATTAATCTCACAATAATATGGACTTATAACTTTTTCTAACCTTCTGTTTGAGAGAGATGGAATGACATATCATCTATCGCATGATATACTAATACTTCACAAAATACAAATTCAACTTCATTTCATTAAGAGATGAATTGGAAAATTTTCAAGGCACGAACAACGGTGAGATTATACCGAAATAAACTAAGTATTTATTCTAATTCAAATTCTCCAACTTTAGGGAAATGATCCTGAAAATCAAAAATGTTGTCCTAGTGCCCTTATATCCGATGAATCAGATGATACATTAGATCATCACAAATTTATGTCTTTGTGATTGTTGGATTTTTCATATCCATGATCTCTACCACTCTCCATCAGAACTTGATGGTTAGGTTTCTCTTCCATATCCATATTTTCACCTATGTTCTCTTATGTGGAAACCCAGTGATGAGTTAATTTGGGTAACTGATATGTTTCATAATTCACTTTTTAAAATTATGTTTTAGTATTCCTTTTTACGCTGTGGGTTTCTATGAAAGAAACTTTCAAGTAGAAAACGATTTATAACCCTGCCAAATTTCAAGGGTGAAATTCATTTTAAGGGGGGTAGAATGTAACACCCCGAGATTTTATGAGAAATATTATTTTTAAGTACTTTGATGTCAAGTGTTGTATGCTATACCAATATTATCTTGCTCTATATGCAACACCGTATTAGGTTACAGTATATGCAAACACTATTCTAGGCTTTTGTTGCACGCCAGAGCAACCTTCCTCGATAGCGTGTGTTGTGCGCAATACCGAGTTTCACTAAACAAGATATTTTTATAATATTATTATGAACTAGCCATTATGAATAGTAATACCCACTTTTTGAAATTTTATCTTTCAAAATGGAATTCATTTTTG
The DNA here is from genome assembly GCA_963277665.1 of Viscum album. Lineage (NCBI taxonomy): Eukaryota > Viridiplantae > Streptophyta > Magnoliopsida > Santalales > Viscaceae > Viscum > Viscum album. Next base: position 659,410,444 of record OY728138.1, read on the forward strand.
GATTCGGAATATCGAAATTAGCATGGGGTGAATTTTTGGTATTTTTCTGAAAACATTCAATTTTTGATGAATAGTGAAAACACTGGGTTACTATTTAAAAACCGAATTTTTATTTAAATAATTATTTATTTTATTTAAAAATATTTTAGGTCAAAATTGATACATAATACCTATATAAGTTCAATGTAATTCATTGGAGTCATTTTATAATAATTTTAGATATATAAAATTTTATTGAACTTTTCACTGTCTTTTACCCATCTACTAGGCGCATTTGTAATTGTATATAAAACTTAATTTTACCGCTTCTGTGAGTTGAATTTCAAAAATCCGAGAGACACGTTTATTATCAAGGAGTAAAATTTGGTTCAATAAGATAAAAATAATTTTTGGTGAATAGTAACTTTTTACTTTTATTTACCACGGTTAAAAGTAAATAGGGTAATTAAGGGTAAAAATGATATTATTATTACCCTAACACATATCTTAATTCTATTAGATAAGTTTAATTCGTCCAAAAACAACCTTAGGAATAAAATATTACCCTTTAGGTCCACTAGGATTAGATTAGGACACTTATTATTATTTTATTTAAAGAAGAGTTAAAATAGTTAAAATCAAAGTTTAATAACTAAAACATTTTTAATATAGGGTTATAAATAAGATAAATTAGACTATAAATATTCATTAGAAAGATATAAATATTTCCCACATAATTTTAGTTTATTTATCATTTTTAGACATTAAATAATTTAATTTATTTATGACATAATGATGATGCAGTAATTACATTATTAATGAAATATTAACATAATTGATGTTATAAATACCCAAATAAATGTAATTTGAGACTTTTTATGAATTAAAATAATTTTATAGGTTAATAGTACATGTTATTATTAATTAAATTAACATTTTCTAAATAATAATGCTGTTATAATTTTCACAAAAATCAATTACCAAATAGTGTCAAAATTGACATAAAATAGTTTTTAAAACAAATATTATATTATTAACTGTTATTATATTTATAAAAATCTAAGGTTCGGAAAAATGACTTATATAAGGTTATATATTTTAATAGTTAACCACTTGGGGTTATTTTGTCTTGTTATAGTATGTTTATTAACCATATAGTGTAAGAAAACAAGAAATCATGGTAAAAGTTAAATTATTTAACTTAGAGTTAAATCTAAATGATAAGGTTAAAATAGTAACAAAAACTTGTCTAAAACCTATTGGTTGAAGGGATTTAGACCCATCTCCACTTTATATTATAAATAAATCAATTTGGAGCTATTATAAATCTAATATGACTTTATTATAAAATAACATTTTAAGTTTTTCCAAAGGTGCCCCTCTCCTCCCTTATAAAAAGGGAACCCCTTCCCTCTTCTATTCACACCCTTTTGAGCCTTTAAGCTCAGAAAAACCATGTCCATTTCCCTTATAATCTTCCATAGAAACATTATAGAGGTTCTGGTCTCATCAAAAGACCAACCCTAGTGCCTTAGTAGGAGGTCAAGAATAGGCGCGTCAAAGAAGAGGTAATATCCTTTACCAATTCTTTCCAATTTCTTTCTTCTTATACTTCTTATTATTTATTTGTTTCATCATAAATTAATAGCATCAGTATCACTAATATACTGATATGTTGTTATAAATATGAAAAAACCCAATTTCATCTTCTATCCATCCTACGGAAAACGAAATCACCGCGCGTGCGTACGTACGAAATACCGTCTCCACACCGTGGTGTAATCTATTCTCCACCACCACCTTACATGGATGGGTATAATTGTGTAAATAAATAACTATATATGATTATTGTAAATTGATATTGATTCTGAAATATTATACAAACACTTCAATACAATTCCACGATCATGAGAATGATATCATCGCTCGTGTATACGTACGGACTACCGTCTCCACTAACGCGATGAGATTCATTTTCCATGATTAACCATTAAAGTATGATTATAAAGTATATATAATAAATAATCATGAAATATATTACATAATAATGATACTGGATTTATGTACATATATGTTTCATTTACTTAATTCCATTTAATTCAATAAGGAAACGAAAACAGCGTTCATGCGTACGCACGGCCTACCGTCTCGATGAGCAGTGTATTTAATTCCATTTATAGATCTATCATATATATTTATATACTGAATATATATTGTATATAAATAATGTTTTAAATTATGTAATTAAGTAAATCAGGATATAAGTAATAATATCAAGAACAACATGTCGAAAAACATACGATAAATGAAACGATTTTACCCGAAACGCTACTTTAACATGAAATTTACAAAAGAACGGGTAATATAAAGTCATAAGTGAACCATATATGATATAATAACAATGAATATGATTCTGTAATAAGTCAATGACATTATTTAAATCATTATACAGGAGGTTCGGATACGTATGAAGCATATCAGACCTAAGGTAAGGGATAACTATTCAAATCTCATTCTTATCCGATATTGTTATTCATAAGTATTTACTGGGGTTATTGTTATCATCCATGCCCATGTTTTATAAAAAAAATTCATGTATTTTGAAATTCCTTTTTACCCATTTTTGAAATTTACCACATGTTATTAAAGGAATCTTACTTTTGTTTACCACAAGGGGAACTTTTTGACTTTTTCGACAAAAGTACGAGAAGAATGTTATTTTTAACTTATACGATGTGAACGGATTTTTACGGTTTCATAACGCCTCATTTTCATGAAGCTTAATCTACATGATTTTATGAATATTTTCAAAAAAATACTTTTCTTTTAAAATTTCATGACATTTTGTGAAAAGAAAATGATTTTAAAGAAGAAAGGGTATTTTCCTCAAGAATTCATTTCAAGTGTTTTATTAAAACCATTTTCCATCTAAGATGACATTATTTCATATGTGTATGTTTCAAGTATAATGTATCTATTATTTAAATGGTTTCACTTTTCTTATGATGAAATATCCATTTGTTTTATATGGACTATGTGATGATGGGATGATGTTTATGAAACCCATTTTATTCTTTGGGTTATGATGAATGTTTTAAGTTTATTTTGTGGCACAAGTAAGAATGATTTCATTATGAGATGGGTGGGACATATATATCCCTCCAATGCATTGGCTAAAGTTTTATATATCATGATATAGACATGGCTAGAATGGAAAGTTAAACCGGTTCGGTGATACAGGACTGGAACGAGGAGTGAACTCGATTCAGAAAGGGACTTTGTCCACTAAGATGGTCTTGGCAGCAATTCCTTGGCTACTATGGAAATCATAACATGTGATTAATGGTTTCCACAATTACATGTTTTATTCCCATGCAATTTTATCATGATTTATGTTACTTTATGATCTATGCCATATGTACTGCCCAGATTTATTTCACAACTCAATATTTTGATGTTTAAACGTTATGTTCATGTTTTGAAGTTCCAATGTATATGGTTTGTTTTATTTTGTCCATTCTTACCCTTACTGAGCATTTGAGATCACCCTTTTTATGTTTTCTTTTCCCCAGGATATAAAGAAAGGTTTTAGGTAATAAAACAAAAGGGGGAGATCTTTATGGGATATGTTGAAGATCTTTCACCATGATTAGAAGATTATATTCCGAGTTTCCAAAGACACTAAACTATTATGGACCTTTGGTGTCTATTTTTGTTATGTATTAAGTATTTCAAAAAATTAATGTAATGTCTATGTACGTCAAGTACGGGTCTCTACAGATCCCCACTTCAGAAGTGAGATAAACTATAATTTATTTTTCAATTGGTCTCTTAATAACATATTCTAAAGAGATGTACTTAACTTTTGAACTTTCAAAAAAAAATTGGCCTTCTAATGACATATATTATATGTCATCTTATATGTCATAATAAGTCTGAAAACATTTAAAAGTTCAAAATTTAAGAACACATCCTTCGAAGATGTTATTAATCTTCCAATTAAAAATAATCTAGATTTTACCTCATGTCCGAAGTGAGACTCATCTCATCCAAACCACATTCTATTGGAAAATTTCAAGGTATTTCTTGTATGTTGTAGAGAATTCATTAGTAATTTAATGTGTTTTTTTCTCCATTTCACTTTATATTATCATAAGTATCATTATATAATCATTATATGTATTCATTTTTTAATCCTATGTTATTCATTAATTAATCTACAATTAATCATTACTAATAAAAACTTTTATTTCTCAAATACATAATATTTATGATATTAAAATTTTAAAAAAAAATATTATATCCTAAACTATGATACTAATGTTTCTTAGTACAGATTTTACTAAGTTAATCATTATTTAATCACTATTTAATCATTACTAAGCTATTCATTAGTTAATAATTTCTTTTTCAATCATTAATCATATGACATTCATTAGTTAATTATGATTAGCTAATCATTATATGTATTTATTTTTTAATCCTAAGTTATTAATTAATTAATATATACTTAATCATTACTAATAATAAGAATTATTTCTAAACTATATGTAACTAATTAAACTACTTAATAAATAACTTCCTTAAACTAACTAAAAATATTTCAAATACTAATAATAAATTTCATTCTTTAATGACTTTGTCCTTGTCCATTTAATTTTATATCATCATAACTATTATTTTATCATTGATAAACATAATGATTTTATTTTTCTTTTATTAGGTATTTTATAATTTTATAAAGAAAATATGAATCATATAATGCATATCCCATAGGAGTGTCAAATCAGAAGTGCAGCGAGGCCCATTTTCTGGCACCGGTTCCAGTTTAAGTCTAGCTCAAAGTGTTGTTTTCAGGTTTTACCCGTAGGTAAATCTATTCCAGAGCCACGTCCACTTGTTTGTATCCAGACAGGGATTTGATTACTTATATAACCACATAATTTTTATTCTACCAAAATTTTAGAACCTTTAATCCTATGTTATTCTATAGTTAATCTATAATAAATCATTACTAATAATAAATATTATTTCAAACTATATATAAATAAATAAGCTACTTAATAAAAAAAATATTTTGAACTAACTAAACTACTTAAAAATTTCATATTTATTATTAAAAAAACATCAAACAAATAAATAAATAGATTTAAATTAAATAAAAAATAACTCTGAATGATGATTCGAAAAAAATAGGACTTATTTTAAACCACCGAATCCACTGCACATGATAATGAATTTTTTTGAGAGGGAAGTAGTGGAATGAAGAGAGATGAGGGAAAATGTAAGTGAGGAGAAGGGGGGGGGGTCCCTTTTATAGGGCGCTGAGGAAAAGGCAGAAACAAGGGTGCCTCCTTTCACCTAATGTAAAGGTGAATGGTGGAACCCCCTACCACCTTTTCCATGCCATAAATCTGGGAAAAAAGTGGTGGTGGGGGGGGGGGGGGGTAAGATGGCAGCAAGGCTGCTACCTTTCAATAATATTTTTAAAATAAAATTTAACCTAGAAATATTTAAAAAAATTCAAATACGCACTAATTTTTTTTAGAGTTGTCCATCATCAAAGTGCATAAAGGAAACACATGGTAGGTAATTCATGAAAAGATTACACATAAGTAAATATATAGAGAGTTTCTAGGGATTAGTATTTCGGTAGGGTTATATGGGAAATTTTGGAATTCCAGTTCTATTAATTTCCCCATATAATTACGTATATAGTTCTGAACTCCCTCATCCGGTAGTGATTGAGAATGATTCTTCCTCAAGCTCTCACTCTCTAATACTTTCCCAATAGAGAATATATTCGTATTTATAGGCATATCCAGGTGATATTTAGTTTCCATGTAGGGAATATGGGCTCACTAGACAACCTATATTACTCTTTGAAGACCATGTATAGAAAGTAATATGTAATTTTGAAATTCCATAGAATCCTCCATCACCTAATCATAGATATGAATCCAGTTGTGTATGTGAGTCAATCCGTATGAGTTAGTCTAGCTGTGAGAGTATTTCACGTATCAAAATCATTGGCCACATAAACTGGAAAAACTGGGGAAGTATCCTATCTCTGAACCATATATTCATAACCACCATGTGATTAGGGGTTTATCATGTGGTCATTCCATCATGTGACTATATATGTAGATCTAGTCAAATAAATTTGGTTATCTGTGTATGAGGTCCATCATTTTACCACATGAAGTGACATTTTGTGAGCTGATGTTAGTATTAATTACTCTAATGATTTCTTATTCTTCCCCTTTTTCATCCTTTTTGAATTTTAATGGGCATAAAAAAATTACCCCTTAGAATTAGATACATTTAGAATGAAAAAATAAGATTTTAAGGTAATTTTAGGCTGATTTTCCTATATATTTGGTGGGCTTCTATGACATACTCACCAATGAGAGTCCCTTTACCAAGGGGAGGATTTCAACTCAAGGTTTTTTCCCACTTTTACTTATAAATTCATGATAATATTCAACAATAAAATATATTATCATCATTGATAACCGAATCAAAATTAAAATTGAGCTAGGATGAATAATTTTAATAATTATTTTCCAAAATTTGTGTCAAATATTTCCTCTAAGGAATGGTTGATAGACAATTATAGGCATAACCACCATACCCATAACACTAGATTTATTCCTTATGGATGAATTATCTCTTCATGGGTGTGGCTTATAGATGGGTTGTAATACCAGAGATGGTCTATTTGGATGAATGACCTCCTCCTATAGGAATGGATCATGGATGGGTATAGACATAAATAACATCACCATAACTCTAAAGTTAGTTTATTTGGATGAATGATATCCTCCTGGGTGTGGTTCATGGATGCATATAGGCATAAACACCATCACTGTAAAAACAGAGTTAGTGCATTTGAATGAATTATATCCTCCTTGGGAACTCTAAGGGATGGGTAAAGGTATAAATAAAATCATCATAACACCAAAGTTGTTCCATTTAGATGAATGATATATCTAACTGAACGTGATGAGGATCATGGAGATGGAACACTGGAATAGGGATTCTATTGCTCAGAAATGGTTCAAGAACCCCAATGTTTTATCTTCATACATTTTTCTCAATTATTTTAACTGATATATTAATGGAATACTCTAACATTTTTCCAAGGTGAAGGGACCTAGTAATCATAACTTAAATTTTACTAAGACAATATGGTGTACCCACAATCTTGGTGTCTAATATTTAATGTTAGCCCTAAATATTTTCTAATCCTTATTTAGGGAAGAATAATGGGAAGGAACTTAGATTTTCCTTAGGCCTATATTTATGAGTTTTTTACCTAAAAGGTTTTATGCCTCTTTAATTTATAATGCTCCATTTTTCTGAAAATCTCATGAGGTATATGTCTATCTAGAAAAGGATGAAATTTTTTCTAATCAACCCTTTGTGGGATTTTATCCAAGTGAGTACCTCATATTTTTTCCATTGGTGTTTTATAGTCATGAAAGTTATACTATAGAAGGTTGGTGTTCAAGGTCAATCAACTTTGACAAGAAAGTGAGTAAATTTTCATATAAATTGTGTGAAGAAAATTATATGTGAATGAGAGTCCAATGTCACAAACACCAAAAACCTTAAGAAAAATTAGTATGTAGTTTTGTTTCATAACACTTAGAATAATGAATTATGAAGTTTAAAATCATACAAAGTGGACCAAATCTTTAAGGGTGAAATGTCACATTCCTGATCCGAGAATGGGTATGGAATATAGTGGGGTAAAATTGAGGATATCGAATCAACTTGAATAGATGGATTATAATTTATATAAATTTTATCTCAAGGAGTTTAGAATAAGGTGATGATATGGTATATGTACAAAAATGATGAAAACTGAGAAAATTCAAATAGTAAGTTCCTCTATGATGATATCAAAGAATTCATAGATTAGAGGTTCCACCTAGGAAGAGATTATTCAGGTAGTTATGCCAAAAATGGGTTTGAATATATATATATATATATATATATAATATCTTTCCCATAGAGTTGATCATACTCATTACTGATAACTATGGAATATTTGTGGTAATTTGAGTAACTCGAAAAAAATGTGGTTTGTAGAATCCACTACTACAAAACACATTTATCCAACACTTTTAAAGAACCCCTTTCTCAGCACTAGAAAAAGAACCATTAAAGGGGTCCCTTTATCAACAATTATAAAAAAGCGCTGATAAAATGAGGTCCTTTATCAATGTTAGTAGAAAACACCGATAAGGGGGGGGGGATTTATCTGTGCTTGTAAAAAAGCACAAATAGGGGGGGGGGGGTGTTTATCAATGCTTCTAAAGAACACTGATAAAGACCACCCCCTTTTCATTGATTTTTTTACTATCACTGATAAATGGTATATTTAAAAAAATTCTATTATCTTAAAAATAATATATTAATATATAAATATTTTTACAATGATATAAATATAATATATTTATTTTAAATATGTTTTAGATACAACTAAATTGGAATTTACACTTAATATATGAGAAATTTAGAGAAATTTGAATATAAAATAATAATGAAAAATTATTTTAAATTAATAATTTACTAATTATTATCAAGTGATAGTCATTTAATAAAAATTTAAAGATAAAAAAATAAAAAAAAATTAATAATAGATCTAAAATAAGTTGAAAATGTAACTCAAACTTCAAATTAACATAACTTTTGATCTGGGTGTCTGTTTGGGTTCTACCAAATATCAAATATAATCCTTGGATGATCTATATTCTATGATAACCAAGGATAACCCCAATCAATTTTTTCATGAAACGAAGGCCCAAGAGGCTACCAAAACTAAGTTTTTAGTTGGGGTATCCCAATTTTTTAACATTTGATGGAATTTAAGCCACATTTAAGGGGATCATTTGAAAATTTTATGTAGGGATTGAATTTATTCATGGGTATTACATTTATATTTATATTATGGTTTTGAAATTAGATCATTTTTAATAATTTAGTTTTATTTGTAATTAAATATATACATATTTTATTATATTTACTTATAATAAATCACTTTTATAAATACATATATCAACATATTTATATAGAAATGTATTTTGAAATATAAAATATAAATATTTATTATTAATTTTATTTAAAGTAAAAAATAATCCATTTTATTTACCTTATAAAAATGCATTAATGTGTATATAAATACCTATAAAATTAATGTTTATATATAAACATGTGTGTTCAAATAATTAACAAATATATATGTATATTTATATTCTAATATATTTAGTTAAAAAATTATTCTAAATTGTGTTTAAAACAATATCTAACCATTTTTTGTATTATAAAAAAATATTGTTTATATATACATATATGTGTGTATTAATAAATAGATTTATATTTATACTATACTCTAGTATATGTGAATGAATATAATATATAATATATTTATAAATTATTTAAAAAAAATATATAAATATATGAATAGAAAATATATATGTAAATAAATATATATATATAAACAGTAATATCATTATACAGATGAGAAAACAACATGGTGTAGTGGTAAAGAAATTCCATCTTCAAAGGAGAGGTGCGGGGTTTGAATCCAGGTTAGCGCATGAGGCTATAAAATTCAAAAAGGGCTGATAAAGGATTGGTGGGGGTGAAAAGTGATAATGAAGGGGGGTTGAGCACTGTTAAAGGGTTCTTGGAAGCACTGTTAAGGTTAGTTTTATAGACGTCTGAAAAAAATAAAATTTTACCCCCTTTAACTGTGCTAAAAAAAGCATTGTTAAAAGTGTCCTTTAACATCCTTAAAAAACATAGTTAAATGGGTCCTTTAACAGTGATTTTTAGTGCTGTTGAAGGACCCATTTAACAGTTCTGTTTGAGAGAACTGTGAAATACTTCCATTTAATAGATCTTATATAGAAAATTCTTTATAATAATTGTTAAAGGCCCTTTATTAGCACTATTAAGACCCAGTTTTATAGTGGTGAGTATAATGTTCAAAATAGGTTCTAAAAGCATTCTGGACCTGATCATTCCATATATAGTGTATTACCATGTTTTATAAAGGAGTGAATATGAATTATGATTTGTGGTTGGGTCTAGATTGTATGGTCTATGCATACATATATTTAACTATTCTAAAATGTTGACACATATAGTTATCATATGACATGTAATTTAATTTCATGCAATAATGAATCAAGTGTAATTTAATTTAAAGTCATATAACAAATAATTGTACTGAGTAGTGTAAAGTCACACAGGATGAAATTTATATCAACCCCATTGGGATTATTAACATGAATTATAAGACAACATGTTGGATGTGGCATTTTTGATTAATTAATCTTGTGGTTGGGCATAGGATAGGGGATCTATTCATCACTTTGTATCCTAAAATGTTAGAAATAAAGCCTCATGTAGTTATTTTATGAAAATAACCTATATATATGCACTCATATAAAATGTTAGGGGAACTTTAAATTTGAATATGGATAAATTCATCAAGAGATTAATTGTAGATTCAGATCATATGTTAGAAGCATATAATTACCAATAAACCATCCTCGGCGATAGAGTTTTGTTTCATAGTTTAATTCCATACATACAAGACATGATTAATTTTCTTTTAGATGTGGTTTATCTGAATCATGATTCCTGAGAAAATTCATCAGAACCTCTAAGATCACTTGATTCATGTTTATCATGAGAAAAAAGAGATGAAAGAGAGACCAACCGTATTTTCTAAGAGTTCATGTCAAAGGGAAGACAAAAAAAATACAAGGGACATTTTCATTCAATAGTCAATATGTTTAGTCTTATCAAATGAATTGTTTTTTCATAATTGTGTAGTATAATATTGATTTATAATCCATATAATAGTTTTTCAACACTACATCTTACATGGATTTAGGGAATTTGGCATGAAGTGATGATTCCCAAGGTCCTAATGGATGAAAATCCTTATAGAACATGGTTTTCTGAGTCAAACAAATAGGCGGTATGGATCTAGATCGAACAAGGTGACCAGAAACTTCCCCAGTTGGAGGAGTGGATTTTTCAAGCTACATAACTCCCATTTAAGGGGGGGGGGGAATCAGATCTAAACATAGTATTGTGTTCATCCTGAATATTACCCTTGATCATCTCACTATTTATCTATTTTAGTTCAACTATCCCGACCTTTTATCCTCCCAATATCTCCTTAATAAATGGTTCATTAATCTATTCCAATAATGTTTGAGATGATGATACTCATTTCCCCTAATCTTAAGATAATGCACGTCACTAGGGGGTAGTTGAATTCTTTTGGATGATATTTTTTTAGACTTCCTCTAATTTCAAGTACAAACACTATCATCATGTAACTTGATGTGAACTTCATGTTGGACCAGAAACTCTCTATCCCATTCCACCAGATCAATATTGTTATCTATCAAATTAGTACCAATGACATTTTACAAGGTGTACCAGGCATCCAAAACCATGTCATCATCCTCCTCTTAATTTTATGGAGTTATACCGTCCCCCACTTTGAGGGATATTTTAGATTCCACAATATCCCTCTTCTTCTTGGAATTTTTTAGGGATTATGATCCCATCGTAGTTTGAAGTTTCCTCTAGCCTTTTCCCTAGGAAGTGATTTATATATAATGACCTGCAATGTGATTCAAATGAATCTTTTCATGCATTTCCCTAATGTGGAGGATATGCCACGTGTTGGAAAAAACATCATATATACTTCTTGTGAGGCTTCTCCTATCCTGGTAAAAACTAAATCCCATGGTGGGGGAGGTTGTAATGATATAAATGACGCCATCCTTATGGGTTGGGTTTTTTTCATGCTTCCACTACCATATCCATTTATCGCATGGGGTTTTGATGATCCCAAGGGTGGTGGTAGTAAAGGTGCTGATAAAAATTCCCCGAGAACCACAAGATGAGATCGAATTTTACCCACTTACATTATCTCATAATTATTTAGGGATTTTATAATCTCAAAGGAAGTGATGAATGAATATATGATGAAAATTACCCCAACCATATGGGATATGATTGATCCTTGATTTTCACTGATGTTACTATTGTGGAGATATTTTTAATTTTTAATTATTTTAAACGTGTATGGTCCAGGTGAAGAATACATTGTGCATGTGATAAAATTGATTCTAGAGATTTCTCCAAGTTTATGGGCCATGATTTTTTCAACTAGGAGGCCTTTTCAAATTTCTTGGAGGTCTAATGTAGCAAATTTACAAAGACTCATTCTCGACCAGTTAGTCATTTCTGATATTTAGAAACAAAAAAATTGTGATGAACCAACCAATAAGCATATGAACCTTATGGTCTCATGTATTAGCTTGAGGAAATAATATTTCAGAATATCAACCTCAAAGGGCTCTACTGAATCAGGTGTAGAGTAAAGTAAAATTATCCATGTTCTGCCCATAATCGGATGTTCACACTAGATGAATCATTAGCAAATTTCAATTGTAGGGTCATTAAGTTATCAAGTAAATAATGAGTAAGATTCTTATTTTGTTTTATATATTTTGGGGATCATTCCATTGAGAAGGATGATAAATAAACCTGGTTAAAGATTTTTTACTATAACTTTAATATGATCAATGTATCTATTATATCATATATGTTTTTCTTAAAGGTGGTGATGAATTGTCCAAATGTTGAGATGTAGATAGTGTATACATTCTGCTTTTATTTCCTTAGGAACCTCATATTGGGAGGTAGTTGTGGGAAAGAATATGAAAAGAATATTCCCCTAGACCAATTATCTCCACATATCCATGATAATTTCTTTATTATTATAAGAATATTCTTCTATATGAAAAGAAAAAAATGAATATTTTTTGAATTTGAAGACACATGACCTGGAGGTAGAAGATATGATGGTTTCTAGTCTTGAAAATCCATTAATTGTTGTGTAGGGTTGTTAGCTAGTGAATGAGAACTATATGTTATTCACCTTGATGTTTTAAGCACCTCTTTATACCAAGGATCTTTGAAAAGGGGAGGATATAATTTTCTAGGTGAGATATAACTGTAGGGAGGATTTCTATAGTGGACATTAGGGCATAAGTCCCTCTGGTCCAACTCTATACTATCATAAATAGGAATTCCATGGTAAATATTATCTCCCCTTTCTTATGAAGATTCAATATATCCTTGGGATACTACTGATAAGAACTATATGGACTCAAGGATACTATCATTAGTTAGAGTGGGAATATCATATTTCTCTTGATCTGTATGTGATGCTTAACAATGGTTTTATTTAGATTCTCCATGTCAAGATATTAGGTCTATGTGCAACTAGTGGGAAACATTATGAGTTGGATCCATCTTGGATATACCCAGGGTTGTAATCAAAATATGATGATGAAACACTTTGATATTTATGGGATTATGTTCTTGTTTTCGTGTAACTATTGAAATATACATTGAAGTTTCAGAGCTATTGGTAGGGCTATGATCCTTCCCTAAAATGAATTCCAGAATATATTGATAAACCTTGATTGGAACATGAATATATTCCCAATCCTAGATTTCATTATTTCTAGAATATGCCGATGATCTTATAGAATCAGAGAGGGAATACCCCCCTTATAAATATAATATAAGGTGTATAAATATGATACCTCATCATCAAGAGTAAGTATATGGGCTTTACTCATGTTGGTAGGGATATGAGACTTTACTGACATGATTTTTGGAATATACCAATGATCTTAGGTTAGAATAGGTATTCCCACATGATTCTGGTATTCATTATTCACTAGAATATGATGATGATCCTCTATAATGGGAGATAAAATATTTACCCATCCTTTATCACCTCTGAGTTGTACTGATATGCTCCATCTTCGGTAACAGTAGGAATATGGGTTTAACTATTGTTGGTAGGGATATAAATGTACCATGATGTGGATGCCAAAATATGTTGATAAACCTCGGTTGTATTGGGTATATAAACCCAATCCTAATTGTGTTTGGAATATACTATGGGCTACCTGATATATCTATGACATGGATATGCACATATCTTGAGGAAACTACTGGGATATACTGAGGAACCCCGGTTGGATCAAGGATATGAGCATTGATATTATACCTCATCCTACACCAGAATATTTCAGTGATCCTATGAAATGGGATAACTAATATATTATTATTCCTAATTAGCTACAGGAAAAAGGATAATCTACTACAATGATGGGAAAAGGAATATGTTCCTATCCCTTTGTGATTTCCAGAATGTAAATATGTGTCTCCTTTATGGTTACCAGAATATACCAGCAGTTCTAAAGAGTTTGAGTACAGATATTGTAACACCCTGAGATTTTATGATATATTTCATTTTAAATAATTTAATCTCTTTGATACCTTGTGATACACACAACCCTAAGTCTAAGTAAACCGTAATATAGTATACCAATATAACCTAGATATTAAATTGGTTGGTATGAATAATATTACATAATCTCAAAAAAATGCATGGTTTACACATGTGTAAAATAAATTCTTGGGCTATCAATTGATTAGAAAAAAATTAAATCATTTGAATTTATAAAAATGTTTTCTAAATAAATTATGTTTATGCACATAATTTATTTTTCTATTAAAAAATTTAATTAAAAAATATTAATGAATGATTGTAATTAAATGTATATATTATATATTCAATAAAATGTTCTAACATTCACACATTGTTTTCTATGTATGAGATAAGAATTAATCCAATTTTATGCTTAAAAATATACTTTTCTAAAGAGTGGGTTTATTTATTTTTTGTACATTTATTTTAAAATTAATTTATGCTACTTATAGGTATTGAATTTGATAAAATGGATTCCATATTTATAATTTTAAAGTTTTTATTTGGTAAATAATACCCTATTATTTTTATCCATTATGAATAGTAACCGTGGTAAAATTTATAACATCAATAAAGGATAAATTATGTTAATATAGGTTAAAACTAAGTGATAAGGTCACTATTTTTAAACTAAATTTCTATTGGATAATGTTTATTAGACCCTTATAACCTTAGATTAAAAATTTAGTTTTTTAAAGATAATTTTCCCAGAAAATGAATTATATAACATTTAAATCAAAGAAGGTAACAAAATGTCATTCTATTAGTTTTAAATATCTATTATGTGTTCAAATAGATTGAAAAGAATGTTGTGAATGAATTATAATCGTAATTTTGTGAATAATTAAATTATATTTATAATGGTAATTTTTTGGGACTAAAAAATCACCTTAAATTCTTGAGCAATGCTAATATAATATTTATTAAATTAATAAAAAATGATTTTAAAATATTAAAAGTAATATTTTTTGAGTAAGTTATAGTGGTAAATGAATTGTTAGATAAATATAACATATTAGTGATGTGTAAAAGAATTATATTCTAATTTAATCTTTTTCATGGAGTCAAATTAAATGAATAGTTCAAAATTGAAATTAATGATATATAATCATAAATAATTTTTTATTTAATGATTTAGAATTCATAAAAATATTATATTTGGGAACATGAATTGAATATTATTTAACAAATTATACATGGCCCATTTATGAGTAAATTTTTTGTTTATGGTAACATTCTTAACCCTTTATGATTAAAATAGTTTTTATTGCAGTTAAGGTAAAAAATAATCAACGATGGGATTAATAAAAAAGATAAGGTTTAGAATGGAACCAAAAACTTTATAAATTTCATTGGATTATTTTATTACAACCCTAGACACTTTGAATTCTAATTAATGGTGATTTTTATCTTTTTTATTAATAATATATTTATTATATTTTAATATTTTAGTAAATTTCAAGCATGACCTCTCCCTCCCTTATAAAAGGAAACCCACCCTTTATCTTACTTACTACACTTTGATCCATATAGATCAATAATAAATTGAAAAAATAACAATTAAAATTACTTATCCACATTATATATATTGTTTCATTCCCAAAAGACCAACCGTAGTACCCTTAATAGGAGATCTTAAGTAGTTATTTGAAAGAAAATGAAATCGCCTTAATCAGTCACTTTATTTTATAATTATTATTTACCACTAGAAATATATGCTATTTATCATAAAATAGTAAATTTAGTATCACAAATGTAAGGAAATTTTATTATTATTATTAAATCACCATTATCCACCCTCTTTCCAATCAAATGGTAAGTTAAAGTTTCACTCCTGCGTACGTACGAGTTACCGTCACCACATAACGATACAATTCATTTTCCACCACCATATTTCATGGAAAGTTATTATGATTGGTTTAATTTGCTTATATGATAATTATGATATAATGATAATTCTTCAATTATAATATCACATATACCTTCTTACCTTTCAGACTATTATAAAACAATAACGTCACTCGTGTATACGTGTGGACTGCCACCCCTACAAAACAATCTGATTAGTATTTCATGTCCATTATACTTGGATGGTAATATGAATGTATTTAATGAATATATATGATATATATGATGTATAAGATATAAATTATATAATAATTAATCTTTAAAGTTTAATTATTATTTATCTTTCTTCTGTTCCATCTGTTGAAAAATAAAAGCAGCCTTCTTGTGTATGTCCAACCTACCCTATCCATGAATAGTGTAATTAATTTTTTAACTATAACTTTTATGTATGACTATTAATACGTATATAATAAATATATATTATATTTATATCATGATTATAATTCTTTATATTATGTAAAAATGGTAAAATTACAAAGATTAAAACTACCAAACCAAAACATATATGAAATATGGAGCTGTTATTACTCGAAACAATGATTTTAATGAAGAATTGTTAATAAGTGAGTGATAAAATATTATACGTAAATAATATATGGTATTATATATAATTATGGTTATAATATATATATATATATATAATAATAATTCTATATTCATTATATAATATATTTAGATGTACAAAAGAAGTCAAACCTTATGTAAGGGTTTATTTCAAAATCTCATCATTATTTGAGATTATTTATGTTAAAGTACCCATTGGGGAAATTATTTTATATTTCTATCCTAAAACCAATATATATTATTCTCCTCTATTTATTTATAGAAATTAAAAGTTTTACTTTCACTTTTCACTCTTTAATATCTCAAGATAACAAAAGCATGTTTTTAAAGGAAAACCACCTCTATCTTTTTACTCAGTCAGAAATATTTTTCTTCTGTAGCCAAATTTTCCATAAAATGTTTTAAATAATATTTTTATTATTATAAAATTATTTATTAAATTCATTTTTATTTATCTTTTAATTTTAAAAAATGGGTTAAAAGGAATCTTCCTCTCATTTATTGAACCTGTTACCTTTTGACTTTTATAAAAAAAGTGTGAAAAGAATGTTTTTTTAAATTATACAGATTGAATAAAATTTACCCCCATAATGATAACATAATGTTTTGGAGCTTAATTTACAAGTTTAAAATGTTTTTTAATGAAAATGGCTTCCTTAATATTTGGTAAATTTTTATTTCAAAATGAAAAGGATATGTTCCTCAAGAAATATTCAAATTAACTTTTTAAAGTACATTCATCTATGGAAACCTTATTTAGTGAACATTATACCTTAATAGGGATGTACTATTTTTATAAAATTCTCCATATTACTCTAGATGGTTTATGATTATGTTTATTTATTGGGTAAATTATTAACATTTTATTTGTTAGTTTTTCAATAAGAATGTTTACATTGATTATGTTTAACCCCTTTCATGTAATGAATTCATTGGACTTAATAAGTGATGAGAAGTGACCACTATATCCCATATATGCATTTTTAGGTCTCATGAGAAAAAATAGTTTGGGTATTTAGCATACAACTTACCTATTTACGTATGTTGTATTTTCCATGGCCTTTACAGTAAGATTATGACGTACAAAATTATGCATTAAATCATTATGGAACTATTTTTATTATCAATGTAATTATTTATGTTATTATGTTATCAATGGATTTAGTCTGATTTTTTTTATTTTATATATGGGATATTTGATTATTTTTTATCTTAACAATATTATTCTTGTTTTATTTACTTTACTTTAGCTTCTGCTATACATATACCCTTACTGAATATATGAGCTCACCCATTTATTATGTTTACTTTACCTAGGATTCTAAGAAATGTATTATGAATGATATATAGGGATATAATAAAGGTAATTAAGGTGTTATCAAATAAACTACTATATTTTATTTTATATTTTGAAATTTAATGATATATTTAAGAATGTATATAGTTTTCCAAGACTACTAAACTACTCAATCCTTTGGGAGTGAAAACTTGTATCTAGTAACAATATAAAAATGTAACCACTAACCATGAGATAATAGGTTTAAGGTATTTATAGCTATTACTAGAGTAATTTTAATTGAATAATTTAGAACTAAATTTTGGAAAAATAATATTAGGGAACACAAAAATTTGATAGAATTTGAGAATATTTCAAAAGAAACCAAGATTATGATTTTGAAATTAGTTATAAATAAATTTCCAATTTATGTTAAGTGTTTCACTAGTATTAAAATTATACAATATGATTTTTAATGTTCTGATCTAATTTAGGTTATTCCATTGTTTAAAAATGGTGTATAGCGGAATGAATGCAAACCAAATCAATATAGATCATTCTAAAATATAAAATATGTTGTAACATTGTTAGACTGGTTCATGCATCATAAAAAACCCTCATTCAATAGAACTATGAATCTATTTATAGTTGAAAAAAAGATAAGTTCATTAGAGAATATATTTCCCTCTTTAGGATATAATGAAAAGAATAAGGTTGTCATATAAATTTACTGTCACTTAGGGGATGCGAATAAATAGTGTTCATTGATTCAAAACATGTAGGATGGGGAGGAAATAGAGTTCATGGATTTAAAATATTTTAAGGAAATTTTTTTGGATTTTTTTTCCTCATGAACAACAAGAAGATACAGAGAGAAAATTCTTAAGTCTGAGACAAAAGGATGAGGAAACTATTAATATATATAAAGATAAATTTATAAGGCTAAAAAGGATTTCTATAGAATATAGACATAATCCAGAGTAATATTGACTACTTCTATAATGGGATAAATCCAATCCCTCGAAGGGAATTAGTCTCTCAAACGTTCTCTTAATGCGAGGACACAATATCATGTGCTATCAAGATAGAAAAATAATTCTAAAAGTTTTATGAATTCAAATAAAACCAATATAAAAAAGGGAAACAGAGCACTTTGGAAAAGGAAATATAGAAAAAGGGAAGAAGGGAAGGGTGGAATTTACAACTCGTAATAAATGTGGAAAGAAAAACCATTTAACATTCTTGATGGGAATGAGAGTTTTCTTGAAGTGGGGAGAGAAAGGAAACTGGGATCATGATAAAAAATAAATAATGAAGCTACCAATGTTCAATGGATCATATCTAAGGAGACGGGAAACTATGAAAATGATTTTACCAGGTGTTAATGGAATTTCCCCCAAAAAGGACATGGAAGAAATTCCAAGATTATAAGTTCACAGTAGATAAGGTTGAAGTTAATAAAGATATGGTGGTAGGTAATTAAATCATACCCTAAAATTTAGTTAATTATTTATATTATTATGGATCTTAAAACTATTTTATATATCCCGTGTTTTCTAAGAAAATTAGATATTCCCCTAGCACCTTATGAAGTGAGTTATAAGTCAAAAATATTAGTGGAAGTATCTCCACAAAAATGATGTGTTAGTTAGTTCCCATTATAACACATAAATATTCCTGATTTGATGACATAATTATTATACCTATTGTGGAATTTAATATAATCCTTGGTATGGACCAACTTTCAAAATATGATATTAAATTTATTGAAAAGTGAAGGAAATTATGATTTTTTATGGTGGTGTAGGATTATTTATATTTAGAGGGACTTCATCATTTGAGTCATGTTTAGATCCACCAATAGTATATCTTCAAAATGAAATTATTATAGAATAGAAGACACAACCTATGACTATAAAAGGTAATCTTTAAATTGACAATATACCTATTATATTGGAATACATTGATGTATTTTATAAGAAATTACCTAGAAAGTCACAAGATAATGAGGTTAAGTTTTCCATTTATTTAATCACTAATGTATTCCTATATCAAAGACTCACTATAGAATGACCACAGTAAAATTAATAGAATTGAATAAAAAATTGAGGAGTTGTGTAATAAGAGATTTATACACCCTAATGTTCACCTTGGGAAGTCCTTATTCTTTTTGTTAAAAATAATGATGGATATATGAGGTTGTGAATTAATTATACGTAAATAAATTATATTATGATAAATAAAAAGTATCTTTTGCCATAAATTTATGAGTTATTTAATAAAATTCAAAGAGATTGATATTTTTCAATGATTGACCTTCATTTTAGGTATCATAATATAAGAGTAAACAAGGAAGATAATATGAAGACGACATTTAAAATGAGTCATAGACATTATGAGTTTATGTTAATTACATTTGGATTGAATAATGAACCCTCTATTTTTATGGATTGAATGAATAGAGTATTTAATGAGTATCATGAAAATTTTATTGTGGAATTTCTTGATGATAGATTTGTCTACTCTAAGAGCTATGAGGACCTTGAGAATTACTCGATAATTATTCTTAAGACTCTTAGAAGAAAATATTTATATGGTAAATTTATAAAGTGTGAATTCTAGCTTCAGAAAGTTTCTTTTCTTGGATATATTGTCTACAAGGATGGAATATTCATTGATCCTATGAACACCAACACTATCCAAGAATGGCCTACACCAACGAACATTACCAAGGTATGTAGTTTCATTGTTTTGGAAGGTTTCTATTAGTTATTTATTCAAAAAAAATCTTCATTGGCTAACCATTTAAATAAGATTACTCATAAAGGGGTTAAGTTCATATATTAAAAAGAATATGAAAAATGTTTTATAGAATTTAAGATGAGATTAGTGAATGCACTGATTTTGAATCTACTATTAGGAAATAATGGATTTGGGATATATAGTGATGTGTTGAAGAATGGAATGGGTTGTGTCTTTGTAACGCCCTGGTTCCGGGTGCCATGAAACGGGTGCCCCGAACCCGGTTCGCCACGTGACCTCAAGCGCATTTCCCAAAATTCTAGAGGCTGGCGACTAGAAATGAGGGCCCTGGTTTGATAATGGGGAAACTATGCCCTCATTTGTCAAAGTGTAGTGCAGTGGAATGGAAATAAAACATACAACAAACAGCGGAAGTAGTAAAACATACACAACTGAAATAACCAACAACAGTGGATATAACCAACAGTATATAAGTAATGATGCTACATGTCTCAAGTTCTAAGAAAACTGCCAGAACATGTTATACATCAATGCAGTACAACAAAAGCAGAGTACAGCAAAAAAAAAAAGAAAAATAGCTGGCAGCGGCATCGTGAGCCTAGGCTCGGTCCAATGCCCTCCTACTCCTCATCAACAGTCAAGTACCTGTATAGGGACTCTTTCCCCTATCCATACCTACATAAATGTAATATGTTTGGGCCGAAAGGCATGACCCAAACAGGGTGTGAGAAATAAATCTCAGTAGGCACCCACTAAAGGCCTATGCCCAACTGCGTGTAAGCATGAAACAACAGTGTATAGTAAAAATGCAATAAAGTAAGCAGTACTCAAAAGTAACTAACTACCAGTTATATTACCATTTTTTATCCATTTAATCCATTTAATTTAAAATACCACCACAATGAATATTCTAAATAACCAGCTAATGTCCTCAGACACGTAAACCCCTAACCTCAGGTAAAGAGCATCCAACACAAGAATCTACCCTCAGGCATAACAGAGTTTTCCCTCAGGCGTAGGTAGTGTCGCCCACAGGCATAGAGTCAGCTTCCCACAAGCACTGAAGAAGTTGCCCTCAGGCCAAAATAACTACTACCCACAAGATAAATAGTGCAGTGCCCACAGGATAATCACAACAACGCCCTCAGGATAAACAGGTAACCGGGCCATGCCCAACATGTAAACAAGCAGTAAACAAGAAATTACTCTCAAGGGAATTCTACAATTACTACTTTAAAGTCATACACTCGGGTATCCTGGCCAAATGGCTAAACAGTGGAACATACCCCCGGGGTGGTTCCAGATCCAAGAAACGATCCCAAACAGCATTTTAATATTATAATTAAATCACCTATTCAATTCTAGGTGTTTAATATAGCAACAGACTTGGCCAAACGACACCCCAACATGGGTTCGTGGAACGAAAACACACAAAATACACGACAGTTGGAAAAAAACACCATGCCACCTACCTTAAATGCCAACGAACATTATACTCGAACGCCGACTCCAGAAACTCCCAAGAACGTCATAGATCTGACGAAGAACAAAACTCTTTTAATATCAATTAAATCTTATTAGGAGAAGAATTGGTAAGAAGCAGTCAAGGAGATGGAATCCCTTAGTTGTGCGGTTACAAAAAGATCGTCCGAGGCAGAAACCGATTCCAGATGAACACTCGACGGATCATCAAAGGTTCGGCCTCCTCCTTTGGCTCCAAAACGGCTCAAATTCCTCCTCTGCCAAATGAGGAGGCTACTGATTATTTTAAGCCGAAAAACAAAGTACACGGCGTGTACATCCAAGTACACGGCGTGTACTCCCTTCATTTAACTATTCCTCTGGAGGCACCACCACACTGTTCATCTGTCGACATGAGTGCACGACATGTACTCCTAAGTACATGGCATGTACTGTCGGCCAACTGGCGGCTACTCCACCACCTTACTGTTTAGGCCGGCCGACTGACTACATGGCATGTAAGGGACCACTACACAGTATGTAGTTGGTTCCTACACACCTCCTCTCCGACATGGCTACACGCCCTGTGTACCCATCCCACACGGCCAAAAGTACACGGTGTGGGAAAAAGTACACGGTGTGTAGTTCCAAAATTTAGGATTTTCCCCTATTTTCCATATTTTCTCAAAAACACTTAAAGAAAAGGAAAAGAAGAAACCCGTACCTCAAAAATAAGAACCGGATTCTTACAAACTTCCCCCCTTATAGAAATTCGTCCCCAAATTTCCCTTCTTAGGTGGCGAAGATATAGCTCAGAACAGCTCTAGCCACTGAGCACGCACATCGGTTTCACGCTCCCAGGTTTCACCCTGCACTCGGCCATGCTGCCATAACACCCGTACGAGAGGAACTGACCGGCCTCAGAGAACCTTCGTGCTCCTATCAACGATATGGATCAGATGATCCTCAAAGGATGCATCTGCCTGAAGCTAAACCTCCTCTGGCTGAAAGGTGTGAGACGGGTCTGAATGGTAGCAACGCAACTGAGACACATGGAAGACGTCATGCATGGCTCGGTACCGCTACAGTAACTGAAACCGATAGGTGACCAGCCTGATTCTCTCCAGAATCTCAAATGGACCCACATACCTCGGTGAAAGTTTACCCTGTCTCCTGATCCGCTTGTGTCCCATCCTCGGTGAAACACACAAGAGAAACTGATCCCCAACAACGAACTCCAAATGGCATCTGCGGCGATTAGTATAAGAATTTTGACGAGACTGCGTAGTAGCCATCTGCTTCTGAATCAACTGGACCTGCTCAGATGTCTCCTCCACGAGTTGTGCCCCCAGTAAATCTGCCTCACCTGCCTCTATCCAGCACAAAGGTAAACGACATGGCCTACCATATAAAGCCTTGTATGGTGAAATCACAATAGTCGCCTGAAAACTATTGTTATAGGCAAACTCAACAAGGGGTATATGCTTCTCCCAAGAGCCCCCAAAGTCTAGGACGCATGCACACAGCATGTCCTCTAGCACCTGTATCGTGCGGTCTAACTGGCCATCGGTCTGAGGGTGGTATGCTGTGCTCAGAAGCACCTGTGTACCCAGTGCCCTCTGAAAACTCTGCCAGAAACGAGACGTAAAGCGGTCATCCCTATCTGAAATGATAAAATGAGGGATTCCATGAAGATGTATGATCTCTCGAATATAAAGCCTTCCGAGATTGTCAACACCGTAGGTATCCTTTATTGGAAAGAAGTGAGCTACCTTCGTGAATCTGTCCACAACAACTCACACGACGTCATTGCCATGAGGTGACCTCGGCAATCCCGTCACGAAATCCATCACGAAATCATCCCATTTCCACTCTAGAACGGGTAACTGCTGTAACAACCCAGCTGGCCTCTCGTGCTCTGCCTTCACCTGCTGACAGGTGGAACACCTCGTAACAAAACCAACTATTTCTCTCTTCATACCCGGCCACCAGTACTGACGACTCAAGTCACGGTACATCTTGGTAACCCCGGGATGAACTGCCCAAGCTGAAGCATGAAAATCCCGCATTAGCTCTTAGCGTATATCCGCTAGAACCCATACTTATCCATGGAAACGTAGGACCTCATCATCACCTATCATCCAACCGGGAGGAGGGTCCTCACTTTCCACCGACTCCCATAGAACCAGGCCTTATGAATCCGATAGCTGTCTCATCCTCACTCTGTCCAGGAGGGTAGAAGTCACAGCTAACGAGGAAAGATAAGTTTTCCCCTGACTATCGTGCACCTCCAGATCCATCTTAGAGTACAAGGTCATAAGCTACCACTCACCACTGGCCTCCTGCACTTCCTGTATCTGAGTCTTCCTGCTCAGTGCATCGTCTATTGCATTACCTTTACCAGTTGTATAGGAAAGCTCAAAATCAAAGGACTGTAGGTACTCGAACCACCGCCTCTGCCTCAGATTCAGGTCATGCTGAGTAAAGATATACTTGAGGCTTTTGTGGTTGGTGAAAACCGAAAAATGATCTCCCAATAGATAATGTCTCCAACATTGCAACACATGAACAACTGCAGCTAACTCGAGGTCATGTGTTGAGTAATTCCTCTCATGTGGCCTCAACTACCGAGACCCGTACGCAACGACTTGATCACCCTGAATCAACACTGCTCCCAGCCCAATACCTGATGCATCACAGTAAACTTTATAGCTCTTCCCCTGCTCTGGGAGTATCAGGATCGGTGCTGATGTCAACCTTCCCTTCAGGTCCTAAAAAGCTATCTCACAAGCTTTAGACCAAACGAACTTCACACCCTTCTTAGTCAGACCTGTCAATGGTGCTGCTAAGCGAGAGAAGTCCTGTATGAAGCATCTGTAGTAGCCGGCCAGCCCCAAGAAACTCCGTATCTCGAACACGTTCTTAGGCTACTCCCAGGAAACTACTGCTCTCACCTTCTCTGGGTCTACTGCAACTCCTGACTCTGAGATAATGTGACCTAGGAAGTGAATCTAGTCCATCCAAAAGTGTCACTTTGAGTACTTAGCATATAGTCGATTCTCTCTCAGTGTACTCAATACGATCTCAAGATGGGTGGCATGGTCGTGTCGAGTGTGAGAGTACACCAAGATTTCGTCCATGAATACTACCACAAAATAATCAAGATACGGATGTAAAACACGTTTCATCAGATCCATGAAAACTGCTGGCGCGTTCGTGAGTCCGAACGACATAACCAAGTACTCATATAGACCATATCTGCTCTGAAAAGCTGTAAGCGGTATATCCGATGGTCTCACGCGCAGATGATGATATCCTGATCTCATGTCAATCTTCAAGAACACTCGTGCTCCTCTAAGATGATCAAAAAGATCATCTATCCTCGGCAAAGGATATCGGTTCTTGACCGTCAACTGGTTCAGCTTCCGATAATCCACACAGAGTCTGAGGGTACCGTCCGCCTTCTTCGTAAAAAGGACCGGAGAACCCCACAGAGAAGTACTGAGTCAGATGAAACCCTTCGACTGTAACTCCTCTAACTGCCTCTTGAGCTCCTGCAACTCAGGCATGGCTATCCTATAAGTAGGAATGGACACTGGTGCTACTCCTGGAACTAGATCAATAGAGAAATCCACCTATCGCACAGGAGGTAGACCCGAAAAGTCGTCCGGGAAGACATCCCTGAAACAATCAACAACTGGAGGGAAATATGTCTGACAAGTCCCCCGATCATCCGGATACAAACTCGCAATCTAGGATATGAATCCACATCGCCCATGATGCTTTGGTCCATCTCAACTCGCCTGAACATCCCATTCTCCCTTGTACAGAAACTCTCCGCCCTCTGGTGACGTGAAACTCACCCTAGGACGATAGCAGTCTACAAAGGCTCGAAAGGGAACCAACCAGTCCATCCCAAGAATGACCTCATAAACTGTCATCTCTAAGACATAGAGGTCCCATAGAAAGTGACACCCACCAACCTGAAGGGGGAACTCCTTGCACTGACGCACACTAGCCATTGTAGTCCCCAAAAGGGTTTCTAACATCATGATACCAGAAGATGTAGAAAAATAGAGCCCAAGGCTCTCCACAACTGGTACAAATATGAAACTATGTGTAGCACCCATATCGAAAAGTACTGAATATAAGAAAGAAGCTACAATAATAGTACCTATGACTGTCGAAGGTCCGAGATCCTGCTCTTGCTGGGTCTGTTGCACTGCATATGCCTTCCCAGTGCCGCGACCCTGCGACCCAGCCTGACTACCCTGACCTGTCCCGCCCTGCTGCCTCTGAGATCTTGGTGTCTAGATACCACAACCATGACCACCATCTCTGCCTAAATGCCCTGACATATTCTAGTTCCCCGACTGGTAAGAAGCCACTGGTCCTACTCTCGCACACAGAGTCTGCACAGAACCCCTCTCACTATCCACTGGTGGAAACTCCCTACAGAAGCATTGCAGATGAACTAACTTTCCAAAAGCTCAGCACTCCACTGGGTCTCGTGGACACTGTGACCTCTTGTGCCCCTCTCTACCACAATGGTAGCACATGACCTGGCCACCTAAAGCATTCTTCTTACTAGTACTGCCACCCTGAGAGAAGTCCATCTGTCTCTTCCTCTTGCCTGCAGAAATAATACAAGTAACTGGTGCTGAACCACCCTGGACCACACCACTAGATTCCCATAGGTTCCTCTCTATAATCAGTGCCTGATTCACAATATAATGTACTTAAGGCAACCTGAAAACATTCACTAGTGCTCGGATGTCATAACAAAGACCATCCTCAAAACGCCTGGCTCTCAACGTCTCATCACCCACCAGCACGGGTGCTGAACACTGATGTTCTGTGAAATGAGCAGAATAGTCCATCACTGACATAGTGCCCTGCTGCAGATTTATGAACTCTTTAGCTCTATTTTCTCTCAGCATCTCCGGGAATAAAAAGTCATAGAAGACTGTCTGAAAGTCTTCCCACGCCATGTCCTTGTGATGCTCTGACTGGGTTGTAACATCCCACCACCTCTTGGTGGAATCATGCAGTATATATGTCGTGATCTTGACCCTCCGCCTTGGAGGTGTCTCAAGATGCTTGAAAATAGACTACATCGACCCCAACCAAGACTCTGCAGCCTGTGGTCTTCCATCCCCTGAAAATGTAGGTGGATGCTGTTGCTGAAAGATACGAGTCAACTCGGTCATAGATGTGGCAGCCTGCGGTGCTCCCTAAAAGGTCTGTATGAACCGCATGAAGCCTTCACAGAACTGCGCCTCTGTGCCTGTGTCTGGTATAACAGCTGGCACCGCATCTGGATCTACTAAAAGATCAACTGGTATCCCATGGCCCACCATCTCTGGAGTATACTCATTGCCTCTCTCCTGGAAAACAACATGCGGTCGTCTAGATGGCATGACAATACAGGGTCCAAATCATGCCTTAGATTCAATATTATCAAGACAGAAAAGCGAAGGAACCACAAAAGAAAACAAGAGGAAGAAGGCATTTCAAAATTTGCAAATCAAGACTAAACGGCGTGTATACTGACTACACGGCGTGTACTTGACTTCCCTTCCCCTGCCCGGGTCCTTCTACACGGCTAAGCCACACGGATTCCATTGAACAAACACTACACGACGTGTATATAATCTACACAGCATGTATGGTGTTATTTTATAACTTCCCGTGTTGTTTGTGACACGGCTGACTACTCAGCTTGCAACTACACGACGTATTAAACCTGCACACGGCGTGTACACCATCCCGTTTCCCAGCCACATGGCTAAACCACACGGTCTGTCCTTAGACAAGACTACACGGCGTGTCCCACGGGTAAACAGAATGTTCAAGGAGAGGTGACACCGACACGTGTTGTTAGTTACACGGCCGAGTCCCCTGGTCACACTACACGACGTGTTTATCATTGACACGACGTGTTTTGTACAGGAGTTCATCGACTCGTGTTGTTATTTACACGGCCGGACTCCGGGTCAACACTAAACGGTGTGTACAAAAGCTACACGACGTGTTTTACCCAAACCTTTCTCTACCCCTTGTCGCCGCCCACATGGTTTGTGACACAGGAAGAGACTACACGGCGTGTACTCAAAAAGTTCCTTTTTCTTCCCGAACAGAAGGTTACACACGACGTGTATAAAGATACTACACGCCGTGTATGCTGGGTTTCCGAAAAGTATGCCTTAGAAACTTCCCCGGAACCCAGAAAATACAATAAAACAACACCTAAGTTTCAAATTCCGATCCGTGAGGGCCCATACTCCCCATGAATCAAAGTTTGACATCTTATCTGTGTTATAACAAATAAACAGTCAATGATCCACCAAATTCTGGTCGATGGGGGCCCATACTCCCCAAAAATAGAAGTTTGGAATCTATTATAGAAACAGGCTCAAACAAAAATACCATATCACAAAGCAGGTATTTATCAAGCAGCTATCACAACAACATGATTTATTAGCACAACAACTATTACAACAACATGAAATTTCTAATGCACCTACATGGCATGAAAACTATTCTAGCATGTGATATCTAGCATGTGCCTATATGATGCATGAGATGGCATACCCTCATCTCATCGGGTTGCAACTAAATAGAACCCCATATAAATTATAAACAGCACAATCTCAAGTGCGTCACCCAACGGTGAAATCAAATCAACTGTAAAATTTGAAAAATCAAAAGAATTTCAAAATATGAGGTAGACTGGATTTTCCCTGTACACGGGTTAGCTACGCCCGGGTGCATCTTATTACCAACTACCTTTCGTCCTATCCCTGACTACAGCTCTAAATAGTAAGTCAAAGAAAAGAACCCCTCTGATACCACTTTGTAACATCCCGGTTCCAGGTGCCACGCAACGGGTGCCCCAAACCCGGTTCACCACGTGACCTCAATCGCATTTCCCCAAATGCTAGAGGCTGCTGACTAGAAGTGAGGACCCAGGTCTGATAGTGGGGAAACTATGCCCTCATTTGTCAAAGTGTAGTGCATCGGAATGGAAATAAAACATACAACAAATAGCAGATGCAGTAAAACATACACAACTGAAATAACCAACAGTAGTGGATATATCCAACAGTATATAAGTAATGATGCTACATGTCTCAAGTTTTACGAAAACAGCCAGAACATGTTATACATCAATGCAGTACAACAAAAGCAGAGTACATCAAAACAAAGCAAAACAGCTGGCAGCAGCATCGCGAGCCTAGGCTTGGTCCCATGCCCTCCTACTCCTCAACAATAGTCAAGTACCTATATAGGGACTCCTTCCCCTATCCATACCTGCAGAAACGCAATCTGTTTGGGCTGAAAAGCGTGACCCAAATAGGGTGTGAGAAATATATCTCAGTAGGCACCCACCAAAGGTTCGTGCCCAACTACGTGTAAGCATGAAACAACAGTGTGTAGTAAAAATTCAATAAAGTAAGCAGTACTCAAAAGTAAGTAACTACCAGTTATATTGCCATTTTATTATCCATTTAATTTAAAATACCACCACAGTGAATATTCTAAATAACCAGCTAATGTCCTCAGACACGTAAACCCCTACCCTCAGGTAAAGAGCGTCCAACACAAGAATCTGCCCTCAGGCATAACAGAGTTTCCCCTCAGGCATAGGTAGTGTCACCCACAGGCACAGAGTTAGCTGCCCACACGCACGGAAGAAGTTTCCCTCAGGCCAAAATAACTACAACCCACAGGCTAAATAGTGCAGTGCCCATAGGATAATCACAACAACTTCCTTAGGCTAAACAGGTAACCGGGCCATGCCCAACATTTAAACAAGCAGTAAAAAAGAAATTCCTCTCAAGTCAATTCTATAATTACTACCTTAAAGGCATACCCTCGGGTATCCTAGCCGAATGGATAAACAGTGGAACACACCCCCGGGGTGGTTCCGGATCCAAGAAACAATCCCAACCAGTATTTTAATATTATAATTACATCACCTATTCAATTATAGGTGTTTAATATAGAAACGACCTCAGCCACATGACACCACAACATGGGTTCGTGGCACGAAAATTCAAAAAATACATGACAGTTGTAAAAAAAAAACACCAAGCCACCTACCTTAAACACCAACGAACGTTATACCCGAACGCCGAATATAGAAACTCCCAAGAACGGCGTAGATCTGACGAAGAAAAAAACTCGCTTAACCTCAAATAACTCCTATTAGGAGAAGAATTGGAAAGAAGCAGTCAAGGAGATGGAAGTCCATACCCGTGCAGTTCCAACGAGATCGTCCGAGGCGGAAACCGATTCCAGAAGAACACTCAGCGGATCATCAAAGGTTCGGCCTCCTCCTTTGGATCCAAAATGGCTAAAATGCCTCTTCTTCCAAATGAGGAGGCTACTGCCTGTTTTAAGCTGAAAAACAAAGTACACGACATTTACTTCCAAGTACACAGCGTGTACTTCCAAGTACATGGCGTGTACTCCCTTTATTTAACTGTTTCTCTGGCGGCACCGCCACACTGTTCATCCGTCGACATGAGTACACGACATGTACTCCTGAGTACACGGCGTGTACTGTATCCCAGCTGGCGGCTACTCCACCCCCTTACTATTTAGGCATGCTGACTGACTACATGGCGCGTAAAGGATCAATACACGATGTGTAGTCGGTTCTTACACCCCTCATCATCGACATGGATACATGCCCCGTGTACCAATCCCACATGGCCAAAACTACACGACGTGTAGTTCCAAATTTTTTGATTTTTCTCTATTTTCTAAATTTTCTCAAAAAAACTTAAGAAAAAGGAAAAGAAGAATCCCGTACCTCAAAAATAAGAACCAGGTTCTTACAGTCTTTATATTGAATGATAAAGTCATTTCCTATGCATCTAGGTAGTTAAATACTGATTAAAAAATCTATCGAACCCATGATATTGAGTTTGAATTTGTAATAATTTCTTTGAAGACATGGATACATTATCTTTATGGTGAAAAATGTGAGTCATATATGGATCACAAGAGTTTTAAATACATATTTTCACTAAAATAACTCAACATGAGGCAAATATGATGGCTTGAGATACTAAAGGATCATGATTTTCAATACACTACAACCTATAGAGGGTAAATAAGGTAGTGGAAAAATTGATCCAGGAAGATAATGGAATCCTGAATAAAATGAGGATTGATAGGGATCCTATGTTCATATATTTAGTAAATATGTATTTGGTAATTATTAAGGAAAGGTAAACCTCACTCATTTTTTAAATGATTTAAAATCCATATTTATGAGAAAGGATAAAAATTTCTCATCCGGTTGATGAGAATTTTCAAAATTAAATTAAAGACGTTAATGATGGGAGATTGGAATATATTATATATGAAGGCATAGTTCTAAAAACGGGAAAAGGTGTTATGTGTTCCATATATACCTAATAATAATATTTAATTATTATAGGATGATCATTTATTTAATTTATCTATACACCCTTGTAGAAAAAAGTTGTATATAGATTTGAAGAAACATTTTTGGTGTGATAATATGAATATGTAAATTACTAATTTTATATAAAGATGTTTGGTTTCTCAATAGTTTAAATATAAGAGACAATATTCTAGAGGATTCATGCAACCTATACCAATTCCTATATAGAAATGGGATGATATTACCATGAAATGTTTCACTAGATTACCAAAGAATCCAAAAAATAATGATGCAATATTGGTTATTGTTGATAAAATTACTAAATATAAACATTTTATCACAGTAAAAGATAGTTTAAATCTATTTATATTTGCAAAAATATATATTAATGAAGTTTTAATACTTCACAACACACCAAATTTAATTACGTTTGATTATGATCCATGATTTACACTGAACTTCTAAAAAATTCATCCAAAAGATCTTGATACTGAGATTCATTTGACCACTTCTTATCATCCTAAAACTAATGGGTAGTCTGAAAGTACTTTCCAAACATTAAAAGACCTGTTTAGGTCATTCTCAATTGACTCTCAAGGAATTTGGGATCAATGTTTACCTTTTCTAGAGTTGTCTAATAACAATAGCTTCCATTAAACTATTCAAATGAAACCATATGAAGTACTATATAGAAATAAATTTTATATTATAATTTTTTGGGATGAATTTGGTTAAATGAATCATATATAAATAGAACTTATTGAGGATACAATGATAGAGGTAAATACTATTCAAACCAATATTAAAGCAGATAAAAGTAGGAAAAAGTACTCTATTGATAACTGAAGAAAATATTTTTAATTTCAAGTAGAAGATCGTTATTTCTTGAAATTATATCCATGGAAGGATGTTATAAGATTTTGTTATAAAGTAAAAATGAACCCTAGGGGAAAATAACCTTTTGAAATCCCGAAAAGAATTGGAGCTGCAACTTACCGTTTGGAAATGCCACCAAGTCTACCCAAAGTACATAACGTGTTCCATATATATTTTTAAGGAAATAAATTCTAGATCGAAAAAAATGTGATAAACTATAAAGAAATATAATTGGAACATTATATATCTTATTGTGAAGTTCCTATCCATATTTTGTATACTATAGAAAAAGTGTTGGGGAATCAAGAGACTTGGCTGGTAAAGGTACTTTAGAGAAATCAAAAGAAAGAAGATGATATGTGGGAACCTGAAGAAATTATGTTGAAGAAATACCAAAATATTCTCATGAGGTGAAATTATATAAATTTCAATGGAAATTTTTTTAAAGGATAGAATAATGTAACACCCCAAGATTTTATGATAAATTTCTTTTTAAATAAATTTAATCTATTTGATAGCTTGTGATACACGCAAACCTGAGTCTAAATAAACCATAGTATAAAATTATAACATATCCATTAAATTTGTGGGTATGGATAGGGTTAATTAATTTATGAAAAATTAGGATTTATGCTTGTTTAAAATAAATTAGTTGGTTATAAATTGATTAAAGAAATGAAATCATTTGAAAGAAAAAAGAAATATTTTCTAAATAATTTTTTATGTAAAAAATATAATTTTATGTTAATACATTTAATTAATAATTATTTTTGATAGATTTTAATGAAATTTATATATTATATATTCAACAATTTCTTCAACATTGATCTAATATTTTTACAATTCATGGGTAAGAAAAAATCCAATATTTTTCTTACAAAAATTATTTTTCTAAAAAAATATTTTCATCATGTTTTGAACACTTATTTGAAAATTAATTTATGGAACTTATATGTATTGAATTTTTAAAAATAGATTAAATATTTTTAATCAGGAGACTAAAATATGGAAAATGGGTTCCTTTTATTTTTAGTCATTATGAATAGTAATCGTGGTAAAATTTATCCCCGCAGAAAAGTGTAAATTATTTTAGTCAATGTTAGATCTAAGTGATAAGGTCAATATTTTTCATATAAACTCATAATGGATTATGTTAATTTTACCTTAATCAAATTAGGCTATAAATTAAATTTTTTAAGAGACATTTTTCCAGGAAAATGATATATATAATATTTAAATCAAAGAATGTTACAAATTTCCATTATCTTAGTTTTAAATATCTATTATGTGTTCACATAGGGAAAAAAGAAATATCATAAATAATATTAATTATTATTTTTTTAATAATGAAATTATATTCATAATGATAGTTTATTTATTATTTTTTTAGATTAAATAATTTTTTAAGTGCTTGTGCAATGCTAATACAATATTTATTCAATTAATAAATTTTTTTAATAAATGATTTCAAAAATATTAAAAGTAATATAATTTGAATGATTAATAATATTACATAGTTTTTTAGATAAATATAACATTTTATTGATGTGTAAAAATAATATATTCTAATTTCATTTGTTTGGTATCTTTAAAGTCAAATTAAATGATTATTTCTGAAATTGACATTTATGATATTTTGTAAAACAATAATAATTTATTAAATGATTTAAATTTAATAAAATAATTATATTCATCCTTTTAAATTGAATATGGATTAAAAAATAATTAATGGTACATTTATGAGTCACCTGTACATTTATGGTAACATTTTCTATAATTTATTATTAAAAGAGTTGTTATGTTAGTTAAGAAAAAAAATAAATAACAATGGGATCAATAAGAAGGGTAAGGATAAAAAAAGACCCAAAACCTATCTAAATTTCATTAGTTGGTTTTATTTAAAACATATACACTTTTTATTATAATCCATATCTATTTTGAATCATTTTTCTTGAGAATTACTTTTTTATATTTTAATCATTTAAGAAATCCCAAGTGTGTCTTCTCTCTCCCTTATAAAATGGTACTCATCCTTCCTCTTCCTTAAAAAAAATTGATCTATATAGATTGAACATAACTGACCAATAAATAATATAAAATTCATTTTACACACTCTATAAGAGATTTTATTCCCAAAATACCAACCTTAGGACCCTTAAGAGGAGATCTAAAAGAGTTCTTTCAAACAAGTGGTAATCAACTTAACCGATCACTTTATTTTTTTATTATTCATTACCCATATAAATATATGGTATTTATCATAAAATAAGAACTTAAATATCAAAAATATATTATAATTTTATTATGATTATGAAATTTCCATTATCCATCATCTTTCCTATCAATTGGGAAGTGGAAGTATCGCTAGTGCATACGTACAACTTACCGCATCCACATAGTGATACAATTCATTTTTCATCACCATTTTTCATGGATAGTTATTATTATGGGGTTAATATTTATATATGATAATTATTAAATAATTATAATTTTGGTATTATAATATCACATATAACTTCTTTTCTTCCAAAATATTGGAAAACAATAACATCGCTCATGCGTGCGTGTGGACTACCACCTCCACGAAGTGATGTGATCTGTTTTTCATTTCTATTTTTATTAAATGGTAATAAATATGGATTTAATGAATATATATTACATATAATATATAATAATTATTATATAAAGGTGAATTAATATTTATCTTCTTTTCAATCCATCCACTAAAAAATGAAAATAACATTCATGTGTATGTACGGTCTACCGTCTATATGAATGGTGTGATTCATTTTTATATCTATAACTTTTATGGATGTATATAAATATATTTATATAAAAAATATATATGATATTTATTTCATGATTCAAAATCATTAGATGATATAACCATGATCAAAGTACACAGAACAAAACTATGGAACCAAAAAATATGTGAAAAAAAGTAGTTATTACCCAGAATAATGATTTTAATGAAAAATTGTTAATAAATATGTGATAAAATATTATAATTAAATCATATATTGTATGATATATATTAGTATGGTTCTATAATATGAATATAATAAATCAATATTTAATATAAAATAGGTTTGAATGAACATGAAGTAAGTCAAACATTAATTAAGGGTTTATTTCATAATATCATCATTATTTGAGATTGTTTACGTTAAAGTATATATGGGGAAATTGATTTGATATTTCTATCTTAAGAAAAATATATTTTATTATCCTATGAATATTTATGTAAATTAAAAAATTTTCCTTTCATTTTCCACTCTTTAATTACTCAAGTTACCGAAACTATGTTTTTTAAGGAAAATAGACTTTGTCATTCTACATGGTCGAGAATCATTTTTTTCCATATCCCTATTTTGCTTAAAAAAATTTAAATAATATTTTTAATATTCTACAACGAATTATGAAATATTTTTTACACATGTTTGAATTTTAAAAAATAGGTTAAAATAAATTTTCCTATCATTTTCTGAATGAGGTACTTTTTGAATTTTCTTATAAAAATTTGAAATTAATATTTTTAAACTTATATAGAATAAATTTTTTTCTTATAATCGTCAATAATAAATGTTTTGAATGTTTTTTTAAAATTTTAAATAGTTAATTCAAAGAAAATGGTTTCCTCAATATTTTCTATATTTTAATTTCAAAATGAAAAGTATATATTCCTTAAGAAATATTCTAGTGATCTTTTTAAATTATATTAATATATGTAAACATTATTTGGTGAGTATTATGATTTATTAGGGATATAATATTTTCATACCATTCAACATATCACATTAGATGGTTTATTATTATGTTTATTGATTGGGAAAATTACTAACATTTCATATGCTAGTTTTTCTATATGATTGTTTACGTTTATTATGTTTCACTCATGTCATTTGATGAAAGAATTGGACTTATTATGTGATAGGTGATTCCCACTATAACCCCTTGATGTGTCATTAGGTATCATGAGATGAAAAAGTTTGGGTATTCATCACACGCTTTACCAATTTATGTACGTTATCTTTGCATAAGGCCTTGACGGTAAGATTATGATGTCTTACATTATGAACTGATTCATTATGAAAATAGTTTTTATTAACAATGTGATTATTTATGTTGTTATTTTATCCATGTATTTGGTCCCCTTATTTTATGTTATTTTTTATATGAAATATTTTATTATTTTTTATCTCGACCATATTATTAATGTTTTATTTACATTGTGTTAGCTTCCTCTATACACATACCCTTACCGAGCATCTAACACCACCCATTTATAATGTTCATTTTTCCAAGGATTCCAAGAATTATATTATGATTAATATAATATGATATGATAAAGGTAATAATGGTTTTCTCAAAGAAATAATATATTTTATTTTAGGTTTTCATATATAATGAGAGATTCAAGTACATATATATTTTTCCCAGACTACTAAACTACTCGTTCATTTGGGATGATAACACTTGTATATAGTACCAATGTAATAAATTAACCAAACATACTAGGATAGTAGAGATAAGTTCTTTAGAGATATGGGCCCACCCTTCTAATATTTCCCAAATATGCTAGCAGATATCTTCATTTGAAGTAGGTATATATTCCCTCTCTTTTCATCCTTATACTATTAAAGTGTGTAGATAAGTTTGATATTGTTGACCAATATTATATTTTAGGACTTAATTTTTCACTGTATACATGTGATTTCCTTCAATAGGAACTAGAATAAGGTTTGGATTCTGGGGTGCTACCATGATGTATGGGAATGATTTATTTATGGAAACTAAAATATGTGTCACTTTATTACTGTTAGAAAGAATACATAAATTGGATTTCTTGAAGAAAATTAGGGTATAGACCCATCCATTAGGTGATAAAACCCACTACCCATGATGAGTCCATCAAATCACTATATCTTGAGTAATCAATAATGTGGTCTGGGGAATGAATTCCTCAGAAAGCTGATGAAGAGTATGAGTTGTGCGATACAAACAGTGTCAGCTGGAAAGGGGAGCCCTCATTTGAACTTACTAAGTTGTGGAGTTTTCAAAGGGTTCATCCATCTCCCTTAGTCAGGGGAGGTATGAAATATCAAATTCTAGATAATGGATCCCAAAATGGTTGAAGGTAGTAATGAGTGATTCCTATCTAGACACAACCCACCTTCGATGAGTTGGGTTGTTAGATTTTAGAAGGTAAAGACTCTCTTGAATGGACTCCATGTTTGGGATGGTACCATTGCGATGATACTTCATAACCTAGATGTTAAAAATCAATTATTAGAGATTTTGAGTGGGTGAAAATTCTATCTCAAAAGATGGTTCCGCATGTTTTCTAGTAGGAAGCCCATACGAATGAGCATATAATGATGATTCCATTATTTTGTACCAAAGAAAGATCCAAAATAATTTCATCTTACATTATTATGATTATAATATTAAGTCGAGTTTACCATTTAGGTTTTAGATGTGTATAGAATCAAATGGTGAATCAAACATGTGATAAAACCTAGATATTTATTATTATGGGAGTGAAATCTACCATGAACCCTTTATGATAACAATATTCATTTCTAGATCACCATTTTCATTTTTGATGTGTATGTGATTAAAGGGTGAAGCTGATAGCAGTGATGTTATTTTTTCACTGACCATATTCATAATTTTATAGTTTATGTTGGTTCACCATTTTTTATTTATCATGTATATGGAATAGAAGGGTGAATATAATGCTTTATACCACCCCAATGTTTATAATTATATAAGTTAAATTTATCATCGACCATTCAGTATTATAAAAGACATGCCGGGTTCATCATTTTTTTCCGATGTGTCTTGTATTGAAGGGTGAAGTTGATTCCCAATACTATGATGGTATATATTATTATGGGAGTGAAATTGACCATTTGACCTTCATGATCATAATATTATTATCAGGGTAACCCTTTTTTTCTGATTTATATTACATAGAAGGGTGAAGATGATGCCTAATACCACCTTGGTATTTATTTTTACTAGAGTGAAATCGACCATCAACCCTTTTTTTCAATGTGTATTTATTCAATTGGTTTATTTACACTTCATGGTCCAAATGTCCCAACAAATTTAGTCTATAAGACATATGAGGATGTACATTAATGTGCATAAAAATGAGAGGATGAGAGTTTGGTCACATCTTCACCTTTTTAAGGGGTTATTAACAATTATGGTACTATCATTTAGATTTAAGATATGTTCATGAATCTTACCCAACAATGTTAATAATTATTATTGTTACCCTCCTGAATTATGGTCTATCAATTGTGGGTGTAAATGAGTGAGAATTTTTTTTCGTTAAACATTATTTATCTTCTCCCTTTCTGAGTGAAGGGATAATATTTTAGTTTAATTCCTTGTTATTGGGAACTTTGGAATTTAATGTCTTCCGGGGAGACAATTTGTGTTTCTATACTGAAATCAAGATTTTTAAATAGTATTCCTACATATCATTGTAAAAGGAAGAAAAACTCATGTTGTTTGATGACAACTAATGACACACATTATAAATTTTAAGTTCATGTGAGAAGTATTGATTCCATGTAGTTTACAGTCATGTAGATTGTATTGGGTATGTTTGACTTGTAGGAATATGGATCACTGAGAAAAAGTATTATTTCATTAAGGATATAAAATAACATAAAATATATTATGATACCCATATGGAATATGACATTCTTGATGGGGGAATTACGTCATTTTGGTTGTTTCCCAATGAAGGAATATAGTTGTTCTAGGAATATAGGCCAGTGGTTTCACTTATAAAATAACGGAGACATGTTTATATTAGGTTCAATATTCGAAGTGGTATCCTACATATCTTGTTGGGGATATGAGTTAGATCCCAAATAGTTCAAGTTACATTGTTTAAAGTCATATAATAGGACCCTACAATAAAATTTAACATCATATTGTGAGAATGTTGACCGTGAATTTTAACATCATGATGTAGATTTTTCTTTGTCATGAAAGGTAAATATATATAGAATTGAGTGGGGATTATGAATATGGGGACTACCTGATATGATTCATTGGAAATGTGATTCGGGAAGAAATATATCAATTGGAATATTTATTTTTTATAAGGATAAGATATGGTTGGTGGGTATTGCAACTAAGAGAAGGTCCATGATGAAATATGTAAAGGGAATTACATATAAGGAGGAGTCCCATTAAGTGGATTTCATATAAGGAGGACACCTAATGAGGAAAGGTTTGATGGGGATTACACCAAATATAGAGGAAACTGATTAATGGTTGAACTGTGACACCTGTGTATTAAACTTAGATCTCTAAGAACACATGATTTGTACTCAAAATGAGAAATAGTATATGATATAAGATCAAGTGAATCGCATAATTAGATTTATATGGGAATTATTCTTGAATAGGAATCCTATTAGGATATATTGGTGGTTACACCTAAGGAGGAGGTTAATATGAATGGTTGAATTATTCTAATGGAATAATCAATATATAACTCTAAAAACACCTAATTATTTCTTGGTCTGAGAAATAAAAGATGGTGAATGATGAATCAAATTTCATAATCAAATTGAGATCAAACTTTTACTTAAAATGGAATATTATTGGGAAGATCAAACTCTCGGTGCACTTGGTGGATAGGGGAGATAATGTATAAGGAAAGAGGGATATGGTATACTAAAATAAATCATAGAGTCTTACTCTAGGATGGATTCTCTTTTCAACCTGGATCGATGGGAAGAGAATAAATCCACCATCGAACTAGGAGGGACCACTTCTAAATCCTTCTGATAGAGACCTATGTTACCAACGAAATCCATGATTGAGATTCCCCATAGTGATCTATCTATCTGAGAGGAAAATTTATGAGTCTCTTTTTAGTAAGGGAATCCATGATTGAAGGGGTGAATTCTAGTGTACATTCCCCGACCATGTACATATGTTTAATTTAGAAGAGGTTTCAAGAAGTCTTTTTTAGGTTTTGACCTTGGATAAAGGAGGTCATATAGGCCTTCTTGTTTGAAATGGACTCATTTGATGGATTTGGAAAAAAATAGCACTGTACTCTATCAATGATTTAAATTTAAATGTTTGGAAGCATTAGTGTGGGAGGAGACCTAGTATTTGAATAAAATCCTAATTTTTGGAGGATAAATCTGGAGAAATCCAGATCATGTTAGGGAACCATGAGAGGTAACCTCATAATAGAGGACCATATGAGAAAGGAAAACCACATAATATAGAACTATATAATAGAAGGTGGACCATATGGTACAAGACCACATAGGATGATCATGTAAGTCGATGCATGTAAGTTGATCCAAAAAAGATAATTATGTAAGGTGACCAAGTGAACCCATGAGATGTACCCCCATCGACTAAAAAAACCCCAATATCACATGATCAAATTACGATAATGTGAATAAGATAAAATTTTGTGATCTTTCTGGAATTGAACACAGAGATGTTTTATGTGGGAAATTTTGTTCTTTGGTGTTATATTTGTGTTTTGTTTTACCTGAAGATCTTATTACAGTTTTCAAATGTTCATACTTTTTATCTCCCCTCAGTCTCTTGGTTTCTTCCTTCTATATCCTTTACTAATGGTGAAACCGATAGTATTTATAGGAAATAAGGGTGATGAGGATTGTGAATCATAGGCTATATGGATCTCATGAGAGCCTCAAATAATAGGATAAAAAAATATGAGTGTTCCATCTAAGTTCCACATAATAGGGTCATATCATGTGGCTGTATAATGGGTCTACCTACATGACAGATAAAAGGAGGGTGTCATGACCTTTTCATTATTATGACTTAGGAATAAGAGCATGATGAATGTATTTTGAATATGATATATTTTATAAATGATGTAATATTCTCATACCAACAAGACTTTCAATGTATGGATTCCATTAGAACAGGGGTTAAACACCATAGGAATCCCCTTTCACGTGATAGGTCACGTGGAAAAGATCTAGGATGTGTAAAGGATACTCATGGAAAAGGGGAGATTCACTATGATATAGTTTATATAACCTGTTATGCATGAACACCATCCCTTGTGAGTGCACCACATGAGGTTTCTCTACTTGAGTGTGCAGTATGGGGGCTGATCCATATGATTTATATGTAGGAGGACATGTGATGTAGTGGGTTCATAGAGGAAGATGACCACATAAGGGACATATGTAGAATATTTCCACACAATGAGGACAAATCATGGATACATAACATAATCATATAGAACTTATGGGTATTCAGGTTTCAATTATCTTTTTCATAGTCACCTATAGTGTTTCTCTCAATTTTAACAATATAGAAACATAGATATCTTGAATCCTCTTCTATGATCATGTTCTCCATACTCTTACTAATGGAGAAACTCTATGTATTTATAGGCATAAGAGGACCATATTTTACCTACAATGTAGAAGAATGAGACCATATAAAGATATGAAGTCAGTGGTATAGGAATGTGTAATTAACTGTTTCCGTGCATAAGCTCTTTATTAGACCACATTTCAAGGGAGGTAATATGAGTATGTATAACCATTTACATAATATTTTATCTAACTACATATCATTTTTACCTTTCATTAGTGTTGGGAGAAAACCCAATACCACATCGGTTTCTGCAAGAAGTGGTGGCTAACATATAATCTTGGATGGACTACTCCTTCTATCACAAATTGGTTTCGGGATGGGCCCCCAGAAGGGATTATGTTTTGGGATTGAATGGAATGGACTATTAAAGAATATCCCCCAAAAAGTCATATCAAATCCATAGTGTAGCCCAAGTGTTATGTGGGTGGCCCAAACCCATTTTAGAATGGTAATTATGGATCAATTTGGAGCATGTGGATACATGATGTGCCTTGTATTGAAAGTATTCCTTATAAAAGTGGGTAGGCAATGTATATTAGTGGAGGGATAAACTGCAGTACAAGTGCATGGTGATTTGGATAAGATGGATTATCATTGAAGGTAATTCCAAGTTGTGTCATATTTCATTCGAAGGGATGATTTCTGAGTGAAAAACTAATCCCACTTAAGTTTCTACAATAAGTTTCAGCTAATATATAACCTTGGATGGGATAATCCTCCTATAACTTATTTGTTTTCATATGGAACCCCATTATGAATTATGTGTTAGGTAAGAACTAGGATAGTAAGGAATATACCCTAATAAGAAGATCAAGAAGGTCACATAATGTTTAACAACCACCTGAATCTCCAACCTGTGAAACACATGATGGACAATGACCTTGTGAGCCTTCCATCAGATGATTATGTGACCCAAATTTGGTCAGTGTGAGCTAGGTTTCTAGATAAGGGTGTCACGTGACCTAGTTCACATGAAAGTGTTGTGTGTACTTGTCCTCATGAAAAATATCCTACATGAAGGTGTCACGAGACTATTATCCACATGAATACAATCCCATATTAGGGATCCGCATGAATAAATTGCATGAAGATTCACCGCGTAAGT
Organism: Viscum album; assembly: GCA_963277665.1. Classification (NCBI taxonomy): domain Eukaryota; kingdom Viridiplantae; phylum Streptophyta; class Magnoliopsida; order Santalales; family Viscaceae; genus Viscum; species Viscum album. Next base: position 659,453,609 of record OY728138.1, read on the forward strand.
ATAGTCTACGTGAAGACCATACCATTTGAGGGATCCATGTAACAATTGATTAGAACGAATATTCCTTGTTAGTATATATTATATACATGATAATGTTAAGGAAAGACATAAATTTGTAAGGTTCATGAAAGAGGATATATGTGAGACCTAAAGAAATCATGAGAGCTATTTTTCATCAAGATATATAAAAGAGACATGGGATGGATGATTCATGTGATGATTATGAAGAAGTAAATACATAGAGAGTTTACAAGGGAGTAGTCATGTGGTAGGGTTTTTTAGGACTTGATAGTATTTGGGATTCATTCCTTTCTCAAAATAATTACCTAAATTGTTATGAAATTTGTAATATGGTAGTGATTGAGCAAAATTATTCATCAGTCTCTCACTCTTAGTTTCTTTACCAATAGGTAATGTCTTGGTATTTGTAGGAATATTCAAGAGATATTAAGCTTCCACGTAGTGAAGGAGGTCCTATGAGACACTCTGAATTACTCTTCATCTATTGGGTGTCAAATTTACAATGTAATTTTGAACGACCATTAAAGTATTCATATTCTGATGGTATATATGAATCTGGCTGTGTATGTGATTCCATCAATATGAGTTAGGTCATCCACGAGAATATTTTGTGCTTATAAATTATCATCTAGGTAATCTGGAGAAATTTTTGGAGTATCCTACCTATGGAACATGTATACATGAAAGCCATATTAGTTAGGGTCCATCACGTGAGTTTTCCATCATGTGACTATATATATTGAGTCATTGGAATGACTTTGGTTCTCTGTATATGAGGACCATCATCCAGTCACAAGAAGAAAAACTACATTAGATGACATGGGTATTTCTTATTCTAATCATTTAATTTTCTTCCCATTTTTTATCCATTTTGATTTTTAATAGGTATAAAAACTATCATTAAAAGAATAAGTCAATTATCACTATGAAAATGGTATAACATTATGTATTAAGCACTCCTCATATACACCATACGTTATATATCATGAGATTTAAATTACACACTGTTGATTATGGGGATGTGTAATTACAAGATCACTCATCACAGCATGACATGGACATGAATATATCTTCCATAGAAATATAAATTAAATTTTATTGATCATATATAAAACATGAATATATGACATATAACACATAGAAATGGTATGGGTAATATAAAGTCATCATATATCATATTTAAATCATAGGTAAAGAAACAAACATGTAAGTAACTAAAATAAAAATAAAATGAATATTAAGAGATTTTTAAGAAAAAATATAAATAAATCATATATGAAGTGTCATGAACCAACCCGCTGGGACCCCTCCTGGGCCATAATAGGCTAAATAATACACATCAAGACCACCTAAAATAGGCCATGGGATAGAGTCTAGGATCGATAAGGCATTAAAATAATATAGGAGGCCTTAGACTAATCATATTATAATAGATAAAAACCACAAATATAACAAAAAAAAACACAACCATAAAGGATATACATATCTAGCTGAAAAGTAAAACCTGTATGAAAAATGGATAGTATGAAAGAACCATCAACCAAAGGATATAAATTGACCAAAATCGATAGGAAAAGGGATATCAGTATGTTGTTCTATCCTCTGTGCTATGTATCATCTTCACCAAACCCGTTTTTTTGCATTTACACAACAAATTCACCAGATCCACTTGATCTACTATCCCTAATCCCACAAAAGGCACTACTGGACTGTATTTCATCCATATAGACACACAAAATCTGAGGTATAGAGACCGTAGCATCCTTCCTCTCAACCATTTATTTAGGAAGAGGAAGTGGCACTACTGACCTTAGGTGATGCCCCCAGGGCACCAAAGGTAGAAAACAAGTGCTAAAGGAATACAAGATCATTGTGGGATGATTTAACCTGAGATGATAACAACATTTGGAAGATAAAAAAAGTAAGGAAACACTATATAATGATTTCAATGTAATAAAATAAATTTCAAAAAAGAAAAAAACATCCATGTAGTAAAATTAATAAAAATGGTACAATACTGAAAAAAAGGAAAACATAACTCAAAGACCCCAAAGTGACATCAACCCAAGTATCACCCAATCAAGATCCATACTCTGAATCTAAGTCCCAATCCCATTAAATCATGATGCATTATTAGATAATTAAAACACCTATAATTTACTTGTATCTCAGTACACAATATCTACAAATTACCTAAAGTTTCAAAGAAGGGGGTGAGTATAAAGCTCAGTTGGTAACCCCCATATCTTCCCAACCTACTCCAATATTACAAGAACATGTTAGTTCAAATTAATATTTATAACACGATATAATTAAAATAAATTTTAAAATAATTCCATAAAAAAAATTAAATAGTTTCCAAAACCATAACCACTTGGAAATACCATTCCACAACCCACACACCCATGAATTCTATAACGAACCGTGTTTTAGAGCTGAATATAAATCCAAAGGAATTTGAATTTTAGAGTTTAGTGAATGAGTTATTTTTTGATCCAAGATTAGGAAAAATATTTTGAGAGTTAGAACACTTCAATGTGTTGTTTTTAGACTTAGGTAAAGGACCTAGGTGTCCCTCATGTGTCCCATTGAGTTTTGGGAATTCCATTCCTCAAAAATCCCATGTTTGGAAGGTCTGCACAAGGAATATAGTTTATATGAAACTGTGAATCCCCCCAGCAACAATATGTGTGTCTTATGGAGTTGTAAAGATGTGAATTCCATGGGATATGTACAATTTTCCCAAACTATGCAACCATACTACATGATTATTTCCACATAGGTAGTATGCTCAAACTATTTATCACATGGTTGTAACACATTAAGGGTAACTGTATGGATAAAACCATGTAAGCTGGGTTTCTAAGGTTGTAGGTGATGCACAGTTGGGGCATGGTTTGGAAGAACCGTGCGGCCAAACCGCATGACCTAGATTTTAGGGTAAAATGTATATTTTCCCCTCAATGAAACATAAAATTTACTTTTCTTTCCTTCCTCCTCCTTCACCCACATGAGCCTTATCCTTTGACACATTGTATTCCTATAAATCCTATTTTAGGCATGAAAAAAAATCATCCATCAGTTTCCTGATTTGATCACTGTCAGTCTCTATAGATTCACATTGGTATTCTCATGATTAATTTTGAATATTTCTTTATTTAATTTCCTTTTGATTTAATTATCATGGTGCAAGCTCATTTTCCCGATTTTATTGTCAAATGTCCATTTTTTTGATTTCTTCTAAACCAGATCGAACCATTGCTTGATTTTGGATGAGTTATACATCATAAGAATAAGGTAGGTAGTTTATAGACTTTCCATTAAGTTTCCATCATTTTATAAAAATAATTTTCGCGCTCCACGTCTACCTTTACCATGCGTTGCATTTAAAATTGAGTTCTTCATTTTAAATTGATCTATACACTCTGATATACACCCATTGAACATTGTTTAGTAAATTTTGGAATAAAACCTTGATCACTAACACCACTTTCATGTTCTAGATTTTTTTACCTTTTATATATAATTGTTTAAATGTCTATAATGACTTATAAGTGTTAATCTTATATTTTAAATGAAAATTCCCCTTGTATTTATAAGCCCAATTGATAAAGAAACCTCCTAAGTACCATGTAAATCCTTGTATTGAATTTACATGTTGGGTAGTTTATTTAAAATTATTATATAATTTTATTTGATTTATGATATTGGAATTTTGTGTTTAATTGGTCTAAATAAATTGTTTAATGAACAATGACATGTATTTATAATAAAACCCCTTGGATGAGGTGTACTATCTTCTAAATTAAAAAGTGGTAATTTTTTATTCATATCATGATTTTATTATGGATTTTAATTTTCCATATTCCCTTTTGATAGTGTTTGATATGTGGCATGTTAGTACATGGCCCATTTGAAGTTATTAAATAGAGTTTCCCCTTCCTTTATAAATGTTAATGGAACTAATGGACCTTATAAGTTAATGACTTTTCAACTAAAATATAATTGAATAATGGTCCAAGATCGATCAAAGAGATTATATTTTTTTATATATGGGTTTACCCAAGTAGGTAAATTACAAATTGACCATGTTACCTTCTAAGTTCCCTTTTCACTCTTTAAATTTTATTTCCACGTTTGAGTAAATTAAATATCTCTTATTAAGGGGATTAACATGTTCATGATGGACTGCCTTCCATAAATGAATTAAATTTTTTAATTTAAATATAATTGAGTTGGGTGGTATGAACATTCCACATGTGATAATTAAATAAGTAGGACTTATATGGATTGTTATAATTTTGATTCCCTATTTATTTTGGTCTTAATAAATTTATATAATGAGAGGTAATGACTCATTGATTTGATTATTAATATTTATATATGATTATGCCTAAAATGGGATGTGGAATTATGGTAAGGAATATATTGATCCTGGAGGAAAATCACACTTCCTTACATAGGGTGTTGAGTCATGGTGTCTCACACAATTGATAAAATGTATGATGTTGAGATAAGGCGCCATGCTTCTTATTTAGAGCAATGACACGATGGCTCACTCACCATCCCATTTTTCTTGCATGAAATCTTACACTCTATTTGGATATAGGTAATGTACACTATTTCATGTGATTATAGGCTCTTTTAGACTAGTTATGGATGACTGAGTTATCCTTGGTCCAACCAACACCTAGTATTCCGGGTATATGATCACTTACTTATGTATGCACTTGGTTCATATTGGTGGATTCAGTATATAACTTAACTATATATATAAGTACTATATACATATGGTTACTATTCACACTCTCATTCAGTCGTGATCCAAAGTAGGTAGAGTCGTGAAGGTGTACTATTTTAACCTAATCTGACCAGTGTTTATGTATTTATTCAGAAATGTTTATTTATTCATATTACCTACACACTGTTTTACTTTATATTCATGGGATGGATTCCGTCATAGAAATCGTGGGTGGTAAACTACTAGGATTTATATCTCACACACTACTCAGGTCACCATTTCACTGGGTTACCCGAGTAGACCTTATGTTTACAGGACCATGGATGTTTTCTTATGATTCTTTGCTAGTATTTGGGAGTTAGGAGAATATGACCGTGTTGGAGCTCGGGATGATCAATGAGATTTCCCATGAGGCTTTTTATTCTTTTCTTTATTTATATATTCACATATATCTTTTATCATGTTGTATGTTAATTGTTTTAGATTATGTAACATCATCTAGACATTTATGCATTCTTGTATGTTTTCATTGTCCATATTTTATATTTAGTTGTTATTATTATTATTCTGCCTCTATGTCTTTCATTTATTACCGTTTCTGATCTTTTTTTGTTCCTTTAATTATTTTATCACTGTGCTAATATAATTATAAGGGCATTATCTCCCCACTATCACCTATTTAGATCCTCACTACTAGTCGACAGCCTTTGGCATATGGGGTGGCATGCTTGAGGCCATGTGACCCACTGGTCCAGTTACTGTCCGAGTGGTCATTCGGGTCGGGACATTAGAAAGTGGTATCAAAGCATCTTTTCCTTTATCTTACTATTTTTGGTTGGTATACAGGAGGCTAGAAATGTGTTGATGCGTGATAAATAGCTGTGTCTGGGACTGATCATCCCACCCATGGGAAAAAATCTAGGTGGCTAGGGCTGGGATTATTATTCATGTTGTTCGATATTATAGTTGATTTTGATTTCACCTTTAGTGAATAGTGTAATTTCCGCTGCTTATTAGTTTATAAAATTATTGGAATAATACCCTTGATATGGTATAGAAAGGGTGAATCATTACATGCATCATATTAGGAACATAGAAATCCATATTCCATGCATATTCCATTCCATGTAGTTTCATTTGTAGGCTTCTTACTAATTTTATTCTATACCTTTAGTGTATTACATGATTTGTATTTATTATCATGCTTGTTATATTCCATGTTATGTATTTTAATAACATGATTATATTTATACATTTTTTGGTAATTATTTGGCATGATTTCTTTTATAACATGATTATGTGATGATATGCCATGCTACATGTTTATTTAGAAAGTTACTCTATGTTTACTATTTTTGATAACATCATAGTCTTGATTTGATATATATATATAAATGGTTTCATGGGATAAATATATGGGTTGTGGGAAAATGAGAGCCAGATTTCATCTATAAGGTGTATGAGTGCCTTATGATTGGGAAACATTAACCCATATACTCAAAATATCTTGGAGATTTATATTTTTCGAGAGACCTTTGTTAAAATGTAAAATCTGGTAAAGACCAAAATTTGAAGTGAATTTTTTTTTATTAATGAGAGCCAAATGCCAAAATGTAAAGTGTATGGGTGCTTTATGGATTGGTAGATGGCCACCCATATAACTAAACCATTATATAGTACCATGATATATATATTTTTAAATGTTTATAAATGAAAAAGGTATTTACTTTTGATCTAAATAGAATTTTTTTCCTCTAAGAAGGATGGTGACTCTAACACACATGCATAGAAATCATGTTATTAACCAATTAAATGCACAAATGGACCCTAATAGGTTAGTTGAGGTAATTTTTCTTATGATATGACCCATTTTTATTTTTGTAATTTCTTTAATTAAGAAACTTCTATTGGGTTGCATCTTAATGAAACAAGTTGTCGCAATTGGGACCCTCATAGGCCGCCCTATCAATTACTACTTAGTATTCTTAAAAAGGTATTTATATGATAAATTTCCTAATTATAATGGGATTTCAATAAATGTTTAATGTTTTAAATTTTTTAATATTTATTTTAATTAATGTGATGACTTAAAAGTGGAACCTTAGGTGGTATCCATTGTCAAACCCTCATGTAATGGTAGTTTAAACTTTTATCCTTGAGTTTTATTTGATTTTAAATGTGAGGGTTTTCCATAGGACATTTTACTTTTTATAAATTTGATGCATGCCTATCATTGGGCATGGAAAAAGAAAATTTCTATGTTTCCCCAATGCAACACAGTGGCTGACCAATGTCGTCTTTCTTGAAGAGCTTTCTCAGTTTATTCGTCTACTTAATCTAAATCACATAAGAAATAATTATTTTTGTTTGTTTTCTGTTTTATGAAATATATTTAATATAATAAAATTAATGAAATGAAAATATAATATGAAACTAACACTTAATTATAAATTACAATGCAATGATAAACATAATGCAATTATAGAAGAAATGAATATCTCCCAAGAGAATTTTTAGGGAGAAAATTCTTTGAACATCTTCAAATGTACTTTGTAAACACAATACATAATATGTGTTCACATATAACTCTAATATAATTTTTAATACATAGTGTACTTAGATATCTCCAAGAACACCTTCCATCTACCTCCTCAATCTAGGTAAAATGGTTATAGATAAAGAAGTTAAACTTTAGATAACCACACTGAGAATTACACCCAATGAAAACTTTACTTAGAATTAAATCAAATCAGAATGAAAACATGACCTTGGGTTTAATAATTGAATTAATTCCCTAGGATATTCCTCAGTTCATTTAATCATAATCATGATTATAATATTTCACGATGGTATAATGAGAAGAAGAGGAAGAAGAAAACACACACATGAAATCAAAAAATAAAAATAAAAGAGAGGGATAAAAAGATGGAGAAGATTTTGAATGGTGTGTGGAAGATGAAAAAAACAATGCATGAATTAGATTTTATTTTAAAATAAACTAAATTAAAATTACATTGAAAATAAAACTAATTTAAAAATAATAAAAATAAAAACCAAAGAAGAAAATAAATAGGTGCAACAACTTCCCCTCTAGAATATGTTCTCCAAAAGATGGATCCTATTTGGAACATCATATATTATAATTAATACAAGGTCCCTTATTATAGGATGATAGAAATATAAGTTCCTATCTTACGTCCAAATTTCACAATACTTGGATGTGTATTTAGGAAGTTCTGGAATTATTACGGAGTATGACTTTTCGAGGATGAGAATTCCTGAAATATTCCTTCAATATGTCGTTCAATGCCCACATTAATGCTATTATAATTCCCTATAATTTATTTATAAAATGATAATATGATTCATATTTAATATAAATTTTGATTCACATAAATTGGATGTGTATTTACTTATTTATAACTCATTTCCCAAGGTGTGGTTCACCCTATCCGCCTAAACACGTTTTCAACTTGGTTTATTTTTTAGGGCCTCTATAAGTTTGAATAAGATCTTATTATAGAATTTAAATCTATATTAAATAAATAACATAATCCTCAAAGTAATAATCACCCAAATTGGAATAATATTTTAAAAGTTATACCCAAAATTCCAGTTTGATTAAAATATGTTAAAATTCCAGAATTAAGAAATTTTCACATTTTATCCCAAAACACACTATAAATCCAAAATTGATACAAATAAGATCAAATTGATAAATTTATATGGTTTAAATAATTTAAATACATATAAAAAATGTGTAAAATATCATCTTTATCCATTCACACACACTTAAACCATGCTTGTCCTCAAGCATAAAATATCAACATTAAATATCAAAGGGAACCATTGTTTCCAATATTCAAATTTAAAAGTAATGAAATAAAAAAATTTTCAATGTCCAATAAGATTATAAAAGGTCACATAAAATATAAATTAAATTTCCCATTTTTTATAAAAACAATTAAATCATGTATTTTAATTTCCCCATTTAAAAAATGACTGAACTTTTCCTTTCATTAATTCAAGATCATCAATTCATTATTATTTAAATTTGAAAAATCATGATCAATATATCTTTTGAATATACTCTATAATAACTGATGATGCAATTCATGTAGAGTTATGCTCATATCATGAGAAAATGATCGTTATTCATAGTACTTTAAAGAAACAACTTTCTACACTTTGTAAAGACAAAATCCATATAAAATCATGAGGACATTCATCAAAGTTTCAAATGACTCTGAGGCTTAGTGTTGGTAGTAATTTATGTTGGAAAATTATGTCAAAAGGAAGAGGTTTATCTCTTAAGTAAAATTAATGATTTAAAAAATAAATGTGTAATTAAATTCTCCCCTTCAAAGTTGAAAATACCACTCCCAAAAAACTCAAAGTAAAGGTTATGATTTAATAAAGAATAATTAATGATTTGCGCACCCCCTTGAATATATTTTTTAGTTTTAAAAATTTTTTTCAATAAAAATTTTCATTTTTTATTTTTTTGAAAGTTTTGTTTAGAATAAAACTCACATCCACCACCTAACCAAGTATGATAATAATCATAGGTCTAGTAATGGTGATTTTTGTTTTTCCCAAATCACAACCTATTTTTCTCATTTTTGGTTCTTTTTTTAATTTTATATTTTTTTTAATTTAAGAGGGGAAAGAAATGAATTATCATGAATGAATCGATAACTTTAATCTTCCACAATAATCACACCCAAAAATTTTCCATACAATGTGTTTCATCCATTCCACCCTGAATCCCTTCACCCCCACACTTTAATTTTAAAATATCATGAAAATCTAAGAGGAGGGTGGGAATGGATAAAAATGGATTAAAACCTGGCTCATTACTATAATGTTCATTCATGGTATCTATGAGATAAAGAAGGATTGATTTAAAAGTGATATTTTAATATAAAGTGGTTTATAAAAATATGCCTCAATAATTTTCAATGTGTTTTTACACAGTCATAGATTTGACAGTTTCCAATGAATGTTATGGTAGGTGATATGTACAAAGATTGCTCAAGAAATATGATCAAGAAAATAGGGAGTACTTATTCTAGAAGTCCTATTGGGAATGTGAAATATGATATTGTATAATCACTCAAGGAATGATTAATAATAATGAATCAATTAAAATGAATTTTAAAAATTCAAAGTATAAAAAATTGTAAGGAAATTTCATTTACATGAATTATTCAATTTCATTAAATCACGGGTCCTCGTTTTAATATTCAAGATTCAATTTGGTAATTTTAATTATCAATTTTACTCATTCAATATAATTTTAATTTAAATATAAAATATTTAATCACATGATTAGTAAGAAAATCAATTCTTCGAGATAAGTCAAGTAAAGTAGTAATTTAAGAATGAGCATGTAATTCCAATTTCAAGATCGAATCAAAATCTCATAGAAAATGTAAGAAGTTTTAAAAGATAAAAATTAAAAGTGAACTCCATTTTGAAAAGAATCTAAATCCTCTTTCCTAATTATATATTTTATTATTTTTTATTCCATCATGAACCTTAAAAAATTACTCATTTAATAACAAGGATTATTCCATTTAAGATAAAAAAATATAAGATGGAGTGGGATACATGCTGGACTAATCCTAAAATAAAATTGAAATATAAATTTATAGAAATAATTTAAAGATAAATCTTGGTATGATCCCCCAAGTGGGCCTTGAATTTTTACTACCTCCAGAGGGAAGCACCATATATTATACAAACTCTGATGATTGGTGGATTTTATTAGACTTGAACCACCAAACCTATATTTTCCTAGCTTAAATATATTTGTTCTTGTTGAGGATAATTCCATTTATAGATTACAACAGATGTTTCCCTTAACAAATTGGTACAGCATTCATGGAGGGGGTAGAATGAAGTATGGAAGATCTTCCTCATTCCTTGATACTTATGAAATGTCTTCTTAACAATCCAGTGGTTGCTGTATGAAAATAATAATCAAATAAAGATTCAAAATTTAAATTTTAATTTTTAATTTCAAAATATTCCCTTTTAATGTAATAAGATTGTGTCACTTTTTCTTTAGTAAAATCCACTGATTTTTCTTCATGTAATCCTTCCATTAAATTTTCAATGTCTTCAGGGAGCTCCAGGTGTTTCTCAATAGGTGAAATTTATTTTTTCATCTGCATCCTCTAGTGCATAAAAAGAATTATCAAATTTTAAAAATTCAAAATAGTTTGGAGTAATACTAAAATTATTTTCAATAAAATTAATGTTCTTTGATTTCAATAATTTGTCATCTATCTATGTTGGTTCTTCTTGAATATACTCTTCGATGGAAAGTGCATCTTAGAGTTGATAATCTCCAGATGAAGGTAGGTAGTCGGGCTCCTACACCTCGAGTTAGGCCTCAACTTCTTAGATGTATTTAGTGTAATAAGGAAAGACTAGTGGCACTTCCTTCTTGGACTTGAATCTTTTCAAGTCAATATGGAGTTGATCAATCTAACCCATAAAATCCTATGTTTATATCCATACCTCTTGGTCTCTTTGAATCTATATGAAAATTATCATTAGAGAACCAACCCTTTTATTGGAGGGCCACTATAGTGTAGTCTTTTTATTATTCTTGCAAATACCTGTAATGGTTCCTTGAATAATAATAGAAGTTTTGATATATCATAGATTTTTTTTTGTTTTTTAAATAAAAACAATGAAATTTTTTCTACAATGTCAAAATATAAAAAGCGATGAAGATAACTATTTATCACCTTGAAAAAAGTAATAATTTTGATTCATTCATATCATATGGCATGAAAAAGGAAAATTTTTATGTTTTCCTAGTGTAACATAATGGTCGATTAGGGTCATCTCTCTTGTGGATCTTTCTCAGTTTATTCACCTACTTAATCTAATTCACCTAACAAATAATTCCTTTGGTTTGTTTTGTGTTTTATAGAAGAAATATAATTTAAGAAAACAAATTAAATGAAAAATAAGATGATATTAACATTCAATTCTAAATTACCATGAAATAATAAATAGAATGGAATTAGAGAAGAAAGGAAGTTCTCTGGAGAGAATTTTTAGGGAGCACATTCATTGACCATCTTCAAATATACCTAGTGAACACACTCCATCATATGTTTGCACACCTCAATATACACCAATTATGAATGCATATTGTACTTAGAGATCTCCAAGCACACCGTCCATCAACATCCTCAATAGAGGGAAAATGGTTGTAGATCAAGAAGTTAAACTTTAGAAAACCATAGTGAGGATTTCACCCAATGTAAATTATCCTTAGAATTAAATCCAAGAAGAACGAAAACATAGAATAAGGTTTAAGAACCACATCACTCCCCCATGATATTACTCAGCCAGTTACTCATAATCATGAGTATAAGAGTTTATGGGGGTAATATGAGAATAATAAGAAGAAGAAAACACACACATGAAATAACAAAATAAAAAGAAAATAGAGGGAGAAGAAGATGGAGAAGCATAAAAAGGGAGTGTGGAATATGAAAAATAAAATAAAAAAATGAATGAATTAGATTTTATTTTTAAATAAACTAAATTTAAATTACATTTAAAATAAAACTAATGTAAAAGGAATAAAAATAAAAACAAAATAATAAAATAAATGGGCGAAACAACTTTCGCTATATAATTTATTCTCCAAAAGTTAAGTCAAATTTTTCACACCATATATTCAAATAACCCCAAGGTCTATTCTTATAGGATGATAGAAATTGAATTTCATATCTAACCTCCCAATTTAAAATTAATTGAAAAAATATAGAGGAAGTTATAGAATTATTATTGAGTATGAATTTTTATAGATGGGAATTCCATAAATATTCCTTTAATGAATATCATTCTATAGACACTTCAATGCTTTTATAACTCCTTGGAATTTATTTTTAAAAAATAAATTTGAGTCCTATTTCATATCCAGGTTGAAACACCTCAATTGGAGATGTGTATCCTGAGTTATACCTCATTTCTGGAGGTGGGATCCACACTATCCGCCCGAACACATTTTCAAATTGAGTAATTTTTTTAGGCCCCTAGAAGATATAATCATATCTTGGTATAGAATATAAAGTTGAATAAAATAAATAAATAAATCCTAAAAAAATAACTCAAATTGGAATAATAGTTTAAAATTTATTCCCAAAATACCGTTGTAATTAAAATTTGTTAAAATTCTAGAATTAATAAATTTACACATTTTATTGCCAAAACACACTGTAAATCCAAAATTGATACAAATAATATCAAATTGATAAATTGGTAGGGTTTAAATAATTTATATACATATAAAAAAATAATAAAACATTATCTCTATCACAATGGCTTAAATGGTAGGTTCTTGATCCTAGTGAATTTCTAGTTTTCATGACCTAGTTATAGGGCCGACACATGTGCTTCTATAAGGGTCTATCCCATGGTAGGTAGCACACTTAGAGATTAAATTCCTTGATAAATTATATGTGTTTTCTGATGTTTGGTTATGTTTGGATTCTATTGTCCATAGAATGACTTCTATCTTACCTATGAAACCCTTGATTGGATGGGTGGTCATGGTATTCTTGAATTATGTTACAAGAACGGGTATCAAGTAATGCTTGGTTTTAGAAGGTTAGACACACCTAGGGAATTTCCAATAACCTAGCAGGTCTCATTACCTTTCACTCTTTATTTTTAAGACTGAAAAGATTATCATTCTGTTTTATAGTCAATCTAGATAATGTTCTTTTAAGATAGTATTCTGTATAGGACATTATACACTTGAATTCATTGGGATGACAAGCCTATAGGTAGTATCCTAGATGTGTTATTTTCTCTTGTAATTTTTGGGTAGTAACCGTTGATATATGAAGTACCCATTGATTTCCTAAATGATGTAATGAACTGGTTGGGTTTAGTGTAATCATTGGGAGTTGATTTGTTGAGTACATTCTCAGGTCATCTCTATAGTGGAGTGACCTAAAATTTAATGAAAATTAAGTTATCCCAATGCTTTAGATGAATTCCAAGAGGATTGGGTGTTTTGACACACTGGTCAGTTTGATTTTTTCCTTTATGCCAGCTACTATAGAATTTGTGATCATGAATCAGAGGAGTGTCATGTGTGCATTTAAGGTGGTTCTAACATAGAACTATTTTGGGAAGCTGGTTCATGTATTCTTTTGCAGGATAGGTCACTTCAAAGGTGGAAATATTCTTGTCAGTTTTTGTGAATACATGTCCTTACAAGTAAAAGGAACACTATTGAGAGTACAAGTTAAAATGGTTGGAGTTGTTTGAATTCCTTTGAGCATTTCATGTTATAAATCATGTCAGATCTTGATCAACATCATGATGCTAATGTGATCGGCTGTGTATGTGACCTATGAGAAATACCGATGGTTTTGGATGGAATTTTGTGGTTAAGTGTGATTGATCATGGAATGACTCAGGTGGTGAAGGCTTGTGATTGGTTTGTGTTGGTGCATCGGTAGGTGAAGTTGATATTCTTTCAAGGTAAATAAAGAATTAGTGGTTTGAATGATCTTTTCAGTAATCGTCGATTCACTCTAAGTTTACTCTCGCTTAGTGATGAGCATATACCCTATCTTGATATCGTTCTTGGCGCACTAAGAGAGCATCAATCTTACATCACGCTAATGTTTTAAAAGCTATTGGTCATGATAATTAATCTCAATTAGATTTGTACACTGGATTCATGGTTTTCATCAAGGAATGGTTAGTCCTGAGTGATACTTGGATTCCCAAGTAGAAACACCTTGGACTGAATCTTAGAAACCATCCATTTCCTTTGAATTGACCTCTAGGAGGATTCCTCTCTAGGCTTAGCTAATGTTCTAATGTGGATGTTTTTTCCTTGAGGAAAAATCTCTCTTATTAGCATGGATTATGGACTACCTAGGTTTAGTTCCTTGGACTCCAATTAGTTATATATGAGTTTATCCCATACTTCTTGTTGGGATCAGTGGTGATGTCTATAAGGTGATGATTCTAGTGGGTTGGATCTGGGTTACACCATTTTTTTTGCTGATGCATGAGAGTTTAAATTTATTGTGATAGTTTGACCAAGGAATGTCATCGGAATCCAGGTATGGGCTTTAGTCAGCGTTCTTTTTGTAAACAAAATATGACTTGTAATAAGGAATTACATTTCAGTTGAATTACATTGGCCTTATAATATGGGTGTTGTGTAAATTTCCATCCGGATATGTCTCCACTAGTTTTCATTTTTATTATTTGGGTATGATTAGGAGGAACCATTTTAAATAACATCTCTGGGTTAAGATGGTCACAATGTAAAGGTCAGTTGTTTCTTTTAAGGAAAGCTTGTGCAACCAGTTCTATTAGGTCAATCAAAATTCAACAATTTATTTATGACAAGGTTTTTGTTATAGCCTTAGATGTAACCATGTTATATTTTTTAAATAATCCATTTTAGAAGAATCAGTAGAACCCATAGATCATGCCTCATAGGAAATTCCGAATGGTGGGGTGTATTGTGGTTTAGAAATGGCCCCTTCTTAAATGTTGAATCATATGGTGGAGAGAACCATCATAAAAAATCTTAACAAGGATATTAGTTTATCATGTCCCTATCTAATAAGGATTAGTTAAGCATTGTTTTGGTGTTTTAATCAAAAAATGAGCATTGGATCAGGTTTTGGAGACTTAAGTGGAATATGCTAAAGTTAATGCTTGCAGGTGCATTGGGCATTTGGAAATGCAACATGACTGTTCGAATGAGACTTCACAAAACTTTTAGGTTGGGTGATGTGTTCATTGTTCCTAAAGGGTTCTAAGGGATGAGTATTTCTAATTTGGGGTGGTTGTAATGACCCATGTTTCAGAACTAGACGAAAATCAAAAGGAATTTAAATTTTGGAATTTAGTGGGTGGGAAATTCTTTGATCTGAGTTTCAGAATGATATTATGAGAGTTATAACACTTCAATGTGTTGTTTTTAGACTTGGTTAAAGGCCTAAGGGGTTTCTTTGGAGTCTTGTTTAGTTTTAGAATCATTGTCCCCCCAAAATACCACGTTTAGAAGGTATTCACAAGGCACACAGTTTTTCTGAAACCGTGCAGCCCCTAGTAGAAATCTGTGCAGCTTATAGAGGTGTGAATATGTGAAGTGCATGGTTGCACATGGTTTTCTCAAACTTTATGACCATACCTCTTGGTTAGTTCTACGTAGTTAGTATGATCACACTATTCATCACACGGTTGGCACACAGTTTGGGTAAAGATGTGGTGAAAATCATGAGAGGTGGGTTTCTAAGGCAGTGGGTGCCACACGGTTGGCGCACGGTTTGCCCAAACTATTTATCCAAACTATGAGACTTAGTTTTTAGGGTAATATGACAATTTTTACCTCAATGAAACTTATAATTTCCTTTTCTTTCCTTCCTCCCATAGTACCCATGTTATCCCTCTCCTTTAGCGCCTTGGCTTCCTCTAAAGCCTATTTTAGGCATGGAAACAACTCCTCCGTCTGTTTCCTAATTCTATTGTCATTGGTCTCTATAAATCTGCATCGGCAAGCTATCAATTCCTTTTAAATCATTACTCATTTAATCTCTTCTTTATTGAGTTATCATAGTGCAAGATCATGTTTCCCATTTTGAAATAAAATGTACATTTTTTCAATATCTTTCAAACAAGAATGAATTAGAGCTTGAATTTGGATGAGTGATATGCCCTAAGCGTAAGGTAGGTGGTATATAACATTTTTCATAAGTTTACATCATTTTATAATTATATTTTTTTACCACAAACTAACCTTTTTTACTTGTTACCTTAAAAATTGAGTTATCCATTTTAAATTGATATACACACCATGATATACACCCGTTGAACATTTTTTAGTAAATTGTGGATTCCAAACATGATCAAGGACACCCTTTGGGTGTAATGGATTATGATTAACCATTATATTTAATTAATTAAATGTTTGAAACAACTTCTAAGTGTTCAAATTTTATTTTAAATGTAATTTTCCTTGTAGTCATAACCCTAAATGGCGATAACACATCCTAAGTTCCATGTATTCCTTGTATTGAATTGAAATGTTGGGTAGTTTCATTAAAATTATTCTTTATTGTGATTGGAATTATGATATTGTAATGTGGTGTTTAATTGGGATAAATGAATTGTTTGATGAAAAATGTCATGTTTTTAAAATAAAACCCCTTGTATGAGGTGTGCTGTCTTCCAAATTACAAATCTGTGATTTTTTATTCATATAATTATTGTATTATGGCTTTTAGATTTCCATGGGACTTTGTTATAGGGTTTGATTTGTGAACTGTTAGTACATGGACCCTTTTATTTTATTAATTAGAGTTTCTCCCATCCTTTATAAATTTTCATGAAACCAAGGTACCTTCTATGTGAATGACTTGGAAACTCCATTATAATTGACTAATGCTCCAGGCTCCTTATAAGGGATTGGATTAATTTATTTATGGGATTAACCATGTAGGTAAATTTATAATTGACTATGGTACCTTATAAGTTCCATTTTGAC
The DNA here is from genome assembly GCA_963277665.1 of Viscum album. Lineage (NCBI taxonomy): Eukaryota > Viridiplantae > Streptophyta > Magnoliopsida > Santalales > Viscaceae > Viscum > Viscum album. The sequence goes on from OY728138.1 coordinate 659,470,927, forward strand.
CCTTTAAATTGAATTACCATGTTTGAGTAGATTAAATGGAACATGTTAAAGGGATTAGAATGTCCATGATGGATTTCCTTCCTTAAATTAATTAAATTATTTAATTGAAATGGAATTTATTTGGGTGGTATGAGCACACCTCATGTGATAATTAAATAAGTACTACTTATATAGTTTGTTATAATTGTGATGCCCTATTTTTTTGGGCTTAATAAATATAGATAATGAGAGGTAATGCATCATGGATATGGTTATTATTTTTGATATATGATTATGCCTTAAATGGGATGTGGAATGATGGTAAGGGGTCTTTTGATCATGGTGAAAAATCATTCTCCCTAACATTGGGAGTTGAGTCATGGAGTCTCGCACTATTGATACAATGCAGGACGTTGGGATGACGTGCCACACTCCCAGTTTAGAGTGATAAAATGATGGATCACTCACCATCCTAAGTGTCTTGCATTGGGATGTAGGAAATGTATCCTATTATTTGAGTTTATAGGCTTGATTACACTAGTTATGGATGACTGAGTTATGCCTGATCTAGCTAGTGCCTAATATTCTAGATATATGGATACTTACATCTATACATAATTGGTTCGTATAGGTAGATGTAGTATATAAATAAACTATATATATACTTACTATTTACATATTGTTACTATTCAGACTCTCATTCCAACTATGAGTCGAAGAAGGTAGTGTCGGCCAGGCGTCTTATTGAAACCTGAGCTGACCAATGTTTATTTATTTATTTAGAATTATTTATTTATTCATATTACTTGCACGTTATTTTACTTTATATTCATGGATTGGATTTTTTCATAGACACCATGGGTGGTAACCTATTGGGATTTATATATCAAACATTACTCGGGAAACCATTTCACTAGGGTACCCAAGTAGACCTTATGTTCGTAGGACCATGGATGTTTTATTATGTTGCTTTTCTTGTACCTGAGAGTTAGGAGCACATGACCGAACTAGTGATTAGGATGCTCGAGGATATTTCACTTGAGAATTTTTCTTCTTTTATTTATTTAAGTATTGGCATGTATCTTGTATCATATTTTATATGAATTGTTTTAGATTATTTATCATCATATAGTCATACATGAATTCTTATATATTGGCATTGGCTATATTTTATATTCAGTTATTATTATTATTATTCTTACACTACTCTATCTTTCATTTATTACTACTTCCACTCTTTCCTACTATTTCATTATTTATTTTACCACTATGCTACTCTGATTATAAGGGTATAGTCTCCCCATTATCACCACCATAGACCCTTGAAACCAGTCAGAAGCCTCTCATATATGGGGAGTATAACGTCCCGAATCCGGAGCCCCTCCACTGGTGCCCCGTACCCGGTTCGAAACTTGACCTAAAGCGCGTTTCCCCAAAAACAAGAGGCTACCAACTAGCAGCGAGGGCCTTGGTGAGCCGGTGTGGAAACTATTCCCTCATTCGGTAAAGTATACAATGGAAGAACAACAAGACACAACAACAAAAACAATAAACAGCATACCGAAACTGAACTGAACTGCGGAAGCAATGTATAAAATAACAATGATGCAACATGGTACATATGTCTATGGAAAGCAGTAAACAAACCAACGTGCTGAAGTACAACTGAAAAACCAAGTGCAAAATAAAACAGGTTAACTCCTCAGTATCGCAAGCCACGGCTCGGTCCCATGCTCTTCAACTCCAATGCAATCAAGAACCTGAAGTAGAAGGGCGTTTTCCCTTATCTATCCCTGCAACAACATAATCTGCTTGGGCCCAAAAGCATGGCCCAAATAGAGTGTGAGACAAAGTCCCAGTAGGAAACCACCCAAAGATATGTGCCTAACAGTCAATGAATACATGACAAGTAAAAGTACAGGAATTGTAAACAGGAAAATACACAGTAGTCACAATCCACAGTTCTAGCATATAAAGTGCACAAGTAAACAACCAGTAACAAGAAGAAAATAGGTAACCCTCTGGGCAACTCTCACAGCCTAACCCCTATGGATCAACCTACAATTACTAGCAACCCTCTAGAAGGCACACATAGTCTCACCCCTCTAGTTCAGCTAATAAATAGTCTCTCTGAGGAAGCACTCACCATCAATTCCCCCTATAGTCTCGTTTCGTGCTAATGTCTCTCTGGGGAAGCACTCAATGTCTCATTTCCCCTGTGGCCCGCGTTGAGTAACTACAGACTCTTTGAGGAAGCACTCATCGTCAATTCTCCCTGTGGTCTCGCATCGTATTAAAAGACACTCTCGAAAATCCCTTACGTCTATTCTCCCTATGGTCTACTACACTAAGTTCTCACAGTCTTGTGTGAAACTAACATGCTCAGCGCACGTGTATCATCCAAGTAAACCTCAAGAGCTACTTGGATATCATTCTAAGGCTCAACAACATAACAAAGAAACAGTTCTACTATCCTACAACTAGGCATGGAAACCGAAAAAATGGCAAACAAGATAAACCAGCATGGAAATCATCCATAGTACAGTAAAAACTACCATAATAATAGGCAAAACATATACTCTAGTAATCAAGAAAAGAAGGAAATATAACAAGGGGAAAACAGGAACACACAACACCCCGTTCAAGGGTATTGGTGGAATTTTTACAAAATACTCATCGACTTTCAAAAGAAAATTACAAAACACCTACCTCGATCCTAGGATATTTATATACGTGAAAAATGATGACAGATTCTCCTTAGAACATTGTAGATCTGAGAAAATGTCCAAAACACATAAACCAAGATAACATGGAAAAGAAGACGAATTGGAAAACAAGGCTCAAGAAGAAGGAAGAACTCATCGCTGCGCTTCCAACACAATCGACCGTGCTCGAATCGGAGAACGGACGGAGATGCGGGGGCTCGGGGAAGATCCGACCGTACGGGTTGCTCCCAGAAAAAGAACCTGGATAAGGGGTGTGTTCTGTCTGGCAGGCACCACCCCAGTGCGTTTAATGAAAAAAAGAAAAGTACACGGCGTGTACTAGGTTTTTTCCGTACTCGGCCAAAATCAGCCTCCACCTCACCCCTACACACTGTGTGTGTGTCCCGGACATGGCCATCTCACGGCTTCGAGCCAGAGAAGGTACATGGCGTGTACTCAGAAAGTACACGGTATGTACTTCAATATTTTCCAGAAACTCCATTTTTCTTAAAAACTCCATAAAAAGGAAAGGCGTACCTGAAACGAAGATCCGGGTTTTTATAAACTTCCCCCCTTAAAGAAATTTTTCCCTGAATTTCCCTAGTGAGGTGTAGAAGAAGAAACCCCAAACAGCTCCGGCCACTACGATCGTACATCAGCCTCCCTCTCCCAGGTCTTGTCCTGTACTCGCCCATGCTGTCATAGCACCCTTATAAGAGGGACAGACCACCCATGGAGAACCTTCGTACTGCGATCGACAATCCAGATAGGATGCTCTTCAAACGATGCATCCGCTTCGAGCTCAACCTCCTCGGGCTAAAAGACATGACACGGGTCCGAAAAGTAATGTCAGAGTTGAGAGATGTGGAAGACGTCATACATGGCCCGATACCTCTGGGGTAGCTACAACCGATAGGCAACTGGCCCAACTCTCTCCAAAACCTCAAACGGCCCAACATACCGTGGTGAAAGCTTACCCTATCTTCGAATCCCCTTGTATCCCAACCACGGTGCGACACACAGGAAAACCTAATCCCCAACCTCGAACTCTAGAGGTCGTCTCTGTTGATCAGCATAAGACTTCTGCCGAGACTATACTGTAGCCATCATCTTCCGAATCATCTCTATCTACTCTGAAGACTCCTGAACAAGACGAGGTCCTAGCAAAGCTGCCTCTCCTACCACCAGCCAGCAAAAGGGTGATCGGCATGGCCTACCGTACAGAGCCTCGTATGGTGCCATCTGAATAGTCTCCTGAAAACTATTATTGTAGTTGAACTCCACCAGAGGGATATGCTTCTTCCAAGAACTTCCAAAGTCCATAATGCAAGCTCTCAGCATATCCTCTAGCACCTGGATCGTACGCTCGGACTGACTATATGTCTGGGGATGGTATGCTGTGCTCAAAAGTACCTGTGTACCCAATGCCTTCTGAAGTCCCTTCCAGAACCGAGAGGTGAAACGCGAATCCAATTTTGAAACAATAGAGTGTGAAACTCCATGAAGACGTACAATCTCTTTGATGTAAAGTCATCCTAGATCACTGACACTGAAGGTATCCTTGATCGGAAAGAAGTGAGCAACCTTCGTGAGCCTGTCGACGAAAACCCAAACAACATCATTCCCTCGAGGAGACCTCAGCAACCCGGTTACGAAGTCCATCGCAACATCATTCCACTTCCACTCTGGAATGGGTAACTACTGTAAAAGGCCTACTGGTCACTGATGCTCCGCATTCACTTGTTGGAAAGTATAGAATCTTATGACAAAAATGATAAGATATTTCTTCATACCTGGCCACCAGTACTGGCGATGAAGATCCCGATACATCTTGGTGACGCCAGGATGAACTGCCCAAACTGAGGAATTAAAATCCCACATCAGCTCCTCGCGTATGTCTGCTGGCACCCATACACGTCCCTGGAAACACAAGATCTCATCCTCTCCCACTATCCATCCAGGAAGAGGGTCCTCTCCTGAGACACTCTCCTGTAGGACTAAGACTTCTGAGTCTGATAGTTGCCTCATCCGCACCCGATCAAGTAGTGTCGAGGTAACCGCTATAGGAGATAGAAAAGTCTATCCCTTCCTGTCGTGCACCTTTAGATGCATCTCAGAGAATAGATCCATTAGATACCACTCACTACTGGCACCCTGAACTACCTGAATATGAGTTCTCTTGCTCAACGCATCTGCCACCGTGTTTCCCTTTCCCGGCATATAGGCAAGATCGAAATCAAAAGATTGAAGATACTCGACCCACTTGCACTATCTCAGATTCAGATCACACTGAGTGAAGATATACTTGAGACTCTTGTGGTCGGTAAAAACCAAAAAGTGCTCTCCCAGAAGATAGTGTCTCCAACAGCGTAAGGCATGAACAACAACTGCCAACTCCAGATCGTGCGTAGGGTAGTTCCTCTCATCTGGCCTCAACTGCCGAGACTCGTATGCAATGAATCCATCTCCCTACATAAGCACAACGCCTAGTACGATACCCGAAGCATCACAATAGACAATGTAGCTCTTTCATGGCTCTAGAAAGACTTGTATCGGTGCTGACTTCAGTCTTCCTTTCAGCTCCTGGAAGGCTGTCTCACAAGAATCTGACCATAATAACTTTCCCCCCTTCTTGGTCAGACCTATCAAAGGTGCTTCTAGGTGTGAAAAATTCTGAATGAAGCGTCAGTAGTATCTAGCCAGACCTAAGAAACTCCGTACCTTAAAAACGTTCTTCGGATGCTCCCAGGAAACTACAGCTCTCACTTTCTTTGGGTCCACAAACACTCCTGCCTCTGAGATGACATGACCCAAGAAGTGAATCTGATCCATCCAGAAGTGGTACTTAGAGAGTTTAGAATAAATCCGATGCTCTCTCAGTGTACTCAGAACGATCTCAAGATGTGTGGAATGGTCGTGTCGAGTGTGAGAGTACACCAAGATATCGTCCACGAAGACCACGACTAAGGAATCCAAGTAAGGATGGAACACTTGGTTCATAAGTACCATGAAAACTACATGCGCGTTCGTGAGACCGAACGACATAACCGTATACTCATAGAGACCGTACCTTCTCTTGAAGGCGGTCATAGGTATATCTGATGGTCTAATGCGCAACTGATGATAACCGGACCTCAAGTCGATCTTCGAGAACACCCGGGCTCCTCGAAGCTGATCAATGAGGTCATCAATCCTTGGAAAGGGATATCAGTTCTTGACCATCAACTGGTTCAGCTTCCGATAGTCCACACAAAGCCGAAGGGTATCGTCTTCCTTCTTCGTAAATAAGACAGGAAAACCCCAAGGGGATGTACTAGGTTGGATGAAACCCTTTGCCTGCAACTCCTCCAACTGCTTCTTGAGCTCCTGCAACTCAGGTGTAGTCATCCTATAAGGAGGAATGGACACTGGTGCCGCTCCTGGAACGAGCCCAATAGAAAAGTCTACCTCACGCTCCAAAGGCAAACATGAAAAGTCATCTGGAAAGACATCCCTGAAACAATCCACCACTGGAGGAAAGTCCAACTGTGAAGTCCCCTGATCATCCAGATAAAGACTACCAATCTAGGCTATCAACCTTCCTAACCCATGATGTTCGAGTCCTGCTCGACTTGCCTGAACATCCCATTCGCCTTTATGAAGAAAAGATTCACCCTCTGGTGAAAGAAAACTCACTCTATGGCGATAACAGTAGACTACTGTCTGGAAGGGATCCAACCAGTCTATCCCGAGGATGAAATCATATCCTATCATCTCTAGGACATAGAGATCCCATAAAAAACGATACCCTGCAACCTCGAGAGGGCACTCTCTTCACTGGCGTACACTAGATGTCCTTGTCCCCAAAGGTGTGTCTAGTGTCGACGAGTCAGCAGAAGAAAAGACATAGAGCCCAATTCTCTCCACAACAGCAACAAAGATAAAACTATTCATAGAACTAGTATAAAAAAGAGATGAAGATAAAACTGAGGCTACTAAAATCGTACCTCGAACTGTAGAAGGGTCAGGATCCTGCTCCTGATAGATCTGCTCCATGGTGAAAGACTTCCCTGCACCGCGGCCCTGCGCCCCTGGATGACCACTCTGAGCTTATCCACCTTGCTGGTGCTGAGGGACTGGTGGATGGATGCCATGACCTTGACCTCCACCTCGGCCCGAATGGCCAGAAGAACTCCAGTTCCCTGACTGGTGAGAAACTAGTGGTGCTGCTCCTGATCGAGGAGTCATGGAAGAACCCCGGTCACCTGCCGCTGGTGAGAAAACCTGGAAGAAACGCTGAAGGTGACCCATCTTGCCACAAGATCGACACTCCATGGGGCCCCTCTGGCATTGCGGCCTCATGTTCCCAGACCATCCACACTGGTAGCATACCACATGGTTTCCTGACGATGCATCTCGCTTCCTCAGATCACCGGGAGTAGACTCTCTACGATGCTTCTTTCTGTCATTAGGAGGAAAACTAGCTCTGTAAGTAGAAACGCCCTGGCTCGCAGCTCCAGAGTCTCTCAGATTGCACTCCGAAATCAGTTCCTAATTGACGATGGAAGTGATGGAAGTCAACGGGATGATATTCCCCTGTGAGCAGATCTCCCGCCTGAGACCATCCTAGAACTTCCTTGCTAAGAACACCCCACTCCCATCCCGAAGGGGTGTGAAATGCTGGAACTCGGTGAAACGAGAGGAATAATCCATGACAGAAAGAGTACCCTGCTCTAAACTCATGAACTCTTGGGCTCAGTCAGCCCTTCGGGTCTCCGGGTATAAGTAGTCATAAAAGATGCGCTGAAACTCCTCCCAAGCCATAACCTACTGATGACCCACCTGTGAGATCACGTCCCACCACCTCTTAGTAGAGTCTCAGAGCATGTAGGTGGTGAGCTTGACTCGCATCTCTGGAGGTGTCTCCAAATGCTCGAACACAGTCAGCATGGCTTCCAGCCATGACTCTACAGCCTGAGGTTCTCCTTCCCTCGAGAACGTAGGAGGATGATGCTGCTGGAAAACCCGTGTCAAGTCTGCCATAGTCGTGGTAGAGGCGGTGATCCCTGAAAGGTCTGCATCATTTTCATAAAACCTTCCCTGAATTGTGCATTAGTGCCCGCAACTGGTATAACAACCGGTTCCAAGGCTGGCTTGACTGGAGGGTCAGCAGGAAGTCTCTGATCAACCATATCTGGCGTCTGATCACTGCCTGACGACAGACGTACAACTGGAGGACGTCTCAGAGGAATAGTTCTGAAAGATCAAAAGCACACCTTAGATTAGAAAACAAGGACAAAAAACACAAGAGTAAAAAATTGGAATAGGGGAAATAAAACACACATGTTTACAAAACACGACTACACGGCGTGTATAAAACTACACGGAGTGTCTTCTTAATCCACTGACATGGGCGTGTACCCCTGCCCTACAGGTTTTGTAACACCTAAAACTACATGGCGTGTAATTGAAAACTATTCCCCTACCTGAGTCTCCTTACACGGCTAACCGACATAGTCCGACTTATCCCAAGACTACACGGCGTGTTCTGAACAAACCCGGCATGTACTAGACAAGGCTTCGGTGACCCGTGTTGTTAAATACACGACCGTCTGCATGGATGGACCTTACACGACGTGTTCCAAATAAACACGGCGTGTATAGGTGAAGGTGACACCATCCCGTGTTGTTCGTGACACGGCCGGGTACCTGATCAAGAATACATGGCGTGTTCCGAAAACAACACGGCGTGTCTAATAGAAGGTGACGCCGACCCGTGTTGTGAGTGACACGGCCAGGTACCTGGACGAGACTACACGGCGTGTTCCTTTACAACACAGAGTGTTCTACTCGAGCTTCCCCGACCCGTGTTGTTAGTGACCCGACTGGGTACACGGCTCCGAACTACCCGACGTGTAACTACCGTACATGGCGTGTTCCTGAAGTTACTTCCACAACAGCGTGTCCCTGCTCACACGGTCAGTGAAACGGCCTAAAAACTACACGGCGTGTAGTCAAAAGTACAAGTCGTTTATTCTGGGTTTTTCTGGGCAGTAGCTCAGAAACCGCACAGAAGCCCAGAAAAACTGAAAACATGGAAAAGAGGTGCCAAATTCCGATCCGTGAGGGCCCATACTCCCTGCGGATCAATGATTGGCATCTCCTACAATCATAGACAAGAGAAAACAGGATCATGATCCACAATTTCCGATTCGAGAGGGCCCGTAACACCTCAAGAATCAAAATTTGTCATTCATTTAAGCAAAGTTGGAAATAATCAATCCTCTAACAAGGCAGTAGAGATTCTATCAAGCATCTATCACAAAAACATGCATAATCTACACGAAGTCTATCACAACAGAATGCAATTGCTAATGCACCCTAGATGGCATGGAAAGAATGCATGGCATGTGATTCTACAAGTGCCTATATGATGCATGAGATGGAATACCATCATCTCATAGGGTTGCGACAGAAATAGAACCACAATCGTCAAGAAAATAACAACACAAAGCATGTGAATCACTCTAGGTGAAATCATATCAACTGTAAAATCTCAAAACTGGCAAGCTGAAATTAACGAGGTACTATGGATTTTCCCTGTACATGGGTTAGCTACTCCCGAGCACAGCTTAACACTAAGTACCGAATCCGTCCTATCCCTGGATAAAGTCTCCAAACAGTAAAGCAAGATAAAATAACTCCTCTGATACTACTTTGTAACGCACTGAATCCGGAGCCCCTCCACTAGTGCCCCGCACCCGGTTTGACCCATGACCTCAAACATGTTTCCCCAAACGCCAGAGGCTGCCGACTAGTAGCAAGGGCCTTAGTGATCTAGTGGGGAAACTATACCCTCATTTGGTAAATTATACAGTGGAAGAACAACCAGACACAACAATGGAAACAATAAACAGCATACCACAACTGAACTGAACAGTGGAAGCAATGTATAAAATAATAATGATGCAACATGGTACATATGTATATGGAAAGCAGTAAACAAACCAACGTGCTGAATTACAACTGAAAAACCAAGTGCAAAATAAAACAAGTAAACTCCTCAGCATCGCAAGCCACGGCTCGGTCCCATGCTCTCCAACTCTAGTGAAATCAAGAACCTGAAGTAGAAGGGCGCTTGCCCTTATCTATCCCTACAACAACATAATCTGCTTGGGCCCAAAAGCATGGCCCAAACAGGGTATGAGACAAAGTCCCAGTAGGTAACCACCCAAAGATCGGTGGCTAACAGTCAATGAATACATGGAAAGTAAAAGTATAGGAACAATAAATAGGAAAATACATAGCAGTCACAGTCCACAGTTCTAGCATATAAAGTGCACAAGTAAAAAACCAGTAATAAGAAGAAAACAGGTAACCCTATGGGTATCTCTCATATCCTAACCCCTATGGTTCAACCTACAAATACTAGCAACCCTCTAGGAGGTACACACAGTTTGACCCCTCTAGTTCAGCTAAGAAATTGACTCTATGAGGAAGAACTCACCATCAATTCCCCCTATAGTCTTGTATCGTGCTAAAGGCTCTCTGGGGAAGAACTCAATGTCTCATTCCCCCTGTGGCCCATGTCGAGGAACTCTAGACTCTCCTAGGAAGCACTCATCTTCAATTCCCCCTGTGGTCTCGCATCGTATTAAAAGACACTCTGGAGAAGCCCTTACGTCTATTCTCCATGTGGTCTAATACACTAGGTTCTCACAGTCCTGTGTGAAACTAACATGCTCAACGCGCGTGTATCATCCAATTAAACCTCAAGAGCTACTTGGCTATCATTCTAAGGCTCAACAGCATAACAAAGCAACAGTTTCACTATCCTACAACTAGGCATGGAAACCGGAAAAACTCCAAACAAGTAAAACTAGCATGGAAAACATCTAGAGTACAGTAAAAACTACCATAATCACAGGAAAAACGACTACTATAGCAATCAAGAAAAGCAGGCAATACAACAAGGGAAAAACAGGAACACGTAATACCCCATTCAAGGTTATTGGTGTAATTTGCACAAAATACTCATCGAATTTCTATAGAAAGACACAAACCACCTACCTCGATCCTAGGAGATCGATATATGTGAACAACGATGACAGATTCTCCTTAGAACGTCGTAGATATGAGAAAATGTCCAAAAACACATAAACCACGATGAAATGGAAAAGAGGTGGAATTGGAAAACAAGGCTCAAGCATAAGGAATAACTCTCCGCTGTGCTTCCAACACAATCAACCATGCTTGAATCAGAGAACAGACGGAGAGGCGGGGGCTCAGGGAAGATATGGCCGTACGGGTCACTCTCGGACGAAGAACCTGGAGAAGGGGTGTGTTCTGTCCCTCAGGCATGACCCCGGTGCGTTTAGTGAAAAAAAGATGGTGTGTACTTTTTGAGTACATAGAGTGTACTAGTTTTTTTCCTTACTCTTCCAAAATCGGCCTCCATGTCACCCCTATACACTGTGTTTGTGGCCTGGACACGACCATCACACGGCTTCGAGCCGGAGAAGAGTACACAGCGTGTACTCAGAAATTTCACAACGTGTACTTCAAAATTTTCCAAAAACTCCATTTTTCTTAAAAACTCCAGAAAAAGGAAAGGCGTACCTGAAAAGAAGATTCAGGTTCTTACAGGGAGGAGTGGTTGAGGCCATGTGACCCACTAGTATGTCTACCGTCCTAGTGTTCAGTCAGGTCAGGATGTTAGAAATTCCCAAAGATAATCCCAATACTCATGAGAGGTGAGCCACCCCATCACCAAGTCATCACAAGATGGAATATACTAATTTCCAAATTTACAATGACCTTATATCCAAACAAACAAGGAACCACAATGATTTTTAATGAACTCACACCCACCATAAATGTAAATTTCTCTACAAAACCATTTATTTTGAACACCATTTTATTTTATTCAATTTATCAAATACATTAAGTAAAACATTTCAAAACCAAATAATTAGGTACTATAACCAAGTAGGTTTTCCAATAAAGTAAGAGAGAGTTATTTAAACATTATACCTTTAAGTTATAGAATAAGTAGTGTGAGAGATAAATCACCTACCTCATAATAATTTATTAAAAAAAGAAAGTCCCAATAACCCTCTTTATTTAGCCTTGAAAATATAAGAATATTATCATTTTGTGGGGATTATTTTTTGTTTTGGTAGCAGTTTTAACCTCCTCCAAATTTTTTTGCAATGGTTTCCAAAAACCACCACTAAAGTCAGTGTCAACATCCAAATATGACAGTTCCTTCCATTTAGCAGCGATTTAATACATTTTATCAGTGATTTTTTTCCAAAATAATGATGAGAATTTATTGGTGGTTAAAACCACCACTAAATTCTAATAAATTTTTGACCACAAAATGGCCACTAAAATGAATAAAACCACTTCTAAATAATAGTATGGAATATTAATTGGAACTTTTAACCACCTCCCAAAGAAATCATTATATAGTGGCCGTTTAAACCGCTGTGAAAAAAAGGAATATTTAGTGGAGATTTAAACCACCGTTATATGATGATTTATAAAAAAAATATATCTACAGAATATGTAGCCCCAGACCCAAGAAAAGAAACAAAAAATGCACAAAATATCTTATACAGGTAAAAGTAAACATATCACATAAGAACCTGAATGGTATTTTTTACCTTGGATACCATGACTCTATTTCTATTAGGTCATTATGTGATAACTAGGAAATAATTATAACTTATCATACTATCATTTATTCCATGTCAAAATCTCATCATCGCCTCACCTTGTGCTATCATACTTATAACTCGATGCATACCCAAAGCCTCATGGTGGGAATTGTCTATGTCTTTGACTCACTACCAAAAAAATAAAGCTAGAATCTTAAATTTGAATCCTAACCCACTACCTCATAAATCATGGTAGTGTCCATCATCCATGAATCTACTTATACCATTAAACAACCCCATCACTCAGCATGGTCCACTATCACAACCCAATCTTATTCAAGGAAAGTTCCAATATCACAATGAAATAATACTCAGGGAAATGTACTACTTCATTAACATAAGGAATACATCTCACCCCTGGTAGTTTAGGCAGATCCATCTCACTCATAGCGAGGCTAGGCCTCAGGATCTTCTCCCCTACAAGGTCTATCGCCTATTATAAGCACACAAAGTCACACACATGAAATAAAAAATATGGAATGAATCCAACCACATAGATCACTAAAAACTCCCATGGTGATTGTAACTTGAGACCCAAACACTCACATCAAATTATATATTTCCTTTTAGGGTTCCAAATAGATCCTCCATACCCATCATGATCTAATATAATTGATATGATCTCATACCTATCACCCATTAGTCACACCACAAACCAAAATCTCCCTTGACCCAAACCTCATGTCCTAGTACAAATATAAAAAATCCCTTATCTCTCATGTTCCTACTACCTAGGTATTGTCCCACCCTATCATGCTTTATTCCCCTTGGAAACATGATTCCATGTGTCAAAAAAATCCCAGGACCTGCACCTGGGTTCTATTTCCCAAATCTTATGGAAGATATTTAATCCTTCTATCCAGTTAGAACCCTTATCTATCACACATCATATCATCCTAAAGGAATCATCCCACTCAAAGTGATCATAAAGCCTCAACCCACACTTATGAGGGTGTTTCTCATGAATCTTGATCCATATGGTCATCTCACTAATTTTTTTCACTGGTCTTAATCCTCTAATATATACCAGACTAGTATTATAGAAACCAACCAAAGATACCCACATCAAGTATCATATCTAGATATCACATGAAATCTCTTTTCAACTTACACAATACCCTATAATCATGGTGAAATTGTCACTAGACAATTATAATTACCTGTAGTGATAAAGAGAACTTATTCTAAGCTTAAGAGGCCCTAAATAATCATATATATTTCTCTATAGTTTTCTTAGACCATATTCATCTACACTGTCACCTAAAACATTAATGAAGGAAAGTAACCATATTTAAATAAGTATATTAATTTATATTTTATAGACCACCTACTTCAAAATGGTGTTAACCCCTCACTATGTTTTGTTAAGCCTCATCCAAGATCATCCACCCTTCCGAATAGCTATAGCAAGCCACACAGCTACATAATCTGTAGCCCCAGAACAACCCTGAAAAAAAAAACAGACAAACAATGCACATAACATTCCATACAAAGGCATTGATAATATTTAAAACTTCACATTATACATGAACCATAATATTCCACCGTACAATTATATATAACAAATGGTATAAAGGGTTTCAAACTCTTCAAACACGGGAAATCGTGAAAATGTCATGTGAATACACTGTGCCACAAATGATACATGAACAAACCCTATCTTTTTATATTGGTCCAAAAGATCAAAGAGACCACTAATAACTACCCTATGATGACATATTCTCATCAAACTCTCCACGTATGTCTCTACTTCCTACTACAAGCACCTGTAAGACAATTATATTTAAAATTAAACAGTGTTGGATATTTATATTTAAACATAAAACTAATAAATGTTTAAAAACCAAATGATTTTAAAGATATGAGATTTACCTAATCACCACCAATCATAGATACAATATCACCGGGGAAATATTCGGTCATCTTCTAATATAAATAAACAAACTCTTTTTGCAAAGTGGATATATGAGCCACTTATTCCTGAATTGAGATTTACATAGAAACAAACCCTCTCTAATCATATTGGGGTAGGGAGTGACTAAAACTATAAGTATATTCACCTGAAATCAATGATTTACTATTAAAGACCTCAAATGGAAATGGTCCCAAACCCATAATGTGCACTCGACCAGTTTTCTCTTTCCCAAGGAAGTTACCAAATGGGTCATACTAGGAGACTGAGAAGGATTGCATGGTATTGGCATCCCATTGTTCATTAATTTTTACCTTTAAATCAAATAGTTGTCATATTTGAAGAAATATATATCAACATAGTAAAAAATGATAATATATTATTATATTGAAAAATTAATTCATACCCTAACTTCTTTGTTAGGCTCATTAACGTAACTCCCATCAGATTTTTTATAAACATCCAACCACAGTTCTGTTCAGAATAATTGGTGCCAATAATTCTATGAATGTATTAAACAAATATAAATCAACAATTAAATATATAAAATAGATAATGTTTTCTTATAAATATTTGAACCAATGAAAAGAATACTAGAGTTGATCAGTTTCTGAAAAAACTCTTTGACCCAATAGTGCGAGGGATGACATTCTTTGCTCGACTTGATACATTCTTGCTTGAAACATCTTGAAATAAATAACCTATATTTTAATAGTAATGAATGAAATGTCATATCCTTTTCATATTAATTTATAAATGTAAAATGATATTAATAAAATAATATATATTTAAATACCACAAGCTTATCATGATAATGGATATCAATAAAAAAAATTCTATTTTTATCTAGGTACCCCATTGGGAACCTTATCATACAGTCTCTAGGTTCTCAATGAAGTATCATTGAATTTATTCCATAATATCTATTTAAAATACTTCCATTTCTTACCCAAAATTTTCAATTTCTACTTTCGTGCTATAATATCAGTAACAGGGAAGTGAAAAAACATATGTATAAAGAGATTAATTTTGAAAATATTATAATTTAATAACATAATGATTTTCAATTACACTATAATGCATTAAAATTACCTTTATCTGTGAATCAAAAAATTCATTTTTCAAATATAAAGGCATATTCCTCCAATCAGCATACATAATTAGAAGGGTAATTAGATCCGCTACTTGCTGGCCTATAATATGGCCAAATAATCCTACGACATCATCTGTAGGAACCCTAGATTAGTCAAATGTGACAACTATATTCAATCTGTTTAGATTCCAAACATCTTAACCTTTTATATTTCTCTTCTTAGTATCATTTTTTTATTTTTTATGAAAAAATAGTTAGTAGTATAAAAAAGTTCAATAAATTTATTCATATTAAAATTTGTACCTATAACTATCACCCTCCAATATCCCAGTGAAGAACCAAGAGTGATGATATGCTCTATCGCTACCGAGGCTTCTGAATGGGGAGGCGTTGGCTGAGCTATTGATGGGATTCTAATGGAGGGTGTGAGAGATGGTGTGGGGGGAAAGTTGAGGGTCTATTGGACGCTATAGGGAGGTATCATGATGGATCATCATCCATTGTTATGGTTGAGGGAACATTGACTAACATTAAACTAGAATCATTATAATGAATCCTACTTATCATTCCTATCTTTTAATAAATTATGTACACAATGACAATGGTAGTAACTTTTGTAAAAAAATATGTGAATTGTGACTATTCAATCCATGTAACCTATAATTCATTAATTCAACAAACCATTAGATGTTACTTGAATACCAATAATATACCTTAACATGTTTTAAATTCAAAGGAATATATATTTTTCCCTATTTATCATCTATAAAATTTCCAGATCATAATTTCTATTCTCTTATAGTTATAGATCACACTTTATGTTCATTGATTTTAATTATTTATGAGCATTGAGATGATGCTTTAATTTTCTATGCTCATTAAGAAATGTGAAGATAAAACTGTCAAAAACATTCTTTTAAATATGAACAACATCAATATTATGCCATAAAAAATTATATTCATAATATGAAAGTTTAAAGAATATGCTTTTTTCTTCCATTATTGTATTTTGATTTCACTTAACGATGTACTTAGAACTCATTTCCCGCTATCATTCAAATGATGCACCTTATAAGTTCCTATTTCAACATTTCCAATTTTTTTTAATATTTCAGAACCTATTAACAACTTTGGAGGTGGTCTATGATCAATAGAACCATTGAATGTTGATTGTTCAACTGAAATATATGAGATACATCGAGAAATATTCAATGGAATAGAAAGAACCATTTTTTTCTATGTGGTAGTCATTCAGGCTCAAAATCAATGTTTTAAATAGGACAATCCAAACCCATATAAGTGTTTCAACTAGATAAATTCCAAGTCCAAGGAATTCACTAATGTTCCACATTAGAGAATCTTTCATTTTGATCATTTTTCTAGAAGATAGGTTATATGTCTTAAAAACGTTTTTCAATAACTGCTGAAATTCTTTAATTAGTGGATGCAAGTATACATAAATACTATTTCCAGACTTTTTTTTATAGGAATAATAATCAAAATTATAAAAGTCAATTGTTTCATACATATCCACAAAGACAGATTATAAGGGATCAAAACAATTATCCTAATGCTATAACTAGTGATCAAAGTGCCAAGTGGGTTGAATCCATCGGTAGCCAATCCTAATCGAACATTCCTTGGATTAAATGAGAAATCTATATGTAATTAATCAAATTTATTCCACTATTATGAATATATTGGATATCATATTAACCCATCATTATTATTATCTATAGAATTCAACTTCATGTGTTTGGAAGTTTTTTATGACATGAATAATCTTTGTAGTCAAAGATTTAAGGGAAATTATCAAAAAAACATTTGAAAGTGTGTTCCTTTTCTTCTTTTTCATAGTAGTATGCTGATTCAAACTTCCAACATCACCCATTAGTTTCCATCAAGAAGAAGAATTTTTTTTCAATCTTTTCTATTTGAATCCTCTCACTAATAAAGCATACAATCATTAAGAGAAAAATGTATTTCTGTATAATTCATACCAATAATGTTAAAAACTTTTTTCATATCATAAAAATAATTAGGGATATTTTCTTCATAAAATGCATAAATCAAAAATTCCAGTATCATCGATGCCACCTTATTTTTAATTCCACTTAGTCATTTTATATGGTATAAATTCAATAGAAAAAAAGTTTTTAATATTTCAAACATCAATTATACAACACATTATTTCCAAAGTCAACTAATCCAAGAAACACATTTTACTTCTCAATAAAGTTTTATCTTACATTAATCTTTATAGAGTCCAGAGGAGGATCCAATGATTTGTTACAATCTTGATCTTGTTGTCCTATAGTCTCAAAAACATCACTTGTCAAGTTTTTATTTGTAGCACCCACAACTGGTTGTTTAGATATGTTTTTATGTTGATATTGGTGTCTTGAAATTCCAAATTCATAATTTATAAGGTTTTACACTTTATTTTCCATTATTTACAAAGTTGAGAGCTCATTCTGTCGATTGACATCGGTGATCAAACTTTTTATAACGTTCAATTCTCCACGCCAAATCAAACACAAATATTGAATATGAAATTTATTTATTATAAAGTGTTTATAAACTTCATCTCTCTTGAAACATCTTCTAAATTTACATTTAGGACATGAATATCTTATTTTACCATCAACGTACTGATTGGTAATGGAAAAATCTAAAAACTCCTCCAAACCATTAGTATACCTAGGTGTGTTCCTCAGTAATGTGATCCATCTTTTATCCATATATATGACAATGTACCTAAACTTTATTAAAAAAATTAAAAAACATAAGTATTACAAAGTAGGAAAAGAGATAAATGGAAGTGAAGAAAACACAACCTAAGTAGTCATAATAAGTTTCATATAAGTACTAGAAAAGTCAAAGTAAAAAAAGGAAATCACTCATGGATAGTATTATATAAATAAAAGAAAAAGAAAAATCATACAATCATTAATTTAAAATTTTAATAATGGGAGAAACAACATAGGGTCACTAAGGCTAGGTGAACCAGGTAATTATCTATCACCATATTAGTGGATTTATTGTTCTAACACATCTCTATCTAGAGGGGGTGTCATATAATTCTTCACTAGTATTTCTAGTGGTGATTTAAGATATTATATTTAGTATTCCACATTTAATTTTTCCTTATTTATGGATAGTACATCTCAAACCAAATAGATTGGTTTTAGAATTACCTAATAGTTCTACTACATTCCAATAGAGAGTATTTGAAGATGTTTTATTTGGATTGAATAATTTGTTATTCCTTGATTTTTATGTTTTAATCATAGAAGAGGATATGACCTCTTCTTAGTCACCTATCATATTGAATAAACCATTCCCATAAATATAAAATGATGTCATAAATTTCTATAAAGGTACTATAATAATGGATTTTAGTTAAAATGATTTACACTTTAATATTTTTTATTCCATCATGTACCCATAATAAGAGAACAAAATTTTTTACATTGTCACATTCAGATGAGTATAATCCATGTGAATAAAGTTGTCTGATATAATAAAGTTTTCATTTTTGAAACAAATCAAGATCTGAAAATTTGATGAAAAATAATTGGGAAAAACATAAAAATTTTATCCAACCATTTGAAGATGAAATAAATTTTTATTTATTTGATAGATTTTACTATTTATTGAATGAAAAAGTGCTTGATACTACATCTCTTGCATAGGAAGTGTAATCCATTAAGGTAAGCAACCCAAATATATTTTTATCTTTAGTATGTCCTTTAAATCTACAATTAAAACCCTTGCCAAAAATATTAATATATGTATTTCTAATAGAGAGAAAAAAGACACCAATGGTAATTTAAATAAAATTTTCTTTTAATAAAGAACAAAATTTGATAGATATTTTGAGGGAAAATGCTCAAGTTATAGCTTTTAATTAAGGAGTCATTCCTAGAACAATTTCAAGAATTTTTATTCGTATTATTTTATTATAAAGTGAGGAAATGCATTTAGGTAACCCCAAATAAGACTTAAACCAAAAATTATGGAATTAGTTGAGAAGTAAATTAATAAATTATTGGAAGATTAAATCTTTCAACCAATTTCTAATTCCTAGTGGGTTATCCCCATTCACTTAGTGCCCATGAAAATTGGATTACCCATTGTAAGGAATGAACAATTTGAGTTAATTTCTATTGGATTAAAAAAAAGTTTGAGTCTATATTTATTATATAAAACTGAATCAAGTAATAAGAAAATATCATTTTACCATACCATTTTTTGACCAAATGTAATAAATAATGTGAAAAAACTCAATACTTATTTATAGATGGATTTTAATGGTATTTTCAGGATTCCATTGCACCTAAGTACCATGAAAAGACAACTTTCACTTTCCTTTACGATATTTTTTCTTACATAAGAATAATATTTGAACTATGAGATAAAATAATTACATTTCACAGATACATGGTAATCATTTTCATTAATTTTATTAAAGTATACTTATCTATTTATTGACGATTTCACTCTCTTTAGAATTTACATTAATCATTATGTGGAAAATATTGAAAATATTTTGAAAACATGTGTTGAATAAAATCTTTTTTTTATTTTGAAAAGTTTATTTCATGGTTGAAAGAGGAATTACACTTGTACAAGTAATTCTACAAAGTTTTATTGAAGATTATGAGTCTAAAATTAAAGTTTTAAATGAATTACCTTGTCCAACTTAATTGGAAAATATTAAATACTTTTTAGGACATGGAGGATTTTATAGAAGATTAGTCAAATATTTTAGTAAGATAACCCAGTCACTATCTAGAATATATTTAAAATATTTTGAATTTATTTTTTATAATTGTTATAGGAATAATTTTGATGAGTTAAAGAGTAGTCTGATAGCACATGTAGTTATCCAACCAACTATTATTGTCTAGTTTTTCCTACCTAAGAACCTAAGCTTTCTCATAATATTTAGAAAATAATAATAACCAATAACAAAAAATATTTTATTAAGCATTAAATGAACAAGTCTCTTTACAACACATATAATCATTTAGAAAACCAAATAAAGAATCAAGCTTAAGGTTAAAAGTCACTATTTTTATTATTATACCCATTTACATTTAGATATTTATGTATATAAATATATCACATTGCACAAATTCACATTTTCTCAAGTGAATGTGTATAAACAGACACGTATATGTATACTTATGTATATGTGTTGAACATATATATATATATAAAGATATTTTAAAAAAATAATACTTTAATAAACATTTTTAGAATATTTGATAACCCCACTTTCAAAACCAAAACCTCTCTGAAAACATTTAACTTATTTATTAAAGGTTTTTTAGGCATTTAAAAAACATTAGATGTGAAAAACGAATTAAAGAAAGATTTTAACAAACATTAAATTAGATACAAACCTTATAATTGAAATCAAAATCAAGCAAAACTTGATTTAAAAATCAAACACCTTTGGAACATATTTATTATTATAATTTAATATACAAAGGAAGGATGAAAAATACAATCAAGTAATGTTCTAATATTTAATGACCCAAAACAAAGGGTACCTTACCTGAAACTTGTTGTCTTTGAAAATGGTGTCACTGTACCACCATAAAAAGTTATAAGACACCCTAGAAAACAAAGTGGAAACTAGAAATCAAGAAAAAACTAATTAAAATTGATCCAAAATGGAATAATGAACTAAAACAAAACCTATAATCAATGGAGAAATGACGAGGCGGTGATGGGGAAGGGTTAGAGACGAGGTGAAGCAGTGGAGGGGTGATGACCAGAGGGATTAGTGGAAGTGATGGTTTGAGGGGAGAGAGGAGCCATCAGCTCAGTCTTGGGAATGGGGAGCCTGGGGATAAGGGGGTTCACAATGTGGTTTGGGATTCGGGGGAGTATGGAATAAAGGGGGCTGATGATGATGAAGAATCCCAACAACAAAAGATAACAAAGAATCCTAACAGTGAAAGGGATAGGGTTTGATGGGCTTGAGGGAAAAGGGGGCGGGGGTATAAAGTTTGGGGAGGGGGGGGGGGGAGGATTGGGGAAGAAGCATAATGCCTAAAAAAATTAAAATATTTAGTGGTGGTTTAAAAAAACACTACTATATTTTGGCATATGTTTTAGCAGTGACTTATTAAGCATTCACTAAAAAATTCCACTGATTAAATTTTTTTATGCAGTGTGATAATTCAACCCTTCAATAGATCCCAACAATATATCATCAAAACACATCATGGATCACATAACAATCCATAACTAGTGAAAAAATGTACTTCCATGTCAGTGTTTTTACTTTTTCATGTTGGTTTTAACCAATATTTATATAGACAATGTTATAAATAATAGTTTCGATGTTAATTTTAATAAAATAGATGTTTAAAAATTCACTAAAATAGAATTTAAGGGGTATTTAAATGTTCTTTTTTTTATAAACCGATGTTGAAAATTTATTTCCACATTGTTTTTAATATCAAATTAACATGGAAAAGATCTCATTGAAAATTCCACATCATTTTTTGATAAAACTAACATTGAAATTAATATTATTTTTATCATGGGAAAATAGATTAAAACTTTCAATATTGGTTTTTATAGAAATCTGAATTTGAATGTCCACCTATAAAAATCACTTAAGGATTTCAATATCATATTTTATGAATAACCGATGTTGAAAGTCTAAATAATTTTTTCTAGGTGGACTTTCAATGTTGGTTATCTGTAAAATCCAATGATGAATTCTAATTATTCTTATTCCTCATCGATATATAAAACAAAAAACATAGATATTTTATTTAAAAAAACATTAAATTACGTGTCCTAAAATCTAAAAACTTATAAAAGAGCATATATGGTAGAGAAATAAAATAAATTGTAGAGAAAAAATTGATAAAAAAAATAACTTAAATTAAACGAATATTATCTAAATAGTAATTTTTCAAACTATTATAAAAAGACACATAATTGATAATTGATAATTTAATCATACTTGGTTTTCCTTGAAGCATTACTTGGATACCATTAGGTTGATACAACTTTAAAATGAATAAGGTAGAATAGTACATATGTTGAAAATTATAAACTCAATTCACTAAGAACCACTATAGGGAATACAAGGAAGAAAACTTAATAAAATAGGTAGAATTTTAAGTGTAAAAATAATTAATAAAGCTAAAATTGAGTAAAAAATTAGATCACAAAAATAATCATTCATAGTTTTCATGTATGGTTAGAGAAGTTAGGATTCAAACTATGTGACATGCTCTGTAATTGTTTAGTAAGTTGAAATCACATGTTTTCTGAATTTTTTTAATAATTTTGATTATAAGATTTTCTGAGACATGTTGAACACTAAAATTCACCTATTTAGGGTGATGCTGAGCTTCTAAAAATATATTTTAATTATTTATAATCATTTTATATCATTTATAATTATAAAACTTTATAAATTACATGGATATTAAATAAATTAATATTTAAATTTCATATTTCGTAGGAAAATCAGTAAAATTTAAACCCAATATACTTATTTAGGTATATTAAATCAGGTTCAAAATTGAATTATTGGTTTTGAATACATATGTAATTGAAACTAATATATATCCACCAAATATCAACTAAATATCTTAAACCATCTTAAAATGATCAATTTAATGCTAATTTAACAAACCAAACATGTACTAATATGAAATTATAGTACACACCCCCAAAAAATCCAATTAAAATAGTTTAAACTCAACCATCAAAAAAGGAACTTTTTAAGAACAAATTCCTATCAATAAAGAACATAATTATAATATAACAAAGAATAATCAATATTAATTTTATAAAAAAATAAATCCATTCATCTTAATACCCCATTAAAATTAAGAATCCCAAATAAAATTACTTCCCCTTTTACTCGATTTAAATTTCAAAATTCTTTAAACTAAATCTCAAATCATTTAAATATATCATTAAACTAATTAAGCATATTCTAAATTCTAAAGACTAACTTTTAACTATAAATTTTAATTAAGAATCAACTTATGTTTTCAATACCTATTTTTTGTATTTAAAACCAATTATATTTTGAGAACAACTTATTCGAAACCCATAAAATACTTTTTACTTTATAAGATATTAAAAAAATTATCTTATAAAATAGAGAAACCCAAACACTCATGGTATTAATAAGTTATTTCAAAACATTTTATAACTCACTTCTATATATATGTTATTAAAAAAAATTACTCATATATAGATAAAACATAAATTTAACCCAACCAAACAGATCTTTATAATTGAAAATCTATTTAATTTATCTATACTAATTAATTATATAGTCAACCAATTCAACACAGAAGTAAAGAAACTTTTAAAATATAAAACATTCTATTAAAATAGTTAAATCAATGATATCAAACACCCTTTATAACAAAGGAATTTATTTTGAACACTTTTAAATTATAAAATTTAATATTTAACATAAAAAATTAAAACAAAAACTTGACACCCATCAAGAAAATTATCAACATTTAAATATAAATAAAATAACATGATATTTACACAAATACATCCTTTCTAGTTAGTATTAGAATTAATAAATGAAAAAACTAATTATATACAAAAAACCATTTTAAATAAAACCAAAATGATTATATATTAAGAAAAATATTCTTCAAATTATTATAAAATTCAGTATATTTAGATACTAGAATTGACACATTTATTAAATTTATTTATAAAATGTAATAGCTGGGAAAATTTTATGTTTCTCATATTAAAATTCATAAATTTTATAAAGACAAGCATGAATAGAATTTTCCAATTTTAGCCATTAAATAAAAAATTAAATAACAATAAAACCTATAATATAATCATGGTTCATTAAGACTCAATTTTTCTAATCATAAAATATTTTCTATATTTATAAAATTCACTCAATTGTAGGGTTATATATAAATTATTCGTTATATTTTTGCAAAGGAATTTATGGAAAATTTCTAGTTCTAACATAAATAACTAAATCATATAAAAATTTAATCACATATTTGAATAAATTACTAAAGATTTTTAAATTAAAACACTTAGTTACTTCCCAAAGAAAACTAAATAAAAACACTCATCACTCAAAAATAAATTTTAATCAGTTGGTGCATATAAGAAATATAACTAAAATCATAATTTCTAGAAATATAATTTTCAAAATACTTAATTTACATGAACACATATACCAATTTTCCTTAAATAAAAAAGTCTTTAAACAACATTAAAAAATACTAAAATATAGAAAAAAATGAATCCAAAATAAATATAGAACAGTTGGTTTGAAATTTGATGACTCCTTTGAGAATATATCAAAACATGCCTTGGTTAATGTCAGAGTAACTATGTTTTATGAATTTACATGTGTGAAATTTTCATTTTCATATCTTAAGTACCTTTAGTTATGTAATCCAAATGAAATATATAGAAATAATAACTCATTATTATCATATAATGATACTTGATAACCACTAAAATAAAAATAATGAAATAATTCATGATCCACATCAAAATTAGAATTTATAAAAAAATACTCAAAAATATAATAAAAAATATAACAATAATATGCTGTGAAATATAAATGATTTTATTATAGAAAAAATGTAAAAATATAGTATTCACCTATCATTTAAATAGAAGAATCTATGTAAAAATAAAGAGTCAAACATGATATCATCCATACATTTTTTATAAAATTAATCAATTATATTAACATTACTATAATGTGAAATGTTCTTTATTCAATGGTAGTAAAAATTGAAAAACTATAGATCAAAAAACAATATAGTAAATTTTGAACTATGGAAAAACAAAATAAAATAAACTAGGAAGGTTCTAATCTGAGTTTTCAATGAAATAGAATGATTGATACCATTTAATACCTAAAAAATTATTTATAAATTTATATAATATTATTGATTCTTATATCCCTATATATCAAAAGGGAAAAGGATACCAAATTGAGGATTAAAACAAAAAAAATGAAGATGAGAGTAAAAAAGATAAACTTAAAACCACATCACCTTATGATTCTACATAACTTGAAAAAAATGTTTACATTGTAAATGATATGAAAGAAAGTCAACATAAAATTATCAAGAAAAAGAGTAGAAATAATCGATGAATTTTGATAGAAGTAGAAAGCACTCTGAGAGAAGAAGTCATACCAAGATAATGTAGAAGAAGGAATCAAAACACTGAGATAATGCATTTTAATACCTGAAAGAAAAGAACAACCCTATAAAATCAAACACAATATACTAAATAAAAGAAGAAAACAATTGGAATAAATACACATTTATTTAACTTTAATTTAAAGAGACATACCTTAAACATCTGAAACCGGTAAAAACAAACAAAATATAAAAAAATTAAGAAAAAAATATTGTATAATTACTCATTTTTAAACTTAAATAAAAAGATACATACCTAATAATTTAAAATTTGACTAAACATAAAAGTATTTTGAAAATAATAAACCTATAAAAAAACATAATATATAAATGATAAGAATTTTTTTTTCAAATCAATATTTGTTTAATTTAAATAAAATATAAATACATTAAAATTTAGATGTTAACCATATTTAAAAAATAGCTTAAAAAATTCCAATATGGGTATGTTCTTTATCAGTATATGAATCAACATAATTGAAAATATATAATAAACGTGAATGTTATAAGATTAAAAACTGGAATTTTTTTATTTAAAATATAAAATCATTAATATAACTAATCATATGAAATTCAATCAGCATCCTAGTTTTGATTATTTTAAACATGAATCTTAAAACAATATAACTACATTCATGACCTTTACATTCATGTACCAATAAAAAAAATATAAAAAATAATAATTAATAACAAATAGCTTATAAAAAAGAATAAAACTATATTGTTTAACAATTTTCAAATCGATTTATATAGTCTTCATAATAAACTAACTTAGAGAAAAGAACAACCCTGTAAAATCAAACACAATATAACAATAATTAAAATTATAAAAAATATTGGTATAAATACTCATTTTTTTAACTTTAATGAAAATATACATACCGGATAATTTAAATCACAATAATACTTAACAAATAGTTTTCAAAAAAACTACAAATATGGGTAAATTAATCATTCGTATATGAATTAGAATAATTGAAATCTATAATAAAAATGAATGTTATAAGATTAAAAAATATTATATTTTGATATAAAAAATAAATTAATTAATATAACTAACCTTATCAAATTCATTCATTGAACTAGTTGTGATTATCACATACATGAATCTTAAAATTATAAAAAATATTGGTATAAAAAATCATTTTTTTAACTTTAATTATAATATACATACCAGATAATTTAAATCACAATAATACTTAACAAATAGTTTTCAAACAAACTACAAATATGGGTAAATTCATCATTCATATATGAATTAGAATAATTTAAATCTATAATAAAAATGAATGTTATAAGATTAAAAAATATAATATTTTGATATAAAACATAAATTAATTAATATAACTAACCTTATCAAATTCATTCATTGAACTAGTTGTGATTATCACATACACGAATCTTAAAACATAATAACCAAATTCCATTCTTTCTTTTTGATGATGAAACTATATTCATAAAATAATAAATTGATAATCAAAACCAACACACACACACACAAATATATAATAAAATATTTTCCAATATAAAATATATTTACCATTACTTCCATGTATTGGATTGTATTTGTATTCTTTATCGAGAAGTGATCTTTGTTAAATTTTTCCACTATATTCATTTTTATTTATATAAAAAAAAACATGTATGAATAATAATAATTAAAAATAAATAACTTATAAAAAAGAATAAAAAATAATTTTCTTAAAATTTGTTAATTTTTTTACAAACACCACTTAATAAAGAGAAAAACCAATATAGTGTGAATTCATTTTGATAGAATACACCTAACATCTAATGAACTCTAGAATATAAAATGGTCAAAATTAATGGAATTATAATGAATATTAGTTCATAATTATCTTAGTGTTCTTACCCATCAAGGAATGGAAAAAACCATCACCCAATCATAATATTTAATAATATCTCACATATATATCTAACTCTAGCAGAAGAATTCACATATTGCACATCTGTTGAAATATATTCTCAATATATAAGACTATAAACACATGTGGTATCATTTTGAATAATAAGTATTTATAGATACCTAATTAAATAAGTAATATATTAAGTTACTTTAAATCATATTTTTTTTAAATAATGAAGAATTGAACCATAAATTCACTTACATGGAAAACAACTATAACACAGGCATGCCGATCTCATCAAAAATTAACCAGATCTATGATATCTTTTTTGAAATTTTTAATGGATAGTCTCCTACACATATATCAAATGTCATCCAAAACACCTAAATATTATCCAAGGAATAAGAAACCTGAGATAATATTTTTATCCCATTAGAATTATTAGAAATATCTGAAATTTCTAGTTCCTAAACCTTTTGTTTCTTTTTTACTAATTATTTTGATTTTGGAAAGTACTATAAATATTAAATTTCAGAAAATGTTTTAAGTAATTTTAAATAAAATTTAAATAAAATTTTAAAAACAATGCATACCTCATATGTTAGATAATGAATAAGGTCAACCAACCAAAGTAATAAAAATAACCTATACAATATCCAACTATGGTAACCTCCATAGAAGACAATGATAGTAGAATAATTATATCAATAATATCATGTACTGATATTCTTACCCAAACCAACTTGATTGTATAGGGATGTAAAAAATCCCCAAAAATATACATGAATCTATATGCTATAAATTATACACGTGGATCTCTAGTATACAACTCACAATATAAGGTCAGGTTTGAATGGGGAGGAGGAGGATATGAGTAGGCATGATGGGAAAGCTATATAGGTTTCGATTTTCTAATTAATTATTCAAACATAGCATGCAAAAATGATTGAAATTTATGACCCATAGATGATTTCAAGTCTTTCAGCTCATATTTTAAGGAATATATTTCTGGTCTCTTTATTTCTAGTTTGATATCCAAAACAATTCCCAATGTTGACACTTTCATCATATCTTTTTACACAGCTTGGGTGCTCTAGATTTTCTAAGTAGTATATAGGATGTCTATCCTACCATCAGGGATAAAAGTCCCATATGTTTCATTATCCTAATTTTCATCCTAAAATGATAAATTAAATTGGTATATTAGTGTTGTTAACTTTAAAAATAAAAACATTCATGGAAAATAAAAATTAATTTCTTTCAATTAGGTCATCTACTTATTTATATTTCTCTATAAGATACATTTAATTGTTTTCATTTCTCTCTCTTTTCCATTTTTCATAGATAATTGGATGAGATAGAGGATTGAACTAGGCATCTTCCGAACTACTACTAGATTAATCTATTAATGAAGAAAACTTTTCTACAATCATTTTATCCTAAAAAAAAGATACCATCCATGTGATAATGTATGAAGGTAGACATTATACAATTAGATCTCTTGATGGGATCTCATAGATTCCCATTTCATAAAAATTAACTAATAAGTAATTAGGTAGTATAATTTTTTTATAATATAAAGTAATTATTATATGATAAATGATTCATCAAGTTGGCTGGAAATAAATTTCTTCCATGTATCTTTATCTAAAATACCATACTTAAGTCATGAGTTTTCATTACATAACTTCTCAAAAACATAATTTTTTGTCAATTTGGTTTTAAAAAATCTCTGTTGAACCATTAGTAAAGACAAAAATCTTTTCTTAATTTCTTTTATATCCTCAAAATTGAATTTCATCTGTAATTGAATAAAAAAAACAATATTCATTTAAAATATATAATAATCTAAAAATGAGATAAAAAAATGAATTGAGATATTTTACAATTATTGAATCCCATAACTACTCTTTGTCCATGTTATCAATATAATTCTAACCAGGATATAAAATGATAATCTTGCAACGACTCTTCATAGTGATATAACTGGAAAATTGAATAACATTTGGGCTAGTTGGATTATTATTATTATCAAAATTAATATGTATTATCTATTATCTATGATCAAGTGACAATTTTTTTAAATGTTTAATCCCATGTTTTCCTACTCTAAAAGATATTTCTCTATAGAATAAGGAGAGGAATCCTATGTAGGAGGCACATCAGTAGTCCTGCAATTATTTTTTATAAATTAAACACATTCTTTCATTAAATAATTATATTACTAAATATTTAATAATATGAAAAAAGAAATATACAATGATAAATGGTCCTCTTATTTTTACATCTTCCATTGAAATCGAAAAATGCAATGAAATTTTGTGTACCATCATGTTATTAGAAAAGTGATTATTTAAAAACCATGGTTACAAAAATATGTACGTAAAAAAAATATTATCACGCATGTGTAAGTTTAAAAACATAATAATTATGTTATGATTTGTAACCAATAGATATACATGTTAAATAGTTAAATATAAATATTAATTATAAAATCATAGTAACATATATAAATTTAAATATCACAATTATAAAAAATTGTTTTTATATGTGAAAATTTAACCAAAACATAATGTGGTACGTCCATTTTTCAATGAAAAAATGTTTAACCACAACTATTTAATATGAAATTTAACAAAAAACCATATAAATAATCAATATATAAATATAATTAAATATTAAATTATTAATAAAAATAGTTTTTTTGCAGATTTAAATTTAAAAAAGAAATAAAATATAAATATTAACTTGAATAATCAGAAGAGTAATTTAGTGTTTTCCCATATCCCTTTAACATGATCATTTCATACATCATGCACTAGGTCTGCATTATAGTCATTGTTATCATCCAAAAATCATGTAATATATGAATAAGCCACATATAAATCTACTAAAAAATTATCCTCATCACCCAAATGAATTCCTTTCCCTTGAAAAATGATGTACCACTGATCATTTGATGGATCAATGACATTAAATATTTTATTTACATGATTAACCATGATAAGTGGTTCCTCTTTGCAACTAAATATTTTCAAATCAACCAGTTGAAACCCATAATCATCATGTTTCCAAGCACTATTACTATCAACCGTGTTACATTTAAACACCATGAGTCAAAATTTAGTATAATTTAGTTCCCATATATCCTCCAGAACTCCAAAGTTTTTCATTGATGTAGAAATTGAGTTATTATCTTTTTCACTTGAAAAATGAAGTTCTTTAGTGATTACCATTATTCCACTATTTTTAAAGGTACTATTATCATCCTGAATTTTTATGTAAAATATATAACCATTAATATAAAAACTTGACCAAGTTATTACATTAAGCGATGAACCCTACCAACCATTTCAATGTTTCTGATGTAGATATATCTACGATAAATTTCTCATTAAACCATGAACAATTTTTCTATGATCAATCATCAACTAGTTTTAATTTATTTCCAAATATCATAACTTTAATTTAGAATTATGTGATCATATATATCGTTGAACCTCAACTCTATTTTTCAAAATGTATAAATATTCCTGCATCACTTCATCATGTGGAATGAACTTTACCTTTATTCCTTGAATCCCTATACCTTCCCTATCAACTACTATATGTTGAGATATATGGAGACAAATATATTCCAATTCATAAAATTAATCTATAAAAAACTCAATCACCTCTTATAATACATATTTTTGAACAATAGAGGCCTCTAGTCAATAAGTTTTTTTTAACACATCCCTTCAAAATTTTCATATATCTTTCAAAAGGATACACCCAATGTAAATAAATAGGCTCCCATATTCTTACCTGATATACCATATGAATCAAAAGATGAACCATTATATCAAGAAATAAGTTGTAAATACATATCTAGATGAAAAAGTATAAGTGTATCTTTATTCTCTAATACATCTAACAAATTTGGATCAATGAATTTTCTGTAAATGTAATTTAAAAAATTACATAACCTGATGAAATTATTTCTGATAGGTTGTGGAAATATACCATGTAGTAAGATTGATATATGTTGTTTCATTAATACATATCATCCATGAAATTTCATAACTATTAATTTACAATCAATCAATGAAACCAAATTCATTACATTTGAAGAATATCTACCAGGTACTTTAATACCATACAAAAACTGAAAAAAAATATCTTCTAACTTTTTTTTAATGTGTGAAAAAATGGTGGTAAATATGTTATGTTTCATTTTATAGAGGGATCTAAATCTAAACATATTCCCATGTATATCAACTAAAATATAGCATAAAATTAATCCTTTCTCTTTCCTTTCATGCCGAAAAAAGTTCAAATCAAACTATCACATATGTTTTTCTCAACATACAAAATGTCAATGTTATGTTTTATCTATAAAAATATACAATAAGGTAGTTTGAAAAATATAGACTATTTATTCCATATATTTTTTTGATAAACAAAAATTCCTTTATTTCAGAATGTGAAATCAATATTTTATCCCTATTGTAATATTCTTGAACTAATTATGGTTTTTGATGAATACTATATTCTTATAAACCATTAATTTTTTAAAATCTATGATAAAGATGATAAATTCTCAAAAATATTATATGTCTAATGTAATATGTCTTTATTCAGTTTTAAAATTGATAATATGAAGTCACTTTTTCAAAAATTGGACAAGATTTTTGTCCCTTAACATTTTATCCAAATATGATTCGATATGCATGAAGGTTTTTTATAATGGACATTATCATAACATGAAAAAGAAAATATTTTTCTTGTATTCATCAAAAACTGTAACACCTATCTCCTAAAGAAGTTTCAAATAATCAATCAATGGTGAATGATACACATAAATATCGATTTAAACCATTTGGAGTTAGAAATCATCAATATCTTGATAACATATTTTTTTATTCATAAATATCTATGGGTAAAACATGTAAACTACCAAAAAAAATAGGAAATCAAATATGTTCACTATTGAGGATCCAATATGAATTCATTTCAACTTTACATAGTCTCATTCAGATATTTTTAAATTCACTTCCCAAATAAAGAAATTTTTTGTCAAATATATTCCACTATGGTGAATCAGCATGGCCACATATGTTACAATTTGAGATGTGCCCAATCTGTATGCCATCATAAACTTTTTCCATCTATTGAATTTTGAAAAAGAATCCCAAAATGATTAATTATTATGAGGTACCCAATTAATTTAGAGGGAGGTTTTATTCTGGTACATGATAATGAATCAATGATGAATTATGGGAATTATTGGAAGGAATTATTAGATGGTACCAAATTTCTTCGCAAAAGGTTTGATGCTAGTACGTGAGAATGAATCAAAGTTGAATTTTTCATCCACTTTATAGCGTGTTGTCCTAAATTTAGAACATTTTGATAAAAATTATCATTCATTCCTATACAATACGCAATCATTAGGTAAATCATGTATATTTTCATACCCAAATACCATTGAGAATACTATTTTATTTACCTCATAATTAGAATATGGAAGAATGTTTCCTTCTAGAAGTAGCTCATTTAGAATTTTAATAAACTGAAAGAAAATTTTAACACTCCACCCATTTTATTATTTCAAGTTAACAAATCTCAAAACAGCTAATAAGAATATATATTTAGTGCAACCTTGAAATAACAGTTTCTGAAAATATCTATACAGTTATTCAATAGTTTCATTTTTTTGATGTCTTGAACTCTTACATCATGGATTAATTCTTAAATATGATCCTCTATCTCATTATGAATATTTTCATCAACATTATATGTTTAATTTTATATTATTTCACCATTAAAAATCCAACATGTATAATTATGGATAAAAACATAGAAAATGAGATGATCCTTGATTTTTATGGAATTTAACTTTCTCTTATACAAACACTTCACGCATAGATAAAAATTTAAATATTTGTTAGAATATTTCATTTAGTAAATTACAAGAAATCTTCAATTCCTTTTTCATATTAATCATTGGATATTTATAAATTTATCAAATTATGGTCCATTAAATACCTAATATCATAATATAAATGGTGGATATATTAAAAATATTTAACATTTAAAATATATAAAAAATAGATAAATTTTAAACATAAAAACATACAATAAAAAAAATCAATTATTGATGACAATTTGATCATAAAAAACATTATACATAATGATAAATGCATATTATAGAAAAATTATCTTCAAAAATAACAATAAATTATGCATAATTTATCTTCGAAAAATTATTCATAATTTGTCTTCAAAAATTAAAAAAAAAACTAAAAAAAAACTTATACATAATTTATACAACATAAAAACATATAATAACAAAAATCAATTATCATAAAAAAAATTATACACAATTTATTTGAAAAAAATATCATTATAAAAAATTAAATATAAAAAATAACTTATAAAAAATTATTCAAAATAACTACTCAATTATACACAATTATACAAAAAATTAAGAAAAATATTGTACGAAAATAACTAACTAACAATTATCATAAAAAATGATACAAAAAATGATATAAAAAATTATACAAACATTTATAATTTTTTAAATTAAAAAAATTATATAATTTTTTTTTGAAAAATATCTTAAAAATAATTTTTATAACAAAAAATATCATAAAAAATAGTTAAACATAAAAACATATAATAACTCACAAAAAAATGTGATAACAAACAATTAAACACAATTTATTTTCAAAAATAAAAAATATAAATTTTTTATATCTCAATAATGAAAAATACCTCATAAATTTTGATAAAATCAATCAATGTATATGAAAATTTAGTGAATGCTGTAAGATTGAAAAAATGTGTGTATAAAATAAGTAAAAAAAGAACTGACAAAAACCTCAAATCACGGTTGTGGGTTTACCAAAATAGACTGAGAATCGTGGAAAAAGAATTATGGATCAAATATTCAAGAGAAAGAACATAAAAAATGTATTAAAGTTAGTTGTAATATAATATCAAAAGTTGTTGAAGGTTGTTGAGGCCATCACCGCTGTCGTCTGTTGAGAGTCAGTCGGGAGAGTGGGTCTTGAGTGAAATAAAAATAAGTATTCAACTTGTTGCTATATTTTTAGAGGAATTTTAACGTCGGTTTTCTTTAAAACCAATGATAAAGATTTTTTTTTAAAGTTATCTATTACATTAGTTTAAAAAAAAATTTATGTTAAAGAGTTTGAATTTAATTCCATTGTTTTGAAAATCGACGTTAATTTTTTAGTAACGTTTAGCAATGGTTTTCAAGAAAATCGATATTTTATGTTATTGAAAAGACATTTTAACATTAGTTTTAATGAAAACCGATGTCAAAAGTCCCTCCCAATTATTGTTGACATATATTTATTAAAAACCAACATCAAAATTCAAATTCTAAATCCTATATTTCTACTTGTTCATAACGGATTTGATCTATCATTCTGGGTGAGAAAATATGCAGAGATCTAAGGAGAAAGAGGTGAAACAAAGACTTACAATTGATTTTAGAGTTCTAATACACTTTAATTAATTAAAACCTACCATCAGATCCAATGAACATCCAATAAGGATTAGGGAAGGAGAGGAGTTTGAGTGCATGGGAGAGGAGAATAAAAATAAGAGTTTCGAGGGAAAATTAGAGTTATACTCTAATTTTCATAAAATTTAATGCATGTCTCATGACTAGGCCATGTAGTTTTCCAAACCATACACCAAATATTCAAATTATAATATCTAGAAACTATCCCCACACATTGTTGGATTTCAAAATTTGATGAACCATGAACCAATTGTGCATCTCCCACTACCTCCACATTCATATTTTCTCTTGGCATGTGCATGGTTTGTAAAAAATGTGTTCCAACCATGCACCTAACCATAACCTATTGAACGGTTTCTTGGAGAAGTTTCATGGTTTACCCTAATCATTCTGAAAATTTTAACCTCCATAAATTATTCAAAAACACTCAAAAACCATTCAGAAAATCCGAAAACTCAACCTAAGTATTATATAATTTCCAAATACATAATGAAATGGAAAAGTAATTAAAAAAAAGGTGTTAAGTTATCCATACAACTGGTCTTTCTATCCTCATAAATTTAGATATTGAAGTTTCTTTGGAAGATATTGTGCCACTATTCTAGAATTTCCCTCTCACAATCACATGTATCTTCTAGAATCTAACCATGCTACCACATGAATCTTACAAAGCTGATACTTTTCCCACCCAAGAGTTTCTCATATCTATCCAAAATCTATATCAACACATGAATCAATATAGAATCAGGTTCAAGATCAATACGAACCCATCGAATAACATAGTTAGGATTAGGATGCTACTTCTTCAATTGAGATACATTAAATACATTGCACACAGTGATAAATCTTGGAAGTATAGAAAAATGATAAGAATAATTACCAATTTTTTAGATAATCCAAAAAGGGACAATGTATCAAGGAGAAATTACAAATTTCATAAATAAATGATGATGTATTACCCTTATAGAGACTCCAAAGAAAACATTATCACCACATCAAATGATAATGGTCGATGATGATGATTAATATATAACTTATGATGACTCTGAACTATAGCCATTACATTCTTGATCATATAAATCTTATCTATCATCTCATACATTTTTATAGGTCCGGTAAGTGAAGTATCACCCATTTTCCACTAAACAAAGTGTATAATGATAAAGATGACCATACAAAGGTTAAAAATAATCCATATATACTAAATCTTGATAACTGTTATTGTATAATAACTCTTATAATGGTATATGATCTACCCATGAGCCTCTAAAATACATAACACAAGCTCTACAAATTTATTTCAATGTTTTGATCATCTATTCAGATTGAACATCCATTTGAGGATAATAAGATATTATCATAGTCAATAAGGTTTTGAGGGATCACTATATGAATATTCAAAATCAAGATGTAAAATAGGGGTCCCTGTCAGATGCAATTGAAACTAAAATGAGGCACAACACTACTAATTCATGAATATAGAGTTTTGAGAAGTCATCCACTTTGTTCGATTCATGAATATGAATAAAGTGATAAAAATTTTTGAGCCTATATAAAATCACCAATAAGGCATTCTGTTTCTAAACCATTATAGGTAGACCTATGGAAAAATGAATATCAATATGGCCCCATTTCCATATGGGAATAGGTAAATATTTAAACATACCAGATGGTCATTGGGGCTCCACATTGAACAAATCATAGGTTAGGTATCTAAAGACTTACCCCATGACTCTTATTTTTATACTATACCACAAGAACTGTGTTATTATTAACTTATAAATATTATGAATTCTAGGTTGAATAAAGCATCCCGATTGATGGTTTGAAGAAAGAAGTTACTTCTTATAAATAGTTGTAACCACAATCCAATATCTAAAACTAAACA
Organism: Viscum album; assembly: GCA_963277665.1. Classification (NCBI taxonomy): domain Eukaryota; kingdom Viridiplantae; phylum Streptophyta; class Magnoliopsida; order Santalales; family Viscaceae; genus Viscum; species Viscum album. Next base: position 659,507,818 of record OY728138.1, read on the forward strand.
TAAATCTCTCCTATAACATCCATCCCTCAATGGTTTACACAATATTGAGTTTCAACCTCATGGTTAGACATTCAAGATTAGACATCAGATAATATTTAACCTACTCAATAAAATCAATAATAAGAGAAACTAGAGATAAGCTATAACATCACCTTGCTCAACATAATCTAGATGCATACTAGCTTTGACCATCAGCAGTTGTGACTGATCTAAATTATCTTTAGTAAATTGACTATATGAATTCCCACTCAATGCATCAATGATTGAATTTCCATTACCCAATGTATACATCAATTAAAAGTCAAACATATGAAGGTATTAAATCTATCTCCATTTTCTTAAATTCAAATATCTCTATGAGAATATGTTTTTTCAATATTTTAAGATCTATGAACACAATAAACTTATCACTAAAAATATTATAATTCAAAGTTCTAAAGGAATGAACTATAGTAGCTAACCCTAAATCATTTGTTTGATAATTATTCTCTTGAATCTATAACTATATTGAACCATACACTAAAACATGATCTCTCTACATGATAACACATCACAAACCCAATCTGGATTCATTACAATAGACCACATAACCTCATCCAGATTCTAAAAATTTAAAGATATGTGTTTATATAAGACAAACCATAAGCTCTTGAAAATATTTTTGTCACTCATCACTCTATTATAATGGAAAAAATTTCTTTATCAAATATTTCATCTAATATTAAAGTCATGAAACATCAAAAACAAAGCATCGATAATAATATACTATGTTGACAAAACTGCATATCTGAAAGCCATTATATAATGGTTTCCAATACGTAAAAAATTTAAATGTTGCTGGATCTATCAAAACTCCTCTTTTAGAAATGATTTGGCTTAGTAAATCTACCTCTTGTATTTGAAAATAACACTTTGAAAACATAGTATAAATGTTATATTCCCACAAGATCCCAAAATCTATTCCAAAGTGTTGTTCATGATATGCCTTAGTTATAGAATAAACTAGAATATTATCAAAGAATACCACCATAAAGGAGTAAATATACCTTTTAAATATTCATCAATGAAATAAACATTAATGTTGAATTTTTAATACCAAAGGGAATAACCACATATTCATAATGTACATAATGACTTTGAAAATATTTATTTTGAATATCCTCTCCCTAAAATCATGGTTGGTGATACCCTAATTGTAAATCAATCTTAGAGAATCATTTGGATCCAATAAATTGATCAAAATGATCATCAATTCATGGAATAAGATATCAATTATTTATCATACTATGGTTTAGTTTATGATAATCCACACAAATGAGAATAATCCCATCTATTTTATTAACAAAAAGAACTACTGCTACCCATTGATACGTACTAGGTTGAATGAACCCTTTTCTTACCATCTCTTCGGAGAAGACATTTAGTTCCATTAATTCCATTGGTACCATCTTATATCATGGAATTGAAATTGGATTGGTTCCTAGTCATATGCAAATCATAAATTAAAATACTCTTTTAGATAAACACCCCTAGATATTAGTAGGAAATATATCTTGAAATTGATCCAAAATTGTTGGAAAATATCTTTGTTTGATCAAATCTATAATTTACAAAGTGACATCTATTAACTAGTAAAATATATTCCCAAACATTGGTATGAAATGTACTATATAACTTGCGTTCATATATCAATATCCTTTAATGATATGTTCAATACCATCAAAAGATTTAGAAATAACCTATCGAGCATAAAAATCGATGTGGGACATAAATTATGTCAACCAAAAAATTCTCAAAATAAGGTTAATGATTTCCATATCAAGAGTAGATAAATCACAAAAAAATTATCCTCATCGATAGTTGTATAACACACTTCACACTTAAAGGCTTGAAACTCTCGTTGGTCAAGGGTTGTTTGAAGTTTCAAAACATGAGGCATTATCTCAACATGAAATCCTCTATGGTCAAGAACATAAGAAACAATAAAATACTGGAATTCAATAATATAAAACAATAATTTAATGAGATTAAAGTTTATGATAATAGTACTTAATACCATTAAAGGACCAGATTGATCATCTATGACCAGTTACATAGAACCATATAGCTACATACTAGGTTTTCCTGATAATACTTCATTTCTCTAATGTGGATGTTATGAATAATAAGGCTTTTGTGTGAAACAAGAGTAACCCTTGGGTTTTTAGGGAAATTAGCATTACAAATTTATCGAACTATATAATCATAAGAATCCTAACATATGTTTGAGTAATTTCCATAAATCATCCTTAGATTCTCCATACAATATCATTTTAGATATCATAGCTTTCCAAAATTATATAATTACTATAGAGGTTCCATGAATTAATTATTTATATAATCATAAGATCAATACTTATAATATCCTACTTGATTACTGTGGTGTGTTGTAAAGGATACTGAACCAACAAGCTATTTTCCCAATGTCTTGTCTTCTTGAGAATAATTCTCCCTCTTTCGTTTCTTCCTCATGTTATAATTCCCACTTGTACTCATGTTGGTAAAAGTGTTTCTATTAACATAGGTTCCAAAAATATCATTTTCCACTATTTTTACCTGTTCACTATCTATATATAGTTTTCAATATAGATGAAAACCAACCTAGAGAATAAGCTATGTCTCATCCCTGCCTTAAATATCATAACCATCAAGTTATCACTAGTGGAAACTATAGTGATCCAAAATTTTCATGCAGAGATATTAAATCTTATTAGGTGAATATTCACTTTATAATATAATGATCCATTTGAGAATGATATAAGTATAATTACTTTGGAAAATTAGATACATAAACAATTTACTCATAATTAAACTACATTATCTCCCACTAAGTTATTCATAACCAGAATGCTTCTTATACATATCATAAATAATACCATTCTTCATAAACTGGGGAAATAAAATATAAGAAAGTGTGAGCTCAAATTCTCATTAAGGGAAAACAAAGGATATGCCAATGATCACATAATCATTACACAAGTATATGATTTTGAGAACATGAGATTAATATTTGAAAACCATACTCTACATGTCATAGATCATAATCTTGAGTCATATCAAAATGTTTGGAAGTTCATATGACCTAAATAATAAATGAATCAAAGAACATGATCTATGAGAACATAAAATTGTCATAATACATAGTTTTTTTCATACAAATAATCATAGAAAATTATTTCCTTAGTAGTCAAGGATTATTTCCAATACTATCATAGTGGAATGGTTTTAATCCCTAAACCATCATAGTAGTAAAGTTTCACTCCCAAGAATATCACAGTGGACAAATTCCCTTACTTAACTAGGTTCACTACCGATCATAATCCTATTCATCTCATGAGATATTAATTTTTACCCTTTGAATTGGAGGGAGATATAGGTCCCACCTATCACATAATGAAAATAATGCGTATGTGTGCCACAAGATCAAAAAATATTCATAATATATTAACATATTAAAACAAATGGGATTTATTAACATATTTTCATATCATAACCCATGGAAAATATATGGGTGTTAAGAAAATTTCATTAATCATTCAAAGCATAACCCGTGGAAAAGAAATGAGTTTCATAAAAATATTGTCATCATAAAATTAAACCATTCAGAGAAAGAATAAGTAAGGTATCACTAAAAAATATACCTAGTAAATCTTAAGTAACATCAAATAATTTCATATTATATAGAAAATTATTTTAAAATATCCCTTGGATCATTTATTGAGAAAAATATCCTTTATAATTTGAAATCACTTCGTTAAAATATAAAATAATCCTAAATACTATGGAAAACGTTTTCATTTAAAATAAACCTTGAAAATTGTAAAGGAATCATTAAATCATTGATTGTTCATGACAGCGGGAAATAAAGTTCATGCTTACATGTTAAAATGAAGATTCCTTTCACATTTTCAGTAAAATTTCAAAAGTTCATGGTCTAGAGAACAATAAAGAAGATTCATTTTAATTTTCTTAAAAAAATAAAAACATGGGTACATAATTATTTAATAAATAATCATTGAATAGTTTCAATTTTTTTTCAATCTTTTTTAGAAAACATTGTTATGTAATAAATATAATCTTCAACTGAAGAGAGAAATAAAGTCAGTTTTCCTTAGAAAATATTTTGAACTCTTGAGTACCTAAAGACATGAAATAAAAGGAACTAATTTATCCTCATTAAATAAATACAGGATAAGAAAATTAATGAGGTTCTTGAGATATATATCATATGACTTCATCATTGGAAGCATATTCTTAAACAATCTCGAGAAATAATGAGATTGTAACATTAAACCCTTACCAGTTTGGTAACTTTTGAATCATAACCCCTTGAAACAAATAATAGAATATGTACATATAAATCCACTTAAAATTTATAATAATAATAATAAAAGACATTAATCAATATTATATATGACACATAAAAGAAACAAGTGGTGAATAATGCATGTGTGTCACAGAAATAAATGTGAGATGAAAATACCCTTACATGATTTGGTAACCTTTGAATTGTAAGTACCATGAAAGAATAAAATTAAATGAAACATTAAATATATTAATAATAAATAAATCCATGATATAAAATTTCAAAGGGTGTGTATATAAATTTTATAAAAAAATATAGGTGTATAACACAACATATGTCCCAAAAAAAGACAATTTGAGAAAAAAAATCCCTTACCTCAAGTCTCAACTTCCTTCATACACATTCAAAAATATTATATAATAAATATAAATTTATTATAAATAAATTAAATAACCATACTTATATATATGATACCATATATATTTTTCTTATGAAATTTTATTAAAATATATTAATAATTCATTATTAAAATCTTGTTTTGGGTAATAATTGTTTCATTTGTCATATTTGTTTTGGTTTGGTAGTTTTGGTCCTTATACATTGATTATGGTTCCATAATCTCAACAATTTTAATCATGATAAAAATATAATATATATTCATTATATTAATATTTATATTCAACCATAAAAGTTAGATATAGAGAATGAATTACACCGTTCACAGAGACGGTAGGTCGTTCATATGTATGGACACTCTTTCCATTCCATTGATGATCTAAAAGAAAGAAAGGAAATAATATATCAAATTTATAAAATAATTTTTATTTCATATATATATTACTTATATCTATTAAATCTATCTTTATTATCATCCACATTAAAATAAAATGAAACATGAATCACATTGATTTGTGGAGGTAGTTTTCCACACATATGAACGAGCAATGATATTTCTTTTCAATAGATTGAAAGGTAAGAAAATTCATATGATATTGAAATTATAGGATTATAAATATGTATTAATTATCATATATAATAATTAAATCTATAATTATCTCTATTTGTGATAGGTGATGAAGAAAAGTTAATTACATCGACTCGTGAGGCAGTATTCTATTGTACACACAATCGATGATTTTGTTTCCCATTTGATCAAAGATGATAAGGATGCATGTTATTAAAATTACATAATAAAATATTATTATAATTTTTATAGTAATTATATTATATCATAATAGTTGAATAATATTTGAAGGAGGTGTAAGAACAAATAAAAGGATAATTCCTGGTTAAGAGTTATACATCTTCTTCAGAGATCCAATTTAGGTTTATATCTAAAGCATTATTAGGAGGGTTTAATAATCAATATAAGTCCTCTAGAATGTGTTAAGGGGTTTAATGAATGTTTTTTTAGGTATTGACATAACCCACTTAAATTTTGAGTGTGGAGAGGATACGAGAGGATATGTCCTTTTATAAGTGGGGAGAGGAACCCACATAGAAACTTCATGGAAATTTCCTAAAAGAATGAAAAATGATAAATTAATTCCAAGTTAAAATGATTCCAAATAGAAATGAATTATAATTAGGGATATTATAAGGTCGAAATATATCCATAAAATTGGATTTATACAAGTTTTATTGGAAATATTTCTGTTATTTTTTGGTTTAACCCCCAATAATCCCGTTTTAACCTGAACCATGGTACTTAATATTTATATTTTTTACTATTAAATAAGAATAAAAATTAAGTTTAACTTTTAATATAATAATAATTATTATTATTAAAAAAATTTAATCAATTTTCCAAATTTAATTCAAATAATTTGTTGAATTGAATTTCAAATTAAACACACAGATGCGATGAGAAAACATTTTCCAAAGAAAAAGTTTTCATATGTATAAAAAACATTTATATCCAAAATAATAATGAAATTGATTAAAATGGAATAAATTTTAAAAATATTAAATTATTGACATAATTTTACTTCTAATTTTTTTTTAAATTATTACTTTGTAAATTATTTAAAAACAAATGTATTTTTCCATAAACATCATTATTTCTCATTATTCATTAAAAAATTAAAAATTTTAGAAAAAGTACAAAAATTTACCCTAAGATAATTTTTAAATGCTGATAAAAAAATGAAGTTCATTTTTTCATATAAATTTTCTAAAAATAGAGAAAAATAATTTTATTAATTGTTCACAAAAATCAATAATAATCATTTTTTAGAAAAATGTATTCTTAAAGAATATAAGGGATACTTAAAAAGTGAGTATTTATTTATCAATATATTTTATTTATATAAAAACTTTATACTTAATGTTCAAAATTTGGTTATTCCTATTCATACTAAATTTTTTACAACAATTATATAAAGGTCATACTTAACTAATAATATTAATATTATATTGAGGTTTGTTAAAAGTCGGTGTTGGGTGTAACACAAGGTATTAAAGAGATTAAATTTATTAGAAAAAAATATATTTCAAAAAATATCATTGAGTTATATTATTCACCCTTAAAATGAATTTTTCCTTAAAAATCATATCATTCTAATAAAAATAACCGAGGATACTTATATGTCATCATATCCTTATATTCCCATTTAGCTACTTCTAGTCGGTGGTTTCACCGTAAAACTTTGACCAAGTGGGTGGGCTTATTTCATAGAACTTTCTCTCGATGATCCAAAATCTCAAAATGTTGTTCTTTATAGGAAAGATCGTGATCTAGTATTATGATTTCTGAGTTTAGTACCTGTGAAGGATCATGTATATACTTCTTTAAGAGAGATATATAGTTTACATCATGGGCTTGAGAGTGTTTTAGCGGGTGAACCAAGAGATAAACTACTCTCCCTACTAAACCAAGAATCTAAAATAGGACAATATTCCTTAGTATCAACTTTAATTTCTTCATGATTCTCAAAACCTTCTTCCATATAAAAATTCATAGAAAATACTTATCACAAATATCAAAATCTAGATCATGATAATGATTTTCAGCATAATTTTTTACCGACTCTAAGCTTCCTTGATGTATTGCAGAATGAATTTTCTTTTTTACCATTTCCTCACCTATATCTAGTCCCAATAGTTTTATTTCTATAACTTCATCCCATCACATTAGAGCTTTACACTTATTTCAATATAGATCTTCATAAGGATCCATCTTTATTCTTGAGTAAAAGCTATTATTGTAAGAAAACACAACTAAAGGAAGGTGTTGATCCAAAAAACCTTTTAATACCATAGAAACATATCATAACCTATCCTCTAGAGTTTTAATTGTTCAATCAAAATTATTATTTTTCTGAGGATGATAAGTTATGATGAAACTCGATTCTATATCCAAATCCTATTGAATACTTCACTAGAACATCGAGGAAAACCTTGGATCCTAATTATATTTAATAGAATTTTGTACTCCATGTTACCTTACCACTTCATTACTATATTTCATGGTAATATAATCAAGTGATAAATATTCTATGATAGTTATGAAGTGTTCATAATTTATAAGATGATAAAATAAAACCCATATATATTGTTCCCTTTATATGTTTTGGGGAGTCCAATAATAAAATCTATGGCGATGTTTTCCCATTTCTATTATGGTATGGGTAATGGTTTTAACACCCCTTTAACTTTTTTCTAGTACCATTAACTTTATAATATACCAAGAAATGAGATATAAACTCTACAATATCTCTCTTCATTCCATCCCAATAGAAATACTCTTTGAAATATCTATACATCTTTGTACTTCCAGGATGAATAGAGAATGAAGAACTATGAGCTTTCTCTATACCATCCTTCTGTTATTATTTAATATCCACTTGGATATATGGTTGATAATTCATTTTAGAAATATAATATTTCCCCCCTTCCTTCAAAATTTATAGATTTATCCTTTGCAAATCCATAAATATTTGATATTTTGTGATTATCATACTAGAAAATCTAGCATGATCCTTTCAACTCAAAGCATTAACCACCTTGTTATCTTTCCTAGGTTGATAATGTATTTAGTAGTAATAATATTTTATTAGTTCCAACTATATTCTCTGGAACATATTCTACTCTTTCAGTGTGAATATTTACTTAAACATTTAATGATCAGTATATATATATAACACCATTATCCATAAACATAATTAATATATATATTTAATGAAAAAATTACCATAGATAATTCTAAATAATGAGTTGGATATTTTTTCTCATGAACCTTAAATTTTCATAAAAAAAATCAATCACAATATCTTTTTTCATGATAATTCATCCCAATACCTTATTCAGTGCACCATTATAGATTACTAACCCATATCTATTGTAGGGTAATTTAATAACATGTGAATTGAATAACTTTGTCTTTATTTCCTTGATATTTTTCTCACATTCATCTATCCAGGGGAAGTTGGATCCCTTCTAAGTTAACTTGGTGAGTGGTTTATATTGTATCAAGAAATTATCCCCAAATCATTAATAATATTCATCCAAACAAAGAAAAAATTAGATCTTAGTCACTGTGGTTGGTATAAGACAATATTTAATAACTTTATTCTTTAATGGATCCACTAATATACTTATATTGAGTTTAAATGTCCAAAAAATGAAACCGTTTGTAGCCAAAATTGACATATTGTAAAATTTTCATTAAATTTATCTTTCCTTAGTATATTCTATAAAATTATTAAGTGATATTTATGTTATTTCTTAATCATTGAATATATAAGAATATAATTTATGAATACTACCAAAAATTGATGAAGGTAATCTCTAATGACTCTATTTATTAAATCCATGAAGATATTTAGAGAATTAGTAAGTCCAAATTGCATCACTATATACTCAAAATGTGCACACCTTGTACATAATTTTGTCTGGGTTATATCCTCTTTATTGATCCTTAATTAATGATACAAAGAATTAATATAAATCTTATAATATTATTTATATCCACACAATTGATCAAACAAGACATCAATACTGGGTAGAGGGTACCTGTTCTTGACTGTGATATTGTTCTATTCCAGATAATCAATTTAGAGTCGCATCAATACATATTTATTCTAAAAAAAGAATATGTGAACCCTAAGGTGACACAATTGGATGAATTAATCCCTTTTAAATGTTCTTATAGAGTTTATTATTCAATTACAACAACTCGATCATGTCCATTCTATAGAGATTCTTTGAAATCGGTGTAGCACTAGGTATGAATTATATTGAGAACTCAGCTTCATGATTCATTGGAAGAAAATGAATCTCTTCAATAAAGACATCAAAAAATTCCAAAAAAATAGTAATATCATCATTGTTTTGTTTCCACTAAACTATATGAGATAAAAATCCCTTTTAAATGGGAATAAAGACACATAAAATGTTTGTTATTCCCTATGGAAGTTCATATTTATCATCTCACTGATAGATGATCATAGGTTGGGTTGGAATATCAAATTTGAATTCCATTTACTATAAATTAATGTGGGTTTTATGTATTGAAATCCAATCCATACCTAAGATAATATCAAATTCAACTAGAGAGATAATAATGATATTTCCATGAAGCATATTCCGACAAACTTGAACCAAATAAGAATCATAAACTTGATATGTCATCATTATACCATTAGGTATTTTCTATTATAATTCAAAATTTAATCATTACTTTGGAATCTTAATACCATTAAATAATTACTTAGATATAAAAGAGTCAGTAGATCCGGATTCAAATAAGACATTATCATTTTTAGAGTGGATGGTAAGTGTAAATTTCCCCAAGTCTTTATTGCACTCCTCATAAAAAATAATGATCTAATGAGATTTTCCTTCATCTATTGTAGTAAGATATTTCTTACAATGAGCATTATCATTAACCCTTGTATTTTTTAACTTATTAAAATAATGTCCATACTTCTTACATTTGATACACCAGAGTTTGGGTGGTGTATTTTGTGGATATTTTTCGATATTCACATCATTAACTAACTTCATCCTATCACATCAGTAATCGATTTCTTTATAACCTTCCATTCCAAACTTAAAACATTTACTAGTCTATTAATTACAATTTCCTACATTTTTCTTTCCACACTTCAAGCATGAATGAAATTTCATCTTCTTCTCTTTATAGTTTTTTGAGTATCCTTTGAATTTAATATTTATTTTCTTATTAAAACCATGATATTGATTGGTCACTTTAATCTCTATTTCCACCTTGATAGCACATCAAACAATTTTTTCATAGATACTGAAGTTCCTTATGGTCAATTCCCTTAAGATACTTGGTTTTAATCCACTAAAGTATTGATCAACCTTAATTTTAGTTTGGATGATAATGCAGAATCATAACTCTCAAGTCTTTTACAATTGTACTCATAGGTACCAACAGATTCATCATCTTTTTGATTTAACTCAATGAATTATTTCCATTTTTATACAAAGAATATTAGTAAAGTAATTATTAAAAAATAAATTCTTAAACTCATCCCATTCCATAGATTCAATTTCTTATTCTTGACTCATATTCTTGATAAGACTCCACCATTTATATACTTCACCTTCTTAATGATGGATAACCATAATGATATTCTCATGATCTGAACCCTGGAGAATGGAGAATATATTTTCAATGATACTGATCCATTTCTTAACAATTATTGGATTTGTGGAACCACTAAATTAAGATTTATGTTTCCTTAATGTTGTTCCCCCTTTTCTAAATTTGAATTTTAGTATGTTTCACAACTCGATAAAGTTGTGTGATCATAAAAATGATATTTTTAATTTTATATCCCATAACATTTTCTTTCCCAGGAAGGCAATAACTTAATTTTTTGTCATATTCCACATTAACATGATTATTTTGGGTTCCATCCATTAACTAAAACCAAGAACACATAGTGTGAGATATAATAATCATAGTGGGAAACCAAAAAATCATAAAAAATTTATAGGATGTCTAAATCATGACACCTTATTTTTAATCTAAGAATCCTTAGGATTAACCTAGGTCATTTGTGGTCATCATATATTAAAATCCTTCATTATGGTTTTTAGAGAGTTTGTAAATTTATAAAAACTATAACCTAAGAGTGTCAAAATAGATGTATAGAAAGGCCCATTATCATACACTAGGTGATGATCATGTCCATCTCAATATGAAATTTTCAGATTTATTACCCCTAGGTACAACTGTTCCAAAGAAACATCCACTTATATTATCTTTAAGTGGATGTAATTACTCAGAAACCACTCACTATATCCTTCTCCAATATTCTAGGACACTTTCATACACATAGACTTATCCTTATGGTTCTCATTAAAGTTTTCTCATTATAGATTCCAAAGGTTAACTAAACCTTTCTTAGATACTAACTATAGTGACCCAACTTTTCATACAAGATATTACATCCTTTTAGATGAATATTAACTTTATGAAATAAAAATCCATTCAATAATCATATAGGTCTAATGTGTTTCGAAACATGGATACATAAACTAATGGTTCATAAGAGAACTGCATCATCTCCCACTAATCCCTTCATAGCTTGAACCATTCATAGATAGATCATACATAATACCTCTATTCATAACCTATGGATATTAAATATAAGAAAGGGTTATATTAGTTTCTCAGTAAGGGTAAATAAGGGAGATATAAATTATCACATATTCATAATATGAGGATAATGGTAGGAGATCATGAGCTTAAAATTTGAAAACCATACCATTTTTGTCAAAGATTATAATCTTGAGTCATGGAATAAAGTTTGGTCATTCATAATACATGAATCAGAACATAATCAAAGAACATAATCCATGAGAACATTAACATTGGAATAATATATAGTTTTTTTGGCATACATATAAGCACATAAAATCATTTACACAGTAGTCAAGGCTCATTTTGAAGTCTATCATAGTGGAATGGGTTCACTGCCCAAACCATCGAAGTAGTCAAGGTCCACTAACAAGACTATAATAGTGGAAAAATTACATTACTAAACTCGGTTCAATCCCCAATCCATTCCTATTTATCTTAGGAGATATCAGTCATTACCCAATGCATTGGAGGTAGATATAGGTCCCACCCATCACATAATTAAAACCATACGTATGTATACCATAAGATCATAAAATACTCATCATATAAGAACCCATGAAAAGAAATGGGTTTCATAAACATTTCATAATAGCATAACACATGGAATTTAAATGAGTTTCAAAAAAATTTCATCATTTTATTATATTATAACTAGTGGAAAATAATTTAATTCATAAAAATTTCATCATTTAATCATAACATAGCTGATGGAAAAGGAATTATTTTCATAAACATATTTTCACAATAAAATTAATCCTTCTAGAGAAAGAGTAAGGATGGTATTATTTGATCATATCCCTAGTATAACTTAAGTGACATTAAATGATGTAATATTATATGGAAAATGATTCTTAAAGATCACTTAAAAAATTTCATGAGGAAAATATCTTTTAAATTTTTAAATTTAGTCTTTAAAATCTAAAAAAATACCAAATAATAAGAATTTTTTTTTGAAAAAAACATTGAAAATTATAAGGGAAGCCTTAAATCATTGAGTGTTCATGAAAATGGGGAATACTGTTCATGTTTTACATGATAAAATAGATATTCTTATAACATTTTTAGTAAAAATTTCAAAGTGACTCATCCAAAAATGACAAGAAGATTCATTTTAAGAAGTTTTCAAAAATTGAAAACATGTTTAAAATATATATTTAATAAATCATTTTTTAATGGTAAAAAATTTCTTTAAAACAATTTTAGAAAACATGGATATGGAAGAAAAAGAATTTTCGATCGAATAGAGAAAAAAGTCGGTTTTCCTTAAAAAATTATTTTGAATTATTGGGTACATAAATAGAGAAAAATTAAAAGAAAACTTGTATTTTAATGAAATAATGAGAGTATAATAAGATTAATTATTTTCTTGAGAGATATATCATAATATTTCATCATTGGAATCATATTCATAAATAATTATGATAAACAATGAGTTTATAACATAAAACTCTTACCAAATTGGTAAAATTGTAATCATAAGCCTCATGAAATAAAATTGAATAGATATATTTTTAAATCCCAGTGAAATTCATAATAAGAAACCTGAAATATATTCCTGGGTAGTATACACACCACACAAAAGAAACAAGTGCTGAATAAGGCATGTATCTCACATAAATAAACGTGAGAAGAAACCCTTACATACTTTGGTAACTTTTGAATCTTAAGTAAAATTAATGAATAACATTAAATGAAACATTAAATATCAAGGTAATAAATAAATTCATGATATAAAATTTAAAAGGTTCTGTATATACACCTCATAAAAGAAGATAGGTGCATAACATAACATATGTCTCAGAGAAAATAATTTGAGACAAAAATCTATCACCTCAAGTATTGAATTACATTGTATAAATTTAATCCTCCTGTATAATAAATATAGTTCTATTATACATCTATTATAGAAATATACTCATATATATCATACCCTATATGATTTACTTATGACATTTTCTTACCCATTTTTTTAACAATTCCTTGTCAAAATCACGTTTTGGGTAGTAACTGCTTCATTTTTCATGTATGTTTTAGCTTTATAGTTTTTGTATTTTTACATATATTAATGTTCCATAATCTCCAAAAATATTAATCATGTTATAAATATCATATATATTCATTATATACATATTTATAACAATCTCTAAAAGTTAAAGAGAAAAATGGATTACATTGTTCATGGAGATGGTAGACCATATATATGAATGAACAATGTTTCCATTTTATAAAATATAATAAAGAAGGAAAGTTAAATAGTATATCACTTTGAAAGAATAATGTTTATATCATATATGTCATATATGTCATATATATTCATTAAATATATCTTTATTACTATTCATGTCAAAAGTATGGCTTCTCATTATCCAAGTGCGATGACACCCTATCCTATAATCTTATTTTTGGAAGAATTTTAGTGGAAGGATTGCTCAATAGTCTTCTCTAGATAACCAGGTAGCTGTTTAATTCTTAATCTTCAATGGTGACTTTATGGACTCCCATTTCCTCTTCGATTCATTCGCTGGATTCATTTAGATTCACTACTTCTGTGAATCCCTTATTGGCCCCAAATATATTTATATCAAGTCTCAAATAACTTTAATCATTATTCATAGTTTGGTTCTTAGGTTGGATTCTCTTTGAATGGAGACTATCTGGTGTCTATCTAGAGTGGCAGTGTTAAAAGTTCCTTCGGTCGGTGGTGATTGGTAACCAAATTACATTTCTATTCTTGGATAATAATTGATCATCCTTAGACCTATTTGGATTTTTTATCTTTTTACTCAAATTTATGTTCACAATTTGGTGTTCGATGGGTGATCATTGGTTGGAGAATATCTGATGTCTCTCCCTAGCGGCAGTGCTCGATGGTCCCATGGGTGGGAGTGCTTGGTGTCTAGAAAACAAATTTGTTTTCTAACGGTGTTTGGGGGTTGTGTGGGCATGGTGTAATTTATTGATGGTGAAAATAGATTGATATGATGTTTTTGTGAGATAGGGATGATGTTAGTGGTCTGTCTAGACTAGATGGTGCTCATTGAGCCTCAATGGTTCTGATTGGCGACAACCAATGGTTGTGAATATTTTCTAGTGGTCTCTATCTGGTTTCTATGGTTCTTTCTAGTTTGAGTGACTATTGGTTCAAATGCGTGTTTATATCTTGTTGAGGACTAGAATTTGGAACTTTTTGTTTAATTGATGGTGCAACTTCTTTATTGTACAGTTGGGTGGGCGACCAAGAAAAATGTATGGTTGTGATAACACCAATCATTCAGCCATCTATCATCATCTAGTTGGATAGATAGGAACCCATATTTGATCTTGAATAGCTATTTTTCCTTAATTTGCGTTGCATAAGTTTGAAATTGAATTGATTTACTCACATTTACTATTAGGTGGGAAGATCGAAAGAGAGATTGGTGTGCTGGAACTTATCATTCAGCCCTCCCTTCACATGTATGTGTTTTTTGGAGGGGTGCTCTGCCATGTTGTGTTGGACCATCACGATGAAAATTATTGGAAGGGGGAGATGTATCATATTTTACTAATTAGATTACTTCAATATCTATTTGGGGGATGTGAATTTTTATATTAATTATCTTGTCATTTTCTCCCCATTGAACTCTTTGGACCTTTTTTGACTTTCAGATTTGGTTTATTAAAGGAATTATTACCTTTGTGATTGAAATGGGTTTCCACTTTCCCAATTATAAAAATAGGTTCTATTATTTTCTGATTGATAAAGGGTGATTTAAACTCAAACTATTAAAAAAACTATCCATTTCAAAATAAAATGAAAAATGAATCACATCGCTTCATGGATGCGGTAGTCCACACGTACACATGAGTGACTTTATGATTCTTAAATGGATTAGAAGGTAATAAGGTTGATGTGATATTATAATTAGGGAAGTATAAATATGACATGAATATCTTATATCAGCATTAAATCCATCATTATCTCTAGCCATTAGAGGTGGTGATGGAAGAAGAATTACATCAGCTCACGAGGTGGTAGTTCGTTGTACACATGATCAATGGTCTCATTTCCCATATGATGGAAGATGAGTTTGATATAGATCATGACACTAACAAAATAAAATTTTAGTACAATAGATATATTAATCATATTATATCAGTATGATTGAAGAATATTTGAAGGATGTGGGAGAAGAAATAAAATGATAACATATGGTTAAGAGCTATACCTCTTCTTCGGAGAGTCTCTTTAGGTTTATACCTAAATCTTTCTTAGGGTAGATTACTAATAAAAATAAGGAATAAAATATGTGTTAAGGGAATTAAAAAATGATTTTGGGTAGTTATTGGATGAACCAAAAACATATTTTAGTGTGTAGATAGGAGGATATAATATTTCCTTTTATAAGTGGGGAGAGGAACCCACGTGGAAGATACTTAGACATTTCCCAAAATAATCCAAAATGATAAAGTCATTACTAAGAACAAATATTCCAAATGGATATTTATTAAAATATGGGATAATATAAGGTTGAAATAAGCCCAAAAATATTATTTATACATGTTTTATTGTAAATATTACCCCTATCTTTCAGTTTAACCATCGGTAAACCCGTTTTAACCTTAACCGCTATAATTAATGTTTAATATTTTTTCTATTAATTAAGGGAATAAATTAAGTTGAACTTATTATATATTATTAATTATGATTATTTTCTTTCCAAATTAAATTCAATTAAGCGGCAGAATTGAATTTTAAATTAAACCTGTGGACGTGACAAGAAAAAGATTTTCCAAAGAAAAAGTACCCGCAAGTATAAATGTTTTTATATCAAAAATTAACATGATATTTATTCGAATGAACTAATTTGGATTGATAATAAAATAATTTTACTAATTTTAATTCAAAATAATTTTTAAAAAATCTATAACTTTTTAAATTATTTAAATAAAAAGATAGTTTTCAATAAAAATCAGTGTTTTTCACTACATAGTAAAAAATTAAAGTTTTCATAAAAATCCCAAAAAATTAAACCTAAGTAAATTTATACAAGTTGAATAAAAAAATTAAATTAATTTTTTAAAATAAAGTTTCAAAAATTATATAAAATTAATTTTATTATTTGTTCACAAAAATCAATAAAAATCATTTTTTGAGAAAAATGTATTTTCTAAGCATATAAAGACTTTAAAAAAAATTAAAGAAATTATTTATCAATAGTTTTTTGTCTAAAACCTTTATACTTAATTCTCAAAATGTTTTTATTCCTATTCTTACCACTAAGTTTAACTGCTAGGTTATAATGGTCATGTTTAATTAATAATATTAATAGAGTATCACAATTTAGTTAAACTTGGTGATGCGTGTAACATAACCTATCAAAGAAATTAAATTTATTGAAAACATATGACATAAAATATCAAGGTGATACATCTACTTTAGGAGAAAATATCATCACCCTCATGATTAAAGATGGATACTCTATCAAAATTTGATTTTCCTATTTCAGAGTAATGAAATCTATCATCTTTATGATATTGAATGTTTTGAGATAAAATTGTTTGTTAAAAACCTTCTAAAATCATAGACATGTCATGTATCCATCCTATTTAGTCTGGAAAATTATATCCAATCACTATCAAGAAATATACCCCGATATATAAACTACTATCTTCACTTTATTTTTCTCCAAGGTGCCCAAGAAATCGAAAATTAGATTTAACTTCCCTGTCAATTACTATTCCTACTTTGGAATCAAATCCCCTTCAATTATTGGTGGATTCTATTTATAAAAGTCCATGGATTAATTTTCATGGCATGGATGCAGATTCCAATTTCCCCTATATACTACTTGAAATTCCTATGAAATGCTTTGAATGCACTGTTGATTTACTTGTGGATCAAGTTAAACAAAATTTTTAGTTGCTTCCTCCTAAGGGTTCCTTAGTTGTTGAACTGGTTCCATTATTTAAATAACATAATAAAACATAAAAAATATTTTATAATTTTCCTGAAATAATGGTTTGATATTTCAAAATCATCAAATGAAATAATCATCATGACCCATTTCTGAAAATCATTAATCATAATATGGACAATTCATTACTAGTCATAAATATCTTTACTAATCCATGATATGCTATATTCATTATCTAAACCCATGATGATGAGATGAAAACACTTCTAAAAGTGTCTTAGAACACTTTTTATACCCAAACCACCATGGTAACTTGATTTTAATCATAAAAAGGATACTCATGTATTTTTATGAAATAAATTTCATGTTCTGACATTTCTAAATCCATGATACCATCCCAAGATGAAGGATTAATCATAACTTGTACCATTTGTATCATCCCACCCCTCACCTATTGGATTGGTAAGTGGTGGTGGTGCAAATGGACTTCAGTACATCCCCTGGACACTAAAGGCTTGAAATAATTTCTAAGGGCATAGAAGATTTCTGAGGGACAATTTTCCACATATGAGAACAACCTATAGAAGATAAAACAAATATAAAAAAAACTATATAATGCATGTAATTTAATACAATAAAAATCAAACCAGAAATAAATATCAGAGTATAAGATGAACTTTATAAGGTAAAACACTAACAAAATAAGTAAAAAAACTCAAAGACACTAAAGTGGTATCAACCCAGGAATCACCCAATCAAGACCCATGATCTGAATGGAATTAACACTCCCACTACATCATGATATATCACTAGAAAGGTTTTAAATCCTTTATTTACCTTATTCTTGGTACAAAACATCTACAAGAACATTAAATATCCCAAGTAAGGGGTGAGTATAAAACTCAATAATTAATCCCTAATACTTCCCAAAACATTCCACAAGGAAAAGAATAAGTTTTATTAAATTTATATCTATAAAAATATATAATTAAGGTAGTTTAAAAAAATAAAAAATAAAATAATTAAATAGTTTCCAAAACCATAACCACTTGGAATCATCATTCTACAACTCACACACACAAGCATGCCTAATGAAAGTCCAAATACTCATGAATGGTGACTCATCCCATAAAAAAATCATCACCTAATGGAATCTACCTCGATACACTTCGACATCATCCCCATTTACTAACAAATAAGGAACAACAATTTATTTTCATGAAATCACACCCACCACACAATCAAAGTTATAAAAAATAATTTATTTTGAAAATAAATTTATTTTAAGAAAATTAGAAAACACCTCATGGATAATATTTAAAAACAAAATATTTAGGTACTAAAAATAATAAGGTTATAAAAAAATATTAAATTATTTAAACTTCAAGCCTTCACATTCTAGAATAAGTAGAGTGGGAGAGAAACCACCTACCTCACAATAGTTTAAGAAAAAAAATATTGACATATGAAACCTCTAGATCCAGTCTTAAAAAATATTCCCTTTTATTAGATCCCAACAAGATATCATAAAAACACATCATAGAACATAGATCTATTTATAATTCACTATATATAATGTTTTAGGTTAGATAATATGTTAAGACATAAGGATAAAGATAGAAAATAGAGAATTATGGTTGATTTCAGATATCCGACACATTTTCATTCATCAAAACTGATCAACAGATCAAAAATAACCTCCAAGATTGTTTATGGTAGAAGAGGAGTTTTAGATAATGATATGGGAGAAGAAAAATTAGAGTTTTAGGGAAACAATTAATGTTAAAGACTAATTTTCTTAGTAATTAATGTGTGTCACATGGTTAGGCCACACGATTTTTGTCAAACTGTGCTCATAGTACTATCTCCAAGCCATCTACTTGCATGATTATCTACATAGTTTTAAAAATCATGAACCAACCACGATTATACAACTATCTATACTCAAATATTTTTTTCTATCATGAATATGGTTTGAAAAAATCATGTACCAGCTTTTGAATTTCCCAGAACCACTTGCACGGTTTCCTGAAGAAGCTACATGGTTTCCCATAACCATTATCAAACCATGTACCTCCAAAAACACTTTCCAACCATTCCAAAACCGTAAGTAAAATAAAAAAATCAATCCTAGTATTATATAAAATTAAAATAAATAATAAAATGATAAATAAATTGAAATATAGGGTGTTACAAGGACCATGAAAGGGTGCGTAAAAATATACCCAATAGAGAGATCTGAAGAAATGATAATAGGGTCATAGATCAGCACATAAAGTGGGCCAAACCATATGACAACCCAAAAGAACCAAGGTAACCCTGAAATAAGAATAATACACAACAAAAATCATACACATAAAGTCCACCCTATATAGTAAGGAGACTTGGTTCAACTCCAATTTCTCACTCAACCTCATCATGGGGATACCCCAAATAGGTTTCAAACCTCAAGGGAAGGCACATACCTTCTCAGCAACCATGATATATAAGGCCAAAACCCATAGTCTTTAGAAAGGGGAATGACATTATACACAACTTCAATATTCCCTAGGTGTCAGTATTGATCCCTCACCAATGATCGTACTTATGACCACGAGTTACATAAGAAAAATCTGCGGACATGTTGGGTGAGTAACTGAAACTACCGCCATGCCACCGTTCCCTGAATGAGGTCCCATGACACACCAATATCACCATAGAAAACATATAAAAATGATTTATATGCATCATAAAATCCCAAGGGAATGGAATTCCTCATAAAAAACTCACAAAGTAGGAACTCAATATCCCAAAATCACTCAAGGGTTAAATAAAAACATTCATCGAAAGAGTAACCACTATGTGAACCTACTCCTCTCTAGAAGGTGGAATAAGATGGAAATAACTAAATCACCTCACACTCCATAATCCTCTTCATGGATGAACCAAACACAAGGTTCGACCATCACCATCATAAATCCATGAAATATGAAACTATCATGAGAGACCCACTCCGCTCCAGTACACAAAACATAGTCAAGGGGATATCGACCGCTGAAATGGATCCATCTTTTCCAAATAACTGCTTCTAACAACAAGACAACACTAATACCATGTTAGGGATCCCACACCACATCAAGGGAAAAGTTCATCTACAAAGAGAACCATGACCATCCATTAAGGTATAGTATTTGCCTCATGAAGGGTGCCTATAGAAAATTATAGCCCGGTTTGGTGGAACCACACCTCTCCATATAGGGGGATTAAAACTCAATCAACTGAAAGGAACTTACTTGTCCTCAACATAGTACATGGGATTTGGAAAAAATATCTTAATCTATAATTTCCATAATTAATTATAAATAAATATAAAATCTTATGATCAAGTGAATGGGGCCATTGATTATGCATCACATGTACTATTTTATCTCCCTTGATCATAACCCGAGATGAAACATAGAAGAGAGAATACATCTATCATTTGAAACAAGACTCGAAAATGAGGATATATTGGATTAAAAGTGAAGGAAAAATATATTAATAATTAGTATCCAAGCCACATGCACCACTACCCACTCCAAGGAGCATGGAGATAAGGAGATATTTTTCCTTGAGTCATGTATCTATCTTGTTCCAATGAACTAATCTACTACAAATAGCATACCACTCACACTTGACTAAACACAATTGTATGGAACTCTAAATCTTATGATAAACCCATAAAAACCCATGATTCTTTAATGGTATAAATCTCTAAAGACACATGAGGTTGCTTGGACCAATTCCTGATTGTGTAACAGAAGATGTCTACATCCCCTGATCTAGCTATACTCCATCATCTAGACCCCATCTTTATCACCAAGGGTTGAATATCCACATCCATCCTTGAATAATCTCACCAATAACCTCTGATAGTGAATAAGACTTCACCATCATGTTAAATATTAAAATATAATAATAATGGGTTACTTAATTGTCCAAAACTATCACTAATATGAGAAATTGTGTAGAACCTAGTAAAAATGGTTGTACATAGTGTGTACAGGGAGTACACAATGTGTACTCCCAATCACCCATCGCTGGGTGTGTCCCTAAATACAACCTGATGTGTAATTCCCTTGTACATGTGGTGTTATTATCCTATATGGAATATGGGGTACACAGGTTTGTGGCTGTGTACTGTAGCCCAGGCCATGTCGTGTGACCCGATATGGCATGCACAATTACAAGCCATGTATCTCACATGGGGTGTCTAGATATGTATATAGAAAAAACCAATGTAGTGTACCCTAGTCCTAAATGATATTAATATCCTTTATAAACCGTATATGGACCTATTCCATAACCTAATATACACAAAAATACTACATGACATGTGTTCTTGAGGCTACACATCATGTAGTGGGAAATTCTAGAAAAAACGTTACATATGAACAATTGAATTTAAATCAAAATACATAGTTGTTGATTCAAAACAAAACTAAAGATAAATCACTAGCAATACATATCCCAAAATAAGGTCCAATAATAACTTTTAAGTAAAATGAAGACAAAATTATAAATAATAAGCCCTACTTCATGGTGAGTCACTATAGCATTATAATCACTCACCAACAATTGTTGATCTATGGGAATTCCATCCATATTGTCACATATCGACATAAAATTATGATCTAGAAATCCTTTAGTTTTGATCATATCTTATATTAAGATTTTATTGGGGTTTTGGGTGAAATTTTGATGTTTTTAGGGTTTTTAGGCTTGTTAATGGTTGGCACATGGTTGGGGAAAACCGTGCAGGTCATCCCTTGAAACTGTGCATCTTGTTTGGAGTGCTAGAGGAGAGTTCACATTTTGGATGAATTGTATGACCTTATCCTAAAATCTTACAACAGAGGATATTTGTGTTTCTCATGGTTGAACCATAGTTTTTTGAATCATTCATCTTAACTATGTTTCTCCTCTAGTATCACAGAGAGGGGTTCATGATTAACATATAGTTTTCCAAACAAAGAAATCAAACTATTCCATGATAATTAATTAATCCAAATATTTATCTTAAAAACAAAAGCACCATTTCTTGAACTGAATTTTCTTTTTATGAATTTAAATCTTAACTTATGATATTCTAATTGAAGATTTCAAAGATATATTTTCTTCTAATGACCAATTTTGATGGTTTATAGGGTGTAAGATCTATATTTTCAAAGGTATTTCTTTGTTTATCATCATTCTATCCTCACTTCTAGATCCCCCTCATTATGTTGAGATAATTATTATATCAAATATGCATTAACTAGATATAAGGTTTATTTGATGATCTAATGATGTTTTAATTAGATCACCCATTCAAAGAGTAAAAATTCATTATATTGGGGTTGATAATTGTGTGAGTCTTTGAGATATTTATGGTAAGTGGCATCCTTATCTTATCTATGGATCTTAGGGATCATTTAAAATGAATTTTATGTTATGGGATTCATGGTTTAAGATATTATTTTTTTTATTAGAGAAATTATCTCATTTTTTTGAAGATTATAAAGACCCAAAAATTTCAAGGAATTTTTTTTCTTAAATACTTTGGAATTTTACGAGTCTTTGGTTTCTGACAGCACTTGATTCCGAGGCCCGGTGTGTCCGCAATCAATTTATGAAGTTTTGTTAGGGTACATTCAATAAACGTACGTGTGAGATTTTATATATTTTGAACCAGTACTCGGAATTGAAATCCGAGGACACCGATGAACTTGCAGCGCCAGTATTCGCTTAAGGGGACCTTTATCGCAGTTGCGTTTTATGCGGGTCAGAAGTTATTTTTTTGGGGGATTTATAATAAAACAAATAAAATTGTGGAACACAATTTTATTTGATATCTAGTAGTTATATCCTACAAGGGGGAGGTTGTTGTGGGGGGGGGGGCACACCCACATAACCTCCCATGAGAGGATATTTGTGATGTGGGGCCCACATGAACTCCTAACTCCTCACATTCCCTCAACTCCCCAATTAATTCTCCTTGCATTTGTTATGAAAAATCCTCTTTTAATTGTGAATATTCACTTTCTTCCCCTCCCACCAATTAATTTTTGCCAACTCTTTTAATTAAAGACATCTTTAATTAATTAATCTAGTTTTGAATTATTTTGAATTGGTTGGCATTTCTTTAAATTGGGGGAAATCTAATTTGATATTCTCATAGAAAATATTATTTGTGGGGGAACCTCTGGAGAAATAGAAGAGTTCCCTCCTTCCACAAAGAATGACACCCTCTTCGACGAAGAACACCGATTCCATGAAGAACAATGACATGCCTTCATTATTCTTCTCTACAACAAGTGAGGAGACACCAATTCCTCCTCGGATGCTCCCCGACGTCCCCAGAATCGACGTCTGTTCTCTACGACACCATTCTCTGCGACACCATCTACCGCGACACTCGTCTTCTGTGGCTCGAGGACGTGCGACGTCAATTATCAAGGTAGGAGTTTTGTAAATTCATTGAGTGAATAAATTGTACCTCATTCTTTGTTAATTTTCGGAATTGACATTGGCTGATTGTTACCGCCTAACGCGGAGGGAATGGGCCAAACAAACACGGCCCGACGACCCTCTGGCGTTTCTTGTTTTATTTGCAATCGGGAAGTGGTGAAGATCGAAGGTGGTGGCCGCGCACAGGCCGCATGAGGAGGAACTGCGGACCGCAACCGCGGGCCACTCAGAAGACGAAGAACCGGCCTGCTAAAGCCGGCCGGGTCGAAGGAGGACCGCGATGCCACAAGGGGTGCTGTGCTGCGGAAGACCACGACCGGAAATCCGTGGGCTGCTTCGGCGGCGATCCGGACGGACGGGTGAGGAATCCGCGACACCTGAAGGTGTCGCACGGCTGGACTGCAGCCCCCCACCCCCCCGAGTGGGCTGCTTATGCCAGGGAGGCCGAACGGCTTCGACCGAATGGTTTGGGAGGGTGGTGCTGCCGGTTCGGGTAGCCAGGGGGTCGTGCCCCCCCTCGGACCGCTCGGCCAGCCGGCCGAGCTGCGCCTCTTCGGACCGGGCCGCGACCCTCGAGCCGGGGCACGCGATTCACTGGGCCAGTACGACCCTATTCTGGGTCAGACCCACTAAAACCGGTTTGACCCAACCCGCCAGCCCACTGGGCTTAACTGTTCAGGCCCATTTTTACAAAAAGGTGAATAACTTGAAGACCTTGTGTCTGATCGAGGTTCTGTCTACAACACTAGGACCCTCGAGATGTGGAAGTACTTTTTCAATACTCTAAGTGACTTTTTGAAGACTTTGGATAACAGCTGGGTTTGGAATGAGCATATTTCCAATCGGGCCCCTGGAACGGAAAATCCAATATCTCTCAGACCGGGCGTCCGATTGACGCGTCTTCTATCACGTCAGGTTTGTTTTGATGAGACATAACTTCGAGATACATCAACTCTAGATGTCATGATAGTTTATGTATCGACCCCCTTGGCTTGAGGAGCGGGCCTTCTCAGAATCAAGCGTACGTTGTGCGGGAACCCTAGAGCTAGCTGTGATTGCAACGACTACCGTACTGGAATCCTCAGTGGGTTTGGTGATGATGAATACCGTACTGGAATCCCCTGTGGGTTCGGTGACGAGGACTACCGTACTGGAATCCTCTATGGGTTCAGCAATGATGACTACCAAACTAGAATCCTCTATGGGGTCGACGACAATGATTACTGTACTTGTATCCTATGTGGGTCCGACAGTTTGACTTCTGTTCTAGTATCCTATGTGGGTCCGACAACTTAGCTGGACTAGTATCCTACGTGGGTCCAACAGCTTAGATGAATTAGTGACTACATTTGATCATCTCTATTACTTTACGAAATATTTATACCTGTGTAAGCTGAGTCTTGAATTTCAATCATTATCATCGATGTGATTGAATTCTTTCCTGTGTGGACTGGGTTGTACTTGGGCTCGAGAGTTGGAACCGAACTGGATTGATGACTTAGGTATATGTATGGGCATATACCTAAGTAGAGATGGTTGATACTTCATGATTGTATCTTTTATTTGTGGTTTATCCTTCGTGGATTCTGGGAGACCTTCGGGGGTCTCAGGGTCCCTACTGAGTATTTTTATACTCACCTCTGCATGGACAATGCCCACACTACGTTGTGTTGGATGTAGATGACGGACAGTTCTGAACATGGTAGAGGCTTGTAAAGATGGACGGTACCCCGAGGTGGAACACTTAATGAGACGTACAAGAAGCAGACGGACAGAACCGTTGTGCTGGGGAGACTATTTGTACCCACCGTTCAGGTGGGATTCCCAGAGGATGACTCGGTGGTTGCTGTTTTAATGTACTGTAGTTGTACTAGTTTTTCAGTTGTACTGTACTTTCAGTTGGGCTTGATTCTGGCCCATTTACAATTCAGCACTTACTTTTTATTCAGTATTACTTTGTGCTTACTTCAGCTTGTGTACTCTGTTGTGTTTGTTTACCATCACAAAGGCAATGCCTTCCCATTTTTTCAGGATTTACGCCTTTGGTGCTAGTCGCCAGCCCCTGGCCTATGGAAGTCTGGCTTGGGGTAGTCACGGCACAGGCCCCAAGGACGGGTCATGACAAATTTGTATCAGAGGGAGGTTCTACCATAGAAATCAAGACTCTGAACATTCCTTTCTTTGAAGCAATAGTGTTAAGATTTTTGAGTATAGTTTTCAGTCCAAGGAGTCCAGTGTTGGTGCAGCGGCCGATGTATCCATACACCAGGGCCCTGACCCCTGATTTCCAACTCAGTGCGTAGAAACACTAATTGCCTGTGTGTTTCACAAGTTTTCTTTGTTATTACATTGTGTCAACTCACCAGGTATATTGTTTTGACCGTGGACCACCTGTTTCTTTTCAGTATGGCCCGATGAAGGTAGCCAGCTAGGGTTCCGAGTTGCATACAAGATGGTAGCCCACCGAGCGACGAGGCCTCGGTGCAGGGCCCCATCACAGTGGAGGCACCAGCGGTAACACTACTAGCTGAGCCAAAGATACTACCATCCCCAACAGTAGAGATTGCACACTGCCTGAGTGCGTTGCTCGAGTTTCAGTGATAGAGGCCGCCCAAGTTCCATGAAGAGACCGAGCCTCAGGCAGCCGAGGATTGTCTGGAGGCTCTCATTAGAGTCTTCAGATTGGTAGGGATGCCATCCGACCTTATGGTGATCCTTGCTGCCAGTCTCCTACACGCAACAACAGGTAGATGGTGGATCTTGATGCTCCAGGTGCATGATGATGCATCTTTACTTTGGATAGACTTCGAGAGTCTCTTCCACTCGGAGTTTATTCCCGCCACCCTTCATGCGGTGTGGATTCAGGAGTTACTTCACCTGCGGCAAGGCAACATGACAGTAGCTCAGTACTTAGCGAGGTTTACTAACCTATCGTGCTACTCCACATACATGGTATGAGAACCATTATTTAGGGCATGGACATTTAGGCAGCAACTGAGGCATAAGATCAGGGCTTCGATGATCTCCCTCAGCATTCCAACGTAGGCGGGAGTGCTGGAGCAAGCCCTTCTTGTGGAGAGCTTTCTCACTGAGCTGACACTAGCAGCGAGACCCACCATAGGGAGACACGTTGTAGAGTCTTCTGTAGCCGATAATAGATAGATGTCACATAGATCCAAGCGAACCAGTTCATCAGGTGAGCGACCTCAGGATATAGGTTCGGTTGTGCGGGGCACCTGAAATAGAGCCAACTATCTCAGGAGAAGGCAGTGTTATTCATGCGGTGGGTAGGGTCACATGGCTCGAGACTACCCGAACAACCATTAAAATGAGCAGCAGACAGTGGAGGGACCTCCCATGCAAAGGCAGAGGTCCGACCGTGGTAGTCCGCATGGAGTAGGTGGATGAGACAGAGGAACTGGACGAGAAGCGGGTGGTGGATGACATTTTGAGGCTCTACCACCACCACCACCAGGAGGTCCACCCCGACTACAGGGAGCTGGCGGGTAGAGGCAGGCTCAGCTCCAGGAAGTGGAGGCTTACGACCACGACACACTAGAGATGATTTGAGGTACTATCTGTGTCTACTCCACCCTTTCGGCTGTACTTATAGACACAAGAGCGAGTGATTATTTTATTACCGCTTTCCTTGTTCGGAGCTCGGAGATTCTGACGGAGCCGTTGGATCCATCCTTACGGTTAGAGACTGCTATGGGAGCAGACTCTATGATTACGCACTAGTGCTGGCAGTGTGAGATTACTCCAGGAGGCGAAAGATCTGGCTGGGATCTTCTCATAATGGCGTCGAGGCCTTACGACATCATCTTCGGTATGGACTGGTTGTCTATAGTCCGTGCTTAGATCGACTGCATTAGGCGCAAGGTGCGGTGTGTCCGCACGGATGGGATCAGGTTCACCTTCACCAGCAAGAAGGAAGCCTTTGCAGCACAGGATGGACTTTCTCAAAGGAGAGGGCAGCCTATTACACATCAGTTGTCTAGTCTCATCCTTGGAGTAGTTGATGTGTGGAGTCCGAGTTTTCCTATTGTGGTAGATCATTATACTGACGTTTTTCCTAACGATGTTCTAGGACTACCTCCTCGCAGAGAGGTAGACTTCTACATTGACCTATACCCTGGGACAACACTGATATCTACTCCAGCATATCGGATGGCTCCCGCCGAGCTTCGTGAGATGCGGGTATAGCTGGAGGACTTTCAGGGGAAAGGATTTATCCAAACCAGTGTTTCACCCTAGGCTTCTCTAATATTGTTCGCCAAGAAGGTAGATGGGAGATTCTAACTGTGTGTCGACTACCGTCACCTGAATTAGGTGACTGTGAAGAACAAGTACCCACTCTCGAGGATTGTCGACCTCTTTGATCAGCTCAAGGGAACAAATTGGTTCTTGAAGATAGACTTCAGGTCAGGCTATCACCATCTCAGAGTTCAAGATGAGGATGTGTAGAAGATGGCCTTCAGGTGTCGGTATGGCCAATACGAGTTCTTGGTTATTCCCTTCGGCATAACCAACGCTCCAGCAGTGTTCATGAGTCTCATGAACAAGATCTTCCAGCCTTACCTTGATCGTTTTGTCGTATTCTTCATCGACGAAATACTAATTTAATCGACTACTGAGGAGGAGAACGCCTACCACTTGATGGTTTTACTGGATACACTATGAGAGCACCAGCTTTATGGTAAGCTCTCGAAGTTCCAATTCTAGATTCGAGAGGTTCAATTCTTGGGACACGTTATCTTGAAGGCGGGAGTTGCAGTGGATCCAGTGAAGATCGAGGTAGTTCTTGCTTGGGAGCCACTGAGGAGCGTGACAGAGGTGCAGAACTTCCTGGGTCTTGCTGGATACTTTCAGAGATTTGTTCCAGACTTCTCCAGAGTTGCAGCACTGCTTTCAAATTTGAAGAAGAATGGGAAACCATTAGTGTGGTCAGATAGATTTCAGTAGAGCTTTCAAGGGTTGAGAGAGAGATTGACCAATGCGGCCATCTTGAGGCTATAGGAGGAGGGCATTGGGTACGCAGTATACTTCAACGCATCATGGAACCGAGTCAGGTGTGTCCTGATGCAGGAGTGAGCATTGATCGCGTATGGTTCACAGCAGTTGAGGTAGCACGAGAAGAACTACATTACCCATGACCTGGAGTTAGCAGCAATGGTCTTCTACTTGAAGATGTGGCGGCACTATTTGATGGGAGAGTGCTTTACAATCTACTCTGACCACCAGAGTCTCACGTACATCTTTTCACAGAAGGACATGAACCTGAGACAACGACGATGGCTCGAGTTCCTCCAGGACTATGACTTTTAGATAGTCTATACTCCTGGAAAGGGTAAAGTTATAGCTGATGCTCTCAGTAGGAGATCGGGCATTCAAATACTAGGAGAGGCGACAGAGCATCTAGCCGTGTTGCATATATCCTTTGTGGATAGTGATGGAGAAGCCTTTCTACAGTCACTCACAGTCACTCCTCCACTCCTTCAATGGTTCAGAGAGGCACAACATGGGGACGTTCACTATGAGACCTGACATGCTCAGATATCCACAGGGCAGGTGCCTGATGGATTCTCTGAAGGAAGAGAGCACAACATTTTCTTCAGGGGACGTACCATGGAACCAGTTGCACTACAGGAGGAAGTGTTTAGGGTGTTTCACACTTCCCCTATAGTGGTACATCCAGGAGTGGCAAAGATGTACTGAGACCTTAGACGACAAAATTGATGGATGAGTATGAAGAAGGTTGTAGCAGAGTTCGTTTCACAATGCCTCACTTGTTAGCAAGTTAAGGCGGATCACCAGGTACGAGCAGGCTTGGTACAAACCTTAGAGGCCCCGGAGTCGAATTGGGACGAGATATCCATGGATTTTGTGATGAGGCATCCTCGTACAACTATAGGGCATGACTCTATCTGGGTGATCATTGACCGACTCACCAAGTTGGACCAATTCATACCGATCAAAGAGCAGGGATCAGTAGAGAGCTTAGGACACCACTACATTCAAGAGATCGTACGGCTTCATGATGTGCCATCGACTATCATTTCCGATTGTGATGTTCGTTTCACTTCCCGACTATTGAAGGGGTTACATGAGGCTTTCGGGACATAGCTTCGCTTGAGCACCACCTTCCATCCTCTAACGGATGGCCAGATAGAGAGGACCATACGGACACTCAAGGACATGCTCCGTGCATGTGTCCTTGACTTTGGTCGCAGTTGGGAGGATCACCTACCCTTGGTGGAGTTTGCGTACAACAACAGCTACAACTCCACCATCAGGATGGCACCATACAAGTCACTGTATGACCGACCTTGAAGATCACCTCTGTGCTAGACTGAACCTGGGGAGTCAGCACTCGTAGGTCCAGAGATGGTTCAGGCTACGACGGAGAAGGTGCAGATCTTACAGGAGTGAATGAAGACTGCACAGAGCAGACAGAATTCCTATGCTGATAGGAGGCGAAGACCACTAGAGTTCGAGGATGGTGACCACGTCTTCTTACGGGTCTCACCTCGATGGGGTCTACAGAGATTTGTCCTGGGCGGCAAGTTATCCCTGCGTTTCATCGGACCATTCCAGGTCGTCATTAGAGTAGGCGAGGTGGCTTACTGCCTGGACCATCCACCTCAGTTGCACTGGGTGCATGACATCTTTCACGTATCACAACTGAGGAGATAGGTGCACAAACCGACCCATATCATCGATCACGATTAACTGGACATTGATGACGGGGTGGCGTTTGTGAAGGTCCCAATGGAGATCGATGATCAAGAGGAGCGGGTCCTACATGGACGGTTGATTCCTCTGGTGTGCATTCAATGGAAGAACGGGAACCTCCAGGAGAGAAATTGGGAGCGGGATGCTCAGATGCGAGCTCAGTACCCCCATTTGTTTTCCTAGTGTGTTGTAGCTCTATGGGGACGTAAATCCATGAGGTGGGAGTAATGTAAAGACCTGGAAATTTCAAGGAAATATTTATCTTAAATACTTTGGAATTTTACGAGTCTGCGGTTTCTGACAACACTTGATTCCTAGGCCTGGTGTGCCTAGAATCAATTTATGATGTTTTTTTGGGTACTTTCAGAAAACGTATGTGCGAGTTTTTCTATTTTTTGAACCGGTGCTGGGAATTGAAATCTGAGGACACCGATGAACTCGCAGTGTCGGTATTAGCTTAAGGGGACCTTTACCACAGTTGCGTTTTATGTGGGTTGAAAGTTATTTTTTTGGGGATTTATAATAAAAAAAATAAAATTGTGGAACACAATTTTATTTTATATCCGGTAGTTATATCTTAAAGGGGAAGTTTATTGGTGGGGACCGCACCCACATAACCTCCCATGAGAGGATATTTGTGGGGTGGGGACCACATGAACCCCAAACTCCTCACCTTCCCTCAACTCCCCAATTAATTCTCCTTGAATTTATCATGACAACTCATCTTTTAAATGTGACTCTTCACTTCCCCCTCTCTCACCCATTAATTTGTGCCAACTCTTTTAACTAAAAACATATTTAATTAATTAATCTAGTTTTGACTTATTTTGCATTGGTTGGTATTTATTTAATGTGGGGGAAATCAAATTTGAAATTTTCATAGAAAATATTATTTGTGGGGGAACCTCTGGAGAAATAGAAGAGATCCCTCCTTCCACGAAGAACGACACCCTCTTTGATGAAGAATGTCGATTCTAGGAAGAACGACGACATGCCTTCCTTATTCTTCTCCACAAAAAGTGAGGAGATGCCATGTACTCCTCAGACGCACCCCAACATCCATGGAATCGACGTTTGTTCTCCATGAAATCGTTCTCCGCAACGCCATCTACCGCGATGCTCGTCTTCCATAGTTCTATGACGTGTGACTTAAATTATCAAGGTAGGGGTTTTGTATATTCATTGATTGAATAAATTGTACCTCATTATTTGTTAATTTTTAGAATTGACATTGGCCGATTGTTACCGCCTAATGTGGAGGGCACGGGCCAAACAAACACGTCCCGATGACCCTCCGATGTTTCTTGTTTTATTTGCAATCGGGAAGTGGCGACGATCGAAGGCGGCGGCCACGCGCCGACCGCATGAGGAGGAACCGCGTCCCACAACCATGGGCTGCTCGACCGAAGAAGAACCGGCCGGCTAAAGCTGACCGGGTAGAAGGAGGGTCGCGACGCCATAAGGGGCGTTGCGCTGCGGAAGACCGTGGCCCGCAATCCGTAGGCTGCATGGGCGGCGAACCGGCCAACTCGGCGGCCGACCGGGTGAAGAAGCCTCGACACCTGAAGGTGCCGCGCAGCCAGACCGCGGACCACCGGAGCGAGCCGCTTGCGCCAGGAAGGCTGGCCAGTTTGGGAGGGCAGCGCCACTGGTTCGGGTATCCTGGGGGCCGCCCCCCCCCCCCCTCAGACCACTCGGCCCCCTCTGGCCGAGCCGCTCAGCCTGCCGGCTGAGCCGCGGCCAGCCGGGCCGCGCCCTGCCGGGTCGGGCTGCGCCCCTTCAGGCCTGGCCGCACCCCTCGAGCCAAGCTAAACAATTCACTGAGTCGGTCCGACCCTCTACCAGGTCAGACCCGCCAAAACCGGGATGACCCGACCCGCCAGCCCACTGGGCTTAAGGGGTCGGGCCCGTTTTCACTTAAAGGTGAATAACTCGAAGACCGCGCGTCCGATCGACGCACCGTCTATGGTACTAGGACCCTCATGACGTGGAAGTCCTTTTTCGATACTCTAAGTGAGTTTTGGATGACTTTGGATAACGTCCAGGTTTGGAACAAGCGTATTTCCAACCGGGCCCCTCGAATGGACAAGCCAATATCACTCAGACCGGGGATCCGATTGACGCACCATCTATCGTGTCAGGTTCCTTTTGACGAGACAGAACTTCTGGATACATCAAATCTATAATTTGTGACAGTTGAGGTATCGACCCCCTTGGTTCGAGGAGAAGACCCTCCCGGAATCGAGCGTGCTGTGTGCGGGAACCCTAGAGTTGGCTACGAATGCAACGACTACCATACTGGAATCTTCCATGGGTTCTGTGGAAAAGACTACTGTATTGGAATCCTCCGTGGGTTTGGAGATGACGAATACCGTACTAGAATCCTCCGTGGGTTCGGCGACGACAACTACCATACTGGAATCCTCCATGGCTTCGACGATTATGATTACTGTACTTGTATCCTACGTGGGTGCGACAGTTTGAATTCTGTTCTAGTATCCTACGTGGATCTGACAGAGTAGCTGGTCTAGTATCCTACGTGGGTCTGATAGCTTTGCTGGACTTGTATCCTACGTGGGTCTTCCAGCTTAGATGAATCAGTGACTACATTTGATCATCTCTATCACTTTACGAAAGATGTATACCTGTGTGAGCTGAGTCTTGAATTTAAATCATTATCATCGATGTGATTGACTTCTTTCCTCTGTGGACTAGGTTATACTTGGGCTCGAGAGTTGGAGCTGAACTGGATTGATGACTTAGGTATATGTATGGTCATATAACTAAGTAGAGATTGTTGATACTTCGGATTGTATCTTTTCCTTGTGGTTTATCCTTTGTGGATTCTGGGAGACCTTCGGGGGTCTTGGGGTCCCTACTGAGTATCAATATACTCACCCCAGCACAGGCAATGCCCGCACTACATTGTGTTGGATGCAGACGACAGACATCACTGATCGTGGTAGAGGCTTATAGAACTGGACGATACCCGGAGGTAGACCACTTGGTGAGATGTAGATGGACCACATGGACGAACCCTTGGTGTTAGGGAGACTATCTGTACCCACCCTTCAGGTGGGATTCCCAGAGGACGACTCAGTGGTTGTTGTTTTACTTTACTGTAGTTGTACTAGTTTTTCAGTTGTACTATACTTTCAGTTGGGTTTGTATTATGGCCCATTTACCTTTCAGCACTTACTTTGTATTCAGTATAACATTCTGCTTACTTCAGCTTGCGTACTCTGTTGTGTTTTTTTACTATCATAAAGGCAATGCCTTCCCATTTTATCAGTATTTACACCTTTGGTGCTAGTCGCCAGCCCCTGGCCTATTGAAGGTGGGCTTGGGGTAGTCACGACACAGGCCCCAAGAACAGGTCGTGACAAAGATCCTTTGTAATTGTTGCAAATATAAGTGTTTTAGGTGGGCGAGTTAATTTAAATTCTTTATATTTTATGTAACAAATCGACCCTAGAATCCCAGAGTATATGCCTTACTTTATTACATTGGAATTATTATAAGAAATCAAATCCAGAAGAACAAAAGGTTTTGATGTTTTGGAAAACCAAATTACATACATGATACCCATTTTAAATTGGGAAATAGAAAATGAAACATAATACATAAAAAAATCTAATAAACTACATCCTTAGAACTCATTCCTTGAAATAAGTTTCATATCCTCTGGAAAGTAAAAAATAAGGGTGGGCTCAAATGCTCAATAAGGTTTAAGTACTATGTAAAAAATAATAAACCAATGAAAATAATCAATATCGAAAGGTATGTAAATGAGAACACATTCCATTTATATAACTAGATATTTCAAAAATAAATATTGTAAGGTAAGTAACTGAAACTCATGTCATTTAATCAATAAATAGAGAATGAACTACATACACAGATAATTTAAAAGAGAAAATATGATTGATAAATAACAACTGAAAATTAATTAAGTGAATTATTAATTATTGGATGTAATTTATCTATAAAATTAACTATTATACTATAAAGACCGATTTTTAAGATAGTTTAAACAACTATAGTTCTGCTTAGAAACAAACTCGAAGGGTTTTCACCAATTGATTTCGTCTCATGAGACTACCAATGCATCGAGGGGATTATTTCCAATAGTTCCCAACCTATGTATTTCTAGTCCAAAGAATTTATCATATGTCAAGTAATTTATTTAATTAATAAACAAGGTTCCTTATCATTAAATATCCATATTGAGTAAAGAATACAAATTTAACAAATATTTCCCCATTTAATCAAATAAATTTAAAAGTAAACACCATATATAAAAAACGGAAAATAGTTTAGGAAATAATAATATCCATCATAAAATAATATGGAAATTTAATAGAAATCTAATGACCAGTGAAAATGATTACAATGAAGTTAATGTTTCAATATAAAGTTAACAATCACAAAAGAAAGTGATATTCAAAACATACCTATCACTACATGATAATTTTCAAGTCAAAACCCCTTGGATGATATAATTCAATGTGAAACTTAAAAATAACATGAAATATTATTAAATCATGATATTAAATAAAATAATGGTTAGTATATATACCACATTAAAGTTAATTGGTTTATAATAGAAAATAAGTCTCAATGGAATGTAAATTCAGACGAAATCCCTTACCTTTCCATCTCTCTTGGTTGAACACTATTTAACCTCTTATATAATGGTTTTAATAATGTTATTAAATTAAATAATTACCATATTAATATATACTATATCATATATAGTCCTTTTGTAACATATTATAACCCATCCATTAATAATATTTCATCAATTTTCATCATTTGGGGGGTTAAATTCCTTGTTCTTCGAGTATGTTTTGACTTTTAATTTATTGTTACTATTACATATATCATGATTTGATCATCTAAATAATGTAAAAAATGATTTAAATATTATATATATTCATTATATATTTATTTATAGTCGTCCATAAAGATTATAGATAGGATATATATACCATTCATGGTGACGGTAGACCGTACATACGCATAAACACTGCCTCAGTTTCTTGTCATATTGAAAGAAAGAAACGTAAATGATATATATGCATATTATAGTAAAATAATCATTTTAATGTAATATTTATCATATATTTTAGTAAAAAACATCCTTAATACATTCCATTTAAAGCGTTAGTGAATCAAATTTCATTGAGGAGGCGGTAGTCCATACGTCCAAAAACAATGTCACCGTTTTCCCAAAATATAGAAATCATGGAGGTATGTGTTATATAAAAAAATTAAATAAGAATAAATAAATTATAAATAACATATATATCATATGAAATAATAATTACATTATTATTCCCAACCCTGAAAGGTGTAAATGGAATAATGAACAACATCAGTTCGCGAGGCGGTAGTCCACCATACACACAAGTGATGATTGTGCTTCCCATTTTATAGAAGTGTGTGTAGGTGTTGGTTTTACCCTTAATATACAAACATACATGTATATTTATTATATACTATGTTATTATATAATAAATATATAATAATAATTGAAGGAGTGTAGAATTAAATAAAACTAAATTGATAGTTGAAGAACATTACCTCTTTTTTAGGTAACTCCTTTTGGTTTATACCAAAAGACTTATTTGGTTTACTTTATACCATAATTGGGGATTCTAGGATCAGGGGAGTGATTTTAGGAGTTTATTTGGTAAGTTTTTGGATGATCCAATGTGTCTTGAGAGGTGTGATCAAGGGGAAGGCTGAATGCCTTTTTATAGTGGTAGAGTGACACTCTTGAAAATTTCATATAGTAAACACTATTGGGAGGTATTCCTTAAATAATATGCTTAGAAAAATTTAAAAGTGATGGATTAAAGTGAAATTATGGTCTATAAAAATCCCCACCTCACATAAATAAGTGCATTTTCATAATTTTTTTCTTTAACTTCTATGTTTTCCCACTTCTACCATTTTAGTTTTTATTAAGGTAACTAGTTTTCTGAAATAAGTAATTTAACCATTAAGACTAAATTAAATTTAGATTTATTAGAAAATATAGTACCACATAATTCTAAATATTATATATAATTTAAAAAATAAAAAATATCATATGTGTTGAAAAATAATTTTAACAAAAGTGCATGTAACATGAAAAAAACTACTTTAACCTGTACCATGCTAACAATGTTGTCACTTTTTAGGGATAAATATGTTCATTATAAAAAATCAATTGTACCATTAATATACCATATTAAATATTTATTAACATTTAAAAATAAATTTTTATAATATATGGTTTCTTATTAAATTTTTAATCGTTAAATAAAACATCATTTATTATAAAATAACATTAATGTCAATTTTGAAAATATTTACATTATTAAAATTAAAAAATATGAAGAAAATGATTTAATTTAAATATATTAAGTTTTAATATATGTAGAATTAATTATTAATCTAAAATAATAATGTAAAAAAATACATCCATTTTTCTTCACTTTTAATATTTTAATTATCATTTATTTTATTTTATTATTAACTAAATAATCACACTGTTGGATTTTATAAAGTCTTTTTATGTAACTAATTAATATATAAAAAACAATTATAAATTATTATGATGTAAATAGATCATTTATATTTCAAAAGTGTACGTGTAACCGAGAATATGATGTTTTTTCATATCTCAAGACTTTATAAATGTTAAAGGTAAGGAAGGTTATTTTTTATATTTTTCCTTACTTAACTTATTATATATGCCACTTTCATGAAACATTATTCCAATAACTCATAAAATTATAAAAAATAAAGTAAATGATATAAAAAAGGGTATAAAACAGATTTTTTAAAATTTTATAGGTCATTTTCCCCCTTAAGATTAAAGCTTAACCATTAATTAAACTAATTTTACCTTAATTTTTGTAATTAATTTTAATTACCTTCACTAATATTAGTGGTAGATAGTTAATTTAAAATTAATCCTGTATACGGGCTGATAAAGCATGTTTTTAAGGGAAAATGTCTGAATATTTGAAATGTTTTATATCCAGTTTCAATGTGAAATTGTTTCCAATGACCTAGATTGGATTAATTGATGCATAATTAAACTATATATTTTTAAAACCAAGTTAAAATATAATTTAACTATATAAATAAATTATATAAAAAAATTGTTTTTAATTAAAATACTATATTTTTTTACTATTCATCAAAAAATTAAAGTTTTTTAAAAAATTACAAAACTTCACCCTAAAATAATTTTTAAGTTTCTATTTCAAAAATTATGTTTATTTTGTCAAATATAATTTATAAAAGTTTAAAAATTTATATTTAATATAGGTTCTCCATTCAAAAGTGGCAAAACCTCCTTTATAATAATGTTTCTTTTTATGAATAAAATTGGATTTATTCTTATCTTATGCCTGTGAAATATATTGGATGAATTTAATTTTTTTATTGAATATATAATATAAAAAATATATCATAAATCCTCAATATATTATATAAACTTCGAAGCTTGGTCCTGCGTTACTTATACACTATCGAAGGAACTTGATATTGTGTGTAACAGAACCTAAATTAGTGTTGCGTGTGCCAATAACTAATCTCAGTTTTTGTGTAGCATAATATCAAATTTTTGTTTTATATAAATCAAACTTTTAAAAAAATAAATTTATTCTAAAAGGAAAATATTTTAATGTCTTGGGGTGTTACATTATAAACTATTCATGCTCTCTTATTTCTAAACCTGATTTATAAACAATTAATGGAATGATCTCTAATTTATTAAAATGCGTGTGTAGTGGGTTTTAATATTAAATTGTTTCCACTTTTTATTTTAAAAATAATGGTTTATTTCAAAGAATTGTTGTATTATTTACGAATATTAGACTTTAAATAATGGTTTTAATATCGACCCATGATTTTTTACACATATTATTTCATAGTTTTAAGCATATTTATCCATGAAATACAAACTATGGATCAAAAATTCTAATGTCTTTGGAAGACTAGGTAAATTATTAGAAAACATGAAAATATAATAAAAAAATATTTTTATTAATCTCCATAGTTATCTCCTAACACCCTTTTATGTTTTATAACTGTATAAGATAACCTGAGGAAAGCATAAATAAAATGTATGAGCTAAAAAGATTAGTAAGGGGATAAACATGGGATTGAAGCATAGAATAATAGTCTTAAGGCATAACATGGTAACATAAAAGGAATGGATTATTAATAAACATATATAATCATAACATATAAAATGTGGAATTATATGATAATTCAATATAGTAAAGCGCCAACAACAAATAACATGACATAAACATGAGTCAAGGATAAATTCTAAGACTATATCACAAGGTGGAAAAGTCCCATAATGGATTAGGATTACAACCTAATCCCATACATAACCTCTCATGAGACTAAAACATTACCCAATTAATTGTAGTGCTATTTGGGTGCACTCATCATAACA
Source organism: Viscum album (assembly GCA_963277665.1). Taxonomy (NCBI): domain Eukaryota; kingdom Viridiplantae; phylum Streptophyta; class Magnoliopsida; order Santalales; family Viscaceae; genus Viscum; species Viscum album. Next base: position 659,547,348 of record OY728138.1, read on the forward strand.
CTTTCATTAATAAGTGTTCAACATAAAGAATCAAAAATAAGGAATAAACATAAGGGTTACCCATGGAATGAAATTGGTATTATAATCATGTCATAAGGCATAACAAAATAGATTATAACAATGGTATCCATGAAATAATGTATTTAAATAATTCTTGGATATTAATAAATTAAATATAATAACATTTCCAGAATAATGAAGTCAAATTGAAGTGAAAAAATTAAAAGGAGTTGTTAGGTAACTTTAGAAATGTTTCACTTAAGTGAGATTTTAAGGAAATGAATAAATAGTATTTAAAAAAGATAAAAGAAATTTTTTTTTAATAAAACTAGAAATTAACAAAAAATAGTTTCGCATGGTAAATATGTAACACCCCGACCCTAGATTCCTAGAGTCAGTGAATTATTTAAATACATTGGCATGATTATAAGGAATCAAGTCCCGAAAGACCAATCAGTTTAGCAGTCTTAGAAAATAGATTACATACCTGAACGTTAGATTACACTTTCTAACATACAACAAAAAAATAATCCTTTGAGAACGCCATTGTTCCCTTATCTTAACCCTCCATCTCAAACATAATACACTTCTTGGGATCCTAGGAAAAAAACATAATGATGGGGGGATCTCAGATACTTAGTAAGGACAAATAATTTATCATAAGATAACATAAACAATAGACATGGTGAATAATTGAAAACACATGTCTTTACAAATAATAAACATGAACACTTTATGGTAGAAATATGAGTAGAGTAAATAATGCCATAATAAAACATAGTCATGGGTATTCTACTAGTCAAATAACCACATGAACCATCAATATTATTTTTATAATGAGGGAATGTATAATTCCAGACATTCTGAATCATTTTTTCAAGACCTCGGCCAAGACATCTAAAAATGATTAAGGCCTCGACCAAAACCATATATCAAATTGGGAAAGGCCTCAGCCAATTCCATGTCTAATTGTCTCAAGAGACCTACCGATGCATCGAGGAGCTATATCGGGCTCCACCCGTCACTTACTATGTCCAATACATTCCTCATATGAAAAGGTTGAAACATAACATAAACATTCGTATTAGAACTAGCATATTAAATGTCAATACTTTAACCATAAATCATTTATGGCATAGAAATAACACATCCACAGTAAAACATATCACAAAACCTTCAATAAAATATGGAAGATTCGTATCATTATAAATCAACATCTAACAAGTTTAAAATCCAGCAAAGAATGTTGACATAGATGAAAATGATTTGTAAAACACTTTGAGAGAAATATATCTTTGTTATGAAAACATTTAAAAGTCACACAATTAATAAAGGAAGAAATTTATAGACATTTTTGAATAAAATTTTCCCATACCAATTTGAAACTTTTCAACGGAATTAAAATTTTAAAAACATTCATGTCCATATAAATAAATACTTAAAACCCCATTTTGAAAACATGGACATTAATGAGAATGATTTAGAAAAATAAATATTTAAAATATTAAAATTATGTTTTAATAAAATATTCCATTAAAATAATCCCATTGAAAACTATTTTATGAAACATAGACATGGATAATAAATATGTTCCAATAAAATCTTACCCATAAACAATCTCGAAGAATAATGCGATTGAAGAATTAACCCTTACCTTGCACTTTATATTGGTTGAGGGTACGTTTAAACTCCTGTATAATGACCATAGTAGGTTATTAAATTAGACTAGAACCATATTCATATTTATTATGTCATACATGATTCATTTATGACTTCATTCTACCCATTTAATAATGATTTCCATGTTAAATTAACATTTTGGGTAATAATCACTTTCTTTATCTTATGTGTTTTAATTTTTATTCTTGATCGTATCATTTAGATAATTATTTAAATGATTCCAGAATATGTACCTTGATTTATATATCATATATTTTTATAATATAAATATTTATAATAGATTTATATATGAAATGGAAGGCACCGTTTATGGAGACGGTAGACCGTACGTACTCATAAACGTTGTTTCCGTTTTCACATCGTATTGAACGGAAGTAAGTGAATAAGATATATGTAAGTACATACATATATATATAAACATATATATATATATATATCTAGTATAATTATTATTTCATATATTACATACTTATTATTAATATATATATTTTTATGACCATCGTTGAATGGTGAACATGGAAATGAATCTCATCGCGTCGTGGAGACGGTAATCTGTATGTATGCACGAGCGACAATATCATTCTTTTGATATTAAAATCATATATAATAGGATGATATATCATATATACAAAATCATTAACATGTTATATTTATTATTTACATCAATTATACATCATTATTTTACCCATCCAATATAATAATGTATTGAATAACAACGACACCACGACGTGAAGACGGTAAGCCGTACATACGCACATATAGTGACATATCACTCATAGGATGGATAGAATAATTAATATGGATGTACCATATTTATAATAATATCAAATTATATAGAAGATACTGTATTTATTGTTTTATAATGGAAACAACAAGGAAATAAGAAGCGGAAGAAGAAAAGAACTTGAAAGAGGTGATGAAATATTTACCTCTTATTCAGGTTCTTCTTTTTGATTTGATCAAAAGGTATCCATAGGTTAGCTTTCTGACCCAAGGAATGCATATAGGATTATGGGAGGTTATTATAGAGGATATTTGGGCAGGGTTGGCTGATCCAAATGTCTTTGAATGTTTGAATTTGAGAGAAGGGGGAGCGCCCTTTTATAAGAGGGGTGAGGGGCACCTTAGGAAAAGATTGAAATATTATTTTATAATAAAATTATATTAGATTTATAATGGATCAAAATTGATTTATTTCGAATATAAAGTTTGGATGAGTCAAAATCCTCTCAACCAATAGGTTTTAGACAAGTTTAGGTTACCATTTTAACCTTATCTTTTAGATTTAACTCTAAGTTAAATAATTTAACTTTTATCACGTCTTCTTGTATTCTTACACTATATGGTTAATAAAATTACTATAAACATACAAGAGAACCTAAAGTGGTTCATTAATGAAATATATAATATTATTTATTCCTTTTGGATGAACCTTATATTTTTAGGAATATTATATCAACCAATAATATAATATTTGTTTTAAAAATTAATTTATGTCAACTTTGACACTATTTGGTATTTGTTTTTGTGAAAGTCATAAAAAACTTATCACTTCGAAAAAAATTTATCTAATCAACCCTAAAATGTCTTATTAACCTATAAAACTAGTGTAATTCATAAAAAGTCTCAAATTACATTTATTTGAAGATTTATAATATCAATTATTTTAATCATTCATTAATAAGGTAATTATTGCATCATCATTGTGTCATAAATAAATTAAATTATTTAATGTATAAAAAATATAAATAAGATACCATTATGTAGGAAATATTTGTATCTTTATAATGAATACTTATAGTTGAATTTATCTTATGTATAACCCAATATTAAAATGTTTTAGTTATGAAAACTTGAATTTAATACTTTTAACTCTTCTTTATATTAAATAATAATAAATGTCCTAATCTAATACAAGTGGAAATAAAGGGTAATATTTTATTCCTAAGGTTGTATTTAGTCGAATTACATTTATCCATTAGAATTGGGACATGTGTTAGGGTAATAATAATATCATTTTTACCTTTAATTACCATATTTACTATTAAGCGTGGTAAATAAAAGTCAAAATTTTCTATTCATTAAAAATTATTTTAATCTTATTGAACCACATTTTAATTACTTATATCAATTGTGTCTCTCTGATTTTTTAAATTCAATTCACAGAAGTGGTAAAATTATGTTGTTTGCAAATTTGTAAATGCTCCTAGGAGGTAGGTAAAAGACAGTAAAAAGTTCAATAAAATTTTTATATGTCTAAACTTATTATAAAATGAATCCAATTAATTACATTGAACTTATATAGGTATTATGTATCTATTTTGACCTAAAATAAATTTAAATAAAATAAATAATTATTTAAATAAAAATTCGGATTTAAACAATAACTCCGTGTTTTTCACTATTCATCAAAAATTGAAAGTTTTTAGAAAAATAAAAAAAATTCACCCTAAGATAATTTTGATATTAAGAATTCAAAAATGAAGTCCATTTTACCAAATTCAAAACACAGAAGTTGAATTTTTTAATTTAAAATTAATTCCTGACGGCAAAACAACAAAAAAGAGGTTTTTAAAAAAGTAAAAACTTTCAAAAGATTGACATGTGTTTATGTAAAATTTAAATGTGAAATTACTTTTAATGATCAAAATTGTATTAAATGATAAAAATATAATCTAATTATACTTCCAAAACATTCAAATGTATAATTGAACACTATAAATTATTTTTATTAAAAAATTTGTTTTCAGTTAAAATTTAGTAATTTTTACTATTCACCCAAATATAAAAGTTATCATAAAAACACCAAAAATTAATCAAAACTATATTTTTATATCCCAATTTTCAAAAATAAGTTTATTTTGTCAAATTGAATATATAAAAGTGTCAAATATTGGATTTAAAAAGGGTTCTCCATTTAAAGGTGGTAAATTGCATTTTTCAAAAAATACTTCTTTTATCTGAAAAAATAAATTTGTTCTTATATTATTTATAAGAAACACATAATAGGGATGTTAAAATTATATAGAGTATATAAGATTCAAAATTTAGTTAATACTATTTATAACCACTCTTTTTGAACTGCTAGTTTGGTAATGTTGTGGTGCGCTCGAACTTGGTGTTGCGTGCAGTGCAAGCTATTAATTTACTTTAATGAGGGTGTTACATTATTCCTTAATTTAATAAATTGCGTCCTTGCAATTTAAAATTTTTCTTCGAAAATAAAAGGTTAAAAATATAGAAATACCTTTGTGGAAAACCCACATCAGAAATTAGGTTAATAAAATTTAGTCTTAATAAGAGGGAAAGGGAAATGAAAAAGTTACCACCAAATTATGATCTCGATTATGAGAAAATTAGTGGAAATTAGAGACACATAATTGGAGGGAAAACTTAAATATTTACAGGGAGTGATTGAGGTCATCAATCACAATATATATTTTAAATGTATTCACATAAAAAATCCATTAACAAATCCATTTTCAATACCAAAATACGTAAAAATATTATATGGTATATATTTTATTTTTTTTAAAATATTTTGGCTTGGTAAGGAAGCCAAAAATCAAATAAAACTTGCGGTGAAGAAAAGGTCATTGTCACTGCTTACATTAAAAAAAAATTCCTTTTTTTGGTTTGGTAAAATGCTTCGTAGAAAAATATTCCCCTAGAAATGAAAAGTCAAAGGGTTATATACACCGTATAAAAGAATGTCATTTAGAAATCAAAGGATTCCTCAATGAAAGAAGATTGAGACGAAGTCCCTTAACTAAAGTTTACGAATTAATTTAGTCATCGAATAAGAGGGAATATATATATATATATATATATATACATGAAAAGTAGAGTTACATCCTTTAACTAATTCCTACCACAAACTGATCTTTCACTCCAAAAGATTTCAAAAAAATATTATATTTATCCTAATCGTATAGGGTTCAAAAAATAATGAATTTATAATTCACCTATCATAACTTTTAAAAAAGAAACTACATTATACAATCCATGAAATCACTTAGGCCAGTGGTAGGTGATGCACCCTTGTCACCCTTCGGTTGCGGGTTCAAGTCTCGTGGACTTTTCAGATGCGACTGGTTGTCGCCCGACCTCTGGGTTTTCTTTTTTATAAAAATCCCAAAATAACCTTAACAATTGTATAAATTTATAACTTAATCCATTCCAACATTTAATCTTATCTAAAATACTTCTATCCAATCTCACAGTCCAAAATTTTTAAGGAATTTAAACACAAAAAATATCCTTTTTTCCACGTAATAACATGTGAACACCTTCATCATGTATTCTTTTAAAACATGGTAACACTATGAATTAACATAAAACCTTATTGATTACATTCATTCTCCCTTATTCTTTATATAATACTGGATATATTTTTTATATCCAATTTATTTTTAATATTCTAACAATGATGAAATAAACAAACTATTAACCAGTTCCAATGAAGTCAAGAATATCAAATATAATTTATCCAAATCAACCATCTCTTATTCCAAAATCACTACCTCATTATTAGGACCATATTAAGGATTAACTTACCTTCAAACATGTATTTTCCAAAAAGTGTAGCTTACTATTAAGTCACTTTCCTTAGAACCATATAATTTCAAATCCTCAATAAAATAGTACTGCACTATAATCATTATTTATCTCCATAATTAATATAACCAGTATATTGTTAATACAACACTCAAATGAAATAACTCTATAATAAAAACATAAGAACAATAATCATTCTTATTTATCTGAGGTAGTATCATAACATGATTATTATCCAATAACATCATTTGTTGTATACTCTGATGGTTGGGACATTGATTCGCGTAGTGTCCTAATGCCTTGTAGATGAATTATTTTTCATTTGAAACTTTTTTCTTACCCTTGAAATCACATAATAGGTGTTATTTTTCTCCACACTTATAAAAAAATCCCATTCCCTTCAAGCATTTACCAAGGTGATTCTTTCCACATTTATCACATATGGGAAAATCATTCTTTCCCCTCTTCTCTTTATCCATATTTCTCTCTACCATCCTTTTCTTCTCTTTCTTCCCTTCGAAGCCATAAGACTCAAAGAATTCATTACTTATCTTACTAACACATGATATTATTTCTTCATATGTTGAGAATACATGGGAGACTATTTGACTTTTAAATTTTGGCTTAATCCCATGAATGATATGATCCTTCTTACTATTTGGATCATACGTATTGCTGGAGTTCTCATTCCTTCTACTAGGTGCCCTTTCTAAACAATGACATACACTAGGTCCGTTTATGAATCGCAATGAATAATTCCAAACTTGTAAAATACCTAACATAAATTGAACAGTTTATGGATATAATCCATAATAATAAAAATGTTTTCTTTGAGGAAGTATTTACTCCAAAATCCTTAATAATGGCTTGTAATGAAAATATGAATTATCCTAAGTATACCCCCCATGAGTGTCATAACCAAAAGTGCAGAAAGGCCCGTTGTCATGCACCAGTTCCCGTTCGAGTCTAGATCAAAGCCATGTTTTCAGGTTTTATCCCTAGGTACATCTGTGCTAGAACCACCTCTACCTGCTCATATCTAGACATGGATGTATTTCTTGGAAAACTCACAAAATCTTTACCTAACAAAAATTATAGGAAGTTCTTCTATACTAATACTCAAATTCTACCTTAGGGTAGTGTTCTCTAATTAGAGTTTATCTAAATCTATTTCCAAGGTTGTTGATAAACTTCCTCTGATACCAACTGTAACGCCCTGAACCTAGATTCCCAGAGTCGGTGCATTATTTTAATACATTGGCTTGATTACAAGGAATCAAGTCCCAAAAGGCTGATTAGTTTATCAGTCTTGGAAAATAGATTACATACATGAATGTCACATTAGACTTTCTAACATACAACAAAAAAATAATCCTTTGAGAACGCCATTGTTCTCTTAGATTAACCTTGTATCTAAAACATAAAACACTTATTGGGATCCTGGGAAAATAAAACATAAGAAAGGGGTGAGATCAGATGCTCAGTAAGGGTAAATAATTTATCAGAAGATAACATAAACAATTGACATGGTGAATAATTGAAAACACATGGCTTTGCAAATAATAAACATGAACACTTTATGGTAGAAATATGAGCAGAGTAAATAATTCCATAATAGAACATAGTCATGGGTAATCTACTAGTCAAATAACCACAAGAACCGTGAATATTATTTTCATAATGATGGAATGTATAATGCCAGACATTTTGAAACATTTTGTCAAGGCCTCGGCCAAGACATCTAAAAATTATTAAGGCCTCGGACAAAACTATATATCAAATTGGGAAAGGCCTCGACCAATTCCACATCTAATTGTCTCATGAGACCTACTGATGCATCAAGGAGCTTTAGTGGGCTCCACTCATCACATACTATGTCCAATACATTCCTCATATGAAAAGTTTGAAACATAACATAAACATTCGTATTAGAACTAGCATACGAAATGTCAATAATTTAACCATAAACCATGAATGGTATAATAATAATACATCCACAGTCAAAAATATCACAAAACCTTCAATACAATATGGAATATTTGTATCATAATAAATAAACTTCAAACAAGTTTAAAATCCATCAATGAATGTTGACATAGATGAAGATGATTTGTAAAACTCTTTGAGTGAAATATCCCCTTTTCATGAAAACATTTAAAAGTCACAAAATTTAGAAAGGAAGGAATTTAAATACATTTTTGAATCAATATATCCCATACCACTTTGAAACTTTTTAATGGAATTAACATTTAAAAAAAATTCATGTCCATATAAATAAATCCTTAAAAAACCATTTTGAAAACATGGATATTAATGAGAATGATTTAGAAGAATAAATATTTAAAACATTTAAAATGATGTTTTAATAAAATAGTCCCTTAAAATAATCCCATTGAAAACTCTTTTATGAAACATGGAAATGGATAATAAATATGTCTTAGTAAAAACTTACCCATAAACAATCTCGAATAATAATGAGATTGAGGAATTAACCCTTACCTTGCACTTTCTATTGGTCAAGGGTACGTTTAACCTCCTGTATAATGACCATAGTATGTTATTAAATTATAACAGAACCATATTCATATTTATTATATCATATATGATTCATTTATGACTTCATACTACCCATTTAATAATGATTTCAATGTTAAATTAACATTTTGGGTAATAATCACTTTCTTTATCGTATGTGTTTTAACTTGTTATTCTTGATCGTATCATTTAGATCATGATTTAAATGATTACGGAATATCAAATTTAATTTATATATAATATATTTTTAGAATAAAAGTATTTATAATAGATGTATATATGAAATAGAGGGCACAGTTTATGGAGATGGTAGGCTGTACGTACGCATAGACGCTATTTCCATTTTCACATCGTATTGAACAAAATAAGTGAATAAGATATATGTAAGTACATAAATACATATATACATACATACATACATACATACATAGATACATACATACATATATATATATATATATCTTCAGTAGCATTATTATGTCATATATTACATACTTATTAATAATATATATATTTTTATAATCATCGTTGAATGGTGAACATGGAAATGAATCTCATCGCATCATGGAGACGGTAATCTGTACGTACGAACGAGCGAAAATATCATTATTTTGATATTAAAATCATATATAATTTGATGGTATATCATAAATACAGAATAATTAACATTTTATATTTATTATTTACATCAATTATAAATCATTATTATACCCATCCAATATAATAATGTATTGAATAACAACAACACCACGATGTGGAGACGGTAAGCCGTACATACGCATGTATGGTGACATGTAATTCATAGGATAGATATAATAATGAATATGGTTGTACCATATTTATAAAAACATCATAGTATATAGAATATATTAAAGATATTGTTTTAAAGTGGAAACAACAAGGAAAGAAGAAGTGGAAGAAGAAAAGAACTTGAAAGAGGTGATGAAATATTTACCTCTTCTCCGGGTTCTTCTTTTTGATTTGATCAAAAGGTCTCCTTAGGTTAGCTCTCTGACCAAAGGAAGTCCTCTAGGATAGATGGAGGATAGTTGAGAGGATATTTTTTCAGGGGTTGGACGATCCAAATGGCTTTGAATGCGTGAATTTGAGAGAAGGGGGAGTGCCATTTTATAAGAGGGGTGAGGGGAACCTTAGGAAAAGATTGAAATATTATTTTATAATAAAATAATATTCGGTTTATAATGGCTCCAAATTAATTTATGACAATTTTGACACTATTTGGTATTTTGTTTTTGTGAAAGTCATAAAAACCTTTTCACTTCGAAAAAAAATTATCTAATCAACCCTAACATGTCATATTAACCTATAAAATTAGTGTAATTCTTCAAAAGTCTCAAATTACATTTATTTGGAGATTTATAATATCAATTATTTTGTTCATTCATTAATAAGGTTATTATTGCATCTTTATTGTGTCAAAAATAAATTAAATTATTTAATGTGTAAAAATTATAAATAAAATACCATTATTTAGGAAATATTTTTATCTTTGTAATGAATATTTATAATCAAATTTATCTTATGTATAACCCTATATTAAAATGTTTTAGTTATGAAAACTTGAATTTAACACTTTTAACTTTTATTTAAATTAAATAATAATAAATGTCCTAATCTAATCCAAGTGGACCTAAATAGTCATATTTTATTCCTAAGGTAGTTTTGGATTGAATTACACTTATCGAATAGAATTTTGACATGTGTTAGGGTAATAATAATATCATTTTTAACTTTAGTTACCCTATTTACTTTTAACCGTGGTAAATAAAAGTCAAAAGTTACTGTTCAAAAAAATTATTTTTATCTTATTGAACCAAATTTGACTTAATGATATCAACCATGTCTCTTGTATTTTTGAAGTTCAATTCACAGAAGCGGTAAAATTAAGTTTTGTGCAGATTTACAGATGCTCCTTGGAGGTGGGTAAAAGATAGTAAAAAGTTCAATAAAATTTTTATATATAAACTTATTATAAAATGAATCCAATGAATTAAATTGAACTTATATAGGTATTATGTATCTATTTTGACCTAAAATAAATTTAAATAAAATAAATAATTATTTAAATAAAAAGTCGGTTTTAAATAATAACTCAGTGTTTTTCACTATTCATAAAAAATTGAAGGTTTTCAGAAAAATACCAAAAGTTATCCCTAAGATAATTTTGATATTATGAATTCAAAAATGAAATATATTTTACCATATTAAAAACATAGAAGTATCATTTATTAATTTAAAATTAATTCCCATTATCAAAACAAAAAAATGGGTTTAAAAAAAATAAAAACTATCAAAAGATTGACATGTGTTTATGTCAAATTTAAATGTTAAATTACTTATAATGATCAAAATTGTATTAAATGATAAAAAAATAATATAATTAAACTTCCAAACCATTAAAATGTATAATTGAACACTATTAATTAGTTTGATTAAAAAAGGTTTTTTCAGTTAAAATTTAGTAATTTTCACTATTCACCCAAATATGAAAGTTATCAGAAAAACAACAAAAATTTATCAAAACTAAATTTTTATGTCTCGATTCTAAATAAGAAGTTTATTTTGTCAAATTTAATATATAAAAGTGTCAAATATTGGATTTAAAAAGGGTTCTCCATTAAAAAGAGGTAAAATTACATTTTTGGAAACATACTTCTTTTATCTGAAAAAATAAATTTTTTCTTATATTATGTCTAAGAAACACATAATATGGTTGTTAAAATTATATAGAGTATATAAGATTAAAAATGTAGTTAACACTATTTATAACCGCTTTTTGTTGAACAGATAGTTTGGTCATGTTGTGGTGCGCTCGAACTTGGTGTTGCGTATAGCGTAAGCTATTAAATTAATTTAATGAGATAACGTACCATGAGATCTTGGGGTGTTAAAAAATGGTACTATTTTAGAAAAATATTTTATTCTTAAAATAGTTTGTGTAGTGTACTTCATAATGGGTAAGAAATAGAGAAGTTTCCTTTAATTAGGTTTGCTTATCATGAGGAATTGAGAAGGGAAAATTCTAAAATATGAATTTACCCATAAAAAAGATAAATTGATATATTTATATATTTTTGGAACATATATACACTATATTAAATAAATTTATAAGAATAATTAAGATATAACTTGAGTTAAAGAGAGAGATTAAGCGTTACCCCAATGAAATAAGGAGGTTCAGAGAGATCCCTTACCTTATGTCTGAATGTGATATGAACTTGCACTTAATGTACTAAGTAATAAAATTAAATTCATTAATTACTTAATTCAGAACCTTTTACATGTATATTTTATTTATTGAAATTTTATTTTGTTCATTTATGATAATTTCGATGAGTTATAAAGAACAATTTCATTGTTTTGGGAGTGTTTGTTTCATGGATTTATGGTCGGTTTATTTGTGTATAATTATGAAAGTTGTTTTAAAATGAAAATAAAACTCCATAAGTGAAATAAAATGAAATTAAAATACTTAAATAATTTTAAATGGTCCAATATTTCATTTTTTTTCTGACATGGGGATGATTCATTTGATAAAATGTTAATGAAAAATGTATAGTTTATTTTGGTGGGTTTTCCAACCATCACAAACTGGTTTCATTTTTTTAATATTATGTGTATGTATTAGTTTAATAACATTAAATAAGTTATAATATACCTATTAAAATTTAATTTAACTAGAATAATGATTTTATGACTATCCTTAAGGTGGTAATAGAAAACAAAAAATCCTTAACCACAGAGACTGTTAACCACCATAATTTGGATAATGTTTTCATTTCTTTGAATAAGACGAGATTATAAAAGGTATGGATATAATATATTCTATTATAAATATAAAATTCTAGTATATACATGATACTATAGTTCTTATGACTTTAAGGATGAATGAGTTGAGGGTATGGTATAAGAAGAAAAGAAATTAAGAGATGTGGTTTGAGATAGTAACCTCTTGAATATCACCTCATTGAGGGACAACTTAAGGAATTTGGAATTCATATTTGGGTGAGAACAATACAGATTTGAAATGGGGAGAGTGGGAAGGAGAGTTTTTGTTAGATATTTTAATATATTAAAGGCTTGTGAGGATATTGGGGGTGGTGAGGAGTGGTATTTATACTTAAGGAGGGGTGGTCTTAAGTGATTAAATAATTATTATTTAATATTTAAAGGCGAACACATTTTTGTGGAATTAACACCAATGAATTATAAATATAATTAATGTTTTTAAGACTGTTTATGGTTTATAAAAACATAAAATTCCCATTTAACGTTGTTTCTTAGCTATTTTAAGCATTTACCTTTTAACCTTAGCCCGCTACACTATTTAACTTATACTGTGGGAACCTTTTTTTACAACGATAACTTTATTTATGTAAAAGAAGTGAAATTTACCTTATTAACTATTTTGGACCTTATTAATCCAAATATTCACTCCATTTTTCTTTATTTAATTTATAAAAGTTTTAAAAATAAACTCTAATGTGAAACACATACAACTCATAAAAACAGTTTTTTAAAGGTTAAAATAATGGTTTTCAAAATATTTAATAATGTGTTTATAAATTTAAGGTATTATGTATTATGTAATTAACTAAATAAATTTAGATCAATAATAAGGTTTAATAATCTTAACATAATGATCATATAATAATTATTTCATAAGAGTTATGTAAAAATATTTTTTTAACTTTTTAACCAAAAATAATCTTTTTTTATAAAACTTTAAAAAGATTACCCTCAAATAATTTTGATGTGGTGAGTCCAAAAATTAATTTTATTTCAAAAGAAAATTCACTAAATTTAATAATTTAAAGTTTTAAATAAATATTCTTATTTATTAAAATTTTGCAATTTCATAAAAATAAACATTTGAACTATTATAAAAATTACCTAGGATTTCGTTAAAATATATTACCATATCAGAAGTGTTTTTTGGTTTCTATTTGTTATACATGTAGTTTATATTAACTATAATAATTATAGGAATGTAAATTCCATTGATAAAAATCTGGGTGGTTACGTTCCCCCTATAAAATATCACCCTCAAAATTTCAATTTACAAACTAAGGGGAAAATAGGTGAGGGTACTTTACTCTAGTTACCATATTAACTATTTATATTTGTGGTTCATAAAAAATAATTTAATCATATGAGTGGGTTTTTTATAGAAGATTATCTTTATATTCCAAAATCTTCCCCAGATTCTCCAATAAGGAGAGATCATTTTAAGCTATACCAAAACTAAATTCAGTACATGTGAGAGATATGGTATGTACTTAATCATAACAGATATATATAATACATCATGTACTTGAGACATTGTTAGTGGAAGTTCTAGTCAATTTTCCACAAATCTGATGTGATTGAGAATCTCAAAGGGGCTAATGTACCTGGGACATAGCTTTCCTTTCTTCCCAAATCTCATGAATCTATTACATGGAGATTTATAGAGGAATAAATTTTTTCTAACCTCAAAATCCTAGTCCCATCGAGGATTTTATACATATATCTTCTGTCAACTTTGGGATGCCCTGATTTTCTTCTAAATGGTCTTCACCTTTCCTACCATTTCCTTGACCATTTTAGGCCCCAATAGCTTGAATTCACAAAATTAATCCCAACATGCATTTTCTATAAATATTTTACAATAAATGTGTTTATATAGATTCATTTTGATTCTTGAGTGGAAACTATTATTTTAATAGAACTTGACCATAGGAAGACGTTGGTACCATCCTCCATTGAATTACATTGAGCATGTTCTCAACATATCTTCCAATTTTTGAATAGTTCACACATACTAGTGATCAGTTTGGAGGTGATAAGCCATACTGAAGTTCAACATAGTGTTTAGAGAATTTTGGAGACTTTTATAGAACATGGAGGTAAATATTGGATCATTATTAGATATAGTCAATAATGGTACTCTATAAAGCATCACTACTTCCCTAATGTATATACATGAATGTTGCTTAAGTGAGTAGTTCTCTCTAATCTAAATAAATTTAGCAATCTTTATAATATGATCTATAACATACCATATATAATTATTTCCTCTAGATGTATTTAGAAGTTTAGGGAAAAAATCCATTGGGATTTTTTATCATTTTCAGGTAGGTATGGATAACAGTATCATCACCCCTTAGAATTTTTACTTTCAAACTTCTCTTACTGACATACCAAGCACTTTGATGTATATTCTGTGATCTCCATATTTATATTGTCTGACCAATAGTGATATTTAAGATCTCAATACATATTTTTGTTCCCTAGGTGGATGGATAAGGTTGAGCTACATGAATCATTAAAAATATCCTTCTCTATCTTGGGATTTGATGGTACACATTTTTGGGACTCAAATATTATGAATCCTTCCTCATTAATTTTGACCTTTGAGGATTTTTCTTTTTCAATAGCTTCCACCTTCTTCTAAATATCCACATCATATTTTTTTGCATTCTTTATCATCTAAAAAATAGATGGTTGGGAAATCATTTGAGAATGTATTTATTATGTTCTTCCCTTATGATTCCCATGTCGATTCTTTTTAATTTTAATAAGATTGGATCCTTCTCAATTCTTATCATTAATAAAATTTAAAGATCCTTTATACTTAAAGAATCTACAAATTTATTTTCTTTATCAGGATGGTAGTGGATTGAGTAGTCATAATATTTGGTGATCTCTAACCATATTTCTTAGCACATATTAATCTTCTTCTATGTGAATATATATTTGACTCTCTTGTGATCTGTATATATCTCAAAACTCTCCTCATAGAGATAATGCCTCAAAATTTTCAATGAAATGGTCATAGTTACCAACTCCAGATCATATGTGTGCTATTTGTTCTCATGAAATTTTAGGTGCATTGAGGCATATTATATTAATTTATCATTTTCATTAGTATATAACATAATCCTTTATTTTATTCATCACTTTATAACACAAAGAGTTATCCACTTGTCGGTAGTGTGAGTACTGGTATAGTGATAAACTTCTTTTTCAACTCATTTAAGAAGTCTTCACATTCACTGGTCTAGAAAAAAATTTACTCCCTTTGGAGTTAGCTTGGTTAGTGGGTTTTAAAATACTGATAATTTATTGAAAAATCATTGGTAATAACAAGTTAAACTATGGAAACTATGGATTACTTTTATAGATGCTGGTCTGGGAAAATCCTTTATTTTATTTGTCATATAAGGGTCCATATATATCCTTTACTGGTGATAACATATCCCAATAATTATAATTCCACTATCCATAACTCACATTTACTATACTTTTCATACAGTTTCTCTCTTCATAGATTCCTTATTGCAGTATTGAAATTCTATTCATGCTCCTCCTTTCTCTTAGAGTATATCAAAATATCATCTATAAATACTACCACAAATTGGTCTAGGTAATCTCTAAATAACATATTCATTAAGTCTATGAATTTTTATAGATAATTAGTGAGTCTTAAGGGAGTCATTATAAACTCATTGTGTCCATGCCTCATTTTAAAGGTATTCTTGGTAGTATCTTCAATCTTCACCTTTAATTGGTGATATCCCGACCAAATGTCTATCTTATAGAAATACATATCCCCATGTAGTTGATCAAACAATTAATATATCTACAGAAGCGGATACTTCTTCTTAATCTTGATTTTTTTGAGCTCATTATATTCAATTCATAGGTGCATTGATCCATCCTTCTTCTTGAGGAAGAGGACCAACACACCCTACATCGAAGCACTTTGGTGTATGAAAACCCTGTCCAGTGTCTCATGTAATTACTTCTTAAATTATTCTAACTCAATGGTGGAAATTATATAAGGTTTCTTTGATATGAGTATAGATCCAGGTATAATTTCAATTTAGAAATCAACCTCTCAGTCATGAGGAAGACCAAAAAATTCTTCAGGGAATACATCATTATAGACCCTCGCAATGGGCATGTCTTCAAGAATAATCCTTTCCTTTATCTCAATCATTTGAGCTAGGTATTATTTCTTATAAGAAATAATATCCACAATTAAGTTAATGATTTGGAAGGAGATTCATCCTCTAGCTTACAGTTGTGAAGAGTAATCTCCCTCTCCCAACTGTTAATGTTTTATTTATATAATGATAGCCAATCCATCCCTAATGTAGCATAAAAATACACCCAAGTAAGTAAGAAGAGATTTGATAGGAGTTTAAGTACACAAAAACTGTTTGAGTTGGAATTATACACTTTAGATGAAATAATTTCCCTATTTTCTATTCTCATAGATAATTCAACTTCCATACTTTGAAGTGATACTTGAATAATTCTACTAAAGATGAAATATTTAAAAGAATGCGTAGAACTAGAATAAAATTTTACATTCCATATTGTTGAATAAATAACCATTACACCTATCACAACATTATTATTGAGCTCCACCTCAGCATTAGTGATATAATATTCAATTCCATACTTATATTGAGGTTGTTGTCACAGATTTTCCTCGACAACCGTTTGCTTAGGGAATTGGCTCACATAGTTCCCATGTTACTTGTATTTAAAGAAATACATAATAGTAATATTGTTAATGTGAACCTTCTTTTCCAATTTCTTATTAGTGGTTTTCTTAATTTAACTTAGGAATTGATTATCTTAGTGTCCCTCTTTTCCATACTTGAAGTACCTTCTAGTTCCCCTTAGGTATTTTCCAAGATTTTTCTTCCCACACTTTAGAGAAGTGGGATGTTTAGTTTTCCTCCTTGATATTTTTCTATTAATATTCTGAAGAGAATTCTATATTATGTTTCTTATCTCCAATCCCATGAGACCACTAAGAATCACAAATCTCCATATCAACTTTAAGGGGAAAACTAACAATCTATTCAGAACTATCAAAGTATAGAATTATTATGGATTTTTATAGACTCAATTTCAACCCACTAAAGAATCATTCTTCCTTACATTCAATGCTAATGAAAAAGACAAAATCATGTCGTGCAAGACTTGTGATGTTTTCCTTATATCCTCCAAAAGACTCATCTTAATTTTAATTCCAACTAAGGAACTCCCTCTCTATATTAAGATGGAGAGTTTCCAGAAAATATTTATTGAATAATATTTTCATGAATAATTCCCATTCCATGGAATCAATTTTCTCTTTGGAATTTGGTTTTTTGATCAGTTTCTACAACTTATCATATTCCGCATAAAAATGATAGATCACCAACAGAAATTTCTCTTCTTATGAGAAATAGAGAACAAAAAATATTTTCTCAATGGTGTTAATCTACTATTTAGTGATAAGGGGATTAGAATATCCACAAAATTCAAGAGTCTTTTTTCACATAAATTATTTGAAAAAAACTTCATATTTCTTAGAATAATGATGGAGTTACACATTCTTTACGTTATTATTCATAACTTGAGCTAGTTGATATATTACTTTCATGAAATTATGAGATCTCATTATTATCAGGTTTGGAATCTCATTATACAAATAATCACATTGTATATCAATTTTATTATTGGCATGAGTTTCCCTATTTCCCTACATTAACTTAAATACGATTAAATATAATTTGGGGGGATTAAATACTTAGTTAATGAGAATATAAAAATGTAATTATAAATAAAGAAGGAAAAACTTATAAATGAAAATTATATCCTATGTTACAATTTCCTAGGTGTCAATATATGTTATCCATTATTATAGAATTTTCCCTACGGTTCTTAAAAATGTTTTCTAGTCCTATTACCCATAAATAACTAAGCCGTGCTCTAATAAAAACTATAAAAACCCATGTTTTTACATATATTATTACATGGTTTTAAGTATATTTATCCATGGAATAAAAACAAATGATAAAAATTATCGTGTCTTTGGAAGACTAGGTATATTATTAGAAAGCACAAAACTATAATAAAAAATATTTTTATTAATCTCCATAATGAGCTCCTAAGTCCCTTTTAGCTTATATAATTTCAAATGATAACCTGGAGAAAAAAATAGATAGATGGGAAGTGGTAAAAATCATAGTAAGGAATTAAACATGGGATTTAAGAATAGAAAATGAGGTAGAAGGCACAACATAATAACATAAAAGGTACGAATAGTAAATAAAAATATGAAAGAATAACATATAGATCATGGAATAATATTTTCAGGGAAATATATGAAATTAAAAGTAATATATAACATGGAATAAACATGATTCAATGCTAACTCCAATGACAATATCACATGGTGGACAAAGTTTACAAATAGATTCAATTTACTCTCTAATCCCATACAAAATTCCTCATGATACTAAAAATTACCCAATGAATTTAATAGATACCTATTCACACCCATTATAAAATGTTCATGAATATGTATTCCACATAAATAATCAAAAAAAATTAATAAACACAAGGGTTACCCATGAAAAGAAATGGGTATTGTAAATATGTCATAAGGAATAACCAAAGGACGTATAACAATGATATCCATGAAATAAGGTATTTAAATCATAATTTTATATTAATAAAGGAAATATAATAATATATCATGAATAATTATGTCCAAATTATGTGAAAATTTTAAAAATAGTTGTTAGGTAACATTATAAATGTCCAAATTAAGCACGATTTTAAGGAAAATAAAAAAGTGTCTTTAAAGAGGATCAAATAATAATTTCTTTAATTAAACCCAAAAAGAACTAATTTAGTTTTTAATGTATAATTGAGTTACTTTATAAACATATTGGAGGCTTAAAATATCTTATGGGGGTGTACATGATAATGGGTAAGAAATAGAGAAGTTTCCTTTAATCAGGTTTGTTTATCGTGACGAATTGAGTAAGGAACCTTTTAAAAAAAGAATTTAACTATAAAATAAAGATAAATTGAGACAGTTATATATGTTTGGAACATATATACAAAATATATAAGAAATATATAATAATAATGAATATATAAATTGGGTCAAGGAGAGAGATAAAGCATTACCCAAATAAAATATGGAGGTTCGGAGAGATCCCTTACCTTATGTCCGAATGTGTTCTGTACTTGCACTTAATTTTCTGAATAATAAAAGTAGATTCATTAATTTATTAACTAATAACCTTTTAGATATATATTTTATTTATGATAATTTTATTTTGTTTATTTATGACCATTTTTATGAGTAATGAAGATCAATTTTGTCATTCTGGGAGCCTTCGTTTCATGGTTTCATGGTTGGTTCATTCGTGTCTAATTGTGGACATTCTTGTCAAATAGAAATAAAAAATAGAAGTTAAATAAAATGGTATTAATATACTTACTTATTTTTAAATTTTCACATATATAATTTTTTTTCTAATATGAGTATGATTCATTTGATAAAACGTTAATGATAAATATTTGGTTTATTTTTGCGGGTTAACCAATTATCATGAACTAGTTTGGTTTTATTTAATATTATGTAGATTTATTAGTTATAAAACATGAAATAAATTATAATATACCTATTAAAATATTATTTTACTATAATAATAGTTTTATGACCATCATTGAATCTGGTAATGTAAATTAAAAACTTATTATCCACAGAGATGGTTAACTGCCATAATTTGGACAATGGTTTCGTTTCATTGAATAAGAGAAGATAAAAAAATGAATGAATATAAGATATTCTATTATAAATATTAAATTATAGTATATAAATGATTATTTAGTTATTATTACTTAATGTATGAAGGAGGTTAGGAGAAATTATAAGAATAAAATAAATTAAGAGAGGTTATTTTAGAAAGTGACCTATTGAATATCACCTCCTTGAAGGGCCCCCTTAAAGAACATGGAATTGGTATTTTGGTGATAAAAAGACCACTTGGATGTAGATATATTGGTTATGAGAGGTTTTAATAGACATTTTATGATCCTAAAGTATTGTTATGATAAATGGTTAGGTGATGAATGATATTTATACTTGAGGAGGGGTGGTTTTAAGTGATTAAATAATGATTATTTTATATTTAATGCCAAACACATTTGGGTTGAATTATTTACAATGAATAATATTTATAATTAAATTTTTAATGGATTTTTAAGGTATAAAAACACACCAAACAACAATTTAATTTTTTAGTTTTTATGTATTTTAATCATTTACCTTTTAACTTTAACCCACCACACTATTTAACTTATATTGCGGTGATTTTTTTCCCATGGTAAATTTTTTTATGTACAAGAAAATGATATTTAATTTATTACCTAATTTGGAACTTATTAATCCAAATATTTAATCCATTTTTTATGATTCAATTTATAAAAGTGTTTAAAATCAATTCTATTGTGATACCGATATAACTCATAAAAACATTTTTTTTAAAGGTTAAGATCATGGTTTTCAAAAATGTAAAGCATTTGTTTATAAATGTAATATAATACATATTATATCATTAACTAAATAAATATTGTTCAATAATAAGTTTTAATAATATTTAAATCATTATAATATAATAATAATTTCATAATGGTTATGTAAAAAATATTATTTTCACTTTTTAACCAAAAAAATAGCTTTTTTATAAAATTACCAAAAATTACCCTTAGATAAATTGGAAACTCTGGTTTCAAAAATAAATTTAATTTAATCAAATTAATTATCTAAATTTTATAATTTAAACATTTAAATAAATATCTTTATTTATTGAAATTTATCAATTTCCCATAAAAATAATCATTCTGACAATTATAAAACTTACTTAGGACATCGTTTGTCACGACCCGACCTCGGGGCCCATGCCGTGACAACCCCAAGCCCACATTCCATAGGCCAGAGGCTGGCGACTAGCACCAAAGGCATAAATCCCGTTAACTGGGAAGGCATTTCCTTTATAAAAGTAATCAAAACACCACAGAGTACAAACGGAAGTAAAACACTAAGTACAAAAAAGTGCTGAAAAGTAAAAAAAAAGACCAGAATACAAACCCAACTGAAATGTACAGCTACAACTGAAATAAAATACAATAGAAAAGTCAAACAACAGGAAGAATAGAAGATTCTCCTGGGTTGTCCACCTCGGATCCTACCTGAAGGGTAGGTACAGATAGCCTCCACAACGCTCTCTCTCGTCAGCCTCCTCCAAGTGTCGTCTCATCGTGAAGTCCACCACCAGATACTTTCTCGTCGTGAGGTCCACCTCCGGGTGCCGTCCAGTCCTCGAACACTCGGCCTCTGTCTGCGCTGCCCATCGTCTGCAACCAACACAACGAGGTGCGGGCATAGCACGTGCAGGGGTGAGTATAACGATACCCAGTAGGGACCCCGAGACCCTCATGGTCTCACTAAATCCAACAAGCATAACCACAAAGAAGATCTCAATAGTTAAACTCTACCTAGGTATATGCCCATACATATACCAAAGTTATCAAGTAACCCATCTCAATCATGAGGTAAACACAAAGGTCATAGACTCAGCTCAAACCAGGATTTTCATTATCGAAACCGTAACTACTGAAGCGCCCCGCCTCTGGAGTGTACAGTGGTCCTGTCACAACTCTGAGGTACTGCTCACTAACCTATGACTACTGAGGTAATCCTCCTGTTGAGTACCGCGGGTCTGCCACCTCACACAGTAGTGCTCCTCCGCCATGGGTCTTCCACCTCACACAGTAGTTCTCCCCCTCATAGCCTACAGAGGTACTCCTCCTGTCGAGTACTACGGGTCTGCCACCTCACACAGTAGTGGTCCTCCGCCATGGGTCTGCCACCTCACAAAGTATTGCTCCCCACTGGGCTATGCTAGTCACTCCGAATCGAATCGGACAAGCAGTCATCAGGTCACAGCCAGCTACACGGTTTCCGTACTCCATACGCTCATCTCCGGGAGGGTCCGCTCCACGAGCTACTATTAGATACTCCAAGTATCACAAAGTTCCACAAAGAATAATCTGAAAGGACTGCCTCGTCATAGGGGTCTCAGCGCAATAGACGGCGCGTCAATCGGATGCCCGGTCTGTGTGTTACTAGCTTTTCGTCCCCAGGGCCCGGTTGGTTTCATGTGCGAACCAATCTGGCCGTAACTCAACTGTACCCCGAACTCTCATAGGGTAAACTCATAGGGTCTGTTTCTCCACGTGATCACCAACGCCGCTGACGGTTCGTCAAACAGATGTCCAGTCTGAAAGTTATCAACTTTTCCGTTCCAGGGGCCCGGTTGGATTTCGGGTGCAATCCAACCCAGCCACTATCCAACTGCATCCAAAACTAAATAAAAGTATGCCAAATGTTCCGTATCATCAAGAGGAAATCAACGAGACAGACAGCATGTCAATCGGACACCCAGTCTGTGATTTATTGGCTTTTTCGTTCGAGGGGCCCGGTTGGTTTCGTGAGCGAACCAACCCGACCGCACTCCGACGAAATCCAAACCTCGAGCGGAGTAATCCAAAAGATCCGTCTCATCAAGAGGAATCCAACAATGTCGATGGCACGTTAATCGGATGTCCGGAGCTCAAGATATAGGCGTTTCCGCTCCGAGGGCCCGGTTGGTTTCGTATCCGAACCAACCCGGCCAAACCCAAAGTTCTCCGAAACCTTGAGTGTAATATACCAAAACGACCGTCTCGATCCAAGGATCGCATCACAACTGACGGTGCATCGATTGGAGGTCCGTAGACCATGATATGGGAAAAATACCGAAAGTGATCCGAAAACAGGGGGTCTAGGCCCAGACTGACTAGACCCAACCCCCCTGGGTCGGCCCGAACTGGGTTGACCCAACCCGGGTCCGGGTCCGACCCGGAGGGCACGGGCACGGCCCGGTCTCCAGGTGGCTCGGCCGTAATGGTCGAGCGGTGCGCAGGGGGGGGCACCTCCCCCTTGAATGATCCGCGACCCCGCGTGGGGGGCCGCCTCTCGCCAACGGACGCGGCTGGGCTGCCGCGTCCCGCCTTCGCCGGTCCCGCGCGGTCGCAGGACGGCCGGCCTGCTGCCGTGGCTTCAGCCGCGGCAGTTCTCCCCAGTGGCGCGCCAGCGGGTTGCTCCGCGGACCACCGGACGAGTTCTGCTGGTCGGAATTGCACGTCGTCTTCGCCAATGGTCCTCTCGGAACCCGACCTTCACTACGGAGGCTTCAAAATTACTTTGAGGCCTCGTTTGTCGTCGCCCGTCAATCCGCACATCAAATAACAAAACACGCCATCTTCGTGGTTTTCCGACGCGGCGCGACGGCGCGGCGCCCCTTTATCGCGGCCCGACTCCGACCGCGGATTCGTTCGACCTCAAAGGCGCGGCGCGACGGCACCGCGCTTATTCATCAGGATTCTCTAAATTCCCGCACGGTGCGACGGCACTGCGTCGCTTCCATTTCATTCCACGTAGATAACCAAAAAAATAAAAAGGGGAGGAGGTTCGATTGTGTTTGTTCAGTCTGAACTCCTCCGTTATTTTGATAACAGTTGGCCATTAATATCGAAGAACGTCTAAAATTATACACGACATGAAAACCAACCCCTACTTGGATATTTGACGTCGCACATCGGGTGTCGTGGAGAACAGCGTCGTGAGGTCGGAAGTAGATTCCGTGGACGTCGGGGTGCGTCCAAGGAGGAAACAACGTCTCCTAACTTGTTTCTATGATGAAGAAGGAAGGTACGTTGTCGTTGGCGATGATCACCGCGGTCGGCGACTTCTCCCTTGTCATGGAGGAAGATGAAGATGGAAGAATCCGGGTCGCCGAGTCTTCTAAGTCGAAGGGTCGATGTTCTTCTTCGGAGAAGAACCGTTCTTCACATTCTTCAACGTGGAAGATGAACTTATATCTCTTACCCTTTCCCACACAACCATCCAACCCCTAATAATATAATACTCTTCTTATTTTATTACCCATCTCATTCATTTTCAAAACATTTCAAAATGTTGAATTAACTTAACTTAATTAATCTTGAGCTTGTCAAAATTAAATGAAGTAGAGTTGGCATCATTAATGAGAGGATGTGTCACAAGGGGGGTTGGAGTGAGTTATGGAAGATGAGAGATCACCCACTTAATGGGGGAGTTAGAGGAGGTTTAAGGAATGTGATGGGGTGAGGTTCGTGTGGGCCCCACCTCACCTTTAATCCTCTCATAGGTAGTTTACTACAAGTGTATCCCACCCCTAACTCGCTTACATAGGTTATAACTACATAAGAGAGGGATAAAGTGTTGTGACACATCACATAATCCACTTAACAAGAAATGAAAATATAATTGTATAACAATTATATTTTTATCCATCACTTTTTTTAAAAAACTCCTCCCGAGAAAACGCAACTCTAGAAAGGGTCTTCTTAAGCAATTACCGATGCTGCGGTTTCATCGGTGCCCTCAGATTTCAATTCCGAGAACCGGTTCAGAAGTTAGGAAAACCCACTCGTTCGTTCACTGAACACACACGAGATAAACTTCAGAAATTGATTCCGGGCACAACGGGCCTCGGAATCAAGTGCTGTTAGAATCTGTGTTCTTGTAAAATCCCAAAGAAAATTAAGAAAAAATTTCCCTTGAATTTTACGGGTCTTTACATTACTCCCACCTCAGGGATTTACGTCCCCGTAAAGCTATAACAAAAACTAGGGAAACAAAAGTGGTATTGAGCACGCATCTGAGCCTTTTGTTTCCATGTTCTCTCCTGGAGGTTCATGTGCTGCCAGTGAAAGCGCACCTGAGGAATCGACCGTTCACGTAGGACCTGCTCCTGTCGATCCTCAATTTCCTCTGGAACCTCCGTGCATGTCGCCCTGTCATTGACGTCCAACTCCCTAAGGTCGATGATGTGTGAAGGATCTTGCATGTATCTCCTCAGCCGAGGTACATGGAAGATTTCATGCACCCGGTGCAAATGAGGTGGAAAGGTGAAGCGGTAAACCATATCACCTACCCTGCTGGGGACCTAGAAAGGTCCGTTGAACCTCAGAGATATATCGCCGCCTCGGCTACATCTCCGTAAACCTCATCGAGGTGAGACCCGTATAAGAACGTGATCGCCATCCTCAAACTCTAGAGGTCTCCCTTTTCTGATTAGAACTGAAACTCAAAACTCCTACTTCCATGAGGGTAAGGTTGGCTGACCCAAGAATGATCGGCTACACCCTCCCATGCATGAGTTTATCTTGTGCTGCCTGGGGTTTCCTTTTCGCCGACCAAGGAAAATCCATCCCAACATTTTCTTAATACCGTTAATTTGAGTATGAGTAGTGATTTCCCAATCCATACTCAAACTAATGTCGTAAGGCCTCGACACTGCCACCAAGAGGTCCCAACTGAGACTCTCAACTCAAGGTTAAGATCACACCGTCAACGTAAGTGTGACTATCGAGTCTCCTCCCAAAGGTATCTTCGGACGTGAGGGTCAAGTCAACGGCTTAACCAGAAACTCTAGGTCTGGGACTAGATTCATGGAAGGAAGGGATGATTCGTATCGATGTCTGATGCTATGACATCTAGTAGAAGACAAATTCCACACTTTGAATCATCCTTAGAGCCATTTTGGTCACACTACTTGACCGCATGCAGCTACCCTTTTCCCCTACCCTCCATCTCCCTGAGCCTGGAGGGGACAACAAAGGCGGGTGGTTATAATATGTTGAAATGTACACCACCTCATGCTGCTCTCCTAGCTCTACCTCCACGTCTGATGCTCTACAGATTTATCTGTCCTTAACATTTCCTCTTCTTGAAACATTCGCATGCCCAAGTCTCTGAGACTGGAACCAGCTCGCTGTGTTCCAACTTCTAACATTCTCTAGCTGTATTCATTCAGCCAAAGAACATTCAACCTCAAGGTTCTCTCTAGCACCCTAACGTGAGTAGGAATGCATAGAGGAAAAAGTGATGGCTCGAATTGTATTCATCGAGTACCCGGAATGTTTGGTACGCCTCGATGAATTCTCAGTTACTGACACGTCATCCTGTCGAAGTTGTATAAGCTCTAGAAAACTCTCAGCCACCTCCTCAAGCCAGTCCTCAGCCGCCTGTGAATCAGGTTCACCTTGGAACATGGGGGTATCAGATGTTAGAACATATGTAAGGCAGTAAGCTTACATGTGTCACCAACTGGTACCGCCGATTGTAACTGCTGACCAACAGGTAGTGATGTATAGCTGATACACTACCCAAAGGCACTATCTTAGGCATCGGTCCATGTACTGAAACCTCATCACTATGCGAACCATCCTTATGGTCATTCACTAGAAAACACTAGAATCCAAGTACACCATCCACTCTCCTGATGTCTCAGCTAGGCCGAAAACTCTAGCAATCGCCTCCAGCCAGTGCTTTGCTATCTGGGAATCTGCCTCACCTCGTAACCTCAGAGGCCTCTAATACTGGAACTCGTGCAACGCGCTCTGCCAGCGTGCACAGTTCTCTAGTATGGCTGGTGGCATCTGCTGCCCAAAAGGTGGTGGTGCTGATGGTATACCACCCGAGGGTGCCAACATAGTAAAAAAGGCCCTGCACCAGAGCCTCGTTGCTCGGTGAGCCGTCATCGAGTACTCTCTCGGAACTCCAACTGACTGTCTGCGTGGAGACATCCTGAACAGATGCGACACGGTCAACGATTTATACCTGGTGATCTGACCTGGTTTGAGATGACTTTAAAACTTTTGGAAACACACATGCAATAAGTGTTTTAGTGCACAATGTCGGAAATCAGTAGTCAGGGTCCTGGTGTATGGATACGTCGGCCGCCGCACCAAAACTGGACTCCCTGAACTGAAGACCACACTCGGTACCCTTAACACTATTGCTTCACATAGAAAAAGATCAGAGTCCTTAGTTCTACGGTAGAACTGAACTCCTCTGATACCAATTTGTCATGACCCGACCTCGGGGCCCGTGTCGTGACTACCCCAAGCCCACCTTCCATAGTCCAGGGGCTGGCGACTAGCACCAAAGGCATAAATACCGTTAACTGGGAAGGCATCGCCTTTATAAAAGTAATCAAAACACCATAGAGTACAAGCGGAAGTAAAACACTAAGTACAAAAGAAAGTGATGAAAAGTAAAAAAAGGATAGAATACAAACTTAACTGAAAAGTACAGCTACAACTGAAAGAAAATAAAAAAGAAAATACAAACAACAGGAAGAATAGAAGCAGCTCCTGGGTCGTCCACCTCGGATCCTACCTGAAGGGTAGGTACAGATAGCCTCCACAACACTCTCGCCCGTCAGCCTCCTCCAAGTGTCATCTCATCGTGAATTCCACCACCAGATACTGTCTCGTCGTGAGGTCCACCTCCGGGTACCATCCAGTCCTCAAACACTCGGCCTCTGTCTTCGCTTCCCATCGTCTGCAACCAACACAACGAGGTGCGGGCATAGCCCGTGCAGGGGTGAGTATAACGATACTCAGTAGGGACCCCGAGACCCTCAAGGTCTCACTAAATCCAACAAGGATAACCACAAAGAAGATTTCAACAGTTAACCTCTACCTAGGTATATGCCCATACATATACCCAAGTTATCAAGTAACCCATCTCAGTCATGAGGTAAACACAAAGGTCATAGACTCAGCTCAAACCAGGATTTTCATTATCGAAACCATAACTGCTGAAGAGCCCCACCTCTGGAGTGTATAGTGGTCCTGTCACGACTCTGAGGTACTGCTCACTAACCTATGA
Organism: Viscum album; assembly: GCA_963277665.1. Classification (NCBI taxonomy): domain Eukaryota; kingdom Viridiplantae; phylum Streptophyta; class Magnoliopsida; order Santalales; family Viscaceae; genus Viscum; species Viscum album. The sequence continues at coordinate 659,575,750 of OY728138.1, forward strand.
CTGCTGAGGCACTCCTCCTGTTGAGTACCGTGGGTCTGCCACCTCACACAGTAGTGCTCCTCCTCCATGGGTATGCCTGGTCACATAGTAGTGCTCCCCCTCATAGCCTACAGAGGTACTCCTCCTGTCGAGTACTGCGAGTCTGCCACCTCACATAGTAGTGCTCCTCCGCCATGGGTCTGCCACCTCACAAAGTAGTGCTCCCCACTGGGCTATGCTAGTCACTCTGAATCGAATCGGACAAGCAGTTATCAGGTCACAGCCAGCTACACAGTTTCCGTACTCCATATGCTCGTCTCCGGGAGGGTCCGTTCCATGAGCTACTAGTAGATACTCCATGTATCAGAAATTTCCACGAAGAAGAATCTCAAAGTACCGCCTCGTCATAGGGGTCTCAATGCAACATACGGCGCGTCAATCGGACGCCCGGTCTGTGTGTTACTAGCCTTTTCATCCTCGGGGCCCGGTTGGTTTCGTTTGCGAACCAATCCGGCCGTAACTCAACTGTACCCCAAACTCTTGTAGGGTAAACTCAGAGGGTCCGTTTCTCCATGTGATCACCAACGCCGCTGACGGTTCGTCAAACAGACGTCCAGTTTGAAAGTTATCTGCTTTTCCGTTCCAGGGGCCCAGTTGGATTTCAGGTGTAATCCAACCCGGCCACTATCCAACTACATCCAAAACTCATGCGAAGTATGCCAAAATTTCCATCTCATCAAGAGGAAATCAATGAGACAGACGACGCGTCAATCGGACACCTGGTCTGTGAGGTATTGGCCTTTTTGTTCTAGGGGCCCGGTTGGTTTCGTGAGCGAACCAACCGGACCGCACTCAGAAGGCATACAAACCTCGAGCGGAGTAATCCAAAAGTTCCTTCTCATCAAGAGGAATCCAACAAAGTTGACAGCACATCAATCGGACGTCCATAGCTCAAGATATAGGCATTTCCGCTCTGAGGGCCCTGTTGGTTTCGTATCCAAACCAACCCGGCCGAATCCAAAGTTCTCTAAAACCTTGAGTGTAATATACCAAAATGACCATCTCGATCCAAGGATCGCATCGCAACTAACGGTGCATCGATCGGAGGTCCTTAGCCCAAGATATGGTCAAAAGACCGAAAGTGATCCGAAAACGGGGGGTCTGGGCCCGGACCGACCTGGCCCAACCCCCTGGGTCGGCCCGAACCGGGTCGGCCCGACCCGGCCGGAGCGACCCGGCATGGGTAGCCCGGCCCGGCTTGGGCGCGACCCGGCCCGGCCGGCGCGGGCGCGGCCCGGTCGCCAGGCGGCTCAACCGTAACGGCCGAGCGGTGCGCAAGGGGGGCACCGGCCCCTTGAATGATCCGCGACCCTGCGTGGGGGGGCGCCTCTCACCAACGGATGCGGCCGGGCTGCCGTGTCCCGCCTTCACCGGTCCCGTGCGATCGCGGGACGGCCGGACTGCCGCCGTGGCAGTTCTCCCCGGCAGCGCGCCGGGCGGCGCCGCCTCCCGCCGCCGGTGCCACCGTGCCGGCATGGCGCGTCGGTGGGTTGCTCCGAGGACCACCAGATGAGTTCCGGTGGTCGGAATTGCACACCGTCTTCGCCAATGGTCTTCCCGGGACCCGACCTTCACTGAGGAGGCTTCAAAATTGCCTTGTGGCCTCGTTTGTCATTGCCCGTCAATCCGCATGTCAAATAACAAAATGCACCGTCTTCGTGGTTTTCCGGCGCGGCGTGACGGCACGGCGCCCCTTCACCGCGGCCCGACTCCGACCGCGGAATCGTTCGACCTCAAAGGCGCGGTGCCACAGCTCCACGCTTTTTCGTCTGGATACTCTAAAATCCCGCACGGTGCGACGGCACTGCGTCGCTTCCATTTCATGCCACATAGATAACCAACAAAATAAAACGGGGAGGAGGTTCGACTGTGTTTGTGCGGTCCGGCCTCCTCTTTTATTTTGATAATACTTGGCCGTTAATATCAAATAACGTCTAAAATTATACACGACATGAAATCCAACCCCTATTTGGATATTTGACGTCGCACGTCGGGTGTCACGGAGAACAGCGTCGCGAGGTCGGATGTAGATTCCGTGGACATCGGGGTGCGTTTGAGGAGGAAATGACGTCTCCTCAATTGTTGCTATGATGAAGAAGGAAGGTACGTTGTCGTTGGCGATGATCACCGCGGTCGGAGACTTCTCCCTTGTCATGGAGGAAGATGAAGACGGAAGAATCCAGGTCGCCGAGTCTTCTAAGTCAAAGGGTCAATGTTCTTAATCGGAGAAGAACCGTTCTTCACATTCTTCAACGTGGAAGATGAACTTCTATCTCCTCCCCTTTCCCACACAACCATCCAACCCCTAATAAAATAAGACTCTTCTTATTTTATTACCCATCTCATGCATTTTCAAAACATTTCAAAATGTTGAATTAACTTAACTTAATTAATCTTGAGCTTTTCAAAATTAAATGATGTAGAGTTGGCATCATTAATGAGAGGATGTGCCATAAGGGGGTTGGAGTGAGTTATGGAAGATGAGAGATCACCCACTTAATGGGGGAGTTAGAGGAGGTTTAAGGAATGTGAAGGGGTGGGGTTCATGTGGGCCCCACCTCACCTTTAATCCTCTCATAAGTAGTTTACTACAAGTGGGTCCCACTCCTAACTCCCTTACATAGGTTATAACTACATAAGAGAGGGATAAAGTGTTGTGACACAACACTTAATCCACTTAACAAGAAATGAAAATATAATTGTATAACAATTATATTTTTATCCCTCACTTTTTCTTAAACAACTCCTCCCGAGAAAACGTAACTCCAGAAAGGGTATTCTTAAGTAATTAACGGCGCTACGGTTTCATCGGTGCCCTCATATTTTAATTCCGAGCACCGGTTCAGAAGTTAGGAAAACCTGCTCATCCGTTCATTGAACGTACCCGTGCTAAACTTCATAAATTGATTCCGGGCACACCGGGCCTTGGAATCAAGTGCCGTCAGAAACTGCGTTTTTGTAAAATCCTAAAGAAAATTAAGAACAAATTTCCCTTGAATTTTATGGGTATTTACATCTTTCAAATATATTATCATATAAAAAATATTTTTTTGGGTTCTTTATGTAATATATGCACTTTATACTAATGTAAACAATTATAGGAAGGGAAATTCCATTGGTAAAATTCTGTTTTGTTACAGTTTTGGTGTGAAGAGGGATTTTTGTTTCGATTAGTGAAATGTGATATGCCCTTTCGAAATGATTTGAAATTTTCAGCACATGGAATCCTTGGGTAATTAAGAGGGGGTCAAGTGGGGACTTGTTTCAATTACATCATGTGTGTGTGGGGGGGGGGTGGGGGGGTGGGGGAGGGGTTCACACATAAATTTGTTCCTATTCTCTCTATTTTTTTGTGATTGATATAGGTTTATATGACATCTTAGGGGGGTTCACACATCAGGGTGTTCCTCTACACCTTTTATAATCAAACTGAGGACTTTTTTGGTGCAAACTATTCATGATTGATCACATGGGGTGATGATCCTAGTTATCAAAATTCTATATTATCCTATGGATACTTTCCATTGTGTTTTATTTGATGTGGTTTTATGGTGAATTCTTATAAAATGATAAATGTAATATTTTAAAGTTTATTTGAAACTATTTTATATGGAATTGATTATAAAATATTAAAAAGGGTTAATTTCTAGGATTTGGGTTAATTTGTGAAAATTTCACATCATGCATTTTTTTAAAAAATGATTAAATTTGGATTATTTGAAAAATATTTTAAGGTAAAACTTGGTGGGATCCCATAAGAATTGTTTTTATCACAACATATACACACACTTAGGTGTCTATGACATTTTTTTGTTTGATGCTGAAAAGGGAAAGGCACCATAATGAGAAAGAATATTTTTGACATAGCTAGGTTTGGGACTTTGGTGGTGATATGGTGTAATGTTTTTCACTTGTAACATAGAGATAATTTTTATTATCTATTATACATTGGTTATTATTAGACCATTTACTTTATTTTTTATTTGTTTTACCAGATATGTATCATTTTACCATTTTTTTAACTTGTTATAGAATTTATTTATCTATCCTTATCATATTTGTCATTATAGGTATTGTATTTGTTTGGGAGAAATCATTCCTTGGGTTATCCTTATTACTTGGGTACTTTTTTCTAGCCCTTGGAGATTAGGAATACCCTTAGGGTCTTGTTATGGATCAATTTAAAAATATATATATTAATTTTTCATCTATGTTTGTTCATGATAAATTGATTTTAGAACCCAATTGTGCTTAGGTATTCATGTATTGAGATATTTGGTATATGGGATATAGGATTATAATGATTTAAAGAGTAGGTTGGGGTTAGTTCCTAGCCATCTATCATTGTGAAAAACATTAAGTAACCATGGGATGTTAGTAAATGTGTCTTCTATTTTGGGTTTCAATCTAATATTAGTCCTAGTATAAACTCTCTTAATTCCAAATAAGATTTAATCCTTTTCTGACGGTCCATTTTCATTCCTCGATATAGTACCATACTACCCATAATACTTTATTATATTCATTAAGAGCACAATATGAGAAGTTTTATATGAGAGAACCCTCCAATTGATCAGAACCTCATTGAGGCTATAGAATGGGAAGTTTTCTAATTGAAAAAAATATACCACTTTCTCAAACTCGTTCTAGGGAGTAACAACCATGAACTAGAGGAGACAATGACCAAGCTTAGGAATTCCTTTTCCAAAAGCCTGCATTCTTTTAAGGGGAGTCCATAAGGGGTGTCATGTAAGATCTTCTATGTGGTGGTCTAGGGTTTTCCCTTCGACTATTTCTATCCTCTTTTCCTAAGGGTTACTTCTTCTCTTCTCGGTGATATAGACATCATTGATCCCTCCATCTTCCCTATTCATCTAGAGGTCCTACTCCTGGCTACCAAGAAGCTCTGCTTCCATCTTTTTGAGAGCTCTATGGATGAGGTCCTAGTTATGCTCGGTGGTTTCCATCAGGTACTCGGTGGTATGGTTTTGTCGAAGTTGGTACTGGTAAAGACATTATACTTATTATTGGGTCATTATGAAGTCATATATAGAAATATCAAGAACACTTAGTGGTGGAGGCATCCTATGCTAGTTCTCCTCCCATTTCTTCAAACATGGTCTATGGTGTTTTGGTTTGTTTGTAGGTTATGTAGAGATGTTCCGTGGTGTTGGGTCACAGTGACCCATATTTGTTCGCATATTAGTTCCACCTTTTAAGCTCTATCAATGAAGACATTTTTTCATTCACCTCCTTCAACAGATATATTTGGTTTCCATTTTGGTATCATTGAGTATTCTGGATCTACTTTCTAATTTTGGCTCAGTTATGGCTTCTATACTCCTCTGTAGTGTCCTCATAATGATCTGGTGGTGATGATGGTGGTTCCCAACAATTGTCTCCCAACAGTCCCTATTCTTTGGTTCCTATTCATCTACTCCTTCCATGGTGTCTGGGATGGGTATCGGGGGAGCATACAAGGATAGTGATAGGATGGGTGGCGTAGGGTTGTGTGATCTTTAGGATTTGGTCTGTGGGGTTTAGTGATGGATGGGTGTCAAGGGACTATGTGCTGGCATGTCACGAGGTGTGTTAGGTTGTTATGTTCATTTTTTTTGTTTTTTGGATGGTTTGGTCCGGGACCAAGATCCTTTGTCGGCCCACTTATAACTCTTTGCAGGTTGTGTTTGTTGGTTCTCACTTATCCTTAATGTGATTTTTTTATAAAATAAAAAAAAATATTTGGATTAGGTCATTTTAGGGGAAGAATAACACTCATATAGTAGAGAACTAGTTGGAGAATTTTGATAAAATATTTTATTTATTTTCAACTATTGATTTTTTAGGTGATGTATGCTATTTTCAGCTTAAGGGACTTAAACTCAAGTGGGTGGATGTGTTATTACTAGTGAATAAACATAAGGTATTAGAGTGAAATGAATTCAAGAATATCTTCTTTTATTATTTATTCCGTGAATCCATTTCCATAGTGAAATATTTTGTGATTATCTCTATTCAGCCCTGTGATCTACAGTGAACAAATATTATAATCATTTTGCGGAATCAGTCTATTTTTCTCCTAAAGTTGTGACAAAAAATAAGAAAATTTCTCAAATATACTAGATGGGTTTGCAAACTAAAACTAATTTAATGTTCTATATATAGAAGCTTTCCACATATAAAGAGGTAGTTGATATATATTTAATGAAAAAATAGATCTATTGGAAAATTTGGGTTTGGATTGGATTTCTTCTCTACCTAGTGTAAAATTTAGTGTCTCTTATAGAATGAATTGGAATTTGTATGAGACTTGTAAATGTAGCTATTTTATCTCTCTAAAAATGGATTATTCTACACCATAGGTAGTAGCTGGAGGAGTTCACATAAATTCCTACCAATGTGGAGAAATAGGGAATATGAAGCATTATTTTCCTCCACCTATAAATATTTTCAGTTATTGTAGTCACTATGGTCATTTTAAGAGGTTATATTAGGATTTTCTTGACCCTTATTATGAATCTAGTTCATCTAATACAATGGTAAATGTGGCATAGTATGAATCTTCTAATTCTATAGGAATCTGAACATATGTCTCTCGAGTGGAGATGATTTATGTAGTATCAGAGTTTATAATGGAAATTAATGTAGGCCAGATGATATTGAGTAGTAAAATATTTATTAAATCATCTATATCCACCGCTCTATTTGATACATGTGTCTCTTATTCCTTTATATAATCCCATTTTGTGGATCTTTTGAAACTTCTCATAGAACTCATGTCATTCATTATAAATATGGTGATTCCTGTTGGGAAGAAAAATGAGCAGGGTTTTTGATGCCCCATGTTTTCATTATCAATCTATAATAGTTAGTTATTTGGTATTTTTTTGGTTCTCAACTTATATCTCTTTGATGTTATAATTGGGATGGATTTATTTTTTTCCCATTGAGCCGCAATTGATAATTTTCATCCATTGGTGTCCTTTACTTCTCCCAATGGGAATTCCTATGTGTTTTAGGGTGAATGGGATATGAGGTTTATCCTAGAAGGACCTCCTTATCTAGAATTAATGAGTTTTATATCCTCTTTATTAGTTGAGTTTTAGAATTAGTCCTCTAATTGTGATATTTCTTTGGTGGTTATGAATTTTACCAAAGTATTCCATAATGAATTCCTTGGTCTTCCTCTAGAAATAAACAATAATTTTTTCTATCAATTTAGTTCTTGGAAAACAGCCGATCTCTATTCCTTCATACCGCATGGAACTGGATGAACAAAAGGGGTTGAATATTAAATTATATGATTTAAGGGAGAAGGTTTTTATTCATCATATTGTATCACATTGTAAAGATCCTATGATTTTTTACAAGATGGATAATAGAAGTCTTATTCTTTGTATTGATTGTATTAATATTAATTTGATAATGATTAAGAATAACTATCCATCTCCCCATATTAATGAATTTTTTGATCTCTTAAATGGTGCAAGGTGGTTCTCAAAGATCAACCACTAGTCTCGTTAACATCACCCCAGAGTTAAGGAGTCAGGTATCCCGAAAGACACTTTCAGGATCATGTATATCCAATTTGAGTATATTGTGATTTTGTTTATCCTAAATTAATATCCATTATTTTTTATGGATTTCATGAACCAGATAACCCACTAGTTTCTCGATTAATTTATATGGTATTTGTGGATGATATCCTGGTTTATTTAAAATATGAGGATCATAGTTATCATTTGAAATTGTTCATGGTAATCTTGATGAATCAAAATATTTATTCTATGATATAAAAATTTGAATTATGGATTCAAGAAGTGAATGACATAGGATATGTGGTTTTAGAATATGGAATCTCAGTTTATCCTAAAAAGGTGAATGTTTTCTTGTCATGAGAGGAGCCACATAATGTCTTTGAGATATTAAGATTCCTAGGGTTGGCTAGTTATTATTGACGGTTCCTGAAAGACTTATCAAAACTTGAATCACCATGTATTTATCTTAATAATAAGAGGGTGAAATTCTTGTAGGATATAAAATTTCAAGATTCATTTGATGAATTGAAATGATATATGACCTTAACTTCAATCTTGATTTTAGTAGAAGATAGTAAGGTATATGTGGTGTATTGTGGTGACTTGGGTTCTAGTATGGGTTGTGTTATTATACACGGATATCACGTAGTGGAATACAAATCTCCTCATCTTTGGTCACAAGAAAAGAACTATACCAAACATGATCACAAAATTACCAAAATTATGCATGCTATTAAGTATTAGCCACACTATATCTTTTGGGAGAACTTCATTTTATATTATGATAATAATAGTATGGGATATATTTTCTCATAAAAATACTTGAACCTTAGGCAAAGGAAATGGGTGGAGTACCTCCAAAATATTGACTATGACATCACCTAATCCCATGTATAGGGGAATATTGTTTCTAATTCCCTTATCAAAAAGTTTAACTCTAAAACCCTCTTGGAATATAAGGAGGAATAAAATCTCATGGGACTCTTTAATTAGATTTACTTATAGGTACAGTAGGATTATACATGTATGATTCTGACTAGTTATTATTTAAGGTCATCTCTCCTTGAGTCGATTCTTTAGGAGAAGAAATTTGATGATGATTTTATAGAAATATGGGGATCCTTAAACAGTGGGTAGACAATTGTCTGCTAGTAACTTTCATAAAAAATATTCTTTTATTCAATAGTTTTTTCATTATCCCAATATATGTTTTTAAGATCATGGTGTAGTATTTTAATTATTCCTCAAGGGTTGTTCTCCCATACACTATGAGGATGTATTATGACACGAATCATTGGTTATGGTGGTTGGGAATGAAGTGTGACATAACTGATTTTGTGTTTCTTTGTTATAATTGAAACATATTAAGAATGATAAAAAAAATACTTTTAGGCTACCTCATCCACTTCCTATTCTAGATTTTAAATTGCATGAGGTATCTATGGATTACATCATCGGACTACCACATTCTCCTTGAGATAAGAACACTATTTCAGTGGTAATTGATCTATTGAATAAATTGAAACAGTTCATTCTAATTTGAGTCAACACTAAAGTTAAGGATTTGAGAAGGCCATATATGGAGGATATTTGAGGTTTCATGGGGTTACATATACTATTGTCTCATATAAGGGTCCCAAGATTACTTCCACATTTTGAAATGGTCTTCAAAGGGTGATATGGACTCATGTTAAATTGAGTATGTATTACAATTCTCATACATATTTCAATAAGGATCATGGTATTTAGATCCTAGGGGATATTATCTGTGCTTAAATTTTATAATTTAGTGGATATTGGTATATTCATATGGTACTGGTTGAGTTTGTTTGTAATAATAGGTACTTTTATTCTATTAGAATATCTCATTAGAATATATGTATGGTCACCCTTATCAATATTATAATTTTTTGGTCAGAGGTAGGAAGGGATTATCTTGTAGGTCATAAAATTTTCCATGACATGTTATAAAAGATTCATTTTGTACAATGACTGGTGATAGACCATAGTCAACAAAAGTTTTTCATGGACCATAAACTCTATCTTTTTTAATTCTCTATTGGTGACTTGGTTTTATTATTCATGATTTATTTAAATATCTCCTTGATTGGTTTACTGTTGGATTATGAAGAAGATTAAATTGGATCCAAGATATGTTATACAATATGATATCATTGATAAAATAGGTAAGGTTTCCTATTAGTTGGCATTACCATCTTATTTCAATATTATTCATGATTTATTCCACATATCTCAACTAAAGAAATGTCATACAGATTCTTCTCATGACTTCAATTGGGATGATATTACTCTGAAACTAGATGTGTATGTGGTTGAGGAGCTAGTATAGATTATTGTTTTTTAGGAGAGAATATTATATAGAAAGTCTATTTCAATAGTTCATGTGTTATAGAGTAACATAATGCATTGTCATGAGATGTTTGAGTAAGAATCATTGATGAGCGACTTATGGCCTCATCTATTTTCTGTATCAAAATTATACAAATTAACTTTTTGGGGGTAGAATGTGAGATGGTGTGGATAATTATCACCTCATGACATCTATTTTCGGTAAATAAATTATTTTTATGAACATATATTAATTCAATCCACTCATTGGTTGATTGAGGTGAAATTTTGGAGTTTGTTTAATTTTTTGGGCCTATGCATGGTTCTTGCACGGTTAGACAAACCCATATGGGTCATCTAAGGAAAATATATAGCTTATTTTGAGACCCATATAAGGGTGAACATTTGGGACATAGTTAGGAAAAACCATGAGACCTTATTCTAAAATTGTGTATCATTGGACCAAGTCATTTAAAATAATTATCATATAGTTTGTAAAATCATGTGGCCACATTGGGGGGCTACTCCTGTATCCTAGAAAGGGGCATTCAGTTAGAATACATGTTGCTAAGCCATGTAGCTAAACCATTAAACATTAATTAGTTAATCAGGATTTTTATGTTAAGACCCAGAACTCCTATTTTTGGCCTCATTCTTTTGTTTGGTGAATTAGTCTCTCAACTTAGGAGGCTCTTCTTAGATATTTTGGTCATTCCTTTCCACCTAGTGACTGATTATGAAGGATCCTAGGGTGTCATATATATATTTTTCATAGGTAGGTCTCTATTCTTCATCTTTTTTCTCTATGCTTCTAGATATTTTCTCTTTATCTAGAGATAGATATTATATAAAAGATTTATTAACCAAATATAAGGTTTATGGGATGATATAATGATATTTAAATTATATTATCCAACTAAAGAGGTGTAATTTATTTGATTTGGGTTGATAATTTTGTGAATATTTGATATATTTATGGTATGATGTATCTATATTTTTTCTATTTATATTTGGATAATTTAATATGACCTTTATGTAATGAGATTTATTATTTAGGATCTTCTTTTATTTCTTAAATCTTTTCTCCCCGTTGGTTTGTGAATCCATTTAAATTGTTATAATACTAAGTGTTTAGGGTGGGTGGTTTATTTAAAGACTTTTCCCTATAAAAAAATACATGATATGTTAAATATAAAATTTATTTTTAAACTTTTTATGGAATGATATCTAATTTATTGAAATTCATGTGTGGTGGTTTTTGATATAAGATGATTTCCCCGTTGTATTTGTTAAAAATGTTTATTTCAAAGAACTACTGGCTTTTTTAAGATAACTAGATTTAAAATCATGGTTTTGTTTTGAAGAATGTTTTTGGTTTGATTTTTGAAATGTGATATACCCTTTAGAAAGGATTTAAAAAATTCAGTACATGGGAGCCCGGGGTACTTAGGGGTTTGAGAATGTACTTTTTTCCATGAAATCATAGGGGGGTTCATACATCGGGTTTGTCACAACCCGTCCTGGTGGGACCCGAGCCGCAACTCCCCAAGCCCGCCTCCAATAGGCTAGGGGCTTGTGACTAGCACCGAGTAGGCATTCTACTAACATGGGTGGCATTGCCTATAAACCTGTACACATGCACACACATATCTAAGACCACAAAGATGAAAAGTAAAAACTACTAAAGATGGAAAAAGCATGCATACACTAAAAACCCAACCAATAGAGTACGACAGGGAAGTAAAGTACCTTAAAGTAAAACCCTGGGCCAAAAGTACAAGCCCTCCAAAATAAAGTCTGCAATAAGTCAAACCTGTAGGGAACGTTACTGGGACTGCAACCTGTCGCCGAAGGAACACACCTCGGCCTGTATGATCTCATTGAGCACTGTCTGGTCCTGGTCCGCCTAGAATCCTGTCAAAGGCTCGCTCGTCTGCTCAAGGCACGACATGTGCGGGCAAAGACCGTTCAGGGGTGAGTATAAAAATACCCAGTAGGACACCCTGAAAACCAGAAAGGAAATACAACAAACGAAAATACCACGAAGAAAGGTACAGTCTGCTCTACACAGTATATGTCTACGGAACATATAATAAGAATATCCAAATATACTCATACACAGACGACCATTGCGAAACCACCACTAAGATCCAGCTCAAAGATTCCACTAAGAACACCATCAGGAGGACACAATCCTAGGTCTAAATATAGAGACACGAAGTACTCGTTCCGGGAGAACACACTCCACAAGTACCTTGGGAACATGATGCTCAGGTGAGGATCAAAACCATGTCATGGGGTGATTCTGACAACTCAGTCTGAGCTAATCTGCCAAGCAGAGGATCGGCGCCCGGGTAAATTTGGTCACGTAGATACAAAGAACTCTACCTAGGGTTCCAGGAATGACTAGACGATCTGACTCTAAGTCTCATAGAGGGGATTCCAACAACTCTATTCAGGGAGTTCTGCTGAAGAGATCATACTCCCATTTAAAGGAAATGACACCAGAACCTTCAGGGAAAAGACAAAGGGTATGAAACCTAAGAAGGATAGTCCAAGTCACAGAAGACAAGTGGCTCAAGTCATGAAGAAAAGGTTACACGACGGGTAGTATGGTTACACGTCGTGTTCCTTGACCCCAGGTACTGCCCATGTAAATGGCCCGTGTACTTCGTTCAAGCCATGCAAAACCAAACTACACGGCGTGTAGAAAAGTGCATGTCGTGTTCCTTGACCCCGGGTACTGCCCGTGTCCGTGTCGCCTGCCCGTGTACCAATACACGGGGTATCCCGTGTATCTGGTCAGGTCTAGCTGGGAAGGGTATACACGGCGTGTCCATGGATATGTACCCTACCCATGTCCGTGTACTCCCGAAGTACACGTTATGTAATCCTGCCGACGAACAAACGCCGAGTAGCCCATACTACACGTCGTGTAGTTGGGAAATTCACATATGTGTCGTCTTCCTCCACGCACCTCTGATGATCCTCTGGACTTCGATTCAGCCGTCTGTTTGCTGCGAAACTCAAGGTGTTGTATTTCCTTGTCATCGTGATGCCGAATCCCTGGGTTTCGGGCCTTCAATCATCTCCAAAATCCAATTCCGGTCACCAGTGTAGAAATCGTTCAAAGAAAGATTTATTCCAATCCGCTTCGATCCGTCTGTCGCCACCACAGCAGCACCTTCATAGGGTCGTACCGATGCCATATCTTCAATTTTGGACCGCTGCATCGCACAACGGGTGCGCAACGATCCGTTGTTCATATCCCCACTAAGAATACGTAGAACGCGACGAAGAATGCAATAATTTTGGGAAGAATAACACAGTAAATTGAGAGGGATTAACCTCGATCGATGTTCGTGTCGATCTTGGTCCGTCACCATTAGAAGGTTGAACGAAAACCAAAACAATCTTAAGAATCTAATCCCACGATTCCCGCAAATATCCCATCTTGCAAGAATGATCGATCTGCGGGCTAATCTGTTCATGGATTAGTCCGCGTTCATCATGGAAATAAAAAATGGGGAATAATAAAATCACAACAACATCCTTCCTGGATTTCGCAGTGTTCGTTGGAGAAGATTCGGTTTCCGAGTCGTCGTCGCCTGTGAAGCTCGTCAAGAACACCATCTCTGTGTTGGGAGGCTTCCTCCAGGACCTCCAGAGCCACCAAGGGTTTTCAGGGTTATGGGGTTTGTAACCCTGGACCCTGGCGCAAGCCTCTATTTAAAGAGGATAAAATATATTTGGTGCAGCAGATTTTAAAAAGATCTTGCTACAGAAACAAGTTTTCATAAAATATTTTACTACTGTTGCATCCAAAAACTAGATTTCACCACCGACCTGCGTCGGCCGATGTTAGGCCTCACCTTAGGTAAAATCGCTATTCTAAACGCAATGGTGCCATCAGATTTCTGATCCGAGAACCCGTTCAAGAGTTATTCCACTTTTTCAGGAAAAACCGTACGCGCGCGTAATTTAATTATTAAATTAAATTCAAACATTTGTTTCGGGCTCACTGGGCCTCGGAACTGCACGCTGTCTCAGAGCCTGGTCTCGAAATAATTCCCATATAATATTAAAATAATACCTGGAAAAATTTGGGACATTACATCACACCCACCTTAAGGATTTTATGGCCCCGAAAAGCCAAAACAATGGATATTCAAAAAGGTGTGGGTACTGCATGCGAATATGAGCCTCCCGCTTCCACATGCTCTCCTAGAGATTCCCGTGATACCACTAGACATGCACAAAGGGAATATCTTATCCACGAAGGATATTATCCTGCTGATCCTCGATCTCCACTGGATACTTAGCAAAGGTCGCTCCATCGTCGATGTCCAGCTCTCCCCAGTCGATGACGTGCGATGGATCATGCACGTACCTCGGTAGCTGCGACACATGGAAGACGTTGTGTACCCGGTCTATCTGAGGAGGTAGAGCCAAGAGATACGTCACCTTGAAAAATCTACTCAGAATCTGAAAAAGGGCCAACGAACCTCGAAGATAGCTTATTGCCTTGGCCAAATCTCCACAATCCCTATCGAGGTGAGACCCGAAGGAACACATGGTATCCTTCCTCGAACTCCAAGGGCCTCCATCTCCTGTCGGCATAAGACTTATGCCGACTCTGTGCAGTCTTCATCTGCTCCTGGATGACCTGCACCTTCTCTGTAGTAGCTCCCACCATCTCTGGGCCCATGAGTGCTGACTCTCCTGGGTCAGTCCAACAAAGTGGCGTCCTGCAAGGTCTCCTGTATAGAGCCTCGAATGGTGCCATACCAATAGTGGAATGATAACTGTTGTTATAAGAAAATTTCACCAGTGGTATGTGATCCTCTTAGCTATGACTGAAGTCATGTATGCAAGCTCATAGCATATCCTCCCGGACCTGGATGGTCCTCTCTGTCTGACCATCAGTCTGGGGATGAAACGCTGTGCTCAAGCGTAACTGAGTCCCAAAAGATCCCTGAAATCCCTTCCACAACCGGGATGTGAAACGAGCATCACGATCTAATACGATCATGGATGGTACTCCATGAAGTAAAACTATCTCCTGCACGTAGAGGCATCCCATGATTTCTACTAAACTCTGCTCCCGTATGGCTAGGAAGTGGGCCAACATGGTGATTTGATCAACGATCACCCAAATGGAATCTTCTCCCATGGTCATACGTGGTAAACCCGTCATGAAGTACATGGATATTCCATCCCACTTCCACCCTGGCACCTCAAGGGGTTGATCCAAACCTAATGGAACCTGGTGCTCATCCTTTACTTGCTGACAAGTAAGGCACCGAGAAACAAACTCTGCCACACTCTTCTTCATTCCTGGCCACCAGAACTGACGTCGGAGGTCCTGATACATCTTTTCCATGCCTGGATGTACTGCGAAAGGGGATGTATGAAACTCCCTAAGAACATCCTCCCGTAATTTCACTGGTAGTACTGTGCGCCCTCTGAAAAGGTCAATGTGCTCCCCACCTTCTGAATATCCATCAGCAGCATCAACTGTGGATATCTAAGCATGTAGAGTCTCACAGCTAGCATTCTCGTGATGTGCTTCCCTGACTCACTGTAAGAGTGGAGGGGTAACAACCATCGACTGAAGGTAATCTCCCTCATCTCCATCCACGAAGGATAACTGTAAAGAGGCCAACTTCCTTGTCGCCTCATCCAGCAACTACGAACTGGATTTCCTACTGAGAGCATCTGCCACCATGTTCCCCTTCCCAGGAGTATAAACGATCTGAAAGTCGTAATCCTAGATAAACTCAAGACATCGCCTCTGTATCAAATTCAAATCCTTCCGAGAAAAGATATATCTGATACTCTTGTGATCAGAGTTGACAGTAAACCTCTCGCCCATCAGGTAGGGCCGCCACATCTTCAACGCTATGACTACCGCTGCCAACTCAAGATCATGGGTCGCGTAGTTCTGCTCGTGTGGTATCAAATAACGTGAGCCATAGGAAATCACTACTTGCCTCTGCATCAGGACACAACCAAGCCCATTTCCTGATGCGTCGCAGAACACTACGTACTCGACACCCTCCTCCGGTAATCTCAAGATCAGGGCGCTTGTCAGACTCTGTCTCAGCAGTTGGAAAGCCTGCTGTCATCTCTCGGTCCACACGAAAGGCTACCCCTTTCGGGTCAAAGATGTCATGGGTGCTGTAATCCTGGAGAAATCATGGATGAATCTCCAATAGTATCCTGCCAACCCAAGGAATCTCCGCAACTCCATCATAATCCGGGGTGGCTCCTATGCTAGCACTGCCTCCACCTTTGCTGGGTCCACTGCTACACCATCCGCTGAGGTAACGTGCCCCAAAAAGTGGACCTCCTGTAACTATAACTGACACTTCGAGAGTTTCCCATACAACTGGTGCTCTCAGAGTGTGTCCGGAACCATACTTAGGTGTCTCGCATGCTTCTCCTCGGACGCAGAGTACACAAGGATATCATCGATGAAGACCACTACAAACCAGTCTAAATGGGGCTAAAAGATCTAGTTCATGAGTCCCGTGAACACTGCTAGGGAGTTCGTCATGCCGAAGGGAATCACCAAGTACTCATACTGACTATAGAGACATCTGAAATCCATCTTTGGTATATCCTCCTCCCATACTCGCAACTGGTGATAGCCTGATTGTAGATCAACCTTCGAGAACCATCACACCCCTCTCAACTGGTCAATGAGTTCATCGATCCTCGGTAGTAGATACCAGTTCTTCACGGTCACCTGATTTAAGCGCCGGTAATCTACACACAACCTCAATCTCCCGTCCACCTTCTTGGAAAACAACATTGGGGCTGCCCAGGGTGAAATGCTGGGTCTCACAAATCCCTTCTTCTGCAAGTCATCCAGCTACATCCTCATCTCACGAAGCTCTGCAGGAGCCATCCGATAAGCCGATGCTGATATCGGGGTCATCCCGGGTTGCAACTCAGTGTAGAAATCTATCTCCCGATGGGGAGGTAGCCCAGAGACATCCTCTGGAAATATGTCCTCGTACTCAGCCACTACTGCTGGAAACTAGAAACTCATAACATCTGTCGTTCTAAGGGCTAGGCTAGACAAATGATGTGAAATTTGTTGTTCCCTCTTATGCATGAGTCCATCCTGTGCTACCTGGGTCTCTATTTCACTGAAAAAAGAGAACCTCGTCCCATCACTACGGACACACCACACCCTTCACCAAAAACAACCAATCTGGGAATGAACTGTAGATAGCCAATCCATACCAAGAATGACATCGTAAGGCCTTGACGCTACCACCAAGAGGTTCCAACCGAAACTCTCGCCTCCAAGGGTCAGGTCACACTGCCTGCAAAGGTGTGTGATATCTGAATCTTCCCCAGTCGGTGTTTCTAAGTGTAAGGGTCGAGTCAACGACTCAACTGGAATCTCAAGGTCTCGAAAAAGATAAGCATCCAGAAAGGAATGACTAGCACCTGTGTCTATCAATACGACAACCAAGGTATAAAAGTCATAGATAGTACCTCTAATCATTCTGGGAGTACCTGGGTCATAAGCCTCTCCCACCTACATCTGTCCCTACCTCTGTCCACCTACTCCATGAGCCTGGGGTGGACCTCTTGGTGGTGGTGGTGTTAAAGGGTCAAAACGCCGACCACCTCCAACTTCCCTTCCAACTCATCTGCCACGTCTGCCGCCTCATGGATGTTCCTACTCCACACGTTTCCTCTGCCTTGGTGGTCCATACACTTCTCCCGTGTCAGTAGTACGACGAGTAGGACAATCTCGAGCGAAATGTCCCCTACCCGGGTGCTACCCGTGTCCGTGTCGCCTGCCTGCCTACCAGTACACGAGGTATCCCGTGTATCTAGCTGGGTCTGGATAAGGAGGGGTATACATGGTGTGTCCTTGTCCGTGTACCATGCTCGTGTCTATGTAATACTGGAGTACACGTTATGTAATCCCACCGATGAACACACGCCGTGCAGCCCATACTACACGCCGTGTAGTCGGGAAATTCACAGAAGTGTCATCTTCCTCCGCACGCCTCGGCTGATCCTTCTGACTTCGATTCAGCCATCCGTTTTCTGCGAAACCCAAGGTGATGGATCGCCTCGTCATCGTGATGCCGAATCCCTGGGTTTCGGGCCTTCAATCAGCTCCAAAATCCGATTCCAGTCACCCGTGCAGAAATCGTTCGAAGAACGATTTCTTCCAATCCACTTCGATCCGTCCGTCGCCACCCCATCCGCAACTCCTTAGGTTCATAATGATGCCATATCATCAATTTGGAACCATTGCATCGCACAATGGGTGCACAATGATCCATAATTAATATCCCCACGAAGAACGTGTAGAACGCAATGAAGAACATGATAATTTTGGAAAGAATAACACAATAAATCGAGAGGGATGAAACTCGATCGATGTTCGTGTCGATCTTGGTCCGTCTCTGTTAGAAGGTTGAACGAAAACCAAAACAATCTCAAGCGCAAAACTCAAGGTGCTGGATCGCCTCATCATCGTGATGCTGAATCCCTGGGTTTCAGGCCTTCAATCGGCTCCAAAATCTGATTCCAGTCACCCGTGCATAAATCATTCGAAGAACGATTTATTCGAATTTGATTTGATACATCCGTCGCCACCCCATACGCAACTCCATAGGGTTGTAATGATGCCATATCTTTAATTTGGGACCATTGCATCACACCATGGGTGCGCAACAATCCATTGTTCATATCCCCGTGAAGAACGCGTAGAACGCGATGAAGAACACGAGAATTTTGGAACGAATAACAAAATAAATCGAGAGGGATGAACCTTGATCGATGTTCGTGTCGATCTTGGTCCGTCGCCGTTAGAAGGTTGAACAAAAACCAAAACAATCTCAAGAATCAAATCCCTCGATTCCCGCAAATATCCCATCCTGCAAGAACGATCGATCTGCGGGCTAATCTATTCGTGGATTAGTCAGTGTTCATCGTGGAAATAAAAAACGGGGAAGAATGAAATCACAACAACATCCTACCTGGATTTCACGACGTTCGTTGGTGAAGATCTGGTTGTTGAGTCATCGTTGCCAGCAAACCTCATCAAGAACACTGTCGCCACGTTGGGAGGCTTCCTCCAGGACCTCCAGAGCTGCCAAGGGTTTTCAGGGTTATGGGGATTATAACCTCGGACCCCGGTGCAAGACTCTATTTAAATAAGATAAAAGATATTTGGTACAACCGATTTTAAAAATATCTTGTTGCAGAAACAAGTTTTCATAAAATACTTGTATTAAATATTTTATTACTATTACGTCCAAAAACCAGATTTCACCACCGACCTGCGCCGACCGATGATACGCCTCGCCTTAGGTAATATCGTTGTTCTGAACGCAACGGTGCCCTCAGATTTCTGATTCGAGTCCCCGTTCGGGAGTTATTCCACTTTTTTAGGAAAAACCGTATGCACGCATAATTTAATTATTAAATTAAATTCAAACATTTGTTCCGGGCTCACTGGGCCTTGGAACTGCACGTCGTCTCAGAGCCTGGTCTTGAAATAATTCCCATATAATATTAAAATAATACATGGAAAAATCCAGGACATTACAGGGTTGTTCCTCAGCTTCATAGGTCATCAAATAGAGGATTGTTTTATATGACATAATAAGGGGGGGGGGGGGGGGTCACACATTGGGTTGTTCCTATGATCCTTTGGTCATCGTACTAGGGAATTGTTTGGTGATAATTAGTCATGATTGATAACAAGGGGGGGGGGGGTCCTAGCTAGCCTAGTCTAACATTATCATAGGGGAACTTCCCATTGTGATTTTAATTGATGTGTATTTTATATTCATGCTTCTAAATTTAAAAATAGATTATTTTAAAGTTTTTTGGAAACTATTTCATATGAAACTATTTATAAAATGTTGAAATGGTTGAGTTTATATGATTTTGGTTAATTTTTGAAATTATGTATAATTATTGTTTTTATTTTAAAATGATAAAATTTGGATTCAGTAGTGGAAATACGGTCTTTAACGTCGTCGTAATAACGTCGTTTTTTTAAAAACCGACGCGAATAGTATGTGCGGGGAATTTTTAACGTCGGTTTTACAAAAAACCGACGCCAATAATATTAGTATACATATTTTCCACGTCGGTTTTCCTCAAAACTGACGCGGAAAATAATTAAAAAAAGTTTTCGGCGTCGGTTTTTATAAAACCGACGCCGAAACTAATAAAAAAAATATATTCCGCGTCGGTATTCCTAAGAACCGACGCAGAAAATAAATTTTTAAAAATGTTTCGGCGTCGGTTTTCATGAAAACCGACGCCGAAACTCATAAGAGAATATATTCCGCGTCGGTTATTTTAAAAACTGACGCCGAAAATTTTAAAACAACATTTCGGCATCGGTTTTCCTTAAAACCGACGCGAAAATTCTTTTAAAAATATTCACGGTCAGAAACCCTAATTTTTTTCGATCGTCGAAATCGAGTTCCGCTGTGGCGCTTCGGACTCCCGACGACCTTCGAACCTGATTTGCGATCTTGGACGACCATTGTTGAAGGTTTTTTGTCGTCTGCACGATTTTGGGTATGTGTTCTTCCTCTTTATCTCTTGTTTCATATCCCATTGTTTATTTCTTTATCAATAACCCTATTTTGCGTGATTTTGATTATTGTTTAGATTTTAATTGTAATTTATCATTATTTTTTGTTTGTATTATCATTGTTGGTTTAGATTTGATATTGTTTGTTTTTGGAAGTAATTATACCGGTCGCAGTTTGGATTTAACATCTCCATTCGGGTTGAACTTCAAATTTTTTGTTTGTATTATCATTATTCCTGTTTAAAATGATCTTTCATTACATTATGAAGTACTATATTTTTAATTCCATTTCCATTTTAATAAATTCTTCTTCAAAAAAATAATTTTATTATGTTAAATGAATTCACTCACAATTTTGCATTTATTTTGTTGTTATTTCATTCCTTCTTGAGATTTACCAAGCCAAATTCCTCAATTCTCTTTGGTTCTCATCATTTAACTAAGACTTGAATAATTACCACTATCTATTATGTTAAAAAAATTTGAATAATTATTTTCATGCCATTATATAATAAATAATTTTTCTTGCAATGTCCATAATACGACTAGAATCATACATTTAATGTATTGTAATTATTTCTTCGTAGATAATAATATAATCATTATCCCTCTATTAATCTTCAAAAATACCTTTCCACTTTCATATGTGGGGTTAGATTCATGCATTTTTAATAAATATCCTCTTAAACTTATCTCATTCCATTGATTATATTTATTCATCTTTCTCTCCCTCTAAATAATAGTCATGAAATGATTTACTTCCCCCCTCTAAGTCATAGGCTGCAAATAAAACATTCTCATGATCTAATCTTTCATGGATGGATAATATATTTCTCTTCATGTTGATCCATTCCTTGACATGTTTTGCTGCAATAGACCCATGGAAGGGGGTGTAAGTTGTCACCTACAATATGCAATGGAATTTTTATCCCTCCATAATGAATTTATATGTTCATAATTCCCTATTATAAAACTCATGGATTGAGGGATTTGAGTTATCATAGTCACCAAAAATTGTATCATGTCTCTTAATACACATTTTCTTAAATGAGGATAGTTATTGCACTATTTTTCACATTAATTTTTCCATGATTCATTCATGTTACATCAAATGAATAAAAAAATAAATATAGTGTGATCAATAGTAGTCATAGTGAGAAATCATATTATCTTGTATGTCATTCATATGATATTTATATCATGAAACATTATTTTCAAAAAATGAAACCTTTGATTTAACCATTTTGTCCATGTATTTCAATATAACACACATGTATATAATATGAAAATAAACTGTTTACTCTATTTGTAAACGTGTTTCATATCTGATGTCTTTTATCCGATTATCAATAGTTTTTATGAAATATGTTTTTGTTTACAATTTATCTGATAGATATTTAAATGTTTCTATGTTTTAATATATTCATCAATTATATTGTGATATCAGGTATTAATGGATCATAATTGGATTTATCTACGAAGAACTACTAGTGAATATGAAAGAGGAGTTGACAATTTTTTTGAATTTGCTAAACGGCATAATCAAAATATTGATTTGATTTTCTGTCCATGTGTGAAGTGTGTAAATATGAGAAAGTTAAACTTCAGAGAAATCAAGGATCATCTCATTTTTTATGGTTTTAGCCTTAATTATACACGTTGGATCTTTCATGGTGAAAGAACTGAAAATTCAACATCCAATGTTGATGACGATATTCATAATGAGGCAGAGGATCGTATTGAAGAATTAATTCATGATTTAGGTGTTGAAACCATCGAAAAAACACCAACTGTTGAACGATTGTATGGAGATTCTGAGAAACCATTATTCCCAGGTTGCAGTAAATATACAGTGTTATCAGCAGTTTTGAGATTAGTTAACTTAAAAGAAAAAAATGGGTGGAGTGATAAAAGTTTCTCCAGTTTACATGAGCTTTTAAAAGAGCTTCTTCCAGAAGTCAATGGGCTTCCAGATTCCAATTATGAGGTGAAGAAAATATTATGCCCAATGGGATTGGGGTATAAAAAGATACATGCTTTCCCCAATGATTGTGTACTGTATAGGAAAGAAAATGAACATTTATCAAGTTGTCCTACATGTGGAACATCGCGCTATAAGATGGATGAGAAAGTCAACTCAGATTCATTTTCAGGTGATGTCATGTAACGTTATGAAAAATCAATTTTTTTACTTTCCAATGATATCATCCAATATTTTTTTCAAACAATTCTGATAATTCAATTCTGATTTATTTTTAGGTACCAAAATCAAAACTCCATCTAAATCAATTTGGTACGTTCCAATTATTCCTCATTTGAAGCGTCTATTTGCAAATTCAAATGATGCAAAAAGGTTAAGATGGAATTCAGATGAGTTCATTTCTGATGGTAACATACG
The DNA here is from genome assembly GCA_963277665.1 of Viscum album. Lineage (NCBI taxonomy): Eukaryota > Viridiplantae > Streptophyta > Magnoliopsida > Santalales > Viscaceae > Viscum > Viscum album. Next base: position 659,598,668 of record OY728138.1, read on the forward strand.
TCACCCTGCCGATTCACCACAGTGGAAGAGTTTTGATAAAAAATTTCATGATTTTGGAAGTGAAGTTAGAAATCTAAGAATGGGATTGTGTACTGATGGAATGAATCCATATCGGAGCCTCAGTAGCCAACATAGTTCATGGCCTATTTTGCTGGTACATTACTACTTGTCCCCACATCTATGTATGAAGAAAAAATATGTTATGATGAGCTTGATCATTTCTGGACCAAAACAACCGGGAAATGATATTGATGTGTATCTTACACCATTGATTGAGGATTTAAAACTGCTATGGGAGAAAGGTGTTACAGTTTTCGATGCATACAAGAAAGATTATTTTCTTTTGCGTGCTATGATAATGTTCACTATAAACGACTTTCCTGCATATGGAAACTTATCTGGATATAGTGTTAAGGGACATAAAGCATGTCCAATTTGTGAAGAAAAAACTTCATATTATCAATTGCAGAATGGAATAAAGACAGTGTACATGGGACATCGAAGATTTTTGCGAATTGATCATCCTTATCATAGATTGAGAAAAGCATTTAACGGTTTACAAGAATACAACCTCCCCCCTCAACCATTGTCAGCTGAAGAATATTATGACAGAGTGAAAGATATTGATTCAACATTTGGAAAGAGAAAAAGTTCTGGTTTACAAAAACATATCTGGAAGAAGCAGTCTATTTTTTTCGAACTACCTTATTGGAGATTTTTAGAGATAAAACATAACATTGATGCTATGCATGTTGAGAAAAACATATGTGATAGTTTGATTGGAACTTTGTTAAACATAAAAGGAAAGACAAAAGATGGATTACATGCTAGATTGGACTTGATATTAATGCGAATACGTTTGGAGTTAGCTCCCGCCGTGAAAGGAAAAAGAACATATTTTCCTCCGGCTTGTCACACATTAAGCAAGATTGAAAAGATGAATTTTTTTCAGTGTCTTCATGGTATTAAAGTACCCAGCGGTTTTTCTTCAAATGTGAATAATTTTGTGTCATTGAAGGATTGTAAATTAATAGGTATGAAATCACATGATTGTCATGTGTTAATGCAACAAATTCTACCAGTAGCAGTGCATGGTATATTACCGAAAGCTGTCAGGAAGACAATCATCAGGTTATGTAATTTCTTGAAATCCATTTGTACAAATTCGTTGATCCAAATTTGTTAGATTTGTTGGAGAATGAAGCAACTCTTATTCTTTGTCAACTAGAAATGTATTTCCCACCCACATTTTTTGATATAATGGTTCATCTATTGGTTCATTTGGTGCGTGAGATAAGAATGTGTGGGCCTGTTTATTTAAGATGGATGTATCCTTTTGAAAGATATATGAAAATTTTGAAAGGATATGTTAAAAATCCTTATCGGCCAGAGGCCTATATTGTTCAAAAATATGTATCAGAAGAGGTGATTGAGTTCTGTACTGATTATTTGAATGAGGTGGAGCATATTGGTCTCCCTCTATCTCAACATATGACAGTTGACAGAGAAGGTAGAGGGGTTTGAGGCTTAAAGGTAAAGTTCATTCCACGTGATGAAGTGATGCAAGCACATTTATACATTTTGAACAACACAAATGAGGTTCAACCATATATATCCTCACATATTGCTGAATTAAAGTTACGATATCAGAAAAGAAATGAAAAGTGGTCGATGATTGAGCATAAGAAGACATTTGTTTCATGGTTTAAAGAGAATGTCACCCCAGATATATCTGTATCAGAAACATTGAAGTGGTTATCAGTGGGACCATCTTTTAATGTGATCACTTGGTCTAGTTTTGATATCAATGGCTACACATTTTACACAAAAAACCTGGATGACAAGAGTACCGTTCAGAATAGTGGTGTGATGGTATTCGCTGAAGCAGTGCATTTTTCGAGTGCCAAAGATAAAAACCCAATTTCTGCATCAACATCATATTTTGGAGTTATTGAAGACATATGGGAAATTGATTATATTAAATTTCGAGTCACTATTTTTAAGTGCAATTGGGTTGATAGTAATAGTGGAATGAAACATGATGAATATGGGTTTAAACTGGTTGATTTGAAAAGATTTAATCACAATGAGGAACCATTTATCTTGGCGACACATGCAAAACAAGTATTTTATGTCATTGATCCGTCGAATGATCAGTGGTCAGTTGTTTTGCAAGGGAAAAGATATCATTTGGGTGATGATGATGATTCTGATGATGCTAGTGATTTACATGAGCCTTATTCATCTATTATGCAATTTTCAGATGATTACAATGAATATAAGACAGACATAGTGCATGCAGTACGTACCGATCATGATGAAGGGACGTGGGAAAACACTAAATTAGTCTCCTAATTTTTCTGGTAAATATTTATATTTTGTGTCTATTTTTAAAACTTACAAATGCATGCCTCTATTTTTACATATTTATTTTTCATTTCCTTGTTTCTAATTATTCAGTTTTCTAATGATATGCAGGTACCCAAAATTTCATTACACTTTCTAGTAGAAATGTCAAATACAGATAGAGAGGAGCAGTTACCGAGGTATATCTATTTTGACATATTATTAAATATTCAGTAATATACATATTTAATGAAATAAAACTGTTAATTTATAAAAAAAATTGCAGGACTACTGATGCGTCCTCGGCGGAGGAGACTTCTCCAGTTACTACTCAAAAATCAAGTTCTCTAGTTGGTAAACGTGGTATTACACGTTTACCAAAACTATCACTCGCTCGTGATGATAACAAATCACACATCCGTTTTGATGATAATAATAATGCAGTTGGCCCAAATGCAGTTCAGTTTGTCAGTTATATAGAGATGCAGAGCCGTTGCAGGATTAGTATTTTATATCCTGATTGGATGTCAGTGGACAGGACGGCGAAGCAACAGCTTTGGGAGGCCGTGACGGTAAAATATATTTATTTATTTATTTTATCTCATTTTTTTAATATTATATAGTTTAAATGACATATTTAATTTTTTCAATTACAGATGACATTCAATTTTGAGGAAACCAAAGAAATTAGGAAAAGACATCTCTCTTTAGCAGCGGTTCGATGGAGATATTTTAAAAACAAACTGACGAAAGATTATGTTTTTGGAAAGAGAATGTTTGAAATCCCATGTCTTAAGTATCCATATATAGATGAAGAAACATGGAAGCGATTTGTTGACAGTCGTCAGGAAGAGAAATTTCAGGTATTGTAATTGTTTTATATTTTAAAATTTTTGCTATACTTTCCTTATTACTTATGTGTTTATTTTTATGTAACAGGCCTCCAGAAGATCTCATCAGGAGATCCAGTTGAAAAACGTATACCCTCATACTTTATCACGTGGAGGATACTCGTATTTGGAGAAGAAAATTATTGAAGAAAAATTTGAAGCATTAAGAGCTCTATCAAGTAGTGGTTCAGAAGAGGTCCAGTATGGTCCTCCATCTCCTCCCACTCCCCATGAGAAATGGAAACGAGCAAGAAGAAGAAAAAATGAACAATATCTTACAGACGAAGCTCATCAAGTGGCTGATAGAATTGTAAGTAAATATTAATTCTTTGTTAACAATTTTCCTTTTTTATAATTTATAAACACTAATATAAATTTTTTATTTTTCATTGCAGGATGAACTTCAGGAGAAAGAGACACAGGGCTCTTTTATCCCCGAGGGTAGGATGGATATCCTAGCCACTGCTTTGGGAAAGGCTGAACACCCCGGCCGTGTTAGAGGATATCAGGCGGGTGTTAGTATTCGGAAGGTTTTTGGTAAGAGTAAGCAACCAAGAGACCCGGAAATCGAATCCTTAAAAGAAGAGCTGCAGGATATGAAACGGTCTATGGGTGATCAAATTGAAGCAGCAGTACAAAAGGCTTTATTAGAACACTTGGCAAGACAGTCACAGTCTACTCATCCTTTCGAGGTATATTATTTACTGTTAACAATTTTTCTTTTCTATAAATTATAAACACTGATATAACTTTTTCATTTTTCAACATTCTCAGCCTACTCACTCAGACTATCCTACCTCATATGCTTACCCAACACCGTCTGGGCAGCCTTCCGAGGTATATTATTTAATGTCATCAATTTTTCTATTTTATAAATTATAAACACTGATATAACTTTTTCATTTTTCGACATTCTCAGCCAACTCACCCGGACTACCCTGCCCCATCTGCTTACCCTGCCCCGTCTGCGCAACCATTTGAGGTATATTATTTTATTTTATTTTTAATCAATTTTTCTATGTTATAAATTTTAAACACTAATATACCCTTTTAATTTTTCTGACTTCTCAGCCTTCTCACCCTGACTACCCTGCCCCACCTGCTAACTTTGAGCCTCCACCTCCTCCATCGGATCGAACCTTATATTGTGAGTTGTTTGCGGGAGATCCTCATGTACATATTGTTGCGTTAGGACAAGTGTATTTTTTGGGGGACTCGGTACATCATCAGCCTATGCAGATGGGTCAGGTTAGAGTATCATTACTTGTTATTATAGATCCTACTGCTCTACTACCATTTCCTACTGCGGAGATCACCAGTGTTGGGGAATGTATGGTCCATTTTTTACTTTGGCCAACTGCACTTCTTCTTTATATTTCAAATGAGGTATGAGTTTTTTTAAATAGTAATTAGAAATGATTCCAAATTACTTATAATGTTTTCCGACATTTAACTTATATAGGAATATCTGAAAGCAAAAGAAACTGTACAAATGCAGCAAAATGTTCAGAAACAGCCGGCTTTAGATACTTCTGATATTTCTTCTGGGTTGAAAAGACTATCTCAGTGCTCTTCTTCCTTGAATTTTATCTATGAGTTTCGGATGACGTCCGATATATGTGGAAGAAATTATAAATTGAGAATATTGAAAGAAGATATCATGAATTTAGTTAATTTTGAAGAGATCGGGCTGAATGTGGTGCAGTTGTTTTCCATGTAAGTAAATTGACGTTTGAATTTCTATTTCTTTAATAAAATATTGTTATGTCATTGAATAACTATATTTTCTTTTTAAATTAGGTATCTATACAGGATTCTTTTACAAAATGAAACTACAAGCATTTACATCTTTATAGATCCAGAGTACATTTCTTTGGAAGTCAAACATGTGAAAAATGATGAAAGAGTTCAATATATATCTGAGAGATTATCACAAACAGATATTCAGTGCTGGTTTTTTCCATTTCTTGATAAGTAAGAATATCAACATAATTTTGAACTCATGATCATTATAATGTCATTAATTGTGAACTTTTTGTATTATAGGGGGCATTGGATGTTAGGTGTATTTTGCCAAAATGAATGCACCTTATATTGGTTTTGCTCTTTATTTGGAAAAGTGCGTAAACCGTTTTCCAAATTATTAAACAGGTAAGTTGTTTTTTTATTTTTAGAAGTTTGTTATGTTTAATTTTAATTGTTTACACAAGTTTTATTAGTTCTTATATAAAAAAATGCAGTTCATGGAAACATTTTGCAAAGGAAAAGAAACCAACGAAAATCAAATATGTGGAAGTACAGGTAATTAGTTTTTATATTTTTGTTATATATTGGGTTTCATTATTAGTTAAATGTTTTATAACTGCAGTGTCATCGTCAAAATGGACATGTTGAATGTGGTTATTATATTCTACGATTTATGTACGAGATAATCACAACTGGGGAAACTACTGATTTTCATAAGTTTAGTTGTATTAATTTTTTTATATATTTTCATCCACTTTCTTCTATTTATTAATTTCATATCATTCAATATTATTTTAGGTAGTCAATGATTCACAGTCATATTCTCAATCTGATATGATCCATATTCAATCTACTTTTGCGGACTATTTGTTAAGTCTGATTAAGATTTGAGGTATGTATATACTAATATTTATAAATAATAATATATATGGGTTTAAAAAACTAACTCCTATGATATATTAGGTGTTTGAACCTACTAATAATCAAATGAATGCTTCAACAATAACAAACAATGAGCATGTCATATATTTCAGGTACGTGTATTTTAATTATGCTTTACTGAGTTTTCTCAAGTGCCTTTGCAAAAAACTGTTTTATTGAATCTACTAATAATCAAATGAATCCTTCAACAATAACCAACAATAAGAATGTCGTATATTTCAGGTACGTGTATTTTAATTCAGAATTAGTTATTATATTTCTTTTCATTGTTATTTCTTAAAAACATTTGTCTGTACAGTGACAGATCTGGAGGGTGGTACTTGGATCATGAACATAGAGATTCGTATAGCGAAATAACATTCACAAACACTAAAAATTGTCTCCCTTGCATGCACATCAATATCTTCTAGGACTTTTTATTTTTTATGCAAATAAATATCAGAAAATGATTGCCGAGAATCATATCACATAATACCTGAAACAACGCTTAGTGGGTTTGCACAAAGATAAAATAGAAGGCATCAATTTTTAAGGTATGTTTCTTTATGTCTCTTCAATCTGCATTTGATTTCAATTTTCTAACCTATTTTTTGCACTCAAACTTATTTCTCTGTTATTCCATAACTTAAACAAACAACAATAGTGAATGGGTAATGCACGTCTATACAGAGAAAATATAAAAACCTGAGGTTGGGGGTGGTGGGGATCCTATGGTGAAAAGACACCCCCAACATCTTCAGTGGGGGAGGTGAGGAAGAGGTTGCATCGGCTGAGTGTTCCTGGAATTTTGATCAGGAGTCGTAACATTTCATTTTGGTAATTTACTTTGTGAAAAAATGAATGATTCAAATAAATTACACATTTTCATTTAATGTTTATTCATTGCACTAATATCTTGGATTGATTTTTTCATGCACATCTCCTTAGTTTCATTACTGTTTTGACAGAATTGGTGATATCTATGGGAGGAAACTTACAATGATTGATACTGAGTATGGTTAGATTAAGAAAATGCACCATGTAGGTACGTGTATTTTAATTCTGCTTTACTTTGAGTTTTCTCAAGTACTTCTGTTAAAGCTGTTTAATTGTTTTTGTATACTTTGTTTTTTTTTCAGGGTTCCGATTTTTTTGGAGGAGAAAATATATTTATTTTATTTAAAAAAAATTATTTACAGCATCGGTTATTTTAAAAACCGACGCCGAATATTTTTAAAAAAAAAATTATTTACGGCGTCGGTTTTTTTAAAAACCGACGCCGAAAATCCTGTGTAAATTAGTTTCGGCGTCGGTTTTATATAAAACCGACGCCGAAAACCTAGTCGACTCTATTTTCCGCGTCGGGTTTTTAATGAACCGACGCAGAAAATAATGTCTAAATGTAGCTTCGGCGTCGGTTTTATAAAAAACCGACGCCGAATCTCATAAGCGAATTATTTTTCGCATCGGTTTCTATGAACCGACGTGAAAACTGTATTTTTAACATCGCCTATAAAGACTTCGGTTTATAACCGACGTTAAAAATTAAAAAAAACCGATGCTAAAAAGTGTTTTTGCACTAGTGATTATTTAATAATTATTTTTTATTGAATACATTTTGGAATCCCACTGGTCTTTTTTGCTCACACACATCACACACCATTGGGTGTGTGTTGACCTTATTTTGACTGGTGCAAGAAATAGAAAGAAACTATGGTGAGGTGGAGGGAATTTATGTTAATTAGTTTTGGGCACTGAGGGTTAGTTGAAGGGATGTTTCCTATTTGACATATGGAGATTGTGGTTTTTATTTTTTAGTTTGGTTACTCAGGGATCATGTACTTGTTTTTTTGTTTTCTTTATATAGCTATGTAACACTTTCCATTTTTTGAATCTATTATTGATTTTTTACCCATTCTTATCATATATCACTTGTTGGTTATTGTATCTATTTGGATGAAATAATTCCTTAGGTTATACTAGTTTCCCAGGTTCTTGTCTCTATCCCATGGATATCAGTAATGCCTTTCACGTCTTGTTGAAGATCAATTTGAAACCAATATTGATGGGTCTTTTGGGTCATTTTATGACTGAGATTCTTGTTATGATCATCCTTAGTTGAATATTAAATCCTCTACCACCTTATATACACTAAAAACCATCAAAATTGGATAGGGGAGTCATTTCCTCAAAGAAATGATAATGATAGAGGGGAGTGGAATAAGGTTAATTAAAACCTTAATTAACTAGAATGAATAACTGGTATATGGATCCGACCTGGATCCTAGAACCTGAATAGAAATTATACCTCAACTAGGTATAAACCACAATTTCATACCCAAAAACATAATTAGAATTAAATTTTGGATCTCTGTTAAGGATAAATAAACATTCGAACCCACATAAACAATTAATATTTATTTATTATATATTAAATATTCTAATTAAATTACCCAACTAGGAATCTCATAAAAATTATTCCCTATGGTTAATGTCCCATCCCAAGAATAATGAAAAATCCATTTTTTTTGTTCATTATGTATGATAAAATTGCCTTTTTACACTTTGAAAATGTCCATGGATTTGACACCCCAAGTCAGGATAAAAATTTCTAATGGGAAAACCCATACTGCTATATCATCGCAACCTTAATAGATTTTTGTGCTCAAAAAGGAAATAAACATAATGAATATTTCAAAAGACCCTCAAGTGGACATTATACAGAAAATCAAAAGGACCAACACATGGTCTATCCTACTTCTGAGAGTCTGTTAATACATAGGGATTTAGAATACATCCAAATGTATAAAACACCCCTTCATAATACCCACATCATGTATACTACTCCCAATATTATATTTCTTTTAAATCTTCATCCAACTTTAATCTGTCATAGAAGAATCCCTTAACTCCCATGCAACCCGCCTTTCACAAAATCACCAAGGATTCTGACCTATATCCTTTATCCTCCTATAATGAGACTCTCATAAACCCCGATAGGTATAAAATCCATGAACTAATGGTATCTACGAAAAACTGTTAATTCACCAAGGCACATCCCATCAGTGCTACACTCGACAACTTAAAAGGGGGTAAACCAAGATTTCCTATCAAAGATAATCAAATATAACAAAAAATACACTCTCGAGCATCTCATCATGAGCATCATTCTACATTTATATGGGATATTCTTAGAGGATATTGTTAATATTGAGTGTTTTCCAATCATATTTTGGTCAGTGTTTGGAAAATCACATAAAATGTTTTTATTATTGATGATTTTATAAATAATTTAATATAATAATTATTAAATAATTTATTAAAGTTTTTTTGGTAATAAAATGGGTATTTATAAATTCTCACTGTATTTTTATCTCACGAAACATAAACATTTAATTATTTAAATTATTTATTAATATTTTATTAATATTTTTTTATTTTTCAAATACAATTTAATTCATTATTTGGATTTAATATTTATAATATTATTACTATGTTAAAGTTTTTTTTCTACCATGAACCTCTTTACAGTATTTTGAATTTATTCTATGATGATGTATATATTTTTCCCCAATAAAATTTGTCATCATGAAACCATAGACAAAACGTTCAACCGTGAGGCATTATTTTACTCTATGATGGTAAGGATAGTTGTGAGAATACAGTGAAACCACACATCTTCTATCATGAATGAGGGGATCCTCTATGAGTTAAAGATATATGCAGTGATTATGATATGTATTCTTTAACTGTAAGTTGTATGATTCATCAATGAAGCTGTAGAACCGTGCAGGTGTTTTATACCGATGTTTCAAATTATTGAAGTAGAGATCCATTTCACTATATAAATATAGTGAAGTATAATGGATATGAACATTGACCTTTATGAATTTTTTCATGTGATATTAAGAATATATTTCATACATCCATGAGTTGTGATTGTAAAAAGGTTACATCTATGACTATAATCTGTGTGCTATCATAAGATAGAACCATGACTATGATCTATGACCGTGATATGCCATCCTGATATGTGATCGTATATTATGATTGTGACTGAGAGTTGTGACCATGATGTCTTCTTTTTTAGTTTATTTTGTTATACTTCAATTTATAAAATCTAATTTTATTTTATTTTGATATATTTTTATGAAACTATTTTTTAATATATCTCTTAATTTTATCTCACTTAATGTTTTTTACTATATAGAACACTTTCTTTATTTCAAAATATGTACTAATTATTTTTGAAACCATTAAAATTTATTTTTATACGTATTTTAAATTTGTTAGATTGAAAATTTATTTTGAAATTTATTTTGAAAATACTACTCGATTTATATGTAAAAAACTGAGATATTGAGGATTATTTTCCTTAGATAAGTGTTATATTGAGTATCTTATGTTACATGTAATAATATACTAAACCAAAAACTATGAAAATTTAATAAAATTAAATTATCCAGGATAACTATCATAACTATTAAACAAGTGGGAATTTGTAGTAGTAACTATATTTTGAATTCCTATATTTATAATATGTTTAGATTTTGTATTTGGAATTAATTACTTTATTTTTGGATTTAGTATATTGATATTAGCTAACGAGGAATTTTTTGGTTTTTATCTAAAATAATTGAATTTTATTTGAATAGTAAAAATATTGATTTTTCTGAATAATATCAATTTTATTTTAAAATAACGACTTAAAGTTTTAAGAAACCCTTTTAAAATAAAAAATTTATATTTAAAAAATACTATTTCAAATTTATAAATCATAGTTTTAACATTTTGGAAACCTAATTAATATTTCACAATAACAATTGTATTTATTCTCTTATAATAAATATGTTACTTTATTAATTTTAGAAATTAAAAAAAAATATATTCCCCATTTAAGTTAAACACTTCATTATTATATAATAAGATAAATTTATATTTTATGAAAAAAATATAATATTAGTAGTATTAGTGATAATTCTCACAATAACTATAAAACAATTTTTAAAAAAGTTTTTAATTAATACCATCTAATTTTTATTTAACCAATTGAATTTATATAATTTAAGTTATAACTTAAATATTTTTTATACCTATATATAACTATATTTACACTAATTAAAATTGTAATCAATACTAAATAACATTAAAGATCACAAAATGGTTAAAAGTCATTTTTCTACAAAATTATTTTTTATATATTATATATTTTAATTTAAAATTTGTTTTTACCATATTTAGAATTTTAATTAGACTAAATGGAGAATAAATTTAAGTTCAAAAAATAAAAATTCAGTAATATGGGTTACCTAATATTTTTAAATAAAATATAAATTTCTTAGTTAAAAAACAAGTTACTAAGGTAAAATTCAAAATGTAAAAAAGGTAAAAACCTATTATAAAAGACTTGAAACATGTTTAAAACATGTTTAAAATGTCTTTGATGAGGATTTTTCATCAAAATACCACCCAAAACTTGATTATTATGAATATTTGGAGGCATTCTCTAAGGAATAGTGTAGTGATATCAGGGAATGATAAATGGTATTCCCAAAAGTTCCACTTTCTTCACTTATAGAATGAGATCACTTCCACCCCTCAGTGATTAAAATTTCCATTCTAATTTTTCTTAAAACTCTAGAAAAAATACCTCTCCTAGAATTCATTTTCTCATTCTTAAGCCCATTTTCTCTATAAGTTATCTTAAGTACCTCACATCCAAGGAAATCTCTAAGAGAAAATCAAGTCTCCAACATAAGTATTACCTTCTTTGTAACTTTTTATCCTTCATATTTCTCTTCTAAATATATTATATCCCTAAAAATATAATTTAATCTATATCATTATTATAATTAGAAGTTATTATATGAATTTAATAACCACTATTTTTTCCACTATATCATATAATAAGAAAAAATTGTCATTAGTGTGTTCTACAAACTACCCCTCCACAAAGAGGCGTCTTCAATTTTTCATCACCACCATTCATGGTTGATCAGAAGGATGTAATGGTTGAAAAAAATAGGAAATCTATAACATAACTATGATTATAAAGTTTAAAATTTTCATATACTTTATTTATTTCACGTTCATTTAGAAATGGAAACATTAATCATTTGTACATGTGAACTATCATGTCAATGAGCAATAAGGTTTATTTTTCATCACAACCCATCATTTTTAGATTAAAAAAATATTATATGTATAAAATTTATTTCCATAAAACTATTAATATTTAAGGATTTAGTATCACTCTTTTTAGTCTGAAACAATGATGTTGTTTTTATGTTTAATTTGATGTACTTGTATGTCTAATTTTCCAAAGACAACAGAACTATTGACACTTTAATTATATATTTTTGGAAAAGTATGTTAATAATTCTGAAACATTATGTGTTTAAGGATTGAGTCACCATATTATATACTTTAATTTTTAATATTTATTTATCTCTAATATTTTATGTGATAATTTATTTTGAAATTAATATTTATATTTATCAAAGCTTTTTTTATCTATTAATTTTTTTTTTTCAATTATATTTAATACAATTAAAATAAATTTAATTATTTTTTTATGTTTTAAATATAATTTTCTTAACATATATTTTTAGATATATTTTACCATTTAATTTATAAATATTTTTAATTTATTATTTAAAATATTATTTCACCTATTTTAAAATATATTGGAATGAATTTATTCAAATATTTTTGAAAAACCATCTCGATGATTTTTATGGAAACTGATTTCTCTCTCTAAGATAATTGTTGTGATAATTATTGAACTTTTATTAATATTTTGAATTGTTTTATAAGTGGAACATTTTTTAGTCTTTACAATTATCTATTTAATGGTAGGATGAGTTGGATTGGTATGTAATTGAGCATCATCGATAAAAATGTAAAAATATTACTTTTACCTCAATGAAAAAGTTGTTATTTTTTAAAGTGTTGTGCATTTCTGAAAAAGTCTTGTGTGATTATTATTTAATTTTCTAGAGTATCTCTCTAGTGTTGAACTACATATTCTTAGAATAATATGGACTTGATGAGATGAACTAATCTATTACTCAAGCACTAGTACATGTGATTCTCCTTTTCATATTCTATATATTTTGTTCTAGTTTCTTATTTCTATAATTCTTATTCCTATCTCTCACACTTGATTTCAAACTTTCTACTTATTCTTTTCATTCAAAATAATTATTTCTTTATTTCTTTGGGTTGTGAAATTAAGGTTCTAAATATAGAACCATATGGATTGTGACTCTCATAGTCTAAATTCAAATTTTGAATCGGGTTATAAATCCTTATAAAAAACCAATTATATTATTGTGTTTATCAATCAAATTTGTGGAAACTGATCATTATAATTGGGTTTTGAATCCCATTGATAAATAATAATAGTTCAGAACTTATCTATCATAGAGTAGACAGGTATAACAATTTATTAGGTTCATATTGAACTAAACATCAATATAAATTACTTATTTAATTTCATTTATTTTCTATTACTAATTAACTCTATTAATTAATTATGATAATTAATTTTGATAATTAATTGAATTTGTTAAAATTTTAATCGGATCTACTTTCCACCACTCAATACTATATGTCATCTATAATACCTAACATTTTTTATTAGAGACAAGTCCCTTTGGGATTTTTGATCTTCTACATTCATCTGATACTTAAAATTTATAGCAATTGATATGGGGGAATTTATTATTTTATATCTTATTATACTAACCAATTTCATGAATTTATAGTCTTAGGGAAATATATTTAATATGGAAGGATAAAGTTCCAATGTACACCCACATTTATATAGAATAGATTAAGAATATTGGAAATGTAAAATGGAATCTTACCTCAAGAAGCTGAATATTCATAATTGGATAGTGATGGAAAAACCATATAATTCGCTTGATTATAACCTTGATACTATTATAAGAAGTGATTATATCAAATAAATTTTAAATTATACTGTTTTTAATATCTTATATTTTGATATTAACATAAATATTATTGCTCGTGTATATTCATATAAGACAACTCTTGTGATATGAAATATTCTAAAAGTTACATAGCTTGGATTATAAATGTTGATTCCAACTAATCTTGGAACGATTCATTCTAGGTACCAAGACTTCAAGATGGTTGAAATGAATCCATGAAACTAATGTTCCGCTATATGTATTATGAATGGAATGACTTAACTTGGAGGAACATTAGAAAACCCAATACTTATTGAATGATTCCTATGAGAACTACTAAATAAATGACATGCGATGTTGGTTTCCATTGAAAAAATAATGAAATTAAAATAGTACACTCTTGATTAATTGATTAGATCAGTACTTTAGTATGAACTAGTGTTTATTCATATCACTAAATAAGATAAAATAGAGAGAAAATGAGTAGTGTTTAAATTTGTTATTTGTTTTCTACTAAATATTCTAATTTTGAACAACACAACTTTGAAAAGTAATATATAGATCAAATTGTGATTGGAGTCTATAAAATAATGAAAAATATAGGATTCAAGAACCAATTTAGAAGGATCTATCAAAAAGATAAATTTATTGGAGATAATAATACTAGTACTAATTATAATACTTAATATGTTACTTTTTTAGTGTAGAAAGAAAGGGGATATCAAGCCCGACTTTCCAAAAATAAAGAATAAGAAAAATAAAAAAATAAAAAAGAAAAAATAATTGAATACCAGCTAGAGATAAACCATAGAAACCAATTCTGGTGAAGAATCTTGAAATCAAAAAAATCCAGTAATATATGTTGTATGAAATCTCATAATGAGGCTAATGATTATGGATTCTATTTTGGTTTTTGATTATTATTATAATTCTGAGAATATGAACGTTTCTCAGTTAAAAGATTAAATTTAAAGGTTAAAAAATATGTTTTCAAACCTATTTATTTTTATAGAAATCTTAAAAAAACATTTAGATTTTTTTTAAAAAAAATATATTTTTCAAGTAAATGAGAAACGAAGGAATACTTATTCTTTTCCGCATGTGGAATTTTATGTTTTTTTTTGAAATTTTCTCAATATTTTAAGGAAAATTTGAAAAAGGAAGATGAAAATATTTAAAAATATTATTTTATGTTATCTATTGTAAATGAAAATATCATAAAATAATTTCTTTGAATAAAATATATAGAAATAAATATGGTGTTTTCTATTATAGGATATTACATTAGATTTATTGAAACCATTTTACGAAAAGTAAAAATGGTTATTATATAATGTTGCATATTTTATATGTGGTGTAAAGGGAAACTATAAAAATTATTTTCCTTTTATGTTTAAATATTATTTTTATTTATGAATAATCATATTTTTAAATATTTTTATTTATAATACCTTAAAATACTTGTTTAAATTTGATGTGGGTGCCTAATGTTTTTTACTAATATAATTAAACCCAAACTAGCTTGGGTACCAAAATTGTTAAGTAGTTGATTTGTTAGGAAAAATTCCTTGAATTTATCAGGAATGAAATATGGTAAAAGGATAGTGGTTTCTCTAGTAATATTAATGGGGAACCATTAAAATATATCACATACAATAAATTAGTTAGTGGAACAATTACATAGAGAGATGATTCTAAAGGTAATGTAAAAGGATTTAGTAATGTTTTTATTTCTAATTATACTTTTATTTCTAAAGTTTTATCTATAGATGGTTTAAAATATAATTTAACTATTATATACCTATTATTTTATCATATGATTGAAGTATAATTTTAAAACCACAAGTGTTTTGTATTTAGGGATACTCTTTATTATTTTTTTCTAATCAAAAGAAAAATATTTATACTATTGATTTTTCTAAACTAATAGTTTAAAGTACAAATTTTATTATTATTATGGAGAGTGATATAATTTTTCAGAATCCATTATTAGGTTATATCTATTTTTTAATGTTACTCAATCTATATAAACATGATAACATGATATAGTTTCTTACTAAAAATAATGGATCTGAAAGTACACACTGTCTTTTTCTAGCCTATCAATCAGATATGTTCTAATAAACATTTACAATTAGTATATCTTGATATATTTTCCCCAAAAAAAATTTATATTTTTATAGGAATTAAATATTATTTATCTATTTTTCATGATTTAATTAGATTTATGTTTCTTTAGTTTCTTGAACATGATAGTGATACTTTTTCTAGATTTACTTCCTTTTCAATTTAGTAAAAAATGAAAAAATGTTATGTGATTCTTTAATTCATAGTTATAATAGAAGTTAATTTAAAAAAATTTACTTTGAAAAATTTTGTGAAAATAATTGTTAGTCTTATAATTTTTCTACTCTTAGAACATCATAGTAAAATACTATTAAATAAACATAACTCTTATAGAAATGTCCATAACTATAATAAATGAATATAATTAAAATAGATATTTTCTAAATAAATCCATTTTTTATTCTTATTATATTTTAAATAAAAATGTTTGTTATATCTATTTTGAAGAAATATTCCCATAAAAAGTTTAAAGGTAAAAATCCTAAAGTTAGTTATATTAGAGTTTTTGGATGTAATATTTTTATTTTCAATTTAAAGGATAATTTATATAATTTAACACTAATAATGATAAATATATTTTTATTGGTTATTCTAATAATTTTATGGATTAAAGAGTGAACAATTTATTAAATATGGTGATTTAATAATATTATCATGTTTTGTTTGATAAAAATAATTGATTCTAATAATTTTTATATTGAGTTTACATATTTTAATTTTGGTGAAGGAAAACCTAATGATGGGTATGAATCTACTGAGTGGTAGAGTACTCCTTCTTGACTTGATACTAGACCTTGGAAGATTCATAGAGATCATTATGTTGATATTTTTATTATAAATATTGATTCTTATATTAGAACTAGAAATTCCATTTTATTTTTTTTGCTAATTCTTCATTTATTTATGAATTTTCCTTAATAATAATGTTAATGATTGTAATGATTCTAATTGAGTTATTTCTGTGGATGATTATATTAATCAATTTTATGTTAATAATGTTTAGTATTTAGTTGAACCCTCTATATATAAGCATGTAATTGGAATTAAATGGTAGTTTTAAAATAATATGGATGAATCCAGATAGGTTGTTAAGAATAAAGTTGAACATTTTGATCAAGGTTATTAACAAAAATAATGTATAGATTTGTATTATTATTTTTCAACTATTACTATAATTGATTCTATTAAAAATTTGTTATATTTTATGCTTTATAAGGTTTTATAATGTTTCAAATGGATACAAAAAGTTAATTTCAAATAGTTTTATTCCTGAATAAGTTTATGTAAATAAATCCATGGTTTCGAAAATGAGAAAGTTTCTAAACATGTTTTTATGTTGTCAAAATATTTATATCGTCTTAATAGATCATCTCATGCATGGTGTGAAATTATTACGTTTATTTTGTTGAAAAATGAATTTTCTAAATTTAAATTTCATTCTACATTGATTATTAAAAGGATTTGAAATGATATTTTTATTATTAAAATATATCTATTGAAGATATTGTTTTCGGATCATCAAACGATTTTCATTATTAATATTTTTCACATTTTATGGCTAATAAGTTGGAAATGAGTCTTATGAGAGTATTAAAATTCTTTTTTGGACTTCAAAATTTTCATAAATATGGTGGAATATTTTTGAATTTCCTTATGTGATAAATATTTGGTTAATAATATTGGTCTTGATTTTTGTAAATATTTTAAAATATTAATGGGTATTAATTGTATGTAATATTTTTATGCTACTAGAAATTCTATTGATTCTAAACAATTTAGGGGTATGGTTCATTGTTTTTTTTTGTATTTAACTATTTCTAGACTAGTTACAATGTTTAGTGTTTTTTATGTGAGAGACTATTATTAGTCGGAGTGAGTATCTAAAGGGGGTGAATTGAGTACCCAATAAAAATTTCTGTTAAAATTATTTTAAATAAAATCCCCCAAATAATTAAAACCACTTAGTTAATCAAAATAATATACTGATATAATTTTTGATCTTTTAAAATATTTCTCAAAGAGTGATTAAGTCTTAGTTAAAAAAATATGAAAACTATTTTATCTTTTAAAATCAAATTAATTAATCAAAACCTCATATAAACACTAACTAACATTAACTATCAATGTATTGGTTTTTTTATAGTTTAAAATAAATTCATTTTATCGCTTTGAAATGAAACAAAACAAAACAGACAGTGGAATAAATATGAGAGGTTCATTCTCAAGTCGATAAATTATCCTATCCATTTTGAAATCACTTAATTACAAGAAGATTATATAAATATTATCTTCATCAAAAACCAATATTGAGTATAAAAAACATCTAACTAGCGGTTCTGTCTACACAAGAGCTGCTTCCACAAAAACTGTGGTAAAAAACAATTACTGGCCACAGAAGGACCTATTCCCCAAAACCGTGTGTAAATAGATATAAATAGAGTAGAGAAAATATATTTTATCATCTAGTTAAATAAAAATATTAGTGTGTGTTGACTAATAGGGTAAACCACACACTGCTCAAAATGTAAGGATAACAAGAAGAAAGAAAATGAAAAAAGATAGATAAAATATGGTGTCACTTAGTCTGATGTTCTCTGAAGCTCGACACTCCTAAGATGTAGCTTATATAGGAGCTCGATTCATTTATCATGAAAACACAATAAAATAGAGTGTCATAATATCTCTTTTTCTGTCTGATGGAAAGGATATAAATTTTCATTATTCTTTACTTTATCACAATCATTTTTAGGTAAGGATGAAGAATTTAAGCTATCCAAAAAGTTTCACAATTTATATAAATCTTCCAGTTATTTCAATATAGTTTCAATGTACTACACATGTGAATGTACAAGAGAGTATACTTATTAATATGACTACATATTTAAGAAGTATCCCTTTTAAGAACAATCATCCGGACCTTCCACTCCTCATACTAAAATTTGACATCTTCTCTAATTTTCTATTAAATAGGTTGAGAATAACCATTAAAATAATCACCATCATTAAATATGATAATATATTCCTGACACACATTTAATTTAAAAGCCTAAAAATATTGATAGTGTCTATTATGGTGGTGAATGATTCTAGCATTGACTTGAACCGGTGGTGAGTCGGGAAAATAGTGATTCAAGATGATAGTAGGTCATTCCCAATGGTGAATCATCTCAGTGGTGACTCCTATTAGTGATAGTTCATCTAAAAAATTTTCCAAATTTTCTAACTAAAGGTAAGGTTTGATGGTAGATCATTTGGAAGTGACTTAATTCTGGTGGTTTCATCTTTAATAGTGACTCCTTTTTGGTGGTTGTTATTTTTTATAATTAGCCAAATTTTCATCCTGATGGTGACTCATATCTCATGGGGGTCTTTTCGGGTGATGAATCAGCTTCAACGGTGAGTCATTTCTACACTTATCCAAATTTTCACCAAAATTCCTTATAGTAGAAAATACTATCATAAAACATAAAACTCATTAATAGAATAATAAATATTATTTTATTATCATTAAAATAAGGGTTCCAATAATCTCCCCATTTCTAATGATCAGAAATTATGCCATATTTATAATGCTTGTATAGATTAATTGTTGGTTTATAATAGATCATATTAACACTTGAAAAAGATATAGTATTTTAGAAAATAGGATAATATAATTAAAATGGTTTTGAAAAGTAAATACCCATAATTAATGAAGATGGTATCAATGGAAGAAATTGAAATAAATATGGTATCAAAGGTATTAAGTAGAAAATCGAATAAGATGTAGTCAATAAATATGGTTTTAAAGAAATAAAATAAATACATATAGTATCAATGGTATCATAATAATAAACAACATGAATGATGGTATTAAAGGAAAATTATGGTATTCAAAGTATAAAATCACTGTAAAAATAGTAAAGAAATTCCATATTAATTCTCCCCCTATTAGTATTATCAAAAAGTGAAAATACAAAAAAAGATATATAAGATAAATAAGAAGAAAATATCCATTGAAAAATAAATTGAAGGACATCCAAAAAGAGATTCAAAGAAAGTTTTAAAAAATACCTATCAAATAATTTAAGTCTAATCTCAATGATTATCTGCCCATGTAGTTGGAACAACATGTGTCTTTCCCTTTACCTTGTTAGAGTCATAGGGAACAATGGTAGAAGTTGAGGAAATTATAGTGGAAAATACAGAGACACCATGTAGAGAAGGACATTCAATGATAATAATAATCCTGAGATTCTGGATATATTCTCTTGGAGTCATACTAAAATTCCAAAACTGAGTAGGTAAAGGTGTATTGGGATATCTGGAAACACCTAGTCTAACAAATTATGGATCAGAAGCTTGAGGAGTGAGAATTATTATGAATTAAGTAGAATCTTGAGCCACTATTTTGGGGCCGAAAACATGAAGAAAGGTCTTAATCATATTTATGAAGTCCATGATGATATTTCCTACTATTTCCATATAAATGAAAAAATCATTTTTCTACTCCATAAAAAACATGACCACTGGAGTCATCCCTTTTAGATTATTGACATGTTCTTTGAAGGATTGATCCACTGAAGGCATCCTAAGATTCTCAGCAATGAACTTAAAGTGAGAGCTGAGCTCGTGATTAGTATAGATTCTTGAAAGGTAATAAATTTTAGCATTTATAATTGTTTCCCTATCATCTCTAAACTCATTTAGTTACTCCTTGAATATCTTGTACACATGATCACTCTTTTGATATATTTGTCTTAAATGTTTCTAAGGGATAATTAGAAAATAACTTGAAACATATCGAATCTCCTCCCTAACCAATGGTATGATCAACTAAACATCCAAAGGAGGATTAGAACTCGAAGTGTAAGACATGGAAGATATGTTCTCCCCCTCTCTCACAAAGCATCCATAGAATCTAAAAAATAAGATCTCATCTCATCCAATCTAAATGTCAATGTCTCCATCTCATTTTATAATTTCCTGTTATCTATCTCCACTTCTTTAATGTGGTGCATCATTTTGGGTTGGATTTGATGTATAACAAGCACAAATAGATATCTTGCATCTTTCTCTCTAATCTTAGTGATAAAGGGTGGATGACTATTTATAATCCTATCAGAATAATAAGCAAGTCCTTCCCTAAAGGAAACTAAGTCTGATTTGGATACAACATCAATTGGCACATATGCAATGAGAGGTGTAGGCAAGGGTGTATAAACTTTCTCAATGGAATAATCCTATTTAGGCTCATATA
This sequence comes from Viscum album, assembly GCA_963277665.1. Lineage (NCBI taxonomy): Eukaryota > Viridiplantae > Streptophyta > Magnoliopsida > Santalales > Viscaceae > Viscum > Viscum album. The sequence goes on from OY728138.1 coordinate 659,619,874, forward strand.
TATAAGGAATATCAGAAGAAAATATATTTATCTCCCATAAAACAACTATCTATTATACCATGGATCCCTTAAGATCCATATCTACTGAAATATTAGGTCCTCCAAACTTTTGTGGAATAATATCGTCATCTAAATTAGTGTATTCTAGAGAAATTATGACCTAGGTAGGGTACTTCCCCATTCCTTAAAGGATGTGAAATACAACCTGATGAAATACACTATAGAAGTATCAACGACTATAGGATCAATTACTGTAGGATCAACAACCATATGATCAGCAGATTCTTACACAACATTTTTCTTCTCCACAAATGAAAGCTCACGAAAGTCACCATCATTAGGGTCAACAAGATGACTAGAAATACTTAGTGATTCCTCCCCTCCACAAATGCTTCCATCTCATATCTATAATCTTTATCAACATCTTTAAATAAGCTTGATCTTTCCTCATTCCTAGAATAAACTGAAAAACCTAGAGAAGAAATTCATTCCAGAGGCATCTCCTAATAATCGAGCCTATCATGATCTAAATCATCATCACTGTTATATCCATCTCCATTTCCATATTCCTTATCTTTTTTATCCCCGTATTATTCTTCATCTTCTTTTTTATTATTCTACATCTTCACCATTCTAACAATTCTCATTATCATATTCATATTAATTATTATTTTCTTTAGAATACTTATTAGGGCACTTATACTATTCCTATCTATAAAATTTAGTATCTTCATATTCACTTCCTTTTAAAAGAGTGTCTCATATAGGAAGAGGTCTGGGTGGAATGGGTGCTCCAAAATAGATAGTAGGAGGACTCTAGGGAATATTTGGGTCACTACCATCATCAACTAAAAACACTTACTCCTCATCTTCTAATGCAAAATCATCTTCTTCCTATTCATGTTCATCATTAGAATACTCTACTACTTCACCCAACTCTAAGCTAGGATCCACAAGATTTTCAGCCTTATTTGGTGATCAAAATGATTGAAATCTATATAAATATTTTCAACATCATAATACCATTACCTCTTCTAGGGGTTCCAACTTATTTTCATTCATTTATAAAAGAATTTTGTAAGAAAAAATCCTCCACATTTTACCTTGGTTTCTCCTTCCATGTCAACCATTCCTCTGGCCTCAAGCATAGCTGAAATGAACTTATGTTAAATAAGGGAGTTTGATCTGTAATATTTCTTATACATCTCTATCATATGAACCATTGGTTATCTGAAAAAATTTATATTTTATCCTGTCTTAATAATACATAATAGATATAAATCTTGATACCTCATTGTTGCAAAATCACCTTTACGTCGACAAAACATATGCTTAATAAACTCGAAAAGCAAACAAAATTCACCATTAAGGTCAGTTCCAGCTAGACTTCTTATAATTATATCTTTATTCAGTTCTAAAAAATCATATTAATTTATGAATGTATCACTTTTACTTGGAATATATATCTTATAGTCATTTAAAACACCTTTTTAAGACACTTTCAGACATATGACACATTTTCTTGAAGATAAAACAACTTTGTGTCCATTTATTATGATTCTAACTTAGTCTTCATATTCCTCCAAGATAACATCAACATACTGATAGAAATGGTGAACTAACCTAGGATATGAGGGAATATTTTCATTATAAAAACTCTCTACCTATACCAAGTCTTTCATAACATTAATCACCAAAGTCTTTCTTGACAACAACCACTCATCATTTACATCATTCTCAGGTACTACAATCTGATTTGCGAGATTCAAGTTCACTAACTCGAAATATAGATGAATCAAATCTACTTTATTTTTATTTTAAGGATGTGAATCATATGAATATAAATCTATAGATTGATTCTCTCTAACCATGGTGTACGATTCATATATTTAAGATGAGGTTGAGAGAAGGATTACAGTTAGGATAGAATGGGTCATGGAGAGGTTCAAAGGAAACATCGCAAGGGAGAGAGCGTCAAAATTTATAAAAGTGTCTAATTTATATCATTTAGAGATTTTAGAAAAATGTAAATAGGAAATAAAAGAACTATATTCAAATCATAATGAAATTAAATAAATAACCTCTAAATAATATTTAGTAACAGTGGCTAAAAAAATCAATGAAGGGTTATTTAACGGTGGGTAGCTCTGATCATGGGTAAGAACCAATGGTGGGTAAAACTACAATTGTGGGTAAAATACAATAATGGGTAAAAATTTATCAGTGGGTAAAACTAAAATGGTGGGTAAAACTTCAATGGTGGGAAAACTCCAATAGTGGGTAAACTCTAATGGTTGGTAAAACCCCAATAGTGGGTAAACTCCATTAGTGGGTTAAAATCCAATAGTGATTAAACTTCAATGGTAGTTCCTAGAAAATTAAGCTTAACAAAAATTAATCACGTGTAATTCATCTTCTATGTAGGTAATTCTCTTATAATTCAATGGATTAGAGATAATATTAGCAAATTGATATTCAGTATTAATGTATTGAAGATTTATATCACCCGTTCGAATATGATCTATCAAGAAGTGATGTCTTACATAAATGTTTTTTGTTATAGAATGAGATATAGGGTTATTAGAAATATTTAAGCACTTGTGTTGTCAAAATTTATAATGAACATTCGGAATTTGTATCCATTTTCTAGAAAAGTGTGTTTCATCCATAAAATTTGGGCACAAAAACTACCTATAGATATGTATTCAACTTCAACAGTAGAAAATGCCAAAGAATTTTGTTTCTCATGACCCCAAAAAACTAGTGTCTTTATCAAAAGGTTACATGTACCCAAAATTATTTCTTATCTAATACGAAACCACCAAAGTCATCATTTGAATAACAAACTAGGATAAACACTATCCTATAGGGTAAAAAAAATCAAAAATTAGATGTATACTTGAGGTATTTAAAAATCCTTTCTATATAAATTATGTGTGCCTCTTTTTGGTTTTATTTAAAATGAGAACACAAATAAAAAATAAACATAATATTAGGATAGATAGGACTTAAATAAAGAATACTTCTAATCATACCTATGTAACTAGTTTAATCCATTGATTTCCTAGCTTCATCAAGAACCAATTTATAGGTGGTACTCCTAAGAGGGTCACTAATCTTAGTTCAATCCAAACGAAAATGTTTTAAAAAGTATTTTTAATATTTACTTTTATTAAAAATAATTACTTATTTATTTTAAAAAATCTAAAAATAAAAAAATAATTTCATTTCACCCATTAAAAAAAATTTAAATTCGTTTTTCATCATTTTTGAAAAGTTAATACATAAATAATTTTTAGGTGATCTAAATAAAATATCATCTACAATTATTTTAACAACAAAAACATATTTTGATATTATTTTTATAAAATTGGTAGGATCAACTATACCTTTTGAAAATCATTTTCAAATAAGAAAAGGGAAGAGCTTATCATACCAAGCTATAGGATTTTTTTAAACCATATCAAGTTTTTGTTAATTAACATACATGATTTGGAAATTAAGGGTTTTTAAATCCGGGGGGGGGGGGGGTTCAAAAAAAATATATCCTCAACTCTATAACCATTTAAGAATGAACCTTTGACATCCATTTGATATAGTTTGAAATCTAGACGTGCTTCATAAGAAAGTAGTATTCTAATTGATTCAAGTCTGGATATAGGTTCAACGGTATCCTCATAGTCTATACCCTATTCTTGATTATACCCTTGTGAAACTACTATATCCTTATTCCTCACTATTATGCTAGATTAATCAACCTTGATTCTAAACACCCATTTAGTTCCTATAGTAAAGGTTTCATTATATCGATCAACATGTTACCATACTTTAATTATTTCTAATTTATTTTGTTTGTATTATATAGCTATTACTAGGAATTAATCATTAATTGCATTAGTGATGTTATTAGTTTCAAGATGTGATAAGAATTCTTGATGTTCAACCTAGTTTCTAAAAGAAGCTCTAGTTTGTGTACCACTATCTGAGTCTCAAACTACAAAATCTAGAGGATTTTATCTAATATTCCTAAAATATATTGTAACATACCTTCACTGTTTTAGGTATTTCTAAACCATCTTATGTTAAATTAATAATATCTTAATTAAGAGGGATAGAAAGAAATGATTTATTAGTGAAATTTTGATTAATGTTTAAAGGAATTAATTATCACTTAACATCTTGGAATATTCAGTTGAATACTTTTGAATTTCAACACTGAGTTAGTATGAGATTCGGAGGCCCTCAAATTCTTGGTGATGATTGAAAAAAAATATTAAATATAATATATTAAGAACACACTTTTTATTCAAAATAATTATATAACTCCAAAATGGTTCATCGTATGAGAAATCTGATACCTGCATTATGTCTAAAACATGGTTTTTACCCTAAGAGGGGTATACCATTTGAATGTGCCAGCCATTTGGATTCCTCTCTTTTGAGATAAAGTTGATAAATTGTATTTAATAGACTATTTTATTAAAAATCATTAAATATCTCCCAAACAGTGCATCGTATGGAAAATATGAGACCACAAATAGGTCCGAGATGTGGTGTATAGCATATGTGAGATGTAAAATTTGTAAGCGTTGGACGTTTGCATGCCTCGCTCACAAAAATAAACATTTTTATATTTAACTATTTTTAATACATTTTTTTGAATATTAAATAATTAATATCTCCCAAATGGTGCACCATATGAGAAATTTGAGACCACATTTGGGTCCAGAATAGGGATTTTACCCTAGGCGGGGTATAAATTTAATGCGCGTAGGGTGTTTGGAAACATCACACGCAATAAAAACCAATTTTTAATTAATTATTTATTTCATTTTTTAATTAAATATATAATTTATTTATCTCAAATGGTTCATCGTATAAGAAATATGAGACAAATATTAGGTCCTAAGCGTGGGTTTTCCTCTAGTTGGGGTATAATTTTCATACGCAACATGCGTTTGGTTAGGTTGCTAATTAAATCATGATATTTAATAAATGAATTAAATAATTAAATAATTGATTTAATATAAAAATAGAAAATAATTTTCATAGGCTGCTGCACCATCAAGGTTAACTTAGAAAAGTTTTGAAATCCTTAGTTTCTTAACCATTTTAATATGATTTGGTTGCAACACCATTAATGGTTGAATTTACACACTGCACCCTTAACTTTATGTTGAATTAAGGATTAAACGGGTGTTTTAAATTTTCATTATTTAATGAAAATTTTTGTCAAAATATTAATGGTGAGAATAATTAAATAAAATTAAAGAAAACAAAAATAATTATTGTTATTATTATTATTATAATTTACGAAAAATAATATTTATGGTGGAAATTATGAAATTGATTTGATAATATAATTTTTTTTATCATTATTATTATTAATGTGAGATATTTAATAATAATATCAATTGATATTATTATTATTTTTGTTCTCAAAACAATTTTTCAGTCATAACTTCCTCGTACGTTGTCATATTGATGCGGCGTCTGCGACAGTGTGACCCTGGAATTGAGGTACTCTTTTCAAGACTAATATTAGATATTTAATTCATGCTCATTGTGTAGTTATATGAAGTGACCAATATGATAATGGAGTTTTTCAACCATTAAAAATATCAGAAGTTTGATGGCGTTAATATTGGTTATACACCCTATAATACCCCAACATTAAAGGGGCGTTATATTTTCGATGTGTCTTCACCATTATGGAAATTAAGACTTTCACAGCGTGTAATTAAATTACACGCTCTATAATTCCCTGACAATAGGATATAAAAGGAATGCAGCACATGGTTATTTTTTTCATTATCTCCAATATAATTCCCATACTCTCAAAAAAAAATCTTCCCTATACATTATTGGAGTCTTCCAACCCTTCTGGATCCATTCCTTTGGTGATTGAGCGTTATTGCTTTGGAGGGTGATATCCAGGAAATCGTTCTTCATCGTTCTTTGTCTCTCTCTTTCTCCTCATTTTGGGTTTCTATGGATCATCCAAAATTTTCATTTTTAATACTTGATGTTGTATCTCACTTCTAGGTACAGTTTTGGGATCTTTTATGCCTTCGTTCTTGTTCACGGGTACCATTGCGAGTATGGGGTTTCGGGAAAATGTTAGTGGTTCCTTCTTGATTAGACAAATTTATTATTCCAATATTTCTTGATTAATATAAATTACTAATTTAAATTCAATTGATAAAATTTTCTTTTAATTAAATTAATAAAAACCAAATTCTATTGAATTGAGAGTTTTGAAATGGTTTTGTCAATGAAATTTGGAAAACCCTCAATTTCATTGAATCGGGGTGTGTTTATGGAAATTTGGATGAATTTAATTGTTGAATTTAAATTTTAGATTTTATGGAAATGTTATCAATTAAATTGTTGAATTTAATTGTGGAAATTAACTATTAAAAGGATGTAATTGGTTTTGAATAGATTTTAAACTTGTGAAAATGGATTAAAAATTATCTATAGAAACCAAGTGGTTTTATCTTGTGGAAAGGGCATGTTTTTGGTTAAATTTTTTTTTTGTTTTAAATGGAAAGAAATTTCCATTTTTTAAATGGAAGAATGATATTTTATTTTATTTTTAGAAGTCTTAAAATAAATTTCCCATCATGTAAGAGAGAATACAAGCCTTTGATAGTTGGTGAGTTATTTGGATACACTCTACGCTATTACAACATTGTAAAACATACCTATAGTGGGTCACATTCCCTATGGGAGGGTGATGAGTCACATCTGGCTAGTGTCAGGGGGACATGGGTATACTCATTTTTTTGAGATCACATAGAGAGTGTGGAATCCTATAGCTGGTTAATACTATCGTACCTTTTGGTAGATTACTATGTTGTGTGCATGTTTATTTATATATGAGATATAAATGTATGATAATGTTGTAAAAATACTCTACATGCCTTTTATTGATTTACATAAAAAAATTTATATAACTATTTTATTTAATCCACCGTTTTTAAAAATATTTCATCTCTTATAAAGTAAATCTTGTTCTTTAAAAGTGTTTCTAATCATTTTGATATTGTGTAACATGTTTTTTTTAAATATGATCTAGAATTTTCAAAACTATTTATTTTAAAATTTTGATATTTTATTTATATATTATATATTTGGCATCTGTTATAGAATATTTGTTGGAATTATATTGAGATTTAGATCACACCCTACGTTTTCCTTTTAGTGTTTGTAGACTTTCTTATTCTCAGTTTGAGCAAGGGGAAAAGTTCTCTTATAGGAGGATCCAACTGTTGAACCTTTTCCATGGTGAGATGAGTCCTTAGGGACCTTAGGGTTGTTTTTGTTATTTTAATATCAGGTTTTAGTACTTTGGGCTTTTTGACTTTTTATATTCTAGTATTTTACTCCCATTGGAGTTTCTTTTATATGCATATTGACATTCTTATCTCATTTCCACAATATCTTGTGAAAAAATTGTTCCCACTTGCACGTTGTATGATGTTAGGTAATAGTTGCCAACCTATGGGAATCATGAATGCCCTTCTAGCTATGTCCGGGCTGGCTCAGTTATTAGGTTACTAGGGTACCCAGGATGGTTTGTGACAAAGTGGTATTAGTGGTAGGTCAGATCTTTTTTCTTGAAGTCATTATGCATTTATGAAATCTTTTCAAGACTTAATAGGTAGTTGTGATTGATTTTCTGGCCAGATCTCACCGTAATGAACCTTAATTTACCAGGGGTGGTCAGGGAAAGAATTCTTGTGATCAGTTTTAGTATTTTCCCAATTTTGATTTGGATATATTGATATCCAAATATTGTATGTTATTTATATTGGGATTAATTTCCGTCATTGCTCTATTTGAGAACAACCTAATGTCTTCAATGTTGTATGGTGATATTGTTTAACATCATGCCTGTGAGAAGACGTGTGAATCAGATCTAGGAGGAGGCTGCTGTGAAACCTCAGCAAGCGAATCCTATTATGGATATGAATCTATTTTAGGTGGTCATACATAATATCCAAGATCTATGACATACATCACTTCCATTCCATGTTCAGGCCCCTATTGTGGATCCTTAGGGGCATGTTCTTAAAAACCATTCTCATGAGTTCCTTCACTAGGAATCACTTATTCTCAAAAGGCTACACTGATCCTCAACATACTGAGGAATATTTGGGAATGATAGAATGTATGTTTGAGTTCTTAGATATGCTGGACATGATCAAGGTGAAGTTTTACACCTTTGTTCTAGAGGGATAAAGAATAAGATAGTGGGACACAATGGTGATAGTGAAGAAAGATGATGGATTAACATGGAATTACTTCAATGTTATTTTACTCAAAGAGGTATATCTAGAGTCAATGATGTTGACCAAGGATATAGAGTTTTTCAATCTTGATCAAGCCAGAACTATGACCGAGTATTCAAATCGCTTTACTGAGTTAGTGCAGTTTGCACTAGATATTGTATCTAATGAAAGGATGAAGGCTCAATGAATAGACTAAGTAAATTGATCAAATATTTATTCTTAGGTTTTCTTGTTGATGCTACCCATTTATTCTGATGTGTTGGATAGGGAGATGATGGTTGAGATAGATCTGGAAGGAAAGCCAGGGTTAACGGGAGCTCCTTTTTATCCCAATGGAAATATTAGTTCCTTTAAAGGAAAGAGGAAGTGTGATGAATCTCATACTGTCTCTTGACAATAGGTTCATTTAAGACCTCCTATTGTGCCTAGAATAAGCACTTTCGTAGTGTACCATTGTGATCAACCGAGAAATTAAAGGATAGTTTGCACTGAGGCACCCAAGAATTGTGGCTCCTATAGTCATTTATGGAACTTGAAAAAGTGTTTCCATAAATTCTCCACTGTAAATAGTGTCACGATATCATCAGAACCTATAAAAAATTATGGGGAAATCAAATTATTATCTTACAAAAGGGTTCCACCCATAGGCATCCAGAATGAATATTCTTCATGCAGTGGAAGAGTCTCCAAAGGAAGATGATATGGTCCTAGAAACCATGATAGGTACCTTTACTATAGCTTCATCATTAGTGACTAATATTTTTTATACCATTTCATATCACTCATTTATTTCAACCCCTATCATTATTCTTCTTAATCTTCATATTTAGAAACTATCTGTGTAATGGATATTACTAAACCCCTTAGTACGAAGAGAGAGGAGGGTTATTGTAGTCTCACTTGTTTTTTATCTTTATTTGATGTTTATCTTTCTTGGAGTTTTTTTGGTTCTCAATATTAAATATTTTGACAAAATATTTGGGATGGATTTTCTCATTGCCAGTAAATCCAATATTAATTGATATCTTCAATGGGTCTACCTTACTACACCGAGTGGTGTGACTTTTTCTTTCAAGGAGAATGAGACCCACGGTCGAGAATGGGAAAAAATCTTATCAAGAGTTAGGGAATGTGATATCTGTGTTTTCTTTTGATATGGAGTAAAAATCATTGCGCGGTGATCTCACTCCAGTCATCTATGAATTTCTTGACCTGTTTTTTTATGACAACTCTGGTTTTCCACAATTAAGGGAGGTTAAGTTTTATATTATGCTTGATTCTCAAATGGTTTCAATTCACTCTTACCACATGTCATCAGCTTAGTTAAAGGAGATGGTGTCCCAGTTGGATGACCTTTTAGAGAAAGGCTTTATATGCCCGAGTGTGTCAACTTGGGCGACATCAGTTCTCTTCACTAATAAAGCCAATGGTTCTCTTCACTTATGTATTGATTATTGAAATCGCAATTGAATGATAGATTAGAGATATTATAAGTCTTATAATGCTTTTAGATGTAGGACTTGGGAATGTTCTATTAGTTACTAGGTATTCTTGATGTTTTCACCATGGTTGGTTCATCGACGGCTTTATAGGCAGGGGAAGCTTACTCCTCATTTTGTGGGACCATTCTAGGTTTTTGATCAGGTATGGAAAGTTTCTTACCATTTAACACCACCACCACAACTGACATCGATACATAACATGTTCTATGTATCTTAGCATATAAAGTGTCTTTTCATCCATCTCACGTTTTGAGCTAGAGTGATCTTGAGATGAAACCTGATTTACCTATGACTGAATGGCTAGTCAAGATTGTTGTTTTCAAGACCAAGATACTTCAGGGGAGGATGATACCTCTAGTCCATGTGCTATGACAACATGGTTCTGATTCTCATGAGATGGGGGAGAGAGAGGCACTAATTATAGAGAAGTGGCCTCATATTTTTGACATGAGACTTCTTCATAGGATTTATGGGGACAGAAAGTTCTTATAGTGGGGAGGTTGTAACATCCCGTTACTGTTTCAGGTATTTATAAACCCTCTTGTGTTAAATTATTAACATCTTAATTAAGTAGGAAGAAAAAATGATTTATCAATGAAATATTGATTAATGTGACAAAGGAATTAAATGTCAGTTAAGATCATGGAATATTCAATTGAATATTTTTGGAGTTTGACACTGAGTTTTTATGACATTCTAACGCCAAAAAAATCTCATTGACAACTAAATAAAAATATTAAATATAGTATATTAAGCACACACACTTTATTAAAAATAATTGAATAACTCCAAAATGTTGTGTCGTATGAGAAATATGATACCAATATTATGTCCTTAACATGGTGTTTACCCTAGGAGGGGTATAAAATTCAAAGTCCCCAAACATTTGGATGCCTCAGCTTTTAGATAAATTTATTAAATAATATTTAATAGATTATTTTATTAATAATAATTAAATATCTCCCAAATGATGTGTTGTATGGGAAATATGAGACCACTGATAGGTCTGTAATGTGATGTTTACTCTAGGAAAGGTATAAAATATGTATACGTCAGACATTTTCATGCCTCACCCATGAAAATAAAGTTTTTATATTCAAATTTTTAATGCATTTTTTGAATATTAAATAATTATTATCTCTTAAATGGTGCTCTATATGAGAAGTATGAGACAATTGCCAGGTCCTAAATGAGGTGTTTACCCTAGGTGAGGTATAACTTTAATGTGTGTAGGGTGTCTGAAACATCACAAACAATAAAATCCATTTTTAATTAATTAATTATTTTGTTTTTTAATTAATAAATAATTCTTTTTTTCTTAAACGGTGCATCATATAAAAAAATGAGACCACTATTAGGTGTGGAATGTTGGGTTTACCCTAGACAGGGTTTAATTTTCATACTCAATGAGTGTTTGGTCATGTTTCTAATTAAATCCAGATATTTAATATATTAATTAAATAATTAAATTATTTATTTAATATAAAAATAGAAAATAACGCTCTTAAGCCGCCACACCATCATGGTTGATGTAGCAAGGTTTTAAAATACCCATTTTATTAATCATTTTAATACGATTTTGCAGCAACACCATTAATGGTTGAGTTTACACACACCACCCTTAACAATATGATAAATTATTGATTAAATAGGTGTTTTAAATTTCTGGTATTTAATTACAGTTTTTTTTCAAAATTTTAATGGTGACAATAATTATAGAAAATAAATGATAAAAGTAATAATTGTTTTTATTATATTTATTATTATTATTTATGAAAAATAATATTAATATTGGAAAATATGAAAGTGATTTGATAATATAATTTTTTTATCATTATTATTATTAATTTGAGATATTTAATAATAATATTAATTGATGTTATTATTTTTATTATTATTATCAAAATAACATTTTAGTCATAACTCCCTCTTATTGTATCGTATTGACATGCCTTCAGTGGCAGCGTGACCCTAGAATTGAGGCATTCTATTCAAGACCAATATTGAATATTTAATTCGGGCTCATGGTTTAGGTCTACGAAGTGCACAATATGATGATGGGGTTTCGATCATTATAAATATTTGGAGTTTCATGATGATAATAGGTGTTACACACTGTGTAATACCATAACATTAAAGGGGAATTATATTTTTGACACGTCTTCACCGTTATGGAAATTAAGACTTTTATAGAGTGTAACTAAATTACACGTCGTGTAATGCCTCGATAATAGGCTATAAAAGGTAGGCATCGCATGGTTATTTTTTTCATTCTCTCCTCTCGAATTCCCCTCCTCTTGACCCAAATCCTTCCCTAGAAATTTTTGGAGTCTTTCAACCCTTCCAGATCTATTCATTTTGTTACCGATCGTCATTGCTTTGGTGAGTAATATCTAGGTAAGTGTTCTTCATCATTCTTTGTATCTCTCTTTCTCCTCTTTTTGTATTTCTATGGATTATCCTAAAGTTGATGAATCTTTCTATTTGATGTTGTATCTTCCTTCTATGTTGATTTTTGGGATCTTCTACACCTTCATTATCATTGAAGGGTGCCATTGTGAGTGTTTGGTTTCGGGAAAAGGTAGGTGGTTCCGTCCTGATTAGCCAAATTGATTATTCCTAAATTGATTTATTTAATTCAATTTCTAATTTAAATTCATTTTCTCACTTTTTCATTCAATTAAATTCATAAAAAACTGATTGTAGTGAATCATGAGTTTTGAAATGGTTTTGGCATGAAAATTTAGAAAACCCAAAATCCATTGAATTAGGGTGTGTTTATGGAAATTGGTTTATTTAAATTTCTTAATTTAACTTGTGTATTTAATGGAAATGTTTCCAATTTAATTGTTGAATTTAATTGTGGAAATTATCTATGAAAATGATTTAATTGGTTTTGAATGGATTTCAAACATGTGAAAATGGATTATAAATGATTTGATAGAAACCTAGTGGTTTTATCATGGGGAAAGGGAATATTTTTTTTATTAAAACCTGTTTTCATTTTAAATAGAATGAATTTGGATTTTTTGAAATGAAGGAATGAGATTTAATTATATTTTAAGAAGTCTTAAAATAAATTTCCCATCATGTAAGAGTGCATGAAAGCCTTAGTTATTTGGTGAGTTATTTGGATACACTCTAAACTATTAAAACGATCTAAAACATACCTACGGTGGGTCACATCCCCAATGGGAGGGTGACAAGTAACCTTTAGACAGTGTTAGGGGGACATTATCATACTCATTTTTCTGAGATCACTTAGAGAGTGCGAAATCCTATAGATAGTGAATACTATCATAAATTTTTGGCAGATGACCATGTTGCATGCTTGTTTATTTATATATGAGATATAAAAGCATGTAGATGTTGTAAAACTACTTTTCATGCCTTTACCAGATTTACATAATTTTTTTTGTTATAGGTTTATTTAAGCCATTGTTTTTAGAAATATTCTATATCTCATAAAGTAATGCATGTTCTTTAAAAGTGTTTTCCATCATTTTGAAACTATATAGCATGTTTTGTTTAAATAGGATATTGAATTACTAAACCTGCTTATTTTAAAAATTGAAATCTTTGCTTTGGATAATATATATTTGGTATCTATTATAGAATCTTTGGTGGTATGATACTAGGCTTAGTCTCACACCCTAATTTTTTTACTTCGAGGGGTTTGTATACTTTCTTATTCCAAGATAGAGCAAGGGGGAAGGATCTCTTAGAGGAGGATATAGCTGTTGAATCTTGGTCATGGTGAGAGGTTTCCTTAGGGCATGGGGATATTTTGCTTTTTTTAGTACTTAGGTTTTAGTTATTTAGGATTTATATGCCTTGTTATATTCTTGTACTTTACTCCAAGTGGAGTTTATGTTATATACATATTGAATTTCTTGTCTTACATACACTATATCTTGTGGAAGAAATCATTCCCATTTTCATGTTGTATGATTCTAGGTGCTAGTCGCTGTCCTGTGGGGATCAGGAATGTACTTTGGGCTATGTCAAGGCCAGATCGATTATCGGGTTACCAGAGTACCTGGGTTGGTTCATAACAACTCTAGTAAATGAATAACTGGTCACCTTAAGGTCTTCTACAAGTTCTGGTTTAGGTTCTAGAATTTCCCCATAACTGGATGATTTTTATGCATGTTTTGCAACAAAATTAGGAGGTTTTAAATTTATATTCAATGTGGATAAATCAACCTCATGGTTTTCTAAAGGAGTATTAGGTTTATATGGATCTGTCTCCTCAAACATGACATAGAAATACTCTTCCATAGTCTTGGTTCTTTTTTTAAAAACTCTATATCATTTACTTAAAGTTGAATAATCAAAGAAAATATATTCCTTTATCTTTGAGGAAATTTTTTGAATATTATCATAAGTGTTACTAATAAAGAATTTTCCACTAAGAACTCTAAAGTAATTAACCTTAGGTTTTAAATTATTTGAAAGTTCATAAAATAGTTTTGTCAATATAGGTCTAATTAAAAACTCTATTAATTATATAGCAGGCTGTATTTACAGCCTATTCCCAAAAGTAGATAGGTAGTTCAGATTCATTAAGCATTCTCTAAGATTTCTCTCAAAGTGTTATATTTCTTCTTTCTACAAGTCGATTATTCCAAGGGTTCTGAGGAGTATATTAGTTATGGTAATAACCATTTTGTATAAAAAAGGGCTTAAAGTCTTTATTTTCAAAATCATGGCCATGCTCACTTATTAAGCTCTTAATTCCAAGTCCACTTAGGTTTTCTATAGATCTAGAATACTTGTTAAAGTTAGGTAATGATTTAATCTTGGGAGATAAAAGTAATACCTAAGTTTACCTAGAAAAGTCATATATAAGTACATAGTCACAATGCTTCCAATTAAACTAGAAACTCTATATGGTCCAAACAAGTCCATGTGAACCACCCAAATATCTTGATAAGTTGAAACTTATTTCTTTAATTTAAAAGTTATTTTATGTTTCTTCCTTTTTTGATAGGGGTTATAGAATTTATCATTTAGAAATTCAAGTTTGTGTAGATCCTACACCAACCCTTTCCAAGTAACCTTTCTAATTGAGTGAATATTTCAGTCTCCTAGTCTCCTATTCTAAAGACAATATTATATATGAAAGGAAATCAAGAAAGAAACATTTTTTGAATTTAAAGAATCCATATTAATAGAATAAATATTCTCATTTCTTAAAGTAGTAATCACTAAAGAACTTTTTGAAATAAAAAAAAATTCACACATTGTTTTTAAACTTTACATTGAAACTATCATCACATAACAATGAGATACTACGTATATTATATTTTTAATCTATCAACAAAAAGTACTTTAGAAATTAAAACTGAATAAGAGTTATAGATTTGGCCAAGGAGACTTATTTTCCCTTTAGAATTATCACCAAAGGTGACATGAACACTATCAAATTTTATCATGTTCTTGAGGCTCGAGTAATAAACTTTCATATTTCTCGAACAACCACTCTCAATGTACCATAAAATTTTATAGGAGCTATTCATGAAGGTTTCTTATAAAAAAAAATTTATACCAAGAATTATTATGGTACCCATATTTTTTTAGGTCCTGATATGTTAGTAATTAGAGCCTTCAGAACCCATATTTTCTTAATGGGTTTCTTGTAAGCAGACTATAAATTATTTTCAATAAAAACATTATTTTTTCTACTTGAATAAACAAATATAATATAATTTACAAAATTATTTTTGGGTAAAAAAGTACTCTTAACAATTCTTCTTTTCCCAGGTTGGTAACCTTGACCATTAATATATTTATGAGAATTTTTATCCTAATATTAGAGTGATATTTTCACTTCTATTAGTAAATATCTCTAACTCATTATTTAATTGTTCATTTAAAAACATTAGTTCTATAATTTATTTCAAAAAATGAGCAATATTCTATTTACTTATAGAAAGACCATATTTGATATTAGTAGATAAATCATGTAATTTATATAGAATTTTTGTATTTGTCTTTAAGATCAATAAATGTATCTTAAATCAAATGGAAATATTCAATCATTTCATTTTTTTTATATATCATCATTATTTTTCTCTTCAGAATGATCAAAATTATGTACATGTGATATAATAGGCACCTCAGATATGTTTCTCTTAAAAGAACATATTTTCTCTATCAGGATTCACTTTATGAGTAGAGTTTGAGTCACTAGAGATGTCCTTATAGGCACTCGATATGGGTTTCATTTCTTTCTTAGACTTTCTATAATTATCATCATGCTTATTTTTGTACTTTAGCATGGGATATACAACCTTAACATGTCATTTTATTTTATAATCATAATAGGTAATCTCATTTGATTTATCATCTCTTTTCCAACCCTTATTCCAATTACCTATATTATCATACTTTCCCTTATAGCTCAGTTTTATGAAGAATTTATCCTTCTTATAGAACTTCTTAAACCTTCGGGCCAAATGATCCATTTCCTCATCACTTTCAGCTAGTGATTCCTCATCACTAGAGTTTTCATCTTGTACTTTTTTACTTGTACTTCTATTTGGATGTAGTAGTCTTGAAGGATAATAATTTTCTCCTAGTTTCATCATCATCATCATGATTAACCTTAATATATTCATCATACAATATTAACTTCCCAATAAATTATTTTACAGGTAGTTTACTAATGTCAAATTATTCTCTTATTGAATCTGATGTATCTCTCCATCTCTCTGAAAGATATGTAAGCAGTTACATGATTTTATATTTTTCTGACACTAGATTTCCCAAGGAGTTCATTATGTTCCCTATTTTATTTATGTTTTGATGTATTAGTATTGAAGGATACTGATTTTCTCCTGGGTTCATCATCCTTTTTATGATTAACCTTATTCTAGTCCTCATATATCATCAACTTCCCAATAAATTCTTTTAATGTTAGTCTACTGATGTCACATGATTCTCTTATTAAAACTGATGTCCCTCTCCATCTCTATGGAACAATCCTTAGAAGTCATATCATTTAATATTTTATTGACACTCGATTTTGCAAAGAGCTCAAAGTGTTTACTATTTCATTAAACCTGAGATAAATATCATAAATCATCTCATCATGTTTCATCTACAATTTATCATATTTTATTGTATAAGTATTAAATATCATTTCATTAACCTTATTAGTGACATCATGAGAATTAGCTAATGTATCCCATATTTCATAAGTAGTTTTATAAGTAGATATACTATTAAATTATTCATCACCTAAATCACAGTAAATAGAATTCAAAACTTTTAATTTGTTGTTGTAAGAAAGTTTAGTATCACCATCCCATGTATTCCTACCAGTCTTATGAAATTCATATTAATCTTCTATAGTAGACCATATTTCAATACACATGATTTCAATATGAATTTTCATTTTTATTTTCCATTGAGCATAGTTATTTCCATTAAATAAATGTGGTTTTTTGGTAGAATAACCTTAATGTATATTATCAATTTAAAGAACTAAATTTATAATTGAAATAAATTTTAGATATTTAAATCATAACTAAAATCACAGTCGACATGATTTTGAAAAACATGTTGATTACAAATGATTATTGAAGTGAGTTTCTCAAGAGGGTGGGGGGGGGTGAATTCAGTACCCAATAAAAATTTCTATCAAAACACTTAAATAAAATACCCAAAATAAATAAAACAACCCATTTAATTAAAATAATAGATTAATATCAGTTATGATATTTTAAAATATTTATCAAAGAGTGATTAACTATCAGTTAAAACATTACGAAATCTATTTTTACTTTTGAAATAAATTTACTTAATCAAAACTTTATATAAACACTAATTAAGATTAACTATCAAAGTAGTGTTTTTTACAGTTTAAAATAAATTTATTTTAATAATCTAAAATGAAAAAAACAAAACACATAGTGGAATAAATATAATAGGCTTAGTCTAAAGTGAAGACCTAATCCTCTACAATTGGAAATAACCTTCTGCCAAGTAGATTATATAAATATAATATTGATCCAAAATAACAATTAGGTATAAAAAATATCTAACCATTTATCTAGGAGATACATGAACCTATTCTAAAATAACTATGGGGATAAAAAAATTACAGGACACACAAGGCCCTCTTACACAAAACTATGGGTAAAAATATATAAAGAGAGTAGAGAAGATATCTTGTATCTTCCAGTTAAAGAAAAATAAAAATTTGTGTTGAATAAACTAGTTAAATCAAAAATTTCTCAAAATTTAAAGATAAAAAGAAGAAAGAGTAACTAAAAAGGTTGAGAAAATATTGGGTTTTCTAGTATAATGTTCTCTGAAGCTTGAGACTCCTCAGATTTAGCTTAGATAAGTGCTCAAAAATGTTTCTAAGATAAATGTAGAAAAACAGAGCATTTTAAGCTCTATTTTTTTATCCGTAGGAAAGAAACTGAATGTTCATTAGTCTCCACTTTCTAATAGACATGTGTAGGTAAGGATGTAGAATGTAAGATCTCCATCAAATCTCACACTTAGCAGTACTCTCCTAGTTATTTCAATACAGTTCTAGCTTACTTCACATGATCATTCATGAGGGTGTCTACTTCTTAATCCAACAAAAACATGCATGAGTATCCATTTGAATAATAATCATACGAACTTATATTACTCATACTGAACTCTAAAATGCTCTTTAATTTTTCCTAAAATATTTTAATAATTATAATTACAATAATCATCAACATTAAATTTCATAATATATCCATTATAAACATTTAATTTAAAATCACCAGAATAGTGACGATGACTCTTTTGGTGGTGAATCATCATGGAGGTGACTTAGGATGAAGGGTAGTCATTCCAATGGTGAGTTAGGATGATGGTAGGTCATTCTCAATGGCGACTCATCTCAGTGGTGACTCATCTCAGTGGTAGGTCATTTCAAAACTTTTCTAAATTTCTGGATGGTAGGGAAAATCTGATGGTAGATCATTTAAAAGTGGCATAATTATGGTTTTGTCATAATCAATGGTGACTTATTTCTGGAATTATTTCTTTTCTATACATTGATAAATTTTCATGCTGATGGTGAATCGTATCTGATGCAGGGTCTTTCTATGTGGTGACTTAGCTTCAATGGTGACTCATTTTTGTACTTATCTAAATTTATAAAAAAATCATTATAGTATAAAATTCTATCATAAAATATAAAAATCATTATAAATATAATAAACATGATTTTTTATCATTAAAATAAGGGTTTTAACAATTCCAATCAAATACTAAGTAGCATCACTTAAAATATGTTAAGAGTGTCATTATATGTGTTAAAAGAACTATTAATTTTGGATTATTTTTTCTAGAAATTTTTTTTATTTAATTTGTTACTCTTAATCTGATATTGGAGGATTCCTACTTGATAGAAAAAGTACCTCAGCTAGGTGTTACTTTATTAGTAATAATTTTGTTTCTTGGAGTTCAAAGAAATGAAATTTTATTGCTTTGTTAACAACTGAAAGTGAGTATATCTATGTCTTATTTTTTCTCTCTCTATATTTATGGATTAAAAGTAATTAATCCAAAAATGGTTTTAATTTTGAAAATATACCTACTTATTATGATAATTTTTCTGCTATTTCAATAAAAAATAATTGTTTAATTCATATTATAACTAATAATATATATCCTATAGTTTTAATTATATTCAATATTTAGTAAATAATGGTGATGTTGTTTTAGAAAATGTAACTTCAAAAAATTATCTCGTTGAAATTTTTACCAAACCTTTGGATTCTTCTAGATTTTAGAAAATTAAATTTGAAATTTGAATCTTACCTAATGTAAGATCCCAACCTTTTTCCATGTATTACTATTTTAAGAATTTTGGTGAAGATGGATTGTCTTTGTTTTAATACACAATAATTTTTTATCAGAGAAATTTCAATAAATGTGTTAATATATTTAAATTTTAGTTAACATCTTGGAATATTCAATTGAATATTTTTGGAGTTTCACACTAGGTTAGTTTGAGATTCTGAGGCCTGCAAAGTTTTGGTGAAGAATGAATAAAAATATAAAATTTAATATATTAAGTGCACTCCTTTTTATTCAAAATAATTGGATAACTCTGAAATAGTTTGTCATATGAGAAATCTAATACCACCGTTGTGTCTGGAACTTGGTGATTACCCTATACATGGTATAAAATTTTTAAGCATCAGATGTTCAGATGTCTCACTCATGAAAATAAAATTTTTTATATTTAACTAATTTTTTAATCCGTTTTTTGAATATAAAATAATTAATATATCTTAAATGGTTCATATAATGGGAAATCCAACACCACAATTGGCTCTAAAATGGGGGGTTTACCATACTCAGGGTATAAAGTTTTTGCCCAATGGATTTTTGATTTTATTTAGTTTTTAAGATTAATTAATTGTAAAATTAATTAAGATAATTAATTGAGGAATTAGATAATATGATTTTTGAGATTAATAAATTTTCAAATTAATTAATGAGGATTTTTGTGTAGATTCAATTGATAGAATTATTTAATTAATTATAGAATTATTTATGTGATTTTGAGTTCATGGATATTGATTAATTAATTGATGGACTAATTATTGGGATTGACCTACTTAGTTAATTGGGGAATTAATTAAGGGTATTTATGTGACAAAATAATTGTTTTCAAAACACCATTGCAGTCATAACTCTTTTATATGGTTACAGATAGAAATGTTGTCCATGACAGTGTGACCCTAAAATTGAGGTGGTCTTTTCAATACCAATGTTGAATATTTAATTCAGGCTCATGTTACAGGTCCATGAAATTCACAAAATAATGATGGAATGATGCATAAAATTAATTGGAGAGATTAAAAAAATAAATCATTATAATAATAAAAGTAACTAAATTAACAGATGAAAATGTATTATAAATTATATTTTTGGTGGTGCACATGACATGGGAAGGAAGCCCATTATTTATGAAATGCACATGTCTCCTCTTCCTATCTCTCCTTTAATACTCCAGTAATCAATAACTTTTTCGATATTAATCAGATTGACATGCCGTCAGTGAAATTGGTTTCATATGGATAAAGGGATGGTGTATATAAAATATGTTTTCATAGAAAATGAAGTATTTTGAGAATATTTTTATTAAACCGGATATGCATATTCATTTAATTTATCCTTCTATAGTCTTCAAGATAAAATGCCATCAAAAACATTAGATTCATATCGTGTGTCCATCATATTTTAGGTAGGTAGTCTAAAATTCAAATCCCATGGTCATTATTATCAAATATGTGTATGCGATTTTATTTTTTCTTGGGTTCATTTAGAAATTAGAATTCAAAATTGAATTAATTAATGTGGTCAATTAATTAATTTAGGAATTGAAGATTTAAGTGAATAATAGAAATTAAGGAATGTTGATAATTAATTGGTAAAATTAATTCTCAAGGTATTGAATTGGGAAATTAGGAATAATTAATTGTTGAATTAATTATAGAATAATTGAGACCATTAAATATGATTTGTTAATTTTATAATTAATTAATGTGAATGGTTAGAATTATGAAAGTGTGATTTAGTATAATTAAATTTTGAATTAATTATGGAAAGATAGAGATTATTGAAATTTAATAATTAACTACGTAGTTATTGAATAGAGTTGGAATAATTAATTGGTGACTTAATTATACCGTTATTGAATTAAGTGATTTGGAATAATTAATTGGTGAATTAATTACGAGGTTATTTATTTAAGTGAGTTAGAAGAATTAATTCAGGAATTAATTGGTTTCACTGAATCGATTATGATGGAATTATTAATTATTCAATTAATTGAGGAGATTGAGTCAAATTAATTAATTAAAGAATTAATTAATGGAGTTTATGTGAATAATTATTTAGTGACTTAATTAAATGGATTGAGTTATATTAATTAATTAATCGAGTTGATTTGAATAATTAATTTGTGAATTAATTTAATAGATTGAATGTAATTAATTAATTGTGAATTAATTAATGAGAGTTGGCATGAAAAATTATTTGGTAGATTAATTTAAGGGATTAAGTTAGATGAATTAATTGTGGAATTAATTAATGGAAATGATTTGAATTAATTTATTGGTAAATTAATTAATTTGGGTTGTTGAGATATTGAATTGATAGAATTGGATAATTAATAGATGAATTAATTATGAGATATTGATATTTGAGAATTGATATAATTAATTATGGAATTAATTATAAAATATTATATTTTGGATTGAGATAATTAATTGATGAATTAATTATGAGATGTTGAGTTTGGTAATTGAGATAATTAATTAATGAATTAATTATGAGTAAGGTATTAAGTAATAGTTGGGTTAATTAAAGAGATTGTTGTGCCTAATTAATTGGGGAATTATTTAATATAATATATGTGAAAACTAATTGTTGAATTAGAAATGAGGGTGATAAAATTAATTAATTGATAAATTAATGTGATATTGGTCTAAGAGGTTAAATGTTTATTAGTCCTACTTGATGTTATGGTGTGCTATATGTGATAATGGGGATAATAATTAATTAACCTAGATAAATGAGATACTTGTAATATGTGTAAATGGTGAATTATGTATTATTAAATGGTGAATGGTAACATGCCCATTTGACCAACTATTAAGAATGCCAACATGAATATTCATGTGTGCATGAGTATGGAATGGTAACATGGAAATTCATTGGTGCGTGAGTACGAAATGGTAATATGGAAACTCATGGGTGCGTGAGTATGGAATGGTATCATGGAAATTTATGTGTGCATGAGTAAAAAATGTTAACATGTACATTCATGGGTGAATTATTATAGAATGGTAACACGGACATTCAAGTGTGTGTGAGTTACAGAATGGTCACATAGTCATTCAAATGGGTGGAAAATAATATTGGTAACATGCTTGTTCAATTGTGGGGTTGAATAAAGAATTTTAATTATTGTAAAAAAGTATTTAATTATGAAATTTAATTAATTTATTTAAACAAATATTTAGACCTATTATTGATTGGATTTATTTTAGATTCCATTTTATGTGGCATAATGAGTTGTACTCACACCCTATTTGGATTGCTTGGTCGGTACCCGAATATTGTTAATTCATGACATGTTAAAGGAAAATAACCTAGATAAGATAGTTGATTGTGCATGGAGCATGGATGAGGGAATCAGATGTGGTTCAAGACCCATTGGGGAGTATTTTATGTCTTTATTTTATAGTTCTATGTTTTGACACTCACTTTGGCATGGAATGTTTCCCTTTCATTTGAGTAATGTATTTGTAGATTTGTTTACCTTGTGAAATTATTATTGTTATGATTATATATGCTTCTGATATATCTATGATTACTTTTAATGGTATTTTAATCTTATAAGAGAGGGTATAGTCTCTCTATTATTGACTTACTTGACCCTCTTTGCATGTCGGTATCCTCTAATGTATGAGAATGTACACATGAGGTCATTTACAAGCTCGGGGCATCGTTGTATGGAACCCGGGCCTGGATGTTACAAAGTGGCATCAGAGGTCCAGTTTTTTTTTTCTTCTTTTGTATTATTTTTCAGAAAAGGTAGACAGAATAATAGGAAGAGTTGAGGCTTAGTTTCGAGCTCATGCATGGGAGTAACTTCCCCATGTACACAGGAGAACCCAAGTACTCATGGTGGGATTGTTGTCATTGTTGTTGCTCTTACATTTGAAAATTATTTCACCTTGGGTGAAACACTTTTTTTCAAATGTGTTTATTGTTTATGTGATTTTTGGGGATTGACTCATGTTCCTGAATGGCACGAGAGTTGAGTCTGCATGCATCATTCTAGGAACATAGTATTATGTTGTGAACATGGATCATTTTAGGCATGCATGGTAAAATGGGTTATGGGTAAGTTGTTGAATTTGAGATATTTTTTCTTGCTTGTGAAATTGAGATGAAAATAGTGAATTAATTAATGATAGAATTTTGAAATTGTGTGTTTCAGGAATAATTAATCATAGAATTAATTGTAAGATATTGATATCATGAATTTGGGATAATTAATTTCAAAATTAATTATTTGATATAAGTATTATTATTTGAGATAATTAATGGTGGAGTGAATTATGGGATGATGGTATATTGAAAGAGACTAATTAATTGTAGAATTAATTAATATGAGTAAATAAATTATTCAGTTATATAATTAAACAAATTTATTAACTGATAAAGACTGTAAAATGATGCAAGATGAGAATAAATGGGTGTCTAAAAGATAAACTTGAATAATGAGAACGTGTTTAACTTTGTTAACCTTGACTTATGCATAGAATGGTTAAGGATAGTGGTAGTGACTCAGTTTTGACCACATGGTAAGAAAAAGGGAGGAAACACTAGTAATTAAGGATTGGTGGTGGTATTCATCGATGAATTCATAGTATACTTTTAATTAGTGATAATCATTTCCCCTACCATGACATTATCTCAGGTATGTTGAGAAGGCTCTGACTTATTCCTAGATAAATGAATGTGTTTTGGTTGGATATAAGGCCCCTTGGAGGCTGTGATTATGAAGTGGAATATATGTGGAGCTTGATGGTGCAAGGTAATACATTGACAATTTACAGATGAGGTTCTCCAGATTGACTAAAGGTTGAAAAAAAGTATGATTGTTGAGCTACATAAAAAGAGGGGTTAATGAATCTCTAAATGGGGGTAGATTGCAAGAACTTAGTTTTTTATAATGGTGATTGGGAGTAAAGCTTGGGGAAAAGCTATTATAATGTGTGTGGATTTTATGATCCCACCTTTTTTCCAGGAATTATTCTTTTAATTTTATTGGTGAAGATGGGCTGTGATTGTTTTAATTAAAAATAATGTTTTATCAGCAAAATTTTGATAAATGTGTTAAATACCTTAAATTCCAGTTAACATCATGAAATATTCAATTAAATATTTTTGGAGTTCAATATTGAGTTAGTGTAAGATTCTAAGGCCCCCAAAGTCTCAGGGAAGATTGAATAAAAATTTTAAATATAATATATCAAGTGTGTACATTTTTATTAAAAATAAATTAATAAATCAAAAACGGTGTGTCTTATGGGAAATCTAGGACCATCGCTGGATCCAGAACATGGTTTATACCCTAGGCAGGGTACAATATTTTTAAGAATTTGATGTTTGGGCGTCTCTCTCTTGAAAATATAATTTTTTATATTTAATTAGTATTTTAATCTGATTATTGAATATTAAATAATTAATAACTCTAAAATAGTGTATCATATGATAAATCTGAAACCACCATGGGGTTTGGAATGTGGATTTTACCCCATTCAGGGTTTGAATTTTATGCTCAATGGAAGTCATGTTATTTAATTTTTATGAATAATTAATTGTCAAATTAATTGTCAAATTAATTGAGATAATTAATTGATGAATTAAATAATATAATTGATGAGATTACTTAATTGTAAAATTAATTAATGAGGATTTTTGTGTAGATTAAATTGAGATAATTTGATAAATAATTTTAGAATTAATTATGTGATTTTGAGTTCATGGATATTGATTAAATAAATTATTGGGATTAACGTACTATATTAATTGAGGACTTAATTCATGTTATTCATTTTAAAAAATAATTATTGTCAAAACACCTTTTTAGTCATAAATATTTGGAATGGTGTTAAATATACCCACCATCAGTGGTATAATGACCCTAAAATTGATGCGCTCATTTCATGACCAATGTTGAATATTTAATTCATGTTCATGGTACAAGTCCATGAAATGCCCAAAATAATGATGGGATGACGCATGAAATTAATAGTAGAGATTAATAAATAAATATCTCTATTAAAAAATTTAACAAAATTAATTGATGAAAAATTATTATAAATTGGATTTGGGGTGGTGCGAATATCATTGGTAGGAAGCTAATTATTTATGACACGCCCCTCTCCTCTCTCCCTATCTCTTCTTTTAGACTTCAGTAATCAATATTTTTTCGATATTGATTAGATTGACGTGTCATCAGTGGAATTGGATTCTTCTTGATAAGAGAATAGTGCCTATAAATTTATTTTCTTAGAAAATGAATTATTTTGATCCGTTTTTTATTAAACTAGATATGCTTATTTATTTAATTTCTCCTTCGATAGTTGTTGGGATTAAACATCGTCAATATTTTTAGATTCATATCATTTGTTCATCATATTTGAGGTAGGTGGTATAAAATTCAAATCCCATAGTCTTTATTATCAATTAATTGTTTGTTATTGTATATTTTTAGGGTTAGTTTAGCAGTTGGGATTCCAAATTGAATTAATTAATATGGTCAATTAATTAATTTAGGAATTAGAGATTTGAGTGAATAATAAAAATTATGATATGTGGATAATTAATTGGTAAAATTAATTCTCAAAGTATTGAATTTAGAAATTGGTAATAATTAATTTTCGAATTAATTATAGAATTACTTATACCATAGAACATGATTAATTAGTTGGATACTTAATTAATGTGATTGGTTAGAATTATGAAATTGGAATTTGGTATATTCAAATTTTGAATTAATTATGGTGAGATAGAGATTGTTGAAATTTAATAATTAACTATGTGGTTATTGAATTAAGTGAGTTGGAATAATTAATTGGTGAATTAATTATGTGGTTATTGAATTAAGTGAGTGGGAATAATTAATTTGTAAATTAATTATGGGGTTATTTAATTAAGCGAGTTAGAACAATTAATTAAGGAATTACTTGGTGTTGTTGGATCGATTTCGATAAAACAATTAATTTTTTAATTAATTGAGGAGACTAAGTTAGATTAAATAATGAAAGAATTAATTAATTTTGTTTATGTGAATGATTAATTAGTGAATTAATTGAAGGTATTTAGTTAGATTAATTAATTTTAGAATTAATTAATCGATTTGATGTGAAAAATTAATTGTTGACTTAATTTAATAGATTTAATGTGATTAATTAATTGTGAATTAACTAATGAGAGTTAGTATGAACAATTAATTGGTGAATTAATTGAAGAGATTAAGTTAGATTAATTAATTGTGGAATTAATTAATGGAAATGATTTGGATTAATTAATTGGTAAATTAATTAATGTGGATTGTTTTGATATTGAATTGATAGAATTGGATAATTAATTTATGAACTAATTATGAGATATTGAGATTTTTGAATTGATATAAGTAATTGTATAATTAATAATGAAATATTAAATTTTGGATTGAGATAATTAATTGATGAATTAATTATGGGATGTTGAGTTTGGTAATTGAGATAATTAATTGATGAATTAATTATAACTAAGTTATTAATTAATAGTTGGGTTAATTAAAGAGGTTGATGTGCTTAATTAATGTGGGAACAATTAAGCGGTTTAATGTGAAGGATAATTGTTGAATTAGAAATATGGGTGGGAGGATTAATTAATTGATAAATTAATGTTATATTAGGGTAAGAGGTTTAATGTTGATTAATCTTTCTTGACATTATGACGTTCTATATGTGATGACGGGGTTAATAATTGATTTACCTGGATAAATGAGATACATGTGATATGTGTAAATGGTGAATTATGTATTATTTAATGGTTAATGGAAACATTATCATTTGGTAAACTATTAAGAATTGTAACATGAAAATTCATGGGTGCGTGAGTATGGAATGGTAACATGGACATTCATCGGTGCGAGAGTATAGAATGGTAACATGGAAATTCATGGGTATGTAAGTATGGAATGGTAACATGGACATTCATGGGTGCGTGAGTATGGAATGGTAGCATGGACATTCATGGGTGCATGAGTATAGAATGGTAACATGAATATTAATAGGTGCGTGATTACAGATTGGAAGCATGGACATTCAAGTTTGTTTGAGTTATGGAATGGTAACATAGTCATTTACATGGGTGGGAAATAAGAGTGGTAACATGCTCATTCAATTATGGGGTTGAATAAAGAATATTAATTAATGTGACAAACTATTTAATTATGAAATGTAATTACATTATTTATACAATTTTATACACTTTCTATTGAAAACATTTGTTTTAGACACCATTGGTGGTGTCCTACTGAGTTGTACTCACACCATATTTGGGATGCCTGATAGGTACGTGAATAGAATTTGTTGATGCCAGACATGTTAAGGGAAAATTCACTAATTAGATAGCTAATTGGGGATAGAGCATGGAAGAGGGAACTAGATGTGGTTCAGTATTTTCTTGGGAGTCTTTGGTGTCTTTATTTTACAATTCAACATTTTGAAACTCACTTTGGCGGGGCATGTTTCCCTTTCGGTTGAGTAATATATTTGTATATTTGTTTACCTTATAACATTAGTATTGTTATTATTATACATGATTTCAATATTTCTTTTTTACTTATTCTGGTGTTTTACTCTCGTAAGAGAGGGTATAGTCTCTCTATGACTTACTTACCAGAACCTCGTTTCTAGTCAGCCGCCTCTAACGTACAGGGAGGCACACTAGAGGTAATGTGGAAAACAAGATCGGGGCACTAGTGTGTGGCACTAGGGTCAGGATTTTACACCTAATTTATAATTTTTTTACTATATGGACACAGTTTTCTAAATAAAAAATTACATATATACTTTTATGAATATAGTATTTATAAACATTGTGTTTTATGAGAGATTTATTTTCTTTGATTAAAATTTTCTCTTCAATATTTAATCAAGGGATATTATTTTTTTATTTATATCTTATTTATTTTAAAGGGAATGTTTTTAATTGAAATGATTTTTTTAATTAAATTACTATAATTATTTACTTATTATCAAAATTCAAAAAGGGATAATTTTTTAATTTTTTTTAAAAAATATTTTTCTGGTTTTGTAATTTAAAAAATGGGCATACCATTGAATATTGTTAAGTAATATTTTTTATGTTGAGTGATTGTTAATATTAATTTGTATTGTGTTTAGAAATTTTAAAAAAAATGTTATTTCTTTATTATTTTATCATCATTTTAATATTAATTCTATTAAATAATTTATTCATTTTTGTTGTCATGGTATTTTTATATCGCATAGTATATGTTTTTTTATTATGAAATTTATATTTCTTTATTTATTCTGTATTTGTTTTTTTGTAAATTTAAATTAATCCCATTATTAGAGTTTAATTTTTTACTACTTTATTAAAGTTTTTCATACCATGGAACCTCGTCTAGGAATTTATATTTATTCTATTGGGAGATATATTTGATGCCTCAATAAAATTTATCGTCATGCTATCATGGATAAAATGTTCAATTGTGTGAGGGGATTTTTTTATGACCATAAAGCTAGTTGTGACTTTACAATTAAACCACACTCCTACTATCATGAATGAAGTTCTCATCTATGATTTCAAGATGCATGTTGGGATCGTGAGATAGATTCCTCTACCGTAAGTCATATGTTACATTAGTGAAGCTACAGAAACATGTAGTTTTTATTTTATAGATGTCTCATGTGATTGAACCAGGACTAAATTGCAGTGAAATATTACTCTGATGTAGTATGGATATAGAAAATGGCCTTTTCATATATTTCATGAAACCATAATATAGGTTTTCATGCTGTCGTGAGTTATGACCTTAAGAAGGGAACACTTGTAACCGTGAGTTGTGTGCTATCATATGATGTCTGCATGAATGTGATATGATACCATGATATGTAACCATATATTATGACTGTTCTAGTGATTTATAACCATGATGTGTTCTTCTGAAGGTTTTTTCATTCTACTTTGATGTCTGAAATATGTTTCTATATTATCTTCATATATTTTTTACGATACTCTATTTTTAGTATTCCTCTCATTTTTTTTCTTACATCAATTTTTTTAACAATTTATAAATATTTATTTATTTCAAAATATGTACTAATTGTTTTTGAAATGATTAAAATTTATTTTTAATCATTTTAAAATGGTTATATTGAAAAAAATTTGTTCTTTTTTTGATATTGGATGTATCAACTTTAGTTTTTCAAATTTATTTGTCTTGAATATTTTATGTGATAATTTATTTGTAAATTAATATCTGTTTTTATAATATCTATTTTGTAGAAGTTAAAATTTATTTTAAAATTTGGTTAATTAAGTTTCATTAATTTGAATTATATTTTCATATTTTAGATATAATTTCCTTATGACATTTGGGTTGATATCCTTGACTGTTTAATTTAGAAATATTTTGAATATATTATTTAAAATATTCTTTGACCAATTATTAAACATATATTTTAAAATTTGAGTAACTATCTCAAGGATTGTTATGGAAACATGTTTCTTTCTCTGAGATAATTATTGTGATAATTTAGGAATTGTTATTATTTTTTTGAACTATTTCACCCATGGAAGGTGTTTGTTAATCATTTCCATTTTATATTTAAAGAGAGTTAGAGTGGGATTCATATGTAATTTAGCATCATCAATTTCAACTTGGAATGATTATTATTCCCTAAGGAACAATTCTATGATTTTCAATGTGTTGTAAAATTTTGAAAATTTCAGTGCAATCATTGTTTCTTTTTATCGGTGATCTCTTAATTGTTGAACCACATATTCTTGCAATTATACTACCTTGACAAGATGAACTTATATATAACTCAAGAAATAGTTTATGTGATTATCTTATCTATCTGTTATTTATTTAATCATGGTTTCTTGTGTATGTAACAATACTTCCTATCTCTTACACTTATATTCACACTTTAAATTTACGTTTTTCATTAAAAATCGTTATTTTGTTCTTTCCTTGGGTTTCCTTTCTTGGATTCTAAATTAAGAACCATTCAGGTTGTGAATCCCAAGTCTAAAGTTAGTAGTTTAATTGGTTCATGACACATCATACAAAAGTTATTGTGTTAGTGTGGTTACCCCTCCACTTTTTAGAAAAGGATATTTGTAATTAGGTATTTATTATGCTTTAAAAAATAAGCAAAGTTCACAACATATCTCTCATAGAGTAGAGTGCTATAAGAGTGTATTAATTTCAATTTAGACAAAAAAACTATAAAAATTCCATGTGTTCTTTAATTTATGTTCTACTGAAAATATACTGTGTTAATTAACTCTGATAATTCATTTTGATAATAAATTAATCTTGTTAAAATTTTGATTCGATATATTCACCCTACTATACATTATGTTATCTCTTATACCCAAAAATTTTGTGATCCCATCACTACACCAACTAAATAGATACTATGTTTACGCATTAACATAGGTTGGTCATGGGTATTAGGGTAACAACAACCCTCTCATCCTTACATTATAA
The DNA here is from genome assembly GCA_963277665.1 of Viscum album. Classification (NCBI taxonomy): domain Eukaryota; kingdom Viridiplantae; phylum Streptophyta; class Magnoliopsida; order Santalales; family Viscaceae; genus Viscum; species Viscum album. The sequence continues at coordinate 659,651,004 of OY728138.1, forward strand.
ACAACTACAAGGATGTCTCTTCTAAACCATTTAACTCACCTAGGTTGTCATTCACTATATATTAAACAATTCATTCACTCCTAGACCAAACATGAGTGACCTCTTGCTTCTAAACACCTGAAATAAAACCTACAGAATAGTCATCGATAATCATTCCACCTAAAAGTGAACATAAAAATAAGGTTGACGACTAGTCACCTTAATTCTTGAGACTCCCAAACTTGTGTGGTCCAAAGAATCTCCATCAAAGTGCACAATAAGTCCAAATTATAAGGTTACCATAATTAACTAAATACATGGATATTTTCCCTCAAAAATTAAAATAGAATAATAGCTAAACCTCTGCTTCAGTTCCACGAAATCCCATAAAGCATGCCATAGCCATGATCACTGTCTCATGAAGTACCCATCTACAATCCCCAGGGTTGGTGTTGTCACCGGCTAGTTCCCACTCATGATGATGTGGTCCATGATCCATCGAGTAAAACTATAAACCCCTCACAATGTATTCTACTCATCTGAACTATATCTGAGGATGACCAACCAATATCACAACAATACCATCCGGTCTCACCAAGATATGAACAATATCTTATAGAAATTTCTACCAACATCTTCCCTTACTGTTAGAAGAAATGTGGATAAATTTTCACCTCTAAGAGATGCCTATAGTCAACATGAACTAGTCTAAAGACCCTATAGGGATATTCAGAACGCCGATCAATAACACAAATTTGATAAAATAGAATGCATAGGTAAAAAATGAACACACACACATCAAAATAATGTTATTGGTCACACATTAAACTTCTTAGAATTATTTGGACTGTCTGTGCACTTCTCACACTACAAATCAATCATCCTAGAAATTATTATATAATATCTAAGTAAATTCATGAGTAAAGGTCTCAGTTCAAGAAATTTTACACATTTACAGGAGGGAACATCTGACTGACTGGTGACCTTGATATTGGAAACTAACTCACCACATTTACCACTTTCAAAAAAATACCAATCACGAATCATCATATTTAACTAAGGGTTACACTATAGAGCCCTAAAAATTGCGAGATCACATTAAAAATCATACCGAGACACACTTACATTGATCATAGTTCTATAGAAAATGATCCAAACCTCATTATGTTACTATATTCTAGACAAGGATATATTGACCCCACCTGTGGTGGATATCATGCCCCAAATCACGGGGGAGGTGTCACACTATAAGTGTTGAACATCCATGCCATATATTGTATTAAACATCAATATTTATAGATTAAGGATCCAGAACTTGTATTGAGAAGGTAGGGGACACCAACCCATCTATATTATGGAGAATCCACACCTCATTAGGATCTCGGGGGTATTGAATCCTCTATATAATGTTGATCCCATAGAAATTATTTATTGAGGGGATATCAACCTCATGATTGAATAGAACACACATCAGTTGAGGGGGAACATACTTCTTCTATGGGGGACTTATTCCCTACCGAACATGGGGTAACAACTCACATGGATGAAATAACCACGCCCTGTCTCTTCCCGACCACTAAACTCAATAAATTAAAGATCCATTTCCTTCTAGAGAGGATCTACCTTCCCTAACTCTAGTACGGGGGCCCACACCTCATATATATTGAGGGGGTTCCAACCCCATGCCTGAATATATGACTCCATCTCCATGAATAGAAGTCCACACCCCTATACCTATTGGGGGGGGGGGTACCAAAATCCATAATATCATGTAATAGATTCTTGCCTCATTAGATAAAACATGATAGATAAGGGGGTACTGACACCAACAAAGGATCTTTGTCCCATATAAGATATATAGATATATAGAATACTAAATATATAAATATAAGATACCTCACTCCCATGTAAAACTAGGTGGGGGAAAAATTAAAATGACTGAATATGTTATCAATATTTATAATATTGATAGATTACCTCTTGGGAAACCCATATATTTATGAATAGTTATGGATCCCTCATCATCTATAAAAGTTATATTTCACACCTTCACTGAAAGAATATCTATATGGTAAATAAACATCCTCACTGTATAGAGATAACATCATGATTGGTTTTCATTCTATGAAATCATCAGATGAAAAAAATGATACATGATGCAAGGACCTATATAGTTGTACTGGGTGACCAATTCAGGAAGAAATCAACTTAGTCACATAAATTATCAAAGTCCGTTTATATGAAGTTATCATCAACCACACCCTAGTTAGGTTCCTTGGTTAGAAAACTAATCCCGATAACCTTAAGAATTTTTCCGTACATATCATGTACCATGCTAAAGATAAACTTATCTCTAAACTATATTAACTAAGAAAGACCCACTTTGAAACCATTCTAACATAACCCAACCTTGAAGGACTCCAATTGGGTGGATATAATACATGTGTACCACCCCAATCCTAACCCCAATGGACCATGGGATAATGACTAACAATAATAAGGCCTCAGCCTAATCATCTTACAACAAATAATAAAAAACCAATCGAACAAGAAATAATAAAATCATGATGGATATATATATACATATATATAAATATATATATCTAGATGAAAAGTAAAACATGCTTGAAAAATATCTAATAACCATCCAATGAAATAAAATTTATAAATATTGTAAATTGGAAATTATAGAAGATCCAAAAATCCATGGATGTGTACTAACCACAATATAAAATAAAATAGAGATCACCATACTTCACTATCATCTCCTTAAATCATTTTCTATACAAAATTATATCAAATTCACACCCACACCAACTCTATAATCTCAAATACCTCTGATAACTCTACAAATATAGAAGGAAACACCATCTTGTTCATCATCTAAAAAAACCACCATGTTTGGAGAATAAGTCCGATCCAGGGGTGCTTATAAAAATACATAGAAGGACACCCTAAAAAAAGAGGACAATGAAGTCATAAATCAACACCAAAAGTGATACGAACCATATGATCACTGAACACAACTGAAGGTAACCCCAAAATAGGGAAAAATTTCACAAAACTCCTAGACTCAAATTCCACACTATCTAAAAGGATTAATATGGTAATCTCCAACTTCCCACTTAGATTTATTGTAAGGATTCTATAAATAGGTTCCAAACCACAAGGGAATATGCCTCTTAGGGGGTTGATTGGTATATAGACCATATTTGGTGGGGGGGGGGGGGTTGAATCAGTGTTGGTAGGTCCGGATTCATTTTAAAATTCATGACTTTTATCCCTTTTCAATGTACCACTATCACTTATTAATGTGAATATATCACTATTTTACATATTTCCATATTCATTCTTTTAAGAACAACTGAACACACACACACATACACAAAGAATGAAACAATTTACATGGTTCACCACTCAATGTGATATGGATATTCCTTGGTGGGGAATGGATTCCTCCTTGATAAAAAACCCACTAAATTCCTATTACAAGATAAAACAAGAATGGAATAGCCTTGAGACTCATGCTTTCATGTATCCCAACTAATATTCAGTACATTCTATAGTTTTTTGAATCCAACACAATACAATGATAAAAATATGAAAAAAACAAAAGATTGTGATACTATTGTATAACTCTATATTTTTGTAGTTGTGCTTCCTCTATCTTCTTCTTCATTAACTTATAAAATAGTATGAAGGTAATTCTTCTATTTTATGCTCAGTATCCTAGAAATCCTTCATCTCTCACAGTACTAAGTAAATTTTATTACCTTTATTATACTTATTAAAATAATTATCGTATTCTTCTTTATTGTATAAACAGTTTTACACAACTCCTCTTCTTATCTATTCTTTATATTCTTATAAAGTTCTATATTAGTAAAAAACAAGAATCCAAAAACTTATTCCCTCTATTTTTATTTCTTAGTATACTCAAATAATATAGTATCTCTTCATATTTAATACCCAAATATTTCTTTAAGTATGAAGTAGTTAATGGATATATGTTTCAATATTCAATGATTTTTATTCTATGTTTTAGTATCAGATCACACTTCTCCTTAGAGAAAATATTTCCACTATAAGATCATAGTGTAAAAATTTCTTTATCTATTTTCTATCTATTCATAATCACTAATCTACCAAATATAAAATAAATATTTCACAAAAATCCCCAATTATGCTATTTTTATTTGAATTTTAAATTCAAACAAACAACTTCATTTAACTTATACTTTAACCTCAGCATTCAGATCTTTTTTCATAATAATTCATAATCATCCTAACCAAATTTGTAGTTATTTTGAGTTAGAATAACTACTAAATGACTTAAATGAAGCTAAGTTATCACTCTTGTTCAATATTCCCAGAATAAGAAATTACAGTGTGGCCACTTCCATTAGGACATGACATAGTTGTTCAAACCATATATTTTTTTTATCTAGTATAACATTATATGATGTGAAAAAAAATTATTATATATGGGTCATCAAATTTATATAGGCATAAGAAACTAGCCAAACCTTCTCTATGGAATGGTCCATTAATTGTGGCAGAGTAATCCAAATTCTCTTCTGATTACGGCATGAAATATGTACTATGGTGTAGAGGTACCATATTTTACAGAGAAACTAAAATCAGCCAATCGTCCTCTATAGTGTGTTCCTCCTTTTACAGTGTGGAGACCCCTAATTGAGTCTCCTCTGTAGTGTGGACACATAAAATACAACGTGAGTTCATCTATATCATTTCCCACTACACTTCCATTTTTAGAATCTCTATGAAACAAACCGTTCTATTACAGTTTATCCAAAATTGGTGTTATAAAGACAAAGTTTAGACATTATTTATTTAATATTCCTCCTTATAAAATTAACTTCTATGTCTTAATAACATATTTTTGGCATGGAACTCTTTCTACTACTCCTTAAATTTTATTTCATCATGAATTTTTTCACTAATATTTAAACACTTATAACCAACATAAGAATTAATTGAATATTCCTCCAATAATATTTACCTAAAAATAAATGTGAGTTTTAATATGATTTATGTATTAAAAAAATAATCCAACATAATGAATCACATCCACTTATTATGAAAAACAGTCAATATTTTTAAATACAAAAATATAGAAAAAACCGGAAAACCTTACCATCATGATTAACTACTGGACTTGAAGAATAATTTCAAACCTCTTGATCTCATTTGTTGAGATGTGAAACTTAAGATCAGAATCTATCTTTGGTTGGATTCAAACTTCATCCAACACATGTTGATGGAATCTTAAATTTTCTTGCATCATATAAATATAAAATTATGAATATTAAGGCCTCTATGGAACTTAGATCTTCTAAACACTTTTCCCTGCAATAATAAGTTAATATCTTAATACTTTTAAATCATGAACTTATACCAACTTCCAAAAATATATTTCAAGGGTTTTAATCTAATATTCAATGATATTTCATCCAATCATATAACCCATATAGATAAGTATATTACTTCTTGGGAACTTCATATCTTCTTTAAAAATCTTGGAAACTTCAATCTAAATTTACAAGACACTTATTCTATACTATATCTTCAATATACTAATATAAATGAAATTATTATTCATTAAAAAAATTTAAAACCATTGATAGTAAATAAAACACACTCAAATTGGGATTAAAAACATCCTTACACACATAATATGATACAGAAGACCAAACCCCAATGTTTTAAGAAAGGGGAACCAAATAAAATACAACCCTGACCCACCATAGGGATCTTGAATGATCTAGTAGCATAAAATTTTATTCATGGTAGTGAACTACACTATAAACTCCATGAATATGAAGGGTGATTTATTGGAACTACCATCATTCCACCATTCCCTTAATGAGGCCCTACACCACATCAAGATTAGTAGATCAAATAAATGATAGTGTTTGATTCTACCATAACATTAAATATAATTATGTGTGTTATAAAATATTGAAGTAAATTTACACCTAATGAAAACTACAAAAAAATTAGGAACCCAACATTTAAGATGCACTCAAGGGTTAAAGGAAAACATTCATAGGAAGAGTAACCACTACCTAAACCCACTCCTATTTAGATGATGGAATAAGAGGGGAATAATTGAAGAACCCTATGCTATATAAGCCTATTTATGAATTAACTATACATGGGGGTAAACCATTACCATTAGGAAGACAAAAAATTTGAAACCATAATAGGACACCCATGATTTTATGGCACACACAACATGAATGAGGGGTTACCGGCCTCGTACAGTGCTCCATCTTTAATAAAAAAATGAATAACCTTGATCCATCACTAAAACCATGCTGGGGATCTCACATAATTACACAGGGTGAGATTAACTATAAAGATGAAAATCACCATCCATAGAAGGATATATTTTATCTCATGATAAAGGGATCGAATAAAATTATAGCCGAACCTGGAGGACCCATGCCCCTCCTTGTAGGGGGTGGTAAATCCATCAACTAGAAGAGACTACCCAAACCAAAACCTTGAACATAGGCTTTGAGTAAAAATATTAAAAATATAAAATCTGTGCTACTAATACTATATATGAATCAAGTCCCATGATTCATTAAGGGGACTATTGAGTATGCACAAAAGATATTACTACATCTCCCTCAACCATAACTCAATACACAACATAGGCGAGGGAATACATCTACTATTTGAATGAGAATTGTATATAGATTATTTATGGAATAATAAGTAAATAAAAAAACATCCATCCTCCCGATATAATACACACACCCCAATACCCACTCCATGTTTCATAGGGAGAAGGAGATATTTTCCCATGATTCTTACATTTATCTTGGTCTAACATATCGCTCTTATAAAAATAGGGTACTAATCACACATGGACTAACACCGAAATCTATAACCCTCTATCCTTTTAGAAACACATAACCACCAAGAATTATATAATGGTGCCAATCTACAAAAAAATGTGATGTACTTTTTCCCAATTCTTGATTTCACTATGTTGGAATTCTACACCCCCACTCCATTATCAAGACCCCATCCTCAGCACCATGGGTTTAAGATTAGAAACTAGCCTTGAATATTCTTTCCAATGATAACTGATAGTGAAAATGACTTTATCATCACTTTCAACATGGAAATATAATCATAACAAAAAAATTATTTATCAAAAAACATATATAGAGAGTGAAACTACACTAATACCAGTAAATAGGGCAGTACACAATGTGTAATAGTGATACACGATGTTCACTCCCAAATTATCAGCCATGAGAATGTCCCCAAGTAAAATTTAGTGTTTACTTAAATAGTACAAGTTCTGTCTTTACCCTATATGGCATGTGGGGTACATGGGTACTTAGCCATGTGCCCTATACTAGGATGTTTCATGTGACTGACATGGTGTGCAAAAGTACATTCCATGTATTTCACATGGGGTTTTTGGTCATGCACATGACCATACTTCATGTCGCATACCCTAGAGTCCCATATAGAATGTATACCCCATATACGGACCATGTGGAACCCTCCCCTGACTCAAGGTACATATTTATACTACAAAATGTGTCTTATTGAGACTAAACACTTTGTATTGGAAAATTCTAGAAAACCATTTTTTGAAATCAACTTAATTTCATCAACAAAATACTTATAAATCAATCCAAAACAAATTAAAGTTAAACCATAATAAATATATATCCTAGAATAATAATAGTAAAAATCTTAAATAAAAATCATTATAAATTATTAATAATAATACCTACCATGTGGTGAATTGTGGTAGCTTCATAATCACTCCCCCACTGTCATCAATCCATGACCATTTCATCTAGATTTACATTTTAAACATTCCCAGATAAAGATCCCTTCCTCGATCACCTTCTCTCATCTTTGAATCCCACATTGGGGAGGGGGAGAAGTTTAATTTTGGTATGAATAATGAAATATGGGAGATTAATAGTGTTAATTAAAATCCTAATTAATTAAGAAGAAATAACATGTAAATGATCCCGACTTGGGGCTCAAAATCATAATAGAAATTATACCTTGACTAGATAAAATACCCCATTTCAGAAACGACAATGGTATCCGAATTATTATCAAAAGATATTTTTAGGAGACATCAATGTTAAAACCCATGGAAACAATTAATACTTATTTATTAATTACTACATATTTTGATTAAATTAGACAACTTGGAATCTCACAAAATTCCTTACCTATGGTAAATGTCCCATTATAAGAACAATAACACATCTATAAAATTTTTACGTCTATTATCCCAAGGAAGGTGAAAATTTTACCATTTCAAAAAGTTTAGAGATCCAATACTCCAAATCAAACTAATGATTTCACATGAGACAACCTAGATCACTACATGAAAGGAATAATGTTATGAAGGTAATAAGGAAATTAGAGAAGGAATCATGAAGATGATTAGAACAATGTCTCATACCCAAATTGTATGATTAGTTACAAGACATGTGTTAGGTCCACAAGGCTGAATACCCTGAGGGGGGGGGGGGTGAATCAGGGTATGACTGATTTAAAATTAATGCCCGTTCTGATCTTGTTTCGCTGTTGAGCAAAACTCTCTTCTCTATTTTTCCTGTTGCACAAAGTAAATAGAAAGCGAAGTATGCACAGGACACAGCAATTTTACTTGGTTCACCACAAAGGGCTACGTCCAAGGAGCATACGCCAACAAGTTTCCGGTCGTACCAAATTCCACTAATCTTCACTAGCTGTGGATTACAAGGTTCAGGCTAGATCACTTCTAAGCCCAGGCTCACTGCCTTTACAAGTTTAGGGTCAGCTCACTGCTTTCCCAAGGGTCACTCCCTGTTTCTCTCTCTCTCTGGCTCACTGCCGGTGGAGAGGATCACCTTCTTCCTCTTCCTATGCTCACTACTCTTGGAAGTAATCCACTCCCAGATTATAGACCTGTAGGTCTCTTCATTCGCATGAATGAATGCATCTTCCTCTGTGTGTAGATGCTATGTTGAAGTACAAATTTCACTCGTAGATGAATATCACTTTGCACCGAAGGTATCGGGAAATGTACCAGCTTCCACACAGTTCGAGAAGCACCGCTGGAACAAAACCTTACTTGGCGCGCAAGTCAATCTCGGCACGCAAGTATTGGCGTGCAAGTCACAACGGGCACGCAATTCCTCCTCAGACACTTGTGCGGCTCAAGCTTCCTCAACTCCAAACTTTCGCAACTCTCTTCCTTTTACGCCCAAGCCAATATTGGCGTGAAACTGCCAACCGGTGCGCAACTTCTAACACCGGCGCACAACTTCAACTACTGGCGTGCAAATTAACCTGCGCGACCCACACTCACCACTTGCGCGACCACCATACCTGCGTGACGGGAGCTCTGATTTCTCAAAGTGTTGAACTCTGTTGAAAATGAGGAGGGGTGATCCAGTATTTATAGGAAATCTGACCACCCTGCGCGACGGCGTGCAAGTCACCTGCGCGACCCAGTTTCAACGCGCAAGTCCCCTGTCATTTTAGACACTTGTGCGACCAACTCCCAAACTTGCGCGAACCTCTTTACTTTGCCATATTATGATCTTCTGATCTTGAAAAACATATGGCACGCAAGTTTCCTATACTCCAAGTCCTCGGCGCGCAAGTCCTTTTGCCAAAAACACTTTTCTTCATTTGCCGATTTTCAGGCCCTAAAAATTGGCAAATGCTGGAAAACGACGCCACCTTGTATCTGTTCTTTTGTACCACCTCCAGATCATCCATTCCTTTTATCAAAGTTCTTGAATCAAACATGGATCATTGACCTCAGCTCTTGAACTTGACATTCCACCATGAAATCCTCTTTTTCAACAAATTTGTATGTCATTGTTTTGCTTTGTCAACAATCACTACTCAGATGTCCACTTTGTCAACAAACACAATCACCTCAAAAATGCTTCAATGATACCTTGAGGAATTTTTGCCCAAAAACATGAAAATAACTGGAGTCATAGGAAAATGAACAAAAAAATATTCAATGTTTCATAGGTACATGAATAAAATTAGATATACAAAAAGGTAATATTAAAAAAAATAATGTTATTTGGAGAATTCAAGAATGATTTAACATATCATATTCATATGGTTTTAGATGAAAATTAATATTTTATATTGAAATAAAGGCGTTGAAAATCCATAATAATAAATAGAATACAAATAATATGGAAATTTTAATGAAAAATAAATATGAATATTAAAATGGAAGGTTAAAAAATAGAAAATTATAAAGGGATAGGTCCACTTAGAAATATAACAATGCATGAACTAAGAATTAATCAAAGAGATAATGAAAAAAAGGAAATATAAATACATAAAAATAAAAATAAATATTATATTACACTATTTTTTTGAAATATATTATTAATATAAAATAAAATAGATAAATAATAAGGAACATTACTCAAAGAAATGAGATTTAAAAATACACTTATCTTATTTTTTATTTTCTTAGGATGTACCTCTAACTTCCTGAATAATGTAAATTTTTCATTAATTTTTTATTACTAACCCTTATTATTTTTTATTATTCATTTATTAGATATATATATTTCAAATGGTTTATCCAAATATGTCCTTTCCATGGTGAAAAAATTACACTAGTCCTATTGTCTCAATCATAGTTCATTGTTCGAGTATTTCATTAATAATATAAGTATATAAGTAAAAATGTTCATATAATTACTTAATTAAATATTTTCATTGAAATTATATAATATATATATTTAAACTTTATAAAATAATTTTTTCACTATATGTTTTTTTATATTATTTTATAGGCCATAATGAATAAATTTCATACAGTTATTATGATATTAACTCACTTTTAAAGAATATCAATAATTAAGTACATTTTTTATTTATAATTTATTTAAACATAAAAAAAATATTTCAAAATAAATTAATTTGAGGTGGTGATAGAAATAAATCCACATTTTCCATATAGGTGGAAGATACGACTACTGTATGAATAATGTTTTAAAATATTTAATAATAAAATAATGATGCATATTTGATCATTATAATTTTATTAATGAATATTGGTAACCCATATTTAATGTTATTACAATTAAAAATTAGATTTATAAAAATTTAGAAAGCAAGGAAAGAAAAATAAGATGTATGGAAGCATAATACTGATTCATTGAGACCACTCCTTTTCCATGAGACTATTCTGTTGAAGGCATGTATTATAATGAGAAAATAACCTAAAAATATATATAAGAAACTTAAAATATTTATGTTTATGTATATTTTTCATAGTAGTATGTTTTTAGTTAGGGTAAATGATAGATGAAGTGTTATGTTTATAGGTGAAGAAGGAGGGTAAATTTAAGTAAAAATAAAATAAAACATTATTTTTTTATTAAGATTATGAATATTAATGATTATCATGACTAATAATATATTTTATTTTAATGTTTTTATTGGAATCTAAAATCTCTCAAAACAAATTTCCATTTTGGAAAAAATTATTCAAAATAAAAAATATAAATATTGTTTTATTAGAATAAAATGTGTTTTTGAAATTTATAATTTCTTTATAGGTGTATAAATTAAATTTATTATATTTAAATAAATTATTTAGCTCAATAAAAATGATTTGAGTCATTCAAAGAATTTTTTAAAATTTTATGTCATTTTTTAATTAAAATGAGTTCATAAAACATACCATAAATGAAAACATTATTTGACCTATTAATCAAAAAAAAATATTTTTAAGAAAATACCAAATATTCACTCTTAACTAATTTTGATATGATAATTTGATGTTTCTAAACACTTTTATTAAAATAATTTTCTAAAACATATAAAATAAATAGCTATGTTAAATATAAATATATAAGGGTTTCATAAATAAAGGTAAAACAAATTACCAAAAATAACTATATTCTTAAAATTTATTTGAGTTAAATGAGTTAAAAAGTTTGATTAATTTTTTTAAAATTCATTAGTGGTATATTAAGTAAATATAATTCTATTATATAAGTGGTATTTATTTACCGATACAATCATTTATTTTAACCATGGTGTGATATTTTTTATACCAATGACTAGGAATCTATTTAAATGATTATTTTTTCAATTGTTACCTTACCCATTATAGTGATCACAGTTCATACTAAATATAATAGAAAATTCTATACCTTTCATTCAATTAGTTTTCTTTTATTGTCTTATTTTTAAAAAAAATATTCAATCAAATTCCCAATACTTTTCTTTCTTATTATAAGGTTTCTTATAATTACTATATTTTGGGTACACTATATACCATTATATTTATAGATTATATTATATTTTATTTTATTTATTGTCAAATTATTGTTGTAATATGTATATTTAATATTTTCATCTTGGGTTTGTGTTATTATATTATAAAAAAATAAAATAATATGAATTTCACGGTATGAGACAAGTAATTTATTTATGATATTCCTCTATAATAAAATTAATATTTAGTTAAAAAATTATTATTTAACAAAGGTATCAAATATTATCAATGGATAAAGATATATATATAAATTATATTTAATTATCTTAAAATATATTAAATTTATACCCATTTATAAATTAGTAGAGAAGCTTTAATATATATATATATATATATAATCAATATTTTTATATTATACCCCCCATAAGGAAATATGATCCTTTTAAATTTTTACATAATGATATATGAATGATTATTTCAATATATTTTGAATGAATAAAACACTAAAAACTAAATTAATGTTAAAATTTAAAAGATATTAATTCAAGATATTAATCAATATAAATAACGTGGAAATTTTTATATTATATGTTCATTATAGTTTTATAGGAAATAAATTGTTATATTTAACAGTATTCTATAATGTTTTTACTTAAAAATTCCCAAAATAACTAAACCATTATCTAATACCAATTGAGATGGAAATACCTACACTATCAAATATGATGTAAGAAATACATACTTTTCATACATAACATAATCATTTAATTTGCTCAACTATTCTCAAAATCATAAGTTCAGTGTCAATAGAATCTCAGTACATAATAATTTAAATTAAACCTGGAAAATTTTGTTAATTATTAATCTCTAAGAATTTATGTCTTCCAAGTGATCTATATAACCTATAATATTTATAATAGTATTGTTTCCTTTTTAAATTTATGAGATGACCCATATATAAGATACATATATTTTATGTCATTTTATAAGATTATAAATTACAAATCAAGATTAGAATAAACTTTTAGAACCAATAGGTTTAGTATATTTAGAGATTAATTATATATCAATATTATTTCTCAATAAAACATATATCTCATTCATAAAATACATTATAAACTGTTCCCTTCTAGTTATACCATTACCTCAAAAGTTTTGGGGAGATGCATAAATAAATAGATGGATGGGATAAAGAGCCCAATACTAAAAAATGCATGAGATATCAATCATAGAAACATGGGAGATCATAAGAAATATAATAATGGATTGAGCCTAAAATTAACATATAGGTTTGAAAACACAATCAAGGTACATGACATAAGCATAAGGAAATCATATTGAGATGTTTATAAACCTTGGAAACAAAAACATGAAACATAATATAAAAAAGTTTCATGACATAAGAATGTGGAACATACATAATCATATGATATCATCGACATAATTCTTGGATAACAACCAAGATCATCATAAACTTTTATAATAGGAAAATTATCATTGTTTGAAAAAATAGTGGAATATGATAACCTCTTATAAAGTATCAGAACTTTTTCTCTTGTATGTAAAAACCGTGTCTCTATCATTTACATATGAGTGTCCATGTTGTACCTTTTTTGGGAACCTTGTGTAATATTTATATATTTTTGAGTGTTTTAGAGTCATTTTTGTTCAACATAGTCTACAACCTGACCATAGTGCAAGGTATGGTGGTCCTTGGTATGTTCCTATAGAAAGCATGCATAACGAAATATCTTGACAAAGGTGTGGACATGATCATGGTGGAGGTTTTGGTGATGGAAAATTTATTACTCTATGTAAAATAATCATGGGAGCTATTGGTATTGGGCCACATGTTCAATGAAACTAGGTGTGTGGTGGAGGTCATCATGGTGCTCACAGGGGCTTTAAAATGGTTGAAACTATCACCATTCTTCATGTATCTTTAACAACTTAAAGTAGAAACATATGAGATAAATATGATGGGTTTTAAATGTGATATTAATAAATTATTTCAATTATTACTCAATTTATACGTCATTTTCTTGATGGTTCCATCGATTATGATAAAGTCCAGATGCTCTGGATAAACCTAGGGTGAGGTTGCATCAGCCTTGTAAAATTGAGGTTTCAACGTTTGATAACATAAATTCTCTAAAACCCACTTCAAGAAATATTTATTTAAGAACATACGTATAAGATGGAGGTTGTCCTCATTGATTCATAAATATAGGATCCTTATCTCTCTTCATTATTCGATGTTCTTTGAGTGAAGAATTCCTACTACTTTCAACTGGATATGATGACTATTGTTGACAGTAATTATCACGGGATAAGTGTTAGTTATACCCCTATATAGAATCTTTATTATGAGTCATTTTAACTCCAAGTCATTTTGGATTTGAATCAGTCCTCATAACTCTTTCCATGAAATCTTTTTCTGGTTAGTGTGAGAATGTGGTTTGGGTGACGATGCACTTAACGAACCATAATGATGAAATCATAAATTTCTAGGGAAGAATTGATTAAAATCGTAGGCTGTAGTGACCCAACCCCAGATATCCCAGAGTTGATATCTGCTACTTATTACATTATTATGATTGTAAGGAATAAAATCTCAAAGGAATGATAGTTTAGTAGTTTTGGTAAACTAGATACATAAATGAATCTTTTATTACAAATGAATACATGAATTAAAACATAATTTTTTCTTCTTAAAAAATAAATAAATTTAAGTATAATTTTATTCCAAATAGTAAATCCTTTCATATCATTCATATTACTCTTATTGGAGTATTTTCTAGAGAAACATAATAAGGGAGAGCTCAAATTCTTATTAACGGTAAAGTATAGGAGAATAAATAATGAATCAATGAGAATAATAGTTATGAAAAGGTATGAGTGAAAAACACATGCCATACAATCAATAGATTGAGAAGAAAATACATAAAAAATATGGAAAGTAAATAACTAGAAACCCATTCCATTCAAATAACAAGATAAGGAAAAATCAATATAGAAAGGTAAGAAACTAAAACAAATTCCATTTAATAACTGAACTTAAAATTAAATGTATCCATATATATGTCAACACAAAATATCAATAATGAATAATAACTGAAATATATCTGAAGGGAATTCATAATTACTGGACATCATGTCTTAGACACATGAGGACCTATACTATCAAGATCCATCCTCTGGATAGTTTAAAATTACGGATCAAAACCCGTTTAATTGGAATAACTTATTTATCTCATGAGAAAATATAGATGCATCGAGGAGCTATATAAAGTCTGGGCTACACCCTTCATTTCATGTCAAAGCATTATTCATATGGAGTAATCTATTTAATTATTAGAAAATATGACTATTCAAATATCTGTATTAAATAAAAGATGCATATTTAACAATAATTCATCAGTTAATCAAATAACTATTAAAGTAGACACCATATATAAAATGGTATATAGTTTAGGAAATATTAATATCCATGATAAATTAAATAGATAATTTAGGGGAAATTGAATTTGAAATGATCATAGAAAATTTAATATTTCATGGGAATTAAAAAAATCACGGAAGATAATGTGAATAATATTCTTGGTGAAATCAATCATAAACTATCTTGGAGAAAAATAAGGATGGTATCAATAAAACATATCCCAATTAAAGTGAAAATTTGGGTTGTTTTCATTGATGGATAGAAATACTATGAAAATATCTTCTAAAATAATTCTTGAGGAACATATCCTTTTGTTTTATAAAACCTTTTAAAAAAAATTTATCTGAAAAAAAATTTAAAAACATTTTCTTTAAAAATTAAACTTTTATACATGAAAATAATGTTTCTAATAAATTAAGGTCAGTAAATCCATGCAAGTCAAACGATGTAAAAATAACATTCCTTTTTCATGGTTAAAGGTTTGAAAATTACCTTGTTCAGAAAGAAACAGGAATATTCCTTTGAAAACATTGGTAAACGAAAGTGTAAAAATTTATTTACCAAACCACTTAAAAAAATTAAAACATGGTTTTTAGGAGAAAATGGGTACTCCAACTAGGATATGAATAAAGTTGGGTTTTCTAAAAAAACATTTTCTAAAACATGTTGAGTACCAAAGAGTAAAAAAATGTTACTAATACATGATAAATATCATGAATAACAACATGAGAAGAAAATTTTAGATTTTATTTAACAATGGACATATAATTTCCTCTAATATAAATACCATTTAAATATCATTATGGTTTTTATTGAGGAAAATAATCTTTAAACATTCCATAGTGTTCCATACCACTTTGAAACATTTTAAATCAAAAAATTCATGAAGGAATAAAATTAAATGAATGTTTAACATACCATGAAGATAAAAGGATTAATGATATAATATAACAAAATGGGTAGTAGATACACCAAATAAACTATGTATATGGTGAACATGACATTTATCTCACAGATGTAAAATGTGATATAAGAATCCCTTACCCTGAGCTTCCTTTTGGTTGATCATCCTTTAAATTCTTATATAATAAAATTATGTTAATTTTATACTTTATTAAGAACCTTTTTCATGTTTATAATTAATTTTATTTCACTTTTTACTATGTTGTATTCAACTACTTAAACAATTATGTATATATCAGGTGTTTTGAAAACATTCGGTTTATGTGTCAAAAATAACTATGGTAGGTCAACTATGTTCAAAGGGTTCATTATATAAAATATAAAAAAATTAAACATGTCATAATTATCATATTTATACATAAATTATACTTTTAAAATCAATCATTAAATATTCTTATGAAAAATGAATTAATGTTACGATCATTGAGATGGTAGGCCGTACGTACGCATGAGTAATGTTACCATTTTCAATGATCATTATGGAAAGAAATTAAGTAGCACCATATCATTCCAGAATGATAATTATATAATAAGTACCATATTATTTATTCTTAAATACCTATATATAGAATTATTTTAATGAAAAAGTAATTACATCATGTTGAGGAGGTGGTAGTCCACATGTCCACGAATGACGTTATCACTTTTTATATTTGTGAAAGGGTAATAAAGAAAATGATATGTATATAGTATATTTCCATAAAGGTAATTATTTTATGAATATAATATATAGGTTGTTTATGTCACATATGTTTAATTAAATATATCCTTTACATGTTCCATGTTTAGTGTGAATGAATCACAACGCTTTGAGGGGGTGGTAGTCCAGACTTCCTCAAATGATGTTATCGTATTAATGTAAAATGAAATTTATTAATGTAATTATTAATAAAAGGATTAAATAAGTATAAATAAATAATAATTATCATATATATCATATATATACAGAGTTTACATCATAATGGACACCATAATAGGTGGTAAGGAAAAAAATTCAAAGTCATCGTTTCGTGAGGCAGTAGTTCATCGTATACAGAAATAGTATGTTTGTTACCCATTAGATGTAAGTGTGTGTAAGTGTAGGTAGAAATCTTTAAAAAATATACTAGTATATTTAGGATGTTGTTTTTGTTACAAAATAATTGAATAATATGAGATGATAGGTTGGATAATAAAAATAAAATTAAAAAGTTTGAGAGAAGATGTCACCTATTAATCGTGTAACTACTTTTGGTTTTGTATCAAATGGCTTACTTAGAAGGATTTATGCCAAAAAGGAGGCTTCAAGGAAAATTGGAGTGAGGTTGGGAAGATATTTTTGTCAGATAGTTTCTGAACATAAGTGGTTTTAGAGGTGTGAGGAAAGGGTAATGGTGGTGGCCTTTTATAGGGAAGGAAAATGACTCACTTAGAATTTTTGTAAATAAGATAGGTGTATACATGTTCATACCTAAAAAAAACATAAAAAATAAATAAATAAATAATTTAAGGATATTTTATTAATTAGGACCATAAAATAGATAATGGATAAGTGGATCAATCATTTGGGCCACTAAGTTAAAGGTTTAGACCTTTATTAATTTTAATTTGACCTTAATAATTATAGTTAATTTTAATTAAATTCAGTAATATTTTTGGTCAAAAATAAAGTTGGTCTCATTATAAAATTTATTATTCTATTTCCAAATATTGAATCCATTTTTCCAAATTTCAATCCTATAAGTTTCACAAATATATTTTAATTTAATATAGCAGGGAGAACGACAATGCATGTTTTTAAAATAAAAACATCTTAAAGTTTTCTATGTTTTTATAATCAATTTCACAGTGAAATTAATTAAAATGGAATATATTTTATTAATTTATAAATAATAATTTCTAATTAAAATTTAAGACCAATATAACACATAATTTACACTTATAATTAAATTATATGGAAAAAAGTTTTGAACTAAAATTCAGTATTTTTTATTATTCATTAAAAAATAAAATATTTCAGAAAAATATCAAAAAAATCAACCTAACCAAATGTTTATTTTACTATATAAAATATAAAGTTTATTTTGAACTAAAAACAATGAAAAATTAACTAAGATATTTCATATGTCAGTTGTTGGTGTGAAACCCTTATCATCATTCGATCATGGGTTCAAGACCCATGGCCTTTCCGAATTTTATTGGTTTTCACCCTGCTTATAGGTAGTCATTTTATAAAACCAAATTAATATAATTTCCAAAAATAAATATGATATAAATCCTTGAAATTAGGTTAATTACTAAATAAAATTTTAACTATGGGTTTTCATACAACCTCAATAAATAAATACTTCATCCATTCATTTCCACATAGGTCCTTCTTTGATCTAGAGTCTATCCGCAATATCATTTGTAGGATTCCTAACTCATAATACCTTATCTTCAATCTAAAATTCCTTAGATATAACCTTGGTTATTCATTTTCATATTCTATTCAAATTCCTCATAATGGTTTGAAAGGATAACATGGATTGTCTTAATAATATACCCCAAGAGTATAAAACTGGGTGTGCAATAAGGCCCATTATCATGTACTGGGTTACCCCAAGATAGGCTCATAACACCTTGTCAGAGTTGTTACTCCAAGGTACATATGTTCCTAAACCACATCCACTTGTAGTATCCAAATCAGGATGTATTTCTAGGAAGAACCACATAATCTATACTTTACCAAAATTATACGGTGTTATTATGTACTTATCCTCAAATTATACCTTAAGGTTATGTTATTTAACCTATTTTTTCTTAAATCTACTTCCCAAGGTTTCTACTAAATTTCCTCAGATAATAACTATAAAAACCCAACCCTAGATAGCTCAAAGCCGATATATGAAACTAATTATATTGTAATGATTATACAGAATCTAATCTCAAAGGAACGAGATTTTAGTAGTCTGGGTAAACCAGATACATAAATGAGTTTTGTATTACAAATGAATATTCGAAGTACAACATAATTTTTTCTTTTTTATAAATAAATAACATCAAGGATAACATTGTTCCAACAAGTAAATACTGACACATCTTTTATAGTATGTTTCTTGGATTTATGGGGAAAGAAACATAATAACGATGAGCTCAAATTCCCAGTAAGGATAAAGTATAGAATAAATAATAATTAATCAATGATAATAATAGTTATTAAATGGTATAAAATGTAAAAATGTGCCATATAATTAAAATATTTAGAAGGAACTGTCTAAAATATATGGAAAGGTAATAACTAAAACACATTCCTTTCAAATAACTATATAAGAAAAAATAAATATGGATAGGTAAGAAACTGAAACACATGCCATTTAATTAATGAACTAAAAATTAAATTTATCCATAGATATATCGACAAAAAATTTAATGTATTAATAATAAATGAAATATATATGAAGGGAATTATTAATTATTGGAAATCATGTATTAGGAACATAAGGACCTATACTATCAAGATCCATCCTCTGGATAGTTTAAATCTATGGAGAAACCCCCATTTAATCTTTACAACTATTGTCTCTTGAGAACATATCAGTTCATCTAGGATCTATATATAGTCCGAGATCCATATGTTATTGCATGTCCAAATAATTATTCATATCGAGTAATAAATTTAATTATTAAACAAGATTTATTATCAAATATCTGTATTGGTTAAAAGTTATATATTTATCAATAATTACTTAGTTAATCAAATAACTGTTAAATTAGTCACTTTATGTAAAATGGTATGTGATTTAGGAAATAGTAATATCTATGATAAATGAAATGGATAATTTTGGGGAAATTCAATGTCAAATGATCATAGGAAATTAAATATTTCAAGTGAATTAAAAGGAATAATAAAAGAGAATCTAAATACTATCCTTGGTGAAATCAATCATAAACCATACTAGATAAAAACAAGGATGGTATCAATACAATATATCCCAATTGAAGTACAAATAAGGGTTGTTTTTGTTCACTAATATAAATACTATAAAAATATCTTCTAAAACCATTGTTGAGGAAAATATCATTTTGTTTTGTAAAACCCTTTATTTGAAAATCACATTTGAAAACATTTTATTTTAAAATTAACCTTTTATACATGAAAATGAAGATTCAAAGAAATGACTATGGGTAAATCCATACAATATATATGAGGTAAAAATGAATATTTCTTTTACATGGTTAAAGGATAGAAAAATGATTTGTTAGAAAAGAGATTAGAATATTCCTTTGGAAAAATTTGTATAAGACAGAAAAGGGTGAAAATCCTTTTAAAGATTTTTTTAAAGATTTATTATGAAAACAAGGTTTTTATAAGAAAACAGGTTCTCCGAATAAGAGAGGAATAAAGTTGGGTTTTCTGAAAAATATTTTGTATACCATGTTGATTACAAAAGAGTGGAAAAATGTTACTAATACTTGAAAAATGTCATGAATAACTAGAGGAGAATGAAATGAAAGGTTTTATTTATAAATATTCATATAATTTACATGAATGAAAATTCCATTGAAAGATAATTAAATTTATTTTTGAGGAAAACAATCTTTAAACACTAAAAAGTGTCCTATACCACTTTGAATCATTTTAAATTATAAACATACAAAAGGAATAATATTAAATTAAAGTTTAAGATAACATGAATATAAAATTATTAATGATATAATATAACCAAAGGGTCAGTAGATACACCACACAAAAATATGTGTGTGGTGAACATGAAACCTATCTCACAGATGTAAAATGTGATATAAGAATCCATTAAATAGAGTTTTCTTTTAGCTTAATGTATTTAACTTCCGATATAATAAATATATGTTAATTTGATATTTAATTGAGAACCATTTTCATGTTTATCATTAATTTTGTTTCACTTTTTACTATGTATTATGAAACTACATAAACAGTTAAGTTTACATTAGGTGTTTTGGCCAAATTAGGTTTATGTGTCAAAAATAACTTTGGTAGGTAAAATATAGTAAAAGTGTTCATTATATAACATATAAAAAATAATAAAAATTGTAAAATTATAATATTTATACAAAATTTATAATATAAAAATTCACCATTTAATATTCTTATAAAAAATGGATCAACATTGAAATCATGGAGATGGTATTCCATACATACGAATGAATAACTTTCCCATTTTTGAATGATCATTATGGAAAGAGGTAATGTAATACCATATATTTTTAGAATGATAATTATATCATATATACCATATTATTTAATCATATATACCTATATATATAATTATTGTGATGAAAAAGGAATCACATCAAGCCAAGGAGGTGGTAGTCCACACATCCACGAATGACGTTATCACTTTTTGAGTGTGTGAAAGGGTAACTAAGAAAATGATATATATATATATGTATAGTATATTTACAGAAAGTTAATTATTTCATTAATATAATATAGAGGTTTTTTATGTCATATATGTTTAATTAAAACAATCCTTTATACATTCCATGTTTAGTGTGAACAAATCACAATGCTTCGAGGGGGCGATAATCCACACTTTCTCAAACGATGTTGTCATATTAATGTAAAATGAAATGTATTAAAGTTATATGTAATAAAAGGATTAAATATGTATAAATATATAATATATATAATAAATATAATAAATATAATATATATAATATATATAATATATATAATATATATAATATATATAATATATAGTTAGAGTTTCCATCATAATGTTCACCATGATAAGAGTTAAGGAAAAAATGAATAGTTATCATTTTGTGATGTAGTAGTTCACCAAATAAAGAAACAATATGTTCATTACCCATTAGATGGAAGTGTGTGTAAGTGTAGTTAGAAAAAATTACATAAAACATCCTAGTATATTGAATGTAAATGTTTTTTTTAAATTATAATAGAATAATAATATATGATAGGTTGGAGAATAGAAATAAAATTAAAAAGTTTGAGAGAAGACATTACCTCTTAATCGGGTAACTACTTTTGGTTTGTGCCAAAATGATTCCTTAGAAGGATTACTGCAAAAACGGAGGCTTCAAGGTCTAAGGGAGGGAAGTTGGGAATATATTTGGGTATATATTGTCTTAACCTAAGTGTTTTTATATGTGTGAAGAATGGGTAGAGGTGGTAGCCATTTATAGGGAAGGAAAAGGACTCACTTGGAATTTTTGGAAATAGGTTGGGTGTAAACATGTTCTTTACTAAGAAGTGCATAAAAAACCAAACTAAAACTAGATAATGGAAGTTTAATGAAAGAATTATGATAGTAAAATAGGTTTTGGATAATTGGATAGGTTATTTGGACCCCTAAGTTATTGGTTTACTCCTTTATTAAGCTTGATTTTACCTTAATAATTGTAATTAATTTTAATTACTCTCACAAATATTTTTGGTTAAAAACAAATTTCATATTATTATATATTAGATATTATTATTATTATAAATATTGAATCTATTTTTCCAAATCCCAATCATAGAAGTTACAGAAATTGATTTAAATTTAATCTCACAGGCAGGACGACAATGTGGGTTTTTAAAGTAAAAACATCTGAAAGTTTTCTATTTTTTATAATCAATTTCAAATTGAAATTGATTAAAATAAAATATATTGAATTAATTTATAAAAATATTATCAAATTAAACATTAAAAAAATATAAAACATGATTTAACATTATAATTAAATTATATGAAAAAAAATTTGAACTAAAATTCAGCATTTTTAACTATTCAGTAAAAATGAAATATTTCATAAAAATATAAAAAATTCACCCTAAACTAATTATTATTTTTATATTTAAAATATAAATTTTATTTTTAAATATTAAATCAATTAAATTATCAAATATCAGATTTAAAATGGGCTCACCATTAAAAGGAGGTAAAATGTCCCTTATAAGAATATAAGTTTTTATGTGTAAAAAAGAGTTTGTTCTTATATTATGCATATAAAACCCAATAGATGAATATAAAAAATATTTTTTTTGAATATATAAAATAAATATTTCATTAAATCCATTAAATAATTTTAATTAATAATGTTTATTAAGACAAAAATCTTTTTGAATCATAAAAATAAAAATATTTATTTTTATATCTAATTGGTTCTTATTTTCATGTCTCATTAATTAGTAACCCATGAATCCAATTTATTTATATATATATATATATAAACCATAAATTTTCATAAGTTATTTAATTCTATTCATAGTCTCTAATTTAATTTCTAGTTTATATCTCATTAAATTTTAATAATATATTATTGTTCGATAAAACTCAATCTTGCGTGTAACGCAAGCCATCGAGGAAGGTTGGTCCTATGTGTAACACACACTAACTCAATTTTTCATGCATTGAAATATATAGATTCTATTTTAAATAGTTAATATATTATAATGTATTTGTATATTTTATTACCTTATTCGCTTGGTGTTGTGTGTCATACATGCTATTGAATTCAAGTTTCTAATTTATATTTTCCGGGCATCACATGGGCTTTGTGTGTAATGGCTTAACATGATATCCTTGTGTGAATCTCTATCCCAAGGGACCCATGTTTGATGTTAACCACATGTGTGTGTGTGTGTGGATACTGATAATTGTTCATAACATGGTCTCTTCGTATATATTATATATTTCATACAATGTCATTTATTACTTTTATAACATTTCATATCATATGGAATTACTTGTTGATATATATATTTTGTTACTATGTCATTCCAAATATGTGATTTTTTGTATAACTATAGGATATATACTTTATTTTCAGGTTGACAGGTGGCCCCATAGACTCAACCAATTCCTTAGAGGGGATGTGTGGATGATATGACTAATTTGAGATAGTTTGTGTAGGATGGTTAACACCTAATATTAGAATTCATGTGGGAATTCCAAACAACCTTTGAAATAGTGTCTATATATGCTGGTGTATTTTACCAATGAGGAAAGTCCATTCATATGAGAGAATTTTCATTGTTCGAGTGTGCCAAGCATGTGTATCATCACTAGAAAGTAATTAATCATGGTTAAGACATACCCATAAAAGTGAGTATGGAGTTATTCAGTAAAGGAGCAACATTATTTTACATAATATTAGATAGAATTTACCTTATAGTTGGGTGTAGGTTTTGTAATTAAAGGTGGACAGAGTTACTTAGTATGATCTATGTTGTATAGTTCTACTATCACACTCTTATTTCATGACACTAAAGAAGGTACGAGTGGGGTTCATGTTGTCTTGGTCAACACACATTTTTTAGGGTATGATTGGTTATATTCTTGTATGTGAATTTAATTTTCTAACATTTCATTAAATTATATATACATGTGAACTTATGTTATGGATATATTTTTTGTTTCCAACTGGTTTTATAATCACACCCTACATGATAATCTTTGTGTTTATGCAGAATTCATGACTAGGGATCCAATAAACATAATTTTCCTTATGATTGGTTGTTGAGGAGTATGGATCTAATTGGTGGATCTGGTAAACGGATAGACTCCAGACAGATTCTGTGGCAACTTTTTATTTATCATTTTTACTTGTTCTATTATACTTATATAATAACCACATTTGGGGTCTATTGATTACTTATGCAGGACATAGAATTGCACTTATTGTAGAATATTTTTTTATCACTATGTTGTGATATTTTTTTATTGTGATTTTTTTGTACTAACGTGTTAAGGCTATGATTAACGAGGGTACATTCTCCCCACATTACTCTAGACCCTCATCTCTAATTGGAAACCTATTGCATATGATGATTCATGCATGATGTTTTGTTGAACTTTATTCTGGACCTAATGTTTTGGGTTGAGGTGTCACAAAATGGTATCAAAGGCCTTGGGATCCTTTATTACTTTTCTTCTTGTGTTATAGTCAAAGAGAGATAGGTTGCATTTAGCTCATGCATGGGATTTTCTACATGCCTAGATAGATCATGTGTAACTAACCTTAGAGTTTCCAAGGATGGATTTATATTATAGTTCTATGGGATTTAGATGCATTCATGTATCATGAGTAGGAACATTGAATCAAATTATATATATATATATATAATTTTTGTTTTTTGAATAGTAGTTTTTTAATTTAATGACTTCATTGTGATATTTGTTCTGGAGAGACTTGTATTCTCTATTGAGTGATATATCATTGTTCTTACTATTGTGATATATCTATATTGAATTAGTTAGTTTAACATGAGAATGATATTATGTTTTCTATATATATATGATTGTGATTACCATGCAGATATGATGGACTAGGCTTTAGGCTTTGGTAGAACTTAGAGGGTTACACCTTGTATATCGGTATCCTATAGGATATTGTTTCGCATATTATTTGTTTTTGTATGCCTTACAACTGCATATGTCATCTTAAGAATGTTAATATAGGAATTATAAACATTTATTTTGAATTTCAGAAAAATTCCTCCTTGAAGATGTCATATTTTTACAATTTAGGGTAAAACACTTGTCCCACCACAAGATATGTGGGAGGATTCACTTTAGCATGCTCCTGCACATATGCTAGTAATTTAAGAAAATATACCACTCTATCCTAGAGTCTTACAGAGGATGATGGTCAACTATACTTAAGCCTTTCATCTCTAGTATATTCGAAAATTCCAAGTAACTTATGGTCCTATAGAGACTGGGGACTGGATTCATATCATATAATGCATTTTTGTCCTGGTGAAGACTCATGGGGATAGTAAGGTGAAGTTTGAAGCCTTTATGATTTAAGTTCCCACTAGGAGCTGATGGGGTGTCATGGGACATACAGGTAGGCATGAGGGCCTCACTTGGGTGGCATTTGATGTGGATATATTTTGATACAATTTTTATATATAACTTATTTAATTTAATTATGTTTTTTTTAAATTTATTTTTAAATAGTTAATTTAATTTTGTGTAATTATGATGTTCAAATAATAAAAAGATAAAATAATGTTATTATGTTTAATTAATTTTTTATTCTTGTTTTAATTATATTTCTTTCTAACACTTAATTTATTATTTAATTATGATGTTTGTTTTAAAATGTCATTTTAATATTATGGTTTAATTTTATGTTCTGTTAATTTAAATTACTTTTTTACTTTCTTTTTGTAATTAATTAATTTATTGTTGTTTCTATTTTGATTTAATTTCTTTAAATAATTTAAAAATTAGAATCACTTAATTATAAATGTTTTCTTTTATAAATTTTATTGTTTATTTACTCTTATAATTAACTAATCATTTAATTATTTTTATCAATTGATTTTTCATAATTTTTAAAAATTCACTCTTTTAACAAAATATTTAGTTTAGTTTTTTATTTTATTTAATTATTTAGATTATTTAGTAATTATTTAACAAATGGAATTAGTTTTTTATGTTGTTTTATTTTTTGAATTTTAATTTTGGTGTTTCTCAAGTATGAAGCATTTATTTTCTATAATTTGAATCAATGTTTTATTCATGTTATTATTATATATACATAGTTGTTTTAGATAACAAATGATCATTTGGGTTTTTCACATTGGCTTTCACAAATCCAATTTAAAATGAAGGCAACCATGTAGTGGATTTTTAGTTCAAGATACATATATTATTTATGAAGCATACCCATATAACCACTTTTTCTTGGGTACAACCATGTAGGGGTTTTATTTGAATACATTATTAATATAGTAACCCAATATTTTTTTGTATGTATCTTCATTAATAAATTCAATTTATTTGTTATATTATGTTGCACGCAAAAATGAACTTAAATGAACCATGATATACTATTAAATATTAACATGAATATTGGAATAGTAATATAACCATTAAAAATAGTAATGTGGCCATTAGAATAATAACCTAACCTATGAAATTATAAATAAAATTTAGGTATCTCATAAATGGAAATATGATATATTTATATATCATGGAATAATTAAATAAATGTTTTATAAATAATAAATTAAGTGTTGGTATTTTTTTGAATCGTAAATGGTTATTTATAATTCCATAATTAAGTTTAAAATTTAAAATAAAATTAATTTTCATTAAATATATTCATAAATAAATATTTTATTATATTATGATTATAATATAATTTTATGAGATCGTAATTAATTTTTCAAATTTTCGTAAAAGCACTTATAATATCAAAATTAATATTTTTCAAATAAATGATTATTTTAATTTAAAATATAATTTTTCATATTTATAAAATTATTTTCATAAAACTAAGTCTATTTTTCATATATATAGTTAAAAAAATTATGGTTATTTCTTTTATTTTTCGAAAATATTTGAATTTTGGTGAATACTGAAATACACTAATTTACGGTATTTAACATTATAAGTACATAAAAGAATTAGTGGTTAATGGATGATGTATGAATGAGGTAAGAAATCATTATTTAGAAATAACACTCTATAGATACTATATTTATTCATTAGAGTCAATAATATTGATAGTCTTGAGCCAGAATAAAAAACAAATCAATAAAATTATCAAAACACCCTCTCATCTACCTATAAATATCGTCGCTTCTCCTTAAACAATATAAGAATGAAATATTATATAAATTATTCTGAATTATCTTAAAAATCCTCTTCCATACATCCAAGACCTTATGGTCTTACCAAAATACCAAATGCAAGTGTCTTAAGAAGGTTTCCAAGGAGACGATATTCATGATGTAAAATACTCCTTCTTTCTATTTTATTTTATTTTATTTTCTTATTCTCGACTAAAATACTGTATAATAAAATGTAATGTTAAATAGAATTATCATATATATACTTTAATTTTATTATGTTAATATAATATCCATCATCAAATCTGTTCTTTCCTACATTCTTTCTAAAAATGAAAACATCATCTATGACGTGTCAATTCACCACCTTCATGAATGATGAGTTTTCATTTTACATTAAATCATTCAAGGATGGTTATAAAACCATTATTATGATTAAATAAGATATTAAAATAAATATTATAAGTTATATAATTTTCTATAAACAACATAAAAACATAATTTTAAATAAAATGATACAAGTTCATGATGGTCCTAAAAACCACCAAAAAATATTTAAACATTTGCATCAAAATTTTATCTAATGGTTCATCCTTACAACATATTAAAAAATGATATATAATACCATTTAATAATATTAATGTTTTTTAATACTAAATAGTTTCACTTCTTTAGTTTTTCTTCCATTTTAAAATCACTCCCATAATTATACTCAAGGGAACCGACCATAAACCAATCAAAAAAATGCTCCCGGAACAACGAAATTAAAAATTTGAAATAATTATAATGTCCATAAATAAAATTAAAAAAATTATAATAAATAAAATATATGTTTAATAGTTTCATAATTGAGTAATTAATTAATATCATTTTATTATCCTGGATATTAATTACAAGTATAGAATGCTTTCAGACATAAGCTAAAAGGTTTCTCGTCTCGCTTTTATTTCTATAAGATATTCCTTATTCACTAAATATTTCTTTGGTGTGATGTATGTATACTATTATTAAGATATATAATATCATTAATATATTTATCATAATGGTATTCAATGTTTAATTTTTTTAATATTAATTTTATAGGGCATATGATTCAATTAATTACAAGTGGTAAGAGTTTTTCATCTCACTTTAATTTATGTGATACATATTCCATATTCATTACTTATTACATTTGTGTATTTTCCCTATTATTTATGATCATAAATAATTTAATATTTCATTAAATATCCATATTTATTGTATCATGGATTTGATTTTTGTCTAAGTCACATACCATCCTTACATATAGTGTTTACTTTGAATGTTGTTTTAACTGGATAAATATTAATAAGTTAGTATCCTATACTCAATAAAAATATTTTGATAAAGAATATTATCCACTAATTAAAAATATGCATAAATAATTCCATGGAACTGTAGTTATGGGTTGGAATCGACATTATATAGCCCCTTGGTGCATCGAAAGGTCTCATGATACCAAACAGTTGGCGACAAACCCTTTACTTTTGTTTACAAGAAGAATTAAATGAGTTTCTAACCACTAACAAAAACCTTATTGAGAAATGTCTTGATAGTAGTGGTTCATGTGCTAGATACAAGGCATACAATAATAATTCATTTTCTTCTTTCAATATTCAACTATTACTATCAATCAGATTTTCATTATGACAAAATCTATGGATGCATTTTCATTACCAGTTTATTGATTAAATGGATGTTGATTTTCAGCTATTTTCCTTTCTTTATTGATTATTCATTATTTATTGTGATTCAATTATTATTGATTCATTTTTTTCTATATGTAACACTTTCTGATCATTTGATTTGATTCTTTTATTTTTTCCCTTCCAAGGTAATGAGGATGAAATCTTTGAATATGTTTCAAGGAAGGAATTTATTTTCCTTTGTTATGTTCAATGTTTAATGACCAATGTAATAAGGGATCCATGTATGTATCTTGTTCTTCAAGACTAATAAAACTATTGATCCATGGTGATGAGATCTCTTCTATCTATTCTATTTTTATAAAATTTACCACTGACTCTAGGATACTAGGGTCTGGTTTGTTATAGTTGGTATTAGAGTAGTTTTAGTAGAAACCTTGGGAACTAGATTTTAAATAAACATGAGAATTATAATAATACATTATAGTGAATTTTTGGATGAATAATCATGTTTATTATGAGCCAACTTAGTTTGTTCCATTATTTAGTGATGAAAACTAATGTAAGAAATGGAATAAATACCCACAGACAATATAGGGATTTCCCCAATGAGAATATCAACACAGTTGGTGTTGGAGCTGAGAAAATCATGACTATATTAGCACAAATTACTCTTGTTATGATGAATAGCCATATTAAACCTATGTTAGATCATTTCTTATAGTATAATTTCTCATATTTTAGTGAGAATACTAATATAGGGGTAGATGAGAAATGGATAAAGTCCCTTGAAAATATATTTTTGGAATTGCGATGTGATGAAAGGTAAAAGGTAGAGATAGTGGTATATTGCATTAAGGGAGATACTGATCAATGGTGGTCACTGATCTAGAATACTAAGGGGGAGATTAAATAAAAGACATGGAATGGAGAATTTTTAAACAAACATTCTTCAAAAAATATTCCCCTCATGTGAAATGAACTGAAAAAAATGAAAATTCCCTATCTTAAAGAAAAAGGAAAAAGGGATTGTCGAAGGTTATGAGGATAACATCCAAATAATATATAGGCATGCTATAAATTATATACATGATTTGGAAAACGAGAATGATCATTTATTTGAATTCCTTAATACATGCCTTTGAAGAGAATTGGCTTCTAAAACATTTTCATCATATCAAAATAGTATTAAGTTCCATCAATATGGGGAAGGAATTTTATAGATCCTATATGTTCAAGGTAAATCAAGAGAATAAGAGGCCTTCTGATATCCATGAAAAAGGTAAAGCATCAAAGAAGAATAGTGGAATAAATAAATTTAAATTATTCAAAAAATGTGGAAAGAATAATTCTAGGAAATTCTTGAAAGGCACATGAGTTTATTATAAGCTCAGACAAAAGGGCAGTATAGAAAATGAATGCAAGGGGAAGAAAAATATCAATGATGTTCATTTCTTAAACTCTAAATAAATAGGTAATTATTCAAATCAATGTCATAAGTTTTAGATGAATCTACCATAGAAGAGGCCAAGATGAGATGTCCAAGCTTATGTGATCACCACAAATGAATTATAAATACCCAATGAAGTAGTGAAAGGTACATCAATCATATATTCCAATTTATCCATTGAATTATTTGATTCTAGATTATCACACTCTTTTATATCTACCCAGTTTTCTTAAAAAACTATACATTTACATTCTGATTTAATAAGGTATTTTTTAGTAAAAACTATTAAGGGAAGTCTTAATACAACAAATTTTTTTCAAGAAGTTCCAATTATGACAAATAAATATGCTTTATTGGATAACCTTAGCATCATAACTATGTTTGAATTTGATATAATCCTTAGTATGGTCTGTATTTAAAAATATGATGTGAAAATTTATTTCAAGAAGAATAAAATTATGGTTTGTGAGGAAGATATAGAATTACCTATCTTTATAGAATAATTTTTTTCATATAATTATTATCTTGATGAACCTATTAGCTCTACTAAGTGAAATTATTGGGGAGGAATAGGAAACAAAATATAGGGATGAGTAATGTAATCTTAAAATTGATTATGTACCAATTGTATGAGAATAAATTTATGTATTTACTGAGGAATTACATGGATACCCCCCAAAACACGAATTTGAGTTTACTATTTAATTAATCAATTATTGAAGACAAATATCAAATACTCCATATTGAATGAAAATTGTGGAATTTTTGGAGTTGAAGAAAAAACTAGAGGAGTTGAGTACTAAGGGATTTATTCTCCCTTATGTTTCCCAATGTAGAGCCCATATTCTATTTGTTAAGAAGAAATATGGATCTATGGGGATATGAATAGACTATAGGGAAATCAATTATATTACAATAAATAACTTGTATCCTTTGCCTCTAATTGATGATTTTTTTATAAAATTTATAGAGTTTAATATTTTTCAAAGATTGACATTCGTTATGGGTATTATCAATTATGAGTAAAGAAAGATGATATTCCAAAGACAGATTTTTGAATGAGGTATAGACATTATGAGTTTACAGTAATGCCTTTTGGATTGACAAATGCACCCTTAGTTTTCATGGATCTAATGAATAGATGATTCCCTTAATATCTTGATGATTTTTTATAGTATTCATTGATGATATTATGATGTATTATAAAATATTTGAAGACCATGAGAATCACTTATGAATCATTCTTAAGGCTATCAAAAAGAAATATTAATATAGAAAATTTAGCATGTGTGAATTATGGCTTTAAGAAACTTATTTTCTTGGCCATATTATCTCTAAGGATGGTATCTTAGTTGATCCTATAAAAAAAGGCAATCCATGAATGATCTACACCAACAAACCTAACTAAGGTATGTAGTTTCATTAGTTTAGCAAGAAACTATAGACGTTTCATAAATATTTTTTCTCGATTTGATAACACGCAAACCAAGATCACATATAAAGGTGTTATGTTCATATGGAAAAAATAATTCCAGGAATGTTTTGAATAATTGAAGAAAATTTTAGTCAATGCTCAAATTTTGACTCTACCATCATAAAATGATGGGTTTGAGATATAATGCGATGAATTGAAAAATGGATTGGGTTGTTTCCTTATGAAAATTTAAAAAGTTATTGTACATACATCAATGTAGTTGAAGATTCATTTAAAATATTATCGAACTCATGATATTGAGTCTGAATCCATAATCTTCACATTGAAGATATTTAAACACTATATATATGGTAAAATATCTAAGATATATATAGTTAATTATATTTTGAAATACATCTATACACAGAAAGAACAAAAGATGAGGCAAAGATGATGGTTCAAGTTGCTCAATAATTATTATTTCTGAATACTCTAACACGCATGAAAAATTTAATAAGGTAGAAGATCTATTAAGAAGGAAAGATCAAGGACTTATAACCCAAATGAGAATTGAGAAATATCCTATGTTCATGGATTTAGTAGTGATGGATTTGAGAATTGTTAAGGATGGGGAAATATAACCCTTTTTTAAAACTATTTCAAAACCATATCTATTAAAAATGCTAAAAATATATCAATCTGATAATGAGAATTTTTAAAATAAAATTAAATCTGTTAAAGATAGAAGATTGAAAAACATTATAAATGATGATGGAATTATGAAATTATGAAAGATGTTATGTGTTCGATTAATACCTGATATAAAAATGGAACTATTATATGATGGATATAGGTTAAATCTATTTATTCATTTTGGTAGTACCAATATTTATAGAGATCTAAAGAAAAATTTCGGTGGGATAATATGAAGCGAGAAATTGCTGACTATGTGTTAAGATGTCTAGTTTTTTAACATGTTAAGGCTAATACAAAGCATCTTAGAAGATTCATGCAACCTCTACCTACTACTATGTCGACAAGGGATGAAATTATGATGGAATTTATCACTTGATTTCCAAATACCCCCAGAAATAATGATACAATATGGGTTATTGTTGATCTCCTTACAAAATCAGCACATTTTCTTGCTATAAAATAATATTTAACCTTTGAGTTCCTAGAATGAATCTATATTAATGGTGTTTAAAGACATCATGGGGAACCTCTATTTATTTTTCCTAATCTAGATCTCAATTTTATATCAAAATTTTGGAAGAGAATTCAGAAGGATTTGGACACTGAGCTTCATTTGAGTACTATTAATCTCCCTCAAACAGAAGGACAATCTGACAGGACTATTCAAACATTGGAATACATGTTGAGATAATTATCACTTGACTTTCAAGATATGTGGGATAATTATTTACCTATGGTATAGTTTTCCTATAATAAGAACTTCCATTCTATTTTTTAAGTGGATTCATGTGAGGAATTATATATCAGCAGATTCTATACTCCAACTTGTTGGGATGATGTTTATGAGTGAAAACTTATAATACCAGAACATATTAAAGATACAATGACAAAGGTAAATGACTATTCCGGTTCATATTAAAGCTTCTCAATGTAGGAAAAATATGTATGCTGAAAACTGGATAAATAATTTGTAATTTCAGGTGGGGGTCATGTATTTAAAAATTTATCTTTAGGAAAGGGTGTCATAAGGTTTGGAAAGGAAGGGAAATTAATCCCTTGTATATCAGACCATTATAAATTTTAAAAGGAATTATAGATTTATCTTACTAATTAGGAATGCCAACAAGTCTCTCCAAATTTCATGTTGTGTTCCACATATCATTATTAAAGAAGTATATTCCAGACCCAACACATATACTCATCTATAATTAAATAGAGTTGGAACCTAATTTTATTGACTATGAGGATCCTATTAATATTATGGAATGTACAGAGAAATATTTGAGAAATTGGATGACTTGACAGATAAAAGTTCTTTAGAGAAACCATAAAATTAAAGAATAAATGTAGGAACCTGGGGATATTATAAAGAATAACCACCCTCATTTGTTTAGAAGGAAAAATTAATGAAAAATTTCAAGGATGAATTTTGTAAAGGAGGGAAGAATATAACACCACAATATTCTATGGTATGCATATTCTTAAATAAATTCAATTTATTCGATTTCTTACATTGCACCCAACATCGAACCTAAACAACCTGTGATTTAATATTAAATATAAACATAACCATTGGAATAATACTTTGAATTTTAGTAATAATAATGTGACTGTTAGAATAATAACCTCACCTGTGAAAGTATAAATAAAATATAGGTATCTCAAAACTGGAAATATGATATATTTATATCATGGAATAAGTAAATAAATGATTTAAAAATATTAAATTAAGTGCTGATATTTTTTTGAAACATTAATGTTTATTTATAATTTTATAATTAACATAATGATTTATAAGATTTTTTTTCATAAAATATTTTCATAAATAACTTTCTTTATTATAATTATAATATAATTTTATGAGACCATGATTAATTTTTTCAAAGTGTTATAAAATTTGTTATAATATTAAAATTGGTTTTTTGAATAATGATTATTACAATTAAAAATTAAATTTCACATATTGATAAAATTATTTTCATAAAATTTAGTAATTTTTTTAAAATATACATGTTGAAAAATGGATAGGGTAATTTTTTTATTTTTCTAAAATAGTGGAATTTTTGGTGAATAATGAATTATCATAATTTAAAGTATTTAACATTATAAGTAAATAAATGAATTATTGAATTTTGAATGATGTATGGATGAGGTAAGGACTCATTAGTTAAAAATCAAATTCTATTGCTATAATATTTTGTCATGGCAATCAACAATATTGATAGTCATAATCCAAAAAAATAAACTAATGAATAAATTAATCAAAAACACCCCTCTCCTCTCCCTATAAATACCACCCTCACCGAACCTCACCACCCCTTACCCTCAAACCGTCTAAGCATTTAATATTTTATAAATTATACCTAATTTTATTAAAATGATTTTTAACCATGTCCAATACATGTATTTATTACCAAAATACCAAATCCATGTGTCTTAAGGAGGTTCCTAGGAAGACAACATTCAAGAGGTAAAATCCCCTTTCTTTCTCTTTTATTTCCATTTATTTTCTTACTCTATCCTCACATCCCATATCCAAAGTGGAATGGTAACTCTAGTATCATATATATACTATGATTTTATTATGTTAATGTAATATCCATCATTAAATCTCTTATATCCTAAATTAATTCTAAAAATGAAAACATCATCTATGACATGTCGATTCACCGCCTTCATGGATGATGTGTTTTTATTTTCAATTACCGCCCTCAAAGATATTCATAAAAACATTTGTATGGTTAAATAATATTTTAATATACATAATATAAGTTATATCATGTTATGTAACCAACATATAAACATGGTATTAAATAAAATGATTCATGTTTTGATGGTCGTAAAAACCAACAATAATAAATTAAAACATTTTTATCAACACTTTATCTAATGATTCAAACTAATACCATATAAAAAATTATACATGACACCATTTTAACATTTTTAGGTGCATTAATACTAAATAATTTTAATTATGAATTCTTTATTCCACTTCAAGAATAACTATCATAATTATACTTAAGGGATTTGACCATAAAACATGAAACAAACGCTCTCAAAACAAAAACAATTACACATTAAAAATCATTGAAATGGCCATAAATGAACTTACTAAAATTATAATAAATAAAATATATGTTAAATAGGTTTATAATTAAGTAATTAATGAATCTAATTTTATTGTCTAGGACATTATGTACAAGGGCAGAACATTTTTAGACATAGGATAATGGGTTTCTGATCTTAATTTTATTTTGGTGAGATATGCTTTATTCCCCACATATTTCTTGTCTAAGATGTATATATACTTCCATTTTAATATATTAAATCATGAATATATTTATATTCATGTTATTCAATGTTTCATTTTGTGATTATTAATTTTATGGGGCATACGATTTGATTGATTATAAGTTGTAAGGGTTTCCATCTCACTTAAATTTATATAAGACATATGCCATATTCATCACTTATTACCTTTGTCTATTGCCCCTTTTATTTATGATCATTAATAATTGATGATTTCATTAAATATCCATATTTATTTAAACATTTATATGGTTATTTTATAATCCATATCCCATTCTTGCATAGAATTTTTACTTTGAATGTTGTTTTAACTAGGGAAATGTTGATAAATATGTATCTTATACTTGATACATATATTTTAATAAGGAATATTGTTCATGAATTAAATATATGTATAAAGAATTATTTTTTAGTTGCATTTATGGGTGGGGACCAACATTATTTATCCCCTCTATTCATCGATAGATCTCATATGACAAAAAACTTGTGAAAACCCCTCCACGTTTCATTCCATCCAGAATAAGAGAAGTTTCTACCCATAGATTTAAACCATATTTTGAAAGGTATTTACACCAGTGGTTCCGGTTCTAAATACATGAAATTCAATAATTTTGAATTTTCATCATTCAGTAATCAACGATTATTATCCATGATATTTTCACTTCAAAATATCTATGGATGCATTTTCATTTTTAGTTTATTGATTAAATGGAATGTGTTTTATGATATTTTTTTGACTTATTAATTTTGCCTATTTGATTATTATTAAATTATTACTGAATCATGTTTCAGCTATATGTAACCCTTACTATGAATTTGAGCTCACCCTTTTATGTATTTTCCTTCCCCAGGTTATGAAGATGAAATCTTTGAATAAGTGTCAAGGAAGAAGTTTATTTTAATTTGTTATGTTTTTCATTTAATTACCTATGTAACGAGAGAACCATGTATGTATCTAGTTCTTAAATACGACTAAAATGATCAATAATTGGTGATGTGATATCTTTTATCTATTCCATTCTTATAAAATAACCATCTAATCTGGGCTACTAGGGTCATTGTTATTATAATTGAGGTTATGCAAGCTTACAAATGGAAGAACCCGATCTTGAGTAATCAGGATCTACACTAAAGATGACCAAGGATGAGGTGATAATATTGGTGAATCCAAAACCAAATCAGATGGCTCAAACTCGATGAACCAATATTCAACAAGGATATAAATAACAACCAAAACAAAGCCTCTTATACCAGATCCTCATTATCGTAGTTAATGATTTTTATTTGAGGAGACTCTTGTTCAAACAAGATCTGTTTGAACCGAAGCTGAATAATTTGGATACGATAAATCCATACCTATGAATTTTGAGATCTAGAATAATAACCATCATCAATTAATCATTGCTACTATGAAAATTGATCTCACCCCACTAAAGGATGAGATACTTCCTTTATGAAGAAACTATGAGACACCTCCACTATTCCATGTTTCATGAAGAAACTTTGAAATCGATCCCCCATCACTATTGATTTTTTAGAGTTGACTCAAATTGAGCTCGATCTTTTACCGAAGTGAGGCCAAAATAAACTAGTTCATCCAAATAAACTATATTGAAGATCTATTCAAGTCTGTGT
Organism: Viscum album; assembly: GCA_963277665.1. NCBI lineage: Eukaryota > Viridiplantae > Streptophyta > Magnoliopsida > Santalales > Viscaceae > Viscum > Viscum album. The sequence continues at coordinate 659,689,366 of OY728138.1, forward strand.
TTTTGATGTTGAAGAAGATAAAAGTCTTGATGTTTGAAAAAATATTCCCATGCTTGAAGAATCCACCGAGCTTGCAGCTGATTCACAATGCCTTTGATGTTGGGTATTTTTTTCATGAATGAGTTTGGGTTTCATTTAATTTTAAAGATAATTTGAGTTCTAATATCAATGATGAGGAAGAAAGTTGAGTCTTTCATGCTCGAGAACTATCTGTGATGAATTATGGTGTTTTTTTTTTCAGGATGAAGGATCAAAAGTATGAAATAAAAACATAGGAAAATTTAGTGAGTTTAAAATTTTCATTGTTGAACTACATTTGTTTGTATGATGTTTTATTTTAGAATAGATTTTTTTAGAAGATGATTTTCTTGACTTGGAAAACATGTGAGAAAAATTATGAAAAATGTTGTCTTGGAAGTGATTTTAATTACATAGGGGTAATTTTGGAAAGTTAAAAAAATAATGTTTGTGAAAATTTTTCTTAAAAAATATCAAAATATTATTCTGGGAAGAGAGAATGAAGAGGTTATATTCTTGATTAATTCTAGATGAGAGTTGATAGAAGACAGCTGACAATATGACATATTTTATATCAACTGGAGTAGAGCGACCAAGGACACAATTGGAAGATATTTTTTTGATCTCAAAGAAGGCATGTTTCTGATAAAAATGATGAAGATATAAGGCTGATCGCATTTCGTAGAAATGATTAGATAATTCTTCAGTCACTAATCCTTGTTATTTATTTTGGTGAATTCATTCTATTATTTTTATATTTTCTTTTAAACTATAATTTTCTCCAGATATATAATTGTTAGATAATCGATTGATGTTTGATAATACATTTTCCATCATTTATTTTCATTTCTCATTCCATTATTTGATAAATTAATTGTCTATTGGTGTGTATTATTCATAGGGAGAGGACTGGTAGGTCATTCCATTTTGGATTTAGTTGTTCGATTCTCGTTTTCAAATCTTCTCAATTCTGAATTGATAATTGTGAGAACAGTGATTCGAATCTGTCAAAGTGTTTAGTGATTATTGACTAAATTGACCATATCATGATGAAAGGAGGTAAATTAATAATATCTCAATTATTTTATTTTACTTTTCAAACTTAATTTGGATACACCATTTAGAGATTTTGAATTCTATGATAAGAGATTTTATAGAGAGAAATCATTTCAACGAAATGAATATTGGATGAATAGGGAGAATCACTAAGAAATTACAACATTCCATTTCTATATTATCTTCACTTTTCATACACTTATGTATTTTTGTTGGATGTTTTCATGTTTTCTAGTTTATGAATTAGTTTATTTCCATTTTTCCTTAGAAATCCCATTTATAAATAGAATTTATAGTTAATAATTATAAAATTCACGAATGATAAGATCCTTAAATGAAGGATCATTGGGATACAACCATGGTTGTGGCCATATTTCAGTATTTAGGATATACAAATATTTTAATTATGAGGTAAATAAAGAAACAATATAAAATCCTCTAATCAATTGGCGTCGTTTTTGGGGAGGCTTTCAGAGAGTTAAAAGAAGTAGCAAACTCAAAAACAAACAAAAAAAAAACTAAAAAACAACAAGAAAAAAAATGTATTTTGACCCAAAATTGGATAATTCTATAAGATATTTTTTCTTATAGTACTAAAAATATTTTCAATGCATTAAAAATATGAATTCAAAACAATGTTGAAATAATTGGGAGAATATTTAAATCCATGAGTCTTAGAAGCCTTTATCAAGAAAATGCATGAATTCACAAATTTTTTTGACTGAGTTCCATGTAGGATATATTTACATTTCAAATTGAAATGAAGACATTCAAGAGGTTTAGGTATAACTTAATGAACATTCACTTCCTAATATGATTTATTTTCCTGTAATCATGAAATATGAATAAGGGATGCCAACCATTTTGCTTCAAGGGGATTTAAATATTTTTAACCTTTATTGATTATATATTTTTGAACATGATATTTCAAATAAATATCATTGTTATTTCACTATATATATGAGACCCTATTCCCTGGAAGAGTACTATTTGGAAGTTATTGTTAATGAAGGTTTAATATATAAAGAAGTCACTGTGAGATGTAGTTGGAGGAGGATCTCAAGATAGTCTATATGAAAGATATTTGAATATGGAAATCAATTAGGAGGTTTTCCAGTTAAGATAAAAGATGAAAATCTTCCTTCTTATAAGGATATACCTAAAATACATAAAGCTACTTGTGGACACATTTCCCCTAAATAAGTAGAAGAGGTAGCCCTAATATAATTTTTTTGGCCACAACTAACTGGTTTAACCATAACATGAGGTGGATAGAAACACTATTTTATTTCAAAGGGGACACCCATAAATAAGTAAAGCTACAAAAATATGGGAAATATAATATGTGTATGTTCTTATCACAAAAACCCCATCCAAATTTTGATGGGGGATGAACAACATGTTTCCATGTTTTGGATAGTTTAAAAAACAATAACTCTCTGGGGGTATAAACCATGATTTATTTTCCCATTACTTTATTTTATTTTAAATTTTAGTTCTTGTTTTTTAATTATAATTAACAATTGTAGTGTGTTAATTATCCTTATAGAAAATAAATTGGATATGATCTTTATACATAACATTCCAAGGTTTTCTGTTATCTTCAACATTCATTGATTCAACATATGAAGCCCACTAGGGGTTTCTATCTAACATTTTGAAAAGATACTTTACAATTTCTATGATCAAACAGAGCTACTAGCCAAATAATATTGGATCAAACCCTTAAAATCATTAACATTGGTTGTATTCTTTTTTGAATGATAATTTTTCAGTGGTCTAATGATAATATGATTTCATTTTTAGCAGTTTTCAAGTTAACTATAGGATATTCATTAAAGAGTAGAAGGGGTGTATTTGAATCCATGTAGACAAGAATAAAGCTTCTAATTCAGGGATTTTTCTTAGTTTAAAATTACAATAACTTTTATATTCATTTTAAATATTCTTCTACTATCGATTTTGTCTCTTAATTACTTTGAAAAAATAATTTTGTTAATAAAATTCATGCTGAAATTATTGCTGAAATTTGAAGGTTGTTGTTATTAAAGTGGTTATTTTTTAGATTATGTATTAGTGATGATTATTATTTTCTTTTTTGGAAGTGTTTCTGCACACTTTCTTGAAATACACTAATGTAAAAAACTTATCTTTGAGATAAAAATGTTTAAGTGGTAACCAATAGTTAAACATTTGTGCATGTTGTGGGTTTTATTTTTATGCTGTGTGGAAAAACTATATTGAAATTTATTTTAACTCTCGGTATATGAATCTTATCTACTAAATTTAGAAAATCTTTTTGAAATTTTTATTTCAATTTATATGTTCTCTCCACCTTAGATTCAATATTGAGGAAAATGTTTAGATATAGTGTGGGGAAGAGTGTATTAAATGTTCTAAACTATATCTCTATGTGATCCCATTGAAAACCACTATTTTTTCGAAATTTACTGTATTTCATGTTAGAATGAATTATTTTTAGTTATTTTCAATTTTTATTAAGTTCAAATGTTGTGTAATCTCTTTAAGGAGGTTAATTATATATCAACCCTTAGATATAGTTGAGTAAAACAATTTTCATTTCCTTCTTGTAAAGTGAATGATTTTGGTAACACATTTGTTAAATTTTGTATAATTATCATTGTATTTTAATTTTTAAATTGGATTAAAACTCATAAGGTATGATTGAAATGAATTAAAAAAATGAAAATCCTAATCCCTGTTGAACTTATTCTTTTATTCTAAAAGATGGTGAATGAGTTATTTCTACTCATTTTTGTATTTTTATTGATCTAGGAATGGGGTTTGTATTCTTAGAAACTTAATTTTAATCTATTTTCACTTCATGTTTTGACTTTATAATACTGCTTTTGGGATATTCTAACTTTTAGGTCTATTGAGGCAGGGAAACATGAAATTGTTTCTTGGTTCACATATTTATTAGTCGATTGCTGATATAAGTGAAGTTGATGTAGTGGTATGACCCAAATCCATTAGATTCATTAATATTCAGAGAGGTGTGTATGATGAAATTTATATTTTCCCTCTCATTCAATTTATAGATGGTGTATGTTAATTACACCTCATGTATAAACTGATATTTCCATTTTGATTAATAAATTTATTGAGGGATAGGGGTTGGGACACTAACTCGTATCCCATATCATTTTAGTAATTTATGTGAGTTAGTTCTCCTGGATGTAAAGATAATTTTTGCCTTTTAGTTGAATGAAAGTTGAATTGGGTTTGATCTTAATTCAAAATTTCAAGGCAAACATTTTTTTGTAAAACAAGAGTTAGTTTTTCACTAGAAAATAATACATAATTTCTTGATGGTAAAATATGTTCATTTCTTAACGGAATATGAAGGGATAAATCATTTTTCAAACTGATGTTTTGTTTCCTTACTGTATCTAATGATTGAGATTCATTACCTTCCACTAAATTTGGATCATTATTTTCTTGAGGACAAGAAAGATCTTAGTTTAGAAGAATTTATGTGGTGATACTTTGATATAATTTGGAAACATAAATTCTTTAATTTTATTATGTTTTTGTTGTTAAAATAATTTTTTAATTAGCAAATTTATTTTTGTGTTATTTTGGTGTTTAAATAATAAAACTGTTAAAATAAATATTTTAGTTTTTTATTTTTTAATTATATTTTGGTTTAACTTTAAATTTATTATTTATTTCTTATGTTTATATTAAAATATTATTTTAACATAATTTTTTTAATTTTATGTTCTATTAATTTAAATTATATTTATTTTTTATTTGATTAATTAGTTTTATTTTGGATTTTGATTTAATTTATTTAAATAATTTAATAATTATAATAATTCAATTTAATTTTTTTTTATTTTATAAATATTATAATTTATTTATTCTTATAACTAATTAATCATTTAATCATTTTTATCCATTTTTATAATTTATTCTAATAATATAGACTTTTAACAAAATATGCATTTTACTTTTTTTATTTAAGTATTTTGTTTCTTTATTAATTATTTAACAAATGGAATTTGATTTTAATTTTATTTATTTTTTCTGAATTTTAATTTTGGTGTTTCTCAAGGATCCAACATTTATTTTCTAGAATTTGGAATCAATTATGTATCTCTTTGCTAGACTGCTCTATATAGCTTGGCAATTTTACAGACTACTGTAGACATTTTCCACAGAGGGGTTTATTCGAATAAGTGAATGAGGTCATGATAGCCTATAAGAAGAAGAACTCGACCTCGAGGAATCAGGATCTATGTTACAAATGAACAAGGCCGAGGTGTGAGACCATTGAATCTACTACGAAAGACGATACATCAAACCTAAAAAGCTAGTTCATGTTGGAGATAGAGACCAACAATGAAGCTAAGATGTTGCTATTAGATTCTCACCACCACTGTTAAAGCTCATTGTTTGAGGAGATTCATGTTCAAACCAGATCTATTCAAATAGAAGCAGATGAATCTAACCATGATAAATACAGATTTGTGAAGATTGAAATTTTGATTGACCACCACCATCGATGAATTATCTCCACTATGCTGACCGAGCTCATAGCTCCAAAGGTCGAGCTACTTCCCCATTGAAATAACTATGAGCCATCACTGTAGAGACCCGAATCTTGACGTACATGGAAATTACATTACTTTTGCGGAATACTTAGTACATAACAAAAAAACACACACATGGACCGTAATAGTTTAGTGTCTTTGGAAACTCAGAATATAATCATCTAATCGTGGTGAATGATCTTCAACATCTCCCATAAAGATCTTCTTTTTTTCTAAACCTAAATCCTTTCTTTATGTCCTGGGGAAAATAAAACATAAAAGGGTGAGCTCAAATGCTCAATAAGGGTAAACAAAATAAATATCAATCACGTCATATTCATAAGAACATATCTTTTGGAGATCTTAACCTGCAAAAGAGATCATAAATTTCATAACATGGGATAAATCATAGTAATGAAATGTAATCCCAATAATCATAACTTAAAACATGAATTTTTTTGGCATGCACACATAATCATAGATAATCGTTTCTTATTAGTCAAGACTCATTGCCAAGACTATCTTAGTGGACAAAGTCCATTTCTGAACCGAGTTCACTCCTCGTTTCAGTCCTGTTTCACTGAACTGGTATAACCTACCGTTCCAGCCATGTCTATCTCATGAGATATAAAATCTTTACCCAATGCATTGGAGAGATGTATAGGACACACCCATTCTTATGTATAGGACACACCCATTCTTATGTGTTCCACAAAAATCATAAATCATACATCATTGCATAACCCATGTAGTAAAAATGGGATTCTTAAAAAAAATGGCATCATAAAACAATTCATATAAGATAAAGGAATTCATAAAAAAATTTCCATCACAACAAAATCAAATCCATGTAATAATATGGATAGAAACAGAACCCTATATTATCTTATATGGAAAATAAATTTGATAAAACACTTGAACTCCATTCTTGAGGAAAATATCCTTTCTACTTCAAAAACACATTTCCTTTCTTAACATGTCATAAAATTCTAAAATAAGAGAAGTTGATTAAAAATAAACTTGAAAACTTGTAAAGGAAGCTTCTTGGAAATAATGTTTTAAAAATCCATTCATGCCGTATAAGTTAAAAAAACATTCTTCTCGTACTTTTGTCGGAAAAGTCAAAAAGTACCTCGTATGAAAAACGACAAAAGATTCCTTTCATATCTTTTACTAAAAACTCATCGAAGGAAAAAATTGGATATAAACTATTGTAGAAGGATATAAATATTACATATTGAGGAAACATGGATGTAGATGATAAAATACACCCCAGTAAATGCCAAAGTATAAACAATCTCGGATAAAAATGAGATTGTGATATTTCCCTTACCTTAGGTCTGATTTGCTTCGTAAGTGTCCAATCCTCCTGTATAATGATTTAAAAAATGTTATTGACTTATTCCATAATCATACATACTGTTATGATATCATATATGGTCATACTCTTAGCTTATTATTAGTAATATTTCATTACTACTTGTTATTCGGGTGTTTATTACTTTTTTGTTCTTATGCGTGTTTGTCGAATAAATTCTTATTCTTCTATTTAGGATATAGATGACTCATTTACATAATGGTATTATTATAATATATATCATATTCATTCATCCAATTCATTTATATAATCATTATGCAATGAAGATCATGTAGAACGAATCACATAACATCGTGGAGACGGTATTCCGTATGTACGCTCGAGCGATGATATCATTCCCATGATCGTGGAATTGTATTGGAGTGTATGTATACTATTTCAGAATCAATATCACTTTTTAATAGTCATATATAGTCATTATTTACACCATTATACCCATCCAAGTAAGGTGGTGGTGGAAAATAGATTACACCACGGCGTGTAGACGATATTTCGTACATACGCACGCGCGGTGATTTCTTTTTCCGTAGGATAGATAGATGGTGAAATAGAGTTTTTTCATACTTATAATAAATTATCAGTATGTGAGTGATACTTATTTCATTACTTCATAATTAAACAACTAAAGAAGAATAAGTGGAAGAAGAAATAAAGATGAAAGAATCGGTAACGGACATTACCTCTTCTTTGAAGCGCCTCTTTGAGATCTCCTTTTAGGGAACTAAAATTGGTCTTTGAGGAAGACCAGAACCTCTAGGATGTTTCTAGGGAAGTGGAGAAGATAATTTGTCAGGGTTTGTCCAAGCTTGAAGGCTAAAAGTGGTGTGAGGAAGAGAGGGAGTGGGTGCCCTTTTATAAGGGAGGAGAGGGGCACCATTGGAATAACCAAAAATATTATTTTATTATAAAGTCAAATTCGGTTTTAAATAGCTCTAAATTGATTTATTTAGAAGCCAACGTGAGGATGGTTCGACATCCTTTCATCCAATATAATTTAGAAAAGTTAGGTTCCTATTTTAACCTTATCATTTATATTTAACTTTAAGTTAGATAATTTTTACTTTTACCGTGTCTTCTTGTTTTATTACACTATAAGGTTAATAAACTTACTATATCAAGCCAAAAGAACCCCAAGTTGTTTATTATTAACATATATAACCTTATCTAAGTACTTTTGCAGAAACATATATTTTTAGGAATAAAATAACAATTAATAATATAATATTTGTTTTAAAAACTATTTTATGTCAATTTTGACACTATTTAGTAATTGATTTTTGTGAAAATTATAACAGAATTATTAGTTAGAAAAAAGTTAATTAAATCAATAATAACATTTCCTATTAACCTATAAAATTAGTGTAATTCATAAAAAGTCTTAAATTACATTTATTTGGGTATTTATAACATCAATTATGTCAATATTTCATTAATAAGACAATTACTGCATCATCTTTGTGTCAAAATAAATGATAATTATTTAATCCCTAAAAAATTTAAATAAATTCTTATGATGTAGATAATTATATTATATTTCTGGAGACTATTAATTTGTTAAGTTTCATGAAGTGTATCACTAAATTAAAATTATTATACTTATAAAATTTAAGAAAGCGACATGCTGTCACATTCTTTGGTTTTAATAATAATTAAATACTTTTCATGGACAAAAGTCCATTTAATGAAACTAATCAGACCCTTAGGTGATATGGGTCGACTTTTAGTCATCCAATAGGATTTTTACATGCGTTAGGGAAATTTTATAATATTATATTTACCCTTAATTACCCGATTTACCTTTAACTATGGTAAATAAAATTTACCGTAGTTACTATTCATAATTCCCAAAAATAAAAAGTAGCTCATTAACATAATTTGGATCCACTGATTCCAAATATGGAATCCATTTTTCCAAATTCAATACACAAAAGTTGCATAAATTAAATTAAAATTAATCTCGTTGTCGAAAGAAAACGGGTTTTTCTTTAAAACATTGCAAAAGACTGAATTGATTTATCCTACGAATTCAAGGTAGAATCAATGCTAATGACATAAATTATATTAAATGGTAAAAATATATTCTATTTATACTTTAAAACCATTCAATATTATAATTTAACCATATAAATTATTGCGTTGAAAAAAGTTGTTTTTAATTAAAATATAGCGTGTTTTTACTATTGATCAAAATATGAAAGTTACCAGAATAATATGAAAAATTTATCCAAAGTAAATTGTTATTTCATGATTCCAAATAAGAATTTTATTTTTTCAAATTGAACTTATAAACATGTCAAAAACTATATTTAAAGTGGGTGCGCCATCAAAAGGCGGCAAAACTGCATTTTTTGAAAAATACTTATTTTACCCGAAAAATTTATTTTGTTCTTATACCGTGTTTTAGAAAATTTGTAAGACAGATAATAATGTTATAAGATTCAAAATTTAGTTAATACTATTCATAACGGCTAGTTCATAATAATATTATAATAATATATCATTGTTTAGTAAAACCCGGTATTGCGTAAAACACACGCTATCGAGGAAGGTCGCGATTGCGTGTAATGCAAGCCAAGTCAGGGTTTCGTGCTGTGCAAGAATCCTTCGTTGTTTCGTATATCATAATCCAACCATATTTCATTTATACATTGAATATATATATATATATACTCAATGTTTCATAGAATAACTATTATCAAAATTGTGCGTAACACGATCCAAGAATAGTGTTGCGTATACTGCAAGCTAATACGGTGTTGCATATAGCGCAAGGTAATCTTGGTGTAGCATACAACACAAGACATTAATGAAATTAAAAGAATATTTTTCATAAAATCTCGGAGTGTTACATTCTACCCCCCTTAAAATTAATTTCACCCTCGAAATTCGTCGGGGTTATAAATAGTTTACTATTCGAAAGTTTCTTTAATAGAAACCCACATCATAAAAAGGAATACCAAAACCAATATTTTTAAACAAAAGTTTGAAATGTAACGGTTACCCAAATAAACTAATCACCGGGTTTCTACATAGGTGAAAATATAGATATGGAAGAGAAATCTAATCATCATTTTCAGATGGAGAGTGGTAGAGATCATGGCTATGGAAAAGCCAGCAATCACAAAGCCATAAATTTGTGATGATCTAAGGTACCATCTGATTCATCAGATATAAGAGCACTAGGACAACATTTTTGGTTTTCAAGATCATTTCCCTAAAGTTGATGAAATTGGAATTAGAAGAAATACTTTCGTGATTTTGGTATAGTCTCACCGTTTGTCGTTATTTGGAAAATTTCCACATCATCTCTTAATGAAATGAAGTTGAATTTTTCATTTGTGATGTGTTAGCAGATCATGTGATAGAATGATGGGTCATTCCATCTGTCTCAAACAAAAGGTTAGAAAATTTATCAAAAAATACATAAGTCCATCTATAGTGAGATTAATCATATATGGTTCCTAAAATGAACTTATACTTCATATATCATACCTCTTAATAAAATAAAACTAGTGTCTACTAACCAGGGACTTCCTATAGGCCAGTGGTAGGCGATAAAGGCCAGTCGCACTTCGGTTGTGGGTTCGATTCCTACGACCTTGTCCGACGCGATGGGCTATCGCCCTTCCTGCAGGTTGTCCTTTTTCTAAAACTATATTACTATAAGATCCCATCAATAATATCGAAAAAAACTTCTAACCTTAAACAATACTAACTTATGTTCAACATAATCCATTCCAATCTTTAGGCTTATCCATAATACTGCAGTCCATTCTCATAATATAGTGAAAATGATTACCAGAGATTTAATACCATCATTGATACCCATATATCATAAGATATGTCTTGTTGGTCACATTACAAACATTCAAAGGCCTTAATCATGTATTCTCTTGAATATCCATTGAACCTTAGTGAAAACATGAATGTAGTTAAAAGTTAACACTTTACACATACCAAAATCCTCAAAATTCTATATACTCAAACCATGATATCACTTAGTCCTTATATCAATCATGAGCTCATGAATACTATAAAACATATTAGATTCTCTTTATCCCTTCATTATGTGCATATCATCTGCTTTCAAAAAATATTTCAATCACTTTTCATGTTTACCGATACCATAAAATTATTGAAAACCACAATAGACCAAATCATAAATATTCCAATATTCCACGATACTATATACAACATTATTCTGGAATCCCATTACATAAACACTTAATCATTCCACCACATCGTTGTCATATTCAACATCGCCAATGGTGATCGCATGTGACTTCCCTTTTTCCTTTGCCTTAAGTGGTTGCTCATGTCGATCATCACTAACCCTTGGATTAGGACATTTATTAGCATAATGCCCCATTTCTTTGCACTTGAAACACTGAAGTGTAGTAGGTTCATTTTGTGTATCCCTTCCTTTGTTTCCATCATTAGACATATTCTTCCCATCATTGAGGCATTCAAATGCCCTATGACCTTCCTTTACACATTTGAAACATTTACTTGTCCCTTTAAGACAATCTCCACCATGCTTCTTTCCACACTTTGAGCATAAGGAAACATTCAACTTCTTTTCACCATTATTCTGAGATTTCTCCTTGAACTCCATCTTTCATTTCTTGTCAAAACTATGAGATGGATAAGTAACACCAACTTCCATTTCTACCTTGATAGCACGACGCACAATTTTTTCATAGCTACTAAAGTCTCTTATAGCTAATGCCCTTCGAAGATTTGGTTTGAAGCCACTGAAGAATCGATCAACTTTACTTTCAGGTTGGATGATAAATCCAGATGCATACCTTGCAAGCCTTGTAAAATTAGATTTGTCTATACCAATAGATTCATCATCCTTTTTCTTTAGTTCAAGAAACTCTTTCTCCATCTTTGTTCGAAGAATACGAGGGAAGTACTTATTGAAAAATAAGTTCTTGAACTCGTCCCATTCCATGGACTCAATTTCATCTCTTTGCCTCATATTCTTGATAAGATTCCACCATTGATTAGCTTCACCTTCCAAACGATATACTGCTAAGATGACTTTATCATGTTCAGAACATTGAAGAACTGAAAATATCTTTTCAGTGGTACTGATCCATTGTTCAGTAACAAGTGGATCAGAAGACCCACTGAAAGAAGGTGGGCATTGCCTCATGAAGGACTCAATAGAATATTGCTCCCTTCTCTGCTCATTTGGAAGTCCAGAATGATTCATAGCTTGTGTAAGTATAGCAATAAGATTTTTCTCTCCATCTCCCATATCATTTGTTTGTTCAGGAGGACAATCATTTCATTGTCCATTGCATTGTCCATGTCATTGATCAACACGGTTCCTTCAGGTTCCATCCATCGTCTAAAACCCAAAAATAATAGGGTGAGAGGCAAAAATCATGCTAGGGAAAACAACATAATAAAGGGGGAGTACCTTCAAAATCTAACATCTTAGGTTTAATTCTATGATCTTTAGCGTAATTCTAGTACTATAACCTATACGTATACTTAACCTTAGGGACATCCATAGACATACCTTAGAAATATCTCTAGGGATCTCACTAAAGTTCTCACAACCTAGTTTCCAAAGGTTAACTAAACCTTTCCTCTGATACCAACTGTAGAGACCCGAAGCATGACGTACATGGACATTGCATTACTTTTTTGGAATACTTAGTACATAAAAAAAACACACACACAAGGACCGTAATAGTTTAGTGTCTTTGGAAACTCGGAATATAATATTCTAATCGTGGTGAAAGATCTTCAACATCACCCATAAAGATATTCTTTTTTTATAAACCTAAATCCTTTATTTATGTCCTGGGGAAAAGAAAACATAAAAGGGTGAGATCAAATGCTCAGTAAGGGTAAACAAAAGAAATATCAATCACGTCATATTTATAAGAACATATCTTTTGGAAATCTTAACCTGCAAAAGAGATCATAAATTTCATAACATGGGATAAATAATAGTAGTGAAATGTAATCCCAATAATCATAACTTAAGACATGAAACTTTGTGGCATACACACATAATCATAGAGAATCATTTCTTATTAGTCAAGACTCATTTCCAAGACTATCTTAGTGGACAAAGTCTATTTCTGAACCGAGTTCACTCCTCGTAAGGGGGGTAGAATGTAACACCCCGAGATTTTATGAAAAATATTCTTTTTAATTTCATTAATGTCTTGTGTTGTACGCTAAACCAAAATGATCTTTCACAACATGCATCCTTGACTTGCCTTGCATTACACGCAATCACGACCTTCCTCAATAGCGTGTGTAGTACGCAATACCGAGTTTCACTAAACAACGATATGATATTAAAATATTATTAAAACTACCCGTTATGAATACTAATAACCACTTTTTGAAATTTTGTAAATTTTATTTTTCAAAATGGACTTCATTTCTGGATTCAAAATATCGAAATTAGCTTAGGGTGAAATTTTGGTACTTTTCGGATAACTTTCATTTTCTGATGAATAGTGAAAATAACTAAATTTTAATTAAAAACAACCTTTTTAATAGAAATAATTAATAGTGATAAATTATTAATTTGATTGGTTTTAAAGTATATTTAGAATATATTTTTACAATTTAATACAATGTTGGTTATTGGATGTAATTTCACATTTAAACCAGACATAAACAACTGTCAATCTTTTGATAGTTATTATCTCTTAAGAACACGCTATTTGTTTTGACGACGAGAATTAATTTCTAAATTAATTAATGAAACTAATATGTTTTGAATTTCGTAAAATAGGCATCATTTTTGAATTCATAATATCAAATATAGCTTAGGCCTAATTTTTGGTATTTTTCTGGAAACTTTCATTTTTTGATGAATAGTGAAACCACTAAGTGGTAGTTAAAAAAAATGAATTTTTCATAAAACATAATTTTACCGCTTCTGTGAGTGTAATTTCAAAACTTCGAGAGACACGGTTGATGTCAATAAGTAAAATGTCGTTCAATGAGATGAAAATAATATTTGGTGAAAAGTAACTTTTTACTTTTTTTTCCACAGTTAAAAGTAAATATGGTAATTAAGGGTAAAAATGATATTACTATTACCCTAACACATGTCCTAATTCTATTGGACAAGTGTAATTCGACAAAAAAAAACCTTAGGAATATAATATGACCATTTAGGCCCACTTGGATTAGATTAGGACATTTATTATTAATTTATTTAAAAAAGGGTTAAAATAGTTAAAATCGAAGTTTAATAAGTAACTCATTTTTAATATGGTGTTATACATAAGGTAAATTCGACTATAAATATTCAATAGAAAGATAAAAAGATTTCCTACATAATGGTATTTTATTTGTAATTTTTCGACATTAAATAATTTAATTTATTTATGACACAACGATGATGCAATAATTTCTTATTAATGAAATTTTGACATAATTGATGTTATAAATACCCAAATAAATGTAATTTGAGACTTTTTTTGAATTACACTAATTTTATAGGTTAATATGACATGTTAGTATTGATTTAATTAACTTGGTTCGAGCTAATCATTCTGTTATGATTTTCACAAAAAAACAATTACTAAATAGTGTCAAAATTGACATAAAATAGTTTAAAAAAAATATATTATATTATTAATTATTATTTTATTCCTAAAAATCTAACGTTCGGCCAAATGACTTAGATAAGGTTTTATATATTAATAATAAACAAATTGGGGTTCGTTTGGCTTGATATAGTAAGTTTATTAACCTTATAGTGTAAGAAAACGAAATCACCGCGCGTGTCTTCTTGTTTTCTTACACTATAAGGTTAATAAACTTACTATATCAAGCCAAACGAACCCCAAGTTGTTTATTATTAATATATATAAACTTATATAATCCATTTGGCCGAACCTTAGATTTTACGGAATAAAATAACAATTAATAATATAATATTTGTTTTAAAACTATTTTATGTCAATTTTGACACCATTTAGTAATTGATTTTTGTGAAAATCATAACAGAATGATTAGTTAGAAAAAAGTTAATTAAATCAATAATAACATTTCATATGAACCTATAAAATTAGTGGAATTCATAAAAAGTCTTAAATTACATTTACTTGGGTATTTATTACATCAATTATGTCAATATTTCATTAATAAGACAATTATTGCATCATCTTTGTGTCATAATAAATGATAATTATTTAATCCCTAAAAATTATAAATAAATTCCTATGATGTAGATAATTGTATTATATTTCTGGATACTATTCATGTTCTATGTTTCATGAAGTGTATCACTAAATTAAAATTATTATACTTATAAGATTTAAGAAAGTGACATGTTGTCACATTCTTTGGTTTTAATAATAATTAAATTATTTTCATGGAAAAAAGTCCATTAAATGAATTTAATCCGACCCTTAGGTGATATGGGTCTAATTTTAGTAATCCAATAGGATTTTGACATGTGTTAGGATAATTTTATAATATTATATTTACCCTTAATTACCCGATTTACCTTTAAATATGGTAAATAAAATTTATCGTAGTTACTATTCATAATTCCCAAAAATAAAAAGTAGCTTATTAACATAATTTGGATCCACTGATTCTAAATATGGAATCCATTTTTCCAAATTCAATACACAAAAGTTTCAGAAATTAAATTAAAATTAATCCCGTTGTCGAAAGAAAACGGGTTTTTCTTCAAAACATTGCAAACGATTGAATTGATTTATTCTACGAAATCAAGGTAGAATCAATGATAATGACATAAATTATATTAAATGGTAAAAATATATTCTATTTATACTTTAAAACCATTCAATATTATAATTTAACCATATAAATTATTGTGATGAAAAAAGTTGTTTTTAATTAAAATATAGCGTGTTTTTACTATTTATCAAAATATGAAAGTTACCAGAATAATATGAAAATTTTATCCAAATTAATTTTTTATTTCATGATTCCAAAGAAGAATTTTATTTTGTCAAATTGAACTTATAAACATGTCAAAAACTAGATTTAAAGTGGGTGCGCCATCAAAAGGCGGCAAAACTGCATTTTTTGAAAAATACTTATTTTACCCGAAAAATTTATTTTGTTCTTATACCATTTTTTAGAAAATATATAAGACGAATAATAATGTTATAATATTCAAAATTTAGTTAATACTATTCATAACGGCAGAGTTCATTATAATATTATAATAATATATCGTTGTTTAGTAAAACCGGGTATTGCGTGCAACACACGCTATCGACGAAGGTCGCGATTGCGTGTAATGCAAGCCAAGTCAGGGTTGTGTGCTATGCAAGAATCCTTCATTATTTCGTATAACATAATCCAACCATATTTCATTTATACATTGAATATATATATATATATATATACTCAATGTTGCTTAGAATAACTATTATCAAAATTGTGGGTAACACGATCCAAGAATAGTGTTGCGTATACTGCAAGCTAATACGGTGTTGCGTTTAGCGCAAGGTAATCTTGTAATAGTTTAGTGTCTTTGGAAACTCGGAATATAATCTTCTAATCGTGGTGAAAGATCTTCAACATCTCCCATAAAGATCTTCCTTTTTTTTACCTCAAACCTTTCTTTAGTAAACCATTTATAACCCCGACGAATTTCGAGGGAGAAATTCATTTTAAGGGGGGTAGAATGTAACACCCCGAGGTTTTATGAAAAATATTCTTTTAATTTCATTAATGTCTTGTGTTGTATGCTACACCAAGATTACCTTGCGCTATACGCAACATCGTATTAGCTTGCAGTATACGCAACACTATTCTTGGATCGTGTTACACACAATTTCGATAATAGTTATTCTACGCAACATTGAGTATATATATATATATATTCAATTTATAAATGAAATATGGTTGGATTGTGATATACGAAATAATGAAGGATTCTTGCACAGCATGCAACCCTGACTTGGCTTGCATTACACGCAATCACGACCTTCCTCGATAGCGTGTGTTGTACGCAATACCGGGTTTTACTAAACAACGATATATTATTATAATATTATTATGAACTAGCCTTTATGAATAGTATTAACTAAATTTTAAATCTTATAACATTATTATTCGTCTTACACATTTTCTAAAACATGGTATAAGAACAAAATAAAATTTTCGGGTAAAATAATATTTTTCAAAAAATAGAGTTTTGCCGCCTTTTGATGGCACACCCACTTTAAATATAGTTTTTGACATGTTTATAAGTTCAATTTTACAAAATAAAATTCTTCTTTGGAATCATGAAATAAAAATTTACTTTGGATAAAATTTTCATATTATTCTGGTAACTTTCATATTTTGATTAATAGTAAAAACACACTATATTTTAATTAAAAACAACTTTTTTCATCGCAATAATTTATATGGTTAAATTATAATATTTAATGGTTTTAAAGTATAAATGGAATATATTTTTACCAATTAATATAATTTATGTCATTAGAATTGATTCTACCTTGAATTCGTAGGATAAATCAATTCAATCTTTTGCAATGCTTTAAAGAAAAACCCATTTTCTTTCGACAACGGGATTAATTTTAATTTAATTTCTGAAACTTTTGTGTATTAAATTTGGAAAAATGGATTCCATATTTGGAATCATTGGATCTAAATTATGTTAATAAGCTACTTTTTATTTTTGGGAATTATGAATAGTAACTACGGTAAATTTTATTTACCATAGTTAAAGGTAAATCGGGTAATTAAGGGTAAATATAATATTATAAAATTATCCTAACACATGTCAAAATCCTATTGGATGACTAAAAGTAGACCCATATCACCTAAGGGTCGGATTAGATTCATTTAACAGACTTTTTTCCATGAAAATAATTTAATTATTATTAAAACCAAAGAATGTGACAACATGTCACTTTCTTAAAGCTTATAAGTATAATAATTTTAATTTAGTGATACACTTCATGAAACTTCGAACATGAATAGTCTCCAGAAATCTAATACAATTATCTACATCATAGAAATTTATTTAGAATTTTTAGGGATTAAATAATTATCATTTATTATGACACAAAGATGATGCAGTAATTGTCTTATTAATGAAATATTGACATAATTGATGTTATAAATACCCAAATCAATTTAATTTAAGACTTTTTATTAATTACACTAATTTTATAGGTTAATATGAGATTTAATTATTTATTTAATTAACTTTTTTCGAACTAATCATTCTATTATGATTTTCACAAAAATCAATTACTAAATAGTGTCAAAATTGACATAAAATAGTTCTTGAAACAAATATTATATTATTAATTGTTATTTTATTCATAAAAATCTAAGGTTCGGCCAAATGACTTAGATAAGGTTATATATATTAATAATAAACAACTTGGGGTTCGTTTGGCTTGATATAGTAAGTTTATTAACCTTATAGTGTAAGAAAACAAGAAGACACGGTAAAAGTAAAATTATCTAACTTAAAGTTAAATATAAATGATAAAGCTAAAATAGGAACCTAAACTTGTCTAAATTCTTTTGGATGAACTGAATACTACCCATACCCACCTTAGATTTGATATAAATAAATTTGGAGCTATTTAAAACCGAATTTGGCTTTATAATAAAATAATATTTTTAGTTATTCCAAAGGTGCCCCTCTCCTCCCTTATAAAAGGGAACCCCCTTCCTCTCTTCCTCACACCACTTTGAGCCTTAACGCTCGGCCAAACCCTTCCAAATTATCTTCTCCACATCCCTAGAAACATCCTAGATGTTCTGGTCTTCCTCAAAGACCAATTTTAGTTCCCTAAAAGAAGATCTCAAAGAGGCGCTTCAAAGAAGAGGTAATGTCCGTTACCGATTCTTTCATCTTTATTTCTTCTTCCACTTCTTCTTCTTTAGTTGTTTCATTATGAAGTAATAACATCAGTATAAATCACATACTTATATGTTATTATAAGTATGAAACAACCCTATTTCACCATCTATCCATCCTATGGAAAAAGAAATCACCGCGCGTGCGTACGTACGGAATACCGTCTCCACGCCGTGGTGTAATCTATTTTCCACCACCACCTTACTTGGATGGGTATAATGGTGTAAATAAAGACTATATATGACTATTAAAAAGTGATATTGATTCTGAAATAGTATACATACACTCCAATACAATTCCACGATCATGGGAACGATATCATCGCTCGTGCGTACGTATGGAATACCGTCTCCACGATGTGATGCGATTCGTTCTACATGATCTTCATTGCATAATGATTATATAAATGAATTGAATTAATTAATATGATATATATTACAATAATAACATTATGTAAATGAGGTATCTATAACCTATAGATAAGAATAATAATTTATTCGACAAACACGCATAAGAACAAAAAAGTAATAAACACCCGAATAACAAGTAGTAATGAAATATTACTAATAATAAGCTAAGAATATGACCATATATGATATCATAACAATACGTATGATTCTGGAATAAGTCAATAAAATTATTTAAATCATTATACAGGAGGTTTGGACACTTACGAAGCAAATCGGATCTAAGGTAAGGGAAATATCACAATCTCATTTTTATCCGAGATTGTTTATACTTTGGCATTTACTGGAGTGTATTTTATCATACACATCCATGTTTCCTCAATATGTAATATTTATATCCTTCTACAATAGTTTATAACCAATTTTACCCTTCGGTGAGTATTTAGTAAAAGATATGAAAGGAATATTTTGTCGTTTTTCATACAAGGTACATTTTTACTTTTCCGACAAAAGTACGAGAAGAATGTTTTTTTAACTTATACGGCATGAATGGATTTTTAAAACATTATTTCCAATAAGATTATTTTACAAGTTTTCAAGTTTATTTTTAATCAACTTCTCTTAGTTTAGAATTTTATTACATGTTAAGAAAGGAAAAGTGTTTTTGGAGTAGAAAGGATATTTTCCTCAAGAATAGAGTTCAAGTGTTTTATCAAAATTATTTTCCATATAAGATAATATAGGGTTCTGTTTATATCCCTATTATTACATGCATTTGACTTTGTTGTGATGGAAATAGTTTTATGAATTCCTTTATCTTATATGAATTGTTTTATGATGTCATGTTGTTTAAGAATCCCATTTTTACTACATGGGTTATGCAATGATGTATGATTTATGATTTTTGTGGCACACATAAGAATGGTTTCATTATGAGATGGGTGGGACCTATACCTCCCTCCAATGCATTGGGTAAAGATTTTATATCTCATGATATAGACATGGCTGGAACAGTAGGTTATACCGGTTCAGTGAAAGAGGACTCAAACGAGGGTGACTCGGTTCAGAAATGGACTTTGTCTACTAAGATAGTCATGGCAATGAGTCTTGACTAATAAGAAATGATTCTCTATGATTATGTGTGTATCCCACAAAGTTTAATGTTTTAAGTTATGATTATTGGGATTTCATTTCACTACTATGATTTCTCCCATGTTATGAAATTATGCTCTCTTTTGCAGGTTAAGATTTCCAAAATGTTATGTTCTTATGAATATGATGTGATTGATATTTCTTTTGTTTACCCTTAATGATCATTTGAGATCACCCTTTTATGTTTTCTTTTCCCCAGGATATAAAGAAAGGTTTTAGGTAAAAAAAAGGAAGATCTTTATGGGAGATGTTGATGATATTTCACCACGATTAGAAGATTATATTCCGAGTTTCCAAAGACACTAAAATATTATGATCCTTTTGTGTGTGTTTTTGTTATGTACTAAGTATTCCGCAAAATTAATGTAATGTCCATGTACGTCAAGCTTCAGGTCTCTACAGTTGGTATCAGAGTAAAGGTTTAGCTAATCATAGAGAATCATTTCTTATTAGTCAAGACTCATTGCCAAGACTATCTTAGTGGACAAAGTCCATTTCTGAACCGAGTTCGCTCCTCGTTTCAGTCCCGTTTCACTGAACCGGTATAACCTACCGTTCCAGCCATGTCTATCTCATGAGATATAAAATCTTTACCCAATGCATGGGAGGGAGATATAGGTCCCACCCATTTCATAATGAAACCATTCTTATGTGTTCCACTTTAGAGACCTGAAGCTTGACGTACTTGGACATTACATTACTATTGAGGAATACATAGTACATAACAAAAACACACACACAAGGACCGTAATAGTTTAGTGTCTTTGGAAACTCGGAATATAATCTTCTAATCGTGGTGAAAGATCTTCAACATCTCCCATAAAGATCTTCTTTCTTTATAAACCTAAATACTTTCTTTATGTCCTGGGGAAAAGAAAACATAAAATGGTGAGCTCAAATGATCAGTAAGGGTAAACAAAAGAAATATCAATCACGTCATATTCATAAGAACATATCCTTTGGAAATCTTAACCTACAAAAGAGATCATAAATTTCATAACATGGGATAAATCATAGTAGTGAAATGTAATCCCAATAATCATAACTTAAAACATGAAACTTTGTGGCTCACACATATAATCATAGAGAATCATTTCTTATTAGTCAAGACTCATTTCCAAGACTATCTTAGTGTACAAAGTCCATTTCTAAACCGAGTTCACTCCTCATTTCAGTCCTGTTTCACTGAACCGGTATAACCTACCGTTCCAGCCATGTCTATCTCATGAGATATAAAATCTTTACCCAATGCATTGGATGGAGATATAGGTACCACCCATCTCATAATGAAACTATTATTATGTGTGCCACAAAAATCATAAATCATACATCATTACATAACCCATGTAATAAAAATGGAATTTTTAATCATCGTGACATCATAAAACAATTTATATAAGACAAATGAATTCATAAAAATAATTCCATCACAACATAATCAAAATAATGTAATGATAGGGATAGAATCAGAACCCTACATTATCTTAGATGGAAAATAATTTTGATAAAACACTTGAACTCCATTCTTGAGGAAAATATCCTTTCTACTTCAAAAACATTTTTCCTTTCTTAACATTTCATACAATTTTAAACTAAAAGAAGTTGATTAAAAATAAACTTGAAAACCTGTAAAGGAAGCTTCTTAGAAATAATGTTTTAAAAATCCATTCATGCCGTATAAGTTAAAAAAACATTCTTCGTACTTTTGTCGAAAAAGTCAAAAAGTACCTCGTACGAAAAACGACAAAAGATTCCTTTTATATCCTTTACTAAAAACTCACCGAAGGGTAAAATTGGATTTAAACAATTGTAGGTGGATGGAAATAATATTACATATTGAGGAAACATGGATGTGGATGACAAAATACACCCCAGTAAATACTAATGTATAAACAATCTTGGATAAAAACTGAGATTGTGATATTTCCCTTACCTTAGGTCTGATTTACTTTGTAAGTGTCCGAACGTCCTCTTCTTTGAAGTGCTTCTTTGAGACCTCCTTTTAGGGCACTAAAATAGGTATCTGAAGAAGACCAGAACCTCTAGGATGTTTCTAGGGAAGTGGAGAGGAGAAATTGGCAGGGTTTGGCCGATCTTGAAGGCTCAAAGTGGTGTGAGGAAGAGGGGGAGGAGGTGCCCTTTTATAAGGGAGGAGAGGGGCATCTTTGGAGTAACTAAAAATATCATTTTATTATAAAATCAAATTCTGTTTTTAATAGCTCCAAATTGATATATCTCGAAGATATGGTGGGTAAG
Organism: Viscum album; assembly: GCA_963277665.1. NCBI lineage: Eukaryota > Viridiplantae > Streptophyta > Magnoliopsida > Santalales > Viscaceae > Viscum > Viscum album. Next base: position 659,712,052 of record OY728138.1, read on the forward strand.
GGTCGAAATCATCTCATCCAATAGAATTTAGACAAGTTTAGGTATCAATTTTAACCTTATCATTTAGATTTAACTTTAAGTTAGATAATTTAACTTTCACCGTGACTTCTTGTTTTCTTACACTATAAGGTTAATAAACTTACTATATCAAGCCAAAAGAACCCCAAGTTGTTTATTATTAATATATATAACCTTATCTAAGTCATTTGGCCGAACATTAGATTTTTAGGAATAAAATAATAATTAATAATATAATATTTTTTTTAAAACTATTTTATGTCAATTTTGACACTATTTAGTAATTGTTTTTTTGTGAAAATCATAACAGAATGATTAGCTCGAACCAAGTTAATTAAATCAATACTAACATGTCATATTAACCTAGAAAATTAGTGTAATTCAAAAAAAGTCTCAAATTACATTTATTTGGGTATTTATAACATCAATTATGTCAAAATTTCATTAATAAGATAATTATTGCATCATCGTTGTTTCATAAATAAATTAAATTATTTAATGTCGAAAAATTACAAATAAAATACCATTATGTAGGAAATATTTTTATCTTTCTAATGAATATTTATAGTCGAATTTATCTTATGTATAACACCATATTAAAAATGAGTTACTTATTAAACTTCAATTTTAACTATTTTAACCCTTCTTTAAATAAATTAATAATAAATGTCCTAATCTAATCCAAGTGGGCCTAAATGGACATATTTTATTCCTAAGGTTTTTTTTGGTCGAATTACACTTGTCCAATAGAATTAGGACACGTGTTAGGGTAATAGTAATATCATTTTTACCCTTAATTACCCTATTTACTTTTAACCGTGGAAAAAAAAGTAAAAAGTTACTATTCACCAAAAATTATTTTCATCTCATTGAACCACATTTTACGTACTGACATCATCAAAAAATGAAAGTTTCCATAAAAATACCAAAAATTAGGCCTAAGCTATATTTGATGTTATGAATTCAAAAATGATGTCTATTTTACCAAATTCAAAACATATCAGTTGCATTAATTAATTTAAAAATTAATTCCCGTCGTCAAAACAAATAGCGTGTTCTTAAGAGATAATAACTATCAAAAGATTGACAGTTGTTTATGTCTGGTTTAAATGTGAAATTACATCCAATAAACAATATTGTATTAAATTGTAAAAATATATTCTAAATATACTTTAAAACCAATCAAATTAATAATTTATCACTATTAATTATTTCTATTAAAAAGGTTGTTTTTAATTAAAATTTAGTAATTTTCACTATTTATCAAAAAATGAATGTTATCCGAAAAGTACCAAAATTTTACCCTAAGCTAATTTCGATATTCCAAATCCAGAAATGAAGTCCATTTTGAAAAATAAAATTTAAAAAATTTCAAAAAGTGGTTATAACTATACATAACGGCTAGTTTTAATAATATTTTAATAGCATATCGTTGTTTAGTGAAACTCGGTATTGCATACTACACACGCTATCGAGGAAGGTCGTGATTGCGTGTAATGCAAGGCAAGTCAAGGATACTGTTGTGCAAGCTCCTTTTGGTGTAGCGTACAACACAAGACATTAATGAAATTAAAAAGAATATTTTTCATAAAATCTCGGGGTGTTACATTCTACCCCCCTTAAAATGAATTTCGCCCTCGAAATTCGTCGGGGTTATAAATGGTTTACTATTCAAAATTTTCTTTAATAGAAACCCACATCATAAAACGGAATACCAAAACCAATCTTTAAAAACAAAAGTGTGAAACGTAACGGTTACCCAAATAAACTAATCACTGGGTTTCCACATAGGTGAAAATATGGATATTGAAGAGAAATCTAACCATCATGTTCTGATGGAGAGTGGTAGAGAACATGGCTATGGAAAAGCCAGAAATCACAAAGCCATAAATTTGTGACGATCTAAGGTACCGTCTGATTCATCAGATATAAGAGCACTAGGACAACATTTTTGTTTTTCAAGATCATTTCCCTAAAGTTGATGAAATTGGAATTAGAAGAAATACTTTCGTGATTTTGGTATAGTCTCACCGTTTGTCGTTCTTTGGACAATTTCCACTTCATCTCTTAAATAAATGAAGTTGAATTTGTCATTCATGATGTGTTAGAAGATCATGTTATAGAATGATGGGTCATTCCATCTGTCTCAAACAAAAGGTTAGAAAAGTTATCAAAAAAAACATAAGTCCATCTATAGTGATATTAATCATATATAGTTCCTAAAATGGACTTATACTTCATATATCATACTGCTTAATATAATAAAACAAGTTTCTACTAAACAGGGACTTCCTGTAGGCCCGTGGTAGGCGATAAAGGCCAGTCACACTTCAGTTGTGGGTTCGATTACCACAGCCTTGTCTGACGCGATGGGCTGTCGCCCGTCCTGCATGTTTTCCATTTTCTAAAACTACATTACTATAACATCACATAAATAATATCAAAAAAAGTTCTATCCTTAAACAATACTAACTTATGGTTAACATAATCCATTCCAATCTTTAGTCTTATCTAAAATACTTCGATCCAAGATCATAGTATAAAGAAAATGATTACTTGAAATGTCACATAACAATCACGTTAATGCAATCATTTATCCCCCATATATTATAAGATATATCTTGTTGGTAAAATTACAAACATGTGAATACCTTGATCATGTATTCTCTTGAAGAATAAATACCCATTAATTGAACCATAGTGAAAACATGAGTGCAGTTAAAAGTTAACACTTTCCACAAACCAAAATCCTCAAAATTCTATATACTCAAACCATTATATCACTTAGTCCTTATATCAATCATGAGCTCATGAATACGGTCAAACATTTCATTTTCTTTTTTTCCTTTCATTATGCGCATATCATCTTTTTTTTTCAAAAGTATCTCAATCACATTCTATGGTTTCTGATACCATTGAAAACCACAATAGACCAATACATAAATTTTCCAATATTCCACGATACTATATACAACATTATTTTGGAATCCCATTACATAAACACTTAATCATTCCACCACATTGTTGTCATATTCAACATCGCCAATAGTGATCGCATGTGACTTCCCTTTGTCCTTTTCCTTAAGTGGTTTCTCAGGTCGATCATCACTAACCCTTGGATTAGGTCATTTATTATCATAATGCCCCATTTCCTTGCACTTGAAGCATTGAAGTGTTGGTGGTGCGTTCTCTATAGTCTTTTCTTTATTCACATCATTAGAAACCCTTTTTCCATTACTTCGACACTCAGCTGCTCGATGAACTTCTTTTCCACACTTAAAACATTTTCTAGTCCCTTTAAGACAATCTCCACCATGCTTCTTTCCACACTTTGAGCATAAGAAAACATTCATCTTCTTTTCACCATTATTCTGAGATTTCTCCTTGAACTCCATCATTCGTTTCTTGTCAAAACTATGAGATGGATAAGTAACACCAACTTCCATTTCTACCTGGATAGCACAATGCACAATTTCTTCATACCTATTGAAGTCTCTTATAGCTAATTCCCTTCGAAGATTTGGTTTTAAGCCACTGAAGAATCGATCAACTTTACTTTCAGGTTGGACGATAAATCCAGATGCATACCTTGCAAGCCTTGTAAAATTCGCTTCGTATATACCAACAGATTAATCATCCCTTTTCTTTAGTTCAAGAAACTCCTTCTCCATCTTTGTTAAAAGAATACGAGGGAAGTACTTATTGAAAAATAAGTTCTTGAACTCGTCCCATTCCATAGACTCGATTTCATCTCTTGGCCTCGTATTCTTGATAAGATTCCACCATTGATCAGCATCACCTTTCAAACTATACACTGATAAGATGACTTTATCATGTTCAGAACATTGAAGAACTGAAAATATCTTTTCAGTAGTACTGATCCATTGTTCAGCAACAAGTGGATCAGAAGACCCACTGAAAGAAGGTGGACGTTGCCTCATGAAGGACTCAATAGAATATTGTTCCCTTCTCTTCTCATTTGGAAGTCCATAATGATTCATATCTTTTGTAAGTATAGTAATAATATTTTGCACTCCATCTCCCATAACGTTGGTTTGTTCAGGAAGAAAGTCATTGCATTGTGCATTACATTGATCAACACGGTTCTTTCGGGTTCCAGCCATCGTCTAAAACCCAAAAAGAATAGCGTGAGAGGAAAAAATCACGCTAGGGAAAACAACATAATAAAGGGGAAGTACCTTCAATATATAAAATCTTAGGTTACCGTAATTCTAGTACTATAACCTATACTTATACTTAACCTTAGGTACATCCCTATACATACCTTAGAAATATCTATAGGGATCTCACTAAAGTTCTTGCAACCTAGTTTCCAAAGGTTGACTAAACCTTTCCTCTGATACCAACTGTAGAGACCCAAAGCTTGACGTACATGGACATTACATTACTTTTGCGGAATACTTAGTACATAAAAAAACACACACAAAAGGATCGTAATAGTTTAGTGTCTTTGGAAACTCGGAATATAATCTTCTAATCGTGGTGAAAGATCTTCAACATCTCCCATAAAGATCTTCTTTTTTTCTAAACCTAAATCCTTTCTTTATGTCCTAGGAAAAACAAAACATAAAAGGGTGATCTCAAATGCTCAATAAGGTTAAACAAAAGAAATATCAATCACGCCATATTCATAAGAACATATCTTTTGGAAATCTTAACCTGCAAAAGAGATCATAAATTTCATAACATGGGATAAATCATAGTAGTGAAATGTAATCCCAATAATCATAACTTAAAACATGAAACTTTGTGGAATACAGACATAATCATAGAGAATCATTTCTTATTAGTCAAGACTCATTGCCAAGACTATCTTAGTGGACAAAGTCCATTTCTGAACCGAGTTCACTCCACGTTTCAGTCCTGTTTCACTGAACTGGTATAACCTACCGTTCCAGCCATGTCTATCTCATGAGATATAAAATCTTTACCCAATGAATTGGAGGGAGATATAGGTCCCACCCATCTCATAATGAAACCATTATTATGTGTGCCAAAAAAATCATAAATCATACATCATTGCATAACCCATGTAATAAAAATGGAATTTTTAAACATCGTGACATCATAAAACAATTCATATAAGATAAATGAATTCATAAAAATAATTCCATCACAACATAATCAAACCAATTTAATGATAGGGATAGAATCAGAACCCTACATTATCTTAGATGAAAAATGATTTTGATAAAACACTTGAACTCCATTCTTGAGGAAAATATCCTTTCTACTTCAAAAACATTTTTCTTTTCTTAACATGTCAAACAATTTTAAGCTAAAAGAAGTTGATTGAAAATAAAATTTAAAACTTGTATAGGAAGCTTCTTGGAAATAATGTTTTAAAAATCCATTCATGCCGTATAAGTTAAAAAAACATTCTTTGTACTTTTTTCGAAAAGGTCAAAAAGTACCTCGTACGAAAAACGACAAAAGATTCCTCTCATATCCTTTACTAAAAACTCACCGAAGGGTAAAATTGGATTTAAACAATTGTAGGTGGATGGAAATAATATTACATATTGAGGAAACAAGGATATGGATGATAAAATACACCCCAGTAAATACTAAAGTATAAACAATCTCGGATAAAAAATGAGATTGTGATATTTCCCTTACCTTAGGTCCGATTTTCTTGGTAAGTGTCCGAACCTCCTCTTCTTTGAAGTGCTTCTTTGAGACATCCTTTTAGGGAACTAAAATAGGTCTTTGCAGAAGACCAAAACCTCTATGATGTTTCTAGAGAAGTGGAGAGGAGAAATTGGCAGGGGTTGGCCGAGCTTGAAGGCTCAAAGTGGTGTGAGGAAGAGGGGGAGGAGGTTCCCTTTTATAAGGGAGGAGAGGGCCACCTTTGTAATAACTAAAAATATTATTTTATTATAAAGTCAAATTAGGTTTTTAATAGACCCAAATTGATATATCTCGAAGATAAGATGGGTAGGGGTCAAAATCCTCTCATCCAATAGAATTTAGACAAGTTTAGGTATCAATTTTAACCTTATCATTTAGATTTAACTTTAAGTTAGATAATTTAACTTTCACCATGTCTTCTTGTTTTCTTACACTATAAGGTTAATAAACATACTATATCAAGATAAATGAACCCCAAGTTGTTTATTATTAATATATATAACCTTATCTAAGTCATTTTTCCGAACCTTAGATTTTTAAGAATAAAATAACAATTAATAATATAATATTTTTTTAAAAAAAACTATTTTATGTCAATTTTGACACTATTTAGTAATTGATTTTTTGTGAAAATCATAACAGAATGATTAGCTTGAAACAAGTTAATTAAATCAATACTAACATGTAAAATTAACCTAGAAAATTAGTGTAATACATAAAAAGTCTCAAATTACATTTATTTTGGTATTTATAACATCAATTATGTCAATATTTCATTAATAAGATAATTAATGCATCATCGTTGTGTCATAAATAAATTAAATTATTTAATGTCTAAAAATTACAAATAAAATAACATTATGTAGGAAATATTTTTAGATTTCTAATTAATATTTATAGTTGAATTTATCTTATGTATAACCCCATATTAAAAATTATTTACTTATTAAACTTTGATTTTAACTATTTTAACCCTTCTTTAAATAAATTAATAATAAATGTCCTAATCTAATCCAAGTGGGCCTAAATGGTCATATTTTATTCCTAAGGTTGTTTTTGGTCGAATTACACTTGTCCAATAGAATTACGACATGTGTTAGGGTAATAGTAATATCATTTTTACCCTTAATTACCCTATTTACTTTTAACCGTGGTAAAAAAAAGTAAAAAGTTACTATTCACCAAAAATTATTTTCATCTCATTGAACCACATTTTACTTACTGACATCAACCGTGTCTCTCGTATTTTGGAAATTCCACTCACAGAAGCGGTAAAATTAAGTTTTATGAAAAATTCATTTTTTTTAACTACCACTTAGTGGTTTCACTATTCATCAAAAAATGAAAGTTTCCAGAAAAATACCAAATATTAGGCCTAAGCTATAATTGATATTATGAATTCAAAAATGATTTCTATTTTACCAAATTCAAAACATATTAGTTGCATTAATTAATTTAAAAATTAATTCTCATCGTCAAAACAAATAGCGTGTTCTTAAGAGATAATAACTATCAAAAGATTGATAGTTGTTTATGTCTGGTTTAAATGTGAAATTACATCCAATAACCAACATTGTATTAAATTGTAAAAATATATTCTAAATATACTTTAAAACTAATCAAATTAATAATTTATCACTATTGATTATTTCTATTAAAAAGGTTGTTTTTAATTAAAATTTATGAATTTTCACTATTCATCAGAAAATGAAAGTTATCCGAAAAGTACGAAAATTTCACCCTAGGATAATTTCGATATTCCGAATCCAGAAATAAAGTCCATTTTGAAAAATAAAATTTACAAAATTTCAAAAAGTGGTTATTACTATTCATAACGGCTAGTTTTAATAATATTTTAATAGCATATCGTTGTTTAGTGAAACTCGGTATTGCGTACTACACATGCTATCGAGGAAGGTCATGATTGCGTGTAATGCAAGGAAAGTCAAGTATGCATGTTGTGCAAGCTTCTTTTGGTGTAGCGTACAACACAAGACATTAATGAAATTAAAAAGAATATTTTTCATAAAATCTCGGGGTGTTACATTCTACCCCCCTTAAAATGAATTTCGCCCTCGAAATTCGTCGGGGTTATAAATGGTTTACTATTAGAAAGTTTCTTTAATAGAAACCCACATCGTAAAAAGAAATACCAAAACAAATCTTTAAAAACAAAAGTATGAAACGTAAAAGTTACCCAAATAAACTAATCACTGGGTTTCCACATAGGTGAAAATATGGATATTGAAGAGAAATCTAACCATCATGTTCTGATGGAGAGTGGTAGAGAACATGGCTATAGAAAATCCAGCAATCACAAAGCCATAAATTTGTGATGATCTAAGGTACCGTCTAATTCTTCAGATATAAGAGCACTAGGACAACATTTTTGGTTTTCAAGATCATTTACCTAAAGTTGATGAAATTGGAATTAAAAGAAATACTTTCGTGATTTTGGTATAGTCTCACCGTTTGTCGTTCTTTGGACAATTTCCACTTAATCTCTTAAAGAAATGAAGTTGAATTTGTCATTCGTGATGTGTTAGCAGATCATGTGATAGAATGATGGGTCATTCCATCTTTCTCAAACAAAAGGTTAGAAAAGTTATCAAAAAATACATAAGTCCATCTATAGTGAGATTAATCATATATAGTTCCTAAAATGGACTTATACTTCATATATCATACTGCTTAATATAATAAAACTGGTTTCTACTAAACATGGACTTCCTGTAGGCCAGTGGTAGGCGATAAAGGCCAATCTCACTTCGGTTGTGGGTTCGATTCCCACAGCCTTGTCCGACGCGATGGGCTGTCGCCCGTCCTGCAGGTTGTCCTTTTTCTAAAACTACATTACTATAACATCACATAAATAATATCAAAAAAAGTTCTATCCTTAAACAATAATAACTTATGGTTAACATAATCCATTACAATCTTTAGGATTATCTAAAATACTTCGGTCCAAGCTCATAGTATAAAGAAAACGATTACTTGATATGTCGTCAACCAAGCATGTGAATACCATCATTTATCCCCCATATATCTTTTTGGTCACATTCCAATCATGTTAATACCTTAATGATGTATTCTCTTGAAAAATGAATACCCATTAAACCTTAGTGAAAACATGAATGCTGTCAAAAGTTAACTCTTTCCACATACCAAAATCCAAATATTCTATATACTCAACCCATGATATAACCTTCTCCTTATATCAGTCATGAGCTCATGAATACTATCAAACATTTAATTTTTTTCCTTATCCCTTCATTATGCGCATATCATCTAAATTCCAAAAATATATGAATAACCTTTCATGGATACTGGTAACATTAATCATACACATTCAAAACACAAGGAAAGACAACAGTGTAACAATCCTTAGATGTCTCTTTATTCCATAGTACCATGAGATTACTTATACAACATTACAAATGATAAACATGTAATCATTCCACTACATTCTTAAACCATTGACCGAGCATCAACAATTCTTTCATCTCACATATCATTTGTAGTCTATTCCTCATCATCCACATAAATACTACCCATACAACCATACTGATTCTCTTCATGAGACTTTCCCTTAGGGCACTTTTTTGCATAATGCCTGTACATTCCACATTTAAAACATTTAACCATTGTTTATGTCATAGCAATACCATTATCCTCATCCATAGTGTTAACTGAACCTTTTCCTTTGCACTTACTGGATTTGTGTCCTTCTTTTCCACACCCAAAACATCTTCCAGTTCCTTTTAAACATTCTCCTTGATGCCTCTTCCCACAATATTTACATAGGGGAAATTGAACTTTCATTACTCTATGCTCATCATGAAACTCCATCTTTCTCTTATTAACCAAGTCAGGAAACTTACCAAATTTTACTTTATTGATCATATTATGAGATTTCTGATTCAGCATAATAATGATGTTTGGACTTCCAAATCCCATTTCATTTGGTTGCTCATGAAGAATATCATTCCATTGTCCATCATATCCTCCATTATCGTGAATCATCTTGTTTTCAGCCATTTTCTAAAACCCAAAAAGAATAGTGTGAGGGGAAAAAATCATAATAAAGGGGGAGTAACTTCAATATCTAACATCTTTGGTTTAATCTAATATCATTACCATAGTTCTAGGACAATATCCCATACGTATAATTATCCTTAGGGACATCCCTAGACATACCTTAGAAATATCTCTAGGGATCTCACTAACGTTTTCGCATCCTAGTTTCCAAAGGTTGACTAAACTTTTCCTCTGATACCAACTGTAGAGACCCGAAGCTTGACGTACATAGACATACATTACTTTTGCAGAATACTTAGTACATAGAAAAAACACACACACAAGGATCGTAATAGTTTAGTGTCTTTGGAAACTCGGAATATAATAATCTAATCGTGGTGAAAGATCTTCAACATCTCCCATAAAGATCTTCTTTTTTTCTAAACCTAAATCCTTTCTTTATGTCCTGGGGAAAAGAAAACATAAAAGGGTGAGCTCAAATGCTCAGTAAGGGTAAACAAAAGAAATATCAATCAGGTCATATTCATAAGAACATATCTTTTGGAAATCTTAACCTACAAAAGAGATCATAAATTTCATAACATGGGATAAATCATTTCGTTTCAATGAAACAACACTGAAACGAGGAGTGAACTCGGTTCAGTAATGGACTTTGTACACTAAGATAGTCTTGGAAATGAGTCTTGACTAATAAGAAATGATTCTCTATGATTATGTGTGTATGCCACAAAGTTTCATGTTTTATGTTATGATTATTGGGATTAAATTTCACTATTATGAAATTACATTACTTTTGCGGAATACTTAGTACATTTCAAAAACACACACATAAGAACCGTAATAGTTTAGTGTCTTTGGAAACTCGGAATATAATATTCTAATCGTGGTGAAAGATCTTCAAGATCTCCCATAATGATCTTCCTTTTTTTACCTAAAACCTTTCTTTATATCATAGGGAAAAGAAAACATAAATGGGTGATCTCAAATGCTCAGTAAGGGTAAACAAAAGAAATATCAATCACATAATATTCATAAGAATATAACTTTTGGAAATCTTAACCTGCAAAAGAGATCATAATTTCATAACATGGGATAAATCACAGTAGTGAAATGTAATCCCAATACTCATAAATTAAAACATGAAACTTTTTTGAATACACACATAATCATAGAGAATCATTTCTCATTAGTCAAGACTCATTGCCAAGACTATCTTAGTGGACAAAGTCCGTTTCTGAACCGAGTTCACTCCTCGTTTTAGTCCTGTTTCACTGAACCGGTATAACCTACCGTTCCAACCATGTCTATCTCATGAGATATAAAATCATTACACAATGCATTGCAGAGATATATATGTCCCACCCATCTCATAATGATACCATTCTTATGTGTGGCACAAAATCATAAATCATACATCATTGCATAACCCATGTAAGAAAAATGGGAATCTTAAACATCATGACATCATAAAAAAATTCATATAAGATAAAGGAATTAATAAAAATATTTCCATCACAACATAATCAAGTAAATGTAATAATAGGGATAGAAACATAACCCTATATTATCTTAGATGTAAAATAATTTCGATAAAACACTTGAACTCTATTCTTGAGGAAAATATCCTTTCTACTTCAAAAACATTTTCCTTTCTTAACATGTCATACAATTTTAAACTAAAAGAAGTTGATTAAAAATAAACATGAAAACTTATAAATGATGCTTCTTGGAAATAATGTTTTAAAAATACATTCATGTCGTATAAGTTAACAAAAACATTCTTCTCTTACTTTTGTCAGAAAAGTCAAAAAAATACCTCGTACGAAAAACAACAAAAGATTCCTTTCACATCTTTTACTAAAAACTCAACGAAGGGTAAAATTGGATTTAAAAAATTGTAGGTGGATGGAAATAATATTACATATTGAGGAAAAATGATGATAAAATATACCCCAGTAAATACTAAAGTATAAACAATCTCGGAAAACTAATCACCGGGTTTCCACATAGGTGAAAATATGGATATGGAAGAGAAATCTAACCATCATGTGCTGATGGAGAGTGGTAGAGAACATGGCTATGGAAAAGACAACAATCACAAAGCCATAAATTTGTGATGATCTAAGGTACCATCTGATTCATCAGATATAAGAGCACTAGGACAACATTTTTGGTTTTCAAGATCATTTCCCTAAAGTTGATGAAATTGGAATTAGAAGAAATACTTTCGTGATTTTGGTATAGTCTCACCGTTTTTCGTTATTTGGACAATTTCCACTTAATCTATTAAATAAATGAAGTTGAATTTGTCATTTGTGATGTGCTAGAAGATCATGTGATAGAATGATGGGTCATTCCATCTGTCTCAAACAAAAGGTTAGAAAAGTTATCAAAAAATACATAAGTCCATCTATAGTGAGATTAATCATATATGGTTCCTAAAATGAACTTATACATCATATATAATACCACTTAATAAAATAAAACTAGTTTCTACTAACCAGGGACTTCCTTTAGGCCAGTGGTAGGCGATAAAGTCCAGTCGCACTTCCGTTGTGGGTTCGATTCCTATGACCTTTTCTGACGCGATGGGTTGTCGCCCGTCCTGCAGGTTGTCCTTTTTCTAAAACTATATTACTATAACATCCCATCAATAATATCGAAAAAAACATCTATCCTTAAACAATACTAACTTATGTCCAACATAATCCATTCCAATCTTTAGGCTTATCCATAATACTGCAGTCCATTCTCATAATAACATGGTCATCGGGTCTTCGTCCACCAGGTACCACCAGTTGCCCTGCAGACACATGGGGCCCACCCCAGGGTCCACCCACGTGCCTGAACGGGTCATCTGACTAATGATAGTCACCATAGGCCAACACATGTCCTTTCCAGTGTTCTTTGTCCCCACTCACACACATCCTACACACACACAAGGATCGTAATAGTTTAGTGTCTTTGGAAACTCGGAATATAATCTTCTAATCGTGGTGAAAGATCTTCAACATCTCCCATAAAGATATTCCTTTTTTTTTACCTAAAACTTTTCTTTATATCCTGGGGAAAAGAAAACATAAAAGGGTGAGCTCAAATGCTCAGTAAGGGTAAAAAAAAGAAATATCAATCACATCATATTCATAAGAACATAACATTTTGGAAATCTTAACCTGCAAAAGAGAGCATAATTTCATAACATGGGATAAATCATAGTAGTGAAATGAAATCCCAATAATCATAACATAAAACATGAAACTTTGTGACATACACACATAATAATAGAGAATAATTTCTTATTAGTCAAGACTCATTGACAAGACTATCTTAGTGGACAAAGTCCATTTCTGAATCGAGTCACCCTCGTTTCAGTCCTGTTTCATTGAACCGGTATAACCTACCGTTCCGGCCATGTATATCTCATGAGATATAAAATCTTTACCCAATGAATTGGAGGGAGGTATAGGTCCCACCCATCTCATAATGAAACCATTCTTATGTGTGCCACAAAAATCATAAATCATACATCATTGCATAACGCATGTAGTAAAAATGGGATTCTTAAACAACATGACATCATAAAACTATTCATATAAGATAAAAGAATTCATAAAAATATTTCCATCACAAAAAAATCAAATCCATGTAATAATAGAAATAGAAACAAAACCCTATATTATCTTATATGGAAAATAATTTTGATAAAACACTTGAACTCCATTCTTGAGGAAAATATCCTTTCTACTTCAAAAACACTTTTCCTTTCATAACATGTCATAAAATTATGAACTAAGAGAAGTTGATTAAAAATAAACTTGAAAACTTGTAAATTAAGCTTCTTGGAAATAATGTTTTAAAAATCCATTCATGCCGTATAAGTTAAAAAAACATTCTTCTCGTACTTTTGTCGGAAAAGTCAAAAAGTACCTCGTATGAAAAACGACAAAAGATTCCATTCATATCTTTTACTAAAAACTCACCGAAGGGTAAAATTGGATATAAACTATTGTATAAGGATATAAATATTTCATATTGAGGAAACATGGATGTGGATGATAAAATACACACCATTAAATGCCAAAGTATAAACAATCTCAGATAAAAATGAGATTGTGATATTTCCCTTACCTTAGGTCCGATTTGCTTCGTAAGTTTCCAAACCTCCTGTATAATGATTTAAATAATGTTATTTACTTATTCCGGAATCATACTTGTTGTCATGATATCATATATGGTCATATTCTTAGCTTATTATTAGTAATATTTCATTTTTACTTGTTATTCGGGTGTTTATTACTTTTTTGTTCTTATGCGTGTTTGTCGAATAAATTATTATTATTCTCTTTAGGTTATAGATACCTCATTTACAGAATTTTATTATTGTAATATATATCATAATCATTCATTCAATTTATTTATATAATCATTATGCAATGAAGATCATGTAGAATGAATCGCATCACATCGTGGAGACGGTATTCCGTACGTACGCACGAGCGATGATATCATTCCCATGGTCGTGGAATTGTATCGGAGTGTATGTATACTATTTCAGAATCAATATAACTTTTTAATAGTCATATATAGTCATTATTTACACCATTATACCCATCCAAGTAAGGTGGTGGTGGAAAATAGATTACACCACGGCGTGGAGACGGTATTCCGTACGTACGCACGCGCGATGATTTCTTTTTCCGTAGGATGGATAGATTGTGAAATAGGGTTGTTTCATAATTATAATAACATATCAGTATGTGAGTTATACTGATGTTATTAATTCATAATGAAACAACTAAATAAGAAGAAGTGTAAGAAGAAATAAAGATGAAAGAATCGGTAACGGACATTACCGCTTCTTTGAAGCGCCTCTTTGAGATCTCCTTTTAGGGCACTAAAGTTGGTCTTTGAGGAAGACCAGAACCTCTAGAATGTTTCTAGGAAAGTGGAGAAGATAATTTTTCAGGGTTTGGCCGAGCTTGAAGGCTCAAAGTGGTGTGAGGAAGAGAGGGAGGGGGTGCCCTTTTATAAGGGAGAAGAGGGGCACCTTTGGAATAACTAAAAATATTATTTTATTATAAAGCCAAATTCGGTTTTAAATAGCTCCAAATTGATTTATTTAGAAACTAAGGTGGTTATGGGTCGAAATAATTTCATCCAATAGAATTTAGACAAGTTTAGGTTCCTATTTTAACCTTATCATTTATATTTATCTTTAAGTTAGATAATTTTACTTTTACCATGTCTTCTTGTTTTCTTACACTATAAGGTTAATAAACATACTATATCAAGCCAAAGGAACACCAAGTTGTTTATTATTAATATATATAACCTTATCTAAGTCATTTGGCCGAACCTTTTATTTTTAGGAATAAAATAACAATTAATAATATAATATTTTTTTAAAAAACTATTTTATGTCAATTTTGACACTATTTAGTAATTGATTTTTGTGGAACTCATAACAGAGTGATTAGTTAGAAAAAGGTTAATTAAATAAATACTAACATGTCATATTAACCTAGAAAATTATTGGAATTCATAAAAAGTCTTAAATTACATTTATTTTGGTATTTATATCATCAATTATGTCAATATTTCATTAATAAGACAATTACTACATCATCTTTGTGTCATAATAAATGATAATTATTTAATCCCTAAAAATTCTAAATAAATTCCTATGATGTAGATAATTGTATTATATTTATGGATAATATTAATGTTCTAATTTTCATGAAGTGAATCACTAAATTAAAATTATTATACTTATAAGAATTAAGAAAGTGACATGTTGTCACATTCTTTGGTTTTAATAATAATTAAATTATTTTCATGGAAAAAAGTCCATTAAATGAATCTAATCCAACCCTTAGGTGATATGGGTTGAATTTTAGTCATCCAATAAGATTTTGACATGTGTTAGGGTTATATTATAATATTATATTTACCCTTAATTACCTGATTTACCAATAACTATGGTAAATAAAATTTACCGTAGTTACTATTCATAATTCCCAAAAAATAAAAAGTAGATTATTAACATAATTTGGATCCAATGATTCCAAATATGGAATCCATTTTTCCAAATTCAATACACAAAAGTCTCAGAAAATAAATTAAAATTAATCCCGTTGTCGAAAGAAAACGGGTTTTTCTTTAAAACATTGCAAAAGATTGAATTGATTTATCCTACGAATTCAAGGTAGAATCAATTATAATGACATAAATTATATTAAATGGTAAAAATATATTCTATTTATACTTTTAAACCATTCAATATTATAATTTAACCATATAAATTATTGTGATGAAAAAAGTTGCTTTTAATTAAAATATTGCGTGTTTTTACTATTCATCAAAATATGAAAGTTACCAGAATAATATGAAAAATTTATCCAAAGTAAATTTTTATTTCATGATTCCAAAGAAGAATTTTATTTTTTCAAATTGCACTTATAAACATGTCAAAAACGATATTTAAAGTGGGTGCGCCATCAAAAGGCGGCAAAACTGCATTTTTTGAAAAATACTTATTTTACCTGAAAAAATTTATTTTGTTCTTATACCATGTTTTAGAAATTGTGTAAGACGAATAATAATGTTATAAGATTCAAAACATAGTTAATACTATTCATAACGGCTAGTTCATAAATATATTATAATAATATATCGTTGTTTAGTAAAACTCGGTATTGCGTACTACACACACTAGCGAGGAAGGTCGCGATTGCGTGTAATGCAAGGCAAGTCAAGGATGCGTGTTGTGCAAGCTCATTTTGTTGTAGCGTACAACACAAGACATTAATGAAATTAAAAAGAATATTTTTCATAAAATCTCGGGGTGTTACATTCTACCCCCCTTTAAAATGAATTTCGCCCTCGAAATTCGTCGGGGTTATAAATGGTTTACTATTCGAAAATTTCTTTAATAGAGACCCACATCGTAAAAAGGAATACAAAAACCAATCTTCAAAAATAGAAGTATGAAACGTAATGGATACCCAAATAATCTAATCACCGGGTTTCCACATAGGTGAAAATATGGATATGGAAGAGAAATCTAACCATCATGTTCTGATGGAGAGTGGTAGAGAACATGGCTATGGAAAAGCCAGCAATCACAAAGCCATAAATTTGTGATGACCTAAGGTACCATATGATTCATCAGATATAAGAGCACTAGGAGAACATTTTTGGTTTTCAAGATCATTTCCCTAAAGTTGATTAAATTGGAATTAGAAGAAATACTTTCGTGATTTTGGTATAGTCTCACCGTTTTTTTTTTCTTTGGAAAATTTCCACTTCATCTCTTAAAGAAATGAAGTTGAATTTGTCATTCGTGATGTGTTAGCAGATCATGTGATAGAATGATGGGTCATTCCATCTGTCTCAAACAAAAGGTTAGAAAAGTTATCAAAAAACACATAAGTCCATCTATAGTGAGATTAATCATATATGATTCCTAAAATGATCTTTCTCATATATCATACTGCTTAATAAAATAAAACTATTTTCTACTAACCAGTGACTTCCTGTAGGCCAGTGGTAGACGATAAAGGTCAGTCGCACTTCCGTTGTGGGTTCGATTCCTACGACCTTGTCCGACGCGATGGGTTGTCGCCCATCCTGCAGGTTGTCCTTTTTCTAAAACTATATTATTATAACATCCCATCAATAATATCGAAAAAAACTTCTATCCTTAAACAATACTAACTTATGTCCAACATAATCCATTCCAATCTTTTGGCTTATCCATAATACTGCAGTCCATTCTCATAATATAGTGAAAACGATTACCAGAGATTTAATACCATCTTTGATCCCCATATATCATAAGATATGTCTTGTTGGTCACATTCCAAACATTCAATGGCCTTAATCATGTATTCTCTTGAATACCCATTGAATCTTAGTGAAAACATGAATGTAGTTAAAATTTAACACTTTACACATACCAAAATCCTCAAAATTCTATATACTCAAACCATGATATCACTTAGTCCTTATATCAATCATGAGCTCATGAATACTATCAAACATATTAGATTCTCTTTATCCCTTCATTATGTGCATATCATCTGCTTTCCAAAAATATTTCAATCACTTTTCATGGTTACCGATGCCATAAAATTATTGAAAACCACAATAGACCAAAACATAAATATTCCAATATTCCACGATACTATATACAACATTATTCTGGAATCCCATTACATAAACACTTAATCATTCCACCAAATCGTTGTCATATTCAACATCTCCAATGGTGATCACATGTGACTTCCCTTTGTCCTTTGACTTAAGTGGTTGATCATTTCGATCATCACTAACCCTTGGATTAGGGCATTTATTAGCATAATTCCCCATTTCCATGCTCTTGAAGAATTGAAGTGTAGTAGGTTCATTATGTGTATCCCTTCCATTGTTTTCATCATTAGACATATTCTTCCCATCATTGCGGCATTCAAATGCCCGATGACCTTCCTTTCCACATTTGAAACATTTACTTGTCCCTTTAAGACAATCTCCACCATGCTTCTTTCTACACTTTGAGCATAAGGAAACATTCTTCTTCTTTTCACCATTATTCTGAGATTTCTCCTTGAACTCCATCTTTCGTTTCTTGTCAAAACTATGAGATGGATAAGTAACACCAACTTCCATTTCTACCTTGATAGCACAACACACAATTTCTTCATAGCTACTGAAGTCTCTTATAGCTAATGCCCTTCTAAGATTTGGTTTTAAGCCACTGAAGAATTGATAAACTTTACTTTCAGGTTGGATGATAAATCCAGATGCATAACTTTCGAGCCTTGTAAAATTAGCTTAGTATATACCAAGAGATTCATCATCCTTTTGCTTTATATCAAGAAACTACTTCTCCATCTTTGTTCGAAGAATACGAGGGAAGTACTTATTGAAAAATAAGTTCTTGAACTTGTCCCATTCCATGGACTCAATTTCACCTCTTTGCCTCGTATTCTTGATAAGATTCCACCACTGATCAGCTTCACATTCCAAACGATAAACTGCTAAGATGACTTTATCATGTTCAGAACATTGAAGAACTGAAAATATCTTTTCAGTGGTACTGATCCATTTTTCAGCAACAAGTGGATCAGAAGACCCACATAAAGAAGGTGGACGTTGCCTCATGAAGGACTCAATAGAATATTGTTCCCTTATCTGCTCATTTGGAAGTCCAGAATGATTCATAGCTTGTGTAAGTATAGAAATAAGATTTTTCACTCCATCTCCCATAACATTTGTTTGTTCAGGTGGACAATCATTGCATTTTCCATTTCATTGATTAACACGGTTCCTTCGGGTTCCAGCCATCGTCTAAAACCCAAAAAGAATAGTGTGAGAGGAAAAAATCATGCTAGGGAAAACAACATAATAAAGGGAGAGTACCTTCAATATCTAACATCTTAGGTTTAATTATATGATCGTTAGCATAATTCTAGTACTCTAACATATACGTATACTTAACCTTAGGGACATCCCTAGACATACCATAGAAATATCTCTAGGGATCTCACTAAAGTTCTTGCATCCTAGTTTCCAAAGCTTAACTAAACCTTTCCTCTGATACTAACTGTAGAGACCCGAAGCTTGACGTACATGGACATTACATTACTTTTGCGGAATACTTAGTAAATAACAAAAACACACACACAAGGATCGTAATAGTTTAGTGTCTTTGGAAACTCGGAATATAATCTTCTAAACGTGGTGAAAGATCTTCAACATCTCCCATAAAGATCTTCCTTTTTTACCTAAAACCTTTCTTTATATCCTAGGGAAATGAAAACATAAAAGGGTGATCTCAAATGCTCAGTAAGGGTAAACAAAAGAAATATCAATCACATCATATTCATAAGAACATAACATTTAGGAAATCTTAGCCTACAAAAGAGAGCATAATTTCATAACATGGGATAAATCATAGTAGTGAAATGAAATACCAATAATCATAACTTAAAACATGAAACTTTGTGGCATACACACATAATCATAGAGAATCATTTCTTATTAGTCAAGACTCGTTGCCAAGACTATCTTAGTGGATAATGTCCATTTCTAAACAGAGTCACCCTCGTTTCAGTTCGGTTTCACTGAACCAGTATAACCTACCGTTCCATCCATGTCTATCTCATGAGATATAAAATCTTTACCCAATGCATTGGAGGTAGGTATAGGTCGCACCCATCTCATAATGAAACCATTCTTATGTGTTCCACAAAAATCATACATAATACATCATTGCATAACCCATGTAGTAAAAATGGGATTCTTAAACAACATGACATCATAAAACAATTGATATAAGATAAAGGAATTCATAAAAATATTTCCATCACAACAAAATCAAATCCATTTAATAATAGGGATAGAAACAAAACCCTATATCATCTTAGATGGAAAATAATTTTGATAAAACACTTGAACTCCATTCTTGAGGAAAATATCCTTTCTACTTCAAAAACACTTTTCCTTTCTTAACATGTCCTACAATTATAAACTAAGAGAAGTTGATTAAAAATAAACTTGAAAACTTGTAAAGGAAGCTTCTTGGAAATAATGTTTTAAAAATCCATTCATGTCGTATAAGTTAAAAAAACATTCTTCTCGTACTTTTGACGGAAAAGTCAAAATGTACCTCGTATGAAAAACGACAAAAGATTCCTTTCATATCTTTTACTAAAAACTCACCGATGGGTAAAATTGGATATAAACTATTTTAGAAGGATATAAATATTACATATTGAGGAAACATGGATGTGGATGACAAAATACACCCCAGTAAATGCCAAAGTATAAACAATCCCGGATAAAAATGAGATTGTGATATTTCCCTTACCTTAGGTCCGATTTGCTTCGTAAGTGTCCAAACCTCTTGTATAATGATTTAAATAATGTTATTGGATTATTCAAGAATCATAATTATTGTTATGATATCATATATGGTCATATTCTTAGCTTATTATTAGGAATATTTCATTACTACTTGTTATTCGGGTGTTTATTACTTTTTTGTTCTTATGCGTGTTTGTTGAATAAATTCTTATTATTCTCTTTAGGTTATAGATACCTCATTTACAGAATGGTATTATTGTAATATATATCGTATTCATTCATTCAATTCATTTATATAATCATTATGCAATGAAGATCATGTAGAAGGAATCACATCACATCGTGGAGACGGTATTCCGTACGTACGCACGAGCGATGATATCGTTCCCATGACCGTGGAATTGTATTGGAGTGTATGTATACTATTTCAGAATCAATATCACTTTTTAATAGTCATATATAGTCATTATTTACACCGTTATACCCATCTAATTAAGGTGGTGGTGGAAAATAGATTACACCACAGCGTGGAGATGGTATTTCGTACGTACGCACGCGCGGTGATTTCTTTTTCCGTAGGATGGATAGATGGTGAAATAGGGTTGTTTCATAATTATAATAACATATCAGTATGTGAGTGATACTGATGTTATTACTTCATAATGAAACAACTAAAGAAGAAGAAGTGGAAGAATAAATAAAGATGAAATAATCGGTAACGGACATTACCTCTTCTTTGAAGCGCCTCTTTGAGATCTCCTTTTAGGGCACTAAAATTGGTCTTTGAGGAAGACCAGAACCTCTAGTATGTTTCTAGGTAAGTGTAGAAGATAATTCGGCAGGGGTTGGCCGATCTTGAAGGCTCAAAGTGGTGTGAGGAAAAGACGAAGGGGGTGCCCTTTTATAAGGGAGGAGAGGGGCACCTTTGGAATAACTAAAAATATTATTTTATTATAAAGCCAAATTAGGTTTTAAATAGCTCCAAATTGATTTATTTATAAGCTAAGGTGGGGATGGATCGAAATCCCTTCATCCAAGAGAATTTAGACAAGTTTAGGTTCCTTTTTTAACCTTATCATTTATATTTAACTTTAAGTTAGATAATTTTACTTTTACCGTGTCTTTTTGTTTTCTTACACTATAAGGTTAATAAACTTACTATATCAAGCCAAACGAACCCAAAGTTGTTTATTATTAATATATATAACCCTATATAAGTCATTTGGAAAAACCTTAGATTTTTAGGAAAAAAATAACAATTAATAATATAATATTTGTTTTAAAAACTATTTTATGTCAATTTTGACACTATTTAGTAATTTATTTTTGTGAAAATGATAAAAGAATTATTAGTTCTAAAAAAGTTAATTAAATCAATACTAACATGTCATATTAACCTATAAAATTATAGTAATTCATAAAAAGTCTTAAATTACATTTATTTGGGTATTTATAACATCAATTATGTCAATATTTCATTAATAAGACAATTACTGCATCATCTTTGTGTCATAATAAATGATATTTATTTAATCCCTAAAAATTATAAATAAATTCCTATGATGTAGATAAGTGTATTATATTTCTGGAGACTATTCATGTTATAAGTTTCATGAAGTGTATCATTAAATTAAAATTATTATACTTATAAGATTTAAGAAAGTGACATGTTGTCACATTCTTTGTTTTAATAATAATTAAATTATTTTCAAGGACAGAAGTCCATTAAATGAATCTAATCCGAACCTTAGGTGATATGGGTCGACTTTGAGTCATGTAATTGGATTTTGACATGTGATAGGGTAATTTTATAATATTATATTTACCCTTAATTACCCGATTTACCTTTAACTATGGTAAATAAAATTTACCGTAGTTACTATTCATAATTCCCAAAAATAAAAAGTAGCTTATTAACATAATTTGGATCCACTAATTCCAAATACTGAATCCATCTTTCCAAATTAAATACACAAAATTTTCAGAAATTAAATTAAAATTAATCCCGTTGTCGAAAGAAAATGGGTTTTTCTTTAAAACATTGCAAAAGATTGAATTGATTTATCCTATGAATTCAAGGTAGAATCAATGCTAATGACATACATTATATTAAATAGTAAAAATATATTCTATTTATACTTTAAAACCATTCAATATTATAATTTAACCATATAAATTATTGGGATGAAAAAAGTTGTTTTTAATTAAAATATAGCGAGTTTTTACTATTTATCAAAATATGAAAGTTACCAGAATAATATGAAAAATTTATCCAAAGTAAATTTTTATTTCATAATTCCAAAGAAGAATTTTATTTTGTCAAATTGAACTTATAAACATGTCAAAAACTAGATTTAAAGTTGGTGCGCCATCAAAAGGCGGAAAAATTGCATTTTTTGAAAAATACTTATTTTAACCGAATTTTTTTTTATACCATGTTTTAGAAAATGTGTAAGACGAATAATAATGTTATAAGATTCAAAACTTAGTTAATAATATTCATAACGTCTAGTTCATAATAATATTATAATAATATATCGTTGTTTAGTAAAACCCGGTATTGCGTACAACACATGCTATCGAGGAAGGTCGTGATTGCGTGTAATGCAAGCCAAGTCAGGGTTGCGTACTGTGCAAGAATCCTTCGTTGTTTCGTATATCATAATCCAACCATATTTCATTTATACATTGAATATATATATATATATATACTCAATGTTGCGTAGAATATCTATTATCAAAATTGTGTGTAACACGATCCAAGAATAGTGTTGCGTATACTACAAGCTAATACGGTGTTGCGTATAGCGCAAGGTAATCTTGGTGTAGCATACAACACAAGAAATTAATGAAATTAAAATAATATTTTTCATAAAATATCTTGGTGTTACATTCTACCCCCTTTAAAATGAATTTCGCCCTCGAAATTCGTCGGGGTTATAAATGGTTTACTATTTGAAAGTTTCTTTAATAGAAACCCACATCGTAAAAAGGAATACCAAAACCAATATTTAAAAACAAAATTATGAAACGTAACGGTTACCCAAATAAACTAATCACCGGGTTTCCACATAGGTGAAAATATGGATATGGAAGTGAAATCTAACGATCATGTTCTGATGGAGAGTGGTAGAGAACATGGCTATGGAAAATCCAGCAATCACAACGTCATAAATTTGTGATTATCTAAGGTACCATCTGATTCATCAGATATAAGAGCACTAGGACAACATTTTTGGTTTTCAAGATCATTTCCCTAAAGTTGATGAAATTGGAATTAGAATAAATACTTTCGTGATTTTGGTATAGTCTCAACGTTTGTCGTTCTTTGGACAATTTCCACTTCATCTCTTAGAGAAATGAAGTTGAATTTGTCATTCGTGATGTGTTAGAAGATCATGTGATAGAATGATGGGTCATTCCATCTGTCTCAAACAAAAGGTTAGAAAAGTTATCAAAAAATACATAAGTCCATCTATAGTGAGATTAATCATATATGGTTCTTAAAATGAACTTATACTTCATATATCATACCACTTAATAAAATAAAACTAGTTTCTACTAACCAGGGACTTCCTGTAGGCCAGTGGTAGGCGATAAAGTCCAGTCGCACTTCGGTTGTGGGTTCGATTCCTACGACCTTGTCCGACGCGATGGGCTTTCGCCCGTCCTGCAGGTTGTCCTTTTTCTAAAACTATATTATTATAACATCCCATCAATAATATCAAAAAAAACTTCTATTCTTAAACAATACTAACTTATTTCCAACATAATCCATTCCAATATTTAGGATTATCCATAATACTGCAGTCCATTCTCATAATATAGTGAAAACGATTACCAGAGATTTAATAGCATCATTGATCCCCATACATCATAAGATATGTCTTGTTGGTCACATTCCAAAAATTCAAAGGCCTTAATCATGTATTCTCTTGAATACCCATTGAACCTTAGTGAAAACACGAATGTAGTTTAAAGATAACAATTTACACATACCAAAATCCTCAAAATTCTATATACTCAAACCATGATATCACTTAGTCCTTATATCAATCATGAGCTCATGAATACTATCAAACATATTAGATCCTATTTATCCCTTCATTATGTGCATATCATCTGCTTTCCAAAAATATTTCAATCACTTTTCATGGTTACCGATGCCATAAAATTATTGCAAACCACAATAGACCAAAACATAAATATTCCAATATTCCCCGATACTATATACAACATTATTCTAGAATCTCATTACATAAACACTTAATCATTCCACCACATCGTTGTCATATTCAACATCGCCAATGGTGATCGCATGTGACTTCCCTTTGTCCTTTGCCTTAGGTGGTTGCTCATGTCGATAATCACTAACCCTTGGATTAGGGAATTTATTAGCATAATGCCCCATTTCCTTGCACTTGAAGCATTGAAGTGTAGTAGGTTCATTCTGTGTATCCCTTCCTTTGTTTGCATCATTAAACATCTTCTTCCCATCATTGCGGCATTCAAATTCCCGATGACCTTCCTTTCCACATTTTAAACATTTACTTGTCCATTTAAGACAATCTCTACCATGCTTCTTTCCACACTTTGAGCATAAGGAAACATTCATCTTCTTTTCACCATTATTATGAGATTTCTCCTTGAACTCCATATTTCGTTTCTTGTCAAAACTATGAGATGGATAAGTAACACCAACTTCCATTTCTACCTTGATAACACAACACACAATTTCTTCATAGCTACTGAAGTCTCTTATAGCTAATGCCCTTCGAAGATTTGGTTATAAGCCACTGACGAATCGATCAACTTTACTTTCAGGTTGGATGATAAATCTAGATGCATACCTTGGAGTCCTTGTAAAATTCGCTTCGTATATACCAATAGATTCATCATCCTTTTTCTTTATTTCAAGAAACTCCTTCTCCATCTTTGTTCGAAGAATACTACGGAAGTACTTATTGAAAAATAAGTTCTTGAACTCGTCCCATTTCATGGACTCAATTTCATCTATTTGCCTCGTATTCTTGATAAGATTCCACCATTGATCAGCTTCACCTTCCAAACGATATACTGCTAAGATGACTTTATCATGTTCAGAACATTAAAGAACTGAAAATATCTTTTCAGTGGTACTGATCCATTTTTCAGCAAAAAGTAAATCAGAAGACCCACTGAAGGAAGTTGGACGTTGCCTCATGAAGAACTCAATATAATATTGTTCCCTAATCTTCTCATTTGGAAGTCCAGAATGATTCATATCTTGTGTAAGTATAGCAATAAGATTTTGCACTCCATCTCCCATAACATTTGTTTGTTCAGGAGGACAATCATTGCATTGTCCATTGCATTGATCAACACGGTTCCTTCAGGTTCCATCCATCGTCTAAACCCCAAAAAGAATAGTGTGAGAGGCAAAAATCATGATAGGGAAAACAACATAATAAAGGGGGAGTACCTTCAATATCTAACATCTTAGGTTTAATTCTATGATCGTTAGCGTAATTCTAGTACTATAACCTAAACGTATACTTAACCTTAGGGACATCCCTAGACATACCTTAGAAATATCTCTAGGGGTCTCACTAAAGTTCTGGAATCCTAGTTTCCAAAGGTTAACTAAACCTTTCCTCTCATACCAACTGTAGAGACCCGAAGCTTGACATACATGGACATTACATTACTTTTGTGGAATACTTAGTACATAACAAAAACACACACAAAAGGATCGTAATAGTTTAGTGTCTTTGGAAACTCGGAATATAATCTTCTAATCGTGGTGAAAGATCTTCAACATATCCCATAAAGATCTTCCTTTTTTTTTACCTAAAACCTTTATTTATATCCTAGGGAATGGAAAACATAAAAGGGTGAGCTCAAATTCTCAGTAAGGGTAAATAAAAGAAATATCAATCACATCATATTCATAAGAATATAACATTTTGGAAATCTTAGCCTGTAAAAGAGAGCATAATTTCATAACATGGGATAAATCATAGTAGTGAAATGAAATCCCAATAATCATAACTTAAAACATGAAACTTTGTGGCATACAAACATAATAATAGAGAATCGTTTCTTATTAGTCAAGACTCGTTGCCAAGACTATCTTAGTGGATAAAGTCCATTTCTAAACCGAGTCACCCTCATTTTAGTCCTGTTTCACTGAACCGGTATAACCTACCGTTCCAGCCATGTCTATCTCATGGGATATAAAATCTTTACCCAATGCATTGGAGGGAGGTATAGGTCCCACCAAACTCATAATGATACCATTCTTATGTGTGCCACAAAAATCATACATCATACATCATTGCATAACCCATGTAGTAAAAATGGGATTCTTAAACAACATGACATCATAAAACAATTCATATAAGATAAAGGAATTCATAAAAATATTTCCATCACAACAAAATCAAATCCATGTAATAATAGGGATAGAAACAGAACCCTATATTATCTTAGATGGAAAATAATTTTGATAAAACACTTGAACTCCATTCTTGAGGAAAATATCCTTTCTACTTCAAAAGCACTTTTCCTTTCTTAACATGTCCTACAATTATAAACAAAGAGAAGTTGATTAAAAATAAACTTGAAAACTTATAAAGTAAGCTTCTTGGAAATAATGTTTTAAAAACCCATTCATGCCGTATATGTTAAAAAAACATTCTTCTCATACTTTTTTCAGAAAAGTCAAAAAGTACCTCGTATGAAAAACGAAAAAAGATTCCTTTCATATCTTTTACTAAAAACTCACCGAAGGGTAATATTGGATATAAACTATTGTAGAAGGATATAAATATTACATATTGAGGAAACATGGATGTGGATGATAAAATACACCCCAGTAAATGCCAAAGTATAAACAATCTCGGATAAAAATGAGATTGTGATATTTCCATTACCTTAGGTCCGATTTGCTTCGTAAGTGTCCAAACCGCCTTTATAATGATTTAAATAATGTTATTTACTTCTTCCAGAATCATACTTATTGTTATGATATCATATATGGTCATATTCTTAGCTTATTATTAGTAATATTTCATTACTACTTGTTATTCGGGTGTTTATTACTTTTTTGTTCTTATGCGTGTTTGTCGAATAAATTCTTATTCTTCTCCTTAGGTTATAGATACCTCATTTAAAGAATTTTATTATTGTAATATATATCATACTCATTCATTCAATTCATTTATATAATCATTATTCAATGAAGATCATGTAGAACGAATCGCATCACATCGTGGAGACGATATTCCGTACGTACGCACGAGCGATGATATCGTTCCCATGATCGTGGAATTGTATTGGAGTGTATATATACTACTTCAGAATAAATATCACTTTTTAATAGTCATATATAGTCATTATTTACACCATTATACTCATCCAATTAAGGTGGTGGTGGAAAATAGATTACACCACGACGTGGAGACGGTATTCCATACGTACGCACGCGCAGTGATTTCTTTTTCCGTAGGATGGATAGATGGTGAAATAGGGTTGTTTCATACTTATAATAAAATATCAGTATGTGAGTGACACTGATGTTATTACTTCATAATGAAACAACTAAATAAGAAGAAGTGGAAGAAGAAATAAAGATGAAAGAATCGGTAACAGACATTACCTCTTCTTTGAAGCGCCTTTTTGAGATCTCCTTTTAGGGCACTAAAATTGGTCTTTGAGGAATTCCAGAACCCCTAGGATGTTTTTTGGGAAGTGGAGAAGATAATTTTGCAGGGGTTGGCCGAGCATGAAGGCTAAAAGTGGTGTGAGGAAGAGAGGGAGGGGGTTCCCTTTTATAAGGGAGGAGATGGGCACCTTTAGAATAACTAAAAATATTATTTTATTATAAAGCCAAATTCGGTTTTAAATAGCTCCAAATTGATTTATTTTGAAGCTAAGGTGGGGATGGGTCTAAATCATTTCATGAAATAGAATTTAGGCAAGTTTAGGTTCCTATTTTAACCTTATCATTTCTATTTAAATTTAAGTTAGATAAGTTTACTTTTACCGTGTCTTCTTGTTTTCTTACACTATAAGGTTAATAAACTTACTATATCAAGCCAAAAGAACCCCAAGTTGTTTATTATTAATATATATAACCTTATATGAGTCATTTTGCTGAACCTTATATTTTTAGGAATAAAATAACAATTAATTATATAATATTTGTTTTAAAAACTATTTTTTGTCAATTTTGACACTATTTAGTAATTGATTTTTTTGAAAATCATAACAGAATTATTAGTTCGAACAAAGTTAATTAAATAAATACTAACATGTCATATTAACCTAGAAAATTAGTGGAATCCATAAAAAGTCTAAAATTACATTTATTTGGATATTTATAATATCAATTATGTCAATTTTTCATTAATAAGACAATTACTGCATCATCTTTGTGTCATAATAAATGATACTTATTTAAACCCTAAAAATTATAAATAAATTCTTATGACGTAGATAATTGTATTATACTTCTGGATACTATTCATGTTCTAAGTTTCATGAAGTGTATAACTAAATTAAAATTATTATACTTATAAGAGTTAAGAAAGTGACATGTTGTCACACTCTTTGGTTTTAATAATAATTAAATTATTTTCATGGAAAAAAGTCCATTAAATTAATCTAATCAGACCCTTAGGTGATATGGGTAGACTTTTAGTCATCCAATAGGATTTTGAAATGTGTTAGGGTAATTTTATAATATTATATTTACCCTTAATTACCCGATTTACCTTTAACTATGGTAAATAAAATTTACCATAGTTACTATTCATAATTCCTAAAAATAAAAAGTAGCTTATTAACATAATTTGGATCAACTGATTACAAATATGGAATCCATTTTCCCAAATTCAATACACAAAAGTTGCAGAAATTAAATTAAAATTAATCCCGTTGTCGAAAGAAAACGAGCTTTTCTTTAAAACATTGCAAAAGATTGAATTGATTTATCCTACGAATTCGAGGTAGAATCAATGCTAATGACATACATTATATTAAATGGTAAAAATATATTCTATTTATACTTTAAAACCATTAAATATTATAATTTAACCATATAAAGTATTGTGATGAAAAAAGTTGTTTTTAATTAAAATATAGCGTGTTTTTACTATTCATCAAAATATTAAAGTTACCAGAATAATATGAAAAATTTATCCAAAGTAAATTTTTATTTCATGATTCAAAAGAAGACTTTTATTTTGTCAAATTAAACTTATAAACATGTCAGAAACTTGATTTAATGTGGGTGCGCCATCAAAAGGCGGCAAAACTGCATTTTTTTTTGAAAAATACTTATTTTACCCAAAAAATTTATTTTGTTCTTATACCATGTTTTAGAAAATGTGTAAGATGAATAATAATGTTATAAGATTAAAAATTTAGTTAATAATACTCATAACGGCTAGTTCATAATAATATTATAATAATATATCGTTGTTTAGTAAAACCCGGTATTGCGTACAACACACGCTATCGAGGAAGGTCGCGATTGCGTGTAATGCAAGTCAAGTCAGGGTTGCATGCTGTGCAAGCATCCTTCGTTGTTTCGTATATCATAATCCAACCATATTTTATTTATACATTGAATATATATATATATATATATATATACTCAATGTTGTGTTGAATAACTATTATCAAAATTTTGTGTAACACGGTCCAAGAATAGTGTTGCGTATACTGCAAGCTAATACGGTGTTGCGTATAGCGCAATGTAATCTTGGTGTAGCATACAACACAAGAAATTAATGAAATTAAAATAATATTTTTCATAAAATATCGGGGTGTTACATTACACAAAATCTCGACCTTCCTCGATAGCTTGCGTCGTACGCAATACCGAGTTTCACTAAACAACGATATACTATTAAAATATTATTAAAACTAGCCGTTATGAATAGTAATAACCACTTTTTGAAATTTTATACATTTTATTTTTCAAAAATGACTTCATTTTTGGATTCGTAATATCGAAATTAGCCTAGGGTAAAATTTTGGTATTTTTCTGAAAACTTTCAATTTTTGATGAATAGTGAAACCACTAAGTGGTAGTTAAAAAACTGAATTTTTCATAAAACTTAATTTTACCGCTTCTGTGAGTGGAATTTCAAAAATACGAGAGACACGGTTGATGTCAGTAAGTAAAATGTGGTTCAATGAGATGAAAATAATTTTTGGTGAATAGTAACTTTTTACTTTTATTTACCACGGTTAAAAGTAAATAGGGCAATTAAGGGTAAAAATGATATTATTATTATCCTAACACATTTCCTAATTCTATTTGATAAGTGTAATTCGACCAAAAACAAACTTAGGAATAAAATATGACCATTTAGGCCCACTTGGATTAGATTAGGACATTTATTATTAATTTATTTAAAGAAGGGTAAAAATAGTTAAAATCAAAGTTTAATAAGTAAATCATTTTTTAATATGGGGTTATACATAAGATAAATTCGACTATAAATATTCATTAGAAAGCTAAAAATATTTCCTACATAATGGAATTTTATTTGTAATTTTTAGACATTAAATAATTTAATATATTTATGACACAATGATGATGCAATAATTATCTTATTAATGAAATATTTACATAATTGATGTTATAAATACCCAAATAAATGTAATTTGAGACTTTTTATGAATTACACTAATTTTCTAGGTTAATATGACATGTTATTATTGATTTAATTAACTTGGTTCGAACTAATCGTGGTGAATGATTTTTAAATCGTGGTGAAATATCTTCAACATCTCCCATAAAGATCTTCTTTTTTCTAAACCTAAATCCTTTCCTTATGTCCTGGGGAAAAGAAAACATAAAAGGGTGAGCTCAAATGCTCAGTAAGGGTAAAAAAAGAAATATCAATCACGTAATATTCATAAGAACATATCTTTTGGAAATCTTAACCTGCAAAAGAGGTCATAAATTTCATAACATGAGATAAATCATAGTAGTGAAATGTAATCCCAATAATCATAACTTAAAACATGAAACTTTGTGGAATACATATATAATCATAGAGAATCATTTCTTATTAGTCAAGAATCATTGCCAAGACATTAATGAAATTAAAAGAATATTTTTCATAATATTTGACAGTGACATTGTAGAGACCCGAAGCTTGACGTACATGGACATTACATTACTTTTGCGGAATACTTAGTACATAACAAAAACACACACACAAGGATCGTAATAGTTTAGTGTCTTTGGAAACTCGGAATATAATCTTCTAATCTTGGTGAAAGATCTTCAACATCTCCCATAAAGATCTTCCTTTTTTTACCTAAAACCTTTATTTATATCCTGGGGAAAAGAAAACATAAAAGGGTGATCTCAAATGCTCAGTAAGGGTAAACAAAAGAAATATCAATCACATCATTTTCATAAGAACATAACATTTTAGAAATATTAACCTGCAAAAGAGAGCATAATTTCAAAACATGGGATAAATCATAGTAGTGAAATTAAATCCCAATAATCATAACTTAAAACATGAAACTTCGTGGCATACACACATAATCATAGAGAATAATTTCTTATTAGTCGAGACTCATTGCCAAGACTATCTTAGTGGACAAAGTCCATTTCTGAACCGAGTCACCCCTGTTTCAGTCCTATTTCACTGAAACGATATAACCTACCATTCCAGACATGTCTATCTCACGAGATATAAAATCGTTACCCAATGCATTTGAGGGAGGTATAGGTCCCACCCATCTCATAATGAAACCATTCTTTTGTGTGCCACAAAAATCATAAATCATACATCATTTCATAACCCATGTAGTAAAAATGGGATTCTTAAACAACATGACATCATAAAAAAATTCATATAAGATAAAGGAATTCATAAAAATATTTCCATCACAACAAAATTAAATCCATGTAATAATAGGGATAGAAACAGAACCCTATATTATCTTAGATGGAAAATAATTTTGATAAAACAATTGAACTCCATTCTTGAGAAAAATATCCTTTCTACTTCAAAAACACTTTTCCTTTCTTAACATGTCATGCAATTATAAACTAAGAGAAGTTGATTAAAAATAAACTTGAAAACTTGTAAAGGAAGCTTCTTTGAAATAATGTTTTAAAAATCCATTCATGCTGTATAAGTTAAAAAAACATTTTTCTCAAACTTTTGTCGGAAAAGTCAAAAAGTACCTCGTACGAAAAACGACAAAAGATTCCTTTCATATCTTTTACTAAAAACTCACCGAAGGGTAAAATTGGATATAAACTATTTTAGAAGGATATAAATATTACATATTGAGTAAACATGGATGTGGATTATAAAATACACCCCAGTAAATGCCAAAGTATAAACAATCTCGGATAAAAATGAGATTGTGAAATTTCCCTTACCTTAGGTTCGATTTGCTTCGTAAGTGTCCAAACCTCCTGTATAATGATTTAAATAATGTTATTGACTTATTACAGAATCATACTTCTTGTTATGATATCATATATGGTCATATTCGTAGCTTATCATTAGTAATATTTTATTACTACTTGTTATTCGGTTGTTTATTACTTTTTTGTTCTTATGCATGTTTGT
Source organism: Viscum album (assembly GCA_963277665.1). NCBI lineage: Eukaryota > Viridiplantae > Streptophyta > Magnoliopsida > Santalales > Viscaceae > Viscum > Viscum album. Next base: position 659,745,225 of record OY728138.1, read on the forward strand.
CGAATAAATTCTTATTCTTATCTTTAGGTTATAGAGACCTCATTTACAGAATGGTATTATTGCAATATATATCATATTCCTTCATTAAATTCATTTATATAATCATTATGCAATGAAGATCATGTAGAACAAATCACATCACATCGTGGAGACGGTATTCCGTACGTACGCACGAGCGATGATATCATTCCCATGATCATGGAATTGTATTGAAGTGTATGTATACTATTTCAGAATCAATATCACTTTTTAATAGTCATATATAGTCATTATTTAAACCATTATACCCATCCAAGTAAGGTGGTGGTGGAAAATAGATTACACCACGGCGTGGAGATGGTATTTCGTACGTACGCACGCGCGGTGATTTATTTTTCCGTAGGCTGGATAGATGGTGAAATAGAGTTGTTTCATAATTATAATAACATATCAGTATGTGAGTGATAATGATGTTATTACTTCATAATGAAACAACTAAATAAGAAGAAGTGGAAGAAGAAATAAAGATAAAAGAATCGGTAACGAACATTACCTCTTCTTTGAAGCGCCTCTTTGCGATCTCCTTTTAGGGCACTAAAATTGGTCTTTGAGGAAGACCAGAACCTCTAGGATGTTTCTAGGGAAGTGGAGAAGATAATTGGGCAGGGTTTGGCTGAGCTTTAAGGCTCATAGTGGTGTGAGGAAGAGAGGGAGGGGGTGCCCTTTTATAAGGGAGGAGAGGGTCACCTTTGGAATAACTAAAACTATTATTTTATTATAAAGCCAAATTCGGTTTTAAATAGCTCCAAATTGATTTAGTTTGAATCTAAGGTAGGTATGGGTCGAAATAATTTCATCAAACATAATTTATACAAGTCTAGGTTCCTATTTTAACCTTATCATTTATATTTAACTTTAAGTTAGACAATTTTACTTTTACCGTGTCTTCTTGTTTTCATACACTATAAGGTTTATAAACTTACTATATCAATCCAAAAGAACCCCAAGTTGTTTATTATTAATATATATAACCTTATCTAAGTCATTTGGTTGAACATTATATTTTTAGGAATAAAATAACAATTAATAATATAATATTTTTGTTAAAAACTATTTTATGTCAATTTGGACACTATTTAGTAATTGATTTTTGTGAAAATCATAACAGAATGATTAGTTTTAAAAAAGTTAATTAAATCAATACTAACATGTCATATTAACCTATAAAATTAGTGGAATTCATAAAACGTCTTAAATTGAATTTATTTGGGTATTTATAACATCAATTATGTCAATATTTCATTAATAAGACAATTACTGCATCATCTTTGTGTCATAATAAATGATAATTATTTAATCTCTAAAAATTCTAAATAAATTCCTATGATGTAGATAATTGTATAATATTTCTGGAGACTATTCATGTTCGAAGTTTCATGATGTGTATCACTAAATTAAAATTATTATACTTATAAGATTTAAGAAAGTGACATGTTGTCACATTCTTTGGTTTTAATAATAATTAAATTATTTTCATGAAAAAATTCCATTAAATGAATCTAATCCGACCCTTAGGTGATATGGGTCGCCTTTTAGTCATACAATAGGATTTTTACATGTGTTAGGGTAATTTTATAATATTATATTTACCCTCAATTACCCAATTTACCTTTAACTATGGTAAATAAAATTTACCGTAGTTACTATTCATAATTCCCAAAAATAAAAAGTAGCTTATTAACATAATTTTGATCCACTGATTCCAAATATTTAATCCATTTTTCAAAATTCAATACACAAAAGTTGCAGAAATTAAATTAAAATTAATCTCGTTGTCGAAAGAAAACGGGTTTTTCTTTAAAATATTGCAAAAGATTGAATTGATTAATCCTACGAATTCAAGGTAGAATCAATGCTAATGACATACATTATATTAAATGGTAAAAATATATTTTATTTATACTTTAAAACCATTAAATATTATAATTTAACCATATAAATTATTGCGATGAAAAAAGTTGTTTTTAATTAAAATATAGCGCGTTTTTACTATTCATCAAAATATGAAAGTTACCAGAATAATATGAAAAATTTATCCAAATTAAATTTTTATTTCATGATTCCAAAGAAGAATTTTATTTTGTCAAATTTAACTTATAAACATGTCAAAAAATATATTTAAAGTGGGTGCGCCATCAAAAGGCGGCAAAACTGCATTTTTTGAAAAATACTTATTTTACCTGAAAAATTTATTTTGTTCTTATACCATTTTTTAGAAAATCTGTAAGATGAATAATAATGTTATAAGATTCAAAATTTAGTTAATACTATTCATAACGGCTAGTTCATAATAATATTATAATAATATATCGTTGTTTAGTAAAACCGGGTATTGCGTGCAACACACGCTATCGATGAAGGTCGCGATTGCGTGTAATGCAAGCCAAGTCAGTGTTGCGTGCTGTGCAAGAATCCTTCATTGTTTCGTATAACATAATCTAACCATATTTCATTTATACATTGAATATATATATATATATATACTCAATGTTGCGTAGAATAACTACTATCAAAATTGTGTGTAACACGATCCAAGAATAGTGTTGCGTATACTGCAAGCTAATACGGTGTTGCGTATAGCGCAAGGTAATCTTGGTGTAGCATAAAACAAAATACATTAATGAAATTAAAAGAATATTTTTCATAAAATCTCGGGGTGTTACATTCTACCCCCCTTAACATTAATTTCGCCCTCAAAATTCGTCGGGGTTATAAATGGTTTACTATTCGAAAGTTTCTTTAATAGAAACCCACATCGTAAAAAGGCATACCAAAACCAAACTTTAAAAAGAAAAGTATGAAATGTAACGGTTACCCAAATAAACTAATCACCGGGTTTCCACATAGGTGAAAATATGGATATGGAAGAGAAATCTAACCATCATGTTCTGATGGAGAGTGGTAGAGAACATGGCTATGAAAAATCCAGTAATCACAAAGCCATAAATTTGTGATGATCTAAGGTACCATATGATTCATCAGATATAAGAGCACTAGGACAACATTTTTGGTTTTCAAGATCATTTCCCTAAAGTTGATGAAATTGGAATTAGAAGAAATACTTTCGTGATTTTGGTATAGTCTCACCGTTTTTCGTTCTTTGGACAATTTCCACTTCATCTCTTAAAGAAATTAAGTTGAATTTGTCATTCGTGATGTGTTAGCAGATCATGTGATAGAATGATGGGTCATTCCATCTGTCTCAAACAAAAGGTTAGAAAAGTTATCAAAAAATACATAAGTCCATCTATAGTGAGATTAATCATATATGGTTCCTAAAATGAACTTATACTTCATATATCATACAACTTAATAAAATAAAACTAGTTTCTACTAACCAGGGACTTCCTGTAGCCCAGTGGTAGGTGATAAAGGCCAGTCACACTTCGGTGGTGGGTTCGATTCCTACGACCTTGTCCGACGCGATGGGCTGTCGCCCGTCCTGCAGGTTGTCCTTTTTCTAAAACTATATTAATATAACATCCCATAAATAATATTGAAAAAAAATTCTATCCTTAAACAATACTAACTTATGTCCAACATAATCCATTCCAATATTTAGGCTTATCCATAATACTACAGTCCATTCTCATAATATAGTGAAAACGATTACGAGAGATTTAATACCATCGTTGATCCCCATATATCATAAGATATGCCTTGTTGGTCACATTCGAAACATTTGAAGGCCTTAATCATGTATTCTATTGAATACCCATTGAACCTTAGTGAAAACATAAATGTAGTTAAAAGTTAATACTTTACACATACCAAAATCCTCAAAATTATATATACTCAAACCATGATATCACTTAGTCCTTATATCAATCATGAGCTCATGAATACTATCAATCATATTAGATTCTCTTTATCCCTTCATTATGTGCATATCATCTGCTTTCCAAAAATATTTCAATCACTTTTTATGGTTACCGATGCCATAAAATTATTGAAAACCACAATAGACCAAAACATAAATATTCCAATATTCCACGATACTATATACAACATTATTCTGGAATCCCATTACATAAACACTTAATCATTCGACCACATATTTTTCATATTCAACATCGCCAATGGTGATTGCATGTGACTTCCCTTTGTCCTCTTCCTTAAGTGGTTGCTCATGTCGATCATCACTAACCCTTGGATTAGGGAATTTATTAGCATAATGCCCCATTTCCTTTCACTTGAAGCATTGAAGTGTAGTAGGTTCATTCTGTGTATCCCTTCCTTTGTTTTCATCATTGGACATCTCCTTCCCATCATTCAGGCATTCAAATGCCCAATGACCTTACTTTCCACATTTGAAACATTTACTTGTCCCTTTAATACAATCTCCACCATGCTTCTTTCCACACATTGAGCATAAGGAAACATTCATCTTCTTTTCACCATTATTCTGAGATTTCTCCTTGAACTCCATCTTTCGTTTCTTGTCAAAACTATGAGATGGATAAGTAACACCAACTTCCATTTCTACGTTGATAGCACAACACACAATTTCTTCATACCTACTGAAGTCTCTTATAGCTAATGCCCTTCAAAGATTTGGTTTTAATCCACTTAAGAATCGATCAACTTTACTTTCAGGTTGGATGATAAATCCAGATGCATACCTTGCAAGACTTGTAAAATTTGCTTCGTATATACCAACAGATTCATCATCCTTTTGCTTTAGTTCAAGAAACCCCTTCTCTATCTTTGTTCGAAGAATACTAGGGAAGTACTTATTGAAAAATAAGTTCTTGAACTTGTCCCATTCCATGGACTCAATTTCATCTCTTTGCCTCGTATTCTTGATAAGATTCCACCATTGTTCAGCTTCACCTTCCAAACGATATACTTCTAAGATGACTTTATCATTTTCAGAACATTGAAGAACTGAAAATATCTTTTCAGTGGTACTGATCCATTGTTCAGCAACAAGTGGATCAGAAGACCCACTGAAAGAAGGTGGACGTTGCCTCATGAAGGACTCAAAAGAATATTGTTCCCTTCTCTACTCATTTGGAAGTCCAGAATGATTCATAGCTTGTGTAAGTATAACAATAAGATTTTTCACTCCATATCCTATAACATTTGTCTGTTCAGGAGGACAATCATTGCATTGTCCATTGCATTGATCAACACGGTTCCTTCGGGTTCCAGCCATCGTCTAAAACCCAAAAAGAATAGTGTGAGAGGAAAAAATCATGCAAGGGAAAACAACATAATAAAGGGGGAGTAACTTCAATATCTAACATCTTAGGTTTAATTCTATGATCGTTAGCATAATTCTAGTACTATAACCTATACGTATACTTAACCTTATGGATATCCCTAGACATACCTTAGAAATATCTCTAGGGATCTCACTAAAGTTCTCGCATCCTAGTTTCCAAAGGTTAACTAAACCTTTCCTCTGATACCAACTGTAGAGACCCGAAGCTTGACGTACATGGACATTACATTACTTTTTCGGAATACTTAGTACATAACAAAAACACACACACAAGGATTGTAATAGTTTAGTGTCTTTGGAAACTCGGAATATAATCTTCTAATCGTGGTGAAAGATCTTCAACATCTCCCATAAAGATCTTCCTTTTTTACCTAAAACCTTTCTTTATATCCTGTGGAAAAGAAAACATAAAAGGATGAGCTCAAATTCTCAGTAAAGGTAAACAAAAGAAATATCAATCACATCATATTCATAAGAACATAACATTTTGGAAATTTTAACCTGCAAAGGAGAGCATAATTTCATAACATGAGATAAATCATAGTAGTGAAATGAAATCCAAATAATCATAACTTAAAACATGAAACTTTGTGGCATACACACATAATTATAGAGAATCATTTCTTATTAGTCAAGACTCATTTCCAATACTATCTTAGTGGACAAAGTCCATTTTTGAACCGAGTCACCCTCGTTTCAGTCCTATTTCACTGAACCAGTATAACCGACCATTCCAGCCATGTCTATCTCATGAGATATAAAATCTTTACCCAATGCATTGGATGGAGTTATAGGTCCCACCCATCTCATAATGAAACCATTCTTATGTGTGCCACAAAAATCATAAATCATACATCATTGCATAACCCATGTAGTAAAAATGGGATTCTTAAACAACATGACATCATAAAACAATTCATATAAGATAAATGAATTCATAAAAATATTTCCATCACAAAAAAATAAAATCAATGTAATAATAGGGATAGAAACAGAACCCTATATTATCTTAGATGGAAAATAATTTTGATAAAACACTTGAAATCCATTCTTGAGGAAAATATCCTTTCTACTTCAAAAACACTTTTCCTTTCTTAACATGTCATAAAATTCTAAACTAAGATAAGTTGATTAAAAATAAACTTGAACACTTGTAAAGGAAGCTTCTTGGAAATAATGTTTTAAAAATCGATTCATGCTGTATAAGTTAATGAAAACATTGTTCTCGTACTTATGTCGGAAAAGTGAAAAAGTACCTCGTATGAAAAACAACAAAAGATTCCTTTCATATCTTTTACTAAAAACTCACCGAAGGGTAAAATTGGATATAAAATATTTTAGAAGGATATAAATATTACATATTGAGGAAACATGGATGTGGATGATAAAATACACCCCAGTAAATGCCAAAGTATAAACAATCTCAGATAAAAATGATATTGTGATATTTCCCTTACCTTAGGTCCGATTTTCTTCGTAAGTGTCCAAGCCTCCTGTATAATGATATAAATAATGTTATTGACTTATTCCATAATCATACTTGTTTTTATGATATCATACATGGTCATATTCTTAGCTTATTATTAGTAATATTTCATTACTACTTATTCGGGTGTTTATTAATTTTTTGTTCTTATGTGTGTTTGTCAAATAAATTCTTATTCTTCTCTTTAGGTTATAGATACCTCATTTAAAGAATGGTATTATTGTAATATATATCATATTCATTCATTCAATTCATTTATATAATCATTATGCAATGAAGATCATGTAGAACGAATCGCATCACATCGTGGAAACGGTATTCCGTACGTACGCACGAGCGATGATATCGTTCCCATGATCGTGGAATTGTATTGGAGAGTATGTATACTATTTCATAATCAATTTCAATTTTTAATAGTCATTTATAGTCATTATTTACACCATTATACCCATCCAAGTAAGGTGGTGGTGGAAAATAGATTACACCACAGCGTGGAGATGGTATTTCGTATGTACGCATGCGCGGTGATTTCTTTTTCCGTAGGATGGATAGATGGTGAAGTAGGGTTGTTTCATAATTATAATAACATATCAGTATGTGAGTGATACTGATTTTATTACTTCATAATTAAGCAACTAAAGAAGAATAAGTGGAAGAAGAAATAAAGATGAAAGAATCGGTAACAGACATTACCTCTTCTTTGAAGCGCCTCTTTGAGATCTCCTTTTAGGGCACTAAAATTGGTCTTTGAGGAAGACCAGAACCTCTAGGATGTTTCTATGGAAGTGGAGAAGATAATTTGGCAGGGTTTGTCCGAGCATGAAGGCTCAAAGTTGTGTGAGGAAGAGAGGGAGGGGGTGCCCTTTTATAAGGTAGGAGAGGGGCACCTTTGGAATAACTAAAAATATTATATTATTATAAAGACAAATTCGGTTTTAAATAGCTACAAATTGATTTATTTTTAAACTAAGGTAGGGATGGGTCGAAATCCTTTCATCCAATAGAATTTAGACAAGTTTAGGTTCCTATTTTAACCTTATAATTTATATTTAACTTTAAGTTAGATAATTTTACTTTTACCGTGTCTTCTTGTTTTCTTACACTAGAAGGTTAATAAACATACTATATCAAGAAAAAAGAACCCCAAGTTGTTTATTATTAATATATATAACCTTATCTAAGTCATTTGGCCGAACCTTAGATTTTTAGTAATAAAATATCAATTTATAATATAATATTTGTTTTAAAAACTATTTTATGTCAATTTTGACACTATTTAGTAATTGATTTTTGTGAAAACCATAACAGAATTATTAGTTCGAAAAAAGTTAATTAAATCAATACTAAAATGTCATAGTAACCTAGAAAATTAGTGTAATTCATAAAAAGTCTTATATTACATTTATTTGGATATTTATAACATCAATTATCTCAATATTTCATTAATAAGACAATTACTACATCATCTTTGTGTCATAATAAATGATAATTATTTAATCCCTAAAAATTATAAATAAATTCCTATGATGTAGATAAGTGTATTATATTTCTGGAGACTATTCATGTTCAATGTTTCGTGAAGTGTATCACTAAATTAAAATTATTATACTTATAAGATTTAAGAAAGTGACATGTTGTCACATTCTTTGGTTTTAATAATAATTAAATTATTTTCATGGAAAAAAGTCCATTAAATGAATCTAATCCAACTTTTAGGTGATATGGGTCGACTTTTAGTCATCCAATAAGATTTTGACATGTGTTAGGGTAATTTTAGTATATTTTATTTACCTTTAATTACACGATTTACCTTTAATTATGGTAAATAAAATTTACCGTATTTACTATTCATAATTCTCAAAAATAAAAAGTAGCTTATTAACATAATTTGGATATGCTGATTCCAAATATCGAATCCATTTTTCCAAATTCAATACACAAAAGTTTCAGAAATTAAATTAAAATTAATCCCGCTGTCGAAAGAAAACGGGTTTTTCTTTAAAACATTGCAAAAGATTGAATTGATTTATCCTACGAATTCAACGTAGAATCAATGATAATGACATACATTATATTAAATGGTAAAAATATATTCTATTTATACTTTAAAACTATTCAATATTATAATTTAACAATATAAATTATTGCGATGAAAAAAGTTGTTTTTAACTAAAATATTGCGTGTTTTTACTATTCATCAAAATATAGAAGTTACCAGAATAATATGAAAAAATTATCCAAAGTAAATTTTTATTTCATGATTCCAAAGAAGAATTTTATTTTGTCAAATTGAACTTATAAACATGTCAAAAACTAGATTTAATGTGGGTGCGCCATCAAAAGGCGGCAAAACTGCATTTTTTTAAAAGTACTTATTTTACATGAAATATTTATTTTGTTCTTATACCATGTTTTAGAAGATGTGTAAGATGAATAATAATGTTATAAGATTTAAAATTTAGTTAATACTATTCATAACGGCTAGTTCATAATAATATTATAATAATATATCGTTGTTTAGTAAAACCCGGTATTGCGTACAACACACGCTATTGAGGAAGGTCGCGATTGTGTGTAATGCAAGCCAAGTCAGGGTTGCATGCTGTGCAAGAATCTTTCGTTGTTTCATATATCATAATCCAACCATATTTCATTTATACATTGAATATATATATATATATACTCAATGTTGTGTAGAATAACTATTATCAAAATTGTGTGTAACACGATCCAAGAATAGTGTTGTGTATACTGCAGGCTAATACGGTGTTGCGTATAGCGCAAGGTAATCTTGGTGTAGCATACAACACAAGACATTAATGAAATTAAAAGAATATTTTTCATAAAATCTCAGTTTGTTACATTGTGTTGTACGCAATACCGTGTGTTGTACGCAATACCGGGTTTTAATATCTTGTGTTGTATGCTACACCAAGATTACCTTGCGCTATACGCAACACCGTATTAGCTTGCAGTATACGCAACACTATTCTTGGATCGTGTTACACAAAATTTTGATAATAGTTATTCTACGCAACATTGAGTATATATATATATATATATTCAATGTATAAATGAAATATGGTTGGATTATGATATACGAAACAACGAAGGATTCTTGCATAGCACGCAACCCTGACTTGGCTTGCATTACATGCAATTGCGACCATCATCTTAGGGACATCCCTAGACATACCTTAGAAATATCTCTAGGGATCTCACTAAAGTTCTCACATCCTAGTTTCCAAAGGTTAACTAAACCTTTCTTCTGATACCAACTGTAGAGACCCGAATCTTGACGTACATGGACATTACATTACTTTTGCGGAATACTTAGTAAATAACAAAAACACACACACAAGGATCGTAATAGTTTAGTGTCTTTGGAAACTCGGAATATAATCTTCTAATCGTGGTGAATGATCTTCAACATCTCCCATAATGATCTTCCTTTTTTTACCTAAAACCTTTCTCTATATCCTGGGGAAAATAAAACATAAATGGGTGAGCTCAAATGCTCAGTAAGGGTAAAAAAAGAAATATCAATCACATCATATTCAAAAGAACATAACATTTTGGAAATCTTAACCTGCAAAAGAGAGCATAATTTCATAACATGGGATAAATCATAGTAGTGAAATGAAATCCCAATAATCATAACTTAGAACATGAAACTTTGTGGCATACACACATAATCATAGATAATCGTTTCTTATTAGTCAAGACTCATTGCCAATACTATCTTAGTTGACAATGTCAATTTCTGAACCGAGTCACCCTCGTTTCAGTCCTGTATCACTGAACCGGTATAACCTACCGTTCTAGCCATGTCTATCTCATGAGATATAAAATCTTTACCCAATGCATTGGAGGGAGGTATATGTCCCACCCATCTCATAATGAAACCATTCTTATGTGTGCCACAAAAATCGTAAATCATACATCATTTCATAACCCATGTAGTAAAAATGGGATTTTTAAACAACATGACATCATAAAACAATTCATATAAGATAAAGAAATTCATAAAAATATTTCCATCACAACAAAATCAAATCCATGTAATAATTGGGATAGAAACACAACCCTATATTATCTTAGATGGAAAATAATTTTGATAAAACACTTGAACTCCATTCTTGAGAAAAATATCCTTTCTACTTCAAAAACACTTATCCTTTCTTAACATGTCATACAATTTTAAACTAAGAGAAGTTGATGAAAAATAAACTTGAAAACTTGTAAAGGAAGCTTCTTTGAAATAATGTTTTAAAAATCCATTCATGCCGTATAAGTTAAAAAAACATTATTCTCGTACTTTTTTCAGAAAAGTCAAAAAGTATCTCGTATGAAAAACGACAAAATATTCCTTTAATATTTTTTACTAAAAACTCACCGAAGGGTAAAATTTGATATAAACTATTGTAGAAGGATATAAATATTACATATTGAGAAAACATGGATGTGGATGATAAAATACACCCCAGTAAATTCCAAAGTATAAAAAATCTCGGATAAAAATGAGATTGTGATACTTCCCTTACCTTAGGTCCGATTTGCTTCGTAAGTGTCCAAACCTTCTATATAATGATTTAAATAATGTTATTGACTTATTCCAGAATCATAATTATTGTTATGATATCATATATGGTCATAATCTTAGCTTATTATTAGTAATATTTCATTACTACTTGTTATTCGGGTGTTTATTACTTTTTTGTTCTTATGCGTGTTTGTCGAATAAATTCTTATTCTTCACTTTATGTTATAGATACCTCATTTACAGAATGGTATTATTGTAATATATATCATATTAATTCATTAAATTCATTTATATAATCATTATGCAATGAAGATCATGTAGAACGAATCACATCACATCATTGAGACGGTATTCCATACGTACGCACGAACGATGATATCGTTCCCATGATCGTGGAATTGTATTGTAGTGTATGTATACTATTTCAGAATCAATATCACTTTTTAATAGTCATATATAGTCATTATTTAAACCATTATACCCATCCAAGTAAGGTGGTGGTGGAAAATAGATTACACTACGGCGTGGAGACGGTATTCCGTACGTACGCACGCGCGGTGATTTCTTTTTCCGTAGGATGGATAGATGGTGAAATAGGGTTGTTTCATACTTATAATAACATATCAGTATGTGAGTGATACTGATGATATTACTTCATAATTAAACAACTAAATAAGAATAAGTGGAAGAAGAAATAAAGATGAAAGAATCGGTAACAGACATTACCTCTTCTTTGAAGCGCCTCTTTGAGATCTTCTTTTAGGGCACTAAAATTGGTCTTTGAGGAAGACCAAAACCTCTAGGATGTTTCCAGGTAAGTGTAGAAGATAATTTGGCTAGGGTTGGATGAGCTTGAAGGCTCAAAGTGGTGTGAGGAAGAGAGGTAGGGGGTTCCCTTTTATAAGGGAGGAGAAGGTCACCTTTGGAATAACTAAAAATATTATTTTATTATAAAGCCAAATTCGGTTTTAAATAGATCCAAATTGATTTATTTTGAAGCTAAGGTGGGTATGGGTCTAAATCCTTTCATCAAATAGAATTTAGATAAGTTTAGGTTCCTATTTTAACCTTATCATTTATATTTAACTTTAAGTTAGATAATTTTACTTTTACTGTATCTTCTTGTTTTCTCACACTATAAGGTTAATAAAATTACAATATCAAGCCAAAAGAACCCCAAGTTGTTTATTATTAATATATATAACCTTATATAATTCATTTGGCCGAACCTTAGATTTTTAGGAATAAAATAACCATTAATAATATAATATTTTTTTAAAAACTATTTTATGTCAATTTTGACACTATTTAGTAATTGATTTTTGTGAAAATCATAACAGAATGATTATTTCAAAAAACGTTTATTAAATTAATACTAACATGTCATATTAACCTATAAAATTAGTTTAATTCATAAAAAGTGTTAAATTACATTTATTTGGGCATTTATAACATCAATTATATCAATATTTCATTAATAAGACAATTACTGCATCATCTTTGTGTCATAATAAATGATAATTATTTAATCCCTAAAAATTCTAAATAAATTTCCATGATTTATATAATTTTATTAGATTTCTGGAGACTATTCATGTTTGAAGTTTCATGAAGTTTATCACTAAATTAAAAATATTATACCTATAACATTTAAGAAAGTGACATGTTGTCACATTCTTTGGTTTTAATAATAATTAAATTATTTTCATTGAAAAAAGTCCATTAAATGAATCTAATCCGACTCTTAGGTGATATGGGTCGACTTTTAGTCATCCAATAGGATTTTGACATGTGTAAGGGTAATTTTATAATATTTTATTTACCCTTAATTATCCGATTTACCTTTACCTATGATAAATAAAATTTACCATAGTTACTATTCATAATTCCCAAAAATAAAAAGTAGCTTATTAACATAATTTGGATCCACTGATTCTAAATAAGGAATCCATTTTTCGAAATTCAATACACAAAAGTTGCCGAAATTAAATTAAAATTAATCCCGTTGTCGAAAGAAAACAGGTTTTTCTTTAAAACATTGTAAAAGATTAAATTGATTTATCATACGAATTCAAGGTAGAATCAATGCTAATGACATAAATTATATTAAATGGTAAAAATATATTCTATTTATACTTTAAAACCATTCAATATTATAATTTAACCATATAAATTATTGAGATGAAAAAAATTGTTTTTAATTAAAGTATAGCGTGTTTTTACTATTCATCAAAATATGAAAGTTACTAGAATAATATGAAAAATTTATCCAAAGTAGATTTCTATTTCATGATTTTAAATAAGAATTTTATTTTGTCAAATTGAACTTATAAACATGTCAAAAACTAGATTTAATGTGGGTGTGCCATCAAAAGGCGGCAAAACTCCATTTTTTAAAAAATACTTATTTTACCCGAAAAATTTATTTTGTTCTTATACCATGTTTTAGAAAATGTGTAAGACGAATAATAATGTTATAATATTCAAAATTTAGTTAATACTATTCATAACGGCTAGTTCATAATAATATTATAATAATATATCGTTGTTTCGTAAAACCCGGTATTGCGTACAACACACACTATCGAGGAAGGTCGTGATTGTGTGTAATGCAAGCCAAGTCAGGGTTGCATGCTGTGCAAGAATCCTTCGTTGTTTCGTATATCAAAATCCAACCATATTTCATTTATACATTGAATATATATATATATATATACTCAATGTTTCTTAGAATAACTATTATCAAAATTCTGTGTAACACGATCCAAGAATAGTGTTGCGTATACTGCAAGCTAATACGGTGTTGCGTATAGCGCAAAGTAATCTTGGTGTAGCATACAACACAAGACATTAATGAAATTAAAATAATATTTTTCATAAAATCTCAGGGTGTTACATTAATGTTACAACCGAGACTCTTATGTTATATAAATCATCAAAGGAATCTTTTTCTACACACAAAACTTGGTTGGCTTGCACTACACGCAATCGCGACCTTCCTCGATAGCGTGTGTTGTACGCAATAACGGGTTTTACTAAACAATGATATATTATTATAATATTATTATGAACTAGCCATTATGAATATTATTAACTAAATTTTGAATCTTATAACATTATTATTCGTCTTACACATTTTCTAAAACATGGTATAAGAACAAAATAAATTTTTCGGGTAAAATAAGTATTTTTCAAAAAATGCAGTTTTTCCGCCTTTTGATGGCGCACCCACTTTAAATCTAGTTTTTTGACATGTTTATAAGTTCAATATGACAAAATAAAATTCTTCTTTGGAATCATGAAATAAAAATTTACTTTGGATAAATTTTTCATATTATTCTGGTAACTTTCATATTTTGATGAATAGTAAAAACATGCTATATTTAAATTAAAAACAACTTTTTTCATCGCAATACTTTATATGGTTAAATTATAATATTTAATGGTTTTAAAGTATAAATAGAATATATTTTTACCATTTAATATAATTTATGTCATTAGCATTGATTCTACCTTGAATTCGTAGGATAAATCAATTCAATCTTTTGTAGTGCTTTAAAGAAAAACCCGTTTTCTTTCGACAATGGGATTAATTTTAATTTAATTTCTGAAACTTTTGTGTATTGACATTGGAAAAATGGATTCCATATTTGGAATCAGTGGATCCAAATTATGTTAATAATCTAATTTTTATTTTTGGGAATTATGAATAGTAACTACGGTAAATTTTATTTACCATAGTTAAAGGTAAATCGGGTAATTAATGGTAAATATAATATTATAAAATTACCCTAAAACATGTCAAAATCCTATTTTATGACTAAAAGTAGACCCATATCACCTAAGGGTCAGATTAGATTCATTTAATGGACTTTTTTCCATGAAAATAATTTAATTATTATTAAAACCAAAGAATGTGACAACATGTCACTTTCTTAAATCTTATAAGTATAATAATTTTAATTTAGTGATACACTTCATGAAACTTAGAACATGAATAGTCTCAAGAAATCTAATACAATTATCTACGTCATAGGAATTTATTTAGAATTTTTAGGGGTTAGATAATTATCATTTATTATGACACAAAGATGATGCAGTAATTGTCTTATTAATGAAATATTGACATAATGGATGTTATAAATATCCAAATAAATGTAATTTAAGACTTTTTCTGAATTAAACTAATTTTATAGGTTAATATGACATGTTAGTATTGATTTAATTAACTTATTTTGAACTAATCATTAGGTTATGATTCACACAAAAATCAATTACTAAATAGTGTCAAAATTGACATAAAATAGTTTTTAAAACAAATATTATATTATTAATTGTTATTTTATTCCTAAAAATCTAAGGTTCGTCCAAATGACTTATATAAGGTTATATATATTAATAATAAACAACTTTGGGTTCTTTTTTCTTTATATAGTAAGTTTATTAACCTTATAGTGTTAGAAAACAAGAAGACACGGTAAAAGTAAAATTATCTAACTTAAAGTTAAATATAAATGATAAGGTTAAAATAGGAACCTAAAATTGTATAAACTCTATTGGATGAGATTATTTCGACCAATCCCCACCTTAGCTTCGAAATAAATCAATTTGGAGCTATTTAAAACCGAATTTGGCTTTATAATAAAATAATATTTTTAGTTATTCTAAAGGTGCCCCTCTCCTCCCTTATAAAAGTGCACCCCCTCCCTCTCTTCCTCACACCACTTTGAGCCTTCAACCTCGGCCAAAACCTGCCAAATTATCTTCTCCACTTCCCTGGAAACATCCTAGAGGTTCTGGTCTTCCTCAAAGACCAATTTTAGTGCTCTAAAAGGAGATCTCAAAGAGGCGCTTCAAAGAAGAGGTAATGTCCGTTACCGATTCTTTCATCTTTATTTCTTCTTCCACTTCTTCTTCTTTAGTTGTTTCATTATTAAGTAATAAAATCAGTATCAATCACATACTGATATTTTTTATAAGTATGAAACAACCCTATTTCACCATCTATCCATCCTACGGTAAAAGAAATCACCGCGCGTACGTACGTACGAAATACCGTCTCCACGCCGTGGTGTAATCTATTTTCCACCACCACCTTACTTGGATGGGTATAATGGTGTAAATAATGACTATATATGACTGTTAAAAAGTTATATTGATTCTGAAATAGTATACATACACTCAAATACAATTCCACGATCATGGGAACGATATCATCGCTCGTGCGTACGTACGGAATACCGTCTCCACGATGTGATGCGATTCGTTCTACATGATCTTCATTGCATAATGATTATATAAATGAATTTAATGAATTAATATGATATATATTACAATAATACCATTTTGTAAATGAGGTATCTATAACCTAATGAGAAGAATAAGAATTTATTCGACAAACACGCCTAAGAACAAAGAAGTAATAAACACCCGAATAACAAGTAGTAATGAAATATTACTAATAATAAGCTAAGAATATGACAATATATGATATCGTAACAATAAGTATGATTCTGTAATAAGTCAATAACATTATTTAAAGGATTATACAGGAGGTTTGGACACTTACGAAGAAAATCGGACCTAAGGTAAGGGAAATATCACAATCTCATTTTTATCCGAGATTGTTTATACTTTGGAATTTACTGGGGTGTATTTTATCATCCACATCCATGTTTCCTAAATATGTAATATTTATATCCTTCTACAATATTTTATATCAAATTTTACCCTTCGGTGAGTTTTTAGTAAAAGATATGAAAGGAATCTTTTGTCATTTTTTATACGAGGTACTTTTTGACTTTTCTGACAAAAGTACAAGAAGAATGTTTTTTTAACTTATACGGCATGAATGTATTTTTAAAACATTATTTCCAAGAATCATCCTTTACAAGTTTTCAAGTTTATTTTTAATCAACTTCTCTTAGTTTAGAATTTTATGACATGTTAAGAAAGGAAAAGTGTTTTTGAAGTAGAAAGGATATTTTCCTCAAGAATGGAGTTCAAGTGTTTTATCAAAATTATTTTCCATCTAAGATAATATAGGGTTCTATTTCTATCCCTATTATTACATGGATTTGATTTTGTTGTGATGGAAATATTTTTATGAATTCCTTTATCTTATATGAATTGTTTTATGATGTCTTTTTTTTTAAGAATCCCATTTTTACTACATGGGTTATGCAATGATGTATGATTTATGATTTTTGTGGCACACATAAGAATTGTTTCATTATGAGATGGGTGGGACCTATACCTCCCTCAAATGCATTGGGTAGAGATTTTATATCTCATGAGATAGACATGGCTGGAACGGTAGGTTATACCGGTTCAGTGAAACAGGACTAAAATGAGGGTGACTCGGTTCAGAAATGGACTTTTTCCACTAAGATAGTCTTGGCAATGAGTATTGACTAATAAGAAATGATTCTCTATGATTATGTGTGTATGCCACAAAGATTCATGTTTTATGTTATGATTATTGGGATTTCATTTCACTAATATGATTTATCCCGTGTTATGAAATTATGCTTTCTTTTGCAGGTTATGATTTCCAAAATGTTATGTTCTTGTGCATATGATGTGATTGATATTTCTTTTGTTTACCCTTACTAAGCATTTGAGCTCACCCTTTTGTGTTTTCTTTTCCCCAGGATATAAATAAAGGTTTTAGGTTAAAAAAAGGAAGATCTTTATGGGATATATTGAAGATCTTTCACCACGATTAGAAGATTATATTTGGAGTTTCCAAAGACACTAAACTATTTCGATCCTTGTGTGTGTGTTTTTGTTATGTACTAAGTATTCTGCAAAAGTAATGTAATGTCCATGTACGTCAAGCTTCGGGTCTCTACAGTTGGTATCAGAGGAAAGGTATAGTCAACCTTTGGAAACTAGGATGTGAAAGCCTTAGTAAGAACCCTAAGGTTAAGTCTAGGCATAGAACACAATCTTGGTGTTTTAGAAATGACCATGAATAACCTAGGATAAGACCTTAAGTGTGAAATTTTATTCTTGATTATGTGGCTTTCCTATTATGATTAGTGTTTCTCACACTATTCTTCTTGGTTTTAGTCAATGGCTGGAACCCGAAGGAACTGTGTTAATGTGGAATGCGACGGGCAATGCAATGATTGTCCCCCTGAGCAACCAAACGTTATGGGAGCTGGAATGAAAAATCTTGTAGCCATGCTCACACAAAATTCTCAAGCTATGAATCATGCAGGACTTCCAAACGAGAAAAGGAAGGAGCAACATTCTGTTGAATCCTTCATGAGGCAGCGTCCACCTTCATTCAGCGGGTCTACTGATCCATTAGTTGCTGAACAATGGATTAGTACTACTGAAAAGATATTTTCAGTTCTTCAATGTTCTGAACATGATAAAGTCATCTTAGCAGTGTATCATTTGGAAGATGATGCTGATCAATGGTGGAATCTTATTAAGAATACGAGGCAAAGGGATGAAATTGAGTCCATGGAATGGGATGAGTTCAAGAACTTATTTTTCAATAAGTACATCACTCGTATTCTCTGAACAAATATGGAGAAGGAGTTTCTTGAACTAAAGCAAAAGGATGATGAATCGGTTGTTACCTATGAAGAAAATTTTATAAGACTTGCAAGGTACGCTTCTGGTATTATTATCCAACCTGAGAGTAAGATCGATCGATTCATTAGTGGCTTAAAACCAAGTCTTCGAAGGGCGTTAGCCATAAGGGACTTCAATAGCTACGAGGAAATCGTTCGATGTGCTCTCAAAGTCGAGATGGAGATTGGAGTAATCCATCAGTCATATGGGTTTGATAAGAAGAGGAAAATGGAATTCAAAGGAAAATCTAAAGAGCACACTGAAAAGAAGATGAGCTTTCCCTTATGCTCAATGTGTGGAAAGAAACATAGAGGGAGTTTTCTTAAAGGTACAAGCAAATGTTTCAAATGTGTAAAGGAAGGTCATCGGGAATTTGAATGCTGTAATGATGGGAAGAAGATGTCTAATGATGAAAACAAAGGAAGGGATGCACAGAATGAACCTACTACACTTCAATGTTTCAAGTGCAAGGAGATGGGACATTATTCCAATAAATGCCCTAATCCAAGGGTTGATGATGATGGTCGACGTCAACAAACTCTTAAGGCTAAATACAAAGGAAAGTCACATGCAATTTCTATCAGCGATGTGGAGTACGATAACGATGTGGTGAAAGGTACACTTATCATCCACTCTAAAGCAGCAAATGTTTTATTTGATTCTGGATCCACCCACTCTTTTATTTCTGAAGAATTTTCTAAGGATATCACCGTATTACCTCAACAGTTAGATGTTGAGTAAGCTGTGACAACCCCTAATGGAACAACAGTCGCATCAAAAGTTTATAATTCTTCTCTGATTGAAGTCTGTGGGAAAGTGATTCCTGCATATCTTGTGATCCTTCCTACAGTGGAATTTGATGTGATTCTTGGCCTGGATTGGCTTTCTCTACATGGAGCTCATATCAATTGCCAAAGAAGGGAAGTCACATTTCATATTCCAGATCAATCTATGATCGTCTATCGATGCAAGGATGAACATAACCTCCCAGTGGAAATTTCTTCCATCTTATGGGTCTTGATTCCACTAAATTAAGGTTATTTATCTCAAATGGTTGGTGAGAAACTCACGATTAAGAATATTCCCATTATACGGGAGTTCGATGATGTCTTTCCGGAGGAATTACCGGGTCTTCCACCGAATCGTGAAGTTGAGTTTTCAATAGAACTCGTACCAGATGCTTTGCCTATTTCAAGGAAACCTATAGAATGGCCCCAATTGAGTTGCAGGAATTGAAGAAGCAACTCCAAGAGAATCTTGATAAGGGGTTCATACGCCCTAGTGTGTAACCTTGGGGAGCACCTGTTCTATTTGTTAAGAAGAAAGATGGATCAATGAGACTCTGCATTTATTATCGAGAACTTAACAAGATCACTATCAAGAACAAATATCCTCTCCCACGCATTGATGACTTATTTGACCAACTACGCGGAGCTCAATACTTTTCCAATATTGATCTTCGTTCAGGGTATCATCAATTAAGGGTCAAAAGGGAGGATATACCAAAGACGACTTTTCGTACAAGGTATGGACACTATGAATTTATAGTGATGCCATTTGGTCTTACTAATGCCCCTGCTATCTTCATGGATCTGATGAATAGAGTCTTTAGAGACTATCTTGATCAGTTTGTGGTAGTCTTTATAGATGATATTCTTGTCTATTCAAAGAGAAAGGAAGAACATGAAGATCACTTGAGAATTATATTGAAGACCCTGAGAAAGGAGAAGATTTATGCCAAATTTACCAAGTGCGAATTTTGGATTCAAAAAGTTTCATTTTTGGGTCACATAATCTCAAAAGAGGGGATATCTGTGGATCCAGCAAAAACAGAAGTTATCGAAAGATGGTCGAGACCAACAACAGTAACTGAGATCCGATGTTTTCTTAGTTTGGCTGGATATTATCGACGTTTTCTGAAATATTTTTCATGATT
This sequence comes from Viscum album, assembly GCA_963277665.1. Taxonomy (NCBI): domain Eukaryota; kingdom Viridiplantae; phylum Streptophyta; class Magnoliopsida; order Santalales; family Viscaceae; genus Viscum; species Viscum album. The sequence continues at coordinate 659,766,046 of OY728138.1, forward strand.
ATCTAATCCACTCACCAAGTTGACTCGGAAAGGAGTTAAGTTTGTTTGGACGGAGGAATGTGAAGAGAATTTCAAAGAGTTGAAAAGAAGGTTATCCAGTGCACCTGTGCTCACACTGCCTTGTAGTGGAGAAAGGTTTGTGATCTACAGTGATGCATCCAAGAAGGGATTGGGGTGTGTTCTTATGCAAAATGATATGGTGATAGCTTATGCCTCACGATAGTTGAAAATCCATGAGCAAAATTACCCAACACATGATTTGGAGTTAGCTGCGGTAATCTTTGCATTAAAGATTTGGAGGCATTATCTTTATGGAGAAAGGTGTGACATTTATACTGATCATAAAAGGTTAAAGTATATTTTAACACAAAAGGATCTGAATATGCGCCAAAGAAGATGGTTGGAGCTGATTAAGGATTACGACTACTCAATCCATTACCACCCTGGGAAAGCAAACAAGGTGGCAGATGCATTAAGTAGACAAGACCATGCCAGTTTATCCATGATGAGGATCACAAAAGATCCAATATTTATGGATTTACAAAGGTTGGATCTTGGAATTATAATGGAAGGGGGAAAATCGTATCTTTCTCAAATGAATGTTCAACCATCTATACATGTGAAGATTAAAGAGGCACATAAAGAAGATGTAGAGTTACAAAAGAAGGTGGGAAATGTTCCTGAATTCAACCTTGATTTTGATGGGATAATAAAGTTCAGGAATCGGGTTTGTGTTCCTCCCATCCCCGAATTAAAGAAGGAGCTGCTGGATGAGGCTCATAGTTCTTCATTCTCTATTCATCCTGGAAGCACAAAGATGTATAGGGACATGAAAGAGTACTTCTGGTGGGATGGTATGAAAAGATATGTTGCTGAATATGTCTCTCGATGCTTGGTTTGTCAACAAGTTAAATATGAGAGATAGAAGTCTAAGGGGATGTTACAACCATTACCCATACCTGAATGGAAATGGGAAAACATCACTATGGACTTTGTCACAGGACTTCCTAAAACATCCAAAGGCAATAATGCTATCTGGGTCATAGTTGATCGTCTTATAAAGTCTGCACACTTCATTTCTATTAGAGAGGATTTCTATCTGAATCAGCTTGCCAGGATATATGTAAAGGTAGTGGTAAGATTGCATGGAGTACCACTTTCTATTATATCTGACCGGGAATCGAGATTTACCTCGAAGTTCTGGCGAAGTCTTCAGCATACTCTAGATACAGAGTTGATTTTCAGCACTGCTTATCATCCTCAGACAGAAAATCAGTCTGAGAGAACAATTCAAACTCTAGAAGATATGTTGAGAGCTTTCTCTATGGATTTCAAAGGTGGTTGGGATCAACACCTACCTTTGTTGGAATTTTCTTATAATAATAGCTTTCACTCCAGTATTCAAATGGATCCTTATGAAGCTCTCTATGGAAAGAAATGCAGGACTCCAACTTGCTGGGATGAAGTTTGGAAAGAAAGCTATTAGGACCTGATCTCGTTGATGAAATGGTAGAAAAGGTTAGATCAATTCAACAACACATAAGAGCATCTCAGAGTCGACAGAAAAGTTATGCCGAAAACTGAAGAAAGTGGACTTTGTCCACTAAGAAATTAGTTGTAGAGACCCGAAGCTTGACGTACATGGACATTACATTACTTTTGCGGAATACTTAGTACATAAAAAAAACACACACACAAGGATCGTAATAGTTTAGTGTCTTTGGAATCTCCGAATATAATATTCTAATCGTGGTGAAAGATCTTCAACATCTCCCATAAAGATCTTAATTTTTTTAGCTAAAACCTTTATTTAAATACTGGGGAAAAGAAAACATAAAAGGGTGAGCTCAAATACTCAGTAAGGGTAAACAAAAGAAATATCAATCACATCATATTCATAAGAACATAACATTTTGGAAATCTTACCCCGCAAAAGAGAGCATAATTTCATAACATGGGATAAATCATAGTAGTGAAATGAAAACCCAATAATCATAACTTAAAACATGAAACTTTGTGGAATACACACATAATCATAGAGAATCGTTTCTTATTAGTCAAGACTCATTTCCAAGACTATCTTAGTGGACAAAGTCCATTTCTGAACCGAGTCACCCTCGTTTCAGTCCTGTTACACTGAACCGGTATAACCTACCGTTACAGCCATGTATATATAATGAGATATAAAATCTTTTCCCAATGCATTGGAGGGAGGTATAGGTCCCACCCATCTCATAATGAAACCATTCTTATGTGTGCCACAAAAATCATAAATTATACATCATTGCATAACCCATGTAGTAAAAATGGGATTCTTAAACAACATGACATCATAAAACAATTCATATAAGATAAAAGAATTCATAAAAATATTTCCATCACAAAAAAATCAAATCCATGTAATAATTGGGATAGAAACAGAACCCTATATTATCTTAGATGGAAAATAATTTTGATAAAACACTTGAACTCCATTCTTGAGGAAAATATCCTTTCTACTTCAAAAATACTTTTCATTTCATAACAAGTAATACAATTATAAACTAAGAGAAGTTGATCAAAAATAAACATGAAAACATGTAAAGGAAGCTTCTTGGAAATAATGTTTTAAAAATCCATTCATGCCGTATAAGTTTAAAATAACATTCTTCTCGTACTTTTGTCGGAAAATTCAAAAAGTACCTCGTATGAAAAACGACAAAAGATTCCTTTCATATCTTTTACTAAAAACTCATCGAAGGGTAAAATTGGATATAAACTATTGTATAAGGATATAAATATTACATATTGAGTAAACATTTATGTGGATGATAAAATACACCCCAGTAATGCCAAAGTATAAATAATCTCGGATAAAAATGAGATTGTGATATTTCCCTTACCTTAGGTCTGATTTGCTTCATAAGTGTCCAAACCTCCTGTATAATTATTTAAATAATTTTATTGACTTATTACAGAATCATACATATTGTTATGATATCATATATGGTCATATTCATAGCTTATTATTGGTAATATTTCATTACTACTAGTTATTCGGGTGTTTATTACTTTTTTGTTCTTATGCGTGTTTGTCGAATAAATTCTTATTCTTCTATTTAGGTTATAGATACCTCATTTAAAGAATTTTATTATTTTAATATATATCATATTCATTCATTCAATTCATTTATATAATCATTATGCAATCAAGATCATGTAGAACGAATCGCATCACATCGTGGAGACGGTATTCCGTACGTACGCGCGAGCGATGATATCGTTCCCATGATCGTGGAATTGTATTGGAGTGTATGTATAATATTTTAGAATCAATATAACTTTTTAATAGTCATATATAGTCATTATTTACACCATTATTCCCATCCAAGTAAGGTGGTGTTGTAAAATAGATTACACCACGGCGTGGAGACGGTATTCCGTACGTACGCACGCGCGGTGATTTCTTTTTCCGTAGGATGGATAGATGGTGAAATAGGGTTGTTTCATACTTATAATAACATATCAATATGTGAGTGATACTTATTTTATTACTTCATAATGAAACAACTAAAGAAGAATAAGTGGAAGAAGAAATAAATATGAAAGAATCGGTAACGGACATTACCTCTTCTTTGAAGCGCCTCTTTGAGATCTCCTTTTTGGGCACTAAATTTGTTCTTTGAGGAAGACCAGAACCTCTAGGATGTTTCTAGGGAAGTGGAGAAGATAATTTGGCAGGGTTTGGACAATATTGAAGGCTCAAAGTGGTGTGAGGAAGAGAGGGATGTGGTTCCCTTTTATAAGGGAGGAGAGGGGCAGCTTTGGAATAACTGAAAATATTATTTTATTGTAAAGCCAAATTAGGTTTCAAATAGATCAAAATTTATTTATTTAAAAGATAAGGTGGGTCTGGGTCGAAATTATTTCATCCAATAGAATTTAGACAAGTTTAGGTTCCTATTGTTACCTTATCATTTATATTTAACTTTAAGTTAGATAATTTTACTTTTATCGTGTCTTCTTGTTTTCTTACACTATAAGGTTAATAAAATTACTATATCAAGCAAAAAGAACCCCAAGTTGTTTATTATTAATATATATAACCTTATATAAGTCATTTGGATGAACCTTATATTTTTAGGAATAAAGTAACAATTAATAATATAATATTTGTTTTAAAATCTATTTTATGTCAATTTTGACAGTATTTAGTAATTGATTTTTTTGAAAATAATAACAGAATGATTAGTTCGAAAAAAGTTAATTAAATAAATAATAACATTTCATATTAACCTATAAAATTAGTTTAATTCATATAGAGTCTTAAATTACATTTATTTGGGTATTTATAACATCAATTATGTCAATATTTCCTTAATAAGACAATTACTGCATCATCTTTGTGTGATAATAAATGATAATTATTTAATCCCTAAAAATTCTAAATAAATTCCTATTATGTAGATAATTGTATTAGATTTCTGGATACTATTCATGTTCTAAGTTTCATGAAGTGTATCAATAAATTAAAATTATTATACTTATACGATTTGAGAAAGTGACATGTTGTCACATTCTTTGGTTTTAATAATAATTAAATTATTTTCATGGAACAAAGTTTATTAAATGAATCTAATCTGACCCTTAGGTGATATGGGTCTACTTTTAGTAATCCAATAGGATTTTGACCTGTGTTAGGGTAATTTTATAATATTATATTTACCCTTAATTACCCGATTTACCTTTAACTATGGTAAATAAAATTTACCGTAGTTACTATTCATAATTCACAAAAATAAAAAGTTGCTTATTAACATAATTTTGATCCACTGATTCCAAATATGTAATCCATTTTTCCAAATTAAATACACAAAATTTGCATAAATTAAATTAAAATTAATCTCGTTGTCGAAAGAAAACAGGTTTTTCTTTAAAACATTGCAAAAGATTGAATTGATTTATCCTACGAATTCAAGGTAGAATCAATGATAATGACATACATTATATTAAATGGTAAAAATATATTCTATTTATACTTTAAAACCATTAAATATTATAATTTAACTATATAAATTATTGCGATGAAAAAATTTGTTTTTAATTAAAATATAGCGTGTTTTTACTATTCATCAAAATATGAAAGTTACCAGAATAATATGAAAAAATTATCCAAAGTAAATTTTTATTTCATGATTCCAAAGAAGAATTTTATTTTTTCAAATTGAACTTATAAACATGTCAAAAACTAGATTTAAAGTGGGTGTGCCATTAAAAGGCGGCAAAACTGCATTTTTTGAAAAATACTTATTTTACCTGAAATATTTATTTTGTTCTTATACCATGTTTTAGAAAATGTGTAAGACGAATAATAATGTTATAAGATTCAAAATTTAGTAAATACTATTCATAACGGCTAGTTCATAATAATATTATAATAATATATCGTTGTTTAGTAAAACCCGGTATTGCGTACAACACAGGCTCTTGAGGAAGGTCGTGATTGCGTGAAATGCAAGCCAGGTCAGGGTTGCGTGCTGTGCAAGAATCCTTCGTTTTTTCTTATATCATAATATCCATATTTTTTTATACATTGAATATATATATATATATACTCAATGTTGCGTAGAATAACTATTATCAAAATTGTGTGTAACATGATCTAAGAATAGTGTTGCGTATACTGCAAGTTAATACGGTGTTGCGTATAGTGCAAGGTAATTGTGGTGTAGCATACAACACAAGACATTAATGAAATTAAAAGAAATTTTTTCATAAAATCTCAGGGTGTTACATTCTACCCCCCTTAAAATGAATTTCACCCTCGAAATTTGTCGGGGTTATAAATGGTTTACTATTCGAAAGTTTCTTTAATAGAAACCCACATCGTATAATGGAATACCAAAACCAATCTTTAAAAACAAAAGTATGAAACGTAACATTTACCCAAATAAACTAATCACCGGGTTTCCACATAGGTGAAAAATGGATATGGAAGAGAAATCTAACCATCATGTTCTGATGGAGAGTGGTAGAGAACATGGCTCTGGAAAAGCCAGCAATCACAAAGCCATAAATTTGTGATGATCTGAGGTACCATCTGATTCATCAGATATAAGAGCACTAGGACAACATTTTTGGTTTTCAAGATCATTTCCCTAAAGTTGATAAAATTGGAATTAGAAGAAATACTTTCGTGATTTTGGTATAATCTCACCGTTTCTCGTTCTTTAGACAATTTCCACTTCATCTCTTAAAGAAATGAAGTTGAATTTGTCATTTGTGATGTGTTAGCAGATCATGTGATAGAATGATGGGTCATTCCATCTATCTCAAACAAAAGGTTAGAAAAGTTATCAAAAAATACATAAGTCCATCTATAGTTAGATTAATCATATATGGTTCCTAAAATGAACTTATACTTCATATATCATACTGCTTAATAAAATAAAACTAGTTTCTACTAACCAGGGACTTCCTGTAGGCCAGTGGTAAGAGATAAAGGCCAGTCGCACTTCGGTTGTGGGTTCGATTCCTACGACCTTGTCCGACGCGATGGGCTGTCGCCCGTCCTGCAGGTTTTCATTTTTCTAAAACTATATTACTATAACATCCCATAAATAATATCGAAAAAAACTTCTATCCTTAAACAATACTAACTTATGTCCAAAATAATCCATTCGAATCTTTAGGCTTATCCATAATACTGCAGTCCATTCTCATAATATAGTGAAAACGATTAACAGAGATTTAATACCATCGTTGATCCCCATATATCATAAGATATGTCTTGTTGGTCACATTCCAATCATTCAAAGGCCTTAATCATGTATTCTCTTGAATACCCATTGAACCTTAGTGAAAACATGAATGTAGTTAAAAGTTAACACTTTACACATACCAAAATCCCCAAAATTCTATATACTCAAACCATGATATCACTTAGTCCTTATATCAATCATGAGCTCATGAATACTATCAAACATATTAGATTCTCTTTATCCCTTCATTATGTGCATATCATCTTCTTTCCAAAAATATTTCAATCACTTTTCATGGTTATTGATGCCATAAAATGATTGAAAACCACAATAGACCAAAACATAAATATTCCAATATTCCACGATACTATATACAACATTATTCGGGAATCCCATTACATAAACACTTAATCATTCCACCACATCGTTTTCATATTCAACATCGCCAATGGTGATCGCATGTGACTTCTATTTGTCCTTTACCATAAGTGGTTGCTCATGTAGATCATCACTAACCCTTGGATTATGGCATTTATTATCATAATGCCCCATTTCCTTGCACTTGAAGCATTGAAGTGTAGTAGGTTCATTCTGTGTATCCCTTCCTTTGTTTGCATCATTAGACATCTTCTTCCCATCATTGCGGCATTCAAATGCCCAACGACCTTCCTTTCCACATTTGAAACATTTACATATCCCTTTAAGACAATCTCCACCATGATTCTTTCCACACTCTGAGCATAAGGAACCATTCATCTTATTTTCACCATTATTCTAAGATTTCTCCTTGAACTCCATCTTTCGTTTCTTGTCAAAACTATGAGATGGATAAGTAACACCAACTTCCATTTCTACCATGATAGCACAACACACAATTTGTTCATATCTACTGAAGTCTCTTATAGCTAATGACCCTCGAAGATTTGGTTTTAAGCCACTGAAGAATCGATCAACTTTACTTTCAGGTTGGATGTTAAATCCAGATGCATACCTTGCAAGCCTTGTAAAATTCGCTTCGTATATACCAACAGATTCATCATCCTTTTGATTTAGTTCAAGAAACTCCTTCTCCATCTTTGTTCGAAGAATACGAGGGAAGTACTTATTGAAAAATAAGTTCTTGAACTTATCCCATTCCATGGACTCAATTTCATCTCTTTGCCTCGTATTCTTGATAAGATTTCACCATTGATCATCTTCACCTTCCAAATGATATACTGCTAATATGACTTTATCATGTTCATAACATTGAAGAACTGAAAATATATTTTCAGTGGTACTGATCCACTGTTCAGCAACAAGTGGATCAGAAGACCCACTGAAAGAAGGTGGACGTTGCCTCATGAAGGACTCAATAGAATATTGTTCCCTTCATGGCTCATTTAGAAGTCCAGAATGATTCATAGCTTGTGTAAGTATAGCAATAAGATTTTGCACTCCATCTCCCATAACATTTGTTTGTTCAGGAGGAAAATCATTGCATTTTCCATTGCATTGATCAACATGGTTCCTTCGGGTTCTAGCCATCTTCTAAAACCCAAAAATAATAGTGTGAGAGGCAAAAATCATGCTAAGGAAAACAACATAATAAAGAGGGAGTACCTTCAATATCTAACATCTTAGGTTTAATTCTATGATCGTTAGCATAATTCTAGTACTATAACCTATAGGTATACTTAACCTTAGGGACATCCCTCGACATACCTTAGAAATATCTCTAGGGATCTCACTAAAGTTCTCGCATCCTAGTTTCAAAAGGTTAACTAAACCTTTCCTCTGATACCAACTATAGATACCTGAAGCTTTACGTACATGGACATTACATTACTTTTGCGGAATACTTAGTACATAACAAAAACACACACACAAGGATCGTAATAGTTTAGTGTCTTTGGAAACTCGGAATATAATCTTCTAATCTTGGTGAAAGATCTTCAACATCTCCCATTAAGATCTTCCTTTTTTTTTACCTAAAACCTTTCTTTATATCCTGCGGAAAAGAAAACATAAAAGGGTGATCTCAAATGCTTAGTAAGGGTAAACAAAAGAAATATCAATCACATCATATTCATAAGAACATAAAATTTTGGAAATCTTAACCTGCAAAAGAGAGCATAATTTCAAAACATGGGATAAATCATAGTAGTGAAATGAAATCCCAATAATCATAACATAAAACATGAAACTTTTTGTCATACACACATAATCATAGAGAATCATTTCTTATTATTCAAGACTCATTGCCAAGACTATCTTAGTGGACGAAGTCCATTTCTGAACCGAGTCACCCTCGTTTCAGTCCTATTTCACTAAACCGGTATAACCTATCGTTCCAGCCATGTCTATCTCATGAGATATAAAATCTTTACCCAATGCATTGGAGGGAGGTATAGGTCCCACCCATCTCATAATGAAACCATTCTTATGTGTGAAAAAAAAAATCAAAAATCATACATCATTGCATAACCCATGTAGTAAAAATGGGATTCTTAAACAACATGACATCATAAAAAAATTCATATAAGATAAAGGAATTCATAAAAATATTTCCATCACAAAAAAATCAAATCCATGTAATAATAGGGATAGAAACAGAACCCTATATTATCTTAGATGGAAAATAATTTTGATAAAACACTTGAACTCCATTCATGAGGAAAATATCCTTTCTACTTCAAAAACACTTTTCCTTTCTTAACATGTCATACAATTCTAAACTAAGAGAAGTTGATTAAAAATAAACTTGAAAACTTGTAAAGTAAGCTTTATGGAAATAATGTTTTATAAAGCCATTCGTTCCGTATAAGTTAAAAAAACATTCTTCTCATACTTTTGTCGGAAAAGTCAAAAAGTACCTCGTATGAAAAACGACAAAAGATTCCTTTCATATCTTTTACTAAAAACTCACCGAAGGGTAAAATTGGATATAAACTATTGTAGACGGATATAAATATTAAATATTGAGAAAACATGGATGTGGATGATAAAATACACCCCAGTAAATGCCAAAGTATAAACAATCTCGGATAAAAATGAGATTGTGATATTTCCCTTACCTTATGTCCGATTTTCTTCGTAAGTGTCCAAAACTCCTGTATAATGATTTAAATAATGTTATTGACTTATTCCGGAATCATAGGTATTGTTATGATATCATATATGGTCATATTTTTAGCTTATTATTAGTAATATTTCATTACTACTTGTTATTCGGGTGTTTATTACTTTTTTGTTCATATGCGTGTTTGTCGAATAAATTATTATTCTTCTCTTTAGGTTATAGATACCTCATTTACATAATGGTATTATTGAAATATATATCATATTAATTCATTCAATTCATTTATATAATCATTATGCAATGAAGATCATGTAGAACGAATCGCATCACATCGTGGAGACGGTATTCCGTACGTAGGCACGAGCGATGATATCATTCCCATGATCGTGGAATTTTATTGGAGTGTATGTATACTATTTCATAATCCATATCACTTTTTAATAGTCATATATAGTCATTATTTACACCATTATACCCATCCAAGTACGGTGGTGGTGGAAAATAGATTACACTACGGCGTGGAGACAGTATTCCATACGTACGCACGCGCGGTGATTTCTTTTTCCGTAGGATGGATAGATGGTGAAATAGGGTTGTTTCATACTTATGATAACATATCAGTATGTGAGTGAGACTGATGTTATTACTTCATAATGAAACAACTAAAGAAGAAGAAGTTGAAGAAGAAATAAAGATGAAAGAATCGGTAACGGACATTACCTCTTCTTTGAAGCGCCTCTTTGAGATCTCCTTTTAGGGCACTAAAATTGGTCTTTGAGGAATACCAGAACCCCTAGGATGTTTCTAGGTAAGTGGAGAAGATAATTTTTCAGGGGTTGGCCGAGCTTTAAGGCTCAAAGTGGTGTGAGGAAGAGAGGGAGGGGGTGCCCTTTTATAAGGGAGGAGAGGGGCACCTTTGGAATAACTAAAAATATTATTTTATTATAAAGCCAAATTCGGTTTTAAATAGCTCCAAATTGATTTATTTCGAATCTAAGGTGGGGATGGTTCTAAATCCTTTAATACAATATAATTTAGAAAAGTTTAGGTTCCTATTTTAACCTTATCATTTATATTTAACTTTAAGTTAGATAATTTTACTTTTATCGTGTCTTCTTGTTTTCTTACACTATAAGGTTAATAAAATTACTATATCAAGCCAAAAGAACCCCAAGTTATTTATTATTAATATATATAACCTTATCTAAGTCATTTTTCCGAACCTTAGATTTTTACGAATAAAATAATAATTAATAATATAATATTTGTTTTAAAAACTATTTTATGTCAATTTTGACACTATTTAGTAATTGATTTTTTTCAAAATCATAACAGAATTATTAGTTCGAAAAAAGTTAATTAAATAAAAACTAACATGTCATATTAACCTAGAAAATTATTTGAATTCATAAAAAGTCTTAAATTACATTTATTTGGGTATTTATAACATCAATTATGTCAATATTTCATTAATAAGACAATTAATGCATCATCATTGTGTCATAATAAATGATAATTATTTAATCCTTAAAAATTATAAATAAATTCCTATGATGTAGATAATTGTATTATATTTCTTGAGAATATTAATTTTTGAAGTTTCATGAAGTGTATCACTAAATTAAAATTATTATACTTATAAGATTTAAGAAATTGACATGTTGTCACATTCTTTGGTTTTAATAATAATTAAATTATTTTCATGGAAAAAAGTCTATTAAATGAATCTAATATGACCCTTAGGTGATATGAGTCGACTTTTAGTCATCCAATAGGATTTTGACTTGTGTTAGGATAATTTTATAATATTATATTTACCCTTAATTACCCGATTTACCTTTAACTATGATACATAAAATTTACCGTAGTTACTATTCATAATTCCCAAAAATAAAAAGTAGCTTATTAACATAATTTGGATCCACTGATTCCAAATATGGAATCCATTTTTCCAAATTCAATACACAAAAGTTGCATAATTTAAATTAAAATTAATCCCGTTGTCGAAAGAAAATGAGTTTTTCTTTAAAACATTGCAAGAGATTGAATTGATTTATCCTATGAATTCAAGGTAGAATCAATGCTAATGACATAAATTATATTAAATGGTAAAAATATATTCTATTTATACTTTAAAACCATTAAATATTATAATTTAACCATATAAATTATTGCGATGAAAAAATTTGTTTTTAATTATAATATAGCGTGTTTTTACTATTAATCAAAATATGAAAGTTACCAGGATAATATAAAAAATTATCCAAAGTAAATTTTTATTTCATGATTCCAAAAGAAGAATTTTATTTTGTCAAATTGAACTTATAAACATGTCAAAAACTAGATTTAAAGTGGTTGCGCCATCAAAAGGAGGCAAAACTGCATTTTTTGAAAAATACTTATTTTACCCGAAATATTTATTTTGTTCTTATACAATGTTTTAGAAAATGTGTAAGATGAATAATAATGTTATAATATTCAAAATTTAGTTAATACTATTAATAATGGATAATTCATAATAATATTATAATAATATATCGTTGTTTAGTAAAACCCGGTATTGCGTACAACACACGCTATCGTGGAGACGGTAGTCCGTACGTACGCACGAGCGATGATATCGTTCTCATGATCGTGGAATTGTATTTAAGTGTATTTATACTATTTCAGAATCAATATCACTTTACAATAATCATATATAGTTATTATGTACACCATTATACCCATCCAAGTAAGGTGGTGGTGGAAAATAGATTACACCACGGCGTGGAGACGGTATTCTGTACGTACGCACGCGCGGTGATTTCGTTTTTCGTAGGATGGATAGATGGTGAAATAAGGTTGTTTCATAATTATAATAACATATCAGTATATAAGTGATACTGATGTTATTACTTCATAATGAAACAACCTAAGAAGAAGAAGTGGAAGAAGAAATAAAGATGAAAGAATCGGTAACGGACATTACCTCTTCTTTGAAGCGCCTCTTTGAGTCTTCCTCTTAGGGCACTAAAATTGGTCTTTGAAGAATACCAGGACCTCTAGGATGTTTCTAGGGAAGTGGAGAAGAGAATTTGGCAGGGGTTGGCCGATTTTGAAGGCTCAAAGTGGTGTGAGGAAGAGAGGGAGGAGGTGCCCTTTTATAAGGGAGGAGAGGGGTACATTTGGAATAACTAAAACTATTATTTTATTATAAAGTCAAATTCGGTTTCAAATAGCTCAAAATTGATTTATTTAGAAGCTAAGGTGGGTATGGGTAAAAATTCCCTCATACAATAGAATGTAGACAAGTTTAGGTTCTTATTTTAACCTTATCATTTAGATTTAACATTAAGTTAAATAATTTTACTTTTACCATGTCTTCTTGTGTTCTTATACTATAAGGTTAATAAACATACAATAAGAATACAAACGAACCCCAAGTTGTTTATTATTAATAGATATAACTTTATCTAAGTCATTTTTTCGAACCTTATATTTTTAGGAATAAAATAACAATTAATAATATAATATTTGTTTAAACTATTTTATGTCAATTTTGACACTATTGAGTAATTGATTTTTGTGAAAATCATAACATAATGATTAGTTCGAAAAAAATTATTTAAATCAATACTAACATGTCATATTAACCTAAAAAATTAGTTTAATTCATAAAAAGTCTTAAATTACATTTATTTGGGTATTTATAACATCAATTATCTCAATATTTCATTAATAAGACAATTACTGCATCATCTTTGTGTCATAATAAATGATAATTATTTAATCCATAAAAATTCTAAATAAATTCATATGATGTAGATAATTGTACTATATTTATGGATACTATTCATGTTCTAAGTTTCATGAAGTGTATCACTAAATTAAAATTATTATACTTATAAGATTTAAGAAATTGACATGTTGTCACATTCTTTGGTTTTAATAATAATTAAATTATTTTCATGGAAAAAAGTCCATTAAATGAATATAATCCGACACTAAGGTTATATGGGTCTACTTTTAGTCATCCAATAAGATTTTTACATGTGTTATGGTAATTTTATAATATTACATTTACCCTTAATTACCCAATTTACCTTTAACTATGGTAAATAAAATTTACCATAGTTACTATTCATAATTCCCTAAAAATAAAAAGTAGCCTATTAACATAATTTGGATCCACTGATTCCAAATATGGAATCCATTTTTCCAAATTTAATACACAAAAGTTTCATAAATTAAATTAAAATTAATCCCGTTGTCGAAAGAAAATGGGTTTTTCTTTAAAACATTGCAAAAGATTGAATTGATTTATCCTACAAATTCAAGGTAGAATCAATGCTAATGACATACATTATATTAAATGGTAAATTTTTTTTCTATTTATAATTTAAAACCATTCAATATTATAATTTAACCATATAAATTATTTTGATGAAAAATGTTTTTTTAATTAAAATATAGCGTGTTTTTACTATTCATCAAAATATGAAAGTTACCAGAATAATATGAAAAATTTATCCAAAGTAAATTTTAATTTTATGATTCCAAAGAAGAATTTTATTTTTTCAAATTGAACTTATAAACATGTAAAAAACTAGATTTAAAGTGGGTGTGCCATCAAAAGGCGGAAAACTTCATTTTTTTTGAAAAATACTTATTTTACCCGAAAAATTTATTTTGTTCTTATACCATGTTTTAGAAAATGTGTATGATGAATAATAATGTTATAAGATTCAAAATTTAGTTAATACTATTCATAACGGCTAGTTCATAATAATATTATAATAATATATCGTTATTTAGTAAAACCCGGTATTGCGTCCAACACACGCTATCGAGGAAGGTCGTGATTGTGTGTAATGCAAGCCAAGTCAGGGATGCGTACTGTGAAAGAATCCTTCATTGTTTCGTATAACATAATCCAACCATATTTCATTTATACATTGAATATATATATATATACTCAATGTTGCGTAGAATAACTATTATCAAAATTGTGTGTAACACGATCCAATAATAGTGTTGCGTATACTGCAAGAAAATACGGTTTTGCGTATAGCACAAGGTAATGTTGGTGTAGTATACAACACAAGACATTAATGAAATTAAAAGAATATTTTTTATAAAATCTCGGCGTGTTACATTCTACCCCCCTTAAAATGAATTTCTCCCTCGAAATTCGTCGGTGTTATAAACGGTTTACTATTCGAAAGTTTCTTTAATAGAAACCCACATCGTAAAAAGGAATACCAAAACCAATCTTCAAAAAAAGTATGAAACGTAACGGTTTCCCAAATAAACTAATCACTGGGTTTCCACATAGGTGAAAATATAGATATGGAAGCGAAATCTAACCATCATGTTCTGATGGAGAGTGGTAGAGAACATGGCTATGGAAAAGCCAGCAATCACAAAGCCTTAAATTTGTGACGATCTAAGGTACCATCTGATTCATCATATATAAGAGCACTAGGACAAAATTTTTAGTTTTCAAGATCATTTCCCTAAAGTTGATGAAATTGGAATTAGAAGAAATACTTTCGTGATTTTGGTATAGTCTCACCGTTTGTCGTTCTTTGGACAATTTTCACTTCATCCCTTAATGAAATGAAGTTTAATTTGTCATCCGTGATGTGTTAGCAGATCATGTGATAGAATGATGGGTCATTCCATCTGTCTCAAACAAAAGGTTAGAAAAGTTATCAAAAAATACACCAGTCCATATATAGTGAGATTAATCATATATGGTTCCTAAAATGGACTTATACTTCATATATCATACTGCTTAATATAATAAAACTAGTTTCCACTAAACAGGGACTTCCTGTAGGCTAGTGGTAGGCGATAAAGTCCAGTCGCACTTCGGTTGTGGGTTCGATTCCCACAGCCTTGTCCGACGCGATGGGCTGTCACCCGTCCTGAAGGTTGCCCTTTTTCTAAAGCTATATTACTATAACATACCATAAATAATATCAAAAAAAGTTCTATCCTTAAACAATACTAACTTATGTCCAACATAATCCATTCCAATCTTTAGGCTTATCTAAAATACTTCGGTCCAAGCTCATAGTATAAAGAAAATGATTACTTGAAACGTCACATAACAATCACGTGAATGCCATATTTTATCCCCAATATATCATAAGATATATCTTGTTGGTCAAATTACAAACATGTGAATACCTTAATCATGTATTCTCCCATTAATTGAACCATAGTGAAAACATGAATGTAGTTAAAAGTTAACACTTTCCAAATACCAAAATCCTCAAAATTCTATATACTCAAACCATGATATCACTTAGTCCTTATATCAATCATGAGCTCATGAATACTGTCAAATGTTTCATTTTTTCATTTTCCCTTCATTATGTGCATATCATCTTTTTTTCCAAAAATATCTCAATCACTTTCCATGGTTACCGATGCCATAAAATTATTGAAAACCACAATAGACCAAAACATAAATATACCAATATTCCACGATACTATATACAACATTATTCTGGAATCCCATTACATAAACACTTAAGCATTCCACCACATCGTTGTCATATTCAACATCGCCAATGGTGATCGCATGTGACTTCCCTTTGTCCTTTTCCTTAAGTGGTTTCTCATGTCGATCATCATTAACCCTTGGATTTGGGAATTAATTAGCATAATTCCCCATTTCATTGCACCTGAAGAATTGAAGTGTTGTTGGTGCGTTCTCTACAGTCTTTTCTTTATTCACATCATTAGAAACCCTTTTTCTATTACTTTGACACTCAGCTGCTTGATGACCTTCTTTTCCACACTTAAAACATTTTCTAGTCCCTTTAAGATAATCTCCACCATGCTTCTTTCCACACTTTGAGCATAAGGAAACAATCATCTTTTTTTCACCATTATTCTGAGATTTCTCCTTGAACTCCATCTTTCGTTTCTTGTCAAAACCATGAGATGGATAAGTAACACCAACTTCCATTTCTACCTTGATAGCACAACACACAATTTCTTCATAGATACTGAAGTCTCTTATAGCTAATTCCCTTCGAATATTTGGTTTCAAGCCACTGAAGAATCGATCAACTTTACTTTCAGGTTGGATGATAAATCCAGATGCATACCTTGCAAGCCTTGTAAAATTCGCTTCGTATATACCAACAGATTCATCATCCTTTTGCTTTAGTTCAAGAAACTCCTTCTCCATCTTTGTCCGAAGAATACGAGGGAAGTACTTATTGAAAAATATGTTCTTGAACTCGTCCCATTCCATGGACTCAATTTTATCTCTTGGCCTCGTATTCTTGATAAGATTCCACCATTGATCAGCTTCACCTTCCAAACGATATAATGCTAAGATGACTTTATCATGTTCAGAACACTGAAGAACTGAAAATATCTTTTCAGTAGTACTGATCCATTGTTCAGCAACAAGTGGATCAGAAGACCCACTGAAAGAAGGTGGACGTTGCCTCATGAAGGACTCAATAGAATATTGTTCCCTTCTCTGCTCATTTGGAAGTCTAGAATGATTCATAGCTTGTGTAAGTATAGCAATAATATTTTGCACTCCATCTCCCATAACATTTGTTTGTTAAGGAGGACAATCATTAAATTGTCCATTGCATTGATCAACACGGTTCCTTCGGGTTCCAGCCATCGTCTAAAACCCAAAAAGAATAGCGTGAGAGGAAAAAATCATGCTAGGGAAAACAACATAGTAAAGGGTGAGTACCCTCAATACCTAACATCTTAGTCAATACTCATTTCCAAGACTATCTTAGTGGACAAAGTCCATTTCTGAACCGAGTCAGCCTCGTTTCAGTCCTGTTTCACTGAACCAGTATAACCTACCATTATAGCCATGTTTATCTCATGAGATATAAAATCTTTACCCAATGCATTGGAGGGAGGTATAGGTCCCACCCATCTCATAATGAAACCATTCTTATGTGTGCCACAAAAATCATAAATCATACATCATTGCATAACCCATGTAGTAAAAATGGGATTCTTAAACAACATAACATCATAAAACAATTCATATAAGATAAAGGAATTCATAAAAATATTTCCATCACAACAAAATCAAATCCATGTAATAATAGGGATAGAAACAGAACCCTATATTATCTTTTATGGAAAATAATTTTGATAAAACACTTGAACTCCATTCTTGAGGAAAATATCATTTCTACTTCAAAAACATTTTTCCTTTCTTAACATGTCATACAATTCTAAACTAAGAGAAGTTGATTAAAAATAAACTTGAAAACTTGTAAAGGATGCTTCTTGGAAATAATATTTTAAAAAAACATTCATGCCGTATAAGTTAAAAAACATTCTTCTCATACTTTTGTCAGAAATGTCAAAAAGTACCTCTTATGAAAAACGAAAAAAGATTCCTTTCATATATTTTACTAAAAACTCATCGAAGGGTAAAATTGGATATAAAATATTGTAGAAGGATATAAATATTACATATTGAGGAAACATGGATGTGGATGATAAAATACACCCCAGTAAATGCCAAAGTATAAACAATCTCGGATAAAAATCAGATTGTGATATTTCCCTTACCATAGGTCCGATTTGCTTCGTAAGTGTCCAAACCTCCTGTATAATGATTTAAATAATGTTATTGACTTATTCCAGAATCATACTTATTGTTATGATATCATATATGGTCATATTCTTAGCTTATTATTAGTAATATTTCATTACTACATGTTATTCGGGTGTTTATTACTTTTTTGTTCTTATGCGTGTTTGTTGAATAAATTCTTATTCTTCTCTTTAGGTTATAGATAACTCATTTACAGAATGGTATTATTGTAATATATATCATATTCATTCATTCAATTCATTTATATAATCATTATGCAATGATTATATAGTTAATACTATTCATTAGGCGGCAAAACTGTATTTTTTGAAAAATACTTATTTTACCCGAAAAATTTATTTTGTTCGTATACCATGTTTTATAAAATTTGTAAGACGAATAATAATTTTATAAGATTCAAAATTTAGTTAATACTATTCATAACGGCTAGTTCATAATAATATTATAATAATATATCATTGTTTAGTAAAACCCGGTATTGCGTACAACACACGCTATCGACGAAGGTCGCGATTGCGTGTAATGCAAGCCAAGTAAGGGTTGCGTGCTGTGCAAGAATCCTTCATTGTTTCGTATATCATAATCCAAACATATTTCATTTATACATTGAATATATATATATATACTCAATGTTGTGTATAATAACTATTATCAAAATTGTGTGTAACACGATCAAATAATAGTGTTGCGTATACTTCAAGCTAATACGGTGTTGCGTATAGAGAAAGGTAATCTTGGTGTAGCATACAACACAAGACATTAATGAAATTAAAAGAGTATTTTTCATAAAATCTCGGGGTGTTACATTCTACCCCCCTTAAAATGAATTTATCCATCGAAATTCATCGGGGTTATAAATGGTTTACTATTCGAAAGTTTCTTTAATAGAAACCCACATCGTAAAAAGGAATGCCAAAATCAATCTTTAAAAACAAAAGTATGAAATGTAACGGTTACCCAAATAAACTAATCATCGGGTTTCCACATAGGTGAAAATATGGATATGGAAGAGAAATCTAACCATCATGTTCTGATGGAGAGTGGTAGAGAACATGGCTATGGAAAAGCCAGAAATCACAAAGCCATACATTTTTGATGATCTAAGGTACCATCTGATTCATCAGATATAAGAGTACTAGGACAACATTTTTTGTTTTCAAGATCATTTCCCTAAAGTTGATGAAATTGGAATTAGAAGAAATACATTCGTGATTTTGGTATAGTCTCACCATTTGTCGTTCTTTGAACAATTTCCACTTCATCTCTTAAAGAAATGAAGTTGAATTTGTCATTTGTGATGTGTTAGGAGATCATGTGATAGATTGATGGGTCATTCCATCTGTCTCAAACAAAAGGTTAGAAAAGTTATCAAAAAATACATAAGTCCGTCTATAGTGAGATTAATCATATATGGTTCCTAAAATGAAATTATACTTCATATATCATACCGCTAAATAAAATAAAACTAGTATCTAATAACCAGGGACTTCTTGTAGGCCAGTGGTAGGCGATAAAGGCCAGTCGCACTTCGTTTGTGGGTTCGATTCCTACGACCTTGTCCGACGCGATGGGCTGTCGCCCGTCCTGCAGGTTGTCCTTTTTCTAAAACTATATTACTATAACAACCCATCAATAATATTGAAAAAAAACTTATATCCTTAAACAATACTAACTTATGTCCAACATAATCCATTCCAATCTTTAGGCTTATCCATAATTCTGCAGTCAATTCTCATAATATAGTGAAAATGTTTACCAGAGATTTAATACCATCGTTGATCCCCATTTATCATAAGATATGTCTTTTTGGTCACATTCCAAACATTAAAAGGCCTCAATCATTTATTCTCTTGAATACCCATTGAACCTTAGTGAAAACATGAATATAGTTAAAAGTTAACACTTTACACATACCAAAATCCTCAAAATTCTATATACTCAAACCATGATATCTCTTAGTCCTTATATCAATCATGAGATCATGAATACTATCAAACATATTAGATTCTCTTTATCCCTTCATTATGTGCATATCATCTGCTTTCTAAAAATATTTCAATAACTTTTCATGGTTACCCATTCCATAAAATTATTGAAAACCACAATAGACCAAAACATAAATATTACAATATTCCACGATACTATATACAACATTATTCTGGAATCCCATTACATAAAAACTTAATCATTCCACCACATCGTTGTCATATTCGACATCGCCAATGGTGATCGCATGTGACTTCCCTTTGTCCTTTTCCTTAAGTGGTTGCTCATGTCGATCATCACTAACCCTTGGATTTGGGAATTTATAAGCATAATGCCCCATTTCCTTGCACTTGAAGCATTGAAGTGTAGTAGGTTCATTCTGTGTATCCCTTCCTTTGTTTGCATCATTAGACATATTCTTCCCATCATTGCGGCATTCAAATGCCTGATGACCTTCCTTTCCACATTTGAAACATTTACTTGTCCCTTTAAGACAATCTCCACCATGCTTCTTTCCACACTTTGAGCATAAGGAAACATTCATCTTCTTTTCACCATTATTCTAAGATTTCTCATTGAACTCCATATTTCGTTTCATGTCAAAACTATGAGATGGATAAGTAACACCAACTTCCATTTCTACCTTGATAGCACAACACACAATTTCTTCATAGCTACTGAAGTCTCTTATAGCTAATGCCCTTTGAATATTTGGTTTTAAGCCACTGAAGAATCGATCAACTTTACTTTCAGGTTGGATGATAAATCCAGATGCATACCTTGCAAGCCTTATAAAATTCGCTTCGTGTATACCAACAGATTCATCATCCATTTTCTTTAGTTCAAGAAACTCCTTCTACATCTTTGTTCGAAGAATACGAGGGAAGTACTTATTGAAAAATAAGTTCTTGAACTCTTCCCATTACATGGACTCAATTTAATCTCTTTGCCACTTATTCTTGATAAGATTCCACCATTGATCAGCTTCACATTCCAAACGATATACTGCTAAGATGACTTTATCATGTTCAGAACATTGAATAACTGAAAATATATTTTCAGTGGTACTGATCCATTGTTCAGCAACAGTTGGATCAGAAGACCCACTGAAAGAAGGTGGATGTTTCCTCATGAAGGACTCAATAGAATATTGTTACCTTCTCTGCTCATTTGGAAGTCCAAAATGATTCATAGCTTGTGTAAGTATAGCAATAAGATTTTGCACTCCATCTCCCATAAAATTTGTTTGTTTAGGAGGACAATCATTGCATTGTCCATTGTATTGATCAACACGGTTCCTTCGGGTTCCAGCCATCTTCTAAAACCCAAAAATAATAGTGTGAGAGGCAAAAATCATGCTAGGGAAAACAACAAAATAATGGGGGAGTAAGTTCAATATCTAACATCTTAGGTTTAATTCTATGATCTTTAGAGTAATTCTAGTACTATAAACTATAAGTATACTTAACCTTAGTGACATCCCTAGACATACCTTAGAAATATCTCTAGGGATCTCACTAAAGTTCTCACATCCTAGTTTTAAAAGGATAAATAAACCTTTCCTCTGATAAAAACTGTAGAGACCCGAAGCTTGATGTACATGGACATTACATTACTTTTGCGGAATACTTAGTACATAACAAAAACACACACCCAAGGATCGTAATAGTTTAGTGTCTTTGGAAACTCGGAATATAATCTTCTAATCGTGGTGAAAGATCTTCAACATCTCCCATAAAGATCTTCCTTTTTTTACCTAAAACCTTTATTTATATCCTGAGGAAAGGAAAACATAAAAGGGTGAGCTCAAATGCTCAGTAAGGGTAAACAAAAGAAATATCAATCACATCATATTCATAAGAACATAACATTTTGAAAATCATAACCTGTAAAAGAGAGCATAATTTCATAACATGGGATAAATCATAGTAGTGAAATGAAATCCCAATAATCATAAAATAAAACATGAGACTTTTTTTCATATACACATAATCATAGAGAATCATTTCTTATTAGTCAAGACTCATTGGCAAGACTATCTTAGTGGACAAAGTCCATTTCTGAACCGAGTCACCCTCGTTTCAGTCCTGTTTCACTGAACCGGTATAACCTATCGTTCCAGACATGTCTATCTCATGAGATATAAAATCTTTACCCAATGCATTGGAGGGAGGTATAGGTCCCACCCATCTCATAATGAAACCATTCTTATGTGTGCCACAAAAATCATAAATCATACATCATTGCATAACCCATGTAGTAAAAATGGGATTCTTAAACAACATGACATCATAAAACAATTCATATAAGATAAAGGAATTCATAAAAATATTTCCATCACAACAAAATCAAATCCATGTAATAATAGGGATATAAATAGAACCCTATATTATCTTAGATGGAAAATAATTTTGATAAAACACTTGAACTCCATTCTTGAGGAAAATATCCTTTCTACTTCAAAAACAATTTTCCTTTCTTAACATGTCATACAATTCTAAACTAAGAGAAGTTGATTAAAAATAAACTTGAAAACTTTTAAAGGAAGCTTCTTGGAAATAATGTTTTAAAAATCCATTCATGCCGTATAACTTAAAAAAACATTCTTCTCGTAATTTTGTCAGAAAAGTCAAAAAGTACCTCGTATGAAAAATGAAAAAAGATTCCTTTCATATATTTTACTAAAAACTCACCGAAGGGTAAAATTGGATATAAACTATTGTAGAAGGATATAAATATTACATATTTAGGAAACATGGATGTGGATGATAAAATACATCCCAGTAAATGCCAAAGTATAAACAATCTCTGAAAAAAATGAGATTGTGATATTTCCCTTACCTTATGTCCGATTTGCTTAGTAAGTGTCCAAACCTCCTTTATAATGCTTTAAATAATGTTATTGACTTATTACAGAATCATACTTATTGTTATGATATCATATATGGTAATATTCTTAGCTTAATATTAGTAATATTTCATTACTTCTTGTTATTCGGGTGTTTATTACTTTTTTGTTCTTAGGCGTGTTTGTCGAATAAATTCTTATTCTTACCATTAGGTTATAGATAACTCATTTAAAGAATGGTATTATTATAATATATATCATATTAATTCATTCAATTCATTTATATAATCATTATGCAATGAAGATCATGTAGAACGAATCGCATCACATCGTGGAGACGGTATTCCGTACGTACACACGAGCGATAATATCTTTCCCATGATCGTGGAATTGTATTGGAGTGTATGTATACTATTTCAGAATCAATATCACTTTTTAATAGTCATATATAGTCATTATTTAATATCGTACGCACCAGGGACTTCACGTAGTCCAATGGTAGGCGATAAATCCCAGTCGCACTTTGGTTGTGGGTTCGATTCCCGCAGCTTTGTCTGACGTGATGGCATGTCACGCGGTCAACATGTTATCCATTTTCAAAAACTATATAATTTTATTAAATTCCCAAAAAAGATATAAATTCATCAAAAATAACCATACATAATTTAACCACAAATGTTATCTAATAACTTTCATTTTGCATCTCAAAATATATTAACCTGTAATTGCCTCAAATTTTAGGATCTTATAAACCCAAATGGTTCTTTATAACTATATCCACAAAAGAAAAGATAATTATTTCATGAATAAAATTTTCGTATATCAAACTTCAGGGCCACACATACTATAAAAATTCTTCTAATATAATCCCATCATCAAAAAAGCCTTAATTCTTTTAAGCATTCCACCATCCTAAAATCTACCATAACACTTGAATCCCTTATATATTGACTTCTTAATCATTCAACATTATTCATGATCAATTAACAATTACTTTACAACTTATTCTAAAATACTTATTTCCTAAAAACAAAATCATGAATCATATTCTAAGATTCAATAATGTCTAAACATCAGTTAACAAATAATCCATACTTTTCATTGGTCATATTCAGTTTCCTCATCCTCAATTGGAATATAATTAGGTATTGTTGAACATATATTTGTATGATCCTAGTGATTCCATTCTTGAACCCTCTTCGTAGGACATCAGTTTGTGTAATGACCATGCACTCCACATTTAAAACATTCAATTGATCCCTCAGAAATAACTTATTTCCTTATCCTAGAGTCAACTAGATGCTTCCATTTTCCTTGGCATGTTCTTGCTTTATGACCTTCACTTCTACATCTATAGCATCTTCCCATCCCTTTGAAACATTTTCTTAAGTGTGTCTTTCTACATCCTTGACACATAGTTTTTTTAATATACTTACCTTTATTATTATTACCTGAACATCAGTGGGTATTTTTTTATCTCATATACGATGCCTTATAAAAATCCCCAAGGTTTAGGTAGTCAATCATGACTCTAGATAGTTGGTTGAGAATAACCACAAGAGTTCTCATTGTATCTCCCATTTCATTCAGTTTCTCATTCATAAAACCATCACTATTTTCTTCATATCCACTATTACTTTGGTGCCCACTAGATCCATCCATTTACTAAAACCAAAAATGTAAGTGTAATTATATCAGTAAAATCATCATATAATATCTTACGAAGAGGGTAGATAAAAATATATACTTATTCATGTTATCTTAAACTCATTCACATTATCTAAAATAATTATGACTCTTTATAAAATCCTAAACATTATGGAAATATCACTTATGCTTAAAGAACACCCTAACCTCTAAATTTATCTAAACCGACCTCAGATACCAAATATAAGTACCCGACCTTAAACATTAAATAATCTTTAATTATGTCAAGAATGCACATTGAGCCTCTTTTCAGGTTTATAGTTTTTGAGAATTATGCCATAAATAATACATAAAAACATGAATATTACATGTAGACACTACTACCTAGTATCCATTTTTCATAAAATAAAAAATATTAAAAAAAGAGACATGTCTAGTCCCATGTTTTAGACAGCATGACTTTTCCTTGATCTCATCTTTGAACCTATTAATATTTAAGTCCTGTGGAAAACATTTCAAAAACTTGGGATGAGTATAAAAATCTCAGTAAGGGTTATAAAATAAGGAAGGAAAACATTATACCATAAATAAATAAAAATCAATGAAACCATACTTTTCAATCATAAAATACCTCATGAAATCATAAGATTTATGAATAACACAAAGAAATCATAAATCATAAAGGTATCTTATGGCATTCATAACATACTTACATTGTAGCTATCACAGCTACATAGGGAGTCACATTTGGAATACCCATCATAGTATATTCCCTAAATCTCTTTAGAAAAACATTAACATTTACCTCTATCACGTTACCCAATGCATTGGAGAGCTATCTCGGGCTCAACCTCCCTAGGTTTATCATGGAACCACCTGTATATGTAAACAAGAAACAATAACCACAACATAATAATAACACATAACACAAGAATAAAGGAAGGATAAAATTTCTACATTCTAATCACAATATATCAAAACAAGATAATGAAATAAACAATGCTTTATCAAAATATTTTCAAAACCATTTAAAACATTTAATAAAGATAATTTTGAATCAAAGTGTCCGATACAACATTGAAGCTTTTAACAGATTTAAAATTTGAAAACATTAATGTCCATATAAATAAATACTAATTTTTTTTTTGAAAACATGTACATTAATGAGAAATATTTAAAAGAATAAATATTTAAAACAATATTATAGTTAAAGAGTTCTTAACCAAATGAGATATGATTGAATTCAAATAATTGAGGAATATAATTTAATCAAAACTTTATAATATCATGAGAATAAAGAGATTAATGATATAATATTTCAAAGGATAGTATATACACTGTATAAAATTGAATTGGTGCATAAAGACAAGGAAGTCTTAATGAAATGTAAATTGAGACGAAATCCTGTATAAAGATGATATACTTAGATTATGGATAAATCAATTACATAATTATGTGTGAAAAATATAAATACAGCCAATATAAGTGGATATTATGTGTAAAACAATCAGAGTTTATTCACACATATTTATGGAATGACATAATCAATAAGTAGAAGTTTAACCCAAAGAATTCAAATTGGGTGAAGAAGTTCCCTTACAGAAATTCAACTGCCTAACGACATCACTTTAAAATTCAGAAAATGAATTCATGAGAGATAAAATGGTATCTCATCACTTGGACATAAATATTTACAGCAATAAGAATATAGAGGAACATATCCCAATATAAGAAGATGTAAATTAAAATACATAACAAAAAGAATGCTTTTAAAAAGAAGAGGGAGAAAGGTTCCCTTACAGATTTGGTAACATACGAAACATACACCCGATGAAAGAAGGATAATTCAATGAAGATGTAAATTCCAATAAACTAAATTATATTACACAATTAATACAATCATGGGTAGTACATACACCACTCAAAAGGAAATTGTGTCAAATATAGCATGAATCTCACGGGAGCAAAAAGTGAGATGAAAACCCCTTACCACGTTGTAATCAATAGTGTCCTATGACCAAAAGTTAATAACCACAAAATGATTCACATAATATCATGAATATAAATATAATCAGGATAATATATATCAAATGGAATAACATAATAAACCACATGCAATAAATAAGTGGAAAACAATGGAAATCTCACAGAATTGAAAGTGAGATAAGAAACTCCTTACCTCGTGTCCGACTAGACTTGATTGTTCCCTGTTATTCCTGAATAATAAACTTAAGTTAATCTATACATGATTAATAAAACTTTTTCAAGTTTATCATACCTTTTAAATTACTTATTACCATGTTATAAACATTATGTAATCATTTTAGTTAATAATGGTCGGTTTATCAATATTTGGTACTTGAGTCCAAAATGAACACCTTATAATTACAAGTTGTCAATGTGGTCAAGAGTAAATTATCTATAGAATGATATTCATGATTTAGATATCATATATATCATATATATCTAGTATAAATTTGTATTTATAAAAGTACATAATATTTTGAGATAAGAAATGAAATGCATCGTTCATGGAGACAGTAAGCCATACGTACGCATGAACGCTGCTTTCATTTCAATTTCATATTTTAATTGAAAGAAAAACTAATTATATAATAGTTATATTATAATTCCAGTATAAAATCATATATAATTTCAATAAATCCATCCTTTATATGTCCCACATATGGTATGAACGAGTCATATCACTTGGAGGGGGCAATAGTCCGCACTTCCTCAAATGAAATTATTACGTTTACTCCTAATGGTAACCATAAAGTTATGAAATAAATTAAAAACCCAGAAGAATAAAGAAAACTTAAATGTAATATATATCAATTATAAATATAGTTCCATCATAATATCCACTATAAGATGCGGTAGATGATAATTGAACAATCATCATTTCATGCGGAGTTAGTTTGCCACCCACTAAAACAGTATCATCTTTACCCATTAGATGGAGGTGTGTGTCAGTGTAGTTTGAATCCTTATCATAAAAAAATCCTAGTATATTGAGGATATTGGTGTTGTTATAAAATAAAGTAATGAAAAGATTTTAGGGTTGGAGAAGTAAAATAAAATAAAATAATTTAAGAGAAGTCGTTACCTTTAATTTGGTTAACTCCCTTTGGATTGAACCCCAAGGACTTCTTGATGTGCCTTCTGCCTAAGGTAAGACTTCTAGGAGGAATATAGGGATCTTGAGAGCTTATTGGGGTAGATGTTGGACAAACCAATGGTCTTGAGAGGTGTAAGGAATGGGTTAGAAATGAAGGGTTTTTATAAGGGGGAGGAGGGGCTCTTTAGATAAGTGGGAAACTATTATTTTATTATATAATGAATTTCGTTTTCTAAAGGTCCAAAACTTATTAAAGTCAAAGAAAAGATGACTCATGGTAGAAATAAATTCATCCAATAAAAATTGGACAGGTTTTGGATGTTATTTTAATATTTATAATCTTATTTATTTAAATCATTTATTAATGAGGGAAATACTGCATCATTTTTTGAGTCATAAATATTTTAATTTATTTGAGGTTTAAAAATTATAAAACAAATACCATTATGTAGGAAATTAGTTTATTCTTCCAATTAATATTTATAGTCAAAAATATAACTTATATAACCCTATTTAAAAATTATTTTACTAAAAGATATTTGTTTATTTCATTTTGGTCTTCACATTAAATTAATTAAAATAATGTGTCATTATCACTGTTAAGTGGCTCCATGGGGTCCCAAAATCGACCCAAATATGCAAATGGTCATCGATGACTCATCCAATAAGGTTAGGACAAGTGTTAAGGTAAGTTTTTATTATTATGATATTCTTTTTACCTTGAATTACCCTATTTACCTTTAACCACGGTAAATAAAAGTCAAAAGTTACTATTCCCCAAAAATTATTTTCATCTTGTTGAACCACATTTTACTTACAAATAGAAACCATGTGTGTGGGATTTTTGAAAATCAATTCATAGAAGCGGTAAAATTTCATTTAAATGAAAAAATCATTTTTTTACTACTACTAAGTGGTTTCACTGTTCATCAAAAATTGATGTTTTTCAGAAAAATACCAAAAATTTAGCCAAATATATATTTGATATTCCAAATTAAAAAATGATGTCTATTTAACCAAATTAAAAACATATATGTTGCATCACTTAATTTAAAATTAATTCCCCTTGTCAAAACAAATAGCATATATTTACGAAACAAGATCTATCAAAATATTGACACTTGATTGTGTCCAATTTCAATGTTAAATTAATTAAAATGACCACCATTAGATTAAATGGTAAAAATATTATCTAATTACACTTTAAAACCAATTAAAAAGATAATATAACCATATAAATACATTAAATTTAAAAGTAGATTTGAATTAAAATACAATATTTTTCACTATTAATTAAAAAATGAATTTTATCAGAAATATACCAAAATTTTACCCAATGTAAATTTCAATGTCCCAATTATAAATAAGAATTTTATTTTTTCAAATAGAACAAATAAAAGTGACCAAAACTAGATTTAATGACGGTTCTCCATTAAAATGCGGTAAATCTACCTTTCAAAGAATATTAGAGTATTTATGCTTAAAATCAGATTCATTCACATTTTAAGCCTATGAAATTTATTGGATAAATGTAAAAAAATTTAACAAACATGTATATTCATATTGTTGTTAGTTATGTTCATTCTCGCCAATATAATGGCTAGGCGTTAACTATCATTAAAAATAATAATATTATATTATTAGTGTGCAACGTAAGATTTCAAATAAACCCATTATTGTGTATTGGGTACTCCATCGATCATATCATCCCCCTTAGAGTTAAATTAATACATAATCCACAAATATTAATTAATATTAAAATGTCATGTTCGTTCTTTACCTGGGATGTTACAATGGTAGTGGATTGAGAAGTCATAATAGGGGATGAGCTCAAATCATCTTCATTGAAACATATTAATCTCTTTATATGTGAATATATATTTGAGGCTCTTATGATCAGTACACATTTTACACTTCTCCCAATAGAGATAATGTCACCAAATTTTGAATGAAAAGATCACAGCTGCCAACTCCAGATCATGCGTATGATTGTTTTACTCATGAATTTTCAACTACCTTGGGGCGTAGGATATAACATTATCATTTTTCATCAGTACACAACCTAATACCTTATTTGATACAACATTGTACATCACAAAGAGTTTCCCACTTGTTGGTAGTGTGAGAACTGGTTCAGTGATAAACCTCATTTTAAACTCTTTAAAGCATTCTTCACATTCATTCATCCAAAAAAACTTTTCTTCCATATAATTCGGCTTGTTTAGAGGGTTCTAAAATCGTGATATGTTCTTCAAAAATCACTGGTAATACCTATATAGATCATGGTAACTACAGATATCCATTACAGATGTTGGCGTGGGAAACTCTTCGACTTCCTTTGTCTTAGAAGGATCCAAAAATATCCCTTTTATGGTGATAACATTCCTCAATAATGATACTTCCTTCATCCAAAAATCACATTTAATGTACTTTATATAAAGTTTCTCCCATTTCAATGTCTTCTACACAATATTCAAATGCTCCTAAAGTTCCTCCTTTCTCTTGGTGTATTTCAGAATATCATCAATAACGACTGTCACAAATTTGTCGAGGTAATATATAAAGACTATTAATTAAATATATGAAAATTACTGGATAATTAGTGACTCCAAAGGGAATAACTATGAACTCATAGTGTCTATACCTCATTTGAAAGGCATTCTTGGTAATATATTCCTTCCTCTCCTTTAATTAGTGATATCCAGACCGATGGACCACCTTTGAGAAATAAATGGCCCCACGTAGATAATCAAACGAGTCATCTATTTTTTAAGGGGTTACTTTTTCTTTACCATGATTTTTTAAGCTCATGATAATCGATATAGAGATTCATTGATCCATCATTCTTCTTAACAAAGAGGACTGAAACACCCCATGGTGAAGCACTCAGTCATATACAACCCTTTTATAGATTCTATTGTAACTACTTATTAGGTTCTTTCAGCTCAGTGGTGTCCATTTTATAAGGTTTCTTTGATATAGGTGGAGATCCAAGAAAAGGTTCAATTGATAACTCAAAATCTTGATCAAGTGGAATACTATGTAATTATTTACAGAATACATCAGTGTAATCCCTCACGTTGGGTATGTCTTCGAGCATAATTCTCTCCTTTGTCTTAATCATTTGATCTAGCTATAAATTATCATAAGGAAATAATATCCACAATTGAGATTATTATTTGGAAGGAAATTATTCTTCCCCCTTACACTTGTATATAATTAGAGGATGCTTTGGGATGTGAGGAGTGATCTCCCTTTCCCGACATTTGATTTTGGATTTATATAAATATAAAAAATCCATGACTAATATAGAATCAAACTCTTCTAAAAAGAGTATGAAAAGATTTTCTGGGAAGTTCGGTCCACAAATGTTAACAGTGGAGGAGTTATAAACTTTTGATTCAATAATATCTCCATTTTATATTCTCACTGATAACTCAACCTCCAAATTTTGAGGTGGTTTTTCAATAGTTCTATAAAACATGAAAGATTTAAAAGAATACATATAAATTGAATAAAATAGTATGTTCTTTATTCCTGAATGAAGGACCAGTGTACCTATCACCACCTTATTGTTGGGCTCCACCTTAGTAGTAGTGATAGCATATTCCATTACTTGTTTCCTTGGAGGTTGTTTTTGTTGATTTCCTCTGACAACCCTTGGATTAAGGGAATGGATCACATAATTCTATTGTTACTTGAAATTGAAACACTACTATCTAAGCTGAGTGTTTATCTGAAACTTCATTTATTCTTCATCATTAATGGGATTCTTCAAATCCCTTCATGGGTTATTAGAAATGTTTCCTTCTCTTACACATTTGAATCTTCTCTTAGATACCTTTTGTGTAGTTTCTAGGATGCTTCTTCCGAGACTTTTGACAGGTGGGATGTTGGGTCTTTTTTCCATTATGGTATTTATCTATTGTTATTCCCATATTAAAATCCATTTTATTATTTTCATCCCCACACCCACGATTCCAATGACATTCTCCATTATCCAGTTCAGCCTTAAGGATACAATGAAAAATCTCCTCATAACTGTCAAAGTATTGAATCACCAACAGTTTTTATAGACTCAGATTTAGTCATCTAAAAATGAGATTCACCTTTCTCTATGTGTTCATGAATAAGCCAGATGATTATCATGAAAGACATGTGAAGTTTTCATTGTACTCTCCAATATAATCATATTCCTTTTAATTCAGTGTAAGGAGCTCCCTTTCCATATTAAGACCTAGGTTTTGGGGAAAATACTTATTGAAAAATATTTTCTTGAAATCTTCTCATTCCATGAAATAAATTTCCTCCTTGGACTTTGTGTTTTTGATTAGTGTCCACCACTGATCACCTTCCCCATAAAAATAATAGACTTATAACACAAGTTTCTCTTATTCTAAGCACTGTAGGATAGAGAATATCTTCTCAAAGAAGTTAATCCATTGTTCTGTGAGGAGGGGATAAAAATATACACTAAACATGAGAGGCCTTTTTTGTGTGAATGATTCAACAGAAACATGCACTTTCTCAGGATATTGAGGGAATTACACACAATTCAAGATATTATTCACAACTTTATACATTTTATAAAGTACAGTCATGATTTTTTGAACACCCATTACATTCATATTTTTTCATATCATTAAGGAAATCATCACATTTCTTATCACATTGATTGTTGGCATGAGTTCTCCAATTCCCAAACCTTAAATTTAAAAATTAATGTAAACATAGGGGGTTTAAATAATTAACTAATAATCATAATAAAATTAAATTATGAACATAAAAGGTTAAAATTGTAAATTGAAAGTATATCCTAACTTATGATGCCCTATGTTTCAATATAGGTTATCAGTGGTGATATAATTATCCCTAAGGTTCATACTAATGTTCTCTATTAATAATATTCAAATATAACATGACTATTCTTTGATACCAACTATAATGACCCTATACTTTTACACATTCTATTATATGATTTTAATCATAATTAACCATCAAATACAACCAAGGAGCATAAATTACAATGTTTTTGGAATATTAGGTAACTAACTAAACATCATGATACCAAAATAAAAATAGATTTTATTTGATCTTCATAACAAGATAATAACTTCCTTTGATCTCTTATATCTTCATAGGAAAACCTGTGTAATACATGAATAAAAGGGATGAGCTAAAAAGCTCAGTAAGGGGATAAGCATAGGAATAAACATAGCACATGGGTTAGAAGATATAACACGATAATATAAAAAGCATAGAAAATGAATAAACATAAGAAATTATAACATGTATAAAATGGTAAAATATAATCCTAGCATCATAGGAATGTGGAAATAATATATAACATGACATAAACATGAGTCAAGGCTAGCTGCCAAGAGAGGGTGGACAAAGTCCCATAATGGAATCAGGTTCACTGTTTTTCCCAAAATGACGTCTCATGAGACTAAACATTAACCAATGCATTGGAACAATATCTGGGAACACCCATCATAACATGTTCATGAATATGTGTTCCATATGAATAACCATACATAAGGAATCAAACATAATCACAAGGGTTTCCCATGGAAAGGATTGTGCATCATAATCATGTCAAAAGGAAAAAAAATAAGGAAATATCACAATGGTGTTCCTAAAAGAAAGGATTTAAATCATAATTTAACATTAATAGTTAAAATAGGAATATATAATTATAAGATATGCCAAAATGAAATAACAACATAAAAAAATATCATTTAAGACACTTTAGAAATAAAACATTTAAATGTGGTTTAAGGAAAATATTAAAGATTCTTTAAAAAAATGGAATAATTGTTTTTTATAAATTAAAAAATAATACAATATAGTTTTTTGGGATAAAATTAATGATTTTATAAAAAAACAGTTGATTAAAACATATTTTGGAGTCAACATGAAAATGGGCAAGGAATCGGGAAGTTCCCTTTAATCGGGATTTCTTATCAGGAAGAATTGAGATATAAACATTATAAAATATATATTTAACCATAAAATAAGGATGATATGATATAATTACATGATTTTGGGACATATAAATAGAATTTATATGAGGTTAATAAAAATAAATTGGAATTACATTGAGGTAAATAGAGAGAAAATAAAACCTGAGGAGATATGGAGGTTCGTTGAGAATCCCTTAACTTACGTCCCAAATAGTTATTCACATGATATTAATGTCTTTGATAATCAAATTAAATCCATTAATTAATTAATTAATTAAATACCGTTTATAAATTTATTTTATATGTTATAATTTTATTAAGTTCATTTATGAAATTTTTTAGGAGTTATAAGTTACAATTTTATCATTCGAGAGCATTCGTTTCCTTGGTTTTCATGATCGGTTCACCTGTATACTTGTATGGATGTTTATGTAAAATGGGAATAGATATTCAGAGTTTAAGATATATGTTATTTATGAATATTCATATTATTAAATGTTAATATAATTTATTTTTTTTATTTGGGGTAAGGATGAATGATTAGATAAGTCGTTAATGATAATCATTTGGATTATTTTGAGCAGTTTTTTCTCACAACAAACTTGTTTTGTTTTATTATTTAATATTATGTGTATATGTTAGTTCCAGAACATAAAAAGGGTTATAAAATGAATTTTAAAAACTTTTTCAATCATTATAATTTTTTTAAGAGCATCCTAGAATGCGGTAACAGAAAATTAAAATCTACCACCCTGAAAAGAGATAAATTAACACATCACATATAGCATTTTATATTTTAGAATAAAAGAGGATAGAGAATGGATTTGATGAATGATATTCCATTATAATAATAAAATTTAAGTATATATAGGATATGATAGTTATCATTCAACTTTTATGAGGGGAGGTGATGATAGAATTATAAAAGAAAACACCTTGAAAAGAAATTAAAATAAAAGTAAATATGATTTTACCTGTTGAATTTTTCCTTCTTGAGAAACTGATTAGGGAAAAGGTTTTGGTCTTTTCATGAGACCAATGAATCATGGAAATGTAATTGGGTCTTATTAAATGTATTTTTAATCACTTGTACAATGATTAGTTCATGATATGTGTTTAGAGAATAGGTGGTGTGGAGTGATATTTATAGTGGAGGAGAGAGGCGTTTTCTCATTATTTTATTCATTAGTTTATTATTTTGGCTCAATACTATGAATATTTTGAGAATTATAATTAAATATATTAAAATAATGAATTATTATTCAATATTATGTCCTTAAATCATCAATAAATCATCCATGAATCTATAATTCAAGTATTTAGTTTTTATCAAAAAATTTTGTATTTCACCATTCACAAAAAATTCATGTATTTCAAAATAATACATAAAAATAACCCTAAAAATTTATTGATGTTTATAATTAAAAAAATAACTCAAATTTATGAAAATAATTCTATAAATATGATAAATTTAATTTTTAATTAAAATCATCATTTTATTGTAAAATATTGATTTTAAAATTATAATTGATTTTATAACACTTTGAAAAATTAATTGAGGTCTCCAAAAATTATCTTAAAATAATAATACAATAAATTTATAATTTATAAATCCATTTTCTAAAAATATATTTTCATTTAAATTATTAAGTTAATCACAAAATTTTAGTTAAATATTTATGACTTTTATAAATACTAACACTTAATTTTCCATTTTTAAAACATTTATTTACTTATTTCATGAAATAAATTCACCATATTTTCATTCATAATATACCTAAATTTTATTTATACTTTCATAGGTTAGGTTAATATTCTATTGGTTGAATTAATATTCCAAAGGATGATATTACAACTCCATAGGCCAAGTTACTATTTCATCAATATAGGTTCTTTAATTTTTATAAATACCTCTTATTTCATTTATTCACAATTTATAAAATTTGTATTGTGTTATTTATGTGATTTTATGTGATTTACAATATATAAAATCATTATAGGAATAAATTTTTCATTTATAAATTTTTTGGATCATTACATTTTTTATGCCCATTCTTACAAATTTTTTCAGTTTGAGGTAGCCATGGGCCAAAGGAGAGTGATTAGTTACAATTTCGGTGTGAGATCAATTAGTGAGAATTTTTACATTATTATAATTTGGGTTAAATTATTGAAATAAATTATATTTATTGAGATTAGTTAATTAATTATAATGTGATTATAATTAATAAATTAGGATAGTTTTATTGTGATACTGGGCCTCATATGTATTGGATAATCTTGAACAGTACTTGGAAGCAGTTGTTGGCCCATGGACATAATTTAGATAGCTTTGTATTAGGAATGTTCCATTTCTTACCTACTATTTAAGTAAATTTATTATGTGTAGGCAGTGTGTTCTATGATCGAGTCTCGCTACTGATTATAAGGTACCCATAATTAAATGTATTATTCAATTAAATTAATTAATCTTATTAGAAAACTAAGTTAAATCATTTAAAATGAATTTATTTCTAGGGGACCCTTTGGTCCCTTGGGAACTGACAAAATTCCTTTGTCTTTATAGGTTGTGAAATTTTTATACACCATTACATTGTATTTTAAGGTACCTCAAAGGGGATCATTGATTTTAGGAATGAGTATGAGAGACCCACTAAACCTATACCTAGGAGACTTTATGAATTCCTCTGAGATGGTTTTTCTTGAGATGTATAGATGACATTGTGATTTGTTCAGGATTTGAAGACCAAATGCCCAAGGTAATAAAGACTTTATCAGTCTTGATTTGTTTGGTAAAATCTCCCAATGGTGTGATACCTCTTGATCTAGGCTTGGCTTGATCTAGGACTTAGAGGGGACCCTGGGCCGGGTTCCCTGATTACATTATGACCATATTAAGGGAGCATGGGGAAAGGGTAGTGATGACCAAGGGTATCCCCA
Organism: Viscum album; assembly: GCA_963277665.1. Classification (NCBI taxonomy): domain Eukaryota; kingdom Viridiplantae; phylum Streptophyta; class Magnoliopsida; order Santalales; family Viscaceae; genus Viscum; species Viscum album. The sequence continues at coordinate 659,802,960 of OY728138.1, forward strand.
TGGAGGATGATTAACTAGTGTGGACACTAAGTACATCAATATATCATATGGGTTCGGGTGTTCATCCAACCCTACATCTTTGAAATAATTATTAATTCATTTTTAGTTTAATATCAACTGACTTGACCTATAAAATTATAAATGAACTAGTAGTTCTCGAGGGATGTGTTCAAGTAGAAACTAAAATCCCGAATAGGGTTTTATAAATACTTAATAGGCCACCATTCATATTTTCTAGAAAAATTAATAAGGTTCATTAAAAAATAATAGTGTTCATATATAATAATATAAGAAAAATTAAAATATGTAAAATTGTCAACACTGGTTCCTAAAGGACACTTAGATGAGACTACCTAATTTGACTTAAGTTGGGATATCTTTGAATATGTGTGTATAAGTATATGTATGTGTATATATATATGGTCTATACATGTAGTTATGTCTATATAAATAAATATATATATATATATATATATATATATAATACTAGCCATGACCTGAGGATTAACTTAGGCATCCATGGAGAGTAGTATGAGTGTTATAAAATGTCAAGGGATGCCATGCCAGGAAGCCATGAATCATATTGGTCACCACGCCTAGTTATAAAATTTAATTAGTGACATCATTCCAGCATATCATATTTTATTTCGGACTCCATGACCTAATATCACATTTCAGTTAAGATTTCTAGTCTGGTTATCCCATTTTCATGGGTTGTCATTCCTATATATCACATTTCTTTATGTATTTCATGACTGTATATGAAGAAAATATGGGACACTATGCTTGATTATCACATTTATATAGGAATTAAATTCCTTCAAATAATATATTATTATGGAAATCATTCCCATATATCACACGCATATGGGATTCCATGCCCAGTTTTCACATTTATATAGGGATCTCATGCTCGTAAATCATATATAACTGAGGAAGTATTTCCATCAGATTCAATTTAATTATAAAATTTGGTCATGCTTTAATACATTCTAATTATTTATTTAAATTTTATTTAAAATTATATTTACCTAAGGGGCATAACATTTATTCATATGAAATCAACATTAAGTGGTCACACCACTCACTTTTCATTTAATTACTATGATAAATTCAATTAGGTGGCCCAAAATACAACTTATATGGTGGTGTATCTATATAAACATTTAATAATTTAATTAAATTGCATTATAACACCTTAAGGGGTGGAATTTTTTGAGTTAGGGAACCTCTAACCACAAATAGGGGTACATGTGTATTTTTTACATGGGTAACATTTTAGATAAATGAATATTAAAAATTTAATGTGACTTATGGAAATTCCAGCGTGAGGCATGGAAAAAATTGTTATAAAATGAATCTAATTTTTGAAAGAAGTACTAGACAAACTACCTTAGAATATTTAATGAACCTAAATTCATTATCAGCTTTATATTCGATGTATAATGAGATAAATCAACAAAATAGGAAAATTCCCAAAAAATAGGGCATACTAGCTCGCATCGAAATAGTTTCAAGGATAGAGGAATGAATAAAAGAAGGAAGGGGATTGAATATCTTACATATATTAATCCAACACAACTGATAGAGATGAAAATGGATATTAGGTGATGAATATGGGTTAAATCCTTGAGATAGGGGAAGGAGGATGAAAGGCTCCCACACCTAGGAGAGGGTCACAAGTGAAATTGGAGGGAAATGGGTGGAGAAACATTAAATGAAGGTAGAGGAAAAGGTATTCTAACATGTTTTTAAGAGTCTCATGTTTTGGATGAAATTTTTTCCAACCCTTTCACCTAAACCATGCATCTTAACTAGTTAAGTGGCACTGAGGGTGCATCCCTGGGAGCATGGTTTGGGAAAATCATGTGGCCCCCTACATTCCACTAGAAACCCCCACATAGCCATATAACTTGAGGTTCATGGTTAGAAATAACCATGTGAACCTCTATAATTATCTATACCACCCACATGTTTAGAACTAACTATGTGAAACCATGTGGCTCAGTCTACCTTTCCAAAATTTTGAGGACCAGGCTCCGAACAAGCCCCCAAATCTCTTAAACTACTTCTTATCCTCATTAGCACATTACTAGCATAAAACGAAAGGTTTTTTTATAGAAAATTACGTATCTATAACTCTTTAAAAAATCCATAACATTTCAAAATCCCATTTTTAAAACAAATTGTACTTGAGTTTCCCTTATGAGTGTGGTAAAACATAATATGATAAAAGTTCCATCCACCAAGAATGGACGTCAGCCTCTCTCTCCTAGGTCACATCTTGTTCATGATCGTACTACAATATAACTTGTACAAGAGTAAATTACTTACCTCAAAGGGAATTCATGCTCCAATCAATGATATACATAGGATTATACTCAATAGAAACATATACCTCTAGCTCAATATCTTCAGGATGAAACGAATGAGATAGGTAAAAATAAAAATGGAGAAGTTGTGATACATGGAATATGTCATGAATGGTCTCAATACCTATGAGGTAAAGATAATATATAGAATATTATCTCATATCTCTTCAATATCTAGAAATATCAAAAATAACATGGAGATAGATTGTCCTATCTATGAATCAATTTATTACCCAATCTAGGAGAAACTCATAAAAAGACCTGATGTCCCACCTTGAATTCTATAGAATGATAGTGGAGATTCATATAAGACTTCTTCCTGGAATGATCTGTATCCATACACTTCTAAAAAATATTCACCTTTAATAAAGTTTTTTTTTGAATAATATGAGGTCACATAGTTTTTCCTCACCCACCTCAAAGTGGAACATGGGTGAATGAAATGGTCTACCATGTAGGACCTTATAGGGATCCATTTGAATCATTGATTGAAATATGTTATTATAGGAAAAAAATGAAAAGTGTTAGATATTTTTCCCAGTAACCTATAAAATCAAGGATGTATTCTCAAATAATTTCCTTGAACATCCATATCATACAATAATACTGACAATCAATTGAGGGTGGTATGATACAATAAGAAGAACATGTGAACCAAGTGTCTTTTTCAACCCCTATTAGAACTGTAATGTAAACCGAGTGTCTGTATCTGATATAATATATGGAGTAATACCACGAAGGGGTAAAATATCTCAAATATATATCCTCCCAAACCTATCTACTAAATATGTCTCCTTAGTTAGAAGAATGTGCATAACCATATTCAACTTGTTGATGATCATCCATATTGCGTCATTTCCTCGAGGAGATCTCATCATTACTATCACTAAATTCATGGTTTCATTATCCCATTTTCACTCTAAAATGGATATAGGACATAGAAGTCTAGTAGGATTTTAGTGCTCCACCTTTACCTAAGATAGGTGAGACAGTGTGTGACAAAACATTCAATATGCCTCCTCATACTTGGCCAAATATACTGATTATTTATGTCTCATTACATCTTGGTAAGCCTTGGATGTATATCTCAAATAGAGGCATGATATTCCCATATAAATTTTTCCTATCTGTATATAAGCACCCAAATATGTCCATGGAATTGAAGGATCTCATCCTCATTAATAACCCAACCTGGTAGTGAGTCCTCACCTAAGGCACTCTCCCCCAAGACTATTCCATCGTGATCTAAAAGTTGTCTCATCATTACCCATTCCATATGGGAGGATGTCACTTTCAAAGCCACTAAAATAGACTTTCCCAGATATTCTCGAACCCCTAGGGGCATCTCAAAAAATAGGGCTATCAACTATGAATCACTTCTAGCCACTCGGATGAACCATATAAGAGTCTTATGGCTCTCTGTGTCAGATACTACATTTCCATTACCTAGTTTATAAAATATCTCACATTCGAACGACTGTAGTTTTTCTTCCCACCCATACTACCTGAGATTTAAGTCACATTATGTAGAAATGTATTTTATAATTTTATGTTATGTGTAAATTAAAATCCACTCCCCCAATAGATAATATCTCTAGGAGTTTAAGGCATGAACCACATCTAGTAGATCAAGGGATTACATTGGGTGATTCTTCTTGTGAGATCTTTGATGGGGGGATGCTTATGCTAAAACTCAATCTCAATTCATCAATACTACTACTAACCTGATTCTTGAGGCATAAAATATATTATATAACTTATTCTAAGATTTGGAAGAATCAGTACCGGTGCTGAAGTCAATCTACCTTTCAACTTATGAAAGGATGTCTCACAGACTTCAAATCATAAGAACTTCACACCCTTTTAAGTAATGATTTTTAGAGGCACTTGAAGGAATGATAAATCCTGAATGAAATACTTATAGTAACCATCCATCCCTAATAAAACATGCATGTAAAATATGTTCTTTTATTGTTCCTAGGAAACCATAGTGCTCAGATTCACTAGGTTAATAAATAATCTTTCCTCTGAAATAATATTACCAAGTAAGTGAAACTTATTGATCCAAAAGTGTCATTTTTTAAAATTAAAATATAGATAGTTTTTTCACAATATATTCATCAAGACCTCATGATGTTTAGAGTGATAATGTTGAGTACTAAAATAAACAAAGATATCATCCATGAAGACTACCATAAATGAATCCAGATACGAGTGGAAAACCTGATTCATTAGAACCATAAATACTTAATGTAACTTCATGAAACAAGATGTAATGAAAAAATACTCACGTATCTTATATATAATATGTAATTTCATGCATGGTATGACTGATGGTCTCACACAAACCTAATAGTATCCTGACCTCAGATAATTCTTAGAGAAAACCATTAATACTTGGAGCTAGTTGAAGAGATCATCTATTCACATCAGTGGATACCCATTATTAATAATAATTTGGTTTAAATGGTGACAATCCACACAAATATTAATTTTCCCATCTACAATCTTGGTGAATAACATATAATAACCCCATGGAAAAGTATTGGGTCCTATAAAACCCTTAGTTTCTAAACCCTCTAGTTACTTCTTATGCTCTAAAATATCTATAGGTGTCATCCTGTAAGGATTAAAGGATACTGATAATTCCCTTGTAAATAGATCTATAGTGGACTCCACCTCTCTCATATGAGGTGACATAAGAAATCCACTAGGGAAGATTTCCCTGAAATGATTCACAATAGGAGGTAATTCCATGCATCATGTTTCTTGATCTCTCATAATGATACTATCCATTTGGGATGTCACGCCACAGAATGCATAATGATTAGGTCCAACTAAACATTCATGGAAATCCCATTCACCCTTAATAACATAAGTACCAACCTTTGGTTATGTGAAGGACACCCTTAGAAGATAGAAATCCACATCATCATGATAAGGTACTAACTAGTCCAGTACAAGTATGAAGTAAAAACCTATCATCTCAAGGAACACTACTATAAATAAAACCTTAGAAAGCTAGTAAAAGGTATTTATTACTGCTATATAAGTTCTGATAATGTAATAAATGCTAAAGGGGTTTCTTTAATAGTTCTCATAAAAAATATTGATAAAGACCCTGATGATAAGGGGTATAATTTTTTTTTCATGCACCCATTGTCATCACCCCCTCTTTATCAGAACTTCCCACCCTATTTATAAATTCCTCCACCTTCCCCCTTTATCAGTTCTTCCCCACCCTTTTATCAGTGCTTTAGCATGTGCCGCTACCTTCAACAAGTTTTTAACCTAGGATCTCCATCTTATACACCAACACCTTTTCCACTCCCCTATACTGTTTTGTTTTACAATTTATGTTATATATATATATATTTCACTATATTTTTTATCCATATATATATATATATTTATATATATATGTTTAGATATATATATTAAAATGGTTATTAACTCTAAAAACCCTAAAAACATATAAAAACATTAAGAAACTCTAAAAACTCTAAAACCCCTAAAATCCACGAAACACCAATAACTTCTGATCTAAAAGTATGTTTTAGATCCAAAACTAGTGAAATCAAAGCTCATGAAACAATCTTCTTTATGATATATGGTAAAGCTCAAATGGACACTTGGATCAGAATTTATAGCCATTTAAATTTTAAGAAACCGGGGTTGGCGACTAGAAACTCAGTTTTGGAGAAATTTTGGGGTCTTTAGGGGTTAGAAAATAGGATAAAAATTGTAGACCTCAGTATTATACCCTCTATGGAATATATCTCATCGCAGGCTTTGATTTGATATGTGGTAGATCCCAAACAGACACTAGGATCAAAATTTATGGTTGTTCAAACTTCGAGTTCGATTTCTTACTTTTCTTAAACTATAATATATTTTATTCCTTTGAATATCACACCATTTAAAAATCATGTGGTTTTAATTTTTTTCATAAGAATTGATTTTATAGGTTATGGTGCTGAAACAGATTCCCGAATCGAAGTTATAATCTTTTCAATGTTTTTAGGGTTTTTAGGATTTTTTCACATTCGAAGAACATTGAAACAGCCATAACTTCTGAACTGGTTGTCTGTTTTTCCTCTACCACAAATAAAATTGAATCTTGTGATAAGATATATGCCTTGGTGAACCATGGGAACCCTTTATCACCTCTATTGAGTTCAAAAAGGCATATAAGTCCTCCAAATGGCCATAACTTCTACTACGAGTGTCTGTTAATGAATTTTTTTTTAAAATACACCCTTTATCAATGCTAGTAAAAAAGAGATGACAGGGGAGTATTTATCAGGGATTCTAAAAATGTTCGGATAAGTAGCTCCCCTTTATTAGATTAAATAAAGACCCCCTTCATGAGTGCTTATAAAAAAGAAATGATAAAGACCACCCTTTTATCAGCACTGATAAAGACCCCCCATTATCAGTGTCTCATAAATTCCCATTTATTAACTCTTTTTAACTAGTTCTGATAAGGTGGGATTTAGTAGTTCTTTTTCAGAAGCACTGATAAAGGCCCCCCTTTAATAACACTTTTTATAGTGTTGTTAAAGACCCCATTTAACAACACTTTTTCTAGCACTAAGAATGGGGATTTTTAACATTGCTTTTATTGAGTGCTATTAAAAACCTAGTGATGGATAAATCTTATTATGTAATAGTGGAAAATTTGGTTCAATAAGAATCAGTACTGACCTATCTCAATGGGGAAAGTGTTTAAATATCTACACACTCTATTTTCAACCCCAACAATGTATCAAGAGTCATTATACCATGAAAGTAATATATTTCTAAGACCATAATTTCTTTATTTTCCATAGATAATAAAGAATTTGAAGCACATATGTCAAATAATGTACCTAATAAAGTTTTCTCTACTAGAATAGTACCTCTAAAATTAGAATCCGAACACACTTATCCTCAATGGTAGGATGTACTACATATATATATATATATATGGGTTGATCTGTAGCCCTGGGATACAACCTAACTACCCTAATAAGGTTTTCTCTTTTGGAGTTGTATATTTGGAGCTTGGATACCTTGGTCACTACCAACTCCTTGACCTGAACAGCCGGTAATACTCCAAATACCTTATTGGTGAGGTGTTATTGATCCAATTCATGAATTTGGGGATGATATGAATCCTCTCCCACTAGGTCTAGATGTGAAGGTCATGTAGAATTTTCGAATGTGCCCCAAACTCCACAAACTCACTATTCAACATGATCTATAGAATAATGGGGTTTCTTATGCCCTTTCTTCACTGGTGAAACACTACAAAACTATCAGTTGGTGTCATCTAACTACTGTTACCCCCTTGAAAAGACTCAAAATGATACTTCCTTCCACTCGTGGAACTACTTCTCTATCTTAGCCAAAAATCATCTTATCCTACACTGTAATCTTTCCCTAGGTTCTAGTTAGTGATGAGGGGTTTATTCACTATCTCAAAAATAGTAGTCAACTATAATATATTCACCCATGATCAGATGGCGTAAAAACGCTCTTCCTTTAATTGCCTCATAGTCATCAACTTGTCACTAGTAAGAGTCAGTTCTAACCAAAACATTTTAGTGAAAAAAGAATAATATTTCAGCATAGACATATAACCATTTTTTATATTCAATAATTCCATAGTGAGGTCTGTTATCATTATCTTTGGGAAGATGTAATTATATTCGGATGTTTCAATTCCATCGAGAACATACTCTGATGATGAGCATCCTTGGTAGTCACATCCCACCAACGCTTAGTGTATTAATTATGTAGGTAAGTTTCAAGATTGAACCTCATCTCATAAGTCATATTTATATGATTAAAGATGGATAATATGGACTCTAGCCATGACTCAGTAGCCTGGGGACCACGAACCCCCAAGAAGAGAAGGGTATGATGTTGCTATAATTCTCACATCCACTCTGCCATAGTAGTGGAAGGTCACAGAGCTCCTTACATAGACTACATAAACCATATTGATCTCACTATAAATTTATTATTAAAAACTTGTTGATGGATAATAGTTGGTGAATCATGTAGAACTACTAGAGGTAATTCTAGTGGCTCAGTGCCAACCAACTCTAGAGCATGATTGTCACCACCTTCCTAGCGCATGACTCGAGGATTTTTTGGTGGAATAGTTCTATAATTTCAAAGTACACACCTCATAAAAGATAAAAAATAAATTAGATCAGGTATTATATAAAATGGTATGTACATAGCCTTCTTATAAATAAGTCACACCTCTATTCCTACTCCTAAATCTCACCATAGGAGACAAGGAACATTATAAAGGTTATAAGATACACTTCCTACTACACACTTCTAACGGAGAGTTACGATCATGGTTTCAGGTTGCATAATGGTGGTACTGGTATATGGGGTTTTAATAGAAATTTTTTTGAAACTATTTTTTCAATTAGGAGGAAAAGACTATGAATAGTACCTCAAGAATGTTAGAGAGATGAAGAACCCTAATAACAATCAAAGGAACTTTCCCAAGATGGTCTACATGCACACCCATATGCATCAGAAGGCTCACACAGACCCCCTACATGGAATTGAAGAATAGGAAACCCCTACGTAGGGTACCTATGCTATGAAACTATTCCATATACCTACGTAATGTAACTCCTTCTACCAGGTTCCCCTATATTCCTATAAATAGGATCCCATAAATCCTCATTTTCACAACTGGAATATCAGAAGAAGCCTTAAAGCTTTGTTCATGTAGCCCATTCACCTAGGTCCTCCAAATTCCCTTAGGTGTCCCTATGTAACCTAATAAAGGATATAAGTAAGGGGGATAGTGGGATAAAAGTCCCTATATGGTCTGAAATATAAGACACCTAAATGGGGAACCTATTTCCCATAGTGTACAAACACTTTTGGGAGGCCCCTTTGCTAATCAAGGAATTTTGTGAGACCCATTCGAGGATACCTAAGAATTCCCATAGTGCCTAGGATAATGAATCTCCCAAGTGTTTCTTCCCAAGTGTTCCATTTCTTGAGTAATATCCAACTTTCATAGTCTTATTCCCCTTATGTGAAACACTTCCAACTCCTCCAATTCCCTACACGAAGCACTTTTTCTCGCCAAGCTAGAACCATCTTGATCCCCACTTTGAGTCCTATTCCACGACACCAATAGACGAGATCCTCCCAATTTGGATCCCTTAACTTAGGGGGACCATATTTATACCACCACTTAAGCCTCCATATTTTATTGATTGTGATAGTTGTCACTCCAACATGTCACCCATTTGTATATTCATTCATTTGGTCAAAAGTGTCCTGTACTTGTTCTACTTAATAGGTAGGATCCTATGGGTGCATGGGAGTATGAATCCCCTTGTCCATGAGGACCTTGACCCCAGGTGAAATGTCAGGGACTCGGTCTTATACACAAGTTCTAGGACCCTTCCCTTCCCCCATTGTCTCTGAGATCAGGTACTTCCGGTTCTAGGCAGGGAGGGTGAGGATAAAGCTTTATTTTCCATTTACGGATAGTGGATTATCCTAATTTCTTCCCCATGAAACAATCTTAATGAATCCCTATTGGGGTAATCCCTTATCCTTTCTTGCAGGCTCACTCCTACTTCATTCCTTTATCCTTCTCCATTGTAGGGTACACTGAATAGAGGTAAGGGACACATCACAACCCCCTTAATCTTCCCATATTGCCCCACCTTCTTCCAACAGTGGAAGAATTATTGTGTGGATTACCATATCTTCCTCTTACACTTTCTCACATTCAATCATGAATCACAAGTTATTAGAGGTTGGATAAGATCACAACATCCACACAATCTAATGCTGGTTTTGGAAGATAATATTTTCTCGTATCGTCCTCATTCCTTCCTTAAGAAGGCCTTTATAGAAGTGGGTCCTCATGACCATGTATCCAAACATAGGGTAAATTTGATTGTATAGTTTCATTTATCTTCAAATTACTCTTTATTCTCACATTGATCATGAATGAAGTAAGCTTAGAGATTGGTGGTGATCATGATATCTGCACAGTCCCCAAACCAAACAATGGGCCTCATATTCAATAAAATACCCAACCATGTAATCATACCTCCACCAAAATGCCCACTATTTGTTATAATCCCCACTCCCAACCAAGAATATAGGCCTCCTATTCAATGTAATTACCACCCTCCATTCACAAGGGAATACTCTTTAGGAATAAGTCCCAACCAAAATTCTGAAACCAAACAAGGGGATTCTCCTTTGGAGTAATCCTCTACCCAATTCTCTCAATGTATAATATTACCATATGAGAAAAACCCTCAAAGAGACTCCATGAGAGTGTTTCCACACAATATAACTATGTGGAATTTAATTGCATTCCAAATGGGATGTGTAGGAAGCCTCACTGAGGTGAAAACTTGACACCCCAAATCATCCATATTCTCTCGGTTCCATATTCCAATAAGGCTTATTTAACTTGGGAGACCATATTCCTTCTAGGTTTCTTTGGACGCTTTGTGTAACACCCTGAGATTTTATGAAAAATATTCTTTTTAATTTCACTAATGTCTTGTGTTGTATGCTACACAAAAAGGATCTTGAACAACATGCATCCTTGATTTTCCTTGCATTACACGCAATCGCGACCTTCCTCGAAAGCGTGTGTAGTACGCAATACCGAGTTTCACTAAACAACAGTACACTATTAAAATTTTATTAAAACTAACCGTTATAAATAGTAATAACCACTTTTTGAAATTTTGTAAATTTTATTTTTCAAAATGGACTTTATTTCTGGATTCGGAATCTCGAAATTAGCTTAGGGTGAAATTTTGGTACTTTTCGGATAACTTTCATTTTCTGATGAATAGTGAAAATTACTAAATTTTAATTAAAAACAACCTTTTTAATAGAAATAATTAATAGTGATAAATTATTAATTTGATTGGTTTTAATGTATATTTAGAATATATTTTTACAATTTAATACAGTGTTGGTTATTGGATGTAATTTCACATTTAAACCAGACATACACAACTGTCAATCTTTTGATAGTTATTATCTCTTAAGAACACGCTATTTGTTTTGACGACGGGAATTGATTTTTAAATTAATTAATGCAACTGATATGTTTTGAATTTGGTAAAATAGAAATCATTTTTGAGTTCATAATATCAAATATAGCTTAGGCCTAATTTTTGGTATTTTTCTGAAAACTTTCAATTTTTGATGAATAGTGAAACCACTAATTGGTAGTTAAAAAACTGAATTTTTCATAAAACATAATTTTACCGCTTCTGTGAGTAGAATTTCAAAAATCCGAGAGACACGGTTGATTTTAGTATGTAAAATGTGTTTCAATGAGATGAAAATAATTTTTTGGTGAATAGTAACTTTTTACTTTTTTTTACCACGGTTAAAAGTAAATAGGGTAATTAAGGGTAGAAATGATATTATTATTACCCTAACACATGTCCTAATTCTATTGGACAAGTGCAATTCGACCAAAAACAAACTTAGGAATAAAATAGGACCATTTAGGCCCACTTGGATTAGATTAGGACATTTATTATTAATTTATTTAAAGAAGGGTTAAAATAGTTAAAATCAATGTTTAATAAGTAAATAATTTTTAATATGGGGTTATACATAAGATAAATTCGACTATAAATATTCATTAGAAAGATAAAGAGATTTCCTACAGAATTGTATTTTATTTGTAATTTTTAGACATTAAATAATTTAATTTATTTATGACACAACGATGATGCAGTAATTATCTTATTAATGAAATATTGACATAATTGATGTTATAAATACCCAAATAAATATAATTTGAGACTTTTTATGAATTACACTAATTTACTAGGTTAATATGACATGTTAATATGGATTTAATTAACTTTTTTAGAACATATAATTATGTTAGGATTTTCACAAAAATAAATTACTAAATAGTGTCAAAATTGACATAAAATATTTTTTAAAACAAATATTATATTATTAATTGTTATTTTATTTCTAAAAATCTAAGGTTAGGCCAAATGACTTAGATAAGGTTATATATATTAATAATTAACAACTTGGGTTTCTTTTGGCTTGTTATAGTAAGTTTATTAACCTTATAGTATAAGAACACAAGAAGACATGGTAAAAGTAAAATTATTCAACTTAATGTTAAATCTAAAAGATAAGGTTAAAATAGGAACCTAAACTTGTCTAAATTCTATTGGATGAGAGGATTTAGACCCATCCCCACCTTAGCCTCGAAATAAATCAATTTGGAGCTATTTAAAACCGAACTTGACTTTATAATAAAATAATATTTTTAGTTATTCCAAAGGTGCCCCTCTCCTCCCTTATAAAAGGACACCTCCTCCCTCTCTTCCTCACACAACATTGAGCCTTCAAGCTCGGCCAACCCCTGACAAATTCTCTTCTCCACTTCCCTAGAAACATCCTAGAGGTTCTGGTCTTCCTCAAATACCAATTTTAGTTCCCTAAGAGGATGTCTCAAAGAGGCGCTTCAAAGAAGAGGTAATTTCTGTTATCGATTCTTTCACCTTTATTTCTTCTTCCACTTATTCTTATTAGGTTGTTTAATTATGAAGTAATAACATCAGTATCACTAATATACTTATATGTCATTATAAGTATGAAAAAATCCTATTTCACCATCTATTCATCCTACTAAAAATGAAATCATCGCGCGTGTGTACGTACGGAATACCGTCTCCACGCCGTGGTGTAATCTATTTTCCACCACCACCTTACTTGGATGGGTATAATGTTGTAAATAATGACTATATATGACTATTATAAAGTGATATTTATTCTGAAATAGTATACATATACTCCAATACAATTCCATGATCATAGGATTGATATCATCACTCGTGCGTACGTACGGAATACCGTCTCCACGATGTGATGCAACCCATTCTACATGATCTTCATTTCATAATGATTTTATAAATAAATTGAATGAATTAATATGATATATATGACACTAATACCATTCTGGAAGTGAGGTATATATATCCTAAAGAAAATAATAAGAATTTATTCGACAAAACACGCATAAGAACAAAAAGTTATAAACACCTGAATAACAAGTAGCAATGAAATATTACTACTAAGAAGCTAAGAATATGACCATATATGATATCATAAAAATAAGTATGATTCTGGAATAAGTCAATAACATTACTTAAATCATTATACAGTAGGTTCGGACACTTACAAAGCAAGTCGGACCTAAGGTAAGGGAAATATCACAACCTCTTTTTTATCCGAGATTGTTTATACTTTGGTATTTACTGGGGTGTATTTTATCATCCACATCCATGTTTCTTCAATATGTAATATTATTTCCATCCACCTACAATTTTCTAAATCCAATTTTACCCTTCGGTGAGATTTTAGTAAAAGATATGAAAGGAATCTTTTGTCGTTTTTCATACGAGGTACTTTTTGACTTTTCCGACAAAAGTACGAGAAGAATGTTTTTTTTAACTTATACGACATGAATGGATTTTTAAAACATTATTTCCAAGAAGCTTCCTTTACAAGTTTTCGAGTTTATTTTTAATCAACTTCTTTTTGTTTAAAATTGTATGACATGTTAAGAAAGGAAAAAAATGTTTTTTAAGAAGAAAGGATATTTTCCTCAAGAATGGAGTTCAAGTGTTTTATCAAAATTATTTTCCATCTAAGATAATAAAGGGTTCTATTTTTATCCCTATTATTACATTGATTTGATTATGTTGTGATGGAATTATTTTTATGAATTCCTTTATCTTATATGAATTGTTTTATGATGTCATGATGTTTAAGATTTCCATTTGTATTACATGGTTTATGCAATGATGTATGATTTATGATTTTGTGGCACACATAAGAATGATATAATTATGAGATGGGTGGGACCTATATCTCCCTCCAATGCATTGGGTAAATATTTTATATCTCATGATATAGACATTGCTGGAATGGTAGGTTATATCGGTTCAGTGAAACAGGACTGAAACGAGGGTGACACGGTTCAGAAAGGGACTTTGTCCACTAAGATAGTCTTGGAAATGAGTCTTGACTAACAAGATATGATTCTATATGATTATGTGTGTATGCCACAAAGTTTCATGTTTTATGTTATGATTATTGGGATTACATTTCACTGCTATGATTTATCCCATGTTATGAAATTATGATCTCTTTTGCAGGTTAAGATTTCCAAAAGATATGTTCTTATGAATATGATGTGATTGATATTTCTTTTGTTTACCCTTACTGAGCATTTGAGCTCACCCTTTTTATGTTTTATTTTCCCCAGGATATAAAGAATGGTTTTAGGTAAAAAAAGGGAAGATCTTTATGGGAGATGTTGAAGATCTTTCACCACTATTAGAAGATTATATTCCGAGTTTCCAAAGACACTAAAATATTACGAACCTTGTGTGTGTGTTTTTGTTATGTACTAAATATTCCGCAAATGTAATGTAATGTTAATGTACGTCAGGCATCGGGTCTCTATAGTTGGTATCAGAGGAAAAGTTTAGTCAACCTTTGGAAACTAGGATGCGAAAACGTTAGTGAGATCCCTAGAGAAATTTCTAAGGTATGTCTGGGGATGTCCCTAAGGATAAGTATACGTATAGGATGTAGTCCTAGAACTATGGTAACGATATTAGATTAAACTAAAGATGTTAGATATTGAATTTAATCCCCCTTTATTATGATTTTTGCCTCTCACACTATTCTTTTTGGGTTTTAGAAAATGGCTGGAAACAAGATGATTCACGATAATGGAGGATATGATGGACAATGGAATGATATTATTCATGAGCAACCAAATGAAATGGGATTTGGAAGTCCAAACATCATTATTATGCCGAATCAGCAATCTCATAATATGATCAATAAAGTAAAATTTGGTAAGTTTCCTGACTCGGCTAATAAGAGAATGATAGAGTTTCATGATGATCATAGAGGAAAGAAAGTTCAATTTCCCCTATGTAAATCATGTGGTAAGAGGCATAAAGGAGAATGTTTCAAAGGAACTGGAAGATGCTTTGGGTGTGGAAAAGAAGGACACAAAGACAGTAAGTGCAAAGGAAAAGGTTCAGTTAACACCAGGGATGAGGATAATGGTATTTCTACGAAATCAACAATGGTTAAATTTTTTAAATGTGGAATGTACGGGCATTATGCAAACCAATTCCCTAAGGGAAAGTCTCATGAAGAGAATCAGTATGGTCGTATGGGTAGTATTTTTGTGGATGATGATGAAGAGACTACAAATGATATGTGAGATGAAAGAATTGTTGAATCTCGGTCAATGGTTTAAGAATGTAGTGGAATGATTACATGTTTATCATGTGTAATGTTGTATAAGTAATCTCATGCTACTATGGAATAAAGAGACATCTATGGATTGTTACACTGTTGTCTTTCCTTGAATTTTTAAAGTGTATGATTAATGTTACCAGTATCCATGAAAGGTTATTCAGATATTTTTAGAATGTAGATGATATGCACATAATGAAGGGATAAGGAGAAAATTAAATGTTTGATAGTATTCATGAGCTCATGACTGATATAAGGAGAAGGTTATATCATGGTTTGAGTATATAGAATTTTTGGATTTTGGTATGTGGAAAGAGTTCACTTTGACAGCATTCATGTTTTCACTAAGGTTCAATGGGTATTCATTCTTCAAGAGAATACATGATTAAGGTATTCACATGTTTGTAATTTGACCAACAAGATATATCTTATGATATATGGGGGATAAATGATGGCATTCACGTGATTGTTATGTGACATTTCAAGGAATCATTTTCTTTATACTATGAGCTTGGACCGAAGTATTTTAGATAAGCCTAAAGATTAGAATGGATTATGTTGGACATAAGTTAGGATAAAACGTTTTTCGATATTATTGATGGGATGTTATAGTAATATAGCTTTAGAAAAAGGACAACCTGCAGGACGGGCGACAGCCCATCGCGTCAGACAAGGCTGTGGGAATCAAACCCACAACCGAAGTGCGACTGGCCTTTATCGCCTACCATTGACTACAGGAAGTCCCTATTTAGTAGAAACTAGTTTTATTATATTAAGCAGTATGATATATGAAGTATAAGTCCATTTTAGGAACCATATATGATTAATCTCACTATAGAATGACTTATGTATATTTAATAACTTTTGCTAACCTTTTGTTTGAGATAGATGGAATGACCCGTCATTCTATCACATGATCTGCTAACACTTCACGAATAACAAATTCAACTTCATTTATTTAAGAGATGAAGTGGAAATTGTTCAAGGCGCGAACGACAGTGAGATTGTACCAAAATAAAGTAAGTATTTATTCTAATTCAAATTCTTCAACTTTAGGGAAACGATCTTGAAAACCAAAAATGTTGTCCTAGTGCTCTTATATCTGATTAATCAGATGGTACATTAGATCGTCACAAATTTATGGATTTGTGATTGTTGGCTTTTTCATAGCCATGTTCTCTACCACTCTCCATCAGAACATGATGGTTAGATTTTTCTTCCATATCTATATTTTCACCTATGTGGAAACCCAGTGATTAGTTTATTTGGGTAACCGTTACGTTTCATAATTTTGTTTTTAAAGATTGGTTTTGGTATTCCTTTTTACGATGTGGGTTTCTATTAAAGAAACTTTCAAGTAGTAAACCATTTATAACCCCGACGAATTTCGAGGGCGAAATTCATTTTAAGGGGGGTAAAATGTAACACCCTGAGATTTTATGAAAATTATTCTTTTTAATTTCACTAATGTCTTGTGTTGTACGCTACACCAAAAGGATCTTGCACAACATGCATCCTTGATTTTCCTTGCATTACACGCAATCGCGACCTTCCTCGAAAGCATGTGTAGTACGCAATACCGAGTTTCACTAAACAACAATATGCTATTAAAATATTATTAAAACTAGCCGTTATGAATAGTAATAACCACTTTTTGAAATTTTGTAAATTTTATTTTTCAAAATGGACTTTATTTCTGGATTCGGAATATCGAAATTAGCTTAGGGTGAAATTTTGGTACTTTTCAGATACCTTTCATTTTCTGATGAATAGTGAAAATTACTAAATTTTAATTAAAAACAACCTTTTTAATAGAAATAATTAGTAGTGATAAATTATTAATTTGATTGGTTTTAATGTATATTTAGAATATATTTTTATAATTTAATACAATGTTGGTTATTGGATGTAATTTCACATTTAAACCAGACATAAACAACTGTCAATCTTTTGATAGTTATTATCTCTTAAGAACACGCTATTTGTTTTGACGACAAGAATTAATTTTTAAATTATTTAATGCAACTGATATGTTTTGAATTTGGTAAAATAGAAATCATTTTTGAGTTCATAATATCAAATATAGCTTGGGCCTAATTTTTGGTATTTTTCTGAAAACTTTCAATTTTTGATGAATAGTGAAACCACTAAGTGGTAGTTAAAAAACCGAATTTTTCCTAAAACATAATTTTACCGCTTCTGTGAGTGGAATTTCAATAATCCTAGAGACACGGTTGATTTCAGTAAGTAAAATGTGTTTCAATGAAATGAAAATAATTTTTTGGTGAATAGTAACTTTTTACTTTTTTTTACCACGGTTAAAAGTAAATAGGGTAATTAAGGGTAGAAATGATATTATTATTACCCTAACACATGTCCTAATTCTATTGGACAAGTGACATTAGACCAAAAACAAACTTAGGAATAAAATATGACCATTTAGGCCCACTTGGATTAGATTAGGACATTTATTATTATTTTATTTAAAGAAGGGTTAAAATAGTTAAAATCAATGTTTAATAAGTAAATAATTTTTAATATGGGGTTATACATAAGATAAATTCGACTATAAATATTCATTAGAAAGCTAAAACGATTTCCTACAGAATTGTATTTTATTTGTAATTTTTAGACATTAAATAATTTAATTTATTTATGAAACAACGATGATGCAGTAATTATCTTATTAATGAAATATTGACATAATTGATGTTATAAATACCCAAATAAATATAATTTGAGACTTTTTATGAATTCCACTAATTTTATAGGTTAATATGACATGTTAGTATGGATTTAATTAACTTTGTTCGAACCTATCATTATGTTAGGATTTTCACAAAAATAAATTACTAAATAGTGTCAAAATTGACATAAAATAGTTTTTAAAACAAATATTATATTATTAATTGTTATTTTATTACTAAAAATCTAAGGTTCGTCCAAATTACTTAGATAAGGTTATATATATTAATAATTAACAACTTGGGTTTCGTTTGGCTTGTTATAGTAAGTTTATTAACCTTATAGTATAAGAACACAAGAAGACATGGTAAAAGTAAAATTATTTAACTTAATGTTAAATCTAAATGATAAGGTTAAAATAGGAACCTAAACTTGTCTAAATTCTATTGGATGAGATGATTTCGACCCATCCCCACCTTATCCTAGAAATAAATCAATTTGTAGCTATTTAAAACCGAAGTTGACTTTATAATAAAATAATATTTTTTGTTATTCCAAAGGTGCCCCTCTCCTCCCTTATAAAAGGACACCTCCTCCCTCTCTTCCTCACACAACTTTGAGCCTTAAAGCTCGGCCAAACCCTAAAAAATTCTCTTCTCCAATTCCCTAGAAACATCTTAGAGGTTCTGGTCTTCCTCAAAGACCAATTTTAGTGCCCTAAGAGGATGTCTCAAAGAGGCGCTTCAAAGAAGAGGTAATTTCCATTACCGATTCTTTCACCTTTATTTCTTCTTCCACTTCTTCTTCTTAGGTTGTTTCATTATGAAGTAATAACATCAGTATCAATCATATACTGATATGTTATTATAAGTATGAAACAATCCTATTTCACCATCTATCCATCCTACGAAAAACGAAATCACCGCGCGTGCGTACGTACGGAATACCGTCTCCACGCCGTGGTGTAATCTATTTTCCACCACCACCTTACTTGGATGGGTATAATGGTGTAAATAATGACTATATATGACTATTATAAAGTGATATTGATTCTGAAATAGTATACATATACTCCAATACAATTCCACGATCATAGGAATGATATCATCACTCGTGCGTACGTACGGAATACCGTCTCCACGATGTGATGTGAATCGTTCTAAATGATCTTCATTTCATAATGATTATATAAATAAATTGAATGAATGAAT
The DNA here is from genome assembly GCA_963277665.1 of Viscum album. Taxonomy (NCBI): domain Eukaryota; kingdom Viridiplantae; phylum Streptophyta; class Magnoliopsida; order Santalales; family Viscaceae; genus Viscum; species Viscum album. The sequence continues at coordinate 659,822,560 of OY728138.1, forward strand.
ATGATATATATGACACTAATACCATTCTGGAAGTGAGGTATCTATAAACTAAAGAAAAGAATAAGAATTTATTCGATAAAACACGCATAAGAACAAAAAGTTATAAACACCCGAATAACAAGTAGCAATGAAATATTACTACTAAGAAGATAAGAATATGACCATATATGATATCATAAAAATAAGAATGATTATGGAATAAGTCAATAACATTATTTAAATCATTATACAGGAGGTTCTGACACTTACAAAGCAAGTCGGACCTAAGGTAAGGGAAATATCACAATCTCATTTTTATCCGAGATTGTTTATACTTTGGTATTTACTGGGGTGTATTTTATCATCCACATCCATGTTTCTTCAATATGTAATATTATTTCCATCCACCTAATTTTTTTTAAATCCAATTTTACCCTTCGGTGAGATTTTAGTAAAAGATATGAAAGGAATATTTTGTCGTTTTTCGTACAAGGTACTTTTTGACTTTTCCGACAAAAGTACGAGAAGAATGTTTTTTTAACTTATACGGCATGAATGGATTTTTAAAACATTATTTCCAAGAAGCTTCCTTTACAATTTTTCGAGTTTATTTTTAATCAACTTCTTTTTGTTTAAAATTGTATGACATGTTAAGAAAGGAAAAAAATGTTTTTTAAGAAGAAAGGATATTTTCCTCAAGAATGGAGTTCAAGTGTTTTATCAAAATTATTTTCCATCTAAGATAATAAAGGGTTCTGTTTTTATCCCTATTATTACATTGATTTGATTATGTTGTGATGGAATTATTTTTATGAATTCCTTTATCTTATATGAATTGTTTTATGATGTCATGATGTTTAAGATTTCCATTTGTATTACATGGGTTATGCAATGATGTATGATTTATGATTTTGTGGCACACATAAGAAAGGTATAATTATGAGATGGGTGGGACATATATCTCCCTCCAATGCATTGGGTAAAGATTTTATATCTCATGAGATAGACATTGCTGGAATGGTAGGTTATACCGGTTCAGTGAAACAGGACTGAAACGAGGGTGACTCGGTTCAGAAAGGGACTTTGTACACTAAGATAGTCTTGGAAATGGGTCTTGACTAACAAGATATGATTCTCTATGATTATGTTTGTATGCCACAAAGTTTCATGTTTTATGTTATGATTATTGGGATTACATTTCACTGCTATGATTTATCCCATGTTATGAAATTATGATCTCTTTTGCAGGTTAAGATTTCCAAAAGATATGTTCTTATGAATATGATGTGATTGATATTTCTTTTGTTTACCCTTACTGAGCATTTGAGCTCACCCTTTTTAGGTTTTATTTTCCCCAGGATATAAAGAATGGTTTTAGGTAAAAAAAGGAAAGATCTTTATGGGAGATGTTGAAGATCTTTCACCACGATTAGAAGATTATATTCTGAGTTTCAAAATACACTAAACTATTACGATCCTTGTGTGTGTGTTTTTTTTATGTACTAAGTATTCCGAAAATGTAATGTAATATCAATGTACGTCTGGCTTCGGGTCTCTACACTTTGTCATAATTCCTACCCCATCCTTAGTCATACAATTTTATTCTAGACATCCTTGATGCATGACATTAAACTTCACGGTTAAGTCCTTCTCACAAGACATTAAAAGGTATGATGTGTAAAATTAATTGGCAGAAAACTACACGGATTCTAATTCCATTCACGAGGATACATTGGAAACCCATCTCATGGGTTCAATACCAAAATAAAAACAAATCCAATCTCCCTGGATGATGATTCACTCTTGAGAACCCCACTGTGTGGTTCAAAACCAACATCATAATAATATGAAAATAGAATCTCTAATCATTACATAAGAGGGTACCATTAATGGAGAACCTCATATACATAAAGATATATCCATTAATGATGAAATTAATTACATACAGATGATTATAAATTCCATACATGCTAATAATTAATTGTTAATTTAAGGGTGAACCATGTCATGCTTTGTAATTAATGAAGGCTTTAGGAACAAATATTAAATCTATAAGAGATCCCTATAGTACAAAAAAATTCCCCCAAGAAGGGTATGATGAGGCTGACCTTCAATCCTCTAGACCAATGTGATTTCTTAAGTATCATTGGATAAACATCACAATGAGTTCCTTTGTAATGTAGGACCCTCATGGATATAGAACCATTGGTTGGCTCCATCTCTATAAAAAAATGGAGGCCATTCATAAATAGTGTGCCCAATGTGAATGATTGAAAAAAACTCAAACCCCAACAATCAATCATCGAGCACAACCATGTTTTCATCAGAGTTTTTTTGAACCTGATGTGAAACCTTAACCAATAGGATTATTTCACCCATCTTTTAGGCCCCTTTCACTCTCAAAATAAAAAAGTTCTAAATAAGACAATCAATTATGAACATGTTCATTTAATAAGAAATTTCATTAACAGGGTTTTCTTATTTGTGTTTATCACCTTTTAGGAACATCCAATAGAATCTCCCTTCAATATAAATGGAATCATACTAACTCTCAAAAATATATTCCCTGACTACCATTCATGTGGGGTCCTCATCCATGTAGAAGATTCCATTACCGAACCAGAATCTTCAACGCTGGGTATTGAAAGCACTAGTCTAAGAGTGTTGTTATTATGATTCTATATGGACCCTGTATTTTTCCCTAAATGACCTATAGCTTAAAAATACTCACCATTAAATCAATAAATGATAGACTATGGTCCAGGAGAAGATGTAACCAACCATAATCTTCAACCATTTTAGGAGATTCTCCAAAGACCACAATAACTAGCCCCTCCTTTATCTTAGGAAGGTGCATCAAGAGGCCACAAATGACATCATATAGAAGACAAAGGTGTCCTTCCAAAGTGCCCCTTCCAGAATTCACCACTGACAAAACTGCATGAAAGTAAACCCTCAACATGATGAGGGTTCCATAGTCAAGAGTTTTGCCCATGTAATCTATACCCAGACATGAAAGATGGCCCATCGAAGGGTAGAAACCATACAACATGGAACATGACTACATATATGTCCCCTATAAAGAAGCCCACCAACCAAATGTGGTGGAAAACTAAGAGTGGGTGCATACACCCACCCACACTAATTCAGTTGGCCAAAAAACTCATCTAGAAGCATCTTAGTAAGCCCACCATTTAAATCCCACAGCAAGCTACAAGCGACCATATACACCCTCCCACAAAAACCATGATAGACAGTGGCCATATTTAATAGTATCCAAGATATTATATGGTTCAAGTTTAGAAAAAACCTATGAGAAAATAAAAACACCTACTTATATCAATTAGTCTTCTTAGCAGTCTGGTCCGGCGATTTCCAAAAACAATTGGAAGTAAAATTAGTAAAAAACTACAAGCAGGTTCACACACCTTCCAAAACATATCAAACCTACCAACAATATCATCTGGAAGTACACATATAAGTCATTTGGAAAGTCCTGATGAAGAATAGGGGGAATACCCAACTCTCTTCCCCCACACCAGAGTACTGTCAGTATCCACTGAAAGGTAATAGAAGAAATGATATGACACATAACCATACTCAAAATATATAATGGTCATATATCCCAATATCAATCGCTAAATCCACCAAGAATGTACTGAAAATAGTGAAAGGGTAGGCGCAAATCCATTCTGACATTCCACAGACCTATCAAGGAATCATAACAATGACAATGGTCATGACAGAGGGACAAAAACATAGATCCTCCACCATAAGTTGGGTGGCTCATCAACATGTTTCCTCAGAGTAGACACATACCTCTACTCCCATTCAAGAGGGTCGGGGAGGAAACTCCCCATGATATATGTACAAACTGGATCAGGAACATACACATATTCTTATAAGAGGTAATCGACCTATTCTGATGTACACTTCAAGGCAGACAGAAACCCCTTCAAAATTCCCATAAACTAGTTAGAAAATTCTTTCATCATCGTGGGAGATCATCAAGAAATATTTTGTTCTAGAAAAAAACTTCCCACAAAAAAGTGTCCCCAATCACATGAAAGAAGGAATCAAAAAATAATCCTCACCAGAGATGATAAAAAACAGAGAGAAAATATATGATCCCCAGTTACTTAAGGCTAGATTTCTTGATGCTTCCAAACATTTATCCATATATACCTAGGATCCTACTCTCCACTTACCAAATCACTAAATTAGTAGAATGAATTCTAAAGGTCCTCCCCAAAGTCTTCACCAAGAAATCTTACTTTATGTTCATAATCTAATCGATCCTTGGAGCCCATATTGTAATGAGAATCATGCTAGCCCTTAGCATGGCCGTAAGATCATATAGAATGAGGTTATTCACCTTGTTGTAATCCACCATAGTATTCCTCCCCATGATGAATTTCACTATGAAATTTCTCTCTATAGTAGTGTTTAACTATATGAGAACAACCCTCCCCTTGGTGATTTAGTGATCAGAAATACCTCCTACCACGAGGAACTTGGGAAAATGAGCCTACTCATTTATTATGTCTTTTCATTAGCAAGTGAATTTATTTCTCATCCGAAAGACTTCCCAAGGTGTCAGTCGGTCTTCGAACCACCCTCAGATCATCTATCATCCAACATAATAGAGGAATTCGCAACAAATCTCGTTGATTATAATAAAATGGAAGGAAATTGTCCGCTATGGTTGGACTAGGTTGAGTATCCTCTAACAAAATATGAATATGACCTGATGAACATGAAGAAAAAACCAGCTAAAGATGATACACCAGTCATATTATGGCCTTTATCCACCCCTCAATAAAACATTCTAGAGGTGTTGTTGGAAGATTTTGTTTATTCCATATACCTCAATATATGGAACACTCTTCTTCATTTGAGATAAAAAGTTTTACCCAATGATAATTATCAAATTAATGTCATGATGGTGAAAGAGATGCAATTCCAAATTGACATGGTGGATATCCTAGCTACCTGACGTCTAATATTCGAGCAATAATAAGGTTCCATTCAACATGAATGAATCATAATATTAAAAATATTGTGATAGATGATCATAGATTCCCATTCTGTTGTTCACATCATAGGAAGGGGTGAACATGGAACGTTGAATTTCACCACACTCCCCAACCCACAAATCTAGCTGAAAGTGGTATCATTCAATGTAATAGATTTAGGATGGCTTAAAAAATTAACTCTATTCATAACTGATGATATGATCAAAAAAATTAGGCCTCGAACGACTCCCATTGATTTCGTGCTATAAGAGAGTAAGATATTGAGATACATTTTCATCAAGCATATGAAAATGTCCATAAATACTCCCGCTTAGGGGAAATCAATTATTAGATAGTGAAAATGTTAAAAATTGCACAATGATCTTCGGAAGTGGGTGATTTCGGTTCATAATAAGTGATTAACCCAACAAATGTTCAAAAAAACTCCATAAAATGAAATGGGAAACTATGGAAATAGTATTCATGACAATCTAGGAGCATCCCCAACCCATGGGGAATGAGGTTTTTTACACAACCTTCAATATCATAGAACCATGCTCGAAGAGTTGTGAGAGTGGAATTAAAACAACCATATCCCTCAGGGATGAGGGGTTTTCACCTCAGCAACCTCGTCCTTAGAGGATGCCAATTTTCTCCCAATTGGGGGGAATTCCATATAACAAATCCTCCTAGTTCATCCAACTCCATGATTCAATATATTCATTTAGAATGCACAAGAATGAACTATATCGAGATTCCATTTGAATTATAATCTTCCAAGCGGCTCCCAAAGATTTAGTTAAGAAGAGGACAAGGCCTCATGGAGGATGTAGAAAAAGAAAATCTTATAAAGACACTAATGAAATTTATTTGATTTATTTTGAATAAGGGAGCATCATTAACACTACCCCTGCAGATCCTGAAGAACAAAAGTCTAGTATAGAAAAGTAAGAGGAGGAAAATGAGGATACTTTGGTTCATATTATATTATGAACCAAAATGATTAAAGGAGGTGTGCATACCCAGAACGAGATACGCAACCTGAATCTGGGTGTATCCACAATCACTCTACCATTACCTCCTTAGAGATCACCCAAAAAAGAAAATGTCAAAGGTATGTTTGTTCCTCAACTAGTACCTTAAAAGGTTTGACCCATCCAACTTGAGGAAATATTTTCTCTATAATAGGAAGAGATGAAATAATTGAGGAAACTTAATGCAGAACTACTCCAAGGTGTCATTACTCTTGGATATGTTCTATATAAAGATCCTTAACTCTCACTCCCAACCGAATAACCTCAGCAAAGAGGGTTCTCCATAGTGAATGAAGTGGATCTAGAACATCCGATCAAACTGTGATACTGACCATCAATATACTTGGATCCTAAAATTGTAGATTTGGATTTCCTCCATTGGGTGAACAACCAGAACAGGGCCAGGTTCATTCTTACAGTCCTACCCTTATAGTCTACCAATGACATGTACCGACAATACCTATATGTATGACCCTACATGGTTCTTCCCTTGTTGAAGCTTCTGGTCATCCAGATATTCCTCAAGGGATAATAAACATGATTGAGTCACTAATGGTTCAATTGGAATTCATGGAGTAATTACGCACACTAGTAGAACCAGAAAAAAAAGACTTACCATAAATAGTTACATTCGAGTCTTCCCCTGGTGAATTTGGGAACCCTATATTTCCAAATTTTAATGGATTGGGAGACTAAGAGAAACATTTGATGCATTTTATCATTCACTATGGTCCGATTATGGGAACCCTTGAAAAATATGAGGTTGTAAAACAAGGTGCTTCATGCAATCACTATGGGGACCAACCATTGTATGGTACACCAGGTTATCATCTCAGTCAATTACAGAGTGGGAATGCCTTCTTTAGAAAATTCTATTCTAGTTTATCTTGACACTATAGAAGATAACAGTCCTTGAACTCTCAAACTAAAAACAATAGATGAATGAGAGGGTCATAGATTCCATTTCTCAGTGGAATGTATTGGCATACCCCTTAAGCCTAGGGATTCATAAATAATGCTTATTTTTTCATTTGTATAGAAAATCTTCATGACGAGTTGTGTACAAAAATCATACATAAAAAATATAAACTAGGGTTTTGGGGACTTGTCATGATTCCTCAAAGAGTTAAAACATACATCATATATACCAAATATAAGCCTAGAGTAATTCCATCTGATCAAGTAAAGACAATGGAGAAAATAAAGGATGCCAGTGCTATACTTAATCAGGCCCCTATACCCACTCCCACTATAAAGCCTAAAACATATCATGTGATTACTTATCCTGAGAATTGTAACAACACACACCTTGATAAGATGAACAAATATAGAATAGTATAAAATCGTTTTTGAGAGATTAAAACCAAGATCTATTCTTACCAAAATAACCAAGTCCATGGATACATCATCTCATCATTGGAGAACAACTTGATCGAGTTTAAAAAGACCGAGAAGCCCCAATGGGATGATAATAAAGATATACCAAGCTATTTCCCCTTCCATAGAGAATTTTGTCACAACATTCAATAATATTTTGTTTTTAATGAAATCCTACAGAAGATGGTGGACTTCATGAAAATGAAGGTGGGTAAGCCACCTGCACAAGTGGCATTTCTTTCTGCCACTAATATAGATAATAACAATAAATGTTAGTAAGTTAAAAACAGGGGTATGTATATGTTTAGTGAATTTATAGTTATAAAAATCACTAAATGGACTAATTCTATCCTCCAAGAACAATTTAATCAACTAACAATGCCCCCAACCACATCTGTTATAGCACAACTAACTCCATCAGCAACCCAGTACTATGAAATCTATCCTTCCTAAAAACAATATAGATAAAAGAGAAATAAGGAAACAAAATAATATGATAATGTTCTAAATATAAATTTTTATTTGACTTTAAGAAATTTTATGCCTAAAATCCCAGAATCATGGGAACCACCACACTATACATTACAACAAGAGTCAAATTTCTAGATGAAATATCTATCATATGAGGAGTTGATCTTTGTTTACTTTAATTTTATTCACTTAAAGGATCCCTTATAAGATTGTTATTTTTATTATGAACCCATATTCTTTTAACATGATTTGGGGATTGGGATAATAGGAATTTATATTCGAGGATACAAAGAAAGACATGGTTTTTCTAGGAGTCACTTCTATAATTGTTTCCCTGCTCGAACCATCTATGCGGTTGAAACTCGTAAAAGATTTCCCCAGTGAGCCAAGCAGGATCATTGAAGTTCCCCCATACATGATAGGTTTTGACTTTAAACAATAGTCATAGAATATCATCAAAAGGATACATCATTACTTAATTAGACTTGGTTTGCAGGTAAACCTAGTTGACCTAATCCACCATGAGTATAAGCACATTTATCTCCTATTCAAAGGGATGATATATCCACATCAAGTAATATAGTTCCTAAAGAAACTAAAAAATATTATCCTAATGCTATTAATCACAAATATTTGGACCATATTAATGATATTTTGAATCAATTATCCTTGGTATCGGGAAACTTGTCAATCTAGGATTCCTTGATCCTATCAAATGTCCTTTGATAAGCACTCCTTGAGGCCTTGTCAAGCCCACAAGAATTTGAACTCAAGGTTTATACTGCCAAAGTATATCATGAAGAGAATGATACTGAAGAATTTATCCTGATCATAACTTTCTCATATAAGGAAAAAGAATTAATTATATAGGGACATGTCATAACCTTGTATATATTTGAAAGGATAAATGACATTGATATCCAATGAGCCTTAATTGAAAATGGATTGTGAGTCAACCAAATTTAAATCATAACACCTTTTCAATTGGGGTTTATCAAATTGTACTCTCCCCCCTAAAATTTAATTTTTCAGGGTTATGAAAAGAATTATCAAAACCCTTTTGGATAAATCAAACTCAAGATTCAATTTAGGTATCTAATGTCTGACTCAGAATTCATGAATGTTTGCAACATACGAACTTCAATGTTCTACTGGGAAGATATTGGCTACATCTGTGTGTGACTATACCCTCATCGTACCACCAATGTCTCAAATATTTTATGAATGGTAAAATTGGGAAATTTCATGATGATAAATTCCCATTTAAATGTTGTGAGTCAAAATACATTGACATGGAATTCTATTAGAGGAAAGGGAAATAATATATGATTGAAAATAATGCCCAAATCAATTCTTTGAATGGTCTAAAGATGATTATGTCTAAACCATTAAAGTATATTTGTGGAGATTATACTATTACCATCAATAAAATCAAATTTTTTGGTCTAAATTCAAGTACACATTCAGATAATTCCACGATGCAAATCAAGAAAAGTGAACCCGACAATGCTGGGGAAGTTATCAAATCTATAAGAAGTAATGAAATACCAAATGAGAACATCTTAATTTCATCCCTTAACATTTAAAAAAATACATGTTCTGTCATCTATTCTAGAGTAATTTTTCATGTCAATGGGACAAAATGATGATTCCCATTTTTATTCCCTCATCTCTACTTCGAAGCTCCAAAAAGGCCATATTCCATCAATAGAGCTATAAATAGTTTCTTCATCTACCATATGCCAAAATATTGACTCTTCATACAAATATAAGAATATTTTTTCATCACATACTTCCCAGGAAGAGGTGTAAGAGGTAAAAAATGAGGGAGAATAAAAGGAGGAAGAACTCTAGGACACCCCTCTAGTATTTGAGGAAGGGGTCTCCACCACTATTAATAAACTCAGAGAAATAAATCTAGTAATAGAAGAAGATCCAAAACCCAATTTAATCAGTGAATCCATGAATTTAAAATAAAAATATGTATATAACTCTTTCCTAAAGTAGCACCAAGACGCGTTTTCCTTAAATTACTCCAAGATTATGGAAATTGATCCTGAGGTGGCCACCCACTATTTGGGATTTCTAGAAGACCACCAGTGATAAAAATAGGCATCCCGATGGACACACATTACACACACCTCAAAAATTGAGGCAAAAGTGAAAAAAACATCGATTATGACTTCATCCAAGAAGTTTAATATCCAAAATGGATTTCCAATATCATCTCAATAAAGAAGAAAAATTAGAAAATCAGAGTCTATATTGACTTTAGAGATCTCAACAGAAACTATCCAAAATATGAATTCCTGGTTCCAATCACAAAATTATTGACTGATGTGATATTAGGTTATAAAAAACTCTCCTTAATAGATTTCTATTCAGGGTACAACCAAATTTGGATGGCCTTATAAGATAAAGAAGCCACTGCCTTTAAGGACCCCTGTGGAGTATTCTAGTATCTATTAATTCCCTTCGGATTGAAGAACATCGGTGAAACCTACCAATGTTTCGTGCAACAAATCCTTAAAACCTTACAAGGGGATTTTTTTAAAATCTACATTGAATATATATTGGTTAAAGACCAATGAAATATTTTCCACATGGATTTTCTTGAAACTGCCTTTCATAAGCTACGTCACCATATTCTGAAAATGAAACCCTTATAATGTTCTTTTGGGGTAACCTTAAGAAAGATTCTAATATTTTTTGTATGTCGTCATGACTTCATATTTCTCCCTAAGAAGACAAAGTCTATCCTTACCATTTCACCTCCTCTAAATCTTAAATAGTTGACAGGAAATCAAGGAAACTTGGATAACATCTGGTTTTTTATATCCAACATCATAGGAAACTATTTTCCCTTCACTAAATTGAGTAAAAAAGGATTCACATATCAGTGAACTAATTCTGTCATGAATCATTCAACTATCTTAAGAAATATATCTTGATCCCTCTAGTATTAACACCACCCATTGAGGGAAAGACACTCATTCTATATCTGAAAACATTGGAGTGATCACTAGAAAACTCCCTTGTAAAACATAATGATACTAAGAATGAAAAAATGAATATATTATCTTAGTAAAACCATGATTGACACTGAGACTCACTATTCAGATATTGAGAAGATCTTCTTCACATCAATCTTATCGGTTTAGAAACTAAGGCACTATCTTCAACAACATATGGTCTATTTGGTATCTCATAATAACCCTCTCAAATACATTCTAAATTGTTCTATATTGAAAGGAAACTTTTCTTGGTAGTAGGTTATCCTAAAGTAGTTTGATATACAGTTTTTTTTACTTTAGAAGGTAGTTAAAATCTAGGTTTTAGTGGATTCTCTTGTAGAGCACCCATCTACAGAAATGAAATTATTAAATATAGAGCTTTTGTATGGAGATATATTTTATACTTAGGATGGCTCAAAACATAGAAATTGTATTTTGACAACACTTCCAAGATACCAACATGGTAATATAATGTAATACCCTAATATCAGAAATGTTAGGTTAGTGATCATGATAATTTATCCAAAAAGGTAGTTTTACCTTACTTCTTCACGTTTAGAAAAAAATATACAAATAGTGAGGTATAATATTATTCCCTTATTGTAGGCCTAGAATTGGAACTTTCAATACCAATGATCCACCTAGAGGTGAATGGTGACTTAGAGTAGGTGGTCAAACAAATTAATGAATATTATGCCATCAGAAAGGAAGATCTACCCCCTGCTAGAATATGTCCAAGGAATAATGGTAGAATTACCCTCAGAGACAACATTGACTCACGTCCTACAATCATTTAATGCCTAGGTGGTTGTATTGGTGAATATAGTTGTAGATCTGGAAGATCTAAATTGGGAAAAAACAGTCATCAACATTTACCATCATCAAATGGTCTCACCATTTGTTCAATTTAGAATTGAAGAGATCAATGAAATCATCCCTATCCTAGAACTGTATGTTCCTACTACTCGGTGGATGATTCCCATCATGGAATACCTCTAAAATGGAGTGATTTCATTGGATAGAGCTGGGAAAGGGAAAATTTTACAACAAGAAACCAAATTCACTCTTCATAATGTCCCAAATTACCATAAATTCCTATACAAATCATTCTTTGATGGAGTCCTTCTCAAATGTATCAATAGATAGGAGACTTCTGCTATCATGAAATAAGTACACACTAGAAACTATGATTCCCACTAGTCCAGATACATGATTTCTTACCAAATATGAAGGCTTGGTTACTTTTTTCCTGTTAATAAATAGGATTGCAAATAATTCATGAAGAAATTTCATTCCTACCAATTTCATTCCAACTTTATCCAACAACCCTCAAAGTTACTATAGACAACCAAATACTCATTTCCATTTTCTATATGGGGAATGTATGTCATGGGGACAAACCCTCCATAAATGAAGAACACGTTTAAATATATCTCAAATGTTACCAATTTATTCTCCAAATGGGATGAGGTAATACCCCTCAAAAAAGTCAGGTCCGAAAGCATTGTCAACTTTTTGAAATCCAACTTCATTACGAGATTTGGTTTTCCTCATACAATACTGATATACAATGTCACCAATTTATATTTTGTTGAGGTGTAAAAGATATATCAAGAGTACAATATCAAATCCAACCATTCATCACACTATTATGTAGTAGGTAATAGAAATATAGAGGCCTTCCACAAGAACCTTTTAAATATACTCCAAAATATGGTGGATAAGGATAAGAAATCATGGTTTGATTAATTCTTTCATGACTTATGGGCTTACCCGACCACAACATACACATCTATGTGGGAAACACCATATTCACTTGTTTATGGGATCTTGGGAGTTATTCTCACTGAGGACCGATTTTAACCACTCTACGTTTCCATTTGTGATCATATATCCATGGATGAGCAATTCCAAAAAAATATAGATGAATTAAAGTGACTTGGTGGGAAAAGACTATACAACATGAATCCCTTAGAGGTCTATCAAAATCAAATAGCATGACATTTTAATAAGAAGGTTTTAATTATGTCATTCTATCGTGGAGAATTTGTACTAGTCTTTAGGACACCAATGATACTGGGAATGAAGCCTATAAAACATGAGTCTAAGTGGGAGGAACCTTACTCTAAACATAATTTCCACTCTGAAAAAGTTTATTCCTTGATCGCAATGGGTGGATAGCTCATTATGAACCCAAAAAATGAAGTTTTACTGAAGAAATATTTTGTGTAATCATATGGAGAACATATCATCTATATGAAGTTAAACTGTGTAGTTGGGATTTGTCACATGACCTTAAAAGACATGACAATTTTCCTAGCAATAAGACATTAAACTCAACAATTCCATATAGTACAAGGAGTAAGACTTTAAAATAAATATCTCAAAATCCCAGTCACATTATGTTAAAATATAAATAAATTTTTTTCTATGTATGAATTTAAACTGCATGGTTCATGTCCTTACTGCATGACATCAAACCGCAAATAATTTCAATCCCCTCTTGAGCAGATTACAAATCTCAGTGTTGGTACCTTTCCAACCCATAGTTCTAGATCTGCATATGGATTGATTATAATCTATAAAGATACATAGTAATTTATAAACCTCATATATTTTTTCCCATAATCATTATATAAATTAGGAAATATTTTTTCCCATGTCAAAATTTGATTGATGTAGGGAAATATTTTCAAGAATTACATGTGCCTTGATTCTATACAACAAGATATGTAGTGATTCTTGGGTCTTATCCCCTGGTCCACTCACAATATTCCTTTCCATTTAGGTTGGGCCATGTTCTTACCAAAAGACATTAAATTTTAGATACATCATCCTCATTTCATGACAATAAACATCATGATATTTACAAGAACTATGTATGGCTTGATTCTCATTCCAATGAGATACATAGTGATGCCAAAACTTCCCATCCCAAGTACAACCATGAAAAACAAATACCCCACTCCCTATGTATGAGTCAGACAAACACATGGAACCTTTCAAAAAATATGTGTGGATTGATTTCTTATATCATAGTGTACATAGTGAAACCTATATTTCTATATGTGGGACCAACTGCAATGTTTCCCCACATTCACATCAGGTCATCTTCATCCATTCCTTATGATGTTAAACCACCTACTATTTCAGAACTACATAAGTCTTTATTCTCATTACAATGAGATATTTAATGAAATCCAAATATAACATCTTGGTCCCACCACTACAAAACCTAAATTCCCTTATCTGTCACTTGTGTTGACTTTGTGTCTTGGATGAATATTTTACCACTCCTTGTTTCTCACAATGGTCATAGATTACATGGGCTTATATGTTTTTTTAAAGAAGTTCCCTGTAATAGTAAGGCATGTTGATTCACAACGGGGTTATCATGGTATTAGATACAAGACCTTAAAAGGCATGCCTAATGTATTTTCCACTTGACTTTAAACTATATTGATTCTTTAATAACTACGTGTGGATTTATTATCATTCCAATGAGATATGTAGTTACATCTGGATATTCAATCCTAGGCTCATCTACAACACAATATGGGAAATTCTTCCATTCTATTTTGTATGAGTTAGATTTACATGAGATGATTCAATATGGGTTCTCACCCTATGTGTGTTTCCGTATTAAGAAATACCCATTTTCCTCCACACATGAATTCAATCAGAATGGGAAATATTTTTTAAAACTGTGTGTGGATTGATTCTTAATTCAATAAGATACGTAGTGACTCCTAAGTCATATACCGTGGTCCATTCATAATCACATCAAGGAATATTATTCTTAGACTTCCTTACCACATGATGTTAAACTGCATGGATAATATCCTAGACACATGAATTTAAACTTCATGGTACCTCAAGGACTAAGTTTGGCTTGATACTAATTATAGTGATATACGTAGTGAAACTTATGCCTCATGTCTTAGTCTCATCCATGGGGTAATGAATGATTACCCCTATCCTATATACAAATATCTATAAAAAACCTCTAAATTTGGGTTCCTCCATTTAGGGGTACCCCTAGGAAATAGAGATTTCCTACTCGGTTTATGAAATATACTCTACACTTCAAGGACAATATTGGTAAAATTACTTACTTTGTGATTCGAAATACCCCTTTCACACTTCATACTTTTAATCTTGGAATCTTTCAGATCTTCATAATATTTCTCTGGCTACCGGTAATAGAACATTTAACACATGAAGAATCCTATGCTTGCCTCTGCAATAATTCACCCTTGTTTTATTTTCATAAGGCACCCAATAATAGGTATTTTAATCTAGAGGATTCCACTATTTGATTATGCAGCAACACACGCCAGTTTTATTTTCAAAAAATATCCCACAAAATGGGGCTTTCAACCAACTGTAACTTCTCCCTCAGGAGAAGCCTCTTATGTCTCTATAATCATTGATGAAATTATGTTGGAAAATTGTTTTCTAATTTAGTATGTAGTCATCCCCCACATACATTCACTATAAGTCCCTAACCCCAGTTACCCATATTCAGTGCATTATTACATAACATTGGAATGATACAAGGAATCATGTCCCAAAAGACCGATTAGTTTAGAATTATTTGAAACAAGATACATATATAATCTCAACATTAAAACTTGAAACGAAATACAACACTGATTTATTCCATTATAAAAATCGAAGCCTTCTAGATTATACCTACAATATACTCATAACTATCTTCTTCATATCCTAGGAAAATGAAACATAAGAAAAAGGTGAGGTCAAATTCTCAGTAAGGGTAAGCAATACTACGGAAGATAACATAAACATTAGGCAGGGTGAATAATTAAAAACACATTCCTTTACAAATAATAAACGTGAACACTTTATGGTAGGAATATGAGCTGAGTAAATAAAGCTATAATAAAACATAGTCATGGATATTGTACTAGTAGAATAACCACATAAACCGTCTTTATTATTTTCATAATTAGGAAATGTATAATGTCGGACATTCTGAAACATATTGTCAAGGCCTCGGCCAAGAATTCTTAAAATGATTCAAGCCTCGGCCAAAACATATATAAAATTGGGAAAGGCCTCGACCAATTCCATGTCTAATTTTATCATGAGACCTACCGATTCACCAAGGATCTATAGCAGGCTCCACCCATCACATACTAAGTCCAATACATTCTCATATGAAAAGGTTGAAACATAACATAAACATTCATATTAATACTAGCATACGAAATGTAAATACTTTAACCACAAACCATGAATGGTATAAAAATAACACACCCACAATGAAACATATCACAAAACCATAAAATACAATATGGAAAATTTGTAAATAAATCAACATCAAACAAGTGAAAAATTTAACAAAGGATGTTGACATAGATGAAATCAAAACTATTTGAGAGAAATATATCTTTCTATTTTGAAATCATTTAAGAGTCACATAATTATAATAGAAAAAGTTTATTTTGAAAATGTTCTTATAATATTGTAAGGGAAGCTTCGATAATGTTATAATGGTGAAAAATAGTCTCACCCGCCGTATAAGTTTAAAAAAACATTCTTACGTTAATTTTGTCAAAAAGTTCATAAAGTACCTTGTTTGGAAAATGATGGAAAGATTCATTTCAAAACATATAATGTCAAATAAGGGTATAAATGAATTTAACCCAAATTTTAGTAAATAGCAAAAATGTTTTGAATTAAATTTTTAAGAAAACACTAATGTGGATGAGAAAATGGTCCCAACATATAGCTACGTAAAAACAACCTCAGATAATAAAGAGATTGTGAAATTAACCCTTACCATGTACTTTTCCTTAGTAGATGTATGATAACCTCCTATATAATAGGTAAAACATTGTAATTAAATTATATAATAACTATATACATAAATATGATATCATATATGATCTTCTAATATTGCTTTGTTAATAATATTTTAGTTATATCATCATTTCGGGTGTTAACTGACTCGTTTTCCTTTATATGATTGGAAACATAATCCATGTTTGTTATGGATAAGATGTGTTTGATTAATATACAGAATGATATTAAGTTCTTAAAAATGATTTTAAATCATAAAATGAAAATTATTCTTGAATGATTACGATGGGGAATGAATCTCATCGCGTTCGTGGAGACGGTAATCCGTACGTACGCGCAAGCGAAAATATCATTATATTTATGGTGAAATCATATGTAATTGGATGGTATATAATTTATAAAGAATAATTAAAATTTTATATTTATTATTTAAATCAGTTATACTCATTATTATACCCATCCAAATAATGAAGTGTTTGAATAACAAACTACACCACGACGTGGAGACGGTAAGCCGTAAATACGCACGTATGGGGAATTTATAATTTATAGGATGGAAAGAACAACGAATATGGTTGTAACATATTGATAATAAAATCAAAGTATGTAGAAGTTACTGGATTTATTATTTTGTTATGGAAAAAACAAAGAAATAGGAAGTGGAAGAAGAAAAGAACATGAAAGAGGATGGTTAAATTATTACCTCTTTTTCAGGTGTTTCCTTTTGAGTTGATCAAAGGTGCTCCATAAGTTGGATTTATGATCCATTTATGGACTCTAAGTTGATGTGAGGGAAGTTGGGATATTATTTGGGCAGTTTTTGGACAATCCAAATGGCTTTGGAGGTGTGAAATTAAGAGAAGGGGATGTACCCTTTTATAAGAGATGTGAGGGTCACTTTAAGAAAAGCTTTAAATATTATTTTATAATAAAATTATTTTCGGTTTCTAATGTCTCCAAAATTATTTATTTCTAGTATAATGTGGAGTTGTGTCTAAAACCTCTCATAAAATAGGTTTTATATAGGTTTAGGTCACCATATAAACCTTATCTTTTAGATTTAACTCTTAGTTAAATAGTCTGAAATTTACCATGTCTCTTTGTATTTTTATATTATATGGTTAATAAACATACTATAAAAAGAAAATAAAACCCCAAGTGGTTTATTATTAATATATAAAACCTTATCTAAGTCCTTTTTCCAATCCTTAGATTTTTAAGAATATTTTATCAATTAATAATATAGTATTTGATTTAAAAACTCAATTATGTCAATTTTGAAATTATTTAGTATTTGGTTTTTTTGAAAATTATACCAACATGATTACTTATAAAAATTACTATTTAATCAAACCTAAAATGTAATTATAACCTTGAAAATTAGTGGAATTCATCAAAAGTCTCAAATTACATTTATTTCAATGTTTATAATATCGATTATTTTAATCTTTCATTAATAAGGTAATTACTGCATCATCATTGTGTCATAAATAAATTAAATTATTTAATGTCTAAAAATTATAAATAAAATACCATTATGTAGGAAATTTTTTTAGATTTATAATGAATATTTATAGTTGAATTTATATTGTGTGTAACCCTATATAAAAATGGTTTAGTTATTAAACATTGAATTTTACTCTTTTAACTCTTCTTTAAATAAAATAATAATAAATGTCCTAATCTAATCCAAGTGGACCAAAGGAGATCATATTTTTTATGAGTTTTTTTTTGGTCAAATTAAACTTTTTCAATAGAATCAGAACATGTGTTAGGGTAATTATTATATCATTTTTACCCTTAATTACCCTATTTACTTTTAACTGTGGTAAATAAAAGTCAAAAGTTACTATTGACTAAAAATTATTTTCATCTTATTGAACCACATTTTACTTAATAATGTCAACTGTGTCTCTCAGATTTTTGAAATTAAACTCACAAAAGTGGTAAAATTATGTTTTATGCAAATTTGTAAGTGCTTCTAGGAGGTGGGTAAAAGACGGTAAAAAGTACAATAAAATTTTTAGACATCTAAACATATTATAAAATGACTCCAATGAATTACATTGAAATTATATACGTATTATGTATCTATTTTGACCTAAAATAAATTTAAATAAAATAAATAATTACTTAAACAAAAAGTTAGTTTTCACCAATAACGCAATGTTTTTCACTATTCATAAAAAATTGAATGTTTTTTGAAAAATACCAAAAATTCACCCAAAGTTAATTTCGATGTTCCAAATTAAAAAATGATGTCCATTTTGAAAAATAAAATTTATAAAATTTCAAAAAGTTGGTATTACTATTCATTACATCTAGTTTGATTGGTCGCAGTGTGTTAGACTATCGAAGTTGCGTACAATTAAAGCTATTGCATTATTCAAAGGTAAATTTACTGTGGAAGCTTGGGGTGTTACATTCATCCCTCCTTCAAATAATTTCATCCTCAAAATTTCTAGAATACTATCACAAAACAAAATAAGCTGGTTCTTTATCATAATATTTTCGGGTCCCCACACCACCTCTTCCATCTTATGGTTTCCCCATAGATATTTTACCAGACGAGTCGTCCGGTTTGTCAACACTTGTTCTCTTGTATCAATAATCTTGACAGGATCTTAAAAATAAGACAGATCAGGTTCTAGTTCAATTTCCTCATAGGTGAGTACATGCGTTGGGTCAGGCATGTATTTTCTCAACAGTGATATGTGGAACACATCGTGATCTTTGGAGAGACTTGGTGGTATTTCCAAATGGTAAGATACAACCCCAATTCGTTCTAGAATTTCAAATGGTCCAATGTACCTGGGACATAATTTACCCTTCTTACTGAAATGTATAACTCCCTTCCATGGAGATACCTTTAAGAAAACAAGATCTCCTACCTTAAAATCCCAATCCTTCCTCTAGTTATCGGCATAGCTCTTATGCCTACATTGAGCTTCTTTGATTTGGGTTTGGATAACCTTCACCTTTTTCATCGTTTCCTCAACAAGTTTTGGGACTACGAGTTTTCTTTCACCAACATCATCCCAACAAGTTGGTGTGTGACATCTCTTTCCATATAATGCTTCTTATGGTGCCATCTGAATACTTGAAGGAAAGTTATTGTTATAGGAAAATTCTACCAGAGGTAAATATTGATCGCACATACCTTGAAAGTCCTGTGAGAAAGATATTAACATGTATTATATGGTTTTAATAGTCCATTCTAATTGTCCATCTTTTTTATAGTGGTAGGCAGTGCTCAAACGAAGTTCAGTATCCAGGGATTTCAAAAGACTTTTCTATATTCCTGATGTAAAACAAGGATCATGGTCAGAAACAATCATTAGGGGTACTCCATGAAGTCTTAAAACATCATTAATATATAGTTTTTTCCGACATTCAAGTGTTAAATATTCTCTTATAACAAGAAAATGTGTTGACTTGGTAAGATTATCGATAATGACCCATATTGCATCATTTCTTCTAGCAGTATTTGGTATCCCCATGGCAAAGTGCATCATAATATTATCCCATATCCACTCAGGTATAGGGAGAGGTTTCATGACTCCCCCAGGCTGTTGCCTTCCAGCTTTCACTTGTTGACAAACCATACATCTTGACAAAAAATCAGCAATCTCTCTCTACATGTTGTCCCACAAAAATGTTCCTTCAAATATCTATACATCTTGGTGATCCCAGGGCGTATAGATAAATTGGAGCTATTAACATCATCCAACAATTCCCTTTTTAGATCAGGTATATCGGGAACACAAAGTCTCTTCTTAAATTTCAAAATTCCATCTTCATATACAAAGTCACTCAGTCTCCCATCATTTACAGCTTTAATCTTCTTTTGAAACTCCTCATCATTAGTATGAGATCTTTTTATTCTTTCTAGTAAATATGGATTGGAAAATATTTCAAAAAGTATTGATATTTCACCTTCCATGGTTATTCCCATATCCATCTTTACTAGATCCATGAAAATAGGATCCCTTTCAACTCTCATCTTGTTCAAAACTCCATGATCCTTTCTACTCAAAGCATCTCACACATTATTTTACTTTCCCAGGTGGTAGTGTACTGTTCCATCGTAATCCTTGAGTAGTTCAAAACATCTCCTTTGCCTCATGTTTAGTTATTTTTGTGAGAAAAAATACTTCAAACTCTAGTGATCAGTATAAATCTCACATTTTTCACCCTAGATATTGTGTCTCCATATCTTTAGAGTGAAGATTATAGCTGTTAACTCAAGATCATGAGTGTGATAGTTTTTATCATGAATATTTAGCTATCATGATGCATATGAAATAACCCTATCATTATGCATAAGGACACAACCAAGTCCTTTCTTTGAAGCATCACTATAAATAAAAAACCCATTATTCCCTAATGGTATAGACAAGATAGGAGCGTTGACTAATATTCTCTTCAGTTCTTCAAAAAATTCTTCACACTCTTTTTTCCAAACAAATTTAACCCCTTTACGTGTGAGCTTTGTTAATGGGTTTTCCAACTGGGAAAAATTATGGACGAAACATCAATAATAACCTGATATACTAATAAAACTATGTACATCTGTTATACTCATTGGTGCTGGCCATTCTTGGATTTCCTTGGTCATTGAAGGATCGATAGATATTCCATCCTTAGAGACAATTTTCCTAAGAAAATAAATCTCTTGAATCTAGAATTTACACTTTCTAAACTTCCCATATAATTAATTTATTCTAAAAGTATTTAGAATAATGTGTAAGTGATTTTCATGATCTTCATAGCATTTGGATTATACCAAGATATCATCAAAAAATACCACTACAATGTCATAAAGATATTCCTTGAAAAATCTATTCATTAGATCCATTAAGATTGAGGGTACAATAGTTAATCCAAAAGCCATTACTTTAAACTCAAAATGCCCATACCTATTTCTAAATGTTGTTTTCATAATGTATTCCTTCTTCACACACAACTAATGATATCCAGATCAAATTTCAATCTTTGAAAAATATTAACCTCCCTGAAGTTGGTCAAATAAATCATCAATGAGAGGTAGGGGATACATTTTCTTTATTGTTATAGCATTGATCTCCCTGTAGTCAATGCACAACCTCATAGGTCTATATTTCTTCATAACAAAAAGTACAGGGACTCCCCGTGGAGAAACACTAGGGTGAATATATTTCTTATTACTCAAATTCTCTATTTTTTTCTTTAGTTACACTAATTATACTATGTCCATTCTAAAAGGGGCCTTTGATATGGGCCTTGAACTCGGAATTAAATCAATGGAAAACTAAATTTCCAATTCTGGAGGATGTCCAGGTAAATCATTTGGAAACACATCAACATATTCTTGGACAAAAGGTATATCCTTTATTCAAATATTCTTTTCCTCACCAATAGTTATTTAATTATCTTCCCCCCCAGTAATTTAATTTAGTAGAGATACTGGGTGTGGATCTAGATAATAATAAGGTGGTGACATTTCTTCTCTAAAGATAAGGTACTCCTTATCGTCATCGAAAATTGTAACCTCCTTTTTCTTACAATAAATTTTTGCATCATGGTACGAAAGCCAATACATTTTGAGGATTATATCAAATTAAATCATGGGATTTATGATTAGATCAATAGATAAATATCATTTATATGCCTTAATGGGGACTGATTCACAAAACTTTGTTGAAATGGTACTTCCCTTAGGAGTTTTGACTGAAAACTCCCTTGTTAAATAAAGTTGGAAATATCTAATTTTCTTCACAAATAGGGAAGATATGAAACAATGTGATGATCTAGAATCAAATAAATCATTGAATAAACTAGAGGAAACCATTAAATTATCTTCCACCATATCTTTCAGAGCTTCAACCTCAATAGTAGTGATCGCATAAGCTTGGCCTTGATCCCTTGGCCTTTTCTGAGGTAAGTTTAACCGACTCTTAGGAGATTCATTTGAATAATGTACTATCTCCCTACAACTATATCATTGAACATTGTTATTTTCTTTCTTCCCCTTACAATCACTAGAAAGGTGGTCTTTCTGTCCACATTTGTAGCGTACTCTTTTTCCTTTTGACAGGCACCAGGGTGCTTCCTTCCACAATTATCACAGGGTAGAAATTCTACTCTTGAATTCTTCCCTATTTAATTATTTCCCTTCCCATAGTTTTTAGTAGATATCTTCTTCTATTTCTTTTCTTTAAAGTTATAAAACTTAGATAATTATTTTTTTTGTCTTGATATCACATGATACAATATCTTCATATGATGGGAAGGATTGCGAGACTCATGGTCGGCAGATAAATGGTTTTAACCCATAAAAGAAACAATCAATCTTACTTCTTGGGTTACGTATATAATCTACAATATGCCTTGATAAACTTGTAAAGTTAGCTTCATACTTTGTGACATTCTCATCATCCTTTTGCCTCAGACTTAGAAATTGTCTTTCCATATTCGCTTGATGGTCACGAGGAAAGTATTTTTCTAAGAAAATATCTTTAACCTCCCTCCATTACATGTTTGATACTTCTTCATCTTCCTTTGTGTTTTTAATCAATGAAAACCATTGATATGCATATCTTGTGAGGCGATAAACTTCCAGGACAACTTTTTCCCTTTCACTACTCCCCAAAGCATAAAATATTTTCTCTAAGAAACTTATCCATTGCTCAACTACTAACAGATTTTTACTCTCATCAAATATTGGAGGTTGTTGCCTCATGAATCAATCAAACATTGATCCTCCACATTGTGGATCAGGGTGCTCCAAACAGGTAAGGTTATTATTCATAACCTGTGTGAGTTTTCCCAGTATGGTGATAAGCTGATCCGCACTAGTTGCATCACTAGCTCTACTATAATTATCTTCAGTAGGAAGTAAATCCTTACATGGATTACATGTGTTGATACATTTTCCATTCCTTTCACTAGGCTCCATTTCTAAACAATGTAATAGAGTAGATTAGTTTATGAATTGCAATACATAATTCGAAACATGTAAAACACTTAACATAAATTGATCAGTTTATGGATATAATCCACAATCATAAAAATGTTTTATATGAGGAGGTATATACTAATAAACCCTTTAAAATGATTTGTAAAGAAAATGAGAATTATCTTAATCATATCCCCCAAAAGTGTCATAACCAAGAGTGCAACAAGGCCCGTTGTTGTGCACCAGTTCCCATTCGGGTCTAGCTCAAAGCTATGTTTTTGGGATTCACCCCTAGGTACATATGTGCCCGAGCCACCTCTACCTGCTCGTATCCAAACAAGGATGTATTTCTTGGAAAACTCACAAATCTCTACAGTACCAAAATTCTAGGAAATTCTTATATATTAATCCTCAAAGTCTATCTTAATGTAGTGTTCTCTAATCAGAGTTATTCTAAATATAGTTTCCAAGGTTTGTACTAAACTTCCTATGATACCAACTATAACACCCTGACCCCAGTTACCCAGAGTCAATTCATCATTACATAACATTGTAATGATACAAGGAATCATGTCCAGAAATATCATTTAGTTTAGTATTATTGGAAACATGATACATACATAAGTTCAACATTACAACTTGAAAAGAAATACCACACTAATTTATTCCATTAAAAACATCCAAGACTCCTCGATTTTTCCTGAATGTCACTCATAACTAATTTCCTCATATCCTGGGAAAATGAAACATAAGAAAGGGGTGAGATCAAATGCTCAGTGAGGGTAAGAAATACAGTAGAAGATAACATAAACATTAGCCATGATGAACAAATTAAAAACTATGCCTTTACAAATAATTATCATGAACACTTTATGGAAGGAATATGAGATGAGTAAATAATGGAATAATAAAACATATTCATGGGTATTCTACTAGTAGAATAACCACATGAAACATCATTATTATTTTCATAATAAGGGAATGTATAATGCCAGACATTTTGAAAAATCTTGTCAAGGCCTCATCCAAGACTTCTAAAAATGATTCAAGATTCGGCCAAAACCATATATCAAATTGGGAAAGGCCTTGAAGAATTACATGTCTAATTGTCTCATGAGACCTATCGATGTACCGAGGAGCTATAGCAGGCTCCACACATCACATACTATGTTCAATACATTCATTATATGAAAAGTTTGAAACATAACATAAACATTCATATTAAAACTAGCATACTAAATGTCAATACTTTAACCATAAACCACAAATGGTATAAAAATAACACATCCACAGTAAAAAATATCTCAAAAACATAAATACAATATGGAATATTTGTAAATAAATCAACTTCAAGCAAGTGTAAAATTTATCAAAGGATGTTGACATAGATGAAATGAAAACTATTTGGGAGAAATATATCTTTCTATTTTGAAATAATTTAAGATTCAAATAATTATAAAAGAAACATTTATTTTGAAAATATTATTATAAGATTGTAAGGGATTATTGGATGATTTTATAACGGTGGAAAATAGTTGCACCTTCTGTATAAGTTAAAAAAACATTCTTACTTTAATTTTATAGAAAGGTCATAAAGTACCTTGTTTGGAAAATGATGGAAAGATTCCTTTCAAAATATATAAGGTAAAATAAGGGTATAAAATACTTTAACACATAGTCTAGTAAATAGTATTTTTTTAATACATAAGGATCTGGATGATAAAGAGGTCCCAGTAGATACTTACATAAAAACAACCTCAGATAATAAAGAGATTGTGAAATTAACCCTTACCTTGTACTTTTACTTAGTCGATGGATTGTTACCCTATTTTATATTAGTTAAAACATTGTTATTAAATTATAAAATAACTATATACATAAATATGATATCATATATTATCTTCTAATACTTCTTTGTTAATAATATTTTAGCAGTATCATCATTTCGGGTGTTAACTGACTCGTTTTCCTTTATATGATTGGTTATGTAAGCCATGTTTGTTTTGGATGGGATGTATTTGATTCATATTAAGAATGATATTAAGTTCTTAAACATTATTTTTAATCATAAAATGAAAATTATTCTTGAATTATTACGATGGTGAGTGAATCTCACCGCTTTCATGGAGACGCTAATCCGTACGTACGTTCGTGGAGACGCTAATCTGTACGTACACATGAGCGACAATATCATTATATTGATGGTGAAATCATATGTAATTTGTTGTTATATCATATATAAAGAATCATTAACATGTTATATTTATTATTTAAATTAGTTATACTCATTATTATACCCATCCAAATAATGAAGTGTTTGAATAACAAACTACACCACAATGTGGAGACGGTAAGCCGTACGTACACACGTATGGGGAATTTTTCATTTATAGGATGGATAGAATAATGAATATTGTTTTACCATATTTATAATAATATCAATGTACATAGAAGGTACTGGATTTATTATTTTGGTATGGAAATAACAAATAAAGAGGAAGTGGAAGTACAAAATATCTTGAAAGAGGCGTGTTAAATTATTACATATTCTTCGGGTGTTTTCTTTCAAGTTGATCAAAAGTGATCTTTAGGTTTCATTTCTAATCAAATTAAGTAATCTAGGTTGATTTGAGGGAGTTTAGAAGATATTTGGGTAGGTTTGGGCCCAACCAAATGTCTTTGGAGGTGTGAAACTAAGAGAAGGGGAAGTACCCTTTTATAAGAGTGGTGAGGGTCACTTTAGGAAAACCTTGAAATATTATTTTATAATAAAATCATTTTTAGTTTATAATGGATCCAAAATGATTTATTTCGTGGCTAATATGGGTATGGGTCTAAGAAATCTCAACCAATAGGTTTTATACAGTTTTAGGTCACCATATTAATCTTCTCTTTTAGATTTAACTCATAGTTCAATAGTTTGACATTTACCATGTCTCTTTATATTTTTATATTATATAGTTAATAAACATACTATAACAAGTGAAGAGAACCCCAAGTGGTTAATTATTAATATATAAACCTTATCTAAGTCCATTGGCTAAACCTTATATTTTTAGGAATATTATATCAATTAATAATATAATATTTGTTTTAAAAACTCAATTATGTCAATTTCGACACTATTTAGTATTTTGTTTTTGTGAAAATTATAACAACGTGATTACTTCAAATAAAAAATATATAATCAACCCAAAAATGTCATATTAACCTAGAAAATTAGTGGAATTCATCAAAAGTCTCTAATTACATTTATTTGGATATTTATAATATCAATTATTTTAATCTTTCATTAATATGGTAATTACTATATCATCATTGTGTCGTAAATAAATTAAATTATTTAACGTCTAAAAATTATAACTAAAATAAAATTATGTAGAAAATATTTTTAGGTTTCTAATAAATATTTATATTCAAATTTATATTGTGTGTAACCCTATATAAAACTGGTTTAGTTATTAAACTTTGAATTTAACTCTTTTAACTCTTCTTTAAATAAAATAATAATAAATGTCTTAATCTAATCCAACTGAACAAAAGGGGATCATATTTTATTAATAAGGGTTTTTTTATTTTAATATATTGAATATAATTATGATAAGTTTTATGATAATTATAATATCTTTTTTACCCTTAATTACCCTATTTACTTTTATTGTGGTAATAAAAGTCAAAAATTACTATTCACAAAAAAATATTTTCATCTTATTGAACCCCATTTTACTTATTAATGTCATCTATGTCTATTGGATATTTGAAATTAAACTCCCAGAAGTGGTAAAATTATGTTTTATGCAAATTTGCAAATGCTCCTAGGAGGTTGATAAAAGACGGTAAAAAGTTCAATAAATTTTTATATATCTAATCTTATTATAAAATGAATCCAAGGAATTGAATTAAAAATATATAGGTATTATGTATCTATTTTTACCTAAAATAAATTTAAATAAAATAAATAATTATTTAAATAAAAAGTCGGTTTTAACCAATAACGCAGTGTTTTTCACTATTCATCAGAAATTGAAAGTTTTTAGAAAAATACCAAAAATTCACCCTAAGATAATTTAAATATTATGAATTCAAAATTAAAGTCCATTTTGAGAAATAAAATTTATAAAATTTTAAAAAGAGGGTATTACTATTCATAACGGCTAGTTCGATTGGCCGTAGTGTGTTAGAATCACGAAGTTGCGTACAACGCAAGCTACTGCATTATTCAAAAGGAAATGTACCATGGATTCTTGGGGTGTTACATTCTTCCCTACTTCAAATAATTTCTCCCAAAAAATTTCTAGAATACTATAGCACAAAAAGATTCATGTGGTTCTTTATCATAAGTTCCTCTGGTTCCCACATTGCCTCTTCTATCTTATGGTTTCTCCATAAAAATTTTACCAGATGAGTCATTCGGTTTCTCAACACTTGTTCTCTAGTATAAAGAATCTTGAAATGCTCTTCACAGTAAGACATATCAGGTTCCAGTCCAATTTCCTCATAGGTGAGTACATGCATTGGGTCAGGCATTTATTTTATGAACAATGATGCATGGAACACATCGTGAACTTTGGAGAGACTTGGCGACATTGCCAAATGGTAATCTACATACCCAATACATTCTAGAATTTTGAAAGGTTTGATGTACCTGGGACTTAATTTGCCCATCTTATCGAAACGTATAACTCCCTTCCATGGAGAAACTCTCAAGAAAAAATGATCTCCTACCTAAAATTCCAAATCCATCTTCGGTTATCGACATAACTCTTCTACCTACGTTGAGCTGCTTTGATGTGGGTTTGGATAACCTTAACCTTTTCCATCATTTCCTCTACAAGTTCTTGGCCTATGAGTTTTCTTTCACCATTATCATCCCAACAAGTTGTTGTGCGAAATCTCTTTCTATATAACGCTTTATATGGTTCCATATGACTACTTGAATGGAAGCTATTGTTTTAGGAAAATTCTACCAGAGGTAAATATTGATCCCACATATCTTAAAAGTCACGTTAGAAAGATCTCAACATGTATTCTATGGTTTGAATATTCCGTTTTGATTTCCATCAGTTTGAGGGTGGTAGGCAGTGCTCAAACAAAGTAGAGTATCCAGTGATTTCTGAATACTTTTCCATAATCCTGATGTAAAACAGAAAATCACGATCAGAAACAATCAATAGGGGTACTCCATGAAGTCTTATAACTTCATTAATATAAAGTATTTCCATATGTTCAAGTGGTAAATATTCTCTAATAGAAAGAAAATGTAAAGACTTGGTAAGACAATCAACAATGAACCATATTGAATCATTCCTTCGAGGAGTCTTTGGTAGCCCCATGAAAAATTCTATCGTAATATTATCCCATTTCCAATCAGGTATGGGAAGAGGTTTCATGACTCCTCTAGGTTGTCTCCTTCTAGCTTTCACTTGTTTACAAACCATACATCTTGACACAAAATCAGCAATCTCCCCCTTCATGTTGTTCCACCAAAAATGTTCCCTCAAATCTCTATACATCTTGGTGCACCAAGGGTGTATAGAAAAATTGTAGCTATGATCATCGTCAAACAATTCCCTTTTTAGATTAGGTATATCGGGAAAACAAATTCTCTTCCTAAATTTCAAAATTATATCTTCATATACGAAGTCACTAAATCTCCCATCATTTATAGCTTTAATCTTCTTTTGAAACTCCTCATCATTAGTTTGAGAACATTTTATCCTTTCTAGTAATGATGGTTTGGAAACCATTTGAAAAAGTATTGACGTTTCACCTTCAATGGTTATTTACACCTCCATATTTACTAGATCCATAAAAATAGGATCCCTTTCAACTTTAATCTTGTTCAAAAATCCATGTTCCTTTCTTCTCAAAGCATCTCCCACCATATTTTCCTTTACCGGGTGGTAGTGTATTGTGAAATCATAATATTGAGTAGTTCAAGCCATCTCATTTGCCACATGTTTAGTTATTTTTATGAGAAAATATACTTCAAACTCTTGTGATCAGTATAAATCTCTCATTTTTTAACATAAAGATAGTCTCTCCATATCTTTAGAGTGAAGATTACAACTGCTAACTCAAGATCGTGAGTGGAATTGTTTTTCTCATTAATAATTAGTTGTCGTGATGCATGGGAAATAACTCTATCATTCTCTATAAGGACACAACCAAGTCCTTTCTTTGAAGAAACATTATAAATAACAAACTCATCATTCCCTAATGGTAGCGTCAAGATAAGAGCATTGACTAATCTTCTCGTCAGTACTTCAAAACATTCTTCACACTCTCTTGTCTAAACAAATTTAACCCCTTTATGTGTGAGCTTAGTGAATGGGTTAGCCAACCAGGCAAAATTATGGACAAAACATCGATAATAACCTGCTAAATGAATAAAACTGCGTACCTCAGTTATACTCATTGGTGCTGGACATTCATGGATTTCCTTGGTCTTTGAAGGATCAATAGATATTCCATCCTTAGAGACAATATTTCTTAGAAAATAAATCTCTTGAAGCCAGAATTCAAACTTTCTAAACTTTCCATAAAATTCATTTCTTCTTAGATTCATAAAATAATGCACAAGTGATTTTCATGATCTTAGTAGCTTTTAGTGTATACCAAGATATCATCAATAAGTACAACTACAAAGTCATCAAGATATTACTTGAAAACTCTATTCATTAGATCTATGAAGACAGAGGGTGCATTATTCAATCCAAAAGGCATTACTATAAAATCGTAATGCCCATACCTGGTTTGAAATGCTATTTTTCGGAATGTCTTCCTTCTTCACACACAACTGATAATATCCATATTCAAGGTCAATCTTTGAAAAATATTGAGCTTCATGAATTTGGTCGAATTAATCATCAATGCGAGGTAGGGGATACTTGTTCTTTATTGTTATAGCATTGATCTCCCTATAGTCAATGAAAAACCTCATAGATCCATCGTTCTTCTTAACAAAAAGGATAGGGGCTCCCCATAGTGAAACAATAGGGAGATAAAATATCTTATTACTCAATTCTACTAGATTTTTCTTTAGTTCCACTAATTCCAATGTGGCCATTCTATAAGGGGACTTTGATATAGGCCTTGAGTCAGGAATTAAATCAATGGAAAACTCAATTTCTCATTCAGGAGGATATCCAGGTAAATCCTATGGAAACACATCAACATATTCTTTTACAATAGGTACGTCCTCTATTCGAACAGTATTTTCCTCACCCATAGTTATTTCATTCTCTTCCTCCCCAATAATTGAATTTAGTAGAGCTACTGGGGGTGGATCTAGATAAGAATAAGGTGGTGAAATTTCTTCTCTAAAGATAAGGTACTCATTATCATCATTGAAAATTGTAACATCTTTCTTCTTATAGTAAATGTTAGCATCATGGTCTGAAAGACAATACATTCCGAGGATTATATCAAATTAAATCATGGTTATTATGATTAGACTAGCAGATATGTATCATTTATATGCCTTAATGGGGACTGATTCATAAAACATTGTTACAATGATACTTCCCTAAGAAGTTTTGAATGACAAATCCCTTGTTAAATAAAATTGGAAATATCTAATTTTCTTAGCATATTGGGATGATATGAAACAACGTGATGATCCAGAATCAAACAAAGCATTTTATAAACTTGAAGAAACCATTAAATTACCTTCCACCACATATTTCAGAGATTCAACCTCAACATTAGTGATCAGATAAGCTTGGCCTTTATCCCGTGTCCTTTTCTGAGGTAAGTTTCTATGACACTTAGGAAATTCATTTCCATAATGTCCCATCTCCCTGAAATTGTAGTATTGAACATTGGTAGATTCTTTCCTCCCCTTACAATCACTAGAAATATGGCCTTTCCTTCCACATTTGTAGCATACTCCTTTTCCTTTTAGATAGGCACTAGAATGCTTAATTCCACAATTATCATCGGGTGGAAATTAAACTTTTCCCTTCTTCCCTATTTCCTTATTTCCTTGCTCTGAGTGTTCAGTAGATCTCTTCTTCTCTTGGTTTGCTTTAATGTCGTAAGACTTGGAGAATTCCTTTTTTGTCTTGATAGCACATGATAAAATTTCTTCATATAGTGGGAAGGATTGTGAGACTAATACTCGACGGAGAAATGATTTTAATAAATCAAATAAACAATCAATCTTACTTCTTGGGTTACGTATACAATCTGAAGCACGCCTTTATAAATTTTTAAATTTATCTTCATACTTTATGACATTCACATCCGCCTTTTGCCTCAGACATAGAAATTGTCCTTCCATAACCACTCGACGGTCATGAGGAACGTATTTTTAGAAGAAAATATCTTTAAATTCCCCCATTCCATGTTTGATACTTCTTCATATTCCTTTGTGTTTTTAATCAATGACCACCATTGATCTGCATCTCCCGTGAGGTGATAAACTGCCATGACAACTTTTTCCATTTTGCTACTCCCCAAAGCGTGAAATATTTTCTTTAAGGAACTTATCCATTTCTTAGCTACTAATGTATTTGTACTCCCATTGAATGTTGATGGTTGTTTCCTCATGAATCAATCTAACATTGATCCTCTACGTTGTGGATCAAGGTTCTCCATATGGGTAAGGTTATTATTCATAACCTATGTGAGTTGTCCCAGTGTGGTGAAAAGCTGATCTACACCAGTTTCATCACCAAATCCACTATAATTATCTTGAGTAGGAGGGAAACCACTACATGGATTATGTGCGTTGATACGGTTTCCAGTCCTTCCACTAGGATCCATTTCTAAACAATGACATACAGTATATTAGTTTATGAATTGAAATACATAATTCTAAACTTATAAAACACTTAACATAAATTGAGAAGTTTATGGATATAATCTATAATAATAAAAAATGTTTTCTTTGAGGAGGTATATACTCATAAATAATTCATATTGGTTTGTAAAGAAAATGAAAATTATTATAATCATATCCCCTAGGAATGTCATAACCATGAGTGCAACAAGGCCAGTTGTCGTGCACCAGTTCTCGTTCGAGTCTAGATCAAAGTCATGTTTTTGGGTTTTACCCCTAGGTACATCTGTGCCAGAGCTGCCACTACCTTCTTGTATCTAGACAAGGATGTATTTATTAGAAATCTCACAAAATCTATACTGTACCAAAATTCTAGGAATTTCTTCAATACTAATCCTTAAAGTCTATCTTCGGGTAGTCTTCTCTAATTAGAGTTTTTCTAAATCTAGTTTTCAAGGTTTTTACTAAACATTATCTGATACCAACTGTAATTTCCAGACCCCAGTTACCTAGCGTTGGTGCATTATTACATTACATTGGAATGATACAAGGAACCATGTCCCGAAAGACCGATCAGTTTAGTATTATTGGAAAGAAGATACATACATAAGTTCAACATTACAACTTAAAAAGAAATACAACACTAATTTATTCCATTGGAAACATCCAATCCTCATAGATTATGCCTCCAAGTCACTCATAAATAACTTCTTCATATTCTAGGAAAATGAAACATAAGAAAGGGGTGATCTCAAATGCTCAGTAAGGGTAAGAAATACAACGGAAGATAACATAAACATTATGCATGATGAATAATTAAAAACACATGCCTTTACAAATAATAAAACTAAATATTTTATCGAAGGAATATGAGATGAGTAAATAATTCCATAATAAAACATTGTCATGGATATTCTACTAGTCGAATAACCACATGAACCATCATTATTATTTTCATAATGAGGGAATGTATAATGTCGGACATTCTGAAACATCTTGTCAAGGCCTCGACCAAGATGTCTAAAAATGATTCAGGCCTCGTCCAAAACCATATATCAAATTGGGAAAGGCCTCCACCAATTCCACATCTAATTGTCTCATGAGAACTACCAATTCACTAAGAAGCTATAGTGGGATCCACCCATCATATACTAAGTCCAATACATTCCTCACATTAAAAGGTTGAAACATAACATAAACATTCATATCAAAACTAGAATAATAAATGTCAATACTTTAACCATAAACCATGAATGGTATAAAATAACACATCAACAGTCAAACATATCAAAAAACCTTAAATAAAATATAGAATATTTGTAAATAAATCAACTTCAAACATGTGTAAAATTTATCAAAGGATGTTGACATATATGAAATCGAAACTATTTGAGAGAAATATATCTTTCTATTTTAAAATCATTTAAGAGTCACATAATTAAAATATAGAATATTTATTTTGAAAATATTTTTATAATATTGTAAGGTAGGCTTTTATGATGTTATAACATAGGAAAATAGCTGCACCTGCCGTATAAGTTAAAAAACATTCTTACCTGAATTTTGTCAAAAAGGTCATAAAGTACATTGTTTGGAAAATGACAAAAAGATTTCTTTAAAAACATATAAGGTCAAATAAGTGTATAATTTAATTTAAACCATAGTCTAGTAAATAGTAAAAAAAATTTGAAATACATTTTTAAGAAAACAAAGATGTGGATGATAATGAGGTCCCAGTAGATACTTACATAAAAACAATCTCAGATAATAAAGAGATTGTAAAATTAACCCTTACCTTGTAATTTTCCTTAGTAAATGGTACATTAACCTTCTTTATAATAGTTAAAAAAAAAATTATTAAATTATTAAATGACTATATACATAAATATGATATCATATACGATCTTCTAATATTTCTTTTTTAATAATATTTTAGTAGTATCATCATTTCGAGTGTTAACTGACTTGTTTTCCTTTATATGCTTGGTTACATAAGCCATGTTTTTTATGGATTGAATGTATTTGATTCATATCCATAATGATATTAAGTTATTAATTTTTTTTAAATTATAAAATGAAAATTATTATTGAATGATTATGATGCGGAATGAATCTCATCGCGTTCATGGGACGGTAATCCGTACGTACGCATGAGCGACAATATCATTATATTGCTGGTGAAATAATATGTAATTGGATAGTATATCATATATAAATAATCATTAAAATGTTATATTTATTATTTAAATCAGTTATACTCATTATTATACCCGTCCAAATAATGAGGTGTTTGAATAACGAACTACACCACGGCGTGGGGATGGTAAGTTGTACACACGCACGTATGGTGACTTTGTCATTTATAGGATGAATAGAATAACGAATATGTTTGTACCATATTTATAATAACATCAAAATATTTATAAGGTACAATATTTATTATTTTGGTATGGAAACATCAAAGAAATAGGAAGTGGATGAAGAAAAGAACTTGAAAGAGGGTGGTGAAATTATTACCTCTTCTTCGGGTGTTTTCTTTTGAGTTGATCAGAAGGGCTCCTTAGGTGGGATTTACGATCAAATTAAGGACTCTAGGTTGATTTTAGGGAAGTTATGAGGATATTTGGTCAGGGTTTGTCCAAGACAAATGGCATTTGAGGTGTGAAATTAAGAGAATGGGAAGTACCCTTTTATAAGGGAGGCGAGGGTCACTTTTGGAAAAGCTTAAAATATTATTTTATAATAAAATAATTTTTGGTTTATAACGGCTCCAAAATGATTTATTTCGAGTCTAAGGTGGGGATGGGTCGAACACCTCTCAACCAATATGTTTTAGACGGCTTTAGGTCACCATATTAAACTTATCTTTTAGATTTAAGTCTTATTTAAATAGTTTGATATTTACCATGTCTCTTTGTATTTTTATATTATATGGTTAATAAAATTAATAAAACAATACAAAAGAGTCACAAGTGGTTCATTATTAATATATATAACCTTATTTATGTACTTTGGAAGGACCTTAGATTTTTTGTAATATTATATCAATTAATAACATAGTATTTGTTTAAAAAACTCAATTATGTCAATTTTGACACTATTTAGTATTTGGTTTTTGTGAAAATCATAAAATCATGATTACTTAGAAAAAATATTATTTAATAAACCCTAACATGTAATATTAACCTATATAATTAGTGGAATTTAAAAAAGTCTAAATTACATTTATTTTTATATTTATAATATCAATTATTTTAATCTTTCATTAATAAGGTAATTACTGAATCATCATTGTGTCATAAATAAATTAAATTATAAAATTTCTAAAAATTATAAATAAAATAAAATTATGTATTTAATAGTTTTATCTTTCTGATGGATATTTATAGTCTAATTTATATTGTGTGTAACTCTATATAAAAATGGTTTAGTTATTAAACTTTGAATTTAACTCTTTTAACTCTTCTTTAAATAAAATAATAATAAATGTCTTAATCTAATCCATGTAGATCAAAGGGGATCATATGTTATTACTAAGGTTGTTTTTGGTCAAATTTCACGTATCCAATAGAATTAGGACATGTGTTAGTAAAATTATAATATCAATTTTACCCTTAATTACCCTTTTTATTTTTTAACCATGGTAAATAAAAGTCAAAAGTTACTATTCATGATAAATTATTTTCATCTTATTGAACCACATTTTACTTACTAATGTCAACTTTGTCTCTTGAATTTTTGAAATTCAATTCACAGAAGCGGTAAAATTAAGTTTTATACAATTTTTCTAATGGTCATAGGAGGTGGGTAAAAGACGGTAAAAAGTTCAATAAAATTTATATAAATATAAACTTATTATAAAATGACCCCATGAATTACATTGAACTAATATAGGTATTATTTATCTATTTTGACCTAAAATAAATTTAAATAAAATAAATAATTATTTAAATAAAAAGTTTATTTTAACGAATAACGCAATGTTTTTTTTTCTATTCATAAAAAAATGAAAGTTTCCAAAAAATACCAAAAATTAACCCTAAGATAATTTTTATATTATGAATTCAAAAATTAAGTCCATTTTGAAAAATAAAATTTATAAAATTTATAAAATTGTCTATTACTATTCATAATACCTAGTTTGATTGGTCGCGGTTTGTTAGAATCTTGAAGTTGCGTACAATTAAAGCTATTGCATTATTCAAAGGGAAATGTACTGTGGAAGCTTGGGGTGTTACATTCACCACATCATTTCTCCCAATTGATGAACCCCTAAGATCATGTTTTATAATTTCCTCCCTCATGTCTGATGTACTCTGAAATGGACTTGGTCCGGTAGGCCACATATTACTTATCATTTTTATAATGGTTTTGTTATAGACGTATGACCTAAAACTACAGGAACCATATTTCCTAGGTTTGGGTTAGAAAAATATAGGAAATCAATTCTCCCATTTTTGGGTAATATTTCATTAAAATTCTCCACCCATTTTTTGGTGCCTTCCTTCCACAAACCAGACTATGTGTCAAGAGAAATATGAATATCCATAAAATTCCTTCAGCCATCAAAAATAGAATAAAATAATTCACGAGAACGCCTTTTCATTATTATACGGTTACACACCATAGACATATTTTCATAAATCACCCACATAATGGGCCTAATAGCTAGAGGATGCAACAATTCAACTATATAGTAGCATGCCCTAGTTGGATATCTATAAATTCTCCCAAAAAACATGTTTGTCAATTAGTGGTAATTTCATCCCCAGGAAATACCTCTTATACCAACATAATCCCTTTCCTCTATATCACTCTTTGGATTCAGAGATACCTGGACTAAAAATTACAACATTCCCCTCCTCACACCTGAATATGATAGAATATTCCTAGAAAGAATAGTAAGAATGAGAGGATCATTAACCTTTTGTTCAAAGCTATAGACAGTAAATTATATCCCCCATAATTTCA
This sequence comes from Viscum album, assembly GCA_963277665.1. Classification (NCBI taxonomy): domain Eukaryota; kingdom Viridiplantae; phylum Streptophyta; class Magnoliopsida; order Santalales; family Viscaceae; genus Viscum; species Viscum album. The sequence continues at coordinate 659,859,969 of OY728138.1, forward strand.
TTTTTGTACAATATTAAGCTGTATAGAATAATTTCATATTTAAAAAAAGTTAAATTTTACAACAATACTCTCACAGTAAGATTCTAAACAACATAATCAATGTCCTGGTCGCATGACATTAAACTGCATTATGCTTCAACCCTTATTAGAAAAGGGACATACCTTCTAGCATTGGTCATTTAACAAAATTGACCCTCCTTCACTCAATCTAAATTCATGTAGATTAAGTCTTCTATTAATATATAATTACAATAAAAACATCCCCTTAATTATTAGACAACTTTCTTAGGCAAACAAACAATAATATTTATGTGAAATCTGAAAATTCATAAAATTTCTCCAGCCATCAACAATAGAATATTGAAATTCATAAGAGTTTATTTTCCTGACTATGACAAAACACTCCCTATTTGGATTTTCATATGTCTCCCACGTAAAGGGCCTATCATCCATAGGATGATTCTATTTCACTATGTTGTAACAAACCCTAGTCGGTTTGGAATAAAGTTACCCGAAAATGTGTTTGTCAACCAGTTATAATTTCATCCTCAGGAGAGACCTCCCATATTACTATAAGACTAAAAATGTTGTCTTTGGAATTAGTTTTTGAACATGGCCTCTATAAATTCCTCATATAATTTTATTGCATCATGGGTTAGATTCAAATATCATTATGTCATGACTCAAAATTCCCCTTAGGTAATCTAAACAATTTTATAACATTATTGGTTAATAAAAATTTCTTGGGATATCATTCCAAAAAACATGGTAAAATATATTATAACTAAAATATAATTTATTTATACTAGATTGCATGAATTTACATTTCCAAAAAAAGATACATAATACTCACTAGTTTAAAAACATGAAAAGGGAACTCTGGATAAAATTTAGGTCTCAACTTGTTAGACCTATGCTCTATATGGTTTAGAATATAATAGGGAAATTAAAGGATAGAATTCATAAATCTTGTTAGGTTTAAAACCATCAAAAGGTGGCCTAAGAAAGAGCCATGTCTCGCCCGCCAATTCTTCTCTATATCAGTATTAGTCAAAAGTTAGGGTAATGAAAAAAGATGCAATGTTTATAAGGTTATCCATATAACCTATGAAACAGTTTAACTACGCTCACTTGAACCTATAGATTAGGAAAATTTTAGAGCACTCTCTCACCCTTGTTTTGGTAATTATAGTGTGATGACATTCAATTAAGTGTTTCATTTTCATTATAGTATTATTATTATAATTTGAAAAAAATCGAGAACTAGTTATTATAAACAAAACTACTTTTCATTAATGTTGTAAATAACATGGGAACTTCCACATACTAGAGCCTATATTCCAAATTTTATAGTTTTTCCTAAAAATAATCTCTGATAAGTTGATCTATAGCTCAATTATTTTCTACAACTTGATAAATCCTGACTAATTATATAGCAGTATCCTCCTCATCTTTATGCAGCTTCTTCTTCTCTATAGCAAAACATCTCTTCTTTCTGAAAAATTACAAGCCAAGGATCACTGAAGTTGGACTACCTATTCCTTCACAAAATTTAATTATTATTGATGGTTCTCCATTTGGATATATTTCTCATCAAAGAGATCTTGATACTCCTCCACCTTCTTAGTATGTATGAGGTTAACATTAGACAAAGAAACCCTATGATTTTTAAACCATCCCACTAACAGTCCCTCAGCCCACTGTTATCTTCACCCTATTCCCTTTATGGGATGATCAACTTCACCATGGGAGGTATATTTCAGTAATCAAATTATCTATATCATAAAATTACAAACATTAATGAAAGTTGATGATTTCATGACATTAGGTCGTCAAGGGACATATCCCCAACCATCTTCTTTATATCCCACAAAAAAATATTGCTCAAGGTGGGAAGAGCCTCTTGTATCTCAATTTTTAATTCAAATTCACTCTTACAGGTGGAGATATTTTATGGGATTAGTGCACTCAATGAATTACCCTATTCTTCCCCCTCCAAGATAGCCTAGTTTTCACTGATAAATTTTAGTGGAACTGGAATTGAGGCCCCCCTATCAGCCTTGGTCACAAAATTTGATGGAACAAAACATTTGACACCTGTAGTCCACATTAAGAGGTCAATAGAAAACAAAGTTAGTGAAGTAACAAAAACAGGTAATAACACTCACCCATTGTAGGATATACCACTAGGATTGACATCTCCCTAGTACTGCCAACATTAGTTCATGGAGTAAGGACCTCCTGACGAGGATCATCCTCCTGAGTTTCCTCAGAAAATGGGATATGGGGATCTCAGGAATCTCCCAATTTAGGATTCTCATCAGAAACTACCTCAATAATGGGTGAGTGTGGAATTGGATTCTTTATTCATGAATTACCTTAGTAATGTTCTATGGAAAATAAAACTACACAAGTTTAGCTTTGATATAACACGTTAGATGAAATAATATCAACTTTGTTTGGAAAATACAAGAATGAGGAAAATCATGTGGATCCAATTCCCAACTAAATTCTTTGAACTCCTTAAGGGAAGGTGAGATATTAATGCATGGATTAAATAGAAACTTCATTTCATGATACATGGAATCAAGTCTCACAAGATCCTAACTAATAGGGGTATATGAGAAAAAAATTTCAAGACCCAAATTTTCTCCACCATCGATCCCCTCTACCAAATTCTTCGCAGACCCAACATTGTAAAGCCTTGGAGAGTGAAATCCTATATCAGTTCCTTCGTCGAACTGTCTGAGATCCATGTTGACCCCTTATGGAATGATAATGGGATTGATGTTAATTGTGGGAAGGTACTAAAATATAGGAAATTAATATTAAATATCATGAGAATCAGAACATTAGAAACAATACATGACACCTTAGGGTGTGGATCTGACATTACCATGACCCTCTCCCAACCTTGAAAGAATGGGGATAGAAATGACTACATCTCTTTGTGCTTCATCTGTCAAGATGATGGATTCATCGGCATGGGTATGTGCCTCTTATGGGGTGTCCCCTTCGATCCTTAAAAAAAGTGATGTAAACTTTTAGGGAGGAAAGCGATACAAACTCTGTAAAAGGAAAGCACGGTCAAGAGAGTATGTTGAGAAATCATGAGATTAAATGACAACACACGGACTTACTATGGAACATGTTCCAGGACAACTTTTCCACCCTATTTTCTTCCTCACTTGAGAAAGTAATGGACCCATATCAGCCCCCTTATTAAAACACTTTAGGAGATGTTTTAGGAACTACACTCTCCATTTCCTCCATCATCATCCTCTTACCCAGGGATTGTTCAGGGGGATCAGGAGACTCAACCGCTACCCTGATGGGGGTTCTCGTGGGCCCATAACTTGGTGACTCAAGAACCTTTTTTGCTGTCCCTTATTATTATTATTATTATTATTATTCTCCTCCAAGCTAATAAATAAATCCTATTAAAATTAATGATAGTGGATGAAAGAGTAAGTAAAGAGAAGTGGAAAGAGAGAGATACATCATTAGAGTTGAGATAGTCATCCCATTATTCTATAGTGTGACTAGTTACCCCCTCATGACAAACTCATTCTATCACATAAGATACTCTCTTTATGATTGATATCTGATCATCAGTTGTATATATTGACACCTCCTAATTTTTAACATATCTACCAACCTCAGCCAAATCACTTTTGGTGTGGAGATTAGAGGGTTCTATGATATATCCCAGATATGGGTTACATATTTTGGCCTGGAGAAACCCCTATGAATCCCTAGTATAACAAGATACACCCACCAAGATTTGACTGCTAGTGGTCATATTTAATTTGGATCTGATGTAGCTTGTTGTGATGAAGGCCCAACATCTTTTGACTTTGAAGTCTTTTATGAGCCTCTCTTCCCTTATAGAAGATTGGGTAACCAAAACCCAAGTCTCCTCCTTGAGATGAAGACTAGACTGCCATGGATTATATGGTGTGGTTTTCTACACCCTATCATGCTCAGTGGTCTTTTCCCAATATCACCTTGATGATTTGGGAGATTTAACATAGTTACCTTTAGTTTGAACCTTTATACCATACATTCTATGACCAAAAATTTTTGTATCCAAAACATAGTTAATGATTTTCATTATTACCCCTTGAGGGTATGACACAATCCATTTAATGTCATACCTAGACTTCAGTACAATTGATTCACCTTATGGAGGAAATTTAATTGAAAAATTTTACACCTAAACTACCATTCGAATCCAAAAATGTCTGGCCTCCATCAGGTTTTTTAAATCCTTACATGCATGTGCGGGGGGGGGGGGATATTCTTGACTGTTAAAAACATTTGAAATGAAGGGTAAATCTATAGAATGAAAAATACTCATAGATGATCTTGTTTTCATTGTGAGACATTAGTACACAATCTCTGAATGAAACCATTTACACCCTCATTATGTCATCATCCATGAAATTATCGGTGAATATCTTGGGTGGTAGATCACCATACTGAAATAAGGTGAATTATCATAATATGTTTGTAATGTTAATCATGTTAATCGTACTTTATAGATAGAGGTTGTATTCTAGAAACCACCTATAAAAATGAGTGAAATCATCTATTAGGGACTTTAAATGGGATTAGCACAACATAAGAACTAAAGTGTGATGAAATCAACCCACAACAGTTGAAATGAACCTTAAATTCTAAATGGGGAAATCACATAGTATGCCTAAAGTAAAAATCTATAAATCCTTTCCAAAATAGTGGAATCCAACCTTATACGGCTCCCTTATTTAGGTTTAGATACTATAATAAACATCCCTTTCCTTACACTTCCATTAAACTCACAGAATGATAGAAAGTAAATACTTAGCCACATTATGAGGAATCCAGATAGGTGATACTTTGTAGTAGCTTTAGAATTGACCATGTAACCCCATCAGGTATACTCCCCCTTTTCTAACTTGGTCCATAATGCTCCATAAGCACCCTGATTCTCTAAATTGGGGAATCCTATAGACTGCTGAAAAGTGGAAGCTAATTTTTTGGGCTTGTGTAACGTCTTCATCCACGCTCAAGGATAGATGTCACCCTTGGTTTTTTGTATCCTTATTCTATACTTTATTATCCACCTTAAAAATCTCATGGTCCAAAGGAAGATTATATTCAACATCATCCCATGTTTTCTTCAGTGGGACAAAATCATCATATATGTCCCTGAGAATAGGGGTTGTAGATATTGTATATATGTCCCACAAGATAATACCAAATTCACCATGAATCAGATGTAAATACTTTTTCTGAAAAATCCATTTACTCAACATACTGGGAAGGATCTCATGGTTTCTGTAATCATAAGTTTTCCTTGCTCAAATAGCCACATATATTCTGACATCTTGTAACTCTTTATCAATATACGCACAAGTTTGACACACACATTACATACACATCCATTCAGGTCTGACCCCCCATCTTTAGAAGATTTCCCAGTCTTCCTTCCAACTTTGTGACTTTTCAAACTATGAAGAATGCAAATTTGAGTAATTACAGTGAGGATTCAACTCTACGGTGTTCAAATTCAGTTCTAGGTTGAAGTAGTTGTGATTGAATATACCACTAGTAGGAAATCTTCCTTCCTTGACGTATACACCCTTAGAAGAGACATTTGTGGTAGGATAATTCATATGTTCAAAAAACTAGGATTTCAGGAAGTATCTCTTAGACTCCAAGATGAGGGTGTCCCTCAATAGTAAGTGATTTTACAAGGTAAGGTAGTTACATCATGGATACTCATGATGATATAGTTCCAAATGGTTTTCCCAATCTAGGAGAGTGGATATGACTATGTTGTAATAATCCGGCCCAACAACATTGATCACCTCTGATGAATGTGCATCAAATTTACCAAGAGAAGGCATTAGAGGATCCATTTATAACCTACAAGACGGCATAAAGTTTTATCATTAAGATAAAATATTGAATTATGAAATTTAAAACTAAAAATCTTGAAGAATTCATGATTTTTTAAAAGGAAGGCCTTCGTGAAGGACCCTCGATCTTGTCTCCCACACAAGCACCCCAATCAGGTCCTTCACACATGCTCCCCGATCACCTAATTTGTGAAAGGTTCCTTGATGAGGCTCATCCCTCGTAACACCATCTATCAAGAGGATGTGCCATAAGAAATTATTTAAGATACCTTAGTGAAATTTGAAGCATCTCATGATTGGGTGAATGACTTGTGTGATGAAGGAAAGAAGTTCGAGTAAAGAATGGAGTAAACCGACAAAGGGGTCAGTGGTATTTATAGGCACTGCTGGTTTGTGCACTGGACCTAAAACATGGACACGCTCACAAGATCTGTGCACTAGGTCTACGTGGACAACTTATGCAAGAACCCTATGTGTCCAACCTGTGCCACCTTCATAATCTTTTCCATTCAACCTCAGGACTGGACCATCTTCTTTTGATCAGAAACAAACCTTGGGGGGGGAGGTGTTGAAACTCCACTTTGTCAATTGGGATGAGAAGAATATTTAGAGTACCTCAAGAATGTTATATTGATTAAAACCCATGAGAATAATCAAAGGAACTTGTCCACGATGGTATGCGTGCACACCCTTATCTAATAGAAGGCTCACGCAGACCTTCTTCACGTCAGTGAAGAACCAGCCACACCAACATGGGGTACCTACTCCGAGAACCTATGCCATAGACTAGTGTGTGGTAACTTATTATGCCAGAGTCCCTTATTTTAATATAAATAGGACCTCTAGGATCCTCATTTGCATAATAATAAAATTGAAATATTCCTTTAAGCTCTAGTCACGCAGCCCCTTCACCCATGTCCTCCAAAATCCATCTGGTTTCCCTCTACAACCTGATAAAAGATGGAATTAAGGGGGATAGTGGGATAAAAGTCCTTATTGGGTGTGAAATATTGGAAACCTGTGTGAAGACCCTATTTACCCTAGTGTAAAAACACTTTCATGAGGCCCCTTATATAATCAAGACCTAAGTGAGACCTGTCCAAGGACACTTGAGGAGACTCGTAGTGCCAAGGATAAATCCTCATCCTAGTGTTTTGGAATAGGTGTTCTATTTACCAAGGAATATCCAGATCATGTAGGACTATTCCCCCTGAAAAAATCACTTCCAGATCCTCGTAGTCCCTGTGCAAAGAACCTTTTCTTTCCAAGCTAGGACCTGTGTGATCCCCACTTTGTGTACTCTTCAAATCCACCAATGGTGTGGATCCTTTGCATTTAGATCCCTCATCCGAGGGAGAATAGATTGATACCTTCACCAAAGCATCAGAATTTTCAATACCATAAAAGGGGGCACACCATCGTGTCTCCCATTTGGGTATGAATTCCATTGGTCAGAGGTTTTCCACACTTTTCCAACCTAACGGGTAGGATCCTTAGGGTGCATGTGAGTATGAATCCCCTTAATCATGGGTACCCTGATCTTAGAGGAATTGTTAGGGAATTCCTAGTCTTTGAAATTATGGCTAGGTACCTTCACTTCCCCCCATCATCCCTGAGTTCAGGGACCTCCAGTTCCAAGCAAGGGGGTGGGGATAATGCCAGCTTTTCCATTTGAGGATAGTATCATATCCTCATTTATTCCCTAGTAAACAGTTTTATGGCATCCCCCCTGGATTAATCCCATATATTTTTTTACAGGACCTCTCATGCTTCATTTCTTCCTATTTCTAAATTCTAAGTTATAATGATGGGAGGGAAGGGAAACATTAAAACCCACTTATTCTTCTCCCATCCCCCGCCCTCTTCCTCCAACATGATAAGGATGGTGTGGTTGTTGGATATTTCACTTTCTCTTTCTCACATTCAAGCATGAATCACATGGGCGTAGAGGTTGGCTATGATCACAACATACACATAGTCTAAATCATGTTTTGACATAGAATATTTTATTTGATCTTCTTACCACCTTCCCTCAAAGATCCTCCATAGACATGGGTCCTCAAGGCCATGTATCTAACCTTATGTCAAAGAAGATTATGTGGTTTCTCATATCTTTTACTTAAAATTTTTTCTCACACTAAGACACGTGTGGAATTAGAGGTTGGTGGTGATCTTGATATCCACATGGTCCTAAAACCATTAAATTGGCCTCATATTTATTAAAAACCCCAACAATGCTACCATACCACCTCCAACAAGCCTACTATTTTGTATAAGCCCCACTCATAACCAAGCATCTAGTCATCCTATTTGGTGTAAGCCCCAACATCAATTCATAAGGTAATCCTCCTTTTGAATAAGTCCTAACCAAAACTCCCAAACCAAAAAAAGGTAATCCTCCTTAAAAGTAATCCCCAGATCAATTCTACTAGAGGAAAATATTCCCCTATAAAACAAACTCCCAAAATTCCACCATGATAGTGGATCCTTACAACAAAAATACATGGGATTTGATTCTTATCCAAATGGGATACATAGAATCCTATTTGGGGTCCAAACCTGACACCCAAAACCATCCCTATTATCCTGAGGACACATTCCTAGTAGGGTATTATTCAACCTGGTAGCCCACATCCCTTCCAGGTTTCTTGGGCCACATCATCATAAGTCCAACACAATCCTTGGCCAGACACCTTTCATATGGACATCCTTGATGCATGATGTTAATCTCTATGGTTCAGTCCTTATCAAATGACCTTAAACATTATGATGTGTCATGTTAAGTTCCATATAACTACATATGTTCTGATTAATTTCATAAGGATGCATAGAAATACCCTCTCATGGGCCTGATCCTGATGTCAAAACAACTCCCATCTCCTTGGATGATGATTCTATCCATAGATCACCACTATGTGGCTCAAAACCAGTGTCATAATAAGTTGATAAGATAATTTCTAATTAGTACATTAGAGGGTACCATTGATAGAGAAGCTAAGATATATACATATATCTCTATTGGTGAAGAACCTTATATACATGTAGATGATTCAAAATTCCATACATGTTAATAATTGATTGTTAATTTAAGGGTGACCAATTTCATTCATGGGAATTAATGAAGGATTCATAAAAATATGTTAAATATAAAAGAGTTTCCTGGAGTAGGCAATAGTTCCCCAAAAAAAGGTGTGATGAGCCTATCCTATAATCCTCTCAACCAATGTGAGTTCTTAAGTATCATTGGTCAAACTTTCTAATGAGTTCCTATCTTTAGAATGTAGGTCCCTCATGGATATAAAATATTTTGGAGTTTTTGGCTTGATGAACAAATCCCATTGGATGGTATTTGGAAATAGAGTGGCTAAAGTGAATGATTTAAAAAAATGTAATCCCCTACATTAAATCATCGAGCCCAACCACATTTTCATCATAAACAATGGTATAGAGGAAAAACACTTCAACTTGAAATTGAAATCAACAATTAATGGTGACCATTTTCTTTAGGAGTTTAAATTAATTTAATTTCTTTCTCATTTATATGTATATAGACATCACTGTCTGGTTAGATTAATCAACATTCCAAATTTATAAAGGCCAGTACTATTTATAAATTTCAATTGGCACTTCATGTGACTAAGACCCGACCCTTACATCATGTATCCAGATGTAAAAGATCATATACAATAATTTTATTAAATGAAATAAAATTCCCATTTTATATAAGGAAACTTTTCATAAATAACAATTGGAATACATGTAATCAAATCAACTAATGTTTTATCCTATTGAACTAGTAGTCCATAGATCAAAGATGGAATAATTTGTTAATTAACGTTCCACCATCCAGCTATATAGGAAAAACCATTTAGATTGATGTAGACACTCTAATTAATAGACTTTCCCTATTCCCACAAGAAATTTTATCATATTTAAAATAAATGATATTCAAGGCACTTAAAAAATCCATGAAAATACTGGAAATGTAAGAGAAAAGATACACCTATATTTAATGGAAGAATTCATGAAATATGAATTCTCCTTTTCCAATAACAATAAATGAGATGGAACCTCCTTATTATACCAGGATAAGGGAAAAAATAAATCCAAAATAATAATATAAAAAATAATAATGCCACAAAAAATGAACATCACCTAGTAGTGAAATCAATACAAAGGTAATGGGGACAAGTAAAAATAGAAATATCCCAAGAAAGATAATTTGGTTTTCCCTTGTACGTGGGTTAATTACTCCTAGGCATAGGCTCATTACAAAATTCTGATACACCACACATCTCTTTTCTAATTCCATAACAATAATAAAAATGAAAAAGATCTATGATACCATATTGTAGAATCTAGAACCCGATTAACTCATAATTAATCAAACCTAATTGGCCACATGGCCTTAAGAGTGCCTCCCCATATGCCAAAGCATGCTAATTAGTAGCGAGGACCTTTAGTGAGTTAATGGGGAGACTATATCCTTAGTTCAAAGTGTATTACAATGGTATACAATAATGATGAACCTAAAAATTATTAATAATTAACTATCTTTGGAATGGTAAATTATCCATATAAAATAAATTGGTTGGAATAAAATCAACATCATATACAAAATAATACTCATGTAATGTGATATAAAAAAGGTAAATAAGGGTACAAAAATATACATCATACTTTACAAAAATAAAAAATGTACAATTAATATCTTCACTATAATAATGAGAATATGGTTGGTCCTCTACCCTTGTACTCCATTATAAGTAGAAAAACAAGAATCCACAGTTGGATGCTTCCCTTTATCACTACCTACATCCATTCATTTTGTTCAGGTACCAAATAGCTACTCGAAAAGGTGTGAGATGTACTCAGTAGGCTACCAGAAATTATGTCGAGTAAAATTTTCTAGGATCATATAAAATTAGTAGTGTTAATGTATAACAATTTAAGAAAAAGTATAAAATTTAAACGGGTTGGCTTTGGTTCCCAAAGGAGACCAAGATGACACCGCCTCCTTAGGCCTAAGCCATGATATCTCTGAACATGTTTCTATTGGTATATGGATGTGTGTATATTTATGTTCTATTTTTGGAGTGAAATATATATATATATATATATACTACCAGTACCTATGATCGAGCTGTAACTTAGCAATCCATGAATAAGAGTATTCACATTAAATTTCAAGGGATACCTTGCCCAGAAGCCTTGAATTGTTTGGGTCACTATGCCTGGTTATCACATTTAATTAGGGACACCAAACTGATATATCACATTTTTTGGGATTTCATACTATTTTATAACATTTCAATTGGGACACCTTTCCTACTTATCACATTTACATGGGACACCAAAATTGTATGTCACATTTTATTAGGGAAGCCACATACGTATACCACATGCATATGGGGCATCATGCCTAGTTATCACATTTATATAGGGGTTCTGTTCCCATAAATCATATATTATTAGGAATTTAATTCTCATATATCATATTAATATGTGATTCCATGCCAGATTATCACATTTTTTATAGGGATCTAATGCCCGTAAATCATATATACTTTGGAAAATCATGCTCGCAAATCACATTTAATTATATAGGCCGAGAATTATTTAATACATGTCAATGGTTTAATTAATGTTCATTTAACATTCTATTTAACATAGGGTAATAACCTTTATTCATATAGGAGTCATGTGAAATGGTCTTACCACTCAATGTTCATTTAATTACTACGATCCTTTCAATTGGGTGGCCATCAACACCACATAGAAGGTGGTGTGGCCATATAAATATTTAATAATTAATGGAAATAACATGAGAATATCTTAATGGGTGTAAATTTTCTAGGATGCAACACTATGACCATAAATAAGGGCACATGGGAATTTCTATCAAGGGTAAAAATTTAGATAGAGGAAAATTGCATATTTAAGGAAACACATGGAAAGTAAAACATGTGGCATGATGATACATGTTAAAAAATGACTCAATTTTTGGAAAATGTAATAGATCACCTACCTTATGATAGTAGATGAACCATAGTCTGTTATCAGCTTTAGATTCGATGAAAAATGAGATAAATGAAAATAAATAAAAAAATTCATTGAAATTAGGGCATATTAGCTCTCACTAAAGTAAAACTAAGGATGATAGAATACACAGAGAAAGGAAGTAATGTGACTTAGGCTATTAACGATATGTTTCCAATGCAATCGAAGGTAATGAAATCAGATCTTAGGTAAAGAAGACAGATCAATGCCTTGGGAGAGGGGAAGAAGTATGAGATACTCCCACACAAGAAAGAGGAATAAACATGTAATGAGGGGAAATTTTAGGGATAAAACTTAAATGGAGGAAGGTAAAAATGGTATTTAACTTTTTTTAAGAGTTGTATGGTTTATCCACATGATTTTACAAACAATTCACTTAAACTATGCATTGAAAAATGTTAAGTAGGACTAAGGGTGAAACCCTATGTGATTGATTTGCGAAATCCATGCTACCCCCTACAACCCACTAGAAAACGCCACATGTCTATATAGCCTGAGAATCATGGTTATAACTTACTATGCATCCCTCTACAGTTTGATGTAACAACTACACAATATTGTCTCAGTGTTAGCTCTAACCATGCACTAACCATTAGGTTCACTCTTTCTTTCTAGAAGTTAGAGCTTGGGGCTTCGAATGAGCTCCATACTCTCCCATACAACTCCTTATCCTCTTAAGAATATTACTAGTATAAAATGATAGATTTTTCATAGTAAATTAAGTATTCACACCTATTCAAAAATCCTGGGATTCTTTAGTGAAATATCAGAATGATGTGTACTATAATAATCATATATATATATATTATTAATTATTTATTTGGATATATGACATGTATTAAATAATAATATGGAATCCTAAAATATTTTGATCTACTTATTAATTAATGATGAAGTTTGATATAGTGTAATTTAATGTTTGAATTAAAATTAACTGATGCTTTTAATGTATTAGATGCCTGGTGAGTGCTGGTTCCAATATTGGATGTTAATATTACTGGAATTCTTAGAGTTCTAAGATCCCTCCATTTACATAGAAAACAAAGGTTTCTATCGAGTGCATCTTAGAAAACGATCTATGATAGTGTATTGAAAAAAATTTCTAGCCTGCTAGGATCGAGATGATTTCAAAGGTTGCCGACTAACCATATTTCCTTTGAGAACTGGATGTTTGAGCCATGCTTGAGGTTTGTGAGGATCACATAGATTTATGCCAAGGATAATACCTAGAATTGCATAGACACACAACAATTTCATTTCCTAAATTTGTTTGGGAATAGTCTATTAATCCCTTGATTGATGGATAACGAGTTATCATCTCAAATTAGGAGGGTATTCCTTTAATATTTACTAAGGGTCATCCCCACAGTACTTCTTTATAGTTACCATTGTATTGATTACTCATGGACTTAGACATAGCAATTTGACATCATTCTTGAATAAGGAATGCCAAGATATTTTTTTCATTCCCCTAATTAATCATACATCAAGTGGTATACATAGGATAATGTGTAGCTGGTACTTGGAATTATATATTATATTTAGTGGAAACTTTTAGGGGTTATACTGGTGCTAAGACTTTTATCCCCATGTGGTAACATAGCTTACTCAAAGATATTATGGTTCTCGATAAAGATGGCATGGTTTGACCATGGTATCCATTATGCCCTAAGTATGACAATAGTTATTTAATTTATTCTCAATAGTTGAACATTATTATTATTCTTTAGTAGAGTAGTTATCATATAGATACATTGAATTTACTGGATATGTATAAGACAATGATGGTTATTCCCATCTAAATTTTACACAAACACCCTATTTGGGATACCATTTCACATGGGTACCAAAGAAGACACTCATCTAGTTTTATGAACAGGTTGGGCTAAGTCCCACGACTAATTAAGTAGAATTGATTGAATGTGTGTATGGATATTGGGACATGGTATGGTTCAATATGTTGTGGAGCCAATGTTTTTTTTATTTATTCTGGTCTTTATATGTAATTATCCCGGTGGGTGATTAGTTTTTTTAGTGCATGGTTGTTTGGGACCATACTATATTCAATTAATTATAGTTCTATTTTTATTTATTACATTCTATTTCATATTATCCATTGATATGTATGATATTTAGTGAGTTTCCACTATTTTTCTTGATTTGTAATGGGGGGATAGCCTTCCCACTATTACACCATAGGACTTCATTGCTAATCAGAATCCTATGACGTTTAGGGAGGTGTTCTTGAGTCCATGTAAAGACCCAACCAAGTTATTATTCATGGTAACTTGGTGTGGGTATGAAAACTAGTCAAGGTGCTGGTAGGTTCCCTTAGAAACAGAACCATACACCACATATATCAATGACTAAAATAATTTGTGTTGTGTGGAAATATAGGATTTTTATGATGGTTGAGGTTCCAATTGCTTTATAGATGGAACTTCTATAGTTAAAGGTATATTATGGATTAGTTGTATGTTATTTACTGATTTATTTTCTACTAGAGCTTCCCATTATTTGATATATGATCAAGTATTTTATGGACTAGATTTATCAGTTAAGTTATCTCTTAAGTTACTCTCAATTGAAATACCCTTGGGGATAAAAGTAGATTGTGTTTAGGGATATCATGATTTGTCACTGGGTACGAACACCTTATAGGACATCATGATCCTAGATATGACTAATTTTGATGTGGTTTTTAGAATGGGTCGGTTGACCAGTTATTGAGCTCATATCGACTATTATTAAAGACATGTGACTTTCACCACGCCTAGTGGAAAGAGTTACATGTTGACTGATGAGTGGGATCTCAGAGAAGTTTTTATGGGACTAGACAAGATTCATAATAGAGCTATCACAACTCATGTACAAGGATTGGATATTACAACATAATTGGTATTAGCCCCTATAATTCCTCAAATAGTTGATTCTTATCATGTTTTTTTCCTAGATGACTTCTTAGTTATTTTACTAGATAGAGTAATTGAGTTTGATATTAATCTTATTCCTAGGGTGAAAATGATATCGATTCATTCTTATCATATGGATCCAATCAAGATGAGAGAGTTGAAAGTGAAGATAGGGTATTCGGTGGAAATGGATTTTTAGACTGAGAACATCACCTATGGGTGCTCAATTGTTGTTTCATAAGAAGGTATGTGGTGGTATATGGAATTTTGTTGACTACATGATTCTTTGTTAGGTAACTATTAAGAAAAGATAACCTTTATTTTTTATTGAATATCTCTTTGATCAGTTATGGGGATCATGGTTGTTCAATATGATAGATCTCCATCAAGGATATAAACTATCCATGGTTCAGAGAAGAGGGTATGCCCAATGTAACACCCTGAGATTTTATGAAAAATATTATTTTTAATGTCTTATGTTGTATGCTACACCAAAATTAGCTTGTGATATACGCAACACCGTATTTCCTTACAATATACGCAACACTATTCTTGGAACACGTTACACACAATTTCAAGTTCGTTTTGTAGAAACAATTCTATACAACATTATGTATAGATTTTGTTTAATGTATAAATGAAATAAGTTTTGATTATATGCAACAACAAACAGAGCTTTCACTACACTCAGTCCTAACTTGGCTTGCATTACACACAATAAATACCTTTCTCGATGGCGTGTGTAGTACGCAATACCGAGTTTCACTAAACGAGATATTATTATAATATTATTATGAACTAGCTGTTATGAATAGTAATACCCACTTTTTGAAATTTTATAAATTTTATATTTCAAAATGGACTTAATTTTTGGATTCAGAATATAGAAATTAGCTTAGGGTGAATTTTGGTACTTTTCGGATAACTTTCATATTCTGATGAATAGTCAAAATTACTAAATTTTTAATTAAAAACAACTTTTTTAATCAAAATAATTAATAGTGATAAATAATTAATTTGAGTGGTTTTAAAGTATATTTAGAATATATTTTTACCATTTAATACAATGTTGGTCATTGGATGTAATTTCACATTTAAACCAGACATAAACAAGTGTCAATCTTTTGATAGTTATTATCTCTTAAAAACACGCTATTTGTTTTGACGACGGGAATTAATTTTTAAATTAATTAATGCAACTGATATGTTTTGAATTTGTTAAAATAGACATCATTTTTGAATTCATAATATCAAATATAGCTTAGGCCTAATTTTTGGTATTTTTCTGGAAACTTTCATTTTTTTTGATGAATAGTGAAACCACTAAGTGGTAGTTAAATAAACTGATTTTTTCATAAAACTTAATTTTACCGCTTCTGTGAGTGTAATTTCGAAAATCTGAGAGACACGGTTAATATCAAAGACTAAAATGTGGTTCAATGAGATGAAAATATTTTTTGGTGAATAGTAACTTTTTACTTATATTTACCACGGTTAAAAGTAAATAAGATAATTAAGGGTAAAAATGATATTATTATTACCCTAACACATGTCCTAATTCTATTGGATAAGATTAATTCGACCAAAAACATACTTAGGAATAAAATATGACCATTTAGGCCCACTTGGATTAGATTAGGACATTTAATATTAATTTATTTAAAGAAGGGTTAAAATAGTTAAAATCAAAGTTTAATAAGTAAATAATTTTTAATATAGGGTTATACATAAGATAAATTCGACTATAAATATTCATTATAAAGATAAAAATATTTCCTACATAATGGTGTTTTATTTATAATTTTTAGACATTAAATAATTTAATTTATTTATGACACAAAGATGATGCATTAATTATCTTATTAATGAAATATTGACATAATTGATGTTATAATACCAAAATAAATGTAATTTGACACTTTTTATGAATTACACTAATTTTTTAGGTTAATATGACATGTTAGTACTGATTTAGTCAACCTTTTTAGAACTAATCATTGTGTTATTATTTTCAAAAAAATCAATTACAAAATATTGTCAAAATTGACATAAAATAGTTTTTAAAACAAATATTATATTATTAATTGTTATTTTATTCCTAAAAATCTAAGGTTCGGAAAAATTACTTAGATAAGGTTATATATATTAATAATAAACAACTTGGGGTTCTTTTGTCTTGTCATAGTAATTTTATTAACCTTATAGTGTAAGAAAAAAAGAAGACACGGTAAAAGTTAAATTATCTAACTTAAAGTTAAATCTAAATGACAAGGTAAAAATAGAAACCTAAACTTGTATAAATTCTATTGTATTAGATGATTTCTACACATCCCCACCTTAGCTTATAAATAACTCAATTTTAATCTATTAAAAACCGAATATGACTTTATAATAAAATAATATTTTTAGTTATTCCAAAGGTGCCCCTCTCCTCCCTTATAAAAGGGCACCTCCTCCCTCTCTTCCTCACACCACTTTGAGCCTTCAAGCTCGGCCAACCCCTAAAAAATTCTCTCCTAAACTTCCCTAGAAACATCCTCGATGTCCTGGTCTTCTTCAAAGACCAATTTTAGTGCCCTAAGAGGAGGTCTCAAAGAGGCGCTTCAAAGAAGAGGTAATGTCCGTTACTGATTCTTTCAAATTTATTTCTTCTTACACTTCTTCTTATTTAGTTTTTTTATTATGAAGTAATAACATCAGTATCACTCATATAATTATATGTTATTATAAGTATGAAACAACCATATTTCACCATCTATCCATCCTATGGAAAACGAAATCACCGCGCGTGCGTACGTACGGAATACCGTCTCCACGCTGTGGTGTAATGTATTTTCCACCACCACCTTACTTGGATGGGTATAATGGTGACAATAATGAATATATATGATTATTGTAAAGTGATATTGATTCTGTAATATTATACATACACTTTAATACAATTCAACGATCATGGGAATGATATCATCACTCATGCATACGTACGGAATACCGTCTCCACGACGCGATGAGATTCACTCTCCATGATAACCATTCAAGAATGATTATAAAGTATATATAATAAGTAATCATGAAATATATGACATAATAATTCTACTGGATTTATGTATATATATATTTATGTCATATACTTAATTCCATTCAATTCAATAATGAAATGAAAACAGTGTTCATGCGTACGTACGGCCTACCGTCTCCATGAATGGTGTATTTCTTTCCATTTATCAATCCATTATATATATATGTATATTCTGAATATATATTATATATAAATCATGTTTTAAATTCTGGATGTAAGTAATCATGATCTAAGTAATCATATGAATAATTACAAGTTAAAACACGAACGAAAAATGAGACGATTTTACCCAAAACGCTACTTTAACATGAATTTACAAAAGAACGGGTAATATAAAGTAATAATTGAATCATATATGATATAATAGCAATGAATATGATTCTTTAATAATTCAATTACATGATTTAAATCATTATACAGGAGGTTTGGATACGTACGAAGCATATCAGACCTAAAGTAAGGGATAATTTTGCAAATCTCATTTTTATCCGATATTGCTTATTCGTAAGTATTTACTAGGGTTATTTCTATCATCCATGTCCTTGTTTTATAAAAATGTATTCATGTATGTTGAAATTCCTTTTTACCCATTTTGACTTTTACCCCTTGGTATGGAAGGAATCTTCTTTTATTTACTCTACAAGGTACTTTTTTGACTTTTCCGACAAAAGTATGAGAAGAATGTTTTTTTAACATATACAGCATGAAAGGATTTTTACGGTTTTATAAATCCTTATTTTCATAAAGCTTCCTTTAAAATATTTCATGACTATTTTAAACAAAAAAATTTCTTTTAAAATTGCATGACATTTTTGAAAAGAAAATGATTTTGAAGAAAAAATGATATTTTCCTCAAGAATTCATTTCAAGTGCTTTATCAAAACCATTTTTCATCTAAGATGACATTATTTCATATGTGTGTGTTTCAAGTATAATGTCTCTATGATTTAAATGGTTTCACTTTTCTTATTATGAAATGATATTCATTTCTTTTATATTGATTATGTGATGATGGGATGATGTTTATGAAACCCATTTTATTTATTGGGTTTTTATGAATGATGTATGTTTATTTTGTGGCAAGTAATAATGATTTCATTATGAGATGGGTGGGACCTATATCTCCCTTCAATGCATTGGGTAATGATTTATATCTCATGATATAGACATGGCTGGAACGGTAAGTTAATCTGGTTCAGTATTACAGGACTGGAACGAGGAGTGAAATTGATTCAGAAAGGGACTTTGTCCACTAAGATGGTCTTGGCAGCAATGCCTTGGATACTATTGAAATCATTACATGTGCTTAATGGATGCAAAAATTAAATGTTTTATTCCCATGCTATTTTATCATGATTTATGTTCCATTATGATCTATTCATTATGTACTTCCATGTTTTATTTCATTGCTCATGATTTTGATGTTTAAACATTATGTTCATGTTTTCAAGTTCAAGTGTATATGGTATGTTTTATTTTTTCCATGCTTACCCTTACTGAGCAATTGAGCTCACCCTTTTTATGTTTTATTTTCCCCCAGGATTAAAAGAATGGTTTAGGTTAAGGAAAAAAAGTGGAAGATCTTTATGGGAGATGTTTCAGATCTTTCACCATGATTAGAAGATTACGTTCCAAGTTTCCAAAGACACTAAACTATTACGGTCCTTGTGTGTCTGTTTTTGTTATGTATTAAGTATTCCGCAAAAGTAATGTAATGTCCATGTACGTCAAGCTTCGGGTCTCTACAGTTGGTATCAGAGGAAAGGTTTAGTCTACCTCTTAAAACTAGGATGCGATAACTTTAGTGAGATCGCTAGAGATATTTCTAAGGAATGTCTAGGGATGTCCCTGAGGTTAAGTGTAAATATAGGTTATAGTCCTAGAATTATGGTAACGATCTTAGAATTAAACCTAAGATGTTAGATATTGAAGGTACTCCGCCTTTATTATGTTGTTTTCCCTAGCATGATTTTTTCCTCTCACACTATTCTTTTTGGGTTTTAGATGATGGCTGGAACCCGAAGGAACCGTGTTTATCAATGAAATGGACAATGCAATGATTGTCCTCCTGAACAAATGAATGTTATGGGAGATGGAGTGCAAAATCCTATTTCTATACTTACACAAGCTATGAATCATTATAGACTTCCAAATGAGCAGAGAAGGGAACAATATTCTATTGAGTCCTTCATGAGGCAAGGTCCACATTCTTTCAGTGGGTCTTCGGATCTACTTGTTGCTGAATAATGGATCAGTACCACTGAAAAGATATTTTTAGTTCTTCAATTTTCTGAACATGATAAAGTCATCTTAGCAGTATATCGTTTGGAAGGTGAAGCTAATCAATGGTGGAATCTTATCAAGAATACGAGGCCAAGACATGAAATTGAGTCCATGGAATGGGACGAGTTCAAGAACTTATATTTCAATAAGTACTTCCCTCGTATTCTTCGAACAAAGATGGAGAAAGAGTTTCTTGAACTAAATCAAAAGGATGATGAATCTGTTGGTATATACGAAGCGAATTTTACAAGGCTTGAAAGGTATGAATCTGGCTTTATCATCTAACCTGAGAGTAAAGTTGATCGATTCTTCAATGGCTTAAAACCAAATCTTCGAAGGGAATTAGCTATAAGAGACTTCAGTAGCTATGAAGAAATTGTGCGTTGTGCTATCAAGGTAGAAATGGAAGTTGGTGTTACTTATACATATCATGGTTTTGAAAAGAAACGAATGATGGAGTTTAAGGAGAAATCTCAGAATAATGGTAAAAAGAAGATGAATGTTTCCTTATGCTCAAAGTGTGGAAAGAAGCATGGTGGAGATTGTATTAAAGGGACTAGAAAATGTTTTTTAAGTGTGGAAAATAAGGTCATCGAGAATTTGAGTGTTGAAGTAATAGAAAAAGGGTTGCTAATGATGTGAATAAAGAAAAGACTGCAGAGAACGCACCACCAACACTTTCATGCTTAAAGTGCAAGGAAATGGGGCATTATGCTAATAAATGCCCTAATCCAAGGGTTAGTGATGATCGACATGAGCAACCACTTAAGGAAAAGGACAAAGGTAAGTCACATGCGATCACTATTGGTGATGTTGAATATGACAACGATGTGGTGGAATGATTAAGTTTTTATATAATGGGATTCCAAAATAATGTTTTATACAGTATCATGGAATATTGGAATATTTATGTATTGGTCTATTGTGGTTTTCAATAATTTTATGGTACCGATAACCATATAAAGTGATTGAGATATTTTTGGAAAAAAGATGATATACACATAATGAAGGGATAATAAGAAAATGAAATGTTTGACAGTATTCATGATCTCATGACTGATCTAAGGAAATAGTTATATCATGGTTTGAGTACATAGAATTTTGGGGTTTTGGTATGTAGAAAGAGTTAACTTTTGACAGCAGTCATGTTTTCACTAAGATTCAATGGGTATTCATTTTTCAAGAGAATACATGTTTAAGTCCTTCGAATGTTTGGAATGTGACCAACAAGACATATCTTATGATATATGGGGATCAAAGATGGTATTAACATGCTTGTTATATGAAATATCGGGTAATCGTTTCCACTATAATATGGGAGTGGACTGCAGTATTATGGATAAGCCTAAAGATTGGAATGGATTATATTGGACATAAGTTAGTATTGTTTAAGGATATAAGTTTTTTTGATATTATTGATAGGATGTTATAGTAATGTAGTTTTAGAAAAAGGACAACCTACAGGATGGGCGACATCCCATCGCGTCGGAAAAGGCTATGGGAATCAAACCCACAACCGAAGTGCGACTGTCCATTATCGCCTACCACTGGCCTATAAGAAGTCCCTGTTTAGTAGAAACTAGTTTTATTATATTAAGCAGTGTGATATATGAAGTATAAGTCCATTTTAGGAACCAAATATGATTAATCTCACTATAGATGGACTTATGTATTTTTGATAACTTTTATAACCTTTTGTTTGAGACATATGGAATGACCCATCATTCTATCGCATGATCTGCTAACACTTTACGAATGGAAAATTCAACTTCATTTCTTTAAGAGATGAAGTGGAAATTGTCCAAAGAACGACCAACGGTGAGACTGTACCAAAATCATGAAAGTATTTCTTCTAATTCAAATTTCATCAACTTTAGGGAAATGATCTTGAAAACCAAAAATGTTGTCCTAGTTCCCTTATATCCGATGAATCAGATGGTACCTTATATCATCACAAATCTACGGCTTTGTGATTGATGGATTTTTCATAGCCATGTTCTCTACCACTCTCCATCAGAACATGATGGTCCGATTTCTCCTCCATATCCATATTTTCACCTATGTTCTCCTATGTGGAAACCCAGTGATGAGTTATTTGGGTATCCTTTATGTTTCTAACATTATTTTTTTAAATGAAGTTTAAGTATTCCTTTTTACGATGTGGGTTTCTATGAAAGAAACTCTCGTCTAAAAAACTATTTATAACCCCGACGAATTTCGAGGACGAAATTCATTTTAAGGGGGGTAGAATGTAACACCCTAAGATTTTATGAAAAATATTCTTTTTAATGTATTCTATTGTAAGCTACACCAAAATTAGCTTGTGATATACGCAACACTGTATTTGCTTGCAGTATATGAAACACTATTCTTGGCTCGCGTTACACATAATTTCAAGTTCATTTTGTAGATGCTATTCTATGCAATATCATGTATAGATTTTGTTTAATGTATAAATGAAAGAAGTTTTGATTATACGCAACACCAAACAGAGCTTTCACTACACAAAACCCTGAATTGGCTTGCATTACACACAATAAAGACCTTCCTCGATAGCGTGTGTAGTATGCAATACCGAGTTTCACTAAACGAGATATTATTATAATATTATTATGAACTAGCCGTTATGAATAGTAATACCCACTTTTTGAAATTTTATAAATTTTATCTTTCAAAATGGACTTCATTTTTGGATTCATAATATCTAAATTAGCTTAGGGTGAAATTTTGGTACTTTTCGGATAACTTTCATATTCTAATGAATAGTGAAAATTACTAAATTTTAATTAAAACAAAATTTTTAATCGAAATAATTAATAGTGATAAATAATTAATTTGAGTGGTTTTAAAGAATATTTAGAATATATTTTTACCATTTAATACAATGTTTGTCATTGGATGTAATTTCACATTTAAACCAGACATAAACAAGTGTCAATCTTTTGATAGTTATTATCTCTTAAAAACACGCTATTTATTTTGACGACGAGAATTAATTTTTAAATTAATTAATGAAACTGATATGTTTTAAATTTGATAAAATAGACATCATTTTTTAATTCATAATAACAAATATATCTTAGGCCTAATTTTTGGTATTTTTCTGGAAACTTTCATTTTTTTGATGAATATTGAAACCACTAAGTGGTAGTTAAATAAACTGAATTTTTCATAAAACATAATTTTACCGCTTCTGTGAGTGGAATTTCGAAAATCCGAGAGACATGGTTAATATCAAGGACTAAAATGTGGTTCAATGAGATGAAAATATTATTTGGTGAATAGTAACTTTTTACTTATATTTACCACGGTTAAAAGTAAATAGGATAATGAAGGTTAAAAATGATATTATTATTACCCTAAAACATGTCATAATTCTATTGGATAAGCGTAATTCGACTAAAGACAAACTTAGGAATAAAATATGACCATTTAGGCCCACTTGATTAGATTAGGACATTTAATATTAATTTATTTAAAGAAGGGCTAAAATAGTTAAAATCAATGTTTAATAAGTAAATCATTTTTAATATAGGGTTATACATAAGATAAATTCTACTATAAATATTCATTATAAATATAAAAGGATTTACTACATAATGGTATTTTATTTGTAATTTTTAGACATTAAATAGTTTAATTTATTTATGACACAAAGATGATGCAGTAATTATCTTATTAATGAAATATTGACATAATTGATGTTATAATACCCAAATAAATGAAATTTGAGAATTTTTATGAATTACACTAATTTTTTAGGTTAATATAAAATGTTAGTATTGATTTAGTTAACGTTTTTAGAAATAATAAATCTGTTATTATTTTAACAAAAATCAATTACAAAATAGTATCAAAATTGACATAAAATAGTTTTTAAAACAAATATTATATTATTAATTGTTATTTTTTCCTAAAAATATAATGTTCGGCCAAATGACTTATATAAGGTTATATATATTAATAATAGACAACTTGGGGTTCTTTTGGCTTGTTATAGTATGTTTATTAACCTTATAGTGTAAGAAAAAAAGAAGACACGGTAAAAGTTAAATTATCTGACTTAAAGTTAAATCTAAATGATAAGGTTAAAATAGAAACCTAAACATGTATAAATTATATTTTATTAGAGGATTTAGACCCATCCCCACCTTATATTCTAAAAAACTCAATTTGGTGCTATTAAAAACCGAATATGAATTTATAATAAAATAATATTTTTAGTTATTCCAAAGGTGCCCCTCTCCTCCCTTATAAAAGGGCACCTCCTCCAACTCTTCCTCACACCACTTTGAGCCATAAATCCCAGCCAACCCCTGAAAAATTCTCTCCTATAGTTCCCTAGAAACATCCCAGAGGTCCTGGTCTTCTTCAAAGACCAATTTTAGTGCCCTAAGAGGAGGTCTCAAAGAGGCGCTTCAAAGAAGAGGTAATGTCCGTTACCGATTCTTTCAACTTTATTTCTTCTTCCACCTCTTCTTCTTTAGTTGTTTCATTATTAAGTAATAACATAAGTATAAATCATATACTGATATGTTATTATAAGTATAAAACAACCATATTTCACCATCTACCCATCCTACGGAAAATGAAATCACCACGCGTGTGTACGTACGGAATACCGTCTCCACGCCGTGGTGTAATCTATTTTCCACCACCACCTTACTTGGATAAGTATAATGGTGAAAGTAATGAATATATATGATTACTGTAAAGTGATATTTATTCTTTAATATTATACATACACTTTAATACAATTTGACGATCATGAGAATGATATCATCACTCGTGTGTACGTACGGAATACTGTCTCCACGACGCGATGAGATTCACTCTCCATAATAACCATTAAAGAATGATTATAAAGTATATATAATAAGTAATAATGAAATATATGACATAATAATTCTACTGGATTTATGTATATATATATTTATGTCATCTACTTAATTCCATTCAATTCAATAAGGAATCGAAAACAGTGTTCATGCGTACGTACGGCCTACCGTCTCTATGAACGGTGTATTTATTTCCATTTATCGATCCATTATATATATGTATATTATAAATATATATTATATATAAATCATGTTTTACATTCTGGATGTAAGTAATCATGATCTAAGTAATCATATGAAAAATTAAAAGTTAAAACACAAACGACAAATGAGACGATTTTACCCAAAATGCAACTTTAACATGAATTTACAAAAGAACGGGTAATATAAAGTCATAAGTGAACCATATATGATATAATATCAATGAATATGATTCTATAATAAGTCAATGACATTATTTAAATCATTATACAGGAGGTTTGGATACGTACGAAGCATATCGGACCTAAGGTAAGGGATAATTTTTCAAATCTCATTTTTAGCCGAGATTGCTTATTCGTAAGTATTTACTAGGTTTATTGCTATCATACATGTCCATGTTTTATAAAAATGTATTCATTTATGTTGAAAGTCCTTTTTACCCATTTTTACTTTTAAACCTTGGTATGGAATGAATCTTCTTTTATTTACTCTACAAGGTACTTTTTGACTATTCCGACAAAAGTACGAGAAGAATGTTTTTTTAACGTATACGGAATGAAAGGATTTTTATGGTTTATAAAGCCTTATTTTCATAAAGCTTCTTCCAAAATATTTCATGACTATTTTCAACTAAATTTTTTTCTTTTAAAATTGCATGAAATTTTGTGAAAAGAAAATGATTTTGAAGAAAAAAGGATATTTTCCTCATGAATTCATTTCAAGTGCTTTATCAAAACCATTTTTCATCTAAGATGAAATTATTTCATATGTGTATGTTTCAAGTATAATGTATATATTATTTACATGGTTTCACTTTTCTTATTATGAAATGATATCCATTTATTTTATATGGATTATGTGATGATGGGATGATGTTTATGAAACCCATTTTATTTACTGGGTTTCTATAAATGATGTATGTTTATTTTGTGGCACAAGTAAGAATGATTTCATTATGAGATGGGTGGGACCTATATCTCCCTCCAATGCATTGGGTAAAGATTTATATCTCATGAGATAGACATGGCTAGAACGGTAAGTTAATCCGGTTCAGTATTACAGGACTGGAACACGGAGTGAACTCGATTCAGAAAGAGACTTTGTCCACTAAGATGGTCATGGCAGTAATTCCTTGGCTACTATGGAAATCATTACATGTGCTTAATGGATTCCACAATTACATGTTTTATTCCCATGCTATTTTATCATGATTTATGTTCCATTATGATCTATTCCTTATGTACTTCCATGTTTTATGTCGTTGCTCAAGACTTTGATGTTTAAACATTATGATCATGTTTTTAAGTTCAAATATATATGGTATGTTTTATTTTATCCATGGTTACACTTACTAAGAAATTGATCTCACCCTTTTTATGTTTTATTTTCCCCCAGGAATAAAATAAAGGTTTAGGGTAAGTAAAGAAAAAGTGGAAGATCTTTATGGGAGATGTTGAAGATCTTTCACCATGATTAGAAGATTATGTTCCAAGTTTCCAAAGACACTAAACTATTACGGTCCTTGTGTGTCTGTTTTTGTTATGTATTAAGTATTCCGAAAAAGTAATGTAATGTCCATGTACGTCAAGCTTCGGGTCTCTACACCCAAGATGGTATTTAGGAGAATTTAGGTAATGTATGAGTACCATTTCATGAGTTTTTTGTTGAAAAAATCTCCAAGGATGTTCATGGATATCATTAATATAATTTCCCATTCATATCTTTACCCTTTCTTTGATTTATTCATGAATTATATCTTGAAATATTCTAATACATGAGACATTCATTCTAGGATCCTTGATATTGTGTTGATTAAACTATGAGCTCATTAGTTATATGCCAAAATGTCAAAGTGATACTTTTATATTCAAGAGGTTCATTTCCTTGTATATGTGATTTTTGGGGTAGGTATTGAAAAAGAATCACAGAGGGTAGAGTTTATGATGTCTAGGGTGCATAATAGGAATATTTTAGAGATAATGAGTTTCCTTAGGCTTGTAGGGTACTATCAATAACTCATTTAAGTTTTTTTATGATTTTTTCATCACCAATTATAGAGATACACCAAAATGGGATGGTTTTTGAGTTCTCTGATCAGTGTGTAGGGGAATTCATTGATATAAAGAGGATATTTAAAATAGCCATGATTTTGACATTTTCAAATCCTTGGATTGGATATAAAACATACTACGATAAATTAGGTATTGGATTTGGAGTTTTAATATTATAGATATATTAAGTAGTAACTTATGGGTCACTTTCTCTATGACCCTGTGAGATTAAATACCCATCACATGATTTAGAGTTTGAAGTTGTGGTCTATGCTATGAAGTGTTTATTGAACTATCTATTCTATGATAGATTTGTTTTATCCATGGACAAAAAGATCTTTTGATATATCTTCTTAGTAGGATCTAAATCTGAGGGAAATTTATTTAGAAGAGTATCTTTAGAAAATAAACATTGAGATAACCTTTGTTTTTGGGAAAGGTAATGTCATTAAAGATTATCTTATTAGGAAAATGTTTTAGACGTAATAACTATGAGATAAGACTTTATAGGAGGAATGGTGTTTTATTAGTTACATGTATGAGTGGATTATGAATGAATTATATAATCATGGTGTGATTAAATTTATACATTTGGTTTTCATATCCTTTTTAGGGGACCATGTGAAAGTGATTCAAGAGTGACACCTATAGTTTGTACTGATGCATGAATTCTTGGTAGGATATGATCTAGTTTTATGGTATTCTAGAGAGGATAATAATGTGATATTTTTTCCTAAGAGGTTTGTAGTACTAGATTCCTTGAGGAAAGATATGATGAGATAATTTCATTCCTCAAAGTGGGTAGTGCATCCATGTTTGATGAATATTTAACATGACATCCATCATCAGTTTTAGTGTCTAGGTATGAAGAGTGACATTATTGTTTCTCTCTCATAATTCCTTACCTTTTATAAGATAAAGGATAAAAATTAGTGTCCTAGTGTTTTAATCCAACAAATTTCGATTCCTATATGAATGTGGTACGATGTGATTATGGAATTCATGATAAGGTTACCCATGACCTTGAGGAGTTGTGATTCCATTTGAGTGATAGCCAATTGATTAATGAAAGTGGCCCATTTCATATCAATTAAAGACACCCATTCGATAGATGAGTTTTTGAAGTTGTATGCATGGGATATTTAACTTTTTATGAAGCTCATATGATCATCATACATGAAAAAGAAACCAATTTCACACATTAGTTTTGGAAGGTCTTGAATAATGATTTAGAGACTCATTTGAAGTTTAGTATGGCATATTATCTGAAGACCAATCAATAGTCAGAAAGGATGATTCATATCCTTTAGGATATGATTTAGGAATATTTCCCAAATTTTTTTGGAGTATGGTATGAAAAAATAACCTTGGTAGTGTTCATGTATAAAATTTTTTGATATGATTCTATTTATTTGGAACCTTTTGCGACTCTTTATGAATGGTTATATAGCTCACTATTGTGTTGGAATGTGGCTGGTGAGGATAAATTTATGAGCACAAGTATGGTTCATGAGACCCTTGAGAGAGTATAGTTGATTAATAAGTGATTGGTAACCACTCAGAAATGTAGTGATCATATGCCAATTAGCGTATATGAAATTTTGAGATTGCTATCAGTGAATGAGTTTTATTGCGGGTGTCACCTCAATTGGGGAATCATCACTTTCAAAAGTAAGGGAAGCTAGAACCATGATTTGTGGGACTAATTGAGATCAGTAAATATATAGAAGCAGATTATTGAATGGCCCTTATTCTATGTTTTTTAGGAATGCATGATGTAGTCCATGTTTCTCAGCTTCGAAGGTATATGCCTAATCCTATGAAATTGATCGACTATGAGGGAATTGAGCTAGAACCATACACTTATTTTATAGAGTGGTCAGTAAAGAGTATTGAATAGAGTTTCAAGGTGCTGAGGGGGAATAAGGTGCAACTTTTTTGAGTCTTATGTTAGCATAGACAGATCCAAGAGGAGACATAGAAGTGGGGTTCTGATTTTTTAAGAGATGTAGCTTTAATTATTTTAGTAAGACCAACAGATATTCTTGTAGAGGATGATAATCCTTGCCGGGAGAGATTTTAAATTCTTTAAAAAAAATTATATATATTAAAACCATTTATCTATCCTTTACTTATTATTATTTGACTTTTTCCATGTTTGGGTGGAACCTTGTTGTATTTTAAGATGTTTTGAGTTATTTGGAAAACGTTTTGTCCAATATATGATACACCATGACTGTGGTATAAGTTGTTTTGGTCCCCTATGTGTTTTTTTGTTAAATTATAATTGAAAAATAGTTAGTCAATGACATGGACATGGTCATCATACTCGAGGAAGGATCATGTGGGAAACGTCTTGGGAAACCCCACCACACCTGTGATGGAGGCCATGGTTAGGTAAAATAATATAGTCTTTAGAAAATTTCCATGGGGGATAGACATAATATGATGTATATTAAAGGAAACCATGCCCATGGTAGAGGCTATGGTGGTGGACATGTTGGTTTTGGAACCACCTAATGCATCTACATTCTTATAGGATATTGACTAACTCAAATGGTAAATACATACAATAATTTTAATGGGACTTCAATAAATTATTAATCAATTATTTAATTTATTAATCATTATGGCCCTCCTATTCTTTATGATTCTTTAAAATTAAACAAATTCCAAATTTTGTGGATAAACCAAGCATGAGGTTGTGTAGGCCCTCTGGTATTGAGGTTCCTATTTTATATAACCTTTATTCTCCTTGACCTGCCTCATGAAATATTTTTCTAACATAATCCATGAATGATGGTGGTCATCCTAATTGATTCTAATTCATAGGATCCTTGTATGTCTTCTTTGTTCAATGTTTCTGAAGTGATGAATTCATACTTTACTCAAATATACTTTGAGACTACTATTGACTATAATTATCACTAGGTAATTTTTAGTTATTCCCATGGATTTATTCTTCCTTGATACTTATTATATAACTCATGTCATACTGTATTGGTACCATTTTTAGGAATTTCGGCATGAAATATTAATTCAATTGGTGTGAGAATGTGGTTAAAGTGATGGAGATCTTAATGGACCTTGACATTTATGTCAATAATCTTGAGGTAAGATTCTATTACTATCTTGGGACCTACATTGGATCTTTTTTTATGATTGGTATGTGTGAAATTGTATCCCATGAGACCATTGTTTGATGTTGATCACATGTGTGTGTGTATGTTTTTCTGCTGATATATGTTCTTAACATGGTTTCTTGGTATGTATGGTGCGTTATTTTCTATGTTATTTATTACTTATGTAATATTTCATATCCAATGAAATAAATTTTTGATATATATTATTCCTTGACATGTCACTACTTATATGTGGTTTTGTGTATAGCAGATGGAATCTATGTTTTAGTTTTAGGCCGACAGTTGTACGTAATAGAATTAGCCAACTCCTTAGAGGGGAGCATGGAAGACATAACTAATTGGTGATGGGTTTAATATGATAGTTAACACAATATATTGGCACACACTTTGTAATTCCATATCACTCTTGGGATAGTTTTGGAATATGATATTGTGACCAACCATTGAGGAACGTCCTTGTGTATGGGATATTTTCCATTACATGGTTTCTTTATGTGTGCATATAATTAAAATAATGCATGTAACCATGATTCATGGGTTATACATTCCCAGAATGGTGGGTATGGAGTTATTCTTTAATGTTTGAATGTGATTTTCCTTAAATTTAAAACAATTTTCCCTTAACAACGGACATAGGGATTTTACTTAAAGGGAAACATAGATACTTGATATGATCTATGTCATATTGTACTACAATGATGCTCTTTCACTATGTCACCAAATTAGGTACGATCGGGGTTTGTGGTGTCTTGGTTAGTACACATTCATTTGGTGTATGTTTGGTTGTATTCTTGTGTGCACATTCACTTTCTATCCTGTCATACACATTTATATACATGAGAATTTATTTTAAGGACATGTTGGTGCTATCCTATTGGGATTATAATCACACCCTACATGAACATATTTAGAAACTTACATAATTCATGACTAAGGAACCATAAAAGGGAAAGGTCCTTGAAACAGGTTACTGGGGAGCATGGATCTGGGATATGGATGCAGTAATGTGACAAAATCCAGATAGTTCATGTGTTACTTTTATTATTAATTTATATTTTCCGGTTATTTTTTTATACTTGATGAACTGCCATGTTGGGGATTTATTGATTACTTATATTTGATGTGTAATGAAATCTATTATAGCATATATTTGTGATATTCATCGGTTTTTCTATTTTATGGATTGTGATTATATTTTACTAACCTATGATGGCTAGGATTACTAAGGGTATAGTATCCCCACAATACTCAAGAACCTAACCACTAGTCAGAAACCTCTTGCACATGGGGAGGCACACATGA
This sequence comes from Viscum album, assembly GCA_963277665.1. Taxonomy (NCBI): domain Eukaryota; kingdom Viridiplantae; phylum Streptophyta; class Magnoliopsida; order Santalales; family Viscaceae; genus Viscum; species Viscum album. The sequence goes on from OY728138.1 coordinate 659,891,744, forward strand.
GGTTATGTGTCACTTTGGCTCGAAAAAGGAGGTTTATGTTGGGGAATCACACCTCCCATATTCAATAACATAGTAGATTAAGCTAATAACCCATGTCATGTATCATAATAGACTAGGTTAACCTCCTATGTACAATATCTAATAATATCATGTGATGTAAAGATTTACCCACTGATTTAGAGGAATATTTAATCATGTTGTTACTACTCACATAAAAATACATCCTTATATATGTGTTCCACATGAACATAAAAACAATAATAAATCCAAAAAAACTCACAATATTATTAACCCATGAAAATAAGATGGGTTATATAAAAACACTCTAGAGTTATAAAAATCATCTAATGAAAAATAAAGTTGATGATATCATGAATGTAAATACTTTTCAAAAAAGAGGACGTATAATAAAAGGAATATTCAAAGGGTATAATTTAAAAGGGAATTGGAATAGATGAAATATCCTTCAATGAAATATAATAAATTTTATAAATTTTAAGAAGAAATGGATTTTTTTTAATTTTTACGTTTTTTATGAACAATAATATTATTAACAAATAGAATTCAAATGTTGGAGAGAATAAATAAAAATTACATCATGAAAATAGAATAAAAATAATTTCAATTAAATATATATAAAAAATAGAAGAATGAAGTGAGAGGAAAATACTGAGTGATAAATATATAGAAAGAGAGAGAGAAATATTCCCTTATAACCTTAATATGTAAGTTTTAATCAAAGGAAATAAAAATGAATCATATATATAAATAGTGTTAATTTAATAGATATATCAATGACCTAAGATTAAAAAAACGTCTAATAAAAAGTGAAAAAATAGTTCCCCTTATAAATATAGTAATGGGTGAAGTATGAATCCATCATACGGGAATATTATAAAGAACTATAATAAATAGAAATAATAAAAGATAAATAATTTTGGGATTTAAATGGAAAGTACCTAGAAATATTTCAGTGGAACATTACACAGAGAGAAACTCAAATAAGAATCGAGATCAGTAGATAACATTTATTATTTTTATTAAAATTATAATGAAAGAACCAATCCAATAGAGTATATTAAAAGTACTAGAAAATATTGATAAAAATAACAGATAATGGTCTTAAAATACATCCAAAAGTTAAAAAATAATCAAAATAATATAATATGGATATAAAGGAGAAATCATATAAATGATCATAGAAGATTGAGGAAAAAACAACTATAGAATTTATTCGAAAATTCTTGAAGAGTGAAATGGGAATAATAATAATAAAGGATAGTAAAATAATAATTTAATAAACATTATATTTTAAATAATTTCCATTACAAGAATTTATAGGATATGTTATAATAAAATTCACAAATATGTATGATAAATAAAAGATAAATTCATGAATATAGAGAATTTGAAAAATAACAGGATAAAGAGGATTGATTTCAACATCCTAGTGAATTAAATATTCCATTGTAAAATGAAAACATATCTAATAAAAATACTAAAATAGAAAAATAAACAACTAATGGATATTATTTCTAATACATAAAACAATATAAAAATAATAATATAAAACCTTTACCACACGAGTTACAATTAAGTGATAAAACCCCTTATGAACATCAGTTGATAAAGAAATATAATGGTATATAAATTCCATGAAATTAGAATATGAAATAAAATAATATATTTTATATTTGAAGTAAAAAAACAAATCTTTTAAATAATTATTTGGCATGGTATATCTCAAATAATTGGAGAGATCGATAGAAAAACCATAACCTTAACTTAAATCTAGGTAGAACATGTTCTAGTTCCCTGTGTAACCAGTTGAAGTATATAAATTAAATATTGAAGAAAATTATATATATATTTATAATATAATAAGACTATTTTATTTTCATTTATGACTTATTTAATATTCATTTATATTTTTTATTTTTCATTAATTTTTTTTCCAAATGATCCATACTTGTTTTAGTATGTAATTTTCATTCATTTCTCATTATTCATTATTTAAGAACTTCTAGATTATTCAAGGTAATGGAATAAGTATTAAATATTGATTTTAAAACTTTTAGGTCCCTTCTATGGAATTTTTGAGTTTGGTTTACAAGGAATAAATGTTCACCTTTCTCATTTCAAATTACTTCACCAATCATAAAAAGTTACTTTATAACAAATAATCATTTGATTGATACCATTTTAAAAACACAAGGGAAACTAAAATTAATATTTTATTCCACAAATATTCGTAATTCATATTTTTTAATAATATTTAATTTTTATTAAGAAAATATTGAAGCAGTATTCAAAAAAATGGTTGAAATAAAACAAACATGAACATACTATAACTAAAGAATGATTAAAATACCATCCATAGTTTGTTATTATACCCTCTTTAAAGAATTAAATTTATGTCAAATCCATTTTCTTAATATGCTAAATGATATTTAATAATATATAGATGAAGAAGATACATGAAATAAAAAAATACAAATATGATACTTATGTTAAAAAATTGTATCTTTCTTCAAGGATTTCCTATGAAATGAAGTATTGGGTAAATTTTCTTGAAACAAACTGTTATAAAAGTTGATAAACGTTTATAAGGTTTTAAATGTTGACATAGTAATAGAAAAAATCGAACATTATATGTTTTTTTGGAATTATTAGAGGATGGGTCCATTTATAGAAAAATTGAGGGACTTTTTTTTGTGAATACTCACCCATTAATGTATAAAGAATTTAATTTTGTATTGAAAATGAATTATATAAGAGAGAAAATGAAATTTCTTCATGCACTCATCATACTCACAAGGTCATGAGAATTTTTCATTAATTTTCTGTAAGTTATAAATCATATTTTTAATAGATCTCTTACTATATTTTCCAATGGATTTTCAGTATTTTTCATGGTAACTTGTTTTTACCAAAAATTAATATAGGTCCACATTCATATTTTGAAATTTTTTATTCTAAATTTGAAATCCATTTTATCAAATTCGAAATTTAAATCTAAAAATTTTAATTTTCAAATGAATATATATAATATATAGAAATCATAATTTTATAAGAATATAAATTATTTCATTTTTGATGAATGCTCATATTTTAATTTATTACCATTTCTTAATTATTGAATGTATGTTAGTTATTAATTTTTATATGTTAAATGTATACTTTCTAATACATTATTCACTTATACAAGAAGATAAAATTCTAATTATGATAACTTTAATATCACCATCGACTATATATACCCAAGGACCATATAATGATCACATTAAACATTTTCATTCCAATATATAACCTTAGATACATCTATCAAAATAATTCACCTAATACATTGAAAATTTATATTATATTTATAATATTTTTAAATATTTAAACAATTATTCTCGGTGGTGATATTTCTCTAGGAGGTGGTAATGGAGAATATTTCACGCTTGAAATATTTTTATTTTTATGTTTTTAATGTACACTTATAGATTTCCTAATTATGTTTCATAATTTTTTTTATAATGAAGATAATTATTTTTTATTATAATATTACACCGTAATTAAATAAATCATTGTTGATTTTAGATTCTTATTATATGCATAATATATTAAATTTCAAAATTAATTGATATTGTAGAATTAACATTTTTATTAAAATACTATGTTTTACTTATCCCCCCCCCAAATAAAATTCATCCTCAAATTTTTAATTTGTCATCATTGGTGAAAAATAGGATAGGGTGTCCTTAAAATAGGCATGAATCCAGGTATAAGTTATATTGATAACTCAAATTTAAAATTTTGTGTAGAATTATGAGACTCATTAAATCTATGTGTACTGGGAATATGTTAAGATATTCATTTATTTAAAAAAAATTATAATTATGATTCTTTATGTGGTAAAAATACTTCTATATTTGAATGAGTTTCTCATGGTGTATCATAAGACTCTTATGACGTTTTCTCCATAAATCCTAATATAGTAATCCAAACGTTTCATGACTGTAAGAAATTATCATGTCATTTTTTGATGGGGAGTAAGATAAATATTTTTTTTGGGAAATATTTTCTTAAATTACATTAATTTAATAGAACATATTTTATCAATTGGTTTGGTGCTCTTTATTAGTTTTATTCACTTAGTTAACTTAAATTTCTAAATGATAGATGACTAAGATGATTTTTTTATTATTTAAGGATAAAAAAATCTATTATATTTTGATGATTTATTTATATTATATTAATGGATTAGAAGGTCTAATAAATCGTAGTTGTCATTAGCACATAATAGAATTTACCATGGGATTTTATTCTATGGGAGTTTTAAACTATTCACATAATAATTAATAAATTATAATTGATGGGTATCCATAACATTTTCCTCATTATCTCGGATTGTATTTGGTTGTTCACTGGGATAATCATTACACCATCATCCATATTCATTATTTTATTAGTTCATACTACATCAATATATTAACTAAAAACATATTTTTTAATTTTAATAATGATGATATCAGAGTGAAAAATTTTTAGAATATAAAAAATCAATCTTAACATTCCCAAACATATTAAAAATTTTCTCCAACCTATGTTGTGTTATGATTTATAATCTTATCATTAAAAACATTACCTCTAAAAATAATTAAAATTTACTATTATATCAACTGTGATGACCCATACATAAGATATATGAATTTTATTTCATTTTTTCTTGATTATATATTGCAATTAATTGTTAAAACACACACCTGGAACACAAAGTTTTAGTATTTTTGAATATTATCCACATATCCATCAAAATTCACAACACAATATACAATTCATTACTAGTAATATTCAATTATATTTCCATTCAAGAAATATATATTGTAAATGCTATGGAGATACATATAAAAAAGAATTGATGAGATAAAAATATTAGTAATGAGATAACATATAGAATTCAAACTAAAGAAACAAGGGTGATGATAAGAATGATCTTTAAGAAGTGATCATAAAATGAACATATAAGAATGAAAACATAACCATGGTACATTGTATATTAATGAAGAAATATTATTGATATGATTATGAATCTTATAAATAAAATATGCATCATAACCTAAAAATATGGAATTATATACTTATGTGACAAGTTTATAAGATATCATAATTATAAATCAAGGCTAACCACCATGACCATCTTAACCTCCTTGAGTATGATAACTACCCAAATCCCATCACACCCTAACATTTTATCCCTTTATTGTTTTATATATTTCTTGGTCTTGGATCTTTTCATTTTTTATTGAGTTGAATAATCATGGAAATTTTTACTTTTTGTTTTTTTGAGATGTTTTTTCCTTTGACATATGGTTAGTGTTCTTGATTTAAGTTAATGTGTTTTAATATAATTTTACTAATTTGTTTTTAGTTCATTTTTTATTTCATGGTTTATTCCACATGGTTTAGTCCAAACCATGTAGAAACCATGGGAATCCATGTGAGAGATTAGTGGGTCTGGGAGCTTGCACGTAGCTTGTGAATGGTCAGTGGGAACCATGTAGAAAGCATGACTGTTTCTCTGTAATTTTAATATACGTGTTTTATAGTGTTGTAACATAGTTAAAAAAAGTTACCAAGCAACATGAGTTCCTTGTGTGTCCAATGGGGGTAAAAATACGGAACACGGTTGGGTATACCATATGTCTTGACTTTGCAATACACATAGTTTTCTTAAAACATGAAATTTGTAATATACCCCATAAAATTTCAACCCTCTTAAACTACCCTCTACTCACTCTTCTTGGATGCATTAGGTGATTCCCAATACACTTTTCCATTTCCTCCCATTGTTTTTTTCGAGCTCTTTCTTCTAGAATTTTCATGGTTTCTCCTTTGAAAATCCATTTCTTTCTTATCTTCTTCCTATTATATTATTATTTCCACTTCTTATATCTATGTTTAATTTTTTCAAAACACTAATTTATAAGTTCAACATAATGTGAAGTTTATTTTATGATGTGAATTTCGTTTCTTAGTATTTATTCAACTCGTATTCAAGGGTTTCATCGTATTCTCGCATCATTGAGGTAGAGTTATCAATTCTCTCACATTACATTGCATACAATAAAATGACCAGGTCGTCATATAATCATTAAATTTATTAAATTTATTATTTTAGGGGCTTTATAAATTATTTTATAATGTTTCTTGGATAAATATTTATTTAAAAATTATATTTTACTAGGTTTTATTACTTCAGTTTATATGATAAAACTTTCTTCATACTTGGTGTTTTCCAAAATACCTAAGTGGTATTTTATAAAGTGTTTAAATGGTTTAATCCATGTTTTTTATTTAATTACATTATGTTAATTATTGTGTGTGATTGAGTTTCAAATTGATTGAATTGTTTCCTTTTTCAGTGCTATAATGGCTTTATGGGGAAATTATTATATTATTAGAAATTGGATAAAATAAGGCATTTTTAATTAATATATGGATTTATTTATGAATTTTTATATATACAAGGTTGATATGTACATATCCACATGTGTACGTATATACACATATAAATGTGTATATACATATATGTGTAAATTTTATAAAATGATGTTATTCAGATAAAACATACCTTCATGGAATAGTTTCTCATATTAAAAATTACTTTAAAAATGATTATTGAAATTTATGGCTCTTAAAGAGTGTTTGAAATCTCATTTGGTACTTGAGACATTGATTTATTAATAAAAAATTAAAATAAATTTTATGTTTGAAGATGTATATAGAATCTTAAAACATTATCTTTGAAATGTGTGAAACATCGTGGAAGACCCATCTCTTATAAAGAAGGGTTTCACAAGGATGGTTCCAATAGGTTGGTTGTGAATGTATGTTGGATTATGTTGATTTATTATTGAGATGTTGTATGTGTACTAGAAACTTATCCCATTTTTTATTATTGTAATGGGATCATAGGCTTGTTAGTGATGGATGAAAGAGATTTATATATTATCCAGATGAGTTGGACTCAACCATTTTTGAAATTAGAGACTCCATGGATGGTTTCCATAGATTAGTATAGTGGATATAATCTTAAGGGTTATGGAATTAATATCATTGACTATGATGACATACTATTCCAACCTGAGTAAATTTTGGGTGTCCTATTGGGATGTTTAAGAATTTCCCATGATAATATATATCATATTATTTTTTTACTTATGGAATTTAGTTTAACTATTTATCAACTAATTTATATTTCATTTATGTAATCCCGTAGGTTTAATTGTTACATAGTGTTTATACTTATGTGAAAATGGTTAAATTATGTGGTGAAATATTTCTTTTTTTTTGTTCTTTTTGAGTTTCTCTAGTGTGAGTTGAGTGTTTTCATTAAAATAAAAATGGTTTTGATAAAAGTGTTTTTAAAGGATTGATTTGAGTGAAATTTAAAATATTATAAAAAAATAATCTTAAAGGGATGGGTTTATAGGAAATGTTTTTGGTTATTTTTTAAAATCATATAAACTTATTTTATACATTTATTTTCAAACATGCGTTTTTATTCTATTCTGGGAAAGGAAATGTATGGATTCTATGGTGCTTACCAACTGATTTATTCTATGATCACACTATAATTTTATTACTCATTATCAGTATCCCTAATATTGTTTATAGTTTTAGGCTCTATTTCATCATCACTGTTTGAGTATGTTGGTTTTATGGGTGGATATTGGGTTAGATCTCACATAGAGATCATATTGAGTATTTTGGATTTTATTTACTACTATACACATATCAGATAATTTGGATCCTATTTCTATATCTTGTTTAATTTTATTTTATTCATGTAATAATGAATTTTTATTTCATTATTTTCCATTTTTCTTGTTTTTATTTCTATTTTTTGGTTATGTTGTTTCACATGGAACCTTGATGTACAGGTTATCCATGCCGAGCTTTCAGGTGTAAGCCTCTACTTTTATTTTATTTATTGGTAACAATTATGACAAAATATTATGGTATAATTCCCATGAATCTTAACATCAGCCTATGGGGATTGTAGGACTCCTCGAGTATGTTGTGTAATAGCTCAGGTTCCCGGTGTAGTGGTTATCTCGTGTTGGTTCATGGAAATGTGGTATCATATCCAAGGGTCTTAATAGGTACTAGGTTCCTAGGGTTCCATTTATTAGTTTTGGTGTCTATTATATAGTATTAAGAGTATTATAATTCAATAGGTTAGTGTCAGTAGATTTTCATGACAACTTACTCGCCTTGAGCCTCGAGACACCATGATTTTCTGGGTTAGAAGTCTTAAATTTTTAGTTTTTTAAGTTGATCTTAGGTATATTTTAGATCTTATAAATGCTATTTAAGGATTTATAAGTCGGTTTATATGTTTTTAGGGATGATAATGGGAATTGAACTCACATTACCCTATTGGATCACATGAACTAGAAAACCATGTGGAGTCAAATTACCTTATTCGACCTAACATCCAGTTGTAGTTGTATGATTGGAACATGGCCCACTAAACCATGTGGCCTTATACTTCACAATTTCTGGTTCTTCTTGATGTAATTTGGGTATATGTGATGTTATTTAACTAGGTTTTGTTTCCATCTGTTGATTTAAAAAGAAAAATGATTTGGATTTGAATATGGGTAAAGAGGCTTTTATAAAAGAAATTTATCTTTAAAAGAAATGTGGAATTTTGGGATTTAGAGTGGGTTTATGATATTCTAAAATAGGTTTTAAAATTAAATTTTAGGATTTTAAATCCAAAAGGGATTGATTTTTTAAAATGGGTGAATTATTACATTAAATAAAACTAGTGTAATTTTTAAAATGGTTTTCAAATGATATTTTTAGCATATTTTAAAAGAATAATTTTTTATTATTTTTTCATTGTGGTTTATAGTATTGTGATTGTGAATTATGGCATTTGATTATTATTTTTGTGTTGAAATGTTATTTCTAGCTAGATATGGATTGTATTTCTTTATAATTTCATTAGGTCATAGGTTTTCGTGTTATTTAGAGTTTAATGACTAGAAATGTCTATGTGGTCCCAGTTGAATACTCTACCCAGGCTCATAGTATAGTGATCAAGAAAAAATATTTTTAGTAATTTTCTATCTTAAATAGTGATAAAGGTCCAATAAAAGCTTGAGAGTTGTTAGAGTAAGTTGGAGGGATCCTCATGTCCATAGAAAATCTATGATCCTAGAGATTGAGATCTATTTCCGACCTATTCAATGTACCTATTTTGTATCATTGGAAATTTTTCATTCCATCCTTCTTCTTATATGAAATTATGTAGGTGTTTTTCAAGACCACATTTTCTTAATGTTTTGTTCCTTTGGAGGTTAATATTATAAAAGTTCAAGATCATTCGGGTATTCGGTATGGTCAAAAAATGATGAAGGAATATTTTTACAATTTCAATGATCTAATTACATTTCCTCTAAATATGTTGTAAATATATTCATTTAGGAATCATCTATTTGTGAGGGGTATTCATCTAGTTCTCAATGATTGTGTTCAATCTACTAGACTATTCTATTAGAACCATTACTGTTATATGCAAGAAATGGATTATGGTTTGTGTTTGTTTTCAATCCTCATTATATGTTCAGAATGTTTTCTAGGAATGGGATCATACAGTTTGAGCTGACAACAATATTGAAGTTGGCGTCATTTCCCAGTGTTTGTCGAATTTTTGGGCCTGAAATTCAGAAAATGAAGAAATGTGTTTCTGGAAAAGGAATTTTCAATCAAGATTTTAGGTATTTTGGAAACTTATGTGAAAGAAATGTTTCAGGATTAGAACATTGAAAAATTAAAAATACATGAGGTACATAAAAACTCTAGAGATTTGTGTGAAAAATGGTTCCTATGAGAAAATTATTGCTCACAGAATGAGAGTTTTTGCGCCACACAGTGGGTTTTGCGTGTAGGGGTCAGTGATGCCTATAAATAAGTGGTGACCCCCCACATTTGGAATGGAAAAATACTTAATGAAGATCCATGACCTGATGAGCGTATACATGGCATGAAAAGGTAGTTGTGAAGAATAGTTGATTTTGCACAGAAAAGTTGATGTTTTGTGGAATAGTTGAAGTTGTGCATAAAATTTGAAGTTTTACCTAAAAAGTGAAGTTTCATGTAAAGGTTGTATTTGCATGAAATATTTCCTTGAAAAAATGAAAATCTTACGTTCCAATAGTAGAACTTGCAGGAAAAGGAAAATCTTGCGCACAATAGTAAGCTCATGCGCGCGCCAGGTAGGTGTTGCGTGAAACTTTCAATGTAAGATGATTACATGTTCTGAATATCCAGTTAAGTGGTTCTATGCTTTTAAGTGCATCAATTCAGGCCTTTAATGAAAGTAGTGTCTCATATAGAATAGAGACAAAGTCTTCAATGAAAATCTAATGATGCAACCTTAAAGTTGATAAACTAAGTTATACTTCTCTCAAGGTAGTGAGCTAGAGGGAGTCGATGGAAGTGATATGAGGGACACAGTGAGCTGTCTCTGAGCAAATTTAAAGGTAGTTTTCTTGGAATAGAGTGACTGTGGGCGAACCTTGTAATCAAAAAATTAATGAACAATAGTGTATTTAGGTACAACCGACATACTATTGGTGTATACTCCTTGGACATAGCCCTTTGTGGTGAACCAAGTAAAACTATTCTGTTATCCACCTGCATGTGACTGTTTTATTTTCATATCATTCGTACAGATATAACAAGTTCCTACCAATGATGGAAGAAGATCCATCTCTTTAAAATAAAAATTCAACATCCTGATTCACCCCTCCCCTATAAGGGTGTTCTACGGTCCTATATATTCTACTTTAAAGAATTTTTGGGAGAGGTATTTTTGGAAGAGTTTGTTTCATATAAAAACCCATGATGGGTGGTGGCCTTGATTATTTTGGTTTTAATGAAGGTTCCCTACCATATAATAAGTTTGAACTGAAGGAAAATGGTTTGGAGGAGTATCCTTTATTTTAATTTTTGTCCCCTAAAAGGAATTATTCATGTGTATGATTCTAGGGTAATCAATTTGAGAATTCCAAGATCTCTTTCTATAGTGCTTTGATGACCTTTTTTCTTTTTGTTCTACTGGGGAATCTTCACAAGATCATTAGTTAAAGAAACATGTAGAAGAAAAATAAATATTTTCTAACATCTAAATCTCAATATCATTCCCATTGATCCATTAGAGGAAATATTTAGTATCTTGTTTATTTTTTATATTTACGTTTTCTTTTTCATTTATTATTATTGATCTATGATTTTATTTTTAGTAATTTAGTACCCTTTTATTAATTGGAGACATATTTTTCCTATAGAATTATGAATTTTGTTTTTATTTGGTAGAAGAATTTAATTTTTGTAGTTTCAATCCCTTATCATGTTTGGTGGTGGTCCCCTTGAATTATTTTTCTTGTAGAACCACTATGTTAGTAGACTTACAAATGATAGGGAAATATATTATGGATAATTTCTTCATGAATTTTGATCTTTTATAGTGTTAATTGTGGGGTTAAGATTCACATCATGTTTAGTATCTTCATTCATTTTTTATTTGGATTGAACATTTTTTTGAAGGTTCTATATTTCTGTGTTAATAATCCTTATGACTTGACTCATTCCAAATTCAGTGACGTTTGGGGGGGGGGAATTTATGGAAGGAACACTTTTCACACTCTAACATTTTATTACTTAAATATTTTATGTTTTTCTTGGTCTTAGACCTTTTTATTTAGTTTCAGGTTGAATTTCATGAAGATTTTTTTTAGTGTTTGGGATGTTTTTCCTCTGATGGAGTGTCAGTTCACACGGTTTAGTGGAAACCATGAAACTGAAATTGTTTGAGGGTTTTTAGTTCAATTTTTTTCTAAATTTTTGGATCAACTTTATTAACACAAATTTTATTCCAAAATGTATAAAACCTAATGGAAACCATGCAAGAGTTTGGTGGGTTTAGTAGCTGGCACACAACGTGTGCATGATTAGTGGGAATTGTGCGACATGACTACATGCATGTTTATAATATTAAGATACATATTTTTATGGTTGTAACATGTTTTGAAAAATAATTTATCTACAACCAAGTGGGTGAATTGTGTGTCCAGTGAGAGGAACATAGTTGGCATGCAACTTGGTAAATAATGCGGCCTAACCATGTAACTTACCATGTTTTCCTTAAACATGAAATTATTAATCTAAAACTCTAATAATAAAATATCTCTTGACCTTCCCACTCCATCACATAAATATAATACATAATGGTGCTCTCAAAAAACATTTCATTTACCTTCTATTGGGGGTTTGAGGTTCTTTATTGCAGATTTTGGTGGGTTCTCCTTTGGAAAACCTTTCTTATTCTTCCCTTATACATCCTTTCTTCTTCTTTATACATCCTAAATGTTGAGTTCATGTTGGTTGAACCCAAAGGAGGGGTTCAGATGTAATGTGTTTTTTTATTCTAGTGTTTATGGTTTTGTTATTGGACCTTCATTGTCATGTATTTGAGGTCTTCGTCGCATTCTTACACCATTGAGGTTGATGTTTTCATTCAATTCATTTCCACTGAACACCATAAAATGATTGGGGATTCCAAAACTCTTTCATTTTGTTAAATTTCATATTTTATGGAATTTATAAATTATTTTAGAATGCTTTTTAGGTTAAAGGTTATTTACATTGGATATTTTGCTTGGTTCCAAATCTTTTTATATATATTAAAAGTATATGCATACTAGGATTTCGATAAAATTTATAAGTTTTATTTTCATAGGGATATTTGGTATTTTAATTTATGTTTGGAATTAAATCACATTAAATGAGTTAGGAAATTTTATTGGGTTGTTAATTTATTGGTTTATTTCCTTTTTGGGGGGTTCAATTTATTTATATAGAAAATATTATAGTTTTAGAAAATGGGTGGAATCATGCATCTTTACGTAATCCTTGGAATTATTTATGAGTATTTATATAAATGTGGGTGATATCTACGTATCCATATGTATATGTATGTGTATACATCCCTATATACACATATTATTGCATATATATATATATATGTGTGTGTGTGTGTGTGTAAATTCATATATATGTAAATTTAATATAATGTCGTTATTGAAATAAAATATGTTTTATTGTAGTGGTTTCTCATCATACAAATGCATTAAAAATGACGTGTGAACTGTGTTTCTCCTAAAGTGTTTTTAGAGACCCATTTTGAACTTGGGAAAGGGATATTTCCATAAAAAAATACAACTTTTAAGTATAAAGGCACTATTATAATCTTGAAACATTCTCTTTTAGATTTTGTCACACTCATGACATCCCCACACTCTTATAAAGAGGGATTTAGCATGGATTGTGTCTAAATATGGGATTATTATATATGTTGGATTCTATTGATTTATGATTGGGATGTTTTATGTGTACTATCTACCTCACCATGCTTTTTCTAGTATCATCATGGCATCCTTGGTGTCTTAGTTAGGGAAGAGAGACATTTATATCTAATATCGATGAGAAGGACAAGATATCCTATGGTGTCATAGTCCATCAGGGGGGATGCCATCAGTGAGGATAGTTGAGAGTAGCTGGGTGGATGTAAAAACGGAATCATCAATTGTGCCAAAAATTATTCTAACATGTTTATGTTTATGATCTCCTCACGTGATGATTAGGAATTTCCCATGATTGTGTATATCTTTATATTTTCTATTTATTTTTTTGTCTTCACTATTTCTACCCAGATTTATGGTTCCTTACTATTTTGACCTTAGTTTCATTTTTATACCATGTTTCTATTTTTTTGAAAATGGTTTACTTATCTAGTGAAATCTCCATTTTTTTATTTATTTTGAGTTTCTCTAGTTTGAATTTGGTGTTTTCATTGAAATTAAAAGGGGATATCTAGTATTTTTTATTATATGATTGGTTAAGTTGAACATTATTTTTTTCTAAAACATGATTAATTTAAATGTTTTGTTTTTGGTAAAATATTTTGGTTTATTCTTAAAATGAATAAAACCAATTATATATATATATATATATATATTAAATATAATTTTATAGTATTTTTTGTTAAAGGAAATTTATGGATTATTGATAGAACACTATTTTGATGAATATTATATTGATAATAAATGACATAATTTCCTCACATTGTGCTAATTTTTTTCATTTATGAAATATTTTGGATTAGATCATTCATTTCAAAATTTGAATAAAATTCTAGTTTTACCCTTTTAAAATGAACTATAGTATTTCAGACTTAAATATTTTAATATGACTTATTTGAAATTAATATTTTGTAACATTGTTAATGACTTAATTTTATACAAATTTTATTTAGGACACAAGTGCAAAAGAGTTCATTTGGATGATGTAAATGGTCCATTAAATCAATGGTGGGCTGGACTCAGCAGAATGGACATGGGTTCAGTATTTGGGCCATAACCTCCACATCCATGCTTGGATCAGGCCCAAATTTTGATAGGATCTATATGACTCATTTTTTTGAGAACCATCCTTCTAGAAGGATAGCTGATTCACGCATTGTGGTGGGACATGAGCGGTGCAATTTGGCATAAAATATTTGTCCGAGATTTCCCATTCACACTTGAAACCACTTTGAACTTAGCCTGCCCACCACTCAATATATTGGTTTTTTTCTCATTTGGTGGGTTTTGGACGTGAATTGGAAATCTTAGGGAAGATGAGAAGTGGATCCACTCCAATTATAAAACTATTTCAATAATGGTAGCTCTTGAAGCAAGGTTTCCTTCGACGAAGCCTTCTTCTTCTCCTTCATGTTGTAATGCTTTTGTTTGTGTAATAAATTCTTTGTACTTATTTTATTTCTTCTATTTTATTATGTTTTATTCAAATTTATTCTTCTCTTAATATTTCTATTTGGTCTGGAATTCATCAGTAGAAGCGTTATTTTGTTATACCCAATATAAACCATTGCAAATGAAATTCGCTTCTACGATGATTACGCCACCCATAGAAGAGTAGTCTTTTAGTAATTGATCTATCTATATCCTTATTTATTCATTTATTTTGAATAAATGAGCTAATTTAATTCACATATTATGATATATTAATTTATTTTTTAATTTAAATTAAACTAAGTAAGCAATTTAATAATTAACACAAAACACGCGAGGTCTGGAATTGTGTGAACTGTGAGAGCGCAACCTTAACCGGTAATTCAAAACCACATGGGATTAATTTGTAGAGTTCAAACATAATACCTGAACTCAATTATTCCTCATTTCTAGAATGGATATGTGCCTTAATTTACCACTGACCATAAGCTATCCTTAGAACATCAATCAAAGCAGGGTGTTGCGATTGCATGTTCTGAAGATAACCTAGGGTTTAATTCACTTCATCTTTGTGGTAAGGTTAATTCTAGTAGGGTTCGGGGGTTAACAAGTTAAGGGATCATAATTAAGTGGATGTTAGTTTAAATGATAATTATAAATAATTGATTTAATATGTAGAGTTAGATCGATTATGTCTTTTAAATATTGTCTAAAAAACATCTTCTTGTTGTGTCATTTTAATAAAAATTAATTTCAAAACTAAAAACAAAAAAATACAGTTTTCTTCTAGAAAAATTATTCTAGATTTATAATCTATAACCAACACTCATCCATTCATGTAGTTTTTCCATTCCATTTTATTTTATTTTTAGAATTTCTATAAAAAGTTGTTTTAATTCACTTCCTCCTTTGAGAGATGACCTTGGTCAGCCACTCTACTGCTCCTAAGTACCCCAAAATCACACTAATCATTTGAGGGAACCCACGATAGTGCTCTTTAAAATTGGTATCATTTTTGGGGATGAAAGTAATTATTTTAACCAATTAGAGGTACTTATTTTATTTTACATTTTATTCTCTTCCTCTCTTCTTTCATCCTTCTTTACCCGATCTGATTTTTTTCTTCTTCTTTTATTTTCTTCTACTTCTTTTTGGACCATAAAATCAAACTTGTTATTTTATTTTTAATATGGTCCAATTTCTTTCTTTCCATTTTTATTTGTTTTATGAAATGAACTAATCCCAAATATCTCTTAGATCTTGACCCTGATATTGAACGTAGCCTTAGGGCTCGAATCAGACATTCTCATTCTATGGGAAGTTTCAATATTCATCCTGTTGGAGAATTCCTCCACTTTCATAACATTAAAATTGGAATAAATTATAATTCCACTATAAAACAAGAACCAATGGCTGAAAATAATGGAAATGAACTTAATATAACCATTTAAGAATTGTCTGCACCCGATATTAATTATCAACCAAATTTCATTGCATATCCAAATCTCGAATCGGACTTTGAACTGAAATCTGGATTAATTCACCTACTTCAAAAATTTCACAGCCTCTCTGGTGAGGATCCCAATAAACACCTTAATGAATTTAATGTGGTTTTCTCAAAATTAAAACCATGAAATGTAACTGAAGACCAAATCAAATTAAAAGCATTCTCATTCTCACTTGATGGAGCTGCGAAAGATTGGATGTATTATTTACAACCTGAATATGTAACTTGTTGGAATGATTTAAAATTCCTTTTCTTGTAGAGATGTTTTCTATAATAAATGACCACATCCATTCATATGGAGATATCTAGGATTAATAAATCCCAAGGGGATTCAATGTATGAGTACTGGGAATTATTCAAGAAGTTGTGTGCAAGCTTCCCACATCACCAAATTAGTGAGAAACTACTCATCCAGTACTTCTATGAAGGAATCACACCTATGGAGAGGAGCATGGTGGATGTTGCAGCTGGTGGAGCATTGTAGGAATGTGACAGCACTCATTACACCAACTCTATCAATGCCAACAAAGTGCAGGGATCCCGGTACATTCACCATTCCATGCACCATAGGGGAGTTGCACTTTTCTTATGCACTTTGTGATTTGGGAGCTTCTATAAATGTGATGTCCCACTCTGTATTCTCTTGTTTGTAGGTTGGTGAGCTGAAACTGACGAGAGTAGTGGTTCAGTTAGCGAATAGATCTATGACATATTCAGCGGGAGTCCTTGAGGATGTACTTTTCCGGGAAAGAGACATGATCTTTCCAGCTGATTTTTACATGCTTAACATGGAGGATGATCAGGTAAGTTCTCAGGCCCCCAATATATTAGGTAGAACCTTCCTCAAAACTACAAAAACTATCATAAATATCAATGAGGGTACACTTTACATAGAATTTGGGGATGAAGTTGTGATATTTAATGTTATGGATTCCATGAAGTACCCCTCAGAGGATCATTCTGCATTTTTTATCTCCCATGTTGAACCACAAAGTAAAAACCACATCGATATTTATTATCCTATGCTTAGGGATATTATAAGTATTGGATCTAGTTTGATGTCTAAGAGTACTTCCATAACTATTTCTAATGCAAAATACTCTCTTATATTTTATTTTTAAATGGAATCATATTCTGATTTTGATCATGTGAACTCTAATTATGACATGGCTATTGAGTATGATGATGGATTTGATGCTTTATTCTCTGATTTTGATGATGTATATTCTGATACTAATGATCATTTCACACATATTTTAGTTTCTTCTATGTCTCTATCCATACACCTCCCCCTACACTGGAACTCAAGACATTTCCACCAAATCTCAAATACCCATACTTGTTAAGTGGTGAGAAAGTACCTATTATCATTGCTAACAATCTCCCTTTTGAACATGAAGAAAAACATTTGAATATTTTGAGGGAGAACATCAGGGCAATCAAGTGGACCTTGGATGACATATCAAATATTATCCCCTCCATTTGCATGCATAGGATTCTTTTGGAGGATGGGGATAAACTGGTGAGGCAACCACAAAGGAGACACAATCCAACCCTTCTGGAGGTTGTTAAAAAAGTGGTTCAAAAATTTCTCGAGGAAGGTATAATCTATCCCATTTCAGATTCTCATTGGGTAAGTCCTATTCAGGTTGTGGCTATGAAAAGTGGTGTTACTGTTGTTAAAAACGTGAAATATGAGTTAGTTTCAATGAGGGTGGAAAATAGTTGGCGCTTGTGTATTGATTTTGGGAAACTAAATCAGTCTACTCGTAAGAAACATTTCCCCCTCCCATTTATTGATTAGATTCTTGAGATACTTTCTAGGAAAACACATTATTGTTTCTTGGATGGATTTTTTTGGATATTTTCAAGATCTGATTGCTCCGGAGGATCAGGAGAAGACAACATTCACTTGCCCTTTCGGTACGTTTTCCTATCGAAGGATGCCATTTGGACTTTTCAATGCCCCAGGTACCTTCCAGAGATGTATGGTTAGTATTTCTTCTGATTTTATTGAGACCTTCATGAAGGTATTTATGGATGATTTTACAGTGTATTGGTCTTCATTTGATGAATGTCTAAGTAGTTTGGGAAAGGTGTTGAATTGTTGTATTGAGAAGAATCAGGTCCTGAACATTGAAAAGTCACATTTCATGGTAGAGCATGGCATTGTCTTTGGGCATGTAGTGTGAAAACATGGGATAGAGGCTGATAGATCTAAGTTAGACATTATTTCATCCTTACCCTATCCTTCATGTGTGCGTGATGTTAGATCTTTCCAAGGGAATTTAGTATTTTATTGGTACTTCATCAAATATTTTAGTAATATTTCTCTTATTATGTCACGATTACTTCAAAAGGATTCTCATTTTGTGTTTTATGATTCTTGAAGGACTTCCATTCATGAGCTAATGAAGTGTCTGACCAATCCACTAATCATACAGCCCCCATAGTGGGATATTCCTTTTGAGCTTATGTGTGACTCCACCAACATCACATTTGGGTCCGTCTTATCTCAGAGGGTGGAGGGACGTTCACATGTGATCGCCTATACATCGAGGACACTGGATTCATCCCAATCAAATTACACAACCATGGAAAATGAGTTTCTTGTTGTTATATTCACTTTAGATAAATTCTGTTCATATTTATTGGGCTCTAAAGTAGTTGTTTTTTTTGACCATGCTGCTCTAAGGTACCTCTTGAAGAAGCCAAATGCAAATCCTAGGCTGATCCAATGGATGCTCCTTCTTCAAGAATTTGATATTGAGATAAACTACAAAAAGGGGTCAAAAAACATGGTGGCATACCACATGAGTATGCTTACTCACACATTATAGGATGCCACCTTGGACCATGTACCACTTTGGGACACTTTACCCGATGAGCATCTTTAATACATCTCAGGTATGCATCCTTGGTATGCATATTTAGTTAACTACCTTGTTGCCTCTGAAATCTTTGTAAATTTAATGAAACATCAAGTCCAAAAATTAAAAAGTGAGTCTCGATATTATGTTTGGGATGATCCGTACCTCTGACACATGTGTAGTGATCAAGTTATTAGGAGGTGTGTTTATGATCATGAGTTGAAGTCTGTTTTACATTTTTGTCATACAATTGATTGTGGTGGACACTTTGGACCCCAACAGATAGCTAGGAATGTTTTGGACTATGGCTTATATTGGCCTAGCTTATTCCATGATGCCCATGTGTTTTGTAAGTCATGCTCTCGTTTCCAACACACTGGGAACATTTCTAGGAGACATGAGATGCCCCAACAACAAATACTTTTCTTTGAGATTTTTGATGTAAGGGGAATATATTTTATGGGTCCTTTTCCTAGTTCCTTTGGTTTTTTGTACATATTGGTTTTTGTTGATTATTTGAGTAAATGGGTGGAGGCTAAGGCCACCAGGACTGATGATTCTAATGGTGTTGTGGACTTTTTCAAAGTGCAAATTTTTTGCAGGTTTAGAGTAACGAAGGCCATTATCAATGACCAAGGGGCACACTTCTGCAATCAGAATTTGGCTTCCCTCTTTATAAAGTATGGGGTGACACACAAAACATCGACACCATACCACCCCCCAAAAAATAGTCAGGCTAAGGTTTCAAATTGTGAGTTGAAACAGATTTTAGAGAAAACCATGCATCCAAATATGAAGGATTGGAGCAAGCGCTTGGATGATTCATTTTGGGATTATAGGATAGCATACACGACACCCATTGGTATGTCTCCATTTCGGATTGTTTTTGGGAAAGCGTGTCATATTCCCGTGGAAGTTGAGCATCGAGATTATTGGTATATAAAGAAATGCAACATGGATTTGGCTAGAGATGGAATCCCAAAGAAGCTGCAAATTCAAGAGCTTGAGGATATTCGATTGTCTTCATATGAGAACTCAAGGCTCTATAAGGAAAAATCAAAAGTAGCACATGAAAGAATGATCCAACAAAAGGAGTTTCATGTTGGAGAGAAAGTCATTCTTTACAGTTCAAAACTGAAGCTGATGCCTGTGGAGGTCACAAAAGAGGGCACATAAAGGAGCTTTACAGTCAATGGGAAATGTTTGAAGAGATACATCAAGGGACTTCCTACTGATGTAGTGGATTTTATCACACTACATGACCCCGTCATCACTTAAGCATATCAGGTTGTTCCTAACCCTTTAACTTTTTTATTATTTGTTCTATTTAAAATTATAAATTTCATGTGCATATATCATATCATGGTTTCACATTGAAAAAAATGAAATATTTTAATTTTGGATGAGGTAACCTTTTAGTTTAGTAATTTCAATTGTTTTCCTGTTTAAAAAAACAAAACAAAAAAATTTGTGTTTTTCAAAATTTGTGTGTTTATTTTTTTTAATTTTCTATGTGTTTTTGAAATTTTTGAGCTGAAATGATTCTCATAACCATTTTTAAATCCATATCAATAAGTGAAACAATCTATCCCTTGAAACTAAGCTTAAATGAATCCCGAAATGACTTTGTTTCAAGTTCAAATATTTAGTAATTTTATGAAAAGTACGCTGAATTTTGAATCCCATGACACATATCATTGCCTTTATATTTGAAATCACATTCTTGTGAGGCTTCTGAACAATTATTTTCATATTCTTTATATTCACCTCACTTCTTTAGAGAACTAAACCATGCTTGATTTAACAAAAATTTGATTTATTCATGTCAAAACTTGAGGGTTTGAGGTACTTATGTTTAAATGATTGAGTCATTTGTTTGGCATTAAAGCCCCTATTTCAAAGAATAATTTTTTATAATGGCCTACCTTGAATATTTAATCCTTTTATCCCTTTTAATAAATGAACAATCTGTTAGGATAGCCACATTACAAGCCATTATTCCCTATCAAACCAACTCTTGAAGTGAAATTTCATAATATAGATGAGCTTAAGTGTGGGGGAATCTGTCTTGTGTTGTGATACCACATTTTGTGATACTTTGGGTGAAAAATGAAATTCTAAAGATATGTGTTTGCTGGTGAACAAAAACATTATATTGAAATTTGTGCCTTTCTGGAGCTTTCATGATAAAATAAGTTGTGCCTTTCTGGAGCTTCTAATAGAGGGGGAAAGTTGTGCCTATCTAGAGCTTTTAAGAAAATCATGTTCGAGAAGATTGACATTTTTACTACTAAAATGTTGAACGGTGTGCACATTCATTTATTTTTCATGATGTTGAACATGAATCAATGCTATTTCAATTGAGGTGGAGACCATATTTAAGTGAAAATTAGATTAATACAATTTTGCTTCAAAAAGAGTCAAGCCCTCCTCATTCAGCCTCAGAGTTTTTCACATGTAAATCCTACCAACAAAAATACACAGAACAACACTAAAAAGTCCTCAGCATAAACATATTTCTTTGACTCACATCGAGTAGCAATTTAGGAATTTATCAATCCTATGGTGACCCTTGTATGAGTTTGTATGAGAATGACATTGCAAAATAAATTTACATTTGTGTGATAAGAGAAAATTCAAGTGAGGTAAATGTTTTGTGCATGGGAGCATAAATAAAGTGGAAATATATTGAATGATATAAATGAAGAACTTGAAATAATGGTTTTTTATGAGGACTAATATCTTTTATTTCATAGTGTGTAATTTTATGATCTCAAGGATATGTGTTTTAAAATTGGTTTTGATATGATGTTGATGTTTGCTTGATATGAGGTTTTTCCCATGAGTGAAAAAGGGTAAGTGTGGGGGAGTTGATAAATAAATATTTTTTTGAATATTTTATTGATAATAAATTACATAATTTCCTCACATTGTGCTAAATATGTTCATTTATGAAATATTTGGGATTAGATCATTCATTTGAAAATTTGATTAAAATTCCAGTTTTACCCTTTTAAAATGCATTATAGTATTTTCCACTTAAATATTTTTATATGACTTATTTGAACTTAATATTTTGTAAAATTATCGATAATGTAATTTTCTACAACTTTGATTCATCATACTAGAGCTAAAGAGTGCATTTGGATGGAGTAAATGTGACATTAAGTCAATGGTGGGATGGACTCAGCAGAATGGACAAGGGTTCTATATTTGAGACATAACCTCCACATACATGCTTGGATCAGGCCCAAATTTTGAGAGGATATATATGACTTAGTTTCGAGCGAATCATCCTGCTGGAAGGATAGCTGATTCACGCGTTTTTGTGGTCAAATGGGAGTTTCATGTTGGCATAAAATATTTGGCCGAGATTTCCCATTCACACTTGAAACCACTTTGAACCTAGCAACCCCACCACTCTATAAATTGGTGTTTTTCAGATTTGGTGGGGTTGGAACGTGAATTGGGAAGTTTAGAGAAGAGGACAAGTGGGTCCAATCCTATTATCCAAACATTTAAATAAGGGTAGCTCTTGAAGCAAGGATCCCTTCGACGAAGCCTTCTTCTTCTCCTTCGTGTTCTAATGCTTTTGTTTGGGTAATAAATTTCTTTGTAATTCTTTTATTTATTCTATTTTCTTATGTTTTATTCAAATTTCTTCTTCCCTTAATCTTCCTCTTTTGTCTGGAATTCTTGATTAGAAGCGTTATTGGGTTATACCCCTTATAAACCGTTGAAAATGCAATTCGCTTCTACGATAATTACGCCACCCATGGAAGAGTTGTCTTTTAGTAATCGATCTATCTCTATCCTTATTAATTAATTTATTTTTAATCAATGAGCTAATTTAATTCTCATATTATGATCTATTAATTTATTCTTTAATTTAAATGAAACTAAGAAATAAATTGAATAGTTAACACAAAATACGCGAGGTCGGGAATTGTGTGAACTGTGAGAGCGCAACCTTAACCGGTAATTCAAAACCATATGGGATTAATGTGTAAAGTTCAAAAATAATCCCTAAAATCAATTAGTCCACATTTCCAGAATTTATATGTGCCTTAATTTACCACTGACCATAATCTATCCTAATAACATCAATCAAATTAGGGTGCATCGATTGCATGTTCTGAAGATAACCTAGGGTTTAATTCACTTCATCTTTGTGGTAAGGTTAATTATCGTAGGGTTTGAGGGTTAACAAGTTAAGGGATCATAATTAAGTGGATTTTAATTTAAATGATAATGATAAATAATTGATTGAATAGGTAGATTTATATCTATTACGTCTTTTAAATATTGTCTAAAAAATATCCTCTTGTTGTGTCATTTTAATCGAAATTCATTTCAAAACTAAAAACAAAACAAAAAATAAAATCTTCTTCCAGCAAACTTATTCTTGATTTATAAAATATAACCAACCCTCATCTTTTTAATTAGTGTTTTCATTCTCTTTTATTTTATTTTTAGAATACATATACAAAGTTGTTTTAATTCACTTCTTCCTTTGAGAGACGACCTTGGTTAGCCACTCTACTGTACCTATATACCTCAAAATCACAATAATCATTTGAGGGTGCCCACGACAGTGCTCTTTCCATTATTTTGTTCTTATATAATGATATTGTTTTATAATCACACCCTACTTGTGCTACTCGATGAGGGTAGAACATAGATATTTTTTTATGTTTAGATTTTGTATCTTTACCACTGATAGAGTAGTTTGGTTTTATGGATGTATGGTGACCAATAAAGAACATAGTGGTTACATTGGTAATTTTATGTTTTATTTTGTAGCAAATTTGAATCAAACAATTCAAATTCCCATATATATATATTCTTTCTGTTTATTTTATTCTTGTTCAGATTGATGCTTATTTGTTTTGTCATATTTTTATTTTACATTTATGTTTATTATTTTTCACATGAAACTCAAATTTATGGGTTGGTCATGTTATTATTCTATGTAGAAGCTTGAAATTTTACATTATTTATTAGGTAGAACCATCCCAAATGATAATTCCATGATACATATGATATTTTTTCAGCCCATGGGTAATTGGAATTCCCCTTAGGTATGTCATGGATTATATTGGTTACCTAGTTTTGGGGAATACCTATATTGGTTTGGGAAATATACCATAAAATTATAGATTAGGATAACAACCCATTTCTCCTAAAAAAGTGGTATTAGAAAACTACCCAAGTTCCTAACATAATGGACTAAGATAATCTCTCATATCTAATATAAAATTATCCTATTAAATTTAATTTTTGTCCAATACATCAGTGGTATATATAATTATGGGACTCCCATTATTGAAAATAAATATCATTTAATATTTGTTTTATATAAACCTGAAAAAATCATAGATCCATCAATAATAATAACACGACTGACACATAAAAATAGAATAAGTTACATATTTGTTTTTTAGCTATACAAATAATCAATTGAAAAAAATATATTATACTAGGATTGAAAATATCCAAAGAAAAATATAAAGTATAATATAATTAATATTCAAAGTGTTGAATATGAAAGGGTATTGACATAGATGAATTTTGTTTAGAGAAATGTTAGGAATTGTATTGAAAGTAATATGAAATATATTTTTAATTTAACTTCTTTTATAAACAAGTAAAGCGTGAAAAAACATTATTCAAAGGATAAAGTAAGTAAAATGTAATTAAGAAATTGAAAAAAATCACTTTTAAAGGAAGATATATAATGAAAATTGAGGAATCTAATGAGAGGAAGAGACCAATTAAAAAACCTAAAGTAAGGGAGATAAAATAATTTCATTCTCACATTTTTAAGTAAGTAAAAATCAATGGAAAGAGATATGAAACATCTATAAAGATAAAGGTATGGTAATAGATGAGGCACCCCATACCCACAATCCCAGGACCAGTGCTAAAAATTCATAATTTATAACAATATTTGATACCAAATCATATGTCCCAAACTTGTCTTAAATATATTACAGAATATTTTCAAATATTAAATATTATATCTTGAAATTATCCCATAATCCCAATAATTGATGGTTTAGTGACCTTGAACACAATCTATATAAATAACTTATTGTACAAAAACTTGTGAACTTTAGGCCTTCATTAAGCCACATTAGAATAACCTTTAGAATTTTCCTAGGTTATAATCTACTATAAAACCTAGGGAATGGAAACATAAGAAATGGGTGACCTCGAAAGTTTGGTAAATATAAAATAACATATCATAATTTTATCAAGGTTTAGATCATAATAAAATGATAAAACATGAGCATGGGATAAATATCTCATTAAAATGAACATGGTACAATAAGAGTTTTCCATAAGTCTTGATAGAAGAACATGTAATATAAAATGAAAAAACATGTACCATAGAATAATAGTGTAGAAACATGAGATAATAACCATGAACCGTGGAGTATAATCATTGGCATAAATATACAATATCCATTGAAATATAGGTTTTTTTCTTGGTGATTTGTTGTCGGCATGTTCTTTCACCCAAGCCATCAATCTGGCTAGGGTTTCTCTAGGAGGCAGCGCAGTCCAGGTCGTCTCCTCTTCTTCTATGGTCTGAGGGAAAGTGCCTTGTTTTTGCATCAGTATTGGGTGTGGGGGTGGTTTTTTTCAATCTCCATGTGCATGCAGATCTAATGGAGGCGAAGGGAGTGGCTCATGACATGATCGTTTTCGTGTGTGATCTGTCTACGGTGATGTTGTGTGGTTTTTTGTTTGATTTTATTTTCTGAATTTGTTTTTTTGAGGCTTTGGTTTCTATCTCCGGGTGTCTAGTGATATTCCAGCATCAGTGTTTTGGGTTTTGTTCTTGATGTTCGTTTGGGTCTGCTCGGATCGATGGAGGTGGTGTACAATGTCGTCTTGGATTCGGTTCTGATGACCAGTGACGGATTTTTTCTGAATGGGGTCCTAGTTCAAGTTGATCTGTGGAGAACTATGAAGGCTTCATGGCGGAAAACCAAATTGATTGCAGCGGGGGTTTTACTGTGGTGGTTTTGCAGCATGATGGATGGTTTTTGGAAATCATGGAATTATTTTCTACTGAATTTGTGAATCTGTCGAATGGTAGGTTTATTTTATTTTTGGCACTTCAGTTCACGATCTATGGATCAATGCATCTAGTTATCATCATGTGATGGTTCCATAGGTGGTTTAGGGCAGAGATATTTTTCCTATCATGGCTATCCGGAATTGGACGATTGAGAGGGTATGACATTTTCCAGTGTTACCGTGCTCGTGAATTCATGCAAGAGAATTCTAGACGAACAATGATGTGAAGGTGAAATCTCATCCTAATGATTTTGATACTGGGGAGGGGACCTTCTTTTCATATTTGAATCAGAATTTTTTATCTTTCGACATTGTACTGGGGTAATTGATTGTCTTTGTATGTCTTTGAAGTCGTTAGGGTTCCCCCTTATCCCTTAAAATGGGGCCTATCTTAATAAAAATTAATTAATTTTCATTCATTAGAATAATAATAAACTATAGAATAACTAAAAAACCTGAAATAATTTCATGGTGGATTATATATCACAATTATACGACCCATTATAATATTATATTTTGAAAATCTATAATCCATTAGTGACTTAGGTTTCACATACCTATATTCCATTAGTGATGTAGGTTTCAAAAAATATATTCCATTAGTGACTTATGTTTCAAAAACCTACAATATAATAGTAAATTAGGTTTCAAAAAACTGTGGTCCATATGTGACTTAGGTTTCACAAACCAATTTCCCATAAATTACTCAGGTTTCACAAACCAATGTTATATAAGTGACTAATATTTCAAAACCTATGACCCATTAGTGTCTTAGGTTCTATAAAACTATTTCCCATAAGTATATCATGATATTTGAAACCCTAAACAATTCATTATATGATGATATAGGACCCCACTCATCGATAATCCATATATATATGTGTGACACTTAAAATCAAACATTAATATATCAAACATCACACAATTAACCAGTGGAAAATTTATGGGTTTTATGAAGATATTCATAGAACATTTCATAAGACATCAATAGAAAGAATATAGATGATATTATAAGAACATATCCCAAGTGTAACATAAGGAATTTAAAATAATATTTACATAGATGAAAAACAACCATTTATAATTATTGGATAAATACATATGAAAAAAATAAGAAATACCCATTTTTATAATACTTGAAAATTATTTTAAAATGTTTTATTTTAAAATCAAATAGTTTCAATTTGATAATAAATTATAAAAATTACCATTTAAAACTAAAAATGATTTTATAATTTTTAAAGGAAATATGTTGTTAAATTATTTCTTTGTGAAGAAATAAAAACACAGAAGAATTATTTCTTAAAAACACAAGAATTTAAAATTAATTTCAAAATAAATAATTATTTGTAAAATCAAAACATTTACTTTTGAAAAATACTAAAAACGTTCTATTTATTTTCAATATTATTAAGATTTAATGTCAATTGGAAAACTATTTTAAAATATCTAAGGGAATCATTGAAAAGGCGAATGACCATAACAATGAAATAAAGCATAATAGTTATTTAGAATAATATTTTACAATTTTAATAAAATATTCTGTTAAGAGCCACATTAAAAATTAATTTTCAAAGAATTGAAATAATTTTTTTAAAATAATATATTTTAGAAACAATATTTAATAACGGATATTTAGAAAGGAGTATTTTTTTCCAAGAAAATATGGGGTCGAATATTAAATGAACAATCTATAAATGAAAAACCATTTCAATATTTAAAAAAATACCTTTATTGAAACTCACATAATACAATCATGATAAATAATTAACTTTATAATAAGTAAAGTTATATTTGAAGATCATTAGAAATAAAAAATATGAAAAACCCAACCAGGTTACCCTCTAAAAATGATACTTGACTCGAATCATCATATACCCGAAGGGATTTTCCAATCCCTATGGGATATCGACCAACACTCGAGCATCAACAAAAACTAGATGGAACAATCTCTCAAAACCTAAAGATGAAAACATGACATATATATATATATATAAATGAAATGAGGAAATAGTGGAAGAGTAAACCAGAAATATATTTCATATAAAAAATAAAAAGTGAGAGGTGATACAACTCAAAAGTATCTAAACAATCACCAATATAGATTTCCAAAATTAAAGGAAAACTAAAACCGAACCAACTGCTCAATGTAATATCTTGGGAAAAGTCCCACCATCTCCACCAGCTACCCAGACAAAACTGACTGGAACCTCACCACATAACTATATAGCCTTTCCTCTACCTATATAAAAAGATATAATAGGGTATATAAACCACTAAAATGGTGCACAAGGTGTGTGATAAATAGGCTTAGTAGGATCCCACCCATGGGTTCCATATCAAGTCTCAGTACAATAATCCAAATATTCTCAACATTTGATAAAACAAGGAAGGATAATCTACTAACTAGTTTTTATATCAAAATAATGGTAATTTCCCCCCTTTTACAAAAGTTCTAAATATTCTATGTAAACTTTTTTAAGAATTTCATACACATCAAAGGATCCAAATAAATGAATTTATCACATATCATATCAAATCCAATACAAACCAAAACATAAGTAACAAAATTCTAAGGATCACAAAAGTTCAGCCTAACTAGAAGACTCGTATATAGACATAGACAATATCACACATAATATTTCAACCCATGATTAACATTCATGGATCTTACATCATTTTTTACGAGTATTAATCAGATTAAAAAAGTAAATACTTGAGGACCATAATAGTTTAGTGTCATTTGAAACTTGGAATAATGTATTATAACATGGTGAATGATCTTAAACATATCCCTTGATGATCTCCCCCATTATTACTACTAATAAAAACCATTCTTCATAAAATGGGAAAAGAAAAATAATAAATGGGTGAGACGAGATGCTCAGTAAGGGTAAAAAAGGGAGATATGTAATTATAACATGATTATAAGGGTATGAGAACATAATCATAACATTATAATATCATAACCTATATATCAAAGAGCATAATGAGGAGATATGACATAAAGATTTAATTTTCATAAGACATGAATCATAAGATTACCAAGAACATAAACCATGTGATCATATCATAGGCATAAGACATATACTGGTGACATAAACACAAACATGTAATATCATTCCCTATAAGTCAAGGAACATTTCCAAAAAACTTATCAGGGCACATTAGGTGGACAACATCTACTGGGTGGGACACACCACCATCCCCAATCGAAATACTTTCCTATAAGGGATTGGGTTTCCCCATATTCCCAAAGTGGATTGAGTTTCCCTATCTTCCCATCGTTGATCGGTTTTTTCACATCTTCTCACAGTGGATCAAGATTCCCTATCTTCCCAAAGTGGATTAAGCCTATCAATTTTAATTTTATATTTATATGATGATATATAAATCTTTAACAAATGTATTAAAGAGAGATATATCCCCCACCCATATCATAATGAAATTATACATACATGTACCTTAAAATATCCATCTTATCGTGACCCATAAAAATATATGGGTCCCATAAACATCATATCATAACCTATGAAATGAAATGGGTATCATAACCAATCAGTCATATCATAACCTATGGAAATTAGATAGGTTTCGTAATGAATTGATCAAATAATAACCTATGAATATAAAAACAGGTTACATAAATATATAACCCATGAATTGGAATGAGGTTCATAATCATATATCTCGTTAAAGAGAAATAGGTTTCATAAAAATTATGACATCAAACATAAACCATTCAATGAAATAATATTAATGAAACCCTTAGATTATTTCCTTATAAAAACATGTGTAACACCAAAAAAATTAATCTTATATGAAAAATAATTTGAAAAAATACATTTACAAACATTTTTTGAGAAAATTATCCTTTATTCTTTGAAAAATTATTTTTAAAATAGAAAACATTTTGAAAACTATTGTTTTGAAGATAAACTTTAAAACATATAAAGAAATATTTGAAAACATTTTGAAAATCGTTTTCGTTTAAAACTTATAAAGAAATCTTGAAGACATTTTGAAAACCATTTTGTTTGAAAACATATAAAATAATCTCGAAAATGTTTTGAAAACCATTTCTTTTAAAAAACAATGAAAACTAATAAATAAATATTTAAATCAATTTTGAAAACTTTTTATTTTCAAAACATAGAAATAATGAATTAAAATGTTTTCAAAACCATTTTCCTTGAAAAATTATAAAATAATCTTGAAAGCATTTTGAAAAAGAAATCGTTGAAAGATTATAAAAGAACCTTGAAAACAATTTGAAAAAAAAATCATGGATATTACTTCTGAAAATTATAAATAATACTTGAAAACATTTTCAAACCCTTTTACTTTAAAACTTATAAAACTATCTTGAAAACCTTTTGGAAACTTTTTTCCTTGAAAACTTATAAAAAATATTTTAAAAAAAAAACATATTTAATTTAGGGAAAATTTATATTAAAAAAATTATAGAATATTAAGAAAAAATTTTATTTAAAGTAAAATTATAAATGAGACTTCAAGGAAATCATGTTCATGATGGACTGTAAGTATATACATGTTGAACATTCCTCTTTCACGTTAAATATTTATTAAAGTGCCTTTGTTAGAAAATGACAATAATATTCCTAATGAAACCTTTTTTTTAAAATTAAACCTATGGGTAAAAATGTAATTTAAACATAATAGGATAATATTAAGACATTTTTGAAAACATTTTTAGAAAACATGATTTTGAAATAACACAGATTTCCAACCGAAAGGAGAAATAAATTCATATTTTCATAAAAACATTTCTTAATTATTTTAAGTACCAAAGAGTGAAAAAATGTTCTAATACCTGAAGAAATAATGTCTAAAAATAGTATAATAAAATTCATTAGTTCTATTGATATATGGTTCGTAATATTTTTTCCATGTAATTATAATCATAAATAATCTCAATAAACTATAAGATTGTTTAAATAACCTCTTACAACTTGGTAACTTTGAATTATACTCCACATTTAAAAAAAATGGAATTAAATGAAGCTTAAAATTTCAATAAAATAATTAGAACCCTGATATAACATTTAAAATGGATTTATATACACCACATAGATAAATATAGGTGCATAACATGGCATGTATCTAAAGAAGTCAAATAGAGACAAAATTACTTTACCGATTTGGTAACTTTTAATCCATAATACACATGAAATAATTATCATAAAAAGGATTTGTAAATACCAATAAATTTAATTATAATAATAGTAAAATAAATTCATGGTTAGTAAAAACACCACATATAAGAAACAGGTGGTGAACACATCTTGTGTCACACGAAACATTAATGTGAGACAATAAAACCCTTACCTCAAGCCTTAACTCTATTCATACTCATTAAAAATCCAGTATAAAAAATATAAGTTTATTATAAATATATAATAAAATCATATTATTATATAAAATACCATATATAATTTTATTATTACTTTACATTACCCATTTATTAAAAACACAATATTAATGTTACATTTTTGGTAATAATCGATTTGTTTTTCTCTTGTGATTAGTTTTGTGATATTTTTTACCTTATAGTTATATCATGATATAATTTATTTAAACCATGATATAAATATCATATATATTTAGAATAAAATTATTTATAGTAATCTACAAAATATGAAATTATTAAATTAAACACACCATTCTTGGAGTTGGTCGGGCGTACGTACACATGAATGTTGTTTTCGTTTTACTTCTGTATTGAAAGAAATAAAGTAGTTGAAATATATATTTATATATATATATATATAATAAAATTAAATTATTATTATTATTTAATATATATCATGTGCATTTACTAAACCCATCTTTAATATATTCCATGTAAAGTGTGAATGAATCGCATCTCTTTGAGGAGGTATTAGTCCACATTTCCATAAATGAAGTTATCATATTAAAAAAATGAAATCATGAAGGTATATTTCATATAATAATTAAATAAGCATAAATACATCATAAATATCATAAATATAATATAAAAAAAATTCCATCATAATTCCCTCCCATGAGAGGTGGTAAAGGAAAAATGAAAACATCGTTTCGTGAGGATGTAGTTCGCCATACACAAAAAATGGTAATTTATTTTCCCATTAGATGAAAGTGTGTATAATTTTAAATAAAAACCTTAGAATAAATAACTATATGTATATTTAAGATAATATTTTAATATATTATTATAGAATAAAAATATTTGAGGGGGTATAGAAGGAAAATAAAATAGAGGAGCTTTGGGAAAGATGTTACATCTTCTTTGGGTAGCTCATCTTGATTTGCACTAATGAGATTCCTTGGTTGGTTTTTTCCCAAAGGTGGGATTCTAGGATTATAGAATTGATATTTGGAGACTATTTGGGAATATTTTGGATGATCCAAAGATTCATGGGAGGTTTGATAAAGGGGATGAGTGAATAACTATTTATGGTGGAGGAGTGACATTTCTATAAATACAAAAATGTAAGGCCGTATGAGAGGTCTAACTAACCTAATGTTCTTATAAAAAGAAATAATAATGGATTAAAGTGAATTTATTCTCAAATAAAATCTACAATACACAACAATTAAGTGCATTATTATAATTTTTTTCCTTAGTCAATGGGTTTTCTTATATTTTTTATTTAGATAACTAGTTTTCTAACCCTTATAATTTAAAAATTATGACCAAATTAATGAGTGATTTATTTGAAAATATAGACCCAAAAAATTATAAAAATTATATCTAATTTTAAAAAAATAATTCTCAAGTTTTTTTGAAATTAACTTTTAAAAAAGCTTATGTAACACGTAAAAACAGTGCTTTATCCCGAACCATGCTAACAATGTTTTCACTATTTAATGGTCTATATGTTCATTATAAAGGATTATTTGGTCCATTAATAGACCATATTTTATATTTACTAACTCATAAAAATCACTTGTATGAATTTACTATTTATACTAATTTTAAATAATTAATAAAAAATAATTTATTGTAAAATAACATTGATTTAAATTTTGACAATATTTTATTAATTTTAATTGAAAAATATAAAAAAAATTATTGGAATTAAAATATATTAATTTCACCGATATGTGACCTGGTATATTAATCTACAAAAATAATTTCACATAATAATTCATTAAATGCACTTTACTTTTAATGTTTAAATAATCATTTATTTTATTTAATTATAAACTAAATAATAAATGTGTTCACATTTTTTAGGCGTTTAATGTAAGTAATTCATATATATAATTTAATGATAAATAATTATGATAAAAATAAATCATTTATATTTAAAAAGGATATTAATAACCTAAAATATGTTGTTTGTTCTATATCATAATGTTTTATAAATGTTAAAGGTAAGGAATGTTCCTTTTTTGTCTTTTCATTACTTAACATATGAAAAAGGGAAATTTTATTGAATAGTATCCCAATAAATCCTAACATTTGTACCATTAATGAATATAGTCTAAACATGGGAATTCAATCAGTTTTGGACAAGTTTCTAGGTCATTTTGGCCTTTTTGCTTAAGGTTTAGCCCATTGTTAAGCTTAATTTTACCTTAAACACTGTAATTAATTTTAATAACTTTCACTAATATTTTTGGTAAAACAATTTGTTGATCTTATTAGACTAGAAATATAAAACTGATTACAACTGTGTATTTCAATTTTTATAAATTCAATTCACATACGCAACTAAATTAAGAAAAAAAGTTAATCCCACAGACGAGGTGTGAAAGTGGGGTTTTAAAGTAAAAAATGTTAGAAAGTTCAATAAGTTTTTTATCTAAATTTTATATAAAAATGATTAAAAATACTTATATTGGATTTATATATGTATAATTGATCAATTTTGACTTTAAAATCCAATTTAAAATATAATTTAACGCTAATAATTATTTAAATAAAATTATTTTTTAACAAAAATGCAGTATTTTTACTATTCATAAAAAATGAAACCTTAGAGGAAAATAAAAAAAATAACCCTAAGATAATTTTCAAATTAAAAAAATTCAGAAATTATGTTTTTTTGGAAAATTAAATTTATATAAGTGTAAAAATTTTGTTTTAAAATAGGTGCTTCATCAAAAGGTGGGTAAAGCATGGTCTTGTATGTAATGCAAGATAACTCAGTGTCATGTGTTGTGTAAAATTAACAATGTTTTACATCTAAATAAAGACAAACTTAGTGTTTTCATATAGAAAAATATATATTTAGTGTCATGTGAAATGAAAAATATTTAAAATATTAATGTAATTCAAAAAAAATATTTTAGAAAATCTAGAAGTGTTATATTCGACCCCCCATAAAATTAATTTCTCCCTCGAAATTATTCTAAGGTATTAAAGGTTTAATACTTGAAATTTACTTTAATAGAAACCCAAATTGTAAAAATTGATGCTAAAACATCCATTAAACAGATAATTTTGGAAACATAACGGCTACCTAAAGTAACACATTACTAGGTTTCCACATAGGAGAACACATGTGGGAATTGAAAACATGGACTTGGAGGAAAATATAAATAATTTTGGAGTATAGTTGAGGAAATGAATTACAAACAATTGAATGATCAATGGAAAGTTTAGGGACTAAAATTCATAAATCTATAAAGATTTAAATGTCCATTGATTTACCAAAAATTAAAGAATTAAAATAACATTTTATTTCAAGACCCTTTTACTAAAGAAGATATATTTACTTGATTTCATTACATTCCTTTTCTACAATATCATCCATTATTTGTTCCTTGTTCAATTACCACTTTATCTATTACTCTTGGTAATGAAGGTGAATTTTTCATTCTTAAAGCATTAACAGATCTTGAGATCCACTAATATAATGATAGTTTATTCCATCTTTTTGTATCACATCCGAAAGGTTATCTAGTATGCATAAATCATTATATAGAGAGACAATACTTGAATATATAAAACCTCATCTGAATTTTAACATAAACCATTCCATAAATTGTTAAGCTTATAATTATTTTGAATGTTGAAATTACAAAATATTAGAAATAAGGTTACTAAAACAACCTAACATTGACCCCCCCTATATAATAAAGTACCTATTGGTTTTCAGATTCCAAACATTAGAATACCCTCATCATATATTCTCTTGAAACATTGTAACAACCCGAATTACCATAAATCCTTTTGGAAAATATGAACTCTTTCTTATTCGGAATATTACTTAATATATTCATTAAATACAAGAAGTTTTAAAATCCATGCATGATAACATAGTCCAATTTTTCAACAAATTCTATATTAGTTTTTGTGTCATAAATAATATCCAATTTACTTGATCTATATCATCACCTCTTTATCCATTTAAAATATTATTTTCTCATCCTTAGGAACCGATTAAGGGTTACCTTCCCTTAATGTAACCTTGATATTAAATCAATTTTCTAGTTCATCAATATCATTTAAAACATCATTAATATTAGTTAAATAAAAACTTATACAAAAAATCCTTATATAATTCATGATTAATATAACATAATATTTGAATTTCAAAACATATACACATAAATCATCCTACTTTATTCTCAAAACATCAATCAGGCTTCATCAACTAATTCCTTAATATATTTTTCCTAGAATATGAATAATGTAATATGGTTCCTTAAAAATAATCTAATCATGATTCTTGCATTTAATGTAATAAATACTGGAAGAACATTCCATAAATTTAATATTCCATTTGTGGTATCCTTATATTTAAATTTATATCCAATACTTGTTCCACCTTCCTGGTTCTCTTTATGGGGTTTCCACTTGGGACATTAATTTTTATAATTCCCATAATTTCCACATCTGAAACATTCACTATTAACATAGTTACTTATAGTTCCTTATATTGATTTAGAAAATAAATTATAGGGTGGGAAACAATTATCATATTATAAAACAAAAAAATCATGAAAAAGTACTTATAGGATGTCTAAATAATGACAAAGAATTCTTTAATCCATGAAACCTATTTTTTTAAACTATTAAACCTTAGGTTTAATCTAGGTTACTCATAGTCATCTTCTATTTAAATCCTTCATTATACATTAAAAGGAGTTTGTGAAATCTAAAAGCATATCCCCCAAGAGTGTCAAACCAGGTGTGTAGTAAGGCCTATTGTCGTGTACAGGTTATTCTCGAGTCAATCCTAACACACCTAATCAGAGTTGTTACTCCTAGGTATAGCTGTTCTAGAATCAAATCCCCTTGTAGTGTCCAGACATGGATTTATTTCTAAGAAACCACTCACTCTATCATTTAAAAAAATTCAAGAAAATATTTCAAAACATTAACTCATCCTTAGACTTATTTTTAGATACACCCCTAAACATATCCTTAGAGACATACCTAGGTATCTAACTAAGGTTTTCTCATTCTAGTTTCCAAAGTTTTATAGATCCTTTCCATTGACACCAACTATAGTGACCTAGGGTTAACATACATGGATATTACATCATTTCTTTTGATTATTCAATACATTACAAAATTGTATTCTCGAGTACTATAATAGTTTAGTGTCATTGGAAACTCGGAATAAGGTCTTATAACTTGGTGAAATATCTTCAATTTCTCCCTTAAATATATTTTTGTTTAGTACTCCCATTTAAAAACATTATTTATAACATGGGGAAAGAAAACACTAGAAAGGGGTGAACTTAGATGCTATGTAAGGGTAAAAAAGGGAGATATATAAGCATAACTTGATTATAAGGGTATGATAATGTGATCATAACCTTAGAAGATCATACTGTGAATATCAAAGATCTTAATAGGGATATATGGCATACAGATTTATAGTTCACAAGACATGAATCATAATATAACCAAGAACTTGAACCATGTGATCATATCATAAGAATAAGACGTAGGCTGGTGGAAACACATAAACATGTAATATCATTTTCTATATGACAAGGATTGTTCCCAACCAAATACCAGGCTACTTCATGGGGACTAAACTCACTCGAAGATATACACCTCCATCCTAAGTCATATTCCTTTACTTATAAGGGATCATGTTTCCCCATCTCCCCATAGTGGAATGGGGTTCCCCATATTCTTATAGTGGATCGGGTTTCTCTATCTTACCATAGTGGATTAGGCTTCCCTATCTTCCTATAGTGGATCGGGTTTCCCCATCTTCCCATATTAGATCATGTTTCCCCATCTTTACATAGTGGATCAATACCATCGACTCCAATCCCCTCATTATCTAATGAGATATAAATCATTACCCAATCCATTATAGGGAGATATAGTTCCCACCCATCCCGCTATAAAATCATACATACATGTGCCATAAAACATTCATATTATCATGACCCATAAAAAGATATGGGTTTTATAAACATCATATCATAACCCATGAAATGAAATGGGTATCATAATCATTTAATCATATCATAACCAATAGAAAATAATTAGGTTTTATAATTATTTCATCAATGAATAACTAGTGAAAATAAGCAAGTTACATAAACATATAACCTGTGAAAGGGAAAGAGTTTCATAAACATATTACCCATGATGAGAATAGGGTTTCATAAATATAATTCCATCGAACAGAAACTATTTAGAGAAAGAATATGAATAAAACCTTTTGATTATTTTCTTAGAAATACACGAGTAACACCAATAGATGTCATCTGATATGGGAAATGATTTAGAATGATCTTTTTAAATACATTTATTAAGGAAATTATTCTTTATTGGTAAAAAAATTATTTTTTTAAAAATAAATTTTTTTTGAAAACCATTTTTTTTAAAATAAACTTGAAACCTTATAAAAGAATATTTGAAAACATTTTGAAAACGGTTTTCTTTGAAAATAGTTTTCTTTAAAAACATATAAATAAGGCTTGAAAACATTTTGAAAACCATTTTCCTTGAAAAATTATAAAATATGCTTGGAAATTTTTCGAAAATATTTATAGAACTTATAAATAAGGCTTGAAAACCTTGTTGAAATACCTTTCATTGAAAAATTATAAATAAAGATTGATTTTTTTAAACTATTTTCCTTTAAAACTTACAAATGAATCTCTAAAATATTTTGAAGGCCATTATCCTTGAAAACATGTAAAATAATATATAATTTTTTTTAAAACCATTTATTTGAAAATAATTTCAAAAATTAAAACTATTTCTCATAAACATTTTGAAAATCTTTCCCCTTGAAAACTAATAAAAGAATCTTGAAAACACTTTTAAATATTTTTTCCTTGAAAATTTATAAAATAATATTAGAAACATTTTTAAAATAATTTTATTTGAAAAAAAAAATTAAATTAAAAAATTAAAAGAATATTAGAAAAACATTTTCTTTAAAATAAAATCACAATGGAATCTTCAAGGTAATAATGTTTATGATGGCAGGTAAGTCCATACATGGTGAACATTCCTTTTTCACCTTAAAGGTTTAGAAGAGTGACTTTATCAGAAAATGACAAGAATATTACTCCTAAAAAAAGTTTTTGAAAAGGTAAAACATGGGTAAAATTTTCATTTAAAAATTATAGGATAATAATAAAAGATTTTTTAAAACATTTTGAGAAAACACAGTTTTGAAAGAACATTGATTTGTATCTGAAAGGAGAAATAATATCTAATTTTCATAGCAAAACTTTTTCTTAGTTAACTTAATTACCAAATATTGGAAAAATTTTATAAAGGAAAGAATAAATCATGTCTAAAAAATATGATAATAAAATTTATCACTTATCTTGAGAGATTTATCATAATATTTCATCAATGGAAGCATAATTAAAAACAATCTTGATAAACGAAGAGATCGTTTCAATAAACTCTTACCACTTTGTAACATTGAATTATAAACGCCATGTAAGAAAATGAAATTAAATGGAGATTAAAATATCATAAAAATAATTATGTTTATAATATAACATGTAAAATTCTAGTACATACCCCCCATATAAAAAATACTGGTGAATAAAATGGCATGTATTTGAACGAAAGAAAATTTAGACAAATTACTTTACACATTTACTATGTTTTGAACCATAAACCCTATGAAATAAATAAAATAAAATAGATATGTGAATAACCATAAATTTAGGTAAAATTACCATAGAATAAATCCATGTGCAGTAAACAACCAACATATAAAAAAATAGGTGGTGAACACATATTGTGTCTCACGAAAAATAAAAGTGAGACGAGAAAACTCTTACCTTAAGTATTGATTCTCTTAGTAGTCATTAAAAACTTTTTTATAGTAAATATAAGTTTATTATACATATATAATAGTATCATATTATTATATATAATACTATATATGAATTTATTATGACTTTATAGTACCCATTTATTACAAACTCAATGTTAATGTTACGTTTTGTGTAATAATCGCTTCGTTTTTATCTTGTGTTTAGATTTTTTATATTTTTGGTTCTCATACTTAAATCCTAATATCAAGAATATAAAAAATTATATAATTATTAAATATATTTATTATATAATTATTTATTGTAATCTATAAAATATACAATTACTAAATGAAATACACAGTTCTTGACGACGGTAAGGTGTACGTATGCATAAATGTTGTTTCTGTTCTATTGTCATATTGAAAGAAAGAAAGTAAATGAAATGTATGTATATATATATAATATAGTTTAATTATAATTTTTATTTCATATATATCATATAAATTTACTAAACCCATTTTAAATACATTCTACATTAAGTGTGAGCGAATCACATCGCTTTGATGAGGCGGTTTTCCACACTTCCACAATTGAAGTTATCATATTTACACAAAATGGAAAGAATGATGTTATGTTTTAGATAATAATTAAAAAATCATAAATAAATCATAAATATAATATATATAATATAAAAATATATTTTCCATCATTATTACCAACCACAAGGGGTAATAAAGGAAAAAATAAACAACATTGTTTCGTGAGGCGGTAGTTCATCGTACATAAGAACGTTATGTTCATTACCCATTAGATAGAAGTGTGTTTAAGTGTAGGTAAAAAAATTAAAAAAATCATTATATTTTGGATACTTGTGTTGTTATATGATAAAGGAATTATCATATTTGAGGGGGTGGGGAATGAAAATAAAATAAAGGTTCTTGATAAAATATGTCACCACTTATTTGGGTAACTCCTATTGTTTTTCACCAAAGAGCATCCATGGATGGATTTATTCAAAAATGGAGGATTAAATGATTATGTAATGGATTTTGGGAGAATATATTGGCAGTTTTTTTATGATTCAAAGTGTCTTGAGAGGTGTGAGGAATGATAAGAGTGAGTTCCTTTTTATAGCTGAGGTGAGTTAAATTCTAGTAAATAGTAAAAGGTAGGTTCTAATGGGTGATCTCAGTTACCTAATGTGTTTAAAAGAATGATAAATAATGAATTAAATTGAATTTATGGTTGAATAAAATATCTACGAAACAAAAAAAATACATTTTTATAATTTTATTCCCTGGTCTTTAAGTCTTCTCATTTTTACATTTTGGTTCTCATTTAGGTAACTAGTTTTCCAACCAATTTCATTTAATGATTAAGACTAAATAAAGGTGTGTTTTATTAAAAACATATAGATCTAATGAAATATAAATGTTATATATAATTTACAAAATAATAATTTAATGTGTTTTGAAAACTAATTTTAAAATAAGCGTATGTAACATACCAAAAACACATCTTTATCCTAAGCCATGCTAACAATGTTTTTACTATTTAAGGGTCTATATGTTAATTATAAAATATCATTTGGCCCATTAATATACCACATTTTATATTTATTAATACTAAAAAATTATATAGAACATGGTTTTATTTTTATTAATTTTAAATCTTTTAATAGAATATAATTTACAATAAAATAACATTCATTTTATATTTTGACATTATTTATGTAATATAGTTTTAAAATATAAAAAAATTGGATTTAAAATATATTAATTTAAAATCTATGAAACATGATATATTCATCTAAAAAAATAAATTTACACAATTTTTTTTTTAAAATTCACTTTACTTTTACAATTTTTAGCATCATTTATTTTATTTAATTATTAATTAAAAAATCCATACGTTAGAGTTTGTTAAAAATTTATTATTAATAATTCATATCTAAAAATTAATGATAAATTATTATGATAAAATTAAGTCATTTATATTTTAAAAGGAAATTTATAATGGAGAATATTTTATTTTTTATAAATCTCAATGTTTTATAAATGTTATAGGCAAGGAAAGTTATTTTTTTGTCTTTTTCCTTGCTTAACTTATGAAATATAGATATTTTATAGAATAGTATCCCAATAACTCATAAAATTATAAAATTAGTGGATATAGTCTAAATATAGGCATCCAATTAATTTTGGAAAATTTTCTAGGTCATTTTGGCACCAAATTTTCAGGATGAGTCCCTTGTTATGATTAATTTTACCTTAATAATTGTAATTAATTCTAATCACTACAAATAATATTTTTTGTAAAAAAATTATTTAATATTATTAAACTATAAATATAATACTTATTACAACTATTCATGTCTTTTATTCTAAATTAAATTCATAAAATTTGCTAAATTAAATTTAAAGATAATCTTACAAATGTGGAAAGAAAGCAGGGTTTTAAAGTAAAAATATTAAAAAGTTAAATAAGTTTTTATATATAAGTCTAATATAAAAATAATTCCAATGAAGATAATTGTATTAATATATTATTATTGATAAATTGTGACATTAAAATTTAGTTTCAAATA
Source organism: Viscum album (assembly GCA_963277665.1). NCBI lineage: Eukaryota > Viridiplantae > Streptophyta > Magnoliopsida > Santalales > Viscaceae > Viscum > Viscum album. The sequence continues at coordinate 659,933,867 of OY728138.1, forward strand.
GAATTTAATAGTAATAATTATTTAAATAAAAATGCAATTTTTTACTAAAATGGAGTATTTTTCATAGTTTATCAAAAATGAAACTTCAGAGAAAAATAAAAAAATCAAACTAAGATAATTTCAAAATTCAAAATTCAAAAATTATGTTTTTTTTTAAAAATAAAATTTATATAACTTTCAAAATTTAGTTTTGAAAAAGAAACACCATCAAAAGGTGGTAAAACTCGATCTTGAGAGTAACACAATCTAACTCAGTATTTTTTGTTAGGTAAGATTAACATGGTGTTGCATATAACGAAACAAAAACATAGTATTTCCATAGAGAATTAGATATATTCAAAAAAAATTGAAATGAAAATTTAAAAAAAGATTAAGCTAATTTGAAATATATATATTTCAATAAATCTCGTGGTGTTACACATAAAGCCTCTTAAAATGTGCATTGAATCTAGAGAGTAGAGAAACACCCCAAAAAGTGAGCCTCCCAATAGTGTATAAAATATTTCCAAGAACAATGAGCCTAGGGAGCCATGGAACACCCCATCAATGAATCCCCTGAAAGTATCAATGGATGTGAACTATTACTATATTGTCTTACTAAGTACACAAGGCTTACCATGTTCTACATTTTATAAACCATTTCATCATAACCATGCTTTAAAATTCATTTTAATAAATAAATTTTATAATGATTTGAAATCACCCTTTTATTTTACCCAAATAAGGTTAAATCCATAATTTCTCAAAAACCCATTCCTTCACACAAAATTTATTCATGGGAATTAATTTATAAAATAATTCATGAAAATCAGAGCAATATGGTTTATCCAACATAGGCTAGAGACATGACTGCCAACCTCATACTAAGGTTTCACATGACTACAATGGGATCCACCTACATGGAATAATTAAAAAAAATAATGGAGTCCCAATAATCAATCCTCACATATTAGAATAAATTCAAAAAAAAGTAAGTGGAGAGGATAGATCACAACATACCTCAAAGAAATACCACAATATACCATAACCAAATCAAGGGTCAACCTATGAAGGAATTTCATATGATAGTTATAGAAAGGATCAATAATATTATAATAATATATAAAAGAAACTATAAACATAAAACAACATTCATATTATGATCAATCAAAATGAAGAAGAATAAGGATCTCTTACTTAGAGAGATGAAACATAATTACAATGAAGATCAACAGCTAAAAAAATGATTCTGAAGGATTAGAAATCTAAAAAAAATTGGGACAACTCTTAGGTCTCATGAGAGAAGTTATATGTATAATGAAAAATTAATCACCAATATGATTGAATAAAAATATGTAATCCCAGAACATTAACGATGCAAATCCATTTCACGATGTGAATTTCTCAATTAATAAAAGATGCTGAAAAATAAGCCACCTTAGATAAAAAAATCCTAACATCAAACATTTCACTACATGAACCCAAATACCAACAAGAAAAACATTCATTCCTTTAACCAATTCATGACTTCATCCTGGAAACCAATACACAACATGCAACCATTCCTGATCTAAAAATTCATTGTAGGCAGTGAACAACCAAGACAGTGAAGATAGAACAAAAACCATATTGAATGTTCTCCGAACATGGGGAGATTCTCCTAAATCCATTGAAACATTTATACCAAGAATCCATTATTTTCATAAAAAAAATACATCACTGAACTCCAGGTAATTTCACCAACAAAGAATCTCCATCCTCAGAAGCCCTAAAACGCAACCAAAAAATGAGGGAAATGAATAGAGAGATGAGATATACCTAAATAAGAGTTACATGATATTAAAAACCTCCCGCTATAAAACTTCTTTCCCCTAAGAATTCATATAGAAAAATGATTTTTGAAAAGAGGTGAGTTCATTGCTCTCTTGTCAATGACTCATCCTCCAAAGTCTCATGAGAATCCGATTCATGTCACCAAAACACTATGACAAACATAATCAAATTCTTACGCAAGACCTTTTCCTAATATTTAGTGATCTCTAATAGATTTTCCACAATTTTAATTTATGGCTCTAAATCAATTTTCCCCAACTCAAAATGTGTGGGGTATCATGATGGTATTTCCTATGCTAAGATATGTGGAAAACATCATGAATCCCTATCAAATAAACTAGAAATTGAAATCGATAATCGACCATTCCAATATGGTCAATGACCACAAAATATCTAACATATCCAATATACAGCATTTCTTATTTTCTAAGATTATGGTTACCTAATTGAGGAGAAACCTTCATGAAAACAAGGCCAGAAATAGGACACACAAAAGGATGAAACCAATTATCTTCAAAAAATTTCTTCTAACTATGTGCTATAACTAGACACTGGAAGATATCCTAAATCATCTCTGATATCTCATGAATGAGACTCAGACCTACAAGACTGACCTCACCACCGCTTCCCAATAAATAGGTAACCTTCAAGAGTGACCATACAAAGCCTCTAAGGGATGAATTCAAATCTATTGATAACTGTTGTTATAAGAATACTCAACTACTCCTAGATAGTTATCCCATGATCCACAAAAATTCATGACATATGCATAAAGAATATCCTTTATGATATGAATATCATGATTTTCCTGACCGGATTTCTATGGATAGTAAGTTATTCTCAATCAGAAATGAGTTACCATCACCTCTTAGATACTCTTACAGAACTGTAAGATAAATCTAGGATCCCTATCTAAAACAATAGCACAAGGAACCCCTGTAACCTCACAACCTCTTATGTATACAAATTACATAGGTCTTCAACTTTATTGGTGTCCTCGATCAGAATGAAGTGATCCTACATTTTCAACTGATCAATCACCACCTAGATATAGTTCCTCCCATAGGGATTCTATAGTAATCCAAAAACAATGTCCATATAAACCTAGTCCCATATCCATACCGACACCAAAAGAGGCTGGAGAAATCCATAAGGTTTTATATTCTCTATCTTTATCTATTGGAAGGTATAATAGAAATACAAATAATATGAAATGTCATGCTTCATAACCGACCACCAGAATCTCTATCTCATATCATAAAACATATTCATAGTTTCTGGATGAATGAACCATGAAGAACTATGATAATTAATAATACTGAGCTCCTCATAGATTTTGGAATGAAAAAATGATCCTTAAAATAGGTAATACCCTCGAAAGAGAGAGACCAAATAGAAATGTTCTCCCCACCACATAGGGTATCTAGAATTTCCTTGAACTTTTCATCCTCCTATTGATCCTACAAAATATAATCCAAGATTGATTATGATAACTAAACACCAGTCAGAATAATACTTCAAACATTATCTTGACAATTCAAGTGAAAATGAGTGAAGATTTCCATTATGTTCCACTCCTTTGATTCAAAAACAACTTGTGGTGGTACTTTTCTACTAAGAGAATCTATAACAACATTACCCTTCCTTGGGGTGTAGGAAATGTTGAAGTCAAATTTTTAAAGGTATTCCTCCCACCATATCTATCTAAGATTTTTGCCTTTCTAAGAAAATATATAGCTCATACAATTATTGTTAGGAATACCATGAACCTCTCCCCAAAATAATAGTGCCACCAATATTTAAGTGCATTCATAACCACGTCCAAATATTAATCATTAGTGGGGTACTATCCTCAAGTTTTCAAAGTTGATATTTGACCCATGACATTGTTATCCTATATAATAATGTAACCTATAACAACACTAGAATCATAAAAAAATACCACATACCCAATATTGGGCTTAGGTAAGATCGGAATAGGTGCTGATCACATAAGCTATTTTTTATCATCCAAACAAGACTAACACTTTTCATCCCATATAAATTTTACCCCTTTTCCTAGTTATAGTATTATAAGATGACACCACATTAGAAAAAATATTTAAAAAACATTCATTAGTACCAAGAAAGACCAAGGAATCTCCAAATATCAAAGACATTCTGTGGCTCTTCCCATGAAAAGAAAACCATTACCTTCTAAATATCAACTAATAATCCATTATCTAGTTTCATGTTCCCCAATAACATCAATTATTGGATCCAAAAATTTCATTTTGAAACCTTTTCATAAAAATGATGAATCATCATTATTTATTGAACCAAAATCAAATGGTTCTCATGATTAGATCTTGAATTAATCAAAAAATCATCCATGAACAATATAAAAAATGTATAAATATATTCATAGAATATATGGTTCATCAAAGAAATGAAAAATGTATGCGTATTAGTCATACCAAATGACATCAAATGATATTTGTAATGGATATAAATTTTCTGGAATTGTTTCTTTGGTATATTAAACTCTTGAACTCTAAGATGATGATAACCTCAACAATTAACAATATTCAACAACCACTTTTTCCAATTTAACAGATAAAAAAATCATCCACATGGGGAAAATGATACTTATTATTAACCATTTCACAATTAAACTTCTAATAGTCCACACATGTGAACCATATTCCTTCATAAAAAAGAGAATAGGGAAAGCCCATGGTGAAACACTAGAGAGGAAAAAACCTTTCTCCATCAGATCACCTAATTGAATCATGATCTCTTTTAACTATACCAGTACCATATGATATGAGGGTATCAAAATTGGTTGCATGCAGAGAACTATGATCAATTTTAAATTATACCATACTCTATAAAGTAATGCTAGAGAAATCATCTATAAAAATTTTAGGAATGTTATTAAAAATAGAGGGAATATCAACAATAGAATAAAAGTCATTGGGATCAACTTATATAGTACATGACAAACTCCTAAGCTCTAGGTAGAAAGGTCCGACAAAAAAAATGACCTCAGAACCCACACTCCCTGAAACACTTGTGACCCCCCATAAGAAATAATAAACAAAAAAAACAATGATAAAAATCAACCACATCACAATGAGCGATAATCCAATCTAATTGAATGATGAAATAAGAGAGAAATAGAGTGAGAATGAGGAAATATTATTCTAACTCTGCATTAGCTACCAAAAATGAACAAGAATGAATCTGAAAGCCATACTCTTTCTTCTTTACAATAGGTTCCAAAAACTCTATAATAAAATACATGAGTTCTATTTGAAGTTTACGAATACCCAAAAAATGGTTAGATATAAACCAGTGGGAAGCACCTGTATCAAACAAAGAAGTTACTACTAAATATGAAATAATGAGGGAAACTCTCGCTATTGATAGACCCACATCTACCTCCCTAAAAACTCATAAACTATGTTAAGGTTATTGAATCATGAGGCATTTTTCTTGATCCATTTACTATTTATATAATCTTACTAAGTTGTTGTAGCCTTTGGATTCGACGATCCTAGACTATAATGAGTCATAGACATAGCATGACAGAAACACAACAGATGACCGCACAATCCATAACTATTACAAATCTTCATAGGTGTGGAAAAAGAAATTTAGGTGTTCCCAACCATTCCACACTGATATCAGTTCATAGGCACACTACTGGATATAACTGAATATGTAGAGGAGGCCCGCTTCTAAGAACCACCCCCACCACTCTTGTGATGATAATTAAACTTCCTATTCTTCTCATGTATTCAACTGAAGCTGCTATTGGTTGGAATGGAAGGGGTATAATAACCAACCTTGACTCCCATATCAATATCTTCAATCATTCCCCTATCCACTATCTCTTCCAAAGTAAAAAATCTTCATCATAAATTCCTATTACCTGATATCTGATCAAAAACAATATATGTATATGTGAGGGTTTCACTAGTCATTCTTTACTACCTCTAGAAAAAAACAAATTAGCTCCGTGAGTAGATTGATGTATAATGAAACTAAATACTCCATCTTCTACAAGGAGAGGAAGTATAGATACTTCACCATCATCATAGAATTTGGAAAAACATTTGAAATAAGGGAGTCTAGAAACCCTTCCAGTCTAATCCCATGTGTCTATCAACTTGTACCATAGAATCCCACCATCGCATGTTGGGACCCTGAGGTCTGAATGTCTTGTACCTTAAATTAATATTCTCATTGGTATCTAGGAATTAAAATGTTTGATCGATCCTATCTGGCCATTACTATACCTCTTTAGGTTCATTCATACCCTTAAAAGACAGTGGCTTCTCATGTAGGAACACCCACAATTGTTCTCTTTATCCTCCATCTCTTAGATATTCCACAATAATTGTGTTCCAAACATATGGTACATTTTGGTAGATGGCATGAACTATCTGATTTATAGCCTTAATAATATTCTGATCTTTAAGAATATTACCCTGAGGATCATATGTTACACCCTCCTGAGGAACCCGTTGAAGACATCTAGGAGGCATACCACTGCACACCAAGATAGAATAAATGATCAAATGATAATATAATATTAGTTCAAACCTGAAAACCCAAAAAAATAGTAATAATAAAAACAAAAAAAAGGATAACTACATCCCAACATCCAATGGTAACTTGAGTTTCGTCATGGAAAAAGATGGCTAGGAACTCACCAAAACCAACCTCAAGTGTCCTAAAAATCCCATCTTCTATCTACCAACTTCGTAAAAATAAGAAAAAAATCCCCTATGATACCAATTTGTGATGAACCAAACCTAGTTACAAACATAAACTGGTACACAACCCAGGCCATCACATAAATGAAGGGTGTTCCTGATCCCTACCGAATGGAGACTAGCACCCGGTAATCAAAAACAACTAGAGGGAATGATTTCACCCAACCTGAAGAAAAAAACCTGATATATATATACAGATGAATAATAAATAGATTAAGTGTAAAAAATAAATATATGTCATATAAAAAAGGAAACAATAGAAGAAATAAAACTCAAATGTAGCTAAAAATCTCCAAGATAAAAATTTTATAGAAAAGGAAAATGAAAATAGAAACAGATACTCTATTTGATAGCATGGGAAAACTCCCACCATCCCACCTCCGACTTCCCAAATACTGCTGATAGAAACCTCTCTACCAAATTTTGGTTCCTTTACTTTCCCTTCATCAAAAGTATTAACAATGTATACATACCACTGAAGGGGTGCACAAGGTCTGATATAAACATGCTAAGTAAGATCCCACCCATGTGTTCAATATTAGTTATTTGTACAAAAATCCGAACATGCTAAAATTTAAAGAAAGCAAGGCATGATATTCAGTTAAATAGATTTTATATCAAACTAATGGTAATTGTTTCTCCACTTTTTTCATAGTTCCAAATAATCTAAGAAATATTGTTTCAAATAATTTAATATACATCAAAGAATTTATCAAAGCACGTATCAAATATCATATCATATCCAATACACACCAAATTGATAGGGAACATAATTCCTAGAATAAAAATAGACCAGCATCTCTAGGAAATTTATATAAAGACATCTACAATAGCATTCATCTAGCCTCTAGATATATGCATCAAATATAGTGAGAAGAGGAGAACCATAAAATGTGAACCTCCCAAAAGATTATTAAAAGTATCTAGAAAAACCAGCCTAGGTAGTAGAGGAAAACCCCACTTGTGAACACTCTGACAGTATCAATGGATAAGGTCTATTAGTACACCATCCACCTAAGTACCTAGAGCTTCCCATGAGTTAAATTTTCCAAACCATTTAATCAAAACCATGATTTCAAAACCATTTCATAAATCCATTTCACCATGATTTTAAAATAACCTTTTCAATTACCCAAACAATAGAAAAACCATATTTTATCATAAACCCATTTCCACACACAGAATTCTATCATGCCAATTCATTTATAAAAAAATTTATAAAAACTAGATCAATACAATATTTCCAACATAGTCTAAAGATAAAACTATGTACCTTAAACTCATGTTTCACATGCCCACAATAAAATACAACAACATGAAAGAACAAAAAGGAATCAAAAGAGAACCTATAATCATTCCTCGTATCTCAGAATAAATTCAAAAAAATAAATCTTCATTTTAGAGGACAGATCACAACATACCTCAAAGAACGCACACACTAAACCAAAAATAACACAAAGGTCATACTATGAAAGAATATCACACAATATATATTGAAAGAGACAAGAATATTATCATCATAGATCAAATTATACCTAAATGTATCATAATGATAATACCACAATCAACAAAAAAGAAAAAGTTTAATGATATCTTATCTGGAGAGACACACTACAACCGTAACGAATATCAATTACTAAACATAATGATTTGGAATGATCAGAGATCCCCAAAATCACCAGGTGGAGATATTGGGTGTCTAGTGAAAACCTACATATCAAATAAATAATTAATCACCCACACAACACCATAAAAAGTTTTAATCGAAAAAAAATCATGATGTGAAACCATTTCATGACAAGAATTTATAAATTGAAAAAAGAAATTGAAAAACCCATCACCCCAGAATAAATATCTAGACTACAAACATTTCATAATGTGAATACAATTCATAGTGGGTAATCCTTTCACTACTTTAATAATCTCATGAAATATTTCTAGAAACCAATACACAATGTGTGACCATTCATGATGTAAACATTCACTTCATGAATTGAACAATCCATACTCCCTAGAAAGAAACCAAACATTCTTTGGTGTTATCAAAACTCATAGAGAACCAAAAAAACCTTTGAAACATTTTTACTTAGACTCCATTAATTCCAACAAATATAAATCTTGGAACATTAGTTCATTTCCCCAAATAAATGATCTACATCCTTTTAAATTGAAAAACACACCCAAATAAGGAGGGAAATGAATATATATATGAGATATACCTGAAAGAGGGTAATAAATGTTACAAAAAATATTTGTATTTGAACTTATGAAAGGATAATTTTGGAGGGAAAAGTGAACATGGGTATTCAAGATAAGATATCATATGGAGAGAATGGTAAATATTTATAACATCATCAAATTTTAGGCAGAAAAAAATTCATATATATAATTTCCAAGAAAATAATGAGGAAAATAAATATAATATCATCATATAATAGAATAAAACCATCTTGTAAAATCATAGTCAAATTAAAAATAATTATTAAGAAATAAAATAAATTTAGTCAATAAAAACCCATCCTGACATAAATGTAATTTTAATAAAATTCCACTAAATGAAATCTTGAAATGGAAGTTAAATATAAATTCATGGGTATTTAGAGCCAATGAAAATCCTTAACTTTTTTGAATTTTTGGATTTAGTGGGAATATTAAATTATTTTTCAATATTCAAAACCTAATTTTGAGTTTTTTTACAACCCAAAATCGTATTTTTGGATGGGTTTAGAGTCTAGGAGAGTGCCTTCGGTGTTCAAAAGGGTTTCAGGTGTATCAGTGGCCCAAAATCCCAATTTTGGAGTTGCAGGTCAAGGAACGTGGTTTTGGTAAATCATGTGTCATATCTAAGAAAACCATGATGCCCGAATTTGTACTATCCCATGGTTGTAAAACCATGAGGATAAGGGTGTACAATCATTTATAGAGTTCTACAGTTTTATATAGAGATTCTACATGGTTTGTTCAATTTTTGGAAAACTGCACACAAGCCGCATATGTAGTACCACTTAGGAAGTACCTTCACATTATAGCATGAATAGTCATTATATAGTTAGGATGACCATTCTTTCAAATCATTTAGGGTGTGAATCTTTAGCAACAGGTGTGGAATGGCCGTTACATGGTTTCCAAACCATGTAAGCTAATCATGTGGCCTTATTAATGGAGTGAAATTACCTATCTTCCCCTCCATCCTTTTTCTTTCTTCCTCCGTCATTTTCATCTCTTCATCACGCATTGCACATGGAGGTCCTCACATTTCTTCTTCCACTAGGTATTTCTCCCCCTCCTTCATTGAAGCTCTGTTTTGGTCATCATCAGGTGCATTGGAACAGTATCGGTAAGGCTCTCCTCACACTTTCCTCTTATCTTTTTTCATCCTACGTCATAAAATGATAAATTCATGTGATTCATTTTCCCTATTTTTAGGGTATTCAATGGAAACCTAAATTTATTCCCAACCAGTCAGTGTTATAGGATTATATTGGACGTTCCTACATATATGATGCTAAGGTAGGTGGTTAATACCTTTCTTTGTGATTTCATCGATGTTTTTTTGGTGAATCTTTTAGCACACTATTACGTTGACTGAGCGAGAACCTGAAATATAATTTGTTTTTTTAATTAATTAATTGGACATTTTTTTAGGCAACTAAGCATGCCCAAACCATGTATTTTTTCTATGATTCCGATTTAGAGGTCATAGAACACTTGGGCTGTTGGTTCAGGTGTCTTTGTTTAATTTAATTGATTTTTTATTTAAATTTAACTGAAATATATATATAATTGAAATTCTTATGATGCATGATGATAAATGGGATTGTGATGGTCTCGGCTCAAGATATTGAGGGGGCATGAACATCGATATTGAGGTGATGATGGTCATCTGTTTGGGATTGACCCAAACATTTGAGTGATGTATATCATAGTATTGGGCATCATGGATGTCAGTTCGATATGTCAAGGTCGTTAGGTTGAGGAAATGACCCTTAATATTGAATGGGATGGCCATTATACTTGAGTGACATGGTCTTAGGGGAACAAGGTTACCATTATATGTGGTTTATGTTGTATTTTGATGATGTATCTCACCCATGATGGCCAAAATGATGATTAGAGTTGTGTGCACACAAGTTGAAATTTTTACCACTCATGTGGGTAAAGGTCCCCAATAGTTCTGATTAGGTACTTGGTTGGGGTTCATTCCATAGAAATCCATTTGGAAGGTGAGGAGCCTTCAAATGATAGCATTGAGGCTATTAGTTGGGGGATGAGACTCGCTGTATTGAGGTCATTGAACATGGACCAATTTGGGTGGATAAAGATCATCATTGCTTGGGAAGTCGTTCTATGAGATGGAAATTTTTTTATTTGAGAAAATTTTTCACTATGGATTTGGATATTGGGCTTCAAGTTGATGGGTTCTTTCAACCTGGGGTTTGAGAGAACAAGGATCTCTTTCTTGGGCATTCCTTTGGGATGCTAGTGACTTGCTTTTGAACATGAGTTGCTGGTTGGCATGAGGTTATGAGTTAATTATTTAGAGGTGGAGTTTTAGAGATAACCTAGGATATTTGAAATCAGGGGATATCTTGGGACATGGGATAAGGATGTTCTTCTCATCAGTGATTCTAGCATTAAACCAAGTAGGTGACAACTTTATGGATGCTTTTGAGAAAAAATGAATATTTTTCGTTTTATTTAAATTGAAAGAACTGTTGTATTTATTTATATTTACATTATTCCTACTTAAACCCTTATATTGGGTGTGCACACATGGTTGGTATACTACTGACACTCTTTATCTCACCATGCATGGGCCCTTCGGGATGCATGTATACTTTATTCTGCTAAGTTCAAGTAAGGGTTCAGACTCTAGATATTGAACTTAGTTGAGTTGGCATGGATGGATGGGAAAGGACCTTGGGGTTCCTAACTTAGTTGGATCTTTCCTTTTTGGTTTACTTTTCTATTCCAGCATTCTTATATGTATGTAGCTACTTTGTTCATCCATGGGAGACCCCCTTTTTCTGCTTATTGTTCTGTATGACCTGTATTCTATGAATGATCTATTTAATATATGTTAGTGTAATGTTTGAATGTTTATATATTTCCTATGCTAATATTGATAATTAGGCTCCCAAAATTTCTTATTATTGATTCTGATTCTGCCATTGGGGGTCTCGTTCAAGTCTACTAATTCCTTAATTCTATTGCATTCTATAATTTTTCTTAGATCATTATTTTATAATCCCTTGAGGGTATAACCTCCTCACTTATACCTATTTACACCATCATTTCTAGTCAGAAAGTTCTTTTTTGTTTGGGGAGGTGAGCCTAAGCTCAATGGCACCCGGCCTGAAAGCACTATTTAGGTGCCTAATCAAGTTGAGCTCCCTACAAGTTGTATCAGAGGTAGTTCTTTAATGGAATTATTAGTAAGGTTCGGATGGATACTTAGGATATCATGTTTTCATTTTATTTTGTTTTGTTTTTACCATCTAGGTTATTGTATAATGGAGACTAGGTGCTGTCATAACTGGGTTTATAGCTTGGGTTTGGGTTCTTGTAGCCCCATGAATGAGGGATGAACCATGTTAACATGGGTGGTAATTTCTATTCTATTTTGTTTCTTTTAGGGTTGATATGTTTTTCACCGTAAGTGGTGCACTTGCAATGTGAATTTTTTACTTATTGTGATGTGTGATCTTTGGCCTGGTATGACAAAGGAGTTATCTGACCCTTGTCCCCGTATGGTACGGGGTGTTGATTATGTTTTTTATTCATTTTTATACCTTTTTAGGCGCATAGTGTTATTTTTAATTATATATATGCATCTATTCCTCTAATATGAAATTTCTTTTCATGTGTGATATGTGTATGAATCTTAAAATAGAAAGTAGGTATGAATTACATGGGGTGATGTTGTTCACTAGGTTGGGTGATGTGGTCACTTTTTTGAGGTGATAAGATCATTTTGATGGGTGTGGCCTATGGTGAATTTGAAACATGGCTCTATTGAGAGAAGGTGTGCAGGCCATGAGGCCGGGATCTTGAGTGGCATGGTTATGATGGGGAATCCAAAGGGTAGTGAGTTGACATTTACTGTTACTACTTTACCTATATGAGTTATATATATATGTGTGTGTGTGTGTGTGTGTGTGTGTGTGTTTGTGTGTGTTTGTGTGTGTTATCTGGGTTATCAATCATTTTTTGTATTAATAGGGTCTCCACCTAGATAACTCAGATGGAGTGTCAGGCGGTCGATGGCAGGGTGCCGCAGGAGCATGAGCAGGTTGAGACCCATAATGGTCAGGCAGATCATGAGCCGTAGGTACAAGCATAAGTAAATGCTTCAATGTTGGAAGGGGAAGCTTACAAACTTGATATCCTTTGGTTCATGGATTTATGATAATCACGAAGTGATTCTAGTACTTGTGATCGAGGGTATCAAAATGGGAGATCAAGAAGCTTAGCCTTTGATGAGGTATCTTACATGGGAGTTCCAGTTGCAGATCCCACCACTTTTTCTAGGTGAGGGTGGTGCATAGGTAGCTGAGAACTTGATCAAGGGTATATAGATGATTTTTTAGTAGTTAAAGATACGTCTAGGTCAGATGGTGAAACTAGAAAAATACATGAGCAGAGGACCAGCTATGTTCTGGTGGGATGTGCAGGTACATAGAGGAAGACATGAGGGACCAACTTGGAAGGCTTTTGAGGCCAATTTCTGTGATAACTTCTTCCAAGATATTCTTAGGGAAGAGAGATCTTAAAAATTATTGAGCCTTTAGTAAGGCGACATGTCCATCATGAAATATGAAATGACGTTTACTGAATTTTCTATCTTTTCACTCGTTATGGTGAGCAATAACACCTAGAGGGTGGGGTTCTTCTAGGAGGGTTTATGACATTCCATTCGAGTAAAGGTAAAAATATTTAATTTAGCCTCATTCTTAGAGGTTTTGAACCATGTTCTCATAGTCGAGGGAAACTTTATGGATAGGTTATAATCAATACAATCATCAACTTTAGGTTATTTTAGTAGAAACACTTCAGATTGCAGGAAGTGAGACCAAGACAAATTCTAGTAGTCTAGTCCGGACATGGACTCATATAGACCACCTCAAAGTGGGTATTAGATGGTTTTATATTGTTTTAGACTATTAATACATGTCAATACTTAGATTTAGTATCCTATAAAGGATTTCTAAGCATGTAGGTAAGTTGAGAATCTTGAGAGGTTTTGCAGAAAGACTTCTAGGACAACCTGCAGTTAAGAACTAGGGAAGAATCATTTGTCTAAGATCAGACTGGGATTGGTACTAGGTTATGGTAGTCACGCTTAAACATCACATGGAGGTTGTGGCAGAGATAGTGGGACCCAAAAGTGGGGGTTGTGGCTGGTGGTTGGCGTAACACCGTAATGAGGTCAGGCTTTAGGATGTTTGGATTTTGTCCAGGTGCCTTTCATGGAACTGCCAAGGGCTGAGCAGGATGGTGAGACGATGATAGTCAGAGGTACTCCATGGGTGTAGCCATGTTTTCTATTTTATTTGGGAATGTAATTTTTAATATTTTCCATTTTGGATGCATGAGGTACATGGTCTATTTGAACGGACTGAGCATACACTGGTTAGAAGGATGGAACCAGCTCAGGTACTATATAAATATTTATATGAGTTTTGTGGTAGTAGGACTTATATGTGAGCATTGATAGTTGTGTGTTTATTAAAGTGTTTTGGAATTAGGGCATTTATGAGATGATGGTTACGTGAGTTTCATTGGAATTTGGGCATCATTGTGATACGATACTTGATTATGGTGCGAGGCACCCATAATTTTGAACATCTGTTGAGATGTAAGACCTCATTGGTGCCATGTGTTATATGGGCATGAGGTGGGAACCGATGTGGTGAAGGATTTCAGTGGGTTTTAGATAAGTCATGGGAGAACCTGATGAGTTTTATAAGTGATGATACATCACAGGAGGACTTTAATGTTTGGTAATTTCTTGATGGACCATATGTTTAGTATGAGATTTTGGTTTGGATGTGGCTGGGGTAGGTAAATCCTAATATGAGGATCACCCTTAAGGTAGTTGACATGTACCCTTTTGACTTGGGAGGTCCGAGTTATGTTTAACTGTATGGGTATGTTTGGTACATGTTTCCGATGCTTTCGCTGGGGTGCGTACATCTGTCTGTTTTGGAGGGCATACAGTTGTTGCCCCATATTCCCACTTTCCAAAGGCGGGCGGCATCCATCGCCTATTTAGGGATGTTAACACCTTGATCGAAATAGGATGATGATATGTCATTTCCTGCTTATGTGGATCCCTCCTTGGAACTTTTCACCTAGTCCGGGTCTCTCTTATAGATTAAGACTTTGTTCGTGAAACTATTCCCAGTTCCATGTCTTCATGGATGCTTGTTAATTACACTACCTCTGTCAGGAAAGTCCAAGGGGTCTGGTCAGGACGGAAACCTTCAGTCAGGTGAGTAGTCACATTGAACATCACTAGCATGTCTGGACACTAGAACACTGGCACATCTGGGTTTCATCATCTTACGATAGGGCTTCTCGGGTGCACATAATCCTGAGACATCCCATGTTGAATGCAAAAATTATATGCCATAGGCATGTCTCAGAGGTCTTCCTCATCATCCCAAGTTTAACACAGGGAATGCCACGAGTTTAACTTCTAGAGGAGAGGGATCAGACTAATCAATACACTAACGAGAGTGGATCATATGGGTATAACCCCTAGACAGAACATAGAAGTTGAGACTAACACATGGTTAGTTACCTGGTTGCTGTTGGGAGCAGCGAAGAGGCGAATTGGTATGATCTCACTGGGATGTGGCGGCCTGGGTAAGAATCAGGATGGATGATGAAGGGTTGAATAAAGTGGTGGGGAAATGAGACGGAATCATCAAAAATGTGATGGTAGTATTGGGATTGTGCCTCAAATAGACTTACTAGGTATCCCCATCGTATGGAATCAAAGTCCACATAGTTCCGAATGGGGAATGGAATCGGGGTGTCTGCAGAGGACAACGACTCGACGACATACTGGCGCATACACGTGGTTAGCATCCCGAAGTTGGTCTGACTTTATTGGGGAGAACCAGAGATATGGGACCCAGTAAAAGTGACAACAATGGCTTACCATTGATTTCAGAGACAATAGATTACCACTGGATGGGGATTAAGATGGATTACCGCTGGATGGGGGTGACAACATCTTACTGCTGGATGGGATTGAAAATGTATTACCACTAAATAAGAGATATTTTAGTGTCATGTGGGACAAAATAGGTGTACAATTTAACGTCATGCAGAACAGGTTGGACTGAAGTGGAGTGGTCAGGACCAATGGTTGTTGGTATTGAACCTCTAGCAAGATTCCTACATACCTTTCATTGGAAAGGATCAAAGTCCGCGTAGTTTGGGATGGTGTTGGTGAACCGACATGAATGGGTCAGTACCAATTGTTGTTGGGATTGAACCTCGGGGAGGATTCATATGTACCTTTCCTTGGAAAAGATCAAAGACCATGTAGTTCAAGATGGTGGGTTGGTGAACCGATGTGATGGGAGTCGGGACCAATGGGTGTTGGGCTTGAACCTCAGGGAGGCATCCTATGTACCTTTCCTTGAAAAAAATCAAAGTCGGCATAGTTCAGAATGGTTTTGGGCCTTACACTCTAGGGCGTCCGAGAGAGGATTTCATGGTCGATGTTTACTCTAAACCTACGTGAGTCATTCTTGGTGTGAGAAACAAGATACAACAAAGACTTTACAATCATGTCTTGAAAGGTGCATCCATGGGAAGTAGAGTGGGACTTACACGTGGTTAGTGGTCTAAAAAGGAAACAAGGGCTTACACGTTGTTAGTAGCCTAGGGAGATGGTGATTGGGACTTACTCTAGGATGGAGGATCAAGTGGAGACAAAGCCCAATGGGAGAGGGACTTGGCATAGAAGAGAAGAGGGTTCTGGTGCCCATCCCTCCCCCCTTTGGTCATTGGCCAGGAAAAATATAGAAGATGCAAGGATTCTACCACCCACAAGAAAGTCTAGGGGGATTACACCAAGGTGGTTTCCCTTTTACCCATGAAAAGACACCGCTCCAGAAAAGAGAATCGCATTCAATGTGGGTAATATCTCACTCCTGTGGATACGATTAGACGTAGAGAATGTCCATGATGGGGCACCCAACATATGATGCATGGGGTAGGGTCACCATTTAACGTCATGTGCTGAGGAAGATGGTGATTTGAAGTTTAACATCATGTAGCTCGGACGAGGCGAGTTCACTCCGCGCCCCTATGACTTACATAAATGATACCCGCCCGCCCTTGGGGAAGAGAAGGCGTCAGCAATTCCATAGTGTTGTGGTGTCGTGGAGTGACCCAATGAGGGTCCCACGTTATGGTGGATATGTGAATAAGAAATGTCCATTAATGTTCCCATGTGAAGAATCATAAGGCTAATAAATTCAACAGGAATCACCGCCCAGGGGAATTTGAGATCACTTTGTGAAAACCTGGAGTGTCACATGTGAAACGGTGTTCCAGAGCAAAGAGGTTCATAAGTAGAAGCCTCGTGAAGCTCTGGTGCTTCATGTAGTGGAGGGGCTTCGCGAAGGGGTATGATTCACGAAGTGAAGTGGTCTAGCCTAGGCGTAGAGCATAGGTGCACATGGAAGGTACTTCACGAAGTGGAAAGGCTTTCATAGAGCAGTTCTCCATGAAGAAAGGGTTCCCTACGAAGTGTAGCATTGTGAAGCAATGTGCTTCACGAAGCACAGTGACCCTGCCTTAGAATAGGGTGTACATGTGCATGGAGGGTAATTCACAAATCATAAGTTCTCCATGAAGACCTGAGTCCCCTTGGGGATCCCCTTCCGTCGTGAAGGCCCATGGGATCCACAAAGGGCATCCCCCTTCGAGGAGGAGTTGAATTTAAGAAAAGGGAAAGGATCTTCGCGATGCTAAAGTACCTTGAGGAGGTCATGGTTTTAAGATCAGAATTTTCTTCATGATTTTGGAGCTAAGAAGATGAATGTTTTGAGGATCCATCCTTTGGGCTCAAGGGGAGCCTGATATTTATCGGTAAGAGGCACCGCGAAGTAGAGCATGTTGGGCATGAAGACGCATGGAATTTTGTCATAGCGACGGATCCTCCCACCTCCTTGCTCCGTGATGGCTTCACAAACGTCAATCCGATTCATGGAGCCACTCTCCTCCTTACTCCATAGTGGCTTCGCAAATGTTAATTAGGCTTGCAGAGCCTCTATCCTCCTTGCTCCATGGCGGATTCACAGAGGGATATCTTCACAGCGGTCACAGTACGGTGGTGCTCTGCAGGCGATCTTCACGAGGTAGCCCCAATGTCTTTTCATTTTCTTTTCCTCTTCCCAAATTTTGGTGCCACCAAATTCCCCCCATCTGAATTGGATCCAATAAGAAAATGAGGGTCAAAGTATTAGGGTTAATCACGAAAACTCTTTGGTCAATCGCAATAAAGACACCTGAAGGAGGATCTCAAGGCAGAGAGATAACGCGCAGGCTGAGCGCATAATGAAGCTCGCCACGGTCGAACTTTCCTTGAAGTGCAAGGGGTCATCACATATAAATAATAGAGGCTGAACTCTATTTTGTCATATCTCACCTCTGTATTTTGGAAATTAATGATCTCTATTCATGAAGCTCCATGTACTCCACGATTACTCTCCCTGAATTGAGCTTTCTACTTCACGGTGCACAATGAGTCTTTGGCTCCGTGAGAGTGTACTCTGCGGCTTGCCCCTAAAGGTCGGGGCAGGGCTCTACAATCTCTCTATTGGGACCAAGCTCTGCGAATGGACTTTGTGAACGAGCTCCGGAAAAGAGCTTCACCAACTAAAACCAAAAATTTCAAAATTTCAAAAAACAGAATGGCTCACCAAGAGGCAACCAGGGGGTTCCTTGCGGATGCTGGTCAGAGGGAGGAAATGGAAGATAGCTCGGGTATAAGGTAGTTTTTTTGAATCCATTTTGACCATAATTCGCTGGTATAGATATTGTTAGAGATTAATAAGGACTATCCACGGTGTAAGAGGTTGCCTTTGTATGGATTTGGCCTAAAGGATGACATCTTCATCCTTGAATCGAGAAGTGATTATCCAACATATTGGTTTAGGAGAACGTCGTGCCGGCTCCAATGGTTCAGGGTGGTTGATGGCCATGCCCGGGAGGACTTCATGCCTGTCATCGCTGACTGTCTAAACAATCAGGTGAAAAATGTTGACGGGAAGGAGATACAACTAGAGACATCTCCCTTGTTGTACGACACTATTTTTAAGGAAATATTGGGGAACCCAGAGAAGGGGTGGTTCGACGAGTGGTATATATGCCAGGGAAACAACTTCATAGACGACTGGGCCTGGGCCTACTGGGTAGGTTCCTTGTGTGAAGAGTTTGGGGCAGATCTGAGGAGAGTGGGCCTGTATGAGGTGGCTTGGGCCTCCCAATTCCATATTAATTATCCTAAATAGTTGATGTCGGAGTTGCTGAGCAGATGTTCATCGATGATCAATATCTTCCATTTTCACCATGGAGAGGTCATCATCAGTTAATGGGACCTGCATCATATATCTGGGGGTCCCAATACTGGGGGAGATGTATGATGAGTTCCTCCATGGTATGGGTGCATGGAAAAATCTGGAGTAGATGCCACTACTGGCGATGGAATTGATGTACCTAGTGATGGATGAGTACAAGAAGTCGGTGAGGGACACCCATTTCAAACAGTGGTTCAAGTAGTTCTTGAAATTCTCAGAAAATAGGCAGTTCCCTGTGAGGCCTCGAACTTTCCTGAAGGGGGGGGCAACGAGGCAAGGAGCACTCTTACTGGCAGCTCATGAAGGATAGAAAACAGATGATGTGTGGATTCGAATTTAGTACTGAGAAGCAACCAGTAGTCAGGTTGGATGCATTCATTCTAACACTCATTTGTGGTTGGATACTACTAGTGACAGACATGAAGATGGGCATGCGACTGAGCACGTTTATCATGGCGTCCATGTTGGCGATTTGGGTACAATTCAACCTTGGGATCCTGATGCTCACTAAGCTATACAAGATGACGTGTAATATCAGTGAGGGGAAGAGGACACAAAGAATATGTGAGCCATTCCACCTCTTGTATAGGTGGATAATGGTGCATGTCAGGGTGATCTATGTATATATGAACCCCAAATCCCCTCTAGGATCAAATTTTTGCCCATCCATTCAAAATACAATGGGGAGATTTCTGATCAAGCTGACCGTGCATGTGGTACTGAACCGAGTCAGGAAGGCAGACACATTCAATTTTCACCCGTTCCCATTACCAATAGGTGTGTTCACTGATGATGACCAAAGAATGGAAGAGCATCAGTCCTACCTCCTGGCCCTTCGGGGAGGAGTCGTGGTGGCATGGGTGGACCACGAGTCCATTTGTGAGTCGTACAACCTCCATCGATTCTCAAGGTAGTTTTAGTGTATGTAGCATTTTCCCCATGGGTCTATTTGAGGGTGTGCCATGAGGATCATCCGTGTGTAATGAGGCCGATGTGGCTCATCTCCACACGGGAGGATTAGAATATGCGGAACGAGATTCCTCCGCCCACAACCATCTTCGGGCTGGTGAAGGAGTATGCCAAGAGCTGGGAGGTGGCCTACCATGGGGCGATGATGAAGCAACCAGCCATTCGGTACAGCAATGTGGTGCCTCCCCAAATTCGAGGTTGGGGCTGAAAGGCAGTGAGGAAGTCTCATTATGGCGAAGCATCAGGGGCGTCTAGGCCCACACCAGTCGAAGGGGAGGTAGTAGAAGATCCAGTGGTGATAGTAGACCCGACGATCCCAGAGGAGCAGATTCATCAAGATGGGAGGCCACCAAGGGGATTCCACAGGATATCCACCCAGGATCCAGGGAAGCGGTTTCACCATATATACATGCCGAAGAATGCTGTCTTCCTAGAAGTTTGGGACATATGGGATGTCAACCAGAAATTCCTCAACCTATACAAGATGTGGCATCATCAGGTAAATGCATTGTTAGATCAAACAGACCCTCCCAAATTATCAACTGTGGAATTGATGGAGCACTTCCCTATGCTGGAAGAATCGGACAAATCCTCCTTGGGGGAGGAGGACAGAAGAGGGAGACCTTTAGAGGAGGGTGAAGACAGTGATTTAGACCAAGAACTTAAAGATTTTGTAGAGGATCTCAAGGTAAAACCCTAAGCCCTTTCCCCGGTATCCGCTTCCAAGTTACTTTGGACTCCTCATTAATATTTCAAATGTGTAGAAGTTCCTCATATGTAGAACACATTCTCTACCCACAGTAGACACAGATATAGGGCCTTCCGGATCTATGACGGCGACTATTGTGATTACCACGTCTAGAGGGTCTAGGACACACAAGGTGGTTCTTTCAGAGTTTTCAAACTTCCCGACAATATACAGAGGCCACTACTTGGGGTCCCAATGGCAACAACCTAGGAACGAGACAGACTATTTGATCTCAGTAAAAACAATTTATGGAATTCATGAATTCCACCCATTGATCAAGTTAACTCACGTCTATGCACTTTTTTTGTATGCACAGATCATAAAATGGTGGGGGATACCTTAGAAAGGTTCGTCGGAGTTTTTGGCGGTGCATTTCCCTGGGGAATGCTAGTGGTCATAGAATTGGGCTCTCAAACTGACCAAGTTGTAGCGCTCCCAATCACTGGTTAGACCATAAGAAGGAAATAGCGTGATATCATTGAGGTGGGATCTGACGGTGAAGATCGATCGGATAGCACGGGTCCTAACATACCCGATCAAACATCGCACATAGACCCTGCTGATGAGTTCTTGGGGGTGTTCCCCACGTATGAGCTCGCCGACCCTACGGATCCGGATGAGACAACCTTTGATGAGGATGAAAGAAAAATCATCCATTGCTGGTCATGGAAGCTGATTACGAACTTTATTGATGAAACCCCTCAAGGAAAATGGATAGACTAGATGGGGAGGCCTCAGTCTCGGTTGTGTAAACTATGTGTCGGGGGAGTGGATACTCAACTTCCTCACATGCTTTTCCATGATATCATGGCGGAGAAGATCTGAGAATATGAACATGGCCTTGGTGTGGGTTGGTAGTAGAGAAAAGAGGTGAACATCAAGAGGCTCCAGGAGGATGAAAATGAGATTCAATGGATGCACATTCGGGAAAATGAGCATTTATATTTCATCACCGTGAAATCAGAGCTCATATCGCGGCTGAAGGCCCAGCTGGAAGAGGCCAAGGAGAAAATTAAGCAAGCCATCATAGTGATGGATATCATTCGGAGTGACGAATAGTGGGCCCAAATTATGGCTAACGAACTGTGCCCCATTGCTTCCAGGGAGGAGCAGGAACTGAACAGGAGAAAATGAATAATGGACCCTACAATCCAGAGGGTGGTGGTGCTACAATGCTCTTTTTATGGGGTCAACCCGTACATGGGAGGGGTCGATCCTCAGGTACTGTGATGCATGTAACTTTTGGACACACTTTCATGCTTTTTTATTTATTCTAGATGCATGAATGAGTTCTGTTATTCATTTTTGGTCTATTTCATTTCTGTTACATTTATGGAAAATTCATCGATCAATCCCTATGCTCACGTGGGTTGGGCCCGATGCGAGAAATAATGGATGACCACCATGTCATTCCATCCGAATATAAGAGTTAAAACCAAGATTCAAGCATCTGGGGATTGAATAACCAATCTGGATTTCTAGGACAAAAGGGAGAGGCCTGACCGGAGAACAAAGATCTCAGAACAATCGACGTGGCATATTCTCAATGTGCTCTAGTGCATGAGCAAGGTAATGCCATAGACGTTTGGAATTAATGCGGACATATGGGAGTGGAAAGTGTGAATCACAATACCAAAGACTCAGAACATTGTAGGGATGTCATGAAAATGAAGGATAACTATTGATCGTGTTTGAAACATAGTATCCTTATTGCATTAGCCTAAAATGGGGATAACAAATGAGGGCCGATCGCTGACCATATTCGAAACATGGGGCCTGACTCAAAAAATCATCCATTAGTCTTCCGGAATGTTATCCCAAGATAGTAGGCGAGCCATGGGCCGAGCATCCATACTATTAGGGGGTTCCTTTAGACATGAAAGAAGATAAATGTCCAAATAAAGGGAACATAAAACATGGAGGGTGGAGTGATGGGTAGTTCGAATGGAGTCCAACACACCTGAAATTACACCACTGTGGTGTAAACACATTAGGTGGGCGTATCTATCTTATTAGGGATAAAAATTACTTCCCAAAAAGATCTCTCTAGTAAGGACCTGTAATTTTCTTTAGCTTTATGTCAGACAAATGAGGATGATAGACATGTAGTTTATCATCGTACGGTGAGGACGATACACATAGTTTTAAGGTCCTACTACTTAGAACAAAATCGGGGATGGGAGGACAGAATGTTTAATAACCCTTGGGCTGGGCCCGAGGTAGAATGTCTAGTCATCACTACATATCCCATGAGGATGAGAATCAAGCCATACATAGTTCTGGAAGAACATCGTGGACAGAGACCAATGCTGGTAGAGATAATTCTCTCTAGTGAGGAAATTGATGCATCCCAATATTAACATGGGGCATCCTAAACTTGTTTAGGGTAGAACTGTAGTTTAATGTCATGGGTTAAGGACATATGGACTCATTCAGCATAACATCATACGATAAGATGGGGAGTGAAAGGGAAGATCCCAGTAAGGGATAACGTGATGTGGTATCCAAAAACATGACGTCAATGAGCACGTAAGAAGTACATGACACACAACGTATCCCTGGATGATATTTTTTCAAGTCGAGGGACCAAAAGTGAATGTTAGGTTGGGCCCGAAGTAAAGTAGTCGGGCTTTCCGACGTACCCCATTAGGATGGGAATCAAGCTGCATGTATTTCTGAGAGCACAATTTAATGACATGCAGGATGATGAAAGACATATGTGACATGGATGCACCAGTACACGTCCAACCAAAATTACTAAGTCCATGTGAGTCACGCTCGATGTGGGAAAAAATGAGTAGTGATGGGACTTTCCTAGTACTGGTAGGCACACATTAGGGGTAGTGGGATTCTAGGTGAGTGACATCCCCATAATGCTAACCCACCTACTTAACGTACCAAGATGCGTAAAGGGGTAAACCCAAGTATGTTGTAATTCCACTTAAACATAAGGAAGTGGAAAAATGTGAATCATGATGCTCGAGATCTGGACCACAATAATGGTGGTGTGATGATAGGGGATAACTATTGACCATTTTCGAAACACAGTATCTATATCGGGTTAGCCTATAATGGGGACAGACAAATGAAGGTCGACCATTGACCATGTTCGAAACATGACACCTATCACAAATGTCATCTGAGGTCCTCTGGGACATTGGTGAAAGATGGTAGGTAAGCTAATGTGGCCTGAGACAAAGATGTAAAGGGGGTCCCTTTAGATGTGGAAGAGGATGAAGATCCAAATAACGTGCTCACGTAACTTGGACATGGAATTAGAGGAATGTCCCAATTAAACTTCCACACATCAGGCTCTTTGTCACAAAACATCTTAGTATGAAAATAAGACCTATCAGATAGAGGGATTCGAGTCCCTTTCCAAGAAAAAGGGTCCGGGGGTTGCACGCTTCCAGCTTAAGGTCGTAGGATGGGCCATTAAAGGGAAATTGATTTAATGGACTCTACGTAGGGTGGTGACATATCCAAACCCAATACGTAGTTCTCTAATGAGATCTTAGTTTAGGTTCATATAACTCAGACCTGATTGGGAAAAGATAGGGGAGGCACATGGTGCAGCTATTTCAAAACCTGACATGAATGAGAATCTAAGAGGTACTCACCACACTACATGTTCCCAAAAGAGTTCAGGCCAAGTGGATAAATAGAGGGGGAAGGATTTTAGATTCCTGGGTCTGAACCTACAGAAGGAATGTCTGGGCATTCCTACGTATCCCATGAGGATGGGAATCATGCCATACATTGTTCTGCAAGATTTCGTGCAGTTTAACATCTTGTAGAAAGGACACTGAGTGGTCTTAGCTTATCGTCATAGATCTAAAACCATAGATGGAAATGGAGGAGGGAGACATTTGGTGAAGTAATTACTAAACCTGACATAAATGAGGATAGTAGGAGTCTATATCACTACAATGTGCTCCCTGGGAATCTTCTATGTCAGGGGACCAAAAGTGAAAGTTATGATGAGCCTGAGGCGAAGTGCTCGAGCATTCTTACGTACCCCATGAAAATGGGAATCAAGTCAAACATAGTTCTGAATGTGGCATGGAAAGATACCAGTGCTAGGTATAATAGGGTCGTGCGGGTCAGGACTCCGCACGAAAAGAAGCTACATTTGATAGATCTTATTTGTCCTTAAGGATGAATGTGTGTTTTTTTGTTGAAGTGTTGGACCTAGTATGGAGAGTCTAGGCATCACCACAAGAATAAAGTTGTATATAGGAATTGAAAAATAGTATAGTGGGTGACCGATACCAAACAAGATGTCCTCTCGAATGAGGGAACCATAATGCAGTGTCGTTTTTCATCGTGCGACCAAGACGATAATTCCACAGTTTAAGGTCATGTGGTAGGAACAAACAGGAATTTTAATGTCATGCAGTACAAAAAACATAGTTGAATGTCATGTGGGACTAGGAATCATAGTTTAAATTCATATAGATCAGACATATACAGGAGGAACGAGGTTCAATAGGGGATGTGCATGCTATGATAAAGCATAGCCAACATGATGGAGGATGAGGACCACATCACACCATGCGTGATTCCAGGAAAAAATCTCAGGCCAAGGGGCCCGAAAAGGTTAGAAAATATGAAGTATGAGAGACCATCCCTCATAAGGTAAGTACATAGTTCATCTCTTGAAAACCCAACGTGAATGAGGGAATAATCCCACACATGCCACACCACCCAATCCCATAAGATTTAGGGCCTAAAAGGCTTAACAGAAGTGATAATTAGTGAAATTTGAGTTGGTCCCAAAGATGAGATGTTTGGGAATTCTTACATATCCCATGAGAATGGGAATCAATCTATAAGTAGTTCTAAGGAGAGTACATATATGGTGATCTTAGTTTAAGGTCTTAGAGCTCGGACCATGAAGAAGTGAAACTCTTCCATGTGGGAACATACCTCGATCTGATCCCTAATCCCATGTGGGTCAAAATCGGTATGGGAAACAAGGGAAGAAGAGGTCATTGCAACACATGGGATACACATAATGGGGATGTCGGTGAGGAGCCCTAAATGAAGCATTGCCGCCAGTTCGTCCTCCTAATGTGAAAATGTGAACTAAGGGATAGTACCAAGAGTCTCGAAATTTCTCTTGGAGATGATGGGGGAGAATTATGTGAATCATGCAACCAACATTTAAGGATTGATGGGATTGGTGTGACAATAGATGATAACTGCTAACCGTGTATGAATCACAGAATCCATATCATGTGACCTGAAATGGGAACAACAAATGAGTGTCAACCACAGAACATATTCACAATGAGGGACTTGTATCAATTTTATGTGTGAGATCCTCGAGGAATTTGGATCGTAATGGTAGGAGAACCCTTAGGCCGGGCATCCATGCCATTTGGGGGTCCCTTAGGATGTGAAAGATAATTAAATCCCAAATGAAGGGGAAAATGAAGCCTAAAAAATGGGAGAAAGCATGTCCAGGTAGAATCTGACACTCCAGGTTCTGAACTAGAGTACTCTTTGGCACATTAGCGAATCACTAAAGAGGGTTGCGGGACCCAAATTAGAAGCAGGTGACTCGAAAAGATGAGTGTAGGGAAAGGTAGAAAAGGTTTATCATGAGAGAGTGTTACATGGCATGGTTTTTACAAACCTGATGTGAATGGGGACACAATCCCATACAACACTATGTACCCCTCCCCTAGAAGGACTCAGGTTGTGGGACCAGAATGATAAGGATATTCTTAAGGGATGGGGATAGACCTGTTGAATTAGATGTTTAAGCAGTCCTACGTATCCCATAATGATAGGAATCAAAACACATGTAGTTCTGAGGAATAATGTTGTGTAGTTTATCGTCATGCAGCAATGACACAAATAGGGGCATGGCACCCCAATGAGGAATGTGTACGACACGACAAGTAGCCTAAGGTGAATTATGGTATAAGATCATACCATATCATAAAATCCTAAATGAATACTTGGTCCAAGAGGTAGGAAAGGTTGAGGGACCTAAAATAAGAAGTCCCAATCAATTCGCAGTTTAACGTCTTGCGGTAAGGATGATGGTGCTCTTAGTTTAAGGTCATAGGGATTGGACCTTAGATGCCATGTTTAATTTCATATGAATGGGACAGCTAAGTGGAGAGGGTGAATCATCATTCCTTTGGAAGACCATGAAACAAAAACAATGGGAGAGGATAACTATTGACCCTATTCACCACACAATATCTGTATTTATGTGACCATAGGTCGGGGGAAATCAATTGAGAATCGACCATTGACCACATTCGCTACACTGGACTTGTATCAATTTGTCACTCGAAATCCTCAAGGATGTTGGTCCGAAATGTTAGGAGAGCCCTTATTCTAAATATCTACGTTGTTTGGGGGTCCTTTTATATATAGAAGATGATGGAAACCCAAGTGATGGGGCACAAAAAGCATGGTAGGGACTATGCTCATGGAAATGATGATAAATGAAGGAGGGATGTCTCAAGTGGATATGTGTGGCGTGGAAAAAATAGTCTTACATGAATGAGGATATGAGTCCATACCACACCACACAATCCTAGATGAGAACATGGGCGAGGGGGCCAAAAGGGTCGAGGGACCTGAGGATGGGAGTCTTGGATAACTGTATCCATATGATCCCTAATGCGGGTATTTCTCTACCATAACTCTTAATCCCATGTGATCAATTCTCGGTGTGGGAAACAAGGAGTAGGACCGGGATCTACCCAGCATACAGGGCTACAATAGCTGAGCTCAGAATCCTACTTGAGGAATACTGAAGCGTGAAGAGACAGTAGAGAAGAATGAACCACTAAAATCAATATTTGGGACATATGTGGGTGGTGACAATGATAAAGGATAGTTATTGATTAGGTTTTCAACACAACATCTATATCGTGTGACTGGAAATGGGAACAACCAATGACCATTGAATTCCGACCATATTCTCATTTTTGTTTGAGGTCCTTGAGAGCGTTGGTCTGGAATTATAGGATAGACCTTATGTAATGTATCCGTACCATTTGGGGTCCTTTTTTTATGTGAAATATGACAAAGTCCCAAGTACAGGGAGTGTGTGGTGCATAAATATGCTCGTGCAATTTAACATCAATCAGGACGGTAAAAGAAGTGGAGATCTCTAGGGAAGGGGATATATAGTGCGGTCATGATGGATTAATCATAATGGAGAGCATAAGCTGGAACCACAACATGTTTTCCTACTTGAGGAGAAATTTTGAAGTTGGGGTTGGGATAATAGAAAAAATGTATGGGTAGTCCTTCGTATCCCATGAGGATGGGAATCAATCCATACGTAGTTCTGAAAGGTCCATGAAGTTTAACGTCATGCGGTAAAGACGTGGGAGGATAGAATAATGGGGATGGGAACATGGCACGACCTGCATATTCTTGACATGAGTGGGGCCAAAGAGACCTAAACGACACCATTTTGGATCCTCCAAGATAACTATACCTACGGGGGTATTCGAACAGGAGGAGCGTGGGGTTGGAATTAGGATGAGGCGTCCAAGCGTTCCTACGTATCCTGTAAAGATGGGAATCAAGACATAAGCAGTTCTTGAAGATTTATTTTAACAAATTTTAGGATGAGACAATTTAAGTTCATGCAGGACCATATAGTTTAGGGTCGTACCGGACCATAATGTAGTTTAGGGTCATGAAGGGCCATATATTTTAAGGTCATGAGGGACCATAATGCTCAGGAAAAGTATTTCTTGACAAACATGGAATTGGTGAGAGGAGTTATATGCTCACCATCCATGGTAACCAAGGAATATGCATCATTGGAGTAAACCATGTGAATGATGTAAGGCCCTTCCCATTTGGGTTCCATCTTGGGTGGTTTCCTACCAGGTATCATTGGTGTTCTTAGGGCCAACACCATTTCACCTTGCAAGAAAGAGCGGAGGAGAAATTTCTTGTTGAAAGCTCTTGCTATCTTGTTCTGATACCTTTCTAGATTGTGCAGGGCATGAAGCATGTTCTTGTCAAGCACTTCTAACTCATACAAATGGATTTCAGCTACTTTGTCTGGCTCTTGTTAACCATAGACAGATGTGTGCAATGAAGGAAACTGAATCTCGATGGTCAGGATGGCCTTTGTTCTGTACACCAGGGAATATGGTGTCACCTGGGTGGAATTACGAGCCATCATCTAATAACCCCAGAAGGCATTGGGGATATTTTCCAACAAACTCTTCTTTTTATGACCAACCATTTTTTGCAGAATGTTAGATATGGTTTTGTTGAATGTATCGATCTGTCCATTTACTTGTGCATGATAAAAAAAGGTATGGTTAGAATGGATATTCTACTTAGAGTTCAATTTCATTAGCTCAGTTTCCCAGAATTTCGTGACGTTATCAGTGAGGACGAGATGAGGGACTCAAAATCAGTAGATAATGTTGGAGCTCACAAAGTTAAGGATGGAATGGGCCTTTACCTCCTTGATAAGGACTACCTCTTACCATTTATAGATGAATTCCATAGTTTTCAGGATGAACCGGCATTGTCAATCCATTGCCGGTGGATATGGTCACACTATATCGAATCCCTAGACCGCATAGGGACAAGATTACTTGTTTGTGTGGAGAGTCTCTAGCATCCGATGCATAAATTTGGCATGAATTTGGAACGCATGGCACATTTTGGTGAACTAGATGCATTCATGGATCATGGTTGGACAAAAATACCCCAGTCTCTGGATCTGGTGAGATTGTTTCGTCCCATTATGATGAGCACCATAGGAACCGACATGAACCTCCTACATGAATTGGGGAATCTCAACTCCTTGAATGCAATAGAGGAGAACCCCATCAAACCCATGCTTGTAGAGGATCTTTTCATGACCAGGACCATCCTAGAGGGAAAACTGTAATGTGCGACGTCCGATTCTCTCTTGATTGGACTGATCCACTAGGAGATTACCATTTTTAAGATACTTGACAAATGAGGTTCTCTAGTCAGGAGTCACCTCTATCACCGCATCTGGGGAACCTAGAGGTCCTAACGTGGATGCGCCAGTGGTAAGGTGGCTTACCTATGGGCTATCATCATCATCTAGAGTGACGGAAGAAATGAATCTCTTGTATGCCACATGGATAATCAGATCATCCTGTTCGGGCTCTACAAGTGTTGCATCTAGGCTGGCCAGGTAATCCGCTCAACCATTATGAGATCAAGGGACATGAGTAACTTCTTGAATGGATGGGAACTGGGCCATTAGATGGAGAGTGCATAGTAAAAATGGTACGAGCTCTGTCTTTCTAACGACATAGTCATCATTGATCTGCTTGATAACTAGTTTGAAGTCCCCTTTCACATGGAAATGGGGAACATCAATCTCGAGGGACAACTTGAAGCCAGTAATGAGATCTTGATACCCTAATACTATGCCTCATTGTTGGTGCAGCCCTCTGAAAACATGAATGAATATAGAATAACATCTTGTGTTGGGGTAATGAAGATGACTCCCATGAATACTCTATTGAGCATGGGGTCATTGAGCCTTCTATTGGTGGGGCTCTGGGAAGCACCATGAAAGTGAATTTTCTAGAATGGAATGTCTTGGTCTACCGAGAGTATTGCCTCATCAGGAAAATCAAGGTCCAAAGACGGGTCCACAGGATATGGGTGAGAAGCAAGGAAGTCTTCTAATGATTTCGACTTAATAGCCTTCTAAGGGTCAAACCTAATGTCGAACAGCTGAAGGATTACTCCCCACTGAGCTGTACATCTTGTAAACATGGGACAGTTCAATATGTACATCAGAAAATCTCCCTAGGACACCAAATATACCTCATGGTGCTGTATGTAATGTCACAATTTCTATACTGTGAATACTATTATGAGGAAGCTCTTCTCGATAGGGGAGTATCTGGTCTCTGCATCAATGAGAATGCGACTGAGATAGTAGAGAATGTTCTCTATCCCCTAGTTGTTCTTCTGGGCCATAAGTGCACTAAGAGACTATTCCATGGTGGCCACATAAAGGACCAGCGGCTTTCTGAAGACAGGTGGAATTAAGACTGGAGAATGAAGCAGGTACTGTTCGATTTCCTCGAAGGTAGTCTGACATTCTTCATCCCACTGGTAGACAGTTCCCTTCTTCATGGGATGGGAAAAGGGATTACACTTGCCCGCCAAATTTGAAATGAATCATCATATGTAGGCCAAGTGGCATTTTAAACCTCAAAACTCCCTGAGGTTGCTCAGAAGAGACATCTCACTAATGGCCTTGATCTTCACTAGGTCGATCTTGATTCCCTTGTATCTGAAAATGATGCCAAGAAACTTTCTAGAGGTGACCTTGATGGAGAACTTCAATAATTTCATCTTGACTTGGTGGGGATGAAGGAACCTGAACACTTTCTCAAGGTCTTTTAGATGGTTCAGACACTGGTGAGATTTGACCAACCGATCATCCCAATATCATTCCACCAATTTCTTGAGGATTGGATTAAATATATTATGCATGGCACGCTAATAGGTGGTACTTGTATTCTTTATACCATAGGGCATGAATTGGTAACAAAAAGTACCTTGTTGTTCCCTTATGGCCATAGACTCCTCATCCTTAGGATCCATTCAAATCTGGTTATATCGGGAGTACCCATCCATGAAAGAGAAGCCTTGGAACCCAGCCATAGCATCGATCAACAATTATATCATAGGAAGAAGAATATCATACTGCAGACACTGATGTTTGAGATATCGGAAGTTGATGAAAACTTTGATATGTTCGTTCTTCTTCCTGACTGGCACAATGTTGGATAGCCATTTGGGGTACTGTAAATCCTAAAAAAAATTATCTCTGATGATATTATCAACATCTTCCTCAACCATGGCACCATGAGAAGGGTAAATCTTTCTAGGAGGCTGCTGAAACCCACAGTGATTTGTTGGGAGACCGAGGCGATGGATGGATACCTGATGATCTCGTCCTTGCATCTCATCATATCTCCTAGAAAATACATTATGGTTTTGTTTGAGGAAGTCCACATATGGATATTTCTTCTCTAGGGTCATAGTAGCACTGATTAATGTGGGTTTTGGGTCTCGCTCGCTACCGAGATTCACCTGTACCAATTCATTGACCGTGGAGGAGACGCCCTCTTCAAAGGATGGAGGAGGATCCTCTAAATATTATTATTCACTTATGGATGTGTGATCCTTGGTGGGAGGAATTTACTATGAGTTGATAAATTCTGATGGGAGGCTAGTACCAGCCTAAGCGGCACTGGACACCACATTGGGGAACCCCTGTGCTGTCGAAACCATTGTGATGAAGGTTGTTGATCCGATCCCATCTGGTCTTTGGCCCAAGGGGATACGCTTGATGATATCGAAGTAGTAGTGGCACATCTTCCTGATAAGGTTAATCCTAGCCCTGAAAAAAAATAAATTATGACATATTTTTGTTGCCATGGGGAGGAAATACTGATACCTTATAGGCGTAGGAGGATCCGGGATCACCCGATCCTGATTCGTGTAGGAGTATGAGGTGATCTTCCAGCGTCACATATACTTGGGAATGTTCTCCCCCCTCATTCCAGAAACAATGAAGCATTTCCCCATGTTCAGTGTTGTATCCTCCAATCGGGGGATTGGAAAGATATAGACATCATCTAGATCTAGGCGGGTCATAGCCCTGGCATTCTCAACCTTGTTAGCCAGAATCTGCTTGCCTTTACTATTGAAATTTTTGGCATCCAGATAGCGGGATTCAAAAGAGGCAAAAGGATATGTGTTGTCTTGAATCATGCTCACTCAGTCATTAAAAGAGTACTTGAGGCACTGGTGATACGATGAAGAAACCGCTGCATGCAGGTAGAGCCATGGCCTGCCCATCAAAGCGTTGTAGGTGGTGTCCTGTGAGACAACCATGAACTCAGTTCTATCAACTAGGAAACCGAACTGGGCCTTCAAGAGGATCTTCCTGAATGGTGTCTATTCTGTCCTATCATAAACTTGGAATTTCATGTCATAGGGACTCAGATCATCCTCGGACAACTCTAGTTTTCACAGTGTCTGAGTCGGGATTATGTTGATCTCAGAGACCGTTTCTACAAGATAGAAATGGACCTCCATGCCATTAAACTGGCCGAGGATGTATAGTGGGTGAATATGCTCCAATATGGGGGAGACTTCATATTCTCTAGAGAATGGTATGATGGATTAGAATTCAGCATGATCTACTGCCTCAGTATGTAAGGCTTATGCGGCTGCTACCTCTGTCTCAAACAAGAGGGGGATTCTTAAAGCCTCAGCAAGCACTTCACGCTTGTCTACCGATAGGTGAAGGGCCTCAAGGATGGAGATACCTGTTGGAATGATGGAGTGATGTTTGAGGACATCATACTTCCATGCCAGGAATGAGCTTATGCTTATAGGAGGTCGCTCTATGACAGGAGGTATGGTGGGCCCTACCGATTGAACTGGTGACTGACTGGGGCTGAGAATGTCCTACAGCTCACTAGTCGAAGCCTGTGGAGTGAGTACCAAATGAGTTCTCGATGACTGAGACTGATCTGTAGCAGGTAATGGATGATCATTATGTGGTTGAGGTGGATCTTCCAAATCCAAATACATGAACGGTGGTGTAGGCGGACCTGATGACACCATATGGGTAGGATGTGCGTGCTAAGCATTGCGCTGGGCCTACTGCCTGGTTTCGGTAATATGAACAAGCTGGCTGGAAGTACTGACCGAGGCACTCTGACGACCCATATAGCCACGACTCTGCCAATGCTAGCGATAGCTGGGGATATTGGGAGGACTTTCTTGGCACTCCTCATTATTAGGAATCATGTAGGGGTTTACCAACTCTATGGTATTAACTGAGACATACCCTTGACCATCACTTGAATATTCATCCACTACTGGGATGATCCTGGGAGGAATCGCCATCTCCGGTAGCATGAAATCGCCAAGAGTATGATATGACGACGATATTGGTGGGGGACTTTGTTTTCCCATGGTCCATCGGTGTTTTCTCTTTTGAGAAGGGGAAAACATATATCAAGATTCAGAAGTAGTAGCAGTGGATGGTGCATCGTCTTCTAAAGGTTCATAATGATTCAGGTGTGCATGGATAATACCATGGGAACGAGTGATTGTCTTACTCACTATCCAGTCATCATACTTCTGGGACCTATATAGTTTAAAACCTGATGCCACTCGCCTTAGTTGTCACTGCTACTGTCTGGCTTCACGAAGACACATGCCACTTGTGCCAGATTTGGGCCTAATTGGACAATGTTGTCATCCACTAGGTCTTGAACCCAGTCTTTAAACACATAGTAATATTTAGGTAGTGTCCTAGGATTCGGTGATAGGGGTATTAATTAGTGAGATCGGTGAGGTTCACCTCTTATAGCCTCATGTATTCAGGAAAATGACTAATCCCCTATTCCAGGGTACTTCAGAAATGTTTGGGGACCTAAGCCTCGTTGAATGAGAAGTTATAGTTTCTCCTATTTTGAAAGTGGGATCTGGGGGTCGGGCCCTGACGAGGGGCTGGAGGAGCTTATTTAGGAGGCAAAGCCTAGTTATCTCACCTGGGTGGTGGTGGTGCATTGCGCAGGGGCACCTGCCGATTCAAAGGTTGGTGTTGTTGGGCTGGAGTCTATGCATGAGGTAGAGGGCCCCTGTGATGTTGTGGAGGTGTCTCCATCAACAATAATTCCAATTGTTTGGGAGCCTCTATTTGATCCACTACAGCAGGTTCGTCCCTGGAGGACCTTCTCGAGGGAATTGCAGGAGGCAATATACGTTCCTGGAAAGCCTGTCTGAAGGATTGTTCTAGGTACTGGGCCTTATCAGAGAAGTCTCGGAATGCCCCAGAGTAATAATGAGTAATAAGGGAGGGGACCAATTCTATATTGACATTCCCTACGCACATCATCAGTAGTTTCTCTTAAGTCAGTGGCATGTCAAGAGAGTGTGTGATCCCCTTCCACTGGGCAACAAAGGCAGCGACATGCTTGTCAGGCCTTTATTTGCACTTGAAGCGGTCTACAATACTCATCTTCTGAGTGGTGGAACTAAACAAGTAGATAAATTTCCTACAGGGGTCTTCCCAGCCAGCTACTGATCTGATGGGTAGCTATCTATACCATACAAACATAGTCCCTTCCAATGTCTGCACAAAACATCGAAGTTTGGCGGCCTCTTTTTGAGATGGAGTTCCCAACATGGGTCCACACCTTGAGTTGAAGTGGTCCAAATACTGCAGTGGGTCCCCTGTCCCATTGAAGTGGGAAAAGTGGGATTTCAAAAACATGAGAGAGTTGGCATATCATCCACCCACACTAGATAAGGCTTTCCATCAGGTAGGATTTCCACATATCGAGTCTCTAATTCCTCAAGGTAGGCATTGAGTACCACCATTAGATCATCTAGGCAGGGGTTCCTGTCTTGATGGAGATCCCTGACCACTAGTGCATTGGAAGGTTCATCAACATGCCAAGCAGACCCGGCGACTCATGAAGCGGCTAGCGGGATGACCTGCGGAGGAGCTGGGAGAATTTGGGTTGGATCCCAGAGATTGTGTCATTGCTCTGGTGGATTTGGATACACATACCACACCCTCTTGCTGTAAGTTCCAACCTCAACCCTGTCTATGTGGGCAGGATGATCAAGGTAACCTGGAGGCAATTCACTGAGAAGAAGTTGTGCTTTCCCCTACTGCCCCGGCTGAGGATCACTATAGTTTGGACATTGCTTCATAGCGCATTCATGAAGGAGTTCATCGACAATATTTTTGGGTTCTATGAGTTTCTAATGC
Organism: Viscum album; assembly: GCA_963277665.1. Lineage (NCBI taxonomy): Eukaryota > Viridiplantae > Streptophyta > Magnoliopsida > Santalales > Viscaceae > Viscum > Viscum album. The sequence continues at coordinate 659,969,573 of OY728138.1, forward strand.
ACCTCGTCCTTTTCAGGATCATCTTCCACCTTCTTCATTGAGCAAGACGGGTCGGAGGGTTTGACAGCTCCACGGTGTTCCTTACCCTTGTTGGGATTTTGGATAAGGACCAATGCCTCCTTGGGCACAGGAATTCCTATTATATTCCAATATTTATGATTAATCCTTCCCAATGGATCCAAGAGGTGTGAAACTCCCTCAGGGGGTAGGTACTATCTAAGAATATCTAGCTCATTCACACCCCGTGTAGGTCAGCCATGTTAACCGTGACCCTGCCTAAAGGAATATCTTCTAGGTTTCCTGAAAAATTAAACTATCACCGGATGGAAAAAAATGGAGGGTCGCGTACTGCCCCCAACCATAGATTTTCACATGGGGAGAAACCTCCTTGATTAAAATGCAGAGTACTTTAATGATCGGGACGCATCATTTTTGTAGGGTCCTATAGAGACTTGGTGACTTAGGGCACTGGGCCATGGCGAGTGCAGCCAAATAAAAAAATTACATTGTTAACGGATTTCTTTGAAGTGAACCTGACTCTTGAGGTAGGACACACTTCCATGAAAAAGATGTAAATGAGTCGCCCAGAGGGTCTGGAGAAAGAAGCCAACCTCCTCCTAGGTGAGTGTTTCTGGCACACTGAAATCCAGGGCTGCATCTGGCCAAAACATATCTTAGAAATGGTTTTCTGTGAGAATATACTACAAGCTACTTGGACCAGATTTGGGGTCTGAACCTTCATTGCCCCACTCGTCAACCGGAGGCATATGGGGAACCGATAGTGGTACTGAAGTAGACCTCTGAGATGGTATGCTGGCTGGTGGAAAATATGGCCAGCGAGCTGTCAAACCGCCGCATCTTAGGCTGTCCTCTAATGAGTGTAGTGACATAGCTAGCACATCGCGGTAAGATGGGCTAGCGACCACAATTATTGGTGCAGGGACTACGACTACTGGCGATGGAACATTTTGCTACTCATCTGCCATTGGTCCCCATAATAGCTCTCCATGATCTCTAGTTGAGGTAGAGAATTCTTCTAGTGATAATGGTTGTGATTGCATGACCATACCTTGGGGAGAAACCAAATTTTCATCCTCCTGGATTTATGTGTGGAGGGATGCGGGAATCCTATGGACCTCACATTATGGAAGGATGAGGCTGATATGCCTCTTTTCTACCCCGACCCCCGACACAGAGGATAGCACTGAGGGTTCCATCACTAAGTCGTATTCCACCTCCGAGTCTGAGAAGAAGACTAGTTTAATCTTGGTCTGAATCTTCCTGGAATCATTTTTGAGCTAGAAAAACACCTCCCTCTTTCCCCAAGATGGTTCTTAGGGAAAGGTTTTATTTCTTGCACGAGGAGGACCTTCGACCGTACTGGTGTTGGTGTGAATAGGAATTCCTCTTGGGTGATATGAAGTGCAAGGATCACCTAGACAGATATCTGAGGGAACACGGGGAGGAACTCCACGTCCACTGACTGATGTGCAGAGGGAATCTCCATAGAAAATGCAGTAGTGGGTAGGAACTCTACTGGATCTAATAAGAGAACAGGTAGGACCACCATGATTGTTTCCCCTAACAACTTAAGTGTGAGGAGGGTCCTCGTACTGGTCAAACTTTGCATGGGTAGGACCAATTTAATGGGTACCAATGAAGCAAGGATGACCTTCACTCCTCTTATTGTTGAGGTGAGGAGGATTTTTTTCAACCGTTGTAAGGACATGGGGGAGGCCCCCACATTATAGATTGATCGGATGTGTAACATCTCCACATCGGCAGCCTGTGGTAAGAGGAATGACCCCATAGCAGACGTCATGAGCACGGAAGAGGCTTCCGTACAGAGTGTCACTACCATGGGGAGGACCCTCATTCAGATTGAAGGTGGCATGCGGTGGTCCTCCATGCCGAGCTTGGAAGCAGCGAGGACCCACGTTCTTAATGGTGGCGGTACGGGTAAGACCTTTGTACTGGGTGGTATTGTCGTGGGTTGGTATGTGGCAGGCGCACCCTGCACCAGCAACCAGGACAGTGGACCCAGCCTACCCGTGGGGCTATTGGGGCCTTGATCTAGGCCGAGTGTATGAGGCCCATTACCCAGCATACATAGGGGGATGATGATATATATTGGTGGTGGCCCTATCTATGGTAGTCTCTGACATTGACACCCCTTGTCAAGCGTTCTCCTCGGCCTATGACCGATGCTGGTGTTGGGTAAGTCGGACTAGGGCTGGCAGTGCAGGTGTGTAGCTTACCGGCTCCTCGACTCATGGTACCGAGTGGAGGCAATAGCGCGGCCTAGTGGGGGCCATCCTTGGGGCCCCTGGAATGATATCCTAGCCAGGATGGCCCGGAAATCCCCCATATCATCGGCGTAGGAGATAGAGTCATCGAAACATTCTGGGGAGAGGCTCCCGGAACAATTTTATGTCAGAGTGGGGAGTAGTGTATCCCCATGTGGCCCTTTGGGGGCGGTGTTGGTGATAAGGCACATATGCCTCTAAATCCTGGCAGGACATCTCCTCATTCAGGATTATCCCCCCTACTCGTATCGACGAACAAGGTCGTTTATCACCCTTCTTTGAATGATCTCAGCAGGGAAGATGGGGCATGGGTGCCCAACATTTTTGGGAATGGAGAATGTCACAGAAGTGTTGGAACTACATTGGATTGCCGCATTGACATCACCCCTGCCCCTAGGTCGGTGGATGGGTGGTGATCGGTTTTCTATGGCGGCAGATTGGTTCATGTAAGGTAGGGAGATTAAACCATTAGTGCTACAAAAAGGAAATCGACATCCAGTTCCCCAGTTTCATTCCATATTCCATGACTGGTAAAAAGGATCCACGCTGACAACGTCATATATCGAGATGTCCAACCTTCTAACATCCCCAATTTATAGAGAGTTTAATGTTAGGCCCACTATTTTCTTGGCAGGACCAGGCACCGGATAACTAGATCTGGTGACTTTCTAGTCCACTAATGACTCTAATTCTACTAATCTCAACATTTAGGAGAATAAATTTCATATCAGTTTCACCATTTCTATTTCTGACACAGTCACTGGGGTGCACGCATCCGTCTGTTTTGGAGGAGGCGCATCTATTGGCTCGCATTCTTTCCTTCCAAAGATGAGTGTAGTCTTTCTCCTATTTAGAGAAGTTTTCTCCTTGATCGAAACCATAATGATGGGATTTTGGATCCTCCTTCTGTGGATTCCTCCTTGGAACTTGTCACCGAGTTCGGATCCCCCTATTAGATTAAGAAGTTGTTTGTGAAACTCTTCCCTATTCCATGTCTTCATGGACGCCGGTTAATTACACTGCTTCTGTCAGGATATTACAAGGGGTCTGGTCAGGGCTACAACCTTCAGTCATGGGAATAGACACATTGGACATCACTGGAGTGTCTTGACGCTGGAACACTGGCACGTCTGGGTTTCTTACCCTTATGATAGGGCTTCTCGAGGGTGCGAAAGCCCGGGGCGTCCCACGTCTATTGTGGGGAATTATATGCCATAGGAATGTATTTGAGGTTTTTCTTAACTTCCCATGTTTAACATAGGGTATGCTGAGAGTTTAACATATAAGAGAGATGGATCGAACTAATCAGAACACTGACAGGAGTAGATTAGGTCGGTAAAACCCCTAGAAGGAACACTGATGCTTGGAATAATGTGTGGTTAGTTACCCGGTTGCTATTGGGAGTAGCGAAGAGGTGAATTTTCATGATCTCATCAAGATGTGGTAGCTCAGGTAAGAACTAGGATGGATGACGGAGGGTAGAATGAAGTGGTGGGGAAATGAGATGGAACTGTCGTGAATGTGATGGTAGTAGTGGGCTTGTGCCTTGAAGAGACTTCCTACGTATCCTTGTGGCAGGGAATCAAAGTCCACATAGTTCAGGATGGGGCATAGAATCGGGTTGTGTGTAGAGGATAATGACCTGATGAAATACTATGGCTTACGCGTGGTTAGCAACCTCGAGTTGTTCTAACATCACTAGGGTAGGCTAGAGATGCAGGTCCTAATGAAAGGGATGAAAATGAATTACCGTCGAATGAAAAGTAAAAAGACTTACAACTGGATGGGGATTACAATGGCTTACCGTTGGATGGTGGTGACAAAGGCTTATTGTTGTATGAGATTTAAAATGGCTTACTGCTGAGTAAGGGACATTTTAGTGTCATGCGAGACAAAAGATGCATACAGTTTAACATCATTTGGGATGAGGTGGAACAATGTGGAGTGGTTGAGACCAATATTTATTGGGCGTGAACCTCTGGGGGCTTCTTATGTACCTTTCCTTGGCTAGGATCAATGTCCACGTAGTCTGGGATGGTGTTGGTGAACCGACGTGAACGGGGTCCGGACCAATAGGTTTTGGGCTTGAATCTTCGGGAGGTGTTCTATGTACTTTGAATTTTCAAGGACCAAAGTCCGTGTAGATTGGAATGGTGGGTTGTTGAATATACGTGAACGGAGTCGGGACCATGGGGTGTTGGTCTTGAACTTCAGGGAGGCTTCCTACGTATCTTTCCTTGGGAAGGATCAAATTCTACATAGTTCAAAATGGTGCTGGGGATTACACTCAAGGGTGGCCCAGAGTGGATTTCATGGTCGATGCTTACTCTAAGACCTTGTGAGTCATACTCAGTGTGAGAAACAATAGATATCAAATACATGATGATAAAGTCGTGGAATGTGCATCCGTGTGAAGTGGAGTGGGGCTTACATGTGTTTAGTGGCCCAAAATGGAAATAAGGGATTACGTGCGGTTCGTAGCCCAGGGAGATGGAGATTGAGACTTACTCCAGGATGGAGGCCCGAGTGGAAACAAAGCCCAGCGAGAGAGGGATTTGGCATAGAAGAGTGGAGGGTTTCGGTTCCCATCCACCCCCTCTTGTCTTTGGCTAGGAAGAAGATAGGAGGAGAAAGGATTTTGTCTCCCGCAAGAAAGGCCAGGGGGATTACACCAAGGTGGTTTCACTTTTCCCCACAGACAGATGCTAATCCAGCAAAAAGGATCTCATTCCATTAGGGGAATATCTCACTCACATAGAGACGAGAAGGTGTGGATAATTTCCAAGATGGGAACCCCGTATATGATGCACATGGAGAGGTCATAGTTTACCGTCATGTACTAATGATGATGGTGCTTGGTAGTTTCACGTCCATCGGCTCGGATGAGACAGGTTCACTCCGCACCCCTAGGACTTACAGAACTCATACCCGCTCACCCTTGTGGAAGGGAAGGAATCAACAATGATATAGTGTTTCGGTGTCATGGATTGATCCAATGAGGTTCCCACATTAGTGTGGCTATGCAATGAAGAAATATCCATTAGTGTTCCTATGAAAATAAGCATAATGATAAGCCATGCAATGGGAACCACCGCCTAGGGGACCTTGAAATCACTTCGTGAAAACATGGAGGGTCGCACGGGAAAAGGAGTTGTGGAGAAAAGTGGTACATAGGTAGAAGCCTCGTGAAGCTCTAGTGATCCATGTAGTGAAGGGGCTTCACGAAGGGTTACGCTTCACAAAGTGAATTGGTCTAGCCTAGGAATAGGGTATAGATGCATATGGAAGGTTCTTCACTAAGTGGAAAGGAATTCATGGAGTAGTGCTTCGTAAAGTAAGGGTGCCCTGCGAAGCATACCAGCACGAAGCACGGTGACCCCGCTTTAGCATAGGGTGTACATGCACATGGAGGGTACTTCGGAAATCACAAGTGCTCCACGAAGACCCGAGTCTCCTTGGGGATTCCCTTCCTTCATGAAGGCTTATGGGATCTATGAAGGTCATACCACTTTGAGTAGAGGTTTAATTTAAGCAAAGGGAAAGAAACATCATGATGCTAAAGTACCTTGAAGAGCTCATGGTTCGCAGTGCAGAAATTTCTTCATGATTTGGGAGCAAAGATAGTGAAAGGTAAGAGAATCCATCTTCTGGGCTCGAGGGGAGCCAAATATTTATGGGAAAGAGTCACTATAAAGAAAATATTTATTGGAATGAAGACATATGGAATTTTTTCTTAACTGCGGAGTCTCCCACCTCCTTGCTCCGCAGAGGCTTCACAAACGTCAATCTGGTTCGCAGAGCCTCGCTCCTCCTTACTCCACGGTGGATTCACAAAATTGAATCCTGCTCACTGAGAATCCCACCTCCTTGCTCCACAGAAGATTCAAAAACATCAATCCAGTTCTCATAGCCTCCCTCCTCTTTGCTCGGCGGCGGCTTCACAGAGGGGGAGCATTGCGCTGGTCGCGGTGTTGCAGGGCTCTATGGGTGATCATCGCGAGGTATCCCCAAGGGATTTTCATTTGCTTCTTCTCTTCCCAAATTTTTGATCCAATAGTACCATATCTGAGTTTTTTTATATATCAAGGAATAGCTATGATAAGGTAGAGATATTATAACACCTTATTTGGAGAGGGTGTAAATCCTTTCCCATTTTGAATTTTTGGATTTGATGGGATTCCCAAATTATTTTTCGATCATTGAAACCTAATTCCAAATTTTTATTTAACATGATATATTATTATTAGATGGTTTTAGAGTCTTGAATAGTTCCTCAGGTCTTTGAATGTGTTTTGGGTTCATCAGAGGCCCAATTTTGGAGGTTGTAGGTCAAGGTGTAAGGTTTGGGAAAACCGTGCGACCTCAACTAGAAAACCGTAAAACACAATTTTGTACTGTCTCATGGTTAGAAATAATTTACTGGTAATGGTTCATGACTGCTCATGGATGTCTGCAGTTATTTCAAAGGGATTACACACATTTTTTTTCCTATTTTGGGAAATTGTACACAAGATGCCTGGGTAGTTCCACTTAAGTGGTACCTTCGCATTGTAGCACGCATGGTCAACGCACGGTTAGGCTAACAATGCGGGTCAACCATGCAGGGGTGTGACTCCTTAGAAGTAGGTTTCACATGATTTTCATATGTTTTGGAAACTATTCGATCTAACCGTGAGGTCTTATTAATAGGGTGAAATTACCTATCTACCCCTCCCTCATTTTTCTTTCTTCCTCCATCCTTTCCTTTCTTGGTTGTGCACTTTGTTGGGAACTACCTTTTTTCTTCTACTATGGATATTCTCCCTCCTCTGTCTAGTTTCTATTTTGATCTGCATCAGGTGCATTTGAACTGTATCAGTAAGTATATCCTCTCCCATTCCTCTTATCTTCTTTTGTCTCACTTTATAGACTACTAAATCTATGCGAGTTTTTCCCTATTTTTAGGTTGTGTGATGGAAACATCAATTTCTTCCAAACCATTTGGAGTTCGAGGATGATATTGGGTGTTCCTACATCTACGACTCCAATATAGGTGGTTCATACCATTCTTCGTGTTTTCAATGAAGCTTGGGGGGATGGATTTTATCACACTTTTGGTATTGACCAAGTGAGACATTGAAATTTAATTGTTTATTTTTAAATAATTAATTGGTACTTATAGAATTCCATTGGGTATTCCCAAACCATATTTTTGTGATAGGATTGGTTAGAGGATATACACCACTTGGGCGGTTGGTCCAGGTTTGTTTCTTTAATTTAATTTATTTTTTATTTATATTGAATTGAAATATATTTATAATTGAAATTATTATGATTTATGGTAATCTATTGGATTGTGAGGTGTTCAGACTGAGGGGTTGGGATGGAATGTCCATCAGGATTGAGTCGATTTTGGTCATCTATTTGGGATTTTCCTAGACTTTTGGGGGATGTTGATCATAGGATTGGGCATCATGGACATAGGTTTGAGGAATCAAGGCCATCAGGTTGAGGGAATGGCCCATGATATTGGATTTCATGGACATCATTCTCAAACAACATGGCTGTAGGGGAATGAGGTGCCAGTTGGATATGGATTAGGTAGTATATTGTTTATGTTATGCACCCATGATGGCCAAAGCAACGATTGGAGTAGTGTGAAAATAGTTTGAATCGGTGATGAGGTGGTTTTGAACACCCATGCGGGTATAGTTCCTTAGTAGTGATGATTAATTACTTGGTTGGGGGTTATTTCCATAGAAATCCATAGGGAAGGTGAGGAGACTTCAGATGATAGCATTGAGGCTATCAGTTGGGGGTTGAGGCTCGATGTATTGAGGCCATTAGGCCTAGTATATTTTGGGAGGATATGTATTGTAGTTCCTCGGGATGTTATTCCATGACCCAACAATGTTTTTTATTTGATGATAAATATTTTCATGATTCTAGACTTCATAATTCAAAGAGACAGGTGCTTTTGAGTAGGGGTCTGAAAGTCCAGGGTTCTATTACTTTGGTGTGCCTTTGGGACATCTATGACTTGATTGGGGATAATAGGTGTTGGTTTTCACAAGGTTTTAGGTTAGTTATTTCGAGCTGGAACCTGAGGGTTCACCTGTGCTATTTGACATCCAATGATACCTTTCCCCCTAGGCCAGAGATCCTCTCCTCAACAGTGATTCTAGATTTGGATAAAGAAGGTGACAAATTCCTAGTATTTTTTGAGCACCAGGGAATCTTTTTTGTTTTATATAAATTCCATGAGTTCTTTTATTTATTTTTATTTTCATTAAAACCTCTTAAAAACTTATTTTGGGTATGGACACTTGGGTGGTATTCTACTGAGACTCATTCTCACACCCTACACGATCCCTTAGGTAAATGTGTAGAATTTATGATTTTATGCTCAGTTATGGGTTTGGGATATGGATCTAGAGCCTAGTTGAGTCGGCATGGATGGACGAAAAGCGACCTTGGGGCTCCTACCTCATTTGGTGCTTTCCTTTTTTGTTTAATTTTCTATTTCATCATGATTATATGTATTACCTATTGTCTTCAACCATGGGAGACCACCTTTTTTCTAATTATTGTACTGTAAGACATGAATTGGATGAATTATCTATTTAGTATCTATAAGTGGCATGTTTTAATGATTATTTTTTTATGCTTATACTATTTATTATTATGATTTCGCTTTTTCTTTTAATTGATCATGTTTCTGCCATTGGTGGGTATGATTTCTGTCTGATGAGTCCTTATTTATATTTCATGCTATATTTGTACTCAAACCATTATTATATCATCCCATGAGGGTATATCCTCCACACATATACCTATTTACACTGTCACTTCTAGTCGGCAGCCTTTGGTGTTTGGGGAGGGGCCCCTATGGTCATTGGCACCAGGCCTGAAAGCACTATTCGAGTGGATAATCCGGTCAGGGACACTACATTAAATTAGGATGAATAAAAGATAATTCGTAATATTATATATCAAATAGTTAGTATACACACCATTTACATTAAATTTGGTTAATAAAACAAAACATGTCTCAAAAAAGGAAATTGGGATGAAAACACTTACATCATCATTATCTTTCTAATTGAAAACCCATGAATGGTAGAACATGTGATGGATTTGTAAATAGAATTTATTTTTTGATACCTTATGATAAAATATACCCATGGACAATATAAACAACATAAAAAATAAAACAATTGGTCAGTACATAGAATATCTCAATGGAGAAAAATTGTGACGTGAAAACCATACCCCTTAACCATGTTTAGCCAAACATAACCTAACTTACTATATAAAAAATACAATAAAAACATATTTCATAATCTTATTTATACTTATACCATTCTATAAACATAATTTAAAGTCATTTATTACATGTATGTTGGTTTGTTATATTTAATTCTCATCCTTTAATGTTTTTATCTTCGATTGTTTTCTTAATAATAGCTTCATAATTTTGGTGTAAACTATTATTTATAGATTCAAAGTTCATAATTATGAGATAACTATAGGTACTTAAGTAGATGTTTTATAATAATTAATAATGTTTTCATTTCACTTAATAAGTATTTTCATTATGATTTTTGAATATGAAGTTGTTGATGAGGTTGTTTCGATAATTTATAATGAACTAAATGTGTTATAAAAATAATATGATAAATATTTTATAACCATTATAGAACCATAAAAATAAAAAATTAATTTCTAAAAAACTAGTACTTATATTTCTATAGTTATCCATGGTATAAATTTATTTTATTGTTCAAGTAAGTGGTTAAACTGACCCAAACAAGAACATGTTATAGTCTTATAATGAGTATGGTTGAGAAAGTGATTCTTCTAGAATTATATAATTATTAAAAAAGAATAGTGATGTTAATTATAATTCTTAAATATGTTGAATCATATTTTATAATAGTTTTATAATAAGGATAATAATATATAAAATTTTATTATGTCACTTTCATAGAGGTGGTAGTCTGCACATATGCATGGGTGAAACTTTCATTTCCATTGAACATAAAAAAGTTAGACAATAGTTTATAATTGAATATATAGATAATTTTATAAATATCATATTAATAAAAAAACCAATTTAAATATCCATACAATATATTTATTAAAAATGGATCACATCGCTTATGGAGATGATAATCAGCACATAATACAAGTGGTGTTTTCATTTTCTAAATGGTTGGGAGGGAGGTGAAAAATGGTTATATAATAAACATAGTAACATGTAATTATATTTATGATATTGATTTAATTATTTCAACATGGTTGAAATATAATAGGTGGAGGTAGAATAAGCAATAAAGGGAATATGGAAATTGAGTAATTAATAATTTTATCTTACTCATGACACAAGATCCACAACAAATTTGATTAAGGATTTGAGAGGTGGTATTTTGAAAGTATCAAAACCTAGATGAATTATCTAGGAGTGTTATAAAGTTATTTTGTTAATGTTTTACTTAATATAATAGGCATGGGGTTTAAAGATAAAGGGGGGTTATAGTCAATCTTTTTATAATTAAAGGGAGTGACATTTTTGTAATAATATAAAAATTAAAGTCACTATTAAAAGGTAAAATGGATAAATAATAGACAATAATTGACAGGGTGGTGATTTAATATCCATGAAACATAAACCACACTCTTTTACGCATGTTTTAAAAATGTTTATAATTTTTTTACTTTTATAATTTTTACTTTTAACCATTTTTTGTTTTTAATACAGTAACTAATGTTTAACTAAGTAATTTACATTAAATTTAAAAAATAAAATTGGAATCATTAGATAATAATAAATTAATGATACCAAAGATTAAATCCATGTTTTTGAAATAAAATTTCTATGTGTGATAAAATTTAATTTTAATATTTTCACACATAAATGGTGAAAACTATTTTTGGAAAGTGAATTTTCGTGTTTAAGAATTATATTTAAGATTTTTTTAATATTGTTGATTAATATTGAATAAATTTGATTATTATTAACAAAATTATATTTATTTTGATTTTAATATAATTTGAAATTTTATTTATACCTTCTGAAAACAAACTTTATATAGAAGAATGGAAAACAATTTTTTATTAGAATAAAATATTTCTTAACTTTCAAAATGATAGACATTATTTTTTTAAATTCAAAATAGTATTTTTTTATGAATCATTTTAATCATTAGAAACATCCATGTTAATGATATAGATGATATTATTCTTAATATATTCATGAATCGTGATATAATATAAAATGAAATATCCATATTATTAATTTGGGTATGACTTGGAAACTCAATTTTTTCTTTATAATTTGAATATGTTTAAACCATTTATGAAAATTATATTAACTTAGTTGGTTTTAGATTCATACCTTTTAAAATGAAGTTCACTGGTACTTTAATTTTTTTAGAATCGTATAAGTACATTAAGATGAGTCCATGAGTAGATATAATGCATCATAAGGCTTATTAATTTTTAGAAATATTATTCCTATTCAAAATGGTGATTTTTTAATAAATTTAAGATAAAATATATAATAATATGTGATTGAGTAATTCAATTATAAAGTTTTTATATATCATTATATTATTTTTTCTACAAAACTATAGGATTTCATTTGACTTTGATTTTTTAAATAAAAGGCGTCCATTTAGGATTTTAAAAATAGTCATATAATAAGAGGAAGACATATATTTCATGAAATACATCATCTATTATGATATTATAGAGTACCGTAAGGCCTTTTTATGATCCTTCCTTTGTAAAATTTAGATAAATTTCCATATGGTATTTTCTAAAATGAGTAAGATGGGATATTTGGGATCACAAAATATGATCAAATGTGTCCACTGATCCTTGATGATATAAAACTATATAAGAGGATTTTGATATATTGTAATGTTTTGTTCTTGTATGTTAAATGTTGTAAAAGGTTTCGAAACTAGTTGAGATCGATTTAGCAATGATTGTTGTGATCATATTCTCTGAAATAGAATAGAGGGTTGTGTATGAAATCTACATATCCATCTTTAGGGTGAATTTTTTTAACCACTCTATTATAATGGTCGAATTTTATAGTATATATTTAATTGGATATTCTTAGTTCAATTTTTCTATGAGGTTACTGATTCTCATCATCCTTATAAGTCCATGGATTAGGGAATTGACTTAAATAATTCCCAAATTACCCACATTCAACTAATAGTGGTACATTAGGATGAACATTATTTCCTTTTATCATGTTAAAAAAACTTTTAATTTTTCATCATAAGTGTTTTTATCTAAGTAATAATTTCTTATATATAAAAATATTAACGTTCCCTTGGAGAACTTCCTTTGGTGCTTCTTCCCACAATATTGACACATAGGGTGGTGAATCGTTAATTCTCTATCATCTTCATCTCTAGAGTTTCCATGAAAACTCATCCTTCTCTCCTTTAGATATTCTATGAGATTTTAATTGTTCCTATTATCAAGCATAACACAAGATAGCTAGGTAATAATGAAGAAATGTCTTTTAACACTATATTATTTCATATATAGTCTCTCATTGGGAGAATCATCGCATTAGCTATGGAATCTGTCATTAACATAGTCCATTAAATCATTAAACCTTACAAAAACCAAAAGGGATTAATGTGAGTTATGAAGTATTAGCACCGTAAGAGAATTAACATAAATAATCTTATAAAAATGCAACCTAGAAATGTATTAATTTTCAATTCCATCTTATTTTATTTTCATTCAATATAAATCACTCTTGATTCTATCTAGGTTTCATTTGAATGGGATATCTTGTACTCCTTAACCCAATTCCTTAATATAATAAATCCTTTGAAATGGTTCATAAAGATAATGCGATTAACCCAATAATATCCCCTCAGAGTTTCTATATAGTTGTGAAATCATAGGTTCACTCATTTTCCACCATGTGAAGATCTATTTAATACTTAACCATAAATTTTTAGGCTGATTACCCCTAGGTGATTCTATTCCATGATCACGTCCATTTTTCAACATCCAAATAGGGATAAGATTTCTATTAAAACCACATACTAAAAACCATAACAAAATTCCAAGATATTATATTACACTTAGACATATATATATGAATTTCACTAAATTTATATAATATTAATACTTCAAAATTAACTTAAATAATAATAAAAAAATAACTAAACCTTAATATGATAAAAACTAAGGATACCTAGACCCAAAATACTAGTATTACTTATAAAAACACAAAATTTGAAAACCAGATCTTATACTAAGTGAGATGTCCAAAACCAAGATTACATATACTACAATATATTTTCAAAATTTAAATATAATATCTCATAATTATCTCATAGTAAAAGTAATGGAAGATTCAGTATCATGGAAAAATAGATACATAAATTGATTATTTTTAAACACTTTTGATCATTTCTCCTTAATTGATCCATAGTAGACTCCCTTCAAGTATTCACATACTTCAAAACATAGGGAATGAAAACATAATAAAAGTATGATATCCAAAACCTAGTAAGGGAAAGAAACTCATAAAAATGTTATTAAGAATTATTTAAATATATTAATAAAATTTACAAAGAAAAAATAAGAGTTGTCCATAATTTGTGATAGAAGGATATGTAATTTCAAATGAACAAATATATACAATATCTTATGTGTGCAGAAATAGGATACAACAAAGTTGAGCTATGGAGAGTAATCATAGGCTTAAAAATATTTAATTCCATTTAAATTTATCATATCAATAAACTAGGGTGAAATAATAAGAACACGAAATCATTATATGGTGTCTTATAAATCACAAACTTATGGCCCATTAGTGAATTGTTTTTACAAACCTACCATACATTAGTGAATTAGGTTTTACAAACCTATGGTCTATTAGTGACTTAGTTTTCATTATCCTATAGTAAATTTTTGACTTATGCTTCATAAATACATATTTTATATGTGAATTATGTTTCATATAACTATGGTATATAAGGGACTTTGGTTTCAAAAAAATGGGGTCTATAGGTGACTCATATTTCGCAAAGCTATGGACCATAACTTACCCAGTTTTCACAAACCTATGATCCTTTAGTGAATTAGATTTTTGTCACGACCCCCTCACACCAAAGATGTTCCTCCTGAGCTAACAATGATGAAAGGGAGATAGTGACCCCCAAGTCCTGCCTCCAGTTGGCCCCAGAGTGGCAACTAGAACCAAGGGTATGAGTTCTAAAAATACGATAGGCATTACCCTTTTTATTATTTATGATCTGGAAATAGGATGAGTCAATCACCAGAAGGAAAAAAGAAAAAGTAAGTGAAAATAAACCCAAAACCAAACCCATAGGCATGTTTTATACAATACTGAAACAAAAGTACAAGTACATAAAAGCTCCAAAGTATTGTACCAAAAATTAAAGGAAAACAGCAATAGCAAATAGCAACAACTCCCCCTGCCTAACTAGTAAGGTCCCGCACAATCCCTGTAGTCCTCCTGAAAAACTGAAAGAAAACGTAGGGTGAGCATACAAGTATACTCAGTAGGGAAACCTAAAGATCTCGTGCACAAGTGGGGAGACATACTAATGCCCCGTGAGAAAACAGAAGAACCAAAACCTAGAAAGGAATCTATCCTCCCAGCCTCACCAGTCACACTCACCAAGTAACACAAGTCAATAGAGTATAGTAGTAATGTTATCAAAGTATGGGTACCCTGCACCACCTTCCCACTGGATACTGCTCAAGCCCTCACGCCTAACGCTCTGATGCTTCCCCCTCTTCCTGAGCTAGTGCCGTAATTGGCCATACGAAGCTCAAAGTAACCTGCCAGCACACAATCCTCGGCCATCTCAAATCACATCCCACCAGAACACAATCCTCGGCCATAACCACATCTCATTGTGAATACACCTAGGAACATATCACACCTCATCCCGAAGATTCTTGGTAATCGTCTGTCATAACCCGCCTGAAGGAACTTGGGCTATAGAACCTGTAAGAGGGAGCATAGGGAAGAAAAGTAACCATCCATCCTTTGGATGTTTGAGAATCTCACCCCCCCCCGTCCCACGGGTGTTCGGCACGTAGTGCTCGACATGGGTGGGGTGCATAAAGAAACATAAAATGTACAGATTTGTATAAGTATAACAACCACTCATCCCATCCTAAGGCTTCTACACAAAGATCTGAGCACGTTCCTTGGCACTGCTACTTCGAGAGTATGCACACAAAAATCAACCCCAAAACCCCATTTAATATTTTCATGTTTCAACAGCTTTAGTTTTAAGTTTCTTAACTACCGGGAAACTATCACCAACCAAACTGGATCAAGCATTCATAAAACATATCCCTGCCATCCACAAATCAAGTTAGGAAAACACAAGCAACACAAACAAGTCAATTCTTATTAACCAACCAACCCCATTGATTATTATTCCTGTTCCATTACCATGCCCCACCATTCATCAACTCTTATACTTTTGTTTATTATTCATAACCCATAGTTTGTTCATATTCAAACCCATACCTGCAGCCCGGATGCCAACCACCATAACCACAATCACACTGAAACTCGTAGATCATCATCCATTTGATACCATTTATCGCAGCCCCGCTGCCCATCACCAACATAGCATTAACACCAACCCACAACCAATACAACCATAGCCCCGCTTCTCACCCGATCCACAACAACCCACAAAACAACCCCTTCACATAAATAAACCCTAACCAGCACCCACATGTTTATTATTTCAGTTTGTTCAACTAGGGTTATCACACAAGGGTTTCAGGTATTCAATCAGCCAACTTTACGTGATTAACCAATTTCCACATTCAATAAAATTTCCATCCATAAGAAAATCCAGAAGGAGAGGGAAAAATTTAATTGTGTAAGCAAAGGCCCCCAACGACCATGATTTTTAGTAGGCATAAGCCCATTCAATTCACAACATAATATCAGAGGATATAAAAAATCTAACTGCATTCACAAACTTCTCATCCCCGTTATATAAGCTAGTTATTATCATTATTAAACCGGTTCAAATATGTTTCACGTAAACAAGAGGACACCCACCCCACATTATGCACAATTTAGAGAGACGAAGGTGAGATCCCTACCTCAACAGGTTCTGATGTCCTTCTACGAACACGACCACCATGATCACAAGGCTCCTCCCCGAATGACTGCACCCACCAAGGACGTCGTTGCACCACCAAATCAACAACACAAGAAACTCCCTGAACATGGAGATCACATGCCGTATCATGGAAGGAAAATAAGAGAAGTAGGATCGGAAAGAGAATACAAGAACAGAGGTTTAACGTACCTTTTTACAGTCGTTTGTCAAAGACCGTCATTCCTGTCAATTATCAGAAGTCTACATGGTTGGAAAACACAGAGGGTAAGTCAATGAAGAGGGAACAGAATAGGGTGTACGATGTTCTCCTTGCTGACATGATCCCGTAGTCACTGAAGGATCGACAATCGAAGTCCGAATGAAGAAGTTAGGAGGATGACTTCTCAGTTGTCCAGGAGTGTCGTCGTGTGGAGAAGAAGGGTCCACAAATAATATGTTACCCTATCTTACATAGGAAAAGGAAATGAAAACCATATTCAGCGTGAATTAATTAATACACATTGTAACTGTACAACAGTTACGCTACTTGACTGGTCAACACATGACACTTCACGCGATTTCCATGCACTTTAATAATAATGATAATAATAAATTAATATTATGCATTTCTTTGACCCGAGGAAAAATTCATAAAAAGATATTCATCATTGGTCTTAAAATGACTGTCTTAATTTCAGGGTCATAGTATCACAGACGGTTCATCATTCCGACACCATATGAAGATGTTACGGTCGAATTAAGATTCTTCGACCAAAACCATAATTATGATATTTTATAATATAATTAATTATATCAATTTACTCATTTCAAGGGGGGAAAGGAAACATGCATGAACTCCCTCCTCACTATGTGCCTCCCCTTTATTTCATTTATTATAATAATAATATCATTATATGAATATTATTTATTTAAGGGAAAACTAAACCCCTTGTGCGCCTCCTGTACACCAACAACACGCCCCCCAACATTCATGGGTTGATTTATTTCTTACATCCATTGATTGTTTTAATATTATATTATATAAATATTATATAAGTTATATAGTATATAGAAAGAAAGTATTCTCCATGCACCTCAAGTATAATATAAATATTATTAATTCCCTTGCCTTTTATCCATTATTAATTTAATTGTATTATCATGTTATTATACTAGCAATATTATTAATTTCATATTTCACTTTGTAGAGAACCTATGCACAAACATTCCATGCGACTCAAAACCATTTCATTTAATTGAATTAATGACAAAACAAAATTAATATAACTTACATATTCAACCCCTTTTAATACATTTAATTTCATTAACCTCTCGCACATAGTTTTACGCCATCATTGTTATTTATTGTTTTTCAATAATAATAAAAATTCATATACTTATTTTATTAACTCATCACCATTATTATTTTTTAATAATGATAATATTTACTCTCATCGCATTGAACACATTAAACCACCCCGTTGGATATCTGAATCTGACCATGTCACATCAATGTCGCATCACATCCATCAATTTAATTATTTAATTCTATTTATTTTTATTTCCCACTGACTAAATTGAAACCACTTTTATGAAATTAAAACCATTAAATTTAATAAACCCAACATATTTTTACACCACCATTATTATTATTATTTAACATAATAATAATAATGAACTCACCTTAAATTTTATTAACGCAACACCATGCTTCCACTGTGCATCTTCATTTATTTGTTTGCATTAAATACCATGACTCATTTCATTAATTTCTCATTATTATTAATATTATAAATAATATTAATAACACAACACCCATTATTACTATTCAAATTTAATTTCAAAAATTACTCAATTAATAATAAACCTCATGTTTCATTTATCAACGTCTAATGGGTCACACACCTTCCCACTTCACATCATTAATAATAATAACACCCATTAAATCATTTTATCATGATTATTCTCTTTTTAGTTTAATTAATCACACAATTTATGTCATCATCATTATTATTTAACATATTTTTACATTATCATCAGTATTTAAAATTATCATTATAACGTGCGTTGTGTTGACCATATCAATTTCAACAAAGGAATTGATCGAAGGGGTCCGGGCCATTAAATCAGATACCTCTCAAAACATTCTCATCCTTGATAATTAAAAACCAACCCAAGATGAAAGAATGGATCCGTACAACCACTTCGCAAGATACCTCTCAGGAATCTCGTCGTAACAGGAAACAACCGATAACCCTAATTATATGAGTTAGGAATTCCTTCTCCCAAATCGAGATATTATCCTCTTTAGGTGGAAATGACTCTCCTTCATGGTTTTAATCGCATCCACATTAATGCGTCTCGATTAGGAATTAGGTCTTTTGACTTCTATATATTAGGATTTTATAAACTTACACTGCCCCCAACACCATACAAAAAAACAATAAATTTCCCAAACAGATGGCTTGAGGAATTCCATCTCCCATGTCGAGATATTATCCGATTTAGGCGGCACTGACTCGCCTGCATCAGTTTAATCGCATCCACATTAATGCATCTTGATTAGGGATTAGGTCCTCCTCTCCCCACATGTTAGGACTCTTCACACACATTTAAAGGAAAGAGGGAAACAACATAGCATTATAGACTCATGAAAAACAAGGTCCAGGCCCAAAGCATGGGCCAGAATGAGTTTCAACAAAGGAGTGTGACACTCCAAAACATAAACGAGAGCATTTAAGTAAAATCTAAAACATATCTCTCGATATCCATCCTTGATAGGGTTGTCACTTCTGTTGCGTTCAACTGTCTGCGCCCCACTCCTTTGACTCTCTATTGACGTCCACCTCCTCAACCATGTTCCGGTTGGGGTCCTTGAGGAACTCCCTGTGGTTGGCCACCACTTGATCCAACTCCCCTTGGAGGGACTAGAGCTTGTTGCTGCTAGAAGGGTCGGGCTGGGAACTGCTGGTGGGGATGGGGCTAAACCTGGCCAGTCCCTCCATACTAAGTCTAAAAATGGAAATGTCTGCCAAGATGCCCATGATTCCCACATGCAAAGCACCTCGGTCCCTAGCCCATAGAAAACGGGTGGAGATTGTGAGATTGGTATGGGACCTGCTGAAGTCTGCTCCCTGTCGGTCGAAACATGGAAGGCCCTGTTGCTAGGGATCTACTGATGACCGCCTCCTTCTTGGATAAACTTGGCTGACTCCTCTCTCGCGGAGGACCTACTCGTGAGTGCATCCTCTCGATTATCTGCTCCTTCTTCTGTACTTATATGTATGTTGGTAAGGTGAAAGGGGTCACTGCACACCGAATAGAGGGGTAAAGTGCCTCCTCTAAATGTCTAGCTTGGTAATCCTCATCCGGAAAGAGATTCGGGAAAAAACAGAGGAGATCCTTGAACTTGACCCCTAGTTCCCGCACTGACATGCTTCCTTGTTGGAGAGACAACAACTCCTGCCTCTTCTCGGCCTTCCTCGTTAAGGAAAGAAATTCCTCACAGAACTCCTTCTCGAAGTTGGCCCATAGAACATCTGTCTCCTTCCCCTCCCCAAGGTAAAGCATCCACCACTGACGTGCCGCTCCTCACAGCTGGCTTATTTCTAGAAGAACCCAGTACTCTGATGGAACCCTAATCATACCAAAGGTGATCTCGAGTTCCTCCAACCAACTCTCTGATTCTATATCCAAAGTGATGCCTTCATACTTCTTCAAGATCTGTCACTAGAGAGAAAGAAACATGAACTGCCACAAGTCGTCTTCCTCCTCTCGGTCAATCCTCGGCTAATCGACCGTCTGAATCTGCTGGGCCTCGACTGCCTGAGTCACCTGGGAACGATGTCTAGGTTCCATAGCTATATGGTAAACAAAGAATGCCTAAGCCCAAGTAGCAAGGAAATTTTTCAAGGTTTCATTTAAACATTTTATGTCAATTTCATTCCCAAAACACCCAAATCATGTAAAACCCAAATCATGATGATGCGTGTACCTTTCCTAGGGTATCTACCCTGCAATCAATGTAATCTTACTTGGTCATTCAGTAAGCTCAGAGTCCCTGCATCGGATCATGGGGGCCCTAAAATCCCATGTCCTCACCCATCTTCCCTGGCCTATGTCATGCAACAAGATCATCCAACACTGTTTCCCTACCATCCCATGCAATCCTCACTGTGCCTAACTCTAGACTTCATCCTATCTCTCAACCATCAGCCTCTGATACCATTCTGTCACAACCCCTCCCACCAAAGATTCCTCTCCTAAGCTGGCAATGGTAAAAGGGAGATAATGACCCCTGAGTCCGACCTTCAGTAGGCCCCGGAGTGGTGACTAGCACCAAGGTTATGAGTTTTCACAAATATGGGAGGCATTACCATTTTATAATTTAAGATCTATAAATAGGATGAGTCAAACACCAAAAGGAAAAAGAAAAAATAGTGAAAATAAACCCAAAACCAAACCCATATGCATGTTTTATACAATACTGAAACAAAATTACCAGTACAGAAAAGCTCCGAAGTATTTTACCAAAAAGTAAAGGAAAAAACAACAACAAACAGCAGCAACTCCCCCTGCCTGACTAGTAAGGTCCCGCACAGTCCCTTTAGTTCTATTAAAAACCTGAAAGAAAATGTAGGGTGAGAATACAAGTATACTTAGTAGGGAAACCTAAATCTCTCCTGCACAATTGGGGAGACATCCTAATGCCCCGTGAGAAAACAGAAGAACCAAAACCTAGCAAGGAATCTATCCACCCAGCCTCACCAGTCACACTCACCAAGTAACACAAGTCAATAGAGTATAGTAGTAATGTTATCAAATTATGGGTACCCCGCACCACCTTCCCACTAGATACTGCTCAAGCCCTCACGCCTAACGCTGTGATGATTTTCCCTCTTCCTGAGCTAGTGCCGCAATTGGCCATATGGATCTCAAAGTAACCAGCCGGCACACAATCCTCAGCCATCTCAAATCACATCCCGCTGGCACACAATCCTCGGCCATAACCACATCTCATCCCGAAGACACCTGCGAACATATCACACCTCTTCCCGAAGATTCATGGGAAACATCTATCATAACCTGCCCAAAAGAACTTTGGCTATAGAACCTGGAAGAGGGAGCACAGGGAAGAACAATAACCATCCATCCTTTGGATGTTTGAGAATCTCACCCCTCGTCCCACGGGTGTTCGACACGTAGTGCTCGACATGGGTGGGGTGTATAAAGAAACATAAAACGTACAGATTTATATAAGTATAACAACCACTCAGCCCATCCTAAGGCTTCTACATAAAGATTTGAGCACGTGCCTTGGCACTGCTACTTCGAGAGTATGCACACAACAATCAATCCCAAAACCCCATTTAAGGTTTTCATGTTTCAACAGCTTTAGTTGTCAGTTTCTTAACTACCGGGAAACTATCAACAACCAAACTAGATCAAGAGTTCATAAAACATATCCCTGCCATCCAAAAATCAAGTTAGGAAAACACAAGAAACACAAACAAGTCCCTTCTTATTAACCAACCAACCCCATTGATTATTATTCTCGTTCTATTACCATGCCCCACCATTCATAAACTCTTCTACTTTTATTTATTATTCACAACCCATAGTTCGTTCACATTCAAACCCATCCCTGCAGCCCCACTACCAACCACCATAACCATAATCAAACCAAAACTCGTACACCATCATCCCTTTGAAACCATTTATCGCAGCCCCACTCCCATCACCAACATAGCATTCACACCAACCCACAACCAATCCAACTGCAGCCTTGCTGCTCAACTGATCCACAATAACCCACAAAACACCCCCTTCACATAAATAAACCCTAACCAACACCCACATGTTTATTATTTCAATTTGTTTAACCGGGGTGATCACACAAGGGTTCCAGGTATTTAATCATCCAACTTTACGTGATTAACCAATTTCCACATTCAATAAAATTTTCATCCATAAGAAAATCCAGAAGGAGAGGGAAACATTTAATTGCGTAAGCAAAGGCCCCCAAAAACAATGATTTTCAGTAGGCAGAATCCCATTCAATTCACAAAATAATATCATAGGATATAAAAAAATGTAACTGCATTCACAAACTTCCCAACCCCATTATTTAAGCCAGTTATTATCTTTATTAAACTGGTTCAAATGTGTTTCATGAAAACAAGAGGACACCCACCCCGCATGATGCACAGTTTAGAGAGACTAAGGTAAGATCCCTACCTCAATAGGTTCTGATGTCCTTCTATGAACACGACCACCACGATCAAAAGGCTCCTCCCAGAACGATTGCACCCACCAAGGACGTCGCAGCACCACCGAATCAACAACACAAGAAAATCCCTCAACACGGAGAACACATGTCGTAGCATGGAAAGAAAACTAGAGAAGTAGGATTGGAAATAGAATACATGAACAGAGGTTTAACATACCTTTTTAGAGTTGTTCGGTAACGACCCAAAATTTTGGAATAAATCTTGTTTTCCAATTTTTTGTGTCATTTTATTTTTGATACGTAACAAAACTGTTTCATTTGATAACATGAGTATAATTAAAATGATACCATTGGGTTTTGACTGTTATATGACCATTGGTCAATATGACCACTGGAAACTAAACATTTTGATTATTGCCTCTAAATACAAGTAATCTTGGTTAATTAATATAGAAAGAAGATTCGATGGCCTCACCCAGTAGTCTTGGACCGATCGAAGCCCATCTAACAGAACTTGGGAAGGAGGTAGCCCCACTGGGCTTTGCTCTGGACCAAACCTAAGCCGAACTTCATCGTGTGAAGCTAGAATGGAATCGCCTTCGTGAGAAGTTCAAACTGATAGAAATTACTTCTCGTGCGATGTTGGTCAAGCCTCCCTCAGATTCTCTCACTTTAGCACACCTTACACTTAGGTCCTATGCTAGTGTGATAAGGGACTATGTAAGGAGACCATAACTGCCTTGTGTAACCCTTTTTTATAAATAAAATTTTTTGATTTCTTCTTTTGATGAAGTTTATGAATTTTCAACTATCTGGATAAATATAGTATGCATATTTTTGATGAATTTTAGAGAAAGGATATTTTAAAAATGTTTATGTAAACCTTAAATAAATAAAAATGTGTAATTATTTTCAAAAAATGGTCTTCTACAATTATGTTCAGTACGAAATTTAGAGTCTAATAAGATCAACTTAATTTTTTATGAATAGTAAATTATGAATAGTGATTTTATGATTAGGATTAGTAATGTGTCCAAATGGATTAGTAATATAACTTAAAGAAAGTATTAATATAATCTAGGCACCTTGATTCAGTAATGTGATTCAATAAAATGGTTAAATAACGGTTTCATAAATTATTATTTAAGTATTAGTTTTTTAAAGTGAATAGTGTTTTTTATTTAAATATTAAAATAAAAATATTTAGAAAACTATTTTTATAAAATGTAGTTCATTTTTGTAATCAGAGCATCGATATTTGGTTAAGGTGAAATTTTGGGATTTTTCTGAGAAAGTTGAATTTTCGATGAATAGTGAAAATACAGTTTTAGAGTTTCGATATGTTTAATGACATCATAACTGTGTCATGATGATGTCATGAGATATTTTAAGGGTTGGCCGACCAAATTTGATGAATTATTGTATGGGGGGACCCATGTGGCCAATACCATGGGAAAATACCATGGGCAAGCCCATGGTTTTTCCAAAACCACCAATGAGGTGTCCCTTGGCCATTAATGCCTTGTCCCCTCACTTTCCCAATAAATACCAAGAAATCCTCTCATCCATTCGACTCCCAACTCTTCGCCAACGAAGATTTGGTCTCATTGCCTCTCAAGGAGTCCTCTCAAGGTGCCCCAATCCCTTAAGGTCCCAACCTTGGAGTTTTAAGAGTTACGTTTTAAGGTAAGGGATCTGACCCCTCTCTTTCTTTTCAAGTGATCTCTTTTATGTCATTTCTTTTATGCTCCATGTTCTTATCTTAGAGGATGTTCTTTTATATTCCTATTACTTCCCTTTTCAGGTTCATATAATGATATATCCCCTCTTACTCTCATTATTTAGTTTTATGAATGTTTAAGTGGCGTCGTTAGGCTGCCGAACGTTTTATAACGGATTCTTCCCCCCTTCTCTTTTTTTTAAGATCCATTTTCATGTAAAGTCTTTCAAGTTACTTTTTATTATTTTGGGGTACAATATCTATATCTATAATACTGATCTTTTATGATCATATGATGAGATACCCCATTTTATCTCTTCAATTCCGTATTTTGATGTTTTAAGTGGCGTCGTTAGGCTGCCGAAGTTTTAAGTGGTTCTTTCACCCTTCTCGTTTTGAAGTTCTAATTTCATGTCAAGTCTTTAAAGTTCCTTTTTATTATGTTGGGGTATTATCTCTATATATATCCTACTAATATTTTATGATCATATCATGAGGGACCCCATTTTATCTCTTCAATTCAGTATTTTGAAGTTTTAAGTGGCATCGTTAGGCTGCCAAATTTTTAAGTGGTTCTTTCACCCTTCTCATTTTTCAAAGTTCTACTTTCATGTCAAGTCTTTAAAGTTACTTTTTATTATTCTGTGGTATTATCTCTATATATATCATACTGAACTTGTATGTTCATATGATGATAGACCCTATTTAATCTCTTCAACTCAGTATTTTGATGTTTTAAGTGGCGCCGTTAGGCTGCCGAATTTTTAAGGGATTCGTTCACCTCTATCATTTTTCAAAGTTCTACTTTCATGTCAAGTATTTAAAGTTCCTTTTTATTATGTTGGGGTTTGATCTCTATATCTATCATACTGATATTTTATGTTCATATGATGAGAGACCCTATTTTATCTCGTCAATTCATTTTTTTGGATTTTAAGTGACATCGTTAGGCTGCCGAATTTTCATAAGATAAATCTTATTTTTGTTTTCCTTTCATGTTCTTCATTTCATATGGTATATCTTTCAAATTTCATTCTCATGTTCTTTTATGTATTTTTACTGTTTTATGGGTCATTTATTAATGGTTCACCCATTTCCCCTCTCTTTTCAATGTTTTCTAAAACCCTAAAACATAGTCATTATGCTGCAGAATTTCCGTCTCAAAATCTCTCTCTCTCTTGTTCTAAAGTTATTTTATTTTTTTGAATACTCAAATATCTCTCATATATAAGTTTATTCACATATATATCCAAATTTTCTATTTTAAATTCTGGGATTTACATACATGAGACCCACCTTCCTTTTCTGTGGGTTTTAAAGTGACATAAAGAACATGTCTTTAATGCAGTTTTTAAAAAGTTATGATTATGAAATGAAACCCATACCTTTTATGCTATATGGGTTGTTTATGAAATTATTTATGATTATATATGTGGCTCACATGATAATAAATACATGTCAATGGTGCGCCCAGATAGCGCTCCAATGCATTGGGTAAAGACTTAATCTCTAGAGATGACATTTTAGACTGATACCTTGGTGAATAACCTTGGTAATTTTTAATGACACCTCGGGGATGGACCTTGGTGAAACTAAATGATTTTCAATGTTAAATGTTGTAGCCACATCTTCAAGTTATGAAAAATGTTATTTTTATTATGATATATCTCATGATTTCTTTCTCATGCCTTAAAGTTATTTTCATGACCTTATTGAAGTATCTCAAGTTCACATGTAAAATGTTTCTCTTGTTTCCCTTGTTGGGCCTTCTGCTCACCATTTCTTTTGATGTATGTCCACAGGTTATGAGATGCAGTAATGAACCTAGGATTAACATGAGGAGAATCCTTTAAAGTGTTTAATAAAAATGTTTTATGTTTTCATGTTTTAAGTTCTTGGTTTCCAGGACACTAAACGTTAAAGATCCTCAGTTTTGTAAAATGTAATGAAAGTTTATGTGAAAAAAATGCGGGATTATATAGTTGGTATCAAAGGTTGGTTTAGTTATTTGTGGAAATTAGGATATGAAAACTCTAGGAAGAAACCTATATAAAAGTTTAAATATAGGAAATATTCCTGGTATCTTGGTGAGTATTGAGTAAGGGGTTTCCATGATAATACACCCCTATCTGGATACGAGTAGGTAGAGGTGGCTCTCGCACAGATGTACATAGGGGTAAAACCCGAAAACACAGCCTTGAGGTAGACTCGAATGGGAACTGGTACACGACAACGGGCATTACTTCACTCTTGGTTACGACACTCCCAGGGGATATGATTTGGTAAATTCATAAGCTTAGTATGAACCATTATTAAAGGAACAAAGATAAAATAAAATAAAGATTCACATAAGAATATATGATCATGGATAACCTAGTGTGAAACCTAGGGGATCACAAGTTAGGGTATATTTTCTTCTACAAGTTATCCTTATATGCTTTAAGTTCCTTTTCATGATTATTGCCTAAGTATTTATGCCCCTAATTATACTTTCTCTTCTTAGTTAATGGTGGGAAATGGAAGAACATGTCCCAACAACCAATGTGATAGGAAATGCGACGATTGTCGTATTAATATGACAAAGATGATTAGGGTATTAAAAAATGATTATTATTTTGGAATACGTTCACTATTTTGGGAACCCTATTTGATCGAGGTAAATAGATTACTACGGTATTTTATTTGAGGAGTAAAGGTTGACTTATATTTTGATGAATCGATGAATTTAAGGTGAACTTATAGTAATTTAGGTTACTTATGAAAATGATTAACCTATCTTGGGGAAAATATGTTTAGGTTAGCTACTTTTGTTATAAGATGTTAGGAGTGGTTGATGTTGTTTGGAGATGAACGATGAAGTTTATTTTGGAAGACTATGTTAACAAATCCTTCTTGTATTTGGGTTTCAATCTTAGTTTGGCTTATTTTGAGGAATTTTAAGGACAGTTAATTATGAAATGGTCTATGATGAACTTTGGGTAGTATCATGGAACTTTGAAGATTTAAAAGTAGTTTCCATTCCTATGGGATTCTTTCTTTTTGAGGAGTTTTTTTACCTTACCCTTTCTGTTTTTGGGATAATGTTTAAAGATAGAAGAAATATATATTTAATATTTTGTGGATTATGTGATTCTCTAGAAGATGATTCTTGTGTTTTGATGAGACCAAGTAGTTTTGAATGCTCATCGTTTGGAGAAAAGATTAGTTTTGGTAGAAACTTATTAAAGGATGAAACTCTACATGAAGGTAGGTATATTTCTTTATATTTTTCTTCTATATAGTAAATGAATTCCTCAAAATTAAGAAAAAAACGTAAAACCAAAATGTTGTTGGTTTATGTTTCCTACTAGGTAATCAAAGACCGTTTACACACATCATAAGTTTGGGATTTTCTCATGTTCAACTTTTTACTAATCTTGTTTTCTATCACTCTCCCCCAGAACTTGACCCTTTGTTTTTTCTTTCATATCCATGTTTTCCTCCATGGAATCCTAGTATGGGTAAACTCGGGTGACTTTTGTACTTCCCTTTCTTTCTTTTAAAGTAATGGTGTTACTGACTCTTTTTCTGATGTGGGACATTCAATGAAATTTCAAAACCCAATTTTTAAAAATTGTGAGGACGTAATTTCTTAAGGGGGGAAGATTGTAACAACCCAAAATATTGGAATAAATCTTGTTTCCTAATTTTGTGTGTTATTTTATTTTTGATACTCAACAAAACTGTTTCATTTGATAACATGAGTATAATTAAAATGAGACCGTTGGGTTTTGACTCTTATATGACCATTGGTCAATATGACCACTGGAAACTAAACGTTTTGATTATTGTCTCTAAATACAAGTAATCTTGGTTAATTAATATAGAAATAAGATTCGATGGCCTCACCCAGTAGTCTTGGACCGATCAAAGCCCATCTAACAGAATTTGGGAAGTAGGTAGCACCACTGGGCTTTTCTCTGGACCAAACCCAAGCCGAACATCTTCGTGTGAAGCTAGAACGGAATCGCCTTCGTGAGAAGTTCAAACCGATAGAAATTACTACTCGTGCGATGTTAGTCGAGCCTCCCTCGGATTCTCTCACCTTATCACACCTTACACTTAGGTCTTATGCTGGTGTGATAAGGGGCTATATAAGGATATCGTAATTTCCTTGTGTAACCCTTTGTTTTAAATAAAAAAGTTTGATTTCTTCATATGATAAAGTTTATGAATTTTCAAATGTCCGGATAAATATAGTATGCATATTTTTGATGAATTTTAGAGAAAGGATATTTTAAAAATTATTATGTAAACCTTAAATAAATAAAAATTTGTAATGATTTTCAAAAAATGGTCTTCTACAATTATGTTCAGTATGAAATTTAGAGTCTAATAAGATCAACTTAATTTTTCATGAATAGTAAATTATGAATAGTGATTTTATGATTGGGATTAGTAATGTGTCCAAATGGATTAGTAATCTCACTTAAAAAAATTATTACTATAATCTAGGCACCCTGTTTCAGTAATGTGATTCAATAAAATGGTTAAATAACCGTTTCATAAATTATTATTTAAATATTAGTTTTTTCGGGTGAATAGTGTTTTTTATTTAAAAATTAAAATTAAAATATTTAAATTTTTTTTTTATAAAATGGAGTTCTTTTTTGTAATCAGAGCATCGATATTTGGTTAAGGTGACATTTTGGTATTTTTCTAAGAAAGTTGAATTTTCGATGAATAGTGAAAATACAGTTTTAGAGTTTCGGTATGTTTAATGACATCATAACTGTGTCATGATGATGTCATGAGATATTTTAATGGTTGGCCAACCAAAGGTGATGAGTTATTGTATGGGGGGACCCATGTGGCCAATAACATGGGAAAATACCATGGGCAATCCCATGGTTTTTCCAAAACCACCAATGAGGTGTCCCTTGGCCATTAATGCCTTGTCCCCTCACTTTCCCTATAAATACCAAGCAATACTCTCATCCATTCGACTCCAAAATCTTCCCCAATGAAGATCTGGTCCCATTACCTCCCAAGGAGTCCTCCAAAGGTTCCCCCAAGCCCTCAAGGTCCCAACCTTTGAGTATTAAGAGTTACGTTTTAAGGTAAGGGATCTGACCCCTCTCTTTCTTTTCAAATGATCTCTTTTATGTCATTTCTTTTATGATCCATGTTCTTATGTTGGAGGATGTTATTTTATATTACTCTTACTGCACTTTTAATGTTCATATAATGAGATATCCCCTCTTACTCTCATTATTTAGTTTTATGAATGTTTAAGTGGCGTTGTTAGGCTACCGAATGTTTTGTAACAGATTCTTCCTCCCTTCTCTTTTTTTTCAAGATCCATTTTCATGTAAAGTATTTCAAGTTATTTTTTATTATGTTGGGGTACTATATATATATCTATTATACTTATATTTTATGATCATATTATGAGAGACCCCATTTGATCTCTTCAATTCAGTATTTTGAAGTTTTAAGTGGCGTCTTTAGGTTGCCGAAGTTTTAAGTGGTTCTTTCACCCTTCTCGTTTTGAAGTTCTACTTTAATGTCAAGTATTTAAAGTTCCTTTTTATTATGTTGGGGTATGATCTCTATATATATCATACTGATATGTTATGATCATATGATGAGAGACCCAATTTTATCTCTTCAATTCAGTATTTTGATGTTTTAAGTGGCACCGTTAGGCTGCAGAATTTTTAAGTGGTTCTTTCACCCTTCTCATTTTTCAAAGTTCTACTTTCATGTCAAGTATTTAAAGTTCCTTTTTATTATTTTGTGGTATGATATCTATATCTATCATACTAAACTCTTATGTTCATATGATGAGAGACCCTATTAGATCTCTTCATTTCAATATTTTGAAGTTTTAAGTGGCGCCATTAGGCTGTCAAATTTTTAAGGGATTCGTTCACCTCTCTCATTTTTCAAAGTTCTACTTTCATGTCAAGTATTTCAAGTTTCTTTTTATTATGTTGGGGTATGATTTCTATATCTATAATACTGATATTTTATTTTCATATGATGAGAGACCCTATTTGATCTCGTCAATTCATTTTTTTGATGTTTAAGTGACGTCGTTAGGCTGCCGAATTTTCATAAGAGAAATCATATTTTTTTCTTCCTTTCATGTTCTTGATTTCATATGTTATATCTTTAAAATTTCATTACCATGTTCTTATATCCTTCATATTCTTTCCCTATACTGTTTTATGGGTCATTTAGGAATGTTTGACCCATGTCCCCTCTCTTTTCAATGTTTTCTAAAACCCCTAAACATAGTCGTTATGCTGTAGAATTTCTGTCTCAAAATGTATCTCTCTCTTGTTCTAAAGTTATTTTATTTTTTTGAATACTCAAATCTCTCTCATATATAAGTTTATTCACATATATACCCAAATATTCAATTTTAAATTCTGGGATTTACATACATGAGACCCACCTTCCTTTTCTGTGGGTTTTAAAGTGACATAAAGAACATGTCTTTAAAGCAGTTTTTAAAACGTTATGATTATGAAATGAAACCCATACCTTTTATGCTATATGGGTTGTTTATGAAATTATTTATGATTATATATGTGGCTCACATGATAATAAAGACATGTCAATGGTGCGCCCAGATAGAGCTCCAATGCATTGGGTAAGGACTTAATCTCTAGAGATGAAATTTTAGACTGATACCTTGGTGAATAACCTTAGTAATTTTTAATGATACCTCGGGGATGGACCTTGGTGAAACTAAATGATTTTCAATATTAAATGTTGTAGCCACATATTCAAGTTATGAAAAATGTTATTTTTATTATGATATATCTCATAATTTCTTTCTCATTCCTTAAAGTTCTTTTCATGACCTTATTGAAGTATCTCAAGTTCACATGTAAAATGTTTCTCTTGTTTCCTTTACTGGGCCTTATGCTCACCCTTTCTTTTGATGTATGTCCCCATGTTATGAGATGCAGTAATGAGCCTAGTATGAACATGAGGAGAAGCCTTTCAAGTTTTTAAGAAGAATGTTTTATGTTTTCTTGTTTTAAGTTCTTGGTTTCCAAGACACTAAACCTTAAAGATCCTCGGTTTTGTAAAATGTAATGAACTTTTAAGTGACAAAAATGCAGGATGCTATAGTTGGTATCAAAGGATGGTTTAGTGATTTGTGGAAATTAGGATATGAAAACTCTAGGAAGAACCCTATAGAAAAGTCTAAATATAGGAAATCTTCCTGGTATTTTGGTGAGTATTGAGTAAGGGGTTTCCAAGAAAATACATCCCTATCTGGATACGAGTCGGTAGAGGTGGCTCTGGCATAGATGTACATAGGGGTAAAACCCGAAAACACTGCTTTGAGCTAGAATCGAATTGGAACTGGTACACGACAATGGGCCTTGCTGCACTCTTGGTTACGACACACCCGGGGGATATGCTTTGGTAAATTTATAAGCATAGTATGAACCATTATTAAATGAACAAAGATAAAATAAAATAATGATTCAAATAAGAATATATGATCATGGATAACCAAGTTTGAAACCTAGGGGATCACAAGTTAGATTATAATTTTCTTCTACAAGTTATCCTTATATGCTTTAAGTTCCTCTTCATGATTATTGACTAAGTATTTAAGCCCCTAATTATACTTTCTCTTCTTAGTTAATGGTGGGAAATAGAAGAACATGTCCCACCAACCACTGTGATAGGAAATGCGACGATTGTCGTATTAATATGACAGATATGATTAAGGTATTAAAAGATGATTATTATTTTGGAAGACATTCACTATTTTGGGAACCCTATTTGATCGAGGTAAATAGATTACTACGGTATTTTATTTGAGGAGTACAGGTTGACTTATATTTTGAAGAATCGATGAATTTAAGGTGAACTTATAGTAATTTAGGTCACTTATGTAAATGATTAACCTATCTTGGGGAAAATATTTTTAGGTTAGATACTTTTGTTATAATATGTTAGGAGTGGTTGATGTTGTTTGGAGATAAACGATGAAGTTTATTTTGGAAGACTATGATAACAAATACTTCTTGTATTTGGGTTTCAATCTTAGTTTAGTTTATTTTGAGGAATTTTAAGGACAGTTAATTATAGAATGGTCTATGATGAACTTTGGGTAGTACCATGGAACTTTGAATATTTAAAAGTAGTTTCCATTCCTATAGGATTAGATGTTTTTGAAGAGTTTTTTTACCTTACCCTTTCTATTTTTGGGATAATGTTTAAAGATATAAGAAATAGATATTTAATCATTTGTGGATTATGTGATTCTCTAGAATATTATTCTTGTGTTTTGATGAGACCAAGTAGTTTTGAATGCTCATCGTTTGGAGAAAAGATTAGTTTTGGTAGAAACTTATTAAAGGATGAAACTCTACATGAAGGTAGGTATATTTCATTATATTTTTGTTCTATGTAGTAAATGAATTCCTCAAAAATTATGAAAATAAACGAAAAACAAAAATGTTGTTGGTTTACATTTCAT
This sequence comes from Viscum album, assembly GCA_963277665.1. NCBI lineage: Eukaryota > Viridiplantae > Streptophyta > Magnoliopsida > Santalales > Viscaceae > Viscum > Viscum album. The sequence continues at coordinate 660,002,448 of OY728138.1, forward strand.
ACTAGGTAATCAAAGACCGTTTAAAAACATCATAAGTTTGGGATTTTCTCGTGTTCAAATTTCTCCTAATCATGTTTTCTATCACTCTCCCCCAGAACTTGACCCTTTGTTCTTTCTTCCATATCTATATTTTCCTCCATGGAATCCTAGTATGTGTTAACTCGGGTGACCTTTGTACTTCCCTTTCTTTCTTTTAAAGTAATAGTGTTACTGACTCTTTTTCCGATGTGGGACTTTCGATGAAATTTCAAAACCCAATTTTTAAAAATTGTGAGGATGCAATTTCTTAAGGGGGAAAGATTGTAACGACCCAGTATTTTGGAATAAATCTTGTTTCCTAATTTTGTGTGTTATTTTATATTTGATACTCAACAAAACTGTTTTATTTGATAACATGAGTATAATTAAAATGAGACCATTGGGTTTTGACTGTTATATGACCATTGGTCAATATGACCACTAAAAACTAAATGTTTTGATTATTGTCTCTAAATACAGGTAATCTTGGTTAATTAATATAGAAATAAGATTCAGTGGCCTCACCCAGTAGTCTTGGACCGATCGAATCCCATCTAACAGAACTTGGGAAGGAGGTAGCACCACTGGGCTTTTCTCTGGACCAAACCCAAGCCGAAATTCATCTTGTGAAGCTAGAACGGAATCACCTTCATGAGAAGTTCAAACTGATAGAAATTACTACATGTGCGATGTTGGCCGAGCCTCCCTTGGATTCTCTCACCTTAGCACCCCTTACACTTAGGTTCTATGCTGGTGTGATAAGGGGCTATGTAAGGAGACCGTAATTGCCTTGTGTAACCCTTTGTTTTAAATAAAAAAATTTGATTTCTTCTTATCAGGAAGTTTATTAATTTTCAAATGTCCGGATAAATATAGTATGCATATTTTTGATGAATTTTAGAGAAAGGATATTTTAAAAATATTTATGTAAACCTTAAATAAATAAAAATGTGTAATGATTTTCAAAAAATGGTCTTCTACAATTATGTTCAGTACAAAATTTAGAGTCTAATAAGATCAACTTAATTTTTGATGAATAGTAAATTATGAATAGTGATTTTATTATTAGGATTAGTAATGTGTCCAAATGGATTATTAATCTCACTTAAAGAAAGTATTAATATAATCTATGCACCTTGATTCAATAATGTGATTCAATAAAATGGTTAAATAATAGTTTTATAAATTATTATTTACGTATTAGTTTTTTCAGGTGAATAGTGTTTTTTATTTAAAAATTAAAATAAAAATATTTAGAAAAATATTTTTATAAAATGGAGTTCATTTTTTTAATCATAGCATCAATATTTGGTTAAGGTGAAATTTTGGGATTTTTCTGAGAAAGTTGAATTTTTGATGAATAGTGAAAATACAGTTTTAGGGTTTCGGTATGTTTAATGACATCATAACTGTGTCATGATGATTTCATGAGATATTTTAAGGGTTTTCCGACCAAAGGTGATGAATTATTTTACGGGGGGACCCATGTGGCCAATACCATGGGAAAATACCATGGGAAAGCCCATGGTTTTTCCAAAACCACAAATGAGGTGTCCCTTGGCCATTAATGTCGTGTCCCCTCACTTTCCCAATAAATACCCAGCAATACTCTCATCAATTCAACTCCCAACTCTTCCCCAACGAAGCTCTGGTCTCATTACCTCCCAAGGAGTCCTCCCAAGGTACCCCAAATCCCTCAAGGTCCCTACCTTGGAGTTTTATGAGTTACGTTTTAAGGTTAGGGATCTGACCCCTCTCTTTCTTTTCAAGTGATCTCTTTTATGTCATTTCTTTTATACTCCAGGTTATTATGTTGGAGAATGTTATTTTATATTCCTCTTACTTTCCTTTTCATTTCAATATAATGATATAACCCCTCTTAATCTCATTATTTAGTTTTATGAATGTTTAAGTGGCGCCATTAGGCTGCCGAAAGTTTTGTAACGGATTCTTCCTCCCTTCTCTTTTTTTTCAAGATCCATTTTCATGTAAAGTCATTAAAGTTACTTTTTATTATGTTGGGTTATGATATCTATATCTATAATACTGATATTTTATGATCATATGATGAGATCCCCAATTTGATCTCTTCAATTCAGTATTTTGAAGTTTTAAGTGGCGTCGTTAGGCTGCCGAAGTTTTAAGTGGTTCTTTCACCCTTCTCGTTTTGATGTTTTACTTACATGTCAAGTCTTTCAAGTTCCTTTTTATTATGTTGGGGTATGATCTCTATAGATATCATACTGATATTTTATGATCATATTATGAGAGACCCCATTTTATCTCTTCAATTCAGTATTTTGAAGTTTTAAGTGGCACCGTTAGGCTGCCGAATTTTTAAGTGGTTCTTTCACCCTTCTCATTTTTCAAAGTTCTACTTTCATGTCAAGTATTTCAAGTTACTTTGTAATATGTTGGGGTATGATCTCTATATATTTCATACTGAAATATTATTTTTATATGATGAGAGACCCTATTTTATCTCTTCAATTCGGTATTCTGAAGTTTTAAGTGGCGCTATTAGGCTGCCGAATTTTTAAGGGATTCGTTCACCTCTCTCATTTTTCAAAGTTCTACTTTCATGTCAAGTCTTTAAAGTTACTTTTTATTATGTTGGGATATGATCTATATATCTATCACACTGATCTTTTATGTTCATATTATTAGATACCCTATTTGATCTCGTCAATTCATTTTTTTGAAGATTAAGTGACGTCGTTAGGCTGCTGAATTTTCATAAGAGAAATCTTATTTTTGTCTTCGTTTCATGTTCTTAATTTCATTTGATATATCTTTAAAATTTTATTACCATGTTCTTATATCCATCATATTCTTTCCCTATACTGTTTTATGGATCATTTATTAATGTTTGACCCATTTCCCCTCTCTTTTCAATGTTTTCTAAAACCCTGAAACATAGTCGTTATGCAGCAGAATTTCCATCTCAAAATGTCTCTCTCTCTTGTTCTAAAGTTCTTTTATTTTTTTGAATACTCACAGATCTCTATTATATAGGGGTATTCACATATATTCCAAAATTTTATATTCTAAATTCTGGGATTTACATACATGAGACCCACCTTCCTTTTCTGTGGGTTTTAAAGTGACCTAAAGAACATGTCTTTAAAGCAGTTTTTAAAACGTTATGATTATGAAATGAAACCCATTCCTTTTATTATATATGGGTTTTTTATGAAATTATTTATGATTATATATGTGGCTCACATGATAATAAATACATGTGAAGGGTTCTCCCAGATAGCGCTCCAATGCATTGGGTAAAGACTTAATCTCTAGAGATGACCTTTTAGACTGATACCTTGGTGAATAACCTTGGTAGTTTTTAATGACACCTTGGGGATGGACCATGGTGAAACGAAATGATTGTCAATATTAAATGTTGTAGCCACATCTTCATGTTATGAAAAATGTTATTTTTATTATTATATATCTCATGATTTCTTTCTCATGCCTTAAAGTTCTTTTCATGACCTTGCTGAAGTATCTCATGTTCACAAGTAAAATGTTTCTATTGTTTCCCTTACTAGGCCTTCTGCTCACCCTTTCTTTTGATGTATGTCCCTAGGTTATGAGATGCAGTAATGAACCTAGAATGAACATGAGGAGAAGCCTTTCAACTGTTTAAGAAGAAATTTTTATGTTTTCATGTTTTAATTTCATAGTTTCCAAGACACTAAACCTTAAAGATCCTCGGTTTTGTAAAATGTAATGAAAGTTTATGTGACAAAAATGGGGGATGATATACTTGGTATCAAAGGATGGTTTATTTATTTGTGGAAATTAGGATATGAAAACTCTAGGAAGAACCCTATAGAAAAGTTTAAATATAGGAAATATTCCTGGTATTTTGGTGAGTATTGAGTAAGGGGTTTCCAAGAAAATACATTCATGTCTGGATACGAGTAGGTAGAGGTGACTCGAGCACAGATGTACATAGGGGTAAAACCTGAAAACACTACTTTGAGCTAGACTCGAATGGGAACTGGTACACGACAATGGTCCTTGCTGCACTCTTGGTTACAACACTCCCAGGGGATATGCTTTGGTAAATTCAAAAGCTTAGTATGAACCATTATTAAAGGAACAAAGATAAAATAAAATAAATATTCACATAAGAAAATATCATCATGGATAACCTAGTTTGAAACCTAGGGGATCACAAGTTAGGGTATAATTTTCTTCTACAAGTTATCCTTATTTGCTTTAAGTTCCTTTTCATGATTATTGGCTAAGTATTTAAGCCCCTAATTATACTTTCTCTTCTTAGTTAATGGTGGGAAATGGAAGAAAATGTCCCAAAAACTAATGTGGTAGGAAATGCGATGATTGTCATATTAATATGATGGAGATGATTAGGGTATTAAAATATGATTATTATTTTGGAAGACGTTCACTATTTTGGGAACCCTATTTGATCGAGGTAAATAGATTACTACGGTATTTTATTTGAGGAGTAATGGTTGACTTATATTTTGAAGAATCGATGAATTTAAGGTGAACTTATAGTAATTTAGGTTACTTATGTAAATGATTAACCTATATTGAGAAATATATGTTTAGGTTAGCTACTTTTGTTATAAGATATTAGCTATGGTTGATGTTGTTTAGAGATGAACGATGAAGTTTATTTTGGAAGACTATGTTAACAAATCCTTCTTGTATTTGGGTTTCAATCTTAGTTTGGTTTATTTTGAGCAATTTTAACGACAGTTAATTATGGAATGGTCTATGATGAACTTTGGGTAGTACCATGGAACTTTTAATATTTAAAAGTAGTTTCCATTCCTATGGTATTCTTTCTTTTTGAAGAGTTTTTTTAACTTACCCTATCTGTTTTTGGGATAATGTTTAAAGATAGAAGAAATATATATTTAATCTTTTGTGGATTATGTGATTCTCTAGAATATGATTCTTGTGCTTTGATGAGACCAAGTAGTTTTTAATGGTCATCATTTGGATAAAATATTATTTTTGGTAAAAACTTATTAAAGGATGAAACTCTACATGAAGGTAGGTATATTTCCTTATATTTTTGTTCTATGTAGTAAATGAACTCCTCAAAATTATGAAAAGAAACATAAAACAAAAATGTTGTTGGTTTATGTTTCCTACTAGGTAATCAATGACTGTTTACACACATCATATGTTTGGGATTTTCTCGTGTTCAAATTTCTCTTAATCATGTTTTCTATCACTCTCCCCTAGAACTTGACCCTTTGTTTTTTCTTCCATATCCATGTTTTCCTCCATGGAATCCTAGTATGGGTTAACTCAGGGGACCTTTGTACATCCCTTTATTTCTTTTAAAGAAATAGTGTTACTGACTCTTTTTCCGATGTGGGACTTTCAATGAAATTTTAGAACCCAATTTTTAAAAATTGTGAGGACACAATTTCTTAAGGGGGGAAGATTGTAATGACCCAAAATTTTTGAATAAATCTTGTTTCCTAATTTTTTGTGTTATTTTATTTTTGATAGTCAACAAAACTGTTTCATTTGATAACATGAGTATAATTAAAATTAGACCGTTGGGTTTTGACTGTTATATGACCATTGGTCAATATGACCACTAGAAACTAAACATTTTGATTATTGTCTCTAAATACAAGTAATGTTGGTTAATTAATATAGAAATAAGATTCGATGGCCTCACCCAGTAGTCTTGGACCGATCGAATCCCATCTAACAGAACTTGGGAAGGAGGTAGCACCACTGGGCTTTGCTCTGGACCAAACCCAATCCGAACTTCATCGTGTGAAGCTAGAATGGAGTCTCCTTCGTGAGAAGTTCAAACTGATAGAAATTACTACTCGTGCGATGTTGGTTGAGCCTCCCTCAGATTCTCTCACCTTAGCACACCTTACACTTAGGTCCTATGCTTGTGTGATAAGGGGCTATGTAAGGAGACCATAACTGCCTTGTGTAACCCTTTGTTTTAAATAAATTTTTTTGATTTCTTCTTATGATGAAGTTTATGAATTTTCAAATGTCCGGATAAATATAGTATGCATATTTTTGAGGAATTTTAGGGAAAGGATATTTTAAAAAAATTTATGTAAACCTTAAATAAATTAAAATGTATAATTATTTTCAAAAAATGGTCTTCTACAATTATGTTCAGTACGAAATTTAGAGTATAATAAGATCAACTTAATTTTTGATGAATAGTAAATTATGAATAGTGATTTTATGCTTAGGATTAGTAATGTGTCCAAATGGATTAGTAATCTAACTTAAAGAAAGTATTAATATAATCTAGGCACCTTGATTCAGTAATGTGATTCAATAAAATGGTTAAATAACGGTTTCATAAATTATTATTTCAGTATTAGTTTTTTCAGGTGAATAGTGTTTTTTATTTAAAAATTATAATAAAAATATTTAGAAAATTATTTTTATAAAATGGGGTTCATTTTTTTAATCAAATCATTTATATTTGGTTAAGGTGAAATTTTGGGATTTTTCTGAGAAAGTTGAATTTTCGATGAATAGTAAAAATACGGTTTTAGGGTTTCGTTATGTTTAATGACATCATCACTGCTTCATGATGATTTCATCAGATATTTTAAGGTTTGACCAACCAATGGTGATGAATTATTGTATGGGGGGACCCATGTGGCCAATACCATGGGCAAATACCATGGGCAAGCCCATGGTTTTTCCAAAACCACCAATGAGGTGTCCCTTGGCCATTAATGCCTTGTCCCCTCACTTTCCATATAAATACCAAGCAATCCTCTCATCCATTCAACTCCCAACTCTTTCCCAACGAATCTCTGGTCTCATTACCTCCCAATGATTCCTCCCAAGGTGCACCCAATCCCTCAAGTTCCCAACCTTTGAATTTTAAGAGTTACGTTTTAAGGTAAGGGATCTGACCCCTCTCTTTCTTTTCAAGTGATCTCTTTTATGTCATTTCTTTTATTCTCCATGTTCTTATATTGTAGGACGTTATTTTATATTTATCTTACTTCCATTTTCATGTTAATATAATGATATATTCCCTCTTACTCTCATTATTTAGTTTTATGAATGTTTAAGTGGCGCCATTAGGCTGCCGAAATTTTTGTAACGGATTCTTCCTCCCTTCTCTTTTTTTTCAAGATCCATTTTCATGTAAAGTCTTTCAAGTTCCTTTTTATTATGTTGGGGTACTATATCTATATCTATCATACTTATATATTATTATCATAAGATGAGAGACCCCATTTTATCTCTTTAATTCAGTATTTTGAAGTTTTAAGTGGCGTTGTTAGGCTGCCGAAGTTTTAAGTGGTTCTTTCACCCTTCTCGTTTTGAAGTTCTAATTTATGTCAAGTATTTCAAGTTCCTTTTTATTATGTTGGGGTATGATCTCTATATATATCATAATGATATTTTATTTTTATATTATGAGATAACCCATTTTATCTCTTCAATTCAGTATTTTGAACTTTTAAGTGGCACCGTTAGGCTGCCGAATTTTTAAGTGGTTCTTTCACCCTTTTCATTTTTTAAAGTTCTACTTTCATGTCAAGTCTTTCAAGTTAATTTTTATTATGTTGGTGGATGATCTATATATATATCATACTTAACTCTTATTTTCATATGATGAGATACCCTATTTTATCTCTTCAATTCATTATTTTGAGGTTTTAAGTGGCGCTGTTAAGCTGCCGAATTTTTAAGGGATTCGTTCACCTTTTTCATTTTTCAAAGTTCTACTTTCATTTCAAGTATTTAAAGTTCCTTTTTATTATGTTGGGGCATGATCTCTATAACTATGATAATGATATTTTATGTTCAAATTATGAGAGACCCTATTTGATCTCATCAATTCATTTTTTTTAATTTTATGTGACGTCATTAGGCTGCCGAATTTTCAGAAGAGAAATGTTTTTTTTGTCTTCCATTCATATTCTTCATTTCATATGGTATATCTTTAAAATTTCATTTCCATGTTCGTATATCCTTCATATTTTGTCCCTCTACTATTTTATGGGTCATTTATGAATGTTTGACCCATGTCCCATCTCTTTTCAATGTTTTCTAAAACCCCTAAACATAGTCGTTATGCTGCAGAATTTCTATCTCAAAATGTCTCTCAATCTTGTTCTAAAGTTCTTTTATTTTTTTGAATACTAAAATCTCTCTCTTCTATAGGGTTATTCAAATATATACCAAAATTTTATATTTTAAATTCTGGTTTTTACATACATGAGACCCACCTTCCTTTTCTGTGGGTTTAAAAGTGACATAAAGAACATGTCTTTAAAGTAGTTTTTAAAACGTTATGATTATGAAATGAAACCCATTCATTTTATACTATATGGGTTGTTTATTAAATGATTTATGATGATATATGTGGCTCAGATGATAATAAATACATGTCAAGGGTGTGCCTAGATAGCGCTCTAATGCATTGGGTAAAGACATAATCTCTAGAGATGACCATTTAGACTGATACCTTGGTGAATAACCTTGGTAATGTTTAATGACACCTTGGGGATGGACCTTGGTGAAATGAAATGATTGTCAATATTTAATGTTTTATCCACATATTCAAGTTATGAAACTTTTTATTTTTATTATGATATATCTCATTATTTCTTTCTCATGCCATAAAGTTCTTTTCATGACCTTATTGAAGTATCTCAAGTTCACATGTAAAATGTTTCTCTTGTTTCCCTTACTGGGCCTTCTGCTCACCCTTTCTTTTAATTATGTCCCCAGGTTATGAGATGCAGTAATGAACCTAGAATGAACATGATGAGAAGCCTTTCAAGTGTTTAATAATAATGTTTTATGTTTTCATGTTTTAAGTTCCTGGTTTCCAAGACACTAAACCTTAAATATCCTCTGTTTTGTAAAATGTAATGAAAGTTTATGTGACAAAAATGTGGGATGTTATATGTTCGTCAAAGACCGTCATTCCCGTCAATTATCTGTAGTCTCCTTAGTAGGAAACTTTGGAGGGTAATTCTAAGAAGAGGGAACTGAATAGGGTGTACGATATTCTCCTCACTGACATGATCCTGCAGTCACTGACGGATCGACGATCGAAGTCCGGATGAAGAAGGTAGGAGGATGCCTTCTCAGTCTTCCAGGAGTATCGTCGTGTGGAGAAGAAGGGTCCACAAATAATAGGTTACCCTCTATTACATAGGAAAAGAAAATGAAAATCATATTCAGCATGAATTAATGAATACGCGCCATAACTGTACAATAGTTAGGCTACTTGACTGGTCAATACACGAAACTTCACGCGATTTCCACGTGTTTTAATAATAATAAAAATAATAAATTAATATTAGGCGTTTCTTTGACCCGAGGCAAAATTCATAAAAAGATATTCATCATTGGTCTTAAAATGACTGTCTTAATTTCAGGGTCACAATATCGCAGACGGTTCGTCATTCCGACACCGTATGAAGAAGTTATGGTCGAATTAAGATTATTCGACCAAACCCATAATAATGATATTTTATAATATAATTAATTATATCAATTTACTCATTTCAAGGGGGGAGGAAACATGCATGAACTCACTCATCCCCATGCACCTCCCACTTATTTCATTTATTATAATAATAATATCGTTATATGAATATTATTTATTTAAGGGAAAAATAAACCCCCTGTGCTCCTCCTGTACACCAACAAAATGCCCCCCCCTTCTTGGGTTTATTTATTTCTTACATCCATTGATTTTTTTGATATTATATTATATAAATATTATATAAGTTATATATTATATACAAAGCAAGTATTCTCCATGCACCTCAAGTATAATAAAAATATTATTAATTCCCTTTCCTTTTATCCATTATTAATTTAATTGTATTATCATATTATTATAATAGCAATATTATTAATTTCATATTTCACTTGCGGAGAACCGATGCACAACCATTCCATGGAACTCAAAACCATTTCATTTAATTGAATTAAATGACAAAACAAAATTAATATAACTTACATATTCAACCCCGTTTTAATACATTTAATTTCATTAACCTCTCGCACATAGTTTTACGCCATCATTTTTATTTATTGTTTTTCAATAATAATAAAAATTCATCAAATTATTTTATTAACTCATCACCGTTATTATTCTTTAATAATGATAATATTTACACTCATCACATTGACGAAGTTAAAACACCCCATTGGATATCTAAATCTGACCATGCCATGTCAATTTCGCATAACATCTATCAATTTAATTATTTAATTCTATTTATTTTTATTTCACACTGATTAAATTGAAACCACTTTTATTAAATTAAAACCATTCAATTTAATAAACCAAAAATATTTTTACGCCACCATTATTATTATTATTTAACATAATAATAATAACGAGATCCCCTTAAATTTTATTAACGCACCACCATGCTTCCACTATGCATCTTCATTTATTTGTTTGCAATAAATATCATGACTCATTTCATTAATTTCTCATTATTATTAATATTATGATTAATATTAATAACACAACACCCATTATTATTATTCAAATTTAATTTCAAAAATTACTCAATTAATAATAAACCACATGTTTCATTTATCAACATCTAATGGGTCACAAACCTTCCCACTTCACATCATTAATAATAATAACACCCATTAAATCATTTTATCATGATTATTATCTTTTTAGTTTAATTAATCACACAATTTATGTCATCATAATTATTATTTAACATATTTTTATGTTATCATCAGAATTTAAAATTATCATTATAACACGCGTCGTGTTGACCATATCGATTTCAACAAAGGAATGGATCAGAGGGGTCTGGGCCATTACAATTTTACTAGCATATTTTTAATTATTATATCATGAAATTCATAACCCTAACTGATGAACTTGAGAGTCATATTAAACCCCAACCATTAATTATACATACATAAGTAATCCATATTAAGTCAATCAATCATATTTCAAACACCACTTAATTTAACCATGGAAAAGAAATGGGTCTCATGAAGAAATTCATAGAATATTTCATAATCTATATATAGAAATAAGGTAGATGGTATTATAAAAACATATCAAAATTCTATGATAAATAATTTCATAGAACATTGAAAAATATTAAAAACCAACTTTTTAAATTTATTAGATAAATAACATTAAAAAACAAGAAGATATGTCTCTTTTTAAAATTCAAGGAAATTTATTTAAAAAAGTGTTTTAATTTAAATGAAATTTTTTTAGGTTGATAAAATATTTTTAAATTTTCCTTTAAAAATAAAAAATATATATTAGAAACAAAATTTCATAAAAAAAGATGTTTTCAAAGGTCTTATTTAGAAAAACCTTAACACACTGAATAATTATTTCTTAAAAAACACATGAATTTAAAATTAATTTAAAAAAATTCAATTTTCTTTGAAAAATATAAAAAAAAATCCATTTATTCTAAGAATAATTAACTATTAAATTAAATTGAAAAATTATTTTAAAATATATAAAGGGAGTTTGGTAATGAAGAAATATCATAATGAAGAAAGAAAACATAAATTTTTTTAAATTTTTTTTTTATAATTTTCATTAAATTTGATGTTATGGATTGCATTAAAATATAATTCTCAAAAATTTGAAGTGAAAATTGTTAAAGGATTTTAATTTTAATAAGAATATTCAGTAATAGAACCTTGTAAAATACAAAAAAAAAAGTTACTATGGAAATGTGAAGTGGAAGATAAAATGTACAATCGAGAAATGAAAAACTTATTCAACATTATTTTTTAAATAGCTTTATTGAATCCAACATCATAAAGAGAGTGATAAATATATAATTTTAAAATGTTTTTAGAGAAATTTCAATATCATTATAAATTAAACATATTTGTATTTGAATGTAAGAAATGGGAATATTGGTGGGATGATTGAACAAGGATAAGGAAGATAAAGATCTTATTTAGAGAGAATTAGAATTATTATTAACATCATCAAATTTTATGAAGAAATAAATTCAAAAAATAAATTACAAAAAATAAGGATAATAATAATTATAATATCATAATGAAAAATAAAAAAAAATTCTTTAAAAACTATATTAAAAGAGGAAATAATAATTACTCAAGTAAGAAATTTGAGTTAAGAAACTCTCCTTACAATTTCAGAAACATTTTAATAAATACCCCTTGAAAGAGTGGGCAAGAAATTGATCATCAATTTAAATATATAAAATATAATTAAAGATACTATATATCAATTAGGTATTATACAATCCATTTAGATTAAATTAGGTACATTAAACAAAACTTGTCTCAAAGATAGGAAATTAGCGTGAAATACCCATACATCATCTTTATCATTCGAAATGAAAAACCATGAAAGGTAGAACATGATATAGATATGTAAATACCCAAGTGTAATTAAAATTTATGATTATATAAATACATTTCCAATATATAAACCAAAAAAAGGAAGCAAAATTGAGATGCCAAAACCATTACCTATAATATTCTTTATCCAAACACACTCTAACCTCTTGTATAACAAAAATAATTATCATAATCACATATTTATGAACCTTATTCTCACATATAAACTTTTATAGAATTATTTTATAGTCATTTATTATAAATATATTAGTTATATTTTATTTTTATCCTTAGATTTTATTACCTTCAATTTTTTGTTTATTACTAGTTTCATAATGGAGGTGTTGATTATTATTTATAAATCTAAATTACATAATTCCAATACCATTTAAGATAATGTAAATATTTTTTATAATTATTTATTACATTATTATTTAATTTCATATGTATTTTGTTTATGATTTGAGAAGATCATGTTTCGGATGAGCTAGATTCAACATTTTTTAAGGGACAAAAGGTTGTACAATAATAATAAATTAAATATTAGTATAACATTTATATAGTAACAGAAAAGAAATCATATTAATTTAAATTAACACCATTTTTTAGGTTTCTTTATTCATCTATTATATAAATTTTTAGCATTGTTAAAGTAGGTGGTTAAACCGACTGAAAAAAGAACAACTTATAACCTATGAGTAAAAATGATTAAGAAAGTGATTAATTTTTAATATTAACATTATTATAGAAGTATAATTATTTTATATAGGTTTTTCTAATGTTTTTAATCAGATTATACGATATTTCTATAATTAATATAAGATTGGATGAAATATGAAATATGTAAGGCAGTAGTCTACACAGACGGATGAATGATGAATTCATTTCCATAAAATAGTAAGAATATAGGGAAAATTTTTAATTTAAAACATTAATACTGATATAAATGTCTTATTAATCCCTTAAATTACCCATTTTCACTATCCAATCATTTTTTCCATGAAAAGAATATCACATCTCTTATAGAGGTGGTATTATGCATGTAACAAAAGCAATGTTTTCGTATTTCGAATGACTGAGAGGAAGTTTGAAAATGGTGATACCAAAAACAAAATAAAAAAGAAGTATAATTATAATAATTATTTAATTATTTAAAATAGAATATATTATATTTTTATATGGTATAAAAAGAAAAAAATGAAAAGGTAAATAAAAAAGAAGTAATTAGAAATTTTACCTTACCCCTTAGAGGAGATCTTTGACAATATGATTAAGGATTTTAGAGGTGGTATTTTGGGAAGAAAAAATCCTCAATTAATTATCTAATAGTGTTGGACAATTATTTGGGTAGATTTTGGATGAATCTAAGAGGCGTGGTGTGTAAGGAGAAGTGGGGTGGAGATAGATCCTTTTATATGTAAAGGGAGTGACATTTAATGTAATAATATAAAAGATAAAGTAATTATTCAATGGTTAAATGGATCCAATATTGGGAAATAATAGATAAGTGTGATTTAAGGTCTTGAAACCCCAAACCAAATATTTTAAAAAAATAATAACATGTTTCTAAATATTTTACTCTAATATTTTTAACTATTACCATTTTGGTTTTTTAATATGGTATATAATTTTTACCAAATTAATATAATTTTAATTACAAAAAATAAAATATTCCTTATTATATAATTTGGACATAAGGATTACAATTATAAAATAAATTTTTAAAACAAAAAATTGTAGTTTAATTAAAATTAATTTTAATATAATATCGCATAACGTGTAGAAACCATTTTTAAAAAAAGTGTATTTTTATTCTTAATATTTTTAATTAAGATAAAATTATCAATTTTTTTCATTTATAATAAATTATTTGGTTTATTATTAACCAAATAATAGATTTTTTTATTTAAAATTAATCTAAAATATAAATATACCTTGTGAAAACATAATTAAAAGAAAATATTAAAACCATTTTATATTAGAATAAAAAATTACTTATGTTTCAAAATATTAAGCATGAGTTTTATAAATTCCACATAGTATATTAAAATTAATAATTTTACTCCATAAAAATATTAATATTCATTAAAAATGTTTTATAAAAATTTTAAGTCATGCATGGATCTTGGTAAGTCCAAAAACACTACGGTACTATCAAAAACTGTATTTTTCACTATTCATGTAAAAATCAACCTTTTCAAAAAGAAACTTAATGCAAAGATAAAAACAGAAATTATTAATTGAAAAATAAAGTTAGTTTTATAAAATTAAAAATATAAAATTTTTAAAATTAGTTTTTTATTAAAAAATAAAAAATATAAATAAAATATAGTTTTTTGAAAAATTAACATTTTTAAGTATTCATAATAAAATTTCATATAATTTTATAATCTAAATAATGATAAATTATAAGTTTATATATAATAATATATTATATTTCAATATAACCTTTTAGGATAAAATATAAAACATTTAAAAAATAATGTTATTTGAGAAATAAAAATCCTTTTAAATATTAAATTATGTTAACTATTTATTCCATAAATGTAAAACAAATTCAGTAATATATTTTTATTTAAAATATATTTTATTACTCTTATTATTTTGGTAATAATATTCATTTAATATGTCGTAGCTCATATAAGTTCGGTGTTTCACATGGAGTAATCTATAAAACATAATATAAATTTATAAAAATGTATATCAAAATATCGAGTCATTACAAAAGATATATCCATTAAATAATATATATATATATATATATATATATATATATATATTAAATATGGATCATGGACATGAAAGATAAATATCAAATAAAAAATAATGGTGAATAAAATATCTCCTTATAGACATCATAATGGGTGATCTAGGAATCAATAAAAGGGGATAATATTAAGACTTATAATTTCTAAAAAATATGTATAAGATAATGAATGTGGGGATTTAGATAAAAATTATATAAAAATACTTCAATGGAATATTTTACCAATATAATATAAAATAAGAAGAGACTTCAGGGTGGAACACCACATACAAAATTGGCAACTTAAAAAGTAATAATTACTCAAAAGCAAGTATTAAAAGGATATAAAAATATCCATAATAATAAAAGATAATTGTATTAATATATTTAATAGTTGAAGAATATATTTCATAAGTGAATATGGAAAAGAAAATAATCTTAGATATGAGGATAAGAGTTTGAGAAAAATACATGTAGAAAATTCCATATTAATTTATTCAAGGGTGAAAAGACATAAAATAAAGAGGATAGTTAAATAAACAATAAATATACATGATATCCTAAATAAGTATCATTTAGTATGGTAATAATAAAAGATACCAAAAACTTAACACGGATGAAATACCTCAATAAGAGAAACTATATAGAGAGAGACTTTTAAAAAAAATGAGAGAGTAGTTTGATTTCAACCTCATGGTGAATCATTTATGAGATAAAAAAGGGATATATATCTCATAAAATTTGAGTAAAATTAAATAACATACATCCAAAGTAATTAATATAAATTATATAGAAAATATTGACAAATAAATTTTGTAAGAATGTTTAATGGTATATTTTTTAATTAAAATTCCATACTGAGGCTTATTTTAGGAAGAATTTGAGGAGGAAGACAATAATGAAGAATGTAGTTTTTTCTAGTGGAAGGAAATACCCTCCGGACAAGGGTAAGGAGAATATTAGTATTGGTGTTTCACAAATGTAGGAATATTTGTCTCTAGAACTGGAACAAGAGACTCAAGTGGTTAAGGATAATGAACAACGATTTCCAACTCATTAAATAGAGGAATATAGGCCTTAATTGATTGGATCTGGGATAGAGACGTCCTTAAAATTAGTTAATAAGTATAAGGATCATGCACAATATATTAAGGGAATCCTTAAACCAGGTGTGACTTTTGAAATGGATCCATGTATCCATGAGTATTCTCCTATAATTGAAGGACAAAAAAATCCGAGTGATGGTGATTTCTCAAGGATCCAAGTAGAAATTAATAAATTAAGGAAAATATATGGAATATATGCAAGGTGGGATAATATATAGGTTGATTCCACAAAAAAACATCCTATATTTAGGATTTCTTCCAATGGAAAAAATGTTGTTTTGGAAGCGGTTTTTTTTCAACCTGTTCCTCCTAGGAAAGAAAGAAATAGGAAAGGCTACTACTATTTTAAGCCAAATATGGTTACCACGTCTCATGGTCCATTTAAATTGGAATTTAATTTGTATGGTGATGATGATTCTTTATATAAGATTGATTATGATCTTTTATCTTTTTATTTTCTTTTACTTGACATAAGGGAATAAATACTTTAATGGCCCCATCTATCATCTCTCTATTTTTTGTTTTTCATTTTTTTAATAAAAAAGGCTATTCCCTAGACTTTATAGTATTTAAGAACCTTACTTATATTAGTTTATTTAAATATTAATATTTTATTTTTGTTTTTTTACTTATTTTTTAGTTATTCATATTTTGTTATGGTTATCACGTGTTTGTAGTACTAAATGTTCTATGTTTTTTCAATTAGGATATCTTAGTCATTTAAAATAATAATTGAGTTAATAACCTCAAGAATAATCTAATTAATCTATTAATAATTTAATAATGAATTATAATTATCCTTTTCCATTCCATTGAATTTATAGTTACAGTTTGAAAGAATAAATCCATAACTTTCTCATTTTAGGCAATTATAAAAATCATTTAGAGTTACATTATAATAAATATTAATTTTAGATATACCATTATATATTCATTAAACCAATTAAATTCATATTATAGACCATAAGTATTCAATACTCATGTTTTTAACCCTCTATAATTATTATTAAAAAATAAAGTACATTCTTTTTGTAGGCGGTTGAATCGACTGAATCATAAACGTGTTACAAAGAAAAACTGATTAAAATAAAATACATCTTTCATTATTATAACCTTATTAAAGGATTTTATTTATTTTAGTTATATTTTAATAAATTGATAAATCATATTTAATTATAGGT
Organism: Viscum album; assembly: GCA_963277665.1. NCBI lineage: Eukaryota > Viridiplantae > Streptophyta > Magnoliopsida > Santalales > Viscaceae > Viscum > Viscum album. The sequence continues at coordinate 660,019,838 of OY728138.1, forward strand.
ATAGTAATATCATAATGTAAATGATTTATGAATAAGATGATACTTACACTGAAGAATTGAATCTTCTCTTAAGGGCCTTCATTATAATAAAGGTTTTGGAAATTTTTATTATGGCCAAGCTAAAGAAGATGAAAAATTATTAAAGTATAATTAGTTTTGGATGATTATGGAATTATAACCAAACTTTAGGTGTGTATTAGGATAAGTTTATATAGGGTCCTTTTATTGATAGGATTTAGTGACATTTTTAAAATATCCATTTTAAAGATTAATAAATATAATATATGGTGGAAAATGACTTGTACATGGAAATAAAATTAGATTTAAATTCACCATCAAAACAAATTCATAATAAATATTTATTATTTTTATTCAGTAATAATTCATTGTTATAATTTATATCTTACTTATCATATTTATTATTATATTTTCAATACTTAATATGGTAACTTATTTGTTTAATAAAAATGATATTGAACCTTAATAATTTATAAATCATGATAATAAATTTTAAATATGTTATTTATAATAAAAAACAATATATAAGAAATATAATTTTTAAATGAGAATATATAATATATAGAGAAAATAATTTTTTAGAGTAATTTTTTCCAATTAATAGTAATATATTTATTTCTACTAATTTATTAATTATTTTATAAATATTAATTTTTTATTTATACAAGTAAAATATATTATTTTTAATGATTTAGTAAATTATACATAATGATTACTTTTTAATTATAACAAATTTAATATACCCATTAGCTATATGTACTCAATGGTCATATAATGGTTACATTATCATTTTACATTCCAATATATAACACTACATAATTCTATAAAAATATTTCAGAAAATTTATATAAAATTTATATATTATTTCTGATGTTTTCCATTATTTTAATACTTAGACATAGAGTTATTGTTTTTGAGGGAGACTATGAGGAATAATATTTCAATCTGTCAATTTTTTTTATTAAAATTGATTTATTTTTTGACTAATTATTTACTTAATTATGGGTTTATTTTTATAATATTCCACCTTAATAATAAAATCCACTATTCATTTTCTATTTAAATTTGATGTGAAGTAAAATATTTAATTTTAAAAATAATTTACATTATTGGATGAATTTATATATTAAAATAAAATCGGTTCCAATTTTCACATTTGAAAAAAGAGGAGCTGAAAATCCATTTAGTAGGATAATAAAACTAAATAATGAAGTCGATAAGAAGTGATGTGAAAAAATAATTCAATATGTATTCTATCATAAAATAACAGCATAGAAATATAAGTTAAAACATGTGAACATAGAATATAAATGTAATCATCAATGGGATATATGGTGTTATGGAATTTTTGAGCATGTTATTTGATTAAAACATAAAAGTTCCATGAGGCCTAATATAAAAACCTGGAATTTAAATTCAGGAATAAATTGAAATTTTCACTATAACAAATCATCCTAGATAAACTAGACACACCACCCAAGTAGGCCTGCCATAATTTATCAAATAAGAAACTACCGAAACAAGTCTGATGAAAAACTCTAGTGAGGTAAACCAATATAGTGAAATAAAGAAGAAAGAGTACAAATACATGAGAAATACAATTTCATTCCCAAAGAGATAAAATAGAAAGTTAAACAAGGAAATATATCTGATAAAAATACATGGGACCATATATCACCACTAAACCATCAAACTATAATGGAGACAAAAACCGAGAGAATATGGTGAACAACATGACATATTTACCTTTACCAAAGTATAACAAAACCACATCTAAAAACACCCATAAAAAAAATTTTGTGAGAAAAAATACCAGTTGGATTTCAACCAATAATATATACAAAGTATATTACCATGATAACATTTTTTCTAGATTAAAATAAACCGGTTTATAAAGATGTTTAACAATAAAATAAATTTATAAAACATATGTTTTTTATAAAATTTATTAACATAAACACGGTAGTGAATATAACACGTACGTGAAGAAATAATGAGAACAAAAGTGATACTAACCATATATAAACCATAATATAATCAACTGGGGAACGTATCTTGAAATATACCATCATTTGTAAAACTAAGAATATATAAAAAATCACAAGATTTGGGATCTAGACTATGGGAATACATATTCAGGCATATTAAGAAAACACTAATCCATGCATCATGTATATCCAATAAATATCGAGTCCTATTATATTCAGTCGATATCAAACCTCTAATGGTATTCCAAACATTTAATTGATAAGTCATATTCCTATCGTACCCTAGGTTCCCATTATACTATTTTTTCAATAAACCATTTTCAATTCATGCTCACTATTTTTATAAAATTTTCAAAGTTAATATCTACAAATTTTATGCTTAAAACCCCATTTTGTAATCAAATCCACCTTAAAAGAATATCATCGAAAACATAGAAGAAAAAATCAATTTTTAAATAAAAACAACATTATAAACATGAATATATTGAAAAAAACTTTGATATAAAATATATCTTTTGTTTAAAAACGCAATTAAGTTCATAATAACATCAACAAATTCATGAATTAGAACCTTTTTATAGACACACCTACATCAAGAATAGAGAGAAACTTGTTTCCTTCAACAACAAAGATTGAAAATAGGAATATTGGTTCCTCACGATCTTTGATAGATAAGAAACAAAAACAAACATACATAAAACCAAATATATCTAGCAACCACAACCTAATATGGTTCCAGTGAGATATGTAGAGAAGGGATCTACCAAGGATCTATGATTAAGAGATGAAAACGTATAAGAAACTAAAAATACCTTGAGAAATAAATCAAGATCAAAGAAAAACCATCAATAATCCAAACGAATATGCCTCTAGAGTTGTAGGGGATGTTTAGTTTGATCCCAAGAGATATTAGGAGGTTATTGTAGATAAAATTGACCAAGGGTGAATATGTAATTTCAAACTTTTAATAGGATAGGATTAAGGAACCCGGTTAGGTCACATGGTTATGGAAACCATGTAAAAACTGTGTGTGGAATCTTTCATTGAAAAAAAGAACATGGTTTCCACGAGATGAGCATAAATTGTTTGGGATAACCATCCTCATTTCGTATGACACCCCAAAAAAACTACCAAGACACATGCATGATATCCATTGTGATCTGCACAATTTGAGTAACCATGAAAAAACCATGAAAAACGCCTTTGAAATCTCATAGATCCACACTGCACAGTTATCAATTGTTTAATACTAACTCTGAACCTAGCCTATCATATCCAAAAATGAATGTTTTCAAATCCCACTTTTTGGAAACCTCTATAAAAACCCCACACATAAATTAACCCAAACCAAGGAATACAGATGACTTGGAGGGTGTTATAAATATCCCCACATTAAATTTTTTCTTAACCCAAAAATTTATCAAGATATTGTACTCTCAAAAAGAGAAGGTAACTGATATCTCATTAATAATTCAAATTCAAACATCTTATGGATATATCGTATCCATTACCATATTACTTGAACCAGAGGAATTGTTTTACCATGTAGTACCTTGTATTTGGAATCCATAATCTGAACTAGTTTCTCAACCACAGTGGTGTTGGGATCAATATCAAAACCATCCCATTCAATCACATGGGAATGTTTTAGTTGATACCTCTTCAGATGAGAAACATGGAACACATCACAAATTGATTTCAGGAGAGATGGAAATTACAATCGATAAAAACCATTACAGTTCACTGTATTATATCAAAGGTTCCTGTAAACCTTAGTGTGAACTTACCTTTCTCACCCAGCCAATTGTGTTCCATGCGAGGTAAAAATAAAAGGAAAAAATGATCACCAACCTCAAACTCTAGTGACTGATGATGACAATCAGTATAGGATTTTTAAGTCTATGTTCCATGACAAATATCATTTTATTTAATTACACCCTTTCTATTATCTCCTAAACAAGAATCATCCCGACCAAGGACCACTCTCATAGCTCTTCCCAATACAAGGTAGATATACATGGACACCCATAAAACTCTTCAAAGGGTTCCATATTAATCGAATCCTGATAAATATTTTTTTTAAATTTGACTAGTGAAAGATACTTCTCACAAGAACCACCAAAATCAAGAACACATGACCAGGGAATATTTTTAAGAACATAAATAGCCCTATCTATCCAAACATCAATTTTTGGATAATATTATAGCATAAATTTAACTAGGGATCCATATCCTCTTAAAAACCTTTCCAAAACATGGATATGAACTGAAAGGATCTATTAAAAACAATCACATAAGGAACCCCATGAACTCTTTAAACCTCTCAAATATACAAAGTCCTCATCTACACCACCTCCATAATCTCATTGATAGGGATGAAATGATATAATTTTTTAATTAGATCAACCATCATAAAAAATTTATCCTTACCACTAGGAGTATATAGTAAAACAATGAAAATTTATATGGAAATATATTCCCACTTACATACCATAATAGGCAATAGATGCAACAAACCAACAGATCCCTGGTGTTCTATCTTAATACTTTGATAAGTAAGGCATTGTGTCCTGACATTTTCAATTGACCATATCATCCCCAACCACTAATAATGATGCCTCAAATCATGATATATCATGGTAGTCCTAGGGTGTGTAGACTAAAAATACTGGTTTCCATCATTCATTATCTCCTACTTCATAGATATAGGATCAAGAAACATGCTTGGGAAACATAAATCACTGATGGGAGACCAATACCACTGACCCATTGTCTCACCAAAATTTAGGTTTTTACTAAAGAACTGGAAATCAGTGTCTATTACCTTTTCATTTCGAACCCACTCATAAAATGAAGTGTTATACTTCACCAAGGATAAGAAAACCTTCCCCCTAGCCACTTCCACTCCCAATACCATCTTAGAAAAAACACATTAGATACAACTCCTTTACCATTTCCTTTAATCCTTGAGTTAGTAATTAACTGTTAAATGCATCAAAAACCACATTCCCCTTTCTAGTAGTATAAAAAATAAAATGTATAAAGATATACAACCCAACATCTCTGTTGAAAATTAATATCCATTTTCTTAAAAATATACATTAAGATTTTATGATCATAATACAATGTGAATTGATCAACAAAGTGGAAGTGATGCAAGGAATTGATTCCACGAATAATAGATACTAACACAAGAACATGGGTAGGGTGGATCTTCTCATAAGGGAATAATTGGAAAGATCCATAGGCCAGCACATATTTACTTGCATCAAGACACACCCCAAACCAGAATGGAAAGCATCTCAAAATAAAACATAAAATGAATTGGATTATAGAAGAATCAAAACTTGAACTGAAGTAAACCTAACATTCAGTTCCTTAATACATATCTAACATTCATCATTCCATTCAAACTTAACATCCGTGTGGGTCAAATATGTCATTATAGATGCAAGTTTGGATCATTACTGAAAAAAGTCACCTATAATAACTTTACCAGCCTATGAATCTCTATATCTCAAACACATTTCTAGGATTCTCCTAGACACCATATGAGATCCCCCGTGACCCACCCTCCTAAACACCACCTGAGACCCTCATGATACCCCCACCTTGACCCCCTAGACACACCCCATAGAGACCCCCTAACAACATGAACACCCATCGAGACCTCCCCTGACAAACTAGACACCCCACGCTAACCCCCTAGACACACACCCCTTGACACGATCACCAAGACCCCATCCAGACACTAACTGACACCCCACGTAGACCCGGAAAAACACCCTGCAGTCACCCAATGATACCCCCTAACAACCTTGACAGCCCACACTGACCCCCAAGACACACACCCCTAACATATTTTCCAGCTTCAAAAAACATCGTAAAACTGAAAGAGAAGCATCTAAAAATACAACATAACTTGAATCAGGTTTTGGAAGAATAAAAACTAGAGTTGAATTCAAACTCACATTCAGTTCCTTAAGACATCTATAACATTCATCATTCTGTTCAAACATAACACCTTCATGGGTAAAAGATGTCATTGGACATGCAATCTTAGAGAATTACTATAAAAAAGTAATATATAATAATTAATCCAATACTAAGAATCTTCAAATCCCAAACATATTTCTAGGATGCTCCTAGACACCACCTGAGACCCACCGTGACACCCCTCCTAGACCCCACCTCAGACCCACTGTGACACCCCCACCATGATCCCTCGACACACCCTAAACACCCATAGAGACCTCCCCTGACAACCTGGACACCCCACACTGACCCCCTAGACACACACCCCTTGACACCAACACTGAGACCACTCCCTGACACCAACCGACACCCCCACTCAGAACTAGACAAACACCCCATGGACACCCATCAACACCCCCCTAACAACCAGAACACCCCATGCTGACCCCCCTAGACACACACCCCTCACACAAACACCGAGTCCCCATCCTGACATAACTGAAACCCCTACGCATACCCAAAAAAATACCCCACACACCCAACACACACACACTGACCTGGACAAACATCACGCCCAGTGCCTAGGGTCCAAAAAATTCTTCCCGTGCAGGACCTGTAATAAAAGAGGACATCCCACCTATGCGAGGGCGGTAAAAATTCAATCATAGGGTGTTGAACCCCAAAGCAATGAGACAATGCTACAGAGTGCCTACCACTATGTGGTGATGTCATTTTCATATAATATACAATTCGTTTTATTTTTTTACATATAAAAATATTAGATATATATATATATGGGTATCTAAATATAAATAATATAATATAATTTTTTATATTATGTATATTGTATAATAAATATATATTTTGTATAATATATATATATATTATATTTGTGTATATATAATATATTCATAAATAATTATATTTATATATATAAATATATATTTATACATATATTTGTAAATTTATTTATATGTGTGTGTGTGTATTTATATGATATTTATAGTTATGATATAATTATACTATATATATTCGTATAATCATTTCTATATATTTGTATATATGTACATGTGTGTAACAATAATATTATTAATTATTATTATTATTATTAAAACTATTTTTTAAAACTATAAAAATTATACGTTGGCGTTAGAAATACTATAAATTTATACATTTTATGATTTATATTATACATATATTATATGAAATACATTTATATTATATATTTAGGCATGTGATTATATACATTTATATTATATCATATATATATATACATAATAAAATATATAATTTCATATAATTGGAAATATATAATATAATTAAATAATATATATATATATATATATTTAATTAATTTATAATTAATATGGTAAACTACAATATATATATATATAATATATAAATTTATATATAATTAAATATTTATAATATTATATATATATATATAATATAATTATATAACATATATATGTATATTTATATTTAATTTTTTTATATTATATGTATCTGTATATATAATATAATATACAAGTATTTATAGAAAAATATACAATAAAAATGTATTTAAAATAATATATGCATAATATAAATCATAATATAAATGTATTTTATTTATAAAACTGTATATAAATTTTATTAATATGAATAAATATATTAATAATTTCATTTATATTATATATAACAATATTTATATATATATATACATTTTTTATATGTATAAGTATTTATTTAAAGTATTTATATAATGTCCTTATATATGTGTGTTTATAATGTATGTAAATACATTTATATAATGTTTTTATGTAATATATATATACAAACACATTCACAAACACACATATATGTTATAAAATTTATTTTTTATTAAATTTATTTAAATAAATAAATAAAATTTATAGGGTGCTTAAAATCCCCTCTAATTTCATCAGTTAGAGGGGGTTCAAAACCCCCTATAATTTCTTAAGTTAGACAGGGTTCAAAACCCCCTATAATTTCTTAAATTAGAGGGGTTTCAAAACCCCCTGTAATGTCATGAATTAGAGGAGGTTCAAAAACCCCTGTAATGTCATAAATTATGGGGGATTAAAAACCCCTCTAATGTCATCAATTAGTGGGGGTTAAAAACCCCTTGTAATGTCATCAATTAGTGGGGGTTACACCATCTAATTTATTAAATTAGAAGGGTTTCAAAACATTATATAATGTCATGAATTAGAAGTGTTCGAAATCCCATTTAATGTCATCAATTATAGGGGATTCTAAACCCCTTCTAATGTAATCTATTAGAGAGGGTTCAAAACTCCCTCTAATGTCATCAATTAGAGAGGGTTCAAAACCCCCTATAATTTCTTAAATTAGAAGGGGTTCAAAACCCCCTCTAATCTAACAGACTTCAGATAGATCCTGAACCCCCTATAATATATTAAATTAGAGGTTGTTGTGAACCCCAACTATTTCCTTTTTAAAAAACGTCAATTATATATATATACATATACAGACATATATATATTAAATTTAATGTTATATATATATATAGCTCCTATAAAATCCAGCAGAATAAATAGCACCACTAATTATTAAATTAGAAGTTGTTTTAACATAACCGCCTCTAAAATTGTACCAAAAATTAAAAAAATAATTCTTAAAAATTTATAGGGAGCTGTGAAACCCCTATAAATTTGATGATTAGAAGGGGTTATTTATAACCCACTCTAAAATGAATTTACAAGGTGGTAGTGAAGAACCCCTTCTAAAAAATTACCACTAATGTGCTTTTTTGTAGTGAAAACATGTACCCATCTTCTACATGATATGTAATTTGGGCATGTTATGTTGTACTTGTGATGTATCTGAGGTCAATGGACACAGTGTGTGAACCTACTTCAAACCATGTACTCTATTCTATATGGCTTGAGCAACTTGCCCACCATATCTTGGAAAGGTTTTCTTAATGGTTTATTCTAGTATCCACCCCCCTAAAGGCTCATTGGTATTGTTTCCTACTCATAGGAGTATGATCCATTTAGCAGGACTTTCTAGATAGAGTTGTTGGAATCCACTCCGACAGGCCCAGAGAAGGATCCTCTATTAATTATTCATTCCCAAGGTAGATTCCTTGGTATTATCATGAAAAACTTTACTAGGTGTTGATCCTCTACATATTAGGTTAATCCATATTGAGTTTTTGGTATCACCCCATATCCCTGGATGTGATCCTCATATGTGGCATCATATCTCTCTTCAGATCTATCAATGTATCTCTCTCAGTAATATTTTGGATGAACAATAATTCTAGGATGGACGTCATCATTGCTATCATACTTAGGACTGTTTCCCCCATATGAGTGCTTTGTGGAATCATAAAACTAAATCCCTATCGTGGGTATGCAGTGGTTGTGACTTAACTCTTGACTATGAGTCTTGGTTTGAGTATATCAGGATATTATTATTATATGTTTTGTAGACATATACTATCTAGATATGACTATATCATTCTTTTTTTGTTTCTTTGTGGTTTCGGGGTTTCCTACTGAGTATTGTAATACTCAACCCTACATGGGATTTCCCCGCACACGTCATGTCTTGTGCAGAAGAGAGACCTTTTTATGGAGTATACGGTGGACCAAGAACATGCCGATCTTTGTGAGTTCAGGTAGGCCGAGGTGTTCCTACATCTTTGAGCAGTATTCCCATTACCATTTTTGTTTACAGGTTCAATTTTTTTTTTACATACTATTTTTTTGGTGGTCTTGTATTCTGGACTAGTTTAATTTACTGTACTTTAGTTCCTATCATACACTGTTTGTTGGGATAATGGTATGTCTTTATTTTTTTCTTAGTGGTTTTTACATTTCATCATTTATAGGCTTAGAGATGTGTGCGTGAATATAGTTACAGTAGGAAATTCCTCCCATGTTCATGACATACCTACTATGTTCCATTTACCAGCACTTGGCCTATTGAATGTGGGTTTGGGGAGTCATGTCACATTCCCCAATGGGATGGGTTGTGACATAGTGGTATCCGAGACGGTCAGTTCTTCTTAAGGACTAAGAGACTGTGAGATTATTTTTTTGAAAAAAATTATTCAGTGTAAGAAATTATTAAGTGTATTGTGTTGGATTTTAGGCCAGGGACTCTAGTGTTGTTGTGGGAGAAAGATGCATCCATACACCTAGACTCTGATAACCTACTTTTTGACTTGATACATGATAACACTAGTTGCAGGGAAAATTATGGTATATGCATCATATAGGAATGGGTTTTGGTTTCATGTCCTTCTTTAGTCAGCTCTTCAAATATACCCATTGAATGTGGTAAATCTTTTTTTCTTATAGGATTCCCTGGAGAATCATACCAACTAGTATTTAGTATCTTAATCACGGGGATTACCCCCTCAGTCATGAGGCTCGATACAAGGGCCAGTTCCCCAAGTGTTTCCTCATGGTGGTGCACCAACTATACCACCATTAGTGGAAAATCATGTTGTACCTGAAGTACCAGAAGAAAAAGAGCACAGGATGATTGCACTCTATGAGTATTAGATATAGATAACCCTCAAGTTTTGAGGTGAGCCCGATCCTTAGGTGGATGAGTACTGGCTTGTGGTAGTGACTGGATTTTTTGGTCTAGTTAGGACACCATCCAATCAGATGGTAGTCTTAGCGGCGAGCATTCTATAGGGATCAATATGGAGATGGTGGAGTCTAGCTTTCCAGACTCACAAAGTGGTGAATTTTTCATGGAAAGTGTTTGAGATTCTCTCTATAGAGGAGTTCTCACCAGATATACTGATAGATATGTGTATACATAAGCATCTTCAGCTCTAGCTGGGTAGCATGATGGTTTTTGACTATTCATCACAGTTCACGAACCTTTCCAGGTACTCAATAGATTTGGGTTGATATTAGTACTTCAGGGATTAGACCATTCAATGAGGTCTACATAGAGACATAATATCTAATTTTATCCCTCTATACATTTTTACATTTTCTAGAGTGCTTGAGGGAGTTTTGGTGGTCTAAATCTTATTGGATGAGCAGATACAATCGATGATATTAAGGACATGATGAGAAGGTCCATAGACCTTGGAAGTAGGGATCTGAAGTTAGTATCATGGATTCAGACATGGGATAAATTTCAGGAGGAGTTCCTAGGACATAGGATCCACATTTCAGGGCTCACAGGGTGGGTCCTGTCATCCTAGAGAGAGATGATTCTATTCATGTGACGACAAGGGACATATCGCTTGATATTGTCTTAACATTTGTGCTGCTAACAAGGAGAAAATGGATAGACCACTAAGGTAAATACAATGAAAATATTAGGCATATCCATAGGGTAGAGGATGTGGTAGAGTATTTGGGAGAGTAGAAGGAGGTGGTTGATGTTTTAACTTATTACCACAACCAACCCAGTAGGTCCACACCAAGCTCAGGGAGATAGAGGTCTGGGGAGGGGAAAACTTCATGTTGTTGAGGCATTTATCCCAGGGGATCTATGAATGATTTTAGGTATGATATGTATCTTTTCAACTTTAGCTGCAATAATTATAGAAACTTGTTCTAGTCATTCCTTTCTTGTCACATATCTTGTTCAAGACCTATAGATTCTGGTTGAGCCATTGAAATTACCCTTATAACTGTAGATACACATTAAAGACGACTCAGTGATACAAAATCTATGCCTGCAGTGTGACATGACCCTTAAAGGAAAGATTTTTGGTTGGATCCTCTTGGTGATAGCATTGAGGCCTTACAATTTAATTCATTGTACGGATTGGTTATCCATAGTCCATGCCCAGACTGACTATTTTAGTTGAAGGGTTCAGTGCTTCCATAGTGATGGTTCAAGGTTTTCCATTTTGGAGAAAGTGAAACCTAGGCCACACAGGGTTGACTCATGCATATGAGGGTGCAACCGATTACTCATGAGTTGGCTAGCCTGACCCTCAATGCAGTAGATGTTATGAGTTTTCGGTTCCCAAAAATAGTGGAAGAGTATAAGGATTTCTTTTTGGAAGATGTTCCATGATTACTTCCTTGCTGGGAGACATAATTCTGGTTTAACTTACAACATGGGATGAAACTGATATAATCACTATAATATCATATGGCTCCCACAGAGCTTCACGATCTGAGAGTGTAGTTGGAGGACCAGTAGAGGAAGGGATTCGTGAGACCCAATGATTCACCCTAGGGGGCTCCAGTTTTGTTTTCCAAAAAGGTAGATGATAACATGAGGTTGGGTGTAGACTACCCACATTTGAACCAGGTGATTGTGAAGAAAAAGTATCCAATAATTATGATTGATTACTGCTTTGACCAGTTGAGAGGGTCAAAATTGTTATGAATGGTTGAAATTCAATTAGGCTATGACCTATTGCAAGTATTGGATAAAGATATACCAAAGACAGATTTTAGATGCCTCTACGGTCACTATGAGTACTTGGTAATTCCCTTTGGAATAATGAATGCCCCTGCAGAGTTCATGGGGCTCATGAAATGCATATATACATACATATACTGGTTCATGGAAGTATTCATCAATGAAATCCTTGATAACTAGGTGTCTGAGGAGGAGAAATAGAGACTCGTAATAATTGTTCTATATGTACTTTGAGAGCACTATCTCTATGGGAAGATATCGAAGTTCCAGTTCTGGATTTAGGTAGTCTACTTTCTAGGACAATTTATCTCATTGAATGGAGTGGTAGTGGACCCGGCCACGGTGGAGGAAGTGTTATAATGGTAGACACCTAAGAGAATGATAGAGGGTGGAGTGTACATGGGATTACATGATATTAATAGAGATTCATACCTGATTTATGTAGGATATCATCACCCATAAAATATTTGACATGAAAGGGGAATCCTTTTGTGCAGATAGAAAAGTACCAAAAGTATTTCCAGCAGTTGAGGCAGAGTTTGATGAACGCTTTGACCATGATATTTCTGGTGGATGGTGTTTAGTACGTAGTGTTTTGTGATGCATCAGGAACCGGGCTTGGTTGTGTCCTGATGCAGAGGCAAGCGGTGATTTCCAATGGTTCATGCCAATTAAGGACACATGAGCAGAACTATGTGACCAAATATTCTCAGTTACCAGTAGTAGAGTTCTCATTGAATATGTGGTGACACTAACTAATGGGAGAGCGATTTCTCATAAAATCTGATCACAATAGTCTCAATTATATCTTCTCTCAGAAGGATTTGAACTTAAGACAAAGGCGGTGGCTAGAGTTCCTCTAGGACTATGACTTTGAGATTATATATAGTCATGGGAAGGTAAATGTAGTGGAAGATTCTCTCATTAAGAGTTCTAGTTTTCAGTTGTTGAATGACGTGTTAGAATAGTTATCCTCATTACAGTTATCATTTGTGGATGAATATGGAGATTTTTATCACTAGTTGATGGTTGTCACCCATCCACTTTTACATTGAGTCAGGGAGGCACAACTTGGGGATACTAAAAGTGATACCCTATGTGCTTAGATGTCCATAGGATATTCACCTGATGGATATTCACAAGGTGGGGAGCACACCATTCTTTTCAAAGGACACACAGTTATAATAGTGGCATTGTGGGAGGAGGTTCTATAGGAGATTCATACAACCCCTTTGGTAGTACATCCTCGAGTTGTGAAGATATATTATGACCTTATATGTTAGTTTTATGTATTCAGGGATGAAGAAGGTAGTGGTAAAGTTTGTTTCTTGATTCATTACATGCTAGTAGGTGAAGGCTGAGCACTAGGTTCAAGCGGGTTTAGCTCAAACCCTTAAGGTGCCTACTTGGAATTGGGATAGGATGTAAATGGACTTTAGGACAGGTTTACCACATACTTATAGGGGAAACGATTCAGTCTAGGTGATCATTGACCGACTCACCAAGTCAAACCACTTCATAGCTATTTAATAGATAAGTTTAGTAGATATATTGGGATGCATAAAAGTTCAATAGATAGTTCGACTCCATGGAGTACCATCGACAATAGTTTCTAATCGTGATGCTCATTTTACATTCTAGTTGTGGAAGAGATTGTAGGAGGTTTTTGGGAGTCAATTATGATTGGGAACGGTGTTTCACCCCTAGACAAACAGACAGATATAGCGAACCATTCATGTTCTGTAGGACATGCTACGAGCTTACATCTTGGACTTTGACTGTTTTTGGGAGGATCACGTACCTTTGGTGGATTTCGTGTACAATAACAACTACCATTACACCATTTGTATGGAACCATTATAGGATTTTTTTTGGGAGCCCCTTCATGTCACCACACTACTAGATTGACCTAGGATAGTCATCACTCATGGGTTTAGAGTTGGTGTGAGCTACTATCCAGAAGGTGTATATCATCCAGGAGCATATGAAGAATGCATAAAGCCATCATAAATCGTATTATAATAGGTAGTGGTGTCCTTGGGATTTTGATTAAGGAGACCGTGTGTTCCTTCAAGTTTCAACTCAATGGGGATTACAAAGATTTGGTTGGGGTGAAAAGTTATCTCTGAGGTTTATCACCCCTTTTCAGATAATGTGTAGAGTTGGTGAGGTGTTGGACCTCTTGACTCTACCCCCTATAGTTGGACTGAGTATATTATGTCTTCTATGTGTTGCAGCTGAGGAGGTACGTGCACGGCCCATGGAGCGTCACCGACTGGGGTGAGTTGGGCATTGGGGATGGAGTGAATATTGTTGAGTACCCAGTAGAGATTGAGAATTGATTGGAGAGTATCCTTCATGGATGATTGATTACCTTGGGATGTGTCCAGTGGTAACACGAGAATCTCTTAGGGAGCCCATGGGAGTGGTAGGCTCAGATTTATTCGTAGTACCCACATCTTTTTGAGTAGGATTGTTTTTGGATTTTCGGGGATTTAAATCCCTAAGGTGGGGAGAATTTAATATCTCAAATTTTATATTTATTAATTTTTAAATATTATATAAATTAATTCAAGACCGGTAACTGAGACAACATACAATTATGTGGCCCAGTGTTCCCAAAATAAATGTTTTAAATATCTTAAATATCTTAAATATCACACATGCCCATTATTTCTAAAAAAGTACAATAAATTATAAACAAGTGTTAAATCAAAAATCTTAGGGAACTGTTGAGTTCAGAGTAGCAAGTTTACCCTTGGAACGAACTAACATCGGTTGGCACAGTTCATCTGTGAGACGTAATTTTTGGTGTTTTAATAAATAAAATAAGATAAACATTTATTTTATTTTAACGTTACATAGAGATACAACGACATTTCTTTTAAATTATCCTTTTAAGTAGGGATCTAGGGATAACATCATAACCTTAAAAATTTTTGGAGGATGTAGATAAAACCTTGAAGAACTCTCTTGATGGAAAATGATGATGAATATTTGATCAGATATTGACAGACATTGTTTTTTATAGATCTCACCAATGGAGGTGACGCGATGATTGATCCTCTTCAATGAATTATCCAACCCCAAGATAGGGCATGTTGTTTTTATTTATTTTCCCCATTATTAGATTCAATGATGAATTCTTACCAACCAATGAAAATGTTGATTTATGGTTCACTCATTCTTTTAGGATAGGCTATGATTGAGGGTTTTTATCAAGGTCTTGATTATTCAGAATTTATTTTGAATTCTTGATCATCCTTACGTAATGGATTGAGGCTGGAATAAAAAATGTTCAATGCTCATTCCTTGGGTTGTTTTTGTGCATTTTTCTCCTGATGTTCTTTGCATTCTTCATTCTTTGTGGATTATGAATGATTGACTGTATCACCTTCATTTCTGGGTGAAATGATCAAAAATTGAAGATCTGAGATCATGGAGTCATAGAAAAGATGTGACGATGATGGAGATAGTTGAATTGAAGCAATTTAAGAATACCCATTATTTATACGATTTACACGTGGGTGATCATAATATGATTTTGGAGATGAATCAAGGCTTGAAACTCATTTATTTGTTCTGGAGATGATGATTTGACCTTGGATTTGCAGTTTTGAGGAAAATAGAGTATTTGATCAAACACAGGAGGATCGGCCAAGGCACCTGGAGGAAGAATGATAGTTCTTGAAATTTAGGATCAATATGATGTGTAACATGGGGTTACATAGTGTGTGGCCCCTAATCAAGGAAGCTAAGGTTTGGAGAGGTAGTGAAGTGTCACACGACATGTATCCCATATCACACAACACTTGGGGCCTTCCCTAAGACTCGATGTGTATCTCATGAGATACACGAATGTGAGGTGAAGTACCTGGGATGCTTATATAGCGTGTACCCCCCCCCCCCCCCACATGGATTGGACCATACCAATTACATGGGTTATCCCATGTACTGGTACACGAGTTTGTGGACATGGGTTGACACAATGTACTGGTGCATGACCAGAGTACATGGGTCGACCCTGGATGGAAGGACACGGTGTGTGACCCTCCTACATGGCATGTACCCATATTCTACATGACATGTAATTTTGACATGGTCCATTGTACACGGGTAATACCTGGGGTCAATTGACATAATGTGGGATCCTACCACACATTTTGTACTCTCTTCTACATGGATTGAGTGGCTTTTCCACCATAGCAGTTTCTTCCCATATCCTTACCATGAAGGTTCGTTGGTATCATTTCCTACTCATAGGAGTATGACCCCTTCAAGCATGATTTTTGTATAGATTTGTTGTAATCTCCTCAGAGAGGCTCAGAGTAGGATTCTCTATTCATTCATTGCACCCTAGTTAGAGTCCTTGGTATTGACGTGACCAACTTCAATTGGTTTCAAACCTCTACTTAGCAGGTTAATCCAAATGGATTTGTTGGTATCACCCAATTTTCATTGATTTAATCCTCATATGTTGTGTCATATCACTATTCAGATCTATCATCATATCTATCTCATGATGGTTTCTAATGAACATTACCTCTTAGAAAGACATCATCAGTGCTCTCATACTTAGGACTATGTTCTCTCAGATGATTTCTTCATGCAATCTTTGGACTGAATCCCTAGTGTGGGTATGTGGTGGTTGTGACTTACCTCTAGGCTATGAGTGTTGGTTTAAGTATATATATATATATATATATATATATTATTTTTATATTTTTTGTATACATATACTATGTAGAGATGACTGTATCGTCCTTTGTGTATTTCTTTTTGGTTTCGAGGTGTCCTACTAAGTAATTTTATACTCACCCATGAACAAGATTTTCCCTCAAAAGTCATTTATTGTGTAGATGAGATACCTTTTGGTGGATTCTATGGATGAATAGGAAAAAATATAGATTTTTGTGCTAAGTTAGGCTGAGGTACTCCAAAAACATCGAGCTATAGTCATAGTACCTATTTTGTTTATAGGTTGTACTTTGTAGTTTATGGACTCTTTCTTTTGGAGGTCTTGTATTCTGACCCAGTTTAGTTTATTAAAATTTACTTCCATTCATACTATATTGGTTGGGATAGTGGCATGAATTAATTTGTTTCATATTGGTTTTTACATTTCAGAATTTTTGGGCTTGGAGATGTGTGCGGGCGTACACGTACAATTGGCAATGCCTCCGATGTTAGTGACATGCCTACTCAGTGCTAGTCACCATCCCCTGGCCTATTGGAGGAGGGATTGGGGAGTCATGGAATGGGACCCAATGGTATGGTTCATGAAAATATATTTTTATTATAACCATCCTTTATATATTCCATTTAAAAATTAAATTAATCACATCACTATAAAGAGGTGGTAGTGAACACATTCAAAAAATGATGTTATTGTATTCCCACCAAATTGAAAGCATGAAGTTTCATGTCATATGAAAAATTAAAGAATCATAATGAAATTATTAATATCACTACAACAAAACCATCCCTTAGCGGCAGTTTTTTTCCCATTTAGCCGTGGTTTAAACCGCCGCTAAATGGGTTGGCGGCGGTTTACTAAAACCGCCACTAAACTTGGCATCGGAAATCTTTTAGCGGCGGTTTTTTCTATTTCGCGGCGGTTTAAAAAATGTGTCGTAGATGCCTCATTTCCCGGTGGTTTCTCTCCATTTAGCGGCGGTTTTAACCGCCGCTAAATGCTACCAAGTATGGCATTAGCGGCGGTTAAAACCGCCGCTAAATTCTGAACTTGAAAAAAAAATTGGTTCTACTACACCACTGCCCTAAAAAATAAATCAAACCAGAATATAGAGATCACCTAGGTTTCATGGGGATCTCGACCCCCTTCTTGGTAGTGTAAGATAGCGGTATAATAAATAGAGAAACAACATACAATAATTAAATCAACAATAAATGAAAGACAAAGCATTGGATGAATAATATAAACTAAATATAAAAGGCCAATGACAATTTACAACCATGAATTCATGTCCAGATGAAGATAAAAAACTAAAAAATAGTATACATATAGAAGGTAGCATGATACACATTAGTACATGAATAAATAAAATAACTAAAATCCCTAAGGGAAGAAATCTAAGAAACATACATCCACCCTGAAAATAGGGGAAAAGATATTGTACCTTGATAAATTAGAGATCGATGGTGATAAAATCTGATGATGGATGAAGGAGAACCATCAAATCCTAATGGAGGGAGGTGGAGAAACCCATAGAGGATGGAGCTGTGAATGCTGGAGAAGAAGGAGGAGGAAAGAAAGGGAGTTAAAACATTTAACCTATTAATGGAAAAATGGTAATTTCACCCTTAAGAATAGTTCACATGGTTTGGCTATATGAATTTCCAAACCGTACACCAACCGTGAGACTCCCACTACTTAGGAATCCTACCTCACATGGTTTCCCCACATATTTTACCCTAACCATGTGACAAATGTGTAATGAATTGTGTGATAATAATTCCTAAGTGGTACTAACCATGTGAGCTAGGAACACAGTTTGGAAAACTGTGTGCAGCCCGTGTGGGGCACTTCTTCTCACCTACTCTAGCCGCATGGTTTTCTACTACAGGTTCGCACAGTTTTAGAAAAACTGTGTGCACCTATCATACCACCAAAACTTGATATTTTTGGTGCTTACCTAGGCCCGTTCAACTAGATGAATGATCACATCGTCATCCCTTTAAGCATCCAACCGATGGTGCTCCCCACCATAGGTTTTAACAATAACAGAAAATTATGAACCATAGTATTCTCCACCATTGTAATTTCCTATAAAGAATATCCAAAGATTTCCAATGATAATATTGGAATTTTTCCTCTAATTGGGGAATCCTAAATACTTCTGAGGCCATAATAGGGACCTTACTATAAAGAAACAGTCAAATGCCAATCAGCCTAACTGAAACTAGTCATGCAATCTTTCTTAGAAGACATTTTCGACCCACTATATAACCGATTATCTCTTAGTGCATCGAGGATGATGTAAAGATAGGGGACATGCTCGTTGCTAAGAAATAGTACACTAAGAGAGTATAAATATTATCAGAAGATTGGAGACACTTCCATCACCTCTAAGACACTTCCATCACTTCTACTACCTAGAAGGACATTTTTACTATATCTGACATGATGTTCCCCAAATTAGGAGTGTCCTAGTCATGAAAAGAAGAGATAGACCAACTGCTCATAAGAGAACTAGGTTAGATTCACCTTAATCGTACATGTGACACTTATCTGATTCACACTCACAAAATCCATAACATTTTTCATAAAAGATGAAACCAACCCGACCAGTGTGTCAGAACACCCAATCCATTTATGAATCGATCTTACACAATGGGGCTACCCGAATACTGCTATATAGTAGAAATGGTATTAATATGGGTTAAATATATGGAAATGTTTGGTGGCAACTATGTGCCATAAATGTTACATATACAAACCAACCGTTATCATACTTGTTCAACACATCAACAATACTACTACTCATCATCTGATGCTGCATCGTCACCCTATCCACCTTCATCTTCACCACCTGCTGCCACCTGTAAGAACATTATATTGAAAATTAAATATTTTTGCATATTTATAATAAAACTTAAAACCAATAAAAATTTTCAAACTAAATGATTTTGATTTTTTTGTGATTTACCTGCTCACCACTACCCGATGCACTACCACCGGGGGCATATCTGGTCATATACTGATGTTTTTCAAGCAACTCTTTCTGCAAAGCAGATATCTGATCCTCTTGCTGGTGAACTGTGTTTCGTAGAGAATACATCTCCCTCTGAGCATCTTCAGGTATAAAATGACTATAAGAAGGAGTAGATATAGCCGAAATCCCTGATGGCATGCAAAAGACCTCAGATGGTACAGGTCCCAAACCCATCCCATGCACTCTACCAGGATGCTCCTTCCCAAGGACTTTACCAACCGGGTCATCCTGGGAGACTGAGTAGGATTTCCCATTATTGGCATCCCATATTTCATTAATTTTTACCTATAAATCAAATATCAATATATATTAACACAGTATAAACTGATAATAAGTTATTATAATAAATAATTGACTTCATACCCCAACTTCTCTGGCAGGTTCATTAACAAAACTTCCATCTGTTTTTTTATGAACATCCATCCACAGTTCCGTTCGGGATGCGTCATGCCCTAAACTCTATGATTGCATTAAACAAAGATAAATCAACAATTAAATATGTTAAATAGATAATATTATCTTATAAATATTTAAACTAATTAAAATATTACCAATGGCATTCGGCTTCTTAAAAATCTTTTTGAACCCGCAGTGTGCGGGATGACCTGCTTTGCCCGGTTTGAAGCATTCTGTCTTGAGAGATCCTGAAATAAATAAAATTCAATTTAACAGTGTTGTATTCAATGTCTATCTCCTATTCATGTACATGTATAAATGTAAAATGAGGATAATATAATAATATATATTTCCATACCATCCGCTTCTCATCACGATGTCTATCGACAAAAACCTTCCACTGTTCTTTCGGTACCCCACTGGGTAGCTTCTCATACATCTGTTGCAAGGTCAACGAAGTATCGTTGACATCACACCACAACCTCCATTTGAAATCTTTCCATTTTTTCCAAGATTTTTCAATGTCCACTTCCGTGCTATCACATCAGCAATGGTAAAGTGGAAGAACATTTGTATACAGAAATTCATTTTGAATATATTAGTAACAATACATTCAATTAAACCATAAAGTAATAAAATTACCTTTATCTGAGAATCATAAACTTCATTTTTCCAGTTTGGAGGCATATGCCTCCAATAATCATATGAAATAGGCAGGGAAATGGGCTCTGCTGCCAGCTAACCTATAATCTGACCAAGTAAACCTGCGGCGTCATCCGTCGGGACCCCATAAGAATCAAATGGCACCACTATCTTCTCGCCATGCATGTTCCAAACATCAAAACTTTTTATGTGTTTTTCCACGGTTTCATTGTTTTCATCTGCAATGAGAAAACAATTACTATAAACAAAATGCAATAAATTTATTTAATTAAAATTTGTACCTATGACTGTGACCCTCCAGAATGTCCGTGATGAACTGGAAGGGGCGTGTCGCTGCCCCACTGCTGAGGCTCCTGTAGGGGGAGGCGATGACTCATCCTCTAATGAGGCATCCACTGATGGTGTCAGAGATGGTGTAGGGGGAGATGATGCAGGGATGTAGGCAGTTGCAGCCTCAGATGTCGTGGGGACAGACGGATCGTCATCTGTCGCAGAAGTAGAAGGAATTGTGTACCGCTTCTTCCTTGGCATTCCTGTCATTTAATCAAATAAAATTAAGTTCAGAATATAAATTTCAAAAAATTTATGCAGAAAAAAAAATTAAAAATGATAATATATGTCCAGTACTAACAAACAAAATATATATAACAATGATAATGAATGACTACAGAAATGAAACAAGTGGTTGCTGAATGAATAAATAATTGTACATACAATCATTTTCCCCTTCAATCATGTCGGTTTCCTGCTCCATTTCTTCATCCACTTCATTCATCCTTGCTAGAATAATATTTTCAATATCATTATGGACAAATAATTCTGCTTCCTGTTGTTGATGAAATTCAATTGGAGAGGTCAAATCTTCCACTTCATCCCCCATACATACAAATCTCTTTGTATTACTTGAGTAACTACACTCCACCCTTCATCCACAACATCATTCACATAATATACCATTTTTTCCTGTGATGCTAAGATATATGGATCATGCAGTTCACGATCACCAACATCCATCAAGCGAGAGAAGTTTACAGAAGTAAATTGCAAGGAATCTATTTTAACACCTCTGATAATATTTACCCATTTGCATTTGAATAAAACAACAGAAAAATGCCTGTGGTAGTTTAATTCAATAATATCATGCAGCTTTCCATAGTATTGCACTTCAGCAAATGTAAATATACCACTATTCTGTGTTTTCAAACCCACTTCTCGATCGACTGTACGAAATCTAAAACCATTCACATTATAAGCACCGAACTTTCTAACTTGTTTTATAGGACCTCTAGAAAGAAACTTAAAATCTTCTGACATGTCTTCTCGAGTATCGGTATTCATGATCTGAAAAAAAAATTAATAGATTTGCAAATTGTATGTGTCAAACTAATATTCGTATTTATTGCAATATTTATAAACTTACATGTCGTGCAAACCATTCTACCAGATCTTTATTCACAGCTTTTGTTATATCTTTTTCATTTTGTGTTCGGCCTCTCATTCGTATCTTTGTTTATATCCTCAACTCTTCAATAAATGGATCTGCAATTTAACTATTCAGTAGCACATATCTATGTGCCTATAATAATTCCAATTCTGTTAGTGTCGCGTATGAGGTCCTCCCAACTGATCGGACAATAGCAGGAAATATTATTGATTTCTGATGCATTTGAGAATGAGTTAATGTGTCGTCAACACGTCCAACTCAATTAAATCTTGTCTCAATATCATCCAAATATCTGGAACAAAAGGTGAGACACTCCTCGGCCAAATAGCCTTCAGCAATAGAGCCTTCTGGTTGAGCTTTATTTCTCACGTATGCTTTCAAATGCCCAAGATATCTATGAAAAAAATAATAATATTATGCATTTATTTAAATGCCAAGAATTGTTTACTTAACTGGAAACATATAAATAAAATACCTCTCAATTGGATACATCCATCGATAATGAACGGGGCCTCCTAATTTAGCTTTGTCAACCAAATGCACATTTAAATGAATCATGACAGTAAAAAACGATGGAGGAAGGATCATCTCCATTGCACAAAGGGTCAATACAAACCTCTCCTGTAGGTTGTCAAGGTGAAATGGATGTAGAGCTTTCTCACATAATTGCCTGAAAAATGTGAAGAATTGGAGTACAACAGCAGTAACTTTTTTAGGTAATAATGTACGCAATGCCAATGGTAGTAACTGTTGTAACAAAATATGTGAATCGTGACTTTTCAATCCATATAACTTACAATTCTTCAAGTCAACACACCTCGAGATGTTACTCGAATACCCATCAGATACCCTCACATTCTTTAAAATTTGAAGTAACGTATCTTTATCCCTATTTTTCATAGAAAAAATGGCTGGAGCGTACTTTTCATTCTCATCTGGCCAGAGATCACGTTTTATGTTCATTACATGTAAGTCTTTGTGAGCATTGAGATGATCCTTTGACTTTCCATGCCCATTAAGTAATGTGAAAATCAAATTATCACATAAATTCTTCTCAATATGCATCACATCAAGATTGTGGCACAAAGAATTAAATTCCCAATACGGAAGGTTGAAGAATATACTTTTTTTCTTCCATTGTTGCGTTCTGATTTCACTTGATGATGCACTTTGCACTCGTTTTCCGCTATCATTCAAATGATGAACCCTCCCAAATTCTGTTTTAACCTTTTCAAGTTGTGTCAATATTTCAGAACCGGTTAGCAACTATGGAGGTGGTCTACGATCAATGGAACCATTAAATTTTGATTTGTTCAGCCGAAATCTATGAGATGCATCAAGAAATATTTGATGGCACAAGAAGCACCATTTTCTACTGTGAGGTAGCCGTTTGGACTCGAAATCAAAGTTACAAAAGGGACAAGCCAAACCCGTATAAGTGTTCCAACCAGATAAATTCCCAAGCCCAGGGAAGTCACTAATGGTCCACATTAAAGCAGCATGCATTTTGAACATTGTTTTAGAAAAAAACACCAAATGTCTCAACACCGTTGATCCATAACTCCTGCAATTCTTCAATCAAAGGCAGCAGGTATACATCAATATCATTTCCAGGCATTTGTTTTCTAGGAATAATCATCGAAATGATAAAAGATGTTTGTTGAATACACATCCATGGAGGCAGATTATAAGGGATCAAAACAACTGGCCAAATGCTATAACTCGTACTCAAAGTCCCAAATGGGTTGAATCCATCGGCAGCCAATCCCAATCGAACATTCCTAGGATCAGCTGAGAAATCTTGATGTAATGAATCAAATGTCTTCCATGATTGGGAATCGCGTGGATGTCTCATTAACCCATCATTGTTATTATCTACAGCATGCCACTTCATGTGTTCGGCGGTTTTTGATGACATGAATAATCTTTGCAATCGAGGCTTCAAAGGAAAGTAACGCAGAACTTTTGCAGGTGTGTTCCTTTTCTTCTTCTCCATGAAATTATGTTCAGTCATACTTCCAACATTACCCTTTGACTGCTATCTAGAAGAAGAAAATTTCTTACAATTCTGTCTACTTGAATCCTCTCCCCAGTAAAGCATACAATCATTGGGACATGCATGTATTTTTGTATAATTCAGACCAAGCTTGTTTACAACTTTTTTCATCTCATAAAACGATTCTCGGATTTTTGCTTCAGGAAATGCATCACGAATCAATTCCAATAACATAGACATTGCCTTATTTGTAATTCCACAAAGACATTTGATATGGTACAACTTCAGCAGAAATGAAAGTTTTGAATATTTCAAACACCCACTATACAACTCTTGATTTCCATCGTCAACAAAATCATGAAACGCATTTTACTCACTAAGGTTTTCCCTTACATTTGGCTCCACAGAATCAAGAGGAGGATCCAATGATATGTTACAATCTTGATCTGCTTGCGTTACAGTCTCAAAAACATCACTTGTCACGTTGCAATTTGTAGCATCATCTTCTGGTTGTTCTCATATGTTTTGATGCTCATAGTGGTGTCTTGCAGTGCCGAATTCATCATTTATGAGGTTTTGCATTTCATTTTACATTGGAGACAAACTTGGGACCTCATTCTGTGGATTAACATCAGTCCTCAATCTTTCTGTATTGTTTGATTCTCCATGCCAAATCCGACACAAATATTGATCGGGGAATTTCTTCAGTATTAAATGTTCATAAATTTCATCTCTCTTCAACCATGTTCTAAATTTACATTTAGGACATGGACATCTTATTCTCCCTTCAACCGATCGATTATAAATTTCAAAATCTAAAAACTCATTCAAACCCTTAACATATTGAGGTGTGTTCCTCAGTAATGTGATCCAGCTTTTATCCATGTATATCACAATGTGCCTACACAAAAATATACGATAGTGTAAGATTACAGAAACATAATATAATAAAGATGAACCATTGATCATAAAGTATGCATAATATAATAAAGATGATTCATTGATCACATTTACCACTTCAGACCAACAGAACATGTCTGGTCCATAGGAGACAGTTTCAACACCTCATTGAGAAGCAATAAGAATATTGGGCTATACACTTATCATAACACTATCGATCACACATTTATGTTTCCTAAAACAACACCCCATTGATGTGTGATCGAAACTGATCATAATGCATTTTAAACCTGAGACATTATGTGATTGTTTAGGCTTGACCTTAGATGTCCTCCAAGAGGAATGATGTTTCTCAATGGTTTCATACACAACCAACTATAAAGAGGGCCACTATGTTAACTTTATTCATCAAAGTGTCACCTCTCTAGGTTTGAGTATTACAAGTCAGACATTTATAATCATGTCTTCAACCATTGACATATAAAGAACTAGTTTTTTATTCAAGGGTTGTCTTAGACATTGAAACATTATTAATATCATTTATAATAATTTTATTTTAATAAAAAAATTAATTTTTTAAAAGGGTTTGATCACTATAGTGGTGAGAATGTAAAACACATACATACATAAAATTCATAAACACATGGGAAATGCAGAAGGACTACTCACATAAATTCTATTTTTTCACTTTTTAAGAACCACCCTATAACTCTTGTCTATGATTTTTTAAATCTGAAATCATATCTTTAGTACCTATCTCAAGGCACAACACCAAATACATAATTATATACAATTTATAGTTAATTATATAATTTTATTATAAAAATTATAATTTATTTCAATTAAAACCAACAAGGAATAATTGCCTAAAAATTACCATCCCACCTCATCACACCTATATAATAACCAACCACTTATGTATTGTTTGTGGTGAACTCCAACCTTTATCCTAAAAAAATTACCTATGAAGTTGAACCAAGTCAATCAACAAATTAACTTAACTTAATCTAATTTTAATTAAAACTATTTAAAAATTATAAATGGTGATGTACCTCTAACCCAATGACATGTTACAGCATGAGATAATAATGTTGGGACATCTCATATCAGTTTTGAGAAAAATAATTATCAGATTAGATGATTTATACAATGATCCAGTGTAAATAATCTCCAAAATCTAACCAAAAAATCCAAAAATAAATGAAGAACAATGTAAAGGTAACATCAAGTGTAGTCATACATAATGGAAATAATACTACATGTTTGACCCCAACCATGGCCATGAATGATGTTATAGATGAATTTATCCAAGGTTGATGCAAGTAGTTTATAATCAAATGATGTCCTATTTGACATTATCATCACCATTTTGATGTGTTGGTTACATATACTTCTTCCTAACCATATAATTTATTCCCCTTTCCCTTCTCTATCTATCTGCCTCTCCCAAAAACAATGTCTACATCATAGGAATATATGTTGGTATTTTGAAATATTTAAGTCATGTAGTTGTTGATAAGGTGGCATGTATATTTGTCATAATTGAAATAATTTTTTAGATGTTTCATTATTTTGATGACCCATGTGTTTTTATTTCCCATTATGGTTTTTTGAGACTCGACACAGTAATGACCTCCTCACGGTGGAAGACTAGGCCACCAAAACCCAATTCTTTCCACCATAGGCCATTTTTTAAAGATAAGTGACGAGAATGAATAATTATAATGGTAGGCCTATTTATAATGTACAAGTAGGCATGCACCCAACCATATATATGAATATGTTCATAATAATAAAAATAATAAAAAATAAACTAAATATTTACATTCTATCATGTTATTTACTTTAGATAATAAAAAATAGTACAATAGGTAATATGAAACCAAATGGAAAAAATATACACCTAATAAGGAAATATTACATATCCTGACAATAATATGAAACGAATGAATTACAGAGAGATCGACTATTGATCTATAATCACCGACCACCATGTAAGGTCAAATTAACCCAATTATCCATTTTCCCAACATAATACACAACTAATTTGTACATTATCTATATATACATGACATGTGTGGGAATAACTCAATGAGGTTTGAGCACATATATAACCAACCTTCCGTATCCAAACCCGATATAGGAGGAATAGAATACATGTTAATATTAGACATCTGAGCCTAAAGATTGACGAAAAACTAACCCAAAAATAAAGAGATATGTTCTTCAATGAAAACCGAAAAGGAGAGAAAGGTTATATCTATCTAAAATACCAGTCCAAAATAATGGTTTCACAACTTCTCTAATGAAATATCATCAATGCCCAGTATCATGCTAATTTGTTCAGGGAATTATTGAGGAGGACCAACACCTCATCAATTTTCTATAATCTTATGGATCATAAAAACCGTGGATTGAGGAATCTATACATTGTGTAATAGTGTATTAACTCCTTTGTTTCGGCATAATGTGTATGGTGGATCCACAAAACATGTTCCTGGGGAGAACCATCATGTTTGATGGAGGGCCCTCTTCCTAGGGTTATAGGGATTACATAATATATTTCTACATAATGTTTATTGTGAACCTACACCCTAGTGTGAAAGGGGATACAATATTTATGGATATAGGACCAACACCCTGGTGCAATATAGAATGGTACTTCAAGTCATATTATATAAATAGAGAAGCAGTACACTCAAATCAAATAAAACAACACAAACACAGACAAGAAAACTTTTCATGACTGTCCATGAAACACCATGGGGAATACATTGGAACCAATAAACCAAAGGCAATAAATGAAAAGAAACAAAATAACATAAAGAAACCCAAAACACAAAGCATTCGTAGCACTACGACAACAAATCAATAACGTGGAACCTGCAACCAGTCTGAAGCTTGACATTCATTCCTCAAATACAAATAAGAACTCTCATTCCAGTAGAATATAATAGTTAAAATTAAAAAAAACCACTCTAGATGGGCCTAAATAGTAGTAAATTAAAATATCAGTGAACCTACAAACAAATCTGCAAATCATCCACAACTCAAACTATTGGAACCAAAAATATTTCCCAAATGAAATAGATGACATCATTGGCCTAAAACACAACTAAAATAACATTAACAGATAACAGATAATGCAAGTACTTGATCTTGGATGAAAAATAAGAGATGCGCAAGAACCGCCATCCAAGAAACTGCAACTTAGGACATAGTGCCAAAAGAATGCCATGCTGGAAAAAGTTCAATGACAACAATAATTTCAGATCAAAACCCAATAGAGCATTATGATAAGAAATTAAGATGTTTGATCCATACTGATATCAGTTAATAAAGGAATAAATTATTTAAGAGAGTATATTAAAGTCGTAACATACCTCTATACAGTAACTAATTATTAATAATGTTTTCTTGTTATCAAAATAATGTAGTATGAATATGTTGAGATTGTTATTAAAGAAAAATAGTGTTTCATCAACTAAATCCATTATTGACCAAGTTTTCATGATCTCTAGAAACATTTTTGTTCATTTTTAAATAAAGGATGTTGAATATTCAACCTTTTAAAGAGAAATTTTCTAACCCAAACTGGTTTTCTATGTACAGGTCCTGAGGGCTGCATGCAACAATACATCATATGGAAAACAATGATAAGAATGTCATTTATTACAGCATTAATTCACAACTAAAAACATGTACTCAATTAACATGAAAAAGAAAAGTTAATAACCTATGATTTATCATCAATTAATATAATGTAGTGACTATATATTTACAAAGAAACTAAATTTCAAATAACATATATAATAATTAATTTTAAAGACTAAAACAAACTATGATTCATTAACAAGAAACACTATTAGTTTATGACCACATAAATATATCATTTTGATGTTCAAAAATATATGTGTAATTAAATATATATATCAACAATTATTCACAACCCAACTAATTAATCTTTGCGCACAAGGCATGAATTGTAAAGAACTATTTGACGTATATAATCTCAATATTACATTCAATAGTACACTAAATAATTCATGAAAAAATGAATATAATGCATTTTCAAATCACATGGAATGGGAATCATGCATTAATAAAGAAAAGGCACAATATTGTACCACTCCCTATACCAAATCAACAATGAATTGTAACAAGATTCAAAATAGAAAAACATAGTTCAAAAAAGTAAGAACATGTCCCCTTCTAATTAGATAATTTAGGATGCACTAGTATGTTAAACATTCAATCTCTACTAAGTAATGGTTTAAAATTCCAATGTGGGTTTTATGTTTTACTACAAATAAGGTCATTAGATTACCTAAAAAATCAGGTGCGGGGGGTCGCCGAAGGCCGCGGGGGGCGTGGGGGGTGTCGGGGTCGCCGGAGGGCGCGGGGGGCGCGGGGGTCGCCGGTGGTCGAGGGGGTCGCCGGTGGTCGAGGGGGGCGCCGGGGGGTGCGGGTTTCGCTGGAGAGCGCAGGGGTGAGGAGTCACCGGCAGCGCGGGGGGTGGTGAGTCACCGGCAGCGCGGGGGGTGCGGAGTCGCGAGGGTTAGGGATCATGAAGGGGAAGGGGGAAAGGGTCGGCGTCTGTGTAAAATAATTTGGGTTTCGCGGCGGTTTATTAAAAACCGCCGCGAAACCTTCACCGAAAAAGGTTTAGCGGTGGTTTTGTGAACCGCCGCCACAAAACCGCCGCTAAAACATGTTTTTTTTTGTAGTGTATCATATATATAATATATATATTATAATTCTATAATTATTCCCAACCTTTAAATTTGTAAATGAAATAATGAATGACATCAGTTCATGAGGCAGTAGTCCATCATACACACAAAAGATGATTGTGTATCACATTTGATAGAAGTGTGTGTAGGTGTAGGTCATAAACATAAGATAAAAATATCAAAGTATATTTATGAAACTTAATTTATTATATAATCAAGATATAATAATAATTGGAGGAGTGTAGAAAGAAATAAAACTAATGTGATCATTGAAGAACATTGCCTCTTTTTTGACGAACTCCTTTTGGTTTATACCAAAAGACTTATTTAGTTTTATTTATTACCAAATTGAGGCTTCTAGGATGAAGTTAAGGATGTTGGTATATTTTTTTGTTAGTTTTTTTCAATACAATGTGGATTGAGAGGTATGGGGAAGGGGAATTGTGAATGTCTTTTTATAGTGGAGAAGGGGTGGAATTCTTATAAATTCCAAAAGGTAAACATTATTGGGTGGTATCCCTTACCTCATGTGCTTAAAAAATAAAAAAATAATGTATTATGGTTAAAATATGGTCAATAAAAAATCCAAATCAAAAAAGTAAGTTCATTTTTATAATTTGTTTCTTTGACTTCAAAGGTTCCCCACTTTTACCATTTTAGCTTTATTAAGGTAACTAGTTTTCAAACCAAGGTAATTTAACCACTAAGAATAAATTAACGTGATATTTATTAGAAAATATAGACCCAATTAATTATAAATATGATATATTATTCGTAAAACTAAAAACTAAAATGTGTTGGAAATCGATTTTAACAGAAGTGCATGTAACCTGCAAAAACACTCATTTAATGCAAACCATGATAACAATGGTTTTACTAATTAGGGGTAAATATTCTATTTATAAAAGATACATTGGTAATTTAATATACCATATTTAATATTTATTAAAATTTAAAAATTAATTGGAATAATATAGTATTTTTATAAAATTTGATATCTTTAATTAAGATATCATTTATTATAGAATAAAATTAATGTCAAATTTGACATTATTTACTTAATTTAAATTTAGAAATATCAATAAAATTATGGAAATAAAATATATTACATTAATAGATAATTAAAATGAAATATTAATATAAAAAATAAGGTAACACAATAATTCATTCAAATCTATTCACTTTTAATATTTTATTGTCATTTATTTTGTTTAGTTATTAACTAAATAATCACTGCGTTGACTTATGTTAAGGATTTATAACTAACTAGTTCATCCCTAAAAATTAATGATATATTATTATGATAATAATAACTCATTTATAATTAAAAATAATATTTATAACCTAACATATGATGATTTTTTCACATACCAAGGGTTTATAAATGTTAAAGGTAAGGAATGTTCCTTTTTGTCTTTTTCCTTACTTAATTTATTATATAGGTCACCTTCACGGAATAGTATCCTAATAACTCATAAAATTAGAAAAAAGAATGAATATAGTCTAAATATAGTAACAAAATTTATTTTGGACAAGTTTCTAGGTCATTTTATCCTTAAGACTTATGTTTAACCACTAATTGAACTATTTTTTTACCTTAATCGATGAAATTATTTTTAATTAATTTCACTAATATTTTTGGTCAAAAACAATATTGAGATTATTATAAATTATAAATTATTCAGATTTAAAATATGGAATTTATTTTTCCAAATTAAAATTACATATGTTTCAGAAGTAAATTTAAAATTAATACCGTAGACGGGATGACAAAACATGTTTTCAAAGTGAAAATGTCTGAAAGATTGAAATATTTTTATATCCAATTTCAATGTGAGATTAATTAAAATGATATAAATTTAATAAATTATGTAAAATGTAACTAAATATACTATAAAACCAAATTAACATATAATCTAACTATGTAAATAAATTTCAAAAAAGACTTTTTCAATTAAAATTCAATATTTTTCATTATTCGCCAAAAAAATGAATATTTTTTTAAAAATACCAAAAATTAACCATAACCTAATTTTGACATTTAAATTTAAATAATGAATTTTATTTCTTCAAATAAAATTTAAAATATTTTCAAAATTCTGTTTTTAAATATGTGTCCCATTAAAAGGCAGAAAACCACCTTTATAAAAACATAGCTTTTTATGCATAAAATTGGATTTATTGTTATATTATTCCTATAAAATTTATTGGATGAATGATAAAATATTGTATTGAATATATAATATAAAAATAAATATATCATACATCCTTGATATATTATATTCAATTATAAGCTAGGTATTGTGTGTCTTATACACTATCAAAAGAACTCAATATTATGTTTAAGATATGCCAACTTAGTGCTACGTGTACCACTAGTTAATATTAGTTTTTCATGTAGAAAAATATTAACATAGTGTTGCATATAAATAAATCTAGTAACAAAAATATATTTATTCTAAAAGGAATATATTATAATGTCTTTACGTGTTACATTTTCTCCACATTAAATAAATAGCATCCTCACAATTATAACTTGATATAAGTAAACAAGGGATTTATATTTGAAAATACTATTAATGAAAAACCCACATCATAAATAGGGTTAATAATATATCTTTTTAATAACAGGTAAAATAAAATTAAAAGGTCACCACAAAACTAGTGTTTCAAATATAACATTAGTGAAAACATTGATATAAAAGAGAAGTCTAACTATTAAGTTCTGATGGAGAATGATATCGAACATGTTCATGAGAAAGTTGTTAACCAATAATCAATAAAGTAGAGGTTTGAAAAGGTTATTGATATCATAAAAAATTATTATAATATGATTTTTTTTCAGGATCTTTTTACCTAAATTTTAGAAATCCTTTCACTCTATAAGAATATTAGTAAATATACATTTCTATTTTATAAACACAATATTATTCATTGGTTTCACCTTGAAAAATTATAATTAATTTATTATAATAGGAGGAATCATATGGTGAATTAATACATTAATATCATTAAATTAACAACTAAAACCATTTCTTAAATTTTTAACATTATATCCCTTACAAAATATATTAAAGGATTTATAAGGTCACCAAATTTTCAAAAATAAACTTATCATTAATTTAAACAACATGAAGTAGGTTTAAATTTTCACATTCGAAACATGTTCATACCTTCATCATGTATTCTCTTGAAATTTTGTAATAAATTGAATCACCATAAAAACATACTAAAAACATGCATTCTTCTTTATTACTTAACTAAAACATCCAAAAATGTTTTAAACTCCATCAATGATAGAATAAACCACTTTTTAACAAACCATTAATTAGATCCAAGGTAGTTAGTAATATCCTATTTACTTTATCCAAAACAATCATGTATTTATTCCAAAATCATTACCTTAATATAGGAAACATATTAAGGGTTATTGTTTCCTAAACCATATTTTTTCCAAGAACTTCAACTTTTCAGTAAATAATTTTTCTTTGGTATCAGTATCATTCAACATATGATTTTAAATCCTTAAAAAAGTACTATAGTGAATTCCCCATATATTCTATAATTCCTATAACCTTTAAATCATTGAGAAAATACTTAAAGAAATAATTCCTAAATCCAAACATAAGTACATTAATCATTCATATTCATATTCATAGGTGGTAGTAGCATAATCTTGACCATGATATGTTAGCCTATTCTGGGGTATATTCATTTGATGCATGAGACGTTGATTTTCATAGTGTTATATCTCCTTATAGTCAAAGCATTGTACACATGAAACCTTTTTATTACCAATGAAATCAATAGAATGATGACCTTTCTATCTAAACTTATATAAAACTCTCATTATTCTTAATCAAGTTCCATGGTGTTTCTTTCCATAATTATCACATGTGGGAAAATAATTATTTCCCTTATTCCCTTTATCTATATTTTCTTTTGCATAATTTTCTTCTCTTACGTAGCTTAAAATTCATAATACATGGATAATTATTTACCAATATCATTAGCACATGATATTATGTCCTTGTATGATGAGAATTCTTGGGAGAAAATTTTCTTTTGAAATATGGGATTAAGAACATAAATGACAAGATCCTTATTACTCTTTGGATCATGCACATTAGTGAGGTTTACATTCCTTCCACTAGATACCATTTTGAAATGAATAAATACATTATATTAGACCATATCATTATGAAAAATAATGTATAATCCAAAAACAAGTGAAATACTAAATCATAAATTGGGAAATTTATTCATATCTGACATCATAATCTTAAAAATGGATCATTTGGGATGTTCTTATTTACTAATCTTCAATTTCAATTTTACGATTATGTTCTTCAATATATGTTTTCCTAAATATAGTTTTCAAGGTTTCTAATAAACATCTTATGATAAAAACTATAACACCTTAAACCTAGAAGCCTAAAGTAGGTTCTTTAATTTATTACAGTGGTATGATTACAAGGAATCAAATCCAGAAGGACCGAAATATTAGCATTTTAGGAAAATAAGAGTATAAACATGATAACGATTTACATTGGTAAATAGAAAAAAAACATAATACCTAAAAAATTATAATAAACTACATCCTTGAAACTCATTCCAAGAATCCATCTTCATATCCCAATAAAAAGAAACAAAATAAGGGTGATATCAAATTCTTAGTAAGGGTTAAGTAGAATGGGAGAAATAATGAATCCATGATAATAATAAACATTAAAAAGTTAGTGACTAAGTACAAATTCCATTTATATAACTATATAATGAAAAATAAATTTCACAAGGTAAGTAACTAAAACACATGATATGTAATAAACAAATAAACAAATGGACAAGTTATATAAACATCGTCGAAGTTAAAATATGATTGTTAAATAATAACTGGATCTTAATGAATGAGATTATTAATTATATAACATCATGAATTTGGATCATGGACCACTATAACATAAATACCACTTTTCAAGACATTTTAAACTACTCTCATTTTCTTGGAAACAAACTCAAAGGGTTTTTTGCCAATTGATTTCTCCTTATGAAATTGTTGATGCGTTGAGAATATTATTTACAATGGTCCCCAATGTATGTATTGATATTCCAAAAAATTCTTTATATATTGAATAATATTTTTAATTAATAAAAAAAATTTCTTATCATCAAATATATTTATTGAGTAAAAGATATATACTTAAAAAATATTTCTCCATTTAAGAAAATAAATTTCAAAGAAAACCCCATTTGTAAAAATGGAATACATTTTAGGAAATAATCATATCCATTATTAAATAATAAGGATATTTAAGATAAATTTAATGAACAATAAAAATGATTACAATAAAGTTA
Source organism: Viscum album (assembly GCA_963277665.1). NCBI lineage: Eukaryota > Viridiplantae > Streptophyta > Magnoliopsida > Santalales > Viscaceae > Viscum > Viscum album. The sequence continues at coordinate 660,055,429 of OY728138.1, forward strand.
TTTTTTTAAGATAAAGTTAATAACCAAAAAAGAAATTGATATTGTAAACTTAACTTTTACCGCATGGTAATTTTCAATTCAAATCCCCTTGGATGATATAATAAAAAGTGAATCTTAAAATACCATTAAGTGTGACATAATAATGATATTAAATTAAAAATTGTTAGTATATAAATAACATTATAGTGAATTGGTTCACAATCAAAAGTAAGTCTCGATGGAATGTAAATTGAGATGAAATCCCTTACTTCACACTTTATTTTGGTTGAACACCCATTAACATCATGTGTAATGGTTTTAAGAATTTTATTAAATTAAAATATAATTTTTTTAATATTGATGACATCAAATTTATTTTATAACATATTATAATCCATTCAGTAATAATATTTCTTCATTTGAATCATTTTAAGTGTTAATTTCCTTGTTTTCCGAGTTTGTTTTGACTTGTAAATGTGTGTTCCTATTACATAGATAATGATTTAATCATATAAAAAATGTAAAAAATTATGTAAATATTATATATATTCATTATATATTTATTTTATTAGTCTTTAAAGTCTAAATATAGGAAATTAATTACACTATTCAATGAGATGGTATGTCATATGTGCACATGAACGCTGCTTCCATTTTAGTTTTATATTAAATGAATAAAACATAAATGATATATATGTATATTATAATTACATAATAATACTAATTTTATATTTATCACAAATTTTAATTAAAACCATTCTTAATATGTTCTAATTATGGCATGAACGAATCACATCACATCGAGGAGGTTGTAGCCCACACGTATAAAAACTGTGTTATCATATTCCCACAAAATCGAAAGAATGAAATAACGTGTTACAAAACAAATAAAAAATATTATATAATTTATAAATATAATATATAAAATATATAAAACATAATTCCTTCATTATTACCAACCTTTAATGGTGGAAATGGAAGAAAGAAAAACATTGGTTTATGAGGCAGTAGTCTGTCATACACATGAACGATGATTGTTTATCCCATTTGATGGAAGTGTGTGCAGGTGTAGATCATATCCTTAATATAAAAACATATATGTATATTAATTATACTTATTTTATTATATAATAAATATATAATAATAATAATTGGTGTGTAGAAAAAAAATAAAACTAATGTCATCGTTGAAGAACAGTAGATCTTTTCAAGTAACTTCTATTAGTTTATAACACAATACTACTTTGGTTTTCAGTATTCCCAAAGTGAGGATTCTATTCTGATGTTAAGGATGTTAGTAGATTAATTGGGAAGCTTTTTTATGAGAAAAAAATGAATTTAGTGGGTCAAGAAAGGGGAATATTTGACACCTTTTATAGTGGAAGAGGAGTGGAATTCTTTCAAATACCAAAAGGAAAACACTATTGGGTGGTATTCCTTACCTAAAGTGCTTAAAATGGAAAAATAATAGATTATACTAAATTAATTATCAATAAAACTATCTAAATCACATGAATAAGTTCATTTTTTTAATTTTATTCTTTAACATCTATGTTTCCCCACTTTTACCGTTTTAGTTTTTATTATGGTAACAAGTTTTCTAACCTAAGTAATTTAAACATTGATTCTAAATTAAACTGAATTTTTTTATAAAATATATACCCACTGGAAAATAAATATTATAAATAATTTAGAAAATTAAAATCCCATGTGTGTTTGTAATTAATTTTATCTTAAGGGCATGTAATGCGCCAAAACACTACTTTAATCTTAACCCTGGATATAGTGTTTTTAATATTTTGGGGTAAATATGTTCATTATAAAAGATAAATTGGTACATTAATAGACCAATTTTGATATTTATCTAAATTTATAAATCAATTGGCAGAAGATATTATTTTTATTAAATTTTAAATCATTAAATAAAATATAATTAATTTTAGAATAACATTGATGTTAATTTTGACATTATTTACTTAATTTGAAATTTTATGTTTCAATACAAATATATTTAAAATAACATATTAATCTATAAAAAATAATTTAACAAAATAATTCATTTAATTATATTAACTTTTAATATTTTTAGTATCATTTATTTTATTTAATTATTAACTAAATAATCACTATATTAGTGTTTCTTAAGATTTTATAAGTAACTAAATCATATTTAAAAATTAATGATAAATTATTATGAAAAAAATCATTTATATTTTAAAATTATATTTACAACCGAAAATATGATGTTTTCTCATACCTCAAGGCATCATAAATGTTAAATGTAAGGAAGGTTCATTTTTTTGTTTTTCATTACATAAATTATTATATAGGTTACATTCATGTAATAGTATCTCAATAACTCATAAAATTTAATCCAATATGGAATATGTCTATATATGGGCATCTAATTGATTTTATAAAAGTTTATAGGTTATTTTTTTCCTTAAGAATAAATTTTAACCACTAATTAAATTGATTTATACCTTAATCACTGTAATTAATTTTAATTTCTATCATTAATACTTTTTCTCAAAAATTAATTTGTCATTATTATAAATTATAAATTATCCTGATTCTAAATTTTAAATCCATTTTTCAAAATTCCAATAAAAAAGTGGTAGAAATTAATTTAATATTAGTCCTTCATACGGTACGACGAAATTGGTTTTTAAAGTGAAAAAGGCTGAAAGATTGATTTTTTTATATCAAATTTCAATATTTAATTGGATCTAATGACCTAAATTTTATTAATTAGTTAATAATTTTTCTAAATAAATATTCAAAACAAATTAAATTATAATTTAACTATATAAATAAATTGTAGGGAAAATGTTTTTAATTAAAATTCAGTAGTTTTCAATATTCATCAAAAATAAAAGTTTTCAGAAAAATACCAAAAATTTAACCTAACATAATTTTGATGTTTTTATTTCAAAAATATAGCTTTTCTAAAAAAATATAAATGTGTAAAAATTTAGTTTTAAAATATTTGCGCCATTAGAAGGCGTCAAAACTTCATTTATAAAAATATAGATTTTTATGTGTAAAATTGGATTTGTTCTTATCTTATGCCTATCAAATCTATTGGATTCTTGAAAAAATTAATTTTGATATATATTATAAAAATAAATATTTATAAATATTTTACATATTATGTACACTTATAATAATGGTCTTGGTCTCTTATATGCTACTGAAGTAACTCGATATTGTGTGTAACACATGCCAACTTAGTGTTTTATGTACCACAAGCTAATCATAGTTTTGTGTGTAGCATAATATTAACTTTGTATTTCATATAAATAAATCCAGTAATGAAATTAAATTTAATTAAACAGGAAAATATTGTGATGTATTTTTTTGTTTCAATAGGTGTGGCCCAAGGTGACATTCTTGGAAAGAGAAAGGTCTTGGACTTAAGGTCTGTAAGATGAACCTGTAGTTATTCTGACTCAAAGGGTGCTATGAAATAACAAGGCATGAATATGAGAATCATACCAGTGTTATGTTAAAAATTAAACACAAACTCTCTCTATGTTATAACACTAAAAAATATCATTATAAAATACCTTAGGTTACAAACTCACCACGGTGGGAAGTGTAATACTGAAGAAAGAGTCACTAACATCTTGGAACATCTCTGACAACTGACCAGATATCATTTTTTTAAAGAACAACAGGACCCACAATTTCTAATCTAGAATCCCAATAACCTTAAAATTCATTTGATACTCTATTGGGAGATAATAATTGAACTCAGTGATGGTAATATTCAATCTAGGCCTTAACGCTGATAATCCATGCTAATATAAGATAGAGGGCATCAAGATCAAGGACTAATAAGTCCCACCCACATAAAATTCATCTATCATCACCTGATACGTGGAACATTTGAAACCTTTTAGACCTTTTTCCCAAAGCTATGGAAGGATCCAACAAGAATGGAATTAGTTTTGATTGAAATAACAAAACATCAATTAACTTTGATGATATAAAATAATTAATAACACCTATATCAAACAAAGCTAGTACCATATAAGATGAATTAAATACTGAAACTTTAAAAATTAGTAGACCTATATTAGATTTATATAATTCATACTACACTACATAAATAAGTTTGTTATTAACTCTTATTTGAGCTTTCTTATCCATATAAACATCCCCCATGGTGTGAGTATACAACCCACCACACCTAGAAGCACTAGAATGAACTTGGGAACCCTTGGTGAGAGTGGTTCCTACCTAACTACCTTAGGAAAACCTTCCAAAAAAATCCTAAGATAATTAGATTTTCCACAACCATGCCATGTTTAGGGTGATTTAATACAATTAATCTTGGTATGACTTGGCATTCCACACTAATAAAAATAATCCAACTATTATCCTGATAGATCCCATGAAACTAGCCCTAATGAAAACTATATAACTTTACATTTCCTTTTTGGGCCATAAAATGTAACATGTCCAATAATTTCATTAACTAAAGCTCCACAAAAACCCATTTTCCCATCTATATATACCTCATCCATGTCCACTTCATCTACCACATCTATAATGATTGAAACTAATAAGAGAATCATCATCGAATGAAAATATGCCCACTGACCTATCTCAAATCTCTAATATTTAAGGTAATAATTACTAAAAATATTTTGTTCTAGGTGAAACAACTCAAAAAATGGTTGGAATATTCCCAAACCGAACAATATCCTTCATCTATGGCCAAAAATTTCTTATTCTTCACCAAACTCAATGTTATTTGATAAAATTGAGGGTAGAATATTTTCACAAAAGTTATATAGGTAAGATCCTATAATATCTTAGCTTTCAGGATAGAGTCACTCTATATCATTCTCAATCCTTTATGAAAGTACATGAAAAAACCCACCATAGTGTACTATAGACTTTTTAGAAAATTGATTATACTTTTGATCCACTCAACCCGCTCTTTAGGTTCTTGGGTTTCTTTTTCACCATGGAGGATGGGTGGATTCTACTTTGTAAATTCGAATCCATGATCCACAACTCAACCACGGTTCTCAATTCCCATTTGACGTAGATTCAAAATAATTTAGATTAAATCTTCCAGAAAATAAGGGTCTACAATGGTATTTTCTTGGAGAACTTGTCTCACATATTCCTATCTAAGATACAAAAGATATTTTCATGGATTAATTTTCTAATAAACACAATATAATAACCAATCATCTTAAAATAATGTTTTAAAATATTAATACCAAATTCCAAAACCCATATTAATACATTAAATCAAAAATAATATAAGTCAATCATGGATTATATAAATGAAATAAAAAACCTTGACAAGATATGGGAAAATTTAAATATACCACAAATCTAGATCATTTAAATAACATTAAACACCAATTTCAAAGCTTGGTAAAAATATTGAACCACCCCTAAATATATGAGTTCAGTCATGGAAGTGGGTTATTTAGGAAACCTCCCACACCTACCAACACCTACAAACTGATTTCCAATGGTCTTAACTCCTATCTACCAATGACATTGAAAAGAACCCATAAAATGTCATAACACTTCAGGTTAGGTACCCCATGGAATATTATTTTTTAATGAACCATATAAGATCAATTGAGCATGTAATATGAGTAGGATTTCTACATGGTACAGATTAATAAAAAAGAAAAATAATTGATGAATAACTTGAATTAAGTAAACCAACATGGAAAAAATGGAAGAATGTGTACATATCTATGAGACATACAACATCAATCCCAAATCACTATTTAGAAAGTGAAAAAAGAAAATCTATAATATGAAAATATTTGTGGACATCTGTTACCACTAAACATTCCTAATATGAAGGTGAAGACAACCAAGATAATCTAAAAAAATAAATGACACAATTCCCTTTACTTGAGTCCCACAAAACAACATATGCAAGTCATTAAAAGATAGATTAGGGTGTGTACACAAATCCCTTTAGGATTTTAGAAAATAATCTTCATAAAAACAAAACCTGTTATATATAACAGTTTCAAATGAAAATAATTTATTGAAACATCCTTTAGTTTTCATTAGATCCTTTTATACTCACACTAGAATGAAATATGATATGTACATAAAGAAATAAAGAACATGTAATAAATACAAACCATGGATAGAACATATGACAAACAAGTGAGAAAACAACCACGAAATATACCATAATGTGTAAAAATAAAACATATATGACAAAGAATGCAAATTTTTCTCTAGACTATGGGAATACATAATCATGTATAAATGTAAAACACTAATCCAGGTTTCACATTAATCCAACTGATATCGATTCCTATCATAATCTATCGATATAAAACCTCTGGTGGTATTACACAAACTAAAGTGGCAAGTCAATTTCACAACACACCCATGGTTCTTAATGTGCTACATTTTTCGAAAAAAAAAATCAACCAATATAAATATTTATAAAACATTTTCACATTGAATATTTATAGCTTCCATTCTTGAAACCCCATTTTAGTATCAAATACACTTTTAATTAAATTCATCGAGAACATATCTTGAGCAAATATTTTTTTTTAAATACCCCTTTAAAAAATGAATCTATTGAAACAAAATAATTATTTTATCTAATTCATTCTTTTCATAAATTGAACCAAAGAAATTAACATTGACAATGAGCAATTCATGAATTAGAACCTTTATATAGAGACACCTTCATCAGGAACGTAGGAAAACCATTCAGCTTCGATAATGGATATTGAAAACAGGAAGATTAGGTCCTCATGAGACTAGATTCATAAGAAACATCAACAAGATCCACCAAACACATTATATCTTGAAACCATAGTACAATTGAGTTAAAACAAGATAAGGTGTGAATAGATCTCATATGGATCTAAGTATAAGAGAGGAAACCAAATTAAAAACTAATCATGCCATGAGAGATCCATCATGAATGTTGTAAGGTCATCATGAATCAAAATAGAGATTCATATAGAGTTTTAGGTGAATTTTAGTTTGATAATAATATAGATTAGGGGGTGATTAGAGATAAAAGTGAAAATGTGGAATTTTTTAATTTCAAAATTTTTAGAGTTTCGAATCGGGGTGCATTGTTAAGCCATATGGTTTGAAAAACTATATTCCAACCATTCATGGACTCTTTAATTTGAAAAAAAAGGTGGAATATTTCTAGGATATAAGTCGTATAGTTTTTGAAAAGTATTCTCAAGTCATGTGACACCCTTAGAAAACCACCCAAACTCCCACACAACCTCCTTGGTGAGCCAAACTATTTGGCCAGCCCTGATCATACCATGAAGAAAACCTTTGGAACATCAGTATCCATTCTATTTGGCTATTTCACATTTAGTAATAACCATATAGCCTAATATTTCACCTAGTACTTCTTCTAAAAAATTCCATGTTTTAAAACCCTGCTTCCTCAAAACCACTACAACGGCCTATGACATAATCCAAATTCAAACTAAGTCATACTTATGACCTAAACGGTATCACAATCACAAAAATAAAAAACCATCAATAATAACATTTTAGGCCTCACTTATAATAAATCATGAGATAGTGTGTAAGGATTTATACCCATGCACCATATCTTGCTTCGTATTTGGTATAAAAACTACCTAATCGATTTTCTGGATGTTGAACTATGGGCACATTCATCACATCATAAAATGCGTATGAATATGTGTTCCTAAAAAAGATAAATTATATTTATGAGATCAAATAAAAAACATTATGATGTAAAATTATAATCTATAGAAAATATATGGGTTAAATAACATCATTATAAAATATATTCAGAGAAATAGATAATAAATAAATATGTATGTCCTAAAAAGAAGAATAAAATAAATATTAATATGTTTCCAAGGACTGATAAAATAAATAATTTATAGAATAAGGATATTTACAAGATGAATGTGGAATCTAGGTAAAGAAACATGAAGAATATTGGAAGAATGTCTCATGCCAACATCATAAGTCATGTGATAATAATTAATCAAATATAGAAAGATAAAAATTTACAAAAATAAAATAAAATAAAAGGAGAAAAGATTTTTTAAATGAATTATACTTAATAAACATTAAAGATGATAGAAATTCGAGGAATACGTATAGAAAAATAGTGAAAATTGAGTAGATATATCATCACCAACAATATATGGTTAGTGATATACACCAATCGATGAAATAATTTTTGAGAAGACATGATCATAAAAAGATTAAAAATAAAATAGAATAATAATGCTTCATTTTATGATATTTATATGTCATAAATGATAATATGAAATAAGAAACAATCAAATAAAAATATTGGTGATTGTGAATAGTTTGAGAAGAATTCCCCTTACCATCTTTTAATGTTATGAATTAAGAAATAATAATTTAGAGTACAAAAATTGGTTTGTATATCAATACAATCAAATGAAATATAATGAATATTATAATTTTAATTTAAAATACATATGATGCCATTATAGATGGGACTGGAAAATATAATTAGAAATATATAATATCTCTTATAAATTTAGTAATGTGTAATAATAACTAATAAAGGAGAGGATATAAACCAGAAATGTTAGTATATATAAATAATGTGAAAATTAATTTTATAATTTATATGTGAATTATATATTAAACATATAATAATATATTCTAAAAATAAAGAATAATTTTATTTGATGATATTGGATCAAACTATCCTTGTCATATTTTTCAACATTATTAGGATGATCCTCTAACATTGTAAATATGAAAATACCAGTAGTTAATTGATTATTTTCATTTATAATTATTTATTTATTTTAATTTATTTTTCAATAATTAAATAAATTCCATTCATATGGTTTGTATAGAAATGATTAGTTGACGGTTCTAATGTCAAATCAATATTACAACATTGGTCTTAATTTATTTTCTAATACATTAATGAGCTCTATATATTTCATGTTAAAAGGTTCATAGAATTATAAAAAAGTTTAAGAGTTTCATGTGTCCATTAATATATAAAATTCATGTTCATAGAAAAATATTTCCCATGGTTTGATCATTTTATAAATTTTACAAGCGATGGTGAATTAACTTAATATAATTATTTTAATATTAATTGACTATTAAAAATATTAATCATTAAATAAATTACTATTATAGTTATTTTTAGCTATTAAAAAATATTTTGAAACATCTATGAGAGGTGGTGATACAAATAAAATAATATTTTACATGCAAATGGTCAAAATCGACCATTGTATAAAACAGGTTCTAACATATTTGGGAATGAATTTTTTTATATTTGATATTTTTTCTAATTATAAAAGGCTATTAATATTTCTATGATCTTATTGTAATTACTAGATAGATATATAATAAAATAAGAAGGAATGGAAATGAAAGAGGTTGGAGAGAAGCATAAAACCTTTAATTTTGGACCATTTCTCCACTACATGGATACTCATTCATTGTTTTTTATAGTGAAACTATAGGTCCATAAAAATAGATAAAATATTTAAGAGAATTAATTTAGAATATTTTAAGAAAAATAATAGGTTTTGGAGGTGTGTAGAAATTAGTGATGAATGATGGTATTTATAGGCGATGGGGGGTTGTTTCTTAATGATAAAATAAAATAAAATATATTTTTAATATGAATAATTATTTATTGATTATAGTTACTAATAATGGTATTTTATATAAAAAATTATATTTTATTACATGTAAGACCTTTAAAATGTGAATGAAATATTTATAATAATTAAATAATAAAAAATAAATTTTTTAGTAAAAAATATATTTTACACTTTAAAAATATTATAAATAATATATTTTACTTTAACTTCTATGGAATTATTACATAATGATAAGAAACAATAATATGATCATTTATTGTTCAAGAAATAATATTTATAATAAAAATAATTTTTGTTCTATATATTATGATTTGTATTTAAAAGAAAAAATTTATATACTTAGTGATTAAATTTAATAATGAAATATTATAAAGTAGTATGTCAAAATAATTTTAAAGGGTAAATATGGTATTTATAATATACAATAATTAATCTGGTAAATAACTTAATAATGTAAAATATTGTAAAAAAGATAAATATAACATGGAATGAATTTCAAATAAATAAATTGATATTTACATATTATACAATAACTTGTTTAAGTGTCTAATTAAATTTTATCATTCCAAAAATAATTTCTCTCAAACTCCACTAACTGCCATTGGATTTAAGGTTTAACATTCACCTACCTTAAGTTATCAAATTGATGCCATCAGTTTCATCCATAAAAAGGGAATCCTTCTACCCATTAAAAAAACCTCTAATTTAGTTTTATACCCTTACACTACCAAAATTATTTCCCCTATAATATTTTTTAAAATTTTGGATCCCCTAGTCACTGGAGGATATCTCATGGATTTGAATACAAAGTAGGGTTCCTTAAGAAAATTCAATCTCTTTAAAGTATGAAACAAAATATTCATTGCTTATTCCTTTAAGATCTTCATTACAATATTTTAAATAAGGATTAAGAACATTAATTAAATAAAATCAATATAAATATATAATAAATATAAAATAATGAAATATTAATGTGATTATATTCATTTATTTTTTAAAGCACATTTCTTTTTGGGTTAGATTTAAAACCTCCATGAATATGCTAACAAATTTTCTTAATTATAATCAAACATAGTTAATAAACAAATATCAATGGTATCTAAAATTAATTAAATTTATTTTTATGGTTCTTGTATTTTAACACATAAATGAATATAAATTACTTATTAACTCCAAATTATTTATGAAATAACTTTAACTGAGAGTTTTATATATTTATTCCTTGAAAAATATACCCAAACAATATATGAAATTAATATAGAAATTAAGATAATATTATAAAATTATAATTGTAGGAATTTTACTATATTAAGGTTGATGAACTCATGAATGAGGAATAATTTATGAGACTTCCATGTCGAATCCAGCATTGAAAAATTATAACTACTATCATCCATTGATCATTATAAACTATATATAAATAATAAATAATTTATAAATTAATATAAGTGATTCGTATAAAATTAATTAAATTTAAATAAAAATACTAAATTGATCATTAATAATTTTACATTGAGTATACATGGAGTTAGAGAGTGTTTCTAAGATCTAAAAGTTATATCATGGGGTTTTCTATAAATATCTCTTATTTTGTGATATTATCTATGTATAGTCAAACTGTGGAATATTTAAATATACTTTATGGTTGAAATTTAAAATTATAACTCTTATTTTAATTTTATGGGATTTTTATAAAAATTTATTACACTCTCATCCATTTATGTTTAATTAATTATTTTGGTGTTTATAAAGTGAAACATTTATCATGACCACTCTTTGGATTAGATTTTTCTATTCTATATCGATTTTATTTCTATTATATTTATATTTTTTTGAATAAAATATTTCATGTTATCTAATTTCATTAATTTTTTATTCTTTCCTTGTATTCCTTTAATTTTATTTAATAGAAATTATAAATATATTACCAAAATGTTAAAGAGTTTTATTATAAATTTTTATACAATTACTTATTTCCTTTCAAGATTAATTTTCAATGAATTTATTTATATTACCAGTAATAATATTTTTTATCATTAAAATTTAAATTTTTGTTATAGAAATACAATTATATTTATATATTTTAGTGAAAATTATATTTTAACTATCATTTTCCTTACTAGTAAATATTTTTACATGGAATAAAAACTTATGAATATTTTTATTAAATATTTTTAAATTTCTTATATTTTTATATATAATTTTTTATTTATATCAATACCATATTAAATATTAATTATTTTATAATTACTTTCATTTTATAGTGATTTAAATTCTTTGTATCATCCATGTTCTCCCCTGGGATTATTTTTTTTATAAATCATAAAAATTATTCGTTAAAATATTTTATTTTTATAAGTTAATATAGAAATTAATTTCATGGTTTTATGATTTTTATGAGGAAAAAATATTTTTGGATATTATGATGTGATCTATGGACTCAAAATTATACATCTCTCTAATTAAATAATTAAATCTTTATATCTTATGTGATTAAAATGGGATACAAGTTGTTATCCTAGTACACTATGTTATTATCGGGTTGCGCCTACACTGGAAAACGTCTTGGGTTAGTAGTGAAGACGAGCATGACCCTTAAAGCCTACCTAAAATAGGCTATGAGTTAGTGAATATCACCATTATGGGTTTTTAGGGATCAAACAACATTTTTTCTAAGGAGTGAAATAAATTTGAAACTCCAAATTACCATGATCAACATGATGTGAAAACTAAAACCATATAATGTTAAATGACAAAAAAGTGTACCACACACTAATGTTAGCTGAATCAAAGATCTTTAATCATAGTTTTAAATGAATATACCTGATGAATAACCAATGAAAACTTCACTCCATAGTGTATCCATGGTCCTAATAAGTCACCCAAGGATTAGGTCATATCTTTTATACATCCAAGGTATGCTAGTATCTCTCGAGATTTAAATAAAGATAGGGATAGAGATTCAAAAAGAATAAATGATAAGAAGAGAGCAAACAATATCATTGGTTAGGACATATTTATAAATACATCAAGACACTCATAATCCTTGTATATAATTTACCCAAACTATATATAAAATTTGAGTAATTTCATCCATTAATAGTTTTTATAAATGTTCATCAATGCACTTTAAATTTATGTGTTTTTAATATGCCATTCATTATTTTTAATCAAAATACCCATATATGGATGATTCTTGAATGTTAACATTTAATTTTTCAATGAAAATATTAATCATAGAGTTTTTCTTTGAATAATACAATATGATTACACTCACATCAATTTTATATGAAATAGTGCAATCGTATATTATGATTGGTTTGGAAGTAGAATGATTGATGAATATGCATGGATTTTGATATATCCTGGAAGAGGAATATAATATGACTTATTTCCATTAATCAATACCATAAGTTATATACATATCAAATAAAAAATTATAGACCAAAATATCATAGTATTTATATTGTATTTAGGAAATATCTTTATCAATTTTTCACTTTTACTAACACTTAATAAGAATTGTAAATTCCAACCTCATAATGTATCTTATAGAATAACTTCTAAAAATATACAAAAATCCATTCGTATATATTAAAATTAAAATTTTAAAATCTTTTTTCATATTCACTATGTATGAAAAAATATATAATACCTTGTTAATTGAAATAAAAAACCTCTATTGGATAAAATATAATAAAATTTTAGAGTATATCTATGTTTTAGAAAACTCAATTAGTATTTAGTCTACCAAAAAGTGTGACCCATTGGATTTTTTGTTATTTATAATAAATATAAATCCCTGAATTAATAAATGTATGAAAATAAAAACCTCTAGAAAATTAATCACTGCAACTTAAGAAACAAAGGGATACGGTATGATTTCCGTCAAAAACATGTATCTATATACATGTGTCTTCTTGGTTTTATTATATAGAAACATTAATTTTTATTTGAGTTATTTTTAAAAGATATAGAATTACCGAAAGGAATAAAATATGTCAATATATTATAATTAATCATACATTATTCATTTATTTAATATAGATTTACTAGGTTGATGATTACATCATTTTTCATTTATCTGATAAATGAGAACATCACGCACCTCTTATCCAATGGATTCACTAAATGTTTTATCTAGTTATGAATGTAAATTGTTGATTTTATCTTAATTGAGGAATCATATCTGTCATACTCATCATACTAGAGAAAAAAAATACCATATTGGTTTTTCCATAGTAGATGAAATGACCGATAACATACCCAACAACCCCTGATAATCTAAGAATAGATTAATTTGTATATAATGTATCAATGTAAGAATATTCTCATGATTTTTATCTTTATAACCTTTGGTAAATCGAAATAACACTATAAAACATGAACCCCAATTATACTAAAGGACTAGTATATGACACTCCATGTGGTATACATTGGGGGTCATCCAATATAAAAACTTGTTTTATGCATCTTAGTCATATTACTTACCTCTGTATGGAACCATACTCATGAAAAAATTAATATTTCATCACAACATATAACAATAAATTAATAAAATTAGTTTTGGATAACTCAATTTCATACATTAATACTTCAATTATCATTTCAATTCTTGAGTATATATAGTCATCATAAAATAATGATAAATTGGATATTTCATTTTGTATAACATGGTACATTTTATATCCTTAAAATATTTTAAGAATAATAAAAAATAATATATAACCACTTTTCTAGTCATATCACAGATGATATACCACTAAAGAGGCTTTATGTTTGCTACACTTTTTGGGTTTTGTTAAACTCATTACATCTCTATGTAATTGCTTCCACATATTTATGTGACTGTCTTATAAATATCTACAACTAAAATCTTTTATTTAATAACAAATTTAAGGTAATCTAAAATGTGTAATATTAAGACTTAGGAATCCTATTATTAATGTAAAAATCTATGAATATAGTATTCAAACTCCTTTACTTCACAAAATCCAATATCAGGTGTTTATAACTTCCATTATCAACTTATAAATCTTTTAAAGTTCATTATCATTATCATTCACAGATTCGTTTCAAAAAATATCACCCCATAAAATCTATTGGAAACAAAATTTACTATTTATATTAATATTTTATTGATATACCCTGAATCTTTTAGGTTATTAAAGGACATTAACATTGTTGTTTGACCAAAATATTATTTTATTTTTAATTCGTGAAATTCTCTAAGTCTAAATATAATCTCACTGATCTCTTCAATTTTATATTATTTTTAGAATATATAGTTGATATAAAAAATTATTTATTAAATTAAATAACACTTATTTCCTTTTTTTATAATATTTAACTAATAAACTAGTAATAACCATATCTTATATGGTATACTTTGTGTTAGAGAAATATTTTGAAAATAAAAATTTCTTCCAAAAAAATATTCCACTGATGGGTGGTGGGATCACATGTCTCCTATTTTAATAATCTTATAGATAAAAACATTTATTTGACATAAATTTTTTTTATACTTATCTTAATCTCAAGTATGTTATATAATTCAATGAAACATAAACCATGTGTATTAGAATTATCATATCATATTGTTTATAATAAATCTTTGTAATTAAAAATTTCCTATATCACATTAGAGAAACATGATAACTATATAAATATATTGTTTAGATCCATCTAGGAATGATATATACCATTTCATTTAATTCCATGAATAAGCTACCCATTTATTTATCATTGGATTGAAAACTATAAGATCCATTAATTCTTATCTTTAATTTTAACTCCCCTATATTTACAAAAATTTTAAAATATAAATTTGGTATTATATAACCTTCAAAACTGAAAATTAATTTATATAACATTGATATCTAACATAGACTTTCTATAAAATTTCTGAATCCCATTTAGGTATCTCATATAATTTTTATCATATAGGAACACTAACCTTTCTAAATTTACCTTTAGGTTAAAATAACCTTGAATAACTACTTGAAGACATATTTTTGGAATTTCCATCTCACATTTTATCTTCAATCATAGAATTTTACCCTCTTGTATTATCAATATAATACTAGAACCTATAAATATCATGCACAATTCTTCTACTCTCAACACCTTGATAATATCATGTAAAACATCTATTGAAACTCATTTAAAATATTATAATATTTCAAATAATGATTTTTTTAATGAATTTTATAGATAGATCAATCCTTAGTGGATATATTGAGCTTCACCAATTAATTGTTTCACACAATCACATTGAGTATATGAGAAAATAATATACTTTATAGGGTCATTTTTTGTCTAATTTCTTTTAAACCTTAGGATAATCATTTAAGATTTTCATAAGAAACTAAATTAAATTTTTAAACAGCCTCAACATCAACTCAATCTGGAAGAATTTACTCAAACACATATAATTTTCATTCCATTTTAAGAATGACTATTATGCCTCTATCCAGTCTACGAAGTTCAATCAAGATTACTATTTCTCTCAAATTAATCTCAAAGTCACATTAGATAATAATGATTTTATTTATATATAAAATATCTTTTATCATATTAGTATACTTTAAATTAATTTAATAATTTTTTATTAAATTTCCTCACAAAAAAATGATAATCCATTTTAAATTCATCATATCCACTAGTGATGTATAATCCATGTTTCACTCAGTAATGACCATACTTTGGCATGAACCAAATAAATTTATTTATTTAGGTATAAAATAATATCAATCATATAAAATATGACTCTTGTATGGTTGACAAGATAACTCTTTTCCTATTACATCATATGAATAAATAAAACACCAGTCCCTCGATATCCCAACTATTAGGGTTTCCCAGCTTAGTGTATCCCAAGATAAATTCAAAAAAAGGCACCTAACTATTAGGGTCATCTCATTACACTCTTTTCTTACATAAGATAATAATGGGTGCCTTGTTTTGACATAAACCTCCATGGTTAGATGATCTAGGTATTGAAATGTGTTTTATCTTAAAGGAATCTAACAATTATCATTTTAAAGGGGATTTAATCCCACTATATTATATCATATCATTCCATTAACATATATCCATGATTATAATTATTTACTTTTTAATCCTCTTCTTTCCATAAAATCCATATATTCAAACCATATTGATTGGTAACTCTTTAAAAATCTCATAACTTGTGTTACTAAACCAAATTTAAATACAAATTTATTAATACATATCCATATGAATTATATAAATAATGTAATGAATCGTATTTGGTATGTATTATTTTTTATATTACATGGATTATATTTTATACTAGGAACTGATACATGTGCGATTCAGAGGCCCAATGTGCCCAAAATAATTACTTAAAATATATTAAATATATTAAATAGCATACACATGAAGTTTTACTAAAAAAGTAGAATAAATCATGAATGGGGTCCCGTATCATAAATATGAGTTCACTGTTGAGTTAGAACTTGGGTTTCACCCTAGGAATGACATAATATTTTTTCAGTGAGGGCCTTTTGTGAAAAAAATTTCACAAGAAGAAAATTTAATAAAATAAATAAAATGAATATTTTATTTTATTTTATTTTATTAAATGAAATGGCTTGCTTCCTATTTAAATATATGGTTGTGGATTTTTTTCTCATGGTTGGAAGCTAAACCCTATATACCTAGAAGTAGTTGGAGGATAGAATTCTTAGCGATGATGATAGATCAAGATCTAATTGTGGATTTTTGTGCCAATAGAGTTTGTGGATCTCTTCCATGATTTAAACATGGAACTTTTCTTCATCAATGATTGATCTAAACTCTAGGAAGGATGTCATTATTTTTTATTTCCATCCCATTTCCTAATGCTGAATGAACACGGATCAATTCTATGAACAAAATTGATATGCACTTCATTGGTAGAATTAAATTGATAGAATTTTTTTGTGTTTATTCCCCTTTGTTCATCCTTCTATACGACAATGGATTGAGACCAAACAACAAATGGTTGATGTTTGTTCCTCACATTTTTTTTTTATTTCTTCCATTATTATTGATACATTCCTCATGGTAATTTCCATTTGGTCTTTGGTTCTATGGATACTTAGTATTGGATCATTTCATGACCGTTATTTAGTGAAAAAAATCAATACTGTAGATGCAGTTCATGATCAGAGGTCTGATCAAGGTGCGAAAATGGTGGAAGATGATCAGAGATGAATTAGAATGGATTTGTGATATCTATTCAACCTAGTTTTGATGTGCGATGACAAATGGATTGATAGTGGTGATTTTTTAGAGGATTTAAACCTGAATCCTACATATTGAGGATAAAAATTGTCCGGAAAACCCAAATATTTTGATTCTGGTCATATCATCGGTCTCAATGATGTGCAGGTTACCATAGAAGAGAACCCAATGGTTCTGGAAAATCTTGGGTTACATGACGTATAATCCAGCATTACATACCATGTGGTCCCATTGGCTGTGGTTCTAGGGTTATTTATGAAGTTAAATATCATACTCTATATAAAAAAGTCACAATCTATGTTACCCCTTCCTAGTTTTAATAGTATGTACATTGGGAAGTACACAGACATGGGAAAAAGTACACATCCAATGACATGACGTGCACATGGAAACAGACACATATAGGGGTACACAGGCTCATATACGGACATGGCCACCATAAACAAACACATCTAGGTAAAATAAAAAGGGTACCATGTGTCTCTATATGATATGTATACAGAGACTTATATGTCATGTGAAGATATTCCACACCAGAATGAATAGAGATATATGGAAATGCCTTTTATCCCCGGGTATACACCATGTGACCCTTCAATAGTGTTTTTAGATCTTTATTTTCATAGTTTAGACCATTTTAATTTTTGTTTTTTTCTTTGGTCCTTTACCTCTACAGTACAGTGCGATATTATATCCACATCACATGATTGTGATCCCCTCTAGAGGTTGGGTCTCAAATAGAGTTGTGGTGACCCTCCATGATACTAGACTGTGATCTTCTATCATCCTTAGTTCCCTAGGTGGGGTTTCTGGAATCATATTGACCTCTATATGTGGGGATTTTATCCTTCATCAAATAGTTCATATCGATAGGGTTTGTGGTATCATTGATATATGATCCCCTATGTAGCAGATTTATCCATATTGGGTTAATGGTGTCCTACATTTGTTATAGGAATGAGCCCTATCTGTGTATCAAGGTCTTCTTAGACTAGTGAGCTTTATTGGGAAGGGACCAATGATTTAGTCAATTCATCAAGTGTCTCTAATGTTAGCATGGATCATGCAGTGGATTCTCCCAAAAAGAGTGTTTTTTCGGGAACGATCATGTGGCTGAATGTTGGTTATGACTGTTAGGTGTTGTGGTGACTTTCCTAAGTAAATTTGTGGGTTTCTATCATACATTGTTTTTTATTTTATTGAGATGACTATACATGGTTCTTCATTTTTAGTGTTTTCAGGGTGTTCTACTTGGTATTTTTAAACTTACACCTTCATGGTCTTTGCCTGCACCTGTCGTGTATTATGTAGATGAAGGCCAATTTGATGGTGTCCTTGGAGGACATAAAGTAGATGGAGTATAAACGGAGCTTGTAAGACCATGGTGATTTACTAGAAGCTTAAATTTGACTATAGTCCTCTCCCTTGCAGTATTTTGGACTCTTTATAGTCTTTATTTGGTCATTTATTTAGAGAATTTTTCCTCTTTCTATACTTTACTGTTATAATTTGTTGTGGGATCCAAGATGTATTCATACATTTGTTTCAGTTTTTTCCATTTCAAAATTGTGTGGGATTATATATATGTGTGTGTGTAGGTAGCTTAGGATAATTCCTCCCATTTGTAGGATATGCCTACTTGGTGTCGGTCTCCAACCCCGGGAATATTCAAGGAAGGCACGGGGTTGTCATGGGCCGGACCTTTGCAGGTCGGGTTATGGTATATGGTATCAAATATGGTCACATCTACCTTACGATCAGAGTTGGTGAGGTTAGTTTATGGAAATAGTGTTTATTGTTTTAAGTTCACCTTTCAGGATAGGGACTCCAGTGATCATGTGGCAGCTGATGTATCTATACACAAAAACTCTAATCACCTGCCTTTTGACTCATTACATGTAAACATTGGTTATAGGGAAATTTTTTATACATGAATCACATTGAAAGGATTGTGTTGTTCATTTACTTCTTGATTCATTTTCATAGAAATACTATTTTTACCATGGTATATCTTGTTTTATTTCATGATTCCTCCATGAATAAAGCCAACCAAGGCTCCACTATGTGATCATGGGGATGATTTAACTAGTTAAGAGGCATCAGTATAGGGATTGTACTAGATAGTACAACTTTGAGTGGTTTACGAACTATACCAAAACCCATTGAGATGCATCTAACCCAGACAGTACTAGAAGATGATATATGTATGATGAGTGTGTTGCATGAGTTTTAGAGGCAGATACCTCACATGTTTTGGTGTGATCTAGACCCCCTGGTGGATGAGGACTAGATAGAGAAAGAACAAAAATTTTACACCTTTTGATAATGATGGCGGATTAAAATGGTGGTCCTCATGATGACCCTTCTTCAGGGCTCTGCTGGGTGATGGTGGGTTTTAATGACTCATTCACACAATGAGATAGCTCTCTCTTGGACAGACTATGAGAATCTCTTCATAGAGGAGTTTTATCCATCCATATTGTGATTGGTATGCATGTAAGAGATTTTATATCTATAGTAGAGTTGTATGAACATGGGGGAGTAATCAGCAAGGTTTAATGGTCTCACATGTTACTCCTTATATATTGTGTAGGATTAGTTTTTTTGAACACATACGTTTGATCATAGTTTACCTTTGTATATTTGGGATTCAGAGGTATCCCATTTCATTCCCACCTATTATGGGGTGCTTGAGAGAGCCCTATTAGTGGACATATTTCTGGAAGATTTGGCACTTATAGTGGGAGTTATAAGTGGTAACCTTGTATCTGAGACCTAAAAAAGTGGCATCCATCAACAGTCAATGGGATCCAAGCATGTTAGATACTTCATGAGGAAATCCTAGGATTCAGGGTTAGTGGTGCATGGCTCTCATGGTGGCTTGAATTAGCTAATGTAGAGGTGGTGTACCTCTTGCCATGTATGTGGACATCTAACTTGGGATTTTCCGACCTATTGTATAGATGATCACAAGATGGTAGGGTGACACCAAGTCCCAGGAAAAGGTAAAATAAGGGTGGTATATAGAGAATAATTCATAGAATAGGGTCCAATAGAGATGTAGGAGGTGGTTGGATGTTTGACCTATTACCACTACCATTCTTAAGTGGTCTACATCAGGCTCAGGGAGTTGGTGGATTGGGATGAGGCTAGCTTCAGCATATGGAATCCTATAACCCTGTGGTTAGAGTGATGAAACGAGGTATTATATGTGTATTTTCAACATTATATATAGTATATATAGACTAAAATGTGATTCATTCTTTCTTTTACAATTCTCTGGTTTGAGACTTAGAGATTTCAGTTAATCCATTGTCTTTACTCTTGTGGTTGGAGACTCTGAAAGAAAGTGAATCAGTGATTGTGCACTTGTTTTGATAGTGTGATAAGGCACTTGGACGTGAAATTTTTTCATGAGATCTCTTCAAATAATCAATGATGAATTAAGACAACATCTTAGGTATGATACTTCTATCCATAGTTCATTCCTAGTTTGACTATTTTTGGCAGTGGATCTGGTGTGTCAGTAATGAAAGAATGAGCTTTTTCTTTGTGGGTGAAAAGTAAACTTTGGTAGAGTAGGATGAGGTCATTCATAAGAGATTGTATCCGATTACTCACCAGTAGAATACCATGACCCTTGGACAAGTGAATGATTCAGGCTATCAATTTCATACAATTGTGGCAGAGTATGAGGATGTCTTTCATTAGGATGTACCAAGTTTACCTCCCCGCTGAGAGATAAACTTAAATATTGTTTTTAATCCTAGGATGACACTTATTTAATCACCATAATATTAGAAGGGTCTCATTTATCTTTGAGAGCTAAGGGTAAAATTAGAGGACATGTAGGAGAAGTGATTCGTGATACCCAGTGTATCCCCCTGGTCAGCCCCAGTGTTGTTCTCAAAAAAGGCGGATAGTATCTTGAGGTTTTGTGTGGATTACCAGTTCTTAATGAATATGAATAAGAATAATAAGTATCCACTATTGAGGATTTATGACCTCTTTGATTAGTTGATAGGGATACTATATTTATTGAAATTTGACCTCAGATCAGGCTATCACAAGTTTTGAGTATGGGACGATGATATACCGAATAAGCAATTCATACATCTCAATGGTCACTATGAGTAATAGGTGATTCCATTTGTCATGTTGAACTAGTAGTGTTCATGGGACTCATAAACTAGCTCTTTTAGTATTTCATGGATCGGTTCATGGTGGTCTTCATCGATGACATCCTTGTGTATTTAGTGTCTAATGAGGTGAATGTGAGAAAATTGAGGATGGCCCTGCACAGACTCCAAGAGAACTAGATTTATGGGATTATCTTAAAGTGTTAGTTTTTTATTTGAGTGGTGAAATTTTTGGGACACTTTATATTAGAGGCTAGAGTAGTGGTGGTTCCAGCAAAGGTTGAGGCATTGCTTTCTTGGGAGCCACCCAAGATTGTTACTGAGGTGTGAAGTTTCCTTAGTTTGAAAGGGTACTATAAGAGGTTTGCACCTAATGAATTTTGAGTGGAATCACCCTTTAATTATTTGACCCAAAAGGGGAATCTATTCATGTGGAATTAAAGGTGTTGACAGTTCTTTCAGGAGTTGGGGTAGCGGTTGATGAGCACTCCCAAATTGATAACACCATAAGAGGGTTTCAAGTACATAGTCTTTTGTGATGCATTAGGAACCAAAATTGGTTGTGTTCTAATGCAGAGGTAGGTAGTTATTTACTAGGTTTCATTCTATTTGAGACCATATAAGAAGAAATACATGACTAATGATCTTGAGTTAATTTGGTAGTCTTCGCACTAAAGAGTTGAAACGATACCTAATGGTTGAGTAGTTTATTATTTACTTTGACCAAAAGAGTCCCATGCATATAATTTCACAAAATGATCTTAACTTGAGACATAGATGATGGATAGAGATCCTACAAGACTATGAATTTTATAATTTCTATACTTCTAGGAAGTGTAACATGGTGTGATCTTATCTCAGTTGGAGATCTTGTTCTTTGTTGTTGGCTGAGGCACCAAAATAGTAACCCTCATTGTAGTTTCCCTTTTTGGACAAGGATGTTTCTTCATATATTTATTTAAGAGTTGTTTACCCACCAATTTCAAAGCATTTAAGGATTTTTATAATATAGATACATATTTTGAGACCTTAAAATACTCATGTATCCACTGGACATGCTCTTAATGGATATTCTGAAGGTGGTGAGAACATTATTATTTTTAGAGGAAAAATGATGGTACCTTTGATTTGGAAGGAGGATGTTCTACGAGAGGTTAATACACCCCATTTGTTTATGAATATAGGTATGTAAAAGTTGAAATATGACCTACGATGTTAGTTTTGGTGGGAAGGATTGAAGAAGGGAGTTGCAGAGTTCATCCATCGATGTCTCTCTTGTCATTAGGTGAAGGAAAAACACTAAGTTTCAAAGGGTTTAACACAAACCCATGAGGTTACATAGTGGAAGTGATTTGGTGTGTCAATGGACTTAATTATAGACTTACCAGATACTTTCAGGTTACATGATTCCATCGGGATGATCGGAGACCGACTCACTAAGTCATCCCACTTCCTATCTATTTGAGAGCAGAGATCAGTAGAGGTATTAGGGTGCATCTACAATCAAGAGATAGTATGAATCCATGGAGTTACCTAAATGATTATATCTAACTATGATGCTCACATCACATATTGGTTTTGAATAGGATTCTATGTGGCCTTTGAGATTCTATTATTCTTGAGCAAGATGTTTCACCCCTGGAATGACAGCCAAACCGAGCAGACCATATAGGTCTTGGAGGAAATGATGTGGGATTTCATGTTTGACTTTTTCCATATTTGGGAGGATTACTTATCCTTGGTAGAGTTTGTGTACAAAAATAGCTACCATCCCACCATTAGTATGGTACTATTCATGGATTTTTATGTGTGACCCTATATTTCAAAACTTTGTGGGACTGATCTAGATGATTCAACACACATCATCCTAGAGTTTGTGTGAGATACTACAGAGAAGGTGTAGATAATCTAGGAGTGGATAAGGACTATAAAGAATCGTCATAATTCTAATACTGACCAACAACAAAGATCTATGGGTTTCAGGAGGGAGACCAAGTGTTCATAAGAGTCTCACCTCGACATGGATTGAGGAGATTTGTTAACGACATCAATTTATCTCTGAGATATATTGGTATGTTCTAGGTACTACATAGAGTTGGAGAGGTGACATACCCCTTGGATATACCATTGTTGTTAGAATAGTTACACAATGTCCTTTACGTGTTGTAGCTAAGGAGGTACAAGAACAACCCATCGTATGTTATCGACTAGGGAAATCTAGACATTGAGGATCGATATACCTTTGTAGAGTACATAGTGGAGATAGAGTATCAATAGGAAAAGATTCTTCATGGGTGTTTGATTCCCCCTTTGCATGTTTGGTGGTAGTATGGGAATATTCAGGAGATCGCCCTGGAGAAAAATACCCAGATGTGATCCTAGTACCCTCACCATTTTGAGTAGGTTTTTCTCTTTTCGGGACGAAAATACCTAAGGTGGGGAAAATTTAATGAGTCGTATTTATCATGTATTATTATTGGATATTAGATGAATTATTTTCAAGGCCAACTGTTTATATGGTGTGTGATTATGTGACTTGGTGTTCTTGGAATAAATGTTTGAAATATATAAAATATATTTAATACCACACGCATGTAGCTATCCAAAAAAAGTGGATTAAATACAGGATAAGGGAACATATCAAAAATATGAGGGTACCATTGAGTTCTGAATGTGGATTTTACTATAGGCATGAGATAATATTTTTTAATGTGGGCTGTTTGTGAAAAATTTGTTGCGAACACTAAACTAATAAAATAAATTGATAAAGAAATTTATTTTATTTTAGTTTATGCAGAGACCTAATTACTCTTTAAATATATGGCTATGTATTTTGTCTCAGTGTTTGTCATTAAATCCTAGAGACTTAAAAGCCATTATAGGAGTGTGTTCTAGGAGAAGACGATTAATTATGATCAGATCATGGTTCAATGTAACAATGGAGTTCATGGATCTCATAAACGACGACAATTTATAATTGTTCGTTGTCAACGATCAATCTAAACATTATGTAGGACGTTTTTCATTGTGATTTTAACCCCCTTAATAATACCATATGAATGAGGATAAATTCCACAAACATAACTGATTAATTCATTATTAATATAATTAAATTGGCGTAATTGTTTATTTATTCATTATTTTTATTGCTCGTTGTTCTTCCTTTTCTACAACAACAGATCAAATACAAACAAAAAAAAGGCTGAGGTTTTTTCCAATAAATTTTTTTTTATGGATTTCTTGCCTCATTAATTGCATGTTTATCATGGGATTTTTCCTTTGGCATGTGGTTTGATGGATACCCAATATTTGAACATTGTGTGACAATTATTCAGCACAACAGATCAATATCATGAGGGTAGTTTGTGATTGGTGGTGCGATTATGGTGAGGTTATGGTGACAACTAATCAAGGGTGGATCAGAATGGATTTCTAGTATCCGTTCAACCCACTTTTGATGAACGATGACATATGGATTGATAGAAGTGATTTTTGAGTCCATTTGAACTAGGA
Organism: Viscum album; assembly: GCA_963277665.1. Classification (NCBI taxonomy): domain Eukaryota; kingdom Viridiplantae; phylum Streptophyta; class Magnoliopsida; order Santalales; family Viscaceae; genus Viscum; species Viscum album. Next base: position 660,080,948 of record OY728138.1, read on the forward strand.
TCCATGTGATCAAGGAAAATCAAGGGTTACTCGATCATAGATCTACATATTCTAGAGAGATCAGTGGTCCTGACGATGCACAAGTCAACACGTAAGAAAACCTATGGGTTCTAGAAAATCTCAGGTTACAGTGCATGTGATCCAGTATTACACACCCTGTGGGACCCCTAGATATGGAGCTAAGGTTTTGATTGAAGTTAAATATCATAGGTTGTGTGACTCAGTCACCCTCTATATGACTGATTCCTAGTTGTCTTGGCATGTACTTCGGAAAGTACACAGGAACGGGAAAAGTACGTGTCTAGTGACACACCATGTACTTAGACATGGACACATCTAGGTGTACACATGTTGATTCATGGACATGGCCACTATACAGAGAGATGACCAGGTGAAACAATCAAGGTATCGTGTTACTCTACACACCATGAACTCCTACATGTTGTGTATAATATTACTTAAATGTTGTGTGAAGCTCTTCCACATGGTAAGGCATGTGTATAGAATTACATGTTGTATACCCACATCAAGAGTGTTTGTAGCTCTTCATTTTTTATTTCAGACTAGTATAGTTTTACTGTGTTCCTTTGGTCCTTTCCTTTAAGAGTATAATGTGAAATTACATCCACATCACAGTATTGTGATTCCCTCTAGAGACTGAGTCTTTGATAGAGTTGTGGTGTCCCTCTATGAGTCTGGAGTATGATGCTCTATCATCCTTTGTTCCCTGGGTGGGGTTTTTTAATTGGCATGACCTCCCTGAGTGGGGAATTGATCCTCCATCTAAAATTCCATGTCATTAGGGTTTTTGGAATCATTAACAAACGATCCACTATGTAGCAGATTGATCCAGATTGGGTTTGTGGTGTCCCTCAATAGTTATAGGCAAGACCCCCTATCATTGTATCAAGGTCTTATTAGATCAGTGAGATTTATTGGGTTGGGCCCAATGAACTATACCACTTCATTTAGTGTATCCAATGATAACATGTCTCATGGAGTAGATTCACCTAGAACGAGTGTTTCTTCAAGAAGAATCATATGACTAAAAGTTGGATATGATTGTTTAGTGGCGTGGTGTCTTTAATGAGTATATATTGGTGTTTCTATTATAATCTTATTGTTATATCTTATTTTGAGCTGAAAATACTTTGTGATTTGTGTTCAGTGTTTTTGGGGTGTCCTACCAGGTACTGTTATACTCACCCTTGCATGGGATTTGCCTGTATGTGTCATATCTTAGGTAGATGATATATCATTTCACAGTGTCCTAGGAGGATAGGAAGTCGGTGGATCATAGTTCGACCTTGTCAAATTGAGTTTTTTTACCAATATCTTTCATTTGACATTATTCCTCACCCTTGGAGTAGGTTTGAATCTTTACAGTTTTTGGTTGGGATTTTATTTGGATCCTTTTTCAACTTTCAGTACTTTACTATCATACTATGTTGTGGGATCTTAGATTTATGCATTAATTTGTTTCAGTTTTTTTACATTTCATCATTTTATGGTCATGGAGATGTGTTCATGTTTACAGGTACTTTAGGATAATGACTCCCATTTGTGGGATATGCGTACTCGATGCTGGTCTCTAACCACTGAACTATTAGAGGCGGGCATGGGGTTCTCATGGGTCATACCTGGTGGGTTGGGTTGTGACACATAATGTATATGAAATTTTTTAACATAAAAGATTATAATAATATAAAATTAAAAATCCCAAAAATATAAAGCATAGAGGGATAGATATCAAACCCCCAATTTTCTAGACATGCAATAAACTACCTAGCTAGTGAGTAGTTTAAACCCAAGTCCCTCTACCCAAGGCTAAATTACTTAAGATTGACCTCAATACCATTATAATTATATCACCTAACATGTATAAACTATAATGAACCTTTAAATTCAATATCAATACCAAATACAAGCCCAAGTCAAGGTATAAATAAACTAAATAAATTTTCATACCTAGTATATAACTCCTTAGTTGTATGTATGAAAATTTATAGAATTAGTTTGACACATAACTAAATAAAAAAATTATTCAATATATGAAAATTACATTCATTAATAAACTAGGGAAAAATAATTAAATGAACAATTTATATAATTAAATATGCTAAAAAAATTTCTGAAAAAAATAAAAAATTACGAAGTTAGAATAATTTTGAAATTTAGTCATAAATTATGGATATTATATAAACTTGTAAATATAAAAATTTCATATTTATTCACACTAGTATGTCCTTTATATTGACATTTAAATGATATTTTACTTAAATATATGATATATGAAATATAAAGATAATAAATATGAAATATTTATATATTATGTAAACTCTATGAATTTCATACATTTAATATTATTTAAACCTTGATCATATCAATTATCTAAAATCATTTTGATATGGTTTAATTAATTTCTCAAACAAATAATTTTAATTTATACATTTGAAATTAATAATTATGAATAATTAATAGTATTAAATATTGAATCATTTATTTGTATCCTTTTTTCATAACTTATAAAATAAAATAATAAATCGAACTTATAAAACCCATATAAACACTATATATAAAAATTATAAGACAATATACAAAATTTTAAAGAATTAATTTAATATTTAAATTTCATATTGTGGATATATAATTATTAATTAATTAAAAAAATAATTTATTATAAATATTTTAAAATTAATTAGTTCATAAAATTTTAAAAATTAAATAATTATTCTAAAATACATATTTATAGAATATATAAGTAAATCAAAATTTTTTTAATTCAATTCATAATTTAAAAATAGAAATAAAATTTTACTTAAATATCATATTTTATGATATAAATTATATCTTATGCTGTGGTTACCTCACTATATATAATAGTTTAGGATATATAATTCCTGATATGAGATATATATTTCAATTTCCATGGAATCATAAATTAAGATATGCCTAATATCATCTATATGATACGCTACTCTATTTTACGTAGGTAATTGATGTTATGATCCCATATGACTTCCAATATCATATGCTATGATATATTAAAACCAAATTATTTATATTGTGTCATATTATATGATATAATATATCATATGTTATAATGATATCAAAACTTTTTATATCATATGTTATAAAATCATTCATAGTACAAAATTGTATATCACTGCTTATGATATCCAATATAATATGGAAATCCATTATACAAAATCTCTGAATTTTTTATGATATTAAATACAAAATCTATAGAATCTATAAATTTATTTATCTTCAAACATGATTTTAATAATCTATAAGTATGGAAAGGTTCTGATACCACTAATCAGTTTATAGGGATCGAACGAAACTAGTTTTAAGTAACATAAGACATTATAAATAAAAACATCAAAAGATCATCATGCTAAGAAAATATGGAACCATGTAAATATAAATGGAGAAAAAGGTGAACCATACACTAATAATGGAATAAATGATGATCTTCAGTCATAGTGGTTGATGAACATCCCTAAGGAACAACCAAATAACTCTTCCATCTAATGGATACATTAAGTTCATATTGTCCTTTGAACACTCCAAAGTCTTTTATACCTTTTACTCAAATTTTCCATAATGTTCAATTAATTCCATAGATTTATTGTGTTTTTAGAGTTTCATCCTTGTACATAACATTTGAGTGTGTTTGATCTCCTATATATTTCATTTAATCAATGAATTTAAAATATTGAATTTTCACTAATGTAATCACTTAACATTCAAATGAAATTATTTATCATAGTATTTTTTAGATTAATGTATAATATGATTCTACTTACAAAAATATTGTAAAAAATATATTTATAATAAATTATAACTAGTTTGGTTATAGCATGATAAATGAATATACATTATTTATGATATACCATTAAAAATGTATATGATATTTATTTTTCCATTATTTCTTACAACACATCATATAAATTTTGCATAAAATTATATTAAAAAACAAAATTTTCATTATATTATATTTAGGGAATACATCCATCTCACTTATAGTATAGAAACACATACATGGTTGGCATTTCCCTCATAATAATCTTCAGTATAAAGAAGAAACTGGTAGTCAACTTTATAATATAATAAGATAAGCCATACCCAATAAGAATGAAATGTCCTAAAATCCCTAAAACTTAAAAAGAGAAACAAATACTATAAACAACTCAAATGGAAGTGATATCATTAATTATTTCTAACACTAACAGCCTATACAAGATTGAAATACTTAGATAAATCACTAAATTCCTCCCAATGACCATAAATGCCTAAACACACACACACACACACACTAGTGTGAACATTCATGTATACTCAATAAGATACTCATAAAAACCTCTTACTCAATTATGGAAAAAGTATACTAATTATAGAGATAATAGAGAACAAACCCAACTAATTTTGTAAACCATGTCATCTAGTTTTTTTACCTCTTCAAGGATCACTCACAAAAATATCACATGCATGTTAGGTAATGATATTATAAAATCAATATATATATATATATATCTGTGTGTGTGTCTGTGTGTGTGAAATAATACCTTACATCTAAATCCATGTTGAACTACTCATTCTCACTTCCCAATGACAAATTTCCTCATGATAAAATCCCATTTATGTCATTTTTACTACAAAACCACAAATCAATATCACAACCACAACCAAATCATACTACAAACATTGATAAATTCTATATATCTATATATCCACATAATGGTAAAATATATAGTCATAAATTTTATCAACTCAATTCCCTCCTCCTTACACAGATTCTCCATCTATGGAAACACATCATAAACACTACACCCTTGAGCGATTACAAACCATGTAGTGTAACTTTGAGAAAATACAACTCATACTATGTTGGTAAAATAGATAAGGGTAGGGAGAGTAGTTATCCATCCATATCATTCAAAACCAAGAGGTTAGGGAATACACCCAAAACACAAAAACTCATATGGGCATTAGATGTTTTACCCACCATCAGTGGTGGTGCCTATATAATAATAAAACTACAATGAATATATAATAGAACACATACCCAACCTAAGGAACTACTAATCAATTTAATTTCACAAATATACACTATAATCACAAAAAAATCCTTACAAGCAATAAACTTGCCTCAATCAAGGATTCCATTTCCATAAAGTTAATGTAAAACAAAAAACCCATCACAATTAATCAAGTTATTACCAATTCCAACATTTTTAATTTTCTAAACCTATAATATTAATCTATTTAATTATATATATTTCCAATTCATCACAAAACATATCATTATTTACAATCATTTTGAGTTAATACATTTATTTATATATTCAGAACATTATAATTAATATTTTAATTCTCTCAACATTATTATTTTAATTAATATAATAATTATCAACCACCATAGACTAAAAAACCCCCACCTAATCATTTTCATAACAATTAAAACTTATCAACTAACCACGTCATTCAATAATAATTTCATCTCCACCTTTTTAATTTATAATTACCACTCTTTTAATTACTCCCAAACAAATCATTTCATATTATAAAAAATCGATCCTATTATTTAATTGATTCACCATTTCCCATTCTATATTCATAGAAAATAAAATAAATCCACATCTATAATAGGACATACAACATCAAAAATTGAACCAAAAACTACAAAATCATCATCATCACAATAAAAAAACACCTCAACAATTTTAGCATTTCCCAATATTAACCACAATATCCATAAAAATTTTAAATTAAACAATAAAAATAATGATAAAATGTGATAAAATACATCAATCACAATAATATCATTTCATTGTATACTTAACAAAAAAACATTCAAAAATTTATCTGACTTTGTATAATATATTATATAAAGGAAAACAAAAATGATAAAAATATAGAAGAAAATATAATAAATAAAAACTAATCTGAACTATAATTTAATCCACAATAAACATCTATTTATTTTACCCATATATACTTCAATTTCTAACCAACAATTCATTTTTCAACATTAACATATCAGTTTCAGGGTTTCATTATCCTCTTTCCAATAAAACCATTAAGTAATTTCAAATTTATTAACATGATAAGGCTTTCAGAAAATAAAAGACATAATATAATGTAAATAATAAAATTAATAAATGTAATAAATAATTCAAATTAATTAAAAAAAAATAAAGCATATGAGAATCACATCACCCCTTTAAAATCTTCAATTCCATTTCATTATCTTAGGTAAATTATATATTCCTTACCAAAGATAACTATAGAGACCCAAATCTTGACGTACATGAACATTACATTAGTTTGGCAGAATATTTAATACATAACAAAAAACAGACACACAAGGACCGTAATAGTTTAGTGTCTTTGGAAACTCAGAATATAATCTTCTAATCGTGGTGAAGGATCTTCAACATCTCCCATAAAGATCTTCCCCTTTTGTTTTCTTAGATAAAACCTTTCTTTAAATCCTTGGGAAAAGAAAACATATAAAGGGTGAGCTCAAATGCTCAGTAAGGGTAAGCATGGAGAAAATAAAACAAATCATATACATTTGAACTAAAAAACATGATCATAATGTTTAAACATCAACATCTTGAGCAATGACATAAAACATGGCAGTACGTAAGGAATTGATCATAAAGAAACATTAATCATGATAAAATAGCATGGGAATAAAACATGTAATTTTGGAAAACAATTAAGTACATGATATGATTTCCATAGTAGCCAAGACATTTCTGCCAAGACCATCTTAGTGGACAAAGTCCCTTTCTGAATCGAGTTCACTCCTCGTTCCACTCCTATATCACTGAATCAGATTAACTTATCATTACATCCATGTCTATATCATGAGATATAAATCATTACCTAAGTCATTGTAGAGAGATATAGGTCCCACCCATCTCATAATTAAATCATTCATACTTGTTCCACAAAATAAACATAAAACATTCGTCATAACCCAAAGAATAAAATGGGTTTCATAAAAATCATCTCATATTAATGTAATGCATATAAAACAAATGAATATAATTTCATCATAAGAAGAATAAAACCATGTAAATAATAGAGACATTATACTTGAAACATAATCATACAAAATAATGTCATCTTAGATCGAAAATAGTTTTGACAAAACACTTGAAATGAATTCTTGGTGAAAATGTCATTTCTTATCAAAATCATTTTCTTTTATCAAAATGCCATGATATTTTAAAAGAAAAGGATTTTGTTGAAAATAATAATTCAATATTGTAGAGTAATCCTCATGAAAATTAGTCTATATGAAACCGTAAAAATCTGTTCACTCCATATAAGTTAAAAATAACATTCTTCTCGTACTTTTGTCGGAAAAGTGAAAAAGTTCCTCATGTGGTAAAAAAAAGTAAGATTCCATTCATAACATGTGGTAAATTTAAAAAATGTGTAAAAAGGAATTTAAAAATATGTGAAAACGTTTTTAGAAAACATGGGCATGGATGATAACAATAACCCCAAATACTTATGAATAAACAATCTCGGATAAAAACGAGATTGAAAAAGTTATCCCTTAACGTATGTTTGATATGCTTTTTATGTATCTGAAACTCCTGTATAATGATTTAATAATTTCATTGAATTATTACAGAATAATATTCATTATTATATATCATATATGGTTCACTTATGACTTTATATTACCTGTTCTTTTGTAAATTCCATGTTAAAGCAGCGTTTTGGGTAAAATCGTTTCATTTATCGTACGTTTTTCGACTTTTTGTTCTTGATATTATTACTTATATACTGATTTAATTAATTCCATAATGTAAAAAATGATTTATATATAATATATATGATATATCGATAAATGGAATGAAATACACCGTTCATGAAGACAGTAGGCCGTACGTACGCATGAATGATGTTTTTGTTTCCTTATTGAATTTAATGGAATTAAGTAAATGAAACACATATGTAAATAAATCCATTATAATTATTATGTAATATAATTCATGATTATTTATTATATATACACTTTATAATCATACTTGAATGGTTAATCATGGAAAATGAATCTCAACGTGTTCGTGGAGACGGTAGTCCGTACGTATGCACGAGCGATGATATCATTCCCATAAATATTTAATAGAATTGTAGTGAATGATATAATATATCAGAATAATTATTAGGTTATAATAACCATATATAGTTATTATTTACACCATTATACCCATCCAAGTAAGGTGGTGGTGGAAAAACTAATTACACCACAGCATAGAGACGATATTCTGTACGTACGCACGCGCGGTGATTTCATTTTCCGTAAGATGGATAGAATGTTAAATCGGGTTGTTCCATATTTATAATAACATATCAGTGTATTATTGATACTTATATTATTACTTTATAATTAAACAACTAAATAATAATAAGTTTAAGAAGAAAAAAACATTAAAGAATCAGTAGAAGAGATTACCTCTTCTTCGACGCACCTCTTTTAAGCTTCCTCTTAAGGCACTAGAGTTGGTCTTTTGAGGATACCAGAACCTATATATTGTTTCTAGGGAAGTTTATAAGGTAAATGGGTAGGGTTTGGCCTAGTTTGAATGCTAAAATATTTGTGAAGAGGAGAGGGAGGAGGTTCCCTTTTATAAGGGAGAAGAGGGGCACCTTTGGAAAGTGTGAAAATATTATTTTATTATAAACTTATCTTCGATTTAAAAAGGTCAAAAAATAATTAAGTATGAAGATAAGATGAATAATGTTCTAAATAAAATCATCCAATCATAATTGGACTTGTTTTGGATAATATTTAGTCATTATAATCTTATTTATTTAAATCATTTATTAATGAGGTAAATACTGAATCATTATTGTGTCATAAATAATTTAATTAATTTGATGTCTAAAAATTATAAAAAAACTACCATAATGTAGTAAATCTTTTTATCTTTCCAATGAATATTTATAGTCTAAAATATAATTTATATAAACCCCTATAAAAATTAATTACTAAAAGATTTTTGTTAATTTCAATTTTGTCTTTACATTAAATTAATTAATCCAAATTGTCATTATCACTACCAAGTGGCTCAATGGGGACCCAAAATAGACCCCAGTATTTCCATGGTCGTCCAATACTCATCCAATAAGTTTAGTACAATTGTTAAGGTAATTTTTAATTATTATAATATTCTTTTAACCTTGAATTACCCTATTTACCTTTAACCGTGGTAAATAAAAGTCAAAACATACTATTAATCAAAAATTATTTTCATCTTATTGAACCACATTTTACATCTTGATAACAATAATTTATGTAGGATTTTTTAAATTCAATTAACATAAGTGGTAATATTTCATTTAAATGAAAGAGTCAGTTTTTTTAACCACCACTAAGTGGTTTCACTATTCATCAAAAATTGAAGTTTTTCAGAAAAAATACCAAAAATTCTGCCTAAGATATATTTGATATTCCGAATTAAAAAATGATGTATATTTTTTCAAATTCAAAACATATAATTGGCATTAATTAGTTTTAAATTGAATTCGCGTTATCAAAACAAATAGCGTGTTTTTAAGAAACAATAACTATAAAAAGATCGACACTTGTTTAAGTCCAATTTCAAAGTGAAATTAATTACAATGACTAACATTGGATTAAATGGTAAAAATATATTATAATTAAAATTTAAAACCAATTAAAAAGATAATATAACCATATAAATTATTGCGATGAAAAAAATTGTTTTTAATTAAAATATAGCGGGTTTTTACTATTGATTAAAATATGAGAGTTATCAGAGTAATATGAAAAAATTATCCACAGTAAAGTTTTATGTCCTGATTCCAAATAAGAATGTTATTTTGTCAAATTTAACTTATAAACATGTCAAAACTAGATTTAAAGTGGGTGCGGCATCAAAAGACGACAAAACTGTTTTTTTTTTTAAAAAATATTTTACCAAAACAATTTATTTTGTTCACATACCATGTTATAGAAAATATGTAAGATGAATAATAATATTATAAAATTAAAAATATATTCAATACTATTTATAACAGCTAGTCCATAATAATATTATAACAATATATCATTTTTTAGAGAATCCCAGTATTGCGTACTACACACGCTATCAAGGAAGGTCGCAATTGCGTGTGATGCAATCCAAGTCAGGGCTTCGTGTAGTGGAAACTCACTTTGGTGTTGCATATAACATAATAAAAAATTATTTCATTTATAAATTAAACAAAATCTATACTTAATTTTGTGTAGAATAATTCTCACAAAACAAACTTGAAATTGTGTGTAACACTAGACAAGAATAGTGTTGCGTATACTACAATCTAATACGGTGTTCCGTATAGTACAATCTAATTTTTTTGTAGCATACAACACAAGACATCAATGAAATTAAAAGAATGTTTTTCATAAAATCCCGGGGTGTAATAATAAAAAAGGAATACTGTTTCCTAATTTACACATTATAATAGAATAGATATTCGAATTCCACTACCTCAAATGAATATTCAAATATTTATGTGTAATGATGATAAGATTAATGATGAATAAACCAAAAAGAATTTCAAAATGAACCAAAACACCTACAAACTTCATCTTATAAACAACACTTTGATAAAGATCCATAATATAAAACCATAATATCTATCATGGTGTTATTTTAAGTAATAAAATAGATTAATTTATATAAAATGAAAAAAAATGAATAGAAAAAGGATGAAGATACCTCAGATTTAAAAAGAATCGATTACGAAAAACAAGAGCCTTGGATCCACATGTGAATGACCAGAGAGAACCAATGGAGAGATTGGTGTTATCTTTGTTTCTAATTATACCAAAGGAAATATAATAAATTTTATAGGAATATAAAATTTAAAAAATAATTCTTATAATATATAATTATAACAACCAAAATTTAATTCAAGGTTTTTAACATAATTTCCTAATAAAATTATTACACTCACAATTTCCTTAGGACCTTTTTAGGTTTAGTGTCTTTAAAAAAAGTACATAATCCATAAAATACATGGATTAAATTTGAAATAATAAAAAATTAACTATCTTGAAATAAAAATTTATTATTGAATTCGATATCACCTCACCGTATAAGATTTCCTAGGGATAGTTATCAAAATAATGCAGTGAGCATAAATACCATTAGAGGATGAACAATGAAAACGAATCATAAATGGTAATCATTAGTGAATCATGATTCATTGTATAATAACATTAACATAAGGACCAAAGGAATAAAATATTCATAATAACTTGAGGCATAACATGATGATAAGAACATGAGGTATAACATGATCATAAGTAGATGAGGTATAATGTGGGAATGTGGATATAACACAAACATGATTCATTCGTAATCATATAAATAAGTTAATCACTAAGGTTTCATAAAATACTATTACCAAGGTTATAAATCAATATATCATTAAATTAACAAGTAATTCTACCATTGTATCACGAACATGTCATCTCTATAGATTTATTCTTTACCCAATACATTATAGTGTTGTCATGGTTCACCCTTTATATGTTTATTATTATGTTTTCCACATTGATAATATGACATAAGAATGTATTTGAGCTTTTCAATACACAATTAAGGAATTATATTTTCATCCATGTAATTACCAAATCAATGAAGAATAGTTTTATCTAGGTTAATACCCTTGAATTACAATAGGTTTCAGTATTCAAAACATGAAAATATTACATGAAATTCGAGGAGTTATTTCAGTAGCAGGACAGTTATAAAAATGTTTATGGAATTATATTAATGATAGATAAGGTTTGTATAAAAATAATATTGAATAATTTTGATATTATATGATTGATTATGAATGAATGTAATCATAGTCAATTGAAAATAAAAGTGGTTAACGTGAAAGAAGTATTTGAATATAAAAAAGGAAGAGGAAACCCTTACCTTACTAAGTTTCTTCTTAATTATTGGAAGGACACCTTAGATCCTTAATAACTCTTCTGGAGAGATTTATAAAGTGATAGGGAAATTGAATTAATTGTCAATTCCTTTGGTTGGAGATGGGTGGGAGATTGGGTGGGAGTGATCTACATGCACAGGTATAGAAGAGGATCATTTTCATGGAAACTTGTGTTAGGTAAGGGGTAAGAATGGTATCACTTTAGGGTTAGGTGGGTTTGGTTAGTTAGGTGGTGAAATTTAGGCAATAAATGTTTTATTTACTTAAAAATCTAATAAATTTATACTATAAGGTCAAAAGGTCATCTTTATTTAGTAAAAATTGGCCACATTAGATTACTCATTTCAACACTTACTAATCTATATTTAATATTAATATTTGTAATTATTTTGTCACTAAAAAAATAAGGTGAACATTATAACCAAATGTTTACTTAATGAATCTGAATTTGATCTCCATTTAACATAATTAAATTTATAAATATGAAAAAATTAAATTTTTAACTAAAATGTATAATATGTAGAAAACGTTTTATTATATAAAGATTACATTATAATTATTAGGTGTTCTAAATTTATTTAGAATTAATTATTGATTATACGAGTGTTAATTTTATTATATATATATATATATCAAAAATTCATATTGGAATCTTAATTTAACATTACTCCATTTAATTTAAAAATAAAAAAGATTTAGTAATATATCATTCTTTGAGAAATAATAGTTTCACTATGGTAACTAATATTTTCCTTAATAACATATATTTCTGCTAAAAAAATAATTTTCCCTTGTTAAATATTTTGAAAATTATGACTAAGAAAAATAAAATTATTTTATTTTATTCAATGTATAAAAGTTATAAAAATTAATTTTAATATTAACATTTGCAATGCATAAAAACCTATTTTTTGATAAAAGAGTATTTTTATGCATAAATTTAATGTGTTGGATAAAATAATATTTGTTTTTTATTTTCTTATGAAATTTTTTTTATAGAACATATAAAAGTTGTGTAGAATTAAAATAAATTCAAAATATAATTTTACAAAAATAATATTTATTGAAAGGAAAAGACTAAAAACACTTTGATTTATTGGAAAATATTACTTGAGCTCATAAAAAATTAAACCTCGGTTTTATACATTTATAATAGTATTTCAAAATTAATTATTTTACTTATTAAAGAAATATTTTATCAAATAAATTTGTTTACAATATTCAAGGTATTTCTTATATAATAATAGTTACGGTTTTAGTAAAAAAAATCATTATCCCCTAGAAAGCAACTACTTTAGAAAAATTCTCTAAAAATAATACTAATATAGTTTTTAAATTTCAAATTAAAAAATTATATTAATTTTATCTAATTGAAATTATAAAATTTAAAAATTTATTTTTTAAATTAAAATGAAAAATTGAAAATTTTATTTTGTTGAAAAATGTCTATTTTGAACATTAAGTGTCTTTAATATTATTTCATATCAAATTTCAATTTCAATAAAATTTACATAACATTTCAAAAATGGTCAATTTAATTTATTGGGATATAATATAAGACATTTAATGAGAAAATTACATTTTAAGATATTAATTATATATTAAATAATATTTACCAATATAATTAGTTATTTATATTCTAAAATTTTAATTTTACTAATCCATTAATATTAATTTATTTCTATGAATTATAGAAATTCATAATATCATAAAATAATAATCATAATGATCATAATAATACATAACACACACATAGATATTATATTATATTAATATTATAATTTTATTTAATTATTTATTATTCATAGATTATATTATTTAAAATTTAATATGGAAAATAAAAAACATTAATATACCTATTAGATAGATGTTTATTAAATGAATATATTTCCGATGAATATATTTCTAACAACCATATTTGATAGGATTATATTTATAATGGCATGATTTCATTTCTATATATAGCCTTACTAAACTCATTCATTCCATTAACACTTGTTAAGTCACACATCTCATTGCCAAAGTTTTAATTTTAGATCACACAATATTCATTCCCCATCAATAATTTTCTTCTTAATTATAGGATTTATTTGGCTATTAGTGATTCTAAAGTGTAATGATAATCCAAGATATCTCCAAGGGATGAAGATTTTATTTTATTTTATTGCATTTATTGTCTCTTTTAAATTTATTCACATTTAATGGATGTAATAATACATGGTAAGTAATAATTCATGATTTGTAATACTTATTTTCATGTTATTTTTTTAATGTTTTACTATGAATGAATAAAGTGTTGTTAGGTTAATTCCTATCTTGTGTGATGTGTTTCTTAATCTATTTCAATTCCTTTCAAAAAATATAAAATAAAAAAGTTTTTTTTTTATAAACAAATATTTTATGAAAAAATATTCTTCCTAAAAACCCAGGGCATGACACATGGTCTGATTCAAGTAATCATTACACAACACATGTCAGATCTGAAGATTATGGTGTGGTCTTCCCATAATCTAGTGAGTCAAAATAGATACAAATTTATACAAACTATGATGATCACAGTGAAAATAAGGATATTATTCCAAAATGATATAACCATAGATACTATAATATAGTTGTTATCATTTTCCTAAAGCTAGATCATCCTAAAACATCCACCTTGTTAAAACTCTTATCACCCCAATGTGATGAAAAAAATTGTTTTATAATGAAATTACACAATCAAATCTCCCAAATTTTAAAAAGGTCTCCCACACTATAATTTTTCGGTCGTAGTTTAGTCCTCGCCTATATCTGATTAACCTATAAAAAAATATCTCTGCACTATAGTGAAAAAACCATACTATAACAGGATCCACATACCTAAAAATTGAAAAAATAAAACCTATAGACTAATACCCTCATCACAATAGAATAATCACACCGTAACCTAACTCATTTTGACGTAATAGACCAAAATCAGTCAATCTCTTTCCATCATCCAATAAACCATGATGCATCCCACTTGTTCAATGGATAATCTATACTAATAACTGATAATTCATCCAAAAACATGTTCATAACACATCCTCAAAATTCTGAATATGTCACTTCCTCTCACCATCATTCTGTGGATTAATCACATTAATAAAGAATATATGTGATCAAAAATATCATTTAAGGACCTTCCAGAATCTATGGGTGAAATGAGGATATAGATCAAAGATTATCATCCTTATAACCCCATGAATATACAAAATCTCATCAATGTATAACTTTTATAATGAATCCACCAACCTCAACTCCTTGATCACAGAGAAATGAGATGACTTTATAATCATGTATTTAATCACCAAGATAAAATAACATCCTCACCAATATTGAGAAAAAAGTGTAAAATCAATTGATATGTCCCACAACATATAATTATGGGAATTAAATGGAATAAACTATAAGAAACACAATTATCAAGATTCACATTCTAACACACTAGAAATCAAGACCCAAACATTTCCACTAATCAATTTATCCATGACTATCTAAAATGAATCATCATGGCATGATACATATTTTTTATATCAAATATAATGCTGAGGGTAAGATATATAACTCATGGAGAACCACCTCATTCACTACTGATGTAATAAATAGACTCTTAGAAACAACACTAGATGTTAATCATCCTATGATAATTCCTTAAGAGTATCTCCATAGATAACATGACCATGAAAACCCACCACTTCATGATTTTCCAGCTGAGATTATTCTACAGTCTGTAACCGAGATGAATTCATAATCATTTGATAATGACAACCTTTATATAAAACTTCCTCCACATGAAGATAAAATTCAATAAGCTCCTCTGTCATCCTTTATGAATCTATATGATCTTTAGAAACATCATTAAGATATTTTAAACTCAACATAAAAACTACAAAATTTCATTACCTCATTTATAAAAAAATTAATATCATAATCCTATAATAACTTTATCCACTATTATTTATATATTTTAAATTCAATATAACGGAATTTATATCATATACCGATGTGATCAATGTAGACCAAAAATTGTTCTCTGATTAGATATTTACAATATAGCTTCAAGGTAAAAAATATTGCAAACTCGAGATCAAGGGTAGTACAGTTTCATTCATGATTTCAAAACTACTAAGACCCATATTATATTATAGACCTATAAAACATTAAAACATTTCCCATATAAATACATGAAGTATCATAAAATAACTCAAACATGACTCTCACTTATACAAAATGAAAAATGTGAGAAATAACCAACTTCTCCCTCACATACTTAAAAACAACCTAACGCTAATATTTCTACGTGATGTCCTAATAATTATAGGTCAAGAACGTCTAATGGGATTCAATATAAGATAAATTTGGAAAAATATCTTATAATAGCCTTCAAGACAAATAAAATAGCGAAATTCGACACAATTATTTGGATCCCCCCAAGAAACAACTGCATAATTTTTGAATGTCCCACAACTACTCCCTACTTAGATATAATATTCTTATGTAAATAAACCTATCATGTCCAAAATTTACACTTAAATAAATTATTATACAAATTATGTCACCTAATAAATTCAAGAATGTGTCTTAAATTATCATCATGTTTCTCCTTTAACTTTGAACATACATGGTTTTCATCAATGAAAACTACCATAAAATAATCTAGTAAAACATGAAACTTATAGTTCATTAATCATATAAAAAGTAATTCTATTTTTTTATTCTAGATGGTGCGCCTATGGACATGAATTCTCCACTATGATATTTAAAGTCATCCTTTGGGATATTTTCATCCTTCACAATCATCTGGTGATTCCAACATTAAAAATCAATCATAGATAACTAGTTATCTACCATTAACCAATAGAATTAATTTTATATACTCAAGAGTGTACATTGGTTCTTCATAGTCACCAGATTAAACCGATGGGTTTTGAAATATAGCCTATATTTCCATTCACATTCTTTATAAACAAAACCAGTGCACTAAGTGGCGATTCACTAGGGTAGATAAAATCATTCTGATATATATATATATATATTAATCGATAATTCACACAAATCAAAAAGATTTTCTCTTATATATAGGAATAGAAATTATAGGAAAATAAATAAAATCTATCCTAAACTCAATATCACATTGAGGGGGAAATGCCACAACCTATATATGAATGAAAACATGGTAATTTTATACAAACATTAGAGATACCATTTTATGAACCTTTAGTGATTGAAATATCAACTCTGAAAAATAATTAGAGAAATGATTCCAATTATATCAATCCATCCAATTCAACCACTCACCAATAAACACTATGCTCTAACCTTTTATATCTTGGAATACAACCATCCTTCGAAAATAATCAATAATATCCTACTCTAAATATAACTTATCCATGTTGATAATGAAATTGTTTTTTATGTCTACAATATGATATAATATCTCAATGACTGTTATGACTCGATCACCAGCTCATAATATCAAAACACGTCATACAAGCTAGACTATGTTCTAAATAATATAGTTGACACCATGGGCACTAGAAGTCCCTTCACCTTGATTCTAAAATATGAGAACAATATTGGTGTAATGAAGAATTGTTAATCTCTTGAATCAATCAACTCATATATAATATTATAAGATAAAAATTTAGTTCCTTTTATGATGTCTAATTTATCAATCACTATAAAATCTATAGAATGATTATGAACTCACCCTAATCACCTTCCCCATTGACCTTAATGATGACCACCACCAAAAACATGATCTTACCTATGTCGTAAGAGATGAGGATCATCATGGGGTTATCATATATATACTCTACATCCTTTATAATATGAAAAGAAATGTTAGAACATTGTTATTTATATTACTAATGTGAATTGGGAAGAAAATATTACATGAGATATACATGTAGTGGTTTTCTAGCTCACCGATCACTACAAATGATGTTTGAAAAGAAAATATTATAAAATCCATGAACTCTATAAGAAAATAAAACTATGTTATATCTCTGAAAATATGTACAAAAAACTAAAATTTTTATTGAAATGAGAAGAGGGAAGAATAGAATGACTTTTTGTGGGATAAAACATCATTTCAAAAGAAAATTAGGGACTTAAATTTGTGTATTTAATCTAAACTGTGTGTTGATGAATCAACTCAAAAGATAAAAAATACTATGCCATCCCCATTTCAATAAATTATTCCTTATCTAGAACCTTTATATACATCAAAAACATGAATGGGGTGATCTGACATAGGATCATTGGAGAAAAACGTTCCTTGAAATTTATAACACTACCTTCTTAATTGGGTTGTTGGTTTTAAGAAAAACGTAGGATTTATTTAAATTGAATCCCAAATGTAATATCTCAATCATTAGTGAAGGTGTATCCTTGTAATTTTTTTATAAAACTCTCTTTTTGGGTTAAATAAGTGTTTCTCGAGTGCTAGAGATGTTTTGGAAGTGTTACGGTGGTGAGAGACACAAAAATAAGGGAAAAGTGACCAAACCACACATAGCCCATAGTTGGTGAAAAATTAGTGAAAATATTGCATGTGATCCCATAAAATCTACGGTATGGGATCCATTTTGGATAGAGGGATAGGACACAGTTACCAAATAGTTTTTTCAGTGTTTAGAAAACTATGCAGGAAAACCGTTCACCCCGTTAAATGATTAAATTTGATAGTTTTTCCATCTCATCATTTTTAGATCCATGCCTAATTTTTACACCCATTCAACCCCTTTTACCCTAAGTGATGAACTAGTAGTCCCCTCCACCCCCATGGATGATTCCCCTTCGATTATTGGGTGTTTGGAACGTGTTGGGATGTGAATCAAAGATCTGAGTGAGTCTAACACTCCTATTTTCTCTATTTTATGGATTAAGGTTTTTGGAATCATTTATATTCTTTTGAAGCCCTAAACCCATCACTTTTCTAGTAGATTTTAGGTATGGGGTCTAGCGAGGTCTTGATCTTGCATCAAAGATGGATACTAAGTAATAGTACATCAATAAATATGGGGTAGGTGGTCTTAAATATTTTTCCCATAGTAATGATATGTTATATGTGTATGTAGTTGTTCTATTATTCATTTATGTTGTGTATTAATATCTTGGTTTAGGAAAAGGTATTTTGAGCTCATATTGAGGTATGAGAACCTTAATGGACCCTATTGGGTTCATTGATGGTGTGAGATAGAACTTAGGGATACCTATGGGGTAAGTCTTACCTTAGTAAATGGTGAATAAAATCAGTATTCTTTGAGATCTGGGTATTATGAGGGTGGATGGGTAGTAAAAAATGTGATTGATTCATGGTTAAGGTTAATATATTGATTGGAACAATTTATAAGATAAATTTTATAATTTATTGAATTGTTCTATAATTATTTTGATGTAATTATTGGGGATTTCACCCAATTTTAGATTTATTGATCAAAAATGATATTTAAAAAGAGAATTGTTTTAAAGGAGGTGTTGACCTATAAGTGATTTAAAAAGAGTTTTTCTAAGAGATTTTAAATGGTGTATGAAATGTGTAAAATAACCCCTTTTGTGAAAATGGTTTAAGATTTTTTAGATGGTTTAAATGAAAAGGGAAGTCTTCATACATGTTTTAGTTTTCAAAGATAAGGCCATGTTTTAATGGGTGGCTTCAAGATGATTTAAAATATGTATTTTTAATTGCATTTTTATACTATTATGTGGTCTTAAGGGTACATTGGGACAATAGTAATTGAATGTATTTATGGGATACTAAGATATGAACAATGAAAATTATCTTGGAATGTTAACAAAATTATGAAATGAAATAAGGTCACACTATGGGTGATGGCGATCAGGTGTGAAACCCTACCCCAGAGCGAAGCCGCACTCCAACAAGAACCCCTACTCCAGCACCGAGAACCTTCACAAATGTGGTTGTTGGAAGGTCAGATAACATCGATTCTGGAGCTAATGTTGTCTCGGTGCCTGATATTCTAATCTACCCTAAATATTTTCGTCACTGTGGTGAGTTGGAGATTTCTTTCTCCTCAAATGAGGTAACCCTTCTTGCTTCAGATTTACGATTCGTACTTGTTGGAAAATTTTTGTACCACAGGCCGTCTTTGAAAATCTTAAGAAATGCTCTTCAAATTATTGGATTTTCGGGTTTTCATCTAGGAATTTTGAGTTCTTCGGAGGTTGTTTTTAGATTTTCCTACAAGAGTGACTATTATAGCCTTTGTGTGAAGAGATCATGGTATTTTGGGGGTTGTTCTATGAGAGTTCTTAAATGGACTCTAGATTTCAATCCTTTCCCTGAATATCCCATTGTTTCGATATGGATCGGCCTCCCTGGGCTACCACTCCACTTGTTTAAACAAGAAGCATTGTTTCTGATTTACATGCTTATTTGAAACCCTTTGAAGTTGGATTTGGTGACGAGGAATCTTGAAAGACCATCAGTTTCTAGAATTTGTGTTGAAATAGATGTATCTAAAAATCTTCCTACCCAAATTTGGATTCAGAATGGGGAGTCTGGTTTCCTCTAGGATGTTTTTTATGAAGGAGTACCTAATTACATTCATACTTTCCTTAATCTTGGAAATGAACAAAAGGAATGTGACTACTTGTTCACATGTACTGATCCCAAGAAAGTTACTTGGGTTAAAAAAGGTAAACTGAATCCAGGAACTGATAAAGGAAATGTTAGTCAAGTATCTTATCTCCCTTATGCTACTAGAGAGCATAAATCTGATGTGAACAAGAAAATTTTTGTATCCAATACTCAGCCTTCTCAACCAGCATTCCATTCTATAGAAGTTCCAGGTTCTATGGATTATCTGCCTCATGATACAAGTAGAAATGATCCTCCTACCTATGTGGAGGAGCAGGAGAATCACCTGGAATCACATGAATCAAGAGGCAAGGAGCAAGATGATCTCTTTGATTATTGTGAATCCTTGTCGGAGGTTGATGATCAACCCAATCAAATTGAGGAAGACTTCCTAAAATAGAGTTATTGGAAAGGGAAAAAACCAATGGTAGACGCTGATGGATTCATTACCCCAAATCCTAGAAAAACAAGGAAGTGTAGAGACTATCCTCAAATAGAAAGAAAAATTGTCACAAGATCTATGGAAACCACTAGAATGGATACTCCATCACTCCTAACTATGGTTGGTCAACAAATTGAAATCTCTGATTCAGATGATGAAAATGATGAAGGTAATAAAAATTATATACATATAGATGCCTATTGAAATCAAGAGGATGTTGAAGATGCAAATTTTGACTGGTTGGATAAAAAAGATGCAATAATTTTCAATAAATATCAAGATGATATCATTCTTGATGAGAAATACCTTGAAATTAGAAAACGTATGTTAATCAGGATGTTATATGAGCACAAAAAAAACTGTGATTTTGACTTCAAAGTTATACCTTGGGAGTGATGTGTTGGGTTCTTCTTGACATCTCTTATGGGGGGAAATGTGTGATGTTTGGAAATTTTGGTGATGTTCGGTCATGCTCAATACGAAGACCGCATTGAAGGCTATTCTGAGATTAGAAATGAAGTGTTGATTTTCTTGAAAATGATTTAATGAACTGGTGCTGATCATTCTTGATAGAAGATAACAATCATTGAACCAGTTTTTGTATTTATATCAGTCTAGCTTGATCCAGAAAATAAAAATGCCTTTTGGTGTTTTCTACTAGGCGTTAGACTATGCTTCTTGCTGGGCACTGGATCAAGTCTTCGACAAGCAAGTTTTGTCTCACTGTAGTGAATTACCTATAAAAAAGGGGTGATAAAAAAAGAAAGACTTAATGTTGTTTTGTATCAACAACAGATGGAATAGATGAGGAGCCACTACACTGGTAAGGGTTTACAGTTTATAGACATTAAAAGTATGAAAGATGGTCTTTCTTGAAGACTTGCAGTTGCTTTATTTTTAATCATTATGTGTTTTTTCTTCTTTCTCCATGTAACTACTTTCATTTTTTGTAGGTGTAGCATCATTACACCTTGATACTTCCTTGTAACTCTTTATTTTTTAATAAATTCTACAGTGATATGGGTTGGGAAACCATCCCATGTCTTACCTTTCAAAAAAATAAAATAAGTAATGAATGATATTGGATAATGAAATCGCATAAAGGGTGATTTGCATGATGTGAAAATGGGTTAAATGGGATTAATGTGTATGTTACCAATGGATTTTGATTTTTTACTTGAAATTCATAAGTGGTTAATACATATGAAATGATGAATGAGTTAATTGAGTTAACATATGGATATTGTTAAATATGTTAAATGGGTTACTGTATGGGAATTAGTGAAATGTTTAATGAGTTAGGAATACGAAAAGGGAATTAGGCTAAATGGAAGTGTAATGTAAATGGAAAATTGTTAATGGGTTATGGAATAATATAAATTCTCATGTTGTTTGTTTTGAATTGTGTTTTATTATATGTATTTGTTAAATATTGTTTCCATATATTGGTGTGGGATAAATGAATGAGGATCCACCCATGGATCGTGTTGGATAGATGTTATGACATACCCCTAGATGAACAATCATGTGTGCATGGATTGGTACTGTGACGTATTGACTGTGGTTCTACACCCATGGGTCAATTTGTACTGATGATCTAAACTCCACCCCACAATGCATAGGTTAGGGAAGTGGAAAACTATCTATTCCCATAACAGTTTCATTCCACAGAGATTGAGGGTTCGAGGTGAGGATAATTTGTTGATGTGATGTGTTTGACCCTAGTGAGATAGGCACATTTATTATTCCCTTATACATGTTATTTGACCAGCTCAAGTCGTTGTTTAACCCATGTAAGATGAGGTGAAAATTAATTTATTAACTAAGACAACATAAGTGACAAAAAGACAATAATAATGAAAATGGATAAAATGAATACTATAGAAAAGGTGTACTTGATGAGTTTGATTAGTTAAATCCCTACTGGTTATATGTGTGTGTCATCCATTATTTTTTTCCTTTGACTCCTAGTGTGGCCTATTTTAGTTTTTTGATTGGTAGATTTTAGAGAACTTATGAGGGTAAATGGATACTAAATAATTGCTTAAATATTTTTCCTTGGAAGTTGTTTAATTATTTCACTTGTTGACTACATACACCTTTGTTCATAATGTCTATTTCTTTCTACACTATTTGTGGTGTCCTACTAATTTGTACTCACACCCAACTTGGGCAACCATGGAACTTGAGTACCCGAGAAGATGTTACTAGTTTTCATGTACATGTTCAAAATAGGGACCTAGAGTTTTGTTGTGCATGGGATAACAGGTTGGATGATGGAGGTTAGGACAAGGTGGGGATTCAGGTCCAGGTTCACTATCTTTTTATAGTTTAGTATTTCATTTTTATTTTATGAGTACTTGTCATACAGATTCTTCACTAGATTCAATTATAGAATGTGTAGTTGGGTACTTATTGGTTTTTATTGCAGGAAGAGTGTTTATTATTTCTGTTGGTTGTCTTATATATTAATGTTAATTATATTGTGGCTTTACTTTGATAAGAGGTTATATTCCCCCCATGTTCCCTTTAGACCTAGGCTACTACTTGTCTTCCTTTGTCATATAGGGAGTCACACTTAAGTTCATGTAACAAACCGTCTCAGAGCACCTGTTTAGTGGATACTGAGCCAAGGATGTTACAAAGTGGTATGAAAGGTTGTCAGATTTTTCATTACTATTTGGGAGTGGTAGATAGGAGATTAGGATCTTATTGAGAGTTGGAAATGAGCTCGTTCCTGGGTGTCTACAACCCCATATACATGGGAAAACCCAAGTTCTAAGTGAAGGAAATGATGTTCTATTTTTTTATTTTATAGTTTTTTGATATTTACACCTTGTTGGGAATGCTTGGATATGATGTTGTTGATTTATGAGGTTTATCTCTTAGCTCTATGTGGAAAGATAGGGTGTATGAGTTCAGGTATCATGTTAGGCACATAGGATCGATAAGTCATCTCTAAGATTCATGTGATTAACTTGTGAATAACATGATGATAAATCAAATGGATATAAAAATTGGAATTGAATGAGTAAATGGGTGTTGAAATGTGGGTTAAAATGGTTTTGGGAAATTTAAAATCCTTGGGTTTTTTAAATGAAAAATGTTTGAAATGTGATCTCCAATAAAGATGGGATTTTTGAAATGATGGGTTTGTAAAGGGGTTTATGATAGTGTAAATTCTTGGGTTTTTAAATTGAAAAATATTTGAGAAGTAAAATAGTGATTTTTAATGGTAAGGATAATTAAGTGGGAGAATATAAGAGTAATGTATGTTTTAGGGATTCTAGTGGTGGTCATCCCATGGGTTGGTTTTTCACCCTTTGTACGGGTGGTTTGGGCTATGAGGGTGCCATAGTTTTGAGGATACAAGTTACATAATGTGAAATCTTATCAATTTGGATGTGTCGGTTAATGGGATGTTATTGGTGTGTCCTTATTTTGGTTTTGATCTTGAATCTAGGAAATGACATCTGTTAATGTGAATGTGTTGAATCCTATGGATTGAGAACTTGTGAGATTTTTTTGGACCCTAGGGCGGGTGTTAAGTTCTTATAACTAGTGTGCGTATGTGAGTAACCTTGTTGTGGGATTTTTATTGAGTTGTTTTGTGGTGTGTTAGGCATCATGTGTTTGGAACAGAAGTATGATGATCTTCATGAGTAGTTGGTTGTTTGAGGTTGGGTGTCAATGTCTTAGAGAGAGTCAGTGACCATTTATTGGTGTGGCTCTAGTTTGGGAAGTTGGTACCATTTATTTATTTAGGATGACATGTGAGAGAATTAAGTCATTGTGGTGGTGATTTTGGGAGCATGATACACATGTAGACTATTTGGACCTTGGCAGTGGCACATAGAGGGTGTTTCATAGTGCAGTATTAACTTAGAGAGCTATGTTGAAAAGTTAACAGTTTTGGGAGTTGGGCTTGAGTAGTGGCTATAAGTTGAAAAGCTTGAGAAATTGAGGGTGTCCTTAAAGGATGTTATCCCAGTGTTGTAAGTGCCTTAGAATGTGAGAACAACTAGTTTCTTTAAGGGTTATATTGATTCATTGTGGGTGCCATCAAGTTTGATAAAAGTGCATAGTTATGCCTTGGACTCCCATCTTGGAAGCAGTTAGGAGCTTACGTTTTGTTGAAAAAGTGGTTGTGAAGGGAAAAATCGATTAGATACCTAACCATATTGCTTTTTTGAAGTTCCATGTGGAAGGAAATGTTAGTTTTGGTCTGAAATGGAAAGTGTGATCAAATCAAAATTGGTCTATTGGTCTAAGTAGTAGTTGTGGAGTAATATTCTGAAAAATCCTTGGTTCTAATGAAGTTGGAGGACCATGTGGCATGTATGGCTTGTGCAAGAAAGATATTGGCATTGGGTTTGGTCGTCAAAGAGTGTGAGAAACTAGTTGTTTTTGGATCAATGGAATGATTCATGTTGTATCTGCTATGGTTAGTGGGACCATGAAAGTCTAACTCGAGTAGGGTGGTGAAATGGTGAAAAAAGGGATATTTGTTCATGACCCCTTGGAAAAGGGTCGTGAGGTGGTGGTGAGTTTGTTTAGAAACTACATTCGAGCTATAGTTTTATAGTGTGTATAATACATTGTCATACGGGGAAACTCGAGACCTTTGGTATGTTGAGGTGCTCTCTTCGTAAGATGTGACAATGACAGTGGATAGTTGCGGTGGTGTTCATCAATGAATTTTTACTGTAATTTTAACTAGCGATGATTGTGTTCAATATCTTAACATCATCCAAGTTCCCTAAGAGTCTCTGACTTTACACCTAGTGGTTTCAGTTTGTTTTTTTCAGATGTGGGACACCTTGGAGGATATGTTCAAGAAATGGTATGTGTGTGGGAGCCATATGGTTGGGAAGTACACCATCAAATGGTTATGGGAGAGGTCATTGAGATGGAACACATTCCGAAAGATGACATGGGTTTTTGTCCTTGGGAATCAGGGATGAGTGATGAGTGATAGTTGTTTTTTTTTATAGAGGGAGATGGACGACTACATTTTAGTTTTGGGGTTTTAACCATATTTAAGTGTGATCCACGGAGGTGGAAATTGTGTGAAGAAAGTGGTGGGAATGATAATCCTAAGGTATTGAGAATTATATTAATTCATTAATCTAGGTGGAAAGTTGTGAGGTGGATTTGGTGGCATCAAGATACAAATAAGAAACCTATAAGGTGCATGTTCAGGTTCCATAGGGTAAAATCGGGTTGGTGCTAGATGTGATGGTCAATAAAGATGAGTGATGGCCTCAGGCTTGGGCAAGTTATAAAGGAAATTAAAGTGGTCGTGTCAAAAATGGGTTGAGGGTGCTATAAAGCATGACAACAGTTTGAAGAGTAGTGAATTCAAGATATATAGGATGTTTTCATGGATGTTTGGATGTTTTTGTAAATTTTTAAAGTTGAGTTGAGTTGAGGTACTATTGAGGTTGTATCAGTTAATGATTTTGTCAAAGTTTTGAGTTGAATAGACTCATGTAAGAGTCATCTTGGTGAAGTGGTGTTGATGATGGGATTTAGTTTGGGTGGTGAATGGCTGAGTAACTCTAGATGAAGACAATATTTGAGTTACATTTTCTGGATGTTCAAGATGAACAGAGGTTGTTGGACCTCAAGTTGCTGATCAGGGTAGGTCATTACATGTGGTTAAAATAAGGAATTTTCATTTAATGTTATCAGGCTTGAATAACTATTAGTGATTCAAAATAATTTGGCTGAGAGGGGATAAGTGAATAGGTAAATGGACACTGAAGTGGATTAGGCTAAGAGTGTTCTGAATGGTTCTTCTAGGATATTATAGTTTTTAGTTAGTATCCTTTTTTGTAGTGTTTTAGTAGTGTTGACTGGACCCTTGTTTTTTTCGGTAATGATGAGTTGAGGAGATTTTTTCTTCCAGGATAAGCAGATTGTGATTGTGGGACCCTGTGAGGGAAATGTTCTCAGGGTTACACTCTTTCCTTGGACTGAGCATTTTTACATCATGTATGAGTTCAAGGAGAAACTAGAAAGGTTAATATTTATTGTTGGTAAGTGGTATAACCTTTGTGGTCTTGGAGAATTTGGTATTCTTTGAGGTGTGTCATGAGGATGATCAATTATAAGGTAGGGAGGTTGTAAGATCCTGATCTTTAGTGAAGTTTAATCCTTGTTAAATGTTTTGGTTAAACTTTATTTTATGGTTACATAAGTGTGTCTATAGTGATTGACATGTTTCAGAAGTTTTATGGGGTGAAGGACACAAAAATAATATAAAAGTGACCAAAAAACATATATCGCATTGTCGGCGCATGGTTAGTAAAAACTGTGTGCCTAGCCTAGGAAACCAAGTGGTATGGGAACCATTTTAGAAAGAGGGCTAGTGAACAGGTACCAAATTATTTTCCAAACTGTATGGGTATCTCCTGGTAACCCTGTAACCCAACTTCCCTTAGACAATGCCTTGCACACTATTTTCACACAGTTTTAAAAACCGTCCAGGTAAACCATTATCCCCATTAAAAGATGAAAATTTATTGTTTTTCCATCTCAATATTTTTAGATCCCTATCCTATTTTCCTCCCATCCTACCCCCTCTACCCTAGGCGATGAACCAGCAACCCCCCTCTCCATGGATTCTCTTTTGATTCTTCAGAATTTGGAGCATGTTTGGATGTGAACCGAAGATTTGAGTGAGTCTAACACTCCTATTTACTCTATTTTTTGGATTAGGGTTTTTGGAATCCATCATCTTCTTCAGAATCCTTAAAACCTTTACTTTTCCAGCATATTTTATGATTGAGATTTAGTGGGGGTTTGATCATAGATTAAATTTAGAGATTAAGAAAGTGTTTATTAACGAACATGAGGTAGGTCGCCTTAAATATTTTCCCCATAATATTAATGTGTTATATGTGTATATAGTTTTTCTATTTCAATTTTATGTTCTGTCTTAATGTCTTGGGTTATGGAAAGGGATTTAGACCTTAGATTGAGGTTCAAGAACCTTCATGAGCCTCATTTGGTTCATCTATGGTGTGAGACTGAACCTAGGGCTACCCATGGGGCAAGCCATACCCTTGTAAATTGTCAATAATATTAGTAAGACTTGAGATATGGGTACTATAAGGGTGGATGGGTAGTCAACAATGTGATTGATACATGGGTATTTTTAATTGATTTATTGGAACAATTGATAAGTTATATTTTATAAATGATTGAAAGATTTTAGAATGATTTTTATGTAATTATTGGGTCTCTGACCCTTTTTTATATTTATTGATGAAAAATAATTTTTGAAAAGAAATTTTTTTAAAAGGAGGTATTGACCTCAAGGTGATTTAAAAAAGAGGTTTTCAAAGATATTTTAAATTTTTTTAAAATGGGGACAATGGACCATTTTTTAAAAATGCTTTAAGTGTTTTTTGGATGGTTTAAATGTAAATGAAATTCTTCAGACATGTTTTTGTTTTCAAAGAGAATGACTTGTTTTAATAGGTTTCTTCAAGATGATTTCAAATAAGTATTTTGAATTATGTTTTGATTCCATGGTGTGGTCTTAGGGGTCTGTCGGGACCATAGTCATTGAATTGATTTACAAGCTATTGTAATGGGACCCAAGATAATTATGTTGGCATGTTAACCTAATTTTGATTGAACTAAGTAATGAACAGTCTTAGTTGATGAAATATCATAAGGGGGAGTTTGGTCTGATGTGGAAATGGGTTAAATGGGATTAATGTGAACATGCCAAATGGATTGTGATGTATACTTGAAATGAATAAGAGGATAATACATGGGAAATGATGAATGGACTATGTGAGTTGACATATGTAAATTTTTGAATATATTAAATGGGTTAATGTATGGGAATTTGAGAAACAATTAATGAGTTTGTCATTAGAAATGGGAATTGGGATAAAAGGAAAAGTAATTTAAATGGAAATGTAATGTAAATGGTAATGTAATGTAAATTGAAACGTGATAATGGGTTATAGAATAATATAAATTCCAATGTGGTTTATTTTTGAATTGTGGTTGATTAAATGTATTGTTTAATTACGGTTTTTTTTATGTTGGGGCGGGATAAAGGACTAAGGCTCCTCCCATGGATCGGGTTGGACTGATTATCTAACATACCTCCAGATGGAAAATCATGTGCACATGTATTGGTAGTGTGGGGTATTTACGAAGGTTCCACACCTATGGGTCGAGTTGGATTGATTCTCTAAACTCCACCCCACAATGCAGAAGTTAGGAAAGGGGACATAGCTCTATTCCCCTACCAGTTCCATTCCACTCAGAATGAGGCTTTAAGGTACGGATAATGTGTTTTTGTGATGTGTTTAACCCAAGTAAGATAGGGAATTGGATTATTCCCTTATTCATGTTATTTTACTATCTCAATACTTAGTGTTAGTGATGTAAATTCCTAACCCATGTAACGTGAGATGAAGATGAATTTAGTAATGTAGATATCATAAGTTGTGAAAATACAATAATGATGGAAATTTATTAACTGAATACTATAGAAAAGGTGTACATGATGATGTGTGATTTGTTAAATCCCTTGTATTCATATGTGTGTGTTATCTATTATGCCTTATATTAGACTTCCAGTGTGACCTGAGTTGGTTTTTTGATTGGAATATTCGATAGAACTTAAGTTGGTAAATGAATACTAAATAATTACTTAAATGTTTTCTATGGTACTTGTTTATTTAATGCACTTGGTACCAACATACAACTTTTCTTAGAGAGGATATTTATTTAGACACTATTGATGGTGGCCTACTGAGTTTTACCCTCCATAGAACTTGGTTACCCAAGAATATGCTACTTGTTTTCATGTACAGGTTTAGAATGGGGACCTGGTGTTTGGTTATGCATGGGATGATGGGTTGGAGCTTGGAGGTCAGGATCAGACTGTGAATCGGGGTTGGGTTAATATTTTTTTTTCTTTTTCTTCCTTTTTTTATTCTATTACCCCTTTTCATGTATATTTTTCACAAGATTCTTTTATAACATGTGTACTTGGTTACTTATTTAGTATTATTTCAAGCTGTCCATTTATTATTAATGTTCTTTATCTTATCTATTGACGATACTTCTATTCCGGATTTATTTTGATAAGATGGTATAGTCTTCACATGTTCTCCTTAGACCCACTCTTCTAGTCATTATCCTTTTTCATATGGTGTGGGGTGCTTGAGGCCATGTAACAACCTAGCTCGGAGTACCTGTTTAGTGGCTATCAGGCATGGACATTACAAAGTGGTATTTGAGAAGGTTGTCTTGTGTCTTAATATTTGGTCATGGTATATAGGAGACTGGGATCTTATTGTTATATTTAAATGAGCTCTATCTTAGGTGCATGTGTCCCCATGTACAAGGGAAAACCCATGTTTCCAGGGGTGCTAAATGATGTTCTATTTTGTTCTTTTACAGTTGGCTAATATTTCCACATTGGCTTGCATGCTTGGATGCGATGTTATTGATTTAATAGGTTAATCTCATGGATCAGTGTGAAAATATAGGTTATGTGATTTCATTCATCATTCTAGGAACATATGAGAGATTGGTCATCTATATGTTCCATGTGATTGAATTTTGAATGACACGATAATAAACCAAATGGATATGAAAAATGTAATTGAATGAATCAATGGGTGTTGAAATGTGGGTTAAAAATGTTTCTAGAAATGTAAAATCCTTGGGGTTTTAAAATGAAAAATGTTGGAAATGGGATCTTCAATAAAACTATGATTTTTGAAATGATGGGTTTGTAAAGAGGTTTTTGATAGTGTAAATGCTTGGGTTTTGAAAATAAAAAAACATTGAGAAGTGAAATAATGGGTTTAAAGGTAAGGTAAATTAAGTTCTAAAATGGGAGAGTAATGGAATATTTATTGATTCTAGTTCTTTTTAACCCTTGTAATGGTTTTTGACCCTGTGTACGGTTGGTTTGGGTAGTGAGAGTTCCATAGTTTTGAGACCTCAGGTTACGAGATGTTAGATCTTGTCAAGTTAAGTGTGCGGGTTAATCAAGTGTTTTTTTTTGTGTTTTTATTTAGGTTGTGATCTTGAATCTTTTAAATGGAATATGTTAATGATAATGTGGTGGCTCATGTGAATTGAGACCCTTTGAGTTGTATTTAGACCCTAGAGTGGGTGTTCAATTCATGGTACTATTGTGCGTGTTTGGGTAACCTTGGTGTGGTATTAATAGTGACTATTTGTTTGGTGTGTTGGGTGTAATTTTTTTGGAATAGGTGTAGGATGACCATCATGATTAGGGGTCTTTTGAGTTTTATTATGTATGGTGTAGAGAGAGTTAGTGACCTTTACATGGTGTGTCTCTAGTTTGGGATGTTTTCACCATTTTGATTTTGAAGATGATGTGTGAGAGTGGTTGATCGGGGTGTTAGTGAGTTTGGGTGTGTGTTGCATAGGTAGATGATTCAGACCTTGGTAGGGGCATAGAGAGGGTGTTTCCTAGTGCATGATTAAACTAGAGTGCTAAGTGGAAAAGTTAATGGATTCAGTACTTGTGACTTGAGGTGTGGCTATGAGGTGAAAATATTAAGAAATCGAAGGTAGCCTCAAGGGAGGTCAACCTAATGTAGTAGGTGCCTTGGAATTTCAAGCATAAGTGGTTGCTTCAGATGTGAAATTGATGCATGGTGGGTTCCATCATGTTTGATAAAACTGTATAGTTATTCCTTTGACTCTCCTCAGGAAATAACTTAAGATATTATGATATCTTGACATAGTGTTTTTAAAGGGAAGGATTGTTCGAAGACCTAATCCCAGGATGTTTTTGGAGTTAGATGTGGAAGTAAATGTTGGTTTAGGGCAGACAAGGAAAGGGTTATCAAAGAATGTTTGGGTTGTTTGTTAGTGTAGTTTTTTTGGGTAATACGTTAAAAAATCCCTGGGTTCGATGAAGCTAGTGGACCAGGGGGCATGTATGGCCCATGCAAGCTAGAGATGGGTTTTGTGTTTGGTCACAAGAGAGTGAGAAACTAGTTGGTTTTGGACTAGTGGAATGATTCTTGGTGTATCTATTGTGGTCATTAAGATCATGCAAGAATAAATCAAGTAGGGTGATGATATACCGCCAAAAGTGATGTTGGGTTACGACCGCTTAGAAAAGGGTCATTAGGTGGTGGTGAGAATGGATGGAAACTCCATTCGAGATGTAGTGTTATAGTGTGGATAAAACATTAGTGAATGGGGAATCCTGACATATTTGATAGGTTGAGGTGCTCTCTTAGTAAGATGTGATAATGATATTGGATTGTTTTTTCTCTGATTGTTGGCGAATTATTAGCATAGTTTTAACCAGTGATGATCATGATCAATATAATGACATCATCCAGGTGCTCTAAGAAGGCTCTATCTTTATGCTTAGTGGTTTGATATTATTTTTTTAGATGTAGGAAACTTTGGGGGATATTCTTGGGATGCGTTATGTGTGTGGTATCCATATGGTTGGGGAGTACACCATCGATCAGTTGTGGGAGAGGTCCTTAAGATAGACCAGAGGCCAATGGATGCTAGTGGTGTTGTTCCTAAGAATCAGGGATGAGTGGTGAGTGTTTTTTGTTTGTTTTTACAATTGGAGTTCTTCAGCTACAACCAAGTTTTTAGGTTCAACCCATATTTTATAATTAGTCATAGAGGCAGAAATTGTGTGAAGAAAGTGGTCGGAACAATACTCCTAAGGTTGGGAGCATTATGTTAAGTCATGGATGTGTGGAGACAGCTGTGAGGAGGATGTGGTGGCCTCAAGATGCCAATGAGAAACCTACAAGGTATGTTTTCAGGTTCCTTAGGGGAAAATTGGGTTAGTTATAGATTTAATGGTCAATTGAGATGAGCGATGGAATCAGGCTCAGGCTAGTTCTAAAGGTAATCGATGTGGTCACATCAAATATTTGTGAGGGTACTATAGAGAAGGCCAACCGTTTTAAGAGTACTGAATTCCAGTGATGGAAGGTGTTTTTTGGACATTTGGATGTTTGGGTAAATTGTGAATATTTATTTGAGATGAGGTTCTGTTGAGGTTATGTCAGTTAAATTCATGACTGGTGATTCAATTTGAATAGACTTGGGTAAGAGTCATCTTAGTGAAGCAGTGTTGATGAAGGGTGTTGGCTCGGGTGATGAATGGTTGAGTATCACTTGATGAAGAATATGTTTGAGTTGCATTTTTATAATTTCTAAAATTAAC
Organism: Viscum album; assembly: GCA_963277665.1. NCBI lineage: Eukaryota > Viridiplantae > Streptophyta > Magnoliopsida > Santalales > Viscaceae > Viscum > Viscum album. The sequence continues at coordinate 660,114,230 of OY728138.1, forward strand.
CATGATTTTTGGGCCTCAAATTTCAGATCAGGGTAGGTCGTGAGATGTGGGTTAAAATAAGGACATTTTCCTTTGGTTATGTAGTGCTTGGATCACTATTAGTTTTTTGAAAGAATCTGGGTGAGGGGGCGCCAAGAAATTTGGTCCATGAACTGTGAATTAGATCAGACCGAGATTTTTCTGGATGGTTCTTCCAGGATAATATAGTTTCAAGTTAGTATCCTTTCATGAGGTGGTTTAGTAACATTAACTAGACCCTTATTTTTTTATTTTTATCAGTAATTACGAGTTGAGGTGTATTTTTCCTCAAGGAGAATCAGATTGTGATTATGGGACCTAGTGAGAAAAATTATCTTGGGGTAGGACATTTCCCTTTTTCTAATTATTATTATGACATATAATATTTCATAGAGAAAATAGTAATGTGATGATTTATTGTTGTTCCATGGTCTAACCTTTTTGATATTTAGGACTTGGGAATTCTTGGAAGTGTGGTTTGAGGATAATCCATTATAATATGGGGAGGTTGTAAGATCCTGATCTTTAGTGAAGGATTGGTCTTGTCAATTTATTTTTTTAAACACTATTTTATTGTTAAATATTTTTTTCTCTAGTTATTTAAGAGTTTTGGTAGTTTTTTGGGAGTTTGGGACACAAAAAGAGGAAAAAAGTAACCAAACAGCACGTAGGATACGGTTGGTGCAAGGTTAGTGCAAATTATGTGCCTGGCCTAGGAAAATGTGTGGTATGGGAACCATTTTGGATTGAGGGCTAGATCATAGTTACTACATGATTTTAAAAACCATGTAGGTATCACCAGGTACCCATGCAACCCAACTTTCCTTAGACAGTGGCTTGCGCAGATTTTGAGCACTGTTCGGAAAACTGTGCGGGTAAATAGTATGCCCCATTAAAAATTTAATATTTAAAACTTTTTCATATTAGTTTTTTTAGATCCCCACTTGATTTTTTCTTACATTCAAGACCCTCTACCCTATGTGATGAACCATCATACTTCTCCTCCTCCGTGGATGATTCTCCTTTGATTATTTGGCATTTGGAGCACGTTTGGATGAGAATCAATGATCTGGGTGAGTCTATCACTCCTCTTTACCCTATTATCTAGATTAGAGAATGTTCAATCCATAATCTTTTTATGAATACCTCAATCCTTAACTTTTCAATATGATTTTAGTTTTGGACTTTAACAAGGGTTTGATATTGGATCAAAGGTGGAGATTAAGAAACAGTTCATTAAAGAACATGAGGTAGGTGGTCTTAAAGATTTTTCCCATGGTTTGGATGTGTTATATATGTATTTAGTTGTTCTATTTAATTTAAATGTATTGGGTTACAAAAAGGGATTTTAAACATAGACTAATGTTTGAGAACTTTCAACAACCCTGATGGGTTTGTCGATGGTGTGAGACGGAACCCAGGGCTACCAATGGGTAAGCCAAACCCTTGTAAATGGTGAATAAAATTAGTAAGCCTTGATATAGGGTTAATATGAAGGTATATGGGTAGTAAAAAATGTGATTGATTTATGGTTAAGGTTATGAAATTGATTTCAATAATTTTTAAGTTGGATTTTATAAACGATTCAAATGTTTTAGAATTATTTTGATGGAATGATTGGGGATTTGACTTGATTTTAGATTTATTGATGAAGAATGATATTTGAAAAGAGAAATGTTTTGAAATGAGGTGTTGACCTCAAGGTTATTTAGAAAATGTATTTTTTTAAGATACTTTAAATGGTGTTTGAAATGCGGACAAGGACACCTTTTGTGAAAATGTTTTAAGGGTTGTTTGGATGGTTGAAATTGAAAGGAAAGTCTCCGGACATGTTTTAGTTTTAAAAGAGAAGTTCATGTTTTAATGGGTGTATTCAAGATGATTTACAATAAGTATTTTTAATTTTGTTTTTTATACCATGATGTTGTCTTAAGGGTCTTTTGGGACTGTAATCATTGAATTGATTTACGATCTAGTGATATTGGACCCATTATAATTATGTTGGCATGTCAACAGGATTATGAAATGAATTAAGTGATGAATGGGCTTGGTTGATGAAATATCATAAGGGGTGTTTGGAATGATGTTTAAATGGGTTAAATGGGATTAATGTGATAGTTACCAATATATTTTGAATTTTAATTTAAATTCATAAGTGGTTAATACATGGGAAATGATGAATGGGTTAAGTGAGTTGACATATGAAAATTGTTGAACAAGTTAAATGGGTTAATATATTGGAATTAGTGAAATGATTAATGAGTTAGGAATAATAACTGGGAATTGTGATAAACAAAAATGTAATGTAAATGGAAATATAATGTAAATGTAAATGTAATGTAAATGGAAAAGTGATAATGGGTTATGGAATAATATAAATTTCCATTTTTTCTTTGGAATTGTAGTTGATTATGTGTGTTTGTTAAATATGGTTTTGGTAAGTTTGTGTGGGATAAAGGACTGAGGCTCCTCCCATGGGTTAGGTTGGACTTATTCTATAACCTACCCCTATATGGAAAAACATGTGTACATGTATTGGTAGTGTGGGGTATTGACAGAGGTTCTACAACCATATCTTGATTTGGACTGATACTCTCATCTCCACCCCATAAATCATGGGTTAGGGAAGGAGATGGATATTTATTCCCCTAATAGTTTTATTCCACCCTAATTGATTCTTCGTGGTGATGATAATGTGTTGTTGTGATGTGTTTAACCCTTGTGAGGAAGGGATATGGGTTATTCCATTATGCATGGTTTCTGACTGGCTCAGGCTATAGTGTAAGTGACGTAAACTCCAAACCCATGTAACACAAGGTAAAGATGAATTTAGTAATGAAGATAGAATATGTTATGGAAAGTAAATAATGATGAAAACGGATTAAATGAATATTATAGCAATGGGGTACATTATGAGTTGTGTTTAGTTAAATACCTTATGGTTATATGTTTGTTTCTTCCATTATGACTTGTCTTAGACTCCCAATTTGACCTGAGTTAATTAGTTGATTGGATAATTCTAGATAACTTAAGGGGGAAAATGGAAACTAGATAATTACATAATTGTTTTTCTTTAGTAATTGATTATTTATTTCACTTGTTCACTTCATAAACCATTGTTCAAACTGTATATTTCATTAGACACTGTCGGTGGTGGCCAACTGAGTTGTACTCATACGCTTCTTGGGATTCCATGGAACTTGGGTACCCAAGAAGATGTTACATGTTTTCAGGTACAGGTTCATGATAGGGACCTAGTGTTTGGTTTTTCATGGGATGATAGGATGGATAATGGAGGTTAGGATCATGTTAGGACTCAGGTCGGGGTTTAGAGTCTTTTTCATGTTTTTTCTTTGGTTTGTATTGTATGACTACTTGGCATGTAGATTGTTCACTAGATTCTGTTATGGTATGTGTACTTGGATACTTATTGGGTTTTATTAAGAGATGTTCATTTATTTTTTCCATTGGTTATATTATATATTTATGTTACTTATGTTTTTTATTCACTCTGATAAGTGGGTATAGTCTCCTCATGTTCCCTTTAGACCCATGCTACTAGTCGACAACCTCTAGCATATGGAGAGCTGTGCTTGAGGTTTGGTAAAAACCTAGGCCAGCACACCAGTTTAGTGGATACCAAGCCAAGGATGCTACACCAAATGTAATCATGATAGAAATATTCTTATATGGAAAAATTAACTCACATTTTAGTGTCGATGTCATGTTAAAATAAAGGAACTCATTTTGAAATTTTTCATAGATCTTCTCTAATGATACTACTTACTCCTCCTAATCACCAGGAAACAAGATTCATCACTAACGAGCATCTCCATGCAACTAAATAAATGCCAACATAATCCTATTTTGATTCATAATAATTATCAAACTAAAATTAATATATAACTCATCTTAACATATATCAGTCTCTTAATCAGAAATGGAAGTCCCATAATTCCAAAGTCTTCAGCATTAAAACTCTACGAATTTCTTCCTTCTAGAATAATATTTTTCAACATCAAACCTAGAATGATTTTTTGAATCATCCTATTACACTTCATAGGCCTAAACCTCATTGGGAAACTAACCATGATCTGTCTCAATAAATATAAATAAGAACTACTAAGCTTGGGAATACAAAATTGGTTATAATTATTTAACTCTTTTTTTAATTTCTTAAAATACTTCTCCATTGAATCATAGGCTAAAACAATTTTGATGAAAAAAATCACACTAAAGTTTTTACATTATAATCCATATTTTAACATCACAAATCAAATTACCACTAATCTATTAGCCATACTAGTGGGTCACATGGCATCAAGAATATCTCCCCATATACGAGAGGCTGCCAAATAGTAGTGAGGGTCTCATAAGGTGATAGTGGGGAGACAATAACCTATTATTAGAGTATCACAATGGTACAATTAATATGAAAAAACATAAAATGGTGAATTTAGTGTAAATAAATAATAATTTAGTGAAATATAAATCTAATAAAATAAATATAAAAGATGAACTATTCTAATTTATAATAATACATTTATGACAGATGATTATATAAGTGTGTGTGGTAATAAACACAATAGAAGTAAGATGTAATAAAATAAAAACTACCTAATGAATAGATCCATGAGAATCTCGTGAACCAGCTCATCCCTCTTCTCTTAACTGCATGGTACAAAAAAACAACAATAAGAAAAGACTAGGGACTTATGAACAAGAATGTCTACTCGGGTACCCCAGTGCAATGGCAACCCGAGAAGGGTGTCAGATGTAAATTTAAGTAGGATGGAACCTATGGTGTCTATCCTAAAAACTTTAATGAAATATAAATTACATTAATGTGTAGGTATAAGGAAATAATAAATATAACTGAACAAATAAAAAATAACTCATCCGGGTTCTTAAGGGACACCTGATGGCCATACGTGCTTCAGCTCATAACTGGAATGAGTCTGAATATTGAATATATATATAAGTAATATATATATATATATATATATATATATTATTTATATATTTCATCCTCCAATATGAACCAAGTGTGTGTGAATTCCTAATGGCCATATTCTTGGATTACTAGTGCGGGATGGACTCTGACATAATTCACTTGTTCATGACTAGTCTAACGTGCCTAAAAGCTTCAATGATAAAGTGAATTCCTTAAATCCCTATATAGTGAGAGATTATATACTAATTCACCTATTATGGTGAGTGTGAATTCCATGGAAACACTCTATGATGGAACACTGTAACATACCATGTTTTTAATAGAAAATCTTTTTCTGAAAAACTTTTTAAATGTTCACAAGTGTATTTTATACTAATAAATAAAAAAATCACTATTTTTTGGATTATATTAATGATATATATATATATATGTTCAATGTAATTTTTAAAAATCATATTATGTGTTTTTAAACATGATATAAGGACAAATCCAATTGTACTAATAAAAGATGTATTTTTCAAAAAGGAAATTTTTCCATCTTTGGATGGAAAACCCATTTTCAATATGTTTTTTTCACTTTTATAAATTCTATTTGATAAAATTAACTTATTATTTATAATATAGGTATCAAAATTTAAATTGGTTGAATTTTTAATATTATAACCTCCATATTTTAATGAATAATGAAAAATTATGCATTTTAATTCAAAACTACTTTTTCTTATAATTTATTTATATAGTTATATTATAATTTTAATTGATTTTAAAGTATAATTAGATTATTTTTTTATCATTTAATCTAATTATGGTCATTTTAATAAATTTTATAATAAAATTGGATATAAAAACTATGTGAATTTTTTAACGTTTTACTTTAAAACCTTGATTTTTTATTCCTTCAATGGGATTAATTTTTAATTAATTTATTATAATTATGTGTTTAATATTTGGAAAAATGGATTCCATATTTGTAATAATGACTTCCAAATTATGAAAATAGATCTTTTTTATTTTTGAACATTATGAATAGTGACTTTAGTAATATTATTATTACCATGGTTAAGGGTAAATCAGGTAATCAAATAAAACAAATATTAAATAATATTATAAAATTATCCAAACCATAATCATAATTTTATTGGATGATATATTATGAACAAAATAATCCATGGGATGATTTTATGTCCACTTGGAGCCACTTCGATAACTTTTACCCATTTAAAATATTATATACAAAGAGAATACAAATTTTGTCACACGATTGTTTTTAACAAGTATTTTTAATATTGGGATATATAGGGAATATATTTGAATATAACTATTATTTAATAATATAAAATTTTTAAATACATCTTGGTAATTTATTTATAATTTTTAGGAAATAAATAATTAAATTAAACAGTTACACAATGATGATGTAGTAATTTCTTAATTAATGAAAGAATCAAATAAATGATATTAAAAATATTAAAGTAAATATAATTTGATATGATTTATGGAATAAATGAGTTTTATGGATTAATTTCACATTTTAGTGATAAGTTAAAAGTGTTAGTTCGAATATATCATGTTGTTATGATATTTTTAAAAAGTTAATATATGAATTGTGTCAAAATTGACATTATTGATATTTAGAAATATAAAATATTTTATTAAATGATATAGAATTTATAAAAATATAATATTAGCCCAAATAGTTAGGATAATTCTTATAATGTAATTAATGACTCATTTATTGGTTTTTGGCATGTTATAATAATTATGTTAACCCTCAATGTGTAAACTAAATGATATCACAGTACGAATTCATATGGGTTAAAACAAAAAGATAAGGATTAAAAAAATAATCAAAACTTATCTAATTTTCATTATATAAAAGTTATTAGACCCTAATTAATTTTATCATAGAAATAAATCACGTTTTATAAATTTGTATTATAAAATTAATATATATTAATTTAATGTTTTGAAGAATTACAAGAGTGCCCATCCCCTGTCCTACAAAAGGGAACTCATTATTCTCTTTTACTCATTCTTAAAAACCAATTTGGTTTGGAAAATATCTGCCAATATCCATTCCTGGAATCTCTCCAAAAATTATATGGGCCTTATTTTTGGAATAAATCCCTCTATAAAGTTGTTAAGGAGTTAATAAAAGAGGTTCATCTGAAGGAAAGGTATCGTTTTTAATTATGTATTTCTATTTTATTTATTATTTAAATTCCTTGAAATATTATCCAAACATGATGATACAAAAAATAAATTATCATAAATATACTGATATTTTATTATGTTAATATCATCATCTAAATCCATCTCTGATTCCATAAAATGTCAAATGAATTAGTCATTTATACATATGTGTCAACAATCACCTTCACAAACCAATGTAATTCATTTTTCATTACCATCTTTCATGAATAGTTATAGATATGAAATTAATGTTTTATATGATATTAATGTCATATTTATCATTATAACTAAATAATATATCAGTTAAGTTATTAATTTCCATTCACATGAAAATGATAACGTCATTCGTGCGTACGTGTTAACAATCACCTCTACGAACCAATGTGATTCATTTTTTATCACCACATTATATGTATAATATATATATATATATATTTATATTTAATTCATTGATATGATATTAATGATATTATTATCATTCTTTAAATATAAAATAATTCTTACCTTCTTTCCAAATCAAAATGTTACTCATGCGTACGTACAACATACAGTCTCCATGATTGTAACGTAGTTCATTTTTCATATCCGTATTTAATGAATGGATTTAAAAGCATGATTTATTTATAATAATTACTTTTATTTAATGAATATTATTTTTGATAAGATGTACTAATAACCTTTTTGACCATATTTGACTTAATAATTTCATTTTGGACTCAAATATTGAATATCGTCAAAATGTATGACATGAACATTCATAATTAAGTAAATGTTATAACAAGATATTAAGTAATATTATAAGAATAATAAAAATGTTCTAAACAAATTAAAAAAAGAACATAAGTTTATTATCCTTGATGATAAAGAAAATAGGAGACGAATCAGACTCATGGTGAGGGATTTCATCTCAATCTTCTTACATTGAGGTGTTTCTTGATGATATGAACCTTTGTTCTTTTATAAGGTGTATATATAAAAACTATGAAATTTCATATTCATATTTTATATTTAATCATGTTATTAAATGTGTTTTTAAATTTATTATTTCATTGATACTTTTATATAAATGTTCCACGTGGTATGGGACACTTTGAATGTTTAAATATTTGATTATCAAATATTTTTCTCCAGGTCAATATTATTGATATTATTTTACATATTTATTTATATGGATATAAGAGTAATATAAAAAAATTATATATATTTTTAATTTCATTCAATGTGATGAATGCCTATCGTGGGGCATGGACTAAAAAAATTATATTTTTCCTAGTGCAGCACAGTGGCTGACAAGGGTCATCTTTTTTGAGGAGCATTCTCAATGCAGTTCACTTACTTTATCTAATTCAGCTATTCTATCTCTTTTTTGTGTTTTTTTAATTATTTAAAACTATGAATTGAAAAGGAAGAATTATAAATTTATAATTAGATGTAATTATAAACAGAATGAAGTTAGGAAGAAATGACTTGGTTTTGGGGTTCAGTTAGGGATTCAATCATTATTCACTTTTATATGTTTGATTCTATTTTGATAACTCAAACCTGAAATCTCATGTTTGAATCACTATTATTTTCTAGAATGTAAATATCTTGAGTTTCATTATAATGGGTACCATCACCCAATCGGGTACATTCATCGCTCCCAATCATACAACTCAAGTATATCAAAAATTCAGAATAAACATTAATGAAAATTCAAGAATACATTGACCTCCCCCCGGGGCCAAGACCCGGGGTTAGCCTCTCATTCTAGAGAGTATGAGATCCCAATGGTGTTTGGATGGGAGGAGTGAAAGAGAGAAGAGTTATATAGAGATAAATAATTTATAAAGAATTTGAGAATAATAATAATAATTATTATTATTATTATTATTTATGAAAATAGTTTTTTTTAATAGGAGAGAGAAAGAAAGAAAATTTTTTGAAAATTAAGATTGAGATATTATAAATAATAATTATAATAATAGTTTCAATTATTATTATTATTATTATAGATGAAATTAAATAGTGGAAACCAAAATAAATAATGCATGGATTTATTTAAAATAAATTCAAATTACAATTTAAATTTAAACTAAAAAAATAAAAAAAAAATATGGGGGAAGAGAGATTCATCATTTGTCCATGCCCCTTTGGGATCCCTCTTTGGTTGTCGGTGTCGAGCTAATGATTTGAGAAGGAGGCGATGGCCTCCTTTTATAGGAAAAATTATGTCCTCCAAATGTTTTCTCATTCTTGGCCCATTAAATAGACTATTAATGCATGGACCCCTTATAAAAAGCTATTTGGAAATGTTTTTTCCATTCAATCTTCAAATATCAGCTCCTTTGGACACCTGATGAGTGCAATATGAATTTTTCATTGGAGTTTTTTTTTATGGATTCATGTTCTAGGAAGCTTCCTTCAAAACTATAACACCAAATGGTAGTATTAATGACTTAAAAACATCCCAAAATTTTATTTAGATCTGACCTTATGTGTTATAGTGATATACCCGATGGAAGAACCTCAATTTAAGGTGTGTAGGCTGAGATGTGGTTCTATTACAGTGGTGGGGTCCACACTGTCCACCCATAAAACTTTCCATATTCAATGAATTCTTAGGAATACTAGATATTCAAAGAATCTCTAGGTCATGAATATAAAATTATAGGAAATAAAATATTTATTCTAACAAAAAAAAGGATCACTAAATTTGGGATTATAGTTTTTTATAAATGATAGAAATACCCATGTGGTAAAAATCTGTCCAAAATCCAAAATTATGCACTTTTCACAATTTTGCTTATTTTCAATCTAAAATTAAAATTACCCATTATTTTAATAAAACATGTAAATTCATGGGGTATATCATTGAAAATAGTAAAAAATCATCATTATTTAATAAAAAATATGCGCATACATTTTCTCTTTCAAATACCCCATACTTAAACCATTCTTGTTCTCAAGAATACAATCTCAACATGGAAATCAAAGGACAGCAATGTTATAAATATTAAAATTCCAATGCAATAAAATCTAACAATTTTCAATGTGAAATAAAACATTAAAATCTGAATAAAATATCAATTTAATTTACCATTTTTCAAAGAAACAAATAATTCAAATATTTTACTTTTCCCCTTTAAAAATTGATGGAACATATCCTCCCATCCATTCAAGCTCCTAGATTCACTATTATTAAACATTTCAAGTCATGATTAACCTCAATTTTGATTATTATCTCTCATCACTCATGATACAATTAAATTATATTTATTCCCATATCATGAGAACATGATCCTTATCCATAGTCTTTTAAATTAACTACATTCTCCACTTTGTAAAGAAAAAAGACACATAAAATCATGAGGACTTTCAATAATGTTTCAAATAACTCTAAGGATTAAGTTTGGTAGGATTTGATGCTTTAAAAATTAAGGCTCAAGGAGGAGTTTTATCTCTTAAGTACAATGAATGATATCAAAAAGTGTAATGAAATTTTCCCCTTAAATGAAGCAACACCCACTTCCCAAAACTCAAAGTAAAGGTTATGATCAAATTATTCATAAATAATGATTTTTGAACCCTCTTGAATATTTTTTTTACTTTTGTAGTTTTTTTCTTTTTCTTTTAAGTTATGACTAGATAAAACCACACATCCATCACCTAACAACATACGATTAGAATATTGTCAGTTTGGAAAATGGTGATTTTTGTTTCTCCCAAATCATAACCCATTTTCCTATTTTTTTGGATCTTTAGGTCATTTTTTTCATTTTTTTCAATTCAATAAGGGAAAACAATAGAGTATAATGAATGATTCCACAACCTTTTAAATTTCCCACAATAACAGCCCCACACTTTTTCCTTACAATGTATATCATCTCATCCACCATGATTCCCTTTACCCCCACACATCAAAATTAAAATATCATGCAAATACCAAGAGTATGGGTAGGAATGGATAAAAATGGCTTCAAACATAGATCATATCTATAAAGTTCATTCATGGTATCTATGGGCTAATAGAAGTATTGATGTAAAGGTTGTATTTTAATGAAAATTATATTTTTAAAGGATTATCCAGTCATTTTAAATGTGTTTTTTCACAGTTATATCTTTGACAATATTTAATATAATTTTTGGTCGATTACATGTCCAAACGTCACTCATGAAATATGATCAAGATAAATAAGAAGTACTTGGTATAGAAATTCTTTCAGGAAATGATACATATGATTTTTTAAAATCACTCAAGGCATGATTAATAATAATATATCAATTGACATAAATTTAAGAAATTCAAAGCATTCCAGACGGTAAAGAAATTTCATTTGAATTAATTAGTTAATTCCATGAAATCATGGGTCATCATTTAAATATATATGATTTATATTCAAAAATTAAATTCTCTATTTCAATCATTTTATCATATCGACATTGAAATTTAAGACATGGAATCACCGGGTTCCTAAGAAACTTATGTCTCCTAGATAAGTCGAGTAAAAAATGAATTCAAGTGTGGGCATGAAATTTTATCTTTAAAGATCAAAATATGTTGTGGAAAAAATGTGGATAGTTTAAAATATAAAACACCAAAATTGTACTACCTTTTATCATGAAACTTGGTCCTTCCAATTCATTATCTGGGGATTCTTTATACTATCCTGATCCTATAAAAGGAAATCAGTCAATGAATCACAAAGATTATTTCATTTAAGCTCACAAAAATAGGAGGGAGGGGGTTGCATGCTAGACTACTTCTTAAGAAATTAAATTGAAATCTAAATTCCTAGAAATCATGTAATGATAAATCTTGGTACAGTCCCCCAAGTGGGCTTTGAATTTTTACTTCCTCTAAAGGGAAGTACTATCTGTTATCCAAAGTCATATGGTGGATTAAGCTTCTTTGATTTGAACCACAACATATGGAGTTTCCTAAATTTTTCTTCATCCATGATCCTATGAAATGATCCATGGATATATTACACCATATCCCCCCCTCACAATAATGTATAGCTTGCATGGTAGGGGTAGTATGAAGTATGGACCATCATCTTCCTTGGTTTCTACTTGTGAATCCCCTTCATCTCTTCCCAGTGGATCTTCACGTTATACTGCATCAAATTAATTGTCCTCAGAAAAGTCATAGTGTAATTCTATTTGAATAAAATTAAAACATGAAGTATCAAGATCAAAATTTTCCCCATCAAAGTAAGCAGCTTTGTCATGGTTTCATTAGGAAAATCCACTATAATCTCTTCATGAACTTCCTTCAACAAATATTCAATGTGTTCTAGAAGCTCCATATGTTTCTCAGTAGGTACACATCTAGGTTCTTATTCATACTCCAAGGCATAGCTAAGATTGTTTAATTTTATACAATCAAAACCACAAGGAGTGATGTAGAATTCAGATTCAATAAAATTAGATGATATAGAGTCAAATAATGGTTCTACTCACTGAATCATCTCATATTCAGTCTCTACCTCAGTCGTAAGTGCCTCTTTTAGTAAACTCTCCGAGGATGGAGGCAGGTAGTTGGGCTCCCCTATATTGACATCAAATTCCACCACTTGGGTGGTTTCTTCCTTCTGTGTTGATGTCTCTTATTCTTTGTATTGTATGGGGAGATCAAGAATTTCCTCACATTTAATTAAGAATTCATCCAATCTTTGTTGATCTCCCACCTGTAGCTTAGTAGGAAAGTCTTCCTCCTTTTCCACCTCAGGTTCTTGATTCAGCTCAAGGTTGTGTTGATCCATTAATGCAAGAACATAGTCAAATGATATTTTAGATTTTCTTGTCAGTTGTTCAATGCTTTCTCTAGGTTCATGCACTTAAGATCTTCTAAAAGATTCATATTCTTCTTGTTATTGTTGCACTTGTGGGTAATTTTTATTCCATGAAGAATCATAATCATTTAAATTCTTCATGTAAATATATATATATATTTTTAAAATTTTATAAAATGAAATTAAATCTATCTAAGATGTGAAAATAGAAAAGGTAAATTAATAACTGACTGGATCCCTAACAATGGAACCTGTTTTTACGCATTCTTGTCACGGGGCGTGGACAAAAATAATTATATTTTTTCTAATGCAGCACAGTGGTTGACCAGGGTTGTCTCTCTTGAGGATACTTGTCAATGTAGTTCACTTACATTATATAATTCACCTATTGTATATATTTTTGTGTTTTTTTAATTATTTAAAACAATGACATGAAAAGAAAGAATTCTAAATTTATACTTAGATTCAAGTCTAGATAGAATGAAGTTAGGAAGAAAGTACTTGATTTTTGGGTTTAGTTATGGATTAAATCATCATTCTCCTTTATATGTTTTATTCTATTTTGATAACTCAAACATGAAATCTCGTGTTTGAATCGCTATTCTTTTAAAGAATAGAAATAGCTTGAGTTTCAAGACAATGGGGACCATCACCAAATTGAGGAAATTCACCTCACCCAAGCATACTACTCATGTATATCACAAATTCAGAATAAACTTTAAAGAAAATTCAAGAATACCTTGACCTCCCCCCATGCCAAGACTTGGGATTAACCTCTCATTTTTGAGACTATGAGATCACAATGGTGTATGGATGGGAGGAGAGAGATAGTGGAGGTAAATATAGATAAATAATTTATAAATAATGTGAGAATAATAATAATAATTATTATTATTATTATTATCAATTAAGAAAGTAGTTTTTTCTAAATAGGAGAGACAAAGAAAGTAAAATAATTTAAAATTAAGATAGAGATATTATAAATAATAATATGAATAATGATAATAATAGTTTTCATTTATTATTATTATTATTTTTATATAATAAATTAAATGGTGGAAACCAAAAAATAATAATGGATTTATATACAATAAATTCAAATTAAATATTAAATTAAAACTAATACAAAACTAAAAATAAAATAAAATAAAAATGATGGGGAATAGAGGATCTACAGTGGCCCGTGCTTCGGTGGGATCCCTCCTTGGATGTGGGTGTCGAGTTGATGATATGATAAGGAGGCAAGGACCTCCTTTTATAGGCCGGATTCTGTCCTCCGAAAGTTTGGGAATTTTTGTCCCATTAAATTTACGATTCACGTATAGATACCTTCTTTAAAGTTGTTCATAAATGTGTTTTATTTTCACCATTCAAATATCAGCTAATTTCGACGTTAGATAAGTGCGATATAAATTTTTCATTGGCAGTTTTTTTCAAGATGTAGGTTCCATGAAGTTTCCTTCAAAAATATAACATCCAATGGTACTTTTAATGACTTCCAAACATCCCTAAATTTGATTTATATCTCACACTATATGTCCTCGTTCTATCCCAGGTGGAATAATTTCAATTGAAGTTGTGTATACCGAGATGTGGTTCTGTTACAGTGGTGAGGTCCACGCTATCCACCCAAAAAAGTTTCAATCCTCAATGAATTTTTAGGACTACTAGATATTCAAATTAGATCTAGGTCCTGAAGATAATGTTATAGAAAATAAAATCATGATTCTAAAAAAGGGTCACTAAATTTGGAATTATATTTTTTAAGAAATGAAACAAATGCCCTTGTGGTAAAAATCTGTCCAAAATCCAAAATTATGCACTTTTCACAATTTTACTTATTTTCAATAAAAAATTAAAACTACCCATTATTTTAATAAAACATGTAAATTCATGGGGTTTATCATTGAAAAGAAGTAAAAAAAACTACTCATTATTTGATAAAAAAATATGCACATAAATTTTATCTGTCAAAAATTTTTTCAATAATTAATCTTTTAGGTGTTTTTATAAGGAATGTTTTGACAAACAATAAGAACAATGTTCTATTCTTAACATATAAAATGAAAAAAAATTCTATTATCATGGTATTTATTTTATTATCATATTCCGTTTAAAGATTACTTGTTTCATTAAATGAAAACCAAATTTTTATTTTTTAGGTATTTTGGAACTGAAAATGGTTTTTCAATTAAAATGGTGTTTTGGTATTGAAAATAGATTGTTGAAAGAAAAGGGTATTTTTATTCGGAAGTGTTCTCATATGGGGTTAAAATAGTTTTTTAAAATGGTTTTATGATGAATTTATTTTATTAATGATATAGTAATTGATAATTATATGAATAGGGTTAGCCCAATACAGCTTATACGAAGGTATGATCCCCATTATAGCTTACATGTGAGCCCGATACAACTTATACAAAGGGTTGATCCCCATTGTATCTCACGGGTGAGCCTGATATAGCTTATAAGAAGGGATGAGAACCATTACAGCTCACAAGTGAACCCATTATAGTTTATACGATGGGTAATACCCATTATTGATCTCGAATTCATTGGGTAATGATAATATTGGAAGTCATCTATATGGTTATTTCAATTTAAAGTGTTTTGAAAGGGTTTTATATATATGATTATCTAAGTCACCTAAATGAGTTTTAATTGCCCGATATTATTTTTAATTATTTTCTTTGAGAAGAACATTTGTTTTTTATTCATGTGATTTTTTTCATTCACTTAAAAGGAATTAAATTGGGTTTCATGTTTTTTACTAGACTAATTATTTTCTTTCATTTTATGTCTCTCACTATAATTTTTATACTCATCCAAAGTTTTAAAAAAAATTCTTAGGGTTAAAGTATGATTAAGAACATAGATGAAGATAATATTAGAATTATGATGTTATAGAAAGGCACCATGTTATATTTTATAATGTTTTTTTTGAAGAAAATGGATATTGACTATAAGTTTCCAGTTTTAATGTATGTGTTTACTTTGTAAGAGTTTGTCCTAATTCTTTAGAACTATAAAATGAAAAGATCTTCAAATGTAAATTCTAGTTCAAAAAACACTAGAATAATTTATTTTTAATGATAGCTCCTTACATTTGGTATTATAGGAATATTTATAAATCTCTAGAGGTTAGGATAGTGTTAATATAATTCACTTAGAATAATTTAATTTATTATTGAGTTGAAATCATATAGAATTTCAAGATTACCTTGTTTCTTCATCTAAAACTATTTATTTTACAAATGGTTTTCTATAGAGTAAACAAAAAAGATATAATGGGAAGGAATCAAAAGGATAAAACCTTCAATATATTCATTATGAGGAATTTATAATCAAAACTGAATAGTTTTTTCTTATGATGACTCAGTTGATACAGGATACAAATGGTGGTGGTATCCACCCATGAGATCAACTAGATCAACCATAGAGGAATATGTTATTATAGGAACATTTTATGAGGCAACATACCCAATCATTCAATGGACAATCTGACCCAGTGGTAGCTGAAGAATTGATCAATTCCCTAGAGAATATATTTGAAGTCATGGGATGTTCAGAACATCAAAAGGTAACTCTTTCCATATATCATTTTGAAGTAAAGTTGATCAATGGTGGCCATTGGTTAATAATACTAGAGGGAAAAATGATCTTGATGTCATGGAATGGAAAACATTTAATGTTATTTTAATTGAGAAATATTTCCCTAAGGTTGTTTGTATTAGGATTGTGAAAAAAAAATTGTAATTAAAGTAAAACGATGATGATTCAGTTTCCGCGTATGAAGTGAACTTCACAAAATTTTCAATGTATGTTTTTAATTTTATTCAAGAAATTAACAGTAAACTTAATAGATTTTACTCAGGATTAAAACCAAGTCTATGAAGAGATTTTTACTCTCAAGAATTTAAATGTAATGAAAAAGTGGTTTGATGTGATGAGGAAGTTGAAATGGAGTTTTCTAACACTTATATGACATGGGATGATAAGAGTAAGAAATGGTAAAGGTGGAAGGAAATGGAGAAGAAACCAACTATGATTTTTGTAGGTTTTCCTAAAAATTGTTCCAAGTGTGGTAAAATGAATTTTTGGGAATGTGTGTTTGGATATCTAATGTTTTACTAGTGTGGTAATTTTGGTCAAAAGGTTCACGACTATAAGGAAAAGGGTCTTGAATAGTCCAATAATGATATAAGAGATTTCCAGTATATAACTAAGTTGCTTTAGCTACAATGAATTGGAAAATTTTAAAAATATGTGTCTGAAGAAAGTTACTCCAGGTTGAAATAATCTAGATAAAAAAAGGTGCCATTAAATGTTTTTATAATGTTGAAGTTGATGTTGAGACATCTGATGATGTGATGGAAACTTCAGTGAGCCCGTTATTTTTCAATGAAAAACATAAGTTCAAGGATTTAGACAAAAATAATGAGGTTTTAAGTGTTTTCATAATAATTTATTAAGGACCTTTCTAGGATATGTTTTGTTGGGTAATTTTTATATAAGTGTTTTGTTTAATGTGAAGTATGCCTTTACTTTTGGACATCATTTTTAAGATATTGAGAGGCTTAATAGTTTGTGTGACCTTTGATGAATAAAATTATTCTTAGGGATGTGCATCATAATTATGGGAATAATATGAGGATGAAATTATTCTTAAAAAATTGAAATATATCATGTAAGTTTGTTCCCTAATATTATTAGTTATTAAAATAATTTCTCAACTCAAGGAAAAATAATTTGATTGGAAAATATTATCTGTTAAATTTTATTACTAAGAAATCAATGACCTCTTACCCATCACAGATTTATTGTTTTTTGATTGTTAAATTTCCCCTAAAAATATTTACTATCACTCTCCATCATAAATTGATGGGTTTTATCTCTTCCATATCCATGATTTTCTATATATATCCCCAGTATGTGTTATCTGAGGTAACCTTCGTACTTCCCTTTCTGTTTTTTAATATTGTAGTGTTATTAATCCTTTTTCTGATATGGGATTTAAATAAAGTAAGTTTGGAATGTCAACCCCCTAGTTTCTATTCCAAATTTCAAATTCTAAAGATGAAATTAATTAAATGGGGGGGTATAATGTATCATCTCTAGTTTTTAAAAGGAAATGTTTTTCTTAAAAAACTATTTAATTGTCCACATATGTGTTTTTTACCAATAAATAATAAAAATATATTTATTTTTATTATATTAAATTAATATATATATATATATATATAATATTCAATATAATGTTTAAAAATAATTTTATGTGTTTTTTAGACATGATATTAGAACAAATCCAATTTTACATATAAAAGATGTATTTTTCAAAAAGGTAATTTTACATCATTTTGATAGAGAACCCTTTTTAAATATAGTTTTTGTCAATTTTATAAATTATATTTTAAAAAATAAACTTTTTACTTATAATAGGAGTAACAAAATTTACTTTGGTAGAATTTTTGATATTTTCTAAGAACTTTGATATTTTAAGGAATAATGAAAAATACGAAATTTTAATTTAAAACTTATTTTTGTTATAAATTATTTATATAGTTATATTATACTTTTTTAAGTATAATTAAATTTATTTTTAATCAATTAATCCAATTTTGGTCATTATAGTCAATTTTTCATTGAAATTGGATATAAAAACTATCTGAACTTTTGAATGTTTTACTTTAAAAAATGGTTTTCAAATTTCATCAATGGGATTAATTTATAATTAATTTATTCCAATTATGTGTTTCGAATTAGAACAAATTTATTCCATATTTGGAATCATAAGTTCCAAATTTTGTAAAATGGTTCTTTTTATTTTTGGACATTATGAACAATTACTTGAGTAATATTTTTATTACCATGGTAAAGGGTAGATCAGGTAATTAAAGGTAAAATAATGTTATATAATATTATAAAATTACCTTAAACCTTGTAATAATTTTAATTTGATGGGATATTTTTTAAAAAAAATATTCCTTGTGACAGTTTTATGTCCACTTGGAACCACATGGAGGACTTTAAACCTTTTATAATATTATATTAAAAAAGAAGGTAAATTTTGTCACACCCTTGTTTTCAACAAGTAATGTATTTTTAATATGATGTTATACAAGGGATCTCTCCAACTATAAATATTATTTAGAAATATAAAATTATTACATACATCATGGTAATTTATTTATAATTTTTATAAAATAAATAATTAAATTAAATGGGGATATAATGATAGTGTAGTAATTTCTTAATTAATGAGAGAATAAATTAAATGATATTAAAAATATTAATATATATATAATTCGATATAAATTATGTTATAAAATAAGTTTATGGATTAATTTTAAATTTTAGTGAAAATTTAAAAGAGTTTTTTTGAATATACCAAGTTATTATGATATTTTTAAAAAGTCAAGAAATGAATAGTGTCAAAATTGACACTAACGGTATTTTAAAATATAGATTTTTTTATTAAATGATATAGAGTTAAAAAATATATGATATTTTTCCGGTGAGTTTTTATATATATTATAATCTCCTTAATGACTCATTTATTGGTTGTTTAGTATGTTATAGTAATTAAATTAACCCTCAATGTGTAGATTACATGATATCACGATAAAAATTAATAAGGGTTAAAAACAATAAGGATTAAAAAATATTAAAAACTTATCTGATTTTTATTTGATGAATTATATTCAACCCAAAGTCATAATATATTCTATATAAATTAGTTTATATTCATTTTTATTTGAAATTTAATTTATATTAAATTAATATTTTGATTAATTCCCAGAGTGCCCCTCCCCTCTCCTATAAAAGGGAACTCATTCTTCTCTTTTCATCACACATAAAAAACTATTTGGTTCATAGAATATCTTCCCAAATCCCATAATATAATCTCTAAAAAAACTCTAGAGGTCTTATTTTAGGTAGAACACCCCCTTAATGGTGTTAAGGTGTTTATCAAAGAGGGTAGTCCTAAGGAAAGGTATTGTTTTTAATTATGTGTTTTTTTATTTATTCTTCCACTTACATAAAATCATCTAATACCATGATTATATAATAAATCCATTATCCTAAATATAATGAAAATTTATTATGTTTATATCATCATCTAAATCCATCTCTGATTCCATCAAATGGTAAATAAATTAATTGTTTGTGCGTATGAGTGAACTATCACATCCACAAACTGATATAATTATTTTTCCATTATCATCTCTAAATACTTGTTATAATGATTGAACTATTGTTTATATATGATATTAATTCCATATTTATCATTATAATGGAATAATATATCAAATTTTTTCTTACATTCCATGCACATGAAAATGATAAAGTTGTTCTTGCGTACGTGTAAACTATCACCTCCATGAAACGATGTGATTAATTTTTCCTCACCACATCACATTGATGATATATATCACTATCATTAAATGATTAATAAGATATTAATAGTTTTATTATCATTTTTTAAAAATAAAATAATACTTACAATATTTTCATAATGATCGTTGAAAAATGAAATCCTACTCATGGGTATGTATGGTTTACATTCCCCATGATTATAAGATAGTTCATTTTTCATATCCATATTTAATGAATTTATTAAAAAGTATTACTTATTTATAATAATTATTATTATTTCATAAATATTATTATATATATGATGGAATAATGACCCCTTTGACCAAATTTGACTTACTAATTTCATTTTGTTCTCAAATATTGAATATCATCAAAACATCCAACATGAACATTCCTTATTAAGTAAATATTATCACATGATAGTAAGTGATGTAAAAGGAATGAAAAAATGTTCTCAAAAATGTAAATATTTAAACTATTATTATTATCCAGGAATATAAAGAACATACATGATGAATTGGAATCAATTTAAGGGATTTCATCTCAATATCCTTTCATTGAGGAATTTATAGATGATATGCACCTTTATTATTTTTTAATGTGTATATACAGCTGCTATAACATTTAATATTTATATTTTATCTATAATCATGTTATTTAATGTTCTTTTAAATGTATTATTTCATTTATATTATGATAAAAATGTTTAATGTGGCATGGGACACTTTGAATGTTTAAAAAATTTAATTACCAAATCTTTTTCTCCATGTCAATATTCTTGATATTATTTCCCATATTTATTTAAATTCATATTAAATTAATATAAAAAAATGTTTCTATTTTTTATTTCATTTAAAGGTTTAAAAATAGAATATTTTTATGTGTTTTTATATGAAACATTTTGAAAAACGACAAAAAGGATATTCTATTCGTATTTTATACGGTGAAAAAGACTTTTCGGTTGTACTACCTTTATTTTATTTTCATATTCCTTTGAAATATTTCATGGTTCTTTAAATAAAAAACCAAATGTATAATTTTTAGGTGTTTTGGTATTGAAAAGTGGTTTTCAATTAAAAGGGTTTATTTTTATTGAAAATATATTCTTGAAAGAAAATGGTATTTTTATTCGGAAGTGTTTTAATATGGGATAAAAAAAGGTTTTAAAGGGTTTTATGATGAATGTCTTTTATTAATGGTGTGTTACTTAATCATTATATGAAATTGGTGAGCCCAATATAGCTTATATGAAGGGTTTAGCCCCATTATAGCTCATGGGTGAACCTGATATAGCTTATACGAAGGGTTGATCCCCATTATAGCTCACAGGTGACCCAATATAGCTTATATTAAGGTATGAACCAAATTATAGCACACAAGTGATCCAATTATAGATTATAAGAATAGTTATACCCATTATAGATCTATAATTCATTGGGAAATAATAACACTGTAAGTCATTCGTATGGTTATTCAAATTCAAAGGGTTTTACATATATGATACTCTAAGTCACCTAAAGAAGTTTTAATTTCTTTATATTAGTATTAATGATTTTATTTGAGAAAAAATTATAAATGTTATTTATATTAAAATGTTTTGTTTCTTTTTCTCAAAGAACATTAAATGGGTTTTCATGTTTTTTAATAGACTAATGGTTTTCTTTCTTTTAATGTCTCTTACTGAGATTTTTGAGCTTATCCCAATCTTTAAAATATTTTTCACAGGGATAATGTATGATTAGGGACAAGGATTAAGGAAAGATGATAATTGTGATGTTATATAAAGAAAACATGATTCATTTTAGAAAGTATTATTTTTTTGAAAAAATGGATACTGAGTATAAGTGTCCACTTTTAATGTATGGGTTTACATTGTAAGAGAGTGTCCTAATTCGCTAAAACGTTCAACTAAAAAGATCCCTAATTCTGAATGCTAGTTCAAAAACACTAGAAAAGGTTATTTTTAAGTATGGATCCTTATAGATGTGGATATCAAAAACCCATCACCCATATAGTATAACTGGTGCAAGATACCATGCTCAACACCCATTGTAAGGTAGCTTGATGTGTCATTCTCAACAATCCCTTACCAATGCAAGCCACCTATATATAGATGAATATTTATAGTAAACAACCTTAAGGAAATAAATCTCATGCAATGCATTTATGAAACCCATATTAGTGTGTTATCACATTTATAATGAAATCCATGAGTCAGTTTCTCTCATGGTTTACATTTATATTACCTATAAAAACCATCATTACATTTATAATATAATGCATAGGGAAATATCTCTTATGCATTTCAATATACATTTTCAATTACATTACAAGGAATCCATTTCATATTAATCATTTAATACAATTCAATTATGGATGACAAGTCATCATGAAAAATCTATTAAAATTAATACATTCTATTTAATTAAACAAAACATGAAAATTCATTTAGCATGTTCAAGGGTACATAGATGGTACCATAGTCAAGATGTAAAATTTCCTACATGGGTGATTCCCTTGAAAAACCAGATGAATCACTTAGGGGGTTCTTTGGTTTAATAAAAATTTATAAATTTAATCCACGGGAAATGAAATTTAAGAAAGCAATACAATCCCTTATAATGATCTTGGTTCATTTAGATTTTATATCAAGGAGGGAATAGCCATTTAAGAACACAAATAAGAGAAAGTCCAAAACATTCCATTTAAACTAATTGAGCATGAGAATTCAACTCATAGTATTCAAAGGGGAAAATTAATAAATTTTTAAAAAGAAAACCAATAATATGGCATATGGAAAACTCAATCCATAACTCATCATTATATAGAAAAATATCACTACTTTTTGGTTTAGATGATAGTAACCCTCTATTAAGGGGTTTTATTATAAAACGCAGAATTTTTCTTCAAATAATTCATTTATCATATTAAAAATTTCATTCAAGAAATCATAATTCAATATATCAAATAAGCACTTGATGCATTCTTAAATTTAAAGAGAAAAAGGAAAGGGATCCTACCTTAAGAGAAGAATTCCATTTTGAACACTTTGGAACTTGAAATTTTTAATGGAGACCAATCAAATCTTATCACACCCTCCTTTGAGAATATGAACCTTCACATATAAATAAGTACACCTTACACCTATGTAAATATTCACATTTCCATGAATATATACAATGGGATCATTACAAATATCTTATATATGTATATATCCATTTACACTAACACACATATGCATTTTCATATATATAAATAAGCAACCCTTTCCCTATATATATTTTCACTGTCATGAGTGAATGTACGTATAACTAAGGAACATACATATATATATGACTACCTATGAATATGTAGTAAGCCGCCATTGAATTTGATGACTCGAAACCATGAATAATGGATGACCAAACACACTGCAGAAATTATTAGGAACTCAAAACACTATAATGGTACTAATTAAAATTGAGTAGTAAGGTATGGATGGAAGAAACCAACCTCAAAATGGTAATGGGGAAGATGAAATTAACCAAACCACTTCGACTTCGGTTTTGGATATCAGAACATGCACGAAGGGGTCCCAAGAGACACACCCAACACCTTATCAAAATAAGATGAATTAAAAATCTGGTTAACCCTAACCCTAGGGTTTAGCCGAACATAAAATGGGTGATAGGAGAGAGGAAAACACTAAATAAAGAGAATAGGAGGGAGTCGAGGATCTTAACTTGAGACATCGACCTATAACTAGGTGGAAATCTGGTGGAAATTAGCGAGAGGATGAGAGTGGGGTGAATCATGTGGCCAAGGGGAGGCCCAGGGGGTGCATCAAGCGAAACAAGAGGGGAAAGATGAGTGTTTACATAGGTATTATTTTTATTTTGTTTTTATTAATTTAATTTTTTTTAAACAAAAGACACTATGAATAGTTTAGGATGCACTATTTGGAAAACATTTCCCCAACTGTGCACCCTCCACTAGGCACCTAGATCACCCCTCATGGACTGGACACATGGTTAGAAAAATCATGCGCCAACCATGTAGTGAATAGTATGAGGGTACTACCGAAGTTTCACTACCTATGAGGGATAGGTGCATGGTTTCGGTAAATCATGAACAACACATGTGCTTCACATATTCACCTCTGAAAAGGAAAAAAAGTACTGCTAGGGGATGTATAGTTTAAAACAAATAGTGTACCCTAGAAGACCCTCAAAACATTATAATTTTCAGTCCCAACACTCTTGAAACATGACGAGACCTAAAACGTACCACTCAAGCCTTCACCTAAGTCCAAAAACAACACATTTAAGTGTTATGAATCATGGAATAACATTCTAAATATCATTTTTAAAATTTTCATGTCTAGAAAATGAAAATTTAAAATTCCTTTTTATTTTCAATTGGTTCAAAAACATGGGTCATTACAACCTCCCCGCCTTATAACTTATTGTCCCCTAGAATCCTTTGGGAATAATGAAAACATCACCAGGACTACAAGGGTCATGAAGTCTTTATCAAATGGTCATGTTTCATTTACAAACTCCTAACACACCTTCAATAACATCTTAATAGTATTTCACTTAATCCATCATAAACCAATATGATGCTCTATTTCTAAATGAAACATAAATATGGTGCTTATCCAAGCCCTTTTAGATGGAGACACAATCACAACGTCATCTCTTCAAATATTTTTCTGAGGGTACTTCCACCATAGGACATAACATTATAAAGGGGCCAATTCTGATCCACGATACCTCCCACCATCAGAATTTCTTATAATAAACTCTCCTTTGAATTCAAATGATGATCCTCATGTATTTTCTTTAACAGGGAGAACACGACTACATATGATACCGTATAAGGTACATTATTGAAAAGAAATGGTCAAATACCAATCGATCCAAACTAAAACCATTCATGCTTTATTTCATTGAAGGACATAGTTGGCCCTTTAAAATAAACTCACATTACCCTGGAAGTGTTCTTAAAATGGTTCCATAACTAATTGTTCCCATTGGAAGGAGGGATAACGTGGAAAGCTTCTTCAACTGACTTATCTCAAAGATTTTTATCTTAGATAGATAACACATTAAAACCCATAGCGGTAGTACATTCCTCCATGGAATCATGTGTTATCATGGACATGTTCACCAAACTCCATGAGTGACTTGTAGTTATTATCCTCAATCAAACCATTTCCGAATCATATAAAACAGTCATGACCTAGAATGAACATTGGGGTAACCCAGAACCAGACCACTAGAATCATTACCCCTTTGGAATTACCTATGATACTAATAATAAGTCCTGGGTATCCTTGGATTAAACAAACTAGAGTTCAAGGAACTAACCCAATGTAGTCAATAATTCAAGCTTACAAGTGATACATTGGTATAGGTCCAAAACATCCACTTCGAATCATTGACTGAGCCCAGAATGACATCTATATGGTGATAAAGTCAATGTAAAGAACAATTGGTGTCCAAGAATATATGAAAGGTGTTCCTACATCGGAACCTAAGGATACCTCATAACCACCAATACCCAATAATAACCAAGTATCCAACATGATCACCAATAAGGACCCACCCAACGAGACCAAAAACATAAAAATTTAGTGTGGCGTAAGATCAATGCTATATTAGTGCGTCAATGATGATGTAAAGATATGGGGAACTATCATTGCAAGACCGAGTACCCTAAGAGTATTTGAATGGTTTCTAGTCAACCATACCAGATTACTCGAAGAAGAATGGTCGAATCACAATTGGTCATATTCTTAGGATAGAATCTCAACTTCACCTTCAGATGTGTCATCACAACTGATCATAATCCTTCACAACATAAGGCACTACGTGATCAATTAAACATAACCACCAAAGTCCTACAAGAGCAAAGATGTTTCCAAAGGTTATATAAATAGACATCCATTTAAACAAAGTGCTTCCAAATAATCACCAACATGATTTAAAACTCTCCATCCCCCAAGGCATTTAAGAAAGACCAACCATTTACCAATGTTCAAAATTGATTGTGATCCTTATTCATTGAAGAATTTTTTTACCATAAATAATGTTATTTCCCCCACATTAGGATGATCATAGTCATTAAAAAAGGAATATACCAACTAATCACAAGTTCTCTAGATTAGATTCATCATAAATGTATGTGTTACAGAATTTTTCATGAAAACCAACCAACTGACCGGTGTGTCAAAACACCTAAGACCCAAGGAATTCATCCTGAGAATTGAGATGAACATCATTTCCTTAATACCTAGGTGAAACTAGTACAAAGATGACATGATAATGTACACAACATCATAATGAAAAATGATTTAACCAAACTCAACTACTTTATTATATATTTTAATAATTAGATGGTTAATTCATATTTCATTGCATACTAAATGATAATACAAGAGAAACTAGAACTTCGTAAATACTATCCAAATGGTTTCTCCCTTATTAATTCAAGTATCATGTTTTCCATAAAAAATATTTTACCCAAATTCATATTGCACCATATGACCGTTTACCTAGGATGATGATGCACCATGTCATCTATCACTGAGGAAAAGAAAGGTTAAAGGGACCTACAAAGTGGTTGACCATGCCTAATGAATGTATAAAAATATGAAACTGAACATTACTTGATGATCACTCCCATAAAAAATTCAAATAAAAAATGAACAACCATCTGAAAAATGGCTTCATTTAGAACATGTGAGTCCAACTAGGGGCAACGAAACCCAAATGACACAAAATTTCATAATCACATAGCACTTGAAATGTATTAAATATCTAAGGGGGATACAAACCACATGATATCCCCCCTTAAAAAATAAGAAACATCAACCCTAAAACTTAGCCACATAAAAAATTCATTAGGCTCAAAATCCTATCAATTAATCCATTTCTAAAAAAGGAATAAACATACATAATACACCTATGATTTAATTCCATGGAATCTCAAAGAGAAAATCAAAATGCCTTTACATGAAGTTTTAAAAAGAGGAGACAAACTAGGGCTCCATTTTAAGTCCATTACATTGATTATCATTTAAAATTTTAAACATTTAATATATTTTAACAAAACATCAGGTACCATTTTATAAAAAAAGAACAAGTTGCATAACATAGTTATTGCCCCAAGTTCAAAATAGGAAATTTTCATAAAATATTCTTTTAAAACATTAAAAATTTATTAGTATTCCATCATAATTTAGAAATTTATCATATTAATTCATTTTTAATAGATAAGGAAACCTATGAGGGTCCCACTTAGCCATTCTAGGGTTTTTAGAAGAAAACCCAATAATAAATGCTTTGTTATTAAAGTTTTGAACACCCATAGAGGTTTATCTCATTAGAAACATTCCTCAACTAACCTACTGGGCTCTAGTCGTGCATTTTAGAAGATAACCAATTAATTTCAGGTTAAATTGAAATAGATTTCACATTTTAAACCATTTCAAAATACAACATGGTCATATACAATAGTTAGATTATATGGGTTTTAATTCCCCATCCTTTAAACAACCCATACACTTTATTGACCAAATTCTAACTCCCATTTAACTAAAACCAATTCACATTAAAATTGAAATCATGCATAATTTTAATATAGAATAATTTCAAAATATATATATCATTATTACACATAATAGTCGAGCCACATGGGTGGCCAACTACCAACCTATAAAGCACCCATACACTTTATATCTTGGCATTTGGCTCACATTTACTAACAAATACCATTTCAAAATTTAACCATTAGTTAATTTTAAATTCTAACAATAGTTTATAAAAACTTAAAAACATTAGGAATGGTTTGAGTATATGGGTTACCCTATTCCCAATTATAAGACTCCCATACACCTTATAATTGAAAACAGGTTCCTGTTTAATTGAAACTAATTAATTTAACACATAAATCAATTTATACTAATACAAAATGAAGCATATTATAATAAGAAATAACCATCAAGAAACATTATATAAACAAAAAATCATGGCAGATAAATAGAAAATTTGTGCAAAATAAAAATGTAGCATGAGATATACAAGAAAGAACTCTAGAAAAATAAATCATGGAATAAAACTCAAGTCACACAATCCAATTTAGAAATAATCCCAACAAATGAAATTACATGTAATGGAATATACATAGAATTTTAATTTTATAAGTGCTTATAATGATGTGCGTTATGTTACTTCCTCTCCATAACAGGACAAGGGAAAAATTCCATAAAATCCATAAATCATAAGTAGTGGAAATTACACAATTCACTCAAGGAAAAATTGCAATAAGCTGTAATAGAAAATAGAATGAACATAAATCCTATCCTTGGACACTTGTTTATTTCCCCATTGTTAGGGGATCAGTATCAGACACAAATATTTACCAAGATAAAAAACATTTATAGTCTCTTGTCTTCCATCCCAAAATAGCATGACAAAGGAAAAATAATCCTCTGATACCACTTTTTAATGTCTCAACCTGAATTACCACTATACTGGTAGTCAGACAGGTGGGTCACAAGGCCTAAAGTGTGACTACCTATATGCCAGAGGTTTCCTACTAGTATTGAGGGTCTCAAGAGGAGATTTTGGGAAGACTATATCCTCTTATAAGAGTATCAAAATAGTGAAATTAGTATAAAATGACATCAAAAACAGAATCCGTGTAAACAAATTATAAAGTGGTGGAAGATAAATGTAATAAAATGAATATAAAATATGTCCAAAACCAATTTAAAATAATTCATGTACGAAAACAATATTCTATAAGTGAAAGTAGTAATAAATAAAATAGAGATAAAAGGTAATAAAATAAAAACTATCCAACTACTAGCTCCATGATCATCTCAAGAACCAACTTTTTCATTTTTTCCTAACTCTTAGGTTCGGGAAAACAACAAAAAGAAAAGTCCAAGGTCCTATGAGCAAGAAGGTGTAATCAGGTACCCCAATACAATGGCATCTTGAGTAGGGTGTAAGAAATAAATCTCAGTAGGTCGGAACCCATGGTGTATTTCCCAATCCCATTCTTGCAATATAAATTAAGGAAATGTGTAGGTATAAGGAAATAATAAACAAAAATGGATAAATAAATAACCAACTATCTAGGTTGATAAGGGACACATTTCAACTATACCATCTTCATATCACAGTTTTAATGAGTCTTAATAGTGGATATATATATTTAGTAGTGACATATATATATATATATATATATATATATATATAGTTTAGTTATATATTGAATCCACTTATATGAACCAAGTGTGTATGAACGCCTAACGGTCATATACCTGGAATACTAGTGATGGTTGGATTGGGATGTAACTCACTTTTCCACAACCATTATAATAATCCTAAATTCTAAAATGATAAGGTATATTCCCTAAATCTCTATAGATTTAGATATTTTATACTACATCACTCGGGATGGTGAGTGTACACACCATGAAAACACTCTAATATGGAATTTAATGCTCAAAATCCCATTGCCCATATAATAGGACTGATACGAGACACCAATATCAACACCCAGTGTAAGGGAGTGTGATGTTCCCTACTCAACAATCCCATGATAGTGTAATTAGCCTCTATAAAGGTTCATATATTTAAAAAAATATCCTTGAGGAAATACCTCTCATGCCATGCATTTATCAAACCCATATAAGGGTGTTATTACATTCATAATTTAATCCATGAGGTAGTACCTCTCATGATTTTAATTTATAAAACCTATTAATAACATCATTACATTTATAATATAATTCATAAGTAAATACCTATTATGAATTTCAATAGTAAAGTTCAATTCTATTACAAGGAAGCCATTTTATTTTAAAATTTTAATATATTTGAATTGTGGATGACAAGTCATGATGAACAATCTATTCAAATTAATAAATTTCATTATATTATACAAAACATGGGAATTCATTCAACATGTTCAAGGGTACATAAAATGTACCATAGTCAAGAGGGAAAATTTCATAAATGTGTGATTCCATTGAAAAACTGGACCAATCACTTAGGACTACATTATTTGGTTTAATAAAAATTTATCAATTAAATACATGGTCAATGTCATTTAAGAAATAAATCCAAGTCTTTAGGACAATCTTGGTTCATTATGATTTTATTTTATGGAGGGAGTAACCATTTACAAACATCAAGAAGGTCAAGTCCCAAACATTCCATTTAAACTAATTGAGAATTACAATTCAATTCATAATATTCAAAGGGGAAATACTAAGATGTCACAAAATAATCACCAATAATAACGAATATGGAAAACTCAAACCATAACTAAGCATGATAAAAATAAATATAATTAATTTTTTGTTTTAAAAGATAGTTCCCCTCTATCGAGGGGTTTTATTATAAAACATGACATTGTTCTTCAAAAAATTCATTTAACATATTAAAATTTTCATTCAAGAATTCATAATTCAATTTATCTAAGAAGAATTTAATGCATTCTTAAATTTAATGATAAAAAGGAAAGGGATCCTACCTCAAGAGAAGAAGGTCAAGCCAAATATTTTGTCACTTGACAATTTCAGCAGTGTCCACTCAAAACTACTTCTACCCACCTCCAAGCATATGAATCTTCACATTTACATAAGGAAATATATCCCTAATGTACATATATACATGTCAATGGATATTTATGAGGGAATCCTTACATATATATTATATATGAGTACATTTTTTTACACTTAAACATGTATTCATTTTTCATATATATAATAAGAACACCTGGCCCCATATATATATATTCACATCCATGAGTGAATGTACAAATAAAGGGGGAACTTACATATATATATTTCTAACTATGAATACGCGGTAAGTAACATTTGACTATAGAAACTTGAAACCATATGGCAAGGACGACCAAATGCACTATATAAATTATTAGGAACTCAAAACACTATAAATACCATAATTAAAATTGAGCATGAAGTAATGAAGGAAGGAAACCAACATCAAAGTAGTGGCAGGCGAGATGAAAAAAACTAAACCACTTCTCCTTCAGTGAAGGATGCCAAGACATGCATGAAGGGATTTCGGGAGACTCACTGCACTACCAAACAATAGAAGAAGAATAAATAATCTGGTCAAACCAAACCTAGGGTTATGTAGAAATTAAAAATGTCGACAGGAGAGAGGAGAAAGTCTAATAGGGAGAATATGAAGGGGTCAAGGATCTTAAATTGATACATTGACCAAGAACTAGATGGAAATCCATTAGAAATCAGCAAGAGGAGAGGATGTTGTGTGGGGGTGCATCATGTGGCAATGGGGATCCTCATGGGGGTTTATCATGTGAGATATGAGGGGATGGAGGGGTTTTTAGTTATGTTTTATTTTATTTTTATTTTATTTATTTTTTTAATAAAAATTCACTATGCATAATTTAGGCTGCATATTTTGGATAACTGTGTGCCAACCATGCACCCTTAACTGGGCACATAGAGAACTACACACAGAATAGCCACATGGTTTGGAAAACCGTTCACCAACCGTGCAGTGAATAGTGATAGGGTAATGCCTAGGTGTCACTAATCATGCATTCTAGGTGCATGGGTTTGTTAAATCACGAAAAACCATTGCACTTTATATTTGTACCTATGAAACAGGCTATATGGTTACTACTAGGGGTCGTATGGTTTCATAAAATCTGTGTTCCCTAAAAGACCCTCCAAACGTTGAAATTTTAGGTTTCGATGCTACTGAAACATGGAAATAACTCTAAGGTACCTATCAAGAATTAAACCTTGTAAAAAAATAACACATTGAAGTATTCAAACTCTCTGAATCATGTTATAAATCTTAGTTTAAAAAATATCTCATCCAGTAAATGATAATTTAAAATCCCATTGTATTTTTGTATGGTTCAAAAACATGTGTCGTTACACATATCATGTCACTTAGTATGTTCAATAAGAATGAGTTCCTTGATCTGGATCTTAGGTGGACCAAATATGTTGTATCCTAGCCAGTCTCACTTTCATTCATTATATACTTAGTTCATTTCATAGAGTTTCCATACCAAAACCCTGTAATACTAAATACTTCCTAATTACAAAATCTATCTTATCTCTCAAAAAAAATATCTCATACCAATTTTTGACAACTATTATCCATTGGAACCCCTCTAAGGTTAGTAGTTAAGATGATAATGACCCCCAAAGCCCACCTCAAACATCCCTTGATGATTAGAATCACAGGTATAAGAACACACACATGAGAGGCATTACACTCATAATCCCATGAATAAAGAAATAATCACCAATAAACTCCATTATATAATAAAATAAATTCTCCACAACATGAATTCAATGTTATATAAAAATAAAAAATAGAAAAGAGAAAAAATACCAGGAACAACTTCTATGGATGTGACTCTATGATTGTCTACTAATACTAACAACCTCAATATGTTACTACGGTCCATCTTTATAACAAACATCATCTTAAAGACCTAATATATATATATAGGGGTAATA
The DNA here is from genome assembly GCA_963277665.1 of Viscum album. Lineage (NCBI taxonomy): Eukaryota > Viridiplantae > Streptophyta > Magnoliopsida > Santalales > Viscaceae > Viscum > Viscum album. The sequence goes on from OY728138.1 coordinate 660,147,081, forward strand.
TTATAATTATAATCATTTTTATCCACCCCAAAACACATCATGAAAATAATGTGAAATGGTACTAATGAATCAATGAATAAACAATGAAACTAACTCATTAGTTAAACTAAATATTCTACTTTACCATCCTCAATAAGGCTCACTATCCCAAATATTGATATTATGTATGGTATGGATATTATCAAAATAATATATATGATAAAATGTACCTCAAATTCATTACTTAGTGAATTATTCACCCTTACTCCCCAATTAAAAATAAACTATTTCTACCATCCCCACCAGGTCCATGTAAACATACAACCACATATCTACATCACAACCATATCTATATTATACCGAAAAAACTACCACACACCCATTAATACAACCAGTAAACATGACACAGTCAAATATTTCATTTCTATGTAATGGTTGTATAATAAAAACACATTCAAATTTTATCACATTATTTCCATTTTTTAACTTTTTTTCCATTAATGTTATATTCATTTTAATCAACATAAATATCCCCAATTCATCATTAACCTTATAAAAATTTACAGTTTACTGTAAGTTATCCACATATATATAAACTCTATTTATTAAATTTAATATAACAAAACTCTCAATAATATTAATTCAATTGCTATAATAATTATCAACCATTATGGCTAACACAAAAAACACCTCACATCATCATGTTCATTACCAATACCGCGTCTCAATTAACCACTTCATTCAGTAATAATTTTATGAATAACTTTTTTAAATTATTCTAGAAGTCATTTAATTACTTACAACACATCATTTCATATTAGCATAACACAAACCCTTATTTAATTTATTTTTTCATTAACATTCTAAATTATAAGATACTATGAAATGTCTACTATGTATACTACAATAATGAGCATAGAAACTATTGTATCATCCTTTTCATCACAACCCAAAAACCACCTCATTAATCGCATCACTACTCCATATCAACCACACTATCCATATACATCCACATCAAACCTCCAAACAAGTATTATAAGAAATTTTTTTAATACATGATATCAAACACAACCCAGGTGGAGAACAATATAAAATATAAGGTTACTGAGGAGAGGTAATCATACCTATGTTATATGGTATAACTTAAACTATGGTGGGAGTTCCTCCTTTGATTAAAAATGATTTGAGAAGTGGATTTGAATTAAGTGATAGTTCACATGAACCTAGGTTCACAATGTTTCAAAATATTTTTTTCCGTATGTTATTTTAGTAACATGAATAAGATTCAATTGTGTTTTATTCCATTCCTCATCCAACCTGAAAAGAATTGTGAAATTATAGGGTTTCACATAGGTAATATCCTAAAAATTAGAATAACTAAATCCCTACATGACATTCTTATCATCTAGAACATGAATCTTGAATGTAAATAATTTCATAAAATTATTCACAATAATAACTAATCATAATATCTTCTCACCAAGTGTTATATATGGGTCTACTAGAAATGTGATATTTATAGATTATACATTTGATCCCCAAACATCAAGGGAATTGAAGTGAAAATATTCATCTTGGGATAGTTTGATATAGAAATTGATAATGTATTTATCCCATATTTTTAAAGGTTTAAACCAAAGGATATATAAAGTGGATAATAATCTAGACTTGAATGTGTTCTTAATCATTTCATGGAATATGTCTTTTAAGATGTGTTTCTATATGAAGTTCGGTCGATGTATTTTTTTGATCTATTTGGCAGTTCTATTGAACCTAAATCTATCAGCACAATGAAAACATATAATCAAATCAAGTTCCATCACAATAATATCACTTCTACAAAAAATAATGTCCTTCTAAAATTTATATATCTATAAAATATAGTATAAAATAGAATAAAACACAACATTTAAGTATTAAAATTTCATAAGAAAGAAACAACAATATATTAAGACCCATAATTTATTTGAAAGAAAGTGTGGGAAGGGGTATAGTTAGATATTTTCATCCTTGAAACCAAGATGTTTGGGAAAAAACCAAAATCCAAAACCTTATATGGGGGACGGTTTGTATAACCTAACTCAGTTGGTGGATAATATGAAATAAAAAACTTCAATGAAAATACAATAGCACATAAACCTAACCTAAGGGTGTAAAAACTAATGATAATACTCCAAGATATTTTATCATCACCACAAAACAACATTGATTCCACAACTAAAAATTACCCAACTAACCGTACCATTATCATTTATTGGTTGTATAACAAACACACATTCATATTTTACCATTTTACTAAAACTTTCCAACATTTTTTTACTAACCACATTATATCCATTTAATTAGATATAAAAGTTTTCAATTTAGAATATACTAATTAATTTAATTAATCCACTTATATTTATATATATATATATTACAACATTTAAACATTATATAATAAATATCTCAAAATTATTAATTAAATTTATAAAATAATTCTCAACCATTATAGCACACACAAACAACACCTCACCTAATTACTGTCATTAATATTAACACTTATGATTTAAAAAATTCATTTAATAAGAATTTCTTGAATATATTTCTAAATTAGAATTACCACTCATTTAATTTCTTACAACAGATTATTTTATATTACCATAACACATTTTGTTATTTAATCCATTCATCCATTATCATTCAACCTTCAGGTAAACTAAGACATTTCTACATAGAATACTAGGAATATAAAATCCATCCAAATCTGTTTTTTGGATTATTACAGAAACTTTTGTGGGTTAACTGGGAACCCTTGTTGGAACCAAGAAAAAGGATAAACAAAAACAATGAGATAAAACAACACAGATGTAAACTAGGAAATGTACATCTATATTATGATACAAAGGATTCATTTTATAATTTTTATGAAATGTACATTAAATTTATGTGGGTGATTATTTGAAGTTTTTCATAAATAATAAGGTTTATGAGTTCTAAAACCTTAATGTATTCTTCAATAGAGTGTAACGTCCCGGTTCTGGGTGCCACTCAATGGGTGCCCCGAACCCGGTTCACCACGTGACCTCATGTGCATTTCCCCAAACGTCAGAGGCTGCCGACTAGCAGTGAGAGCCCAGGTCTGATAGTGGGGAAAATAAGCCCTCATTTATCAAAGTGTAGCACAGTGGAAAAAAATAAAAAACATAAAACAACATCAGAAGAAATAAAACATACACATTTTAAATAACAAACTGTAGTAAAAGATAACCAACAGTTATATAGAAAATGATGCAACATGTCTCAAGTTCTAAGAAAACAGCCAGAACATGTTACACTACAATACAGTACAGTACAATACAGAGTACAACAAGACAAAACAAAACAGTCGGTAGCATCACGAGTCAAGCTCGGTCCCATGCTCCCCTACTTCCCAGTAATAATCAAGTACATGTATAAGGACCCTTTCCATTATCCACACCTGTAGAAACGTAATCTGTTTGGGCCAAAGAAATGACCCAAACAGGGTGTGAGAAATAAATCCCAGTAGGCACCCACCAATGGATCATGCCCAACTGTGTGAAAACATGCAACAACAGTGTGCAGTAGTAAAATTCAATAAACTAAGTAGTACTCAAAAGTAAATAAATTTACCACTTATATTGCCATTTTATTATTAAATTTAAGATATCACCACAGTGAATATTCAAAGTAAACAGCTAGAGTCCTTAGACACGTAAACCCTTACCCTCAGGAAAAGAGAATCCAAGCACAAGAATCTACCCACAGGCATGTCGAATATTTCCCACAGGCGTATGAAATGTCGCCCACAAGCACAGAATCAACTGTCCACAGGCACGGAAGAAGTTTCCCACAGGCTAAGTAGTACATTGCCCACAGGCTAATAACAACACTGCCCTCAGGCTAAACAATCAATCGGGCCATGCCCAACATGTAACAAGCAATACACATGCAATACAAATGAAATTCCTCTCAAGGAAATTCTACAATCATAATTATAAAGACATAACCTCGGGTATCCTAGCCAAATGGCTAAACAGAGGAACGCACCCTCGGGGTGGTCCTGGATCCAAGCAGTGATCCCAAACAATAGTTTATTATCACATTTAAATTACCTATACAATTCTAGGTATTTAATTCAACAAGGCCTCAGCCATACGACACCCCATTCATGGGCGCGTATCTCAACGGTACACAAAACGCACAACAGTTGGAATTTAAACACCAAGCCACCTACCTTAAATACCCACGAATGGTATACCTGAACGACGCCTTCGGAAACATCCAAGAACGTCGTAGATATGAGGTAAAATAATTCCCATTCAACCTCAAATAACTTCCATTAAAGGAAGAATTGTCAAGAACTACGCAAGGAGAAGGGATGGATTACTCGTGTGGTTCCAATGTGATCGACTGAAGCGGAAACGGATTCCCGACGCTCAATCTGGAGATCCACGAAGGTTCGGTCATCCTCTCTCAAGCTCTCATCTGGTTCTAAGACAATCCTGTGAACAGGGTTGGCTACTGCCTATTTTAAGATAAAAAAACAAAGTACATGGCGTGTACTTTTGACTACACAGCGTGTACTCCCCTCATTTAATTGTTCCTCTGGCGGCACCGCCAAACTGTTTATCCGTCGACATGAGTACACGGTGTGTATTCCCGAATACATGGCGTGTACTGTCTCCTAGCTGGAGGCTGCTCCCACCGCCTTACTATTCTCTTGTCGAATGACTACACGGCATGTAAATACAAACTACATGGCATGTAGTTGGTTTTTACACCTTTCATCGCCGACATGGCTACACGCCATGTGTACTCATCCCACATGGCCAAAAGTACACGGCGTGTAGTCCCAAAATTTATGATTTTTCCCCTTTTTCCTTATTTTCTCAAAAACACTTAAGGAAAGGAGAAAAGAAGAAGCCCGTACATCAAAAATAAGAACTGGGTTCTTAAAAACTTCTCCCCTTAAAGCAATTTGTCCCCGAATTTCCCTTCTAAGGGTGGAAAAGATAAAGCCGTGAAAAAATCCAGCCACTAAGCACGTATGTCGGTCTCCCACTCCCAGTTTTCATCCTGCACTCGGCCATGTTGCCATAACACCCATACGAGAGGAACTGACTGGCCTCAGAGAACCTTCATTCTTCTATCAACGATAAGAATCACATGCTCCTCAAAGGACACATCTACCTCAAGTTCATCCTCCTCAGGCTGAAATACGTGAGACGGGTCTGAATGATAGCGACGCAACTGAGATACACAGAAGACGTCCTGCATGGTTCATTACCTCTATGGTAACTACAACCGATAGCCAACCAGCCTGACTCTCTCTAGAATCTCAAATGGCCCCACATACCTTGGTGAAATTTTACCCTGTCTCCTGATCTTCCTGTGTCCCAATCTCGGTGAAACATGCAAGAAAACATGATACCCAACCATGAACTCCAAGGGTCATCTACGGCAATCAGCATAAGATTTCTGACGAGACTGTGCAGTAGCCATCTGCTTCTGAATCAACTGGACCTGCTTAGAAGTCTTTTGCACGAGACGTGGTCCCAGTAAAGCTGCCTCACCTACCTCTAACCAGCATAAGGTTTATAAGCAGGGCCTACCATATAAAGCCTCATAAGGTTTCATCTCAATAGTTTCTTGAAAACTATTATTATAGGAAAACTCGACTAGGGGTATATGCTTCTCCCAAGAGACCCCAAATTCTACGACGCATGCACGTAGCATGTCCTCAAGCACCTGTATCGTATGCTTTGACTGGCCATCGGTCTGAGTGTGGTAAGCTGTGCTCAGAAGCACCTGTGTACCCAGTTCCCTCTGAAAACTCTGCCAGAAACGAGACGTAAAACGGGAGTCCCTATCTGAAACGATCGAACGAGGGACCCCAGGAAGACGTATGACCTCTCGGATATACAACTTCCTGAGCTCGTCAACGCCGAAGGTCTCCTTGATCGGCAAAAAGTGAGCTACCTTTGTGAGTCTGTCCACAATAACCCACACGACATTATTTCCTCGACATGACCTCGGCAACCCAGTCACGAATTCCATTGTGACATCATCCCATTTCCACTCCGGGATGGGTAACTGATGTAACAGTCCAGATGGCCTTTGATGCTCTTCCTTCACCTGCTGACAGGTGGAACATCTCGTAACAAAACTAGCTACTTCTCTCTTCATACTCGGCCACCAGTACTGACGTCTCAAGTCATGGTACATCTTGTTAACTACGGGATGAACTGCCCAAGCTGAATCATGAAACTCCCACATTATCTCCTCGCGTATATCCCTTGGAACCCATACTCGCCCATGGAAACGCAATACTTCATCGTCGCCTATCGTCCAACCAGGAGAAGGGTCCTCACTGATCACTGACTCCCATAGGACTAGGCCTTCTGAATCAGATAGTTGTCTCATCCTCACTCTATCCAGGAGGGTAGAATTCACAGCTAAAGATGAAAGATAGGCTTTCCCCTGACTGTCGTGCACCTCCAAATGCATCTCAGAGAACAAAGCTATAAGCTTCCATTCACCACTGGCTTCTTGTACTGCCTGTATCTGAGTCTTCCTGCTTAGTGCATCAGCTACTGAATTACCTTTACCAGGTGTCTAGGAAAGCTCAAAATCAAAGGACTGAAGGTATTCAACCCACCTTTGTTGTATCAGGTTCAAGTCATGCTGATTAAAGATGTACTTGTGATTTTTGTGGTCCGTGAACACCAAAAAATGTTCTGCCAAGAGATAATGTCTCCAACAGCACAACGCATTAACAACTGCATCCAAATCAAGATCATGCGTCGGGTAATTCCTCTCATGTGGACTCAAATGCCGAGACTGGTACGCAACTACTCGATCGCCATGCATCAACATAGATCCTAGACTAATACCTGATGCATCACAGTAAACTGTATAGCTCTTCCCCTACTCTAGGAGTATCAGGATCGGTGCTGATGTCAACTTCCCCTTCAGCTCCTGAAAGGCTGTCTCACAAGCTTCTGACCAAACGAACTTCACACCCTTCTTAGTCAAACCTGTCAACGGTGCTGCTAAGTGGGATAATTTCTATATGAATCATTTGTAGTAACCATCCAGCTGAAGAAACTCTGTATCTCTAACACGTTCATGGGATACTCCCAGGAAACTACTTCTCTCACCTTCTCTAGGCCTAGTGTAACTTTTTCCTCTGAGATGATATGTCCTAGGAAGTGTATCTGGTCCATCTAAAAGTGGCACTTTGAGAGCTTAGCATATAGCTGATGCTCTCTTAGTGTACTCAATACGATCTCAATATGGGTGGCATGGTCGTGTCGAGTGTGAGAGTACACCAAGATATCATCCATGAATACTACCACAAAAGAATCCAGATAAGTATGGAACACATGATTCATCAGAGCCATGAAAACTTCTGGTGTGTTCGTGAGTCCGAACGGCATAACCGTATACTCGTATAGACCATACCTGCTCCTGAAAGCTATGAGAGGTATATCATATGGTCTAACGCGTAGCTGATGATATCCTGATCTCAATTCAATCTTCGAGAACACTCGTTCTCCATGAAGTTGATCAAAAATATCATCAATCCTTGGAAAAGTATATCGGTTCTTAACTGTCAACTGGTTCAGATTTTGATAATCCACGCAGAGTCTGAGAGTACCGTCCACCTTCTTCGCAAAAAGGACTGGAGAACCCCAAGGAGAAGTACTGGGTCGGATGAAACTCATTTCCTGTAACTCCTCTAAATTTTTCTTGAGCTCCTGCAACTCAGGTGTGGCCATCCTATAAGGAGTAATGGACACCCGTGCGGCTCCTGGAACAAGCTCAATAGAGAAATCCACATCAGGCTATGGAGGTAGACCTGAAAAGTCGTCCAAGAAGACATCCCTGAAACGATCAACCACTGGAGGGAAATCCTTATGACATGTCCCTTGATCATCCAGATATAAGCTAACAATCTGGGATGTGACTCCACCTCACCCACAATGCTCTGGTCTATCTCGACTCACCTGAATATCTCATTCACCCTTATATAGAAACTCTCCGCCCTCTTGTGATGTGAAACTCACCCTGCGACGATAGAAATCCAAAAAGTCTCTAAAGGGAACCAACCAGTCCATCCCGAGAATGACATCATATCTCGTCATCTCTAAGACATAGAGGTCCCAAGGGAAGTGACACCCACCAACCTCAAGGGGGCACTCCTTGCACTGATGCACACTAGATGTTCTAGTTCCCAACGGAGTGTCTAACATCATAACATCATAGGAAGTAGAAACACTGAGCACAAGGCTCTCCACAATAGGTACAGATATAAAGCTATGTGTAGTACCCATATCAAAAAGTACTGAATATAAGATAGAAGCTACTATATTAGTACCTATGATAGTAGAAGGTCCGAGATCGAGCTCCTGATGGGCATGTTGCACTGCATATGTCTTCCCATTGCCACAACCATGTGACACAGCCTGGCTACCCTGAGCTATCCCGCCCTGCTGCCTCTGAGATCTTGGTGTCTGGATACCATGGCCATGTCCACCATCCCTGCCTGCATGCCGTGATGTATTCCAGATCCTCGACTGGTAAGAAGCTGCTGGTCCTACTCCCGTATGCGGATTATACACAGAACCCCTCTCACAAGACACTGGTGGAAACTCCCTGCAAAAGCACTGCAGATTACCCATCCTGCCGCAAGCTCGACACTCCACTGGGTCTCTTGGACACTGAGGTCTTTTGTGTACGTCCTTACCACACTGGTAGCACATGACCTAGCCACTTGAAACATTATTCTGACTGGTACTGCCTCCCTAAGAGAAGTACATCTCTCTCTTCCTCTTACCAGTAGAAATAGTACCAGAAACTGGTGCTGAACCGCCCTGGCCCACACCACTAGCTTCCCACAGGTTCCTCTCTATAATCAGTGCCTGGTTCACAATATCATGTACTGAAGGCAACCTGAAAACATTCACCAGTGCTCAGATGTCATGTCTAAGACCATCCCCAAAGTGACTAGCTCTCAGCATCTCATTGCCCACCAGAACGGGTGCAAAATGCTGAAGCTCGGTGAAGTGAGTAGAATAATCCATCACAGACATAGTGCCCTGCTGCAGATTCATGAACTCTCGAGCTCGAACTTCCCTCAGAGTCTCTAGGAAGAATAATTCATAAAAGGTTGTCGGAAAATCGTCCCACACCATGTCTCTTTGATGCTCTGACTGGGTGGTAACATCCCACCACCTCTTGTCGGAATCATGAAGCATATATGTTGCGAGCTTGACCCTCCTCCCTAGAGGCGTCTCAAGATTCTCGAAAATATTCTACATCTACCCAAGCCAAGACTCTGCATCATGTGGTCCTCCATCCCCTGAAACGTAGGCGGATGCTGCTGCTGAAAGATATGTGTTAGCAATGCCATAGATGTGGTAGCTGGCAGTGCTCCTTGAAAGGTCTGAATGAACCACATAAAGACTTCACAGAACTGCGCCTTTGCGCCTGTGTCTGATATAATGGTTGGCACCGCATCTGGCTCTGCTAGAGGATCCACCGGTATCCCATGGACCACCATCTCTAGAGTATACTCGTTTCCACTCTCCTAGAGAAAAACACGTGAATGTCTTGGTGGCATGACACTACAAGGTCAAACGCACACCTTAGACCAAGATTATCATAGTCTGAAAATGAAGGAACCAAAAGGAGAACAGGAGGAAGAAGGCATTTAAAATTGCACAACAAGACTACACGGCATGTATACTGACTACATGGCATGTACCTGACTTCTCTTCCCCTGCCCGGGTCCTTCTACACAGCCAAGCCACACGACTCCCATTAAACAAAACTACACGGCATGTATATAATCTACACGGAGTGTATGGGGTAATTTTCCAACTGACCGTGTCATTTGTGACACGGCCGACTACTCATCTTGATACTACACGGCATGTTACACCCGCACACAGCGTGTGCACTACTCCGTCTTCCCAGCCACACGGCTAAGTCCACACGGTCTGTCACTGGTCGAGACAACACGGTGTGTCCCATAGGTACACGGCGTGTACTAGACGAGCTTCGCCGACCCGTGTTGTTAGTTACACGGGCAGATAAACGACTCCAACTACACAGCATGTTCAATATACACACGGCGTGTACATGGAAGGATTACACCGACCCATGTTGTTAGTTACATGGACAGATCCTAGGTCAGACTACACGGCGTGTTCCACAGTGGACACGGTGTGTATATATTAAGGTCTCCCTCGTCCGTTTTGTTAGTTACACGGGTGGACTCCGGGTCAACACTACACGGCGTGTACTTACGATACACGGCATGTTCGCCCCAAGAAATTCCCTTCCCCGTTTCCCTTCCCACATGGTCTATGACACGGAAAGAGACTACACGGCGTGTACTTAGACTACACGGAGTGTACTCCAAAAATTTTCTTTTATTCCCGAACAGAAGAACATACACGGCGTGTTTAGGGTACTACACGGCGTGTATATTGGGTATCCAAACATTATGCCTTAGAAACATCTTCAGAACCCAGAAAATACCGAAAAACAACACCTAAGTGCCAAATTCTGATCCTTGAGGGCCCATACTCCCCACGAATCAATGTTTGGAATCTTATATGTGTTATAACCGGATAAACATCCAATGATCCACCAAATTTCGGTAAATGAGGACCCATAATCCCCAAAAACCAAAGTTTGGCATCCATTCTATAAATAGGCTCACACATAAAAGCCCAATCAAAAAACAAGTATCTATCCAAGAAGCTATCACAACAGTATGGTTTTTCTAGCACAACATCTATCACAACAACATGCAATTTATAATGCACCTACATGGCATGAAACTATGCATGGCATGTGATTTCTTGCATGTGCCTAAATGATGCATGAGATGGCATACCCTCATCTCATCAGGTTTCAACTAAATAGAACCCATGAATAAAATATAAACAGCACAATACAAGTGTGTCACCCTTCTTTGAAAATCAATTCAACTGTAAAATTTCAAAATCAGTAAAATTGACACACGAGGTAAATTGGATTTTCCTTGTACACGGGTTAGCTACGCTCGGGCACAGCTTATTACCAACTACCGTTCTTGTCCTATCCCTGACTAAAGCTCCAAATAGTAAGTCAAAGAAAAGAACCTTCCTCTGATACCGCTTTGTAACGTCTTGGTTCCAGGGGCCACTCAACGGGTGCCCTAAACTCGGTTTGCCACATGACCTGAAGCGCATTTCCCCAAAAGCCAGAGGCTGCCGACTAGCAGCGAGGGCCCAGGTCTGATAGTGGAAAAACTATGCCCTCATTTGTCAATGTTTAGCGCAGCGGCAGAAAATAAAAAGCATACGACAATAGCAGAAGTAATAAACCATGCACATTTAAAATAACCAACTATAGTAAAATATAACCAACAGTTATATAGAAAATAAAGCAACATGTCTCAAGTTCTAGGAAAACAGCCAAAACATGTTACACTACAATACAGTACAGTAAAAATACAGAGTACAGAAAAACAAAACAAAACATCTGGTAGCATCGCAAGTCAAGCTCAGTCCCATGCTCCCCTACTTCCCAGCAATAATCAAGTACATGTATAGGGACCCTTTCCCTTATCTACACCTGCAGAAAGGTAATTTTTTTGGGCAGAAGACATGACCCAAACTGAGTGTGAGAAATAATCCCTAGTAGGCACCCACCAAAGGCCCGTGTCCAACAGTGTGAGAACATGCAACAATAGTGTGCAGTAGTAAAATGCAATAAACTAAGTTGTACTCAAAAGTAACTAACTTTACCAGTTATATTTCCATTTTATTGTTCGATTTAAGATATCACCACAGTGAATATTCTAAGTAAATAGCTAGAGTCCTCAGACACATAAACCATTACCCTCTGGTAAAAAGAATCCTAACATAGGAATATGCCCACAAGTATATCGAATATTTCCCACATGCGTACAAAGTGTCTCCCACAGGCACAGAATCAACAGATCACAGGCACGGAAGAAGTTGCCCACAGGCTAATCACAACACTGACCTCAGGATAAAAAAGTAACCGGGCCATTCCCAACATGTAACAAGCAATAAAAATTCAATACAAATTAAATTTATCTCAAGGAAATTCTACAATCATAATTATAAAGGCATACCCTCGGGTATCCTGGCCAAACAGCTAAACAGAGGAACGCACCCTCGGGGTGGTCCTGGATCCAATCAGCGATCCCAAACAATAGTTTATTATCACATTTAAATTACCTATACAATTCTAGGTATTTAATTCAACAAGGACTTAGTTATAAGACACCACATTCATGGGCACGTATCTCAATGGTACACAAAATGCACAACAGTTGGAATTTAAACACCAAGCCACCTACCTTAAATACCCAAGAATGGTATACCCGAACGATGCCTTCTAAAACATCCAAGAACGTCGTATATCTGAGGTAAAAGAATTACCATTCAACCTCAAATAACTTCCATTAGAGGAATAATTAGCAAGAACAATGCAAGGAGATGGGAGGGCTTACCCGTGTGGTTCCAACGTGATCGACGGAAGCGGAAACGGATTCCCGATGCTCAGTCTGGAGATCCACGAAGGTTTGTCCGTCGTCTCCCGAGATCCCGTCCGGTTCTAAGCCAATACTATGAACAGGGTTGGCTACTGCCCATTTTAAGAGAAAAAAACAAATTACACGGTGTGTACTTTTGACTACACGGCGTGTACTCCCCTCATTTAACTGTTCCTCTGGCGGCACCGCCAAACTGTTCATCCATCGACATGAGTACACGATGTGTATTTCCGACTACACGGCATGTATTGTCGCCCAGCTGGTGGCTGCTCCCACCACATTACGATTCACCTGTCGACTAACAACACGACGTGTAAATACAAATTACACGGCATGTAGTCAGTTTTTACACCTTTCATCGTCGACATGGCTACACGCCCTGTGTACTCATTTCACACAGCCAAAAGTACATGGCGTGTGGAAAAGTACACGGTTTGTAGTCCCAAAATTTAGGATTTTTCCCCATTTTCCTTATTTTCTCAAAAACACTTAAGGAAAGAAAAAAAGAAGAAGCTCGTACCTAAAAAATAAAAACCGGGTTGTTACATAGAGATGCTTTCATCTTTTAATTCTAACATCCCAACATCTTGTTGAAAGTAAATCCATATCCTGAGTTCATCACAGAGACTACAAGGACAACTCTCTTCCTTCAATTTAACATCCTCCTTTGGTGATTGTTCTATGATAGTACTATGTTCTCTAATATGTTATTCTATATAATCACTTACAAACCTATCATATATTTCATTCACCTTTTTTGAGAAGTGATCAAGGATGACGAAGTCCCAAAGTTTGTTTTTCCATGTTATTAACCTTGTCCCTATTTTGATGATTATAATTCTCACAGACTTTCACTAGACCCGAGTTTAGAGTAATGTGTCCCTGGTTTACTTAAATATTAAGTACGTTTATTTTTTATGATAGACTCATATATTCATGTTCCCTTATATTCTAACCTAGTCTTCATTGGATTAATAATAAAGGCTTAATCCTTTCGGTGTAAAACATTATTCATTAATGATAATGGGAAATTCCTATATAAAATAATTCCCTTTTTCTATTTACCTTTGATTGATCATATATACTCATCCATAGTTTTATCCATTTATTATGTAGATAAATCCTAGGGGTAGTCCCACTCATCTATATTGGTTTCAATGATACCTTCCAAGCCCTTGACCAAGGAGGTGTCTGGGACAACCTCTTGCGATAGGGCCTCTAATATGATTGTTTTGTTTTATTATCTTCCATACAAAGTATTTAAAGGCGATTTTTTATTCCAAGACCTTATTTTTTCCAACTACCTCCATCTCCATTGTTATCAAGGATATATCATATACAATAAAAATAATTCTATAAAGGAATACCTAGACTTATTTCTAAATTTTCATATCCCTACCTTGTCTCGGCATGCTTCTACTAAGAGCCAGAGTCAACTGGATCCTATAATGATATTTACCCTCCTATTGCCAATGATTGAACCTAGACAAGGGTATCCTCATCTGGGAATATTTTAATATATGAAGTCCTAAAACTAGAATATATCTAAGTATCTTTTTCCCCTTCAACAATCATATCTGCTTCCCCCTCATGCCTGTATCGAATGAACTCTCCTATTATGACTCATATGGGCTCACTACTCTCCATTTTATTAAAATTTGTTCAATCAAATATTTTTTAGTACATCTCCATTTGAACCAATTTCTTATATTGATTGATTTTCCACCATTTTCCATATGATCAATCCATCCTTGTTTGTATTCTCCATACAAAACCTAGGATGTAAGAATATTATATAAAATATCAAACCAAACACCACAAAATCATTATCTCTACTTTCCAAAACCACCTCTTCATTTTCATTACTCATAAAAATCTACAACACATTCCACTATCATCCACATCAAATGACCACTATAATTACACTATGTTATTAATCCATCCTCCATCGCAACATCATCGCTTCTTCAGAAATGTCAAAAAACCATTGAAAAAATTTCCAAATATAATAAGGGTAATCATCTATAAATCAAATAAACTATGAAATAGATTATATATTAAAAAAATAACGATAACTAAGAAGAATATTTTTCATAGATAGAAAACTATATCTATCAAATCAAAACATTATTCACTTAATTACAAACAATTAATATTTTAATATAAAAATATAAATTTATCGGTAATATTTTTTATATCTATTACAATATGTATGTAATTATCAATTTATAGACACAAATTTTTTTTCAATAAATATAAAAATATTAGATAAAAAATATCACTAATCAATTTAATAAAAAATATTTGTTTAATATCCTAAAAACAAAATAGCATATACAAAACACATCGCCCCTTTTAATTAATCCATTATATTTAATTATCTTACTTAGCTAATTATATATCTTTACCAACTGAAAATAAAATCATAATGGTTTCAAATTTATACACACTAATATAATACATTTTTTGGATCCCCTACCTTAAATTAATATTCAATGATCATTACATAATAATGACCTGAACAATGATAAACACATTAACAAGAATTCTATAGAGAACCGCAAAACCATTGAAAATTATCCAATCAATAATACATTGATCGAGAACCGTAAGATTAAACCATATCCCCTACCATTTCATTATGAAAATTAATAACCAAGAATAAATGAAAAATGTGCAATAAAATAAATAAATATATGGGTAAATCGTACCTTGTATCAAAAGGAATTGGATCACAAGAACTAAAATCCTTAGACCCATTAGTAAAAGACCAATTATAACCATGGGAGACTCAAAATAATATTATACTTCAAGGAGGAAAATTGAAATAGATTGAATTTGAGTGGAACCTCCAATTTATAATTACAATATTAGATCCTAGAATTGTGGCATGGTTATAGGTGTAATAAAACAACACTTGTTAGATCCAATGATTACAGTGATATATTTTCAAAATTCAAGGGGTAAAAACTATTAACAATCAATAAAAACAAGGAATATCATTACATAATGAAGTTTATTATTCTACAATGATATAACCCTATCTTTCCTAATAAAATCCCAATCAATTTCCATCAAACTTGATAAAACTAATATAACCACCACGATATAACTCCAATCACTATGGTGTAATGATATAAAAAATGGTGAAACCATAACATCCCATATCTAGGACTCCTATGGTGAGAAAACCCCCATTACATAACAAAAAACCCTAAAATATAATCCAAAAACCATGAAGCAATAGTCCCCTATGTATGATTAACCTATAAACACTACAAGACACTCAACACTACAAAAAAACACACCATTATGTAGCTATATCCCCATACATTAAGATAACAATAACATAAACTCACAGATAAATCCTTATGTCACAATATAATATTTACACTATAACCTCACTCCCTATAATAAAATACAATAGACACTACCATAATCTGCCCATATTATAATAAAATATGATTTATTCCATTATATAAATAATTATTTATGTGATAAAATTGTGTTTTAAATAAGGTTTTAGGATTTATTCCGATGAAATATGATATGGTGTCATCCTATGCCACATTTCAATTAAATATCAATGAGGAAAATAACATAATTCATTATTTAAATTTAGAATTGATAATATTTTAATTGAACACTTCAAGTCATTATCTGTATGGAAATGAGTGTGATATATATATATATATATATTAATAAAACTATAATGTGAATTTTCACATAGAAAGAAAAAAAAATGCACTAAAAATATTTTTAGAGTTAATAAAGGATTATTACAGCCCAACACATTACCATGCTTGGAAGGATGTTATTGTGGTTAATGTATTTTGAAAAAAAGGATCATGAAAATTTATCTATGATAAGGATTTAGATTGTAGCAATCATCAATGATATGTAAATAATGGTCATGGAAATAAAAAGGGAAGGGATGAATTAATACCTTTTCCAAATGTTTTCTCAACTAAATATTCATATAAAGATAAATTATGCATAAAAGGATGGTATAAAGATATAAAATAAGTCAATAAATATTATATAATTCACTTATGATAAATAAAGAATGATTTTATTTGGAAGAGAACTATATTTCCTACCCATGTTTGAATTAAAGAAGACGTTTTTAGATGTTATTCATAGATCATATTTCTATATCTAATAAATAATTATGATGGTTTATAGAGGTATATAAGATCACTTGTAGTTGGAGAACATAAATACAGAAATAATAAAGTATATATCATGATTCTTAGTCTAACAATAAGTGAAGGATAGAAAATATAATTTTAAGGGGATGATGCAACTATTACCCATACGCCCATGGAAATGGGAAAACATCACAACATATTTAATCATAGGTCCTCATGAGACCTCTAAAAGAAAAAATGTCAATTGGGTTATTTCTTATCAACTTATAATGTTATCTAACTAATGGTTATTCATAAATATTTCTCAATTTATAAAATTTAAATAATTTTTAGAAATTAAGAGGTTTGGGTATATGGTGTACTATTTTTAATTATATCTAGTAGATATCAAAGGTTTACCTAACATTTTTAGAGAAACCTTAAACAATTGTTGAATAATACACTAAACTTTAGAACTAATTATCATTCTTAAATGGGTGGTTTATTTGGATGGACAATTAAAACCATAATATATTTACATATATCTTCCTTCATATATTTTAAATAATATTAGGATCAATATCTTTAACTAACCTAGTTCTCACATAACAACGGTTTACACATGAGTATTCAAATTTCACAAAATAATGGTTTATATGGGAAGAGTTTGAGAACTATAATGATCTTGGATGAATTTAAAGTGTGAAAATATTTGGGACTAGATGTTTCTTATAGAATTATAGAGAAGATCCAAACCATCCAATAATATATTAAATAAATAAAAAAGATAATAAAAGATTTATAATGATAATAATTTACATTATATATTGTTTGATGTTGGAGGAAAAATTATTATGTAAAATATCACCATATAATATGTT
The DNA here is from genome assembly GCA_963277665.1 of Viscum album. NCBI lineage: Eukaryota > Viridiplantae > Streptophyta > Magnoliopsida > Santalales > Viscaceae > Viscum > Viscum album. The sequence continues at coordinate 660,164,654 of OY728138.1, forward strand.
ATGCGATTTAGGAAGAAGGGAAACTTAATTCCATGATACACCAGCCAGTTGAAGATTCTTGATTTTGTGATAATTAAAAATTACAAACAAGTTCTTCCATAGAGTATCTCTCATGTATTTAAAATGATGCTTGTATCACTTTTGGAAAATTATATATCATATCTATCACACATAATGAACCCATAATATTCAAAATTATACCATGATCTCTCTTAAAAAAATTACCTAGGAAGATATTTTATCATAGAGATAATATAATAAAAAACAATACCAACCATTTGGTTAAGGTATCTAAAAAATAAATAATATGATAAAAACATGTGGGAGTATAAATATATATTTAAACAAATTTACCCTCATATTTTATCATATATGTAACTAGATTTTATGTGATTTTTTAATATGGAAAGAATTACACACCCTAGGTTTTAATATGAATTTAATTCTATATATTTTGTTATCAAATAAATTTTATCACATGCAATAAATATCTAAAAAAATACTTTTTTATTTGATAAGGAATAATATTTTAACAATATTAAGTGAATTATATATGGATAAATTTATAAAATATACAAGTGGATAATAAATATAAGGAAAATAAAGACTGTAATCATGAAAACTTTTACTCATGATCACCTATAAAAATAATACCATTTATAATAATTATAAAAAAATGAAAAATATTATAAAAATAGTAATATTTATGATTAAAATAATAGAAGAAATTATTTTTAAAAAGTGTGTATGGTTATATATAAGAATGGAAAAACGTAATCTGACTATTTTATATCCATTATGTATATATGGAAATTAGTGTAACACCCCCCAAAAAGTTATACTTAAAAATATAAACATTACTATCCATCTTAGTAATGTTCATGTTTCATTTATGGACCTAACCTAGTAAAAACTCTATATTTAAGCATGGTTATCCTAGAGTAGTTTCAGTAAGGTTTAACTCCTAGAAAGTTTCGTAGGGTGTGTGTGAGTAGGAGAAAAGCATAGTGATACAACATGTGTAGTCTTATGGGGATAGTCATTTGTTTAGTAAGTGACCTCTATGTGTAAATTGAGGCTTTAAAGGATAAATGTTACCTCCCATGTCAATATGGTGCATCATTTTTTAGGAGATTACCTAGTTAGAACTCCACAGTAAACCATTCTTGGTCTAGAGTAGTGTCAGGATGGGAAACCTCCATAAAAATCTCAGGGTGTCTGTGAGTGATGAAAAAACACACTGAAATATCATGTGATAGCTTGTGGGGATAGTAATTAGTTGGAAAAGTGAGTCTAGTAGGTAATATAATGTGGTGTGCTGGGATGGAAACTATGGTATTCTAGGAAACCCATGGGATTAAATGACCATATTTATAACCCTAAGAGGTTGGGTTATGGAAATTTGGTATAAAAATTGATGAGGAGTATGTAATGGTTATTATAACTATAATGTAATATTTATTTATAAGTAAATAATGTGTTATAAAAATATATTTTACTTAAATATCCATGAAATAATTAAGTAATTTCAAAAAAATAGAATAATTTAGTATTAATGAATAATTTTTATTTTATATAATTAGAATTTTTTTAAATCAAAATTAACATTTTTATATTTATAATTTAGTAAAATTAATACAGTATTTTAAACTAGGATGTTAAACTTATGTAATAGCGTAAAAAATTTATTTTTTTGTAAATTTTTATTTTTATTTTTTGAAAATAGTTGAATGAGGTTAAAAATGGTAAAAGAGGATAATTATGAGATTACATGAATTTTAAATAAATTAATTAATATTTATATAATCTAAAATTCAATTTTATTTTGGATAGTCAATTTAACAATTCAGACAATATTTTCTCATATTTCACTTATAACCTACATGTGATTCTAAGTTCCCCTTTCACGAACCAAGAGTTTTCAAGGAGATGTCCCTCAATTTCATATTTAAAGGGGGGCTCTGTCTACCCACTCCAAACTGGACTTAAAATTTATCTTTCATCTCTTATTCTAAATAAATTATTTCCCCTAGAATAATTCCACATGTTTTGGATCCCATTATATAGAAAATATATCATAATAGATTCAATATAATTAAGGCTACTAAATGATGATTTAATATCTTCAATGTAGGACATGTAATTATTTATTTTATATTCTAATTAAATGTTTTATTAATTAATATAAATACCTATAATAAAAAAATAAGACCAATATTCTTCTTTCATAATGTTATAATAATTAAATTTTTATAGTATGAAAACAATCATTATTTTATAGAATATTCATTATTTGGTCAGTTCAACCACCAACATGAATGATGATATATAATTTTCTTAATTATAATCATAGAGATTTAACAAGAAATAAACTCTAAATATTTATAATACATATTTTTATTTTTATTTTTTTATATTTATATAATTTGAACTCCTAAATAAATGTTCATTCTTAATTATATATCCCCCCATGAATTTATACTCACGTTTTTTTGTTATAGACCCCCCTTCCAAAAGGTTGGTGGGTATTAATATGAGCAAACAATGCATTAAATTCTATATTGAGGTTGAGATTATGGGAAGTTTGATCATCCCATGAATGGTTATATGTATTATATTGGAACTATATTATAGATTTAAGATGAATTTGGAAAATTATTCCTAATAAAAACACTGGTTACCCATATCATGAAAGTGGTATTTTGATACCATACATCAACATGAATATCTATATTTATCAATGGAACTGTGTTTATATGCATGAGGGGTTCTCAACATTTCAACTAATTGTTTGATTAAAATTTATTTTAATTATACAAAACTAGTAATTATAAAATTTAGCACCATACAAGGAGGAAATCAATGTTTTTTAGTCAATATAATGCCCATGATAGGGGCCTCATATGTATCTCAAGAATAGTAATCAAAACAACATAGTTTTTCTCCTTTCAACATGACAAGAAATAACTTTTAATTTTTCTTAACAAGGACTATTGTATTAATTTTTAAGTTCATAAATCTATTACCACTAACTAAATTATATGGTTTTTAAACAAGGACCATGGAATCTTATAGATTATGTTCATATAAGGAATAAAAATTAAATTCATTTGTAAGTTGTTCAGAATGTCCTACTATGTGAATAAGACCTAGAAATAGTTTGTGTGGGACTTACCCATGATTGAACATTTATTATTCATCCCTTTAGATGGTAATGAAGCCAGATAGGATGTGTTTAAAGGTTAAAACAAGAAGTATTCATACGGTATTTTTAGCTCATTTACTATAGATATAGATCATATAGTCAATGAAAACATGGTTTGGGCTTACATCTAGTACGAGGCCCATTTAGATTTTACACTATTTTTTGGTAACAAGATAAGGAAGGTTGACTAGACTCTTTTGTGGTGTGGTGTAATAACCCATAGACATGGTCATTGATTTACATTACTTATAGAAAATATTTCATTACAACACATTCTCAATATTTTTTAGGTTTATATTTTTAAATGTATTAATAAAAAACATTAACTAAAAAAACTCATGTTTTTTCAACTAATAGACATTTTTGACACTATATAAACAAAAAATTAATCCATAAAAATTCATTAATATCTCCTATTAATTATTCCCATAATATATTATTATATTCACATATCACGTATTAATTTTAATTATATCTTGGGGAAATAGAATCATAAGAAATGGGGAACTCATATGCTCAGTTAGGGTAAACATCATCAATAACAATATAAGTTCATAAGTGATAATAAGATGAGTATATGGATAAAATCAAGATACATAATAAAATCATACCCAGAGAATCATAGGTAATAAATAATGTCATAAATATTAACATAAAATAGTGATTAAATCAAACATGTGAGTTAGTAAACATGGTATATGAGGGAATAAAAAAGACCTGAGAATAAGCATTAAACTGTGAAACATCTTTCAAATATATAACATGCATTATTATACAGAACAAAACTTTCATGATCCATATTATAAATTCCCATGATTACGAGTACCTAAAACATACTCATGAATATCTATCTCATGAGATATAAACTCTTAACTAATTAATTGGGTGTAGATATAGTACCCCAACCATATTCATCTATATTTATGAGTTCCACTTGAATGTAATTCATGTATCATATCACAACGAAACATGTAATTAAAATGTTTTTAGTGTGCTTTTTAATGAAAATCATTCATATTTATAATATAAAGAACCCATATAAATAAAATGGTTTTCACTTAAACACATAATAATGAACCCATGAAAATAAAATCATGTTCATTCTATTTTCAAATTATATCAAATAAATAATTCATTAATAATCATAATATGATAAAACCATGAAAAGTAAATGGGTATATAATGACATTCAGTAAATTAATAGGAAAATACCCTTTAGTTGAGATAATAAAGTATAACTTATTTACACAATATAGATATAGGATATATTGATTGGAAAATAATCCCCCCACCCCCCAATCATTTGACGTAATACATCTTGGTGAACATGCTTTAATCAAAGAAATCTTGAATAAGGTATTCACTAAGGAATTGAATTGAAAGAAAAATTATAGTTATACAAAAAAAATGATTTGGAAAGACAAAGGCAGTGATTGATCATTTCTCCATAAGAAAAATAAATTATACTGGCCATACAAACAAATAATGTGGATGGTTACATTTTAAAAACAACCTCAATGAAGAATAATATATATCCATAAATAAAAAATTATATTGAAAATAATTTTAAGGGGTATTAGAAAAAAAATAAATTTGAAAATAATAAATACCTTTTCTATTTTGAAATAATTATAAATGAGATATTTTTTAAATCTAGGATAATAATAATTTTATTTTAAAAATCATTAAAAAATAGAGAGAAAGTTTCTAATAAATTGATCAAGGCATCAAGAAATTATGTTTCCATGGAAAACAACAAAAAATATAATTTTGAAAATATTCATAGAATAATGAAGTTATAGGTTATTTATAGAATTTATTTTCAAAAAGGTGAAGTGAAAAATTTGGAAACTATATACCTTTGAAAAATAAAATCTATTAAATGATTACATGGAAAATCATAAATATGATCAAAAGAAAAGTGGGTTTGAAAATATTTTGTGAAATAACATTGTTTGAATAACCACATCATAAAAAGAATATTAAAATTTTCCTTTTTAAAATGGTATAAAAAAATTATTCTAATCATAAGATATAATCCATATTTTCATTTCAAAAAAGAGAGGAGAACATTTATGGGAATGAAAATAAGGACTTGAAATAATTATCTAATTATAAGATTGAGGTTTCTTATTGATAATGATATAATTTTTTGTTAAAGAATAATCAAGGAGGAAAATTTGAATAAAAATAGATATTATACCTAGAAATATAAAATATAACATCATATAAAACATTATATCAAATAATAATGATAAAATTTAAGTTCTAAGATCAAAGGAATCCATATAACTCAAAGGAATAAATTTTTGTTTCCAAATTCACTTACAAAAAATAGAGTTCATGAAGTAAGAAACATTCGATAAAGGGAAATATTTAGTAAAAATTAAAATTCCTAGAATTAAATAGAATATAACACATAATACAATCATAGATCTTAATTTAACCACTTATATGAAATATTTTAATGAATAACAATTATAACTCAATAAATGTATATTGATTTGACAAAAACTCTTACAACATGAGGATAATTGAAATCCAAACTCATTAAAGTGTGGGAGAACAAAATTAATTTTTAATTACCATTAATAAAGGGTATTCAATGATATATCATCTAAATCAGGTAGTAAATTCCCTATATAAAATAATATAGGTAGATAATGAAAAATAATTCTGAAAGCAAGGAATTTGAGAGGAAAACCCTTACCTTGCATTCAATCTTACTCAGATTTTTCCTAAAGTCTATTATAATGAACATAAATATCTTAATAAATTATCTTATAACATTTATATAATCATTATAAACCTTTTATAGTTTTTTATAATGATATATTACAAATATAGAGGCTTATTATACATTATTTTCATTATCAGGTGTTTGAAATTTCGGTTTCTTGTTTCATATAAACTTCTCGAAGACCAAATTGATTCTCACTAACTGGTTTAATGTTATAAATTTTTATATAATTGAACATAAAATAATTATTATTTTAAAATTATTAATTAGTTCACATTTTCAATATATAAAATACATAAATATGGATTATGAAAATGAAAAACACAATGAAATAGTTTTCAGCATGTTTAACATTTGAAAGGTGATATATTAATAAAAATTAAAAATATTAAAAAAACTTTAAAAAAACATTAAAACATAAATGCATAATTATTATATTATATTATAATTATATTATATACTATGATCATTTATGACATTATCATTACAATATCATTTACGTAGGTAGTTAAATTGACCCAAAGGGTAACATGCTATAAGTATTTAAGGAGTAAGGGAATGTATTTAGATAATGATAATATTAAATATTAAGAATCATAAAAATGAAATTATTATCATATATCCTAAATAAATCCATTCTTATAACCATACTGAATGGGAATTAATGATGAATTAAATTCATTATTTATGGAGGTGGTACTTCACACATATGTACAGTTAACAATATTATTTCTCAAAAAATGGATTAAAAGATGGTATATAGTAAATTATAATTTCAGAATTTTATTTCTTACATAAGAAATTATTTATTTATAAAATCCATCCTTGAGAGGCAATGATGAAAAACAAACAAATTTGCTTCATGGAGGTGGTATTCTGCACCTATGGATGATCAATATTTTAGTTCTTCTTAGTGGTTGAAATAGAATGGATAATTTCTTAAAATTAATATAAATAAATTTAAATATAAATATGATAAATATTTAATTATATCGATAAGTTTATATAAGGTTGTGGTAGAAATAATTATTAAGTAAACACTAAGAATAAGTGGATACTCAAGTTAGGTACTTTGATTTTCTATAGAAATTGTATTTTTAAATGAATAAATTATGCTAAATAATAGATAATTGGATTTTGGAGGTGGGAGAGGGTTTTGGGAAGCGAATTTTGGAATAGTTTAAATAATAATTTCAAAGTTAATGTTAGTGTTGAAGTCGTGAAAGTGTTATATTTTTATAAGTGAATAAAAGGGTAGTTTTTGAAGTAACCATTACATTTTCAATAATGAAAGGTTAATATTTAATGGTAAATTAATTAAAAATAAAAAATTGGATGGGAAGGGTGTGTGGTTCTATATTCTCCTCATACAATAATTTTGGAGACAACCTAGTATGTTTTAGTCTCTTTATTTTAGCATTTTATCTTTTAGCATACAATATTTTAACTTGGAAATTTGTTTTTAATCTTAGTAATTAACATTAATGAAAAAATAGGATTGTAACTTTTACCAAATTTTAACCGTGTGATTTAGAATTTTCAAGTCATTTTACCAAATAGAATTTTCAAGGGCCTAAAATGTTAATTTAAAAAAACGCACATAACACGTAAAAATAGGTTTTCTGGGAAAAGTGTGTTGTAATGTTATAAAATTTTTGTACAAGATGTATTTTTATAGTTAATTTGTTGTATGCAATAAATTGATTCATTATTAAATAAATAAAAGTATGGTTTCTTTTAAATAAATCCAAAACCAAATTTTATAACAGTCTTGGATTTTTCATATGAGTTACAAGTTAATTTTAGCATTTATTAATATTTTTTGAACTATGAATTTATTGTTCTATGTTATAGAGATATTTGGGTTGGTTTTGGGGATTTTATGAGGCCTTTTTAAAGGTACATGACTTGATAATGGTTTTCCTAAATCATTCTGATTATCTAGAAAATCGTGTAACATGAATAAAAAGGATAATAGTGGAGTAACATTAGATATAATTGCATGAACTTCCCCAAAAACCATGTGTATTGGTACAGAGGAGAAAATATTGATTGGAACAAGATTTACCAAACCATTTGTCCTTCTATGAGAGGTAGTAGACTTTCATGGTTCATGCACAGTTTGTCTAACTATGTAATAAAAATATGTTTTTGAGAATTAATAACCCAAAAATAATTCTTTAATGGTCACAACTCACTCCATTTAACTGATTATTCCTCCTAAATTAGTTAATCTCAAACATATAGACTCCATTAGATCTCCTTACAAATTTCATTCCCTTAGAATCTTGATTCTAGTGGATACAATCTTGTTGGTGATTAGTGAATTATGGTATGTGATCTATGAACCTATATTCTTTAGTCTTCTTCTAGATCTAATCTTATTCCCTTAATATGAATCATATATCTAGTATGTAATGGAAAAAATATAGGCATATAGATATTATATAATGATAAATTATTGTATTTTTGATAGACCAGTAATGGAACTAGTACATTTCTGGTCTTTCTTTGATCAATCCCAAAGTTAGCAACATTGGAAGATCCCAAGAGGTATGTTGTTGTAGATACAATCTATTAGACTTAGAATATTCATGAATCAAATTATGTAACCTTGGATATGATTTAATTAGGACCATTTCTAGAGGTCTTTAGTATGAATGATTGATTTGGTTTGTTCATGGATGTGACTTGTGTATCGTCTCTCAAAGGGTTTTATATATTGTCATCAATGAGATAAAAGTAGTAATTTCATACCATATTGGTCCTTGATAATGATTTAGTTTCCATGTTATGTATTATGTGTATTCATATACATAGGTTCATTTTTAAACATGAGATATTATCCCATGTGTAGACATATCATAGAGAAACATTGTGTGATATGGTATGCATGTGTGTATGTGTATAACCCATGAGTCACACAATATTTATAATATGACTCTGGATATATGTGATTGATATGAAGAAACTATTTACTTGTGATGTTTTTATTATATTCTATATATTTTAATTTTATACACGGTACCAAATTGTAATGTAGACCCGTCATGGATTAGTAGCCCAAGAGGGGAAGCGTGTTCTAACAATGCATATGACATGCTGACAGGACCAAGTTAGAAGAAGGGAAATGATGTCCACATGTGTCTTGACTTTGGGGAATGATGTTATTACATGGACCAACTAGAGAGTTAGTATCATAGATAGGTAATTAATATTTATGTGGCTTAAGATATGGCATTGTTATCAAATAAGGGGTATGATAGCCTAGTGTGGCTTGACATATGGCATTGTATCAATACCTCTACTAGGAAACCCTGTGGTTGGATCCTCCAATTATGAAATTTCCAAAATAATTCATATATTATTCGTATAATATATCTAAATTTCATACATTCAGGGGATTATGGTGTCTTGTTTTAGTGTATTGATTCTTGATATGGTATTGGTTTCTTAAATGTATCCATTTATCATATTATCATGGAATACACATATATATTCGTGTGCGTGTATGTTAAAGAACCATCAGGGTTGTCCTAATGGGGTATACTAACACCCTACATGGGAATCTATATGCATGTACATATTTTATGACCTAGTATCCAATAATGGGAAAGGGCCCTATGATAGGGAGTAGATGAGACAGAGGAATGGAGTTGGAGATGATTTTGTGATATACTTTATAAAATTAATGTTGTATTTATTAACATTTCCATTTCTTGATACTTGTCTTAACCCATGAAATTGGGGATCCATATATTTATCCATTTATTACTTATAATTCCATATGATTTATCATTTTTTGGTTACCTTCTATTGTGATTTTTTTAGTTACTAACAATGGCTATGATTAATGAGGGTATAATTTACCCATGTTGCATTAGACCCCCATTGTTATTCAAAAATCTCTTGAATTTTGGTAGTAAATCATTATAACATGTTTAATATCCACTCATATCATTTTTTGGGAAATAAAATTTTAGGCGTGACAAATTTCACTATCAAAACAATTAATTACCAGAAAAATTGAAAATAATTTAAGTTAATGTAACATTTTAATTTAGTTCAATAAATAATGGAAATATGTTTTCTAAGTTCAAATAATAATTTATGTTTCATAATTATATTCCATAAAACATATTTTATTGTGTAAAATATTTTCTAATCTTTTAGGATATGCTTACATGATTTTAAAATAATAAAAATTATAATTTTCACCAATACCATATTTTTTAAAAAAATCAACCTTTATAGAAAAAATTCAAAATATCATACTATGAAAATTTTGATGTGAGGAACCTAATTATTAATTTTATTTTTTCAAATTTAAATTCTAAAATTTATTAATTTAGATTTTAAAATAAAATAAAAAATATAAGGAAAACTTCATTTATTGAAAAAATGGTGTTTTTAAACATTAAGTGTTCTTAATATTATTTTATATAAATTTTTAATATAAAAGATGTTAGTATATTAGTTCCAATATCATAAATTTTTAAAGTTTTTAATTTATTCTATTTGGATAAAATATACAATACTTAACAAATAATTTCTTTGAAAAAAATTATTACATTCATACTAAACACTCTTTAAAAATACCATTAAAATTTAAATATTAATATTATTAGATTTAATTTTACTTATCCATTAGTATTAAAATATTTCTTTATATTTTATTTATGCATAATATAATATTTTAATATTAATATTAATATATATACCTAAAATATATATATATATATATATTAATATAATATTCTCATTTTATTGTGGTTTATATTATTTAAAATCTATTACTTAACAATACACAACATCAGTATACCTATCAGAAAATATGACCAAAAACCAAATTCCCAATTTCTATATATACAATGACCATTTTTTCAATGACCATGTTTATAATGACCATCATATTTTCTTCCTATATATATAGACTTACTAAATCATTTTTTTATTCTATTATCACTTTTTAAGGCTTAGTTATTATTTTCTATTCTTGATTTTAGATAATAATTTCACCTTTGATGGTTTTCTTCTTCATTATAGATTTTATTAACTATTTATGATCCTCTAGATCAAATATGATCAATGGGATTTCTTATTCATGAATATTTTATTTTTTTCTATCTACTTTCCCTAATTTATTTTTACACTTTTAATGGATGTATTTTATCAATGGTGAGTAATAATCTATAGTGTTAAATACTTATTAATATGTTCTTTTTTGTAATGTTCCACTTAGAAATAAATAAAGTGTTTTTAGATTAATTCATATCTTAAATGAATTATTTTTTAATAAATTTTCATTTCTGTAATTAAATATTAAAAAGTATAGTTTAGAATTATAAACTTATGGTTTATAAAAATAATATTCTTCCTAAAATCATGGGGTGTTACATTCTTCCCCTATAAATAAATTGATTCATTTGAATTTCAATTAATCTTAATTAATTAGTGTAAATGAGGGAATTCTTAAAATATTCATCATTCAGAATATAACTTCTAATATGACATGTACCTTAATTTCGTATTCTATACCAAGTTACTTATCTTTCACCAACCAACATTGATCATTCATAAAATTGTGTCCCCATTATGTACATAACCTCATCATATTTTCTCCATAACATACTTCTTCTAAAACCGTTTGAATATATAATACATTAAACCAATGTGAGCTTATATATTCCTCCATAAATTAACTCTATTATAAACCTAAAATGTATTAATTAATTGTTTATAAGGTTACAAACTAGTAAATATATATCATAATCCCAAAAATTAAGTAAACATCACCAAAAAATATCATGTATTAATTTTTACTTAAATCGATAATCATTTTCAATACTATATAACTCACGTTTATAAAAATAAATCCACACTTTATTATTATACATCAATATTATATTAAGCCTATGATTTATCATGCCCCAATCATGTGTTATTAAATATTTATCATAAAAAATATAACCCTTTCATAAAATAACTTTTAAAGGTTTCATATTCCATTTAAAATATTTTTCAAAACCATTATAATCAAAATGAATAAGAAAAATAATAATATGTTTGACATAAACCTCATAACATTTAGAATATACTAGAATACCATCAATAAATATCACTCAATAATAAAAATATATATTTTTATCAAAGATTGATTTCTATTATGGTATCAACCAAACTATCTTATGTAATACTAGAAAACAAACATTCTCTTTCACAACAAGAATATACCAAGATTTTTAGAAATTTAATTATGCTCTCTTATTCAGTTATAAGAAAACGTGGTTTTTAGATATATAAATTATTCAACTTCATCCACATGACCCTATTTGAAAAAAAAATATTAAAACCAAAATGTTTATTATAATATCCAAAAGAATCAGAGAATATGAATATGAATGCACGATACTAATATGTCTACTCCAATGGAAACTTTATTTCAACTTATTATACTTTCATTTAAACTATATAATACTTATTTAATCCTATAAATCACTTGGTTCTACCTAGGTTACCTTTTATTGTTTTCTTTCATAATCCCAATAAATAATTAGGAAATAAATCATTCATAATTTTTTATAAAGAAATAGTGATTAACCAAATCATATCCAATGAGTATTTTAAAAATAGGTTTACATATAAGAGTATTTATTGAATACCATGTGAGGATTGAGTAAATGTATAAAATGTCATTTTCAAGGTTTTTACCCCAAAATACATTTATTCCAGATCCTGAATCCATGTATTGTATACAGAAAGGGATGTTATTTATAATATAACCACACAATAAGAACATTATTGAATCTTGGGTATATTTTCCAAATTATACATATCCCTTAGATTTATCCCTACGGTTTTCATTAAATATATCTTATCTAAATCCCTATAATATTATGTATTTCCTCAATAACTCTAGAAGGTTATATAAAACTGTGAAATTTGGTTAAACCTTAACTTATCAAACAATGTTGCCACTTCTAAATCCAAAATTATCCTCAACTAATCACATTAAAATATCAAAATTTATATAAACTCTGCTCTGATATCAATTGTGACAACTTTCAGATGTGAATTTATAACTCCATGGCATAAAGAAAATATTTCATTACAACACATTCTCAAGACCTTTGAGTTTTTGAGTTTTATAGAATTAGTACAACACATTATGTAACAAAACTTATGTCTATCTAAACTAATAAAAAATTTCCACTATAAAATAAATTCTTAATCCATAATAAGTATTAAATATATCCCACATATTTTTCTCATAAGATACCCTTCTAAAAACATCTTATGTATCGATTTTGTTCATTACATTGTAAAACAGAAACATAAAAAGGGATAATATTAGATTCTTATTAAGGATAAATATATTCGATATTAGTAAATGATTATAATTGAGGATAATATAATAATATGGGTATAACCTATATATATAATAAAATATTATCGAACAAATCTTAGTTCATAAATCATGGCACAATGTTTGTCATAAAATATGACATGAATCAAAAGACTGTTCCAAAAAAATGATCCAGAGAGCATAAAAATTTCATAAGAATATGTATAAAAATATGAAACATATTTCAAATATAGAACATACATTTGTATATTGAATATAAATTTTATAAGACACATAATTAGTAAAAATTAATATGAAAAAAATAAAACATACTCTTGAATTCCTATTTCATGAGATATAAATTCTTAACCAATACATTTTAGGGTGATATAAGACCCTACCAATCACCATACATACTTATGAGTTCAACTTTAATATCACTAATTTTTCAGATCATATATATCCTAGGAAATAAAATGTCTTATATAAAACATTATAATTAAAATCATTCGCTTTTATAGAATATTGAACCCATGGAACGAAAATGAGTTTTATTTCAACACATCATAATGAAACCATGGGAAAAAATGGGTTTCAAATTATTTTAAAATTGAATCACACAATAAATCCATCAATAATCATAATAATAAATCCAATGGAAAATAAGTAGTTATCCAAATACCATCAGAAAAAAATCTTGGGAAATACCATTTAATAAAGATAATAAAGCATATACTACATAAAGTGTAGAGGTAAAGGATATTCGGTTAAGAAAATAATTCTCCCCAAATAATTGAATGTATGAAATATAGGTTAAAATCCATGACTAAAACAAATAAAAAATATGGTATTCACAAAGGAAAGTAATTGGAAGAAAATTTACTTTTATAATCTAAAATCGATTAGGCAAGACAATAGTAGTGAGATATCATTTCTCTAAAAGAGAAGTAAATTACAAAATCCTCCTAAGAAAATAATGTGATTGGTTACATGAGAAAAAATCCTCACTCGTGCATAAAATATGTCAAGGGAAAATAACATAGATGAAAATAACTTTTTAAAAAACCCACATCGTAAAATGTGAATTAATTTTCCTTTTTTAAAATGGTTAGGGGAAATTATTAGAATCATAGAAAATTACACACATTCAATTTCCAAAAAACAGAGGAGAAAATTTGAGGTAAATAAAATTTGAAATTAAAAAAAGATCCAATTCATATATAAAGGTCTGTTATTGATTAATTTATACTTCTAGGTGTAAGAATAACCAAGTAAGAAGCTTTGAATCAAGTGACACTCTCCCTAGAAAGACAAAAGACATCATCATAGAAATAGAGAAATCAATTGATAAAGATAATATTGAAGGTAAAAGTTAAAATAATACCATATTACTCAAATAAATATATTTTAGATACCAAATTCACTTATTTAAAACAAATTTCATGAAGTAATAAAATTTTTAAAAATGGTTTTATAGTGTAAAAATATAAATCCCTAGATCTCAAGAGAAAATAGCACATAATACAAGCATATGTAAGAGTCTACCCACTTATATGAAATATTTTCTTGAATAAAAATTATAAAACAATGAATTTGAATTGAATAAATTATATTTAAAAGTTTATATAAGGTTATTATGTAAAAAATTTGGAAAGAAACAGTAAAGAATTTTGATACTCACGTCGAGGTGTTGAATTTTTTCTAGGAATTATACTTTGAAATAAAGGCCTTATAATAACAAAAAGTGACCAAATTATTTTTTAACTATAAAAGGGTTATAAGAGGATAAATTTTTAAAATTTTAAAGGATACATTTTACGGGAACTTGACTCCAGATGTGGTGGAAGTGTTAGGTTTTATAAGTGTAGATAAGGGTAGTTTTGGAAGTAACCATTACATTTTCAATAATGTTATGTAACTATTAAATTTTTAATCGCCCAAAAATAGAAAAAATTTGGATTGTAAGTGTTTTTTGATCTTTATTGTCCTCATCCACCCATTTTAGAGACAACCTAAAGTTATTTTAGGCCTTTTATTTTAAACTTTTTTTTCTTTTACCCTAATTTACCCTTACCTTGTAAATTAACTTTTAACCATATAAATTAATATTAATGAAAAAAATTAATATGAGAAATTTTAAATAATTTTAAACTTATGATTCATAATTTTTAAGTCATTTCACTAAAAAATCAGGTTTTGAAATGCTAATTTTAAAATAAATTCACATAACACGTAAGAGTAATTGTTTAAGGAAAAGTGAATTATTTAGTTTAATTGTTTTTAAAGATAGTATTATCCTAGATACTATTTTTTATTAAATATATTAGTTTATTATATAAATAAATAAACGGTTTTTGGCTTTCAAATAAATAAAAATTTTAATTTCACCATAAAAAAACTTAATTATAAGTAATGTCTGAAAACAATTTTTATTAAAGTAATATTTTAATTTAACTCTAAGTATGTTGACATTGGTTTTCTAAGTATAAATAATATTTTAAATATCATGATTTTATTATTAAATACACATTTTTTAATTTTAATGTTTTTTAATACTCACATATATCCTTACATAATGGAAAAATCATAAAAGTTATAGTGTTTCCAAAACCCGTATTTTCAACTAAAAATAAACATTTTTAGGAAAAACTCAAAAAAATATAATGAAGTAAATTTATATTTTAAAAATAAAAAATTATATTTTATAATATTTAAATTCTTAATTTTTTACGTTTACATTTAATAATAAAATACAATATATTAAAAAACTTCTTTTATTGAAAAAATGATGAGTTTTTTGAAAATTAAGTCTTTTTAATATTATTTCATCTCAACTTATAATTTAAAATATTTTAAAATATTAGTTAATATATAATAATATTTTTAAACTACTTTATTTAATCTATTAGGATAAAATGTACAATATCAAAAAAATAGTTCATTGAAAAAAATTATTACTTTCATATTAAATATGCTTTAACAAATACCATTAATATTTAATTATTTATATTATAAATTTTAATTTTACTAATCCATTGATATTAAAATATTTATTTTAATTATATGTATATATATCATGTAATTTTTTAATAACAATATTAATATTTATTCAAAAATAATATATATATATATATATAATATTGTTAAGTCGTATTTTCATTTCATTTTGAGTTATTTTATTTTAAATTTACTACTTAACAATATAAAACTTGATTATAACTATCATATATATAAAAACAACAATATTTGAAACAAATATATTTTTAAAGAACATATTTTAAAATACCATATTTATAATGACCATATTCGCAAAAAAAATATTATGTTTCTATATTTATAGACTTACTAAACGATGTGTTCATTCCACTCTCAATTATCAAGGAATATTTATTAATTAATATTATAAATGTTTCGTAATACATTATCCTTTCATGTTGATATTATTAATTATATGTTGTTTTAGAAATTTTTAATCCTTTAGTTTGAATATGATCAAGGGGATTTCCTAGTTTTGACGATTTTATTCATTTCTATACATTTTCCCCTATTAATTTATGCACTTTTGATGGATGTATTTTATCCATGAGAGATAATAATACATTGTTTGAAATAGATTATTATATGGAATTTTTTTAACATTTTACTTATGAATAAATAATTTTTTCTAATTTAATTCATATCTCATATAACTTATTTCCTAATAAATTTAAATTTCTTTAAAAAAATTCCCAAAAAAAATTTGAATTATAAACATATTGTTTATAAACATAACATGCTTAATAAAAACATAATGTGTTATATATAGTATAGTGTGAATGTTTTGGTACTTGAACAATATTAAAATCCCACTCATGTATTTATCTCATTTATTAGACACAAGGGAGGCCTATTCATGAATGATGCATTCACCTAGTGACAATATAAAATGTATATAGGAGATGAGCCATGAAAAACTAGATAAATATGGGTTCATAAGATCCTATCAAGCTAACACAAAAGTGTATAAAATTACCTTAGTATTATGTGGGTGGGGGTTAGTCATCTCAGAGTGATCCAGATGAGTGGGTTGGGTCAAGGGAGACACCAATGATTGCCTAAGGATAGGGGTTGTAACTACCTAGAAATTATATATTGAAATTTCCATTCTGAATATATATGTGTGTAATATTCGGTAATATAAATGAAAAAAATAATTTTCCATATATTTAATATTTAACATAATATTTTTATAAAATTACCTTTTGGATAACAATCAAACTTTTGGTATATTAATAATATATAAATTTCATGCTTTAAAATGCATTTTTAATAAAAAAATTATTTCATTTTAAGTAATTATATCTAAAACTATGTTTTATCACTCATATAAGTTGAATATAATAAAAGTAATTTTAATTTAAGAATAATAATATAATATTTATCTTAATATTTTTATTTTGGATTTTTCTAAAATACATGATTTTTAAGGTAAATAGGGAAAAGTAATGTTTTCACCCAAACTATATTTTTTTTGAAATTATCATAAAATAAGATTGAAATAGAAATTTGAAAAAACATCGTTGATATATTTAAAGAATATATTTTTTTGTTTTAAAATATTTATTCGAACATGGAAGGCATATTCTTATAATTTGGGAATTTAATTAATAATTAGTTATAATAAAATAACTATTTTGGCTTCTTCTTTAAATTAATTTTTTTTTGGGAAATTCTATTTTGGTTCTTCCTAAAACCCACAAAAAATAAATTTTTTAAAATACACCAATTAATTACATGAAAATAAAAATATTGATAATCTTATCCCATGCATAAATTTTTACGCTTAAGGCGAACTTAAGGAACCGTTTTTTTTCACATTATTTGAACTAATAATAAAATTAATATATATAATAATTAGAAATTATTTTTTATAAAATTATTTTTTATTTTAATTTAACATGATAAAATTGTTAAATATTATCAATTTAAATTTTGGTTATTAATGTTATTTACCTAGTCTAAAAATGGAGTTTTCACCGTAACAATAAATTAAGGTTAAAAGGGGGTTTAACCTATTGTAAAGGGATAAACCATGTTTAAAATATGTGTGATAGTATATGGTGGAGGTATTATCATACTTATATCTTCGTAACTACATTAACATTCTTGGAGCCTTTATCTGTGAATAATGTAATGATATTGTTTAAAAATTACAAGATTTTACAAAATTCTCACTCTCATTACCTGGAATAGGATCCCACGTCCTCTCTATTTATATAATAATTCCAAATATATAAATGAACCAAAACTCTAGACTATCCTTTCATAAAATCCCCTGCTACTTCTTTGAAGATTTTTTATTCACAAAAGACCAATATGAATATCCTTAAGGAGTTACCTAAGGAAGAACTTCTTAATGGAGGGGTAATGATGTCAACCTAACTTCCGTAGTTATTTTCTCCTTCTACCACCCAAAATTACCATATATCAATAAAATTATAATAACAGAATAATTTTTAATGTGATTAAATTTTATTATAATAATGTAATATCCATTTTTTACCATCCTCTAAGATCATTGTAAAAAATTAAAATTTCATCAAAAGTTTGTGCAGACTACCACCTCTATAAAAAGAAAGTATTTTTTCATAAAATAATTACATAGATGGTCAAAATATTGATTTAATGAAAAAATATAATAATTATAACATGATTAAGATTTTGAAATTATAATTAATTTATTTTTATACTGCCTTAAATTTCATGAAAAACGAAAACATCGTCCGTTTGTGTGTGGAATACCGTCTTCACAGAATGATGTAATAAATTTTTTTCATAATAGTTATTTCAGATGCTTTTTCTTAGGTTCACCCACCTCAAATGTTTGAACATGTTTTTTAATCACATTTTTGTTGCCCCATATTCCCACTTTCTAGAGGTCGGTATCATTCATCACTTTCATAGGTGATGTATGCTCCTTGATCAAAATGGGGTGATGATATTTCCTTTCCTCCTTCCATGGAATCCTCCTTTAGATTCATAGCATAGTCTGAGTCTCCATCATAAATTAAATTAATGTTCATAAATCTCATTCTTGATACCATATCTTTTTGGATGTTGTTTAATTACACTCTGTTTTTCTGGACATTCCAAGGGTTCTTGATAGTGAAACAACCTTCATCCAAGAGAGTTGTCACGTTGCACATCACTAGAATGTATGGAAACTAGGATAATTAGTCACCTGTATCTTCTTCATAGGAATTCATCTCAAGGATTCATCTCAGGTGTAGTACCTGGGGCATCTCATGTCGATCATGAGGGATCTTATTCCAAAGACATATTTTCCAAGGATTTCACCTTAGGCATACCACATTGAGTATGAGGTAGTTGATTCCATAGGCACATATTTTCAAATAATTTTACCTTAGGCATCCCATGTTTAGAATGACCTATTTTCTTATGGTTATGAGTTTAACATCTTTTGAACATGGTGTGAGACTAAACATAACACCTTGTAAAGGCGGATCAATGTAGTACATCCCTAAAAGGGTGCACTAGAAGGTTTTCTGATGGATGAAAAATAATGACCCAGGGATGTAGATTAAATAGGTGTTTCCCATAACGGGAAGATGTCACACTATGAAGGTTGATCTAGAAACCCTTGGAGGTGGATCATGGGGGGTGCATCCCTAAGATGGATCACCTATAATGTTTACCATCAGTTGCGATTGAACCTTATAGATGTGTCCTATATATATTTCTAATAAGGCATGTATAAAAAACCATTTAGTTTGATGCCAAAGTTTAAGGTCATGTGATAGGACTCACCCATGTAGTTTAGCATCATGCGGTGAGGATGCTCGCATCACAAGTGATGAGCCGATGAAGGATGGTATAGGGATTACACATGGAATATTCCATTAAAAAGAGGATTTCTCTTGGTTGGATTGTGTGGGGATTCCACATGGGAGATTCCTGGGGGATGAATTGAGAAGTGATGACACAGATGAGGCTCACATTTGGAAGCATCTCAAAGGGGTCCTGAAGGAGATGAGACCTCTAGGTAAGGGCATGATCATACTAGAATGTGGAGTCCTAGGTAAATATTGGGTTTGATGGATGTAGTGTATGGATTACTATGTTTGGAACAGATATAGGCTTATTACATATCCCAGTTAGTTGGGAATCAAAGTCCATGTAGTTCAAGAAATGGGTTTCAGGGTGTACACATGAAGAGTAGGCCCATTGAAGTGAGGAATATTGTTTTGTATTGTACATGGAAGATACCAATTGAATGGGGACATTATGTGATTAGGGATTACCCATAGAAGGTTCCTATGGTGGAGATCGAATGTCATGGTCTATGCAAAACTCTACGGCCGTGTGAGTCATGTTCGGTGTGAGAAATAAGAGAAAATAGTAGACCTGATGGTTGTGTCACGAAATATGTGACAACGAAACATAATGTGGGTATTACATAAGTAAGTTTCCTGAGGTGGATTTCATTCCCTATTGAAGGGATATTATTCCATGTGGGGAGGATCTAATTACATGTGAGTAATATCTCATCCCTTTTGAGGATGTTTGATGTCAATACCATCACTTTCTAGTCACACACTAAGCATCCTACGCCTTTTGCACAGGGTAAGGCCACAGTTTAACATCATGTGCTGAGGAAAATGATACTGGGAAGTTTTACATCATAAATCTAGAATGTGGGGGACTCACTCCTTACACCTTGGGATTATAGACTCACATATCATGCAACCTTAGGTGGGGGATGGATTTAGAAATTCCAGGCTGGAATGGCATGAAGGATTGGTTGATCACAAGATCCACATTAGTGTGCCTATACTGAGAAGAAAAAGGTGTCAGCGTACCAAGGATGGGAATCAAAAGGTAAATAGGAATCTTGGTCCACACTAGAAGTTGAGTGGACCATAGGAATAGGTTTCACATATCACATGGGGACTTGAAGTGTAGTTGTACTGATTATTGATGGATGTGGGAGCTTTAGGAACTCAACCTTCATAAAGAGTTGTCAGTAGAAGGGACAAAATATAGGGAAGCTCGGGAGAGGGGCCATGCAGAGCATAGGTCTTTGTAGAGAGGTTATTTGAAAAGATCAAGTTTTTTTCAATGGTTAAGGGATTTGTGGATCATATAGCTTACTGAAACATGGTGGCCTTGCCTCAAGATTATGTCGTGGCTTAGGAAAGGATTTCTTTACAAAGGTTTAATGCTTTGCAAAGCCTCATGTACCCCAGAGTGACTCCTTCCTTAACGAATGGTGTAGGTTTTCATGAAATTAATCCACACATTAAGTGGGGTTATATATTAACATATGGTAGGTAGTTTTTTGAAGAACAGTTATGTTGGATTATCTATTTTGGGTTTAGTTTGTGATGCTTGTGTGCTCTGAAAATTGGGAGAAATTCAGAAGTCGAAGGGTCGGAAAACCATTTTTTTAAATTTTAATGAGAAGGGTATTTATAGGAAAATGGTTCTACAATGATGGTAAGTGGTTTTTTCGAGTATATGTGGTCTTTACAAATGGATAAGGTTGTTTCAGACTCATATAATATAGATTTAACCCCATAGCATAGTAACGGATCCCCATCGGACTCACAAAGCCTAATGTTAGGGCCTCATGCCTTCGCGGAGGGGAAGGGGTCTTCATGAAAGGGCTTCATAAAGCAGTACCTTAAGATTTTTTTGGTACCTTTGAGCTTGGATTCACTTTCAAACATCTTTATTATCCTCAACTAGTTTCATATCATGAATTTCGATGCAAAAGAATACCCCCCTTTAGAATGGAAGCTAATTAAAAAATGATGGTTGGATTATGGGGGAGAATCACCATTATTTGACAATAAAATCCCTTCCATGAAGACCATTTGTGGTTATATTTCACAATACTGGAATGTGTATATCACTAGCATTAAGTTCATCATGAATCACAGTCCATCGTACACCTATAAATAGAATGGGTGGGACCCTCAAATGCACCTATCTTCGTACAATGAAAATATACAGCGCTCTATTTTTCATGAAGATCACCACATCCTCAATCCTTTATCTGCGAACACATTATTTTTGAATTGGGATTTGGTTCTTTTCTCTGCAAACACTACCTAGAAAAATGGACATTGTGAACTATGTCCTCGTATAGTGATTTCTATAACACAGACCTATGCAGATCTGGATATGTGAATGAACTTCATGAATGAATTACAAAAACCATCTTTGGGGAACACCTAATTCATTAACTCAATGGATACTTAGGGAGTTTCTTGGGAATTACATTCATATAATTTTTGAAGGGAGTAAATTGAGTAAAACATTATTCTTGTGGAATAAATTCTCACCATATCAGACCATGAATCACTTCTTATTCTGTTGTTAAAGGCATGAAAAGAGTATCCCAGGTGAAAAAGGTTGTTGTTATATGGCTTTAGTTTGAAATAAAATTCATTTATCCCCATGGTGAATAGAGATGAACCGACCTACTGGTTAAAAGGCATACTAGGGATTTACGAGTGGCACAGGGCTAATGCAGGTCATATATGGAAGGATCATGCACCCATCATGGCCCACTGTCTCTACAACCACAATAAAAATATCGATGGGGGAAACCTAGAGGAAGGGGAATCTCTTTTAAATAACTAAATGATCATCAAGAAATTCTTGGGGAACCGAAATAAAGGATGGAATTGCTATTGGGATCTGCTCGAGGGTGGAAAATTCAATGATAAATGGGACTGGGCCTACTGGGCATGTAATTCATGAACTAAATTTTGGATAGAACTAAAGAATGTAGGAATCTATGAAGTATCATGGGATTCTCATTTTAATGTTTACTGGCCACAAGATATCATGTTGGATCTACTGAGATGGTGGTCACCAAGGACCACTACATTCCAGCAACATCATGGGGAGGTTGGTATCCTCATTTGGGTACATCATCATATCTATAGAATCTTAATACTGGGGGTGATGTACGATGAGTTTCTCCCCACATAGAATGTTTGGGAATATTAGGAGTATCATATGACTTTGGAAAATGTGCTTTTATAACTTGTTTAGAACACTAGTGAGGGGAATTCAGGGAACCGAGATGTCCCCTTTATGAAGTGGTTCAATTTTTTTTTTTTGAATAGTTCAACAGAGGTGCCTAATGAGAGTGAGGAGGAAGCTCAGAAACTACTGAAGAGGTCGTGATCATGTCATAAGGGTACCAGCAGGGCAAGGAGGGATCCTAATAGCTGATCCTGGAAGCATGAAAATGGAAACTGTGGGGTTACAATATCATGATAGAGCCTCAAAACATAGTCATTTTGGAAGGATTCATCACGATGCTCATCTGTGGATGGATGCTCCATGTGAGGGATTCACACATTGGGGTGTGCTCAAGAACATTCGTAATGAATGTGATACTTCCAATAGGGAAGTGTTTCTATCTCATAATTTTAGTGCTGCAGAAGTTATGCAAGTTACTTCAACACATTTGTGAGGGGAAGATGCCACAATGATTGTGTGGGAGGTTCCACTTCTTATATAGTTGTGTGGGCTCACACATTCCCTCCCAAAAAACACTTTTAGTAGGTGATTCTAAACATAGTGGGATATTTCCCATTCATGATGGGTTTGATAGATGTGTTGAACAAGGAAGGGATTACCGATTCCTTTAACTTTCACCGGTTTCCCTTACTGATGAGGGTGGGGATCTATGATTGCACATGGACTGATGAGCAGCGATCATATATCCTTTCCTTCTAGGGTGGGGTTCTGGTGGAAAGGGTTGACTACGAGCAAGTCTATGAGATATACAACCATCACTGGTTTTCAAGGAAGTTTAGGTGCCTATAGAGGTTGACCCTGATGTTATACTCAGAGGTGTTACATGAGTGTCATTATTCAGTGATGAGGAATCGTGGGATCATGTTCACATGAGAATATGAAAATATTCATAATGAGATAACACCACCTACCAATGTGTACAAGCTACCACATGAATATTCATAATGTTGGGAAATCACATGCCCTGGGGTCACACTGCGGATTGGGCCATCCAGGGCAATGAAGGAGTAATTCTTCCACCATGGGGTTGAGGAAGGGTGGTGACTAGAGTTTGTCGCAGCGGTGGGTCTGTACTGGTGATCAGGGAAAAAGAAATAGGACCGGTGGATCATGGGCCCGAATAGGCAAGTGGTGAAGGGAGAGGAGAAGCAAAATCATGACCAATGCTCCTCGGTGGGAGGAAATGTTAGGAAGGGGGTCCATTTTGGGCTTTCTATGGGATTATTATTCAAGCTCTCATAAAGAGGTTATGTTGCATGAAAATTCCAAGTGATTCCCTCTTTCTAGATTCTTAGGAAAATAGGTGCATCTACACATAACTCCTCAGGCCTCGCAGGGTTTGGTATCACCTCAATAGGTATGGGATGCATCTCTTTAGGATTGTTTATGCCAAGGTCAGCTTCCTAGTATCTTGGGACGATGGGGAATGATATGTGATAGGGATAGCATACCTAGTGAATTCCTAGGGAACTTTGTGTCTGTTGACCGACCGTGTTAGGGTCCTAAAAGATATAACCTCTCCCCCATAACTATTTTCAGCTGAGATATCTATGTGTTCTCCCCTTCTAGATAAATAAGAAAAATCATGGGGAGATTATGCTTATAAAGTTAGCCACCCAAATAGTGGTCAGATCACAACCTCCATAGAAGAACTAGTTGAAGTCTTCAAGTTAATAACTCACCTTCTTATTCTAAACATTTCCACTATTTATCATCTTGATACCCTAAATAAAACCTATCTTGTACAGGATAATTTCAAAAAATAGACCCTTACTAGTGGGGATGAAGGTGAACTAATAGGTGCATAGGAGAAAATTTTGAGGCATGCACCATAAACAAAAGAGACTGGTGGGATTACTGATACTAAGGAGGAATACTCCAAATGTCATGTTCTCTCAGTCATATATAGAGGATCACACTATATAATCATGATACCGAAAACCCAACATCTTGATCTATCACTACTAAACTCTTGTAAGTATCTAGTCTCTAAAAGTCATAATCATTATTTGTTTATCAAAATGACTAACATGTTTATTTCCAAAATAGTGATGGAGGTACTATGCTCTCGGCTATTAGAAGAGCTGAGAACATCCATTGTCCCTTTTCTGATAGTGATTTCGGCCCATGCAGAGCTGATCCCTTGAGATAATTAATACATTTTCCCAAGAGAATAGTCGGTTTCATCTCTGAGTGATGCCACTGGTGGGGAAAAACTTAAGGCTGATAGAGAAAATATTTTCAAATGGGATTAAGCAAGGATAACTAACCACATGATCTAGAGCCCATCCCATTTGAGAGGATCCTGAAGAGGATACTTCTTCCGATATTCTCATGACCTTTCCATGGTATAAGAATGCATCACCTAAAAAGTTGGAAGCTTCTGATCCTTATGCATATGAATAGAAACACATCATCAAGCGTGGGGCATGGAAATGCATCTAACATTAAATCCATAAAATCATGAAACCATAGAAGGTGGAAAAAATGGGGTCCCTTTGCCACCAACTACACAACTTGTGTGATGGTGGGGTAGATGATCAATTTCCATATGCGATGATTTTTGACTTTCATACTAAGTGAGTGCATGAAGAAAGAAAAAAATCTAATCATAGCGTAGCACCAAGGGAAGTCTGACATAATTTGGAAGATCTAGGAGTTCAACCAAGAGATCCATCTCCTAAAAGACCAAACATAGGGAATTATTCCTTCATTAATACTCAATAAAAATATTTCATCCAATTGAAGGCTTAGCTGGAGGTGGTCTTGGAGAATATATGGAAAGTGGTACATAAAGTGGCCGATCTCTGAGCTGAGCAGGACCTGGCACAGATCAGAGCTGATTAACTTTATCCCATATCCAATTAAGTGGAAATGAAGATCAGGAAGTGGAATCATACCCTGGAGGTCACACTCTAGAGGATAGTAGAGTTATGGTATTTGATCACCAAAGCAAATCCATAAGGGGAATTTTTCTAAGACTCATAAGATTCACTAACATGTGGATTCCTCTTCTACTACCACAACCTTCTTGATTATTTTTTTGAAACTTTTCTATGTATATGGACACGTTTGTTTTTCCACTTTAATTATCTCACTTAAATAACATTTTTTAGATAACCGATGACAACCCCTAATCTCACATGGATCATACCCAATGTGTGAGAAACATGGGACGACCACATGATTGCTCATTTGTATAATAGTGTCAAACAATCAATGAACACTCAAGGTTGTCTATTTTTTACTAACCATAGAGAATGTTTTTATAGAGAGAGGTTATTTTTAGAGAACGTGTCTCCTAGAATATCCACATCACTTCTTCGATGTGTGCTAGTACATGAATGAGATAACTCCAGGGGAATTGGATTCGACTTGAGAAAATAGGAATGGGGAGTGTGAATCTCAATTCCAAAAATCTGGAACAAAGGGGGAGTGGCATAGTGATATAGGATAACTACTAACCATGTTTGAAACACAGCATCCATACTGTAATCTGTAAATAGGGAAAAAATGAGGGTTGACTGCTAACTGTGTTCGAAACACTAAACCTGTCTCAAAATGTCCTCCAAAGTATATTGGGACATTTTATTAGGATGGTAGGTGAGCCAAAATGGCATGATAGAATATTTAAGGCAGTCCCTTTAGAACTGGAAGAGGATGAGGATCAAAATAAGGGTAACATGAAGCATAAAAGTGGAGTGATGGAATGATTTAAGGGCTTCCAACACTTGGTATTACACCACCATGGCTTAGAACACATTGGTGTAAGAGTATGGGTTAGAAAAAAATATCAAACCCATTCTTTAGGGGAGTGATATCTCGAATGGAAAGCAGCAACTGAGAATGAAAAAATGTGGTAGATGACCAGCATTGTGGAAGAGGACATTTCAAGCGAGGGCCTGACATGTTCTACAGTTTTATGTCATGAAACTGAGGACGATAGACACACAATTTTATTTGATTCATTGATGAAATTTAACATGTAGTTTAACATCAGACAATATGGATAAAGAATTGTACAATTTAGCATCATGTTATTATGGAACATCTCATATTTTAGTGTCATGTGATTGGGACATTTTACATAGTTTAAGGTCTTACTGCCTAGACCATAGGCCCTTAGATTAATTTCATAGGTTTTGGACAATATAAATCTCTATTTCAAGTGTACTTGTGTGACAAAGAGGATGTAAACCCGGCATGAATGATCCAAAAGAGTTTCATGTATCACATAAGTACTAGGAAACACATGGATGTCAATGCAAATGAGTACCATGGAGGAATGCACCACATCACACATCCCCAAAAGGATTAGTACATAGTATAAAGTAATGCTTGGATATGGAATTCTAATTTATGGTCATAGTGTTTGGACCAAGGGTTTAAGGATCCATGAAATGGTCATATGTGGTGTAGAAGAGTGACAAACCCAATGTGAATGATGAACAAGGGGGAGGGGTGATTCTACCCCACACTTTCCTAGGAAGGGCCACACATAGTTTAAAGTCTTGATTCTTTGACAGTGTCACTTGGTTTAAGTTAATAGAGTTCATACCAAGGGCCCTTTTATGTGGATCATCCACATTAGTATATGCCTTACTAGAAATCAAAATACAATGTGAGTTATGCTCAGTGTAGGAAACAAGGGATAGTAAGGGGTTCTCTAGACATGTGCATACACAAATAAGGTTGGACACTAGGGGTTTTGAATTCCCATATGATATATGGAAATGGAATATAGGTAATTCAAGACATTCAACATCTAGATAAAGGGGTGACCAGTGAGTATGGATCGACTGTTCACCATGTTTGAAACACTGATACCACAACAATACTAGTAAATAATTGGGTGGGAAAATGCAGGATCATCCATTGACCAAATTTAAAACAAAAGATCCAATGTTTGCTGCTAGATATCCATTTGGACATTGGACCATCACCGGAGGTGAGCCAAAATAAAATGTGACCATTACTGTTAGGGGGTCCTTCTAGATTTGGAAGGTGATGGAAATTCAGAGCAGGAAGGACTCAAAGTGTGTAATGGGGTGTATCAAAAAATAAAAAATGAACCATAGTTCTAAAAATAGTTTAAGGTCATATTGCATCAACCATTTTGAAGGTAACACACATAGTTTAAGGTCATTAAGTTTAGACCATAGAAAACAGTTTTATGTATTGTTGCTTAAACAATTGGGAAAAGTACAGTCTAAGGGTATATATGTGGAATGTAAGAGGTAAAACTTGATGTGAATTTGGAACAAGGGAACCACTTACCACATAAACACTATAAGATGAAAATCATGTAGTTTAAGGTCCTAATGATTGGAATGTAACTAAGCACAATGGGATGAAAGGTTGATTGACATGCGGCTAGACCCAAAGATGAAACGTCTGGTCATCGATATGTATCCCATAAGCATGGGAATAAATACATCCATAGTTCTAGGATGTATCATGGTAATAGGCCAACACAGGTAGGAGAAATCCTCCATAGTGAAGGAGCGGATTCATTTCATAGTTATCATGAGAAATTATGAATTTTTCAAGGTGGGGTTGCAGTTTAATGTCATCGTTTCAGGATGTTAGATCTTAGATTAAAGTCGTAGAGTTCCAAAAAACATGGGAAGTGTCTCTAATGGTTATTTTTAGGGAAATTTTATAAAAATACCAACATGAATAGGGACCAAGGGGGCCCATAACTGTATGAAACATTCCAGGGGAGATTTCCAAATACAATTTTAAGTCGTGATGCTTGGACTTGGGATTCTAGTTTAAGGTCATATATTTTGAACACTTTATGAATATTTTAATGTCATGTTTCAGGGAACATAGGTTGTATACTAGTTTATGATCATAAAAAATGGACCATGGGGTAAGCACTCCAAAAGGTATATACACAATGCAGTGAATAACAAAACCAACATGAATGGGAACTAAGGATCCTAACACCCAAAACGTATTCCTGATGGGGCTTGAATACAGTTTTATGTCATGATTATATGACTATGCTAAGGACAAGGGGGAAAAGGATCGATAAAAATGTGGATTTTACCAAAGACAAAATGTCAGGGTGTCGCTATGTATCTCATAAGAATGGGAATAAATCCACATATAGTTCTTGAAAGAAATCCCCCTCCATAAGTCTGATCTATACATGATGAAGGGGAAATTTGTTTCGGTTGGTAGGACTAGGATAAGAAATCTAGGAATTACTATGTATACCATATGGATAAGAATCAATCCATAAATAGTTATGGAACATTTCATGGTAGATGAATGATTCCAAGGGTGGTGTCCTCTCAGGTGAGAACATTAGAGTGATGTGTAGTTTCTCATCATGTAGCTCAAAAGATAATTTTCACATAGTTTAACGGCATGCAACTAGGATGTTGGGTTTGAAATTTAATTTTGTACAACTAGGAATATGTGGGAAATTCTTCCAAAAGGGATGCTCATGATGCATAGTTTATAACCTTGTGTGAATGAGGTCCAAGAGGCCAATTCTATGCACCAAACTCCCAAGGACGACTTGCTCATAGTTTAATGTCATGATATCTGGACATGAAATTTTAGTTTAAGGTTGTAGAACTCAGAACATATTCCAAATTTAACATCATCTGCCTAGTATGTTGGTTGTTACATAATTTAATGTCATGAAACTAATATGTCGGTATGTTCCTTTTAAGTTCATGCAATGAGGACCGCCAATGCTATGCAGTTTAACATTATACATCTCGGAAACTGGTTCCATGTAGATTAAAGTCATATATCATTGACTATAAGGACTTTAAATAGTTTATTTTCATAATTCATGGTTCTATTGTAAGTATTTTAAGGTAGTATTTCCTAGACAAAGAGATATTAGTTTAGGTTTATAGTTTTTGAACCATGGAGGAAGGGCTTCTCGAAATGGAAAAGTTGGTGCGGTGGAGTGAAAAAAAAAGACAAGAATGAGGACCAAAGGGTCCCAATGCCACACCACACATTATAAATAAGTCATACACACAATTTTAAGTCATGATTCTTGTACTGGTTTTAGGATAAAGGTCCAAAGGGATGATGATCCAATGAATGGGCCTGAAGACAAAATGTTTGGGTGTCTCTATATATCCCATAAAGATGGGAATCAAGCCACACATTGTTATAAAACATGAAATGATAGATAACTGAAGTTAAGAAGAATTTATTATGAGGTGATAAAATTATGGTGTTATATATTTTATCATTGTACGGCTAGGATGGGGGTTGTTATGCAGTTTAGCACTATGAAATTAGGACATTGGTGCTACACAGTTTAAAGTGTTATAGTATGGATTATCAGGGGTGGTATTCAAAAAATAGATATGAATCGAATAGTATGAACAATCTATAATTAATGAGGGATAAGGAGCCTTAATTCCACACCACGCATTTCTTGGAAAACCCCCCAAATTGTATAAAGTAATTATGTATGGACTCAGGCTCTTATTCTATGTTCATAGAGTACATACCCTAAGATTTATATTAGTTTAAAGTCTTAAAGATCAACCCAGGCATGAATTTTAATATCGTGTGCTTGGGATGTGGATACATATATGAATTAATACTTGAGGAACTTAAACTCTATTGGAGGATTTGTGTGCTCTCCATCCATACTGATCAAAGCGTATTCACCAATAGGATATAACTTGGGAATAATATATGGTAGTTTCTACTTGTGTTCTAATTTTAGTGGCTTTTTTTTGGGTATCATTGACATTATGAGAGATAGTATTATATCACCATGGAAGAAGTAGCAGAAGCGAACATTCTTATTGAATTCTCTAGCTATATTATTCTGGTGCCTCTCTAGATTTTTTAAGGCATGGATTCTATTCTTTTCAAGGGATTCCAGCTCATCTAGGTAGAATTATATCATTATTTTTAGTGTATGATAGTCATAAAGAGATGTTTAGAGTGATGGAAGGTAAATCTCAATCTATAGGACTTCCTCTATTCCATAAACTAGAGAATATGGAGTAAACATGGTGCAATTTTGGGTTATTTTATGGTAATACCAATGAGAATTTGGATATTTTCTAGACAACCCTTCTTATTATGGAACATCATCTTCTATAGATTGTTGGATAGGGTTTTTTTTAATACCTCAATCTAACCATTTTCTTGAGTATTGTAGAGAGAAGTGTGGTTGGACAGGATGTTATACTTGACGTAAAACATCTTCAACTTAGTATCCCAGAAGTTGGTGTCTTTGTAAGTGAGAATGGCATGAGGGAATCTGAATCAGTGAATGATTTTAGAGATCATAAATTAAACCATGGATTAGGCATTGACTTAATTAAGAGGACTCTTATATGCCCTCCTAGAGAATAAATCTGTTTCATTCCAAATGAACCTACGCTGGAGACCTGTTGCTAGAGGGTATGGCCCCACAACATTGAGTCTCTTGAAAACAAAGGGTCAAAAATATTTTTTCCTATAGAGGGGTTCCAGCCATTAGTGAAAAGAGTGTTCGTGAAGCTGAAATTTTAGGCATCTCTCAACAAACTTGATGCATCCATAGACCATGGTGATCTAGAAGTATCCTGGCCTTTGAATATGGTGAGATGGCCTCAACCCTACTTAATGGGATCCACATGACCTGACATAAACTACCTGAATAACATAGGTAATCTCATATCCTTGAATACAAAATAGGATAATTCCATCAAACCCATGTCTATAGAGAGTCTTCTCAAGGTTAGGCCCACTCTAGAGAGTGAATTGTGATGTGTTTAGACAGATACATTCATTTTCAGCTTGATCTAGTGGAAGAACACCATGATTGAGATACTAAAAAAAGGAATTTTGCAATTTTATATTTCATTCATTGTAGAAGAATATAGAGGATCCAATGTATAGGAACTAGTATTCAGTAGGTTTACCTACTAGCTATCATCATAATTTGAAATAATGGGGGTGATGTCTCTCTGATGTGATATGTGAGTGAATAGATCCTCTTAGTCAAGCTCCACAAGACACATGATTAACCTTTCCAAGGCATCATATCAATCGTTTTATGAACATGGAACATGAGTCACCTCTGGCTGAGAGTGGAACTCAGACATTAGTTAGAGAGTGACCTTTAGTAGGGCTACGAGCTCTAAATTCCTGACGATGTGAACCATTGGTTTTTTTAATGACTAACTCAATGTATCCATTCACATGAAATCAGGAGACATAAATATAGATATCCAAATCAATACCATAAATGAGAGTTGGATACTCTACCTCATTGTTGGTGCATCCTTCTGACAACAAGAATGAGTTGGGTAGGATGACTTGCACAGGGGTGATGAGGATGATCCCCAAACAAACTCTATTGAGCTTGGGATCATTGTGACTTCTACTAGTTGGGTTCTGTGATGCACCATAAAAAAGTTATTTTCCATCATGGAATAGCTTGATCCAATGAGAAGATAGATTCATATGGAATATCAACATCCAGATATTCTTCTTCAGGGGCCAGATTGGTGGCCAAGAAATTGGAAAATGCTTGAACCTTGATGGATTTTTGTAAAAAAACCAGATATCGAACAGCTGAAGTATCACTTCCCACCATTCCACTATTCCTATCAACATCGTGTGATCTAGGATATTCTTTATAGAATCCAAAAGGTACACCACCTGTATCTCACCATGCTATAAATAATTCCACAACTTCTATAAACCAATGTGAGTCATCTAATATTGATAAGAGATTATATGGAATTCGTGTCAAGGAACATATGACTGAGATAGTATATTTGGTTCTTTTCCCCACATTGTTCTTCAATGTGAGGAGGGAATCAAGGGATCATTCCACATTGGTCATTTAAATGACCAAAGGCTTCCTTTATATGGGTGGCATCATAACTAGAGGTTTTAGTATATACTAATTTATTTCCTAAAACTTGATCTAAAAGTATTCATCACACTAGTGGATGATACCTTTCTTCGTGATCCTAGAAGATGGATTACACTTTCGAGATAGATTATCTATTAATCGATATATGTAGGCTAAGTTTACTTGTGGAGATTGGATATTTTGGAGGATTATTGAAGGAGGAATCTGGATGATGGCATTGACCATATCTATGTTGATCTTGATGTCATTGTATTTGATTTTGAATCTCAAAAACTACTCACAGGTAACCCTGAATGCACACTTCAAGGGTTTCATCTTCTGATACTGGGAATGAAGAAAGAAATAAAATTTCTCAATATCTTTGAGATTATCTTGATGAAGGTGTAATTTGACCACTAATCCATCCAAGTATCATTCTGTTATCATCCCAAGAATCGGTTTGAAGATGTGGTTAATGGCTCACTGATAAGTAGCTACTGCATTCCTCAAACTGAAGAGAATTTCCTAATAGTAGAAGGTCTCATGAGGCACTCTAAAGGTGGTAGACTATTCATATTTGGGGGCCATCTAGATCTAGTTGTATCTAGTATACCCATCCATGAAAGAGGGTTTTAGAAATTTATTCATAGCGTTGATCAATAACTCTATCACTAGAAGTGGAAAATCATCCTTCAGACAATGAAAGTTGATATCCTAGAACTCGATACAGACTCTGATTTTCCCATTCGTCTTCTATACTGGGACAATTTTTTCTAGGCACTGGAGGTACTGAACTTACATGAGGAAGTTAGCTCTGATAAGATTATCAACATCAGCCCCAACCATGGAACCATGATAAGGGTGGATTTTCTTATTAGGATGCTTGAACAAATGGTGATTCACTTAGAGACCAATATAGGGGACGGTGAAGTGGAAATCTATTCCAATAATCTCATCATAAATCTAGGAAAATACATCTCAATGTTTCTTTTGGAAATCTATGTGCTGCTATTATTTCTCTAGAGGAATAGATGCAATGATCAATGTTGGCCTTATATTTGTCTTAATAACAAGGTTCACTTAAAACAACTCATCAATGGAGGTCAATATTCCTTCTTCTAATGCATTAGGATCATCTTAAAAATCTTATACATCATCTAATGAAGAGTAATCAGTGAGAGGAGGTGGTTCATCCAGCCAACTTATTCTAGGGGAACACTAGTACCTACTTTGGCGGATACAGAATCCTTATTGTGGGACTCCAACTCTACTAAAACCATGAGGACAAAAGATTTAATTCCAATATCATCCATCCTTATACCATAGGGTCCATGATTGATTTCAATGAAATGGTAGTGGTTTTTCTTGTGTCAATTAAAACCAGGTTAGTGGAAAAAAGTGGTTCTGACATACAGTTGTAGTCATAGGGAAAACATCTCGTTACCTTACATAGGTAGGGGATTCAAGTATAATCCATTTATAACCTATGTATGTGTATGAGTTAATATTTAGACAATATTTTTATTTAGGGGTGTGACATCATTTCCCCCCAGAGATGAGAAGGTAATTTACCAAGTCTGAAATCATTTTATATAGTTGGTGAATCAAGGGATGAAATCATCATCCAAGTATGTCCATGGGAAGTCTGCAATAGTGGAGTTCTCAAACTCATTGGTTTGAAACTACTTATCCTTTATATTTTAATATTTTTAATCCAAATAGTGGGATTAAGAAGATTCAATGAGGGATGAATCACCTTGGAGCTCACCCAATGTACCATTGAGGGAGTACTTGAGGCATTGGTGGTATGAGGATGGAAACGATGCATGCAGGCGGATCCAAGGCCTACCCACCAGTGCATTCTATGATATATCCTAAGAGAAGTCCTTGAACATATAGTTTGATACCAATCCACTAAATTGAGTCTTAAAATGGATTCTTTTTCATGATCTATCTTTGTTCATATCATAACTTTGAATCTTTAGATCATATGGACTCATATATAATTCAATGAGTCCCAAATTATGGATCATCCAGGTTGGGATGAGATTGATCCTACGACCTATGTCAACAAGATAATGAAAAAATTCCAAACCATTAAACTATATGGTGATTTAAAGTGGGTGTAGGATCCCATTAATGATGGATCCTTCAACTTCTACATAGAAAAAAACAATGCTTTGTCATTCTTCTCACTCAACCTTCTCTACATGGAAGGTCTATGTGGATGTTACCTCTATTTTGAACTAGAGGGGGATCTTTTAGGCTTATGAGTGATCAACACACGTCTCATATTATAGTAATAGATCATATAGTATTGATAGATTCATAATGAATATGGAGAGATGCTTCATCACATCTTAATTTTGTTCCAGGTGCACATTTCTTCCCATAGGGGGTTACTGTTTTGCAGGAGACATGATGTGAAATACTGGATGAACCACTAGATTCTAGATGGTGCTAGAAATATCCTAATAATCATCAAAAAAACTCACTTAGAACCACTATTATCTAGTTTCTGGCTATATTTGGCCAATATTTATATGGATGTGTCTGATCATGATGTTGATGTGACTATTCTTCCTAGTTGACTGTAATGGTCAACTATGGCTATGAGTCTTGTATATCAGGATAGAAAGATTGTGTCTTCTATGCTCTACAAAAATACTATTGTCTGCTTTCAATGGCATGCATGACATGACTTGAAGAACTCTATCAGTTCTAATTCCTTCAATCACTTCTTCAATAACATTATTCAGAGGCACTTTGTGAGATTTATTGACATTACTTGTCATCGAGGACCATAATGGGATCCACCAACTTTATTATATTCATAGATTCATACTCTTTCTCATCATTAGAGGGATATTTTAATATTGTGAAGACTTTGGGTTTGATTCACATCTCTAGTGGCATGAATTCACCAATTATGGGGGGTGGATTCAACACTGATGGGGGATTTTTATTTATCTTTTGATGTTGGTGCCTACTCTTTTAATATTAATAAGGCTATGAAATGGATAAATAATAAATATCTAGAGAATTCATGGAGAATTCGGGAGTTTCAAGATGGATTAAGAGGGAAAGGATGACGTCGTTGGCATGAGTGACTTCTCTATGAGCCAACTAGTTGTCATGCTTCTGAGCTATATGGTTGGAAACCTATTTCCATTCACCAAAACATCATTTTTTCTATCAGGATCGAAAGAGTTTTATTCCACATATTCTATAACATGTCCCAATTTGATGACACCATTGTCCACTTGGTCTTAATGAAAATTCTTAAACACATAACATTGCTTGATGGTATGTCCAAGTATTCTGTGGTAAGCGAAGTGGTCAGGGAGATCAGTTACCTCAACCTCATTAGATTATTGCATTCCATGAAGATTTAGAACCCCATGTTCTAAGGTACTTTGTAAAAAACCAGTAACTTGTACTTATTTAAAGGAATATGTTGGGCTCCACCTATCTGAGAAGGGAACTTTGGGAGCCTAGACCTGATAAGGGGATGTAGCCTGATGAGGGGATGGAGCCACATTGTCTCATCTAGGTACGGATTCTTGGTGAGATGGTGGATGATTATTATTTACTTGGTGTGGTTGTGCCTACTATTGATTCCCTCGATGAGGATGTGTGGGTGAGGCTTGACTGGTAACAACTATAGCAGCCATGGTTCCTCTACCTATACTCCAGTGGTAGTCTCTTACATAGAGGCTCATCTTTCAAGAGCAGGAAGTGGCAATAGAAATTCCTACAAGGCCTACTACATGTCATCCTCTACGCTCTAGGCCTTATAATATAAATCCTTGAATCTTCTGGGGAAGTTATGAGTGTTAAGGTTTGGGAAAAGTTTAATATTGAAGTTCCCCATCAACATTTTCCGTATTTTCTCTTAGGTCATTTCCATATCGAGTGAATGTATGGGACCTTAAATTAGGTGATGAAGTTTGTGATGCACTCATATGGAAGTTTCTTTCACTTGAAGAGGTGAACAATTCATTTATTGTGCATAGTCGAGCTGAATTGGTAGAGAAACTATCTATGAAGGTCTTACCAACCAGTAATAGACCCAATGAGTTACTGTATGTACTATATAAACTCATTACCCTCTAATGTGTGAACAAAACATCGTAGCTTGGTGGCCTCTTGCAACTCTAGGGTTCCCAACATGGTCCCACATCTTGAGATGAAGTCAGACAGATTCTAAAATGGGTCACCCATCCCATTGAAAGGGGAAAATTTAGGGTTCTCGAGATCTATAGGTGCTCGAATATCATCCACCCATGCTGGATATGGCTTTCTATCAAGTGGGAGTATCCCCTTTCATGTCTCCAAGGTTTCAAGGTGAGTTGTGAGAGCGGCTATTTGATCATCTTGACGGTTGTTCATATCAGGATGAGGATTCTTGGCCACCAATGCTTTGACAGTATCATAAATATAGTAGGAAGGCTGAGTGTCTCATACAGTGGGTTGTGGCATTGGTTGATCCGGGTCCCAAGGGAAGTTATCGCACTGATCGAGTAGATTTTTCGATGCATACCAGGGTTATTTTCCATAAAATATTTCCTATAATTTATTGGGATGAGCAGGATTGTCGGGATAAAGTGAGAGTAACTAGAAAAGAAGGACACGAGGCTGCCCCTACAACCCTAGTGTAGGAACAAGATCCTATCGAGGAGCTCCATAATATGGGCATCGCTTAGTGAGGATCTCATCAATGATCTGATTATGATATGTGACCTTCTAAATCAGGGCAGTGACTATTTGATCAACCTATGTATTCTATGAAACATTAGTTAGATCAAACGATTCATATGGCTTAGAGGTACAGATCTTCTCTTTACCCTTATTGGTATCCCGACTGACGGGAAATGATGTAAAGGGCTCTCCATGTCCAAGTGTCTACCTTTGGTGGTGAGTACGAACACATGTATAATGGTCCAATAGATACTGAATTTCCCAAGAGGGTGGATTCTCTTTATCAGACCCCGTGTTGGTGTCCCTATCTTTAGACAACCCGAGATTATCCATATTTACTATGATAATTCCTAGAGTAATATCCTCAATATCACCGGTAGGTTTGGATAAAAGAGGATAGCGATGAATTTGATAGTGGTATACTCTCCCTATCTATGTATTTTAACATGTAGATATGCCTCTTAATTGATTCTATAGAGCTCTATAAAGCTCTGAACACAGCTCTATTGGAGTTTTTGGTGGTAGATGGGTTATTAGGGATATTGAGCCTTTGGGAGTCCTGCCAACTCAACCATATGACACTACTAATAAATGTTGTCAAAATGTTCCTAGATTCATGGATATTCCAAATGAAGGTCACATAGGTAATAATGCATCATCCATATAGTACGGAGGAAACATGTGACCTAGTCCTGGGTAAGGGACTCTAGAATGTTGAATTTGAAAACTGCATTCTGCCAGAACATGACAGAAAATTGATCAGCCAGAAAATTGTGCCATAGGATTTCTTGTTTAGAAGTGATGTATGTCTCTTGGTTATCTCAAGCTTCATTCATCTCTTAATGGGAGACTGGAACCACCATTGATTGGGTTCAGTACAGTGGTTGTCTAGCTTGTGGAGGATTTGTTGTGCAAGATGACTGATCGCTACACGATGGTTCGTCCCTCGAGGGTGTTTCCAACCACATCATTATGTCCCTATATTAATGGGTTATTACCACTGCATCATGCATGAGGGTAGAGGTACTCATTGGTGGGTATACCAGATACCCATCATCTATAAAACTCTATAATAACTCTATGTGATCTCAAGTAGAGGTAGAGAATGAAACTAGTGATGTCAGAGATGACTAAACCATTAGACCTAGGAAGGGGGCATAATATTCCTCCACCTACATGAACTTGTGATGGGAATCGAGAATATTGTGGATCTCACCTTTGGGGATTGAAAATATCACCTACTGGGATCCTACCCTAGACTCTATTATAGATGAATAGGGTAAAGGATTAATCATTCAATCACATTGTACCTCAGAGTCTGAGAAGAGAATGGGATTGGAAACCACTTGGTTCTTCTCAAAAAATTTCCATCAGTGATGATGATTTTCACTTATTCTCTAGGAAGGTTCTTCAAGGAAGGGAAGATCAGTGTGGGGAGTAACTCTATGTTGGAGGATGATGGTGTGGGTAGGACCTTCGCTTTGATCAGTTCTAGAGTGGGGAGGACCTATACTCTAGCAAGTGAGAACAACAGTAGGACCTCAATGTTGATTATTGATGTAGAGAGGACATGTTATTTTTTGGGTTGAGGTGTGAGTAGGACCTTTCCATAGATCAAATAGGATATGGGGAGGAATAATTTATTGAGAATCATGAGTACGGGGAGGACCATCATACTAGTTGCTAGATACACGGGGATACTTCCACTTCGGTGAGCACTGGATTGGCGAGGACCTCCACTTGAGATGGTAAAAACATGGGGATGGAATCCATGTTGACCATTTAAGGAGTTGGTATGATATCCACTCTTTTGGATATGGTATGGGGAGGACCTCTGTGTTGGCCAATGGTGATAGCATGGGGTGGACTTCTGTACTAATCATTGCTGAAGTGAGGAGGGCCTCTGCGTTGATTGGTGCTGGAGTGGGGAGAACCTCCTCTTGAGCTGGGAATGTCATTTTTAAGACCTTCATGATGATATTACATTAATTGTGGAGGACCTCCATACAGGTAATAATAAGTATAGGGAGGACTGACACAATAGACATCGATGAAGTGGGGAGGACCTTCGTTATTATTGATACTAGGAACATGGGTAGGATCTCCATGTTGATTACGATAGTGGGGAGAACCTATGATTTGGTTTTAAATAGTATGTTTAGGTCCTACATTATATATCTCATCATCACGAGCTATCCTTTAATGTCTGTTGATAAAGCATGTGGCTGACAGAGTCAACCTAACCTGTCTGTAGGTCGGCTAAGGTATCAATCCCAACCGGTAGTTGATGGGTACCTTCTATATTGTGGAAGGGGTATGGTGGAATTTTCATATGGTTTCAAGATACAATGGTCCTATATAAGACTATTCCCCTTGATGGACACCCTCATAATCATATGCCTGATGTTGTCATTAGGTTTTTCGGACTAGGGCCAATAGAGTAGGGAAATAATACACTTGTTTCTCAGACTAGAAAAATTATTGTTGTTGGTGCTGATTAGGCTTGATGGTATCCCTAGTTGGAGGCTCCCAGGTATTAGTTTCAACCAAGGAAATTTGGGAATCCCCCACCTCCTTGGAGTAGTGAATCAATTTATATGATCATTTCAGGGATAGGTGCTTGAAATGATTTTGTTGTTTGAGTGGGGAGTAGTAACTACCTGCACGACCCTTGGGGTAGTGGTTTCAGTGAGGTGTAGAAGCCTCTAGGTACTAGTGGTTCATATCCATCATAATAGTTACCCCCTTTTACTCATACAATCCTAAAAGGGTTTCCATCAACCATCTCAGAATTATCTTTGAGGGTGAGATAGGGAATGGGAACTCAATAGTCACGGTCATGACTGAAGTTTTAGAGGAGGTGGAGTTGTGTAGGATTTTCACAATGTAATTTATCCTACCCCTGTATCTACAAGAATTGGGTGGTTTTATTCCTATAACTTTGGTCTTACAATGAAGGAGGTTTCAGCTATTAGTACGGGTATAAGGAAAGGAATTCCCAATAACCCCAACATTGCCCAATATTTTATGGTGGAGAGACATATCCATACTGATGATGACATAGAATAGAATGGAAAATGTTTAACTACTCCAATTTATGGTGAGTTCCATTCTAGGACTACTATTTTTATTATTGGTATGTGTTCTGGATAGATGGATCCGGTGATAAGTTAATCTACTGATGTCTTGAATGCTACTAGTATGCATGTTGAGGAGATGATTTTCACATCAGAAACCAATCCCTAGTCTAATGTCTAATATGGCTAATCCCCATGGTTTAAGGATAAAAAATTACATCTTGTTCACCATTTCTATTTCTGATACTTTCATCAGGGAACACCCACCTTGCATGTCTGAACGATTTCTAGCATTGCATTTCTGTCACCCCACATTCCCACTTACCATTGGAATTAGAAATTAATCACTTTTATTGATGATTCCTACTCCTTGATCAAAATAGGATGATTGGATTTTGGTTCCTCTTTCCATGGATTTCTCCTTAGAATTCATCAACTTGTCAAGGCCTCCCTATAGAGTTAATTCATGTTCTTCAAACTCATTCTCCCTCTTTTTTTCTATTCATCTCAAGGAGTCTAGAGAGGGAAAAAACCTTTGGTTTGGCGATTAGTCACATTGGGAATCGCTGACATGTCTGGACGCTAAGAAAATTGGTCACCTAAATCTTTCTTATATGAGGAAATCTTATTGAGGCATAGCAGGCACAGAACTCGAGGCATCCTGTGTTGATCTCATGGTATCTGATACCAAAGGAATATCATCGAATGATTTCACCCTAGGAATATCTTGTTTAGCATGAGGTAGCTAATTCCATAGGCACGTATCTTTTACAACTTTCACCTCAAGCATACCATGTTTATCATTGGGTATCTTCTGGGGTCACAAGTTTAATGTCTTGTTAATACATAGTGAGACTAATTAGAATTCCCAACAGTGGTGGATCAATTAGGTAAATCCTTAAGAAATATTACCTGAAAGGTTTACCAATGGATGAATCAGAACACACCATGGAGAAGGATTTGGGAGTTGTGTCCTATAAAGGGAAGATCCCACACCATGAAGGTTGATCT
Organism: Viscum album; assembly: GCA_963277665.1. Taxonomy (NCBI): domain Eukaryota; kingdom Viridiplantae; phylum Streptophyta; class Magnoliopsida; order Santalales; family Viscaceae; genus Viscum; species Viscum album. Next base: position 660,206,639 of record OY728138.1, read on the forward strand.
GGACAACTTTGTAGGTAGATCAATGAGGTATATCCCTATGAGGGAGAACCTGAAAGGTTTTCCATTATAACGCCCTGACCCTAGTTACCCAGAGTCGGTGCATTATTACATAACATTGGCATGATATAAGGAATCATGTCTCGAAAGACCGATCAATTTAGTATTATTGTAAACAAGTTACATACATAAGTTCAACATTACAACTTAAAAAGAAATAAAACACTAATTTATTCCATTAGAAACATCCAAGCCTCCGAGATTATACCTTCAAGTAACTCATAAATAATTTATTCATATCCTGGGAAAATGAAACATAAGAAAGGGTTGAGGTCAAACGCTCAGTAAGGGTAAGCAATACAACAGAAGATAACATAAACATTAGGCATGGTGAATAATTAAACACACATGCCTTTAAAAATAATAAACATGAACACTTTATTGAAAAAAATATGAGTTGAGTAAATAATGCCATAATAAAACATAGTCATGGGTATTCTACTAGTCGAATAACCACATGAACCATCATTATTATTTTCCTAATGAGGGAATGTATAATGCCGGAAATTCTGAAAATTCTTGTTAAGGCCTCGACCAAGACGTCTAAAAATGATTCAGGCCTCAGCCAAAACCATATATCAAATTCAGAAAGGCCTTAGCCAATTCCATGTCTAATGGTCTCATGAGACCTACCAATGCACCAAGGAGCTATAGTGGGCTCCACCTATCACATACTAAGTCCAATACATTCCTCATATGAAAAGGTTTCCACATAACTTTAACATTAGTGTTAAACTATAATATGAAATATCAATACTTTATCCATAATCCATGAATGGTATAAAAATTAAACATCCACAGTCAAACATATAACAAAACCTTAAATATGATATGTAATATTTGTAAATAAATCAACTTCAAACAAGTTTAAAATTTATCAATGGATGTTGACATAGATGAATTAAAAAATACTTGAGAGAAATATATCTTTCTATTTTGAAATCATTTAAGAGTCACATAATTATAAAAGAAAATAGTTAATTTGAAAATATTCTTATAATCTTGTAAGGTAAGATTTGATGATGTTATAACAGCAGAAAATAGTTGCACCTGTCGTATAAGTTAAAAAAACATTCTTACCTTAATTTTGTCGAAAAGGTCATAAAGTACCTTGTTTGGAAAATGATGAAAAGATTAATTTCAAAACATATAAGGTAAAATAAGGGTATAAATGACTTTAAACCATAGTATAGTAAATAGTAAAAATGTTTTTAAATACATTTTTATGAAAACACAGATGTGGATGATAAAGAGGTCACAGTAGATACTTACGTAAAAACAACCTCAGATAATAAAGTGATGGTGAACTTAACCCTTACCTTGTACTTTTCTTTAGTAGATGGTTTGTTAAACTCATGTATAATAGTTAAAACATTTTTATTAAATTATAGAATAACTATATACATAAATATTATATCATATATGATCTTCTAATATTGATTTGTTAATAATATTTTAGTAGTATCATCATTTTGAGTGTTAACTGACTCGTTTTCCTTTATATGTTTGGTTATGCAAGCCATGTTTGTTATGGATGGGATCTATTTGATTCATATCCAGAATTATATTAAGTTCTTAAACATTATATTTAATCATAAAATAAAAATTATTCTTGAATGATTATGATTGGGAATGAATCTCATCGTGTTCGTGGAGACGACAATATGTATGTACGCATGAGCGAAAATATCATTATATTGATGGTGAAATTGTATGTAATTGGATGTTATATCATATATAAATAATAATTAACATTTTATATTTATTATTTAAATAATTTATACTCATTATTATACCCATCCAAATAATAAAGTGTTTGAATAACAAACTACACCACAACGTGGAGACGGTAAGTCGTACGTATGCACGTATGGTGACTTTTCCATTTATAGGATGGATAGAATAACAAATATGATTGTACCATATTTATAATAACATAACAGTATGTAGAATATACTGAATTTATTATTTTTTTGTGTAAAAAACAAATAAATAAGAAGTGGAAGAAGAAAATAACTTGAATGAGGGTGGTGAAATTATTACCTCTTCTTCGGGTGTTTCTTTTTGAATTGATCAGAAGGGATCCTTAGGTTGGATTTCTAATCAAAGTAAGGACTCTACGTTAATGTGAGGGAAGTTGGGAGGATATTTTTTTAGGGTTTGGCTGAGCCAAATGGATTTGGAGGTGTGATTTTTATGGAAGGGGAAGTGCCCTTTTCTATGAGGGGTGAGGGTCACTTTAGGAAAATCTTGAAAAATTATTTTATAATAAAATCATTTTTGGTTTCTAATGGCTCCAAAATGATTTATTTCTAGGATAAGGTGGGTATGGGTCGAAAAAATATCAACCAATTGGTTTTATACAGGTTTATTTCACCATATTAATCTTATCTTTTAGATCTAACTGTTAGTTTAATAGTTTGACATTTACTATGTCTCTTTGTATTTTTATATTATATGGTTAATAAAAATACTATAACAATACAATAGAAACCCAATTTGTTAATTATTAATATATGTAACCTTATCTAAGGCCTTTTTCTGAATCTTATATTTTTTAGAATATTATATCAATTAATAAAATAATATTTGTTTTAAAAACTCAATTATGTCAATTTTGACACTATTTAGTATTTGGTTTTTGTAAAAAATTATAAAAGCATTATTACTTCAAAAAAATTATTTAATCAACCCTAAAATGTAATATTGACCTTTAAAATTATTTTAATTCATCAAAAATCTCAAATTACATTTATTTGGATATTTATAATATCAATTATTTTAATCATTCATTAATAAGGTAATTATTGAATCATCATTGTGTCATAAATAAATTAACTTATATAATGTCTAAAAATTATAAATAAAATACCATTATGTAGGAACGCTTTTTAGTTTTCTAATTAATATTTATAGTCGAATTTATATTGCGTGTACCCCTATATAAAAATGGTTTAGTTATTAAACTTTGAATTTAACTCTTTTAACTCTTCTTTAAATAAAATAATAATAAATGTACTAATCTAATCCAAGTGGACCAAAGGGGATAATATTTTGTTCCTAAGGTTTTTTTTGGCCGAATTTCACTTATCCAATAGAATTAGGACATGTGTTAAGGTAATTATAATATCATTTTTACCCTTAATTACCATATTTACTTTTAACTGTGGTAAATAAAAGTCAAAAATACTATTCACTAAAAATTATTTTGAAATTATTGAACCACATTTTACTTACTGATGTTAACCATGTCTCTTGGATTTTTTAAATTCAACTCACAGAAGCGGTAAAATTAAGTTTTATACAAATTTGCAAATGCTCCAAAGAGGTGGGTAAAAGAAGGTAAAAAGTTCAATAAAATTTTAATATATCTAAACTTATTATAAAATGACTCTAATTAATTAAATTGAACTTATATAGGTATTATTTATCTATTTTTACCTAAAATAAATTTTAATAAAATAAATAATTATTTAAATAAAAATACGGTTTTAACCAATAATGCAGTGTTTTTCACTATTCATCAAAAAATGAATGTTTTCAGACAAATACCAAAAATTCACCCTAAGATAATTTCGATATTATGAATTCAAAAATGAAGTCCCTTTTGAATAATAAAATTTATAAAATTTCAAAAGGTGGGTATTACTATTCATAACGGCTAGTTTGATTGGTCACGGTGTGTAGGAATCTCGAAATTGCGTGCAATGAAAGCTATTGCATTATTCAAAGGTAAACGTATCGTGGAAGCTTGGGGTGTTACATCCATTGGTCCAGATTGAACCTCATAGAGGTTTACTACATACCATATTTTTAAGGAAAGGATCAAACCCTACACAGTTTGATGTACTAGTTTTATGTCATGTGACAGGAACCATCCATGAATTGTAACATCATGAGGTAAGAATTCTCATGTTGCAAGTGATGCGCCAACGAAGGATGGTATGGGTCTTATGCATGAAAACTTCCCTTCACAAGAAAATTTATCTTGGTTGGACTATATGGGGATTATGCATGATAGATTCTTGGGTTCTTCTAGGAGCATAAATGGCATGGATGACACTCGTGCATGGAAGCATATAAAAGGGGACCCAAAGGAGATGTGTCCTCTGGTTAAAGGAATGATAATATCAAGATGTGTCAGCCTGAGTGAAGATGAGGATGGATGGATGGAGTGGTTGGGGTGTTGGGTTTGGACCTCAAGAAGGCTTCCCTTGTATCCTAGTTAGTTGGGAATCAAATACCACGTAGTTCTAGAAATGGGTGTTGGGGCTTACACCTGAGGAGGATCTCTATGGATTTGAAGCATATGGTTGCAAAATATGCATGGAAGCTTCCTATTAAAGGGAGAAATAATGTGATTGAGACTTATACATGGAATATCCATATGGTGGAGAACGAATTTCATGGTCACTGCTAACCTCTAAGACCATGTGAGTCATGATTACTATAAGAAACAAGAGAAAGCAGTAGACCTGATGTCCATGTCACGAAAGATGTGACAATGAAAGATTATGTGGGGATTAAACCTGGAGGTTTACCAAGGAGGGCGTCATTCCCTTTGAGAAGGATGTCATTCCATGTGGGGAGGATCTAATTCCCAATGAGGAATATCTCATTCACTGTGAAGATGGGTGATGTAGAGACTATACCTTTCCAGTCACACATGGAGAATCCTACACTTTATTTGTAGGGTTAGGACATAGTTTAACAACACCTATCAGGGATGATGGTACTGGGATTTTTTACATCATGCATGTCAGATGTGGGGGAGTCACTCCTTACTGATTGGTTTTGTATAACCACATCTCATGAATCCTTGGGAGTGGGATGGATTTAGCAATTCCTTGATGGAATATGGTGGATGAGTGGTCAATCATGAGGTCCACACTAGAGTGCCTATGCTTTGAATCAAATGTATTTAGAAAACCTGTGATTAACAAAATGGTAAATGGGAATTGTATGCCACACTTGAAGTAGAGGGGTTTCTGAAACATGGTGAACATGCCTCACGATGATGTCATTTCCCAATAAAAGAGTTTTTTGAGAAGGAAAAAATATTCCTAAATCATCAAGTACCCCGGAGGGCCTCCTTCCCTCGTGATGGGTGTAGTTCTTCACTAAATTCATTCACACATTAGGTGGGGATATCTAATAACATATGGGGGAGTGTTTCACAAAGCATAGGTACCTTGGATGAACCATTTTGGGTCTATTTTATGATGCTTGAGTGTGTTTGGAATTTTGAGCAATTCAAAAGTCGAAGGGTCGGGTAACTATTTGTTTAAATTTGAATGATCCAAGTGTTAGTAGGCAAAGGGTTTCACGAAGATGATAAGTGGTTCATGAAGCATAAATGGGATTTGTTAATGGGCGCCACTACGTGGGACTCATGGAGCGCAGCATTAGCCACTTAACATGATCATGGAGCATCGTTGGACTCATGAAGCGTACCATCAGGGACTCACATGTTCGCATAAGGGGAGGGGTCTTTGTGGAAGGGCTTTGTAAAGTAGAACATTAAGAGTGTTTTTGGGATGTTTGAGCTTAGATTCACTTTCGAACAATTGTGACCTCCTTAACTAATCTTGTGGCACATATTTCAAAACAAACAATATCCTAACATGGATGAATTTGAAATATGTATATAATATATAAAAAATATATTTATAACACTATTAATATTATGGAATGATAATATTTTAAAATAAATCACAAATAGTAATAAATGGTTATAAAAATGTTAATCGTCTTAAATGAAATGATTAAGTATGATTTTTCAATTGGGGTCTATATTGGGATAACCTATGAAATTTTTTAAATATTATGGTAATGTAAAAATAAAGGGCATAAAATTACACAATTCTAGATATCAGGTAGTTTCTTTACAACAAAATTTACTACAAACAACAAACTAAATGTGTTGTGAAGGAATTAATCAAACAAAACCAAGAAATAGACTTATGTATAAATATAATTAAAAATAAATAAATATTGATAATAAATGGACCTCAAAAAGTTAAATATAGATGAATAATGTTATTTCGAATTTATTTTATAAAAATAATTTAATTTTCTAGGAGTTAAGTTCACGTGAAGTGTGAATCATGACCCAAATTAAAGGATCTTCTGAACCTAAACCATTAATTTTAGATATCAAATTTCCTTATGTTTCTCCATTTTATCTATTTCTTCTTGAATTTTATAAATATAGTATTTTTTACATTAAATTTATACCTATTTTTTGACACCCTCTTATTTGGGGGAATAATAGATGTTTTTATCTCCCCCATGATTTTATCTTTTATGTAAAAACCAATTTAACAGAATATTCTTTTTTCATGTTACGATATGTAAAACCTCTATAAAAAAATTTATCCATGAATATCAACAAAAAATTTATTTATTTTATTTAGGACCTTCCTGGTTCTAATAGTGTTTAACCAAAAATAAAAATCATTTCCTTCCATAAAAGGTCCTTTGATCATTTTTAAAAATTATCACCTATGTTGTCAGTCCTTACTCATAATTCTCCTTAATCTTTATTTTGAAATTTATTATATTTTAAAATAATGTTTAAATTCCTATGGTGGTTAATATAAATATGAACATCGAAAACTATTTAATACCTTAATCTGGGAATCCTTATGAAATATCCTTCTATTATGATTTGAGATAAGATTTTGAAACCCACTTCTTTCTCATGGGTTTTATCATGATTATGCTTTATATATTCTTTATTTTACTCATGTGGAACATATATGCATTAAAATATTATAATTTTAAGTATATTTTGGGTTTGGATATAATTATATAACCCTATAATGTAATGGTTATCATTTTCATCTCATGAGATACCATGAATAGTGCAAGGGTAGTTACCCTAAGTACACAATGTTATGTGATAGGTGGGCCTAAAATTATATAGCCCTATAATTCATTAGGAAAGCTTTATATCTCATGAGATGTTATGTATATTATTATGGTGTGAACATAATCCCATGTGAGACTTTGTACACTCACTGATAACGGTCTTGGGAGTGAACCATTACCTATGCTTATGATGTCCTATATTATATTGATTCCATATATTTATGATTCCAGAATCTTATGATATTATTCCATTATTAAATTTTTATGTTCTTATGATAATTCTATTTATTATATAATTTCATAAATACTAACCTATATTTATTGCCTCTCCATCATGATTTAATTATATTTTTTCACTCACCAAGCTTTCTAGGTCACCCTTTTCCATTATGTATTTACCCTAGGTATCCTATGAAATTTTAGAAGATATATAGTATTTTGGAGTGATATCTGGATTTGTAAATTAATATAAAGTAATTGATGATTTATTATGTGTATAACCATATGAAGATAATACACCTCTTGACCATTGTCTTTTATTTTTTGGAAAACTATGTTAAAAATCATAAAAATAATAATTTTTATGGCCTGGGATGTTATAGTTGGTATGAGGGGTATGGTTTAATTATTTTGTGATTAGGACAGTATAAATTAGTGAAAACCTTATAGATGATCCTATGTGTAGGATAAAATCCAAAAATATATTCAAAGTATGGTGTATGTGGGTTTCCTAGAAATGATACCCATGTCGGAATACTACATGTTGTTGAAATAATTGGAACTGATGTACCAAGGGGTAATAACTATGAAAGAATAGAATTGGTTGTTAACTTAATATTAACCCTATTCATGATAATGAGGCCATATTTCACACATTTTTAAAAACTCATGAAGGATATTCTTTGGATATTTCATATGATCTTTACAAAGCCTTCTGAAGTATTTGAATATAATCTTAGGTTAGATAACATAATAAAAAATAAACCATGTATAACCAAGATTAAGACATTAATATTCATAGATAAGGTATATATTCTATTTACATGTTATTCTTTATAAGTTCATATCTACCCATTTTTTAGGCTCTCACACTAAACTTTATTTTATTTAAAAAATTACTAGAAATAGGAGGAACGATGCCAAAAACTTATGTAAAGGGAAATGTGATGTTTTTATTAATTAAATTTAAATAATTTTGGGATAAGGAGTCAAATATTTCATGATAGTACTAATTATAATAACTTATGTTATGAATAATAATTTCAATCATGTGGAACTCCCTCAAAGGGGGAAAGTTGTGGTTGATACCTTTATGTGGAAGAAACTTCTAAATTTTAGTGGATTTTTTGTCCCTATAGTCACCAAATGATGGATTAAATCTATGGAGGAGATATTATATTTCCTTAAATTCTCAATGAAAGAGATATACCAAATGGATATTTAATTCCCTGATGAATAATTCTATCAGTGGTAGACATTGATCAAGAATAAAAATCCTAGGAAGATATAGAAGATGTCGAGTGGGATTAATTTAATAGGATATTTATTATTAAATATATTCCTCACACTCTATATCCTTAATTAGAGAGGTAATTACTTGAAATTAAGAAAAATTAAGATGATTAATTCAGGTCATATGAGGACCACTTCACCAATATTTTATAGTATGCATCCTCCATTGTTATTAATACCGAAAGTGAGATCATCGACTTCTTCAATTGGATAAGATCAAGTCTATAAAGAGATTTTTAAATTTGGGACTTCTATGGTCATGAGAAAGGTATCTGATGATCCTTTAATGTCAATATATAAATTAGTAATTAATAGTTGTCTCAAAGGTACTAGAGATAATAAGTGAATAATCAAATTTATTTCTAAAATTTCTCTAAATAAAACTCATAGAATCAATAAGATCACATTTCCCACATGTCAAATGTGTGGGAAGAATCATCCTAGGAATTATCTAAAGGGGACTAAGAAGTGTCTCAAGTGTGTAATGGAGGTAAATCAAGCCAATTAATATATAAGTGAAATGAGAAATCCTTATGATTGGATGGATAAAAAGAAGTCCCTAATCAATTCCCATCCTACGGCCTAATGTTTTAACTATAAGGAATGCAAATATTATGATAACTAGTTCACTATGCCTGCCATTATCAAAGATAACCAGTGAAAATAACACATTAGGATATGATATTAAGGAAGAGCTTATGATATAACTACTAATATGTAGGATAAATGAAATAATGTGGTGACATGTAAACTACTTATTTATTCATATCATGCAAGTCATAATATATCTGAATGGGGCCCCTAGTGTGATTACCCCAAGCCTGACTCCAGTAGGCCTAGGTCTAGAGAGTAGTGCTCAGTAGGAATATCAGACACATGGTAGGCCTTATCCAAATGTATCTATACACACACACACACATCTCCAATCCCATACAATGATGAAATGAAAAAATAATTGATAACCATACATGCGTACATCTAAAATCCCACCATCAGAGTATGAAAACAAGTACTATAAGAATAAATGTCCAAATAAAATACCACTAAAATGAAAATGAATACATGTCCAACATGAAAAGTGGGTTAGTAATTCTTTCAAGGTAACCAAAGGAATACACCTCAGTCAATTTGCCTCCATAAGATCCACCTGGTCTTGGTCCCTCTAGGACTCCATCAAAAGTTCGGTCATCTGCATAAGACATGAAACGTATGGGAAAAGACCATGAAGAGTTGAGTATAAAAATACCTAGTAGGACATATAGAAATCAATAAGAATATACCATCAACAATAATTATCATCTCATCACAGTTATATGTCTAAAACACATATAGCAAGAATATCTAGACATACTCAACATAGATACACATTCTCGAGGTAAAGTCAAAACTATAATTCCAAACTAGAATTCTTAATTGAAGTTTCCACATAGCACTCATCCGGGAGAACACAATCCATGATTCTAATATCACTAATTGAGTCTTTTTGAGTTTTCATGCCCTTCAGGTCTTTCAATAAGAATACACACTATAAGTTTGACGATCGATACACATAAGGGGATCACACCCAAGGCCATAGGGTATACCAACAACCCAATATTGATTTACATTATAATAGGGGATTAAAATTTGTGTAGTTTTGGTCACTAAAATACCAAGAACCCCACCTGGTGCAATATTGATGGCTGAGGATCTCACTCCAGACCTCATAGAAGGATTCCAACAGCTTTATCATGGACTGTAGTCCCTCTGAAGGAATCATCATCCTATACATAGGATGTGATTACATACTAAACCCTTACATAATGGATCAAGGGAATTAACCCTAGGGAAACTCATCCATTTTAAATTGGAAAAGGGCTTTAATTCTTCCTTAAAGGAGAACACGATGTGTACTAGTAGTACAAGGAATGTACTATTGGCAATGAGTCTTTCCTGTGTATTTTGGAATGTGTATTTGTCTTTGTTTCTTCCTGATTACACAAAATGTTCAAGTCCATATACTCATGGTTGTGTCTATTTACAGATGGATGTTGTAATGCCCCATCTCCAGTTACCCAGAGTCAGTGCATTATTTTAATATATTGGAATGATTACATGGAATCAAGTCCCGAAATAACGATCAGTTTAGCAGTCTTGAAAAATAGATTGCATACATGAACATTACATTACACATTAGAAAATAAAATACAATATAAATGATCCTTTGAGAATTCCATTAATCCCCAAGCTTAACCCTGCTTATCAATCATAATACACTTCTTGGAATCCTGGTAAAATAAAACATAAGAAAGGGGTGAGCTCAGATGCTCAGTAAGGGTAAATAATTTAGCGAAGGCTATAAACTTTTAAGGCATGATTTGTAATAAAAAAACATCCTTTCTAAACATAAACTTGAACATAATATGGAAAAAATAAATCAAACATTACCATATAAACAAGCACATGGATATTCTACTAGTCTAATAATCACATGTAATATTTAATTTCATAATGAGGGAATGCCTAACATCGGACATCATTACCACATAGTCAAGGCCTCATGCTAAGACTAAAAATAAAATTTTATTGAAGGCATTGTTCCAAGACACTAGTTTGTCTCATGATACCTACCGATGTATTGAGGAGCTATATCAGGCTCCACCCGTCACTTACTAATTCCACTGCATTCCTCGTATGAAAACGTTGAAACATAACATAAAAATTCATATTAAAACTAGCATACGAAATGTCAATACATTAACCATAAACCATGATTGGTATAAAAATAGAACATCCATGTTCAAACATATCATAACTCATTCAATACAATATTGAAGATTTTATTATAATAAATCAACCTCAATCAAAAATAATATCTAGTAAAGGATGCTAACATAGTTGAAAATGATGAGTAAACCTTTTTGAGAGAAATATCCTTTTATTAAATAATTTAAAAGTCACACATTTATTAAGGAAGTAATTTAAAATATATTTCTGAATCAAAGTATCCCATACCACTTTGAAATTTTTGAAAATAATTAAAATTTCAAAACATTCATGTCCTTATAAATAAATCTTTAAAAAAAATTGAAAACATGGACATTAATTAAAAATATTTAGAAAGATAAATCTTTAAAACATTTAAAATTATGATATTGATAAATATAACCTTTCACAAATCCTTAAAATATTCATTTTGAAATCATTTTTATGAAAATTTTACATTGATGATAAAAATGTCCAAGTAAATACTTACACATAAACAATCTCGGATAATAATGAGATTGAGGAATTAACCCTTACCTTGAACTTTCCTTTAGTAAAGGGTATGTTTAACCTTTTGTATGAAGATAATATTATGTTATTAAATTATACTATAACCATATTAATATTTATGATATCATACATGATTAATTTCTGACTTTATACTAACCATTTAATAATAATTTCTATGTTAAATTAACATTTTGGGTAATAATCTCTTTCTTTATCGTACGTGTTTGAACTTGTTACTCTTGATTGTATCACTTAGATCAAGACTTAAATACTTCCATAATATAAAACATTATTTATATATAATATATATTTAGAATATAAATATTTATAATAGACATATATATGAAATGAAAAACACCATTTATGGAGACAGTAGTCCGTACGTACGCATAAACGTTGTTTCTGTTTTCATATCGTATTGAACGGAACTAAGTGAATAAGATATATGTAAGTATATAAATATATATATATACCCAGTAGAATTATTATGTCATATATTACATACTTATTATTAATATATATTTTTATAATCGTCGATGAATTATGAACGTAGAAATGAATCTCATCGCGTCGTGGAGACGGTAATCCGTACGTACGCACGAGCGATAATGTCATTCTTTTGATTTAAAATCGTATGTAAATAGATATTATATCAGATGTGAAGAATAATTAACATGTTATATTTATTATTTACATCAATTATACATCATTATTATAGCCATACAAATAATAATGTATTGAATAACAATTACACCACAACGTGGAGACGGTAAGTCGTACGTACGCACGTATGGTGACATGTCATTCAAAGGATGGATAGAATAATGAATATGGTTGTACCATATTTATAATAACATAACAGTATATAGAAGATACTAGAGTTATTTTTTTAAATGGAAACATCAATGATAGAGGAAGTGGAATAAGAAAGGAACTTGAAAGAGGTGATGAAATATTTACCTCTTCTTCGGGTTATTCTTTTTTATTTGATCAAAATGGATCCTTAGATTGGCTTTATGACTAAAAAAAGGCCTCTAAAATCAAGGTAGTAAAGTTGGGAGGATATTTGGGCAGGGTTTGGATGATCCAAATGGCTTTGTAGGTGTTAAATTAAGATAAGGTGAAGTTCCCTTTTATAAGAGGGGTGAGGGTCACTTTAGGAAAAGATTAAAGTATGAATTTATTATACAATAATATTCGGTTTATAAAGGCTCCAAATGAATTTATTTCGAGACTTAGGTGTTTATTGGTCTAAATAATCTCAACCAATAGGTTTTAGACAAGTTTAGGTTACCATTTTAACCTTATATTTTAGATTTAACTCTTAGTTAAATAGTTTAACTTTTACCGTGTCTTCTTGTATTCTTACACTATATGGTTAATAAACATACTCTAAACTTCCAAGAGAACCTAAAGTGGTTCATTAATGACATATATTATATTATTTAATCCCTTTGGAAAGACCTTAGATTTTTAGGAATAGAATATCAATTAATAATATAATATTTTGTTTAAACTCTTTTATTTCAACTTTGACACTATTTGTTATTTTGTTTTTGCTAAAATCATAACAACTTGATTACTTTGAAAAAGATTCATTTAATCATACCTAAAATATCATATTCACCTATAAAATTCTTGGATGACATAAAAAATTTGAAATTATATTTATTTTAATATTTATAATACCATTTATTTGATTATTTCATTAATAAGGTAATTACTGCATCATTATTGTGTCATAAATAAATTTAATTATTTAATGTTTAAAAATTAAAAATAAAATACCATTATTTATGGAATATTTTTATATTTCTAATTAATATTTATAGTCTAATTTATATTATGTATAACCCTATATTAAAAATGGTTTAGTTATTAAAACTTGAATTTAACACTTTTAACTCTTTTTTAAATTAAATAATAATAAATGTCTTAATCTATTTCAAGCGGACCTAAAGGATCATATTTTATTTATAAGGTTTTTTTGGTCGAATTACACTTATCCAATAGAATTAGGACATGTGTTAGGGTAATTATAATATCATTTTTACCCTTAATTACCCTATTATTTTTAACCGCGGTAAATAAAAGTCAAAAGTTACTATTCATCAAAAAATTATTTTTATCTTATTGAACCTCATTTTACTCCTTGATATTAACCGTGTCTCTCGGATTTTAGAAATTAAACTCACAGAAGTGGTAAAATTAATTTTTATGTGAATTTGCAAATTCTCTTAGGAGGTGGGCAAAAGACGGTGAAAAGTTCAATAAAATTTTTATATATCTAAAATTATTATAAACTGACTCCAATGAATTAAATTGAATTTATATAATTATTATGTATCTATTTTGACATAAGAAAAATTTAAATAAAATAAATAAGTAATTAAATAAAAAGTTGATTTTAAACAATAACTCAGTGTTTTTCACTATTCATCAAAAATTGAAAGTTTTCAGAAAAATACAAAAATTTCACCGTAGGCTAATTTGGATATTACTAATCCAAAAATGATATCTAATTTACCAAATTCAAAACATATAAGCTACATTTATTAATTTAAAATTAATTCCCATTGTCAAAACCAATAGCGTGTGTTTAAAAAAAAATAATAACTATCGAAAGATTGACACTTTTTTATGTATAATTTCAATGTGAAATTAATTCCAATGACCAAAATTGGATTTAAGGGTAAAAATATAATCTAATTATACTTCCCAAATAATAAAATGTATAATTCAACACTATAAATTATGTTGATTAAAAAAGTTGTTTTCAGTTAAAATATAGTATTTTTTACTATTCACCCAAATATGAAAGTTATCAAAAAAACACCAAAAAGTTATTGAAACTAAATTCTTATGTCCCGATTATAAAGAAGAAGATTATTTTGTCAAAATGAATATATAAAAGTTTCAAATATTGGATTTATAAAAGGCTCTCCATTAAAAGGCGGTAGAATTGCATGTTTTGAAAAATATATCTTTTATTTGAAAAAAAATGAATTTTTTCTTACATTAGGTCTATGAAACTCATAATATGGATTCTAAAATTATAGAGATTATATAATGTTCAAAATTCAGTTAATACTATTCATAAACTCTTTTGAACGGCTAGTTTGGTAAGTCGTGATGCGCTTGAACTCAGTGTTACGTGTAGTGCAAGTTATTGCATTAATTTATAGAAATAACATACTATGAAATCTTGGGGTGTTGTAGATGTGTCCATGTATAGCTAGTTATGCTTGTGCCCATTCTCATCTACCTTCCTAGGTATAAACTGCACCACCAATTAAGTGTCACACACTGTGTGACAGAATTCACATGTTGTGTGATACTTAACACTCCGTGGAACCCTAACACCACATACAATGAACCATACAATCCACATGTTCATGCATTATGTTTCATGAAGTGTGTAATTTCTAAAAACACATAGATATTCTTCCTGGATTATCATATGCTCCTCCATATTTTTATCCAGCTGCAAATCACACAGGAGAGTATGGATCTTGTCCAGTTGAGCCTCTTCATCACTGATCACTGAAATCCAGCCAGAAAATAACATGGGAAATAAATACCTCTCATATCCTGATAACTATACATCAAAAACCCACATGAATAACTCTAATATGATCATGATCATTCATTGTATCTTGATTTCCATCATCGATCCAAACCCAAATTTGTGATAACAATCCGTTACGCAAATAAAATGGTGTGAAATGATTGTTTATTTGGTATTTGTAAAACCATAATCCAAAAATGAATACGGACTATGATCACACAATGAATAGTGGGAGAAATCCAAGAAATTCCAAATAGGAATGAATCATTCCTATGTTTCTGAGGGACTCAGTTCATTTTCATTTTAAAGATTAATGAAGAACCAAACAAATAAATAATTCTCTCAAATTATCTACAGATAAACCCATAACCACAATAAAATCGATCCTATAATCAATATTTTGGTCGATAAATTCATGTTTAGTGTTAGAATAAATAAATAGAGAAAATACACATAGAAAAAAAGTCATAGATCAAGTTGGATTGATCACTAATGATTAATGAATTTGTGTCATTATCATTAGTGAGATCCTCGAGTTATGTCGCATACCAATATTCAATGCACGATTCTATCATCATTCACCCACAAAATCTCCTACAATTATCTATATAAAGGCTCCAGGTTTATGTTTCTATCCCTGATATTCCAAAAAACCATATACTTATAGGAAGAATAAGGTCATTGAATTTTAATTATAGAAATTATTTTAATCAATTTATTTATTTAAACACTCACCCATGACCGCACCCAACCCATTCATCTAATGTGTTCCAAGGTTAGGTCTTTCCTATGGTAAAGAACACACTTTGATCTCAATAGATGCCTCGGATTTATAATCTGAACCTCCATTTAAGAGATATTATGATTTTTTAGGAAAAATGTGTGTGCGTGATATTTAATATATTTTTTATATTTTAGAAATTAATTTTGGGCACATTGGGCCTCGACATCTCATGTTTTCTCAGTGACTAGATCCAAAAATAATCCACATAATAGTCAAAGATAATACATTAAAAAACAGAAAAGTTACATTCTCCACACCTTGGTAATTTTCATCCTAAAAATCCAAGACAAATGGATACACGTATAGATGTTGGTACTAAAAATGCATCTGGGGCTCCCACTCCCAGGTGATCTCCTGAAGATTATTATGTTTCCACTAGACAAACCATTAGGGAATATATCTACCATGAAGTATCATCTCATGTCGTTCTTCAATCTTTATCGAGTACTCAATGAAAGAAGCTACATCCTTGATTTCTATCTCGCCCTAGTCGATAACATGTGACAGGTTTTGCACAAACCTCCTTAGCTCTAATATGTGGAAGATGTCATGTACCCAGTCTAACTGTGTTGATAGATCCGAGTGGTACACCAACTCAAAAACTCTATGTATTATCTTGAAAGGGATAATGAATCTCAGATATATCTTATCTTCACATCCAAATCTATGCAACCCACATCGAGGTAAGAGCCTCAACCACACATGGTCTCCCTCCTCAAACTCTAGAGGCCTCCATCCTTGGTCCACATAAGAATTATGATGTCTCTTATTAGTACTCATCTGCTTCTAGATGATCTAAACCTTCTCTGTAGTGGATATCATTAACTCTTTGACCATATGTTTTGACTCTCATAGGTCAGTAAAGCATAGTGGTGACATATAGGTTCATCCATAAAAGGCCTTGAATAGTGTCATACTAATGGTAGAATGGTAGTTGTTTTTTTATGAAAACTCAACCAATAATAAGTGATCCTCCCAACTATGGCTAAAGTATAACATGAAATCCTGCAACATGTCCTCCATGAATGGAATGTTCTGGTCAATCTGGCCGCCATTCTCAGGGTGAAATATTGTATTAAAATGAAATTGAGTCCCCAAGGCCTCTTACAATCCATTCCATAACTATGATATGATGAATCTATTATTGTCATAAATTTTCACTGATGTAACTCCATGGAGTCAGACTATATATTAAACATGGAGGAATCCCATGATATCTACTAAACTCTTATCTTGAATAGGTTGTAAGTTGTGTGAATTGGTGAGATGATCTATGATCAACCAGATGGAATTGTGTCCCCTAGACGTATGTGGTAACACCTTCATGATGTCCTTGGATATCCCATCCCACTTTCAATATGGATCCTCAGGGGGTTGAGCTGAACCCACTATGATCTGGGGCTCATTCTTTACTTACTTACTGGTAAGGCAATAGGAGACGAACTCTATAACTCCCTTATTTGTCATTGGCCAAAAAAACTGACATTGAAAGTCCTGGTGCATTTTTTATACACCCAGATGTACTACCAAGGGAGAAGTATGAAACTTTATTAGAACCTCCTCCCACAATGAAACTGATACCATCATGCATCTTATTAAAATAACAACATGTTCCCCATCTTCATAAAATCTATTAGGAGTATGTCCAGTGGATATTTATGTATTTAGGTTCTCACAGTTTGTATTCCCAAGTTGTACATCCCTAAATCACTATATAAGTTTAATGGTAATGAGCATCAACTTGAGGTAAGTTGATCTATATCCATCCAAAAAAAGATAAATTTACTGAGGCCAACTGCACCAACACCTCACATATCAAATACACACAAGATCTCTTGCTAAGGGTATATCATACCACATTTTCCTTACCAGAAGTACAGATGATCTTAATGTTATAATCTTGGTGAAACTATAACCATCACCTATGTCTCATGTTAATATCCTTATGCGAGAAGATATACATGGGACTCTTGTTATCCTAATAGTTAATAAATCACTCTCTTGTTAGGTAGTATCACCATATCTTCAGTGTGCAGACTACCGCTATTAACCCTAGATCATGGGTCACATAGTTCTGCCTATGTCATATTAACTGATGTGAAACATAGGCAATCACTACTTACCTCTTCATCATAACACAATGAAGATTGATCCCCGATGCATCGCAGAACACTACATACTCGACACCCTCCTCTAAAAATATCAAGATCAGATCACTTGATGATCTATGCCTTAACTCTTGGAAATCCTGTATACATCTCTCTGTCCACATGAAAGACAACCCATTTTGGGTAAAAGTTGTCAAAGGGGATGATATCCTGGAGAGTTCTAGTACGAATATCTGATATAATCCTCCCAACCCAAGTAATATTTACAACTACTTCATGTTTATTGGTGGATCCCAAGATAGAACCGCCTTGACCATTTCCAAGTCCACCACTACACTGTCTACTGAGATAAAATTTCCAAGAAAGTAGACATCCTAAATCTAGAACTACTACTTTAAAATATTTCTGTAAATATACTGCTCTCGAAGTATATCCAAAACCATCCTCTATTTCATTTCATTCTCCTCCTCGTATGTCGAGTACTATAGTACATCGTCGATGAAGACTACCAAAAACTAATCTTAGAAAGGTTTAAAGTCCCATTTAATGAGTCCCATGAACACTAATGAGGAGTTTATAATGCCAAAGGTCATCACCAAATATTCATGGAGACTTTAGAAACATCTGAATTCTATCTTCAATATATCCTCATCCTGTAATCACGTCTAGAAATAGACCGATCTAAGGTCAAACTTCGACAACCATCATGACCCTCTCAACTATTCAAAGAGTCATTGATCTTATATAGTGGATACTTGTTCTTTACAACCACCTAGTTTATAAAATGGTAATTCAAATAAAACATCAAGATCTCATATAACATCTTGGTGAACAACACTGGGGTTGCCCAGGGTGAAACACTAGGTCTGACAAAGAAGTTCCCTTACAAGTCCTCCAACTACACCCTCAACTCATGATGCTCTGTAGGAGCCATCCGATATGATGGCATAGATATAGTGGGAATATGAGGGTGTAGATCAATGTATAACTCTATCTATTATTGGGGACCAAAACCTAGAACGTCCTTAGGTAAAATGTACTCAATCTCTTCCACCACTATAGTGAACTTAAAACTCATAGAATCCACTACACCATGGGTTATATTAGATAACTGATGAGTAATCTGCTACACCTAACCATGACTGATTCCATCATACTTTTCTTATGATTCTTTTTCAACCACAATGAAAAACCTACACCCGTCATTGTGGACACACCACATCCTCTTCTGAAAATAGTCTATTTTATATTGAACCATAGATAATCAGTCCATACCTATGATAATGTAATAATGCATAATCACTATACAAAAATTTCCCAAAAGAAACTCTCACCTCAATGAGTTAGGTCACAACATTGGTGTAAGTGTGTGATTTTTGAGTAACCTCCTATATGAGTCTCCAAGTGCAAGGTTTAAGCTAAAGGCTCAACCAGAATTTGTAGGTATTGAACCAGATAAGTGGAAATAAAGGAATAACACACAATTGTGTCTATCAATACTTAAAAAAGGTAGAGAACATATATATTATACCTCATATCATTCATGTATCCTCTGGTTCATAAGTCTCGGCTACCTATAGCTTCCCTTGCCCCAATCACCCATCTCCCTGAGCCTGACATGAACCAGTTGGGGGTGGTGGTGGAAACAAGTCATAACATCTTCCACTTCTATATACTCTCCAAAATCTTTTTCCATACCCACATCCCTAAGAAAATTCCTATTCTTTCCTCTTCCTTTTCCTAGGTATCACATCCACCATCTCTCTATAAGTCATATGGGGGATCGAAAAATCTCACGTGAGATGTATCATGCCATTGTAAGAGTATCATTGGCTCTCTTTAGGATGACTCAATCCATCCTGTGTGCCCTAAACATTTGACCCTATGTCATGGTATCTACTCCAAAAACTGATCACATTTCTAGGTCCCTAAGTTTTATGTTAGCTACTTATTTATGAAGACTCGTCTCTTGTGTGCCCACTACTAGCACTGACTATTTGTGTCTACTCATCCAGATAGCTCTTAACTACAAAAGAACACTCTATCACCCTAGTATAAGTAGGAATTCATATAGGGATAATGTTTCATCAGATGTTCCTATGTAGTACTCACTCTAATTTTTAATACATAAATAAATTATCATGTAACATATCCATATAGTATCTAAATAGGTTGGTGAACCTCGATGAATACTCGTCCACAACCACACTGACCTGATGAAATGTCTAAAATCATGGATGTGAATATCCCTCAACATAGCTAAAGTGAACTCCTCTATTAAAAGGTTCTCAAACTCTGACCATGATGGGGTAACCTCATCATACTACTAGGTCACTAAGACCCACCACCTTCCTATAGAGCCATGGATAAATCCCACTACCAATACCAAAATCTGATCTGTCAGTGTCCTGAAAATATGTCATACTTGTGTCACCACCTCTATCCAGTCATCATCTTCTTATGGGTCATGTTATCCTAGCAACTTGAAGGGTTGATGTCACTAACACTCATGAAGAGAACTCAGTCTGTGAACTACAACTACTAGTATTTTAAGTACTATCTTCTGCTCGATAGGTGGCGGTATGATTGGTGCACCAACTAGGGGTAACACCTCTTGAACACATCCCTAAATCAAAGAATCATCATTGATGGGATCATCCTTGAAATCCTTATGTTGAATCCTAGATAGAAAATTCAATAGAGGAATCTTATAATATATAATATATACAACAATCAATAATTATATCTAGGGACCCAACTCAAGAAATACATGGAAACCAAAACCAATTCTTATATGATGCATGTACAAATGTTTTCCCTTAATCAATTTCCTAAATGTACTGATTTAAAGGGTAGGTAGTCAAAGTCATGGTGTATGGTTACATCAGATGTCGTACCAACACTGGAGTGCTTGACCTGAAAGACAAAACCTGAAACATTTAATAGTGTTTCCATAAAACCCAAACCAATCTCATAAAATATGCTCTTAAGGTAGAAATGAATGCTCTGATACCACTCTATCATGACCTATCCCAATGGTTCATGTGTCGCGACTACACCAATCCCACCTCCAATAGGAAAAGGGCAGGTGACTGTGCTGATTAGTCATATCACACACATGGGAGGCCTTATCCTAATGTAACTATACAAATGCACACATATTTGAGACCATACAATTCTAAAATGAAAACAACTGATAATCATGCATATGTATATCTAAAATACCATCATTAAATTATGAAAACAAGTACTGTAGAGAAAAGGCCCAAATACAAGACCTCTATAAAAAATGATAACAAGTCAAACTTATAAAGTGAGTGATGACTATTTTCAAGGTAACCGAATAAAACACCTTAGTCTGTATTGGTCAAAAATTTCCACCTGGTCTTGGTCCCTCTAAGACTCTATAAAAAGGTTGGTTGTCTGCATAAGACATGACATGTGTGGGAAAAGTCCATATAGTGGTTAGTATAATAATACCTCGTAGGACACCTCAAAATCACTATGAATATAACATCAACAATAATAGCCATATCATCAGAGGTAAATATAAAAAACACACACAACAATAATATTCAGATATACTCAAAAATCAAAACATAGTATCAAGGTAAAATCACAACTATAATTATAGCCTAGGATTCCTGGTTAAAGGTTCCACATAGAATTCATTTGGTAGAAAACCCTCCATGAGTCAAATAACAATGATGGTGTCTGTTTTAGTTGTTATTATCATCAGGAATCTCCATTATAATTGACAAAATGATTGTCAAGATATTGATACACAGAAGTGGATCACACCCAAGGCCATGGGGTATGCCAATAACCCAATTTCAATTAACCCACAGAGTAGGGGATTAATACCCATGTAGTGCTAGTAACGGCTATACTAAGAACCCCTCATAGGGAAATTATGATGATAGAATATCTCATTTCAAGCCTTATAAAATGATTCTCACAACTATATTTAAGACTATAGTCCCTCTAAAGGGATCACCATCCTATACATTGGATGTGATTACATACAAAACCCTCTTGGAATTGATCAACAAAATGAACCCTAAAGAAACTAATCCAATATGAAGAGGAAAACATATCCAATCATTCATTAAAAGAACACATAGTGTGTACTAGAATTACATGATGTTTACAAGTAGTACATGGTGTTTCCCTTTAGCATTGGGTCCTATCTATGTATCATGGCTTGTGTATGTGTTTGTGTCTATGCCCATGCATGAGTATAAGGTGTTTCCATCACCATGAAATCATGAATGTTTCTGTTTTCATATCTTCGATACTATGTACAACTAGTGGTTCCTATTCCCATGCATGTGTACCTTCCTAGGTACATTCCTAGAAGCTAGGTAATGGTAACATGTTGTGTGACATAAGTCACATTTCGTGTGATACTTAACTCTCTACGTAATCCTAGAGCCACATCCAGGTCCTCATAAAATGTGTGTGTTCATTTGTTACATGATGTGTAGTCTGCAATTTCTAGAAAACCAAGGATCTTCCCCCTACATTATCATCCACTCCTCATGCTTCTGATCTAGCTGAAAATTACACTAGAGAGTATGAACATGGTGTGTCTGAGACATATTGTCTTCGCTAATTAGAATCTAGCCACTAAATTGTATAATAAATCCCTACTTCACATATCTTGGAAGCCGAAAATCACAAACCCACTTGAGAAACACTGATTTGGTACCAATCTATCATTATAGCTTGATCCCATCATCAATCTAAACCTAGATCTGTGATATCAATCCATTGTACCAAGAAACAGGTGTGCAATGAATGTTTATCCAGTATTTTATAAACCACTAGAAAATGGAACTTGGATTATGCGGTTAACCCTAATATTCAATTATAACCATATACTTATAGGAAAAATCAAGTCCTGGAATTTTAAATATATAAATTACTTTAATCAATTAATTTATTTAAATGATCTCCCATGACCATTCCCAACCCAAGTGTTTGACACGCTCCAATGTTATTTTGTTCCTTTGGTAAAGCCTATACTTTAAACTAAATAATATCCTCATATTTCCAGTAAAATCCTTCATTTATGAGATATTTCACTTTTTCCAGAAAATTGGGTTTGCGTGATTTTTAATATATTTCAAAAATTAATTCTGAGCACACTAGACCTTGGAATCTCATGTCGTCTTAGAACCTAGATCTAAAAATATACCATATAATACTCCAAAGCAATACAAGAAAAAATATAAATTATGAAAATGAAATTTAAGTAGAACTATATAAACCCCCTAAAATAAGAGAGGTTGAATTATCAGTGAAGTTGAAAAATGGTAAACTTATTTCATCTCTTGTATATAATATCTCCCTAATAAATATCTAAAGGATGAAACTTATAAAAAAACATTTTCATACTACCAATATTATAATTCAATTCCATACTGCTAATTAATTTGTTATCTTTAAATAAATCTCACATCAACTATCGGAAGAAGAAAATCAATTTCTATATCCCAAATCAACATATGGGTAGAGGATGAATATACTTTGGAATATTCTCCATCATTATGAATATTGTTTCCTTAAGAGTAAGAATATCTAGCTCAAATGGTAAAAATAAAGGAGTGGGACACCCTTGAAGAGATAACCATTATAATGGAATTTAAAGAGGTATTCCTCTTATAGTTTCATTATCCTCCTCTTGATTGGGAGGTCAAGTTCTAAATTAAATGTATTCTTATATCTCTACTGATATCCAATACTCTTTATATAATTCCCCCATTGAACTTGAATAACTGAAGAAGTAACTATAAGGGAATCATATCAAGGGTTTCATTCACTATAGTTCTTCACCATAGGATTCTCAAGTTCTATTTTCCATGAAGAATGATGGGTTGATGTGCCTCTAGATAAATTATTATGAGCTCAACAAAATCAAAATAAAGAATAAGTATCCCTTACCACAAATTCGTGACTTGTTTGATATACTATGTGGAGTTCATTACATATATGAGGTGGAACTTTGGTGACAAGATCATTAGTTAAAGGTAAAGAAGGAGGATATTTACAAGGATGACTTTTATACTAGGTATGGGAATTATAAATTTATATTCATTCCATTTGGGTTCACAAATAATACAATGATCTTTATGGACTTGATGAATAGAGTTCTTAGATATTTCCTCAAATTTTTTGGAATGTTTATATAGATAGTATCATTATATACTCCAAAACCAAGGAGTAACTTGAGGAATATTTAAGTATTTTTGTAATGAAATTAAATAGGGAGAAATTATATGAATAAGTACATTTAATATGAGTTTTTGATGGAGAAAGTAGCATTATTGTAGAATATTATCACATGTAAGAGGATATATGTGGATCCATAAAAGATAAAGGTGATTTATAAATAGAATAGAGTAATATTTATTATAGATATATGAATTTTTCATGGATTTTCTGGTTATTATCAGTGATATGAGAGAAAATTCTCAAGATTATAAACTCTAATATACAAACTAACATAAAAGGAAGTATAGTATTCCTAGAAAGATGAATGTGAAGAGAGATTCATGTAAATGAAGTAGAGGCTAGCCACTATACCTATAATCACATTATCCCTAAGTGGAGAAGGATTTATGATTTACAGGGATGCTATAATGAAGGTTTTAGGCTACGTACTCATGTAGGATGATAGAGAGATAACATATGACTCAAGATAGTTGTAGGTTCATGAATATAATTATCTAACACATGACTTGGAGTTGGTAGAAATAATATTCACAATGAATATTTAGAAGCATTATCTCCATGGAGAGAAGTTTGATATATATATTGACCATGGGAGCATAATATATATATATATTCATACAAAAGTATCTTAATATGTTCTAATGAATATGGTTACTGTTGACAAAAGATTTTAACTACTAAATCCAATACCATCATGGGAAGGAAAATAAAGTGGTGGATTCTCTAATTAGATAATATCCTACATACTTATCTATGATGAGGATTGAGAAGGTTTCAATATTCCTAGATATTCCAAGGATGGAAATGGGAATCATTAAAGAAGGAACACAATCCTACCTTTTTCAAATGATTGATCTACCATATCTATTAGAGAAAGTTAAGAAGTATCAAAGGAATGATGTGTAAATATAGGATAATGTGTATTTTATGAGAAAAAAATACTAAAAGTTCAACATTGATGATGAAGGAGTTATGAGATTTAGTAAAAGAATATATATTCCAAAATATCTAAAGATATAGAATGATATATTGAATGATTCTCATATATAAACACTCTCCATCCACATAGGGAGCATTAATATGTATAGAGTTCTCTAAAAGTATTTTTGGTGGGTTAATATAATGAAATATATTATGAAATATACATCAATGCTTTTGGTGTGTTAGTGGGTGAATACTGGGAAGAAAATGTCCAAAGGAGTGGTGTAACCATTTCCCATAACCACATGTAAATGGGATAATATCACTATGAATTTTGTTATAGGTATTCCAAATACATCTAAATGGAATAATTATATATGGGTTGTGGTGGACCATATTAAAAATAATTTTTACTTCATTTCCATTTTAGATTACTTCTAACACAATAAACTTGAAAATATATGCATTGGATAAGTGATTAGGTAAAATGGAAAAACATAATTGATTAATCTGATCAAGGACTATGGTTTACCTCAATGTTATAGGAATGTCTTCAATATGCATTAAATATATATTTTAACTTTTAGTATGGCTTGTCACAACTAAATTGATGGACAATATAAATAAACTATCTATACACCTCACAATATGTTGATATCTTACTCTATGGACTTAAATGGAGTATGTGAGTATTATCTTTCTTCAGTTGAGTTCTGCTACAACAATTGTTTCAACTCAAGCATCCAAATGGAATGATATTATGTTCTATATGGGAAGAGGTATAGAACACATAAATGTTGGGATGATGTTGGTGAAAAAAAATTATTAGGACCTGAGATTACCGAAGAAATGGTAAAGAAGTTCAAGACTATTAAAAACACGTTATGAAAGCTTAGAGTCCAAAGAATTGTTATGATGATAATAGTTGATGGGACCTTGAGTTTTAGGTTAGTCTAAAATTGATACTCCACATATCTTTATAGAATTTAGTCATGAGTATTGGGAAGAATGGGAATATAATACCTCGGTTCATTGTCCCCTTTCAGATTCTAGATCACATAGAATTAGTAGTATATCAAATATCTTACCCATGAAACATGTCTAATATAACTGATGTGTTCTAAATATCTCTCTTGATGGTTGACATACCAGATATCTCACATGTACTAAATCAAAATATGGAACAGTTTTAGAATGATATCTCTTATAAAGAGTAGTATGTGAAGATATTGGACCATAGAGATAGAGTTTTTTACAATAAGATAACTCACCTTGTAAAAAGTACTTACAAAAACCATGTAAATGAATAGGTACAACAAGAAAATTAAGAGACAATAAAACATAAGTACCCTGTTTTTAACCCTAATGTATAGAAATAAATTTCAAGGGAAAATTTTGTTTTGTTTGGGAAGAATGTAACAACCCATAAATTATTTACATAAATTTCTCTTTTGAATATATATGTCTGTCAATTAGGTAATATAGATAAAAAAATTAAAATCACCTTATTATTAAATCTAAAAATGGTATTTTTTATAATATTACCTTTGGTATATCAATCTAAATTATGTTATAGTAATATATATGTATATATATATCATTATTTAAAATTAATTTTCATATAATTAAATTTACTATTTTTTAAGAACATATATCTAAAAAAATTATCACTCATATTAGTTAAAAATAATAAAATTAATTTCATTTTTATATTCATTAAATGAAATTAATCATAAAATTAGTTTTTAGTATTTTACAATAATATTTTATTTTTATGTTATGGAGATAAATATATTTTTTTTACCGAAAACTATACTTTTGATGACATTTTTATAATATAGGATTGGATTATAAATTTATACAAATTTATAAATGAATTAAAGGAAGAAAATAATAGGAATTTTAAAATATTCTTTTGACCATATAAAATATATTCTTATCAATTTAGAACATAAATAATAATTTTCTCTAAAAAAACTATTTTATCCTCTTCATTAAATTAAATATTGTTTTTTATAAAAAAAAATATTTTTTTGGGTTTTCCTTAAATACACAAAAAAATTATTTTTTTATAATAAACTAATTTTTTCATGAAAATATAAAACACTGACAATATTATCCCACAAAAAAAAATATTCTAACAATGAACTTAAAAAAAGATTTTTATACGTTATGTGGGAAAATACTAAAACTAATTTCACTTACCCATAAAATTTTTATAAAATTGATTTTAATATTTGAAACCAATTTTTTTTAAATAGAAAATAATAAAAATTTCAATTTATTCCATTAAAATCAGTTGAATTGGGTATAAATGGATTATCCACGATAATATTAAATTAGGGTAAAACGGTTTTTAACATAGTTCAAAAAGATAAAACATGTTACTAACATGCGTGGTAATGGACGATGGAGGGATCCTTAACCTTAACTACTCACCATACTATTATTGTCATGTCTTTGATCCATTATCCTTGAATAATGTAATGAAAATATTGAAAAGTAAAGAGATTTCACTAAAAATACACTCTCATTGCATATAAAAGCATCTCACCTCTTATCAATTTCTCCACTAATTCCAAACATATATCTCAACCAAAACACTAACCTAGTATCTCTAAAAATATTCTCACACTTCCTATAATCCTTGACCAAGCTATATAGCATAAAGGAGATTCCCAAGGGAGAACCTAAAAAGGGATTGGTAATGCCCTCAACTATGTTTTCCTAGTTATTATCAGTGATTTGGGAGAAAATATTCACAATTTTAAAAACCATTAACAAAACTAACTTTAATGGATGTTAAGTATATATAGAAATATGAATGGGAAGAGTGATTCATATAGACGAAGAAGAGGATAACCACTACACCTGTATTAATTTTTGATTTATAGTGATACTTAAAAGAAAGGTTAAGTTTGCATACTCATCTAGGATGATAAAGTGACAACATATGCCACAAAATATCTGTAGGTTAATGAATATGATTATCTAACACATGACGTAGAGTTGGCTGCAATAATCTTGGTGTTGAATATTTGGAGGAGTTATCTCTATGGAGATAAGTGTGATATATATACAAACCATGGGAGCCTAAGCTATATATATATATATATTCATATAGAAGGATCTTAATATATTCCAATGAATATGGTTAGAGTTCATGAAGGATAAAGAATGCTCAATTCACTACTATTATTGGAAGGAAATTAAAGTGGTGGATTCTCTAGGTAGATAATATCATATATTCTCATATATGATAAGGATTGTGAAGGATCTAATATTATTATACATGAAAAAGATGGAAATTAGAATAATTAAGGAAGGAAAACCATCCTACCTTTCTCATATGATTTATCTACCATCTCTATAAGAGAAAATTAATAAATATCAATGGAATGATGTCGAGATACCAGATAAGGTAAATGCTATGAGATTATTAAAATCCTATAAGTTCAACATAGATGATGAAGGAGTTGTGAGATTTTGGAAATGACTATATATTCTAAAAAAATATAGATACAATGAAGGAAATATTGAATTATTCTCATATATAAGCACTCTCCATCCACTAAAAGAGAATAAAGATGTATAGAGATATCAAAAAAAATCTTTTGGTGGGACAATATAAATAAATAGATTATAAATACAAATCAAAGTGTCTGGTGTGTCAATGGTGTTAAGAATACGAGGAAAAAAGTCTAAATAGAGGATGCAACCATTGCGGATACCCATAGGAAAATGGGAGAATAAAACAATGTGTTTTTTAATAAGTCTTCTTAATAAATCTAAACAGAATAATTCAATAAGGGTTTCGGGGGACCATCTTATAAAGACTTCTCACTTAATTTCAATTTGATATTACTTCTCACTCAATAACCTCACAACGATATATATTAAATAATTGATGAGGTTTTATAGACCACCACTATCAATTATATTTGATTGAGATCTAAGGTTTAACTCGTTGTTCTAGAGTAGTTTTCAAAATGAATTAATCATATACTTGAAAATTAGTATGTCGTATCGTTTCTATACTAATGTAAAATCTAAATAAACTATATATACACTTTAGGATATGTTGAGAACTTACTCTATGAACTTCAAGGGAGTATTGGACCAATATATTCCTTTGGTTGAGTTCTTTTATGACATCATTTTTCACTCGTGAATCCAAATAGACCAATTTGAAGTGCTCAATTGGAATTGATATTGAACACTTATATGTTGGGATGATGTTGGGGAACTAAAGTTGTTAGAATCATATATGATCAACTAAGTGGTAAAAAAATTTCAATACGATTCAAAAACAAATTAGGACAGCTCAGAGTTAATAGAATGGTTATGTTAATAACTATTTATGGGACCTTGAGTTTTAGGTTGGTAAAAAAATGATCCTCTAAATATCTACAAGGAAGACAATCATGAGTGTTTGGAAGAATGGGAAGCTAAGTACAAGATACATTGTACCCTTTTAGATTCTTGACCACATAAGAGTTATAGTATTTCACCTATATCACCAACCAAACATGTCTAATGTAAATGATGTTTTCTAAATATCCATCTTGAGTATATACATACTAATCTCTCACATGTACTAAATCAAGAGGTGACATAGTTGGATAATGATATATCTTATAAATAGTTGTTATTGAAGATCTTGAACCACATAGACAATGTTTTTTACAATAAGATAACATACCTTGTCAAGGTACTTGAAAAAACCATATATATAAAGAGGTATAATGGTAACCTAAAGAGACAATAAAACCTAAGCACCCTTTTTCTGACCCTAGTGTTTGGAAAGAAATTTCAAGGAAAAATTCTTGTGGGAGGGGGGGATAATGTGACAGCCTAGAAATTGAATATATAAATTTATCTTATAAATATATATGTGTGTCAATTAGGTAATACAGATAATAAAAATTAAAATCACCTTATCATTAAATTTGAAAATAATATTTTTTTAATATTTCCTTGGGGATTTCATTATAACTTTTTTATAATTGTAATATATATATATATATATCATGCTTTAAAATGAATTTTCAAAAACTGTTTTTATTATGTTTTAAGAAGATATTTTTAAAACTAATTTTTATCACTCATATAAATTAAAAATAATAAAATTAATTTAATTTAAAAATTAATCATTTAAAATTAATATTAGGAATAATTTTTTATATTTTTCAATAATTTTTTAATTTTTAGTTATTGAGAGAATAATATTTTTTTTACCAAAACTGTACTTTTTATGACATTTTCATAAGATATGATTGGCTTATAAATTTATAAAAAATTAAAAATGTATTCAAGTAATAAAAATTATAAATTTTAAAATATTATTTTCAATATAAAAAACAGATTCTTATAATTTTGGAACTTAAATAACAATATGTTCTAAAAAACTATTTTCTCCTCTTTATTAAATTAAATATTATTTTTGGTAAAAAAACATTTTTTGGTTTATCATGAAATACAAAAAAAATTATTTATTTTATAATAATTTTTTTTTATTAAAATAAAAACATTGATAATATTATCACATACATTAATTTTATGCTCATAAAGAACTAAAAAAGGGGTTTTACGCATTATGTGTGCTAATGCTAAAACTAATTTCAATTTGCCTTAGAAATTTAATTTTATACAATGATTTTAATATTCAAAACTAACATGTTTGAAATATAAAATAATAAAAATTTAAATTGTGGTCATTAAAATTAGTTAACTTGGATAGAAATGGATTATCCACAATAATGGTAAATTAGGGTAAAAGGGTTTTTAACTTAGTTCAAAAGGATAAAACATGTCAAAAACATATGTGATAATGGATGGTGGAGGTATTATTCACCTTAACTCTTCCTCACACCGTTATTTTTTTATTTGAGCCTTTATCCTAGAATAATGTAATTATAACATTGAAAATTAAAGTGATTTTACAAAAATTCCACTCTCTTTACTTATAAAAGGATATCACCTCCTATCAATATCTACACTCATTATAATAATATATATCAATAAAAACTCTAAATTATTCTATAATAAAATACTTTCCCACTACTATAATCCCTGAACAAGCTAATTAACCTTAAATATTCACCAATGGAGAACTTCCAAAGGGATAGGTAATGCTCTCAACCAAGCATTCCTTGTTATTTTCTTCTTCTACCTACCCCCCACCCCCTCAAGTATCTGATACACAAGAAGTTATGATGAAATAAGAATTTTTAATATTATGAAATTTTATTATACTAATATAATATCCATTATATAACTTTCTCCAAAATCATGGAGAAAAATGAAAATATTATTGTGTGTTTGTGCGAACTACCGCCTCCTAGAATGAAAAGTTCTATATTTCATAAAATCTGTACAAGACTAGTTCAAACGAGTTATTTAAGGAAAAAATATAAATTTTGTAATAATTTTTTTATTATTAAACGATGATTATTTTATATTTAAACCTCGTCCTACTCTATAAAAAATGAGAGCATCACCCTTGAATGTGCAGACTACCGCCTTCATGGAACAACACATTCCATTTTTTCATAACTTCCTAACATATATGGTTTTAAATATTTATCATATGTGTTTAAATGATATATATGTCACAATTAATATTCTTTAAAGGTAATATTTCATGATCTATAAGTAATAATAATAACAATAATTGGTTATAGAATTTTTTTTCCACCTAAAATGAACAAATCAAGTCACTTTCTTAGTTTGGGTATATTTTGGGATGACCAGTGAAATTTTATAAATATAGTGATAATGTAATGATAAATCTAAAAAATTACACAATTATAGGGATCATAAAACTATTTTACTACATCTATGACCATGTTCAACAAACCAAAATTGTTACAGAGGAATTAACAGAACAACCCCAAGCAATCTAAATAAGAAGAAAATATATAGAAAATAAATAACAATTGATAATAAATAGACCTTATAAAATTAAATATAAATTTATTTATTTATTTTTTCTATATTTGATAAATTTAAATTAATTATTTATAGAGATATGTGCAGGTGAATAGTAAATCAAAACCCAATATTAGGTATGTTCTAAACCACACTAATTAATTTCAAATTACATATTCTATTTATTTTCTCACATTTTATATATTTTCATCTTCTAAATCTCATCTATATCTTGAATATATGATCCTTAAAATTTTAATGAGTTTATATTACCTTACATTGTTATGGATAATATTTTTATGAATCCTCCATTATTTTCTCTATTATGCAATACCTAATTTAAGGGAAACTTTGTTTTTTCATGTTATGATATGTACCGCCTATATAAAAAAAATTTCCATAAATGTAATATCCCAAGTAAGTAAATAATTATTTATTTTCATACCTATTTCTATTTATAAATTATATAGTGTTTTAGAGGCTTAAAATGAGAATAAATCCAATCTTAAGCATAGAATTCTCTAATATTTTTAAAAGATTGTTTTACCACCTTTTGATGGCGAACCATTTTTAAATCTATATTTTGATAGTTTTATAAGCTCTATTTGTCAACATAAACCTATTATTTTTTATTGGGACATTGAAATTTACTTTGGATAAATTTTTGGTATTTTTCTGACTATGTTCATTTTTTAATGAATAGTGAAAAATACTACATTTTACTTCAAAATTGCTTTTTCATCTAATTTAATTATATATATGTATTGTCCTTTTAATTGGTTTTAAAGTTTAATTAGAATATATTTTTACCATTTAATCCAATGGTGGTCATTAGAATTTATTTCACATTGGAATTGAGCATAAACAAGTGCCAAACTTTTCATATGTATTGTTTCAAGAAAACCCTCTATTTGTTTTGACAACGGGAATTATTTTTAAATTGATTATTGCAATTTATGTGTTTGTAATTTGGTAAAATGGATTACATATTTGGAATCATAAGGTACAAATTATGTAATTAATACTCTTTTTTTTTGACATTATGAATAGTAACGACGATAATTATCTTTAATTATCGTGATTAATTAGTAATCAGGTAGTTAAGGATAATAAAATAATATCATAATAATAAAAAATGACCCAAAAATGTGTCCTAATGCTACTTCTTTTGTCATGTCCAACCATGGGATGCCTTGTGCCAAACTTAGGGACCCCGTGGAATCACTTTTGGGTGATAGTGACACTTTATCATTTTATTTTAAGAGAAAGCAGAATATCACAAAAGTATGTAACACCTAAGTAAAACAATTATAATTTTGTCTAAAAAAATTATATCTTGGTAAATAAATAGTAATTGGAAAGCTAAAAAGTTTTCCTACTTCATGGTATTTTTTTTTAATTTTTAGACATTAAATAAATTAAATTTTTTATGACACCATGGTGATCCAGCGATTACCTCATTAATGAACAATTTAAATAAAATGAAAATATAATGTAAAATATAGAACTTACACTTGTCAAAGACCTATGGGATGAGTATATTTCTAACCTTTATCACCTTATACTCGAAATATATCAATGTGGAACCTTTAAAATCCGAAACTCATATTAATATAAAGTAACATTTCTTGACTTTCCAAGAGTGCCCCTCCTCCCTCTTATAAAAGGCCCCCACCTCTACCTCTTTACCCACACCTCTCAATCCATTGGATCATCCAATATCTGTTCATTTTATCTCCTCACATCCCTCTCTTCATCATATAATCCTTACCTTAGGCAGAAAGCTCTTCAAGAAACCCTTTTGGTTCAAACCAAGGTGAGTTACCCGATTAAAAGGTAATGTCTTCACTTATGTTCTTTTGTTTTATTTTGCTTCTCCAACCCCATAAACTCTTTTTATTCCTTTATTTTGTAAAAAAACCAGTATATAAAATATACTAGTATGTTTTTATGAGATTTATCTGAGCTTCACTTACACACACCTCTGTCTAATGGTTAAAGAACATATTGTTCTTGTGGATGGTGAATTTCTGCCTCACGAAATGATGATTGTTCAATCTTATTTTAACACATTTCATGGTGGCCATTAAGATGTCACTATTTTTATATATGATATATATTATTTTTATTTTTTCCTTATTCTTATGTATTTTTCATTTATGGAATACCTTTATGGTTTCCATTATGGGTAAACGCGATATCTTCATTTTAGGAAGTGCGGACTACCGCCCCCTCAAAGTGATTTGATTCGTTAATGCCATATGTGGGACGTATAAAGGATGGAGTTAATGATATAATATATGATGTTATATTGTAATTATAATATACCTTTATATCATTATGAATTCATTCCATTAAATACAAAATAGAAATGAAAGTAGCATTCATGCGTACGTACGGCTTACTGTCTCCATGAACGGTGCATTTCATTTCTTACCTCTAAATGTTAAGTAATATTATATATTCATGTATATACTGGATATATATGATATATATAATATCTACATCATGAATATAATTCTATATATAATGGATATTTTACCACATGAACAACTTGTAATTATAAGGAGTTTATTTTTGACTCAGGTACCAATGATCGACAAAATGACCATTATTAACTTAAATAATTAAATAGTGTTCATAACATGGTAATAAATGATATAAAAGTAATAATGAACTTGAAAAAGGTTCTCAAGCAAGTATAAATTAACTCAAGTTTATTATTTAGGAGATTAAAGAACGATCGAGTCAAGTCGAACACGAGGTAAGGGACTTCGTCTCAATCTCCTTTCGTTGAGGCATATTTTGTTTTATACACAAATTTCTTTTATATGGTGTATAAACACCTTTTAATTTTACATTTATTCCAAATGAATATTTTTATATGAATCGTTTTACTAAATTACAAAAGGGAATGTTTTTGTCGTACGTATGCGGCGACAACGACTTCTTCACCGCCGTGAACATTATTTGAGTTTTGGCTTCCTCTACAAGCCATAACTATTTTTTAATGAAAAATAAATACCATGTTTTACTTTTCTTTTATTTTGGTATTGAAAATAGTTTTGATAATGTTTTTATTATATAAATGTGTTTTTGATATCTTGTGATTGAAATGTGGCAACGTTATGTTTCCTTTATGCATGTTTTATGTGATACGATTATGTTATAGTTCTTGGTCATTGTTTATGAAGACAGGTGGTTCCATGATAAACTAATGGAGGGTGAGCCCGTGATAGTTCTCTAATGCATTGGGTAACGTGAAGGGGTTAAATTATAAGGTTTCTCTGAAGAGATTTAGGGAATATACTGTGATGGGTATTCCAAATGTAACCATGAGGGTTACTCCCTACGTAATAATGTTATGAATGCCTCAAGTTACCTTTATGTCATATGATTTCTATAATTTATTCATGATTTGATGAGGTTTGTTAAAGTGATTATGTTTTATGAGTAAATTATGATTTCATTAATTCTTATGTATACATGGACTAATGTTTTAATTTCGTACTTTTATATCCCTTACTGAGCTTTTTATACTCATACCAAGTTTTTGAAATGTTATTCACAGGTCAAGGGAAAGGTACATGATGTGATGATAGTGTAAAGTAAGTGTCATGAAGGAATCCATGTTTTGTTTTAAATATGTTTCCTTTGATGGGAAAAGTGAATATTGTCTTTAATGTAACCACCTTGTTTAAATGTGGAATGTAATGCATGATTTATGATCTAATTCTCTAAAACTCTAAACCTGGAAATATCCTCAATGTGTATTCTTTTAATAACTCAAGATTAAGTAATGTTTAAGGAACTGGGCCTTATAGTTGGTATCAGAGGTCGGTTTAGATAACTTTAGGAGTTATAATTCTTTTAAATGATTATCCAAAAAATATATTTTTTAATGGTCAAATTGAAATGATATAGAATTTGAAGATTACCATGTTACTTAATCTAAGCCATGTTTGTTAAGAATGGTTTTCCATAGAGGAAATATGGAAGTAGTGCTAGGAAGGCATACAGAAGGAAATGACCTTCCAAATCAGCATCCTGAGATGGTCAGAATTGGAACAGAACAGTTTTTTGCAGTAATGACGCAGTTGACTCAAGCGATAAATGGTGGTGGTATCCATGCACGAGATCAGCCAGATCAATCTCAGAGGAACATATCAGTGGTGGAACATTTCATGAGGCAACATCCCCCATCATTCAGAGGATCATCTGACCCGGTGCTATCTAAAGGGTGGATTAAATCACTAGAGAATATTTTCGATGTCATGGGGTGTTTATACAATCAAAAGGTTAGTCTTTCAATTTACCATTTGGAGGGTGAAGCAGATCAGTGGTGGTCGATGGTTAAAAATATCGAGGACACTGATGAGATTGATTCTCTTGACTGGGATGAATTCAAAGGTATGTTTCTAGAGATATATTTTCCTAAGGATGTTCGACTTAGGATGGAAAAAAATCATGGAATTGAGGCAAGAGGAAGACTCGGTGGCTGCTTATGAAGAGAGGTTCACTCGATTGGCAAGGTATGCTCCAAATTTTATCTGAGACCTTGATAGTAAAATAAATCGTTTTTACTCAGGATTAAAGCCAAAATATTGAAGGGATTTATCTTCTCGCAAGTTCAAGAGTTATGAAAAGATTTTTCAATGTGATGAGAAGGTGGAAATGGAGTTTTCCGATGATTAAGTGTTCTATAACAACCAACAGAAGAAGAGACCAAGGTTGCAGGAGAAAGGGATGAATCCTTCAAAAAGGTATGATGGTAAGAAAACTAAGTTTTCAGTTTGTGATAAATGTGGTAAAAGGAATTCTGGGGAATGTCTTTTAAATTCTGGAAATTTCTACCGTTGTGGTAAGATGGGACATAAGGCTCGTGATTGCACTGAAAAAGATCAGGGTGATGGTAAGACCAAATTTGATTTACAGTTAGTGAAATGTTTCAAGTGCAATGAGATGGGCCATTATGCAAACGAGTGTTCGACAAAGAGCTCAAATTATGGGAAGCAGTCCGACTACAAGAAAAAAGGAGTGGTGAAATCCTTTGCAACTACTTCAGTAGATGTTGGGCCAGCAAATGAAGTGGTATCAGGTACTTTTTTTGTTTTCTCATATTATGCTAATGTGTTGTTTGATTCGGGGTCCACACATTATTTCATCTATGAAAACTTTTCTAGTAAATTGGGAATACCATCTCAAGAAATGACTCCTGAACTTATGGTAAAAACACCTGGGGGAAATTTTGAGGAAAAAATAATTTATAAGAGTCTTCTTATCCCTATCTGTGGAAATAACCTTCTTGCAAACCTTATTGTTTTACCTCTAGTAGAGTTTGATGTTATCCTGGGTATGGATTGGCTCTCTGTTTACCATGCTAAGATTGATTGTAGAGCTAAAGATGTTTCTTTTCATAAAGACTTTCAGTTTGTGTACAAGAATGAACCCTTAATTTTGAAAACATATCAAGAGTCTGAGAAACTTGTAAAAGATGGAAATGAATGTTATCTTGCACATATTGTTGAAAAAAAAGGAACCATTCATATTAATGATATGCCAGTGGTAAATGAGTATCCTGATGTTTTTCCTGATGATTTTCCTGGAATAATACTAGATCGGGAAGTTGAATTTACTGTTGACTTAGTTCCTGATGCTAAGCCAATTTCAAAACCCACTTATCGAATGGCTCAAATTGAACTTTTAGAGTTGAAGGATCAATTGCAATATTTATTAGAGAAAGGTTTCATTCAACATAGCACATCTCCATGGGGTGCTCTTGTCTTATTTGTTAAAAAGAAAGATGGTTCTATGATACTTTTCATTGATTATAGAGCCTTGAATAACATCATTGTTAAGAACAAATATCATTTGCCTCATATCGATGATTTATTTGATCAGCTCCAGGGAGCTCAGTATTTTTCAAATATTGACCTGAGATCGGGGTACCATCAGTTGAAGGTAAAGGAAGAAGATATTACGAAGACCACATTTCATACAATAAATGGCCATTATGAATTTGTAGTAATGCCTTTTGGGATAACCAATGAACCTAGTGTATTCATGGACCTTATGAATAGAATTTTCCATGAGTTCTTGGATAAGTTTGTGGTTGTTTTCATTGATGATATCTTGGTGATTTCTAAAGGTAAAGAGGAGTATGAAAGTCATTTAAGGTTTATTTTTCAAACCTTAAAAGAAAACAAATTGTATGGTAAATTCAGCAAGTGTGAGTTTTGGTTGCAACAAATTTCTTTCCTTGGTCACATTGTTTCTAAAGATGGAATAACTGTTGATCCTGTAAAAACGAAGGTTGTTGAAGAATGGACAAGACTCACAAATGTAACTGAGATTCGTAGTTTTCTTGGTTTGGCAGGCTATTACTGAAGGTTTGTTAGAAATTTTTCCTGGTTATCTAGTCCAATGACTAAGCTAACTCTGAAGGTTGTTAAGTTTTTCTGGACAAAAGAATGTGATGATATTTTTCAGGAGTTGAAAAGAATATTGGTGAATGATCCAGTTTTGGCACTACCTTCCAGGAATGATGAGTTCGTTATCTACAGTGATACTTCATTGAAAGGACTTGTTTGTGTCCTAATGAAGAATGATTAGGTAATTGCTTATGCTTCATGACAGTAGAAAACTCATGAGGTAAATTACCTTACACATGATTTGGAATTAGTTACTATTTTTTCGCTTTAAAATTTTGGATGCATCATTTGTATGGTGTAAAGTGTGAAATATATACTGATCACAAAATTTTAAAGTATATATTCACTCAGAAAGAATTGAACATGAGACATAGGAGAGGGCTAGAATTAATCA
Organism: Viscum album; assembly: GCA_963277665.1. Lineage (NCBI taxonomy): Eukaryota > Viridiplantae > Streptophyta > Magnoliopsida > Santalales > Viscaceae > Viscum > Viscum album. The sequence continues at coordinate 660,245,709 of OY728138.1, forward strand.
AGGATTATGATTCTACAATTCATTACCATCCGGGAAAAGCAAATAAAGTGTTTGATGATTTGAGTAGAAAAAGTAATGATTCATTAACCATGTTATGTTTGGAACGTGATCCTTTGGTTAAGGATTTGATGAACTTTGGCATAGAAGTTGTTCGTGCAAGATGTTCTTCTTTTTTGTTTCAGGTATCAGTGAAATCTTCTCTATCAGATAGAATTAAGCAAGCACAGAAGCAAGATAGTGAGTGGTAGAAAAAAATAGACCTGGTTCAGAAGGGTAATTTTACTGAATTAAACATTGATAATAATTGTGTTTTGAGATTTGGGAACAGATTGTGTGTGCTGTGTGATTCACAGTTGAAGAGAGAGTTGCTATGTGAAGCTCATAGTTCTCCGTTTTCAGTTCATCCTAGAAGTACTAAGATGTATAGATATCTTCGGGAGTACTACTAGTGGGATGGAATGAAAAGAGATATTGATGATTTTAATGTGAAGTGTTTGACTTATCAACAGGTTAAATTAGATCAGTAGTTACCAAAAGGGATGCTTCAACCTTTACCAGTACCAGAGTGGAAATGGGAGAATATATCCAGGGACTTCGTTGTTGGATTGTTGAAGACACCTTGAGGTAATAATGCAATATGGGTTATTGTTGATCGCTTGACAAAATCTGATCATTTCCTTGCTATACGAGATACTTTTTCCCTAGATCAACTTTCTCATTTGTATCTTAAATAGATAGTCAGGTTACATGGAGTTCCCCTCTCCATTGTATCTGATTGTGACCCCAGGTTTACTTCTAACTTTTGGAAAGGCCTTCAGAAGTCGTTGGGTACTGAATTAAATTTTAGTACAGCTTTTCATCCTCAATCAGATGGGAGGTCAAAACGAACAATTCAAACTTTGGAGGATATTCTACGTGCTTGTTCGATGGATTATCAGGGAAGTTGGGACCAACATCTTTCTTTGGTTGAGTTTTCTTATAATAATAGTTTCCATTCTAGTATACAAATGGAACCATTTGACGCATTATATGGGAAGTAGTGTTGAACTCCAGCTTTTTGGTATGAAGTGGGTGAAAGGAAGTTGATGGGACTAGAATTGGTAGAAGAGTTGGCAGAAAAGGTTCAGCTGATACAGAAACACATGAGAATAGCTTAGAGCAGGCAGAAAAGTTATGCGGACAACATGAGGAAGGATATCTCTTTTGAGGTAGGTGATTATGTCTTCCTCAAACTTTCACCATGGAAAAGTGTGATGAGATTTGGTAAGAAAGGAAATATGAGTCCAAGGTTTGTTGGAACATATGAAATTCTTGAGAGAGTTGGATCAGTTGCATACCGAGTGGCTTTACCTCTGAGTTTATCTTAGGTACACAATGTTTTTCATTTTTCAATGTTAAGGAAGTATATGCCAGATCCATCTCATGTTTTGAGTCCAGAGGTAGTTCAGTTGGAAAAGAATATATATTATGAGGAACAACCTGTCCAGATTATTCACCACAAGGATAAATTATTGTGGAATAAGCTGATTCATCAAGTAAAGGTTTTGTGGAAAAACCACATGATTGAAGAGGGAACATGGGAATCTGAAAATTCAATGAGGGATAAATACCCCCACTTATTCAATAAGTAAATAAATTATGGGGATGCATTTTTAAAAAGGGGGAAGGATGTAACATCCCAAGTAAGTAAAGAATTATGGATTTTCATACCTATGTCTATTTATAAATTAGATAGTGTTTTAGAGGCTTAAAATGAGAATAAATCCAATCTTAAGCATAGAATTCTCTAATCTTTTTAAAAGATTGTTTTACCGCCTTTTGATGGAGAACCATTTTTAAATCTATCTTTTGACAATTTTATAATCTCTATTAGTCAAAATAAACTTATTCATTAGTATTGGGACATTTAAATTTACTTTGGATAAATTTTTGGTATTTTTCTGACAATGTTCATTTTTTAATGAATAGTGAAAAATAATACATTTTACTTCAAAACTTCTTTTTCATCTAATTTAATTATATAGATATATTGTACTTTTAATTGGTTTTAAAGTTAAATTAGAATATATTTTTACCATTTAATCCAATGGTGGTCATTATAATTTATTTCACTTTGGAATTGGGCATAAACAAGTTCCAAACTTTTCATAGATATTGTTTCAAAAAAACCCGCTATTTGTTTTGACAACGAGAATTATTTTTAAATTAATTATTGCAATTTCTATGTTTGGAATTTGGTAAAATAGATTCCATATTTGTAATCATAAGTTCCAAATTATGTAATTAATACTCTTTTGTTTTTGGACATTATGAATAGTAACGACGGTAATTATCTTTAATTATCGTGATTAATTAGTAATCGGGCAGTTAAGGATAATAAAATAATATCATAGTAATAAAAAATGACACCAAATGTGTCATAATGCTACTTTTTGTGTCATGTACGACCATGGGATGCCTTGTGCCAAACTTAGGGACCCCATGGAATCAATCTTGGGTGATAGTGACACTTTATCATTTTATTTTTAAAGAAAGGAGAATATCACAAATGTATGTAAAACCTAAGTAAAACAATTTTAATTTTGTCTGAATAAATGATATCTTGGACTATAAGTAGTCATTGGAAATCTAAAAAGTTTTCCTACATCATAGTATTTGTTTTATAATTTTTATAAATTAAATAAATTAAATTTTTTATGACACCATGATGATGAAACGATTACCTCATTAATGAACGATTTAAATAAAATGAAAAGATAATGTAAAATCTAAGACTTACACTTATCAAAGACCTATTGGATGAGTATATTTAGAACCCTTATCACCTTATCCTCGAAATATATCAATGTGGGATCTTTAAAATCCGATACTCATTTTAATATAAAGTAACATTTCTTGACTTTCCAAGAGTGCCCCTCCTCCCTCTTAAAAAAGGCCCCCACCTCTACCTCTTTACCCACACCTCTCAAGCCATTGTATTGGCCAATATCTGCTCATTTTATCTCTCCACATTCCTATATTCATCATATAATCCTTACCTTAGGCATAAAGCTCTTCAAGAAACCCTTTTGGTTCAAACCAAGGGGGGTTACCCGATTTAAAGGTAATGTCTTCACTTGTGTTCTTTGGTTTTATTTTGCTTCTCCAACCCCCTAAACTCTTTTTATTGCTTTATTTTGTAACAAAACAAGTATATTAAATATAATAGGATGTTTTTATGAGAATTATTCGAGCTACACTTACACACACCTCTGTCTAATGGTTAAAGAACATACTGTTTCTGTGGATGGTGAATTTCTGCCTCACGAAACGATGATTGTTCAATATTCTTTTAACACCTTTCATGGTGGAAATTAAGATGTCACTCTATTTATATATGATATATATTTTGTTTATGTTTTCCTTATGCTTCTTTATTTTTCATTTATGGCATACCATTATGGTTTCCATTATGGGTAAACGTGATATCTTCATTTTAGGAAGTGCGGACTACCGCCCCTCAAAGTGATTTGATTCATTAATTCCATATGTGGGATGTATAAAGGATGGAGTTAATGATATTATATATGATATTATACTGGAATTTAATATACCTTTATATCATTATGAATTCATTCCATTAAATACAAAATAGAAAGTAAAGTAGCGTTCATGCGTACGTACGGCTTACCGTCTCCATGAACGGTGCATTTCTTTTCTTACCTCTAAATGTTATGTAATATTATAAATGCATATATATACTGGATATATATGATATATATTATATCTAAATCATGAATATAATTCTAGTTATAATGGATATTTTACCACATGAACAACTTGTAATTATAAGGAGTTTATTTTTGACTCAAGTACCAATGATCGACAAAACGACCATTATTAACTTAAATAATTACATAGTGTTCATAACATGGTAATAAGTGATATGAAAGGAATATTGAACTTGAAAAAGGTTCTTAAGCAAGTATAAATTAACTCAAGTTTATTATTTAGGAGATTAAAGAACGATCGGGTCAAGTCGAACACTAGGTAAGGGACTTCGTCTCAATCTCCTTTCAGTGAGGCATATTTTGTTTTATACACAACATTCTTTTATATGGTGTATAAACCCCTTTTACTTTTACATTTATTCAAAAGGAATCTTTTTATATGAATTGTTTTACTAAAGGACAAAAGGGAATTTTTTTGTCATACGTATGCGGCGACAATGACTTCTCCGCCGCCTTGACCAATATTTGAGTTTCGACTTCCTCTACAAGCCATAACTTTTATTTAATAAAAAATAAATACCATGTTTTACTTTTCTTTTATTTTGGTATTAAAAATGGTATTGATAATGTTTTTATTATATCAATGTGTTTTTGATATCTTTTGATTGAAATGTGGAAATGTTATGTTTCCTTTATGAATGTTTTATGTGATACGATTATGTTAGGGTTCTTGGGCATTGTTTATGAAGACGGGTGGTTCCGTGATAAACTAAGGGCGGGTGAGACTATGATAGCTCTCCAATGCATTGGGTAACATGAGGGGGTTAAACTCTAAGGTTTATCCGAAGATATTTAGCGAATATACTGTGATGGGTATTCCAAATGTAACCATGATGGTTACTCCCTACGTAAAAATGTTATGAATGCCTCAAGTTACCTTTATGTCTTATGATTTCTATGATTTGTTCATGATTTGATGAGGTATGTTAAATTGCTTATGTTTTATGAGCAAAGTATGATTTCATTAATTCTTATGTATACATGGACTAATTTCATTTGGTAATTTTATATCCCTTACTGATCTTTTTATGCTCATCCAAAGTTTTTGAAATGTTTTTCACAGGTCAAGGGAAAGGTACATGATGTGATGATAGTGTCAAGGAAGTGTCATGAAAGAATCCATGTTTTGTTTTAAGTATGTTTCCTTTGATGGGAAAAGTGAATATTGTCTTTAATGTAACCACCTTGTTTAAATGTGGACTGTAATTCATGATTTGTGATCTAATTCTCTAAAACTCTAAACCCGAAAAGATACTCAATGTGTATTCTTGTAATAACTCAAGATTAAGTAATGTTTAAGGCACGAGGCCTTATAATAAATATATTATTAAATCCATAATTATATTATGAATAACCCTAATGGTTAAATTTTGGTTTAATATAAAATAATATTCTCATTCCTTAGAATATCCTTGACTCATTTTGAAAAGTGTCACATATGCAGTTAGTTTGTTTACTCTTAATTCTCCTTGATCCTTATAAATAATTTTCATACATTGTAACCAAATTTTAAAATAAATATGGTATTTTATTAATATTTTAACATATAAAATGATTTAATATCTTTTTATAGGAGTCCTTGTGTTATATCCCTAAAATATTCTTTAAAACAAGATTATGAAACTCAATTCTTTCTCATAGATTTTATCATGCATATGCATTATGTACAGTTTTTTTCCTCTTATGGAACATATATTCATATAAATTTTATTATTTTCATTATGTTATTACTGGGCCTAGAATTATATATCTCATCAGTAAATTATGTAATTGTATAATCTCATGAGATACCATGTATGGTACATGAGTGGTTATTATAAGAACACTATGTGATATGATGGGGGCCTATAATTAAATAACCCTATAATTAATTAGTTAATGATTTATAAAAATAACATCATAGGTTATGTATAGGATTAAGGAGTGAACTTATTCCATGATGGGACCTTTTCCCCTATGTTATTACAGTCTTGTGGGTAAACAATGAAAAATTCTTAGGATTTTGTGTGTTATATAGATGACATATTTTTTTAATACCATGATATTATGATATTATTACCCTAGGACATTTTTTCATGATTTTGATAATTCTATTTATGATATATTATTATGAATCCTAACCTATAATTATTTTCTCACCATCAGGCTTTACTATGATTTTTTCCCTTAATGAAATTTCTATCTCAGCCTTTTCTATTGTGTATTTCCCCATAGTATCCTATTTAATTTTGTAAGATATATAAAATTTAATAGAACTATATTAATCTTTAAATAAATTTTATTTAATTTATGATGTATTATGTTTCTAATCTCCCAAAAAAGCATGACATATAAATCCTTGGTTTTTATTTATTGGAAAATTATGTTAAAAATAATGAAATAATATGTGTTTAAGCATTGGGTTGTTATAAGGTACCTTATTATCATGGGAAATACATGATTTTTTGTACTCTGAATACCCTATTTGTTTGGGAAGAAAAATAGTGGGAAATATTTTATTAATTTCCATTTTATTATTGTCAAATAAATAAATTATCGAGAGGTTGAACATAGATATAAATAATATTATTATTATGTAAGTCTACAAGATTAAGAAAAACCCTTAATTGAGCAAGAATTTTGGGGGGTTTGAACTTGGAAAAAGGAATCCAATAGGCCGTTTAGGTAATTAATTCAACCCATATAGTTGACCTAAGTCATGTAAGGGACATTAATGAGGCTTGTATGTCTATAAAGGTGACACTTCATGAAATAGATAACTATACATTAAATCATTCATGGTGATGAACCAGTGGAATGAGTCCGATTTGTTATTTACAATGCATTAAATTCTTTTAATATTGGAATAATATGTGAGTGGGTATGGTCTCTTAAAGGAATTGGAATTTATGTTTTTCTATCACATAAGACTTATTAAAATTCATGGGGATCCTTCAAAAATGATCTTACATGGGAAGATCCGTGAAGATTTTATATGAGTAGAAAATCACTATGAAATTATTATATGGTAGACCACCCTATAATTTATGATTAGATATAAGTCTACTTGAGGTAAATTATATGAAACCATATGTAAAGGATGATTTCACAAATGATGATATTTTTTTGAACTTTATAATGTGAAAATATTCCCCTTTTGAAATGTGTACCTAGGGAGATATTTATAGTCAGATATCATAACTAATCTATTAAGGATCCAAATAAATATGATTTAAAAGAAGATCATGGATTAATATTTTTTCTTTCATGATTATAAAATGTGTACATCACAACATACAAATTATATGACAAAAAATAAGGACCTATATGATGCCAAAGATGATGCCTGACAACATCAAAGTCATTAAACTATAAAGTATCTCCACCTAACCAAAAAAATGAATCACATGTAATATATAATCTATGGAGAAATAAATATGTTTATTTTTCAATTTAAAACTATGATCTATAAAAATAATTTTTATACTCTCAACATATTTTATTTTCTAGCCACAATCTTATTTATGGTATCAAAAATCCTAACATAAAACATAAATATCTTTTGATCTGTAAGTTAGTTTTGGATCTAAAATGTGTTAAATAAAATAATTTTTAATGAAATATGAGATTTTATTCAAGATTTACATATATTACATATTTTAAAATTCAAAAAGAATCCATGATATCCTTAAAATGGGTTTTAAGTATTTAATCATATTTTTTTCAGTAATGGGTAAAATAAAAGGCTTACTCTAGGTAGAAGTTTATCATGGCCACATCACCAGATTAGTAAATTTTTTCTAATAAATGAATCCATTTATAAGTGAGAAATGATATAAAAAATTGATAACCATTTAATTATTTGTGAATGGGGACATTTTTCAACTCAAAATCAACTTGTCTAATCTAAGTGGGTACAACATCACAACATTCAAATAAAACTCTATGACACACAAAATTTAGCGCAAAAAAATCATCCCATTAGAATTAATTTTTTTAAAATGAAAATAATCCCACACCAAGGTTATATTGAGTACTTTGAATCTTTTCATTAATATTTGGTAGGATCATAGAGTTAAATATTCATAAAGAATATTTCTTAGAGGTTGATCTCAAGTAAAGGTATTAAATCATTACACACTTATTACTTGGCCAAGAATGTGAGACATCTTGAGAGTGAGGTTGGAATGAAATATCATCCATTTTAGTTCTTTAGTGAAATCAATGTGACTCATAGATTTTTTAATATATGATTACCTTAAATAATCAAATTTCATTGATACCTTTCTTCACATGAAAAACCCAACATAAAATAAACCATGATATATTTAGAAAAAAAATATAAATATTTAAGTATGACAGTTAAAGACTAGCTGTTGAATTAATGGGAATAAATAAAAGAAACCTTTTTATGAAATATTTATATAGTGAAAATAAATGTTACATTTAATATGAATTAAATTCAACTTTTATATCTAAAATTAATATTAAAATCACTTTTATCTTAGAATTGTATTTTTCTAAAAATTACCTCTCATTATCTATGATATTTTACCATAACAATATTATGATTGACTAATATTAATATATATTAATATTAATAACTAGATTAAACAAATAAATAATTGATATGAAATAAGAAGAAGAATATATTATACCATAAATATTTGACATCCAAATAAAAAAAATTTAATATATTTTATTTAAAAGTTAAATTTTCAAATTTTGGAATTTCAATTTTAAAAAATAAACATTTTTTTTAATACACCATAGTAATATTTTCTTAGGATGAATTTTTTATATTTTCAAAAAATGTATATTTTAAGATTAATAATGCAATATACCATTTTAAAAAATAATGTGATTTAGTGAAATTAATATTATGTAAATATGTCATAGAAATATGTGAAACCGATTTTTACACAAAATATGTATTTTATAAGTGAAATTTTAAATGAAAACTATTTATTATATTTTATAAACCCATATCTGATATTTTATAACTTAAGGACATATTTTTCTCAAGAATTTATTTTAAATACATTATACATTTATTCTTTTAAACTTAATTTTATCATTTTTATGAAATTAGTAAAATAAAATGGATTTGTTATTTGGTACCAATATGTTAAAATATTTAATAAGGACCATTTTATTTTTATATTTAATAGATAAATTACTTATGTAAAAACTAGTTACTACAATATGAGTAAATTAGGGTTAATAGTGTTTAACCAAGTACAAAAGGATAAAAACTATTTAAAAAATGTGTTATAATATTTTTATGAGGAATTTATTGACATTATATCATGTTAACTCTATTATTTATCAATATTTGAGCCACTTTAATAAATAGAGACTTCCCATTATTAAAAATGTATGGGTATTTACAAAAATGACATCCCCTTTTTACTTATAACAATGGACTCTCACCACCCCTTAAATATCATTCATAAAATTCTATTTTCGCCTAAAATACTACCATTTTTAATTTATAAATAATATTATTTGTAATAATTGAGCTTATTATCAAAATATATTATCCTAATACCTCATTTTCCATGGAATTATAAAAGTAAAACTCAAAGATCCCAATGTGAGTTATCTTTTTTCTTTAAATTATTTCTTTTTTATATTACCTTTACAATAATAATTGTTAAATACCTATATAATTACATCAGTATTGTTTATTTAATTAATTTTATTATGATATAGTAATAACACTTGGCCATATTTCCCCTCTTCCCTTGAGAAAAACTAAAACACGCTTCGTGTGTATGTGTGGACTACCACCTCCACGAAGAAACATGTTCATCTTCCTTCACTTCCAATTATGGATGGTCAAAAAATTAAATTTAATATATAATTAGAATATTTATAACCAAAATATGATTGTTAAATTATAAACTAAATTACTCATTTATCTCTTTCTATGAAAAATAAATCATTATCCATGTGTACGTGCAGACTACCACCTCTAAATAATGTTGTATTCCGCTTTTTATTACCCACTTTTATGTCTGATACAAAGAATGTGTTTAATGGATAAATATTATTTTTATGATATCATTAAGATAATTTTATAATTTTAAAAAAATTTAATGATAAGTTTAATAAACTATCACTGTTAATTTAGTCATTTAAAACTAGGATACATAGAGGAAAATATTTTTATTCATATTATAAATTATTTTAATATCAATTAGATACTCTCATAATTCCATAAAATTATGATATATCACAAAAATAAAAACTAAATATGATCATTATTAATATATAATAATTTTATTAAAACTAAACCACCATAAAAATCATCCATTAATGATGGTTGGATAATGTATGGGTCAATTTAACCACCTACATGACCAATGTAGTAAATTTATAACATGAATGAGTATGGGAACATAATTACTAGTATAAATTAATAAAAATATATAAATAATTATTTTTTTGGTTCTATAATGGAAACATTATTAATAAACTCATTAATTATTAAAACAATATTCATTCTCTAAGAATAACTCAAACATCATCGTTGTCAATTTCATCTTCATGGATTGTAACAAAAACTACCATAGAATGAAATTTTAACTTCATAAATATAATTTAATATAAATTATTGGACTGTTAGGGATATTTTGATTATGATATATGTAGTAATAATGAATTCCAACAACTTATTTATGAAATAAGTTTAAAACAATCAAGATTACTTACACTCTATATTGAGAACGGGTAACAACTAAATATAATTCATATTCAGAATGATTATAAAAAAAGTTTTTAAATGGATATATCATTTAAAAAGGCTCTAAAATGTGTTATTAAGACATATATTTTTTATAAATGGTATTTTAGAGTGCATTTCCACGAAACAGTAATTAGGTTAAGGGTTTTCATGGTCACAATTTTTTTCTTGGATAAATAATACATTTTGTGAAACAAGTTTTTAATTTTAAGGTTTATTTACTAATCATAGATTTATTTTTATCATAATATTTTTTATTTCATGGGATATACTAAACTAAATCATACTCCCTTCTTCAAATGGTTATTGATTCAATTATTACCCTAGTAGTAATGATTTTTGATAACTCAACTTTATTTCATTGAATTATGATTGTTATCTTGAACTTATCTCATATACTTTCAGTGCATTATACCCTTGATTGTATTATTCACTATTCTATAATTGTTTTATGTTAACTAAAATTCATAACATATAAATAATTTTTGAATATTTCTTATGTTATAGAGTATGTTTCTCGTAAGGGATGTTTATGGTTCAAATCTTTTTTCTTTGAGATATACAGTTTTACCATGAACATCGATCTTACCTGATTTCGTTATCCCACCATAATATTTTATTATATAGTATTTTAAAATACAATCTGGGAAAATTGATTTTTAATAAAAAAAATTATTACACTTTTTAAAATATGGTTTTCCAACTAAGTTATTTTAAAATTATTTAAAAAGTTCACATATGTTCATTATCAAATGTTTTATCTTTGGATCCACATTTCTTATAAAAAACATTATGTAATTTTCAAGGATCCATATTAGAGAGTATTTTAAAACTAATTTTTTTAAAGATCATTGACATCACCTTTTAAAAATTTACTTTTAAAGGTGACATGTAAGTTTGTATTTTAGATCAACATTAATTTTTTTATAAAATCTCTTTTATGTTTTAGCTTCCATTTTCCTTTTTATACTAAGAAAATTTAACTCATGGAATTTATGTTACATAATTTATCCTCTAATAATATATATTTTTATATTTTTCATGATTTAACTCATGGTATCAATAAATTTTATTCTCGATCCCTTTATGTGTGTTGTCGTTCAATGAATTATTTTGCATAGATATTTTTTATCCGTGTAAAAATCCATTTGGGTTTCCTTTATAACACCAAGAATATGTGATTTTTAGACCATTAATATTATTTATCTGAATGGATTATGAAATATTAATTTATATTCAAATAATGATTTGTAAATACTTTTTCTTTCATATTCATATATTGTATATAGGCATGGGTTTTATTCTAATACCTTTCTTATATAAACACATTTTGTTTCCTTCCTTTGATTGTAGGGTTCTTACATAGATGATATACATCAATTTATTGGAAAAATATTGATAATCTATATAATTTTTGTTATGATGTGGTGATTATTTATTACATAGTTGACAAGAATATGTATTGTTTACACATTGTCACATATGATGAATACATTGAAATTAAACAAGTGATATGTGGAGCATGGAGTTACATATCCCCTTAATGCACTATTAAATCTCATAATACAATCTTTTTTAGGTATTTTGTGTATGGATACCCAAATAAAAAATATGTCCTAACTAAAATTAAAACAAAAATAATGATATCTTGGCTATGACATTAATGATAATAATGATGTCATGGTTGAGGCCTTGATGCTATGATCAAGATGTTTAGCATTATAAATTCCTTCACCATGTTTCTAGATATTTTTATCTATGTGATCTATTTATTTTCATTTATATGCATGGATATATTATGCTCCATGTTTCTGTTTATTATGTTATTATGATTATTACTTATTACTTCAATAATTTTTATTTCATGTTTATTCCATGTATATTTTCCCTTACTAACCTTTTGAGATCACCCCTTATTATGTTTCTATTTCCCTAGTTTATCATGAAAATTATTATATATGATATTTATTATAGTATATCTTGTTTAAAGAATTTTTTGTAGATGTTGAACACTTTGTATTTCCTAAATATCTCTCAGTATCATGGGGAAACAATACCCATTTTATTAGATTTATTGGAAAATGATGTGTCCTGACTCTCTAAATCCCTAAACATAGAAAGATATTTAGGATGCAATATATGAAATAATTTTTATTTACTTTATATTTAATGATGATTATATCTAGTCTTTTCTAATTGGTATTAGAGTGAGTACATTAATATTTTTTTTAAAGGTTGGGGCCGAAGCCTCATTTTATGATTTGAAATCAAAGATCTCTTTATACTGGGTGAGTGAGTACATTAATATTAATATATGGAAAATGACTCATAAGTTTTTAGTCTAGGGCGCCATAGTTGGTATCAGAGATGATTTTCGACAAATTAGGATATTAGTTGAGGATAATTTAAGGGTTGATAAGTTATATTTGAACTTAATTTTAAAGGTATAGATAACCATTTTGGATAGTATATTCTATAATATTATGATAACCATGTACATTTTATTTGAGAATTAGGATAAGAGAACATATTGGAAATCCTAGAAAAAAGACTATGTATATGATTACACCCTAATGTTTTATTTAAGTCTTCAATATGTAGTTTCCCTAGAAATTGAATCCTTATCTAGATACTAGCAGGTGGATGTAGCTATGAAACATATTCATCTAGGAGAAATCACCCCTAAAAACGGTGATTGAGAATTCACTCAATCCTTACTTTGGTGCATGGTTAATGGGACTAAGACTGCACAGTTGGCAAGAAATCCGAAGGGGATATGCCTTGGTAGATCATATTATACTTACAAACAACTATGAAAGATTTATTTTATAGTTAATTTTAGGTATTATGTTAAGTTGTATGATAAAATCCAAAAAAAAAGTAAATTTGTTTAAACCTAGAATGATATAGGTTGATCCATTGATGATATGAGTTGAAATAAGTTTGATATAGGCTGAAAAAATACACTATAGGACAACATGATATAATCATAAAGTAGGATATCATGAGGTTAAATTTTCATATTTCAATTGTGATGTTAATGTTATTTCACATAACCTAACCCATTTCGGTATTAGTAATGGATAGACCTAGAAAGAACCATGATAACAATGGGTGTGAGAAAAATGTAGTGGTTGTCTCAATGATCAACACATTGAAATGGGATACGGACTGAAAAAATTAGTGATTATGCCAAAACAACTATCATGAACTAAGATTAACTAAATGAACATAGTTTAAATCCATAAAAATAAAATAAGATAAGGGAGGATACTCAAGGAAGTTCATGGGATGAATTTGATGAAGGAAAGAGGGTTTAATTTTCTTCCTGAATAATCATTGAGGCCAAAAACTATTTTCAATCTAATGGGAGAACCATCATGGGCTTCTGGGTCCATTGGAATACTCCCATTGTTTGTTATAAAATTAACATGTATGGGTCCTGTATTATGGGATTCATGAGGGGAGGTAGAAATTTCTTGATTCCTAGGGTGGTTTCATCTTTTAGTTCATGACATAATTGGTAGCGGATACTTCATAATGGATGAGGTGAATGTGATGGTCACAGGTATTCTATTATGTAGGTAGGAAAATATAATGATGGTGGTGGTTGAAATTGACTCTATAAATCTATTTAATTCCCTTATTGGTTTAGGACCCTCCCTTTTGTTGATCTTATATATTATTAGATTGTTTTGGGGCCTTATTAAAAACTGTATGAGTGTTATTCACTCTTGGAGGGAGGGTAAAAAAGTTTTTTTGTTCCACGCATCGATAGCGGCCCAAGGGAATATGAGTATATACTTCCAGATCATGATCTGCATACTAGCTGAGGAGGTGATCTTGGTGAGAGGAGATGCTCTAGGGCTTCATACTTTCAGGCCTCCTTGGTTTTTTCTCTTTGAATCCCCTATTATTCCTTATTTCATGGTTGTTTTTATCACTCTTTGAAAATAATAAATACGATTTTGGAATTTCCTTCCATAAAAACCTATAGAAATAATAACAAGTGAAATTACTATTAAGGTATAAATAGATGGTATATGTTTGGGGATGAAGGCCATCGGTCACATGGATGTAAGGTATAAAGTGGAGCTACAAAAATTTGTTTCTTTAATTGATAATTATTTGGTCATTATGTGACTCAATGTCTCAATACAAGGTCCAAATAGGGAAATAATCACTAACTAAAACACCCTGATATTTATTTAAAAGAACATTATAATCAACAGCGAATATGCCAAGGAACATCGAGTTTAAATGAACCATGAAATATTATTATTTAAATATGGTCATTCTAACATAGACATTGAATTAGTGGGTATGAATAAAAGTAAAAAAAATTAGGAACTATATATATAAACACTTACTCAATAAAAAATTATTTATAAATTCATAGTAAATAAGACCTCAATTTTTAGTAAAATCATTTAATTCTTCGTAACTAAAATTTCTACAAAAATGTTTTTTATTATTTTTTGTGAGAGAATACTATAAATAATTTGTTGATCATTTAGAAATTTTACTTGATAAAATAATTTCATATTGGAAATAATTATATAATAATAATCTTATGGAGAAATTTTGGGACTTTTATGAAAAGATTGAATTTTTAGTGAATAGTGAAAAATACCAAATTTTGTAAAATTGTCATTTATTTTCATTGAGAATTTTAAGTATGGATTTAATTAGATAAAAAATCTACAAAGTTTTAATTTAATTAGATATAATATAATGTTATTTTGGAATTAGTATTGTACTTTATTTTGGTATACAATTATTTTTATGCTTAAAACACATTTTCATAAAACAATTATTATGTGCGTAATGTTTTTTCATTACAATTAATTAAAATTATCCATGATTATTAAGTATTTTAAATATATTTATATATTATATATCAATATAAATTAATTTTACTTCATATAATGTTTATTAATAGTCATTATGTTAATTTAAGATCATCATATACATGAAAAATGAATTTAAAAAAAAACATTTTTCATTGTATTTTGTGGGTTTAATTTTAAAATTAATTTCTTCCACTTATAGAAATTGAATCATAATAAATTGATCACAAATTTTTAATCTGTAGTTTTAAATTTTATTAAATGAGTCTCTTTTATTTTTTGTTCAATATGAAAAGAAACCATAGTCAATATTTGTCACCTCAGAAAGGGTAAATATGGTAATTTTTGTTAAAAATAATGTGATAAGGGATAAAAAAGACTAAAACATTGTTTTAATATATTGGATTATATTTTTTTGAACATAATAATAAAATATTATAATTTATTGAAATTATTTTCCTTTTTCCTTTTAAATTGTCGTATATTATTATAAGTAAATAAAAATACAAAATGACACTCTCTTGCTTTAAAATTTATCATATATGTTCACATAGAAATTAAAATAAATTGTGAATTAATATAAACCATTATTTTTATAATTATGAAATTATTTTTTTTTTAATTTATTTTAATTTTTAGTGATAAAATAATTACCTTAAAAACTTACACAACACTGACATAGTGTTTGTTGCAAGTAGTAGAAAAATCAAGTAAATGATTTTTAAACTCTAAAAGTAATTTTTTGGGTGATTTATTATTTACCATGAATTAAATATATATATAAAATATATTAGTTCTATTTCAAACGTCTATCTTATAATTTGATTGTAAAATTTATGACTTTAAATTGAAATTAAATGAATTGTTCCAAAAATGACATTAATGATACATTATAATAAAAAATATATTATTAAATGACATGAAATTCATAAAACATCTTATCTTTGACCAAATGAATGGAATATGGTTCAAAATATAAACCATGGTCCCTTTATGTCTCTATTTTCCATTTATTTTAAATTTTATTACCCCAAAAGTATAAAAAAATTGATATCATGGTAATCATCAAAAGGGTTGATGGGGGGTTAAAACAAAGAGATAAGTTTGAAATAATCACCTAAACATGTGCAATTTTATTGTATGGGAGGTTTTAGATTAATCCACATCATATATTTTAAATATATAAATTTTTTTAATTTTTCTTTAAAAATTAATTTATATTAATTTATCACTTTAAGAAATTTCAAGAAAGCCCCTCCCCTCATGTATAAAAGTGAACCTTATCTATTATTTTCCTCACATAGTTTGAGCTATCTAGTTGATAAAATCTCTGCCAAAATCTATTAAAAACATCTTTAACCAAAATGATTTTTTATTATTTTGAGAATAATTTCAACCATATGTGTATTAATGTGTAATGAAATGGTGGTTATTCGAATAATAAGTATAGCTTTAAAACGAATGTTTTTTGTTTATTTATTATTATACCTCATAAAAAGTATTTTAATTAATTTAATATAATAAGATATGAATATATTATAAACATAGATGTTATTATGTTAATTTATTAACCATAATACATCTATTTGTTCCATCAAATGGTAAATTAATCTAATTTTTATATGTATGGAGGACTACCGGCTGGCGAATCGATGTAATTCGTTTTCAATCACCACCCCCACCAATGGTTATAATGATGGATTATATATATATAATATTAATTAAAAAAATTATTATTACATAAATATAATATATCATCTATTTTCTTACCTTTTCATTCATTGAATAATGATAACATCTTTCACATGTATGTGTGGATTACCACCTTTACGAAGCGATGTGATTTTTTTTCTTCACCGAATCACATGGATGGTTTATATAAATTATTTAAAGTGACAATATGGTATTTTTTATAAATTAATAATTCTATAAAGTTAAAATAATACTTTCCTTCTTTATTTCATGCCTGTTGAAAAAATTAAACGTTACTCATGCGTACATATGACCTACCATCTCTGTGATTGTAACGTAATTCATTTTCCATAACCATAATTCATGGTTGGTTTTAAAATTACAATTAATGTTTTAAAATTATAATTATTTCATGGTTATTATGAAACAAATATCCTTTATAACATCGTTAACATACCAAATTCATTTTTATATTTTGTACCGAACATCCACAAAACACCTGATGTGGACTTAACTAGTATGATAATTAAAAATTTCATTAAAATAAATGAAATAAATGGTTTATGGATAAGGGATTAAATATGTAAAGGTTTCTAAATTAAAATTTTGATAAAATTTAATATACAAGTGTTAAAATACAAACATAGTAGAGTTTAGGCTTAAGGAAAGGTATTTTGTCTAAATTTTCCTTCTTTGAGGCATGTTTTAATGTTATAAACCTAATTTTTTATATGGTGTATATAATTAAATTTTAAATGTTCTATCATGATTCTTTAAAACATTATTTTTTAAAATTTTAATTAATTTCATCCAAGGGGATTTAAATTGAAGGTTACCAAGTAGTAAGTGTTTTCTTAACTCAATTTTCATTCATTAGGATATATTACTTACTAATTGAATATATATTTCCAATAATATGTGTGAAATTAAATTTATTTGATTTATGTTTTACTTCTACTTTTTTTGGTATTTACGTTTGTTACACATAATCTCTCCATTGATTAATTCTTTATTAAATGATATGATATTTATAAGATTTATTAATTTAAAATTATATTTCTTTGGAAAATAAGTTTATGTTATAAACCTATCTTCTTTTATAAGTTGTATATTCCACCCCTTGTTATATCATAATATCCTTATAATCAATATATTTATTCATTTATTTGAAGTTATTATTTCATGGGGATCACTATTCAAAATTTACCAAAGTCGTAAGGTATTAATGTTTCAATCCCATTTTTAATCAGTATAGTTTATTCTTGAATCTCCATTTTAAAATTATGTGATCCTTTTTTGATAAATCCATTTCATTTTCCTTAAACTCTAGATATTTATATTATTTTTATGTTTTAGCAACATATTTCTTTCTTTGGTACATAAAATGGTTCAAAAAATGTTTTTATGAAAATTCATCTTTATTTCCCCTTTTTTGGTTAGAAACCCTTTTCTTCCATATTATAGTTTTCTAAAAAAATCAAGAATATTTTTGACAATTATTAAATAATTTTTTTAAATAATTTTAACTGTGTTATATTTTTCTACAAAAAGGATTTAAAATAATCTTTTTTCATTTTCTAAATGAAATACTTTCTACCAAAGGTGTGAATAAGATATGTGTTTTAACTATTAGGGCTTTAATTAATTTTACTACCCGTATAACATCTCAATTATTTGAATCTTCCATTATAGTAATACATGGTTATTTTCAAATAAAAATTTTCCCCTAATATTCAGGATATTTTTAATTTTGAAAATTGATTTTCAAAGTGGAAAGTGTATTTTCCTAAAGATTAATTTTAAGGATATATTTATTGTATTTTTATTCATAAATAAAAACAACACTTGATTTTACTTATGATTCAATGGAGATATGTTGTAATGATTCCATAATAATTTTTTATAGATGTATTATGACTACATTAAAAGGATTCATCATGGAACCCATTTCTTTTACATAGGTAAATAAAGATATGATGGATAAAGGGTAATTATTATGTTGAAAAATGAAAGAATTCATCATTTATGAATATGTTATGGTTTTTTTATATTATTCATGATAATGGGTTATCTCGATATATCTCTCCAATGCATTTGGTAATGGGGTGGAGTTAAATAGTTATAAGTTTCTCCTAATATATTATTGTAATTTACTCAAATATGATTTCATCTATAAGATTGATTGTAAGAGTGATATGAAAATGTTGACTGAAGTTCCCAATATTTTTTCTTTATCCTTACATCAAGTTCTAATGTATCTTTTATACAATTACTATTTTCAAATGGCTCGTTATTGTTGGCTTATATGAATCTTATTTTTTGTAAAGGTTTTACACTATGTTTCTTGATTTTTAATCCATGTTTTTATAGGTATGAATTATATTATATTATAATGATGCACTAGGATTATGAAATCATACCCTTATTCTCATGTTATGATCACTAATGAAATAAAAATTGAAATTCTAATTTTTACTGTTAGTGAGTGTTTAATATCACCCTTATTATTTTTTCCATTTCACCTGGTTATAGAGAATGATGTCTAGTGAATTATATCTATAAAGGTTTCATGTGTGATGAATTGTATGGGAGTTGTTTGAAATTTATTATGGAATAAGAAAATATGGTTATAGTGGTCTAAATTATTACTTGAAGACATCTGTATTATAAAGTAATAGTTTTTCCAAATTCTTTAAAACTATAAATCTAAAAAATTTATTGGGTACTTAAGTGATTTAATATTTTTTCTTAATGTTTTATGTTTTAGAAGGATAAAATTAGGTTATGTTTATTAGTATCAAATTCACAAATGTAAATATTTTTTTAGCATCGGATCTGGTAGTGCGGATTCAGGGTAGTTATATTTTGTATAAGAGAAATTTTTAGATAAATTTTTAGATTATAATGATTTTTTATGAAGATAAATTAACATTTATGGATACCATAACAGGGTTATAAGCTTATTATTGATCATAATTCCAAATTTATAGACACCCCTTTTGGTTTTAATTGATAATATTATGTGGTGATTATTGATATTTTGGGAGATATTTTATTGTGTTGAGGTATAGGTAACCCTTAGGTTTAATGTGAAGGATTATTTTATATGCATGATATTACATTTTTGGGAATGTAAGATGAATGTTATGAGACTGCATTTGAGGTTAAAATATTCTTTAATATTGTGATTATATATGTTATTTGGGATATAGGGTTATTGATTTATAGAATGATTTATGTTTACTAGTAGGTGTTTTTGTTGAGTTTTAGTTATTAATGTATTATTTATTTATACGAAGGTTTATAAATTTAAAATATTATCTTAACTCATCCTAACCATTTCATTTATGGTTACTATCTAATCAAAATAGGAATATATTCTTATTTTTTTCAGGATTCAGAGATCTACTAGTAGTTGATTTTAATTCTTTATGTATGAAAAATTTATATTGAATACTCATTGCTTGTAGTAAAGGATGAAATTTTAGTGAAATTGATTAAAGGATGAAATTATACTTGTCAATAAAGTATATTTCATAATGTTCTTATTATAGATTGTAAAGGAACTCTTTAACTCTAGGAAAAGTTTCTTGAGAAA
Organism: Viscum album; assembly: GCA_963277665.1. Taxonomy (NCBI): domain Eukaryota; kingdom Viridiplantae; phylum Streptophyta; class Magnoliopsida; order Santalales; family Viscaceae; genus Viscum; species Viscum album. The sequence continues at coordinate 660,266,346 of OY728138.1, forward strand.
AAAAATTATCTTATTGCCTTCATTTCTAATTAATAAATGTTCTTTTTTACACCTTATTGTTTTATGGTTTTATGGTCATTGAACTTATCATGGCCATTAACTTTCTTATGATCAATTTTTTATATCACTCTCTATAAATATTTGGACATTAATTTTTCCTCTATTCTCATATTTTCACTTCCCACTGATGTTCTCATATTTGGAAACATAATTATATGTTACTCTAGATAACCTCAATATTTCACTTTACCTTTTTTCAAGAGGAAGTTTTATTAACCCTTTTATGAGGTGGATTTTTAAAAAAGGTATTTTCCAAATGTTAAACCCTTGATTACCGAGCTCAAGTTAAAATTATGAATATAAAATTCATTAAGGGGGATTAATGTAACACACTTAATTTTTTTTAAATATCAATATGTTCAATATCATATACAACATAAAATAATGAGCTTAAACGAACCATAAAATATTATTATTTAAATATAAATGTTATGAAATAGATGTAAAATTAGTTATTAAAAATTTAATAATCTAAATTATAAAATATATATAAACTTATTAATAAATAAATATGTATTTATATATTTATAAAAAATAAACATCTGATTTTATGTAAAATCACTTTATTCTTTAAAAATTCAATCTCTTAAAAATTTAATTTTATTTCTTTTTGTGAGTGAATATTATAATAAATATATAAAAATTTTATAAAAATTATTTGATAAAAATAATACAATTTCATAAAATAATCATATAAAAATTTTATTTTATTGAAATTTCATTATTTTTATAAAATGATTGATTTTTCAGAAAATAATAAAAATTTCTAATTTTTGTAAAACTGTCATTTCTCGTCATTGAAAAGTATAATTATGAATTTAAGATGATGAGAAATTAAGATAATTATACTTTAATTATATATAATTTAATTAAATACATAGTAATTGGTATTATACTCTATTTTGGTATATGTTTATTTTTATGCTTAAAAACACATTTTTCATAAAACTATTTTTAATTGTATAATGTCTTTTAATTTTAATTAATTTAAATAATCCATAATGATAATGATTTAAATGAAATTAATATATTATTTATCTCTATATTTGAATTTAAATTCATATAATGATGATTACTAGTAATAAATTTAATGTAAGACCAACTTATACTTGAAAAATGAATTTTTCTAAAAATAGATTTTTATCATGTTTTGAAAGTTTAATTTTAAAATTAATTTTTTAAACTTATAGAAAATAAATATTGAAAAATTTATTCCACATTTTGAATTTGATAGTTCAAAATTTGTAAATAATTCCCTTAAATTTTTTGTCGCTATGAATAGTAACCACGGTAACATATTTGTCACAGCGGAAAGGGTAAATCAGGTAATTAAGGTTAAAAAAATGTGATAGGCCAAGAAATAACCCCCTAAATTTTATTTAATTTTTTGTATGAGTTACTTTTACCATCCTTACCCATGATTTGTTGTTATAGAAAAAAAATTATATATTTCTTTGAAGATGACTTATATGTTATTTTATGTAAGGAAAAATAAAAATGTCACTCTCTTGCTTTCAAATTTATATTATATATTCATATTAGGAAAAAAAATATGTCTTGAATGTATATTAAAGGATATTTTTATCATAATGGAATTAATTTTATGATGTTAATTTATTTTTAATTTTTAGTGAGGAAATAATTACATTAAATGATAATATAATGTTGGTATAGTGCTTGTAGAAGAAGTTAAAAATCGGGTAAATGGTTTTAACAACTCAAAAAGTAATTTTTTTAGTGATTTATAATGTTAATTTTTTTTATAGAAATATATATAATATATTTGGGGTGTTTTAAAAGTATATATTTTAATTTTATTGTTATCTTGATGACATTAAAGTCAAAATAATTTTATAGTTCCAAAAATGAAATTATTGAAACTTTATAGTAGAAAATATTTCTTAAGTGGTTTAAAATTAATAAAAATACTATATTTAGAAAATTGAATATGATATAATTTAAAATATCATTTATGGTCTAATTATGGTTCAATTTTCCTTTTATAGTAATTTTCTCGACCCCTATAGTGTAAAGAACTTTGATATCATAGTAATAGTTAAATTGTTCAACATGGGGTTGAGATATAGAGATAAGGTTGAAAAAAATCTACTAATTTGGTCCAAATTTTTTGGATACTTGGATTTATAATAATAATAATCATATATTATAAATATATCTATTTGGTTTAATTTTTACATTAATATTAATTTAAATTAATTTTATAATTTATCAAAGTCCAAGAATTCCCCACCACTCACTTATAAATCGGCACATCCTATATTTTCTTTATCACACATTTTTAGCATGTTAGTTTTCCCAATACCTACTCAAATCTCTTCAAAAAATCCCTATACACGTCCTAGATGTCTTATTTTGTGAATAATACCATCCTTATAGGGATTAAGGTATAAACAAAAAGACATTTTCCTAAGAAGTGGTATAGCTTTTAGCTGAATGTTTTGGTTTTATTTATCCATCTACCTCTTTCAAAACTATACAAACCATTGTGATATAATAACATAAGTATCTCATATATACTGGTATTTTGTTATTCTAATATTTTAACCTTAATAAATCTCATTCTTCTATCAAATGGGAAATGAATCCATCATTCTTGGGTATAGAAGAATACCACCTCATGAACAAATATAAATTTTTCTCCATCAACTAATCTCACGACTGGTTATAATGATAGATTTAATGTATATATATGATATTAATGAAATAATTATAATTATATAAATATAATATATAATTTATTTTCTTACATTTCCATTCATTAAAAATGATAATGTCATCTATGCGTTTGTGTGGATTACCACCTCTACGAGGCGATGCGATCCATTTTGCTTCACTACTTCATATGGATGGTATATATAATGTATTTAAAGAGATAATATTATATTTATTATATAATAATAATTCTAGAAAGGTAAAATAATACTTACCTTATTTATTTCATGCCTTTTGAAAAATTGAAGCATTACTCGTGTGTATGTATGACCAACTATCTCCATGATTGTATTGTAATTTTCTAGTAACCCATAACCCAGAAGCCTAGATCCAGGGTATTTTATTACATTAGAATAATATATAAGAAATCACATCCAAAAAGACCAAATATTTTAGCAATCTTGGTAAACTAGATAAATAAGTTAGTCTTTAATTACAATTGAATACACAAATTACAACATATTTTTTTGAGAATAACATTATTCCTTATAGAATTTTCTTGCAAAACAAACATAGTAATCTTAATGGAATCCTAGAGAAAGGAAAAAAATAACAGTGATCTCAAATGATCAATAAGGATTAAGTACATAAAAATCTATCACGAACCAATAATCATAATCAAAATAGAATGGTAAATAACTGAGCACACATGCCATTTAAATAACATGATAAGAAATAATCAATATGGCATGGTAAATAACTGAATACACAATCTATTTAATAAATAAACTAAAAATTAAATGAATCCTGAGATAATATCATAGTGAAAATTCCATGGATATTAATCATTTAACTCTTAATATAGGTAATTATTAATTGTTGGACTTCATGTCTCAGGAACATGATACCTCTAATATCAATACTTTTCATAAGACAGTTTAAACTATAGGTACAAACTTATTTAATGCTAGATTAACTGATTTGTCTCATGATACCTACTAATGCATCGAGGGGATATATAACACTGGGCCCCAACCATCACTGTATGTCTATATTTTTCTTCAGATATTTAATAATCGATTTAATTCATAAATAATATGCCTTTTAAAATATCCATATTGAGTAAAGAATATAGATTTATCAATATTTCCCTAGTTAATCAGATAAATTTAAAAGTAAAGCAGTGTATGAATAAATGAGGAACATTTTAAGTAATAAGAATATCCATGGTAAATAATATAGATATTTAGTTGAAATTTAATGGCTAATGTTCACAAGAATGTAAATATTTTAATGGGAAGTTAATGACTACAAAAATGAAACAAGAATGTGAATTTCAATATTATCCCTAGTCAAAATAATCATAAACCATCCCGATGAAGAATAAAAATAGAATCAAAATATTCCAATTGGAGTAAGAATAAAGGGTTGTTATCATTGATGAATATAAATTCCTTAAAAATATATTTCAAAATATTTTTGAGGAAAACATTTTTTTCATTTTGAAAAACATTTTTAAAATTTTCTCTTTTGAAATAACATTTAAAGAATAATAATTTCAAGAATATTTGGATATAAATTTTCTTTAAAAATTACATTGTAAAATTTGAAAGGAAGCTTTAATGAATTTCTAGTCATGCCAAAGGTAGTTTTGTACATGTCATACATGTTAAAAAGAACATTCATGTGGTATTGTAAAAATGTTAGATATGTGCCTTGATCAAGAAACAACAAGAATATTCCTTTGAATTTTTTAGAGGAAAAATAGGAATTTTTTTAATAAATCATTTATAAATTGATAAAAACATTTTTGAAAACATTTTTGGAAAACATAATTTTTAAGGAAAATAGATTTTTGATCGGAGAAATAAACAAAGTTAGATTTTATTAAAAACATTTTCTAAAAGAATTTAAGAATAAAAGAGTGTGAAAATGCTACTATTACTTAAAAATATAAAGAATGACTACATGATGATAAAATTAAAGGTTTCATTAAACAATGATCAAGTAATTTTCTAAGGGTTTTTTGACCTATCCTTACTGAGAACAGCATGAGCACCGACCCACTGGCGTCACACACCACCCCTCCTCCCCGCATTAAACCCAAAGTACATGATCCATTTGTATTGATTTTTAACCCTCTAGATGGAGGGTTCCAATGAACCCATTTTCCATGTGTTCCACTATCCATGGGAACTGTACAAGCCCTTGCATGAAACTGGATAAGAAATGGGGCTTCCCTCTAGTTGTTGACAACCCTGGCCTGGTCACCTAAAAGGTTTTTCATCCAGACAATTATAGCATGTGTTGTCACTACCACCCCTACATGTCTCACCTTATTCCTCTTTGTCCAGAGGCACCAACAGCCTGCATGTAGCACCATGGTACGCGCCATTCCTTCACAGCCTCTGCCTCCCGAACCGTGGTATCAGTTATCCAGAAAGGGGAGGCCATCCATTTTGGAATTGAAGACCGCAGTGAACCCCCCAAAACAGGTCCACACCTCGCATGCCCAGTCACATTCAAAAAACATATGATTTGTTCTTTCCTCCCTATATGTCTTGCAACACACACATCTCGACGCCATGTTAACCCCGCACCTCTTCCGAATTCACGAGGTGATGAAATTAAATTTGGTAGGTATATCTTTCACCCACAGAACCTCATCCCACATATCCACATATGCATGAACCTACCCCTAGTAATTCGCCAGAAGTTCTTTGACATGAAGGCCCCAGAGGGGGATGAGGTGAAGACACATATATTCGAGTCAGAACTCAGCTCGATGAGGTTGAAGATATCTTGTTTCTCCCTTCCCAAAACCTTCGTGATAAAAGACAGGAAGCGGCTCACCTCCCTGAAGGTGATGTTGGTGGCAGGGCACCCAGGAAAACCAATGGTGGAACCAGACCAATTCTGGTTCCAAAAGGATAACTCCCCTCTCCCCACAAACCAGCAAGCCTGCGGACGGAGGATGAAAATAATGGGGATGATCACCGAGTAGATGGATAGAGCTTGGCCTCTCGCTTGTGCCTGGCTCCCCATGGAGTAGTTGTGGACGATATTCCCCCACAGAGTGTGTTTCTCCAAAACACCCCATGCTAATCTAGCGTGCAAGAAGTATAGGGTATCTTAGGCTATGAACATTGATTCCGCCTTCACAGACCGGCCTCGCTATCTTGCTCCAGGAGGCCCAGTGCCTTTTTCCTACGAAGATGGGGTCCTATATGAATCTAGCAAGGATCCTGTCAATGTTGTTAATGAAACCTTTCAGAACATTAATAAAAGAAGGAGCATGCACCAAAGTCTCCCGGAGAACGGCATTCACCAGCGTGATTCGTCCCCTAAAAGACAAGTACTTGTTCTTCCAGTTCAACACCCAGTCAGTAATCTTGTTGAGAAACTGGTTGAAGTCATAGATGCAATGCCTACTCGATGAGATGGGGGCCCAAGTATCCCATGGGAAGAGCTCCTCTTTGCATGTCCAGTTTGAAACTAACAGTGGAGACCCACGTAGAGGTGCACACTTTTGATATGTAGAAGTTTCTCTTGTTGTTGTCGATGATCTTCCCACTCCAATGGTCATACTCCTCCAACACTTTTTTTAGTCTGCAAAGAGATCTACTCGAGGAATTCATGAATATGATGGTATCATCCGTGAACATTAGGAGAGACACTGCAGGAAGACTCCATTTTCTACGATACGAGAGTGTCACACCATTATTAATACTCCGATGGATGAGATGGCTAAGAACATCCCAGACAAGAACGAACAAACTCGAAGAGATTGGGTCCCCCTACCTCAGACCGCGGGCAGCCTTGAAGAATATGTAATATTTCCCCATGAAGGTAAATGATAACCAATAAGAGCTAAAACAATGAAAGATGATATCAATGTTCCCAGAAGATAAACCCATACCACCTAACACCTTATTGATGAAACTCCACTACACTCGATCAAAGGCTTTGTTCATATCAAGCTTGATGACAATGTTGGACCCACGAGTTTTGAAGTTTAAATCACTAAATATTTCCTGGGCCATAGCAATAGCTTCTTGTATTGAGCATCCCTTAACAAAGTCGTGTTGTTCCAAAGAAACCCACCGAGGTAAATGAATGACCAACCTAGAGTTAATAATTCTAGCTAAGATTTTATATGGGACGTTTCACATGCTAATCGATCAATAATGCGCTATAGAAGAGGGATTCATGGATTTAGGCAGAAGTGCCCTAGTAGTGGCCAAGGTAACTCGAGGCAAGCTCCCTCCCCAAAAAAAATCTTGTACTCCCTTCACCAAATTCTCCTTCACAATGTCCCATGCATATCTGTAGAAAGACCATGGTAAACCTTCTGGACCCGCCGCACTCTCTGGGTTCAAATGGCTCATAACATCCCAAATCTCTTCCTCATCAGGTATTGCTCCCAGACCTTCGTTATCCCTAGCAAATACTGAAGAGGGAATAACTCAAACATATTTGTTTCCTCTGTAGGGTAACTTTTAGGCATGCGTTCATTGGGACCAGTAAGCAGATCAAAGAAAAGGGTGCTGGCCAAGCTACCCACCGCATCCCTGTCATCTGTAAATGAACCATCCTCGAGTAGAATATTTGGTTTTATTAGTTGTCTCATTTCCTTATACACGCTTGAAAATAGGTGGTTTTTTATCTCCATCTTTAAGCCATTTATTCCTCGCCCCCTCCCTGGCCAACCGTTCTAGTTTCAGAAGCATGCCTGCAAGGATTTCCTTTTTCCCCAGGAGATCCTCAAAAACTCGATCATCCCATGTATTCTCTAGATTCCACTCAAGGTCGTCGACTTCCTTCGTGATGGTCTCCATCTCACCATCCAGGGGTAGAGATATTTAATCCATGCTTGAAGACTTGATTTTAACCTCCTCAGCTTATTGTGAAACGCTGTCCAAGTGTGCCCCTAAACAAGCATATTCCAGGTGTTGCAGACAAGGTCCTGGTATCCCTGTATGTTGGTCCAAAGTTGGATGAAGAAGTATTCATTGTGGTCTAGCACAAGGTCCAGATATACTAGGAGAGGAGAATGGTCTGAAACTCTACGTACCAAATGCTCGACCTTTGAGTTGGAGAAGGTAGCTATAGCCTGCATGTTGCCCAGGCATCTATCCAGACGGCTCCACAAGCGATGATTCCCCCTTTGATTGTTACACCAGGTGAACCAGTCACTTACATAACAAAAATCCAAGAGACCCTTTCCCGCAATGAAAAGGTTAAAGTTGAGGCTTTCCTTTTTGGGGAATAGGCCCCTGCCCTGCCTCTCCGCCGTATCCACAACTACGTTAAAATCGCCTCCCACTATCCACGCCTCCGACCCAGGATCAAAATCAATGAGGTCTTTCCACAGTAGCTTTCTCTGGACATGGTCACAACTCCCATAAAACAAAGGACACAAAGAAAGAGTGCAAGTCACACGACACCTTGGTGGTGATAAACTGATCACAAGCTTGGATCAAATCCACCTTACAGTTCCAGTGCCAGAAGATCCAGATATGGCGATTAACAGGGTCGGCGTGCATGTATCCGTGCAACCTGAGCTTTCTAGATTACTCCCCTATCCTATGGGGATGCTGCTTGTGTTCGAGGATGGCAACAACTACTGCTTTGTTCTTGGATATTACTGTTTCCAGTAAGGCAGACTTAACTCGGGCGCCCACCCCCCAGGAATTCCATAAGAGGAGGTGTATCATTTATGAAAGAGTGTCATGGCTTTGGCTCCAGAACTCATAGCCTTGACAATGCGAGAAGAAGAGCTTTGCTACTGATTCCTTGATTTGGATATGGTACACACTCCAATTTCATAGGCGGAAAAAACTGCTGGGGAGGATGGACTTTCAGGATAAAATTCCCTGCGTTCTCTCCAGTTACCTGAGGTAGAAAAGCCACCTTTCCTACTGGAAAGCACCTCCTGTGGTGGGGTAGTTATCAGCCCCATGAGAGGGTCCGAGGTAGGGGGTGTGGAGAAAGTACCCGAGGAGAGCCTGGTGCTGTAGAGGTTAGGATTAGGCCCCTCTCATTTGGGTCAGGAGCGTTACTGGGGGATCGCTGGGGTAAGAGTATGGAAATCCAGGGGGTCCGAGGGACGAGAGGCTCGAGTTTGCAGCATCTACTGGCCACCTTCAAGTAACTGCAGGTAGTGAAATATAAAATTCTGGGTAGAAAATACCTACAGAGGTGCAAAGAATCTTGGAACACACGGTGCTAAGACCCGGAGATCTACTGCACCATCCCCTTGAGGAGGGCCTGGGAAGACCATAATCTCTGACATCGTTTGAGGATCCATGGGGATATCACTGCTGGGGGGATTCACCTCTAAATCCAATTCAATACTTTGAGACATAGGGAGCGGTTTGTAAACCCTTCCGCCCTCCACCGCTGGAGCCCCATGTCTCCCAACCTGGCGCCCTCGTCGACAGAACTGCAATGAGTGCCCCTGAAGAAGACAATGCTGGCAGTATCTGGGAAAAACAGGGTAAAGGATATACTGGAGCCAACTGAGCGAGTCCGCCACATTGAGTTCCAGCTTGTGGGGCACAGGGCGAGACAAATCCAATTCTACGCAATGCCGAGCCGTCGAGGTAGACGAGCCGCTCCTAGTGTTGTCATCAGAGCATAGATGGCCCCCGAGAGAGTTCCCAATAGCCTTTAGAAAGCCTTCTTTCTGAATGGGTAGGGGCAACCCAGGGAGGCAGATCCAGACGGCAGCTAGCGGACTCTCTTTCCCTCTTTGAGCCTCCATAGACAATTAGGATAAACTGAAGCTCCAACGCCCAAAGGGGCGCGGGGCTTTACACCAGGCGTGGATGAAGGCCTCCTCCGAAGGCACCACAAGGCTGAACGAGTTCCGGTGAAGCGGCGAAACCAGCACCTGGAGACCGAGCCCCCAAGAATGGACAAAACGCTGGAAGACAGCCAGCGGTGACTTAGAGGCACCATAGCGGGCTACTAAGGTCCAGCGCAAACAAGCCTTCGCCTCCTCGAACGCCGTCGCTGGGATATCCAGACAAACACGCTGTCCCTCCAGAGACGACTGTGCCTGCACCGAAACCGCCGGGAAGCAAGGGGAAGGTCGGTTATTACTGCAGATTATTTCCTTAAACGAAAGGTCGGGAGGCCTCTGGGGAAATGAAGGGCCCTCGGGGTGGCTCGCTACTGGAGGGGTCACCAGGGAACCAGGGAGCTACGGCGAGCCAGAGAGAACGCAGCCCGGGACTGCTGGAGCCGACGACAACCAGGGGCCAAGAGCCCCTAATCTGGGAGGCGGGACCTGCAAGGAGGAGGAAAGCAGCGAACCAGGGGTATCCGCCGTCGAGGCCCGACAGAGCGCCGGAGACCAGGCGGAGGAGGGCGTAACGGTCGAAACATTTTGAAAACCATGTCGCGCGTGCAATGCGTTCTCTTTGCCCGAAGCAATGATCGCGCACATTCAGTATATTAATAACATAAATTAAACATTAACATCATATATTACTATTATTAAATTCTTTGATATTATTATCATGTTAATTACAAAAAAAAATTAAGCCATTATGATTTACCTCTTTTTAACCCCTTTTACCTTTTTACCAAAGTAATTATTTTTCCCCAAAAATATATGATAATCCATATTACCAAATTTTTATGTGAAAATATGAAATGTTGATTTTATTTTTTCAAATTAAATTTCTAAATATTATAAATTTAACCTTTATATGAAAATATAATATATATATATATATATATATATATAAAGAAAAAATTGCTTGCATTTAAACACAAACTGTTCTTAGTCATATTTCATATCAATTAATAATTTAAATAATAATTAATATATTTCTTAAAAATTGAAGCATTAAATTATATTCATCAATTAAATTTATTAATATAAAAATAAAAAATACATTAAAATAGCTCTTTCAAAAATATCTTTTTTACCTTAAATAATTCTGGCTTTATCTCATTAAAATTAACTATTCATCTTATAAACATTTGATTTTATGAATCAATTGGTATTAAAATATTTCATTCAATTTTGTAAATGAATAAAATCATTTAATAGTAATAATAATATATAATGACTAAAAATACACTTTTATAATAAATTTTTTTAGTTAAATATTATCTCTTTATTTCATTCCTGAATTACTCTAAAATTTCCAATTACCCAACGAATCCATTGAATGTACCTAACAACCATATATCTAATTACTATATTTCCAACAACTATATTCATATGGGTCGTAATATCAATCCTATATATATTCATACATACATTACTAAAATCATTCATCCTATTTACTTCTCTTTCAACATGTCTATTATATTTACACTATTATCCTTCAATCCATAGTTACAGTTAGTGTAATGATATCGACATAAAAACATGAAGATAAATATTTTATGTTCATGGTCTTTTTATTTATTTTCAGATTTATTCCACTTATACTTTCCTTAAGGATATTTCATACTATATTCTCATAATGTATTAAATTTAATCTTTTGTTGTAATATTTTATTTCTATAAATTGCATCTTGGATCATTTTAGTTTTGTGTTTCATGTGAAAAAATATATTCAAACTTGTTTTTATTTAAAAGGAAAAAAATAAACCACAAAATCATGAGGTGTCACATTCTACCCCTAAAAATAATTTCACCCACAAATTTTCATTAATCTAGTGAAAATAAATGTGGTCAATTCTACCTCATTATATCTTTAGGTTCCCAGCTTTCTTTCTCAAACTTATGATTACTCTATAAAACATTAACAATGTGACCAACCTTTTTTTATATTAATTTATCTCTACGATTCAATAATTATAATGGTTTCACCTCATAATAAAGATCATGTTCTAGTTATACTACCTCTATGTTTAGTACATGTGAAGGGTTAGGCTTGTGCTTCTTCAATAGTGATGAATGGAATACATCAGTGTCAAACCCAGATATTTTATGAAATATTTTTTTCAAATATATATAATTTCATTTATAGCTTGTGTTATACACAACACCGAGTTTTAAGGAAAACACAACATACTATTAATATTTTTATTTAATCAAGACAGTTATAACCTAATTAAATTTTGTGGTATTAATATAAATAAGAAAATTTTGAAAAAAAAATGTATAAAGTTTTTAGATAAATAAAATATATTTATAAATAAGTTCTTTCTTTTTTAGTAATGTCTTTATATGCTTCAAAAAAACTTTTTTCTCAAAAAAATATTTTTATTTCTTTTTTTTGAACTAAAAATGAAATTAATTTTTGAAAATTATTGAAATATTATTTAAAAGAATAATTTTCATATTTATAATCAATCTTCAAAAAATATTTTTTTATAAATATTTGAAAATTTTTAGAAAAGATAAGTTGGTTGGTGAATAGTGAAAATGCTATTTTTTATTAAAAATTACCTTTTTATTTAAATCATTTACAATATTCTTCTTGTTTAAAAATGTTTTAAACGTAAATTTAGTTCAATTATTTCATTATTACACCAATTTAGGTTATTGAAATCAAATTCATGTTAAATTTTGATATTAAAACTTTCTATACTTATGAAAAGTATTGCTTTAGAAAGCCACTTTTTTCATTACACATGCGTGTTACATTTTAAATTTAATTATTCCACTTATCTAAATTTAATTTTTAAAAATGGCTTCTATATTTGAGATAATAATAATAAAATTTATATGATAATTTCAACTTATTATTTAGTGAAAATGAATAGTAAAAAGTTTAAAAATTAATTACTGTATTTATGGTTAAAACGAGTTTACTTGGGGTTAACTAAAAATATAAGGGGTAAAATGACCTAAAAACATGTATAACTCCAATTTTATTGTAATATTTAAACCTTATCTAATATAAAATTCTATAATGAGACATTCTTATCATTATGGGAAATTTAAAAGGTGGTTACACAATTTTCTTTCCAAAAATTCCAAGTATGTCCTCTCCCCCACTTATAAAAGGGCACCACCTCTACTCTCATATTCACACTTTAAACCCCTCTATTTATTCCATTACCTTACCCAATAAACTACTCACTTCCCTCCCCAAATCCTAGATGAATTATTTTTATTAGTTAACCCTCTTAAGAAGGATTCTAGTGCTAACCCAAGGAGGTTATCTAAAGAAGATGTATCATTCTTAATTGAGCATTTTTTATTTTATTTATTCTTAAAAATTATACAAATATTATTAAAATATGATTTTATTATAAAATTAGTATCTAAAATATACTTAGATTTTATTATATTATATAAATAACCTATATCCATCTCATCTTCCATCAAATGGGAAACAAAACCATCGATTGTGTGTATGGCAGACTACCGCCACAAGAACCAGTGTAATTCATATTCCATAAACACCTCACACTGATGGATATAATTATGGATTAAACATAATTATATGATATTTATTACATACTTATGGAATTATAATATCACATCTACCTTCTTACCTTCAAATCTTTTGAAAAATGATAACGTCGCTCACGCGTATGTGTGGACTACCACCTCTACGAAGTAATGTGGATTTTTTTTCATTTTATTTTGAAATATACTTTAATAAGGATAGATTTAAGGAATATATATTAAATAAATTAAATATAAATTATTTTTTAAAATTTGAATTAATATTTATCATTCTTTCATTCTATCCGTCATGAAAATAGAAACAATGTTCTTGCGTACATATGACCTACTACCTCTAGGAATGATGTAATTAATTTTATATATTTAATATTAATTCATAAATATAAAAAATATATAATTAATTTATATTATATTAATTTAATGTTTTACATTCAAGATATTTTGTAACCACGATAAAAGTAAAAGGACATAAAATACCCAACCAAAACATGCATGGAAAATGAATTAGTTATTACCTGAAGCATGATTTTAACATGGAATTGTTAATAAATGAGTAATAAAAGTACATAAGTAAATACTATATGATATTATATATATGATTATTTTTATATAATATTTATATAATAAACCTATATTTATTATATAGGGGGATTGAACATGTATGAAGAAAGTCGAAACATGAGGCATAGAGATTTCTGTCTCACTTTTATTTATGTGGAACACATGTCATATTAACCACTTGTTTGTTTTTTAGGGTGTATATTATAACAATTAATGAATCTTTTTATGATTATTATTAAATTTATAGTTATTTAAAAATCTATTTAAGGATATTTATTTCTAGGTTCTTATGATTCAAATATTATCAAAGTGGTAAAGGTTTTGTGTTACAATCTCTTTGTTTATCGATATTGTTTATTATTATTCTTTTGATGATGAAATATTATGATATATCTCTCAATATACTCAATAATTTTATTCTATGTGGTTATCTCTAAAAAATAAATTTCTTACCTTCATTTTCACCACTTTATGTAGTCAAGGTTCTAAAATAATATTTTTAAGGAAAACTAAATCTATTTTTTTCTTTGGTTGAAAAATCTTTTTTTCCATATCTATGTTTTTCCTAAAAAAATTTAAAAAAAATTAAAATTTTCGAATAATTCTTTATATAATATTTTACCCATGTATTAATTTTCACAAAATGGTTTAAAAAGAATATAATGTTCATTTTCTAATTAAAGTCCATTTCAATTTTACACAAAATTTAAAAGGAATATTCATTTTAATGTGTACAACTTGAATGATATTTACCACTATCATAAACACTCTATGATTTATTGAATAATTTTCGATTTTCAAGGTTATTTTCAATGAAAATTTTTTCTTTAATATTTGGGATGTTTTTAAATTTTAAATAAGTGATTTTAATGAGAAAAGTATATTTTCCCCATGAAATGTTACAAGTGATATTTCAAGATCATTTTCTATATAATAAAACGTCCTTTGATGCTATTCAAGATTTACTGGGGATATAATCCATGCATACCATCCTTATTATTTCTCTAGATGGTTTTTTTATGATAATAATATGTATATGAATATCATTCCTTTTTTACAGGTTATGTTATGATGGAATGATCAAGTATTTATTGAACCCATTTCTTTCAAACAAGTTGTGCTATGATGAAATGTTTATGAAACCCATTAATTTTCATGGGTTATGATATGGTGAATGTTTTTTACCTTTTGGCACAGACTTGTATAGGTTATATAATGGGTAGGAAATATATATTCCTCTAATTAATTTAGTAAATATTGATATCTCATGAGATAAACAAGATTGGAATTGGGAGTCAACCCAGTTCAGTAAAGCACATTGTCCACTATGATTGTCATGGGAGTGAACCGTGACAACTATAATGGTTTAGGTAATGAACCCAATCCACTATGATTTTTTTCAGAGTGAACCTTATAGTGACCAATGATTTTCATACATATATTTTACATCTTAATATATTAATATTCATTATATAATTAACTATCCATTTCAGAATCATATAATTCTAGTATCTTTGGGAACTTGGACACATAAAAAACTATTTCATAAGATCATCCCACTATTTTTTTTTGCAACTAGAATACTTTATTAAAATATCATTCCTAAAATCATTCTTCCTAACTTGTGGAAAAGGAAACATAAAAAGGGTGATCTTAGAATCTCGATAAAGGTAAACGAGGTAGATATCAGTGATCACTTGATCATAACACGAACAGAAGGTTATTTTTTAATGAGAATAGAATTTGAAAACAATACCATGTATATCATAGATAATAATCTTGATTCATGGAATAAATCATGGAGGCTAATAATATATGAATCATAAAGGAATCAAATAACACGATCCATGAGAACATAACATTGGTATAGGAAATAAATTTGTGGCATACACTTAAGTATGGGAAATAAATTTATTAATATTCAAGGCTCATATCTAAGATTATCATAGTGAGTAGGTTTACTCCTGAGACTATCATAATAGTCAAGGTTCATTCCCAAGACTATCAGAGTGGACGAATTCCCTTACCGAACTAAGATCACTCCACATTTTAGTTCTGTTTATATCATGAGATATCAAACTTTACCCAATAAATTGGAGGTATATATATGTCCCACCCATACTTGGTTATAACATGACCACAATTCTTGTTTATAACATAACAATCATCTTTGGTTATAACGTAACCATCACCGTTGACAATAATGTAACCATTATCACATCATTAAAACCATACACATGTATGCCAAAAGATCAAAAAACATTAATCATCTAATAACCCATGAAAATAAATGGGTTTAATAAAAAATTCATCATATCATAACCCATGGGAGAGAAATACGTTTCATAAAAATTTAATTATTTCATCATATTATAATCCCTGAAAAATGATTGGGTTTTATAATCATTTTTTCATCAAAAATTTAAATCATATATAGAATGAATAATGAATATATAATTTAATTGTATCCCTAATAAATTTTAAGTAACATAATAATATGTATTCTTATATGGATAATTTTTTTGAAAGATCACTTGGATCATTTTTTGAGGAAAATATTTTTTTAACTTTGAAATAACCATTTCAAAACATGATAATTTTTAAATTATTAAGGAAAACATTTTTCACAAAAATAAACTTGGAAACATGTAACTTAATCATCAAATAATTTATTGTTAAATATGGTTGGAAATTACATTCATACAATAAACATTAAAATAAAACATTCCTTTCACACTTTTCTAGAAAAAGTCAAAAAATATCTCATTCATTAAATGATAAGAATATTCCTTTTGAACCATTTTTTGATGAGTTAAACATTGTTAAAAATGAATTTTATCAATAATTGGGTGATAATAAAAAACTTATTTAAATACTTTTTTGAAATATGTACATGGAAGAAAATGGATTTTTGACCAAAGAGAGAAATAAAGACAGCTTTCCTTTAGAATTTTTTTCATTCTCTTGAGAACTTAAGGTGAGTAAAATGAAATGAAACCATTTATTTTCATGAAATAACAATATTAGTATAAAATTAATTATTTTATTGAGATATATATCATAATATTTCATCATTATAACTTAACCATAAAAAATCCTGATAAATAATGACATTCTAAAATAAAATACTTACTACTTTGGTAACTTTTGAATCATAAGTCCTATGAAAGAAATATAAATAGGAGGATATTTAAATTCACATAATTATTATAATAATAATCATAAAATAAATTAATTTTTAGTATATATATCACACAAAAGGAAAAGCGGGTGTATAAGTCATATTCCCCCAGAAACAAAACTGAGATGAAAATCCCTTACCTTAGGTTTAAAATACTTTATACATATTGGAAATTCATGTATAATAAATATATATTTATCATAAATATATTAAATAACCACAATAATATATATCATACAATATATTATTTACTTATAACCTTTTATCACCCTTTTTTTAAGAATACTTTATTAAAATCCCTATTCTGGGTGATACATGCTTCGTTTTTCATGTAATTTTTAGTTCAACGGTTTTGGTCCTTGTATTTTGATCAAAGTTCCATAATATAATTTTTTTTAATAATGATATAAACATCTTATTTATTCATTATAAATATTTTTAGACTCATTCATAAAATATAGAGATAGAAAAATTAATTACACTGTTTCTGGAGAAGATAAATCGTACGTACACAAGAACATTGTTTTCTTTTTTCGGTTGATGGTATGAAATAAAATTAAATAATAAATCACCTTTCTAGAATCATTATTATATCATACATATTATATATACTCATTAAAAAATCCTTAATACCATCCATATAAAATAAAATGAAAAACGAATCTCTTCTCTTCGTGGAGGTGGTTTTCCATATACATGCATGATTGAAATTATCATTTTCCAACAGTGAGAAAGATAAGAAGGAAGATATTATATTATCATTACATAAGTTTAATTTTATAATAAGTATCATATGTAAATATAAAACCCATCATAATTCAAAAACATAAAATATAGTGATGAGAAATGAATTGTATCACTACGTGGAGATAGTAAGTCATATGTACGTATAAACGATATTTTCACTTCCAATATTTAATCAATTTTATCAAAATAAATTTATATAACTGAAAAAAAATTATAATAAGCATGCAACACGCTATGAAATACACTTTTTAGGAAAATGAATTTTTATGCATAAAACATGGTCTATTCTTATATCATGCTTATAGAAATAATAAATAAATGTTAACTATATTTATTTAATATATAATAAATTTATTTCATAAAAATAATTCACAAATAGTGATTATTTTAATTAATAACGAAAAAACTCATTGTAGACATAAAAACATTTTTTTTCCAGAAAAATGCCTTTATACTTATAAAACTTCTTTATTCTAAATTCAAAAATAAAATTCTTTCCAATGAACATAATTGGATTATTAAAATATAAGAATTTTTTTTACTTTGAAACCATTTTAATATATAAAAATATTGTTTTTAATAAAAAAACAGTATTGTTCACTATTCATTGGAAAACAGTGTTAGAAAAAATCAGAAATTTATCCCTAAAATAATTTTGATATGATGATTTAAAAAAAATTAAGTTATATTTAATAATATTTTTAAAATAGTAAAAATTAAATATAATAATTTCCAAAAAAAAAACAATAAAAATCATTTTGAAGGAAATGTTTTTTTAAGCATAATATAAATTAACTAAAAATCAAATGATTATTTTCTAAGAATTAATCAAAATAATTATATTGAGTATGATCTATTTATATATCTCATAAATTAGATAATATTATTCATACCCTCATGTAATAATATTTTAATAATATATCATGGTTCGTTTAAACTCAGTGTTGCGTGTAATAAAAGTTATCAAATAAATTATTTTTTTGAAAAAGAAATATTTCATAAAATAATAGGGTGTTAAATTTTACCTCATCATAAAATTGATTTTCCCTCAAAACCTTTCACTATAATACAAAAAAAAATCTTATATTTATGTTTCATTACATCCTCGAGTTCCCACGTAACATCTTTATATTTGTGATTTATCTAGAGAACATTCACAAAGTGAGTAGTCTTGTTCTTTAGAACATTATATCGATGATCCAATATTTCTATTGAATTTTATTTATAAAAAATATCATTACCCAATGTTTTGACCTTTGAATATAACACATTTTAGGGATCCAATATGAACTTCCTCAGGAGAGATACATGTAACACATTGTGAACTTAGGAGAGGTTCAGTGGAGGTGCCAAGTGATATGCTAACATCCATACTAAATCAAGAATATCAAAAGGGTCTATATACATTGGGATCAAATTTTACTTATTTATAATTCTCATAACCTTCTTCCATGAAGAAATTAAAATAAAACCTTTCTAACCAACTTCAAATTCAAGGCCAAACTTATGTTTTTCAGCATAACATTTCTGTTGACTCTGAGTTGGATTGATGTGTTGTTGAATGGATACGACTTTACCAATCATTTTCATAGATAGATCATATTTCAATAGATTTATTTCTCTAATATCATTATTTTTTTAATAGTTTCCACTTCATCTCTTACTCCAATAAATTAAAATCCAAGATTAATTTTTTTTCATGCCTAAAGCACTAAAATTAACTTTTAACGAATCATAAGATCAATAAACCATTGCATTTACTTCTAAGTATTTACCAAATACAAAATGGATATAAGAATTTATACATTAACATCAAAAGTTTAACACAATCCATTCTATAAATAGTTAACTATGAGAAATGTTACTTCCATGCCTAGATTCCACTAAACTAGTTCCCCATGTCAGTTTACCAAAAGGCCTCAAGGACACCTCCCCATATTCCAGAGGTTATTGACTAGTAGTGTGGGAATATGGTTTTTTCATAGAGGGAATATTCCCAAATATTAGAGTAATAAATAGAGGAAATATCTATATAAAATCCAAATCAATAAAAAACATAGTTCATAAGTAGTAAATATAAATAGCGTTGTTATAATAAATGGAATGCAGTAAAGGCTCAAACATCCTTATCGTACATACAACACTAATCACCCACTGGGCCAACAATACATATACATGAGTGAATAAAATAATTATAAATAAAATTACAAGGCTCTACTATGTACATTGAGCCATAATACTTACCCAATCACCATATAAATATCCTATCCATCCTTCCTGACCATTCTTGGGCCTCAGACCATCCTGTGGCTGCAAGCAATTGAATATATACTCGGGTACCCCAATGTAATGGCGGAATAAGTAGGGTATGAGTACAAAACTCTTTAGGGAACCTCCATCGCAAATCTATATATATACAATAATATTTTTTATATGTATATGTGAGCTAATCATCAGGATAAATGAAATAATAATAATAATAACAACTTCTAGATATAAATAGAAAGACAATTCGTACAAGGAATTCTCAAGGAAAGTGCTCCACCTAGTTGTGAAAAAACTATAAGTATGGTGAATTATTATATATATATTTATATGTATATATATATTTATTCCCATATATATATATATATATATATATTATTAAGGAGAAAAGTAACATGATTCAAACCACAGTCGATCCTTGGGTCCGTAATCCCAATCATCTAGAAATCCAATGAATAAGTCATTAACCTAGATGTTATACCTTTCAAGCAATGTATAATTAATTATATCCATTATTATGTAATCATAAACAATGTTTCAAACTTTCTTCAGTGCTAAAAATTTCACTGAGCAAGCTATGACACCATAGGGGGATACATGTTCTAACCCTGGGTTTACCTACACTTGCCACCAATCACTATAATGAAGGATTCTCGGTAATGTCTTGACACCCTGTGAACAATTGATTGAGATGAATGTCAAACCACTCAAGTCGTAAAAAATTAATTTGATCCTTGGGTATATAATCCTGATCGATGATACCTTCTTCATCCAATGATGAAAATTTCTCTAAGAAAGTTATGTGGCCACAAGGGGATACATGTCATAACCCGGGGTACACCCATACTAACCTCAATTAAACATAATTAAGGATTGCATTTAATTTATGGGCATCATATAAATGGTATCCTAGCTTTATTCCATCCCACTTATTCCATGTATATAATTTATGATGTCTAATCCATAGGTCTCGATCTATAGTTTGTCACAACAACACGGCTTGGATAGTCCCTATGGTGGATGAACCTTAGGAGACATGCAATAAATGTTATCTCGATTTAAGTAAATTATCAACATCCATTTAATAAATGGATCAAAATCCCACTCTCAGAAAAGTCCAGTGATTATAGTAAAGGTGAATCAACCCAGTCCTAGGGGTCATCATAGTCATTGCTCCAAGAGATATGAATGGCCTCTGAGTATATATCAAGTCAATGATGGGGAGCTTCATGTCTAGTATCTTGGTCAAGTAAGGATTTAAGTATGATCCCAAGAAGTACCTTAGGGTATCCTTGAAATACAAATCATATAGGCTGAATATCTAGATCTCAAGAAGTATACTAGAGAATACTAATAATATAATAATCAAACAAAAATCATATAAGTTGTATCCTATGAATTACATTTGGGCATCCCTAAAATATATTGCATCACATTAGGCCCATTTTCCAAAGACCAAGAAAAACTTCAAGAAAATTTAGTTTCATCAATAAAAACAAAGATAATGAATTAATAAAAGAGTGAGTTTGGTCAAATGCTTTATCCCACCACTACTGTCACACCTCTTGGGCATTAATGTTTGATATAGGTTATAGGTGAAACTTTCCACCAACTCTACTGAAACCCATACATGCTAGGTTAGGTTTGGTCAACTAGTAGGGTATCCATTGGGTTCCCCTGGATCAATACACCAAATATTCATCATACTTCTGATCCTTTAGGTCCATAAAAAAGAAAAAATATTCATATTGGTATCCTTAAAGTAAGTACCATAATTTATCTAAGATGGTCTACACACCCAACCCAATTATGGTATGCCTAAGTTTTATCCACCCATGCCTATAAAATTGTTCAAATTCCCTAAAAATTACAATATCACCTCTTAAAATTATTGGAGGCTACATGTTGTCTCAAGGGATAAGTCTCATCCCCTACGAGCTAAAGCATGAGGCTTGGGAAAAGGGGTTGTTAGTGACCCTTGGAATTCATACACTATAATTATCAAATTAATTCATTAAAAAATCCATTGAATAAATTTAATAGAATCTATATTCCTCAGGTTAAAAATAAATAATACACATAAAACCATAAAAAAGTATAAATACCATAGGATATCTATGATAGACCACCTACCTTTAAAAATATTTATATTTATAAATAGCTCTCAACAACTCAGTCCAAGCTTATCTACATCTGACCCAAGTCATATAAGCTTTTGAGCTCCTACCAAATAGTGGAAATCTCAAGTATATTCTAAAAATAGTAATTAAAAAATTAAAAAATTTATTATAATAAAAAATAGAAAAATTAATAATAGGTGATAACTCACCTATCACTCGTTTCTAGATGTAAATTCAAGAAACCATGTGAAGTGGGTCTATTGGAAATCCTTGACATTGATCTTGGGAAAGTCTCTAACCAACGATATCACAAAAACTTATTCAAATAATTTTATTTAGGATTTAAATATTTATAAATTTACTATAGTAATAGATCTAAATGAAATGGAATGCAGATAAGTGTAGATTTCCTCTTGGGTTATTCTCTTCCTAGGTAGAGAAAAATCCCTTCCAGGAAAATCTGATTCCACCATGATCCGGTTGAATTGGGACTGAAAACCCTAACAAGGGAAATATAGAATCAAGAACTGAGAGAGGAGGATACCTATGAATATTACCAGAGGATAAATCATAACATAAACACCATGAGAGGCCATAAAAACACCCCTCCCCCCTAATTGGGTTTTAACATAGGAAGTAAAGGAGGAATCCTCCTAGGTTACATGAGATAGAAAGGGGATGGAAAGTTTGGGATACTCCATTAAGGATCATAGGGGTAATGGTCCATTTAATCCTTTTAAAGGGTTTCATAGTTTTCCCACCAATGTGGTTGGAACTATCTTAACCAGTCCACCTCACATGGTTTTAGCACATGGTTTAACAGACTGTGCACCAGCCATGTGAAATGTATGCCAAAAATTGAAGGTCCCTCGCATGGTCTCCACTGCCCTATAACATAGTTTCTCAAACTGTGTTCCTATACAAACTAGTCCACATTGTTAGGCAACATATTTTTCACTTACTATGCACCAACCGTGCACCATATACTGCACTTTTCTGAAACTCTATTCTTGGGTCCAAAACACCCGGGGCACTCCTAAAATATCTAAGCTACAATAAAAGACTCTTTCCATATCTACAAACATTATTTAGAGGCATCTCAATATTTTAATTTCCAATCTGAGTCTCTAATAAATATTTGACATGTCCAGTTATTGAAAATTGGAAAGCCTTCATAAATTTCCAACATAGAAAAATATGAGATCTTACAAACTCCATACCTTAAAAATTATCTCCCTTGAGAAGACTAAGTGGGAATAAATAAAATAAAACCAACCTATTTGGTTCATGAATTACATTTAAATTTCCACATTGCATTTATAAATTCCAAATGTACCTACAAACACCATTTTAAGCACACAGATCTAAATTCACCAAAAATCATTCCAATACTCAGATGTTTTATCAAATGATACTTACTGGAGCTTGTGTAAGATGAACTATGATCACGTCGTCACCCGATTGATCAAATGGCATGTAACACTCCCCACCATAGTTTTTTTAGGGATCTTGATAGAAGAAAACACTAGATTCAGGTTTTGATAGTCTTATGGAATAGGATACAAAGTGGTGAAAAGGTCACCAATTGGTTTTAGTCAAACCAATTTGATCTACCTATGATAAAACAATCCCACATCTAGGGTATAACTAACAACCTAGGTGAATTACTCTTAGCTTATTTGTACAAAGCGTTATAGGTTAATGGTCATAGTTTTTCTCAACTCAAATTAGGTAAGGTTCATTCAATTATAATCCCCATGGTTAATGTTATTTAAAAGAATATTATTAACAATTTTTATTAACCTAATTACTATCCATAGGGTCACAAAGGTTTAATATATTGATTCATTAGGCTTAGAAACACCCATACTCTCAACCCCTAACCCTATGTAGATTATCAATGCATGGTAGTGTTAATCAAAAGTAGGTAAATACTAAAATTAACATGAATAATCATGAAATATTAGAGAAATAAAAAATACAGAATTATAAAAAACAAGAATCGTTATCAAACAATTAAAATCAACATAAATACAATAAAGAACTAATTTTGAACAAAGAAACAATAAAGAAAGTTGAAATCATTTATAAAGAATCGAAATTGGTGTTGAAAATGAATGTCTAATAGAAGAGGAATAAAAACATATATAGAATGGTCATAGAACATATGTATATTAACCAAAAACATGAAAAGATTCAAAAAAAATTAAATGAATGAATATAAATGGATTTAGAATAAAAAAATATGAAAACTGGACAAAAAATGGAAGAAAAATAGATAAAAAATAATTATGTGGAGTCTGTTTGGCATAGAGGAGAACCTCAAATATAAAAAGGCTAATAGTTGCACAATGTGTAAGACATTCATGTAATGTGCTGGACTAAGTGATTTTTTTCCCAATATAGTAATATTGTGTAAGTTAGCTATACATCATCTAGATGAGATCAAAAATTCACTCTGAAGAATTGACTCATATATTTATTTAGGTATACCTTTGATCATTTCACAGCATGTAGTCTTTGCACATCATGTATTTGATTCACTTTTAGTGTGATTTTTATCTTTGAAATCTTTACATTATGTAATAAATTTACACATCGTGTACTGGTTTCACATCATGTAAATAATTTAAGAGTTAGTATGTAGCTATATAGGCATGTTATGAATGACGAATAAACATTATTCATTATATATATGTCATGTCGATCTTGTTTTTGCAATTTTTCATCATTTGTTATTTTGAGTCCAAAATTCCTAATTATTGTAAAAAAACCAGAACCCAATACATTACTGAATAAATCATGCATAAATATTAAATAAATGTATAAAATATATATATAATTTTTGATTATCACTTATGTGTGGAGAATATGAGTATTATCCAAGTCAATTCCCTAATCTAATGGTTAAATCCTAGACTAAGGAAGGAATTATACCGTGGAAATCATTTAAGTGTAAGGATTGAAGTGTCTATGTATTAGTATTTGAGAATTATGTTATATAAGTTTTATATTAATGAAATTATCGATATTAGAATCATGAAACATCTTAGTATTTTTCCACAATAGTTTTTATTTAAGGATTTGAAACACATGTTAAATGGTACTAATAACCCATAAAAGTGATTTAGTGATAAAGTGATATTTTGGAAAACACATGATTAATGGATTGATAACCCTTAATATGTGTTTGATGTTGGGATAAACCAAAGGAGTATTGGGATGATATGTATAAGTATAATATTATTTTTAAAATCACTAATACCACTTTTGGAGAGTTATGTAATGGAATTTAAGCATGATTAAGGATATTTTGGGTAACATATTATAGGATCAAATATTTTTAGTTTTTTAGGTGATTAATGATATTTTGGTAGATTTTTTATTAGGTTAAGGTATATATACCCATTAGGTTTAATATAAAGGATTATTTTAGAAGAATATTGTTTTTTTTGATGTGTATGTTGAAGGGAATGAGACAACATTTGAGATTAAATCATTATTTAATGTTGAGTTTTTTGGTGTTATTTTGTATATATATGTATTTAGTTAATGAATTACCTATGGTAAACCATTGGGATTTTTTTTCATTTTGGAGAATAATTTATTATGGTCTATTCATTTTTGGTATTATATTACATTATGAAAACCATTTTGGATTTAGTAAACATAGCAGGAATAGATTTTTTTCTTTAGTGGATTATTTGATTTGTTAGAAGCTTATTCTAGTGATTCAAGCATAAAACATCAGTACTCATCATTTGGAAAAAAAGATGAGATTGTAGTGGAATTTTATTAAAGGATGAACTTATACTTGTCAAAAAAGTATATGTTCTTATATTCCAAGTTGAGATAGTAAAGTAATTCATTAACTCCATGAATAGAATCTTGAAACAAAAATTTCATCGTATTAAGATTATTTTTAAATAATTGATGGTATTTTCACCCATCTCAGATTTATGGTTTTGTGGTCATTAAAATAATCCTAACCATGTTATTTATCACACTACATTATTTATTAGGAGTTATTTTTTCTTATTCTATGTTTATATTTTCACTCCCCACTAATGTTCTCCAATATGGAAACCTAGTTATGTGATGACATACGTACTTCCCTTTCTATCTTTTCAAGTGGATGTTTTATTAACCCATTTTACAATATAGGTCTTTAATAAAGATATTTTATCAGTGTAAAAACATTTATTACCAAGATCAAGTTCAAATTATGAGGATGCAATTTATTTAATGAGTAAGAATGTAATTCCCTGAGTTTTAAAATACAAAATTATGTTCCATAGCGTATGTGATATGCAACATTAAACGCAAAATAAACAATTATTATTTAAATATTACCATTTTAACAAAACCATGAAATTTGTGTATTTTAATATCCATAACTAAATAAATATATATATATATATATATATATTAATTTAATACTAAAAATAAATATATCTATCAACACTAAGTAAATAATCAATCAATTTTTAATAATGTCATTTTATTCTTCAAAAATATGTTTTCTTCAAACATGTTATTTATTTATTTTTTATAAAAACGTAATATAAATAATTTATATAACATTAATAAATTTTATTTTATAAAATTAAAATAATTTTTTAAATCATCATATAGGGTGAAATTTTTGGATATTTTAGAAAATATTTATTTTTTAGTGAATAGTGAAAAGGCAAATGTTTTTTGTAAAAATGTCATTTATTTTGGTATATTTAGTAATTTAAAAGTACTATAATTATTTTGAAAGTAACATAATTATTATTTAGTTATATTTAATCCAAATAATTTCATTTAAATCATCTTTATACGATATTTTAGTTTAAGTCTATTTTTCGGCTTGAAATCACATTTTTCTGAAAACTCTATTAGAATGCATAATATTTCTCCTATTAAATTAATTAAAAATAAACCATAATGGGGTATTATTTAAATTAAATGTATGTATAAAATATATATCATTATTAATTAAGATTCATACTGTGAATATTATTACTTATAAATTTAAATTAAAATAATCTTTTCCATGACAAATTTAATTTTCAAAAAAACTATTTTCCATCAGGCTTGTAAGTTTAATTTTAAATTAAAATCATCCACCTTTGTGAATATATTTTGATAAAATTGATTCCATATATGGAACAATCATAATTTAATAAGTTTAACTTAATTTTTTAACAATATGAATAGTAACTATAGTAAATACATATTACCACAGCAAAAGAAAAAATGTTAATTAATGGTAAAAATAATTTAACAATGACTACAAAAAAAGTAACCCTAATAAGTTTAAATTTTTTAAATTAATTTAAATATAATATTGATTATATTTCTTTAGTTTATTTATAAATAATTAAGATATTATTTTGATAAAAAAATAGATTTTGATACAAATATTTTTTTAATTTTTGTGTAATAAGAAATTATAGAATTTGTTTTTGATGAATTCATGAATTTTAAAAATAAAAGATATTTTAATAAAATAATAATATAAAATAATATTTTTTAATTTTAAATGATAATATAATTTTTATGATGTCAAATTTAATTTTTATAAGGGTTGGAAAACATTTGTTGACAAAAAACTAGTATTTCCCAATAAACGTCGATTCTTGTTTTAAAAGTAAAAATTCACATATTTAGAAAAAAAATTGATAAAATAAAAATTATTGTATGAATTAGAATTTTGAAATTACCTAACAGTGAATTTTTCACAATTTTCTAAGATTGTCAAATTTTCAGATAAAAATTAAATACAGTATAGGTATACAGTGTGTATTATGACATCATAATAAACTAAAGCGTAATATTTTAATGATTTAGACCATTTTACATGTAAAATAATTAATAAAAGACATATTTGGTTTAAAGAATTTGAAAAATTATTGGAAGTTTTAAGGTTTTGATAATTTTATTGTATAGATCCCGAAACATAAGTTTAGGAAATAATAAAGAACACCCTTCTCTTTCCATATATTAACCAACATAATATCCCATTAATATTCATTATAAATCATTGAATTGCATAATTAATATACCCTCCTTTATTTATAGTTCTCCCAATGTTCCCCTATACTCTCAAGAAGCTCCTCCCACGTTTTTTGGGGTCTCCCACTCAATTTAAGTGGCCTCCCTCTCTTATTTTCAATTCAATAACGTAGTTTGTAATTATTGTTTTTAATCACAACACGTTATATTTTAATGAATTTATAGAAATCCATATAGTGTCCAATTGATGTAATAATAATGATATATCATTTATCCTATCTCATAATATCATTTAACTAAGTTGTTACTATGCTAAAATTTACTAAGGGCCTCTCTCTATTATTTGAAATTCAAGCATCTTCTTTGTAATTAGACTTTTGAATCTCAATTTGTTATGATTTCATGAATTTATAAATACAACTATACTATATAAATTATTTTATAATAATAATATCTCATTTATCCACTCTCATTATATCATTCACATAAGCTAAAACTATGTTGAAATTTACTAAGGGACCTCTCTCTCTTATTTTCCATTCGAGCACCTTATTTGTATTTAGCCTTTGTATTATCACTTGGTTATGTTTTATTCCTTTAAAAATAACCCTTTAATATATTATTTATTTCCTAAAAATTATAAGTCATTTACCCCCTCTCATTATATCATTTACCTAAGTTGTTATTATACCAAAATTTTGTAAGGGGCCTCTCTCTCTTCTTTTCCATCGAAGCACATTATTTGTATTTAGACTTTTTATTATCAATTCATCATCATTTCATGAATTTTTATGTGTCGTAATTATATTTAAATGACTTAATAATTATTATAGATCATTTATCCCCTCTCATTATATCATTTACCTAAGATGATACTATGTCGAAATTTAGTAAGGGTCCTCTCTCTCTTCTTTTACATTAAAGAACTTCATTTGAATTTAGCCATTTGATTATTAGTTATGTATATTGTAATTACTTTTACACATTACTATCCAATTTATTTCCTAATAAGTATATACTATTTATCCCCTCTCATTATATCTTTTACCTCAGTCATTGTTTTGTTAAAATTTAGTAAATGAGCTCTCTCTCTTCTTTGCATTTCAAGTACATTCTTTATAATTTTCCTTTTGAATCTCAATTTGCTATTTTTTATGGATTTATAAAGATTAATATAATTTAAAATTTATTTAATTACAATGAAATATCATTTATCCACTATCGTTATAGCATTTACCTAAGACGTTACTATACCAACATTTAGTGAGGGGTCCTTTCTTTCACTTATTAATTCAAGAACCTCATTTATAAAATGATTTTATTTCCAATTCCTATTGATGGGATATGATATTTCCATATCCATATTACTTATATTTTGGTATAAAAATTATTAGATACCCCTTTCACTCTCATTAAACTATTTTATCAATATTTATTTACTGTTGTCATGTAGTCGAAATTATCCTGCGATTTTTCCATGCCAAGTTTTTATTCAAGAAACGTCCTTGCCTTATGCCTATTAATTAAAAAAATTGATGTTTTATTAGGTAATTAAATATAAATAATAATACTATTTTTAATTAAAATTTCAATGACACCCCTTTCTCTCTCATTGAACCATTTTATGAAACTTCATGTACTATCGTTACATTGTCAAAATGTCACTGTGATTTTCCATGCCGACCATTTTTTAGGTGTATACCCATACCCATTTACACTCAAGGTTATTCATCTATATATACCTATAATTATTTTATTTGGTACTTTAATTTATTTTAACCACAATTCTTAACCTTTGTATTAAATTTTATGAAATATGTTCTTATATTATATATTTCATTTGTCGCACAAATGAATATTCATAATACAAAAGCGACATGTGCGTCCAAAAATATATAGTGCTAAAATGCATTGGGTAATGTTTTATTATAATGATATGATATGTATGGTTCATTATAGGTTATCCTAAAAACATTATGTTATGTTTTATTGGAGGTTATGCTTGACCCATGTTAATGATGTCATGTTTAATGTTGTTTCCACACTACCATGTTGCCTTTATGTTATAATTCTACACCTTGCCTCATTGTTCATGTTTATTATTATCACCCAGTTTATTTACCATTGAAATTACTCTTTTGTAACATGTAATAATTTATTCATTTTATGATTTTTTATTCTCTTATTGGGCTTTATATTTCAACCCTTTCTCATGTATGTCCTCAGGTTATCCTGTACAGTTTTAAAAGAAATGTAATTTTAGAAGCCTGTTTAAGAAGTTTTCAATAATGTTTCTGTATTCATAAATCATGTTTTTGTGTTATGTGACTAATTACACAAATAAACTATAATTATCTATCTTCTATATTGTTTTAATTTTATTCTTATGTAATAAATCAAAAATTGATGTGTAATAAAGAGAAGGGTTTTCATAATTGTCCAGTTACATTATTTGGACCTACAGATTCTAAATATAAATTCAATATTATCAAATAAAATTAACATGTATAAGGAATATTTTGTTAACATTTTTAGGAATAAAATATTCTTTTTAGAAAAATCTTAAAAATTCATCTTAAGATAATATCTTATGGATGAATTCAAAAATAAAATTTATTTTCTTAGAAAAAATCAACATTAAAAATTATACATTTAATTATACTTATGAATAATGGATCCTTGTAGTGTGCATCATGTGATAGTTCAGGATATGGTGATTTATTTACACGATATAGAATTATGTATTATATTCTATCCCATAAAATTTCATCCTAAAAAATAGGGTATGTATTAGCTATTAAACAAATGTGGATAATCCATCCTTATAACTTCTTTAGGATCTTAGTTTTCATATTCTAATTTGTGATTTTTCTCAAGTTATTTCACCAATAGAGATGTATTATTCTACAATACCTTCTCTCAAATGTCAAGAATCATGAAATCTTTTTCATTATAAGATATGTTAGGCTCTAATTATATTCCTTCATTTGTGAGAACATGCATTATATTTAGCATCTATTTCCTCAATAATGATACATTGAAGATATTGTGTACTTTAGAAAGGTTAGGAGACATAAAAAATCTATATTCTATAACACTAATTCCTTATTTTATTTTAAAATTTCCAATCGACCTAGGGTTTAACTTCCCATTTTTTCCAAATCTTAAAACTCCATTCAATAGTGAATCCTTCACGAATACATGATCCCCTACTAGAAATTTCTATTATTTAATTTCATTGTTATAATAAATGTTTTTTCATTATCTGGGATGATTAATTATTATCTTGAATAGATTTAAACTCAATATTCATTCCTTCCACAAGCTATAGGATGACTATATTTCTTTCTTTAACTTCTTATGAAATGGTTAGAGTATGATAACACTTCTCTCACATTTTTTATATGGTTCCATCTGGATTCTAGAATGGAATGTATTATCATTTTTAAATTACACCAAAGGTAGATATTGATCTTACATACCTTTGAATTCAAGAAAAAATGTTCTCATCATATCTTCCAAAGTTTTTATAGTTTCTCCAAATAGCCCATCAGTTTGGGGATTATAGGTGATGACTAAATATATCTCAATATTGAGATCCATTTAAATAATATTTCAAAGTTTTTATGTAAAATGTAGGTGGTGGTGAGATATAATATATATAATTTCTTTCTGAATTCTTTTTATTTCCTTGATATAGAGTTATTAAAGGTTCTCAAGGGGTATATCTTCTCTTATTAGTAATAAATGTTAATTCTTAGTAATACGATCATTGATAACCCATTTAGTATCATTATTCCATTTATTCTTCTAGAATATAATGAAAATTTACATTTTAATATTTTCCTACATCCATTCAAGTATATACAAAGGTTGTATGGCTCCATTAAGATTATTCCTTTTAGCCTTCACCTGATGGAATACTAAGCATCTGGACACATAGTCCACAATTTCCATGTCATACCATTTAACCAGAAATGTTCTCTTAAACCCATATATATCGTTATTCTACCTGGGTGTATAAATAAATTTATCAATGATATTTATATTTCAGTTACCTTTTTAACTCTATAATGGATGGAATGTAAGACATATTCCCAAACATAAACACTCTATATCTATTGATAAAATTTGTCAAATTTTTATCAGTTATTGATTTAATATTCCTTTGTAAGATCTAAAAAACTTTTTGGGACTTCACAATGTTTTATAATAATGATGGTTTAATAATTTATTGAAAAGGAATCATGGTTCCCCTTTCCTAGAAATAACTATATCCATCTTTACTAGATCTATGTATATAAGATATTCCTGAATCATCATCATTTTTAGAACTCCATGGTCCCTCCTAATCAGTGAATCAAACATATTATTTGCCTTCCTAGGGTGGTAGTGAAGTGATAAATTGTAGACCTTGATTATTTCCAACCATCTTCCTTTCCTAATGTTGATATCCTCTTGAGAGAAAATATACTTTAAACTCTTATGATATATATATATATATATATCACATCCTTTTCTATAGAATTACTATCCACATATTTTCAAATAAAATATCATTGATACCAACTCCATGGCATGAGTTGAATATTTTTGTTCGTATATTTTAAATTGACTTGATTCATAGGCATTTACCCTATAATTCTGCATAAGGACACAACCAAGTACTTTATTTTATGCATCACTATATATTGAAAGTCCTTCCTTACCTGGTGATATAGTTAATACTTGTTAATTAATTAGTCTCCTCTCTATATTCTCAAAACATTCCACACATTCCATTTACCATGTGAATTTAACTCCTTTATGTGTTAAATTAGTTAATGGGTTTTCCAACTAGGAAGAATCTTGAAAAAACTATCGATATTCACTTGATTAGCCTAGAAACATTAGATCATATTTATGTTTAGCAGTGTGAAAATTTTTTTGAATGCCATTTTCACTAAGGTTTTAATATATATTCTATCCCTTGATATAATATATCTAAGAAAATAAACTCCATTAATCCAAAATTCACACTTATTATACTTCCAACACAATTCCTTTTTTCTGAGTGTCTCTATAATTATTTGAAGATGAATCTATTTATCTTCATAGATATTAGAGAATATCAGTATGTTATTTATGAATACCATTAAATTTTTTCAAGATAATAGTCGACTATTATATTCATCTGCTACATAAATATAGAAGGTGAATTATTCAATTCAAAAGGAATTATCGTGAACTCATAATGTCTATATATTTTTAAAAATGTCATATTGGGCATATCATCATTATTCACCCTTAGCTGATGGTAACCAAAGAAAATATATATCTTTAAAAAGTATTAGTCTCCTTAAATTTAATCAAATATATCATAAATTCATGGAAATTGATAATTATTAATTATAATAATGAAATTTATCTCTATATAATCAATGAAAAATCTCAAAGACCCGCCCTTATTTTTAGCAAATAAAATAGGATCTCCCCGTGGAAAACACTAGGGTGTATAAATATCTTATCACATAAATATAATAGTTGTTTATTTAGCTGAACCAACTCCACATGTTCCATTGTATAGGGAGTATTCTATGTAATTATTGTTTTAGGAATGAGTTTAATGGAGAACTCAACTTCATACTCTGTTTCATGACTAAGTAATTATTCTTAACAACAACAATAAAATTTTATACCATTGGTATATCATCTATTATTAGGATACCTTCCTCATCCATATATCTCTATTGATCATAATTTCTACCAATAATTTTATGAACGATACCTACTAGGGTTGGTCTAGAAAAAAATTAGTATGTGAAATCACTCCCTTGAAAACAAAAAGATTTTATACCACATTCACATATAGTAATGTCACATACTTGTTCAAATGGAACATACCTATATTAACAATGAGTACTGATATGGTTCTCACTCAATAAATTAGTATCCATATCTAAATAATGGAATACACATAATTATCCCATGATATCGAATTGTAAAATAAAATTCTTATTAATATTTCTAGAGTGTACTCTAGAAATCTTGAGGGTTTTTTATAGAACATGTGTTATATAGATTATTTGTAATAGATATAGTCCCCAATGTTTCAAATAAACAACCTTTTATACCAACCATAATAACCTAGACTCCACAAAACTAAATTTGGTAGTTATATTACATTATTGGTACAAAATAAAAAAATACCTTAAGGATATAATAGTTTAGTAGTATTAAAAGATCATATACATACATAAATAAAATTTCAAAACATAATATACAAAATGAAAATATTGTGAAAGCATGATTATCCCTTAAATCCTATCTCTAAAAATTACACATAGTTCACCTCTAGGATTTTAGTGGAAATGAAAAAAAATATGGGTGAGAACATACTCTCAATAAAGAGTTGCATAGAGAAAAATATTTCATAACATAAACATGGAATGAGTGACATGGCTATAATAAATGAGAAACATAAATATATAACCAAATAAAACTAAGGGAATACCATATCAATGAAAATAAATGAAAATATGGATAACAATAATCATTGATTTTATATTGATGGAATGAATAATGTCGGACATCAAAAAATTGCTACCAAGGCCTTATGCTAAGGCCCTGTACAATAATGGGAAGATTCATACACCAAAAAATGTGTTTTGTCTTATGATACCAATAAATGCATTTACATACTATATAATTTTGAGCCCAACCTATCACTTGATTAAGTCCACTTCATTCACTATAAGAGTCATCAAGAACATTCACACCATTCCCTAGGGAACATGTTGCTAAATAAAACATAATTAACCATATAATGGGAAATATAAAAATCAAATACTTCATAATTCAATAGAATAATGTAAACATCAAGGACAATATCCCTTAATAAACATATAATTCATGGGGTATTAGTAAAGTAAAATTAAATACCCTTATCATTGAAATATAATTGTAAGGGAACTTATAATGTGTTTGGATGTCCATGGAAGATATTATTACAATTAAATATATTATATAGATAGTAGACCAAGTAAATGTTAATAAATATCCTTCATCACAGTTCATAAATTTAATGTGAAAATTTAAAAGTATATCCCCCAAGAGTGTCAAGATAGGTGTGTAGCCTTCAACCCATTCATCATGCATCAAAGTGATGATTAAGTGAACACTCAACCATCCATTTTCAGGGTGATTGAACAGATGTTCATATGTTCCATAGCTTAATCATCATAGTTTTATCAAAATGGGGATTTATTTTTCTAGGAAACTAAAAATATATTTACTTTAGTAAAACTTAGGGTAGTTTTTCTTCCATGGAAACGACTCAGTTTTGCAATGGTTTTGGTAACATGTGAATCAAAATAATATGAGAGGAATAAAAATATAGAATTTTAAATCACTTAAACTTCATTATTAATATAGTAAAATTCATCTATGGAAATTAATTCATCACACAAAATAAAATAGGTGGTGAATATAACACGAGTCCTAAAGAATGAAAATTGAGATAGAAAAACCACACTTATGGATTGGGTAACAATTAATTCAAACCCTCTTGAAATATTGGGATTAAAATTAATCTTTAAATGGTTTGAATAAATTAATTTCATGATATTTAATCTCTCATATTCTTTATATATACAAAAAAAAATGAAATTAGGTGCATAATACAAAACCTGTCTCCAAGAGAGGAATTTGAGAAGGAAAACCCTTAACACTTATTTTGACTTATATGAATGTACTTTAAAAACATATATTAAAAACATATATATCTTGATCAAATTATTAAAAACATTACTCATATAAATTTTCATTCATACTATTCATAAATAGAAATTCCATAAATAAATTAATCAAAATTTTCAAATCGAATATTTATAGTTTTGATCATTTGTACTTATTTTATTAAAGAGGTGTTAAAATCCATTATTATTGTAAATTTAATTATTAAAATACAATTAAATTTATTTTAAGGTAAAAATTATAATAACTTATTATGTTTCAAATTACTTTCATGAGTGTTTTAGTCTTTATCATTGAAGATAAAATCGATAACAAGCATGTTTCGATGATTTTTTATGATCGAAGGGTATCTTCTTAATTAATGAATTAAATATTAATATAGAATCTCCAGAATCAAAAAAAATATCATTTACACATTTATATTTTATTATACCAATAATTATTTTACTATAGTCATTCATAATATCAATTCATAGTATTGTTTAAGTAAATTGTTAAACCCACCCAAACATGAACATACCCTGATTTAATGAATGATTATGATGTGGTTTTATTGCAATACCATTATTATAGAAGCATAGTTATATTAAGTAGTTTTTATTAGTGTGATATATTATAATTGTAAGTAATTATAATAATAAATAATGGATATGAAAATATTACATAATTTTAATAAAATACAACCCTCTTAGTATGTTAATTCTAAATGATTAAATTAATGATGATCATTTTTTGATTTTATCATTAATAGGTTCTCAAATTTTTCATAAAATAACCTTAATGATATAACAAAAATCACGTTTATCCTTTAATACCATCCTTAGATCTAGCCCTGTATGGTAGTGATGGAAAATGAAACATGTTGCATCATTAAAGAGGTAGTCCACACAACACATGAATGAAGATTTATTTTTTATTAAGGGAGAGGGGAAAGTTGTTTAGTGTATAATTCCACAATATAAAAACATTCAGTATACTATAAATATTGAATTCATCATATAATAATATGAAAAATAAATTTGAAATATAAATATAAAAGGAAAATATGTATGAGAAAAAAATTGAGGTTATGTTGAGAACTTTGACATTCTCATGGAGGATTCCATGGAAAAAAAGGGAATGGACTAATCTATTTTGACCAGAATATAACAATTAAGACTCAACTACTATAGGTAAATATAGTATCTTGAACTATTATACAAACACACACTTTAAATATATTAAATTCAATACTTTTTTTAAAAGATATATTTTAAAATTTTAAATTAATCAAACTAATTCCTTTTTTGAATTCATCATATCAAAATAAACATAGTATGAATAATTTAGATCTTTTTGAAAAGTTCATTTAAATCCAAATATTATGGTTCTTACAAACACGTAATTTTTATGACTTTACCATTATATAATAATGAATTAGAAGTTTAGAAACCCATTTAAGTAATAAATTATGAATTTAAAGAATGAAATTATTTATTTGAAAATATTATTTGAACTTATAAAACCTATGGAATACATTTTTAGAACTAATTATAATGTAATATAAAATCATTTTATAGACATTTTCATTGAATCAAGTATTTTCAAGGGATATTTGGTTTTCTATCTCTTTTAAATCCCCATAAAATTTAATTATTTTATAATAAACCAGTTTACGTCATTGAAATCAGTAACCAAAATATTTTTACATTATATGTAAATTTAATGAATTAGAACCTTATATATCTAAAAAAGATTTTATGTGGTTAAAAATATTTATTTTAAAATTAAAATTTCACACCTTTAGAAATTTTATTTGATAATATTATTTTAAAATCTAAAATTTTAATTATAAAATTATGTAAAATTAACAAGATTAATCTTTATCATTAAAATAAATTACTAATATTATAAATTAATTACCAAGGTAAAAGTAAAAGGGGTAAATTAAGTTTAAACTAGTGTAAAAGTCCTAAAACATTTTAAAATATATGCCTATAATTGAATGGTTGATATTTTTATTAAAAAAACATGTGAATCCTACCCTTTTTCCCATTTTAATCTATTTACCCTTGATTAATGTCATTTAATTATCGAAAAATGTAATGGTTTTCCGAAAACTATCCTTCCCTTTACATATAAAAGGAAACACATTCAAGAATTCAATACAATCAAACTATTATAATTTATTATTAAAAATATTCTATTTTCATCTCTCCATAACCTTATCCCAATAACATTAGATTCTAGTCACCTATATCTAGTATAAGCCCTTAAAATTCAATGAGACTTCTAAGAAAAAATAAAGTCTTAAACATGAGTATTATCAACTGCTTAGTTTTATTCTTAATTATCTTACTTGAAATTTATTATATACACACTAATATTATTATATAATTATAATTTTTATACATTAATTTTACTATATTTAAGGTATTATCATTATTTATTCATATACCCCATCCATTAAAAAAAACAAAACATTGCTCATGTGTTGTGTGGACCACCGCCTCCACGACGTAACATGTTTCATTTTCATTAACCACATTAAAAGTTCAGATATAAGGATAGTATTAAAGGATAAATATAAATGTTATGATTTCATTATGGTTATTTTAATACATATTTAATAAATTATTAATTATATAACCATAAAATAAACATCATCAGTTTCATTTTTTAAAATAAGCGTACTAAGAGGATAATCATGTATTCAAATTTCATAATGTTTTTATATCCCTTAATTATTATTCTAATTACTTATAATTATGATTTATGACATTAATAAAATATAAATTATATCATTTCTCATCTTCTATAATGATATTACAAAAAAACACCTCTTAATCATTCATTAAATCAGGGTATATTCATGTGTTGGTCAGTTTAACCATCTACTTGAACAGTGCTTCAAATTTATAAAATTAATGACTATGAGAACAAAATTACTATTATAATATGGAATAAATTTTTAAATAATTATTTTTTTTGGTTCTGGTGATGGTAAATCAATTATTAATTCACTAATTAAGAAAAAACACTTTGATCATCAAGAAGCACTAACACAAGCCTATTATCAATTTCATATTAATGTTTAAAGACTAAAACACTCATGTAATAGATTTTAAACATAATAAATTATTATAATTCACCCATAAAATTATCTTTATTTACATATTAACGAGTAAATATTCAATAATAAAGAATACAAACACAACCATTATGATATTAGTACAAATGATCAAAACTATAAACACCTAATGTTGAAAATTAAAAGAATTCATGCAGAGAATGACTATTAATGATGATTATGAATGAAAATGAATATGATTATGGGTTTAAATTAAATTATATAACTATTTTTATAACATATAATTATAATATACATTCTTGGAACTTAGGAAAATAGGTAAGGTTATTTTGATCTCAAATTCCTCTCCTTGAGGAAAATTTATATTATACACCATGTTTTCTTTTTTAGGGTGTACTTACCGAACCATTTTAATACATATATATCATTATTATCTAATTTTTAATGATATTCAATGTCGCTTTTAATGCTAACTTTCTCATGGTATTTTTTTCTAATATTCCAAAGGTTGTAAGGGTATTTGTCACAATTTCCCTTTATTGAAACATGTATTGTATTTACGAACATAATTTTATTTATGGGGTATATATATTACATATTTGAGATATAATTTCATGAATAATCTTTTAATAATGATATTCTAAGTAAAATTTAACTCTTTATCTTTCAATGGGTTTTGAATCAAAATCTTCTAAGCTGTAAGGATTCTCTTAATCTCGTTTCTCTTTCTTTTAGACATGAAACATTTTATACACCATTTTCCCTTTGTATGGTGTTATATTGATTTAATATAACATGAATAATATTGTAATTATATATCATGGGATTTACTAAACACATCATTTCCCCTTATTCAAGTGATGAGTGATTTGGTTATTTCCCCTTTAGTCAGGATTTTTAGAAACTTGATTTTCAATCATTGATTTATGATCGTTATTTGAAATAATTTCATATAATTTTGGAAAATTATACCCTTTTATTGTATTTTGTGTTATTATATCATTTATTTTCTAGGTATACACATTCCTACCACATAAACCCTTTGAAAAATATTTCTCACTTCTTAGGATATATTCTACAAAAACTATCCCCCTCCTTTCTTTGGATGAATTATGATCATGTTATTCAAATATTGTTTTAGTTTTATACTCATTATTATATGCTGTGTGAAAATCAAATTCTATGTAACTTATATTGGATCATGTTAACCTATAAATTATAATATTCTATTTACATGGGTAAAAGTATTTCAATTCCATTACAGATTAATATAAAAAATTTGACTATATGTTTTTTATCTATCCACCTTCTTCCTCAAGAAGGGTTATGATTAAGTTATCCCTTTTATTGAAATGGGGTAAAAAAATGGAAATTTTGATGTTGTTATTTCAATAAATATTATTATTGTAAAGGTTGATTATTTATTTTTTATTTATTTCCTCTTATAGAGAATGTGTTGGAATTAAATAATGATGTGTGGGGCCTGACATTATATATCCCCTCGTTGCATCAATATGTATCATAAGACAAAAAAAATTAGGTTATAGTGTATGAAACATCCCATAATAGAATTATTTCTTTATTTTGGAATTGATAACAAGCAAAGTGTCTTGTCACAAGGGCCTAAAAACATGTTTTTAATGACTCACATTTTTGGAATCCATCAGTATGTGATCAATGATTATTATTATCCAAATTTTAATTTATTATCTTGAATATATAATTCTATCAATTACAATTAATTATGACTTCATGATTTTCATTTATTCTTTACATATCACTTATTCCATGTTTATGTTATATTATCTTCTAATGTATGTTACAACCTACCGAGTATCTGAGCTCGTCCTTATTTTTTTCCATTCCCCTAGAAACCTAGAGGGGGACATGGGTAATTTATAGGGATACTATGGAAGGGTTAATAATAATCTTGAAATATGTTCATTTTGTATTTATGATTTAAATTTTAATGTATCTATGTATCTATTCTTGAAATACTACTAAGTTATTTGATACTTTGGGAACTCTTTTACTTTGTACCAATAATGTAACACAACTAAAAATATGGGATTCTAGACTATAGAATGTTACAACGAAGCTTATGATATTTAGAGAGGATTATAGGGGAAGGAAGGAGCTAAAATTTTTAGAAAGAAACTTATTTTTTAATTGGTTTAAAATGGGTGGTAAGAGGCCCCTATTATAGGTGAAAAAGAGAGGATCTTTTATGGAAACTAAAGTTGATTAAGGGGTAGTAATGAAATCACATGAGTATTTGGTGGGTTTGGTGAGCAAGATGAATTATGTGTAGAAATGGAAGGTGAGAAATATGGGTATGAATTTAATACCTAAAGGATTTCATTAAGATGTATGGGACCTTTTAATTATTAAAAATTTGAGATACCTTATTAACCCATTTAACCATTATTAATCTTGACTAAAAATTAATCACGGTATTTATTTTATTATTAAAAATATAATATGACCCTTCATACCAAATTTGTATGTTATAAATATGAATTTGAGATCCATTTAAGCTAATTTAATTTCTAAATATGAGAATATTAAATTTTATATTAAAACATATGATTTTGGAAAAACTATTTATATAGAAAAGTGTCTTTTTATATATTAAGTGATTTTTATGATTATTTCCTATTAATTTTTAAATTAATAAGTGTTTATATATTTTTTTATGTGTTTAAACCTTATACTTTATTCATATTTTAATTTATTATTATGTAATATTTTTAGATAAAAATTATATAACCTTTATAAAATTAATTCCTTGAAAACAATCATTTTAATTTTAGTGTGGTAATTAATATTTACGCTAATTAATTTATATAAAATGGATAAAAATAATATTTTGATAGTTAAATAATTTGTACCTAATTATTCTAAATATAATGAATATTTTATCAAATAAAATTAATATACATAGGGAAAATTAATTTTAACATTTTCCTACATAGAACCCATTTTTTAGAAGAAAATACAAAAATTCAACTTAATATAGAAACTTTATGGTGAATTAAAGAAATATTTTTTTGTTAAAATAAAATTATAAAATTCATAACTTAAACATATAAATATACTTAAGAGTAATGTCTCTTTAGATTGTGCATCATGTGATAGTTCATGATATTGTGTTAACCTGATATCATAAGGTCTTGTGTATTACATTATGAAACTTTAAAATCATATGTAAGGATAAATATTTTATTTATAATATTATATTTTTAATTAAAAAATCCAAATAATAATTAACAAAAGAGTTTATTTTTAATTTAAAAATTCTAAAACACTTCTAAAAAATAGAAACACTTAAAAAACAACTTAATTAATTTCAAAATACACTTTTAAAACATATAAATTAATTTCTTAATTTGAAAAAATATTTTAAATCCACTTATTAAAACATTAAAAACTATTTCAAACTTTTAGAAACCCCATAATGAAAAAAGAAGGCTTAAGGATATTCTAGAACGTTACATTAGATACCTCTCAAACTATAAAGACCCAACCCCAATAGCCCAGATCTGATGCCTTAGTTTATTGAATTGGAATATAAACAAGGAATTCTTATCAAGGAGGAATGAATAGTTTTATAACTTTGAGAAACAAAATACATACATAAGTTCAACATTACAACTTGAAAAGGAAATTTACCATATTTAGTTCTTTTGAAACACACATAAAATCCAAGATTATCTTTGTAAATCATTCATAATATTCACCTTCACCACCTGAGAAAAAATAAAACATAAGAAAGGGGTGAGCTTAGATGCTCAGTAAGGGTTTTTAATACAATAGAAGTTATCATAAACATAAACACTAGGCATGGTCAATAACTGAAAACACATGCCTTTAAAAATTAAACATGATCATAATATGGAAGCAATTAAAGCTTATTAAATAAGGTCATATAAATTATCATGAGAAAAAGAAACATTACCATTGATATTATAATAGTAAAATAATAACATGGTTTACTGATCACTAATACCATAATGAGGGAATGCCTAATGAAGAACATTTGAAATATATTGTCAATGCCTCAGCCAAGATGTCTGAAAATATTAGGTTATGGGCTTGGAAAAAACCCAAATCTATTTTGTCTCTTGATACCTATCGATGCATCGAAGGGATATATCAGGCCCCACTAGTCACTTTCTATGTCCAATGAATTCCTTATATGAAAGGCGTCAAACATAAATAAGATGATCATATGAAATAACTTTCCCCAATATGTACAGATAAACACTAACTATTTTGATTAGTATGGTGAATCATTTCAAGAAAGAAGATCCAATATAAAACTATTCATAAACCACTTAATAAAATATGGTATATCATAGTTATAATATATTAACCTCAATAAGATATAAAATTCAACAGAGGTATTGATTTAAACAAAAACACTCTAATAAAATTATCAAGGATTTTTTTAAGAGAAATACACTTTTACTTTGAAAAGAAGAGTTCTTTTGAAATAATATTTGCATAAAACCAGAAAATAAATAATTTAGTTTTTTCATGATGAAATTATTGGTTTTATAAAAAATTGTGGCTTAAATAATGTTATATAGTTCACTTGAAAATAGGTAAGAATTTGAGAAGTTCTCCTGAATGAGGCTTGTTTATCAAAAAGAATTGAGAAAGATCATTATAAAACATTTAACTCCCCATAAAATAAGGATGGATTATGATTTGTGCACATAGATAAGAAATTAACATAGAACCTATTAGGAGTAAATAATAATAATTTAGAATTTAATTAGGATTAAATGAGACAAAGAGTATCCTGATAGTGAATGGAGGTTCGGGTAGAAAACCCTTTCCATATGTCCGAATGTATTATGAACTTGTCCTTAATTTCATGTATAATCAAATAAAATACATTACAAAATTAATTTAAAACCTTATTTACATATATTTGATTCATTATAGTTTTATTAAGTTCATTTATGTTATTATTGATAAGTTATAAGATTGAATTCCATCATTTTGGAGTGTTCATTTCCTTGATTTCATTATCAGTTTTCTTGATTATAAGAGTATGGAAGTTCATGTAAAATGGGAATTGAAGTCCATAATTGAAGTTATATATTATTAATGATCTTAGAAATGGTTAAATTATCATATAATTCATTTTTATATTTT
Organism: Viscum album; assembly: GCA_963277665.1. Lineage (NCBI taxonomy): Eukaryota > Viridiplantae > Streptophyta > Magnoliopsida > Santalales > Viscaceae > Viscum > Viscum album. The sequence goes on from OY728138.1 coordinate 660,310,313, forward strand.
ATATGAGTATGAATTGTTAGATAAAACTTTAATGATAATTGCTTGGATTATTTTGTGCAGTTTCACACATAATAAGCTTGTTTTGATTTATTATTTCACATCATGGGTTTATGATGATTACAGAACATTAAATAAGATAAAATAAATATATTATGATCTGGTTCAATAATAAAGATGGTTTTATGACCATCCATGAATACGGTAATAGAAATTGAAAAACACATCATCCTTAAATGTGATAAATTAACACATCTCGGATGGTGTTTTCATTTTTTGTATAAAAGGAGCGGAAAGAAGTGATGATGATGAATTATTCCGTTAGCATAAAAAATATAATATATGTAAGGTACTGGAGTTATAATACCTTTTTTTATGGGGTGATGTTAGGAGATAAAGGGAAAAGTAATGAACTTGAAAGAAAAGAGAAGTTGAGAAATCCCTTATGAAAATTCGTAGCCTAACTGTGTCACTTAAAAATTCATAAAATATGTTAGTGAGAGAAAAATAGTTTTCTTATAATTTTTAAATAATATGGAATGTAACTTGGATATTTAATTACATATACCAACATAATCCAATGGAAATTAAAATGAAATAACATAAAAGGAGTGCTTAAAAAAGAGAAGGGTGGTAGATTCTATTACATTGTAGAGTAACTCCTAAAACATGAAGGTTTGGACCATGGAGCCTAAGGGAACCTTGGTAGGAATAATAGGGTGGTAAAACTATCAGATAATTGATGATGATTAATTTGTAATGAAAGGAACATAATAAATGGGTGGGTATTTATAGCTAAAGTGAGTTAATTTTGTATAAATTTCTAAGGACACCTTAGTAGTGGTATATGCAAAACCATGGGCTTGGCCATGGTATTCGCCACTCGGAAAACCTCAGATCATATTTTAATGTACACTAGTAGAAAGTTATTTTATATTAATTATTAAATAATTATGATGTCATTAAAATACCTAAAACTCAAAATAGTATTTTTACTATTCGTGAAAAACTAATGTATTTTATAAAATTCTCATAAATTTATCATAACCTAATATCGATGTTATGAATTCAAAAATTACATTTATTTTATCATAATAATTCTCTAAATATGAAAATTTTATATTTTATATATGGAAACACTTATTTATTAAAAAAATAGCAGACATAAAATTCATAGTAAAATGCATTGTAAAATTTTCAACACTTAAAAAAATAAAATTATTTTATCATTTGTAATTAAAGAAGAGTGTTTGGATAATACTATTTCGTTATTATAAACATTAAAAAACCTTAGTTTGATATACTAATTTTAATCACTCTGAAATGTAGAATGTTAACCTAAAAAATCAATTTATCAAATTTGTTATATTTTAAAGAAAAACTAAACTCAAAACAGAAATGATAGAAAAACAATTTTATTTATACTTTCTTATGTGAGGTTAATATTCCATTGGTAATATTAGTATTCATAAGGGTAAATTACTATTCTAAAAAATGTAAGTTGATCCTATCAGGCTCTATATATCTTAATAAATGCAACTATGTATGTCAATTTTTTGAAATTCAAATCACAGAGGTGGAAAAATTATGTTTACTTGATAGGTTATAAAAAAGTGGTGTTTTGTAGAGACTCAGTTTTTCATGAATTCAATATTAAATTTATTTATAAATCCTTGTGGTGTTACATTCTCCCCCTTACATAAATGTTATCCTCTAAATTACTAGAATGTTACCTCAAAAAAAGATTTGGGTAGTTCTTCATCATAAGATTCGTAGCCTCCCACGTTGCCTCTTCAATTATTTGATTTTTTCAAAGTACCTTTACTAGCCAAGTTATTAAACTCCTCAACACGTATTATTTTGTGTCCAAAATACTGATAGGATCTTCAGAGTAAGATATGTTCGGTTCCAATTCTATACCTTCATATGTGAGTACATGTGTTGGGTCTAACATGTAATTTATCAACAATGAGATGTGGAACATATTTTGTAACTTCAAAAGGATGGGAGGAATTTCCAAATTATAAGACATAACTCTAATTCTATCCAAAATTTCAAAAGGGCCAATGTACTTGGGGCTCATTTTACCTTTGTTCCCAAATCTTATAACACCATTCCATAGAGATAATTTTAAAAAAACAAGATCTCCAACTTGAAATTCCAAATCCTTACTTTGATTATCAACATAGATCTTTTTTCTGCTTTGAGCTTCTTTGATATGTGCTTTAATCATCTTTAACTTTGTTGTTATTTCCTCCACAAGCTCTGGGACCACAATCTCCCTTTCACAAACTTCATCCAAACATGTTGGTATACAACATATCTTTCCATACAATGCTTCATATGGTGTCGTTTGGATACTTCAATGGAAACTATTATTGTAGGGAAACTCCACCAAAGGTATATAATGATCCCAAATACATTGAAAATTAAGTGAGAATGATCTCAACATGTCTTCTAAAGTTTGGATCATCCTTTCGGATTGACCGTCAGTTTGAGGGTGATAAGTAGTACTCAATCAAAGCTCAATATCCAAATCTTTTTTAAGACTTTTCTAGAATTTTGATGTGAAATATAGATCACGATTAGACAAAATTAATAGAGGTTATCCATGGATTCTCACAACTTTATTGATATAGAGTTGTGTAAGGCCCTCTAGTGGGAAATCCCCAATTATAGAGAATAAATGTGATGATTTTATAAGTTGATCTACTATTACCCATATTGCATCATTATTTCTTAGAGTTTTGGGTAGTTCAGTAAAAAAATACATAGTGATTTCATACAATTTCCTTGTAGGAATAGCTATAGGGTGCATGAATCCTCTAGGATTTTGTCGTTCAACCTTCACTTGTTGAAAGACTAAACATCATGATACATATTCAGAAATTTCCCACTTCATGTTTTCTCACAAAAAATATTCCTTCAAATCTCTATAAATTATTTTGCTGCCAAGGTGTATAAGGAAATTTGAGCTATGGGCATCATCTATTAACTCCATTTTTAGCTCGAGTATTGAGGGAACACATAGCCTCTTCCTAGATTTAAAAGTTCCATCTTCACACATGAAGTCATCCAACTTCCCATCATTAACACCATAAATTTTCTTCTGAAGATTCTCATCATCAGACTGATAAGTTTTAATTATTTCCAATAATGATGGTTGGGAAACCGATTGATAAAGTAATGATGTTTCACCTTCATTGATAATTCATATACCCATATTTACTAGATCCATGAATACAAGATCCCTTTCGATATTATTTCTTTTTAAAACTCCATGATCATTCCTGCTCAATGCATTAGCTGCCTTATTTTTCTTTCATGGGTAGTAGTGTATGGAACAATCATAATATTTGAGTAGCTCAAACCATCGCCTTTTCCTTATGTTGAGTTATTTCTATAAAAAGATATATTTCAAGCTCTTGTGATTAGTATATATCTCACATATTTCAAAATAGAGATAGTGTCTCTATATATTCAAAGAAAATATTACAGCTACTAACTCAAGATCATGAGTTAGGTAGTTCTGTTCATCATTTTTTTACTACCTTTATTCATAGTCAATGAAAATGTCATTCTGCATAAGGACACAACCAAGTCTTTTCTTTGATTCATCGCTATAAATCACAAATCCACCATTTCATGATGATAGTGTCAGGATTTGATCATTAACAAACCTCTTCAACAATTCATCAGAAAATTCTTCACATTCTTTTTTCCATATGAATGTAACCCCTTTATGAGTAAGCTTGGTCAACACGTTGGTCAAATAGAAAAATTTCTCAATGAAACACCGATAATAACCTACTAAACCAATAAAACTACATACCTCGGTTATGTTCGTTGGAGTTGGCCATTCCTAGATAGCCTTTTTCTTCATATGATCAACTAAGATTCTATCCTTAGAGATAATGTAGCCAATAAAATAATATGACTAAATCCAAAATTCCCACTTACTAAACTTCCTAAATAATTCATTTCTTCTATGAGTATTTAGAATAATGTGAATGTGATTCTCATGATCTTCATAGATTTTTATTTATTATAGGATATAATAAATTAATATCAAAACAAAGTCATCAAGATATTCTTTGAAAAATCTATTCATTAGATCCATGAAAACAAATGGTTCATTAGTTAGTCCAAATGGAATTAATCTAAACTCATAATGCTCATCCCTGGTTTGAAATATTGTCTTTGGAATATCTTCTATCCTCACACGCAACTGAGGATATCCAGATCAAAGTTCAATCTTCAAAAAATATTGGGCTCTATGAATTTGATCAAATAAATCATCAATCTGAGGTAGGTGATACTTGTTATTTATTGTAATAGCATTTATTTTTCTGTAGTCAGTGCCTAGACTGATGGATCCATATTTCTTCTTGACAAAGATAACTGGGGATCCCCATGTAGAAACACATGGGTGGATAAATCCTTTATCACTCAATTAATCTATTTGTTTCTTCATTTATACTAATTCAACTATTTCCATTCTATAAGGATTCTTTGATATAGGCATGCATTAGTAATTAAATCAATAGAAAACTCAAGTTCTCTATCTAGAGGATGTCCAGGTAAATCCTCTGGAAATACATCAATCTATTATTTCACAATAAGAACATATTTAATTTGAATATTTCTTTTATCAATGATTGATATTGAGTTATCATCCTCCCTAGTAATTGAATTTATTAGAGGTAATGGGGGTGGATATATATAATAATCAAATGGCTATGTTTCTACTCTAAAAATAATGGTTTCTACACCTTCCTCGCAAATCATAATTTCTTTCTTATTGCAATATATGTTCACAATATATTTTGAAATCCGGTCCATGGAAAGGATTATATAAAATTCAACCATAGTTATGATGACAAAATCTGCATATAATGAATATTTGTATTCTATAATGGGGATTTCCTGACACGTCTTTGTTGCAATGAGACTTCCCTTAGGGGTTTTGACTGACAACTCCCTTGTTAAAGAGAATGAAAAATATCTAATTTTTAAAAGAAAACTAGGAACATATAAAGGAATGGGATGATACAAAATCAAATAAATCATTGTCCAAGATTGAGGAAATGATTACAGTACATTCCACTACATAATTAAGAACTTCAACAATAGAAGTTGTGATTACATAAGCTTGACCATACTCCATTGGCCCTCTATGGATAATGTTTCTTTGATGATTAAGATAATAATTTGAATAGTGTCCCATATCTTTACAATTATAACACTAAATAATGGAATATTTTTTATTTCCCTTGTAATCTTGATCTTAGTGGCCTCTTTATCCACATATGTATAGACTCCTTTTCCTTTTAAGCAGGCTCGGAGGTGTTTCTTTATATTAGTATCACATGTTGAAAAGCTCAACATTTTATTCTTACCTTTATCCATTCTTTCCTCTTCCACCCTCTTCTTATCTTTATTTCCTTTAAATTCCTATGACATAGATAATTCTTTCTCTATATTGATTTAACATGAGAATATATCTTTGAATGGTGATAAAGTTTTGGAAACCAGTGCTCATCAGAAGAATGGTTTTAAACCATCAAAGAATCAATCAATATTTTTATTGGATTACGTATGTAGTCTATAATATTCTTTAATAGCCTTGTAAAATTTGATTCATACTTCATAACATTTTCACCATCTATTTGTTTCAAACTAAAGAATTGCCTCTCCAAATCTGCTCATTGTTCTTGAGGAAAATATTTTTCAATGAATATTTTCTTAAAGTCCCTCTATTATGTTTCTTCAAATTCTTCCTCCTCATTTTTGTTTTGAATCAACGACCACCATTGATCTGCATCTTCTAATAGATGATAAACTGCCATGACAACCTTATCCTCTTTGGTAAATGCCAAAGTGAGAAATATCTTCTCCTCGGAACATATCCACTTCTCAGCTACAAATGGTTTTATAGCCACATTGAATGATGGAGATTGTTATCCCATAAATCAGTCTAACATAGGTCCATCACATTGTGGATCCAGATTCTCCATAGGCGTAAGGTTATTGTTCATAACCTAAGTCAACTATCTTAGTATAGTTATAAGTTTATTTTCACCAATCATAGCACTAGATCCAACCTCATTATCTTGGATCGGAGGGAAATCCCTATATGGGATATGTGCGTTCATGCGATCTACATTCCTTCTATTATGTTCCATTTTGAAATAATTGCATACACTAGATTAGGTTTTGAATCATAATTTATAATATCAACTTAGAAAAATACGTAGCATAAATTGAAATCCTTTTCATAGATAATCTCATAATCATAAACATGGTTTCATTGAGGAAAAATTTACGTTTAATTCCTTCATAATGGTTTGTAAAGAAAATGTGAATTATCCTAAGAATATCCCTCGGGATTGTCAAACTATTTGTGTAGTAAGTCCTGTTTTCATGTTCCAGGATACCCCGATACATCTGTTCTAGAACCACGTCCAGTTGTAGTATCCAGACATGGATTTATTTGATAGAAAGATCCACATAATATATTACTTAACAAAATTTCAGGACGTTCTTGTATGTTTATCCTCAAAGACTATCTTAGGGTTTTGTTACCAAATCTTTGTTTTTTAAATCCATTTTCCATGTTTTCTACTAAAATTCCTCTGATAGAAACTGTAAATACCCAACCCCAGTTTCCCAAAGTTGGTGACTTATTTTATTACATTTAAATATAAACAAGGAAGTTATATCCCAAAGTAAAAAATAGTTTATTATCTTTGGAAAACGAGATATATATATAATTTCAACATTACAAAATGAAATAAAATTCCACATATCAACTTCTTTTGAAACACACATAAACTCCTAGATTATCTTATCAAGTCATTCATAATATTCAGCTTAACCACCTCAGGAAAAATAAAACATAAGAAATAGGTGAGCTCAGATGCTCAGTAAGGGTAAGTAATACAATAGAATTTATCATAAAAATAAACACTAGGCATGGTGAATAACTGAAAACACATGAATTTAAAAATTACACTTGAGAATAATACGGAAGGAATGAAATATGATTAAATAAGACTATATAAATGATCATGAGAGAATGAAACATAACCATTGATATTATACTAGTTGAATAATCATGGTTTATAAAACTCTAATATCATAATGATGGAATGCAAAATTCGGGACATCTGAATCATATTGTTAAGGCCTCGTCCAAGATATCTAAAAATACTAGGGTAGAGCCTCGGACAAAACCCAATTTTGTTTTGTATCATGAGACCTAATGATGCATCAGGGGTATATAGAGGGACCCACCCATAAATTTATAAGTATAATTCATTCCTCATATGAAAGGGACTAAACATAAACAACATGATCATATGAAATTAATTTCCCCATTCTGTACACATAAACACTAACCATTCGGAGTAGTATAATGAATGGTATCAAGATAGAACATCCATAGTCAAACTAATTATAAACCATTTAATATAATATTTTAGATGATATACATAAGATATTAAACTCAATAAGACATAAAATTCAGCATAGGTGTTGAATTAAACAAAAATACTATAATAAAATCATCGACGAATTTTTTGAGAGAAATAAACATTTACTTTGAAAAGAACATTTCTTTTGAAAAAAATCCTTGAATAAAACTAGAAATAAACTAATATAGCTTTTCAATGATGAAATAAGTTGTTTTATAAAAATAATTATGGCTTAAATAAGATTGTAGAGTGCACTTTAAAATTGGTAATAATTTGAGAAGTTCTTGTGAATCAGGCTTGTTTATAAAAAAGAATTGAGAAAGATATTTATAAAAAATTTAAATCCTCATAAAATAAAAGTGGATTCTTATTGGAACACATATATAGGAAATTCACATATAACATTTGAGGATTAAATAATAATAATTAAGAATTTAATTGGTATTAAGTGAGTAAAGAGTATCCTGAAAGTAAATAGAGGTTCGGGTAGAAAACCCTTACCATATCCCCGAATATATTATGCACTTCTCCTTAATATCTTGGATAATAAAATTAAATAATTTAATTAATTAATTAATAACCTTATTTAAATATATTTGATTAATTATAGTTTTATTAAGTTCATTTATGTTATTATTGATAAATTATAAAATTGAATTCCATTGTTCTAGAGTGTTTGATTCCTTGATTTCATTATCGGTTTTCTTGATTATAGGAGCAAAGTTCATGTAAAATGGAAATTGAAGTCCATAATTGAATTTATTTGTTATTAATGATCATATATAATGTTAAATTATCATGTAAGTAATTTTTATTATTTGGCTGAGGATGAATCATTATATAAAACTTTAATGATAATTTCTTGGATTATTTTGTGTGGTTTCACTCACAAAGAGATTATTTTGATTTATTATTTCACATCTTCTGAGTATGACAATTTCATAACATTAAATAAAATAAAATACATATATTATGATCTGATTAAACAATAAATTTTTTTAATGACTTTCCATGAAAACAGTAATAGAAATTGAAAAACCCATCTTCCTTGAATGTGATTAATTAACACATCTCAGATGGTGTTTTCATTATTTGTATAAAAGCAGGGAAAAAGAGATAATGTTGAATTATTACATTAGAATTAAAAAATTACAAAAAATTTAAGTTACAAGAGTTATCATACCTTTTTTATTAGGGGAGTTTAAGAGATAAAAAATAAAGGAACATGAAAGAAAAAGAGAAGTTGAGAAATCCCTTAAGAAAATTCAGAAGCCTAATGACATCCCTTAAAAATTCATAAAATATGTTGATGAGAGAAAATGGGGTATCTCATAATTTTTAACTAATATGGATAGTAAAGGGGATATTTAATGATATATCCCAACATAATCTAATGTAAATTAAAAATGAATAACAAAAAATGAGTGCTTGAAAAAGAAGAGGGTGGTAAATTCCCTTACCTTGTAGAGTAACTCCTAAAACAAGAAAGGTTGGGAATTGGGGGGCTTGAGGACACCATGGGTAGAATCCTAGGGAGGTAAAACAACCATATCTTCAAGTATTATGAATTTGGATTGAATGTAATGGAATAAATGGGTGAGTATTAATAGCTAAAGTGAGTGAATTTTTTATTAATTTCGAAGGACACCTCAGCAGTGGTAAATGCAAAACCATGAGCTTGGATATGGTATTTTTCCATGTAATTGGCCACTTGGGACACCTCATATCGTATTTTAATGTAAACAAGTCTATCAGAATTTTATATTAATTATTACATCATTATAATGTCATTAAACACGTTGAAAACTCAAAACTGTATTTTTATAATTCATGGAAAACTAAAGTATTTTATAAAATTCTCATAAATTCTCCATAACCGAATATCAGAATTATGAATTCAGAAATACATTTTATTTTTCCATAATAATTTTATAAATATAATAATTTTAACATTTATATATGAAAATACTTATTTATTAAAAATAATAGTGGACATAAAATGCATAATAAAATGCATTGTAAAATTTTCAACACTTAAAGAATAAAATTATTTTATCATTTTTAATTAAAGAATAGTGTTTTGATAAGAATATTTCATTATTTTAAAAATTAATAAAACCTTATTTTTATATAATAATTTAAATATATCTGAAATGTAAAATTTTCACCTGTAAAATCAATTTATCAAATTCATCATATTTTTTTAGAAAAACTAAACTCAAAACCGAAATGTTGTAAGGATAATTTTATTTATACCTTATTAGTGATGTTACTATTACATTGGTTATATTACTATTCATAAGAGTAAGTTACTATTCACCAAAAATGTAATTTGATCCTATTAGACTCTAAATATATTACTAAATGAAACTGTGTGGGTTATTTTTTAGAAATTCAAATAACAAAGGTGGAAAAATAATGTTTACTAGCTCGACTATATCAATGTGTTGTTTTGTGGAGACTCGATATTTCTTGAAATAAATGTTAAATTTATTTATAAATTCTTTGGGTGTAACAAAAATATTCTCATCCTCGAGAATTAAAACAAAATCAAGAAGGAGAGAGAAAAGGAAAGGGAGAAAAATCAACCACCCCATGAGATTACCCACATGGATCTCAATATATTCTTAACACAAAAATAAATTTTTGGGAACAAACCATGTACCCACAAAGCACTATTAAAAAAATCTAAAAATAATCTCAAAGGGGAGACAACTATCAAGAAGGAACAAGTCCATTAATAAAAATTTTCATCATGGGGGAGTTTCAATCTTATACATAAACATGAGATCAAATAATTCATCCCAAAATAATCAAGCATTAAAAAAATGGTATATTGACCATGAATCAGTTAATTTAATTCCAAGTTAATTTCATATAATCAAAATAAATTCCACATAGACATCCAAAAGAAATCCTAAAATAAATGCATATCAATAAAACAATAATTACAGACAAAACAACACTACATAGAGAAATACCATTCAAAAAAATTTACTTCACATAGTTTAAAATAATTAGAATATGGAATCATTTAAGGGAAAATATTATTATAACTAGAACATAAATAATTTCTATTATGTATTCTATTAGATGAAAAAAATCTATGCATTAATTGTCTTAATCTATCATGCTAGAAATTTTACTTCATAACACTTAGAATTTTTTATATTTATCATATCCTGAATAAAGAAGATTAGTATGTTCTCATAACAATTTATTAACAAATACAGATATGATAAAAAACATTTCATTAAGTCATTATAGTTAAGGAGTTAAAAATATAAACATTCCTTCCCAAGAAATTAATACTTTCTAGACATCTTTGACAACATTTCATATTAAAACTAGAAAAATTAAAAACCATATCGATAAAAAAATTAACTAATTTTATATATTTTAAATTAAATAGGTTCAAAAACTTTTAAATGAAATCCTTAATAATCCATCTTCATTACATGGTATTTATAAAAATATTATTTATGAAATCACTTCTAATATATTTTTCAAAAATACTTCAAAAATAAATTCAATTTTCATGGAAGAATTACAATTTTTTTATTTAAGAAAACATGTTACAAAATATCATTATTTTCAAAAACATTTTATTACTAATAAAATTACTGATATGTACAATAATTTCACCAATTTAATTCATCATTCATTATGAAATTTAATTTATCCACCTGCTACTATAATTTAAAACCTAAACATTTTTTATATTAAACTATTTTATAATTGTGAGAAATTTATAAATATTCCATGTTTGGTATCAAACATTCCATATTTAACAATATTTCCATAATAACTTACAAATATATAAAAAATTTACATGCTTCTATCAAATTATTTATATTCAACTAAACCAAATCTACCATTCTCTTTACCAAGTCAATATCAATACACATAACATTAAAATTGGAGATCCCAATTTAATATATGACATGCATCGGAAGAAAAACATAAGGTTGGAACAATCTAGTTTATACAACCATGACATTTTCCTATGTTTGATAAAAAACATTATTTACCCAGAGAATACTCACATAAAATTTTTAAGGGATTTAAAATAAAAATTTCCATTTAATATCAGTTCATTTAATTACTTTATAGAGTTTTAAATTAACATCATATATCATTATTTAACAAAAAAGTACATAAATAATCATAAATATAGTTTCCACAATCATACAAATCATAGGAACCCATCCACAACAACATGGTATTGTTCACTTTTGGTAGAACATATTATGTTGAACTATTTAAAAGAGAATCATGAAAAATAAAACATTAATCTGGGTTAAATTTCTCCTTCCTTCATATTATCAAGGCCATAATATATGTTATCAGTATGAGTAAAATTCCTTCCATGGATGTAAACATAGATGGACACAATCACATCATAAATAATGTTACATGAACAACACATGATATATGAGAATTTAATTCACAACATACTGAAAAATTAATACAATATTAGGTATAAAATAAATTTATGACAAAATATACAATGTTATATCTCCCTAAACTAGGTCTCATATCACTTTGATCAAGTGTAAAGTATATTGATTAAAAAAGGAAGATATACAGTAACCCCTTAACCAAACAAAATATCCACCACATAGGACCCCAAAAAAGAGAATAGGATTCATAAAAAGATAAAATACATCCCACCCCCACCCCCTTAGAACAAACCTTCACTAAACTGAGATTGGGGAGAGAGTTATAGAATGATATGAACAAGATCAGAGAAGTCCTTTTCCCAAACTATATATGAGCCACAACACCTATCCAATGGAATGAGTTATATTTATCATAACTGAAGGAAATTAGGTGTTGGTTGGAAACTAAAGGCTGGTGTGGTAGAAGAAATAATGTCTCAAAGATTTAATATGTGGGTTTCAATTTAGTAAATGACTAGGTTTTTCTACACTCATTCTAAAGGGCTATAAATGAAAGAATGATGATTATTATAGTCATTCACTTCAAGGGGATAAAAATCAAAGGGTTATGAACTAAAAAAGACAATTCAAAGGTATCACTATATATTAATAGTAGATATCATGAATTCCCAACTGAAAAGAAAACATCATCGGCCAAAAATATATCTTTGTGTTCAAATAAAGAACTCAAATTTGAAAAATAACTCAGAAATTCCCCCACAAAGAAACCTACTCCATGAAAACATTGAGGAACAAGAACTACCACTACTTTCTATATAATATAGAATCATCATATTCAATGAAACTCTATCTGTATTCCAATCATGATTTCATTAAAGGCTATAACTTCCTCATCTAACTGAACCACTTTCCCTTAATTTGAAATAGAAACCACCCACTTATACATAATCTGGTGATGAAAATATGATAGTTTACTCTTACAATCATTTACATTGTCTTCCTCTACAATACATTGATATTTTGACTCATCTTATTGATCGTATTTGGGATGAACCTAACAAAAATGTCAACCTAGATACATTAATATAGAATAACAAAAGTTACCAACACTTAAACTGAACAACATATTTATTTTTAGTTTTAATTAATTCATTCATTTTAACCAATTTCCTACTGTATACGTAGTTCAAACACAGGTCCATACGGTCATGATGCATGATCCTTTCCTAGTCATCAACACTAAAGCATAAATACTTCCCTTAGAATGTTTTGTAAATATATTTTTCCTTGTTTCAAATCATATGGGAGCCTAAAATCCCATTTCCATGTTTTTCTCCCTCTTTTATAGCATGGAAAAAACATATGAGACATAGTTTCCCTAGAAAACCATTCATCATCATCAGTACATAACACCAAAATACCTCTTATCTTTCAATCATCACCTTTGATACCACTTTTTTATTTCCCCTCCCACTAAAGGTACACCTACAGGGTTGGAAATAGAGAAATATATATAATGACACTTGAATCTTACCTCCAATAATTTAGGGTTTGGAATCTAGAACAGAGGGTAACACATGGGTGGAATTACCAACATAAATATTTGAGAAGTAAGAGATAAGATGAGAAAAATAACCAAATTACTTATTCTCAAAATAAAAAAGAATCAATCCTAATAAGTGATCTGATGTAAGATATAATAATATATAAGTGAAATAAAAATAAAAAAGAGATAAATCCTTAGTAGTGACATGAAGCGCAAATGGATCCTAGATATCTATTCGAACTATAAATTTCTATCTCAATCAATAACCAACCCATGTTTTACTAAAAAAATTATATATGTACACATAGGGTGAGTATAACATGTATACCCAGTAGGAACCTCCCTAAAACCTCTCATGAAAAGTTTTAAATAAGCATACTAAAGTCTGGTGAGTAAAGAAATAAAACTAACATGTCAATTAAATATGTATACTATTATATTACAATCCTCAACACGGATCACTCACAATGTAATACACAGAATTTCGACTACAATATTGAGAACCCACACAAACACACACACACACACACACTCACACTCATATATATGGGTACCCAAAAAAAACTTCCCCACTAGTTTTTTTCTATCACATCCCAACATCACACACCATGATTTCCCATAAATTAAATAATAATCCCACTATAAAACACCACACCAATCATATAATACCATCCACCCTATATAGCACATTAACATGCCCACATCATCCATACGATAACAAAATTTCTTCTAAAATCCACTACAACTAGTGTATTATTTACTATATCTTAGTCCATCACATATCATACATAATAAACCTGTAATAATAATTTAGATAATACATCCAAAATATATCCACATGTGATAAACTCGAGGAATTAGAGCCTAAAACATAAATATATGGTAAAATAATTATATGTATACCCACACGTAAAACTACAACCAAAGATAAAACGGGGGAGAGTGGGTAGTCAACAATCCATATCCTCTCTAACAAAGGCATTGGTGAAAACAAACATTAAAAACAATGGTTGTTAGTTTCCCTTATAACATGGGTGGGGTGTGTATGAAATATCAAAACATAAAGAATAGGTATATCACACAATCACAATAATGGAAACTACCTAGCCTTAGACTCAAATATTGTTATCGTCTCTCAAGACACATGGATTGAAATACTAAGGAATGGGTATAAATTAATCATAAAAGGATTAATATTAATTTATTAATTAAATATTAATTATTATTATTACATTTTTTGGATTAAAATTTTAATATTCTAAGCCAAATTATGACAATAATATTAATTATTTTCTTTTATTTTCAAGTATGTCATCATCATAATTAAACATCAAGAACCGACCTTGTTTTTTCATCAATTTAATGATGGGTACTCTAGTTTCATCCCAAACTACTACATAAAATATGCAATTGTAGTGTATAAATTTAAACTATGTCTTACAGTTGGAAAATATTCATATAAATAACAATCGATCATTGACCATCTCGTAAGAATCAATCTATAAGTCAGCATCAATGATTAAACCCTTTTCTAAACTCATCCTGACCACCCCTAGTGTCTCAAAATATTACCCATAATATCACATCTGATATATCATGCTCATATAATCACATTCAGAACCTCATACCACCATCACAATTATAATTGTCACCAGATTCCACTGTCATCATCATAATTGGAACCACATGCCACCACCATCATTATAAATGACACCCCATGACACCATCATAATCATAAACCTAAATATTTGGTTAAAAATAAATTACATTTATGATATAAATCCCTATAGAATAAATAAATGTTAAATGTATTATTATACACATGATTTTCATGGAACTATGACCATACCATCATGGCATTCAAGCCTCCCACAAGAATGAATGGGCTCACTTAGACCTAATCAACACATCCTTAACAAGAACTATTTAAATTATATCCTGAATTAACTAGTTTATTGTGAAAATTTTTTCCTTATTAAGAATCCTATATTAGCAACTATAAGTATCTATAATCAACATAACATGCTTTATGTATTATTTTCATCTTTAAAAAATTAAATTATGAGTAGTAATTATTATTCTCATGCCCCATTAATTTAATTTAAAATAATATATGGATTTACTTTTTTTATCTTGTTTAAGCATTAAACTATGGTAACATCAACGATAAAAAAATAGTATATATCACACAACCTAGGGCAACAACCAACACATTAAATTAAAATTTACCAGCCATTAATTTAATCTCCATATCTTGAAATATTAAATTATCTTAACATGGAATAATTTTCATTTCAATTATCTAATATCAGAATTATAAAATAATTCACTTAATAATTTATTAATCATTTTAACACTGAAACATGATATTTTGTTATATTAAAAATAATACTTATATAATGGCATGGAAATTTATATTTCTATCTCTTTCATAATTTTCATAATAATAACAATTATTCTAAAAATTTTAATTATTTATTTTCACTTTTTCAAATAATATTATAGATTATCAAGTATGATTATCTAAAACATGGGACATATTAGTAAATTTCATTATTGAAATTTATTATCAACAATATTACATATATATTTCATCACGTGAATAAAAAATTCTAATATAATCATAATTATCCACAAAAAGCATTATTATTCATAAATTAATAGAGTAAATAATGAAAATAAAAGGTTAACCATAGTATATATATGATAAATATATTCTTAATTTATTTTAATATTAATAAAACATTAAGAATTTTCCACTATATGAAAATATAAATCATTAATGTTGAAAATATTTATTTATAGCACGCCATTAGCACCTTTTAAATTTAATTATCCTTCAACATTATCTCATTAAGCGACAATTATTTCACATTCTATGTAAATTATGGTTTATAATACAATATAAAATATTTACCTGTGAAACTATATTCTCTATCCTTTGATATTTTAAAAAAATGACGAAAAATGATAATATTCCTCAATCTCAATTCATTAATTCCCATAGTAAATTAATTAATAAGAATTAAGTGTGTAATTATCTTCTCAACAATATTAAACTATATCATGTTATTTAAAGTCTATTATTAGAATAAAATATATGTTTCATATGTTTATCTTATATTAATATTTTTGGAAAATAATAATAGTTCATTAACAGTAATAAAATGCATGCATTTTATCTCTTTATTTTACGTTTTCTATATGATTATATAATATTTCTTTATACGATTATTTTTTAGATGATAATAAAATTATGATAAATTTGATTCATATAATACTAGAATTCTAAGGAATATTAAAATCACAATTTGATGTTATGAAATAATGAGAAGTAAATGATCCTATATCTGGTGAAGAAGTATATTTCATGATACACCCAAAACAAAAGAGAGAGAGAGAGGGTTGTGTATAGTTCTAGAAATCATAGTTCTTGAATGTGAGGAAGAAAAATAAATCAATTGAAGATGACTTACAATGTTCAAGGAGAAACCATTCGGATCACCCAGACTTGAGAGGAGAATCAAGACTCAAATGAGTATGATTGTATAATTTTAAATAAAAATGTAAATCATCTCTGAATATTTCTCACAACTCACATAAAATTTTCTAATTTAATTATCATTTAATCTGGTATGATTTTAATTTTCAAAAAAGAATCATTTAAATCTTTTACATTTATTTAATTTCAAAGAATTCATTGAAAACCCATTAATAGGTTCACAACTGTTCAATTTATGCATTTAATTCCTAAATTTACATTAAAATTAAAATACATATCGAATAGGGAAGGAATTTTATAAAATTGGGCAAAAACCAATACCCATATGAAATATACATGTGTTGCATAAGGGTAACATGGTTTTAACATTTAACGGTTATTATAAAATCTCAATTACCTTATCATGGTGATGGGAACTTGAATATACTATTACATGAGGATCAAACAACCTTTAAAAAAATCTAAACTACCATTATTCAAGTTAGGGTGGACCCTTATGTAGCAAATAAAAACACCTACTTACCCATATGTAAAGAAAGAATTAATAGTATAACCTTCACATGGGTTGAGTTATACCATTATATAGTGAAAGTGAATTAGTGTCTACCTTTACATATCACATCATAAAACACATATAAATTTATGAAAAAAAAGAAAACAATTGATTACCATTAAACAATAATTAAAAAAAAATCATTTTTTCATGTTTTAAATTAAATAGCTTACCATTACACAGCCTATTCAAAAGCTAGGATATCATTACTTAAGACATAAAAACCTTTTTACCTTTATTAAACTTAAAAATCATATGTTAGGGTAAAAAATTTATTTAAATTATTACATTATTAATTAAAAAAATTAATAAATAATTTAGAAAATAATTTATTATTACCTTTAAAATTCTAAAAAACATTAAAAAAATAATAGAATCATACTAAAAAGTTATAATTTAAGTTCATAATAAACTTTTAAAACTAGTAAATTACTTCAATAATTATCAAATCTATTTTTGAAACCACTTAGTAAAACCTAATAAACTCTTTTGAAGTACAAAACCCCCTAGAATGAAAAAAGGAAGGCACAATAATACTACACACCTTTATATGGTCATTGTTTCATGAAGAAAACAATATCTATTTTTTACATCCTTTGCGTATTAAAAAGTTCAAAATTATTTGTGTTATTATATATATCTTTAGAATTTTTTTGAGAATCTTCATGATATTTTTCAATCCAACTCCCATTCCATTTTGTTACTTATTAGGATAGTTATTTCACTCACATCACATTCATTATTAACTCGATTCCACTCAGTTGTATCTATTAAAAAAATGGTTAGTGTGAGTATTGAGTAATAATAATTAGAGTAATAAATCATATGTTAAGGATATTCAGTCCTAATATATCCTAAATTATGACACCTCCATTTAAACCTATGACATTTTAGGTTTATCTAACATCACTATTAGTTCATCGTAGGTTATTTTATGTTCTATCCTTTTATTCCTTATTATTTTTCTAAAAAAATTATAAATTAAAGAAAGAATATTCCCCAAGAGTATCAAAATAAGTGAGTTGTTATGAACACTAACTGGGAACTAAGTGAAGACCAATTTAATTTCCAACCAAGCTTTTTTATGGATTATTACCCCTTGGTACATTTGTGTTAGAGATTGAATCCACATATTTGTATCCGTAAAGATATTTCATTACAAGGAAACCACACACTATGTACTTTAAAAAAATATTTAGTATGTTTTCCAATATATAGGCTTATCATTCTAGTTTCCATTAATGATTCCCAGTACTAATCCTGAACAATAACTAAACTACAAAAAAATATACTAAACTTTGCTTTGGTACCAACTATAGTAACCCAAATATTGTATACATTCCTATTAAATCAATATATAATAATATTCATTATATCTAACACTTAATTACACCGCAAAACCTATAGGTTTAGTGTATTTAGAGATTAGATACATAATAGAAATTATTTACCATATCTTTAATATATCTCAAAAATAATCTTATCACATTATAACATTTTTGAAATATCATACAAGAGATTATTTTTCATAACCTAGGGAATTTAAACATAAGAAATGGGTGATATCATATTCTTAGTGTGGTAAACATAAGATATATCAACTGAATAACATAAGTTAGCATAAGATAAGCAAGTGGGTATAATAACATAATCAATGTACCTAGAAAAAACATAATAGAACATACCTAGTGAAGCATAGATCCTAAATTATAGACCACAGAATAAGTAATTTGGTATAAAATATACCCTGAGAAATAAGAGTGGGGAGATAGGAGTCAGTAATCATTATCCATGAAAACATAACATATGAATAATAATGTAGAATATACATAATCATAAAAAATCATTCCTTTTATCTAGGTGAAAAAATAATAACATCATCACATAGTGGATAGAGTCCCATAATGGGTTGGGTTTTCTCCTCAATCCCTGAAATGTCAGCTCATGAGATATAATTATTCACCCAACACATTAAAGGGATATGTAATTATCAGACAACCCATCACATAATGGAAATATTCTCTTAAGGTTTTTGGTTTAATCCTAATTTGAAATAATCTCATGAGTTAATTATTTAAACAACATATTGGAGGGATATATAATTTTGGACCCAACAATCACATAATCCAAACAATTTATATGTGCGACACATGAAATCAATCTTATGCTCATCATAGTATAATTAACCTATGAAAAAGAAACGGGTTCAATGAGAATTTCTATAAGACATAATCATAATCCATTCATAGAAATATTATCGTTGGAATCATTAGAGAATTTTCTCATTAATAATAAGAAACATTGAAGGATTCTAACATAGATGAAAAACACTTCTATAATAAAATTAAAATTAACTTTGAGAAATTAAGAGAAATACCCTTTACATTTTTTAAATATTTTATTTTAAAAGATGATTTTTTTTAAAAATCAGAATAGATATTTATTTATAAAACAATGGAATTAATATAGTAATTTTATTAAATAAAAACTATTGAAGATGAAAAAAAAATTATTCATATTTAAAAATTAAAAATAAGATTCCTCTCTCACTTTGTAACGAAAGACCAGATTTTTGGAAAATTACTGTGAAGAAAATGTAAAAATAAGTTCATTTTTCAAATAAATTAATTTATATTAATAGAGAATTAAGAAATCATGAAGTCAGATATAATTACAACTATAAAATAAAATATTGAAATTGTACTTGTATGATAATAATTAATAATTATAAAGAAGAGGTATGGATTGTTTCTTTTACCAGAAAAACATGAAGTTAATTATAAACCAATTGGAAAGTAGAATGGTATGAGGACAAGTAAAACTCATGAAACATTGTAGATGAATAATATAGAGATATTTTTAGATATAAATATCATACAATTTACTAAATATGTAAATTTATACCTAATAATCTGAAATTAAAAATGAGATTTATAAAACCCCTTACCTTTTACTCTCTCCTTCCACAAAATTTCTTCAACCTACTATATAATAAAAATAACATTATGAATTATTTAATTTAAAACCTTCTTAATATATATTAACATTTTATATGCCTATATTATAACCATTCATTATATATATATATATATTAGTTTGTTAAAATTTATTTTCATAAATGTATTTTAGTTATTTTATTTATTTCATTTATGTTTCTTACTCGTGATGTTAGACCCCGTTATTTAATAAAAAATTTACCCTTAACATATTTTAAAATGTATTCAAATAACTATGTTTCAATTATTTATGTTTCGCCATGTTAATATAAAGGAAATACTGGGTATGGTTTATTAGAATTTAATCCATGATGATCTTGGTTCATTTAATTTTCTAATAACAACGAGTTGCTTTATTTTGACCATTAATTATTTTTATTTAATATTCTAGATTAAAATTCATAACATTTATCATTTAATAACATATATTATTATTATTAAGGTATTTACTTATGTTTATGATGGATTTGGTGAAGATAGTGTATCATCGTTCATGTAGGTGGTTAAACCGACCCATATAAAAACGCGTTATACTAATGAACAAGAAATAGTATGATGTTATATAATAGTAAAATCACATTATTGATATCATAATGATGTTAATATCAAATAATTATAGTGAATAATGGTTTTTAGGAAGATAGGATACCTGAATGTAGATAAAAATAAAAAAGAAGAACCTGGTACATACTTTGGAAAAATCACTCCTCGTGATGGCTTCCCTGAGAATGAAGGAAATTAGCCTTATTATTATGAACATTGGCTTCCAAACATGGAATAATATTCTAGGATAAGTAAAATATATAGTGAACTAGGTTTTTCCTAGCTGAGACTTAACTAAAATTTGATCTTTCAGAGTCCTAGGAACTCTCTAGTGAAAAAATGGTAAATTTACCTCAGAAGTTTACCGCAAAAAAAATAATTTTAGTGTACCAATGATTTCAGGGTGTGGTGTTTACCCACATAATGGGTCATGGTGATATTATAAGAATTTTAATACTTTTAAAATATTTTATATTTATTATTTTAATGAATATTTATCCCAGAGTTCAGATAGTGTTATTTTGACCCTTGTTTTTGTTTTTTGAGACCTCAAAAATATTTTTAATTAATATTTTTGGGATAGATCGCTGATCTAAAATGGAAATAAAAGCACTAAAAGGATTTAAAATAATATAATGAAAATATTAAATTAATTTAGCCTATAATCATGTATTTTTTTTGTGAAATGATTATATATCATAAATAGATCATTTTATAGAAATATTAACACTGTGAATGTTTGGAAATGGGGGTTTACCGAAGAGATATATTAAGTTTATTTTAGACATAATGTTTCTATGATATTTCTTCGCGAGTATCATATATCATTGGTCTTTAGATTAATGTGATTTTTGTGATCTTAGAACCCTAGGATGGCCCTATAAAACCCCTATTATGTTTTTTCTAAATGGTTATCCAATTTTTCATGGAATTAACCCTAGATCAATATAGTGGGTTACTTTGATGGCCAAAAAGGAAAAAAAACTAAGACCTAGTCCGAAACATCGATAAATGAGATCATTGAGATAATGACATGTTTGAATACTATAATCGGATCTATAGAAACATTGATGGTTAAATTTTGTTACTATTGTAACCAAATTGATGAAACAATTATTTTCATTCAAGGAATATATTATTTCCTTTGATTTATACCTTATTACTGATTCTTATTTTTTTCTAGAATATTTTATTAGAAATCCATCAAATTTATATTATTTCATTTTTGTTTCTACCCTCATTGTTCTTTATTTCAATAATAAATCTTAAATCTACTTATAATCATCATTTTTCACCTCTTTTCATGGGCCTATTACTTTTGAATTTTCCCATTAGCCCTAGAATTTTTATTGCACAAGGTTTTTATTTGTCTTAAGATTTCTATGATTCTAATTATTGGTTGGGTTCGCAAAGACCACTGATAATCACACATTGTTTTGTGTGACTTTATTCCTCCATTCTATATGTATTCTCTATCAGTATGTAATTTACTAACATAAAAACTATATGTCTATTTTGAATCAAGATCAAACCTTTGATTTTAGTTGGTGTCTATTGGTGGAGGTGATGATGTAGTGGGATATATCTGATTGTTGGAGGATCAAAAATAGAAAGTGAGGGATCAAAACCCTAAGTAGTAGCATGAGGAATAATATAGTTGTTTAGGATGATATATAATTCTTATTTTAATGATCAAAGGGTGAAATTCATCTATTTTTGGTGTTTTATTTGAGGCTAGGGCATTGGAAAAATTTTGGATGAATGTTTGCATCAAGATAGGTATATTTGGTGTGATTTTAGTGAAGGAGGCACATATGGATTAAAGAAACCGAGTACATGACTTGTAGTATAAATGAAAAGACACTGTATCACCCAAGTGCTATAGTGGCTAGGGTTTTAGGTGGAAAAAATATCACACTTCATGTAGAACAACTCATGAATTGTGTTTCCTCAGTCATCTTCCCATCATATATAGGGATTACAAGCATAGGGAATGCGAAGAGACTATATACCATGTGAACTAAGTCCATAGATCATGTACCCTTGGTGAAACCTGACTTGAGAAATAGGGTACACAACAAATAAAACTCATGATTCTATATTCTGTCAGTGGAGTCAGAACCCCATAATTTATGATCTCAAACAATGAGTGGGTCCTCCACTACTATCGATACACCCTAGACCATGATGTTCCATTTGTGAGGTTTGGGTCCCCCACTATAGTTCTATTGAGGTTAGGGGGCTTAATGGAAATGATTTTTTGGATTCTTCAGTGGTTCTATAGTATTGATATGTAGGATAACATGTTCTACCTTGACAGGAAAGCATGAACCAGTGATGATCATATTATTTATCTCAGTTTTTGATGATGGTATTATTGATGGATGTGTGGGAATTGTGGGATTATATTAGGATTGTGACTCTTAGGGAAACCCATTATTTTTTCTTAATTTTTAAATAATGGTGATGATTTATTGACATAAAACATTGTGGAATCAATAGTGTACCAAGCACCTATGGTTGACCATAAAATATGGCTTGCAATGGGTGGATATAAGATGTTTAAGACTTCTTTTATTCATATGATATTTTATTATTGATAATATTTTTTCCTTATTTTTATATATTTTTAATCTTATTAATATTAATATATTTAGGCTAAATCATTTGTTTTTCCCCTTTGGGTTTCACAGAATCTTATTGAGTATGTTTACACTATCCACTACAAAGGCCTTATGCCAAATGTTTTGTGTCATTATAAATAATTCATATGTAGATATGGACATCATTTACATAGATCTAATATACCTTGTTTGGATTTCATGCTTGATGATTCTTTGGGATTCATGATGGTGGATAGTGGTTATATTGGTGATGGTGGTGGTCACTGCATCTAGTGATTTATCCTGGTGTTAATATAGTGAGGAAGATATTTATTATGTATCTACTTAGCTCAGTTGTGTTTTTAGCATATACTTCCTCTATAATTATCTTATGTAGAGTTATATATGTACTTTTAATCTCATAAATAATTTTTTTATATTTTATTTCAGTATATTTATTTATCTCTATGGTCTTGCTACTTATTTTTGTGCATTAGAGATATGTGTTCATTGTAGGTTGATATATGCTATGAAAACCCATATTATTAGATATTAAAAAATCATTGTAAGTCACTTATCTATGGCATATTGAAGGAAATATTAGGGTTCCACTCTTAGATTACTTCCAACTCAGGTGGGGCCCATTTTATTTGATTCGTATCAGAGTGGTATTAGAGAGGGACTACCCTATAGAGAATGTTCAAAGTTAGGGTTCATGTGAGGATTGGTTTTTTAACTTTGGGATATAATGTTAAGGGGGTATTTACATTAGTTATTAGACCAAGGAGACCATTATTGGTGAATTGTCCAACATATCCTTTTTCCATGACTCTGATAACATAATTTCCACCACTAATCTCTAAGGCATTGACTATAGGGTATAAGAAAGGTTAGTACATGCATTATATAATAGTAAATTATGATTTTAGATGTTCTTATTGTGTCATATAATATAGATATTCTCTAATATTTATGGTTTAATACAATTAATGAAGGGTGTTACCCATTGATATCTAACTTATGTGTAGATACATGATTATGATTATTGGTTGGAGTAAGATGGGAATATGAGGGTGGGTTAATTGTATTTTAAATATTTAAAATAAATTAAACAATTTTTATTATTAAATTAAAAGATAATATATAAGGATAGGATATAAATATAAAATAAAAAAGTAATAATTAAGAAAAAAATAAATATTAAAAAAATGTGATAATGGAATTTATAAATAACTCAATATGAGTACCTATGTCTCATAAACTCAATTACATGAGAGGTTTTAGATTAATCCTTTGACTTTAGAGGTTGCCAATATACCCAATAAAAATTTCCCATAACTTTAGTAGTAGGAAAGACACCTGGAAAATAAAATAAATTCTTTTAAATTGGTTATTAAAAGAAACCCAATATAAAGAAGAGAATCTTTCTTTATAGGTGGCCATATCAAGAATCCAAAATCTATCACATTAGTAAAAGTGAGAAAAAATGGAAGAAGAAGAAGAAGGATGGTTTTTTAGGAACAAACCCATTGAATCACACTTTCAATTATCAATAATAAATAATAAAATATATGGGAGAAATTGAGAGGAAAGGATGAGAGAGATATGAAGAAAAACAATTAATTAGAAGAGTATTATCAAGATAAGGAAAAATGACTTTGATTCAGATCTTATTGATGTTTGATTTGTATATGTTGATGTTAAATCCTCCTTAAAGTTTTATTTATAGGTCCCAAAATACCCTTTATCATTCTAGATAATTTCATGTTCATAAAGTGATTTAAATAAAGAGTGAAAGTGATGAGGTCCACCAAAAATGTATTTTTTTTAACTAGGCTCAACAGCTAGTAAGACGATCCTAATAGCAAGTCACTAGGACGATCAGCTGGTTGTTGAATAGCCATTGACTATTTGGTAGGCCTTCTAATGCTTCAATGCTTATTTATTAGTAAGCAGCTGACCAGTTCTCCTCCATCAAGTAGTTAGTGGGCATGATAGAGGCTAGGTACCATTGGTTATACCATCGTCTAGTTGGTAGCTCTATTCCACCAAGTTCCTGGTTCTGGGAAATGTGGGTACTCAATTTATCCCTCTAAATTTTTTTAATACCTTAATTTTATCACCAAATTCTAATATTAATACTCAAACATAGAATCTAAAATACACTCAATTGAAATGAATGGAAATATAAAAAGGTGTTTTTGACCATTTAAAACACCATGAGGTAGAAAAATATCCCCTTTTTTTATTATCACAAACACTTCAGATAAAAATATAAACATAGAGGATAAATCCATATGAAAAAATTTAAAAATATATATTATCAAATAACTTAGAAAAGAATTTTCATATTTTATAATTATGTTAAAAAATGTATTTTGATGAGGTTTTTAGTAAATAGGAAACTGAAACTGTTATATTGTATTTCATTGGTAATGTGAATTATCCAGAGAATATACCCCCTAGAGTATCAAATCAAGTGTGGTGTAAAGTCCCACTACATGTGTCGAGGGTAAAAATCATTTTAATACCCAATTGGTCTTTTTCAAGATTATCACCTCTAGTTTCATATGTGCTAAAACCATATCCAATTGTTTGAATCTAGATAGTAATGTATTTTCTTAGGAAAATAAAACATTATTTACTTTATAAAAATTGTATGAAATATTTCTCCACATTGATATTAAAATTGATATAAAAAAATTCCCCCCTTTATAGATTTAAAAGATTTATCCCCCTTTTTTATTATCAAAAACCAACTCATAAATATAAGTCATTTAAAAAAAATTAAATAGATTCTCCATAAAAACATCAATGATTGTAATATAATTTAAATAAAAATAATAGTTCAGACAATTTTAAATAAATATAATTTTTAAATGAATGATTAACAATTAAAATGTTTCTAAGTTTCCCCTAATAAAATAAAAACATTATATAATGAAAGGTTTTGTGAAAATATCATATAATTGGAGGTTCAATCAAATGAGACACAACACGATATATCCTTTTTGAAAGTGGTCTCTCAAAAAGTGGTTCATAATGTAAATGTTCTTAGTTCATGAGTGTTGAATGGTATTTTTAGAGGTAAAAATAGAACTTTTTTTTTCATAATTAATAGGAACGTGATTATAATATATCCCATAATATAATATAGTTTCTTTATCCATATAATTTGGGTTCAATAACTCCCCATGAAAATATATATTCTAATTTTGATGTAGATTGATCAATAGTGTTTTTCTTAATACTACTCTAATAGATAAGGTAATTTTTTTATATTGGTGACATATCCCACACATAATTTTATTATCCAATTTTCATAGTATAAAATTTTCCTAAAAAATATATAGGTTTAAAAGAGGTTTTTTTTGGATAAAATAAACTATGATTTTTATAACCATTTAAATATCTAGAAATTATTTTAAAATAATTTAAATGAGATTATTTTGGATTGGATTAAAAATTATCACAAAGACAAACAATAAACATGATGTCCATCTAGGTCATGGTAAGGTAAATAAGGTTCCCAATCATACATCGATAAATCATTTTATCAATTAGTTTACCTGCTTCATCCAAAATTAGATTACAATAAGTAATAATAGTTATACTTACGTTATTTACTTGATTTGTGACAAATTGTTTTAAAATTTCAATAGTTTATTTTCTTGGGTTTATAAAAACACCTTCAATGTCTTAAAAAATTAGGAAACCAAGGGAAAACCTAAATTCTCACATAAAACTCATTTCAAATTATTTTCTCATTAAAATTGAAAATAAATTGAAAATATTTTATTTTATAGAACAAAAAATAAAATCATAAAAATAGATCATAATAATTAATAAATCATATGATATAGATTTTAAATAAAAAGTTTCATTTTTTCCAATTTTATAATAAATTTTTAAAATAATTTTATTTAATGATTCATTGCAAGTATGAGGATCTAGTTTTGAAACATTAAATAGTTTTATTAGACTTAATATCATGATTTGAAAAATTTTAATCTTCAAAACTAGGAGGTTGTTCAAAAAAAAAATCCAAATATAAAACTATTCAAATTATACTTTTAATATACATTTGAAAAATTATTAAAATTTAAATGACTAATAAATTCCAATAAGAATCTAATGGATTACAACATAATTATGGGGGAAAAGTTATCACCATAATCAATTAATTATTCTTGATTATAGTAATTGAATATGATTATAGATTTTTTACAAGTTATGTTACCTTTCATATATTATTTATTTATAAAAACCTATTTATTAAAAATAATGGTATGATCATCATCTCATTCAACAAGATTCCAAACATCATTCCTCATGAATTGGTCCAATTATTCTTGTATTGTAAATACCGAACATTCATCATTAACAGGATCATCGATATTATGGGGTTCTAAGTATGAAATAAAACAATGATGTTCAAGCTCATTTAAAACCAACCTTTTAGTATGAGTATAGGATTTCAAATCACTGATAACATTTTCTAAGGGATGGTAGTTAAATTTCACCCATGCCTTGGGTAAAGGGATAGATGGTAGTTCTTCCAAAAAAATCAATTTCTTTAGAATGAGTTTGATTATTTAAGGTTAAATTTTCTAGTTTAACCTCAATGTAATCAATTTAGGGGTGAGGTTTCATCAAATCATTATCAAATTCGATGTGAATTGATTCTTATAAGGGATAGATCCTTTTATTAAAGCCTAAATAAGTTTTACTTGAGTTATATTACCTAAGAAAAATACCTTAATTTTATTTTGGAAAAAATAAAGGTTTTATTTGGTGTTAAGAATATATGATTTAAATCTAAACACTCAAAAAATACAAATTTAATAATTTATCCTTCCTAATGTTCATGGTGGTATTTTTAAGGATAGGTATTACGAGAACATGGTTTATGGTATAACAAGAAGTATTGACTAACTAAAACCAAAAATATTGAGGGTGTTTGGATTTATTTAATAGATTTCTTCTAATATCTTTAAGAGTTTAATTTTTTATTTCAACAATCCCATTTTTTTCGTTGAGTCATTTGAACTGAAAAAGAATTATTAAAACCTTATAAATTACTAAGTTCATAAAAATATTTACTTTAAAACCATAACCTAGGATCACTCCTATATGAAATTAACCTATATCCTTTTTCATGTTCGACCTTCTTCTTAAAATTAATAAATACTTTACAAGTTTCATTTTATTATACAATAAATAAAACTATATAAATATTTTATAATCAACTATTATTACTAAATTTTAAGATTTAACTATAATTCTTATAACTTGGGTTAGTCTAAAAATATCAATATGAATAAGATTAGGGGCCTTATAGGTGGATACTTTATTTTTATATTTAAAGGAACATTTTTGTTTCTTATTGAGTTTAAAAGGATTGCACACAATGTAATTTTTGAAATTCAATTTAGGTAAATCTAATACTAGATAATTTTGGTTGATTTCTTCAAGTGTGATTGTACTAAAATGAAAATTTTTTCTATTCTTAATCCATGACTCACTATCTTTTGAACTGAAAAATTTAACATGTCAACATGACAGAGATTTTAATCAATAACATTAACATTTTGAAATTGAGAAGCTGAAAATAGATGTTTTCCATCAGAATAAAAAACTTTACAAAAAAACATTTTCAAAAAATAATTTACACCCATTGTCACATAATTTACTAATAATTAGAAAAAATATTAAAATATTAAAAAATAAAACATCTTTTATAACGGTGTAATTTGAAAAAACCAATATTACATATACTAATGATCTTACTCTGTGAATTATTACAAAAAGTAAAATGGCCTCTATCAAGAATCTCAATATGGTTGAACTTAGGGTAGTCACTACACATATTTATTGAGCACCCAATATGTAACACACCAAGATTTCATAGTACATTATCTCATTAAAGTAATTCAATAGCTTGCACTACACACAACACCAAGTTCGAGCGCACCACAACTTACCAAACTAGCCGTTCAAAAATTGGTTATTAATAGTACTGACTGTATTTTGAATCTTATATACTATATATAATTTTAACATCCATATTATGTGTTTCTTAGACATAATATAAGAACAAATTCATTTTTTCAGATAAAAGAAGTATTTTTCAAAAAATGAAATTTTACCACCTTTTAATAGAAAACCCTTTTAAAACCAATATTTGACACTTTAATATATTCAATTTAATGAAATCAAACTATTCTTTAGAAGTGGGACATAAAAATTTAGTTTGGATAAATTTTTGGTACTTTTCTGATAACATTCATATTTTAATGAATAGTGAAAAATATTATGTTTTAATTGAAAAAAACTTTTTTAATCAAAATAATTTATATTATTAAATTATGAATTTGAAAGGTTTTAAAGTATAATTAGATTATATTTTTATTATTTAATACAATTTAGGTCATTATAAGTAATTTCACATTTAAATTTGACATAAATATATGTCAATATTTTGATAGTTTTTAATTTTTAAAACCCACTTTTTTGGTTTTAACAACGAGAATTAATTTTAAATTAATAAATGTGAATTCTATGTTTTGAATATGGAAAAATAGACTTCTTTTTTTGAATTAATAATATCAAAATTATCTTAGGGTGAATTTTTGGTATTTTTCGGAAAACATTCAATTTTTGATGAATAGTGAAAAACACTGCTTTATTATTTAAAACTAACTTTTTATTTAAATAACTATTTATTTTATTTAAATTTATTTTAAGTAAAAATTGATATATTTTACCTATATAAGTTCAATGTAATTCATTTGAGTCGTTTTATAATAAAATTAGACGTATGAAATTTTATTGATGTTTTTACCTTCTTTTACCCACCTCCTAGGAGCATTTGCAAATTTGCAAAAAAAATAATTTTACCACTTTTCTGAGTTGAATTTTAAACATTTGAGAGACATATTTAATATCAGTAAGTAAAATCTTGTTCAATAATATAAAAATAATTTTTGAAAAATAGCAACTTTTGACTTTTATTTACTACGGTTAAAAGTAAATAGGGTAATTAAGAGTGAAAATGATATCATAATTACCATAACACATGTCCAAATTCTATTGGATAAGTATAATTTGACAAAAAAAACCTTAGGAATAAAATATGATCATCTATGGTCTACTTGGATTAGATTAGGACATTTATTATTATTTTAATTAAAGAAGAGTTAAAAGAGTTAAATTCAAAGTTTAATAACTAAACCATTTTTAATATAGGGTTACACACAATATAAATTAGACTATAAATATTTATTATAAATATAAAAATATTTCCTACATAATGGTATTTTATTTTTAATTTTTAGACATTAAATAATTTAATTTATTTATGAAACAATGATGATGAAATAATTACCTTATTAATGAAATATTAAAGTAATTGATATTATAAATATCCAAATAAATGTAAATTGAGACTTATGATGAATTACAATAATTTTATAGGTAAATATGACATGTTAGGGTTAGTTAAATAAATTTTATTAGAAGTGCTAAAGTTTTTATGGCTTTCAAAAAAATCAAATACTAAATAGTGTCAAAATTGACATAATTGATGTTTTAAAACAAATACTATATTATTATTTGATATAATATTCATAAAAATCTAAGATTCGGCCAAAGGACTTAGATAAGGTTATATATATTAATAATTAACCACATGGGGTTCTCTTGGATTGTTATAGTAAGTTTATTAACCATATAATATAAAAATAAAAAGAGACATGGTAAATGTCAACCTATTTAACTAAGAGTTAAATCTAAAAAATAAGGTTAATATCAGGACCTAAATCTGTCTAAAACCTATTGGTTGAGAGGTTTTCAACCCATACCCACCATAGCCTCGAAATAATTTATTTTGGAGTCATTAGAAACTGAAAATGATTTTATTATAAAATAATATTTCAATCTTTTCCTAAAGTGACCCTCACCTCTCTTATAAAAGGGCATTTCCCCTTTTCTTAATTTCACACCTCCAAAGCTATTTAGATCTGCCAAACCCTGCTCAAATATACTAAGAACTTCACTCACTTCATTTTAGAGGAATTAATTTGATCAGAAATCTATCCTAATGATCCATTTTGATCAACTCAAAAGGAAACACTCGAAGAAGAGGTAATAATTTCACCACCATCTTTCAAGTTCTTTTCCTCTTTCACTTCCTCTTTATTGGTTGTTTCTATACCAAAATAAGAACCTCAGTACCTCCAGCATACTGTGATGTTATTATAATTATGGTACAACCATATTTTTTATTTTATCCATCCTATAAATGACTAAGTCACCACACCAACGCACATACGGCTTACCGGCTCCACCACTACGGGAAAAATTACTATTTGCGACGGGAAGAAATCTCATAGCAAATAACCCGTCTAGGAAGCTATTTGCAACGAGGAAAGTAACCCGTCGCAAATAACCAATTATTTGCGACTGGATTTCATCTCCCTTCGCAAATAGTTTGGCGCGACTTGCGTGTCAAACCGCGCGGCTTGCGCGCCAAACAGCGCAGGGGTATTTGCGACGGGTCCCGTCGCAAATACCCGATGACGGTCAATACCTTTTTGCGACGGGATGTCGTCCCGTCGCAAAAAGACTGTCGGTGGGTACAATTTGCGACGAGACCCGTCACAAATAACCTTTTAACCACCGACTGTAATTAATGCGGGCGAGGGTAATTGCGATCGGTTCCGTCGCAAATACCATCATTTGCGACGGGAAGCCCGTCGCTAATAAACCCGTCCCAACTAATATAACCTATATATACCCCCCATCCATTTTTCCCAAATCATTCAGATCTTGCTCTCTCTCTCTCTCTCTCTCTCTTCATTCTTCAGTTTCAAAGAGAAATTTTCTTTTAGTTGAAGTTTTTTATACGAGAGCAATCGGAGGGCGTCAATATCTTCAGAATATCAAAGTTTAAGGTATTTATATTTTATTTTTTTATATTTATTTTATTTTTTTTGTTTATTTTAATTGTTGTTTATTAGTTCTAATTTAATTACATTTCAATAGATTTTTATTTATATTTAGTTTTACTAAGAAATTGATATTGTTAGTAATAATTATAAATAATTAGTTATAATTAATATTAATTAGATATAATTAGGAATAAATAGATATAATTAGCAATAAATAGTTATAATTAGCAATAAGTATATATAATTAGAAATAAGTAGATATAATTAGCAATAAGTAGATATAATTCGGAATAAATAGATATAATTAGGAATAATTATATATAATTAGGAATAAATAGATATAATTAGGAATAAATAGATATAATTAGGAAAAAATAGATATAATTAGGAATAAATAGATATAATTAGGAATAAATAGATATAATTTGGAATAAATGGATATAATTTGGAATAAATAGATATAATTAGGAATAAATAGATATAATTAGGAATAATTAGTAATAATTAGATATAATTAGTAGTAATTAGATATAATTAGTAATAATTAGATATAATTAGTAATAATTAGATATAATTAGATATAATTAGGAATAATTAGATATAACTAGGAATAATTAGGAATAATTAGTAATAATTAGGAATAATTAGTAATAATTAGGAATAATTAGTAATAATTATACATAATTAGGAATAATTAGTAATAATTAATAATAATTAGTAATAATTAGTAATAATTAGTAATAATTAGTAATAATTAGTAATAATTAGGAATAATTAGTAATAATTAGCTATAATTAGAAATAATTAGCTATAATTAGGAATAATTAGGAATAATTAGCTATAATTAGATATAATTAGGATTAATTAGGATTAATTAAGAATAATTAGGAATAATTAGGAATAATTAGAAATAATTAGAAATAATTAGGAATAATTGGTGATAATTAGCTGCAATTAGTGATAATTAGCTACAATTAGTGATAACTAGCTACAAATTGTGATAATTAGCTACAATTAGGGATAATTAGCTACAATTAGGGATAATTAGCTACAATTAGGAATAATTAGCTACAATTAGAAATAATTAGCTACAATTAGGAATAATTAGCTACAATTAAGAATAATTAGCTACAATTAGCTATAATTTGCTACAATTAGCTATAATTTGCTACAATTAGCTATAATTTGCTACAATTAGCTATAAATAGATATAATTAAATTTAATAGATATAATTAGCTATAAATAGATATAATTGGCAATAATTAGCAATAATTAGCAATAATTAGGAATAATTAGCTATAATTAGGAACAAGTTGCTATAATTAGTAACAATTAAGAATAATTAGCTATAATTAGCTATAATTAGTAATAAATAGCTTTAATTAGCTATAAATAGCTATAATTATATACACTTAGTTATAATTAGCTATAATTAGGAATAATTAGCTATAAATAGCTACAATTATGAATAATTATCTATAAATAGCTATAAATAGCTATAATTAGCTATAATTAGGAATTATTAGCTATAATTAGTAATAATTAGCTATAATTAGGAATAATTAGCTATAATTTGTAATAATTAGCAATAATTAGGAATAATTATCTATAATTAGAAATAATTAGATATAATTAGGAATAATTAGATATAATTAGAAAAAATTAGGAATAATTAGCTATAATTAGCTATAATTAGCTATAATTAGGAATAATTTGCTATAATTAGTAATAATTAGCTATAATTAGGAATAATTAGCTATAATTAGAAATAATTAGGAATAATTAGCTATAATTTGGAATAATTAGATATAATTAGGAATAATCAGACATAATTAGCAATAATTAGCAATAATCAGCAATAATTAGGAATAATTAGCTATAATTAGCAATTATTAGCAACAATTAGAAATAATTAGCTATAATTAGCAATAATTAGCTATAATTATTAATAATTAGCTATAATTAGTAATAATTAGGAATAATTAGGAATAAAAAGCTATAATTAGTAATAATTAGGAATAATTAGCTATAATTAGCTATAATTAGGAAAAATTAGTAATAAATAGCTATAATTAGCTATAATTAAGAATAATTAGCTATAAATAGCTATAAATATCTATAATTACTAATAATTAGCTATAATTAAGAATAATTAGCTATAATTAGTAATAATTAGCTATAATTAAGAATAATTAGATATAATTAGGAATAATTAGATATAATTAGGAATAATTAGATATAATTAGTAATAATTAAGAATAATTAAGAATAGTTTGGAATAATTAGGAATAATTAGGAATAATTAGAAATAATTAGGAATAATTAGTAATAATTAGTAATAATTAGTAATACTTAGTAATAATTAGTAATAATTGGTAATAATTAGTAATAATTAGATATAATTAGTAATAATTAGTAATAATTAGATATAATTAGATAAATTTAGATAAATTTTTTAATAATTAGTAATAATTAGCTATAATTAGTAATAAAAAAATTATATTATCAATATTTACGAAAAACAATATTAATATTATTAAAATAATAAAATATTAATAAAATATTAAAATTATCAATATTCACAACAGGATTTGCTTTAATCTTAACTTGTTCAAATCTCAAAGGGTCGCCAATTGTCAGGTCATGCGTAATAAAAATTTGTGTCAGCCGTGTCCAATGTAAACTCTATAATTATCCTTGCATGGTTGGTCACCTCACAAGTAGTGTTGCAATCAGACAAACCAAGTCAAGCCCTTCTAATCTATAATAATAATCTCACATGAACCTTTACATAGATCATTATTCCTTTAAAATTTAAAGAAAAAATAATGATATCCCCTCAAATTTTTAAGGAAGAATTATCTATGTATAGTGTCATGTGAAATGATTCTTAGAGACGATAACATCATTACTTTGGTCATCCTATTGCAATACTACTTGCGAGGTGATCAACCATGCAAGTAAAATTATAGAGTTTACATTGGACATGACTGACACAAACTTTTTATTGCACATGAATTGAAAATTGACGACCCTTTGAGATTTGAACATGTTAAGAATAGAACAAAGTCTGTTGTGAATATTAATAATTTTAATAATTTATAATTTTTTTACCATTTTAATAATATTAATATTGTTTTTTCGTAAATATTGATAATATAATTTTTTTTATTACTAATAATTAGTAAAAAAATCTTCTTGGATAATGAAGGGAAAATTTTTAATCATCTCCACAATAATGATTACCAAATTTCCATTCATTATTCAAGCAGTTTTCATTTTGCTAAGTATTGCTAAGTATTGCTAAATTAGTAATAAATAGTAATAATTACTAATAATTTGTAATAAATTGTAATAATTAGTAATAAATTGTAATAATTAGTAATAAATTGTAATAATTAGTAAAAATTAGTAATAATTTGTAATAATTTGTAATAATTAGAAATAATTAGGTATAATTAGGAATAATTACCAATAATTAGCAATAATAAGTGTGAGAAAGATGCAATTAAATGAGCTGTCAGGCAAAAGAGTAGTCGTCAATCCACTGGAAATTCTGTCGCCCTTAATTAATGATAATTATTAAGTAGTTGTAATTATTTATCTTCTTTTTCAGATAGTGTTTTTATAATTTCAAACTATTCAAAAACAGTGATGATTTTATATTTTATGTAGAAAAATATGGAACAAGGAAGTCGACATCAGTCATTATTAGATGACCGAGCTTGGATAAATCAATGCAGAAATCCAAATGGTTTTGGTTTAAATCCTGTATATATTGAGGGTGTTGAATATTTCATAGCATTTGCATCATCAAAACCAGAATATGTTTCAGAAGGCACAATTAAGTGTCCTTGTAAAAAATGTGCTCTGAGAACATTTGACACATTTGACAAGGTTGGGGGACATCTCTTGCGGTTTGGTTTTCAACCAGATTATATTTTTTGGTATCAACACGGTGAACGTAGTTCCAGATAAGATCCTAATAACTTGATTCTGGATCCATCACGATTTCAAAATTTAGTACATGATGTTGTAGGTCTATCTGTGCAAAAAACTGAAACTCGCGATGATATTGATTTAACTCATGAGTTGGCACCATCTGAATTTTATGAGTTGTTAAGGTCTGCTGAGGATGCATTATATCCTAGTTGCAAGATAAGAAAATTAGAAGCGGTTATAAAATTTATGGCTATTAAATCAGATAATGAAATGTCAAACAACTATTTTGATCAGATATTTTCTTTGGTTAAAAAACTATTACCTGAAGGAAATGTGTTGCCTACAAATTACTATGAGAGAAAGAGGCTGATTCGTAATTTGGGCCTTAGTTATTGGAAGATTCATACATGTCCAAATGATTGAATCTTATATTCTGGAGAAAATGATTCATTGGATATTTGTCCAACATGTGGATAATCGAGGTATAAAGAAGCTCAACCAGGAAATTCTAGATCGATTCCAGTAAAACAGTTGAGATATTTACCCCTTATACCTAGGTTTCAACATTTATTTATGTATCAGAACACAATGTCAATTATATCATGGCAGAAAACCAATATTTCAACTAATAAAAGCTTGAATCATCCATCTGATGGTGATTCATGGAAACATTTTGACCGTATGCATCCGTCTTTTTCTATAGAAGCCCGAAACGTGCGATTGGGTCTTTCTACTGACAGTTTTTGTCCATTTGGTTCTTACGGTAGTCAGTATTCATATTGGACCGTCTTTATAACTTTGTAAAATTTTCCTCCATGTATGTTGATGAAGGATCCTTATATCGTTTTGACTCTATTAATCCCAGTACATCTGAAAAAGAATATTGATTTTTATTTGAAACCATTGATTTATGAGTTAAATTCATTGTGGAGTGATGGTGTTAATACATATGATGTTGCTATGAAACAAAATTTCATATTAAAAGCTTCATTGATGTGGATGATTTGTGACTTTCCAGCATATGGCATGTTATCTGGTTGGATTACACATGGTCTGAAATCATGTCTGTACTGTATGAAAGAAAACAAAGCCTTTATGTTGTTCAATGGAAAAAAACCTTGCTATTTTGATTGTAACCGTAGATTTCTTCCAACCGATCATCCTTTTCAGAGGAACAAATCTAATTTCAAAAAAGGTACAATTGAAATGGATGATCCTCCAAAGATGATCTCAGGTATAGAGTTAAAATCAGTTGTATTTTCATTACCCCCCATCACATTTGGACCAACAGTAAACCAACATAAAATTCATGGCTTTGGGAAAGAACATAATTGGATAAAACAGAGAATTTTTTGGAATCTTCCATATTGGTCTGATTTTCTGGTCCGCCACATGTTGGATGTTATGCATATTTAGATGAACTATTTTGATAATTTATTTCATATAGTTTTGGATACACTAGGTAAGACCAAAGATACTGTAAAGGCATGATTAGATATTGCCCAAATATGCAGGCGACCAGAACTTGAATTATTTGAAAATGTCAGATCATAGAGGTTAATGAATCCAAAAGCAGCTTATACACTGTCCAAAGAGAATCACTTATTATTTTTTCAGTGGATTGCAAATTTGAGACTTCCAGATGGCTATGATTCCAATTTGGGAAGATGTGTTAAGAATGGTTATATTACTGGATTAAAATGTCATGATTGTCATGTTATAATGGAAAGAATTATACCGAACAGATTCAGAGGTTTTTTGAATTCTATTATTTGAGATTCGATAACAGAACTATCATATTTTTTTGAGACATTTGTGCAGCAACAACAGACTACGATGCGCTAAGCAAACTGATAGAATATGTTGCTGTAATTATATATAAACTAGAAAAAATATTTCTGCTGACTTTCTTTGACTCAATAGAACATATGATATTACATTTTCCACAAGAAGCTAAATGTGTAGGTCTAGTAAAGTTTCGATGGATGTACCCATTCGAGAGATGCATGCATAAATTGAAGAAAAAAATATGTAACAAAGCATCAGTTGAAGGCTCAATTGCTGAAGCTTATTTTCAAGAAGAAATTTCTTTTTTTCTTATCTCATTATTTTGAATCTCAATATCTCTCAAAATAGAATCACATGGGGAGAAATGAGGGGAATGTTAATGATGAAATGGACAATAAATTAACAGTTTTTAATCAGCCAAATTGTGGTTTTAGTGGAGTTTATGAATGATGGCTTTTAGATGATGAACATCATAGAGTTCATACATACATTCTGCTCAACTGTGAAGAAATGAAATCATTTGTCCAGTAAGTTCTTTTATCACTTATTCTATAATTTATGTTACAGTATTTAAACTTATTTTATTTTTAGGTTATATGATAATCATATCAAAAACAACTTCCACAAATTACAGCAACTGCTCTTGAAGAACGCAGACAAATTTTTTTTCTCAATGGTTTCAAAAACTGGTAACATAAATTATTGATGGTTTAATATCAATTCCATTTATTATTTATTATATTGATAATTGTTTTACAAATTTTCAGGTGTCTCAATATTCTGATAAAATTGATAAGCGACTGTGTATATTGAGTAACCCACCATCCAAAATGGTTAAATCTTATAATTCATATGCGGTGAATGGTTTTAGATTTCATACACATGCATACGGGGAATAAAAAACAATGAAAAGTGGAGTTTTCATGAGAGGATCACATCACAGAGAAACTGAAGTTGAATTTTATGGAATTCTAGATGAAATTATTGAGCTGTGTTATCTAGGACAGAATTACATAACAAGGTTTAAATGTCGGTGGTTAGATACTAAGAGAGGTTTTCATGTTCATCCGACTCATGGAATCGTCGATATTAAATATAAAATTCTTTTTTCAGTAAAATAACCATTTTTACTGGCTCAACAAGCACATCAAATTTATTATGCAAATTACTGTGCTACTTCAAGAGACTTGAGCGATTAATGGAGCATAATAAAAATAAAATCTCGGGAAAATAAGTTTACTCAAACTGAATGTGGTTCTGCTGAAGTGGAAGGAATTGAAATTTTTCAAGAGACGGATCATAATCCATCTGATTCACAAAGTGACATGAATATCGACGATGACACCCCACAATTAAGGATCGATGGTGATGAAGATGTTAATGATGTTACAAATTAATTTGAAATGATAAGAGATGTTGAAACTGAAACTCATATGGATATTGATGATGCTGAGGAGGAAGATAAACACATTGACATTGACAGCTATGGAGAAGAGGCTGAAGATGAACATTGACACAGTTAAATGCTTGTTATAATCATAACTAATATATATATATATATATAATAGTTATTTTAAACTATCTGCTAACAAAAATCATTTTGTGTTTCAGATGGACTCTAATCTATTACGTGAGTTAGAGGAGGTTGAGATACCTTTTGATGATGAGGATATGGGATCAGCTAAACCTCAGCCTACTGGTGGTTCAGGAGGTACGCAGAGGGGGCGCGGTATTGCGCGACTGATGATTTCTAAACCTATCCCCGGGCGACGTCCACATATTGGTTTCGATCCACACACACGGATGTATGGTAACCTGTATATTTTAGTTATATTTCATTAATTTATTTATATATATACACTAATTGTTTGATTATTTATTCCTTTTTCATAGTTTTCATCATGTAGCTATTGGACAGGGGAACACTATATTGCGCAATTATTTTTCTCAGCCATGGATCATAGGGGAACAGATTCCCGTTGATGTGCGACGCGACATGTTCCAGCATTGGATGGTACGTAAATAAATAATATTTATTTTGAAATTTATTTTAATAAAAACTTGATATTATAAATTATTTGTAGGGTCTATGACATCCTATCGATGATAGCATGTGCAATGCTATCCACGCGGTATGATAGGTTTCTATGTGTGACCATTTCTGCCAGTTTTTGCACAATTTGAGAAGGACATCCATTAAGAAAGTAGGGGTGATAGAATTTGATGAGCCATGTAGAGCCCACCAACCAGAGTACATTTCATCTGACGTTTGGGATGGATTATGTTTACACTAGATGAGTGGTGGATTTCAGAGGAGATCTTCAGTGGGACGACATAACCGGGGGAGACAGAAGGTGACATATCGAGCTGGTATCCGTACATTCAGTTCGCATAAAGATCATCTAGTAAGTATATTTTTTAAAAATTTTATATAACTTTAAATATAAATAGTTTATTTTATATTTCTATAGGCAGTCGAGCATCCCGATATTATGGAGTTCGATGTTTATCGGAGGATTTACAGTGATCCAGCTACTGGAGAGATTAGAGGTGATCGCCAGTGTCATATTGTGGTTAGTATTATTTTTCAGTTTAAAAATTAACTGCATATAATATTTTGACAATTTTAATTTTAAATTGGAATTGAAGGAGTCATATGAGGCTGCGACCTCTCAGACACAGGCTAAGGATCAGGACGAGACGGCTAAGCATACCAGTGCTCACCATTTTGATGAGGCGACATGGATGCAGGAAACTCAGTATGGATTTGAGAAGGACATAGTAGTTGGCATCGTCTCTCATTTGACTCATGGTACTTTTTATGGTATTGCTGCGTTGTTGGCGTCCAGCTCGAGAGGAGCTCATGGAGAGGCGTCATCTTCTGGCTCACAATATCAGGAGCAGTTATGAGCTCAGGCTAAGCATATAGAGATTTTACAGAAGCAGCAAGAAAAGATGTGTCGGCGGCAGCAGTAGCAGGAGAAAAATTATGAGGAGTAGATGCGTCGATGGCAGTAGTAGCATCACGAGCAGATGGAGTACATGCGCCGTCTGAATCGTAGTTTAGGGATGGAGTTTCATCAACCAACTCCTTCAGCTCCTCCACCTCCTCCAAAAGACGACCCCCAGTGAATTTTTTATGTCACAAACATTTGAATTTAACATTTTAATATGAATTATTTACATTTTCTGTCTTTTATATCGGTGAAAATATTACATAATTTAATTTTTAATATTTTTTTATTTTTTTATATTTTTTTGTGAATATTGAGAATTTTAATATATTTTATTTTTTTATTGTTTTAATAATAGTAATAGAATTTTTCCATTAATCGTAATTTTATTAAATATTATTTTTTACAAAATTAATTTATTATTTGTGATGGGACCGTTTGCAATGGGACCCCGTCGCAAATATTCTCACTAAATATTTTTTAAAACATATTTGTGACGATACTACTTGACCGTCGCAAATAATTTTTTGCAACGTGCCCATCGTAGAAAGTGTTATATATATATTTTTTGCGGTGGGACAAGAGCCCGTCGGAAATAGTTTTTGCGACGGGACCGTCGCAAAAGCGTTTATGTATATATAATACATATAATCAGAAGCTTATTTGCGACGATGATGTTTCTCGTCACAAATAACATTTTTTGCGACGAGCCCGTCGCAAATACTTGTATTTGTGATGACGTTTTCTGCAACGAGCTATTTGTGATGGGGCCCCGTCGCTAAATCCTATTTGTGATGTTATACCGTCGCAAATAGGCCATCATAATTATTAAGAATTACAGTAGTGCACGTCGTGGTGTAGTTTTTTATTCAAACACTTCATTCTTTGGATGAGTATAATAATGAGTATAACTGATATAAATAATAAATAAAACTTGTTAATGATTATTTATATATAATATACCATTCAATTACATATTATTTCACCATTAATATAATGATATTGTCGCTCGTGCGTACGTACAGATTACTGTCTCCACAATGTGATGAGATTCATTCCCACATTCACCATTAAACGATGATTATAGAATATATATTATTAATAAGTATGTAAAATATGACATAATAATGCCACTATATATATATATATATATTTGTGTGTGTGTGTGTATTCTTACATATATCTTATTCACTTACTTCAGTTCAATACGATATGAAAACCGAAACAACATTTATGCGTACGTACGACCTACCATCTTCATTAACGGTGCCTTCCATTTCATATATCTATCTATTATAAATATTTATATTCTAAATATATATGATATATAAATCAATGTTTATATTCTATAAGT
The DNA here is from genome assembly GCA_963277665.1 of Viscum album. Classification (NCBI taxonomy): domain Eukaryota; kingdom Viridiplantae; phylum Streptophyta; class Magnoliopsida; order Santalales; family Viscaceae; genus Viscum; species Viscum album. The sequence continues at coordinate 660,352,921 of OY728138.1, forward strand.
ATTTAAATCATTATCTAAATGATATGATCAAGAATAACAAGTTAAAACACGTATGATAAAGAAAGCGATTATTACCCAAAATGTTAATTTAACATAGAAATCATTTTTAAATGGGTAGTATAAAGTCATAAATTAATAATGTATGATATAATAAATATGAATATGGTTATTTTATAATTTAATAACAATTATTTAACGATTATACAAGAGGTTAACATACCCTCGACCAAGGAAAAGTACATGGTAAGGGTTAATTTCACAATCTCTTTATTATCTAAGATTTTTTTTACATAAGGATCTACTGGGACATATTTATTATCCATTTCCATGTTTCATAAAATAATTTTCAAAGGGATTATTTTTAAGGGTATTTTTTTACTAAAACTTCATTTTAAATGTTTTAAAGATTTATTCTTCTAAACCTTTCTCATTAATGTTCATGTTTTGAAAATGGTTTTAAGGATTAATTTATATGGTCATGAATATTTTAAAATGTTAATTCCATTCAAAAGTTTCAAAGTGGTATGGGACACTTTGTTTCAAAACTATCTTTTAAATGACTTCCTTTATAAATTATGTGACTTTAAAATTATTTCATGAAAAAGGGATATTTCTCTCAAAGATTTTTACTCATACTTTTCAACTATGTCAACATCCTTTAAAGGATATTATTCTTGATTGAGGTTGATTTATTATGATAAAAATATTACATATTGTATTGATAGTTTTGTGATATGTTTTAATATGGATGTGTTATTCTCATACCATTTATGGTTTATGGAAAAACTATTTACATTTCATATGCTAGTTTTAATACGAATGTTTATGTTATGTTTAAACCTTTTCATATGAGAAATGTATTGGACTTAGTAAGTGATGGGTGGAGCCCTCTATAGCATCTCGATGCATCGGTAGGTCTCATGAGACAAACTAGTGTCTTAGAACAAGGCCTTGACAAAATTTTATTTATAGTCTTGGAACAAGTCCTTGACTATGTGGTTATGAAGTCTGGTATTATGCATTCCATCATTAAAAAATTGGCTATTGATATTGTATGTGATTATTTGACTAGTAGAATATCCATGTGAATAAGTAAATGAAATTATATGATTTATCTTTGTCATATTATGCTGAAGTTTAAGTTTAAAAGGATTTTTTCAGTCTTATACATTGCCTTAAATGTTTATGCTTATTTATGAAAGTTTTTACTATATTGTTATCCTTACAAATCATTTGAGCTCACCCCTTTCTATGTTTTATTTTTACCAAGACGTGAAGAAGTATTTTATGGTTGACTAGAAGGGATTGGATAAGGATATAATTGTTTTCAATGGGTACAAAATGTTGTTGATGTTTTTATTTCATGATGTAATATAAAAATTATGAATGTATCTAGTACTTCCAAGGCTACTAAACTTACCGGTCTTTCAAGACAAGATTTCATGTATCATGACAATGTATTAAAATAATGCACCGAATCTAGGTAACTAGGGTCAGGGTATTAAAATTGGCATCAGAGGATGTTTAGAAACAACCTTGGAAATATATTTAGATAAACTCTCATTAGAGAACATTACCCTAAGATAGACTTTGAGGATTAGTATAGAAGAACATCCTAGAATTTTGGTAATGTAGATATTTTTGTATTTTCTAAACAATACATCCCTGTCTAGATATGAGCAGGTAAAGGCGGCTCTGTCACAGATGTACCTAGGAGTGAAAACTCCAAAAAAGAGTTCCAGTCTTGACCCAGGTTATCTTGGTACATGACAACATGACTTGCTACACTCTTGGTTATGACACTCCTGGGGGATATGCTTAAGATAATTCACATTTTCATTACAAGACATTATGATGTATTTAGAAGTAAATTCTTCCTTAAAGAATTTTTTTTATGATTATAGATTATATGCATAATCTTTTCAATAAATTTTTTGTATTTTACAAGTTTGGAATTATGCATTGTGATTCATAAACTAACCTTGTGTATGCAATTGTCTATAAATGATTCCTCGTATAAGAAAGGAGAATTCCAACAATATGCATGATCCAAAGATTAAGATGGATCATATCTTTCATGGTATTAATCCAACATTTAGAAGTGAAATAGTCTCCCACGTATTCTCATTATATGAAGAAATAGTATCATGTATTAATAAGATAAGTAAATAATTCTCTGAGTCCTATGGCTTTTAAGGGGAGAAAGATATTAAAAGGATGGTAGAGAGAAATATGGATAATGGGAAGAGGGGAAAGAAGGATTTTCCCATATGTGATAACTGTGGAAAGAATCACCTTTGTAAATTATTGAAGGGAATGAGAGTTTGTTATAAGTGTGGAGAAAATGGACACCAATTATGTGATTGCAAGGGTAAGAAAAAGGTTTCGAATATACAATGATTCATCTTCAAGGAGTTGGGACACTATGCGAATCAATGTTGAAATCATCAGATTATACCCAAAATGATGCTATTAGATAATAATCAAGTTATGATACTACCGAGGATGAAGATGAGAGACTCATGTTCTTATGTTGTTATTAATGAATTATTTCATTTGAGTGTTGTATCTACGATGTAATGGTTATATGAATTATGGAAATAAATAAAGATTGTACTATAGTACTATTTCATTAAGGATTTGAGATTGTATAGTACCAAGTAATGTGACACAGTTTCAGGTTAAACGTTTTTGGAAAATCCATGGTTGAAGGAAAGGTAAACCATAATATGGTCCTCACACTGAGGTAGTGATTTTGGAATAAGATATGATTGATCTGGATAAATTATATTCGATATTACAAACTACTTCGAAACTAATTAATTGTTCGTTTATTCTACTTTTGTTGGAGAATGAAAAATTTTTTGATATAAGGAATAAATCTAGTATTCTATAAGGAATAAGGGAGCATGAATGTAATAAATATGGATTTATGGTAATGCAGGGTGTTACCTTGTTTTAAAAGAATACATGATGAAGTTATTCACATATTATTACGTGGAAAAAAGGATCTTCATTCTGTTTACCTTCCTTATAAATTTTGGACTCTGAGTTTGGACAGAAGTATTTTGGATAAGTCTAAAGGTTGTAATGGATTAAGTTAAACATTGGATACTATTGTTTAAGGTTAAAAAAACTTCATAATATTATTTTTGTATTGTTATAAAAAATACAACCCAAACGTCAGGCGACAACCCGTCACTTCCGGCAAGGGCGTGGGACTTGAACTCGCAATTAAAGGGAGACAAGGGTGCATCACCTACCACTTGCTACTTGATGTCCTGGTTTGTATATTGTAGTTTTTTTAAATAGTCTAACAAATGAATTATAAATGAATTATTTTTATAACCCTATAAAATTAGGATAAATAGAATATTTTTGAATTCTATTATCTTTTGGAGTGAAAGATGAGTTTGTGGTAGAAATTAGTTAAAGGATGAAACGCTACTTGTGATGTATATTTTATCCTCTTATTATATGAATAAATTTATTCTTAAAATTTATGTAAGAGATCTTAAAACCAGAATTTTTTTATCCTAATACCTTATGTTTTGTTGAACCGATGATATTTTAAATCATCATAGATTTATGGCTTTAAGGCACTTAATTTTACATTTGTTTGTGATTGATGACCTCAATCACTCCCCATAAATATTTACGCTTTTCTCCAATTATTTTTCTCTAATTTCCACCAATGTTCTCCTAATAGAGATCATAATTTGGTGGTGACTTTTTCATTTCCCTTTCCCTCTTATTAAGACTAAATTTTATTAACCCAATTTCTGATGTGGGTTTTCCACAAAGGTATTTTTCTAATTTTAACCTTTTATTTTTGAAGAAAAATTTGAAATTGTGAGGACGCAATTTATTGAAGGATGGGATAATGTAACACCCCATGATTTAATAGTACTTTATCTCATTAAAGTAATTCAATAGCTTGCGCAACACGCAACACCGAGTTCGAGTGCACCCAACATACCAAACTTTCCATTCATAAATCTATTATAAATACTACTAACTACATTTTAAATATTATATACTCTATCTAATTTTATCATCCATATTATGTGTTTCTTAGACATAATATAAGAACAAAATAATTTTTTCACATAAAAGAAGTATTTTTCAAAAAAATGCAATTTTACTGCCTTTTAATGGAGAACCATTTTTAAACCAATATTTGACACTTTTATATATTAAATTTAATGAAATTAAATTATTTTTTAGAATTGGGACATAAAAATTTATTTTGGATAAATTTTTGGTACTTTTTGGATAACGTTCATATTTTGACAAATAGTGAAAAATAATATGTTTTAATTGAAAATAAATTTTTTAATCAAAATAATTTATACTGATAAATTATTAATTTGATGGGTTTTATGTATAATTAGATTATATTTTTATCATTTAATACAATTTCAATCTTTATAAGTAATTTCACATTAAAATTTGACATAAACACATGTCAATCTTTTAATAGTTTTTACTTTTTTAAAACCTTCTTTTTGTTTTTGACAACAAGAATTAATTTTAAATTAATAAATGCAACTTATATGTTTTTAATTTTTTAAAATATAATTCATTTTTTAATTATTAATATCAAAATTATTTCAGGGTGAATTTTTGGTATTTTTTTGAAAACTTTCAATTTTTGATGAATAGTGAAAAACATTGCGTTATTATTTAAAACCGACTTTTTTAAATAATTATTTATTTTATTTAAATTTATTTAAAGTTTAAATAGATATATAATACGTATATATGTTCAATGTAATTCATTGGAGTAATTTTATAATAAAATTAGATGTATAAAAGTTTATTGAACTTTTTACCGTCATTTACCCACCTCCTAGGAGCATTTGCAAATTTGCATAAAACATAATTTTACCGATTCTATGAATTGAATTTCAAAATTTTAAGATACACAGTTAATATCATTAAGTAAAATGTGTTTCAATAAGGTAAAAATAATTTTTGTAGAATAGAAACTTTTGACTTTTATTTACCACGGTTAAAAGTAAATAGGGTAATTAAGGGTAGAAATGATATCATAATTATCCTAACACATGTCATAATTCTATTTTATAAGTATAATTAGAAGAAAAAAAACCTTATGAATAAAATATGATCCTATTTGGTCAACTTGGATTAGATTAGGACATTTATTATTATTTTATTTAAATAAGAGTTAAAAGAGTTAAATTCAAAGTTTAATAACTAAACCATTTTTAATATAGAGTTAAACACAATATAAATTAGACTATAAATATTCATTATAAAGATAAAATTTTTCCTACATAATGGTATTTTAATTATAATTTTTATACATTAAATAATTTAATTTATTTATGACACAATGATGATGTAGTAATTACCTTATTAATGAAATATTAAAATAATTAATATTATAAATATCCAAATAAATGTAAATTGAGACTTATAATGAATTAAAATAATTTTCTAGGTCCATATGACATGTTAGGGTTGGTTAAATAAATTTTATTTTAAGTGATAATGTTTTTATGGCTTTTAAAAAAATCAAATACTTAATAGTGTCAAAATTGACATAATTGAGTTTTTAAAACAAATACAATATTATTAATTGATATAATATTCCTAAAAATATAAGTCTCAGAAAAAGGACTTATATAATAATATATATTTTAATAATTAACCACATGGGGTTCTCTTGGCTTATTATAGTATGTTTATTAACCATATAATGTAAAAATATAAAGAGACATGGTAAAAGTCACACTATTTAACTAAGAGATAAATCTAAAAGATAAGGTTAATATGAGGACCTAAACCTATATAAAACCTATTGGTTGAGAGTTTTTAGACCCATACCCACCTTATAATAAAAAAAAATCATTTTAGAGCCATTATAAGCCGAAAATTATTTTATTATAAAATAATATTTCAAGCTTTTCATAAGTGACCCTCACCTCTCTAATAAAAGGGAACTTACCCTTCTCTAATTTTCACACCTCAAAAGCCATTTGGCTTGGACAAACCCTACTAAAATATAATCCCAACTTCCCTAAATTCATCCTAGAGGCATTACTTTGATCATAAATCCAACCTAAAGATCCATTTTGATCAACTGAAAAGGAAACACCTGAAGAAGAGGTAATAATTTCACCACCATCTTCCAAGTTATTTTCTTCTTCCACTTCATCATTATTTGTTGTTTCCATACCAAAATAATAAATCCAACAACTCCTACATACTGTGATGTTATTATAAATTTGGAAAAACCATATTTGTTATTCTATCCATTCTATAAATGACTAAGTCACCATACGTGCGTACATACGACATACCGTCTCCACGTCATGTTGTAGTTTGTTATTCAACCACTTAATTATTTGGATGGGTATAATAATGAGTATTACTGATGTAAATAATAAATATAACATGTTAATGATTATTTATATATTATATAACATCAAATTACATATTATTTCACCATAAATATAATGATATTGTCGCTCGTGTGTACGTACGGATTAACATCTCCACGACACGATTCATTCCCGCATTCACCATTCCACGATGATTATAAAAATATATATTGTTAATAAGTATGTAATATATGAAATAATAACTATAATGGATATATATATATATTTAAGTATGTACTTACATATATCTTATTCACTTAAGTTTAATACGATATGAAAACGGAAAGAACGTTTATGCGTATGTATAGCCTACCGTCTCCATAAACGATGTCTTCCATTTCGTATATCTATCTATTATAAATATTTATATTCTAAATATATATGATATATAAATAAATTTTTATATTCTATAAGTATTTAAATCATGATCTAAATGATACAATCAAGAATTACAAGTTAAAACACGTACGATAAAGAAAGTGACTATTACCCAAAATGTGAATTTAACATGGAAATAATTATTAAATGGGTAGTATAAATTCATAAATGAATCATGTATGATATAAAAATATGAATATGGTTATTTTATAATATAATAACAATTATTTAACTATTATACAGATGGTTAAAATACCCTCGACCAAGAAAAGTACAAGGTAAGGGTTAATTTCACAATGTCTTTATTATCCGAGGTTGTTTTTATGTAAGGATCTACTGGGACATATTTATTACCCACGTCCATGTTTCATAAAAGAGTTTTCAAAGGGATTATTTTTAAGGGAATTTTTTTACTAAAAAATCATTTTAAATTTTTTAAAGATTTATTCTTCTGATCCTTTCTAATTAATGTCCATGTTTTCAAAATGGTTTTAAGGATTTATTTATATGAACATGAATGTTTTAAAATGTTAATTGCTTTAAAAAGATTCAAAGTGGTATGGGAAAATTTGATTCAAAACTATATTTTAAATGATTTCCTTTATAAATTATGTTACTTTTAAATGATTTCATGAAAAAGGGATATTTTTATTGATCATTTTCAACTATGTCAACATCCTTTACAGCATATTATTCTTGATCGAGGCTGATTTATTATGATACAAATATTTCATATTGTATTGAAGTATTTTTGATATTTTTGATGGTGGATGTGTTATTTTTATACCATTCCTATTTTATGGATAATTGACATTTTGTATGCTAGTTTTAATATGAATGTTTATGTTATGTTAAAACCTTTTCACATAAGGAATGCATTGTACTTAGTAAGTGACGGGTGGAGCCCGCTACAGCTCATCGATGCATCTGTAGGTCTCATGAGACAAACTAGTGTCTTGAAACAAGGAATTAAAAAAATCTTATTTATAGTCTTGGCACACGACCTTGACTATGTGGTTATGAAGTCTAGCATTATGCATTCCATCATTAAGAAATTGGATATGGATATTGCATGTGATTATTCAACTAGTAGAATATCCATGTGAATAAGTAAATGTCATTATTTGATTTATCTTTTCCATATTATGCTGAAGTTTAAGTTTAAAAGGCTTTTGTTTTAGTCTTATACATTGACTTAAATGTTTATGATTATTTATAAAAGTTTCTGCTATATTGTTATCCTTATTGAGCATCTAAGCTCACCCCTTTCTATGTTTTATTTTTTCCAGGATGTGAAGAAGTATTTTATGGTTGAACTGCAGGGATAGGATAAGTATATAAGTGTGTTTAAAGGGGACAAAATGTTTTTATGTTTTTATTTCATGATGTATTGTAAAATTTATGAATGTATCTAGTACTTCCAAGGATACTAAATTGATCAGTCTTTCGGGACATGATTCCTTATATCATACCAATGTATTAAAATAATTCACCAACTCTAGATAACTAGGGTCAGGGCATTACATAATGTCCATGTACCATGTGGATGATTGTGATTTTATATTAAGAAATTTTTTCTATTAAATAATCACGAAACTAAAGACATTAGACTAAAATTTCAGTTCCACGCATGTTTGAAAAAATATATTTTGGAGCCCATATTTATTTTTAATAAGATCTTCCAAAAAAAATATTTTAAGAGATATGGATACTTTTGGTACTTCCATAATAATCATTTTTAAAATCAAGATGCCCAGTTTTATAACCATCATTATAAATTTATCTTTTGGCAATCCTCTTAAAATTATATTATTCATAGAGGGGTTATCCTGATTTGAAAATCTAACCCCAAAATTAATTTTCACATGAAATTTATAACCTTAAATTTTATTTAAATTTTATTCATATTGGGTGATATTAGAAAGATAATTGTTAATATCCTTAATTTTAGTTAATAATTTTTCAACATTGGTTTAATCCTTTAATTTCGAGGATAGCTCCTCCTTCTCATTTAAGATTTGATCCATTTTAAAAGCTACTTTATTATACTTCACATTAAGTTATTTTAATTTTTTGGTGAGCTAATAAAATCCTTCCACTAATTGATTTCTATAATATTAAAGATACTCATGACTTAGAGAATTTAAACTTAAAGAACAAGAGGAAGAAGAAAAATTTACCTCATTACTTACCATTGTTTCAACAATCATAAATTATGAATCATGATCACTTTATTTATTTGAGGATAATAAATAATCAATTTCACTCCATATAGAAACTTTGAAATATTTTTTCTTCTTTTTTCTCAATCATCCTATTTTTAAATTTGTGGTAGTATAGTTTGAAGTGTTACTTATTTTTTTATTTGAATCAAGTTACCTCCACTTCTTCCCATTTAATTTCCTTATTATGAAAAGATTTATTCCTTATCATTAATTTTTTTATCTTATTAGTTATGTTTTTAATATTTTAATAACAATTTGAAGAACCCTCCTTGATGTACATAAATAAATAGTCATCTTTTCCTAAACATCCTTGTCTTCCTTTTTAGTTTGTTGTTCCATGGTAATATCATAGTTTATGATGTAATGACCCAGGTATTTATAGAATAATAAATTTTCATATATATTAATATTTACGAATAATATATTAATTTTATGTTAAAGAGGATACTTTTTTCGATAGCGTACTCAATACACAACAATGGGTTTCTTTGAAAACTTATGTTGCACACAACTTTGAGTTATACTGAAAAATAATATAATATTATTATTATTTTAAATGTTAGTTAATGCATAGCCATTTTATTGCTGGGAATAAACATAACTAAATATATTACTATTACACATGTTTTTTTAAATGTCTTCACATTTATCCAATAAATTTTAGAGGCTTAAAATAATAATGAATCCGATTTTAAGCATGAAATACTCTAATATTCATTAAAAGGTCAATTTACTGCCATTTGATTGAGAACCATTATTAAATATAGTTTTCTTTCACTTTTATATGTTCCATTTTACTAAATAAACTTCTTCTTTATAAGTGGAACATCAAAAAAAATTGGGTAATTTTTTGGTATTTTTCTGATAATGTTTATTTTTAATGAATAGTAAAAAATACTACATTTGAAGTCAAAACTATCTTTTCATATAATATATTTATATAGGTATATTATCTTTTTAGTTAATTTTAAAGTTTAATTATATTATTTTATTACCATTTGATCCAATTTTGGTCACAGGAAGTAATTTCAATTTTTAACTTGACATAAACACATGTCAATCTTTTAATAGTTGTTATATTTTAAAAACACGTGTTTTGGTTTTGACAATGAGAATTAATTTTAAATTAATTTTCTTCAACTTCTATGTTTTGAATTTAAAAAAATTTATTATATATTTAGAATCATGATTTCAAAATTTTTTAAATAGCTAATTTTTTTTATTCATTTTGAATAGTAACTTCAGTAAATATTTTATTTACCATCGTTAAAGGGTAAATCAGGTAAATAAGAATAAAAAATTAGTTATATAATAATATTAAATTACCCTAACACATGTCCTAAACCTATTTTATGATACATTTGTGACCATGTAAATCCTTGGGTCGATTTTGGGACCCCATAAAGACACTTGTAAGTGAAAATGACCTTTTATAAAAATTAATTTAAAGTTAAGGAAAATGTAACATAATCATATATCTTTTAGTAAAACAATTTTTATTTGGGGTTATATAAGTGGTATTTTAAGATATAAATAGTAATTATAAATATAAAATAATTTCCTACATTATGGTATTTTATTTATACTTTATAGACATCAAATAAATAAATTTAATTATGAAACAATGATGAGGCAGTGATTACTTCATTAATAAAGGATTCAAATAAATGATATTATAAATGTTAAAATATATATAATTTTATTATTTTGATCTTATAAAATAATTATATGGATTATAGACACATGTTATATTTGTATTAGTAAAGTTTGTTCGAATCAATAAAGTTTCTATGGATTTTTAAAAAGTCATGATATGAATAGTTTCAAAATTGATATAATTCATATTTGAAAATATAAAATATTTTATTAAATATTATAAAATTTAAAAAAATATAATATTAAGGAAAATAGTCGTCATAAGTTTAAAATTTTATTATTTAATATTTAATTGGATATTTTTCATGTTTTGGTAACTATTTTGATTCTCAAAGTGTTAAATACTTGTTAAAATGGTAAGATTAAAAAAAGGGTTAAATAAAAAAGATAAGGATTAAAAAATATTAAAAACCTAAATAATTATTATTGGATGATTTTATTTAGAAAATTAGTAATAATCTATTTTAATTTAATGATTTTTTGACGTTTTGAAACCGAAAACCATTTTATAATAAAATAATGCTTTCAAACTTTCCAAAAGAGCCCCTCCTCCACCTTATAAACGTCTATCACCTCTAACCATTTACTCACACCTATCAAGCACCTTGGATCATCCAACCTATGCCGAAATAATATCCAAAAATCCCTCTATTACTCCTAGAATCCTTCCTCTAGGAATAAGGCAATTCAAGAGAGCCATTTGGCTCAAATCAAAAGAAGTTACTTGATTTGAGGTAACACCTTCTCTTAAGTTTCTTTCCATTAATTTTCCTTCTATAATAAATATGATCTTATTATTATTTTTTACATAAAAAAACTAGTATCATAAATATACTAGGTTGTTGTTATGAGAATTATTATAACTACACTTACACGCACCTCCATCTAAAGGATACAAATATAATGTTTCTGTGTACAGTGAACTGTATCCTCACGAAATGATGATTGTTCGATTTTCTCCTACCACCTCTCGTGGTGGAAAATATTATGAAACTATAATTATATATGATATATATGATATTTATTTTATCTCTATTCTATTGTAATTATAATTTATATCATAACTTAATACTTTTCATGTTGTATAAATACGATAATTTTAATTTGAGGAAGTGTGGGCTACCGCCCCCTCAAAGTGATACGACTCGTTCATGCCATACATGAAACATATAAAGGATGAAATTAATGAAAATATTTAACATATATAACATATTACATTATAATATATTTATAATATAACTATGTATCATTTAGTTTTATTTCCTTTAAATATGAAAAATAAAGGAAAGTAGCATTCATGTGTACGTACGACTTACCGTTTCCATTAGCGGTGCATTTCATTTATAATATCCAAATTCTATGGAGTATTCTAAATACATATATACTCAATATATATATGATATATACGATATCTAAATCATGAATATCATTCTAGAGATAATTTACTTTTGACCACATGGACAATTTATAATTATAACAAGTTCATTTTTTACTTAAGTTCCAAACATCAAAAAAATGTTCAATATGAACTCAACTAATTAACTAATTATTATAGTAAGATAATAAGTGATATAAAAGGAAAAATAAATATTAAAATGTTTCTAAAGAAAGAATAAATTAACTTATGTTTATTATTCATAAAATTAATGAACGAACGAGTCAATTCGGACACGTGGTAAGGGAACCTTTCACTGTCCTCTTTTAGTCAAAGACATGTTTTATGTTATGTATTTTAATTTCTACTTATTTTGTTGGAATATGTTATTATATATACTTATTTCTGCCCATTTTATTTCCAAGTGATGAGATACCCTTTTCTCTCCCATCAACGCATTTTCTAATTTTTAAAGTGACGTCGTTAGGCTTACGAATTTTAGTAAGGGATCTTCTTAACCCAATTTATATTCTTTGGGACGATCTTATACTTCTTGTTTATTCCGTGCTCTGATTATGTGATAAATGAATTTTTATATATTATCTTGTATTTATACTTGATTTATGTGTACTTATAGTGAATACACATAATTGATCTATTTTATTTAAAAAATGATCTTTTTAAGGGACTTATTCTCAATCTCCTTTCATTAAGGAATATTTAAATAATGTATACCTCATTATTTGATATGATGTATAATAAAACCCTTTAAATTTTACATTCATTTAAATGGATTCTTTTTTCTATGAAGTGTTTTACTAAACGATAAAAGGAAATTTTTTAATGTATACAACGACAATGAACTCTCTGGTGTTTTAATCGCTATTTGGATTCCTATATAAGACTTAATATTTTTAAAAGAAAAAAGAAGCCCCTTATTCCATTTTTGGGTGTTTTGGTATTGAAAATGGTTTCTGAAATGGATTGAGTATTTCAATATCTTGAAATTATATATTTTGATTTCAAAATAAATGTTATTACTAAAATGATGATATTTTCAATATATTAGGTGTTATGATTATGTAATGGTATTTGGAAATTTGACTGGTGGTTACCTGATAAACCAAATGATGGGTGGTTCCGTGATGAACTAAGGATGGGTGGTTACGTTATAACCTCCAATGCATTGGGTATGGAATTCATTTGTATGGATATTCTATTTAGTGACATGTGTGGAAGTCGACCGTATGGTTATTCCATTTATGTATGTTTATGTACCAAGTTATCTTTATATGCTATACGTTGTTTTCTATAGGATTTCTGACAATATTTTGGTAACAAAAGGGTTAAGAATTGAGCTTATATTCTGTGAAGAGTTTTTTCTACTTCTTTAAGGTGAAAAGTATTACTTTATGATTAAGTATCCATGGTTTACATGTTGTTTTGAGAACTAACAGTTTACCATATTTATGTATCCTTTAATAAGATTTTTATGCTCATCCTAAGTTTTGGAAATGTTTTTCACAGGACTTAATTGGGAATAGGGTTGAGGATGAGATCAAAGAAATGTCATGTTGTTTAAAACATGGTACTAAACATGTTTCTCTTATTTTAATTGTTTGTGTTTTATGAAAAAATAGATACTGAGTAAAAGTGTGTACATGTAATATTATAGTTGTTATTATTAAGTTATGACCTAATTATCTAAAGCTATAAACCTGAAAAGATCCTCAATGTGAATTATTAACTTAATTCAAGATTATGTAATGTTTAAGGCTAGGTCCTTACAGTTTGTATCATAGGTCGGTTTAGATAAAGTTAGAGGTTAGGGTGTTATTTTAGCATAAGTGACATAACCATAATGGTTAGAATAATAGAAAGATTCATAGTTATTTTTTGAGTTTAAGATAACATGAATAAGTATATCGTAATGTTTACCCTCCTCATAAGATATTATATGATGATTTTACTAATATACTCACACTGACCTTTTTGGTTTTAGTAAATTGATGGATGAAGTAGGTACCAAAGTAATAATAGATGTGAAGGAAACTATGGTGGTTTTTTGAATGAGAAACTAACTGAAATGGGAGATCCAATGAGAAATCTTGTGTTTATTCTTAACCAACTATCAGGAGTCATGATTAACCACTTGAACCTTAGTGATTTTTATAAGGCATCATATATGCTGGAAATGAATCCCAATGGAAGTTAAGGTAATAATCGTAAAGGTAAGTATACTAAAAAACCTATGTGTAGAGTATGTGTAAAGAAACACCTATGAAAATTCTTCAAAGGGACAGGAATATGTTTCAGATGTGTTAATGAAGTTCATAAAGCAATAACCTTCCTTGGAAAAATGAAGCATCCAGTTGACTCTAGGAAAGGGAAATAAGTTCTTTCTAAAGGTTCAATTGAATGTTTTAAATGTGGTGTGCATGGTCATTATACAAATAAATATCCTATGAAGAAGTTTCGGGAGTGGGATCAGCAGAATCATACCAATGTATGTTTACCAATACCTAATGCCATACCAATTGAGGATGAGGAAACTGAAAAATACATATGAAAGGTATGAATTATATCTTTTCTCATATTATGGAATTACTGAAATCTTGGGACATTATGAATGATTTTGTTTGTTGGAAAGAAGTATAAAATAATAATATAGAAAAAACATGGATAAAGGATCATGAAGAATTATCGATGATTAAGATGTCTACATTTTAGGAATTGAAGAGTTGTGTTGGATCTATGGATGATGATACGTTTAAATATATTAATTATAGTATTAATTTAGAAGACCTTTTCTAGTATGTGTAATCCTAAATTTTGATATTTGAAAATTTTATTCAAGGAAGAATAATCTTTTCTCTTATGTATATAGTTATAATGAGCTATTTGGGTTTATATGATCATTGAATTTGAGGAAACTATAGGTTATTAATTTTTAAGATGAAAATGAGAGGTATGAGATAAATTTTGTGGTTAAAATATGTTATGGTTATTTATGAAGAAATTATATTATTTTTGAGAATGTTATAATAATGATATGGTTTTATAAAAAGGATAACCCGCGGGATTTGTGACAACCTGCGGGATTTGTGACAACCCGTCGCATCTAGAAAGGCCATAGGAATCGAAACCAGAACCAAAGTATGATTGGGATTTATTGCCTACCACTGGAATACGTGAATTCCCTAGTTATTATAACTTATTCTTTTTAGTTAAATGATTTTATGGATCAAGAATAAGATGATTTTTTGAACTTATCTTTTATCAAATGGATATCCTTGGTATTAGAAAGTGATTTGGAGATTAAGTGATAAATGTTATTTTGGAAGACATTCTCTATTTTGGGAACACAATATGCTTAAGGAAAATAGAATACTATGGGATAAAATTTGTGGAGTAATGGTTGAAGTTTTATTTTGAAAGAATCTATGTTTTTATTATGAACATATGGTGATTTGGATTATTTATGGAAATGATTAACCTATCACAGAGAATATGTGATTAGGTTAATTACACATAAGTATGAGACTTTAAGAGTATTAGATGATATTTGGAGATAAATTTTAAGATTTAATATGGAATAATATGTGATTAAATCCTTTAGATTTTCAATTTTCAATCTTAGTTTGGATTAATTGGAATAATTTTAAGGACGATTGTTTATTGAATGGTCTTTTTTGAACTTTGGGTATTGTTTGTCAAATTTTATAGATTAAGAGTAATACTTATTTTTATAATGTATTATCTTTTTGGGGATTATCTGCTCTCATACTAACCATTTTGGTTTTGGTTAATGTCTAAATACAAGGGAAATATATATAGATCATCATACGTGGATTATGTAATTTTCTAGAAGTTCCTTCTAGCGCTTCAGGTGTGACCATGTCATCTTGAATACTCATTGTTTAGAGAAAAGATTAGTTTGTGGTAGAAATTTGATTAAAGGATGAAACACTACTTTTCAAGTAAGTATATTTCTTTATGATATTAGTCTAGATAGTAATAAAATTATTCAACTCTATGAAAAGGATATTAAAGAAAAAAATTATACACTTACTTTTATCATCATACTTTTACCCAACCACAAATTTAAGGTACTTTGGTGGTTAACCTTCTATGATAAAGTTCTCAATCACTCTCTATTAATATATGAGAGTTAGTTTTACTTCTATATCCATGTTTTCCTGTATGTAATCCCAGTATGTTTTATCTCTGGTTACTTTTTTACTTCTCTTTCATTCTTTTAAAGTGATAGTTTTATTGACTTTTTTTCCGATGGGGGACTTTCAATGAAGTTTTCAAGCCCAATTTTAAAATTATGAGGACGCAATTTGCAAAAGGGGGAAAGGATGTAACAACCAAGGTATTTATAGAATAATATGTTTTCATATCTACTAATATTTATGAATATGATATTAATTTTATGTTAAAGAGAAAACTTTTTTTGATATTATACTCAACATGAAACAACGAGTTTCTTTGAAATCTCATGTTTCACACAACTTCGAGTTATACCGAAAAATAATATTATAATAATATTATTTTAAATGGTAGTTAACGCATCGACATTATATTTCTGGTAATGAACAAAAAAAATATCATTATTACACATGTTTTTTAAATGTCATTACATTTATCCAATAAATTTTAGAGGCTTAAAATAAGAATTAATCATATTTTAAGCATGAAATGCTATAATACTCTTTAAAAGGTAGATTTGCCACCTTTTGATGGAAAACCCTTATCAAATATAGTTTTTTAACTATTATATGTTCCATTTGAAAAATTAACTTCTTCTTTAGAAGTAGGACATCAAAATTTACTTGGGGTAAATTTTTTGTATTTTTATGATAAAGTTCATTTTTAATGAATAGTGAAAAATACTACATTTTACGTCAAAACAGTCTTTTCATCTAATTTCTTTATATGGTAAGATTATCTCTTTAATTGGTTTTAAAGCGTAATTATATTATGTTTTTACCATTTAATCCAATGTTGTTCATTGGAAGTAATTTCAATTTTTAATTAGACATAAACAAATGTCAATCTTTTGATAGTTAGTATATCTTAAAAAGACTCTTTGGTTTTGACAACGATAATTAATTTTAAATTAATTTCTGCAACTTCTGTGTTTTGAATATGGAAAATTGTATTTCTTATTTATAATCAGGAGGTGAAAATTGTGTAAATATTTAACTTTTATTTTTTTACAATATGAATAGTAATTTAAGTAAATATTTTATTTACCTTGGTTAAAGAGTAAATCTGATAAATAAGGGTAAATAATAATATTATAATAATATTAAATTACCCTAACACATGTCCTAACCCTATTAGATGATACATTTACAACCATGGGCATCCTTGGGTCGATTTTGTGACCCCATGGATCCACATGTAAGTGAATATAACATTTTATAATAATTAATTTAATGTTAAGGAATATGTAACATAAACATATATCTTTTAGTAAAACAATTTTTATATGGGGTTATACAGGAGATATTTTCAACTATAAATATTCATTATAAATATAAAAATATTTAATACATTATTTTATTTTATTTATAATTTTTATACATCAAATAAATAAATTTAATTATGACACAATGATGATGCAGTGATTGCTTAATTAATAAAGGATTCAAATAAATGATATTATAAATGTTAAAATAAATGTAATTTTGTTATTTTGATGTCATCCATGAATTTTATATATGATATTTACATGTTATATTTGTATTAATGATGTTATTTTGAATAAATCAAGTTATTATGGATTTTTAAAATGTAATGATTTGAATAGTGTCAAAATTGGCACAATCCATATTTTAAAATATAAAATATTTTATTGAATATTATAAAATTAAAAAAAAAATTCATTCAAATATTTATCATAAGTCTAAAATTTTATTATTGAATCTTTAATTGTATATTTTTCATTTTTTGGTAACTATTTTGATTCTCAAAGTGTTAAATGCTTGATAAAATGGTAAGAGTAAAAAACAGTTAAATAAAAACGATAAGGATTAAAAAATATCCAAAACCTATCCAATTATTATTGGATGATTTTATTTCAAAACATATTCATCTTATATTATAATTTAATGAGTTTTGGACCTTTGGAAACTGAAAATAATATTATGATTAAATAATATTGTCAATCTTTCCTAAATAACCCCTCCTCCCCCTTATAAAATGCCATCACCTCTAACCCATTACTCACACCTCTAAAACCCCATGGATCATCCAATCTCCACCAAAATAAGATACCAACATCCCTATATTCCTCATATAAGACTTCCCATAGGCAGAATGAAATTCAAGAGATCCCTTTCTCTCAAATCAAAAGAATTTACCAGACTTGAGGTAACGTCTTCTCTCAAGTTTCTTTCCATTATTTTCCTTATCCACTCCATATGCTCTTCTTATTCTTTGTTTACATAAAAACACCAGTATCCTCAATATACTAGTCTGTTTTTATGAGAATTATTCTATCTACACTTACACACCCCTTCATCTAATGGATACAAACATATTGTTTTTGTGTATGGTGAACTGATGCCTCACGAAACGATGATTGTTCGATTTCCCCTACCACCTCTCATGGTGGAAATTATGATGGAAATGTAATTATATATGATATTTATGATATTTATTTTATCTCTATTCTACAGTAATTATCAATTATAACATAACTTTATGCTTTCCATGTTGTATAAATACAATATTTTCATTTGAGGAAGTGCGAATTACCGCCCCCTCAAAGTGATTTGACTGGTTCATTCCATACATGGAATGTATAAAGGATGGAATTAATGAACTTATGTAACATATATAAAATATTATATTATAATTTAATTATAATATACCTATGTATCATTTAGTTTTATTTCCTTTAAATATGAAAAAATAAATCAAAGTAGCATTTGTTTGTACGTATGGCTTACCGTCTCCATGAGAGGTGCATTTCATTTATTATATCCAAATGATATGTAATATTATAAATACATTTATATTGTATATATATGATATATATTATATCTAAATCATGAATATCATCTTGAAGATAATTTAATTTTGACCACATGGACAATTTATAATTTTAACAAGTTCATTTTTTACTCAAGTTCCGAACTTCGAAAAAATGTCTGATATGAACTAAAATAAGTAACTAATTTTATATATTAAGGTAATAATTGATAAAAAATTAATAATAAATTTGAAAAAGTTTTGGAGGAAATTAAAAATTAACTTAAATTTATAATTCAAAAAATTAAAGAATGAACGATTCAAGTCAGACACGAGGAAAGTAAACCTTTCACCATCCTCTTTTAGTCAAATACTTATTTTATTTTATGTATTTTAATTTATACTTTATAATGATGGGATATGTTATTATATACCCTTATTTATTTCCATTTTATGTCCAAGTGATGGGAGACCCTTTTCCCTCCCATCAACTCATTTTTTTATCTTTAAAGTGACATTGTTACGCTATCGAATTTTACTAAGCAAACTTCTTAACCCAATTTCCATTCTTTGGGTTGATCTTATACTTCTTGTTTATGTCATGCTATGATTATATGAGAAATTAATTTTTATATATTATCTTGTATTTATACTTTCTTTATGTGTAATTATAGTTAATACACATAATTGATCTATTTTATGTACAAAATTATCTTTGTAAGGGGATTCATATCAATCTTCTTTCATTGAGGCATATTTCGGCAATATATACCTCCTTTTTATATGGTGTATAATAAAACCACTTGACTTTTACTTTTATTCAAAGGAGATCTCTTTTCTACAAAGCGTTTCACTAAAAAACAAAAAGATTTTTTAACGAATATGATGACAATGACCTATCCACTGCCTTAATTGTTATTTGTCTTCCTATATAAGCCTTAATGTTTTTAAAAGGAAAAAAACCCTTATTCCATTTTTGGGTGTTTTGGTATTGAAAATGGTTTTTCAAATGGATTGAGTTTTTTAATATCTTGAAATGATATCTTGTGATTGAAAATTAAATATTATTTCTGAAATTTTGATATTTACAGTATTTTGTGTGTTATGATTATGTAATGGTACTTGTACATTTTATGGGTGGTTATGTGATAAACCAAATGAAGGGTGGTTCCATGATAAATCAAGGACAAGTGGTTATGTTATAACCTCTAATTCATTGGGTATGGAATTCATCTTTATGGATATTTCATTTAGTGATATGTGTGGAAGTCGACCGTATGGTTATTCCATTTAATTATGTTTATGTCCCAAGATACCTTTATGTGTTATACATTGTTTTATATGGTATTTATGGTAATATTTTGGTTATGAAAAAGTTAAGAAAAGATATTATATTCAGTGAAGTGTTTTTTTACTTCTTTAAGGTGAAAAGTATTACATTATGATTAAGTATGCATGGTTTACTTGTTGTTTTAAAAACTACCAGTTTTCATTCTTTTTTGTATCCTTTAAGAATATTTTTATGCTCATCCCAAGTTTTTTAAATGTTCTTAACAGGACTTAAAGTGGAATAGGGTCAAGTATAATATCAAGTAAAAGTCATTCTTTTTAAAACATGAAACTAAACATGTTTCTTTTCTTTTAAGAGTTTTTATTTTATTAAAAAAATGGATACTGATTAAAAGTGTCTACATGTAATATTAAAGTTATTTTGTATAAGTTATGACCTAATTATCTAATGATCTAATCTTGAAACTATCCTAAATGTGAATTATTAATGTAATTCAATATTATGTAATGTTTATGACTGGGTCCTTATATATGAGATATCCTATAAGTTATTCAACCATTTTTTTCTTAATGCCTTTTGTTTATTGAATATTTATTACCTTGGTTTCCCAAGAACATGGAAAATCCCAAAGTATCTTAATCATAATATATTCTATAGAATTACTATCACCAATATTTTTTCTATAATTGAAAATTTTGGTGAATAGAGTATACGTATCATAAATTAATTCATTATAATTCCTGATAAAACTCTCAAAATCATGAAGATACAAACATGTTCTTCTATACTTGACTTTATTAGTGCCTTCATGAGTTACTTTAAGAATTCTTAAAATTTCATGAGTAGTTTTAAATGTCGAAACATAATTAAATTAATTACTATATAATCCATGATTAATAGAATTCACAACTTTTACATCAAGTTAAAAAATTTCAAAATAATTGGGATTATTTCCTCCTATTCTTTAGTAGGTGTGTAACCATGTATGGTGATTTTATAAACTAGATAACTTATACTTTAGAAAAATTATACATGTGAGTTTTACAATAACTATAATCCATTTCATCAATTAAATTAGATTAAACCATTGAGTTTCCTTCATTTTCACCTTGGGTATTAATGGTAGAATACATACTTTTAATATCCTTCTATAAAACCAATTAAGATTTTTAAAATGAAATTCTGAAAAAAAAATCCCCTATTATGCAAATTATTATTTAGATTAATATGGAAAGGGAAGTGAATTACCTTTTAAAAATTAAAACTAAATTAAACAAGTTAAATTTTTAAATTAATCAATAACATACAAGAATAAGAGAGATATATATAATAAACAATATAAGTATAGTGGAGATTAAAAGGTGAAGGCAATAAAATTTGATAAAGTATATTGTAAGTAACTAAATATAACCCCCTAAATCTCCACCCCTTAATATCTTAAGAGTTTTTATATTAATCCATTCACTTTATTTTCAATAATGATACTCGAGAAGAAAGACCCTCATCTATAGTGGTAACTAAGAATATAATGAAGGAATCTAGTTTATTTTTATTTAGTTATATTAATAAACCTAATAAATATAATATAAAAATTATTTTAAAGTTTTTTTAATAATAAATACAAATCCCTCACTTTAATGGTGGTGATAACCCAAGAGAATAAAAAGAAGAAAAAGAAGGTTGGTATGTTAGACAAAAACCATTTGAAACATAATCTCACTTATCAATAACAATGATTAAAATATATGATTAAAATTTAAAGGAAAGGATGAGATAAATATAGTGAACAATAATTAATAACATGATCATCCTCAAGGAAATTCACAGTAAACTTTTATTTTCATTTGATTGATTTTTTATTCAACTTAGATTATATTTAGTCCTTATTAGGATTTTATTTATAGGCCCAAAAAGTCCCATGGCCATTATAGAGAAGTACCAGGTTATAAATATCTTTAAATAGTGATTCAAAGTTATGAGGTACACCCAAAATGGATAGTTTCACTTGGATCATTGAATAGAAAAAGGATCCCACTGGTTAGTCGTTGGGAAAATTGTTTGGACCTTAGATGGCTACTAGTAAGATGGTAGGCCGACCATTGTTCTAGAACTTATTTTTTATAAAATGGATAGTTAGTGGTCCTCAATCAGGTGTCTATTAGGATTGATAGTGGCATGAGGCCAATGGTTATTCCACCAATGGACTAGTAGCTTTGCGTTGGAAAACTTTTGGTGCTAGCCAGTGTGGGTCTTCAATGAATCCCTCCAAAATCCTTTTGATTCCTTCATTAGATCCATAAAATTATTATATTCATACTCAATCATAAACAATAAAATACACTCAATATTAATTATTAGAAAAATAAAAGGTTTTTTGATCATTTAAAATAAATTTAGGTATAATATAAATGATCATGTTCCTGTATTTCGATCTTTCTGATGATGCTTTTGGAGAAATAGTATTTTTCAATGATTAAGTTGAGGGGTATCCTTTCCATGAAACCTTATGAAACTTCTCTCCCTTTATATTTTATTTATTATATCTAATAGAGTGCATGGTAGAAACTTATTAGTAGATCAGAACTACCCAAGGTTGGCTATGTTTTGTATGTGCAGATAATCGAAGATAACCAATTCCTAAAGTGATTAGAGATTAGATAGTGTTTGATATTTAAATTTATATCTCGATCAGGTAAGCAATGTCCAGATGATGATTCTTTCATTGAGAATCCTTAATGACGTTATGAGTCGTTAAAGGGTTGATCCAATCATCTAGATGTTAACATCGGTCACACGTTAGCTGGTGAGGATAGTTTCGAATACTATGTGATTTGATGATATATTTTTCCCATGAATGATAAGGAATACAAGGATGGTTATGAAGGGTGGCCCATGGTTGACCCTTTTCAAGAGGCTAGTGTATGTATCAGACTTGATTTTGAATATGGGGTTTATATGTTGTTTAAGGATTTGATAATCACCCCTATGGAGTCAGAATGATTGTAAGTCAAATCTATTTGAGGAAATCTGTGGTGGATACTATTGGGAATTTTGGAATTTATATGGTCTTAACATGAGATTGGAATTTGATAATAATATCATGATACTTGGATTCCTATAGAAATTTTAGTCTTTAAAAATCTAAATACATAGGGGAGATGAAATTAAAGTGGTGAAATAGTAGGTTTGGTGGATGGCTCATCTTTTGTTTCGTACTCTATATCGAAATTTTGTATGAAACATGTGAGCAACTAGATTTGGAGTAGCCGATTATTCCTTGGAGTGGGTGATGTTTATAAGGTTAAGTAGGTGGTTGTGGCCTCACACATTTCCACAATGTGAGGGATATTATAGTGTTTTTGTCTAATTAGTGGTCCTGTGTGACCAAATATTTAAAGATAGTGTGCTAGATTATTTTTTCTGAAGTATGGGATATTGTGATCTACTTTTCCCTATAGGTGTAATGGTTTTCACTTAATATTCATTTTAAATATAATTAATGAACTTTAGGGTGATAACTACACCAGTAGAGCATGGCCCTCAATAAGGAATGCCCAAAAAATCCTTGTGGGAATATTCATCTTGGGTAAAACCTTGTTATGTGATAGAGTGGGAAATTTTCCTTGAATGATTATAGATTTTGATCAACAAGTCAAGTGATTTATTAGGGTATAGGGACTATTAAAAAAGGTCGTATGAATTGTTCTAATAGTCACATTCTTATTTTATCAGATAAGGCCACTCCATGGGAAGTGGAATGATTTTGAATAGTTAGTTGAGGATGGTTTTTTAAATTATTTTCACATAAATAGCTTTCGCAAACAATAGATTACTATAAAATTAGTTTATCTTCAACTGGGTTTTCCATCCAATTTGTTATCATGATGTTGATGGGGAATTCCCAAAGATTTTGTGTAATTTTTGGGGAAGAAGGTAATGTTTCTCTTATTCCACATGTTTTTAATGAGTGAGACTATACTCATTTGACAAGGTGATGATAAAGGGGTTGATGTAGATCCTGAAAATCATGTGGCCTTATAACTTTGCTACTGTCATCATGGAATCAAGTATGTTCTCAATGTAGGGATGTAGTGTGGAAGGATTGATCACTTATGATAACCATCTAGTTTAAACTTTAAAGGTGGGGAGTGAGGTTCTCCTACTAGGATTTTTCCTTATTAATATATCATTCATAAATTAAGGTCATATGTTTTTGGATTCATTCATACTGAGTAGTATATTGACTCATAAATAAGGATCATTTTTGGGTATGAAGGATGAAAATGGATTACCTTGAGTGGATGCATGTTACCATTTTATTTTTACTTCATGATAGGACATATCCAGTATCTCTGTGAGTAAAGTATAGTGTTTCCTTCTTTGATGGTGGTGTATCGAGTTCACTTAGATCTCACACCATGGAGGGAGAGGGATATGTGTTCAATGGTGTCATTAGTGCAAAAAATATTTTTTATAGTGGTTATTTTTTATTTTTTACATTGGATTTTGATCGATGTTATTATAGGAGACATTATAAATATTGTTTTTAGGTCAGTTATTTTAAAACAGACGTAAAAACCAAAAATCTGAAGCATTTTTCACATCGGTTCCTAAAAACGACGTGGAAAACACTTTAGAGTTGTGATTTATTAAATCGGTTTTTAAATAACCAATGTTGTATATACTTTATTATGCCGGTTATTATATATCTGACGTAATAAAATGCGCCTCCAAATCATTTATCACATCGGTTAAATAATAGCCAACGTGAAAACATATATACTAAGTCGGTTATAAAATAACCGATGTAGAAAACTATTACATTCTATTTATTACATCAGTTATGAAATAACCGGTGTAAAAACACATTCCCATGCATTTGTTACATCGTTTTCCAAATAACCGACATTAAAACTCATTCCCATGAATTTTTTACATCAGTTATAAAATAACCATTGTAAAAAAAAAATTAATTAAACTATTTAACCACAACTATTCCCTCTAAAGAAGACCCAAAACAGACCAAAACCAGACCCCCCACCCCCACCCCACTAGATAGCACTCTCATACCCCTGGAAACCCACCCAACCCACTGGACACCCCCACACCCCTAGACACCCATTGACATCTCCCTACACTCTTGGACAACCCCCACCCCACTGGATAGCCCTCCCACCCTCCTGGACACCCTACCACCCCCATGGACACCTTGGACACCCCCACCGCACTGGATAACCCTTCCACACCCCTACAAACCCTTACCCCCTGGAACCCCCACACCCCTGGACTCCCCCTGGATAGCCCCCACCCCCCTGGATAGCCCCCACTTCCCTGGATAGCCCTCCCACCCACCTATACACCCTCCCAACCCCATGGACACCCTGAACCCCCCCCCCACCCCACATGACAACCCTCCCACAACCCTGAAACCCCCCCACTCCACTCGACACCCCAACACCCCTGGATATCCCTCCACCCTCATGGACAGCCCCACCCCCTTGATAGCTCTCCCACCCTCCTGAACACCCTCTCACCCCCATGGACACCCTGGACACCCCCACCCCACTGGAAAACCCTCCCACACCCCTTGAACCCCCTCCCCCCACACCCATGGATACCCCCAGGAAAACCCCAACCCTCCTAGACAGCCCCCACTCCCATGGACATCCCTCTCACTATTCTGGACACCCTCCTACCCAAATGGACACCTTGTACACCCCCACCCCACTGGACAACCCTCCCACACCCCTGTAAACCCCCTGGAAACCCCTTGGATTTCCCCCACCCTCTTGGACAGCCCCCACTCCCATAGATTTCCCTCCCACCCTCCTAGACACCCTCCCATCCCCATGGACACCCTGGACCCCCCACCCCACTGGACAACCCTCCCACACCCATGGAACCCCATCCCACTGGACGCCCCCCTACACACCACTAGACACCCCCTAGACATAACCCCCCACCAACCTGGATATCCCCCACCCCCCTCGACAGCCCTTCCACCCTCCTAGATACCCTCCCAACTCCATATACTCCCTAGACACCCCACCCCACTATAAAAACCTCCCACACCCCTGACCCCCCCCCCCCACTGACACCCCCACACCCCTGGACACCCCCTAGACAGCCACCACCCTCCGGGAAAGCCACCAACCCCTGTGAAACCCTCCCACCCTCCCCCCATGGACACCCCCACCCCACTGGATAGCCCTCCCACACCCCAAGAAACCCCCCACACCCCGGACACCCCCACACCCCAGGACACCCCATGCCAACCCCCCCCCCCCCCCCCCTCGACCCTCCTGGACATCCCCACTCTCCTGGACAACCCACACACCCTCCTGGACACCCTCACACCCCCATGGATACCCTGGACACCCCCACCCCACCGGACAAACCTTGCACACCCCTGGAACCCCCCCCCCCCACCTCAATGAACACCCCCACCCCTGGATACCCCATGGACTGCCCTCCACCCTCCTGGACACCCTCCCACTCCCTTGGACACCCTAGACACCCCCCAACTGGACAACCCTCCCACACCCCTGGAAACCCCCCACCCCACTGGACACACCCCCACACCCCTGGACACCCCATGGACTGCCCCCACCCTCATGGATAGCCCCCATCCCCTGGACAACCCTCCCACCCTCTTGGACACCCTCCCACCCCCATGCACACCCTAGAAACCCCTACCCCACTGGACAACCCTCCCACACACTGGACCCCCACCCCACTGGACACCCCCACACACACCCCTGGACACCCCCTGGACAACCCCCACCCTCCTGGACAGCCCCACACTCCTCTGGACAACCCTCCCACCCTCCTAGACACCATGGACACCCCCACCCCACTGGACAACCCTCTCACACCCCTGGAAACCCCCACCCCAGTGGACCCCCCCCCCCACACACACACACCCTTGGACACCCCCTGGAGAGCCCCCCCCCCCCTCCTGGACAGTCCCCACCCCCTGGACAACCACCCCTAGACATCCCTCCCACCATCTTGGACACCCTTCTACCACCAGGGACACCCTGGAAACCCCCCACCCCACTGGACAACCCTCTCACAACCCTGAAACCCCCCACCCCACTAGACACCCCCACACCTCTGGATACCCCTTGGAAATCCTCCCACCCCCATGGACACCCTGGAAACCGCCTCCCCACTAGACATCCCTTCCACACCCCTAGAACCCCACCCCAAAGGACCCCCCCCCCCCACACACACACCACTAGATACCCCATGGACAACCCCCACCCTCATGGAAAACCCACCACTCTCTTATAAAGCCCGCCCACCCTCATGGACACCCTCCCACCCCCATGGACACCCTGGATACCCCCACCCCACTGGACATCCCTCCCACACCCCTAGAAATCCCCCACCGCACTGGACACCCCCCACACCCCTTGACACCCCTGGACAGCCCCCTCCCCCCACCCTCCTGGACAACCCCCACCCTCTGAACAGCCCTCCCACCCTCCTGGACACCCATCCAACCCCATGGACACCATGTACACCCTGAACACCCACATCCTACTAGATAGCCCTCCCACACCCCTGAACCACCCCACCCCACTAGACACCCCCACACCCCTGGACCCCCCCCCCCAAGACAAGAATCCATACCAGAAAAACTATCATAAATAGACCAAAATAAGAAGCAAATCAAAATTAAACATTAATATATATAACATTCAAAACATACAATGTCAACTAAAAAAACCTAAATCCAACCTAAACAAAAACCAAATACACAATTATAATGAAAATATTCAAAATTACATTTTTACACTACAATCAAACTAAAATCCAATCAAACCTGTAAAATAATTTGACCATTCCACTTGTAAGTGTTTGACCTCTTGAGCACTATAGGGTTGAGGTTCTTCAAATAGCTACAAATTAAAAGGACAGTAGTTAACATGTATAATAAATAAATCAAATGAAATATTATGGTAATTATTAAAATGAAATATTACTAGGTCAAAGTTCACAAGTGTTCCATTTTTAATTATTTCATACATAAATACTAACATATAATATCTGAATTTGAATATGCCTCGTTGTTCATGACAATTCTATTTAAATGAGTGTAAAATCAAAATATTATTTTTATGTAATACATCAAAAAATTACAAATTATAAATGGATATTTACCTTTACTTTTACATATTAGATCTTGGCACTCCTTTTCCTTGTGTTTTTTCAAAAGTAGACCCTCACCTATTAGAAAATAATATGAATGGGATAAATTTAAAATTCATTCTAATATATAAAAATATTATGAAATTAAAACTTACTTTTCCAATATATTCTTAAAACTTTCATACACATCTCCATGGATATAGCATATCCAATAAAATGTTTTCTCCCTTTGGAAAAAAACACCTAACATCAAATGATCACTACTAAAAGAAAATTTAAGGTTAGTGGTTTTTTATGTTAAAATATAATGAAATATTTTCTAGAGATATGTTTTATACCTGTCACAAAAAGGCATCATCCAACACTATGTGATTATATTCTGTTCAAATCATTCAGCAATATAATGCATTCTTTGTTCCTCATCCAATGCATGTGCTTCAGGGGAAATCAAATGCGGGTCCATAAATCTATATACATCTATCCGCTCATTATTCTCACACATATTATAAAGATACCTAACACAAAATAGACATAAGTATACATTTTTAATAAATATAACGTAGGGAAAAGGTGTTAAGACTTACATGGAAAAAGTTCGCACCACATTGATGCCCAACTTATCTCCAGTAACAAGCTCCATGATATCATTTTTCACAATCCCCACTTTTATTGAATGTCAACAAACATGAGATTCCATTGAAAATTCAAAATGATATGCCAACAAATTTGAATATCTAGAAAATTTGTCAAGACTAATAGAATTTTTATCTGATGTCATAGACATTTGTCTTTGTTGTTGTCTATATAGTATTTCTTTACCTTTTAAGTATTCCTGTAAAAATAAATAGAAAAATATATTATTTTTCAAATGTTAATCCAACTTTAATAAAAAAATTAAAATAGAAGATATAACATATATACCTCTATGGTAATGAGTCACAGAAGTCTGGATGGAAAAATTAAAAAATGGCCGATAATATGTCCAACTGTCGTCACCTCAACTATAGGTAATGGTACTCGAGCTGATATATCTATAATATCCTATACAGTGACCCTACTCTACCTCTAACTATTAACGATGAACTGTATATTCTATACAATATACAAGCCCATCTGAAACTATATGATGTTGAGGATCATAAACATACAACATGAAATAAGTAGGAATCTACGATGGAGGAGTGAGAGATACTGGTGGAAGTGGAGGAGTGGGAGCTACCGGTGGAGGTGGAGGATAAATAATGGGGTCTACAGGGGGGAGGTGGAGGAGTGGGAGCTGCAGTCTGAAATTGTATTTGCATGTCTGCAAATATAGATTGTACTGACACTCAAATATTTTCCTCCATCATCGCATTAATATTATGAACTTCAACCTCCAAGGATTATATTTATATTATAAACACCCTCAATGGAATAAGTTGAAGAACATGAAAACACTTTTCTTACTGATACACCCATCAGATATCCTCCTACATGATCAGGATGTTCGGGCTTTCCCAATGATGCAGATAAAGCATCTTTCCTCCCAGTAGCTCTAAATACCCCTTGTGTTCTCTGCTCCTCAAGAGAATCTTGTATTAATTAATTGAACATTTCTGTAATGATTCAAATTATATAAAGAATATAGTTAACTTAAATAAATATCTTACAATAATCTCAGCTACAATTCTCGATTCTTCTAAAATATATTGACCTTTTTTTACTATCTGAGGTCTCTTCTATTATTCATGTCTAGATGGAGGGGATGGAGGGGAAACCTCTCCAGATCTTGAAGACTTAGCTCTCAGTGTTTGTAAATTTTCTGCCATCATTTTTTCTTCCAATAATGTATACCCTTCCAGAGATAAACTATGAGTGTATACATTTTTAGATTGGATCTCATGATGATATATCCTTGTTTTCTGTAAATTAAGAATAATAAATCATTAAAAAACATTAATAAGATAATTTATATAAGAATTCTTATAAAATATTACATTTCCCTTACAAAAAAATGAATCTTTTCTTCTACTTTCAACAAACTATCTCCATGTGTTTTCATCTATGAAAGGATATATATGAAATTGATTTTCATGACTCCTATGAAAAAAAATGAAATTAAATGTGAGGGTTGATTTGAAATCCCTCCATCTCCTAGAAGCCATCGATAATCATTTCTTTCTGAATCCCCTAGTGTCAGGAATATCAAATGTCATCTGATAAAGAAGAGGTAAATCATATTATACTAGAAACATTTAAATAATAGGAAACCAATAGCAAACTATCTTACCAAAATCATCTCCCACAACTGATATATTATCACTTTTTCCACACTTCTCCAATCATCATACAAAATGCTTACTTTTCTCTTACCATATGTTGATACAAAACTCTTAAAATATTTTGAATTTGGACCTCTTGGAATATCATTCTCATTAAATTCAATGAGTATCCTCTGGTCCTGCATACTGGAAAGTGATAATTTTGGTAAATGTGTGCACCCACATTTAAATACTCTTGAACTCTTCTTTGTCATTATGATAGAACTTGAGGAAGATTGGGGAACATCAAGAGGAGCAAGTGAATGTTCCTCCCCAAAGGTATGATCATTATGCTCATCTCCAAGATCATGTGGTTGATCAAATGATTGATATGTAATTATTATTTAAATAAAAAAACATTATCTCACAAATATACAAATTCAAATATTACAATACTAATGTAAACGGAAAATGTAAAATTTAACTAAGTTACATAATAGTAAACATGGTTAATATGGTAAGCATGTTAAACAATGGTAAATACGGTAAACATGGTAAACATGGTAGTGTAATTTTCATTCAACAAAATCAATAAATATATAAGTTATGTAAAGCTAAACTATGGTAAACTATGGTAAACTATGGTAAACATGGTAAACACGGTAAACTATGGTAAACATGGTAAACATGGTAAAATGGTAAATATGGTAAACATGGTAAACATGGTAAACATGGTTAACATTGTAAACATGGTAAACATAGTAAACATAGTAAACATGGTAAACATGGTAAACATGGTAAAAATGTTAAACATGGTAAACATGGTAGACATAGTAAACATGTTAGACATGGTAAACATGTTAGACATGGTAAACATGGTAAAGTAATTTTCATTCTAAAAAATAGATATATAATTTACGTAATGGTAAACATGATAAACTAAACCAAATAAAATTAAAATAAACTAAAACTTCTAATTTTTTTAATACGACTTTTAATAAAGAAAAAAATTACAATATATAACATTTTATGAAAATAATAAATGTAAACAAGAAATAAACACATGTTACCTATAATATTTGGAATATACAAATGGATTGTTTTCCCAAATTCCTACGGCATGATCGTTACTTATGTAATACACCATTTCTTCAACATGCCCATTATTATGTTCTGCTAATATTTCCATGGAAGTAGGGATCTCACACAAATAAGCATCTTTATCAAGTTGATCATCACCAACATATTGTTTTTCCCTTGTAAAACAACAGACCACTGCATATCAGATTGATCAACAACATAGAAAATTTGTTTTTTATGCGTTTCCATTATAAAAGAATCTATTGTGTCTTCTAATCTACTAAAATTAACAAATGTCAATCCAAATTCATCATGTCTGAAACTATTTTTACCGATAAACCATTTGCAGTTAAAAACATGAAATTTAATTTTAAAGTAATAAACCTCCCATATTTCTTCAATGAATCCATAATATGCACTTGATGCAGAAATTGGGTTTTTGTCTTTAGAACTTGAAAAATGCATTGCTTCTGCAAACATCAATACACCAATATTCTGAACAGCACTTATGTTGTCCCAAGCTTTATTATGAAATGTATAGCCATTAATGTTATACCCAGACCATATTATCACATTTAAACTTAGACCACCCACTAACCATCTTAATGTCTTTGATATATCCGATCTACCAAGCAAGGTATTTTTAAACCATGACAATTTTTTTTGTTGTGCTCATTATAAATCCCCATTTATTTCTTCTTTGGGTGACATTGTTTTAACTCATTAATATTCAATTTGATATATGGTTGAGCATCAACTATGTTATTCAAGATGTATAATTCTAAATTTTTTATCTGTTCAGCTGACAACGATTTGACTTTCAAGCCACAATTCCCCTTTCTCTCATTATTAACTCGTTAATGGTGAGATGGAGGAAAACTAATGTCCTCCGTCATAGCCAAGTATCTTGTAAAAAACTACGCAACCTCCTTAGAAATATACTTTTCAATAATGGAGGCTTCATGTAGATATGGATTCTTAACATACCCCTTCAATATTTTAATATACCATTCAAAAGGATACATCCAAAAGAGATATACTGGTCTACAAAGAAATATTTCTCTAACAAGATGAATCATTAAATGCACCATTATATCAAAAAAAGATGGAGGAGAATACATTTCCAATTGAAAAAGTATAGAAATTTCATCCTTTTCCAAAATTTTCAAAGAATTAACATCAAAAACCATATTACAAATTGAATTGAAAAAATAACACAACTTCATTATAGTCTTTTTGACATGGATGGGAAATATTCCATGCAATTCAACTGGAAGAAGTTGTTTCATCATGATGTGACAATAATTTGATTTCATACCTATCAACATCAAATACTTCAAAGAGACAAATTTTTTTACATTTGAAGAATAACCTTGAGGAACTTTGATATCATGAAGATACTGAAAAATGATAATTTTATCTCTCTTGGATAATGTATGACATACTGGGGGAAGAAATATTCATCTTCCATTAGAAGTGTGAGCTAAATCCAAACGTATCCCAATTGATAGTAAGTCCAATTTTGCATTCAATCCATATTTTTTCTTTTATTTAATATCTAACAATGTTCCAATCAATCTGTTGTAGATATTCTTCTCCACATATATGACATCAATATTATGTTTCACTTCATGATATCTCCTATATGGTAGCTCAAAAAAATATTGACCTGTACTTCCAAATATATATTTTATTACCAAATTTCATCATCTTTCCCAATGTCACATCAAGGTTTTCCACCCTCACAAAATACACATCAGGGGATAAAGGTTTTGGAGTAATATAAAATTCTTTTGAGCCATTGAATGCCTTTTTTATTCTTCTATAAGTGTGATATATAGGAAAAAACTTTTGATGACCCATGTATACTATTTTCCTCCCATAAAGCAATTGACAATATGAAGTCTGTTGTTCACAAATTGGACAAGCTTTATACCCATTAACATTGTATCCAGAAAAATTTCCATGTGATGGGAAGTCATTTATAGTGAACATAAGCATTGCATGCAGTTGAAAATATTCTATTTTATAAGAATCATACACCCTAATACCATCCTACCATAAAAGATTCAAATCATCAATCAATGGTGAAAAGAAAACATCAATATAATTTCTGGGTTTCTTTAGACCAATTATCATTATAATCAACATGACATATTTGTGCTTCATACAAACATCAGGAGAGAGGTTGTAAATTACCAATAAAACAGTCCATGAACTATGTGTGCTACTAAGGGTTTGTTATGGACTCATTCCATCTGTGTATAACCCTAGTATGAGATTACTAATTTCATTTCCAAATATAGAATACTTCTCATAACTTTTTTCCATTATGGACAATCATCTGGATGATATATTTTTCCATCACATATCTACTTATCAACATTCAATATTAACCTTTCTTCATCATTTGAATTAGAAAATAAACCTTTAAAACGATGAATTATAGGAAGATACCAAAATATCTTGGAAGGTATCTTTATAGTCTCCACATCAACCTATGATTTTCCTTTCAACTTATACCATGATGTCCGACATTTAAGACACTTTGACAGAAATTCATATTCTTTCCTATATATCATACATTCATTTGGACAGGCATGTATTATCTTGTATCCCAATCCCATTGGGAATAATATTTTATTGTCCTTATAATGTGAATCTGGAATATCATTTTCTTTTGGAAGAATTTCTTTCAAAAATTGTAGCAGTTATTTAAAACTTCTGTCACTCCATCCAAGTGTCTCCTTAAAGTTAATCAATATTAACACCGCTGAAAAAACCATAAAATACATACAACCAAGATACAATGGTTTTCCAACATCACCATATAGATGTGAAACTGTCGGTTCTATCTCAATTTGTTCTGCTGCAATATCATGAATCATTTCTTCAATTACATCTACGTTTCCATCATGCAAATCATCATCATCAGTTGATCTGACATTCTGTTCAGTTTCACCATTCCAAATCCAAGGGTTGTAACCCAGATTAAAACCATGAAAAATTATATGTTCTTTAATCTCTTTAATTTTAAACTTCTTCATATTCAAACATTTCAGGCATGGACAGAAAAAAAATGTCACTGGTTGGAACATTTTGTTTAGAAAATTCCAAAAAAGGCATCAACACCTTCCTCATATTCATTACTCATTCAATGTGCTGTAATCCAACTTCAACTCATTATTAACTATAAAAAATATCAAATTATACATCCTGTTAATATAAGAAAAATATATATTTATATGAAAAATATCATTATTTGAATGTAAAACAATTTTTAAATAGAAAACAAATCTATGCGTATTTGAAAAATATATTCATGAAAATTATTTTAAAAAGAAAATATAGCTAGATATAATAGTTTTAAATTCATATTGGATCCTTTCTTCTTAAGGTACACAAAGAATACATCCTGGTGCAACTGGATACCAAATTCACCCTTCTGTAAAAAATAAATATGAAGTATAAATATTAAAATATGTATACATTCACTACTGAAAATTATGCATATCCCAATGATTCGAAACCATTGGGATAGCCCCTGAAACCATTAGGATAGAATACCCCAACAGTTTCACACACCGTTGGCATGATGGTCATTGAAATATCCCTATACCAATGATTATACATGAACCATTAGTATAAACTACCAGAAGTTAAAATATACCGACAGTTTCAATAAAATCGTTAGGATATATATATATATATATATATATATATATCAAGGGGTGTCCAAGGGGGTAGGGGGTTGTTGCCCAGGGGGTTGTGGGGGCTTTCCAAGGGGTTAGGGGCTATCCATAGGGGTAGGGGCTTTCTAGGGTGTCCAAGGGGGTACAAGGTGTCCAGGGGGTGTGGGCCTATCTAGGGGGTGGGGGTGTCCATGGGGATGGGGGTGTCCATGGGATGGGGAGTGGTGTCTAGGTGGGTGAGGGGGATGTACAACCCCATACCCCATTGGACACCCCAACCCTTGGACACCCCGTGGACACCACCACCCCCTAAACAGTACCCCCACCCCTCTGGAAACCCCCACCCCCTGGACACCCCCACCCCCTAGATACCCCCTACCCCCTTAGATATCCCACTCACCCCTAGACACCACCCCATCCCTTACACACCCCACCCCCTGGACAGGCCCCTCACGCCCTATACACCCCCACCCCTTAGACATCCCTACCCCCTTGGAAAGCCCCCTAACCCCCTGGACACCACCCCTACCCCCTACCCTATTGGACACCCCCCTAGACACCCCACCCCCTGCACAGCCCCCTCACCCCCTGGACACCGCACCCACCCATTGGACACCCCACCCCCTTGGGAATCCCCCTCACCCCCTTGGACACCCCCTAGACACCACCACCCACTTGGATAACCCCCCACCCCCTGAACATCCCCCAACCCCTCTAGACAGACCCCCACCCCCTAGACACCCCCACCCCCTAGACAACCCCCTCAACCCTGAACACCACCACACCCACCCCCTGGACACCCCCAACCCCTTAGAAAGCCCCCCCCCCCCCACCCCCTGGACACCACCCCACCCCCTTGGACACCCCCTGGACACCACCACTCCCTTGGAAAGCCCCCACCCCCTGAACAGCCCCCCAACCCCTCTGGACAGCCCCACCCCCTAGACACCCCCACCCCTTGGACACCCCATACCCCCTTGGACCACACACTCACCCCCTAGATACCACCCCCACCCCCCTGTACACTCCCACCCCTAGAAACCACCCCCACTCCTACCCCCGTGGACACCCCCTAGACACCCCCAACCACTAGACGACCCCCTCACCCCCCTCGACACCACCCCCACCCATGGACACCCCTACCCTTTTGGAAATCCCCCTCTCCCCTGGAAAACACCCCACCCCCTTGGACACCCCCTGGACACCACCACCCCCTAATACAGCCCCCCCCCCCTCTGGATATTCCCCCTACCCCTGGATATCCCCAACCCATGGAATCTCCCACCCCTATAGACAGCCCCCACCCCCTAGACAACTACCACCCTTCTGGATAGCCCCCTGGACACCCCCACTAACTTGGACACCCCCTACCCCCTTGGATAGCCCACTCAACCCTGGAAACCACCCCCACCCCTCAACATCCCTACCCCCTTGGACAGGCCCTTCACCCCCCAGGACACCACCCCCACCCCGTTAGACACCCCCAACCCCCTTGGACATCCCCCACACCCCCTTGACACCACCCCCACCCCATATACACCCCACCCCCTAGACATCCCCCACCCCTGGACACCCCCACACACTTGGACAACACCCCCACCCCTTGGACATCCCCTGTACGCGCACACACACATGATAGAACACACAAAAATCATAAACTGGCATGATATCACTTCCATGGTTTATTTTACCAGAAAATAATTTAGCATGGTATAAATGAACTATATGAATCTTACCTTGA
The DNA here is from genome assembly GCA_963277665.1 of Viscum album. Lineage (NCBI taxonomy): Eukaryota > Viridiplantae > Streptophyta > Magnoliopsida > Santalales > Viscaceae > Viscum > Viscum album. Next base: position 660,390,153 of record OY728138.1, read on the forward strand.
TAGCAAGAACCATGATAGAAAAATAACATCTCAAAAAATTAGTTTAGGGTATCGTGAAAAATAAAAAATGAAACCGAGCCTTGTAAGGATTACTTGAGTGTTGTGAGTCGACCTGATAGATCTGGCGATAATAAATATGATGAATGATGTTGGAAAAATGAGGTTGGAGGGCACAACTTTAAATAATCCTTTCTAGGTTTTCTGTGCGAGAGAGACGAGTCGCAGGTTACCCGATCAAAGAAAATAGAATGACTGAATACGGGGTACGATAAATCATTTAAAATCTTTATCAAGTCAGTTATTTAATAACCAACATGATAAAATATTTTTTTATGATTATAACATTGGTTATTTAATAACCGACGCAGAAAATTATTTATAAAGTCAGTTATTTTATAACCGTTGTTATAAATGGTTCTTTATCATGTTGATTCTATTATAACCGACATGATAAATTGTTGAGATTTTCTTTATCACGTCGGTTATAAAATAACCGATGTGATAATGATACTCTCAGTTTTTATTACATTGGTTATAAAATAACTGACGTAAAAAATTGATTCGAATCGATTTATCATGTCGGTTATACAATAACCGGCGTGATAAATTAATTTTTATAGCTTTGCACATCGGTTATATAGAACTGACTTGAAAAATTCAAATGTGTTAAACATTTTTTACAGTAGTGTGTGTTGATTTTTTATGAGTTCATTTGTGAGATTTTTTGTTTAAAAGAACCAATTAATTCCATTTCTAGTAAAAATATTGTTTGTGATGGGAAGAATGTTGTGACCCATGTTTTTCTCAGTTGATACATAACTCAATTTTGAGTGTTTAGAGTCTCAGTTCCTTCTTAGTGGTATAATAAAAAATTTACCCAGTCAAATTAACTTAAAAAATTCTTTGATGGTATAGATGATTTCAAGGTGTAGTTTTTACCGTTGGTTTGTATTTTGATTAATTTCTTTCAATGTTCATATTTATGGGATATTTTATACTTATTATATAAAAAATTATTTATCCCCTAGCTTAGACAGTTTTATGGAGACCTTTGTTTTTCCTATTTGAATCCATGGAATATTTTTAAACAATATATTTGTGATGGTTTACTAATATGGTTGGGAATAAAAGGACTTTAAAATCATGATAATAGTATAATATTATTATTTTTTAATTTATCTTTAAATCATGCATTTTTTTTTGAAATGCTTATATTTCTTAAATAGAGAATCTAATAAAGAAAATAAAACCATATGAGTGTATAGAATTTGGGGTTCACCCTAAATACTATATAAGTTTTGTTCTCACCTAATATTTAGATGTTATTTCATTGATAGTATCATTTATCTATAGGTTTTTATATTCCAATGATTTTAGGGAAATTAAAACCCTAGGATGTCCCTATGAAAACATTATTATTAGTTATCTCTAGAGATATACCTTTTTTTATATAATAACCCTATATCAAGAAATATATATATATATTTATATACTTTTATGGAATAGAAGGATCAACATAGAACCAGGACCATATTGTTTTTTGATCCCAATCAAATATATAACAACATTGAAGGATGGATCATGTGACAGTGATAATAGAATTAAAGATATAATGATTCTCTTTTTAGGTAGGGTTTTTTATTGGATTTAATACTAGATATTTGTTCTAGATATTTTCTTGAAGATTATATTGGAAAATATATCGATGTTATTTTTGATTCTTCCCTCATTGTTTTTATTTTCAATCATGGATCATAAATTTACTTTGAATATTTATTTATTACCCACTTTGTATGACACTATTAATTTATTAATTTCTCATTGGACCTAAAATTTTCTTATTACTAGGTTTACATTTTTATTGATTTTTTTCATGATTATTATTCAAGGATGTGTTTATAATTCCAACCAATAATCTAAATTTTTAGGCATTTGTTTCCTAATTCTTCATGTATTCATCATTGGACTATGGTATGGTGGACGCTCGACTACTAGTTCGATTCGAATTGTGACTGAACCTAAAATATTGGTTGGTGATTTTTGGAAGAGATGATGACATGAATGGATATATCTGATGGTTGTGTGATAAAAAATAGTGGATGAGATAGTTGAACCCTAGGTGGCAGTTTGATGCAAGATAGAGTTTGTGGGATGATAAATGAATTTGATTTCATTGATCGAAGAATGAAAATAAATGACCATTGGTGTTTGCTTCAATATTGGGGTGTTTGATAAAGTCTCTCATATGAATCAATGGAAATACCAAGATATGTGTTGTGATTTTAGTGAAAGGGAAAAATATGGTTTTAATAACCCAACTACAAAACATGTATTTTGGAAGAACACACACCATGTGACTCGAGTGTTATAATGATAAGGGTTTTTTGTGGTAAAAAATATCACATTCTAGGTGGACTATCCCACATTCCATGTGTTATTAACTAGCCAAATTTTCATGTTCAAGGAATACACTCCTAGGGAATCTGATTGGAATACATGTTATGTGAACTATGGACACACACTGAGTACCCTTGGTGGAACATGACTTGAGTGGTGAGGTTTATGCCAAATACCCCTCATGACCAAACATGTTGTGTAACATGTTACACATTCCATATAAGAGGATTTTTGAATTCCATGTATAGTTATTATTCTTGTCCAAACATAGACTTAAGGATACACCCCTTGTTCCCTATGGAATAGATTGTATACTTCTTTTAGAATAATATACATACCATATCTCATTCCTTAGGCTTGTAATTAGACCTGCAATTACTTCTTATTGAGTATAATTCCATGTAGGACATGATGTTGTCCTTTTTGACATTAAGGATACAATAAAAGGCGGTGGGAGTGGTTAACTTCTCTTAGCATGGTTGGTTTATGTTGATACTCAATTGTGATCTCCAGAGAGACTTCAGGGTTGATACCCCCAAATAACCAATATATGTGAGCGAATGGTCCACCACTTCCTTTGTATAAAAATAGTTGGTACCCCCACACCAACTTAGGGCATGGATATTCATTATTTATAGTCCATACCCCCATATATATGAGCTTATATTAGGTGTGGGTCCTCTTCTATGGTTGGTAACCCCTTGATTGTGATGTTCCATCAGCATAGTGGGGGTCCCCCACAATAGTCCTAGAGAGGTTATGCTGATTTATTGGAATTTGTGGTTTAAATTATAAAGTAGTGGTGTGGTATTGATAAACCATATTGAATTTTTTACCTCAATTGGAAAGCATTATCCCTTGATCTATAAGTTCCAAATCATAGTTTCAGATGGTGGTATGATTAATGGAAAGGTAGGTAATCATGGGATTTTATGTTTCCTACTATTCCTTAGGCACACTATGGGTTTTTATTGAGATGAATTTAATGTATAGTCTATTGAAATAATAATTTTTAGACTCACTACTGGTGAAAAACCCTATAGTTACTCATTAAATGTCGCTTGTGAGGGATGGATCTAAGATTGTTGAGACTCATTTTAATCCTCTAACTGTTGATTACAAAGAAAATATGGATCCATGTTTATCATTATCCTTTAATCTTATTCATACCAATATCTTTGGAATGACTTATTTGTTTTTATCTTATTTGTTTTTTGGGGTAACTTACTGAGTATGGTTTTACTCACCGCTTCAAAGAACTTGTTCCCTCATGTGTTGTGTCTGTGCAATAGACACACATGTTGGAGATGGACGTAGTGGATGTGGAGCTGAAGTCACTTGTTCAGATCTATTTCCTAATGAATATTAGTGATGAATTATAGATCACAGAGGACCTGGTGATAGCGGTGGTGGTTTTTTTACTAAATATTAGACCAAGAGTTCATGGATTGAGGAGGATAGTTTTGGTGTATCCATGTGTCTCGTTTATTCATTTGATCTATACATCCACTAGTATTCCCCTAGAGGGAGTTTCATTTGTACTTTTGTATCGTGAATGCTTTATATATATTTTAGTAGATTCCATATATTTAACTTACCAGTATTTATTCTTATTTTTTTACATTAGATATATATTTCTATTACAGGTTGATATTGGTTAATGCCACCCATACTGTGATATATTCCAACTCAAAGCTAGTTACATGCCCCAGTTCTTTTGGTGGTGGGCTTGGAATGGAACTCTAATTTTACCACTATCCAAGGTGAATCCCTAGTGGATTGGTTCATGTCTAAATGGGTAGGTATTCGAGAGGAATTTTAAATAATGTTGTGTTTTGATGTGGATGGAAGTGATATCGTTTTATATTTAAAAATGAGCGATATGTCTTTGGAAATTAATGTCTAATAAAGGGTAAAGATAGAATAATATGCGAATTAGGAGATGTAATGTTGGTGAGAAATTTGGTTATGAATTTAAATCCTAAAAAAGGCCTTATATAATATCTAGCAACCCTGTTAATTTCAAGAAATTAGATCCACAATTATTTACCTCTCTTTACCCCCCTTTCCCCCTTTTTTATTTTTTTACAATAATAATTATTTTTTTATAAAAATATATATGATTTCCCCTATTACCCAATTTGGAGGTTTTGATTCCAAATTTAGTGTCTATTTAATTTAATTCAATTTTTATAGATTATTAATTTTTTACTTACATGAAAACATAACATATACAGGAAAACTATTTTTCAAAAAAATAAATTTTAAAGCATTAATTGTTCCTAATTTTTTAATATAAATTTTAAGTTTATATGAGTATTATATATCTTTTATAAATTGAAACATTATATTAGATTCATTAACTTAATTTATTAATATACACTACATAATTAATAAAAATAGTTATTTTAAAAATATCATTTTTAACATTAAATAATTATAACCTCATCTTACAAAAATTGATTATTCATATTTAATACATTTATTTTTTTCAATATAATAATATAATAATGTTTTTTTAATTTTTTGAAAAATAAAATCATTCTCTAGTAATAATAATAATAATAATACATAACTCAAAAAAAAGAAATTTTTATAATTAAATGTTTTAATTAAATATCATCTCTTTATTTTATTTTTGAATTAATATATGATTTCAAATTACACAAATTACCCATTGAATATACCCATTGACCATATATCCAACAACCATTTTTCAAAATACCATATTTCTAATGATAATATTTATAACGGTCAAATTTCAAACCTATGAATAATTTTACTTACATTACTAACATCATTTTACGTATTTAATTTTCTCTCAATATGTGTGTTATATTTATTTTATTTTTCTTCATTTACATAGTTTTTTGTTATGGTTATGATCTTCATAGAGGACTATGAGGATAAATATTTCATGTATGTGGTATTTGTATTTATTTGTGGCCTAATTCCCCTTATACATTTCTTAGTTATGTTTTATATTGTATGCTCATAATGTATTAATTTTTTATCATATTTTTGAAATATTGAATTTCAATAAAAAGTGTCAATGTTTAATTTATTTTAGTGTTGTGTGTGAAACAAGATAGTAAACATAGTATTTATTTAAAAGAAAAACATATACTATAAAATCATGGGGCATTTCACTAAAAAATCAAATTAGTGTCCTTTTTTGTTAATTATTTATTAGATGTTATTAATTTTTTCACTAATAATTAATTGAACATTATAAATACATTTTATTGATATCATTAATTAAAAGAAATGATTTTACAAAAATATATAATTCATAAAATTACTTTCATTAGAATAATGATATTTTCACATTTGAAATATTTTCTTTTAATTATATTCAAAAAATAATTTATTTAATTTAATGTTAATTATTTATATTGGAAATGTAAATGTTTCTATCATCATAATAAACTTTATATAAACCAAATATATATTGATAATTCCAAACGGGTTTTTTGTTTACTTACATTATACCCAAAAACTATATACCCTTTTAATATTGTTCATATAATGGTTATATTAACCTCATTAAATCTTATAAATTTATTCTATTCTAGCTTCACAAATAAAATTTCTCATTCCTAAAGTTCTAATTTTTCATTTTACCATATGATTTATTCTTTAATGATTTTTTATCATTATAGGAATTTTTATACTAATTGGGATTTTAAATCATGAATATTACACATGACATTTCCTATATATAAAAAGATTATTCTTTTCTATTTATAATTCCATTTTAATTTTTTAATTCAAATGGATGTAATCATCCTTGGTATTTGGTAAATCATTTAATGTACTTTTATTATAATGATATATTAAGAGTGAATAAATTATTGTTAATTTTATACATTTCTTATATGATTTATTTCCTAAAAATGTATCAATTCATTATATTGAATAAAATAAATAACATAAAAAATAAAATTCATACTTAAATTTGAGATGTTAAGTTCTCATTCCCTTTAATAAATTATATCCTCACAATTATAATTTTTTTTACTTATTAAAACTGAGGAGGCTATTATGAACTCAATCATTACTCAAGATATATTTTCTAATGAGTTATTTAGTTTATTAACTTTGGTAAGACTAAGAAACTGGAATTTCCCATCATAATATGGATGTGCTTAGATTTTAAATAGCAAAATCCATTTGTGCAAAATATGTGGTTATATCTTTAATGAAATATTATCTCTTCTAGAACCAAAAAACTCATTGGGTATTTTTTCTCATATACCTTTAATTGATGTGTGTCATATGCTTCCAACATATCATTTTACTTGAGGAAACATCATAATACCTTATCTAATATGTAACTATATGTTACAAACCCTTCTTTACTATAGGGTTGTGTCAGTATAGTTTTAGTAACCAACCTTATCTTAAGCTCCTTGAAATATTATTCACATTAATATATCCAAATTAACTTGACTCCCTTATGAGTTAACTTGGTTAGTGTATTTGAAAATCATGATAAATTTCTCACAAAGTATTTTTAATAATCGTCAAGTCTAAGAAACCTATAAAACACTATTATAATGGATGGTCTAGGTTGTTATTTAATTATCTATTTCTCTAAATGATCCATTGATATAATATTTCTTATTATAACATGGACCAAGAGTTCTATTTATATTTCCATGATTCAAACTTCATAAATTTGGTATAAAATAAATCCTTTCTTAAGGACTACGGTGCAATCCTTGGATTATATTCATGATCTTACATACACATGGAATATAAAAATATCATCAATAAAGACTATAAAAAATTCATAGAGTAAATCTCTATTGACTATATTCATCGGGTCTATTATGATAAAAATGTAATTTTAATGTATGAATGGAATCACTTTGAATACATATTATTCATATCATGTATGAAAGGTTTACTTAGGTAGATCCTCTCTTTTAACTATTAATTGATGATATATGGATGGAAATACTATCTTTGAGATGCATCGAGATCATATTAGTTGATCAAAAAAGTCATCAATATGGGGTAGAGTGTATTTTTTTATCATAATCTTATTATTCTCCTGATAATAAATGCATAGATGCATTGATCAATATATATTCTTAAAAAGGAACTAGTATACCACATAGTAAAGAACTTGTGTGTATAAAACACTTGAATATATTCTACTAGAGTTTCTTTATTAATTATTCTAATTCAATCTGATAAATTCCATAAGGAGTTCTTGATATAGGTATAACACTATGTATTAATTATATAAAAAATTCAACCTCACTTTGAATACATAGTTTCCATATAACGGTTAAAATTTCAAAAAGGATTTCATAGTCATCCTCCCACATATTTATCATCATTGGATAATCAAGTATATTAAATGTGATTTCCCTATCACATAAATTAATATGGTGTATATATATATCCAATTCATTCCAAAAATAATTTCTAATTTGAAATATATAGAATTATATGATTTATAAGAATCACATTCCCACAAAATCTTTTAAGATAAGAGTTATAGACTTCAGATGAAATAATCACACCCCCATGAGGTTTTATGGATAATCAAATATATAATCATTAAGATTCTGATTTTATACCCATAATAAACATTATAGATATAAAGGAGTGGTTTAAACAAAAACCCAATAGTAAATTCGAAGTTCTCAAGTGGATGTTTAGTGTACCTTACACCAACGGTTGTGATTTCATAATCCTTCCATGTATCCTTTTCCTTAGGAGGTTACTGAAATCAATTGTCATTATTAACCCTTATGCACTGGTACGCATAGCTCCAAAATTACTCTAATTGGAACCATTAAATAGTTAGTGTTACCTTTGGAAGAACGTTATTATCCTTCATCATGTTAACTCAATACCTTATTTTTTCTTGATAGTTAGTTTCTCGATTCCCTCCTCTACCATAGATAAAACATCAACTAATTTCTGGGAGACATTTCCTTGGGGGTTTTTTTCCACATTCTTAACACATAAGAAGTTGATTCATTATTCATTTATGGTTTTTATCAATACAAATACCATGAAATTCTATTTTTCTCTTATTTATAATATTTGGGACTCTTAAAAGGTTTAGGTTGTTAACCATAACATGAGATTTTTGGGTTAGAATAACTATAATGTTTTAAACATTAGATCTCATCTTGTAAGATTTCTTATAGGAATCACCACGACACTATCAATCACACTCATTTCTAGCTAAATTCATCATGGTTATAGCCATTTAATAATTCGAAAAATGTTATTGTGAGTATCAATCAAAAAAAAATAAAATAGTAAATCATATGATGAGGAAAATAAATCATAATATATCATAGATTATAACACCTTCATTCCAAAAAATGACACTTTTTGTTCACCGTACATCAATTTTGTCTCATCATATTTAGTTTTAGGTTTTGTCCTCTCATTATCCATAACCTAATCCCCAAAAATAACTAAACCCTTCTATGATAAAAACTAATACAAACCGACCTTAACATTCATATATAATACATCATTTTACCTCAATATTCATGAAATACCCAAATAAATGCACCAAAAAATCTATAGGTTTAGTACCTTTGGATATTAGCTACATGGTATTCTTATTTCACAATAAGTCTTCAATATTTTACTGAAAATTTTCACACATGATATCCTTTTATACATATCATAAATAAAAAACCTATTAATTTACAAGTGAATGATAATATAAGAAATGAGTAAACTCAAATTCTTAGTAAAGTTATATATAATGTACAATAATCTATGGTCATAAGTGATCATAAGATGAAGATGTGGGTATGAAAAAATAATCATAATCCATGAATATAAAATCATAAAATCATAAAAAAATAAAAATAAATCATTAATCATGAGTTATTTCATGGGTATTTTATCATAACATAAGACATTAGTCTTAGTATTGTAACAATGAGAGTCTATAATCATGAACCATGAAAACATAACATAGGTTAGTTTAATATCATAGAGATGTATCATAAGAATGTGACATACATATATGCAGAGAAAATCATTTACTATATTACTGATCAACGACAATACCACCATCACATAGTATATAGTTTCCCTTATTTGGTTTTGTTCACTCCATAATCCCTATAATGTTAACTAATGAGATACAAGAATTTACCAAATGCATTATATTGATCAATAATTTTAATCCCACCCATTAAATAGTGTATACAAACCCTTATGGGTTTGTGATCACTCTAAATTCATTTTTATATCATGTGGTATGATAATTACCTTGTGCATTGGAGGTATATATAACTATGGGTCCACCCATATCATAAGGAAAAACCATACATATGTGCAACACATGAACAAGAAAAATTTTATAATTCCATCATATCATAATTAAACTATGTGAAAGAAATGAGTTTCATAAAAAAATACATAAGTCATGGTAATGAGATATATAAAGAAAAATGGTGGATGTTATCATTAGATAATATCCCTATTGAAACATAAGATGCAATAAATTATATATTAAAACCCCTTTTACGAGCATTAGAAAATTATATCATGAAATAATAAGAATTACCCATTATATTTTTTATAAATTTTACTTTCAATGAAAATAATTTATAAAATAGTGTGGATAGATATTACTATAGAAAACCCACAAAATATTTTAGATGATGTATCCTTAAAAAACAAAATAAAAAAATCAATAAAATGATACTTTTTATATATTAAAAAAAAAATTCATACTTTTACAAATAAATCCAAAGATAATAGAAAATTACTCAAGTGAAAGATGTTAAAAATAGATTACATATATGCATTTATAAGAAGAGTAAATTCTAATAGAAAATATATTTAAGAAATAATATATGTATTTAGAATGTAATTTATAATAAAAATAAGGAATTTGGACATAGTGGAGAAAGTTTCATGATAAAAAAGATGAGATATGGTTGGATCCACTTACAGGAAACCTGTTAGTTGATTTATGAGTCAAAGCGAGGTAAAATGATAAGAAGACATGTAAAATTTAAAAATAACTATATTAAAGGAAACTATATGTGGTTTTATAGAGAATTAACATAACTATTTCCCTAATATAAACTTATATATAGATATTCTCAATTTCAATGTGAGATTCGAAGAAAACCCCTTACCTTGGACTTTTTTATCAAACATGATATAATTCCATATATAAAAAATTTAGTTTTATTATTAATCTGTATAAGAAAATTATTAATATTTATTTTACTTAGTATCATTCATTTATAATTCCTTATTAACTTCTTTTTAATTGTTAATAGTTAAAAAAAATTGAGGTGTTAAATGCTCCATTTTTCACGCATGCATCAGTTGGGTAGTTCCAATCCTTGCTCTTTGGTATTGGGTTCATCATCACTATAATGTTCATGTAGTATTAATATATGGTTTTGATATATTTATGGATTCCCATATTTATTTTATGAAACTTATGGTTATGGTCCAAATATAATGCTTAAAAATATCATTTCTTACACTAATATAAGACAAATAATTGCATTTATTAAGGAATGTACTTATATATATTAACATTCAATTTTTTTAAAACATACAAAAATTATCATTATTAAATTATATTTTTAGTATTTAATTTTACTTATTCATTCATGATGTAAATGTTATAACATCGTTCATATAGGTGTTAAAACAAACCCAAACAAGAATGAGTAATAACAACTTAATGTGTAAGAACATGTTATTGTATAATAATAATATCAATTTTATAGAAGATTTATTATTTCAAAAAAAATTATATAAGTGGTAAATTAGATTTAAGAAGAGGTGGGTGAAGTAGATAAAGAAGAATGATTAAGTAGAGGACAACACCTAAATTTAAGACTTAAATCTCCTCTTAGAGAGCCTCATGAAAATGATAGATTTATCATTATAACTTACTAATTAATAATCATTGAATGAAAGTTTATTCATTTTTTATGTGTATATAAACAATAAAATTTATTAAATTCCAAATAAAAAATATGAGAAGATTAAATTTTAAATAAAATCATATAATTTATAATAAAAATAATGTTTTTAAATAAAATATTTTTGTTTACCTATATATAATTAAATTAGTATTAATTATTTTTTGTTATTTATTTTTTTCTTATAATAATTTATTTTACTAATAATTACATTAATTTTATCAATACATTTTATTGATATTATTCTTTAAGAGTAATAAATTTTACAAAAATATGTAATTCTTAAACACAATTTATTTAGAATCAACGATATTTTCTTAATTTAATTTGTATATTTTAATTCTATTCCAATATCAGTAATTTTATTAAAAATAAATTATTTATAATGAAAATGTATATATTTTTAATATCTAAATAATATTTATGTATATAAACTATATAATAATAATTCCAACCTTGTATGATGTTTAATATAATTTTATGTGATATCTATATACAAGGAATGTTCAGGTAACAAGCGTGCTTGACCTTAAAAATTTATCAATGAAATTAAAAGGTTAGAAATTTCATAGAATGTGGCACGTGAAACTCCACCAAGACATGAATGTGAAAAAACAAAAACCACCCATAACAAAAACCAAATAAAGGTAAACCCCCATCCATAATTAAAGTGGCCCTATGACCCATATTTTCCATTCCATAATAGCTCATAATCTATCAGTGGCTAAAGGCCATACCACCATTTCCCCACTAGATTATAATGAATATTCGCTTTTCTATATTCTTTCCTATGGTATTTACTAGCTCTGCTTTATCGTGTAACGTGTGTAACATCCTAAGATCATCCCCACTATGCTTTGTATCCCAAAGTCATCACCAGCTTCTTGTCATCGACTAGTGATCCACATCTGAAGTCATCTTTGATCTTCTTGAGATTCATGCCAACTTGTAGTCATCAAATTATTCCCCCAAGCCTGTCATTGACAATGTCAATGGAAAATTCCCCAAAAACCATAGACTCACAACCATTGGGATCCCAATTATTCCATTCCGCATAAAACATTTGTTTATATCCCCTATCATTGGAATTATCCCCATATCATTATCATATTACACTTGTCCACCCAAAATACTTCATTGGATTCTTGTGACATGTGATCATCGAGATCATCAAAGGTCATCTCCCAGAAACTGATGTCACCTACTCTGAATTTTGGTTACCATATTACATCCAATCATCGTCTCCACCATCGAAAAAAAGTCAATCATCAGCCTAAATCCATGAGCATAAATATTTTCTTCTAAATCCCACATGCCTATTCATCTTGATGACACCTCACCATCTACACAACCCATCAGCTCAGATTCAAAGAAAATCTATCATTTTAAAACACCCAAAATTTAGAGACCCATTTTTGGTTATGATCCCTACTTTTTTATCTAATGTCATATATTTTGAAGAATAAAAGTGGATAAAGAGATCCTTATTCCCAACAACATCATTTTTTTGGCTTCCAACCATTTCCAAATAGCCCTAATATACTTCATTCCTTTTACATTGGTTGAAAAGTTAAAATACTTGAATTTTGAAAAAAAAATCAAAATTATTTCAACCTTCCTAAAAATAGTAATTTTGAGTGATCTACAAAAGGATCAACATTGGATTTTAGAGATATATTATCTCCCATCTCTAACACCACAATTTTCTCAGCAATAATAATAAATTGTACAAAGTCACACAAAAATTATATACCCTTTAATAATATTAATATAATGGATATATTGCCCCCATTAAATCTTATAAATTCATTCCATTCTAACTTCACATAGAACACTTCTCATTATTATAGTTCTCATTTTGTACTTTAGAACATGTTTTATCCTTTCATGATGTTTTTTCTCATTATAGGTTTTTTTATACTAACAGTGATTCTCAAGGGTGAAGATAATCCATGGGATTTCCTAGTTATAAAAATTTTATCCTTTTTTATCTATTTTTACTTTTTGACTTATTCAATTTTAAGGTATGTAATAATCAATGGTATAAAATACATTATTTCTTTTACTCTCTATTATGAATTAATATTTTGTTGTAAATCTTGTACATTTTTTATAAGATTTATTTCTTATTTATATTTTGATTCATTATCAATAATAAAAAAGTAACTTTGGTAAATAAAATTTGTACTTAAAAATAGGATATTATATGTAATGGTTGGAACTAATACTATTTGTGTATGTCAGTTAAAGTTTCTTCTTTTTATATTTCTTCCCTGAGGACATCAATGTTAGATAAAATTTATACATGGATCACCATATGGAATATTTATATTATTTTGATACTACTATGATTTCTTGGAACCCACTATGGTACTTCAAAAGAGTTATTGGCATTTTAAGTTCATCTAATATATTCTCTATACATATATTCAGTGGTTCTTCTTATGAAAGATGCATGTTTTGGGAATATGTTAAACCTTTATGCTGGAAGATTAAATCTAAATCCTATTATTTTAAAAAAAATTATAGATCAAGAGGTTAAGTATAGTGTTATAATTCAATGTAGAGTTGAATTTAAAGAGAAAATTCCATCAAATATCTTCTTAACTAGTAATGGATCACACTAGTAGGTTTTTATATGAGAAGAATGTTGGAACCTCTAATGTGTTCATGGAGCACTAGGGTTTATCATCATATTCCTTCTCCATCATTCCCATCGTTGGTCTATATCAAGAAGTTATATTCATGTGATACTATTATTGATCCTCTTTTTCATTGAACATTATAAATATGGGATTTCCAATGTTTTGTGAAAAGGGTGTCCAGTCCACCCACTCAGGATAAGGTTTCCTCTTCGGATTCAATTTTCTATGTCTCCCCTCTATAGATTTTATCCGAGAATCACAAGACAATATGTATTCAAGAATTTTTTATGGAATTTTCACATGATATGACTCCTAAGTGGAGGTATGTGGTAGAAACTAATAAGGTTGTATTTTTGGTTCCTTCTACTATTAACTAGTATAAATTTTAGTGGGATAATTTTTTTTGGTTGGTGTTGTTTTCATCATAAATGGGGTAAAATATTGATATTACATATATGGTTGTGTTAAATGGACTAAATTACATAGTTTAAATATGGTCAGATGCTTTCAATCTACCTTTACTAGTTGAGAAGTCTCATATTGAAGAGGGTTCACCATAGGGTAGATAACAACCTTGACATAAGAGTTTCACTCAAAAAATTTATTACCCATGAGTAATTCTACTTTGACTTGAACCAATATATATAATTCATCTTGTTACTTAAAAATATTCTCTTTTATGTGAATAGGCTCAACTTCTTTGGGTGGGTGGTGGGATAAATATGTAGATGCACCATTTCATTTATCCTTGGTGTAAGATTACTAATTTTATGGAATTTTTATGTTTACAGGAGCTCCAAATTCATGATTATAAATTTTATATCATTTGTAAACACCCTCTCCATGAAAATAATTTCAAATAATGTTTAAAAAAACACATCAAAATTATTTTCTTTCACACTGGTGTCATGATCCTCATCATTTGTGAGTTTTTCAATGATAAAATTATATAATGTGTAATGAGTATAAGGAATTGGATCTTAATTTTTATCCTAGTATGAGGTACATTCATCAGATTATAAGAATCAATTGAAAGATTGGTCATACTCCACTTACTATTTTCATTTTTTAGATGAAGTCTTTGATTTATGATCCTTGTGAATCCTTCTCTTTTCCTATCGGTATTACTCTAGAAAACTTTTTGGGATGGTAATCTAAATTGAGTTCCCTATGACTTCAAAAAATATGATCCTAATAAAGTAGATTGTTTGTAAGAACTCAGGTTTTTATATGAGTTACATATACCTTTTTTCAATTTCAATGCTTAAATATAGCCTCATGTGAGTTCCCAACTTGATCACAGGTGTTTTAGAGGCTTTCACGGCTTTTTTAGAGCTTCTAGCTGATTTTTGGGGTGTTTTAAGCCTAGCGCATGGTTTGACTAAACTGTGAGAGCATATATAGAGGGGTGGAACTAGCCACATGGTTTGGCTAAACCATGTCGAATGGGCCACACAGTCGTGTGTCCGGGACTACAATTTTTTTATACTATGAAAGAGGGTTAGTGAACGGTTTCTGCATGGTTAGTAAATCATGCAAAAAAACAATGCGAGTTCCCCTTGGCCTAAAATAATTTGTACATGGTTGGCTCACGGTTTACCAAACAGTGTACCTAAACCATGAAAACCCTATATTTTAAATATTTTAATAATTTTATGTTTAAAATTAAATTCTGTTTATAACCTAATTTGAGTTTTCTTCAG
This sequence comes from Viscum album, assembly GCA_963277665.1. NCBI lineage: Eukaryota > Viridiplantae > Streptophyta > Magnoliopsida > Santalales > Viscaceae > Viscum > Viscum album. Next base: position 660,405,846 of record OY728138.1, read on the forward strand.
CACATATAGAGGGGACGTCCTTTTGATCTCTCAATGTAGATAAACAAGGATTTGATCAAATTTATTCATCAAATATCCAATTCGAGGGAGGTTTGCCTCATCAGATCCACATCAGTAATATCTACGTCCTTTTAAACCTTTATCAATTCTTTTATCTATTGGATACACTATTTGGATTTAGGATCATATTCCCTAATTTTTCATTCTTTATCAGTTCTTCATATTTCTCTTAAACCAAGTTGAATTAGGACTTGATACTCGACGAACACTCCACTACCAATCTATGGTAGGTGGTCTATACATTTATTTTGAGTTTTGGTGCATTATAAAGATATCTTCCATTATGTCACCTATTGAACATTCTAGAGTAGCCTCGAAATTGAACCAACTAATTGAATTAAATGAACTTGGACCTATTAGGGATTCCCTTTGGTTCCTTTTTGGTGTGTTGGTGGTTTTTAGACAACCATAGTCACCTATGGGGTGTTGCATATTAAATATCCTTTATATGACCTATTGAACCATCCATGGGATGTGATTTAGTGGTTTCCTAACCAAATGTAGTTTAATTATGATTAAACAAAAATGAGGTACTTTTTTAGGTGATGGGTTTTCACCTTCATTACTTTATAAAATATTGGTTCATTTGGTAATTGGTTAATAAGTGGGTAAACTCGTTGCAATACGGTAGTGGACACCTTGGGTTGATTATTACCCTCAGGTCTTGATTCTCTGGGATACCTTGGGCCTTGCTACCCCTTTGATCTAGCTTTCTTGGACTCATATAATACTTCTCTGGTATGAAATTCTCTTAGTACTCCAACCAGTTCTTATACCAATTTTCCATCGATACACTCTGAGGACTTTACAAGTATTCCATGGTATTTGAAACCTTAGATTCATCCCTTCATGGTCTGGTAATTTGATTATTATGGTGTGGTTATGGGATTGTGATTCACTCAATATATTTGGCAAGGTTTTGGTGGTTTGATACATATGGATATATGGTAAGGCGATGTGTTTTTTTTGTTATTGTTTCCTAGATACAGGAGCTTACAATTGTTTTGTAGGGGTACTTAAGGGGATAGATAGTACCATTTTCTTAGTAATGGTCATTCCATGGGAACTTTACTTGATTTATTTTTTACTTGCATAGCTTGTTATATTGAACAATATGGAAATGTATAGATCTTGGGTGGTTCCTACTAAGATGTTATCTCATGCCCTATTTGGTCCTCCCTTGGGGAAACCAAACAGATTATATGGTTACAGGTGTTGAAAGGGGAAATCTCTCTAACATGGGTTTTTGATCGTTGTTTAGGATTTGGGGAGCATGATACCGAGCTGAGGCTCATGATTCTATTTAGAGATATCACATTTTGATCATTTTTTTTGGATACATGTATTGTAATAATCTATTGTGTACCTGTTTCAGATATTTTCTTAGACACGTGACATGTGTCACTATCATCATCTGTATATGAGATTTCTTCTGGTTTTTTTATATTCTTATCTTTTTATTATTCAGTTGTCTATACGTTTAACTACTTCCACTATTACTATGTTGTTAATTTTTTACTGTGTATACTTTATTGATAAGGTAATAGTATCCTCACTGACACACATAGGCTCTCATTACTATTCAGCATCCTCTGGCATTTGGGGAGATGCACTTGAGGTGATGTATCCAACCGGGATCGGGGCACTGTTGAGTGGAATCCAAGTTTAGGGTGTTACAAAGTGGTATCAAAGTGATCTTTTCTGGTTGACTTACTATATAGTGACAATAGATAATAATATGAATGAAATGGAATTTGGAAATAAGTTGTGATTGGGAGTAGCTACCCCGCATATAGGTAAAATCCAGATTTCCTCGAATTGAATTCTTATATTTAGGATTTTGACTATTAAAGTTGATTAGATTTCATCATTGGGTGACACACTTGACATATGTTGTTACTATTGATACAATTGTGGGTTCTGTTTCTATTTCTACCTGATTAGAGGAGGGTATTCCATCTCATGCATCATATAGAAACTTATTAGAAATCACATTCTATGCATTATGTCATCTCATTTAGGATGTATTACTCATTATATGCTATTATGATAGGTGTTGTGATAGCTATATATAATGTTGTCATATATTTTGTGCAGTGGATATAGAATTGATGCCACCTTTCAACTCATTGGTTGTATGGGCCCTTATAGTCTGGGAAGTTATACACCTTTAAAATTTAGTTGTTAAGGTGAATTTGATATGTATGGATTGAATGGGCACTAAATTTTGTGTCTCGGAGGTGTTATGAACCCTCATGGATTTGGGAATTGGTGAACCATTGGTTAAAACTTTTTAATAATTTGGTTATGGAAATGAAACATAAAATGAATATGAATTCAAATGGAAATGAAATGGAAAATTAATGTGATAAACAGAAACTCGACCTAGACCCAGATTTTGAGTGGGAAAGAGGCAGTGTTTCTACTTGTGTTGTGATTATTCTTTTTATAGTCCTAGAATTAGAAGCAGACTATGGGTTATGACTTGGTTTTAGGAGGGTTTTAACCTATCCTGTGATTTTGAGATGTGAGATTGGATCTAAATCTTTTTTGAGTCCTTTTTTTTGGAATTGTAGAGCCATGTCACCATGAAAACCTTAATGCATATGCTGGGAGGGAGGTGATGAACACACTCTGGAGGTGGTGGGCTATAGGCTACTAGTAGATCCTTCTTTCATGACATCTGCGACATTAGTTTCTATTCTAGAAACAGATGATGAAGTACAATTCTACAAGGGTTTATTTCAATTCATTCAGACTTATCAAGGAGAACCCCATCCTTATTTTTCATTGGCTAAGCTAACACAGTTGTTCTAGAAGTATTATCCTCCCATGTTTTTGTGGGATTGAGGTCCAAAAGCTAATGAACTATGGATTAAGACCATGCTAGCTATGTTTGATCATATTGAGACACCTCCATAGGGGAGGGTGAAGCTCTCCACATATATGCTACATGGGGAAGAAAAGGGATGGTGGGATGTACTGAACCAAGATTATGGGATGCAAGACATGGTTTATACTAATTTCTCGACCCTCTTCTATGATTACTTTTACCCTATGGCTCTATGGATAGATCGGGCAAGGGATTTTATGCATATGGAGTAAGGTGTGTTATTTTTATGGATTACTCATCATTCTTTAGAAATTTGAAGTGTTTTGTGTTGATGTACCTTACTAATGAGTTATCTAGGGAGATATGATTTGAGGAATGTCTCAGGCATGCTATAAAATCTCTAGTAAATGCGTTCATATTTACCTATATCACTAATATTATAATACAGGCACTAATTACATAGTAGACCCTAAAGGAAGCTAGGGGCGTAGATCATGGAAGTGTTGTTTCTCAACCTAATAGTTCCACATCTTCAAGCAGGAAGTGATGTTTTAAGGACTCCCATAAAATGATCACCAGTTAGGCTATTAGTACTGGTATCTCTATGTTCTTCTATCAGTGTAGCAGGTAAGGCCATGTAAATAATCAATGAGATTGTGACTCAATCGAGTGTAGAGCTTGTGGAAAGATGGTACATGTTTATCTTTTTTGTAGTATCTTTCCTCCACATGTGAGTGGTAGGGGGTTAGCTCCGACATCATGTTTAGGAGTGGGTTCTTAAGCTCCACATCAGGAAGGGGCTAGAGCAGTATTGGTCAATCAGGCCAGGGCAGCGGTGGTTGTGGAAGAGGTATCCAGACACCAGTTACATTGAGACATCAGAGCGGGCCTACTCTAGGTAGTGAGGTTGTATCATAGGTCCATGGTGAAGACCAATTATATTATGTACAACCTACCCCAGGGGAGTAGGGTGACAGACCATATATAGTGATAGGTACAATCCTAGTGGCCTCTACCATTACATATTCTCTTTTTCATATAGGATCAACACCTAGTTTTATATATGCACCATTGTTGAAAGTATTTAGGCTTGTTTTGTTGTCATATTATGTAATTTTGATGATAGACACACCATTAGGAAAGAAAATAGGGAATTTTCACCAGTACAGGGAGCACCCCCTTAAGGTTGGTGGGTGTCACTTTGTCTAGGATCTTTATGTCCTTGAGATGATAGGGATTGATGTCACACTCAGGATGGACTGGATTATAAATTATCGAGCTTGCATTGACTACTATCACCATAGTGTGACCTAGAAATCACCAGAGGGTTAAGTGTATACTCAAAAGGGTGAATCGAATGTCCAAGATAGCTGATATAGACCAAATCCTCATGGGTTGTGCAGGATGATAGCCCAAATTTTCATTTTTTAGCTAGATGAATAGGGAGTGAGTTAGGAGGACTTTCCTCTAGTGGTTGAGTGCTTCTGGGATGTATTCCTAGATGAATTTTCTAATTTACCTCCTGATATAGAGGGGAATTCTCCAATAATTTGGTGTTAGGATCTACAAAGGTATCCATTTCTCCTTATAGGATGGCATTGATAAAGTTTCATGAGCTCAAGAAGAAGCTAGAGGACTTGGATGTGAAGGTGTTTATTCAACCCATTACTTCTCCATGGGGTTCACTAGTCCTTTTTACGAAAAAGGTGGATGGTACCATTATACATTGTGTGGATTATCATAAGTTAAACTAGATAATGGTTAAAATCCAATATCCGTTTACACAGATAGATGACATGCCTTATCAGATTCAAGGAGCTTGATTATTACTGAAAATATATTTGAGGTTGGTATATCACCTGGTATGTGTTATACCTACAGACATACCTCATATAGATTTTTGTAGTAGGTATGGTACATATGAGTATCAGTTTATGGAGTTCAGTCTCACAAAATCACCAGTGGTCTTCATGGCACTGATGAACCAAGTGTTCCATCCTTACCTATATTCTTTTGTGGTGTTTTTCATGGAAGATATCTTGGTGTATTATTACAATCGACACGACCATGCCAAAAATCTTTATATTATTTTTAATACACCAAGGGAGCATCATTTATATGCTAAGATCAAAAAGTGGCACTTATAGATGGATCAAATTCACTTCCTAGGTCACATTATCTAAGAGATAGGAGTATTAGTAGACCCAGAGATGATGAGAGATGTAGTTTCCTAGAAGCAACCCTATAATATTTTTGACATATAGAGTTTCTTAGGGATAGCTAGTTACTAAATATGTTTTATATAGTACTTCTCATTCTTATAAGCACCATTGATGGGCTTGAATAAAAAGTTTGTGAAGTATGTATGGTCAAATTCTTGTGAGATAGCCTTTTAGGAGATGAATGGGAGGTTGACATCAGCAATAGTCTTGAAACTGCCAAAATAGGGAAAGAGTTGCATTGTGTATTAAGATACATCATGTGTTGGGATGGGGACAGTGCTGATGTAGGGGGTAGAGTCATGGCATATGAGTCTCGATAGCTAAGGCCACATGAGAGTAACTACCTAACACAATATCTTGATTTAGCCATGGTATTTCACATATTGTTTTTTTAGAGGCACTATTTGATGGGAGAGTGTTTTGTGGTGTACACAAACCAAAAAAGCCTCAGTACATATTTACACAGCATGGTCTGAATCTTAGGCAGTGATGGTGGGTATAGTAACTTTTGTCTTTCGACTTTGAGCTTGCCAATATGCTTGGTAAAGTTAATACTATGGTCGATGCACTGAGCATGATGACTCAAATACAGGCAGTGTAGTTGGTAAATATCTAGTGTCAACTTATGGAATTTTTATCAAAGATTCACATGGAGGTTCACAATAGTCAGGGACAGAATTATCTATCCTCATTATTTGTGGCCTCTACCCTACTGAACAAAGTAAGCATGATGCATCTATTGATTCATAGGGCCTAGTCCTTTAAGAGAGTGTGGATAGTGAGGATCCACCTCCTGGTTCAACTGTAGGTGAGGATGAGATCCTATATATCCATTTAAACATTTGGGTTTTAGTGGACATACCTAATAAGTTTATTTGGGAGTTTCATGCCTTGACATGCACAATTCACTCCAAAGTGACCAAGATGTACCATGATTTATATTGTCATTACTATTGGTCGAGTATGAAAAAAGGTAGTTTGGTTCATTCTGAGGTGTTCCACCTATTAGTAGGTGAACATAGAACATTAGTGACCAACCTAGATTCTACAACAATTACCTATTTTGGAGTGGAAATGGGATGATGCCCTGATGGATTTTGTGACTGGTTTACTGAGGTCAGATTGAAGAAATGATATTGTGTGGGTTGTTGTTTATAGGATCCCAAACGTTAATATTTATTTCCTCTTAATGAGACCTTTTGTGGGGATGAACTGAAAAGGATGTACATCCATGAGATTGTATGACATCACAGGATACTAAACACTATCATTTCAGATAGGTAATACCTATTTATGTCTTGTTTCTAGAAGAGTTTTCAAAGGGAATTGGGTTCATAGGTGCTTCTGATCATAGAATACCACCCATAGACTGATGTCAAATTAGTGTATACGATACAAGTGCTAGAGGACACGATGTGAGCAAGTGCCCTGAATTTTGGGCGCTCTTGGGAGAAACACATTCCCCTAGTCGAGCTCACATAAAATAATAGCTATCTGGAAACTATAAAGATGGAAACATTTGAGAAATTATATGGTAGGCCATGTCGATCTCCCCTGGTCTGGCTAGAGGCAGGTGAGATAGCTTTACTAAGACCACATCTCATGCAAGAGACTTCTGAGTAGGTGCTATTGATTTGAAAACAGATGGATACTATACAGTCTCAATATAAATTATATGTCAATCTTTGAAAATGAACTATATTGTTTGAGGTTAGGGATTAGGTTTTCTTACGTGTTTTACTGAGCCTGGGACATTGGAGAATCAGCGGACTAGTTAATCATTCAATATGATATTTCGGGCAGTTTGAGATTATGGAAAAAGTCGAGTCGGTAGCCTATCGGTTGTAGTTACCTCAGAGGTATTGATCCATACATGATTTCTTCCACATATCTCATTTATAACACAATCATTTGGACCCATATTATTCTTTTCATCCCCATGAGTTTGAGTTATAGACCAATGTTTCCTTTGAGAATCATCTAATTTGTATAGTTGAAAACATCACGAAGGTTCTCAGAGGCCAGTAAATTCCTCAATAATGGGTTCTATGTCAGATAAGATGTTTATAGGACAAGACTTGGGAGCGGGAGGCCAAAGTATGTGCTTAGTGTCCATAATTATTCCCAGATGAATCTTGACCACCCTTTAGAGAGAAATTTAAGGATGAATTGCTATAAGAGGGGAATATTGTTAGAACATGGGTTTTTGAATGAGGTACAAATCCCTTAATTTTCAATTTGAATGCTTATATATGGCCTCATGTGAGTTTTCAACTTCATATCAGATGTTTTGGAGGTTTTCGGGTCTTGTTCGAATCCATGACCTAATTTTTGGGGTGTTTTAAGCCTGACACATAGTTATTACAAACCGCGGGGGGCATGACACATTGTTTGACTGAACCATGTGAGAATATAGAGAGGAGGTACTCACTACATGGTTTTTCCAAACCATGCATAATGGACTACATGGCCCTGAAGCCAAGTCTGCTATTTTTACAGATTTTAGCAGAGGGTTAGCGCAAGGTTTCCACACAGTTTGTGTCACACCATGACCTATCTTTTATTATATTTTATAATTTTCTTTTAATTTTAAAATTTCTTCAGGGTTCGGGTTGAATCCTGAACAAGATTTTTGAGTTTCATAAGAAAATGTGTGCTTTTAGTTGACGTCACTGAGCCTAGGCGGAGCACGTTTTGGTAACCCCGCGTGCATTCTCCCATGCAACGGCACCGTTCGCCTGCCTTCAGAAATTTAAAATGGGTAAATTTTGTAATTTATTATGTGATATAAAAGTCTAATGATTGATAATAAAATTAGTATTATTATTATTATTATTATTATTATTATTATTATTATTATTATTATTTTAGGCTAGTGCATGGGCATCGCACGACTAGCGGAAGTCATGCGGTTAGCCCGAGTACTGCGCAGTTGCGGTGTCTGAATTGGCCAAATAAAAATTAAATTGAATTAATTGAAAGTAAATAATTTTTTTAATAAATAACTTACCATAGTGATGTTTATAACGACCCATACTTTACATAAATTGTTATTACTTCAGAATTGAAGCACACTTATTACAACATATAACAAAACCAGGAAAGGACCGTATAGGTATAGAGTCTTTAGAAACTGGGAAACATAAACAACTAGTTCATAAAGCATCTACTTTGACTCCCATTTATTTCATCATATCTAGAGTCCCTTTTTGGCATATCCTACTTAATAACCTTCTTCCTCACCTGGGGAAATAAAACATACAAAAGGGTGATCTCAAATTCTCAGTAAGGGTAAACAAAAGAAATATCAATCACGTCATATACATAAGAACATAACTTTTGGAAATATTAACCGGAAAAAAATATCATAATTTCATAACATGGGATAAATAATAGTAGTGAAATGTAATCCCAATAATCATAACTTAAAACATGAAACTTTTTGGCATGCACACAAAATCATAGAGAATCATTTGTTATTAGTCAAGACTCATTTCCAAGACTATCTTAGTGGACAAAGTCCATTTCTGAACTGAGTTCACTCCTCGTTTCAGTCCTGTTTTACTGAACCGGTTTAACATGCCATTACAGCCTTGTCTATCTCATGAGATATAAAATCTTTAACCAATTCATTGGAGGGAGATATAGGTCCCACCCATATCATAATGATACCCTTCTTATGTGTGCCACAAAATCATAAATCATACATCATTGCATAACTCATGTAATAAAAATGGAATTCTAAAACAACATGACATCATAAAACAATTCATATAAGATAAAATAATTCATAAAAATAATTCCATCACAACATAATAAAATCAATGTAATAATAGGGATAGAAACAGAACCCTATATTATCTTAGATGGAAAATAATTTTGATAAAACACTTGAACTCCATTCTTGAGAAAAATATCCTTTCTACTTCAAAAACATTTTCCTTTATTAACATGTCATACAATTTTAAACTAAAAGAAGTTGATTAAAAATAAACTTGAAAACTTGTAAAGTAATCTTCTTGGAAATAATGTTTTAAAAATCCATTCATGTCGTATAAGTTAAGAAAACATTATTCTCGTACTTTTTTTCGGAAAAGTCAAAAAGTACCTCGTACGAAAAACGACAAAAGATTCCTTTCATATATTTTACTAAAAACTCACTGAAGGGTAAAATTGGATATAAAATATTGTATAAGTATATAAATATTACATTTTGAGGAAACATGTATGTGGATGATAAATGTTCCCCATTAAATTCTGAAGTATAAACAATCTCGGATAAAAATTGAGATTGCGAGATTTTCCCTTACCTTAGGTCTGATTTGCTTCGTAAGTGTCCGAACCTCCTGTATAATGATTTAAATAATGTTATTTACTTATTCCAGAATCATAATTATTTTTATGATATCATATATGTTCATATTATTAGCTTCTTATTAGTAATATTTCATTACTACTTGTTATTCGGGTGTTTATTACTTTTTGTTCTTATGCGTGTTTTGTCGAATAAATTCTTATTTTTATTTTTAGGTTATAGATACCTCATTTCCATAATGGTATTAGTGTAATATATATCATATTAATTCATTCAATTCATTTATATAATCATTATGCAATGAAGATCATGTAGAACGAGTCGCATCACATTGTGGGGACGGTATTCCGTACGTACGCACGAGCGATGATATCGTTCCCATGATCGTGGAATTGTATTGGAGTGTATATATACTATTTCAGAATCAATATCACTTTAAAATAATCATATATAGTCATTATTTACACCATTATACCCATCCAAGTAAGGTGGTGGTGGAAAATAGATTACACCACGGCGTGGAGACGGTATTCCGTACGTACGCACGCGCGGTGATTTCATATTCCGTAGGATGGATAGATGGTGAAATATGGTTGTTTCATACTTATAATAACATATCAGTATATGAGTGATACTGATGTTATTAATTCATAATGAAACAACTAAATAAGAAGAAGTGGAAGAAGAAATAAAGTTGAAAGAATCGATAATGGACATTACCTCTTCTTTGAAGCGCTTCTTTGAGATATCCTCTTAGGGCACTAAAATTGGTCTTTGAAGAAGACCATAACCTATAGTATGTTTCTAGGGAAGTGGAGAGGAGATATTGGCAGGGTTTGGCCGATCTTGAAGGCTCAAAGTTGTGTGAGGAAGAGAGGGAGGAGGTGCCCTTTTATAAGGGAGGAGAGAGCACCTTTGGAATAACAAAAAATATTATTTTATTATAAAGTCAAATTCGGTTTTTAATAGATCCAAATTTATATATTTCGAAGATAAGTTTGGTATGGGTCGAAATACTATCATACAATAGAATTTAGACAAGTTTAGGTATCAATTTTAACCTTATCATTTAGATTTAACTTTAAGTTAGATAATTTAACTTTTACCGTGTCTTCTTGTTTTCTTACACTATAAGGTTAATAAACATACTATATCAAGCCAAAAGAACCACAATTTGTTTATTATTAATATATATAACCTTATCTAAGTCATTTGGCCGAACCTTATATTTTTTGGAATAAAATAACAATTAATAATATAGTATTTTTTTTAAAAACAATTTTATGTCAATTTTGACACTATTTGGTAATTGATTTTTGTGAAACTCATAACAGAATGCCTAGTTCAAAAACATTTAATTAAATCAATACTAACATGTCATATTAACATATAAAATTATTTTAATTCATATAAAGTCTCAAATTACATTTATTTTGGCATTTATAACATCAATTATGTCAATATTTCATTAATAAGATAATTACTGCATCATCATTGTGTCATAAATAAATTAAATTATGTAATGTATAAAAAATATAAATAAAATACCATTATGTTTGAAATCTTTTATTCTTTCTAATGAATATTTATAGTCGAATTTATCTTATGTATAACACTATATTAATAATAATTTAGTTATTAAACTTTGATTTTAACTATTTTAACCCTTCTTTAAATAAATTGATAATAAATGTCCTCATCTAATCCAAGTGGGCCTAATTGGTCATATTTTATTCCTAAGGTTGTTTTTGGTCGAATTACACTTATCCAATAGAATTAAGACATGTGTTAGGGTAATAATAATAACACTTTTACCCTTAATTACCCTATTTACTTTTAACTGTAGAAAAAAAGTAAAAAGTTACTATTCACCAAAAATTATTTTCTTCTCATTGAACCACATTTTAGTCCTTTATATTAACCGTGTCTCTCGGATTTTCGAAATTATACTCACAGAAGCGGTAAAATTAAGTTTTATGAAAAATTCAGTTTTTTTAACTCCCACTTAGTGGTTTCACTATTCATCATAAAATGAAAGTTACCAGAAAAATACCAAAAATTAGGCCTAAGCTATATTTGATATTATGAATTAAAAAAATGATTTTTATTTTACCAAATTCAAAACATATCAGTTACATTAACTAATTTAAAAATTAATTCCCGTCGTCAAAACAAATAGCGTGTTTTTAAAAGATAATAACTATCAAAAGATTGACACTTGTTTATGTCTGGTTTAAATGATAAATTACATCCAATAAAAAAATTGTATTAATTTGTAAAAATATATTCTAAATATACTTTAAAACCACTCAAATTAATAATTTATTACTATTAATTATTTCAATTAAAAAAAGTTGTTTTTAATTAAAATTTAGTAATTTTCACTATTCATCAGAATATGAAAGTTATCCGAAAAGTACCAAAATTTCACCCTAAGCTAATTTTGATATTACGAATCCAAAAATTAAGTCCATTTTGAAAATAAAATTTATAAAATTTGAAAAAGTGGTTATTACTATTCATAACGGCTAGTTTTAATAATATTTTAATAGAATATCGTTGTTTAGTGAAACTCGGTATTGCGTACGAAGAAAGCTATTGAGGAAGTCTGTGGTTGCATGTAAAGAAATCCAAGATAGTGTTGTGTGTAGTGAAAGATTCCTTTGATTATTTATATAACATAAAAACAAAATATTTCTCATAAAAGTCTCGGGTGTTACATTCTACCCCCCTTAAAATGAATTTCGCCCTCAAAATTCGTCACTTTGTAACAAAAAGATGAGGATACCTCTCCATCATCATATCCTCAAGCTCCCATGTAGATTCTTCTAATTGGTGGTTCCTCCATAAGACTTTCACCAATCGAGTGGTCTTGTTTCGTAGGACTTTTTCGCTACGATCCAGAATCTCTATCGGCTATTCTTCATAAGAAAGATCTTGCTCCAGCGGTACAACTTCTGAGTTGAGTACATGTGAAGGATCAGGTATGTACTTTCTCAGGAGAGATACATGGAACACATCGTGAACTTGAGAGAGATTCGGTGCAAGCGCCAATCAGTAAGCTACCTTTCCAACATGATCCAGTATTTCGAAAGGACCAATATATCTAGGGATCAACTTCCCCTTTTTTCCAAATCTCATGACCCTCTTCCAGGGAGATATTCGTAAGAACACTTTATCACCCACTTCAAACTCTAGGTCTTTTCTTCGGTTGTCGGCATAACTTTTCTGTTGAATATGAGCTGCTCTTATGTGTTGTTGAATAGATCAGACCTTTTCTGCCATCTCATCAACAAGATCAGGTCCTAATAGCTTTCTTTCCCCAACTTCATCCCAGCAAGTTGGAGTCCTGCATTTCTTTCCATAGAGAGATTCATAAGGATCCATCTGAATACTAGAGTGAAAGCTATTATTATAAGAAAATTCCACCAAAGGTAGGTGTTGATCCCAACCACCTTTGAAATCCATAGAGCAAGCTCTCAACATATCTTCTAGAGTTTGAATTGTTCTCTCAGACTGACCGCATGTCTGAGGATGATAAGCAGTGCTGAAACTCAACTCTGTATCCAGAGTATGCTTAAGACTTCTCCATAACTTTGAGGTAAACCTCGGATCCCAATCAGATATAACAGAAAGTGGTACTTCCTGCAATCTTACCACTTCCTTTACATATATCCTGGCAAGCTGATCCAGATAGAAATACTCTCTAATAGTAATGAAGTGTGCAGGCTTTGTAAGATGATCAACTATGACCCAGATAGCATTATTGCCTTTGGATGTTTTAGGAAGTCCTATGACAAAGTCCATAGTGATGTTTTCCCATTTCCATTCGGGTATGGGTAATGGTTGTAACATCCCTGTAGACTTCTGTCTCTCAGCTTTAACTTGCTGACAAACCAAGCATCGAGAGACATATTCAGCAACATCTCTTTTCATGCCATCCCACCAGAAGTACTCTTTCAGATCCCTATACATGTGCGTGCTTCCAGGATGAATAGAGAATGAAGAACTATGAGCCTCATCCAGCAGCTCCTTCTTTAATTCTGGAATGGGAGGAACACAAACCCGATTCCTGAACTTTATTATCCCATCACAATCAAGGTTGAATTCAGGAACATTTCTCACCTTCTTTTGTAACTTTACATCTTCTTTATGTGCCTCTTGAATCTTCACATGTATAGATGGTTGAACATTCATTTGAGAAAGATACAATTTTTTCCCTTCCATTATAATTCCAAGATCCATCCTTTGTAAATCCATAAATATTGGATCTTTTGTGATCCTCATCATGGATAAGCTAGCATGGTCTTATTGACTTAATGCATCTGCCACCTTGTTTGCTTTCCCAGTGTGGTAATGAATTGAGAAGTCATAATCCTTAATCAGTTCCAACCATCTTCTTTGGCGCATATTCAGCTCATTTTGTGTGAAAATATACTTTAAACTTTTATGATCAGTAAAAATATCACACCTTTCTCCATAAAGATAATGCATCTAAATCTTTAACGCAAATATTACCGCAGCTAATTCCAAATCATGTGTTGGGTAATTTTCTCAATGATTTTCAACTGTCGTGAGGCATAAGCTATCACCATATCATTTTGCATAAGAACACACTCCATCCCCTTCTTGGATGCATCACTGTAGATCACAAACCTTTCTCCACTACAAGGCAGTGTGAGCACAGGTGCACTGGATAACCTTCTTTTCAAATCCTTTAAATACTCTTCACATTCCTCCATCCAAATAAACTTAACTCCTTTCCGAGTCAACCGGGTGAGTGGATTAGATAATCGTGAAAAAGCATTCACAAAACGTCGATAATATCCAGCCAAACCAAGAAAACTTCGGATCTCGGTTACTGTTGTTGGTATCGAACATCTTTCGATAACCTTTGTTTATGTTGGATCCACAGATATCCCCTCTTTTGAGATTATGTGACCCAAAAATGCAACCTTTTTAAGCCAAAATTCACACTTGGTAAGTTTGGCATAAAGCTTCTCCTTTCTCAGGGTCTCCAATATAATTCTCAAGTGATCTTCATGTTCTTCCTTTTTCTTTGAATATACAAGAATATCTTTTATAAAGACTACCACAAACTGATCAAGATAGTCTCTAAAGACTCTATTCATCATATCCATGAAGATAGAAGGGGCATTAGTAAGACCAAATGGAATCACTATAAATTCATAGTGTCCATACCTTGTACGGAAAGTCATCTTTGGTATATCCTCCCTTTTGACCCTTAATTGATGATACCATGAACGAAGATCAATCTTGGAAAAGTATTGAGCTCCGCGTAGTTGGTCAAATAATTCATCAATGCGCGGGAGAGGATATTTGTTCTTGATAGTGATCTTGTTAAGTTCTCGATAATCAATGAAGAGTCTCATTGATTAATCTTTATTATTAACAAACAGAACAGGTGCTCCCCAAGGTGACACACTAGGGAATATGAATCCCCTATCAAGATTCTCTTGGAGTTGCTTCTTCAATTCCTACAACTCAATTGGGTCCATTCTATAAGGTGTCTTTGAAATAGGCAAAGCACCCGGTACGAGTTTTATTGAAAACTCAACTTCATGATTTTGTGGAAGACCTAGAAATTCCTCCAGAAAGAAATCATCAAACACCCGTACAATGGGAATATTATTAATCATGAGTTTCTCACCAAAAATGTTAGATAAATAACCTTCATTTAGTGGAATCAAGACCCATAAGATGGAAGAAATTTCCACTGGAGGGTTATGTTCATCCTTGCATCGATAGATTTTCATAGATTGATCTGGAATATGAAATGTGACTTCCCTTATTTGGAAATTGATATGAGATCCATATAGAGAAAGCCAATCCATGTTAAGAATTACATAAAATTCCACTATAGGAAGGATCGCAATATTTGCAGGAAGCACTTTCCTACAAACATCAATCGGGGAAGAATTATAAACATTTGATGTGACTGTTGTTCCATTAGGTGTTGTCACAGCTAACTCAACATCTAATTGTTGAGGTAATTCGGTGATACTCTTAGAAAATTCTTCAAAAATAAAAGGGTGGGTGGATCCAGAATCAAATAAAACATTTGCTACTTTAGAGTGGATGGTAAGTGTACCTTTCACCACATCGTTATCGTACTCCACATCACTGATAGAAATTGTATGTGACTTTCCTTTATCTTTAGCCTTAAGATTTTGTTGATTTCGATCATCATCAACAACCCTTGGATTAGGTAATTTATTGGTATAATGACCCATCTCCTTGCACTTGAAACATTGAAGTGTAGTAGGTTCATTCTATGTGTCCCTTACTTTTTTTGCATCATTAGACATCTTCTTCCCATCATTGTGGCATTCAAATGCCCGATGACCTTCCTTTCCACATTTATAACATTTACTTATCCCTTTAAGAAAACTCCCTCCATGTTTCTTTCCACACTTTGAGCATAAGGGAAAGATCATCTTCTTTTCAGTGAGCTCTTTAGATTTTCCTTTGAATTCCATTTTCCTCTTCTTATCAAACCCATATGACTGATGGGTTACTCCAATCTCCAACTCAACTTTGAGAGCACATCGAACGATTTCCTCATAGCTATTGAAGTCCCTTATGGATAAGGCCTTTCGAAGACTTGGTTTTAAGCCACTAAAGAATCGATTGATCTTACTCTCAGGTTGGATAATAATACCAGAAGTGTACCTTTCAAGTCTTGTAAAATTTGCTTGATAGGTACCAACAGATTCATCATCCTTTTGCTTCAGTTCAAGAAACTCTTTCTCTATCTTTGTTCGGAGAATACGAGGGAAGTACTTATTGGAAAATAAGTTCTTGAACTCATCCCATTCCATGGACTCAATTTCATCCCTTTGCCTCGTATTCTTAATAAGATTCCACCATTGATCAGCATATCCTTCCAAACGATACACTTCTAGGATGACTTTATCATGTTCAGAACATTGAAGAACTGAAAATATCTTTTCAGTAGTACTAATCCATTGTTCAGCAACTAATGGATCAGTAGACCCGTTGAAAGAAGGTGGACACTGCCTCATGAAGGATTCAACAGAATGTTGCTCCTTCCTTTGCTCGTTTGGAAGTCTTGCATGATTCATAGCTTGAGAAAGTTGTGTGAGCATGGCTACAAGATTTTTCATTCCAGCTCCCATAACGTTTGGTTGCTCAGGGGGACAATCATTGCATTTCCCGTTGCATTCCGCATTAACACGGTTCCTTCGGGTTCCATCCATTGACTAAAACCAAGAAGAATAGTGTGAGCAACACTAATTATAATAGGAAAACCAGATAATCAAGAATAAAATTTCACACTTAAGGTCTTATCCTAGGTTATTCGTGGTCATTTCTAAAACACTAAGATTGTGTTCTATGCTTAGAATTATCCTTAGGGTTCTTACTAAGGCTTTCACATCCTAGTTTCCAAATATTGACTATACCTTTCCTCTGATACCAACTATAACAACCCATACATTACACACATTGTTATTACTTCAGAATTGAAGCACAATTATTACAACAATAACAAAACCAGGAAAGGACCATATAGGTATAGAGTCTTTAGAAACTGGGAAACATAAACAACTGGTTCATAAATCATCTACTTTGCCTCCCATTTATTTCATCATATCTAGAGTCCCTTTTTGGCATATCCTACTTAATAAACTTCTTCCTGACCTGGGGAAATAAAACATACAAAAGGGTGAGCTCAAATGCTCAGTAAGGGTAAACAAAAGAAATATCAATGACATCATATACATAAGAACATAACTTTTGGAAATCTTAACTTGAAAAAGAGATCATAATTTCATAACATGGGATAAATCATAGTAGTGAAATGTAATCCCAACAATCATAACCAAAAACATGAAACTTTGTGGCCTGAACACATAATCATAGAGAATCATTTCTTATTAGTCAAGAATCATTTCCAAGACTATCTTAGTGGACAAAGTCCATTTCTGAACCAAGTTCACTCCTCGTTTCAGTCCTATTTTACTGAACCGGTTTAACCTGCCGTTCTAGCCATGTCTATCTCATGAGATATAAAATCTTTACCCAATTCATTGGAGGTAGATATAGGTCCCACCCATATCATAATGATACCATTCTTATGTGTTCCACAAAATCATAAATCATACATCATTGTATAACTCATGTAATAACAATGGGATTCTTAAACAACATGACATCATAAAACAATTCATATAAGATAAAAGAATTCATAAAAATAATTCCATCACAACATAATCAAATAAATGTAATAATAGGGATAGAAACAGAACCCTATATTATCTTAGATGGAAAATAATTTTGATAAAACACTTGAACTCCATTCTTGAGGAAAATATCCTTTCAACTTCAAAAATATTTTCCTTTCATAACATGTCATAAAATTTTAAACTAAAAGAAGTTGATTAAAAATAAAC
Source organism: Viscum album (assembly GCA_963277665.1). Taxonomy (NCBI): domain Eukaryota; kingdom Viridiplantae; phylum Streptophyta; class Magnoliopsida; order Santalales; family Viscaceae; genus Viscum; species Viscum album. The sequence goes on from OY728138.1 coordinate 660,423,711, forward strand.
TTGAAAACATGTAAAGGAATATTCTTGGAAATAATTATTTAAAAATCCATTCATGTCGTATAAGTTAAAAAAACATTCTTCTCGTACTTTTGTCGGAAAAGTCAAAAAGTACCTCGTATGAAAAATGACAAAAGATTCCTTTCATATATTTTACTAAAAACTCACCGAAGGGTAAAATTGGATATAAACTATTGTATAAGGATATAAATATTACATCTTGAGGAAACATTGATTTGGATGATAAATATTCCCCAGTAAATTCTAAAGTATAAACAATCTCAGATAAAAATTGAGATTGCGAGATTTTTCCTTACCTTAGGTCCGATTTGCTTCGTAAGTTTCCGAACCTCCTGTATAATGATTTAAATAATGTTATTTAATTATTCTAGAATCATACTTATTTTTATGATATCATATATGGTCATATTCTTAGCTTCTTATTAGTAATATTTCATTACTACTTGTTATTCGGGTGTTTATTACTTTTTGTTCGTATGCGTGTTTTGTCAAATAAATTATTATTTTTCTTTTTAGGTTATAGATACCTCATTTCCATAATGGTATTAGTGTAATATATATCATATTCATTCATTCAATTCATTTATATAATCATTATGCAATGAAGATCATGTAGAACGAGTCGCATCACATCGTGGAGACGGTATTCCGTATGTACGCACGAGCGATGATATCGTTCCCATGATCGTGGAATTGTATTGGAGTGTATATATACTATTTCAGAATCAATATCACTTTACAATAATCATATATAGTCATTATTTACACCATTATACCCATCCATGTAATGTGGTGGTGGAAAATAGATTACACCACGGCGTGGAGGCTGTATTCCGTACGTATGCACGCGCGGTGATTTCATTTTCCGTAGGATGGATAGATGGTGAAATAGGGTTTTTTCATACTTATAATAACATATCAGTATATTAGTGATAATGATGTTATTAATTCATAATGAAATAACTAAAGAATAATAAGTGGAAGAAGAAATAAAGTTGAAATAATCAGTAACAGACATTACCTCTTCTTTGAAGCGCCTCTTTGAGATCTCCTCCTAGGGCACTAAAATTGGTCTTTGAAGAAGACCAGGACCTATAGGATGTTTCTAGGGAATTGGAGAGGAGATATTGGCAGGGTTTGGCCGAGCTTGAAGGCTCAAAGTTGTGTGAGGAAGAGAGGGAGGAGGTGCCCTTTTATAAGGGAGTAGAGGACACCTTTGGAATAACTAAAATAATATTTTATTATAAAGTCAAATTCGGTTTTTAATAGATCCAAATTGATATATTTCGAAGATAAGGTGGGGATGGGTCTAAATACTCTCGTCTAATATAATTTAGACAAGTTTAGGTATCAATTTTAACCTTATCATTTAGATTTAACTTTAAGTTAGATAATTTAACTTTTACCGTGTCTTTTTGTTTTCTTACACTATAAGGTTAATAAACATACTATATCAAGCCAAACGAACCCCAAGTTGTTTATTATTAATATATATAACCTTATCTAAGTCATTTGGCCTAACCTTAGATTTTTAGGAATAAAATAACAATTAATAATATAGTATTTGTTTTAAAAACAATTTTATGTCAATTTTGACACTATTTGGTAATTGATTTTTGTGAAAATCATAATAGAATGATTAGTTCGAAAAAAATTTAATTAAATAAATAATAACATGTCATATTAACATATAAAATTATTTTAATTCATAAAAAGTCTCAAATTACATTTATTTGGGTATTTATAACATCAATTATGTCAATATTTCATTAATAAGATAATTACTGCATCATCATTGTGTCATAAATAAATTAACTTATTTAATGTCTAAAAATTATAAATAAAATACCATTATGTTGGAAATCGTTTTATATTTCTAATGAATATTTATAGTTGAATTTATATTATGTATAACCCTATATTAAAAATGATTTAGTTATTAAACTTTGATTTTAACTATTTTAACCCTTCTTTAAATAAATTGATAATAAATGTCCTAATCTAATCCAAGTGGGCCTAAATGATCATATTTTATTCCTAAGGTTGTTTTGGGTCTAATTACACTTATCCAATAGAATTAGTACATGTGTTAGGGTAATAATAATAACACTTTTACCCTTAATTACCCTATTTACTTTTAACCGTGGTAAAAAAAAGTAAAAAGTTACTATTCACCAAAAATTATTTTCATCTCATTGAACCACATTTTAGTCCTTGATATTAAATGTGTCTCTCGGATTTTCAAAATTCTACTCACAGAAGCAGAAAAATTAATTTTTATGAAAAATTCAGTTTTTTTAACTACCACTTAGTGGTTTCACTATTCATCAAAAAATAAAAGTTTCCAGAAAAATACCAAAAATTAGGCCTAAGATTTATTTGATATTATGAATTCAAAAATGATGTTTATTTTACCAAATTCAAAACATATCAGTTACATTAACTAATTTAAAAATTAATTCCCGTCGTCAAAACAAATAGTGTGTTTTTAAAAGATAATAACTATCAAAAGATTGACACTTGTTTATGTCTGGTTTAAATGTGAAATTACATCCAATGAACAACATTATATTAATTTGTAAAAATATATTCTAAATATACTTTAAAACCACTCTAATTAATAATTTATCACTATTAATTATTTTGATTAAAAAAAGTTGTTTTTAATTAAAATTTAGTAATTTTCACTATTCATCAGAATATGAAAGTTATCCGAAAAGTACCAAAATTTCAACCTAAGCTAATTTCGATATTCCGAATCCAAAAATGAAGTCCATTTTGAAAAATAAAAATTAAAAAATTTCAAAAAGTGGTTATTACTATTCATAACGGCTAGTTTTAATAATATTTTAATAGCATATCGTTGTTTAGTGAAACTTGGTATTGCGTACGATGCAAGCTATTGAGGAAGGCCGCAGTTGCATGTAAAGAAAGACAAGCTAGTGTTGTGTGTAGTGAAAGATTCCTTTGATGATTTATATAACATAAAAAAAATATTTCTCATAAAATTCTCAGGTGTTACAATGTTAGTATTAACTTTTCATGAATAATGACATTATATTATTATATTTATCATTTTTATATTATTGTTAATGTTATTTTATTTAATATTATGTGTATTATTAATCTTATTATTATTGATGTTAATATTAGAATTATTATTATAGATTAATATGATTCTAACTATTATTATTATTATGAGGTTTTTTTTTAATATTTATTTATTTATTATTTCTTTTATTTCATTATTTCCCTTTTTCTAGGGTTTTCTCTATTTTTTTCTTCTTCCATGAGGCTTCCCCCTTCTTTCTCTTATAGTGTTGTCGGCCCTCCATCCTTCTCCCTACTGTAGTGCGAGTATGACCCCCTGTATGATCGATCTCTAGTTGGTTTCCGACCCTCGGTCCGACACCCTTATACTGGCCACGCCCCTCACCTTTGGCCAGTCCCAGCTATGTGCCATGCCGGTGGACCCTCTCCCTCCGGATGTGAGTCCCTATCCAGTAGGAGACCTGCTCAGTGTCTCCTTCACACAGAGCAGCTACTCAAGCCCCCCCACAGGTACACACTTTATCCGACCGAGCCTCCACTTACCCACGCCACTCCTTATATGATGACCAGTAAGTGTGACCTCCCATATCCGATTGTTTTTTCCATCTATGGCTACCTCCGGCATGACCCACAACCCCCGGTGTCCCCATTTTAGCATGCACCATCCCTGACCTGTGACCTCCAACGAGCTTCTCTTTGATGGTGTTTCCCCCTTGTTGGCACCCTATCCCTCCAGCGATGGCCTTCCCCTTCGGTAAGGGTTTATGGCATGTATATTCTTTGAAGAGGGTTTAATTTTTTCCAAAAACCTATGTGTTGGGGTTCAATATTGATTGAAAAGGGTTAAATTATGCTTTTAGAGCATACCGTTGAGGTGCGAATGTGATTTTGCATAGGTTTCAAGCATGTGTTTTCATTCTTCAATAGAGTTGAGGTATGAACCCTTTATGTTCCACCTTTACATTTAAGATTTCATTGAGTTATTTCTTTCTCACCTCCTCCAATGGCCCGAATACCTTCATTTTTTATTAATTTTTGATAATCCACCTTTCAAGGGGTGAGGTAGAACTCTTACAAGGCCTGTAGGCATAAGTATTACATGGCCCATAGGCCTTAGAGGAATTCATTGCCCGTATGATTCAAACATTACATACAATCCAGACTAACTACTTAGAACTGCTCCTCCCCAGCATCTTCATCATGAAATCAGCTCTTTACCTTCGCATTTCTATTCGGCTAGGCTTTCCCATGCGTGCACATGATTGTACCGATGGCAGGTGCCATACCCTTTCATTCTTGCAATCTGTTTAGCTTCTACCATGGTGAAAGATTCTTGATCCTCCTCCTGAAGTTTGTTCCTTTGTAGGTTGACTGGTTTTCATCTTCACTTAAGGTGTCCCTAAGGCCTTGAGGTGGCCTGAAGGCCTTACTAACCCAAAGTCCTGGGTGACCTGAAGGCCTTAAAGGACTTGGGGACCAAATCGGTGGCCCGAAGGCCCAAACGGGTGAATATCCCCGGCTGCTACAGTAAAAAATAGTGTCTGCTGCAGTTCCTACTACAGTAATGCTACAGTATTGCTACAGTACTGTTTCTTTGGTCATTTGGCGTAAATTGTTAAATAGTTCACACCCTTTTTATTTAAAAATTCACTGGTTGGTTTTTCAAGCGATTGATATTTATTTTTCTTAAAACATGTTTTGGTTTAGAAGTATAAACATGATGCTGAACATGGAAATTGAAATTCCTTGAGTGGACATTTGGGTTACGGTTTCCAAAGCGATGAGTGTATGGTTTCAAAATGTATTTTTGACGTGTGGTGTATTTTTATTATTTTTTGAAATTATTTATTCAATGGTGTAAGTCATGCATTTTCCATTTAGGTACGTTGGGGATATGTGTTTGGTCATGAAAGAGGGTTTGAAGGGGGTTTTGAATGTGTAAAGATATGAGATACTTTTTGAAAAATGCTTCATAAATTTTAATGTGTTTTAGGAAATAATTTAAATGTTCTGAGTTGTGTTTTGAAAACATGTCGAGGTGGTTATTTTGCGCTGTTTGTTCATTTGGATTATTTTAAGTCTGTGTTTGTGTATTTTTTATTATTGGGATTTTGTTTCAGTGTGTGTAGGTGAGGAAAACCCATGATACTATGGTCATTGACTAGCGCGTGTTTGTTCGTCTGTACAAGGCATGAAGTGCCTTTGGGTTTGGACATCGAGCTGAGTTAGGTCCCCACTGCACTTGCCGTTATATTTATAGTTTAGTAATATCTTGTTATTTCATTAAATTTTAGATTAATGGTAAATAATATTAAATAATTACTTTTAGAACAAATGTTCATTTTGAATGATAGTGGTTCTCTCTTGTTTTGAATTACCTGAAAGTGTTTTCTTTTAAATCTGCATCATTAGTGTTGATAAAATGTCAGTTGGCCTTTATAAGTAAATTGTGTTTCTTTTAAAGAACAACTTGGGTTGAAAATGTTCTTGTCTTTCTAAAATGGATTTCTTAAATGAGGTTTCAAATGGTTTTGAGATTGAATGTTGTGTTCCATTCATTATTTGGAAATGAGTTAGTTTTTGTCGGTTCTTCGGAAAATAGGTTGGTGTTGAGCGGTTAGTTAAGGACCGGTTGGCACTTTAAAGAAATGAGATATTTTGAAAACTCTCTTTGGGGTGACTCAGGGGTGGTCTTATTGTGTACCTCGATTGTGTGAGTTGCATGTGATGTTTGTGCATCATGACTGGTTACTTGATTTACATTGTTGACTCACCCATTTCCTTTTTACTATACATGTTGACAAGAGAACCTGACATAGTGTGTGAATCTTCTGAGAATGATTGATGCACTGGTTTAGATTATGCAATGTATAGTGGCCCATAGTAGAGAGGTGTTTTGTTATTATTACTATGGGATTGGGACCCTCGACCAGGACAGGTAGGGCGACGGTTGAGCGTTAGGGCGTTATGACGTCATCTAGAGTAGGCATGCCTTCAGAATGAGTCACATGTATAGTACATTCTGTATTATTCACGAGCTCCTAGGTTTGGCCCATATTTTCCTTAGTGTTTATTTCTATGTGTCGGATGATTGAGAGGTCTAGTTCAGTTTCTGGGCCCTGTGTGACACTTTTTCCATTGCCCTTGGTGTGCGTTGTGTGTTGTGTGTGGCTGTCCATTTGACTAAAAACTAAAATTTGGACTTCTAAATTGTTCCAAAAAATGTTCTAAAATGAAATACACCTATTAATTTATAACATTAAACTTTTTATTAAATTAAAAAGGGAAATGTACTGCTACTTGTTTTAGAAATTAATGTGTGTGTGTGTAAACCCATATTTTGTATGATTTAGTTCAAACCTGAAATTGGTAAATTCATTATTTAAAGGTAATGTGTTGGGAATAGTTTTTTGGGAACTTCTACTAAGTCCTAATACTCACACCTATAGTGTTTTCTTGTTTTTAGTTTCTGTTGTAGGATTGACTTGATCTTGCTCGCCATGGGAGAGAGTTGTTTGTGGACTGGTGAGCGACTCTCAGAGTCGTTAGGTGTTTTGGTCGTGGTCAGGTTGGTTGGTTGTGTTTGATCCTTCTTTCTTTTCGTGTTGTTTATTTACTTTGTGTTATTGTACTTTTCCACTACTTTATTTATTTTCACTGGGTGAAATCATTCCCAATTTTCCTCTATTAATGCCCTGGTGCTTGTCTCCAGCCCGGGAGTATCAGGAACACCTCTCGGGCCTTACCGCAGATTAGCTCGAGTGACCGGTTCAGGGTCGACCTGGGTTGGTTCATGACAAAATGGTATTATAGATGGTCGGAACCTGAGCGAATATTGTTCTTCAGAGCTCCCATAATTATTTGGGGTTTTCATGGTTGAAGGATTCGATTTTTTGGGACTTGAGGCATAGGGAAGAGAAAGAATTCATGAACCCTTTCTCATTCTGAACATCAGGTTACCATGGGATGTCCGAGCATGTTGGTGTCCTTTGATTATTGTGAATCATTTTATATTGGGAAATGAAATGGGATCCTAGAAAATGACCTTCATAACCTCGCATGGTCTATAAATCCATGTGTAGCCGGGGACATTACCCTAGAGTGCTCCTTGTGACGATGGCGTGACTGGCGTATGGATGCCAACCATATGTTCGAGTCACCCATCGACACTAGTTTCTCCTTGTGGATCATTTGGGTCTTCTTTACTTCTAAGAATTTTTTTGTAATGTTTTATTTTGGAATTTTTGGAAAGTCAAATTTGAAATTACAATGACCAAGTTTCGATCCCACTCCTTGTTTTCTTGTTCCTTAGTGTTTGCCCCCACGAAGGTTCGATGGTTTCCCAAGGTGTATCTTCGGGTGGTTCATCCTTAGAAAATCCTCTTGTTGATCAACCTATGGACTATGTTATTGAATTATAGAATATGAACCCCCCTGTTTTATGGTCATGCAGATCTACTTGAGGCGGATGAGTGGTTATAGATGATTGAGAGGAACTTCTATTTCATTGTGTTTCCTGAGTCATTGAAGGTGAAGTTGGCTACATTTATGCTTGAATGTCCAACCTGGAAGTGGTGGAAGTATGTGTCTTGAAGCAAGCCTCGAGAATATCTCACATGGGAGTTATTCAAGTCTTTATTTATCTAACAATATTTCTCTTTGTTGAGGAAGCTAAGGAAGAGGATGGAGTTGTATCCTCTTGAGCAGGGTGCAGAATCAGTACTAGAATTTTATCGACATTTCTCAGACCTAGTTCTGTATTACCAATGGTTTGTTACAAAAATCCCAGGAAGGCTCGTCAATTTGTGTCTGGACTCCGACCTAAACTGCGATCGAAAGTGGGAGAGATCAACATAACCACCTTCTTGGATGTTGTGGGGCAATAATTTCTTGCTGAAGCTAAGATAGCAGGAGTACTTGAGGTGGTGAATCCTCTAGCCTCAGGAAGTAGTGCAGAGGATGGAAATAAGAAGAATGGGAAATGACATGATGCTGGTGGTACTGGTAAGGGAGTCAAGAGGCCATCATACCTTTAGTCATCTTCCTCACAGCACAATGTTGTGATCTTTCACCAGTTTCGTAGGTATGGTCACAAGAGGCCGACGTGTCTGAGTGCTCTATGATACTGCCACACCTGTGGACATTTGGGTCACTTGTAGTGTTTTTTTCATGGTGTTTCCAAGAAGAACACTGAAGCTAGACCTGGCTCGTTGAAGGTCACCCAGCCCGTTAGCAGGAGTATGGCGATGTTTAGTGATCATTTTGAAGTTTTCTCTTTGTAGTGTTGCTTGGTTGTAGTAGTCATATCTTGTAGAATTTTGTGGTGTTTCTTTTCTTTCATTTTTAAGAATGGTTGTGGTTGAACCTCCTTGAAAATTTTATTTTATTATAAGTGTGTTTTGTGAAATTCTGGTTTGTGTGTTACGTTTGTGAATTTTTGAAGCTTGACTGTGAGGTAGGAGATGCTTCAATCATCGTTGATCCAGCCATAGGCCCCAGAGTGAAGCTGGCGCGTAGTCAGGAGAACCCCAACGGTGAAGAAGGGCCTTGGTTAGATCTCTGTCTTTAGTGCATCATAGTTCGTGTTCTTCTGAGGGTGTGAAGTTATTGTTATAGCGATGATGATAGTTTTGATACTCTATCGGTTGGGCCCAACCCTTACAGCCCCTCCTCCTGTGGTGGGGTCTCTGGTTCATACGGGAAGTCTCTGAGTTTGACTAGTCTAATATGTCATTATGGTGGGGAGACCCATTGCAGGTCTCTCTAAATTCTATTTTCCTTGATTCCAATGGTTGGGAGCTTGTCTGGGCCTCCCTGTGTCAGTAGCAGAGTTTTGTTTTAGGTTTCATTTTGTTAGTGTTTAAAGTGTTCGTGTTTTGAAAATAAGTTTCATGTCATGGGAGTTCGGTGTTTGTCTATATTGATCAACTGGAGGTGCTTAAACTTTTGTTAGTGGGTGACACTTGATAAGTTTTATCTTTTGGTTTAGATATTTTTGTGGCTTTCATCAGGTGGAAATCATTATGGTGGGGAGAATTTTCACACCCCGACCTATATTTTATTTTATTTTATAATTTTCTTCGACTTTAAAATTTTTTTCATTGTTCAATTTGAATCCCGAACAGGATTTTTGAGTTTTTTCAAAAAAAAACATGCGCTTTTGAGTTGATGGCGTTGAGTGCCTGGGTGGAGCGCGTTTTGGTAACCCCACATAGCTTCTCCCATACAACGACATAGTCTTCCTACCTTCAGAAATTTAAAATGGGTAAATTTTGTAATTTATTGTGTGATATAAAAGATTAATGGCTGATAAAAAAATTATTATTATTATTATTATTATTATTATTATTATTATTTTAGGCCAGTGCACGGGTACCGTATGACTAGCAGAAGCCGTGCGGTCAGCCCGCGTACCGCACAGTTGCGATGTCTGAATTTTACAAACAAAAACTAAATTGAATTAATTGAAAGTAAATCAAAATTTATAATAAATAACATACCGTAGTGATGTTATTATTAACCTGTCATGAATAATGACATTATATTATTATTTTTATCATTATTATATTATTGTTAAAGTTATTTTATTTAATATTATGTGTATTATTAATCTTATTATTATTGATGTTAATATTAGTATTATTATCATAGATTAAAATTATTCTTATCCTTATTATTACTATTATTATGAGGTTTTAGTTTTTTTAATTTTTATTTATTTATTATTTATTTGTTTCCCTTATTCTAGGGTTTTCTATTTTTTTCTTCTTCCATGCGACTTCCCCCTTCTTTCTCATGTAGCGTTCTCATCCCACCTTCCTTCTCCTTACTATAGCATGAGAAGGACCACCCCCCCCCCGATTGATCGATCTCCAGCTGGTTTCCACCCCTCGGTCTAGCGCCCTTCTACTGGTCACACCCCTCACCTTCGGCCAGTCCTGGCCGTGCACCTCACTGGTGGACCCTCTCCCTCTAGCTGTGAGTCCCTATCCAACTGGAGAATTGCTCGGCATCACCTTCGCATGTAAAAACTACTCAAGCCCCCCCCCCCCACCAATGCACACCCTGTCCGACCACAACCCCTCTTACCCACGCTGCCCATTCTCCAGCGACCAATAGGTCTGACCTCCCCTATCCTTTTGTTTTTTACCTCTCCGAATACCCTAGATGTGACCCGAAACCCCAGGAGTACACTGTTTATCATGCACCATCCCAGAACCGTGATCTCCGGTGAGCTGCTCTTTGCCGACGTCGCCCCCTTGTCGGTGCCCTCTCCCTCCGGTAATGGCCTTCGCCTTTGGTAAGGGTTTGTGGAAATTATGTTCTTTGAAGAGGGTTTAATTTTTGTTAAAACCCTATGTGTTGGGGTTCAATATTGATTTTTAAAGGTTTAATTATGCTTCTAGAGCATACCGTTGAGGTGCGAATGTGATCATGCACTGGTTTCGGGCGTGCATTTTCATTCTGCATTGGAGTTGAGGTATGTACCCTTTGCGAGCCACCATTAAATTTAAGATTTCATTGATTTCTTTATTTCTCACTACCCTTAGTTATTATTTAGTTATTTGGTATATTTTTTATAGTTAATCATTGTGATATGCGGTGTTTTGGTTCTGTTTATTTGGTCATTAGGCGTAAACTGTTAAATAGTGCACACCCTTTTTATTTAAAAATTCGTTGGTTGGTTTTGCGAGCAATTTTTATTTATTTTTCTTAAAACATGTTTTGGTATAGAATTATAAAAATGATACTAAAAATGGTAATTGAACTTCCTTGAGTGGTCCTTTGGGTTACGGTTTCTAAAGCGATGGGTGTATGGTTTCAAAATGGATTTTGACATGTGGTGTATTTTTATTATGTTGTGCAATTAGTTTATTCGATGGTGTAAGTCATGAGTTTTCTGTTTGGGTATGTTGGGGATCTATGTTTGGTCATAAAGAAGGGTTTGAAGGGGATTTTGAGTGTGTAAAGCTGTGAGATACATTTTGGAAAATGTTTCATAAATTTTAAAATGTTTTAGTAAATAATGTAAATGGTGCAAGTTGTGTTTTGAAAACATGTTGAGGTGGTTCTTTCACACTATTTGTCCATTTGGATTGTTTTAAGTTCGTGTTTGTGTAATTTTAGTTGTTGTGCGTTTTTTGTAGCATGTGTCGATGAGGAAAACCCATGATACTGTGGTCGTTGACTTGCGTGTGTTTGTGCGTCTGTGTGAGGCATGACGTGCCTTTGTGTTTGGACAGTGAGCCGAGGTAGGTTCCCACTTCACTTGCCTTTATATTTAGAATTTTGTAATTTCTTGTTATTTCATTAAATTTTAGATTAATGGTAAATAATATTAAATAATTATTTTTATAATAAATGTTCATTGTGAAGGATAGTGGTTCTCTCTTGTTTTTAATTACCCGAAAGTGTTTTCTTTTAAATGTTCATCATTAGTGTTGATAAAATGCCTGGTTGGACTTTATAAGTAAATTGTGTTTCTTTTAAAGAACAACATGGGTTGAAAATGTGTTTGGAATTATAAATGGATTTCTTAAATGAAGTTTCAAATGGTTTTGAGATTGAAAGTGGTGTTCCTTTGATTCTTTGGAAATGTGTTGGCATGTGTTGGTTTTTCTGTGTTGGGTGGTTAGTTAAGGACCATTTGGAACTTTAAAGAATTGAGATATTTTAAAAACTCTCTTTGGGGTGACTTAGGAGTGGTCATATTTTGTACCTCAATTGTGTGAGTTTCATTTGATATTTTCACATCATGACTGGTTACTTGATTTACATTATTGACTCACCCATTTCCTTTTTATTATACGTGTTGACATGAGAACCTGGCAATGTGAGTGAATATTCTAAGAAGTATTGCTTCACTAGTTTAGATTACACACTGGCTAGTGGTCCATAGTATAGGGGTGTTTTGTTATTATTTCTATGGGATTGGGTCCCTCTACCAAGCTGGTAGGGTGACAGTCTGGTGTTAAGGTGTTATGATGTCATCAATAGTAAGCATGCCTTCTGGATGAGTCACATATATAGTACATTCTGTATTGTTCACGAGATCTTAGGTTCGACCCATGTTTTCCTTAGTGTTTATTTTTATGTGACAGATGATTGATAGGTCTAGTTCGATCACTATCCCCTATGTGCCACTTTTTCTATTTCCCTTAGCATGCATTGTGTATTGTGTGTGGATTTCCTTTTGACTAACAACTAAAATTTGGATTTCTAAATTTTTCACAAAAATGTTCTAAAATGAAATGCACCTATTTCATTCAAACATTAAACTTGTTTTTAAATTAAAAAAGGAAATGGATTGTTACTTGTTTTAGAAATGAATGTGTGTGTGTGGAAACCCATATTTTTTATGATTTAGTTCAAACTTGAAATTGGAAAATTCTTTATTTAAAGTTAGTGCATTGGGAATAGTTTGTTGGGAACACCTACTGAGTTTTAATACTCATGCCTATAGTGCATTCCTATTTTTAGTTTCTATTGTAGGTTTGACTTGATGTTTCTCATTGTGGGAGAGAGTTGGTTGTGGACTTGTGAGCGACTCTCAGAGTTGCGAGGAGTTTTGGTCATGGCCAGGTTAGTTGGTTGTGTTTGATTGTTCTTTATTTTCATATTGTTTATACACTTTGCGTTATTCTACTTTTTCTGCTGCTTTATTTATTTTCACTAGGATAAATCACTCCCAATTGTCCAATATTGATGCACAGGATCTTGTCGTAGGACAAGGAGGGTCGGGAATTCCTCTTGGGCTTTATCGGGGATCAACTCGAGTGACCGGTTCAGGGTCGACCCAGGTTGGTTCATGACAGTTTTAAACTGTGCAAGTAAATTGTGTGGGTGCACCTTTTCCAACAGGAAGTCATGCATGGTTGTCACATAGTTTTCCAAACTATGTTCCTAATCCATGAAGCCCCTATATTTTTAGTGTTTTAATAATTTTATGTTTCAAATTAAATCTTTTGTATAACCTAAGTTGGGTTTTCTTCAACCCACAAAAAAGGGGACCTCCTTTTGAGCTCTCCAGGTGGATAAACTAGGATTTAATCATGTTTCTTCATATAATTTCTTATTCAAATGTGATTTGTCTCATCATATCTACATTGGTATGATATACATTCCATTTTAACCTTTCTCGATTCTTCTAGCTATCAATTTCACTATTTGGATTTAGGTTCATATGCTCTAATTTCTCGTTCTTCATCTGTTCTTAATATTTCTCTGAAACCAAGTCTAATAAGGACTTAATACTCAATGATCACTCCACTACCAAGTTAAGGTAGGTGATCTATACATTTATTTTTCTTTTTTCTTTCTCTCTAGATCTATCAACCATTATGTTGCCCACCAAGCATTCCATCACAACGATGGAATTAAACTGACTAATTGAATTAAATGAACTTGGAACTATTAAAGATTTTCTTAGGTTCCTTTGAGGTGTGTTGGAAATTTTTTCCCCAAACATGGTCACCCATGGGGTGTTCCATAAAGAAAGGCCTGGTTTATGCCATATTGAACCATCCATGGGATGTGCTATAGTGTTTTCCTAACCAAATGGAGTTTAATTATGATTAAATAGAAATGAGTTACTTTCATAGGTGATGGTTTGCCACATTTTTTGTTTTATAAAATATTGTTTTATTTTTTAATTGGTTAATGATTGGGTAAACTCATCAAATGTAAAATAATTTGTATATGGGATAAATAGTGGGTGTACTCATTAAATGACTTACTTGTGAAATTTGAATAATGATTAGGTATACTCATTATATATTTTGAATATGAATTAGGATGCATGAGTGGGTACACTCATGAAATGTGAAATTTTAATTTTGAATGGTAATAAATTGGTGGTATAACCATGTTGTATGATGGAATGTAAATGGATTCCATGAGTGGGTAGACTCATGTGTAATGTATGAAAATTGTATGAATGAATGAATGGTTGTATAGATTCCATGGAAGAATCTCCATGGATATTGAACATGGAAGTGTAAGCCTTGGGTTAAATATTCCCCTTGGGTCTTGATTTTGTTGGATGCCTAGAACCTTGCTACCCCTTAGATCTGGCTTGTTTGGACTCACATACGACTTGTCTGTTATGACATGCATCTAGGAATCAAACCAATGACTATACCGAGTTTCCATAGAGATTCTTGTGGGGATCGATGAGGATTATATATTCTTTGACACCTTGGATCTGACCCTTTGTGGTTTGCTACTTTGATTATTATGGTGTGGCTATGGGAATGTGATTCGCTCTGGATATGTGGCAAGGCCATGGTGGATAGAGAGATATGAATGTATGGTAAGGACATGTGGTTTATTTTTGTTCATTATATTTTCCTAGATACAGGATATGCCACTTTTTTTGTAGGGATCCTTGAGAGGATAGATAGTAACATTTTCTTAGTAATGGTCATGTTGTGGGAACTTTACTTTCTTTACAGCTTACCTACTTATCTTGTTATGTTGCACACTATGGAAATGTATATATCTTGGATTTTTTCCTATTAGGATGTTATCTCAAACCCTATTTGTGACCCCCTTGGGGAACCTAAACAAATTATATGGTTTCATATGTTGATAGGGGAAATTTACCTAACACAGGTTTTTGATCGCTGATTAAGATCAAGGGAGCACAAGACTGAGATGAGGCACATGATGATATTTGGAGATATCACCTTTTTTAATTTTTTCATCTTGGATACACATGTTGTAATACACTGATATGTACTAGTTTTGGATGTTTTCTAAGACACATACATATATCATTATCATCATCAATATATGAGATTGCTTATGGTTTTTTTATATATTCTCATCTTGATTATTATCCAGTTGCCTTCTTGTTTAATCGCTTCCTATATTTCTATGTTGTTAATTTTATATTGTGTATACTCTAGTGATAAGGGTTTATTCTATCCGTTGAAACACCTAAGCCCTCATTTAAAATCTGGAGCCTCTGGAATTTGGGAATATGTTCTTGAGGTGGTGTAGCCTACTGGTCTTGGGGCATTATTGAGTGGAATCCAGGTCTGGTACATTAAATTAGTAATGGAAAATAAATAGTGAAAACTATGAGGGTTATTCTTGTGAATATTCCCCTATCCAGGAAAGGACTAACTTCCTCTATGGTGGGGGGTGAAAAATCCCCATGTATTTTTGGGATGGTGTGTACTCCACTAAATCGTGATCATGGTTTCACCCAACCATTAGTTTAATGTAAGTGAGGGTGCTGGTGGAGGTGAAATTTCTCCATCCATATGGGTTAGGGATTCTCTAGTGTTTCCATGTAAGGATTTATCATATCTCTCTTTTATTCTTCTTCTTTCACTATTTAATGAGTTGGTTTAGATGTATATTTTGGTTTCCTCAAGATAGAGGTATCAAATATTACAGTTGGTTTGACTTTCATGGGGAATCCATTCTTAAAATAGGATGCTTGTTTCAGATTTCTAGTGACCTGATATATGATCTTATCAGTAACTCATTCCCTTCAAGTCTATCTCTTCTAAAATATAGGGATGGTGAGATTTTTTTTGGATAGATCTAGTATTATATATAGATCCATGACCAAGAAATTTTCCTAAATTAAATACATTTCAAACCTCTTTTCTTGAAGAATATTGTTATCTAGTAAGTGGAGTGAAGTGTATATCCCTATATTCACCCAAACCTCTAATATCTAGGATTTTTTTAGTATCAAAAATCTTATGGAAGTGCATATTCAAACCATTAAGGAATTATATTTATTGATATTCTCACTATTTTCCTAATTTAATGTTTCTATCTACATAACGGGAAACTTTGTCAAAGTGGGGGATTTTTTTATCCAACTTCTTGACATGATCAACATATAACTTATAAGGAAAGTTCTTGTATTTCATATGATTCAAAGTCACCCTCGTTCTTTAAAAATATGTGGTATGTATTCCTCATATAGTGTTCTCCAAATTTCATACAGATAAGTGGAAATGGGCTAGAAAATGATGGAAATTCTATCATCATCCAGTTCTATCCACATGAAAATGAAATTTTCTAAATCCTCTATAAGTGGTGCTTCAACCTAGTCTGACCAAAAAGGTTATTTCCCCACTATTTCAATAAGTAGAGTCATATTATCATATATATTTAAAACTTAATCCAAGGGAACATGATGTTGGGGAGTCAACTATGATGATCTTTTACTCCAGTTTCTCATTCACTAGGTCGAAACACCTTTGATTGGAAATGAAGTTCTTAGGATAGTTGGATTTATCTTTCCAAGTGCCTCATGATATAATGGAATATTTGGAAAGGTAAAAGAATTAGGAGGTCATTCATATCGAATTTATAAAATATTTCATAGAGGTAATTCACAATGAGTACCATGGGGAGTTCCTCGATGGTTATTGATCTTTGATTCACCATTATAGGGAGGACCTCAACTTCATTCATACGCTTTTTCCTGTAGATCAAATCTATAATATATTCCTTAGGGAGGGCCTCCCAGTATATTAACTTGATTATTATAGGGTGGTACTCCATGGTCATAATTTTTTTTGTTCTTTTATGGGGAGGACCTTTATATTATATCTTTAAGATTTTTACACCATAATGAGGGAATCTACAGTTACTGGTGGTTGATGGGATGGTGAGGGGAGAACCTCATTTCTAGTCATTTTATTCTTAAACTCTATGGGGAGGAATTATGTGGTTACTAGATGTTTTTTGGATGACAAGGGTAGGACCTCCTGGGATATTAAACATTTCATTACAGGGAGGACCATCATAAATGGTATCGTAGGGAGGTCCTCCATGATTATTGGATGAGATTATTCCATGGGGAGGACCTCATTGGTTTGTATTTGGTTTATACAAATAGGGCCTTTGACTTGTGGTATCTAGGTAGGACCTCTAAAGTTATCATATTGTCTTTGAACATAGGTAATACATCGATGATTAGTGATTCATCGATAACTACCATGGATAAGACCTTTATAGTAAGAATTTTTACTATAGTTGGGTGGATCTTAATTAGGGGTTCTTTGGAGACAACCTTTAGAGCTATTGTTGTCTTTTGATGCTAGAAAGGGACTCCCTAAAATTATTTATTGTGTGGATTAAAATAATTTATTTATCATGAAATACAAATCTATATAATTATTTAGACTAAAAACATTTTTACACCACATATATATTAGAAAAATAAGATAGAATAAGATGAATAATAATGTTGGATGAAAATTTTTAGAGGCCCTTGCCTTAAGAAATAAATAAGGATGTATAGATAAGAACTAATAGAGTATGGAGGGAGAGGAGGCTGATAGCTAGAGATTCTACTAGAAGACTCATAATTCCCTTTGAAGTAAAATGGAGGAGAGTTCTTGAATTTGATAATTTGGAAAATAATATTTTATAATTTTAGTTAATATACACTACTCAACCACATGGTATTTAGGTCCACACATCCTAAAATGAAATACTCACTATGAATATAGTTTATCCCTTTTATTATCCTTTAATGGTCATGACAATAGTGTATATAGATAGTTTATTCTATAATAATTTCAAGAATTTCAAAATATTAATTCAAAACTCTATAAAATTTAATATTAAAAATAATAAATAAAATAAATGCATTCTATTAAAATCTTGGGTATCGTAATTATAGAAATATCCACAGTGATGTGGTTGAGGATTATAGTGATGATATGGGTCAGGTGGAGGTGATAGTTGAAGGATTTTTTCTTGTTATATAGAGGGGTGATTTTGGTTTCAATTTTTGTAGTACATTTTAGGATGTTATATAATTGTCCTTATCATCCATCCAACCATTTTTATCATTATTTTGATTCTTTTTTATTATATTTGGGCATGTTAAACTTGATTTAAATGTTTGGTAGCATATAATATCTTTACTTGATATATATTTTTATTTGGTTTAATAATTATCTATTAGTTTATTTTGATAATAAATTATATTTGGGTTCCTTTTAATTAAAAAAATTCATTATTTACATGTGTGACTAGTTAAATATGTGAACAAGTCATTTTAAATTCATTTTTTAATGAAAAATATTGTTTTAATTTTAAATAACATGAAACCATTTCTAAATTATTAATTTGTTTCCCTTTGGACTTATGTTATACTTTTCTAATCTAGAGGCCTTGTGACATGTTTCCATGAGTGTCCATGTAGGATGACCAAGGTTGTTTTGTTACAAAATGGTATCAAATAATTTTAATTTTGTAAGTATGATGGTCAAGATATAGGATTGTCAAACATAAGAAATATTTCATGAAGAGACATATTTTCAGTAATTTTATAAACGGTCCTTCAGTTTTCTGTAGTAATTATGGTAAGTATTTTTTATTTAATATTTATTTTATCATTGTTTTTAATTTTAAAATATTTTTTATCAGTGTTATTGTTATTTATACTTAAGTGTTATAATATATTTTGATAAATTTAAAGATTTTTTACTAGTAATAAAGGAAAATTATATATTTCGTGGTGGTGATACATGGGTTGTTGACTACACAAGTCACTTTAAATTATCTAGAGGCGTTTTATGTCTAGATACACACTATAGGGAGTGTGCATTTAGGGGTATTCATTTTGGGTAAATTTAAAAATTTTGTTTTGATTATCCCCAATGTGTATATGACTTTTTTGGATATTAATAACATATTTTAGTAAATTTTATGAGTCTTATTATGTAATGATATTTTTTTCATGGTTTATGATTTTATTTATGGTATTTAATTTAATTTGTGTCTTTTGTTTCACTGTGTTTTTTAATAAATTTTTTTTTTAGTTTTTTGAATCTTGCCTCCTTAAAGAGTACCAATGAAATATAAGGAGGGAGTAGAGAATAATGTTTCAAATTGAAATGTTCAGTTTGATATGAATTTAGTAGAGATGGTTTTCATAACAATACATGTCATGTGAAGAGATGTAAGTATTTCCCTAGCTTATGATATGGATCTTGACACACAATTTCAACAAATAAATACTATTTTTTAAGTGATAAAAATAATTAAGATTAATATAAATGTCTAGATAAGGTTAAATATATCACTGATTTTATCATGTCAATCCATATTGCAAGCTAAGATGCATGAGGACTGGTCTAAGAATAATTTTAAGAGCATGTTAACCTAAGAGTGTTATATTATATCCATTATGTTAGGAATAGTGAGGGATTTATTTATATTTATACGGGTAATTAGATTGTGATAGAGTTCATTATCCATTTCTTGAAATTCAAACCCTAGATTGTCATAAATATCACTAAAACATCTTAAAATTTTTAAATGGGTTTTCATTCTATAATCAAAATTAAACAATTATTATCCTCCCTTAATATTTATATATAAGTGGAGAATAATTCCTTTAAGGATGAGATGTACCAGGTAGGACTATATAGAATGGATAATATTTCCTTCTCACATGTTGGTAGTGGAGGACACATCTCTGGAGAGAATAAAATTTGATATAATTTTGTAAAGGGAAGAATTAGTAGTGTTAGTTGACTATCTCAAACCATTTAATTATATCTATCAAAAAAATAAATTATATAGTATCAAAGTAAAAATACAATGAAATCTATGCCTCTATGTCATGAAGATATAAAATATTTCCATTTATTTAGATGTTTAGGTTATCATTATATATTATATAAAATAAAATTTAAACAAATTATTGGGGTTGATATTACTATTTTTGTATACTAATTATTGAAAGAACTTTCAACGATAGTGGGGCCACATCCCCATGAATGTATAAGAATGAATAAACCTTTTTAATATAAGAGTCAAATAATGAATGGGGATAATTGTTTTGGGATTTTTTTGACATGACTCGAATATGGGTGGTTATTTTAAATAGAGATTTCTCATACTAATTCATAATTCAAACAAACTATAGTATCATTTATGATTACCATCATTGGATTTTATATCATTTGACACATGTGACTCCAAATATTCTATTTATGTAATAGTAGTGTATTTTTTGAACCTTCTACTTGAGACTATGCCTTATATCAAAAAGATATTTTCCCTTATGACAAAAAGAGAGAGAAATTGTTTAAATGTCCATCGTGTTCAATAAAAAAATTTGAAGTTGAATTTGATTTTTATTTTCATAGATTTGATATGGAGATATTCGATCATATTTTATAGATAAACTAGATTATTAAGTTTAAATTCAATATTAACCATTATCACAGAATTGTGGATTTTAATTTATATGAAGTATGTTATGATTTATTTCAGGGTGAATGGGATCCTTGTTCAGGATATACCAAAAATATTTTTCTTAAGGTTGGGGAATTATGTTATAAATTTTTATCTCTTCTTATGGATTTTTTTTAGTTTTAATTATACAAAGTAATATCTATCCTTGGTGAATTATTTTTTAAAATTATTTCCAAATCATTTATCTTAGTTTTTGATGAGAGATAGAAGTAGTTTTTTATCAATATTATTATAGTAAATGTTATAATATACATAACTTCTTATCACATAAATACTATGAAATTAAAGAAGTATAAAATTAAATTTGATGATCTTAAATATAAATGATTCATTTCATTAAGTGTATCACCTAAAGTATCCCCTTTGTCATTTTTTAAGAAATATTAGAGTTTAAATCAATGTGTAGATTATCAAAAACACATTTATGTGACCATAAAGTATAGTTATTTTTTTCTTATTTATGAACTCTATTCTAAATGTTAAGGGTTTTGATGGGTTTAAAAATTTAATCTCATGTATTTGAACCATTAACTAATGGTTAGTATAGTAATTTATTTCAAATATAAAATTTTCAATGTAGGTATGCTATATCAAATACCTATTTAATCCATTTGATATAGTAAATTCTCTTATAAATTTTTTATAATTAATTAAAATGTTCTTTCATAGATATCTTTAAACCTTTTTCATGATATTAATGTATGAAAATATTTTTTACTATAAATTAAATGATAAGAATTAATCTCATTTAGATATCATGTGTGGACAGTTTAAAGAGAACAACTTGTATTAAAAATAAAAAATTATATTTTTTATCCAAAAAATAAAATTATAAGGTACTATAGTTTTTGAACTAGTTATATCAACTAATCTTGTAAATATAGAAGTTTTATTCCTTGGTGGGAACTAAATAATTCCTTTTAAATATTAAGATTCCTCATTATGGATAGATATTATAGGAAATTTTTGAAAGATTTTTCCAAGATGGCATACCAATTGACTAGCCTTCAGTATAATTAGTCAAATTTTATAGGGATTTTTGAATGTAATTTATATGTTTTTCTTGTTAAATAATGATTTGAATCACCTATTTTTTAAGTTTCTTGATCTTGGGGAAGGTTATTTCTTTTAATTTGATGATCCATGCATGGATTTGGGTTTTATTTTTAAATAATAAAATCACATGGTGAATTATAGATTTTTCTTATTATTAATAAATTATAAGAACTAACTAACCCATGATTATCACAACTAGACCTTTGAAATTATTTATTATTATTATTTTCTTGGATTTGGATCTTTTGGACGAGTTTCATTTTGAGTTCTTGTTTTTAATTTTTTATATTTGGAAGTATTTGGGTGTGTTTTTTTTTTGAAAATGTAGATTTTGGTCTTGATAGAAGGTAGTGCATGATTGGCTTTTGGTTAGGGTAAACTTTTCACTATCGCCCAGGAAACCATACAACAAATGTTCATTTTGGGTAGTGGTGAACGCAGAATTTTCACTTGGTTTGGAAATCCATGATGGATAACTATGTAGTATATTACTCTTTGACATTGAGGGATGAAAAATTGTCACACGTTTTGGAAAACCATGTGGAAAAAATGTGTAAGTTTCCTAGGTAATTAAAAATTAGATATTACCTCTTTTACCCTCTAATGTTTTAACCCTAATTCAGGATTTCCCTCACCCATTCAACCCAAGAACACCACGAGGGCCTCTAATATCCTCTTCCATTTCCATCCTTCCTCCATTGAATCTCCTTAAAGATTTAAAGGTAAGATCCTTTGAGTTTTTGGTCGATTTCCTCTTCTATTTTTCCTTATCTCTTTGTTTATTGGTTTCTATTGTTGAGGTTTCCCTCTTGGTCGACCACTAAATGTTAGGGTTGGTGTTTGGTTAAATTTATTTGATATTAGGGTGTGAGGATTGTCTCTCAAGATTGGTTCTTCCACCTCCCAAAGTGTTATTTCATTCTCATATCATTGAGGTAGGTGATTCCATCCATTTCCTTTTCAGCACATTCTGTTGATTCTTTATCTTTCCTTAAATGCATTAAACATGTCATGATCTTTCTTGTGGTGCTTTATTATAAGTTCTTTTGATGTTTAATGTTGGAAAATGTGTGTGAAATGTTTTCTCAAAGGGTTTCTTTAATTATTCCAATGTCTAAAATCATGTATGGTGTTTAATAAAATTATAATTGAACATTAAAAGTGGAATAAGGTGTTTTGAGTGGTGTTTTCCCTTGGTTATGTTTGGTAGTGTGGTTAGATTGTGAGTTGGACAATGTTTATGTATAATTATGGATTTTATGATGTGACACTTATGTGTGTCTTATTGTGTTGGTTTAAAGTAAAGTTTTGTTTCTTCAAAATGGGGTTTGGGTGATTTTATAAACACTTAAAGAGTGTCATTGAATTTTGGTTTGTGTTTTCCTAAATGATTTCATAAATGGTTTGGTGTTTATAAATGATGTGCTGGATTGTTTTGGAAATGTGTGTTTTATAATAGTGTCCTAAGGCCTGTTTGGCACTTTCATAAAAATTGGTTCTTCCGTGAACCATGGTTTTTCAAAGGCTTATCCTTCCTTTCATTTAAATTTTATTCTCAAAATGGTTCCTAGATTTATAAATGGTGATTTAGTAATTAATGTGAATTTAAACATAGTTTCAAATGTGTTTCTGAATGCTTGGATCATTTTTCATTTTAAGATTTGTTTTGGTGAATAATTTTAATAAAGTCATGTTTGAAATTTTTTGATGTGGTTTGGTTTCTAAAATGATATAAAGGAACATTTGGTGTTTCTCATTTTGTTTCATGTTTTCAATTTCTCTTGGTAAGATTTTTGAATTTGAAATGTAAAGGGTCATTTTAAATTGTGCATGAAAAAGTGGTTTTTATATTGAATTTGGAAAATGGTGTAGAAATGGAATTGGGAATGTATTTGGATTGGTAATTTTAAAGGCCTAGTTGCAAATTCTTGTTCTCATTGAATTTTTTTATGTGACGTGGTGTGACGGCAGGATTGGAACCTTGTGATGATTTAGAAATTAGTTTTGGAATTCATGTGATGTATGGGACCGGTGGGAATATTGACAAGTTTTAGTAAATGGGTTGAAAACTTGGGTACCATGAGGCATGGTTGGTATTAAAAAAAATGATTAGGAAAGTGGTTTTGGAAGCTCAAATGATGTGAAAGCCCGATTGAAACTTTTTAATGGCATTTTCTGAGACGAGCACCTCTATGGAGGATTCCCTAGGGTGAGGGGTATCGCATAGGTGGTGTCGGTGTTTGGGTTAGGAAAGTACGTTGGTAGTGGGTTTTCCTTGAACCATGTATATGGGGACCTTCCCATTCACCATGTTCTATTTTTATGGAATTCATGGGTTTTATCTAGAGTTTCAAGTTATAACACCTCAAGCTTCCATGGTATGTTTCCCTTTGAATAATGTAGTAGCTTGCATTGTACGCAACTTGAAGTATTAACACACCACAACCAATGAAACTAGCCGTTATGAATATTAATACCCACTTTTTGAAATTTTATAAATTTTATTTTTCCAAATGGAATCCATTTTTTGGATTCTAAATATCAAAATTAGCTTAGGGTGAATTTTTTGTATTTTTCTGAGAACTTACAATTTTTTATGAATAGTGAATAACACCGCATTATTGTTTTAAACCAAATTTTTATTTAAATAATTTTCTATTTTATATTAATTTATTTTTGGTCAAAATAGATTAATACCTATATATGTTCAACTTAATTCATTGAATCCATTTTATAATAATTTTAGATATATAAAATTTTATCGAACTTTTTACCGTCTTTTAGCCACCTTCTAGCAACATTTACAAATATGCATAAAACATAATTTTACCACTTTTGTGTGTTGAATTTCTAAAATCTGAGAGACATAGTTTACATTAGTAAGTAAAACTTGGTTCAATAACATAGAAATAATTTTTAGTGAATAGAAACTTTTGACTTTTATTTCCCACAGTTAAAAGTAAATAGGGTAATTAAGGGTAAAAATGATATTATAATTACCCTAACACGTGTACTATTTCTGTTGGATAAGTGTAATTTGACCAAAAACAACCTTAGGAATAAAATACGATATTTTTGGTCCACTTGGATTAGATTAGGACATTTATTACTATTTTATTTAAAGAAGAGTTAAAAGAGTTAAATTCAATGTTTAATAACTAAACCATTTTTAATATAGGTTTACACACAATATAAATTCAACTATAAATATTAATTTGAAATATAAAAAGTTTTCCTAAATATTGGTATTTTATTTATAATTTTTAGACATTAAATAATTTAATTTATTTATGAGACAATGATAATGCAGTAATTATTATATTAATGAAATATTAAAATAATTGATATTATAAATATCCAAATAAATGTAAATTGAAACTTATGATTAATTAAAATAATTTTATAGGTTAATATTACATGTTATGTTTTTTTAAATAAATTTTATTCTAAGTGATAAAGTTTTTATTTCTTTCAAAAAAATAAAATACTAAATAGTGTCAAAAGTTACATAATTGAGTTTTTAAATACAAATACTATATTATTAATTGATAAAATATTACTAAAAATATAAGGTTCGTCCAAAAGACATGGATAAGGTTATATATATTAATAATGAACCACATGGGGTTCTCTTAGCTTGTTATAGTAAGTTTATTAACCATATAATATAAAAATACAAAGAGACGTGGTAAATGTCAAAAAATTTAACTAAGAGTGAAATATAAAAGATATGGTTAATATGATAAACTAAATCTATATAAAACCTATTTTTTGAGAGGCTTTATACCCATACCCTACTTATCCTTGAAATACATTATTTTGGATCCATTAGAAACCGAAAATTATTTTATTATAAAATAATATTTGAAGCTTTTCCTAAAGTGGTTGTCACCTCTCCTGTAAAAGGGTACTTCCCCATCCCTTAAATTAACACATACAAAGCCATTTTTCATAGCTAAAACCTGACCTAGTATCTTCTAAAATATCCAAACTTAGACCTAGAGGCCTTACTTTGATCAGAAAGCCAACCTGTGGAGCCCTTTTGATCAACTCAAAAGGAAACACCCGAAGAAGAGGTAATAAATTCACCACCCTCTTTAAAGTTTGTTTCTTCTTCCACATTCTCGTTATTTGTTGATTACATGCCAAAATAATAAATCAAGTACCTTATGCATACTATAATTTATTTTAAATATGGTACAACCATATTTTTTTTCTACCCATCCTATAAATGACAAAGTCACCATACTTGCGTACGTACGACTTACCGTCTCCACGTCGTGGTGTAGTTTGTTATTCAAACAATTCATTATTTTGGATGGGTATAATAATGAGTATAATTGATGTAAATAATAAATAAAACATGTTAATGATTCTGTATATATGATAAACAATCCAATTAAATATGATTTCACCATCAATATAATGATATTATCGCTCGTGCGTACGTACGGATTATCATCTACAAGAACGCGATGAGATTAATTCCCCATGGTAATCATTCAAGAATAATTTTCATTTTATGATTAGAAATAATTTTTAATAACTTAATATCATTATGTATATGAATAAAAAACATCCTATCCATAACAAACATGGTGAGCATATAAAGGAAAAATGATCAATTAACACCCGAACTGATGATACTACTAAAATATTATTAATAAAGCAATATTAGAGGATCATATATGATATCATATTTATGTTATATGGTTATATTATAATTTAATAAAAAAATTAACTATTATAAATGAGGTTAACATACCATCAAATAAGGAAAAGTAAAGGGTAAGGGTTAATTCTACAATCTCTTTACTTATATGAGGTTGTTAATATGTAAGTATCTACTGGGACCTCTTTATCATCCACATCCATGTTTCTTAAAAATATATTTCAAAACATTTTTAGTATTTACTAAACTATAGGTTAAATTCATTTAAAACCTTTTTTTAAATTTTTATAAAATTTTGTGAAAGGAATCTTTATGTCGTTTTCCAAAAAAGGTATTTTATGACCTTTTCAACAAAATTAAGGGTAAGAATGTTTTTTTTAACTTATACGTTGGGTGTGGATATTTTCTGCCATTATATCATCATCGAATATTATCATACAAGATTATAAGAATATTTTGAAAATAAATGTTTTCTTTTATAATTTTGTTACTTTTAAATGATTTCAATATAGAAAGACTTATTTATTTCAAATAGTTTTCATTTCATCTATGTCAACATCCTTTGATGGATTTTAAACTTGTTTGAAGTTGGTTTATTATGATACAAATATTCCATATTGTATTGAAGGTTTTGTTATATGTTTGACTATGGATGTGTTATTTTTACACTATTCATGGTTTATGGATAAAGTATTGATATTTCATATGCTAGTTTTAATACGAATGTTTATGTTATGTTTAAACATATTCATATGAGGAATGCATTGGACATAGTAAGTGATGGGTGGAGCCCTCTATAGCTCATTGATAAATCAGTAGGTATCATGATACAAACTAGTATCTTTCCACAAGTCCTTAACAAAATCTTATTTGTAGTCTTGGCACAATGCTTTGACTATGTGGTTATGAAGTTTTCCATTATGCATTCCATCATTATGAAAGTGGCTATTGATATTGGATGTGATTATTCGAATAGTAGAATATCCATGTGAATAAGTAAATGAAATTATTTTATTTTATCTTTTCCATATTATTCTGAAGTTTATGTTCAAAAGGATTTTGTTTTAGTCTTATACATTGCCTTAAATGTTTATTCTTATTTAATAATGTCTCCCATATATTCTTATCCTTACTGGGCATCTGAGCTCACCCCTTTCTATGTTTTATTTTTTCCAGGATGTGAAGAATTATTTTATGGTTGACCTGTAGGGATAGGCTAATGATATAAGTCTATTCAAAAGGGAATAAAATGTTGTTGATGTTTTTATTTCATGATGTAATGTAAAACTTATTAATGTATCCAGTACTTCCAAGAATAATAAATTGATTCGTCTTTCATAACATGATTCCTTGTATCATGATGATGTTATGTAATATTACAGTGACTCTAGGTAAATGGGGTCGGGGCATTATATTTGGTATCAGAGGAAGTTTAGTATAAACCTAGGGAACTAGATTTAGAAAAACTCTAATTAGAGAACACTACCCTAAGATAGACTTTGATGATTATTATAGAAGAACTTCCTAGAATTTTGGTACTGTAGATATTTTGTGAGTTTTCCAAGCAATACATGTTTGTCTAGATATGAGTAGGTAGAGGCGGCTCTAGCACAGATGTACCTAGGGGTAAAACCCGAAAACACCGCTTTGACCTGGACTCGAACGAGAACTGGTGCACGAAAACGGGCATTGTTGCACTCTTGGTTACGAAACTCCCAGGGGATATGCTGAGAATAATTCACATTTTCTTTACAAACCATTATAAAATATTCATGAGTATATACCACCTTAAAAAAACATTTTTATGATTATCGATTATATCTATATACTGTTCAATTTATGTTAAGTTTCTTACATGTTTGGAATTATGTATTGAAATTCATAAACTAATATACTATATGCCATTGTATAGAAATGGGACCTAGTGGAAGGAATGGAAACCATATCAACCCACGTAATCCATGTAGGGATTTCCCACCTACTCAAGATAATTATAGTGGAGATAGTGATGAAACTGGTGCCGATCAGATTATCTCCATACTAGGACAACTCGCTCAATTTATGTATAATAACCTTACCCGTATGAAGTACCCAGATCCGAAATGTGGAGGATAAATGTTAGACCACTTCATGAGGTAAAAAACACCAACATTCAATGGGACTAAAACTCCATTATTATCTAATCAATGTATAAGTTCCTTAGAGAAAACATTTCAGGCTTTGGGAAGTAGCAAAAGGTAAAAAGTTGTCATGGAAGTTTATCTCCTCATAAGAGATACGGATCAATGGTGATCATTAATCCAAAACACAAAGGAATATGAAGAAGTATCAAACATGGAATAAAGTGAGTTTAAAATGATTTTATTATAAAAATACATTCCTCATGACCATCGAGCGGATATGGAAAGATAATTTCTAAGTCTGAGGCAAAAAGAGGATGAGAATGTAGCAAAGTATGAGGCTAACTTTACAAGGTTAGAAAGGAATGATGCAAATTATATATGTAACCCAAGGAGTAATATTGATCGATTCTTTGATGGGTTAAAACTATTTATCCAGTGAGTATTAGTCTCAAAATACTTCTTATCATATGAAGATATTGTCTAATGTGCTATCAATACAAAAAAAGAATTCTCTAAGTCTTACAACTTTAAATTAAAGAAGGATAATAAGAGATCTTCTAAACACTATGGAAATGAAAATAAGGGGAAGAAGGGAAAATTTTAATATCCATCCTCTAGTAAATGTGGGAAGAAACACCCCAATACTACCCTGAAGGTAATGAGAGTCTGTTACAAGTGTGGTGAAAAAGTCCACCAAGCTCATGATTGTAAGGGGAAGAAAGAGGTTGTCAATTTTGAATGCTAAAATTGTATAGAAAAGGGGAATTATGCAAATGAATGTCCTAAGTGACAAATAAACTTATCCTAGAAAATGACAAGGGAGAAAGACCAAGCTTATGTGATCACTACTGCTGAGGTTGAAGCTCCGAAAGATGTGGTGGCAGGGAATTTAATGGTTTCCTCATGTTTATCCAATGCTTTATTTGATTCTAGATCATCGCATTGTTTCATATCTTCCTAATTTTCAAAGATAATTAGATATTTCCAATTTGATTTAACAAGGTATTTTTCAGTCAAAACACCTAAGGCATTGCAATAAATTTTTGTGAATCAGTTCCCATTAGGGGATATAAATGTTCTTTATCAACTAATCTCATATTCATACTCATGATTGAATATGATATAATCCTTGGTATGGATTGGCTTTAGGAAAACGATGAAAAAATTTATTGTAATAATAAAGGGGTTACAATTTTCAATGATGATAAGGAGTACCTTGTCTTTAGAGAAGAAACATCACCACCTGATTCTTATCTAGATCCACCCCAGTAGATCTACTAAATTCAATTATTGGGGAAGAAGAGAATGAAATAACTATGGGTGCGGAAAAAAATGTTTGAATAGATGATATACCTATTGTGCAAGAATATATTGAGGTGTTTCTAGAGGATTTACCTGGAAATCCTTCAGAATGAGAAATTGAGTTTTCCATTTATTTAATTCTTGGTTCATGGCTCATATTGAATACCCCATATAGAATGACCACTGTATAATTATTGGAACTAAAGAAACAACTAAAGGAATTGAGTAATAAGGGATTTATTATCCCTAGTGTTTCTCCATGGGGAGACTCTGTGCTTTTTGTTAAGAAAAAAGATGGATCTATGAGGTTGTGCATTGACTACAAGGAGATCAATGCTATAACAATAAAGAACAAGTATCCCCTACCTTGCATTGATGATTTATTTGATCAGCTTCATGGAGCACAATATTTTTCAAATATTGAACATCGATTTGGATACCATCAGTTGTGTGTGAATAAGGAATACATTACGAAGACAATATTTTGAACCAGGTACGGGCATTACGAGTTTACAATAATGCCTTTTGGATGGTCTAATGCACCCTCTTTATTCATGGATATTATGAATAGATTTTTCAAGGAATATCTTGGTGAATTTTTATTGGTGTTTATTGATGATATTTTAGTATAATCAAAAATCTACTAAGATCAGGAAAATCAATTGCGCATTATCCTAAAGATTCTTAGAAGAAATGAATTATATGGGAAGTTTAGCAAGTGTGAATTCTGGCTTCAGGAGATATCCTTTTTTGGACATATTGTCACTAAGGATGGAATATCTATTAATCTTTTTAAGGAAAAGGAAATCTAAGAATGGAAATCACTGACGAGTATAACTGAGGTACGCAGTTTTATTAGTTTAACAGGTTATTATCGGTGTTTTGTCCAGAATTTTGCGCAGTTGGATAACCCATTAACAAAGATCATACATAAAGGGGTTAATTTTTTTGGACAAAAGAGTGTGAATAATATTTTGAGTAACTGAAGAGAATACTAGTTAATGCTCCTATCTTGACTCTACCATCGGGGAATGATGAGTTTTTTATTTATAGTGATACATCAAAGAAAGGACTTGGTTGTGTGATTATGCACAATGATAGAGTTATTTCCTATGCATCACAGTAGCTAAAATTCATGAAAAAAACTATCCCACTCATGATCATGAGTTAGCAGCTGTAATCTTTTCTCTGAAAATATGGAGAAACTATCTCTATGGTGAGAAATGTGAGATTTATACTGATCACAAGAGTTTGAAGTATATTTTCTCACAAAAAGAACTCAACATGAGGCAAAGGTGATGGCTTGAACTAGTCAAGGATTATGATTTCACTTATACACTACCACTTGGGGAAGGAAAATAAGGTGGCAGATGCTTTGTGCATAAAGGATCATGGAGTTTTGAATAATATAAGATTTGAAAATGATCCTATATACATTGATCTAGTAAATATGGATATGGGAATAACCATGGAAGGTGAAACATCAATGTTTTTTAAAATGGTTTACAAACCATATTTACTAGAAAGGATAAAAAGTTATGAGACTGATGATGAGGAATTTCAAAAGAAAATTAAAGCTGTGAATGATGGAAGATTGATTGACTTCGTACATGGAGATGGAATTTTGAAATTTGGGAAGAGACTTTGTGTTCCTAATATACCTGATCTAAAAAGGAAATTCTTGGATGATGCTCATAGCTTTAATTTCTCTATACACCTTAGTAGCACTAAGATGTATAAAGATTTGAAGGAACATTTTTGGTGGGACAACATGAAGAGAGAGATTGTATATTATGTGTCAATATGTATGGTTTTTCAATAAGTGAAAGATGGAAGGCAACAGCTTGTAGGAGTCATGAAATCTCTTCCCATACCTAAGTGGAAATGGGATAATATTACAATGGACAATGTCATGGGGCTACCAAAGACTCCTAGAAGAAATGATGCAATATGGGTCATTATTGATAGTCTTACCAGGTCAAAAAAAATTCTTGTTATAAGAGAAGATTTACCACTTGAACATATGGAAAGAATATATATTAAGGAAGTTGTAAGATTACATGGTGTACCTCTATCGATTTTTTCTAACCGTGATCCATATTTTATATCAAGATTCTGGAAAAGTCTTCAAAAAGCCCTAGATACTGAACTTCGTTTGAGCACTGCCTACCACCCTAAAATTGATAGACAATCATAATGAACTATTAACTACTTAAAAGACATGTTTAGATATTTCTCACTTTACTTTCAAGGTATGTGGGATCAATATTTTCCTCTGGTAGAATTTTATTATAACAGTAACTTCCATTAAAGTATTAAGATGGCACCATATGAAGCATTATATGGAATGGTATGTTATAACAACCCATACTTTACATACATAGTTAATACTTCAAAATTGAATCATACTTATTACAACATATAACAAAACCATGAAAGGACCTTATAGGTATAGTGTCTTTAGAAACTGGGAAACATAAACAACTGGTTCATAAATCTTCTACACTGTCTCCCATTTATTTAATCAAATATATAGTCCCTTTTTGGAATATATTACTTAATACCCTTCTTCCTGAACTGGGGAAAGAAAACATACAAAAGGGTGAGCTCAAATTCTCAGTAAGGGTAAACAAAAGAAATATCAATCACATCAAAATAAGAACATAGCATTTTGGAAATCTTACCCTGCAAAAGATATCATAATTTTATAACATGGGATAAATCATGGTAGTGAAATGTAATCCCAATAATCATAACATAAAACATGAAACTTTGTGGAATGCACACATAATCATAGAAAATCATTTCTTATTAGTCAAGACTCATTTCCAAGACTACCTTAGTGGACAAAGTCCATTTCTGAACCGAGTTCACACCTCGTTTCAGTCCTGTTTTACTGAACCGGTTTAACCTGCCGTTCTATCCATGTCTATCTCATGAGATATAAAATCTTTACCCAATTAATTGGAGGGAGATATAGGTCCCACCCATATCATAATTATACCATTCTTATGTGTGCCAAAAAACCATAAATCATACATCATTGCATAACTCATGTAATAAAAATGGGATTCTTAAACAACATGACATCATAAAATAATTCATATAAGATAAAAGAATTCAAAAAAAAATTACAACACAACATAATCAAATAAATGTAATAATTGGGATAGAAACATAACCCTATATTATCTTAGATGTAAAATAATGTTGATAAAACACTTGAACTCCATTCTTGAGGAAAATATCCTTTCTACTTCAAAAACATTTTCCTTTCTTAATATGTCATAAAATTCTAAACTAAAATAAGTTGATTAAAAATAAACTTGAAAACTTGTAATGTAATCTTCTTGGAAATAATGTTTTAAAAATCCATTCATTCTGTATAAGTTAAAAAACATTCTTCTCGTACTTTTGTCAGAAAAGTCAAAAAGTACCCCGTACGAAAAACGAAAAAAGATTCCTTTAATATCTTTTACTAAAAACTCACCGAAGGGTAAAATTGGATATAAAATATTGTATAAGGATATAAATATTACATATTTAGGAAACATGGATGTGGATGATAAACATTCCCCAGTAAATTCTGAAGTATAAACAATCTCGGATAAAAATTGAGATTGCGAGATTTTTTCCTTACCCTAGGTCCGATTTGCTTCGTAAGTGTCCGAACCTCCTATATAATTATTTAAATAATGTCATTGACTTATTCCAGAATCATACTTATTTTTATGATATCATATATGGTCATATTATTATCTTCTTATTAATAATATTTCATTACTACTTATTATTCGGGTGTTTATTACTTTTTGTTCTTATGCGTGTTTTGTCGAATAAATTCTTATTTTCTTTTAAGGTTTTAGATACCGCATTTACAGAATTTTATTAGTATAATATATATCATATTAATTCATTCAATTCATTTATATAATCATTATGCAATGAAGATCATGTGTAATGAGTCTCATCACATTGTGGAGACGGTATTCCGTACGTACGCACGAGCGATGATATCGTTCCCATGATCATGGAATTGTATTGGAGTGTATATATACTATTTCAGAATCAATATCACTTTACAATAATCATATATAGTCATTATTTACACAATTATACCCATCCAATTAAGGTGGTGGTGGAAAATAGATTACACCACGGCGTGGAGACGGTATTCCGTACGTACGCACGCGCGGTGATTTCATTTTCTGTAGGATGGATAGATGGTGAAATAGGGTTGTTTCATACTTATAATAACATATCAGTATATTAGTGATACTGATGTTATTAATTCAAAATTAAACGACTTAAAAGAAGAAGTGGAAGAAGAAATAAATTTGAAAGAATCGGTAACGGACATTACCTCTTCTTTGAAGCTCCTCTTTGAGATCTCCTCTTAGGGAAATAAATTGGTCTTTGAAGAAGACCAGGACCTCTAGGATGTTTCTAGGGAAGTGTAGAGGAGATATTGGTAGTGGTGGCCGAGATTGAAGGCTCAAAGTGGTGTGAGGAAGAGAGGTAGGAGGTTCCCTTTTATAAGGGAGGAGAGGGGCACCTTTGGAATAACTAAAAATATTATTTTATTATAAAGTCAAATTCGGTTTTTAATTGCTCCAAATTGATATATTTAGAAGATAAAGTGCTTATGGGTCTAAATACTCTCATAAAATAGAATTTATACAAGTTTAGGTATCAATTTAAACCTTATCATTTAGATTTAACTTTAAGTTAGATAATTTAACTTTTACCATGTCTTCTTGTTTTCTTACACTATAAGGTTAATAAACATAATATATAAAGCCAAAAGAACCCCAAGTTGTTTATTATTAATATATATAACCTTATATAAGTCATTTAGATGAACCTTATGTTTTTATGAATAAAATAACAATTAATAATATAGTATTTGTTTTAAAAACAATTTTATGTCAATTTTGACACTATTTGGTAATTGATTTTTGTGAAAATCATAACAGAATGTTTTGTTAAAAAAAATTTAATTAAATCAATACTAACATGTCATATTAACATATAAAATTATTTGAATTCATAAAAAGTCTCAAATTACATTTATTTGGGTATGTATAACATCAATTATGTCAATATTTCATTAATAAGATAATTACTGCATCATCATTGTGTCATAAATAAATTACATTATTTAATGTCTAAAAATTTAAAATAAAATACAATTATGTTGGAAATATTTTTATCTTTCTAATGAATATTTATAGTCGAATTTATCTTAGGTATAACCCTATATTAAAAATTATTTAGTTATTAAAATTTGATTTTAACTATTTTAACCCTTCTTTAAATAAATTGATAATAAATGTCCTAATCTAATCCAAGTGGGACTAAATGATCATATTTTATTCCTAAGGTTGTTTTTGGTCAAATTAAACTTATCCAATAGAATTAGTACATGTTTTAGGGTAATAATAATAACATTTTTACCTTTAATTACTCTATTTACTTTTAACCGTGGTAAAAAAAGTAAAAAGTTTCTATTCACAAAAAAATTATTTTCATCTCATTGAAACACATTTTAGTCCTTGATATTAACCGTGTCTCTCGGATTTTCTAAATTATACTCACAGAAGCGGTAAAATTAAGTTTTATGAAAAATTCAGTTTTTTTAACTACCACTTAGTGGTTTCACTATTCATCAAAAAATGAAAGTTTCCAGAAAAATACCAAAAATTAGGGCTAAGCTTTATTTGATATTATGAATTAAAAAATGATGTTTATTTTACCAAATTCAAAACATATCATTTACATTAACTAATTTAAAAATTAATTTTCGTCGTCAAAACAAATAGCGTGTTTTTAAAAGATAATAACTATCAAAAGATTGACACTTGTTTATGTTTGGTTTAAATGTGAAATTACATCCAATAAACAACATTGTTTTAATTTGTAAAAATATATTATAAATATACTTTAAAACCACTCAAATTAATAATTTATCACTACTAATTATTTCGATAAAAAAAGTTGTTTTTAATTAAAATTTAGTAATTTTCACTATTCATCAGAATATGAAAATTATCCGAAAAGTACCAAAATTTCACCCTAAGCTAATTTCGATATTCCGAATCCAAAAATGAAGTCCATTTTGAAAAATAAAATTTACAAAATTTCAAAAAGTGGTTATTACTATTCATAATGGCTAGTTTTAATAATATTTTAATAGCATATCGTTGTTTAGTGAAACTCGATATTGCGTACGACACAAGCTATTGAGGAAGGCCGTGGTTGCCTGTAAAGAAATCCAAGCTAGTGTTGTGTGTAGTGAAAGATTCCTTTGAGGATTTATATAGCATAAAAAAAATATTTCTCATAAAAGTCTCGGGTGTTACATTCTACCCCCCTTAAAATGAATTTCGCCCTCGACATTCGTCACTTTGTAACAAAAAGATGAGGATACCTCTTCCTCATCATATCCTCAAGCTCCCATGTAGCTTCTTCTAATTGGTGGTTCCTCCATAAAACTTTCACCAATCGAGTGGTCTTGTTTCATAGGACTTTTTTTCTACGATCCAGAATCTCTATCAGTTGTTCTTCATAAGAAAGATCTTGCTCCAGCGGTACAAATTCTGATCTAAGTACATGTGAAGGATCAGGTATGTACTTTCTCAGGAGAGATACATTGAACACATCGTGAACTTGAGAGAGATTCGGTGGAAGCGCCAATCGGTAAGCTACTTTTCCAATAGGATCCAGTATTTCGAATGGACCGATATATCTAGGGCTCAACTTCCCCTTTTTTCCAAATCTCATGACACTCTTCCAGGGAGATATTCATAAGAACACTTTATCACTCACTTCAAACTCTAGGTATTTTATTCGTTTGTCGGCATAACTTTTCTGTTGACTCTGAGCTACTCTTATGTGTTGTTGAATAGATCAGACCTTTTCTGCTATATCATCAACAAAATCAGGTCCTAATAGCTTTCTTTCCCCAACTTCATCCCTGCAAGTTGGAGTCCTGCATTTCTTTCCATATAGAGCTTCATAAGGATCCATCTGAATACTGGAGTGAAAGCTATTATTATAAGAAAATTCCACCAAAGGTAGGTGTTGATCCCAACCACCTTTGAAATCCATAGAGCAAGCTCTCAACATATCTTCTAGAGTTTGAATTGTTCTCTCAGACTGACCGTCTGTTTGAGGATGATAAGCAGTGATGAAACTCAACTCTGTATCCAGAGTATGCTGAAGACTTCGCTAGAACTTCGAGGTAAATCTTGGATCCCGATTAGATATAATAGAAAGTGGTACTCCATGCAATATTACCACTTCCTTTACATATATCCTGGCAAGATGATCCAGAGAGAAATCCTCTCTAATAGCAATGAAGTGTGAAGATTTTATAAGACGATCAACTATGACCCAGATAGCATTATTGCCTTTGGATGTTTTAAGAAGTCCTTTGACAAAGTCCATAGTGATGTTTTTCCATTTCCATTCGGGTATGGGTAATGGTTGTAACATCCCCTTAGAATTCTGTCTCTCAGCTTTAACTTGCTGACAAACCAAGCATCGAGAGACATTTTCAGCAACATCTCTTTTCATTCCATCCCACCAAAAGTACTCTTTCAGGTCCCTATACATCTTCGTGCTTCCAGGATGAATAGAGAATGAAGAACTATGAGCCTCATCCAGCAGATCCTTCTTTAATTCTGGAATGGGAGGAACACAAACCCGATTCTTGAACTTTATTATCCCATCACAATCAAGGTTGAATTCAGGAACATTTCTCACCTTCTTTTGTAACTCGACATCTTCTTTCTGTGCCTCTTGAATCTTCACATGTATAGATGGTTGAACATTCATTTGAGAAAGATAAGATTTCTCCCCTTCCATTAAAATTCCAAGATTCATCCTTTGTAAATCCATAAATATTGGATCTTTTGTGATCCTCATCATGGATAAGCTTGCATGGTCTTGTCGACTTAATGCATCTGCCACCTTGTTTTCTTTCCCAGGGTGGCAATGAATTGAGCAGTCGTAATCCTTAATCAGTTCCAACCATCTTCTTTGGCTCATATTTAGCTCCTTTTGTGTGAAAATATACTTTAAACTTTTATGATCAGTAGAAATATCACACCTTTCTCCATAAAGATAATGCCTCCAAATCTTTAATGCAAAGATTACCGCAGCTAACTCCAAATCATGTGTTGGGTAATTTTTATCATGGATTTTCAACTATCGTGAGGCATAAGCTATCACCATATCATTTTTCATAAGAACACACCCCATCCCCTTCTTGGATGCATCACTGTAGATCAAAAACCTTTCTCCACTACAAGGTAGTGTGAGGACAGGTGCACTGGATAACCTTCTTTTCAACTTCTTGAAATTCTCTTCACATTCCTCTGTCCAAAAAAACTTAACTCCTTTCCGAGTCAACCTGGTGAGTGGATTAGATAATCGTGAAAAATCTTTCACAAAACATCAATAATATCCAGCCAAACCAAGAAAACTTCAGATCTCAATTACTGTTGTTGGTGTCGACCATCTTTCGATAACCTCTATTTTTGATGGATCCATAGATATCCCCTCTATTGAGATTATGTGACCCAAAAATGCAACTTTTTGAAGCCAAAATTCACACTTGGTAAATTTGGCATAAAGATTATCCTTTATTAGGTTCTTCAATATAATTCTCAAGTGATCTTCATGTTCTTCCTTGCTCTTTGAATAAAGAAGAATACCGTCTATAAAGACTACCACAAAATGATCAAGATAGTCTCTAAAGACTCTATTAATCAGATCCATGAAGATAGCAGGGGCATTAGTAAGACCAAATGGCATCACTATAAATTCATAGTGTCCATACCTTGTACGGAAAGCCGTATTTGGTATATCCTCCCTTTTGACCCTTAATTGATGATACCCCAAATGAAGATCAATCTTGGAAAAGTATTGAGCTCCACGTAGTTGGTCAAATAAGTCATCAATGCATGGGAGAGGATATTTTTTCTTTATAGTGATCTTGTTAAGTTCTCGATAATCAATGCAGAGTCTCATTGATCCATCTTTCTTCTTAACAAACAGAACAGGTTCTCCCCAAGGTGACGCACTAGGGCGTATTAATCCCTTATCAAGATTCTCTTGGAGTTGCTTCTTCAATTCCTGCAACTCAATTGGGGTCATTCTATAAGGTGTCTTTGAAATAGGCAAAGAACCCGGTATGAGTTCTATTGAAAACTCAACTTCATGATTTGGTGGAAGACCCGGTAATTCCTCCGGAAAGACATCATCAAACTCTCGTACAATGGGAATATTATTAATCGTGAGTTTCTCACCAACCATTTGAGATAAATAACCTTCATTCAGTGGAATCAAGACCCATAAGATGGAAGAAATTTCCACTGGAAGGTTATGTTCATCCTTGCATTGACAGACAATCAAAGACTGATCTGGAATATGAAATGTGACTTTCCTTCTTTGGAAATTGATATGAGCTCCATATAGAGAAATCCAATCCATGCCAATAATCATATCAAATTCCACTATAGGAAGGATCACAAGATTTTCAGGAAGCACTTTCCCACAAACATCAATCGGGGAAGAATTATAAACTTTTTATGCGATTGTTGTGCCATTAGGTGTTGTCACGGCTAACTCAACATATAATTGTTGAGGTAATTCGGTGATACTCTTAGAAAATTCTTAAGAAATAAAAGAGTGGGTGGATCCAGAATCAAATAAAACATTTGATACTTTAGAGTGGATGGTAAGTGTACCTTTCACTACATAGTTATCGTACTCCACATCGCTGATAGAAATTGCATGTGGCTTTACTTTGTCTTTAGCCTTAAGATTTTGTTGATGTTGATCATCATCAACAACCCTTGGATTAGGGAACTTATTGGCATAATGCCCCATCTCCTTTCACTTGAAACATTGAAGTGTAGTAGGTTCATTCTGTGTGTCCCTTCCTTTGTTTGCATCATTAGACATCTTCTTCCCATCATTGCGGCATTCAAATGCCTGATGACCTTCCTTTCCACATTTGAAACATTTACTTGTCCCTTTAAGACAAATCCCTCCATGTTTCTTTCCACACTTTGAGCATAAGGGAAAGCTAATCTTATTTTCAGTGTGCTCTTTAGATTTTCCTTTGAAATCCATTTTCCTCTTCTTATCAAACCCATATGAATGATGGGTTACTCCAATCTCCATCTCAACTTTGAGAGCACATCGAACGATTTCCCCGTATCTATTGAAGTCCCTTATGGCTAAGGCCCTTCAAAGACTTGGTTTTAAGCCACTAAAGAATCGATCGATCTTACTCTCAGGTTGGATAATAATACCAGAAGCATACCTTGAAAGTCTTT
The DNA here is from genome assembly GCA_963277665.1 of Viscum album. NCBI lineage: Eukaryota > Viridiplantae > Streptophyta > Magnoliopsida > Santalales > Viscaceae > Viscum > Viscum album. The sequence goes on from OY728138.1 coordinate 660,463,532, forward strand.
TAAAACTTGATTCATAGGTACCAACAGATTCATCATCCTTTTTCTTCAATTCAAGAAACTCTTTCTCCATCTTTGTTCGGAGAATACGAGGGAAGTACTTATTGAAAAATAAGTTCTTGAACTCATCCCATTCCATGGAATCAATTTCATCCCTTTGCCTCGTATTCTTAATAAGATTCCACCATTGATCAGCATCTCCTTCCAAACGATACACTGCTAGGATGACTTTATCATGTTCAGAACATTGAAGAACTGAAAATATCTTTTCAGTAGTACTAATCCATTGTTCAGCAACTAATAGATCAGTAGACCCTCTGAAAGAAGGTGGAATCTGCCTCATGAAGGATTCAACAGAATGTTTCTCCTTCCTTTTCTCGTTTGGAAGTCCTGCATGATTCATAGCTAGAGAAAGTTGTGTGAGCATGGCTACAGGATTTTGCATTCCATCTCCCATAACGTTTGGTTGCTCAGGGGGATAATCACTGCATTGCCCATCACATTCCGCATTAACAGGGTTCCTTCGGGTTCCAGCCATTGACTAAAACCAAGAAGAATAGTGTGAGAAACACTAATTATAATAGGAAAACCACATAATCAAGAATAAAATTTCACACTTAAGGTCTTATCCTAGGTTATTCATGGTCATTTCTAAAACACTAATATTGTGTTCTATGATTAGAATTATCCTTAGGGTTCTTACTAAGGCTTTCACATCCTAGTTTCCAAAGGTTGACTATACCTTTCCTATGATACCAACTATAACAACCCATACTTTACATATATGGTTAATACTTCAAAATTGAAGCATACTTATTAAAACATATAACAAAACAATTAAAGGACCGTATAGGTATAGTGTCTTTAGAAATTGGGAAACATAAACAACTGGTTCATAAATCTTCTACACTGTCTCCCATTTATTTCATCATATCTATAGTCCCTTTTGGCATATCTTACTTAATACCCTTCTACCTGACCTGGGGAAAGAAAAAATAAAAAAGGGTGAGCTCAAATGCTCAGTAAGGGTAAACAAAATAAATATAAATCACATCAAAATAAGAACATAACATTTTGGAAATCTTACCCTGCAAAAGAGATCATAATTTCATAACATGGGATAAATCGTGGTAGTGAAATGTAATCCAAATAATTATAACATAAAACATGAAACTTTGTGTCATGCACACATAATCATATAGAATCATTTCTTATTAGTCAAAACTCATTTCCAAGACTATCTTAGTGGACAAAGTCCATTTTTGAACCGAGTTCACTCCTCGTTTCAGTCCTGTTTTACTGAACCGGTTTAACCTGCCGTTCCATCCATGTCTATATCATGAGATATAAAATCTTTACCCAATGCATTGGAGGGAGATATAGGTCCCACCCATCTCATAATGATACCATTCTTATTTGTGCCACAAAATCATAAATCATACATCATTGCATAACTCATGTAATAAAACTGGAATTCTTAAACAACATGACATCATAAAACAATTCATATAAGATAAAAGAATTCATAAAAATAACTCCATAACAACATAATCAAATCAATGTAATAATAGGTATAGAAACATAACCCTATATTATCTTATATGGAAAATAATTTTGATAAAACACTTGAACTCCATTCTTGAGGAAAATATCCTTTATACTTCCAAAACATTTTCCTTTCTTAACATGTCATACAATTTTAAACTAAAAGAATTTGATTAAAAATAAACTTGAAAACTTGTAAAGGAATATTCTTGTAAATAATTTTTTAAAAATCCATTCATTTCGTATAAGTTAAAAAAACATTCTTCTCGTACTTTTGTCGGAAAAGTCAAAAAGTACCTCGTACGAAAAACGACAAAAGATTCCTTTCATATCTTTTACTAAAAACTCACCGAAGGGTAAAATTGGATATAAACTATTTTATAAGGATATAAATATTACATATTGAGGAAACATGGATGTGTATGATAAATATTCCCCAGTAAATTCTGAAGTATAAACAATCTCAGATAAAAATTGAGATTGCAAGATTTTCCCTTACCTTAGGTCTGATTTGCTTCGTAAGTGTCCAAACCTCCTGTATAATGATTTAAATAATGTTATTAACTTATTCCAGAATCATAATTATTTTTATGATATCATATATGGTCATATTCTTACCTTCTTATTAGTAATATTTCATTACTACTTGTTATTCGGGTGTTTATTACTTTTTGTTCTTATGCATGTTTTGTCGAATAAATTATTATTTTTCTTTTTAGGTTATAGATAACTCATTTCCAGAATGGTATTAGTGTAATATATATCATATTTATTCATTAAATTCATTTATATAATCATTATTCAATGAAGATCATATAGAACGAGTCGCATCACATCGTGGAGACAGTATTCCGTACGTACGCACGAGCGATGATATCGTTCCCATGATCATGGAATTGTATTGGAGTGTATATATACTATTTCAGAATCAATATCAATTTACAATAATCATATATAGTCATTATTTACCCCATTATACCAATCCAAGTAAGGTGGTGGTGGAAAATAGATTACACCACGGCGTGGAGACGGTATTCCGTACGTACGCACGCGCGGTGATTTCATTTTCCATAGGATGGATAGATGGTGAAATAGGGTTGTTTAATACTTATAATATCATATCATTATATGATTGATACTGATGTTATTAATTAATAATGAAACAACTAATGAAGAAGAAGTGGAAGAAGAAATAAAGTTGAAAGAATCGGTAACGGACATTACCTCTTCTTTGAAGCGCCTCTTTGAGATCTCCTCTTAGGGCACTAACATTGGTCTTTAAAGAAGACCAGGACCTATAGGATGTTTCTAGGGAAGTTTATAGGAGATATTTTCAGGGTTTTTCTGAGCTTTAAGCCTCAAAGTGGTGTGAGGAAGAGAGGGAGGAGGTGCCCTTTTATAAGGGAGGAGAGGGGCACCTTTGGAATAACTAAAAATATTATTTTATTATAAAGTCAAATTCGGTTTTTAATAGCTCCAAATTGATATATTTCGAAAATAATGTGGGTATAGGTCGAAATACCCTCATCAAATATAATTTATACAAGTTTAGCTATCAATTTTAACCTTATCATTTAGATTTAACTTTAAGTTAGATAATTTAACTTTTACCGTGTCTTCTTGTTTTCTTACACTATATGGTTAATAAACTTACTATATCAAGAAAAACTAACCCCAAGTTGTTTATTATTAATATATATAACCTTATCTAAGTCATGTGTCCAAACCTTATATTTTTAGGAATAAAATAACAATTAGTAATACAGTATTGGTTTTAAAAACAATTTTATGTCAATTTTGACACTATTTGGTAATTGATTTTTTTGAAACTCATAACAGAATGAATAGTTATAAAACATTTAATTAAATAAATACTAACATGTCATATTAACATATTAAATTAATGGAATTCATAAAAAGTCTCAAATTACATTTATTTGGGTATTTATAACATCAATTATGTCAATATTTTATTAATAAGATAATTACTGCATCATCATTGTGTCATAAATAAATTACATTATTTAATGTCTAAAAATTATAAATAAAATACCATTATGTTGGAAATCTTTTTATATTTATAATGAATATTTATATTCTAATTTAACTTATGTATAACCCTATATTAAAAATGATTTAGTTATTAATCTTTGATTTTAACTATTTTAACCCTTCTTTAAATAAATTGATAATAAATGTCCTAATCTAATCCCAGTGGGCCTAAATGGTCATATTTTATTCCTAAGGTTGTTTTTGGTCTAATTACACTTATCCAATAGAATTAGTACATGTGTTAGGGTAATAATAATAACACTTTTACCCTTAATTACCCTATTTACTTTTAACCGTGGTAAAAGAAAGTAAAAAGTTACTATTCACCAAAAATTATTTTCATCTCATTGAACCACATTTTAGTCCTTTATATTAACCATGTCTCTCGTATTTTCAAAATTCTACTCACAGAAGCGGTAAAAATAAGTTTTTTGAAAAATTCAGTTTTTTTAACTACCACTTAGTGGTTTCACTATTCATCAAAAAATGAAAGTTTCCAGAAAAATACCAAAAATTAGGCCTAATCTATATTTGATATTATGAATTCAAAAATGATGTTTATTTTACCAAATTCAAAACATATCAGTTACATTAACTAATTTAAAAATTAATTCCCATCGTCAAAACAAATAGCGTGTTTTTAAAAGATAATAACTATCAAAAGATTGACACTTGTTTATGTCTGGTTTAAATGTGAAATTACATCCAATGAACAAAATTGTATTAATTTGAAAAAAATATATTCTAAACATACTTTAAAACCACTCAAATTAATAATTTATCACTTTTAATTATTTTGATTAAAAAAGTTGTTTTTAATTAAAATTTAGTAATTTTCACTATTCATCAGAATATGAAAGTTATCCGAAAAGTACAAAAATTTCACTCTAAGCTAATTTCGATATTCCGAATCCAAAAATGAAGTCCATTTTGAAAAATAAAATTTACAAAATTTCAAAGAGTGGTTATTACTATTCATAACGGCTATTTTTAATAATATTTTAATAGCATATCGTTGTTTAGTGAAACTCGGTATTGCGTACGACGAAATCTATTGAGAAAGGCCTTGGTTGCGTGTAAAGCAAGCCAAGCTAGTGTTTTGTGTAGTGAAAGATTCCTTTGATGATTTATATAACATAAAAACAAAATATTTCTCATAAAAGTCCCGGGTGTTACATATGTTGCACACCAACATGTTGGGATGATGTTGATGAAAGAAAAGTCATAGGTGCAGAACTTGTTGAGGAAACGATGGAAAAGGTTAATGTTATCCAAACCCACATCAAAGCAACCCAAAGTTGAAAAAAGATCTATGCTGATAACCGAAGGAAGGATTTTGAATTTCAAGTAGGAGACCATGTTTTCTTGAAGGTATCTCCATAGAAGGGTGTTATATGTACATCGGACCTTTTGAAATTCAAGAATGAATTGGAGTTGTATTTTATCATTTGAAAATGACTCCAAGTCTTTCCAAAGTTCATGATGTGTTCCACATATCACTTTTTAGAAAATACATGCGTGACCCAATGCATGTACTCACCTATGAGGAAATTGAACTGGAACCTGATCTGTCTTATTGTGAAGAGTTTGTCAAAATTCTTGATACTAGGGAACAAGTGTTGAGAAACCGGACAACTCATCTAGTAAAAGTTCTATGGAGAACCCATAAGATGGATGAGGCAATGTGGGAACCCGAGGAACTTATGGTGAAAAACCACCCGAATCTTTTTATGCAGTAATATTCTAGAAATTTTGAGGACAGAATTATTTTAAGGTGGGTAGAATGTAACACCCCAAGCTTCCACGGTACGTATCCCTTTGAATAATATAGTAGCTTGCGTTGTATGAATCTTGGAGTATTAACACACCACAACCATTGAAACTAGTTATTATGAATAGTAATACCCACTTTTTGAAATTTTATAAATTTTAATTTTCAAAATGGACTTCATTTTTGGATTTGGAATATCAAAATTATCTTAGGGTGAATTTTTGGAATTTTTCTGAGAACTTTCAATTTTTGATGAATAGTGAATAACACCGCGTTATTGGTTTAAACCTACTTTTTATTTAAATAACTTGTTATTTTATTATAATTTATTTTAGGTCAAAATAGATACATCATACTGATATATGTTCTATACAATTCATTGGAGCCATTTTATAATAAGTTTAGATATATTAAATTTTATCGAAATTTTTATCGTCTTTTACCCACCTTCTAGGAGCATTTACAAATTTGCATAAAACATAATTTTACCGCTTCTGTGAGTTGAATTTCAAAAATATGAGATATATGGTTGAAATCAGTAAGTAAAATGTGGTTCAATAAGAAAAAAATATTTTTTGGTGAATAGTAACTTTTGACTTTTATTTACCACGGTTAAAAGTAAATAGGATAATTAAGGGTAAAAATGATATTATAATTGCCCTAACACATCTTATAATTCTATTTTAAAAGTTTAATTCGTCCAAAAAAACCTTAGGAATAAAATATGATCCTTTTGGTCCACTTGGATTTGATTAGTACATTTATTATTATTTTATTTAAAGAAGAGTTAAAAGAGTTAAATTCAAAGTTATAAACTAAAAATTTTTTAATATAGGGTTAAACACTACATAAATTCGACTATAAATATTAATTAGAAAGATAAAAATATTTCCTACATAATGGTATTTTATTTATAATTTTTATACATTAAATAATTTAATTTATTTATGACACAATGACGATGATGAAATTATCTTGTTAATGAAATATTAAAATAATTGATATTATAAATATAAAAAAATGTAAATTGAAACTTATGTTGAATTAAATTAATTTTAGTGGTTAATATGACATTTTATGTTTGGTTAAATACATTTTATTATAAGTGATAAAGTATTTATGTCTTTCAAAAAAATAAAATACTAAATAGTGTCAAAATTGACATAATTTAGTTTTTAAAACGAATACTATATTATTAATTGATATAATATTCTTAAAAATATATGGTTCAAAAAAAGTACATAGATAAGGTTATATATATTAATAATTAACCACATGGGGCTCTCCTGGCTTGTTATAGTAAGTTTATCAACCATATAATATAAAAATACAAAGAGACATGGTAAATGTCAAACTATTTAACTAAGAGTTAAATCTACAAGATAAGGTTAATATGAATAAATAAACCTGTATAAAACCTATTGTATAAGAGGTTTTAGACCAATAAACAACTTATCCACGAAATAAAACATTTTTAGCCATTAGAAACCGAAAATGAGTTTATTATAAAATAAAATTTCAAGCTTTTCCTAAAGTGACCCTCACCTCTCGTATAAAAGGGTACTTCCCCTTATCTTAAATTCACACCTCCAAATCCATTTGGCTTGGCCAAAACCTGAAAAAATATCCTATTAAATATCCTCCCTTATACTTGAGTCCTTACTTTGATCAGAAAGTCAATTTAAGGAGCCCTTTTGATCAACTCAAAAGAAAACACCCGAAGAAGAGGTAATAATTTCACCACCCTCTTTCATGTTCTTTTCTTATTCCACTTTCTATTTCTTTGTTGATTCCATAAAAAAAATATAGTACCTTATACATATTTTTATTTTATTATAAATATGTTACAACCATATTCATTATTATAACCATCCTATAAATGACAAAGTTATCATACGTGCATACATACGGCTTACCGTCTCCATGTCGTGGTGTAGTTTGTTATTCAAACACTTCATTTTTTTGGATGGGTATAATAATGAGTGTAACTAATTTAAATAATAAATATGACATGTTAATTATTATTTATATATGATACTCCATCCAATTATATATTATTTCAACATCAATATAATGATATTGTTGCTCATGCGTGCGTACAGATTATTGTCTCCACGAACGTGATGAGATTCATTCCCCATCGTAATAATTCAAGAATAATTTTAATTTTATGATTAAAAATAATGTTTAATAACTTAATATCATTATGGATATGAATAAAATACATCCTATACACAACAAATATGTCTTACATAACCGAGCATATAAATGAAAATGGAACAGTTAACACCCGAAAGGATGATACTACTAAAATATTATGAACAAAGAAATATTAGAGGATCATATATGAAATCATATTTATGTATATGGTTCTTGTATAATTTGATAACATTGTTTTAACTATTATATAGGAGTTTAAAATACCATCAACTAAGAAAAAGTACAAGGTAATGGCTAATTCTATAATCTCTTTACTTATCTGAGGTTGTTAATACGTATCTATCTACTAGGATATCTTCATCATACACATCCATGTTTCTTAAAAATATATTTCAAAACATTTTTCCTATTTACTAGACTATGGGTTAAAGTCATTTATACCCTTGTATGAGTTTTTATAAAATGGTTTGAAAGGAATTTGTCCTTCGTTTTCCAAACAAGGTACTTTATAACCTTTTCGACAAAATTAAGGTAAGTATGTTTTTTTATCTTATATAGTGGCTATGGATATTTTCCACCATTATATCATCGTCAAAGCTTCCCATACAAGCTTATAAAAATATTTTCAAAATAAATGTATTCTTTTATAATTATGTGTCTTTTAAATTATTTCAAAATATAAAGAGTTATTTATTTCAAATAGTTTTCATTTCATCTATGTCAACATCCTTTGATGGGTTTTAAACATGTTTGAAGTTGATTTATTGTGATACAAATATTCCATATTGTATTGAAGGTTTTGTGATATGTTTGACTGTGGATGTGTTATTTTTACATCATTCATGGGTTATGGATAATGTATTGACATTTCGTATGCTGGTTTTAATATAAATGTTTATCTTATGTTTAAACCTTTTCATATAAGTAATACATTGGACTTAGTAAGTGATGGGTGGAGCCCAATATAGCTCCTCGATGCATCGGTAGGTCTCATGAGACAAACTAGTGTCATGGCACAAGGCCTTGACAAAATCTTATTTGTAGTCTTGGCACAAGTCCTTGACTATGTGGTTATGAAGTATGGCATTATGAATTCCATCATTATGAAAGTGGATATTGATATTTCATGTGATTATTAGACTATTAGAATATCCATGTGAATTAGTAAATACAATTATTTGATTTTATATTTTCTGTATTGTGCATAATTTTATGTTCAAAAGGTTTTTGTTTTATTCTTATACATTGCCTTAAATTTTTATGCCAATTTATGAAAGTTTTTGCAATATTGTTCTTTTACTGAGAATATGATCTGACCCCTTTCTATGTTTTATTTTTTCCAGGATGTGAAGAAGTATTTTATGGTTGACCTGTAGGGATAGGATATTGATATAAGTGTGTTCAAAAGGAGAAAAATGTTGTTGATGTTTTTATTTCATGATGTAATGTAAAACTTATGAATGTATCTAGTATTTCCAACAATACTAAACTGATCGTTCTTTTATGACATGATTCCTTGTATCATTCCAATGTTATGTAATAATTCACTGAATTTGGGTAACTGGGGTTGGGTAATTACACAAGTGATGTTTTCTTTTCGACTCAGAGTTAGATAGGTAGGTACCCCCTGGATTTTAATAGTGTTCAGGTGGAACGTGCCACTAGATTGGCAAGTAGTGAGTGGAAAGTTGGTTATTGTCTAGGTAGATGAACCATATGTCAGTATGTGAGAATTAATAGTTTATTCCAAGGGATTTACTCTAGAGATTTTGAATAAATTCTCATGATCTACTATCGGTATATTATGTTTATTTTTAATGCATGTTGGTTATTGGATTTTTAATTTTTTTCCTTTTTGTTATGTTTCCTTTACTTTCTGTACAGGCTCTTTTTGGTCACATGGTATGGTTTTGTATTTGGGATTTTGTTTTGAATTGGGTTGTGGAGAGTGAAACTATTTTTGAAAATTAAATCTATGTGTGTTGTTTTAAAAAGGTAATTTGTGGAAAGCTTTAGTTGGTTTTTTAAAACTGATTAAAATCCTATTTTAGGAATGGGTTTCAAACTATTGTTTTTTGGAATATTTGGGGAATGGAAATTCATGGACACTATGGTGATTACCTAATGATATGTTTAATATCACACCTTACTTGTGCCACTTAGTGTTGGTAAACCTAATCTATTTTGCAGGTTCAGGTTTCTAGTTCAGTTTTACACTGGGGTAGGTTTGTCTTGTGGTTAGTTGTGACCAAGAGGTCACATGGAGATCATGTTGGCTTGGGTTGGTTTTAGTTTTTTATTTATTTTCTATTTTTTTCAGCAGCTGTTGTATTTAAATCGGTTTGGTTTATTTATATATGTTCAGTTTTTGGTTTTGCTACATGTTCAATTTATTTATTGACAATGGTTTTTTCCTTTTGTGATAAATCAATCACATTGAGTCATTTTGATTCCCTACACTAGTTTCCTGCCCAAGGAGATTGGTAATTCCATTAGATCCTTGTCTCAGACTTGTTTGGGTGTAATAATTAGATGGTAGGCTGGCCTATTTTGAGAAAAAATTGTATCAGAGCATGCCCTTATTATTTGGGGTGTTAGGTAGATCATAGATTTGGACTATTGGGACTCATGATGTAGGTACGAGAAAGATGTTATAAACCCTTTCTCATTATGATTCTTGAGTTGACAGGTGTAGTTAATGTTTTGAGTCTTTGTTTTGTTTTGGTTTTTGTGGATGAAGAATGATAATGGAGGTGAACCGGTGTCATGTTGTGATCTCACATGGAGTAGTGACCCATGTTTTTTCTAAATTCATGATTCGATGTCATCTAAGATTTTGATGCTTACATGGGAAATGTCCCACTAAAGAGTTTGTTGGGTTATGCATGGGAACTATTTCCTCATTCTGGGAGATGGTGTGAGCTGCGATTTGGTTTCGTCTTTGGCTGGTGTGCGTCATTTTTTAAATAAGAAATGATTTTTGGAAAAAGGGGTCTTTTAAAAGGGAAATGGTTTTTGGAAAATAAAGTAAAATGATTGTTTTCATGGGTTTTTTTATAAAATATAAATTTAATATTTGAGTTTTATTGGGAGAATAGTTTTTTTATTTGGAATGTGGCCTTGGAAGAATGCAGTTTCAAATTGAAAAAAATTATGGTTTTTGAAAAGAGGATTATTTTGTGTTTTTAATGGTTGTATTGTGAGAATGTTGTTTTGGATTGATATTTTCTTCTTGGATAAGCCCTGGGTTTGTGTTGAATCAGGTTTTTTTGTTCCTTGGGTTTCTCAGAATATGCCACACATAAAGGTCCCCAAAGTTTCTAATGAGTCTCTTCCAGTCATTGACCCAACCCAGACTTTGAATGGGGTGGCTGAGTTGTGATCATATTAGTTTGTTCCTATGTTTTGTGGTGATCGTGGTTCGTTATAAGTAGTAGAATGGCTTGACGATGTTGAGATTGTATTCAGATTATTGGGAATTTTTGATGTGGTGATGGTTCGAGTTATCTTGGGTTCTTTTGAATGTTTGGATTTAGAATGTGGAAGGTGTTTATTTGGTCATCATTGCAAGATGGTATGTATTAGGAAGTATTTAATACCACTTTTTTATGGTTTTTTCTCAAGGAGATGAAGATAGAAAAAGTATAATAGCTCTTGAGTATTCATCAAGGCCAGTGGTTAGTGAAGGCCTATGTTGACTACTTCAAGGAGATTGTTTCATTTTTCCAAGAAGCAGCATCACAAGATCTACTAAAATACCCTCTTTTTATTTGGGTTCTACATCCAGAGATCAAGGAGAGATCTATCTCCTCCAAGTATATTCATTTTTAAAATTTGGTGGATGAATCATTCTTAGATAATATGGTTCTCGAAGTATATTTGGTGGTGGTTGATGAATCAGTCCTTCTCAGTGTTCGTAAAGGTTCCCTATTCGGTGAGGGGTGTGTTCCAAACGAACCTATTTCATAGAATCCTTTTTTTCAATTAAAACTTCCTGATTGATGAACCATTTACTCAAGTGATTTCATTATGGCTGGTTTGGGAATTCGAAGCTGTCATGTCTCAATCCTCTGAAAGCATGTTTTCATTATGGTTGTTTGGGTAACTTGGATAAATTATGCCAGAGCAGTTTCTAAAAAGGAATAAGGGTTTATCGGAAGATTTCAACCCCTGACTATGAGGTAGTAGATAATTCAGACATCAAGGTGATAACTATAGGCCCTAGATCGAAGCATGTGCACAATCAGAAATTTCTAGAGGTTTGGGAAACCTTACCTCAGTTTCTTTCTCCATTTTTGGAGTGGAGACAATTAAAATTTTCTTGTTGTAGTTTTCACAACTTTTGTGAGTTATCCTTTATTTTAAGAAGCTTTGAAAATACCCCAAACTCAGTATCCAAAAGCCGGTGTATTAATTTATTAGATTAGTATGATTAAAAGGAATTATCATCATAGGGTATTGATGTAAAGACCCGGAAATTTCAAGGAATTTTTTTTCTTAATTTTCTTTGGAATTTTACAAGAATGCAGTTTCTGACGGCGCCTGATTCCGAGGCCTGGTGTGCCCGGAATTAATTTCCGAATTTTGGCTTGGGTACGTTCAGTGAACGAGCGAGTGGGAATTTCTATCTTTTGAACTGGTGCCCAGAATCGAATTCCGAGGGCACCGATGGAACCGCAACACCGGTAATTGCTTAGGAACTCCTGTTCCGGAGTTGCGTTTACACGAGTGTTGATAATAAAAATTGTGGAAGTTTATTTTATAACTACACTACAATTTTTATTAACTTACTCTAAGTGTTAGCTCATGGTGGAAGTTGGGTAACCACCCAACCTCCCTTGGGAGGTTATGAGGGTGGTGGGGGCCACACGAACCCCACCTCTTCATATCCTCTAAAACCCCTCAACTCCCACTTAAATGATTTTAACTTAGTTATAACTTATGTCTTAAATGAGTTGATTTTAATGTGGTGAGTTGTGTGAGTCTTTTGAATTTCAAACACTTGAATTTCAAAAGCCATGTGAAGTTAATTAAATAAGTGGATAACTTATTTCATTTGGTTGGGTTGTGTTGTTTGAGAGCTTTTGGAAAGAAGGCTTAGAAGTCTTGAAGTTTCTTCATCCTCTTGACAAAGAACGCGAAGAACAATCGGACATCGATGAAGAACGCCACGTTCTCGGGAACCGTCTTCCGCGATGCCATACCCGCAATACCGACGACGTCTTCTTCCGCGACATCTCTTTTCGCGACGCCGAATCTCGTCACCTCTTAAATCAAGGTAGGGGTTTTAAATTTTTAAAGTTATGTGGATCACTCCTTCGAACTTGAAGGTTTATATTTGTCGGGCCTTGAATTCCAAATCTTTTTATTTAATTTAAAAGATTGTTAAAGTTTATCATTCATTAAAGGCCGATTGTTAGCAAATAACGCGAGGGGGCCGGACCGCATGAACACGGCCGACCCTCCTCCTATTCATGTTGATTTTGTTGTGGATTGAAACGGGTGTGGCGCGGTTCCGTCGCACTGCACAGGATCATGCGGCAAGAAACGCACGGCGCCATCGCGCCGCGTCGTTAAATAATGCAAGGACGCGACGTCGTCGCGCCGCGTCGAAGAAAGTTGAAGGTGCCGCGGCCGGAGTGGGGCCGCGGTGGAGGGGCGCGGTGTCGTCGCACCGCGCCGGACAATGAAGGTCGTGGCCGGTTCCGGGCCGCGGCGGAACGAGAAGACCGGCGGCCAGCCGGGCCGCCGGTGTCGGAAACCGGAAGGGGAACCGGCCTTGCCGGTCCCGTTGAGGAAGAACCGGCCGGCCAGGTCGGGCCGGCCGGAAGGGATAAAATCGGGGGAAATAATTTCCCCCGGCCAGACTTAATGGCCCCCCCATTATGAGGGGGGCCGGTTTCACAAAGTGGGGGCAGGCGGCCCCCCGTTTTCTTGAAGGCAGGCCCCCACGTGAGGGGGGCCGTTTTTCTTTAGGCGCGGCAGGTTGTCGCGCCGCCAGCTGAGGAAAGGCGGGGGCTTTGCCCCCCGCGTGCGGCACACGAACGACGCCCAGGCCACGCCGTCGTGCCGGCACGCGCCGCCGCGCCGGACCGCTCCGCCGTGCCGGACCGCGCCGTCGCGCCGGACCGCGCCGGACCGCGCCGCCGCACCGGCCCGCGCCGCCGCGCCGCTGCGCCAGGCCGAGTGTTCCGAGCCAGGCCGGGTCGTCGGGCCGGGTTGCCGCCCGAGGCGGGTCGACCCGGTTCGGCCGACCCAGGGGGGGTCGGCCCGGGTCAGCCCGAGCCCAGACCCCCAGTTTCGGACCACTTTTGGTCAAATGCCCGTACCTTGGGCTACGGGCCTCCAAACGACTCACCGTCAGCGGCAACGCGATCTTTGGATCGAGACGGTCGTTTCGGTATACTATACTCAAGGTGAACCTTCCTTTTTGGGAGCCTACGTGGTTAAAACTCCATAGTTAAGCGTGCTTAGCTAAGAGTAGTGATCAGGATGTGTGACCTCCTGGAAAGTTTCCCAGGGTGGGTGTGAAACGGAAAGGCCAATAACTAACAGATCGGGCGTCCGATTTACGCGTCGTCTGTTTCGTTGAATTCCTCTTGATGAGACGGATCTTTTGGCATACTCCGCCCGAGGTTTGAACGCAGGTGGAGTACGGTCGGGTTGGTTTTGCCTTAAAAACCAACCGGGCCCCTGGAACGAAAAGGCCAATAACTCTCAGACCGGGCGTCCGATTGACGCGTCGTCTGTTGCGTTGAGTTCCTGTTGACTATATGGAACTTTTTGCATTCTCCGCCCGAGATTTGGATGCAGATGGATAGTGGCCGGGTTGGATCGCACAGAAATCCAACCGGGCCCCTGGAACGGAAACGCTGATACCTTTCTGAAAGAACGTTCGTTTGACGAACCGTCAGCAGCGTTGGTGATCTCGTTGAGAAACGGTCCCTATGAGAGTTCGGGGTATAGTTGAGATACGGCCGGGTTTGGTTCTCTCACGAAACCAACCGGGCCCCTAGGACGAAAAAGCTAATAACTCACAGACCGGGCGTCCGATTGACGCGCCGTCTATTGTGTTGAGACCCCTACGACGAGGCGGTCCTTTGAGATACTTTTCGTGGGACTTTGAGATACTTGGAGTATCGACCTGTAACTCGTGGAGTGGACCCTCCCAGTGACGAGCGTGCGGAGTACGGAGACCGTGTAACTGGCTGAGACCTGACAACTGCTTGACCGACTCGACTTGGAGTGAGTCGACTAGCCCAGTGGACGGAGCACTACTTTCTGAGGTGCAGACCCATGGCGGACGGAGCACTACCTGTGTGACAGTGCAGACCCGCGGTACTCGTCCGGAGAGTACCTCAGCAGGCTACTAGGTGGTGTGCACTAATGTGTTTGGGTGACATACCTCGGTGGGAAGCACTACTGTGTCTGGGTGGCTGACCCGCGGTACTCGACAGGAGGAGTACTTCAGCAGTCTTAGGTTACTGAGCAGTTCCTCGGAGTCGTGACAGGACCACTGTACACTCTAGAGATGGATCTCTTCATCAGTTACAGTTTCGATAATGAAAATCCTGGTTTGAGCTGAGACTTTTTACCTTTGTGTTTACCTCATGATTGAGATGGGTCACTTGATAACTTAGGTATATGTATGGGCATATACCTGGGTAGTAGTTATCCGTTGATTTCACAATCCTTGTGTTTCCTCATGATTGAGATGAGTCACTTGACAACTTAGGTATATGTATGGGCATATACCTGGGTAGTAGTTATCCGTTGATTTCACAATCCTTGTGTTTCCTCATGATTGAGATGGGTTACTTGATAACTTAGGTATATGTATGGGCATATACCTAAGTATAGGTTATCTGTTGAGATCTTCTATGTGGTTTTCCTTGTTGGTTTTAGTGAGACCTTGATGGTCTCGGGGTCCCTACTGAGTATCATTATACTCACCCCTGCACGGGCTATGCCCGCACCTCGTTGTGTAGGTTGCAGACGACGGGCAGTGCTGACAGAGGCCGAGTGTTCGAGGACTGGACGGTTCCTGGAGGTGGACTATACGATGAGATGGTACTCGGAGGAGGACCTCACGACGAGACGGTACCCAGAGGTGGACGTGACGACGAGTCGGTACCCGGAGGTGGACCACTGGGCGGGACATACTCGGAGCGGACGGAGGAACCCGAGGAGCATAGGAGCTATCTGTACCCACCCTTCAGGTGGGATTTCCAGTGGACAGCTCGGCGTAGCAGCTTTACTTTTCAGTTGCTATTTTCCCTTTCGAGTTGTACTTTACAGTTGGGCTTGTATTTCCGTCCCCTTTTTACTTTCCGCACTTACTGTTGTACTCAGTTTTTACTTAGTGTTTACTTCTTCCGCTTGTACTCTGTGTGATTGTTTACTTTACAAAGGCAATGCCTTCCCTTTTTACCGGTATTTACGCCTTGGTGCTAGTCGCCAGCCCCTGGCCTATGGAAGGCGGGCTTGGGGTAGTCACGGAACGGGCCCCGAGGACGGGTCGTGACAAATTGGTATCAAAGGAGTTCGGTTCTACCGCAGAACTTATGACTTTGACTTTTTCTTTCTGTGAAGCAATAGTTTTAAGAGTACCGAGTGTGGATTTCAGTTCAGGGAGTCCAGTGTTGGTGCGGGCGGCCGACGTATCCATACACCAGGACCCTGACAACTGATTTCCGACTTTGTGCACGAAAACACTGATTGCGTGTGTGTTTTCAAATTTTTTCACTTAAAATAGCTCAAATCAGGTCAGCTCACCAGGTATAAACGTTTGACCATGTCACGATGTTTCTTTCAGGATGCCTTTTCACGGACGACCAGCTAGATCCCAGAGGGATGTGCGTGCTGATAGCCTGTCGAGCAACGAGGCTTCGGTACAGGGCCCTCTTGCAGTAGAGGCACCAGCGGTACTACTATCCGTTGGGCCACCGATGCCACCAGCCCCAGCAGTAGAAGATGCACGACGCTTGAGCACGCTGCACGAGTTCCAGCGCCATAGGCCACCCAGGTTCCGGGGATAGACGGACCCGCAGGCGGCTGAGGTTTGGCTGGAGGCTGTGGTGAGAGTCTTCAGGCTAGTGGGGACGCCGGCAGACTTCATGGTGATCTTTGCTACCAGCCTCCTTCAAGCAGCAGCATGCAGGTGGTGGAGCCACTTGTTCCAGTTTTGCGATCAGATGAACTTCGCATGGGAAGACTTCGAGACCTTCTTCAGGGTGGAGTTTGTGCCAGTAGCTCTACACCCCGAGCGTGTACAGGAGCTTATGCCTTTGCCGCGTGCTTTTCGATCAGTATCCGAGTCATCTGTGGGCAGTAGACAGATGATGCAGAGGTCCAGGAGGACCAGACTAGCAGTTAGAAGATCTCGGGTTTTAGGACCGGTGGTGCGGGGCACCCGAGGTGGGGTCAGAGCCAGGTGTGCCAGAAACGGACAATGTTACTCATGCGGCGGAAAGGGTCACCTAGCACGTGACTGTCCGAATCCACGTACGGTTTATCATCGGGTGTTGGAGGAGCCACCGAGACAGAAGCAGCGACTAGTGCTTGAGCAACAGCCGAGCAGTGGACAAGGCAGTAGAGCTCCGAGAGCAGGTGGGCAGGAGAGGAACTAGTGGATACGTACTTTGTACTTCTAGTTCCATGTTGCTTTTGTATTCGTGTCTTTGTACTATGAGCTGCAATAATAAAAAGACACTTATCTTTGTTTGCTTTCCTGTCCTTTTGTTTGGTTGATACTGAGTGGTCCCGGTTAAACTGTTGACTTGACCCTCACTTTCGAGATTTCTACTAGAGGGGACCCAGTGACCTCACACTGATGCCGATAGTGTGACTCGACCCTTGGAGGCGAGAGTGACAGTTGGATCTCTTAGTAGATACGTCGAGGCCTTACGACGTCATCCATGGCATGAATGCATCATTCATGTCAGGATTGACTGTATTAGGCAACGAATGTGGTTCATCCAGGGGATGAGACCAGGTTTCTATTATCGGCAAAGAAGAAATCATAGCAGCTCTTGTGAGACTAAAGGAGGTCCAGGACATCCAAGAGAGGATGAACACTGCATAGTGTAGTAAGAAACAGGAAACCGGTGCCAGTCTTAGAGACTCGGGCGTGTTAAAGAAGAGGAAGCTTAAAGGAGAGATGAGTCTACGAAGCAGCAGACGTGGAGGCAGAGCTAGGAGAGCAGCATGAGGTGGTGTACATCCTAACATTGTACAACCACCCGCCTTAGTTATTCCTGCCAGGCTCAGGGAGCTGGAGGGCGGATGAAGAGTGCGGCTGCATGCGGTCAAGGAGTGTGACTCAATGGCTCTAGAAATTATTCAAGGGACAGTCTGTGTCCACTACTAGATGTTGTAGTAACGGACGTCGATGTGAATCATTTCTTGCTTTCACAAATCTTGTTCCAGATCTAGAGTTTCCGGTAAGCCGTGGACTTGACCCTCACATCTAGAGATACCTTGGGAGGAGACTCGATAATCACACTTACGCCGATGGTGTGGTCAGACCCTCAAGGCGAGAGTTTCGGTTGGAATCTCTTGGTGACAGCGTCGAGGCCTTACGACGTTAGTTTGAGTATGGAATGGGCAATAACTGTTCATACTCAAATTGACGGATTTAGGCAAACTTCGGGATGGGTTTTCCTTGGTCGGCGAAAAGGAAACCCCAGGCAGCACGAGATAAACTCTTTCACGGGAGGGTGTGACTGATCACTCTTGAATCGGCCAACCTTACCCTCATGGCAGCAGTCGTTTGAGTTCCAGTTCTAACAGGAATTGGAAACCTCTGGACTTTGAGGATGGCGACCACATTCTTATACGGGTCTCACCTCGACGAGGTTTACGGAGATGTGGCCAAGGCGGAAAGTTATCTCCAAGGTTCAGCGGACCTTCTTAGGTCCCCAACTGGGTAGGCGGGGTGGTTTACCGCTTGACCCATTCACTGCAGTTGCACCAGGTGCACGATGACTTCCACATATCTCAACTGAGGAGATACGTGCTTGACCCTTCGCATACCATCGACCATGAGGAGCTGGGCGATGGCGATGGGGTGTCTTTCACGGAGGTTCCAGTGGGGATCGAGGATCGACAGGAGAAGATCCTACGAGGACGATCGATTCCTCGGGTGCACTTTCTTTGGCAGTACGGAACCTCCAGGTAAGCACATGGGAGCGGAAGGCTCAGATGCGTGCTCTGTACCGCTTTTTTTACCCTAGTTTGTGTTGAAGCTTTACGGGGACGTAAAGCCCTGAGGCGGGAGTAATGTAAAGACCCGAAAATTTCAAGGAATTTTTTTTTCTTAATTTTCTTTGGAATTTTACAAGAATGTAGTTTCTGACGGTGCCTGATTCCGAGGCCCGGTGTGCCCGGAATTAATTTCCAAAGTTTGGCTCGGGTACGTTCAGTGAACGAGCGAGCGGGAATTTCTATCTTTTGAACCGATGCCCAGAATCGAATTCTGAGGGCACCGATTGAACCGCAGCGCTGGTAATTGCTTAGGAACTCCTGTTCCGGAGTTGCGTTTACACGAGTGTTGATAATAAAAATTGTGGAAGTTTATTTTATAACTACACTACAATTTTTATTAACTTACTCTAAGTGTTAGCTCATGGTGGAAGTTGGGTAACCACCCAACCTCCCTTGGGAGATTATGAGGGTGGTGGGGCCCACACGAACCCCACCTCTTCATATCCTCTAAAACCCCTCAACTCCCACTTAAATGATTTTAACTTAGTTATAACTTATGTCTTAAATGAGTTGATTTTAATGTGGTGAGTTGTGTGAGTCTTTTGAATTTCAAACACTTGAATTTCAAAAGCCATGTGAAGTTAATTAAATAAGTGGATAACTTATTTCATTTGGTTGGGTTGTGTTGTTTGAGAGCTTTTGGAAAGAAGGCTTAGAAGTCTTGAAGTTTCTTCATCCTCTTGACAAATAACGCGAAGAACAATCGGACATCGATGAAGAACGCCACGTTCTCGGGAACCGTCTTCCGCGACGCCATACCCGCAATACCGACGACGTCTTCTTCCGCGACATCTCTTTTCGCGACGCCGAATCTCGTCACCTCTTAAATCAAGGTAGGGGTTTTAACTTTTTAAAGTTATGTGGATCTCTCCTTCGAACTTGAAGGTTTATATTTGTCGGGCCTTGAATTCCAAATCTTTTTATTTAATTTAAAAGATTGTGAAAGTTTATCATTCATTAAAGGCCGATTGTTAGCAAATAACGCGAGGGGGCCGGACCGCACGAACACGGCCGACCCTCCTCCTATTCATGTTGATTTTGTTGTGGATTGAAACGGGTGTGGCGCGGTGCCGTCGCACTGCGCAGGATCATGAGGCAAGAAACGCACGGCGCCGTCGTGCCGCGTCGTTAAATAATGCAAGGACGCGACGTCGTCGCACCGCGTCGAAGAAAGTTGAAGGCGCCGCGGCCGGAGCGGGGCCACGGTGGAGGGGCGCGGTGTCGTCGCACCGCGCCGGACAACGAAAGCCGCGGACGGTTCCGGGCCGCGGCGGAACGAGAAGACCGGCGGCCAGCCGGGCCGCCGGTGTCGGAAGCCGGAAGGGGAACCAGCCTTGCCGGTCCCGTTGAGGAAGAACCGGCCGGCCAGGTCGGGCCGGCCGGAAGGGAGAAAACCGGGGGAAATAATTTCCCCCGGCCAGCCTTAATGGCCCCCCCATTATGAGGGGGGCCGGTTTCACAAAGGGGGGGCAGGCGGCCCCCCATTTTCTCGAAGGCAGGCCCCCACGTGAGGGGGGCCGTTTTTCTTTAGGCGCGGCAGGTTGCCGCGCCGCCAGCTGAGGAAAGGCGGGGGCTTTGCCCCCCGCGCACGGCACACGAACGGCGCCCAGGCCACGCCACCGTGCCGGCCCGCGCCGCCGCGCCGGACCGCGCCGCCGTGCCGGACCGCGCCGACACGCCAGACCGCACCGGACCGCGCCGCCGCACCGGCCCGCGCCGCCGCGCCGCTGCGCCGGGCCGAGTGTTCCGAGCCAGGCCGGGTCGTCGGGCCGGGTCGCCGCCCGAGGCGGGTCAACCCGGTTCGGCCGACCCAGGGGGGTTCGGCCCGGGTCGGCCCGGGCCCAGACCCCCAGTTTCGGACCACTTTTGGTCAAATGCCCGTATCTTGGGCTACGGGCCTCCAAACGACTCGCCGTCAGCGGCAACGCGATCCTTTGATCGAGACGGTCATTTTGGTATACTATACTCAAGGTGCACCTTCCTTTTTTGGAGCCTACGTGGTTAAAACTCCATAGTTAAGCGTGCTTGGCCAAGAGTAGTGATCAGGATGGGTGACCTCCTGGGAAGTTTCTCAGGGTGGGTGTGAGACGGAAAGGCCAA
The DNA here is from genome assembly GCA_963277665.1 of Viscum album. NCBI lineage: Eukaryota > Viridiplantae > Streptophyta > Magnoliopsida > Santalales > Viscaceae > Viscum > Viscum album. Next base: position 660,484,422 of record OY728138.1, read on the forward strand.
TAACTAACAGATCGGGCGTCCGATTTACGCGCCGTCTATTTCGTTGAATTCCTCTTGATGAGACGGATCTTTTGGCATACTCTGCCCGAGGTTTGAACGCAGGTGGAGTACGGTCGGGTTGGTTTTTCCTTAAAAACCAACCGGGCCCCTGGAACGAAAAAACCAATAACTCTCAGACCGGGCGTCCGATTGATGCGCCGTCTGTTGCGTTGAGTTCCTATTGACGATACGGAACTTTTGGCATTCTCCGCCCGAGATTTGGATGCAGATGGATAGTGGCCGGGTTGGATCGCACAGAAATCCAACCGGGCCCCTGGAACGGAAAAGCTGATACCTTTCTGACAGAACGTCCGTTTGACGAACCGTCAGCGGCGTTGGTGATCTAGTTGAGAAACGGTCCCTATGAGAGTTCGGGGTACAGTTGAGATACGGCCGGGTTTGGTTCGCTCACGAAACCAACCGGGCCCCTAGGACGAAAAAGTTAATAACTCACAGACCGGGCGTCCGATTGACGTGCCGTCTGTTGTGTTGAGACCCCTATGACGAGGAGGTCCTTTGAGATACTTTTCGTGGGACTTTGAGATACTTGGAGTATCGACCTGTAGCTCATGGAGCGGACCCTCCCAGTGACGATCGTGCGGAGTACGGAGACCGTGTAACTGGCTGAGACCTGACGACTGCTTGACCGACTCGACTTGGAGTGAGTCGACTAGCCCAGTGGACGGAGCACTACTTTCTGAGGTGCAGACCCATGGCGGACGGAGCACTACCTGTGTGACAGTGCAGACCCGTGGTACTCGTCCGGAGAGTCCCTCAGCAGACTACTAGGTGGTGTGCACTACTGTGTTTGGGTGACATACCTCGGCGGGATGCACTACTGTGTCTGGGTGGCTGACCCGCGGTACTCGACAGGAGGAGTACTTCAGCAGTCTTAGGTTAGTGAGCAGTACCTCGGAGTCGTGACAGGACCACTGTACACTTTAGAGATGGAGCTCTTCAGCAGTTACAGTTTCGATAATGAAAATCCTGGTTTGAGATGAGACTTTTTACCTTTGTGTTTACCTCATGATTGAGATGGGTCACTTGATAACTTAGGTATATGTATGGGCATATACCTGGGTAGTAGTTATTCGTTGATTTCACAATCCTTTTGTTTCCTCATGATTGAGATGAGTCACTTGATAACTTAGGTATATGTATGGGCATATACCTGGGTAGTAGTTATCCGTTGATTTCACAATCCTTGTGTTTCCTCATGATTGAGATGGGTTACTTGATAACTTAGGTATATGTATGGGCATATACCTAAGTAGAGGTTATCTGTTGAGATCTTCTATGTGGTTATCCTTGTTGGTTTTAGTGAGACCTTGATGGTCTCGGGGTCCCTACTGAGTATCATTATACTCACCCCTGCACGGGCTATGCCCGCACCTCGTTGTGTAGGTTGCAGACGACGGGCAGTGCTGACAGAGGCCGAGTGTTCGAGGACTGGACGGTACCTGGAGGTGGACTATACGACGAGATGGTACCCGGAGGTGGACCACTGGGCGGGACATACTCGGAGCGGATGGCGGGACCCGAGGAGCAGAGGAGCTATCTCTACCCACCCTTCAGGTGGGATTTCCAGTGGACAGCTCGGCGTAGCAGCTTTACTTTTCAGTTGCTATTTTCCCTTTCGAGTTGTACTTTACAGTTGGGCTTGTATTTCCGGCCCCTTTTTACTTTCCGCACTTACTGTTGTACTCATTTTTTACTTAGTGTTTACTTCTTCCGCTTGTACTCTGTGTGATTGTTTACTTTACAAAGGCAATGCCTTCCCTTTTTACCGGGATTTACGCCTTGGTGCTAGTCGCCAGCCCCTAGCCTATGGAAGGCGGGCTTGGGGTAGTCACGGCACGGGCCCCGAGGACGGGTCGTGACAACTGATCAGTTTAGTGGTTTTGGAATCCATAATACAGAAATTAATTTTTCATTACAACTTTAAAGGAAAAAACAACATAGAAAATACTTTAGAAACTCCCTAAGTCCTAGAGTATCCCTATAATCCATTCATAGTATACATATTCTCATCTGAGGGAAAAATAAAAAATAAGAAAGGGGTGATCTCTGATACTCAGTAAGGGTAAGAATTCAGCAGAAGCTAAAAATAAACCATAAGGGAACGTGAATAACTAAAAACACATGCTATTAAAACAAAAACATGAGCATAATATGACAAGAATAAAAGATGAATAAATAATACCAAAGTGATTCTTACCCATGGATATTATACTGGTCAAATAATCGCATGGAATATCAAATAATAATCACATAATGAGGGAATTCATAATATGGGACATCATAATCATACCATCAAGGTGCCATTATAGACAATGTATATAATTGGATAAGACGTTAGCTTATTCCCAAACAAGTTTGTCTCATGAGACCTACCGATGCACTGAGGGGATATAGAGTGCACCACCTAACAATTACTAAGTCCAAATCATTCATCACATGAAATAGGTGAAACATAATCAATATATACATTCATATTGAAACTGCCATATGAAATATAAATAACTTTCCCCAATTAGTAAACATAATCACCAACCATTCGGAGTAATAAGGTGAATGGTGTCAAGATAGAACATCTATAGTCAAAATAATCATAAACCATTCAATAAAATATTGAATATTATATCATAAATGATTAATCCCAATTAAACATAATAATATTCAAGGGTGTTGAAATAGATGAAAATAATATTATAAAATCATTGAGGAATTCTTGATAGAAATACTCTTTTTACATTGGAAAGAAAATTTCATTTGGATAAACCTTTTGTATAAAACCAAAAAATTAACTAAGATAGTTTTTCATTACAAATTTATTTACTTTATAAAAATAATGGTTTCTTAACAAATATTCTAGATGGTACTTGAAAATGGGTAATAAATCCAGATGTTCCCTTTAATTGGGATTGTGTATCGGGGAGGATTGTGTAGAGAACCTTGTAGAACATGTAATTCCCATAAACAAAAGATAAAATGATCTGGATATATGAGTTTTAAAAATATAAAGAAAACAAAGAAAATTTAGACAAAAATAAATAATAAATACATTGGGGTAAAGGAGTTAAATGATAACCCAAAAAAATAAATGAAGGTTTTGGCAGAAACCCTTACCTTATGTCCAAATGTGTTATGATCATGAACTTAATGTCCTGGATAATCAAATTAAATCAATTAATTAATTAATTGATTAAGTTATATATGTTTATTTTATTTATTATAATTTTATTACGTTATTTTATGGCCTATTTTATGAGTTATAAGATACAATTTTATCGTTTGAGGGCATTCATTTCCTTGGTTTTCACGATCTGTGTACTTATATATGAGTATGGAAGTTCATGTGTAATGGGTATAATTCTCCAAAACTAGAATTATATGTTATTAATTAACATATATAATTTAAAATGTTTATATATATCATTTTTTATATATATTATGAGGATGAATAGTTAGATAATACATTTAGTGATAATCGTTTAGATTATAATGGTGGTTATTGTTCATAATGAACTCATTTTGTTTTATCATTTAGTATAATGTATATATGTTACTTCTGAAACATAATAAATATTGTAATACATATATTATATTCTAGTTTAACCATAAAAATGTTTTTTATTACCACACATTAAGGAGAAATTGAATAATGAAAATTCGTCATCCATGAAGGTTGTAAATCTGGACATCATGAATGATGATTTCCTTTATAAAATAAAAGAGAGAGAGAGAGAGAAAGGAGTTTGAGTAAACATATTCCATTAACAATATATAATTATATTATATATATTATACTAGATTTATCATGCTCATTTTGATAGTGGAGGTGAGGATATAATAATAAATGAAAAGAACTTGAAAATATATTAAATGGAAAAGGACGGGGATTTTACCTCTTAAATGATCCTCCTTGAGAACATCCTTAAGGGAACTGATTTTTGTATTTTGATAAGAACAAGATCTTCTAGAATATTGGGAGAGTCTTAGGAAGTATTTTGGGTAGAAATTGGATGAGGCTCAAATCTTGGAAGGCATGAGGAAAAGGGGAGGCGAGGTGTGGTATTTATAGTAGAGGATAAGTGTGATATTTGAATATTTTATTCATTTGTTTATTCTTTCGGCTACAGAATATGAATAGTTTTATCATTATCATCAAATATATTAAAATAATGATATATATTTTGATATTATGGGCTTACATAAGCTGTACATCACCTATGAATAAATAAATCATGTATTGAGCATTTATCATAAATTATCATATTTTACCATTCCCCAAAAATTCAAGTATTTTATAAAAATATCAAAAATTAACCCTAACCATTTTTTAACATGTAGAATTAAAAACATAACTCAATTTTTTGAAAATCATTTTGTAAATATGAGAATTTTAATTTGTTTTAAAGTCCTCATTTAATCAAAAAATACAATTTTTAAAATTATAAATGATTTTATAACACTCTGAAAAATCAACTAAGGTCTCAATAAATTATAATAATATCTTATGATTTTTTATGAATAAATTTTATGAAAATAAATTTCATTTTAATTCATTTTATTAATTATTAAATTTTAATTAAATATTTATGACTTACAAAAATACAAACACTTAAATATAAAGTTTGAAAATATTCACTTACTTATATTATATCATACATTCATTTATAATATGCCAAAATTTTATTTATACATCAATGTTTTAGGTTACTATTCATTAGGTTGATTTACTATTCATGTGGGTTGTATTACTATTCCTATGGTCAAGTTAGTATTTCATCAGTATGTGTTCCTTAACTTCTAAAAATACATTTTATTTTAATCATTATTTATTTATAATGTTTGTTATATGTTATCTAAGTGATTTTATGTGATCTATACTATATAAAATTAACATAAGAAGGGAAATTTCATTGATAGAGTTCTAAGTCGTTACATTCTCTCCTCCTATAGAAATTTCATCCTCAAAATTTCCAGATTATCACCCGACAAAAATATTTGGGTAGTTCTTCATCATAAGCTCTTTAGGATCCCACATCACATATTTAATTTTATTATTTTTCTAATGTAACTTTACCTCTTGAGACATCCAATTCAAAAACACCTATTCTTTGGAGTCCAGAATCTGGAGAGTCTCTTCATAATAAGATAAGTTAGGTTCCAATTTTATTCCTTTATAAGTTAGTACATCTGTTGGGTCAGGTATGTACTTCTTTAACAAGGAGATTTACAACACACTCTGTACCTTAGAAAGGCTAGGCACAATTTCCAAATGATAAGACATATCCCCAATTCTATCCAGGATTTTAAAAGAAAAAATATACCAGGGGATTAATTTCCTTTTCTTCCAAAATATTATAACACCCTTCCATGGATATACTTTCAAGAAAACGTGATCTCACCCTTGAAATTAAAAATCCTTCCTTTGATTTTCGACATATCTCTTTTACCTACTTTAAGAAACTTTGACATGGTTTTGAGTAGTCTTTACCTTTACTGTTGCTTCCTCCACAATCTCTAGGCTTATAAGCTTACTTTCACCAACTTCATCCCTGTAACACCCTGAGATTTTATGAGATATATTATTTTTAATTTCTTTGATGTCTTCTATTATACACTACACTAAGATTGGATTGTACTATACGAAACAACGTATTAGGTTGCAGTATACGCAACACTATTCTTGGATCGTGTTACACACAAATTCAAGTTCGTTTTGTGGAAATTATTCTACGCAACATTAAGTATAGATTTTTTTTAATGTATAAATGAAATAAGTTTTGATTATGTTATACGTAACACGAAAAGGATATTTCACTACAAGCATCCCTGACTTGGCTTGCATTACATGCAATCGCGAACTTCCACGATAGCGTGTGTTGTACGCAATACCAAGTTTCACTAAACAACGATATGGTATATAAACTAGCCGTTATGAATAGTAATACCCTCTTTTTGAAATTTTATAATTTTTTTCTTTCAAAATGGACTTCATTTTTGGATTCATAATATCAAAATTATCCTAGGGTGAATTTTTGGTATTTTTCTGAAAACTTTCAATTTTTGATGAATAGTGAAAACACTAGGTTACTATTTAAAAACCGACTTTTTATTTAAATAATTATTTATTTTATTTAAATTTATTTTCGGTAAAAATTGATACATAATACCTATTTAAGTTCAATGTAATTCATTGGAGTCATTTTATAATACTTTTAGATATATAAAAATTTTATTGAACTTTTCACCGTCTTTTACCCACCTCCTAGGAGAATTTGAAAATTTACATAAAACATAATTTTACCGCTTCTGTGAATGAAATTTAGAAAATCTGAGGGACATGGTTAATATAAATGAGTAAAATGTGGTTTAACAAGATAAAAATAATTTTTGGTGAATAGTAACTTTTTACTTTTTTTACCACGGTTAAAAGTAAATATGGTAATTAAGGGTAAAAATGATATTATTATTATTACCCTAACACATGTCCTAATTATATTGGATAAGTTTAATTAGGCCATAAAAAAACTTAGAAATAAAATATTACCCTTTAGGTCCACTTGGATTTAATTAGGACATTTATTATTATTTTATTTAAAGAAGAGTTAAAATGGTTAAAATCAACGTTTAATAACTAATTTTTTTTAATATAGGGTTATGCATAAGATAAATTAGAATATAAATATTAATTAGAAAGATAAAAATATTTCATACCTAATGGTATTTTATTTATAATTTTTAGACAATAAATAATTTAATTTATTTATGACACAATGGTGATCCAGTAATTACCTAAATAATTAAATATTAAAATAATTGATATTATAAATACCCAAATAAATGTAATTTGAGACTTTTTATGAATTACACTAATTTACTAGGTTAATATGACATGTTATTATTGATTTAATTAACTTTTTTTTAACTAATCATTCTGTTATGAGTTTCACAAAAATCAATTACCAAATAGTGTCAAAATTGACAGAAAATAGTTTTTAAAACAAATATTATATTATTAATTGTTATTGTATTCCTAAAAATTTTATGTTCGTCCAAATGACTTATATAAGGTTATATATATTAATAATTAACCACTTGGGGTTCTTTTGGCTTGTTATAGTATTTTTATTAACCATATAGCGTAAGAAAACAAGAAGGCATGGTAAAGGTTATATTATTTAACATAGAGTTAAATCTAAATGATAAGGTTAAAATAGTAACCTAAACTTGTCTAAAACCTATTGGTTGAGATTATTTCGACCCATCCCCACCTTAGATTAGAAATAAATCAATTTGGAACTATTATGAACCGAATATGACTTTATTATAAAATAATATTTTAAGTTTTTCCTAAAGTGCCCCTCTGCTCCCTTATAAAAAGGGCACCCCTTCCCTCTTCTCTTCACACCCTTTTGAGACTTGAATCTCGGCCAAACCCTGCCCATTTCCCTTCTCATATTCCCTAGAAACATTATAGAGGTTTTTTTCTCCTCAAAATACCAAACCTAGTATCTTAAGAGGAGGTTAAGAAGAGGCGTGTCAAAGAAGAGGTAATATCCTTTACCAATTCTTTCCAATTTATTTTTTCTTATTCTTCTTATTCTTTATTTGTTTCATCATAAATTAATAACATCAGTATAAATCATATACTGGTATGTTATTATAAATATGAAACAACCCAATTTCATCTTCTATCCATCCTACGGAAATAAAATCACCGCGCGTGCGTACGTACGGAATACCGTCTCCATGTCGTGGTGTAATCTGTTTTCCACCACCACCTTACTTGGATGGGTATAATGATGTAAATAAATAACTATATATGATTATTGTAAAGTGATACTGATTATGAAATATTATACATACACTTAAATACAATTCCACGATCATGAGAATGATATCATCGCTCGTGCGTACGTACGGACTACCGTCTCCACGAACGCGATGAGATTCATTTTCCATGATTAACCATTCAAGTATGATTATAAAGTATATATAATAAATAATCATGAATGATATTACATAATAATTATACTTTATTTATGTACATATATGTTTCATTTACTTAATTCCATTTAATTCAATTAGGAAACTAAAATAGTGTTCATGCGTACGTACGGCCTACCGTCTCCATGAACGGTGTATTTAATTTAATTTATATATCTATTATATATATATATATAATGAATATATATATATATATATGATATATAAATCATGATTTAAATTCTGGAATTAAGTAAATCAAGATATAAGTAATAATAATATCAAGAAAAACAAGTCCAAACACGTACGATAAATAAAACGATTTTACCCAAAACACTACTTTAACATGAATCTTACAAAAGAACGTGTAATATAAAGTCATAAGTGAACCATATATGATTTCATAACAATGAATATGATTTTTTAATAAGTCAATGATATTATTTAAATCATTATACAGGAGGTTCGAATACGTACGAAGCATATTGGACGTAAGGTAAGGGATAATTATTCCAATCTTATTCTTATCCGAGATTGTTCATTCGTAAGTATTTACTGGGGTTATGTTTATCATCCATGTCCATGTTTTATAAAAATGTTTTCATAAAATGTTTAGTATTCATCCATGTATTTTTAAAGTCATTTTTACCCTTTTATGACTTTTACCACAAGGTTTGGAAGGAATATTTCTTTTGTTTACCATATGAGGTACTTTTTTACTTTTCCGACAAAAGTACGAGGGGAATGTTTTTTTAACATATACGGCATGAATGGATTTTTACAGTTTCATAAATCCTTATTTTTTGAGATTCTTACTATACATTATTTCATGAATATTTTCAAAAAAATCATTTTATTTTAAAATTTCATGGCATTTTGTAAAAATAAAATGATTTTGAAGAAGAAAGGATATTTTCCTCAAGAATCCATTTCAAGTGTTTTATCAAAACCATTTTCCATCCAAGATGGAATTATTTCATATGTGTATGTTTCAAGTATAAGTTCTCTATTATTTACATGTTTCCAATTTTCTTATGATGAATTAATATCCATTTGTTCTATATGGATTATGTTATGATGGGATGATGTTTATGAAACTCATTTTAATTACTTGGGTTATGATGAATGGTTTATGTTTATGTTGTGGCACAAGTAAGAATGATTTCATTATGAAATGGGTGGGACCTTTATCTCCCTCCAATTCATTGGGTAAAGATTTATATCTCATGATATAGACATGGCTGGAACGGTAAGTTAATTCGGTTTAGTGACACATGACTGGAACAAGGAGTGAACTCGATTCAGAAAGGGACTTTGTCTAATAAGATGGTCTTAACAGCAATGACTTGGATACTATGGAAATCATATCAAGTGCTTAATGGTTTTCCACAATTACATGTTTTATTCCCATGAAATTTTATCAAGATTAATGTTTCTTTATGATCTATGCCTTACGTACGGCCATGTTTTATGTCATTGCTCAAGATTTTGTTGTTTAAACATTATGTTCATGTTTTTTTTAAGTTCAAATGTATATGATTTGTTTTATTTTATCCATGCTTACCCTTACTGAGTATTTGAGCTCACCATTTGTATGTTTTATTTTCCCCAGGATATAAAGAAATGTTTTAGGTAAGAATAAAAGGGAAGATATTTATGGGAGATGTTGAAGATATTTCACCATGATTAGAAGATTATTTTTACGAGTTTCCAAAGACACTAAACTATTACGGTCCTTGTGTGTTTGTTTTTGTTATGTATTAATTATTTTGAAAAAGTAATGTAATGTCTATGTACTTCAAGATTTGGGTCTCTAAAGTTGGTATCAGAGGAAAGGTTTAGTTAACCTTTGGAAACTAGGATGTGAAAACTTTAGTGAGATCCCTAGTGATATTTCTAAGGTATGTCTAGGGATGTCCCTAAGGTTAAGTATAATTATAGGTTATAGTTCTAGAATTACGGCAACGATCATAGAATTAAACCAAAGATGTTATATATTGAAAGTAATCCCATCTAATTATGTTGTTTTTCTAGTATGAGTTTTTCCTCTCATACTATTCTTTTTGGGTATTAAGAAATGGAAGGAAACAAGAGGATTCATGTTAATGGAGAATATGATGGACAATGGAATGATATTCTTCGTGATCAACCAAATGAAACGATATTTGGATGTCCAAACATCGTTATTATGCCTAATCATAAATCTCATAATATGATCAATAATATCAAATTTGGTAATTTTCCAGACTCGGCTAATAAGAGAAAGATGGAGTTTCATGATAATCATAGAGGAAAGAAAGTTAAATTTACCTCATGTAAATCATGTAGGAAAAGGCATCAAGAAGAATGTTTCAAAGGAACTGGAATATTCTTTGGGTGTGGAAAAGAAAGAAACAAATCCAGTAATTGTAAACGAAAAGGTTCAGTTAACACTATGGACAAGGATAATGGTATTACTAAGACATCAACAATGGTAAAATGTTTTAAATGTTGAATGTACAGGCATTATGCAAACCAATTCCCTAAGGGAAAATCTCATGAAGAGAATCAGCACGATCATATGGGTAGTATTCATGTAGATGATGATGAAGAGACTAAAAATGATATATGAGATGAAAGAAATGATGAAGCTCAGTCAGTGGTTTAAGAAGGTAGTGGAATGATTGTATGTTTATCAAGAATAATGTATGGTACTATGGAATAAAGAAAAATCTAAGGATTGTTACACTGTTGTCTTTCCTTGAGTTTTTGAAAGTATATGATGAATGGTACCGTAACCATGAAAGGTTATTCAAATATTTTTGGAAGGTTGATGATATGTTCATAATGAAAGGATAAGGAGATAATGAGATGTTTGATAGTATTAATGAGCTCATGACTGGTATAAGGACAAAGTGATATCATGGTTTGAGTATATAGAAATTTTGGGATTTTGGTAAGTGGAAAGTGTAAACTTTTTACAGTATTCATGTTTTCACTAAGGTCCAATGGGTATTCATTTTTCAAGAGAATACATGATTAAGGTATTCACATGTTTGGAATGTGACCAACAAGATATATCTTATGATATATGGGGGACAAATGATGGTATTTACATGCTTGGTTGATAACCTCTCTAGTAATATTTTTCTTTATACTATTGGACAGAAGTATTTTGGATAAGTCTAAAGATTTGAATGGATTAAGTTATACATAAGATAGTATTGTTTAAGGATAGAAATTTTTTATATTATTTCTCAAATGTTATAATAGTTTAGTTTTAGAAAAAGGACAACCCGTACGACGAGCGACAACCCATCACGTCGGACAAGGCTGTGGGAATCGTACCCACAACCGAAGTGCGACATGCCTTTATCACCTACCATTGGCCTAAAGGAAGTCTCTGGTTAGTAGAAACTAGTTTTATTATATTAAGCAGTATGATATATGAAGTATAAGTCCATTTTAGGAACCATATATGATTAATCTCACTATAGATGGACTTACGTATTTTTGATAATTTTTTCTAACTTTTTGTCTAAGATAGATGAAATGACCCATCATTCTATCACATGATCTGCTAACACTTCACGAATGACAAATTCAACTTCATTTCTTTAAGAGATGAAGTGGAAATTGTCCAAGGAACGACCAACTTCGAGATTGTACCAAAATCAAGAAAGTATTTCTTCTAATTCCAATTTCTTCAACTTTAGGGAAATGATCTTGAAAACCAAAAATGTTGTCCTAGTGCCCTTATATCTGATGAATTATATGGTACCTTAGATCATCACAAATATATGGCTTTGTGATTGTTGGCTTTTTCAAATCCATGTCCTCTGCCAATCTTCATCAGAAGTTGATGGTTATATTTCTCTTCCATATCCATATATTCACATATGTTGTCCTATGTGGAAACCCAGTGCTGAGTTACTTTGGGTGACTGTTATGATTCTAAATTCCCTTTTTAAAATGAATTCACTACTGGAAATGTGACCTTTCCCAACACTTTTATACCCCCTTTCCCAACGGTTTGGCCAAACCGTTGGGAAAGCCCACATTGTGGCCACTTTTCCCAATGTTTTGCCAAAACTATTGGGAAAGGGTAGGCATTCCCAACGGTTTGGCCAAACCGTTGGGAAAAGTCCACATTTTTTCCACTTCTCCCTACGGTTCAGAAAAACTGTTGGGAAAGGTCCAATTTGTGGCCACTTTTCCCAACGGTTTTGGCCAAACCGTTGGGAAAGATCCATACCCTTTCCCAACGGTTTGGCCAAACTATTGGGAAAGGTCCCCAATATTCCAACATCCCTCCCAAGATTCCAGGGACTTATACCAACAGTTTTTAAAACCGTTGGTATAGGTCCTTTGATTTTTTATTAGATCCTCTTAACCAAAACATTATATAAATCAAAATTTAAAATAATTATGATAATACATATATATATTTATGAAATTATGTTCACAAAAGTCATGTTAGGTTAGTGGTTAGGTCATTCAATGATAAACCGGAGGTCCTGGGATCAAATCCCAGCGAATGTTTTTTTTGGAAATACATATACCAACGGTTTTAAGGAACCGTTGGTATAGATTTTCATATTACTTATACCAATGGTTTTCCAAAAACCGTTGGTATAGACCTATCCCAAAGGCTTACTTGCCTACGGTTCTCTAAACCGTTGATATAGGCTATACCAACGGTTTAGAGGCCTATACCAACAGTTCCAAACCGTTGGTATAGGTTAGTTTTCCAGTAGTGAGTTTTAGTATTCCTTTTTACGATGTGGGTTTCTATAAAAGAAACATTCAAGTAGTAAACCATTTATAACCCCGACGAATTTCAAGGGAGAAATTCATTTTAATGGGGGGGTAGAATGTAACACCCCAAGATTTTATGAGATGTATTATTTTTAATTTCTTTTATGTCTTCTATTATACACTACACCAATATTGGATTGTACTATACACACCAACGTATTAGCTTGCAGTATATGCAACACTATTCTTGGCTCGTGTTACACACAAATTCAAGTTTGTTTTGTGGAAATTATTCTACGCAACATTAAGTATAGATTTTGTTTAATGTATAAATAAAATAATTTTTGATTATGTTATATGCAACACCAAAAGTTGATTGCACTACACGCATCCCTGACTTGGCTTACATTACACGTAGTCACGACCTTCCACGATAGCATGTGTTGTACGCAATACCGAGTTTCACTAAACAATGATATGTTATATAAATTAGCCGTTATGAATAGTAATACCCACTTTTTGAAATTTTATAAATTTTATCTTTCGAAATGGACTTCATTTTTGGTTTCGGAATATCGAAATTATCTTAGGGTGAATTTTTGGTATTTTTCTGAAAACCTTCAATTTTTGATGAATAGTGAAAACACTGGGTTACTATTTAAAAACTGACTTTTTATTTAAATAATTATTTATTTTATTTAAATTTATTTTTGGTCAAAATTGATACATAATACCTATATAATTTCAATTTAATTCATTGGATTCAATTTATAATAATTTTAGATAAATAAAAATTTTATTGAACTTTTCACAGTCTTTTACGCACCTCTTAGGAGAATTTGAAAATTTACATAAAACATAATTTTCCCTCTTATGTAAGTGGAATTTCGAAAATCCAAGAGACATGGTTAATATAAAGGAATAAAATGTGGTTCAATAATAAAAAAAATTGTGAATAGTAACTTTTTACTTTTTTTTACCACGGTTAAAAGTAAATAGGGTAATTAAGGGTAAAAATGATATTATTATTACACTAACACAATTACTAATTCTATTGGATAAGTTTAATTCAACAAAAAAAAACCTTAGGAATAAAATATTACCCTTTAGGTCTACTTGGATTGGATTAGGACATTTATTATTATTTTATTTAAAGAAGAGTTAAAATGGTTAAAATCAAAGTTTAATAACTAAAACATTTTTAATATAGGGTTATAAATTAGATAAATTCTACTATAAATATTAATAATAAAGCTAAAAATATTTCCTACCTAATGGTATTTTATTTATAATTTTTAGACATTAAATAATTTAATTTATTTATGACACAATGGTGATGCATTAACTACCTAAATAATGAAATATTAAAATAACTGATATTATAAATACACAAATAAATGTAATTTGAGACTTTTTATGAATTAAAATAATTTTATTGGATAATATGACATGTTATTATTTAGTCAATTAACTTTTTTAGAACTAATCATTTTGTTATGATTTTCACAAAAAATTAATTACCAAATAGTGTCAAAATTGACATAAAATAGTTTTTAAATAAAATATTATATTATTAATTGTTATTATATTCCTAAAAATCTAATGATAGTCAAAATGACTTATATAAGGTTATATATGTTAATAATGAACCACTTGGGGTTCGTTTAGCTTGTTATAGTAAGTTTATTAACCATATAGTGTAAGAAAACAAGAAGACACGGTAAATGTTAAATTATTTAACTTAGAGTTAACTATAAATGATAAGGTTAAAATAGTAACCTAAACTTGTCTAAAAGATATTGGTTGAGAGGATTTCAACCCATACCCACTTTATATTCTATATAAATCAATTTGGAGCTATTATAAACCGAATATGACTATATTATAAAATAATATTTTAAGTTTTTTCTAAAGTGCCCCTATCCTCCCTTATAAAAAGGGCACCCCTTCCCTCTTCTCTTAACACCCTTTTGAGCCTTGAATCTTGGCCAAACCCTGCCCATTTCCCTTCTCGTCTTCCCTAGAAACATTATATAGGTTCTGATCTCCTTAAAAGACCAACCGTAGTGCCTTAAGAGGAGGTTAAGAAGAGGCGCGTCAAAGAAGAGGTAATATCCTTTACTGATTCTTTCCAATTTATTTCTTCTTCTTTTTCTTCTTATTTATTTGTTTCATCATAAATTAATAACATAAGTATAACTCATATAATGATATGTTATTATAAATATGAAACAACCCAATTACATCTTCTATCCATCCTACGGAAACAAAATCACTGTGCGTGTCTACGTACGGAATACTGTCTCCACGCCGTGGTGTAATCTGTTTTACACCACCACCATACTTGGATGGGTATAATGGTGTAAATAAATAACTATATATGATTATTGTAAATTTATATTGATTCTGAAATATTATACATACACTTAAATACAATTCCATGATCATGGGAATGATATCATCGCTCGTGCGTACGTACAGACTACCGTCTCCACGAATGTGATGAGATTCATTTTCCATGATTAACCATTCAAGTTTGATTATAAGGTATATATAATAAATAATCATGAAATATATTACATAAAAATTATACTATATTTATTTACATATACGTTTCATTTACATAATTCCATTTTATTCAATAAGGAAACGAAAACAGCGTTCATGCGAACGTACGGCCTACCGTCTCCATGAACGGTGTATTTCATTTCATTTATATATCTATTATATATATATACTGAATATATATATATATGATATATAAATCAGGATTTAAATTCTAGAAGTAAGTAAATCAAGATATAAGTAATAATAATATCAAGAAAAACAAGTCTAAACACGTACGATAAATAAAACGATTTTACCCAAAACACTGCATTAACCAGGAACTTACAAAAGAATGGGTAATATAAAGTCATAAGTGAACCATATATGATATCATAACAATGAATATGATTCTTTAATAAGTCAATTAAATTATTTAAATCATTATACAGGAGGTTAGGATACGTACGAAGCATATTTGACCTAAGGTAAGGGATAATTATTCCAATCTCATTCTTATCTGAGATTGTTCATTCGTAAGTATTTACTGGGTTTATGTTTATCATCCATGTCCATGTTTTCTAAAAATGTTTTCATAAAATGTTTAGTATTCTTCCATGTATTTTTAAATTCATTTTTACCCTTTTATGACTTTTACCACAAGGTTTGGAAGGAATCATTCTTTTGTTTACCATACGAGGTACTCTTTGACTTTTCCGACAAAAGTATGAGGAGAATGTTTTTTTAACTTATACGGCATGAATGGATTTTTACGGTTTTATAACTACTTATTTACAAGAATCTTACTATAAAATATTCCATGACTATTTTCAACAAATTCCTTTTCTTTTAAAATTTCATGGCATTTTGTAAAAATAAAATTATTTTGAAGAAAAAAGGATATTTTCCTCAAGAATCCATTTCCAGTGTTTTATCAAAATCATTTTCCATCCAAGATGACATTATTTCATATGTGTATTTTTCAAGTATAATGTCTCTTTGATTTACATGGTTATACTTTTCTTATGATGAAATGATATCCATTTTTTCTATATAGATTATTTTATGATGGGATTATGTTTATGAAACCCATTTTTATTCTTTGGGTTATGATGAATGGTTTATGTTTATGTTGTGTCACAAGTAAGAATGATTTCATTATGAGATGGGTGGGACCTATATCTCTCTCTAATTCATTGGGTAAAGATTTATATCTCATGAGATATACATGGATGGAAGGGTAAGTTAATTCGGTTCAGTGATACAGTACTGGAATAAGGAGTGAATTCGATTCAGAAAGGGACTTTGTCCAATAAGATGGTCTTGGCAGAAATGCCTTGGGTAAAATGGAAATCATATCAAGTGCTTAATGCTTTTCCACAATTACATGTTTTATTCCCATTACATTTTATCAAGATTAATGTTTCTTTATGATCTATACCTTACGTACTTCCATGTTTTATGTCATTTCTCAAGATTTTGTTTTTTAAACATTATGTTCATGTTTTTTTAAGTTCAAATGTATAGTATTTGTTTTATTTTATCCATGATTACCCTTACTGATCATTTGAGCTCACCCTTTATATGTTTTCTTTTCCCCAGGATATAAATAAAGGTTTTAGGTAAGAAAAAAAGGGAAGATATTTATGGGAGATGTTGAAGATCTTTAACCATGATTAGAAGATTATTTTTTTGTGTTTCCAAAGACACTAAACTATTACGGTCCTTGTGTGTTTGTTTTTGTTATGTATTAAGTATTCCACAAAAGTAATGTAATGTCTATGTACTTCAAGATTTGGGTCTCTAAAATCCCAACATGTTGGTGTATGACATCTCTTTCCATAAAATGCTTCAAATTCCTCCATTTGAATACTAGAAGGAATATATTATTGTAGGAAAACACTATCAAAAGTAAAAACTGAACCTGCATACCTTGAAAATTAATTGTGAATGATTTCAACATGTTTTCTAAATTTTTGATCATCCTTTATGATTTCCTATCAATTTGAGGGTGATAAGCAGTACTCAAATTAATCTCAGTATCCAAATCATTATTATAGTGGGATAATATGAACTGGGAAATTACTGATTATGTATCAAGATTTTTAATCTGTCAATAGGTGAAGGATAAAAGACAACATTTTAGAGGAGTCATGTAACCTCTACTTATTACTACATGGAAATGGGATTAAATAACCATGTATTTGTTCACTGGATTACCAAAAAATCCAAGAAATGTTGATACAATATGGGTAATTATTGATCGACTTACCAAATCTTCACATGAAAATTCAAATATCTATACACCTTAGTGATACCATGGTATATAGAGAAATTATAAGTATGTGCATCATCCAATAGCTCCATTTTTTATCAAGTATATATGGAACACATAGCCTCCTCCCAAAATTCATAATTCCATCCTCACACATGAAGTTTAGAAACATCCAATCATTCACAGCTTTAATTTTCTCTTAAATATTCTCATCATCGGTCTTAGAAATTTTAATTATTTTCAATAGAGATGTTTGGTAATATAATTGAAAAAGTAGTGATGTTTCACCTTCTTTGATAATGTCTATATCCATATTAACAAGTTCCATGTACGAAGGATCCCGATCAATCATCATTTTTTTCAGAATACCATGGTCTTTCATGCTAAATGCATCTTCCACCTTATTTTCCTTCCCTCAGCTCTCTTGTATGGAACTCTAATAATAATTGAGTATCTCGAGCCATCACCTTTTCCTTATGTTGAGTTCTTTCAATAAGAATATATATTTCAAAACCTTATGATCCATGTATATCTCACACCTTTCATCATAGAGATAGTGTCTCCGTATATTCAGGGAAATGATTATAGTTACTAACTCAAGATCATGAGTTGTATATTTCTATTCATGAGTTTTTAACTTCCTTTATTCTTAGTCAATAAATCTATCATTTGGCATAAGGACACAACCAAGTCCTTTTTTTATTCATCACAATAAATAAAATTTCCACCATTTCTCGATGGTAGAGTCAAGATCAGAGCATTCACTAATCTCATATTTGTTTATTCAAAACATTATTTACATTATTTTTCCATATAAACTTTACAACATTACATGTAAGATTTTCTAATGGGTGAGTCAACCCGGAAAAATTCTAAACGAAATGCTTATAGTAACCTACTAAACCAATGAAACCATATACCTCAGTTATGTTCTTTGGTGTAGACCATTCCTGAACTACCTTTTCTTTAAAGGATTAACTAAGATTCCATACTTAGAGATGATATGTCCAATAAAAGAAACTTTTTGAATCCATAATTCACACTTACTAAACTTCCCATATAACACGTTTTCTCTAAGAGTCTTCAGAATAATGCACAAGTGAATCTCATGATCTTTGTAGCTTTTAGAGTATACCAAAATATCATTAATAAATACCCAAAAAAATCATCACGGTATTCCTTGAAAAATCTATTCATTAGATCCAATAAAATAGAGGGTGCATTATTCAATACAAAAGGCATTACTATAAACTTGTAATGCCTATACCTAGTTCAAAAAAATTTCATTGGAATATCTTCCTTCTTCACATGAAATTGATGATATCCATATCAAATATCAATATTGGAAAATATTGGGCTCTTTGAATTTGATCAAATAAATCATAAATGTGAAGAAAATGATACATTTTCTTTATCATAATAGCATTTATTTTCCTGTAGTTAATACATAGCCTCATGGATCTATCTTTCTTCTTATTAAAGAGAACATGGGCTCCCCATGGAGAAACACTAGGTAGAATAAATACTTTATCACTCAATTACTCTAGTTGCTTCTTCAACTCCACTAATTCCACCGTGACTATCCTAAATTGATTCTTTGATATAGGCCTTGCACTAGGAATTAAATCAATATAAAACTCAATTTACTACTTTGGAGGATGTCCAGGTAATTCCTTTATAAATACATCAAGATATTATTGCACAATAGGTACATCATCAATTTGAAGATTTATTTCCTGACCCATAGATATTGTTTTATCTTCCTCTCCAGTAATTTCATTCAGAAGATATAATAATGGTGGATCAAGAAAATAATGAGATGGATAAGTCTTTTCTCTAAAGATAAGGGACTCTACATCATTATCAAAAATTATAACTTCCATATTATTATGATATATTTTCACATCATAATTCGAAATCCAATCCATACTAAGAAATATATCAAAGTAAATTATAGGTATGATGATAAAGTTAACAACTAAATCACATTTATGTGTCATAAAGGTGACTAATTGACACATCTTTGTTGCAATGATACTTCCCTTAGGAGTTTTTACTGACAAATACATTATTAAATCAAATTGGAAATTCATAATTTTCTTCGAAAACTAGGAATATATAAAATAATGAGATGATATAGAATCAAATAAATCATTGGATATGTTTTAGGAAATGATTAATGTACCTGCCACCACATCATTAGTAACTTCAACCTTTATTAGTTGTGACTGTATAATCTTGGCCTTTCTCCCATGGCCTTCTTTGGGGAGTGTTTTCTTGACTTCTTGGATAGTCATGAGAATAATTTACAATATATTTACAATTATTGAATTGAAAATTTGTATATTCTTTCTTTCCCTTGAAATCACGTGTTTGGGGGGCCTTTTACTCAACACTTGTAATAGACTCTCATTCCCCTCATACAAGTACCAAGGTGTTTCTTCCCACAATTACTACAGGGTGTAAAGTTACCCCTTCCCTTCTTCCCCATTTGCTTATTTCCTTTTCCAGAGTGTTTAGCAACGCACTTCTTCTCTTACTTTACTTTGATGTCATGTTTCTTAGATAATTATTTTTCTATCTTGATATCACACTAGACTATATCTTCATACGATGACAAAATTTGGGATACCAGTACCCTTCAAATGGATGGTTTTAAACCATAAAATAATCAATAAATATTTCTCCTTGGATTATGTATGTTGTCTACGTCATGACATTATAACCTTGTAAAGTTATATTTATACTTTCCAACATCTTCATCCTCTATCTATCTTATAAATAAGAATTTCCTCTCCATACCTTCTCTCTATTCACGTGGAAAATATTTTTCTAGGAAAATTTCCTTAAAATACCCCAATTCCATATTTTTGACTTATTCTTCCTCCTTTTTATTTTTATATATTTATCACCATTGATATGCATCTTCTGATAGATAAAAAACTGCCATGACAACCTTCTCCCTTTTATAACATCTAAAAATGAGAAATATCTTCTCTAAGGAACTTATCCATTACTTCGCTACAAATGGGTTTGTAGTTCCATTGAATGATAGAGGATATTGATACATAAAGTATTCTAACATTTTCCCTCCATTTTGTGGTTCAGGATTCTCTATACATGTAATATTATTGTTCATAACCTGATTCATCTATCCTAGTATAGTTTTAATTTTCTCAGCACCAATCGCACCTCCAATACTGACATCATTTTCTTACTTAGGAGGGAAATACCTACATGGGATACATGCGTTAATATGATTTTCATTCCTTATATTAGGTTCCATTTCTAAATATTGGAAAAAACTAGACTAGTTTATGAAACATAAGGTATTATATTATTCTTTCAAAATACTTAACATAAATTGAAATTTTATGTATAGTTATTATTATAATCATAAATATGATTTTTTTGGGGACATATTTACTCTTAAATCATTAATAATGGTTTTTAAAGTAAATATGACATATCTTAATCATATCCCATAAGATTATCAAACCAGGTGTGCAATAAGGCTCTTTTTCATGTACCAGATTACCTCGATTTAGGTCTAGGACACTTTTTCAGATTTTTTACTCCTAGGTACATCTATTCCAGAACTATTTCCACTTATAGTAACTAGATAAGAATGTATTCATAAAAATTTCCACATAATCTCTACCTTAACAAAATTATAGGATGTTATTCTATTAATATCCTGAAATTTTATCTGAAGGTTATGTTCTCTAATCTATATTTTCTAAATCTAGTTTCCAAGGTTTCTACTGAACTTTCTCTGATACCAACTGTAAAGACCCCAACCCCAATGGCCCAAATTCGATGCCTTAATTTATTACATTGGTATGATTACAACGAATTATCATCCCAAAGGACTGATTATTTTAATTGTTTTTTAATCCATAATACATACTTGAATTTTCAATGGAACTGGAAAGAAAAACACAACATAGAAAATCCATTAGAAACTTCCATAACTCCTGGTTTATCCCTACAAGTAATTCATAATATACATATTCACATCCTAGGGAAAAATAAAACATAATAAAGGGGTGATTTCAGATGCTTAGTAAGGTTAATATTTCAACGCAAGATAAAAATAAAAAATCCAAGGTGAATAACTAAAAACACTTACTATTAAAACAAAAACTTGAGAATAATATGGTAGGAATAAAAACTGAAAAAATAATAACCAATTGATACTTATCCATTGATATTCTACTAGTAAAATAATCACATGTAATATCAAAAAATAATCTCATAATGAGGGAATTAATAATGTGGAATATCATAAACATCCCATTAAGGCTTCATCCAATGCATCATACATAATCTGGTAAGACGTCATCTCATTCCCAAAATATTTTGTCTCATGAGACCTACTGATGCACTGAGGGGCTATAGAAGGCCCCAAAAAACACTAACTAAGTCCAATTCATTCCTCATATTAAAAGTGTGAAACATAATGAACATATACATTCATATTGAAACTAACATATGAAATGTGAATAACTTTACCCAATCAGTAAAAATAATCACAAACATTTCAGTATAATATGGTGAATGATATAAAGATAGAACATCTGTAGTCAAAATAATAATAAAACATTAAATAAAATATGGTATGTTATATCATAAAATATTAATCCCAATTAAACATAAAAATTAATAATGGTGTTGAAATATATGAAAATACTCTTATAAATCATCGAGGAATTATTGAGAGAAATAATCTTTTTACTTTGCAAAGCAGATTTATTTTGGAAAAAAAATTCTATAAAAATATAAATTAACTAAGATATTTTTTCATGAAAAGAGTATTTATTTTAAGAAAATAATGTTTTATTAAAACATATTTTAGATGGTACTTTAAAATGGGTAAGATATCAAGACATTCCCTTTAATTGGGATTGCATATTGGGAATGACTGAGAATATAACCTTGTAAAAAATATAATTCCCATTAAAAAAGATGAAATTATATGGATATATGAGTTTGGAACTTATTAATATAATATATATAAATTATAAAAAAATAATAATCAATACATTGGGTTAAAGGTAGTGAAATAATAACCTGAAGGGAAAAATGAAGGATCTGGTAAAAACACTTACCTTATGTATGAATGTGTTATGATCTTGACCTTAATGTATTGAATAATAAAATTAAATCCATTAAATAATTTATTCATAACCTTTTATACATGTATTTGATTTATTATAATTTTATTAAGTTCTTTTATGTCTTTTTTAATGAGTTATAAGACACAATTTTATCGCTTAGGAGTGTTTGTTTCCTTGGTTTTCATGATCGATATACTTTTATATGAGTATGAAAGTTCATGTTGAATGGGTTTAATTCTTAAGAATTAGAATTATATATTATTAGTGAAAATAAAAAAGTTTAAATGGTTACATATATCATTTTTTATATAGTATTATGATGAATCATTAGATAAGATTTTGATTGATAATTGTTTAGATTATTATGGAGATTATTGTTCATAACGAACTCATTTTGTTTTATTGTATAGTATTATGTAAATATGTTATGTATATAACATAATAAAGGTTTCTATAAATATATTATATTCTAGTTTGACCATAAAAATGGTTTAATTACGTGCCTTGAAGGATAAATTAAATAATGAAAATCCATCATCTAGGAATGTTATAAATCGGCACTTCATGAATGATGATTTCATTTTTAAAATAACAGAGAGAGACAAATGAGTTTGAGTAAAGATATCACATTAACATAAAATCGTTATATAATATTTATTATACTAGATTTATCATGCTCATTTGGACATAGGAGGTGAGAAAATAATAATAAAATAAAATATCTTGAAAAGAAATTATTTAGAAAAGGAAGAGGATTTTACCTCTTAAATGCCCCCTTGAAAACCTACTTAAAGGGATTTGTTTTGGTATTTTGTTAAGATCAAGAGATCCGAGAAATGGATGAGAGTCTGTGGAAATGTTTTGTGTATAAATTTTTCAATTCTCAAAGCTTGTAAGGTGTGAGGAGAAGGGGTGGTGAGCAATGGTATTTATAGTGGAGGAGAGGGGAAATATTTTAATATTTTATTCATTTGATTATTAATTTGGGTCAATACTATGAATATTTTGAGAATTATCGTCAAATATATTATAATAATGATTTATATTTCATTATTACGGGCTTACATCATCCATACATCTCCTATGACTCAACAAAAGAATGTATTCAATATTTATCGTAAATTATCGTATTTTACGATTCTCCAAAATTCAAGTAGTTTAAAAAACTATAAAAAATTCAACCCAACCATTTTAATATGTGTAGAATTCAAAAAGTATCTCCATTTTATGAAAATAATTTTATAATTATGAGAATTTTAATTTTTAATCGAATCTATCATTTACTCGAAATATTTTTTTAAAAATTATAACTAATTAATAACACTCTTAAAAATTATATAAGGTCTCATTAAATTATATTAAAATCATAAAAAAATATTGATTTATGAATACATTTTATGAAAATAAACTTTCTTTTAAATCACATTATTAATTCTAAAATTGTAATTAAATATTTTTGACTTACAAAAATACCAACACTTAAATACTAATTTTTAAAATATTCACTTACTTATATTATACCATACCTTCATTTATAAGATGCCTAAATTATATTTATACATCCATGGTTTAGGATACTATTCATTATGCTGATTTACTATTCAAAAGGGTTATATTACTATTCACAAGGTCAAGTTACAATTTCACCGGTATAGGTTCCTTAACTTATAGAAATACCTCTTATTTCAATAATTATTCATTTATAATATTTGTATTATATTCTCGAAGTGATTTTATGTGATCTATACTATATTAAATAAAACATAGAAGTGAAATTTTATTTATAGAGTTCTGGGTCATTACAAGAATGGTTGTTGTTTCTTTTGAAATTCTAGTGATGGTTCCCTTCTAAATGTTAGTCGTTAATCAGCAGTTCCCTATTGTGTCAGCTTAGCCCCTTTTTGAGGATTGGTTACGGTTCTTAGTCATGAAGGTTTTGGACATTTTTGATCCATGTGGTTGATGAATTGTGGGTTTTTTCACTGTTTGGTTTGATTTGATCATGTATTATTCCCCATGGGCTAGGGGAAATTTCATTTAGGTGGGGCTTTCTACGTTCTGGGTGGTTGTGTTTTTTAGATGGTGTTGGAAATTTGGGATAATTAGTGTCGGTAATTTCCATGTTGGTTGATTCGTGGTGGTGTGTTTGGTTTTCCCGTGTATATGTTGTCATTTTAGGGTTTTAATATTGATCATGTTAGTTAGGTTCTTCTGGTGGGGATAACCCTCCTCATATTTTCACGGTTTTTTGCATTGAACATTCTCCTAGAGTTTGTCGGGTGTAAATAGTGGAGGAAAAGGTTTCCTTGAGGATCGTGGTTTCATTGAGATTTATTTGGGATAGGGATTGAGCATTGTTCATCATCAGGTTGGGTGAATTTCTGGTGGGAAAAAGTGTTTGTGGTGGGAAATATTTTCACACCCCTACCTTGGAAATTATTTTTTTTATTTTTTTATTGTATTTAGATCTTTTGGTTGACATTTAGGTTGAGTTATGTGATTAATTTTTTTGTTTGGGAAGTTTTTGAGTTAGTTTTTATTTAAAATGGAGATTTTGGGCTTGACGGTAGGTGGAATATAGTTGGTGCACAGTTATAGGAAATAGTTCACCCTCGCCTAGGAAACCATGCAACTAGTGTTTAATTTTGGTAGTGGAAACCACATGGTTTGCACGCCATTTTTCAATCCATTGGGGATAATCATGTGGTATGTTACTCTTGTACATTCAGGGATTCATGGTTGGTTCGTGGATTGGAAAACTGTATAGCCAAATCGTGTGAGTTTCCCAGGTCATTAAAATTTGAAAATTACCTCTTTCCCAACTGATTTTTACCCTGATTTGTGATTTCCCTCCCCATTCAATCTAGGTTCACCATAGAGTCCTATAAGCTCTTCCACCATTTCCCTCTTTCCTCTATTGAATCTCTTTAATGGTTTCTAGGTAATATCCTTTGAGTTTTTGGTAAATTTTCACTTCTCCAATTCATTCACTCTTGGTTTCATGGTTTCTCTTGGTGAGGTTTTCATTTTGGCCAATACCAAAGGGTTAGGGTGGACGTGTTGCAAGATTTATTTTATTTTAGGGTGTGAATATTTCTTCTCATGTTTGGTTCTTCATCCAACTTAAGTTTCATTTCATTTTCACATCGTTGAGGTAGGTGTCTCCATTTATTTTCTTTTCGATACATTTCATTGATGATTAAGAATTCCTTAAATGATTTAAACATGTTTTAATATTTCTTTTGGTAAATTATTATGAGTTTTTTTATTGTTTTCAAGATGTAAAATTGGTGATAAATAGTTTTAAAATGTATTTTTTAATTATGAAAATTTTTAAATGCATGGAAGGTGTTTGATAAATTTATAATTGATCTTTTAAATTGGAATTAGGTGTTTTGAGTAGTGTTTGACCTTGGTTATGTTTGTTAGTGTGGTTGTCTTGTGAGTTGGAAATTGTAAGTGTAAATTTTTTATTTTTATGCTGTGACACTTATGTGTGGCTTGTTGTGTAGTTTTAAAGTCAAGTGATGTTTTTTTAAAAATGATTTTGGGAGATTTTATGGACACTTTAAGAGTTTCATTGAATGTTGGTTTTGGTTTTATTAAATGATTTTGGGATTATAAATGATGTGTTGGATTATTTTGGAAATGTGTGGTTTCTAATGGTTTCTTGAGTACCATTTGGCACTTTGATGAAAATTAGTTCTTCCTTGAATGATGTTTTTCCAAAATCTTCTCTTTCCTTTCCTTTATTTGTTATGCTCAAAATGGTTCATTGATTTCTAAATAGTGATTTGGTGCTTCTTGTGACTTCAAAAATGATTTCATATTTGTTTTTTAATTCTTGTCCTTTTTGGAATTTTAAGATTTGTTTTTTTGAATAATTATCATAAATGAATATTTGGAATTTCATGTTGTGTCTTGGTTTCTAAAATGATATAAAGGCTTGTACCCAGCAGGTGGCTGGGGAGGCACGGTGGGGGGTTAGGATTTGCGTCATGCGTCATGTGGTCGAGTCCTGGTTGAATTTATTTCCATGCATATGTTGTACAAAAACAACCTTCTAAATTGATATAAAGGCCCATTTTCCACTTATCATGTTGTTTTTTGTTTTCAATTTAGATTGGGAAGAGTTTTGAATTTGAAATGTAAAGGCCTATTTGGAATTATTCACTTGAATGTGGTGATTTATAATAACTTTGGAAAATGGTGTGGAAATGGATTTGTGAATTTATTTGGATTAGAAATGTTAAAGGCTCAGTTGGCACTTCCTGTTCTTATTAAAAAGTTGATTTTGATGTGACGTGATGTGAAGGACCAATTGGCAGCTTGTGATATTTTATAAATTGGTTTTGGAAATCATGTGATGTATGGTTCTGGTGGGAATGTTGGTATTTTTTGGAAAATGGGTTGAAAACTTGGGTAGCGTGAGGATCGTTGGTATTAAAAATAATGGAGAAAGTGTTTTTTTAAACTAAAAGGATGTGACGTAGCGATTTGAACTTGTGAATGACATGTTGTGAGATGGGAAGCTTTAGAGAGGATTACCCACAGTGAGGGGTATTGCATATGTGGTGACGATGTTTGGTTTAGGAAAGCATGATGGTATTGGTTTTTCATTGAAACACGCATATGAGGACCTTCCCATTCCCCAAGAACTATTTTAATGAGATTCATATACATCATCTAGAGGTTAGAGTGATGGTTGGTTTAAAAACCTGAGTTAGATAGGTTCGTACCCCTAGATTTGTTAAGAGGCCAGGTGGGACGTTCCACTATATTGGATAGTTGAGAGCAGTTAGTTGGTTATTGACTGAGGAGCTGCATAATATACCAAAAGGTAAGTCTAAATAGAGTACGTCTAGGGATTTCCTCTAGAGATGTTTAGGAAATGCTCATGATACACTATCGGTATGTTCTATTTATTTATGTTTCATGTTAGTTATTGAATTTTATAGTATTTCCTGATTTTTTTGTTTCCTTTACTTTATAAAGATCCTATTTTTGGTCAC
This sequence comes from Viscum album, assembly GCA_963277665.1. Taxonomy (NCBI): domain Eukaryota; kingdom Viridiplantae; phylum Streptophyta; class Magnoliopsida; order Santalales; family Viscaceae; genus Viscum; species Viscum album. The sequence continues at coordinate 660,512,147 of OY728138.1, forward strand.
TTAGTATGGATTTTTATTTTTTCATTGGTTTTGAACTGGTTTGTGGAAGATGAAACTATTTTTGAAAAGGAAATCTATGTGTGTTGTTTTAAAAATAGAATTTTTGTAAATATATAGTTGGTTGTTTAAAATTATTAAAATAATATTTTTAGAATGTGATTAAAAATAGTGTTTTTACACTATTTTGGGAATGTAAATGCATGGTCTCTAGGGTGATTACATACTGATATGTTTAATCCCACAACCTACTTATGACACTTGAAATCAGTAGACCCATGATTTTTTATAGGTTTAGGTTTCTGGTTTGGTTTTCCATTGGAGCAGGTAGTCCTTGTGGTTTATAGTGATCAAGAGGTCACATAGAGATCATGTTGGATTGGTTTCATTTTATTTTTTTATTTAGTTTTTATTTTATTTAGAAGTATTTGTATCTGAATCAGTTTGGTTTATTTATTTATGTTTAGTTATTGGCTCTGCTCCGTGTTAATTTTGTTTATTGATCCTGGTTGTTTCCATTTGGGCTAAATCATTCCCATTGATTCATTCTGATTCTTAGTACTAGTTTATAGATTTTTGGGGATCGGGAACACCCTTTTGGGATTATCTCATACAGGTTCAGGTGTCAGAATTTGATGCCAGCCTGACTTGGTTTTTGAAAATGATCCTTTATTAATGTCCATTATATATACTTTGATGTTTTGGAGAAAAATATATTTAGTTATAAATTCAAATTTTTTATTGCTCATAAGATTTTGTAGAATACTTTTTTATATAAATATTTAAACCTATATCAGAATACATTGATGTAATATCTTAAAAACTTTGACTTGGACCTCACTTATACCCCTATGAAAGAACATTTTACCATCAAAACTATTAGTATAAATTTTATTATGATTTTTTGAAGGATAGTAATGATGTATAATAGTATATAAACCTATTTTTATAATGGAATTATGATATGAAAATGAGATAAATTTTATTTTTTATATAATATACCAATTAATCTTTCTATACTTGATTTAATTCACCAATAGTGGTAGAAAATCCTAAAAAATTATATGTTGAATTTTTAATATTGGGGAGACTATTGGTGATTGGTTTACCCATTTCAAGATAAATCTTTTGGTTACCCTTCCTTTGAGGAAGACAGTGATGAAAGATTATCATCATTCACAATTAGATATACATCTATGTACTATCAAAATGTATTTGTGATATTATGTTAAAATATTAGTGTCTATTACTATAGAATGATATTGTTGAGTGTGCTTCTCATTGCTCTAATCACCATCATGTGAATTTTGAGCAGTATAGACCAGTAGATATTGTTTAGGTTCGACCCATTCATACCTAAGAGTGAAAAAAGGTGTCCATGTAAATTTTTATTGGACTATCTCAAACCCCTCATATAAGAAACAATATTTTGGTGGTAATTAATAGGATGATAAAATCACCTCATTTTTTTCTATCATGGATAATCTTAAGGTTAAGGATCATGGGGAGTTGTGTATGAAAGAGATTTTAATTTTTCATAGAATATATTTAGAAACCATTTCTGATAGTTATCTCGATTTCACAAGTCAGTATTAGAAGGGTATTTAAGATCCTAATGGAATCCAATTAATGATTAATATTTCATTTCACATTAAAACCAATTTTCATAAAGAAATGACTTTCATATCTTCAATGATTTTATTTATTTCTTATATTTTGGATTTCATGAGATCTTGGGTGGAAATGTGTTTTATAGTTAATTTTCATATAGTAATTATTATTTATCATTGATCAATATGAATCCTTTTAAAAATTTGTATGGTCATCAATACCAGTACTTTTTTATTGGTTGGAAGTTTTGGAATCCTTCTTAGTGTGGATGATCATTGTACAAGAGATTAATGATAAGATTAAAAATTTTCATAAGTGATTAGTGATGAATTATAATTTCTATAATCATTATATATATTTTCTTCTATGAACTTTATAATTTAAATAATATGATAATGTATTTCTTAAGTATTTTCATATATTATGAAATAAAATATTGGGGAACCAATTAAAATAAATATAATGAAATTACAAAACATTCAAGATCATTGAAAGACTTGTAAATGTGGAATTCCAAATATATTTTCTTCCAAAAATTACATAATTTATTAAAATGGTATTACAATGGAAATATATTTCCCATTTTGAGAATCATAGATAGTATTGTAATGATTCTTATGATACTTTATAGTAATATTCATTGATGAGGGAGTAGTGGAATCATGTATTTCATGTTCAATGGTTCTCATATGTACTTTTAAGGGGGTGGGGAAGTGGAATCATAGAGATAATTTTTTCACTAACAATGTATCTAGAAGGTATTTATTTTAGTTATTCTTTAATTCATTTATTTTCATATGGTCTCAAGTTAAATTTCTAAATTCTATATATGTTTCAAAAATTCATAGTCCTAAGACTATACAAGGAGACCATATAGGGTAAAAAAATAGAGAAAGTGATTTTTCTATGTTCATATGCATAATTTGAGAGACCGTGAAATCAAACTAATAATTTTAATAAAAATATATAATTTAATTTTTAAAAAATGAATATATATATATATATCTTTTATTTTAATTATCAAAGACTCAAGAGTCTTCCATCAGAAGATCCATCCATCATCCACCTCTCACTTTATTATCTATTTTTTATTCCCTTTAAATAATTATAAATATATTGATGTTGATAATTATAAACATTTTAAACCTATTTTCCTATTATTCATATTATTCCATTTACTTTCCCTAATTCAATAATGGTATCTTAGTGTTTCCATTTTAGTCTGGATTATTGGGGTGGGTTTTTTATTTTAGGATTTTTAAATCATTTTTAATCCATCAATTTATTCATTCTAATTGGATTTACACTAATTTTTGGATTATTTTTTTAGGTTCATAAATTCCACATGTACCTTCTATTTAACCACATTATGCGAATTTAAATTTATAATTAAATTTTTTATATAATATTTAATAAATATTTTTATATTAGGTTAGAATTCTAAAAGTTTTGTTTCAGTTATAAATACATATATTTAATTGTAAAAAATTTGTATATTTTTTATTTTAAATTGTGAAAAATTAAATAAATTGAATATTTTCAATTGTTTGGTTTTCAATAAAATCTTATCTAGTTTTAAAATGATTATAAAGTATTTTTATAAAAATTATTACTATCCAGGGGTTATAATATCTTTTTTTCATGTTACATATGTATTTTATTGGTAGTTGATCTCTTATAAATTCCACCTAATTGTTTTTAAATATCATATGAGGTTATCTATTTCAATAGGAATGTGATGTGCTCTTTATAAAGAAAAAAGGTCTCTTTATATAAAGGGAGTTTGTGTTTTTGATATTTTCACTTTAAATATATTCTTATGATGTTACCCTTGTATTTAAATCACATATGCAGGTTGTGGGTAGAGGGTACATTATATATAAGTGTTCAATCAGTTTTACCTAGATCATGCTTGTCTGGTGTGTCACCTCGATCATTCATGGATTATTTAAGTTAGGGATGTGTGTATAATCTCATTATTATTATCATTATGATACCACTTAGTGAAATTATATATATGGTTTTAATATTCTCTTAATGCATGATAATTACGATGGTATTGTTTTTTGGGACTTAATTGAAGATAGTGTATATATTTATTTTATATATCTAATCAATTGGTTTTAAAATGAGTTATTATTACAAAAACTATAAAGGATATTTTTAAAATAAACTCCCTTACATATTTAATTAATTAAAAAAATGGTATGATTTATGTTTCTTTTCCTCAAAATTAAAAACAAACGTGTTAGTTCTGGTTTTTAAGTGGTAATGAATAGAAAATATGAAGAAACTTTAATAGGTTTCATACTCACTCCCAACATACACACTTTTAAGATTTTGAATACTTGGGTTTACATGAAATAGGAGTATGAGAATACTCATAGTGATGTGGTGGAGTATCATCATGATGATCATGTTTTGGTGGAGGTGATAGGTAAAGGGGGTTGAATTTTCAAAAGAAGATGGTTGATTTTGATTTCATTTTTGGATATTCATTTTATGATGTTATAAACTCAGACTCATTAGATAAACTTCTATTTTTATCCTCATTTTTTTTCCTTTCATTATAGTATGTTGTAAACATGATATGTATAGTTGTTTTGTTGTTATCACGTGATTTTATATTGATGTAGTATTTGTTTTATTATTTATTTCAAATTTGAATGGCATTTCATCTAAGTCAATACCATTTTTATATTACTTATGTTATATTTATTCATTTTATCAAGGGATTTAAATTCATTGTATCATTCATTTTATATTTTTGTATTATTTTCTTAGGTATCATAAAAATTACTATGTTACTAGATTTATATTCATGGGTTAATCATATAATAATATTTATGGATTTTTTATTATTTATTTATTTTTAATTGGAATATATATGTATGGAAGTTATGATAAGATAGGCTATCCAAGAATTATATTTCCATCCAATTTATTGGGTAGAGATTTATATCTCATGGCATAATTATTGGAAATGAGAAGTTAGTATAGTCCAATATATTACTTGACACTAGTGGTTAGCCTAGTCCATTATATCATAGAACATGGGTGATCAAATAAGTCCATGATGTTATGATAATTATAGAAGTTTGACTTGAATTATGTTTATGATATAATATGAATGTGTCACATTTGTATATTATGATCCATTTTTATATATATCCATGATAAAAATTAATTTACATCCTCATGTTTTTATTATATACCTTGATTATGTTCATTTTATGCTCACTATTTTATGATATTCTTCCTGATCATAAAATTTTCTTCTATCGGTATGCCATATCACCCCCCACTAATATTTTTAGCTCTCCCTTTCTATTATTTATCTTACACTCTATAGTTTTCTATCTCAAGACATGTATAAAGGAAATCATTTTTGAAGATTTTTATGGAAGAAATGTGTGTGGTATTGTGTAAGATGACATATATGTAGATAATCTGAAAATATAAAAAACCAATGGGTTCTTAGAGTGTATTTTAATCACTATTTTTACTGTATAATCATGTATAATTTTTCAAAATCATTGGGTATTATTTATAGGTCTTCAAAAAAACTTATAAAAAATTATTAAGTTATGTTTAAATCAATATAAGTACATAAAACATACTATATATGAAAACTATATTTTATTATTCACCATGAAATTCATTTTTAAATAAAAAATATTTAATAATTTCAATGTATTAATTTAAAATTTAAAATCACTTTTTTATAATAAAATTATAACATTGATAAATAAATTTTTTTTATTCAACATAAAAATAATTAGATTTATTAAATAAAGGTGGTAAAAATTACTAAAAATAATTAAATCATTTTATTTTATTTCATTAAGTATAAATAAAATATTATATTAGTTAAATTAATTATTCTTTTATGTTATTTTCGTATTTATATATTCTCGTTTTATAAATAAAATTAATTTACCAACACATTTATTTAATTAGTTACACATAACAATCAATTTATTATTCCAACAACAAAGTTTCTATTCTAGTAGTCATATTTTCAATGACTAACTTACCCATTGAAACTTTTATATACTCTCTTATATATCCCCAAAATCCTATAACATTTATTTACATAGTTTCCACTTATAGTTATATATTTTATTTATGGTATATTTATTTATTTCTTATTATTTCTTTAATACATTATTTCTCAAAACTATGAAATTTTTGGGATACAATGATCAATTATATTTCTAAATTCTATTAAGTTTTTACCTATATTTATTGGTCAATTTTATATATATTAAATCTATAAAAATTATTTTACCTTGTTTTTGATGTTATATTGTGAAATAATAAAATAATATCTATTTCTTATTGTGGGGAATGTAATTTAATTTTAGTATTTTCCTATAATAAAATTCATGTTTTGTTAGAATGATATGCTAGTTGTATATCTAAACTGAGGATAAAATGTAAACTATGGAATCCATTTAAGTGTGTTGTTTATTAATTAACATCTATACAATATCAATTATCATCGACTGAGTATGCCTTGCGAATGAGTATACTTATAATAGGTAATTTGTAGGTTTTAAAAGATAAAACATAACATTTGTAAATAGGTCATGATGATTAAATGTGATTCTTTGGTTTGATAATTTATAAGTTTTTTTTAATTTTAGAGTGGTGAAATAAAATTGTGATTTTTCTATTTGGAAGAAATGTGGCTGGATTATATATGTTTGATAATTTTCATTTGGATTAAAGAAGTGGTGTTTAGGGAAATATTCTTATGATAATGTATAGAATACCAAGGATCATTTAATTTTTTCTCTTGATTTAAATCCTAATACTTTCTATTTATTCATTTTTTTCATTTTATTTTAATTACTTATTATTATGGATTGTATTTTGGAGGATGAAAAGGTGTTTAAGTGACATCTACTATAAATATATGGAAATTAATTTTTTAAAGATTCAAAATAATTAAAATTATTTTTTAAATTTTCTTCTAAATTTAAAAAAAATTGATTTTGATAAAAAAAACCAACAACATTACTTTTATCTATAATATTTTTAAAACAATTTAATTTTTAATATATTATTTTTTTAATAATAATTAATTTTTTATAATTATCAATATTTTTAATTTATCTTTTTGAACAAAAATTTATACATGAAAATGAAATTATAATTATGAATAAATTAAAATATATTTATTAATAAATATTGATATTTAATAAATTCTGTTACTGGAAACTCTCATTATTTTATTTTATTAAGTGTTCAAAAACACATATATACTTCCTTATGATATAATTTTGTTTAATTTATAGTTTATTAAATCATACTTATACTAAAGTCTAATAGATCATTTTGGAAACTTAAAGAATGGATTTTAAATAAACAATGTGGCCATATAGTGGCATTGACCCACGTTCAGCCGATAATGATCCATCAAATATCCATTTATAAAATCAAAATGGTGGGTTACATATGTTTTTAACACTAGTTATGTGGTACTAGAGGAGTGGGTACTCTGTAAACTTTAGGTGTCTACTAACCACACAATGATGTCTTAATAACTACCCTAAAGACTCTCAAAACCTACCAACCACCCGATAAATACCTAATTTCTTCCACATAGACTCTTGTTGCCTACTATCCACTCAATGTCTCCCAACCATCTACCCATTGGGTTCTTCCAAAAAAGTTAACTACCGTAAATTAATTACCCAAAATTATATATTTTGATTAGAATGACTCTAATAGATCTCTAATGGTTAAAAATAATTAAATATGATTTAATACTATACATTAGTGCCTATGAAGGTATGGAAAGTATCAGTTACAAATATCATAAAAAATTGATCCTTATTGTTCTCTTTTTTATATATTCTTTCTGAAACCAATTATCTCTATTTTTATTTCTATATTTCTTTTTTTGTGGTATTAGAGAGTGTTCCCCCATTGGGTTTTTACTAAATAAATAAAATTAATTTCATTTTTTATTTATTGGGTTCTCACTACCACTAAAGTGATATAATGGGGTTTATTAATAAAAACATTAAAGGGGATATATACTTACATATTTTTCAGGTTACTTGTATACTATTAAATATAAGTGATTATAGGAACCCCTAATTAATTTAGAATAGATGTTGTAGGTGATTTAATATAATAAATTTATGTTCCATACACTTTTAATTTTATTTTAGTTTTAAATTTAATATTTTGAATTTTTAAAAGGAAATTATCTCTTTCTATATTGAAATCCTTTAGGGATAACAATTAACATGAAATTAATTTTTGGTTTCTAAGCTTTAATAGTCTTCTAGGAATGACCATAAATTTCTACCACTTCCTCTAATACCTATGGTGCTCTAGAGGGTTACATAATAGTTTATGATCCATTATTTGATAGAACAGTCTATGAATATTAAAAAAAAGAGTTTCTATATTTCTTAAAATCATAGGATATTCTATTGGGTAGAAATTTATGAATGGTTGAACAACAAATAAGGAAGACAAGGAAAAATGGGCTCATAATTATATTACTTCTTTCGATCTTGATGGAAAATACATGATATATATATTTTTAATTTATTTTTAATTGAGTTTAATCATATTTATATAAATAAATATGATGATTAAATTTAGAAAATTATTGAGGTTATGTATGAATGGATAATGAAAATTAAAAGTCACTAGACTTGACATTTATAGTATTGATTTTGAAATTTTTAACATTCATTACAAAAAATCATTTAATGAAATATTAAATCATATCACTGGTTTTATCAATGGTAAAAAAAATCTCTTAGATATTTAATTTCCTTTAAATTAATTTTAAATAAGATAATTTGAATCTTAAAAAATTCCTATTCACAAATGGTAATGACTATACATGATGAAAATAATATCAACAACATGATTTTTGAGTAAATCATTGAGTCTCTCTTGACCTATGAGATTCCAAGGTGATAGAAATATTAAAATGAATATATGTAAGCTAAGAATTGAATTACAATTTATATTTAAAACATTTATGGAAATTATTCCAAATGTGATAATAAAATTTCACATATTATTTAAAAGATAAAAAAATCACGAGAATGAGGAATTTATTTAGTAAATCAAAAATATAAAATCAAGATATACTAATAGAGGTCAATTTTTATAAATGAATGAATAAGAGGTATATAAAACTATATTTTACAATTTTTAAGAAAAATTAAAAGAAAAAATAAAAAATTAAATCCATGAATATCTCAATTTTGAGTTAAATTTATGACTATATCTCCTAAATCTTGTCAAGTGATGATAATGCAAAGTGTTTCATTAGAAAAAATAAGGTAAATTATGGTGTAAATTTTACTAGTTATTATTATTCTTAAAGAAATTAAAATTAATAAGATCTTATAATAGGTAAACATCAAGTTGAGGATATATTTTACAAACTTAATATAAAATTTAAAGAACTAAAAGAAGAAGTATGTTAAAATGAGTAATAAAATTGATACTCTCTTTGAAGAAAATGATGAATTGATAATGTAATTAAAAGATCAACCAAACATGGGTCAATTAAATTATACTATTAAATAGATGAAATAATATGTCTATAAATTGAAAAAATTTAAGGAATTTTTATATAAAATTCTCAGACCTCAATTCCATGGAATGAAAAGATCATTATTGGTTCTACTAATTAATAAATTCCTTAAGAAACATTTTCGAGAGGAACATTTCAATATAAATTTTTAATTTATTATCATAAAAATGAGTGCTGTATTTTTGAATGTAACTCTAAAAAGGATTGTTATAGTAGACCTAAAAGAATTAATTTTTATTCATGCTTTTCTATGAGAGACCCACTAAAAAACAAATATGGTTTCCCAATAATCCTCTCTAAAATTAGTAAACCTAAATTTATTTGGTTATTGGTTTATTTAGAATATTTATTATTTTATTTGTAAATATATCTAAAGAAAAAATTCTAGGGGGTATATGGTATATTGACAATGGGTGTTGGAGGGAAAATTTTGGTGAGTACTATAATTTAATCCATGTATAGATTCTTTATAAAGGTCACGTGTTTAACACCACTCATATTTATAAGGTTCCTTACATTTTCATTTTCTTATTTTATATATTATCTTTGAGTGTTTTGAGCGATATTTTATTAGGGTTTTGACTTGTGGAGTTTTGGTGTTGTTTTGGGATGTTTTGGAAGCATTTTGGAGGGGAACAAAGGGCACATAGTAAGGGGAAACTTTTTATATTACCTAGGTAATTATGTAACTTGAGACTTTAGAGACAATAATGTTATCATAGATTGTGACCTATTTACCAAATCATGTGACATGATATTATTTTGGATAGTGGATCTATCATAGTTTAGTAAGTTGTAAAACCAAGTAATGCGTGCAAGATTAATTAATCTGAAAAATAAAATTTTAACATGAAAACCTTCATTTTACATCTTATGAATAGGGGTATGAATCTAAGAGAATAATTTGGTATATTTTTTTGATTAAGTACCCTATAGAATTTATTTCATTCAGATCTTGACTTGTTGGATCAAGGAATCAAAGTCATTTCTTTATTTCATTCTTCTTCTCTATGTTTTCTCATCTTCTCCTGAAAGGAACACTAGACCAGATCTATCTATTTGATTTAGTTTTTTTTAATTGTTATAGCTTTTATATCACTCATGTTAATGTGAATTTGAATTTATATCACATGTTTTATTAATCATATATCATGTGTTTACATTTTCTTATTTTAATTTTTTTATAATGTAAATTTATTGTTTTTATTATAATGCCATTTTTTCAAGTTTGTTTGTTTTTATTTATATTTTTAAATGTTATTATATAAATATATATATATATAGTATATATATATATATATTCACCTGTATCTTCCTCTAAAAAAAGTAGTACCACATAGTTTCATTCGGCGGTAGCAGCTCCTCTACTCGAATGGTAGTAGTAGCTCCCATATCCTTCAGCGCTCCATAGTAGTGCATTCACAATCCCCTTTCCAGAAACCAATAGCGCTAATTTATTTCCTCAAATGGTAGTGGTACCAACACCTCTATTTCAATGGTATAAACTGTAATATTTGTGATAGAAATTTTCTCCTTCAATCATAGTATGAAATTGATGATAGTATAATCACTTTATATTCAATCTTTGTGAGGTAAAAAATTCTGTATTCAATTAGTTTTAAATTTTTATTCAACTAGTTATAATTTCTATGATCTCTAGTTATAATTTCAATTATCATTAGTTATGATTTTTCAAACCATATTCATGAACTATGACCATGGAGTGTGTTGGTAACATACTCCCAGTTCATTATTTCATCTACTGTGTCTTCAAATAATTTTAAAAAATATATTTACAACAATTTATTTATCCGCATTTTAAATATTTGATGTAATTTAATTTTCTTTTGTGTGTTTTTATCTATTAATTCATTTCAAATAAATATTAATTACTTTTAATCCATTAAAATTTATTTTAAGTGTTTTGTATTGTTTATATTGAAATATTAAATTATTCCTTATTTGGATGAGAAATAATATATTTAAAATTTTATGTGTTGGTTTTATTTAAAATATATTTTTCCTATGGTATTTTTATCTTATTTATATTATTTATTAAAATATTTTAGTGCAAGGGGATAATAGGTAAAACCCTAAACCAGGTGATCCAAGGATCGACGAGAATAAAAATTCTACTACAATTTCAAGTGGAGAGGATTTGGAAAATCCTAAAATTGAACACCATAGACACAAGGAGTTATTCTTTCTTGAAAATAAGAAATAAAATGTGGAAAACAATCATCTTGTGGATGTTGTTGAAAAAAAGAACTTAGAGGAAGTTTTAAAGTTTGCATCTTGTCTTTCCTTATCTAACTTTAATTCACCTCCTCCTGGATGATTGATCAACAAAGGAAAATTTTCCCATGTCTCATCAAATCAAGAAGAATTTTAAGAAAGGGTAAAATTGTGAATGTACTCAAGTATATTGCATAGTTTCTAATCCCAAAAGGTTAAATAATTTGAAAGTTTAATTATGTCACTAAAATAATTACTATTCTTGGGGGGTTTGATGAATGGAGGATGATGATGATAGGGAGAGGCTATTATCTTGTGATTTTCCCCTATAATGAATTTAATTTGAGGCCATGAAGCATGGGGTCAGTCTCTCTGAAACTTGGTTCCTTATGTATACAAGAATGAGACATAAATTTTGATCCCACCGTTGTCTGGAAAACACATGCACTAGTATGGATACATATATGTTGGCTAAATTGTCTCTATTATCACATGACTATCTTATTAGGTGTTTCATCTTCATTTTCGAATCCTATTTGACTAGATAAAAAATGGACAATCCCCACTTTGAACATTATGCTAGAGTTTTATTGGAAGTTGACATGTCCACCAATTTGGTTTAATAAGTTGTTTTAACAACAATATATGATATCATGATGAATTAAATTCAACAAGAATGAATCCTAAATTCTATTTAAGATGAAATTATTTTGGTCATCTTCTCACTGATTGTAACAGATATAAGGTATGCAACATTTTCAAGGTTAAAGGGTATGATTATGCCACATGTTTAATGGGGGAGGGGAAGGACAAGTTAAATACACCCAATCCAAAAATAATCACCAAGACTGGTACCTATAATGAGGATAATAGGCTTGTGATTGAGTATAACATGAACAATATGATAGATGATTGATCTTGACACTATAGGAAGCAATTGAACGAAAAAATAGTGGAATCTCAAAATGACCAGGAACCTCATGCAGATGACTCTCAGTGTAAACAATGGTTTTAAATATCTTATAGTTATTTCAAAATATAAGCTTTATAAGTTAAGAGTGATTGAACCTTATTCAAATACAAATTAGTATTCTAATTACCTCCAATATAAAATTTAGTGTAGAAAGGTTTAGTAATTGAAAAAAAAATAGTTGGTCATAAAATGTAACATGTGTGAAGTATAATAAATTTCAAAAGATATTCTAGATGGTTTAAAATATCAAAGAATCTTATCAAAATTATCAATTTTGAATATAAAATTGGATAGAATATTCTTAAAAAATTTAACCTTATAGTAATTTTTTAAAACTTTATTCCTAATATTAGAAGTTTTAATTGAAATATATTTGACATTTAACTCAAAAGTGAATTTTAAAATAATATCACAAGCTATAGAATGATCATCCTCAGTCAAATCATAGTATTTATTCAAATTTTTTTATCTTTTGTCTAGTAAAGTAACATATTCTACCATATTGTTAAATTATAGAGTATCATATTCCTCATATAAAATAAAAATATATTACATTCTATTGTTATATGAGTTAGAGATTCAATTGTTACCTTTCCCATGAAAAAAAGTTTTATTTTAAAGATATTTCACATAAAATCATGAAATATTCTGGTTTTATTCATTTTTTGTATCACAATTATCAAAATAAAAATATTTATTATCACTTTAAGTGTTAGAAGTAGATCTCAAAACATTATTACTTATATATTTAGAATATCTTCTAAAATCTTTATCCTTCTTCTTTAATATTTTATGTTTTCATGTCTATCTTTAATGTCATATTGATAACCATAATAAAAAATTATTATATCTAACTATCATATTCATATTCCATTCAATTTGAGAAAGTTTACCTTAACTACACTCCACATTTCTATCTTGATAATGTTTTTAGATGCATTATATGATATATTAGGATTAGAAGTATTAGATCCAGATGTTGTACTAGAAAATATGATTTCACTCTTCAAATTATCCTTCATATATTACTTCAATTAGATTTTATACTATATCAAAAAATTTAAAATATCATCAAGGTTTAGTATTATACAGTTATTTATATCATTTATCTCTATCCTCGTTTATTCCCACTCCTTCAAATGTTTATATATGATCCTCTCAATAAGTTGTTCATCATTAATCTCTTTCTCACTCAGCAGATGTAATACATTCACTACTATCATAAACCATTGATTCATATAAGAAACAAATTATCCTAGTAGAAAATAAAAATCCAAATAATCTTAAAACATTATTATCCTCTAGGTATAAAATCATTAGAGGTACAAAAACAAGTAATATCTAACTCCAACCAAAACCTATTATTTATTTCATATGAATATATATAAAAATATATTTTTTGATTCATTGAACACAAAAATGTACTCCATAGTTTATTATTTGATAGATATTCAATTTTTTCCCCATAAGTAATGTGTGGTTTAAAAATAATATAATTTCTAACCATCATATGATATTTATCAACTCCATTATTAGTCACAAAATTATTCATCATGTATCTCCAATATTAATAATCAGAACTATAACACATAGGTGGGTGACTAAGATTTAGATCCTATAAAATTATTATAATTAAACTAGATACCATATAAAAATAATAATTTCAATAACACATCATTGTATAATGAAAAAGTGAATAGATATAATACAAAAAACGTATTAAAGAAGATTCAATAGGGTGGATGAATTGAAGTTTTTTGGCATCAAAAAATTAATTACAAGAACTTTCACACATGACCCATGATGTTATCCTCACTTGGGAAACACATTACAAGTTTGAGTAAAGATATATATACCACATTTAACTTTTCTATGAATTCATATTGCTTCATATAGTTCTCAAAACACTCATCTTGTATGCTAATGTTGTTTGCAGACTGAAGTAGTGTATCTAGGAATCCCACAAATTCCCCACATGGCCTGTGTAACTAATTTTGTTCTTGTTACCAATATTAAATAACTTCATTACTTGAACCATTATTGTACTATTAGCTTGTTTCATGTGCCATATAAACTATTGGGTGGCATCTTTAACAGGAGGGTCGCTCTTTACCTTCCAAGATGGGTGACTGAGGAATAACATGGGTTTATTAAGGTTCATTCCATCCATGGTGAAATAGGTCTCTCTCATGAAGTCATCAGTGACATTAATCTGAAGATCTTTGGTAGTAATATGGCCATCAAGATCAATATGAATAAATATTTTGACAAGGATGAGTGTAAAGTTATCTTCAGGGTTCTTTCATGTATGGGATTTTTGGTTTGCTCCACAAACCTTTTTTTTCAATGCTTTAGCTACTTTTGGATATCCACCACATTTATGGGAAAGCAGTTAGGTTTATTTAAATCTTTTAGAGTTTTTAGACAAAGATACCATCTCTTCCTATCTTTATTTATCATCATCAAAGATGTTCTAAGCCAGTTCTTCAATCATTGCATCGATGTGGGCATAATTCTCCCATATCACAATAAGCACTTGGTTGGGAGTATCTCCCACCTCATGTTCACTAATGATTCCATTATCATTGTCAATGGATGTATGAGATATATTAATAGGGTTAATAGTTCCTTAGAAGATTATTTTGTATGGAGTGTTAAAGTTATCAACCATGAGAAAAACATATTCTTTTCCCCAAATAAATGTTCAAATTAGGGGGTAAGTTCTTTAGAAAGAAATCTGGTTATCCTCAAGGGCTCATTCCCTATATAATTATTGGGTAATCTTAAGTCCCCTAATAATCTCTTCATCAGACACTTTGATATGGTCATTGAATGGGTTTTGGGGTGTATCCATAACTGGAAAAATAGATTCTTATCCTTTTGAGGGAGGACCACTCTCATCAATAATGTTCTTTCTTCTATTCCAATGAACATCCTCTATACTCTAAAAATTCCAAGAAAAGTGATGTTCAATCTAGAGATCTCTATGATCACATTACTCTAGGACAACCACATTGAAGGAAAACAACATTGGGATTCATGGATTAAATTTTCTAAACCCATTATTGTAGAAGGTATCAATATCAAGAGTTTTTCTGGATCCATGTCTGCTCTGCATGTGAAACTGTCCTAGAAGATCATTGAGGGGAAGACATTGTGGAGAAAAGACATGTCCATCACTTATGGAAATGATGTGATCTCACACATATTAAGGCCCTCCATCATTCAGAAGACTATCTATCCCTATATTCCTACTCTCTAGCTTCATAGAAGATGGATTATTGGTAAGGGTGATATTATTTTTTGGCACCAGAACTGGTTGGAAACCACTCTGGTGTTTCTAGGGTGTCTTACTCAAGAAATTAGCTTCAAATAGGCCAATTTTCATCCCAATTTTATTCACAATATCTTTTATGAAAACCAAAAAGATATTTTTAAAAGCAGTGTTCTCAATCATTCCCCGGATATATGTGTTTTCATGAGCTCTACTTCAGATTCATTCACTGTTAGGGACTACCAAAACCTTCAAGATATCTCTTTCTCTCAAGACTCCTGGGGTGAGGGTTTATCGTGTAAAGAGATTCATTAAAAGTTCAATTTTTTGGTGTGGCATATCAGTAAAAAATATTTCCCAAATGATGAGAATATACAGCTGAGGTGTATCAGTCTCATCTCTAAATGTATCTGCAACAAGGGATCAATGGTTGAATCCAATGAGAATTTTTTTAACAAAGAATAGGATAATTCAATTTGGGTCTGGTTCAGCCAGTTTACTAGGTGGTCAGTCCAGGAGTTCTCTATCAAATTCTTTCTTTTTCGATGGTTCCAAGGTGCTGATCAGGATGGGGTAGAGAGAATATCCAGGTCTATTATTCTCTTAGGAGGCTGCCCGATATTATAGTTAACTAGGAACAATATCTAGTACCATAATTTTCCAGTTTCTATCCCATGTATTCTACTTAAATCTATTATTTTAATCCAGGATTTGGAAAGGTTATACAGGGACCTAGAGTTATCGCCTTCTATCAAATACGTTCTTCCTCCCCCCCCCCCATGACCAATATTGATTCCAATGGGAGATGGATTATCAAGACACCTCCTACTCAAGGGAGAAAACTTAACTCAGATGGATCTTGCCTCATGGGATTTATGCATGGTGGGGATGTTATTAGGGATTAAAGGGGCTCGATTATTTCTACTTTTTATGATTTATTTGTGAATAATGATGCTCTCCAAACTGATGCTCAAGTGATTCTCATAGGTCTAGACAATTTTAAGCAAAGAAATATCCCTCTTGAAGATATTGAAACTAACTCCCTCACTATTTATAATGTGGTCTCTCAAAAAAGACCAACACCTTGGACTATTGAGTACACCATCATAATATTTAAAGAGCTTCTGAATTACTATATTTCTATTCTCTACACCTAGTGTGATGGTAATGTAGTTTCGGACTTTCTAGACTCTAAATCTACAAACATTAACTACTTTCATTTCTTTTCATGTCTTGGGTATTTCCCCCAGAGGGTTGTTTCTTTGTTAAAGTAGATTATTTAAACCTCTATTTATATAGGCCTCTGTAATTTATATTTGTAATCAGTTCTTACACTAAATATTTAATTAATAAAAAGTATTTTGTGGTGTACACCCTCAATTATGAAGCACTATATGGACTCATGTTGCTATGCAGCTGAAAGATACAAAAAAGTGGTTATTCACCACTCCCTATAAATATCTACACACACTTCAAGATGTAGGGTGTGGAAAAATAATGTTATAAGGGTGGGAAAAACTTGGGGTATTCTCTCAGTTATCTTAAGTAAAATTCAAAAATTCTAAACCAGAGAGGGATTCGCAAAGTTATCCCCTCGCGAAGAATGAAAATTCCAAATGCTATGCAAAAATTGAGTTGCATGTGGTGAAATGTGTCATTTTCTTACCTCATTCAAAAAGAATAAATCCATTTTTGAAGACCCTTTATAGAGTTCCTTTACAAATCCCATATTCAGACCTTCCATTATGAAGCCCCTATTAGGTCCTTCCTTCACGAAGCCCCTTTGCAGAGCCCCTTTTTGGAAGCCCCTTTGTGAAATCCATTTTCAGCCAACCCTTGGTTGTTTGTGGTATGAGGAATCATTTTACACCCACCCAAATAGAAAAAAATCATTTCAAGGACCCTTTGCAGAAGAACCATTTTTGAGCCTCTATGTAACCAACCCTTGGTCGTTTGTGGTATGAGACGTCATTTAACACCCCCCCGCATAGTGAAGAAATTTCTTTGTTAAGTCCCTGTGTAGAAAATGCATTGTAAATATCCTATGTAGTAGGCCCTATATGGAAATATCTATGCATCCAGACTTATGTGGAATACACTATGCAACCATCCCTTATCTCCTACTAGTACATACCACATGGTTTGCGCCCCCATACCCCTGCTTGGGATCAGTTCTACATTCCCAAGCCTCTGGACCGGTCCCATCACTACCATCATTGACCCGCATGAAAAATGGAGAGTTTCACAATAAAATTTTCAGTCTAGGTCAAGGAAATTTTCAACTAAGACTTATTCTAACCTAACATCCACCACATAAATTACCATTATTTGAGATTCTTCTCATGGTTCTTGAACCAATGGAATCCCTCCTAGTGTATTCCCCTATCCTTTCTTGTAGTAGGTCACACACCTCCTCCTCTTCATCTACCCAAGGTATGAAAATAAAAGAGGATATGGGAACCATATCTCCCATATCTCTCACACCGAGCATGAATCACATGGACTTAGATGTTATTGGTGAGTATGACATCTGTACAATCCTAAGAAAATGGGTATCCTCCTAGGTGTAAGCCCCAAACGAACTTAATCACCATGAGTTGATATGCTTATCATGGTTCCATAAAAATGGAAATCCTCCTAGGTGTAGGACCCAACCAAAATCTTCTATCAACATGAGTTGAATTATTCCTCATGGATCCATTCAAATGGGCATCCTACTAGATGTAAGACAAAAAATCATACTAAAAACTTTCAAAAGGACATATTCCCAATCAAGAAAACTTGGTAATTCTTCATAGGTGTAATCCCCAACCATCTTAACTACATGGGATTTTATTGGTGACCAACTAGAATACATAAGTAGCCTCTCATAGGTCCAAACCCAACAACCCAGATTCACCAAACTGATGTATGGGTCATACCCCCAATAGGGTTGCATCCAAATAAGAGGAACATACTCATTCCAAGACCATTTTTTCACCATCATTATCAGAACATATTCCTCATAAGATCATACCCCACCAGGAAGACCACATCTCTTCTAGGCCCTTCAGACTACTTTGGAAAAATTCATATACCAACCATTGACTAGGCATATTTATCCTCAGCATCCTTGTATTATGATGTTAAACTACATGGTTTGGTCCTCATCACATTACCATAAAAGGTATGATTTGTCCCATTAAGTGTCACTAAACTATGTAGGTTCTGATTTCTTTCATAATGATACATAGGAATCCCATCTCATGTGCCCAATATCTTAATCAAAACAATTTTCTCCTTACCCAGTGACATTAAATTAACTAATCACCCAATTATGAGCATTAAAACAAACATCTCAATAATAAATGATATAATAATCTATAATATGTCTATAAAATGGGTACCGTCGATGGAGAACCTCATATACATAAAGATGTCATCATCAATGGAAAACCTCGGATACATACATGTGATTCTAAAATAAACACAAGATAACAATTTTTGACATACAAGATACCTAGTCCATATGTGGGATTTGATAAAGGATTCACAAATATTTATTAAATCTATAATAGATTAAAAAAGTAGGAAATAATTCCCACCAAAAGGGTGGGATGAACCCAACCACCCATCCTCTCAGCCCACACATCTTCTAAAGGCCCTATTAGAGAAATCTAAGTGTCTGTATTCCATTAGAAAATAGTTCTACATAAACTTGAAAAAAGTGAGGTTCTGAGACCATTGAATGAATAAATTTTAAAAAAATCATATTAATTTTCTCACTTTAGATAATTAATTATTTATAAGTCAAAAATTAAAAATTATCAAAGTGAAAAAATAATATAAGAAGTGGTAATAAATTAATATAAAGTTATGAACTATTTGAGGTAGAAAAACCAAACATAATGAGAATAAAAATAGAATGAAAAAATATATCCCAATTTCATAAAACAATCCAAAAAGTCCAATAAAATATTCTATTAAATGATATAAATAGTTTAATCAATGTAAATCATCACATTTAATACAAAATGGATATAGGATCAGTACCCAAATTTAAAGGTAGCAGGTTATAAAACTCTAAAACTTACTCAATATAAAATATTAAAATATAAAAGTCTTACCCCTAAACTTATTTAATATATGTCTATTATAGAAATATATATCCTAAAACTCCTATTTATCTAGATAATTTAATACATGTCTTATACCTAAACTTATTCAAACTAGAATTTCAAAAGAAATTACTCTCATTCATAGATCTCTTCAACCATATAAAATTAAATACATAAAATTACCACTATAAATCATAAATAATTTATAATAAACCATTCACAATCATATTATCTATGAAAACTCTATAAAAACTAGAAGAACTAATGTATTATGATATTTCATATAACTCGAATAATGGTTGATCAAAATGTTATTAGTATAATAATTATAACCTCTTCATTGAATCCTCGATCTCTATTTAGAGGTTTTGTTCTTAAAAACATAACAATGGAAAATTTTCACATCATCATAAAGATCTATCATATGTAAAAAAAACTAAAATTTCATACATGATATTATACTTGAAATAATTCAATTGACTTTACAATGTTTTAGAACATAAATGCTTCAGAATTAGCTTATCTAGAAAATTTGATTTAGAAGGTAAAATATTCATAGAAATAGAATTAAAAAAACAATATAATCATTACAATTCAAACAAATATTGTATTTTGATTCATCAAAATAAAAGCTAAAAAATAATTCATTTTAATAAAAAAAACTGATCATTTTGATCATCTATTAGTATTACTCATGGTGTATAGTATTTTATAGTTTATGTTCTTGAATCCAATGTTATACAGTTAAATAGTTTATTTATAGTGATGTTAATTACTGGATAAAATTTTCATATTATTATATATCTATTTTAGTTTTTTAAGAGATATATATTTATATATATATATGATCAATAATTCTTGATGTTATTTTCTAGACCTCATCCTTTTGGATGTGGGATTAGGGAAGCACACTCAGCTCATCACAGATCTAGGAGGCATCATAGTGGGTTCAGTCATGTTAGAATGGTATCAAATTACTTTTAGTTTGAAGGATGAAGTTTTGATATTGTTTTTTATGATGATTGGTTAGGATATTTAGGGCATCGATGTTGGATGGGTTTTTAGTCTGATTAATTGACTAGGGAACCCGGTGTTGATGTAGTGGTTTCTGTATCCATTTACTTAGACTTTGATAATATGTTTATCCAATCATAACCTTAAAGAATATATTGAAAGATACAATCTATATGTTTTATACATAACATAGTTCAAAACATGGTTTTCATATCATTCTTGCATAATTTTACCCATATATGATTTAGCCACTATGAGTTTATCCTATTCAATGAATGATTCCACCCATAGATAGGCATCTCTTATACAAAGGTAGGGTAGTGAGAGACCATTTGATTACTTGATCCTCTCATCACCATTCTATTAAAAAATGGGAAATGTATTTAGATACATGGTCAAAAGGTTTATTTTCTCATGGATAAGGGTGGATTATATTCCCCTTTGTGTTTAGTGAATTTATTTTTGTATAGAAGATGATATTTCTTGCTGATTCGTAAGGGACTACCCATATTTTTTTACACAATATGAGTTATATTAAAAGAGCTTTATAATATTATAATATAAACATAATACTTATCTAGTAATAGGTTGGATTGAGTTAGTGAATTAGGTGTTCTATCTAGCTTAGATACCAATTTAATAAATGAAAATTCATGTATGGGTTCTCTTATAGTGAGGTGTGATAATAGTGGTTTATTTTTCTATAAAACTCATAATGAGACTATTATACCACGTTTAGTGTTTGAGACCTTGTTCGAGATGTATTTACATCTAGTCACATGTTGGTGATTAGATTTATGGAGTTGTTGGACCCTTTGTAGGGAATCAGAACTAGGTTTGAGTAATTGTTAAGGATCAAAAACCTCATGATATACTCCTTGTAAATGATTCATCATAGATTTTTTGAGACTAGTTGTTTGAATGGGGATTTAAAATAAAGGATATATGATATGGTTTTTCACTTAATCGTCTTCACCTACACCAGATACCATGAGATAGAATTAATATAGGTTTTCCTTATAGTTTTGTGCCTTGGTTTTGGGAACATTCCTAATTTTATCCCTAGATATATTAAGAGTAGTGTCTTTTATGAACATAAATGTTAAAGTTTGTCTTAGGACCTGATGTATTCTTATTATAGGATTAACAGGCTACTAGGAATGTGGTTTTTTCATAAGAGTAGGTTGTGTGAAAGTAGCTATGGTGGATGAATCTTTAATCCAATCACACTAATACCACCCTTACATAATTCTCATTGAACACATAGTTTGGATAGTTAGGGCTACTTGTTGATGAATTCAATGGATGAATATGACCGTATGATGTCTAATGTGGTATGAGGTATGGTTTTTTATTCTTTTTTATTTACCATTGTTCTTATCTACATAGACATGAGTTATTCATCCTACAATATTTTTTTCTAAATATATAGATTCTAGTGAAGCTTCTAGATAGGCCTATAATAGCTAAAGAATCAATACTTATGGAAATTTTATATCACTCAATACATAAAATAAAGAGAGTTTTCCCTTGATTAATAATGATATATTTTATTTGATTAAACCATAGTATTGATGATATCACTAGAATCAACATAATGATGGTTGAATACATGATTATAGTATTACAGGGTGATGTGTAATTGAGTGGATGAGGCGATGTCCCCCTTAGAGGTGAGTGGTCCCCCAACCATGACGAGTGAAGCTAAACCTTAAGAATGTATAGTATACTACCAATTACGTTCTAAATTTTTAATATTTTCATTTAATTTTTATTGGGTAATTCACTTATTATGATTATGAAAAAGTGGATGAAATCTTTCAATAAGGAAGCATGTGGTTGTCCCTCAATGGGGAACTGAAGTATATAATAACTTGTTTTTTGAGGGTATCAACTATGTGCTCTTTCATAACCATATATTTAAAGGAAACAAACTTAAAGGTTCACTTAAAAGGTGGAAATCACGTTATACATTTCCCTAAGAGGATAATGTTTTTTTATTATCTATTTTGGGTTTACCATTGGGAATGTGATCTTGTATATTTCCTAGGAGAGTATGATTCTTCAATAAGTTTTCCCAAAAACGTTTGGTGTTATTCTTGAACATGTAATGATTCTGGGTTTGAAATGGATGATGTCTCCCAAATGTTTTTGGGTGGTTTCTTGAGTTTGGACGGTGTTATCATGGGGTCTAGAGTGTATATAGATGTTTTTTCTAAATACATACAAACATTTACTTCATAATGTGGTGGAATGGGTCCCTAAATTATAGTAGAATATATCTGGTTAATTTGAGGAGGTTGTTTATTCTTCTTGAGTACTCACTAATAACTTTCAAGAATAGTGAAAAAAGTCATGTTTTTTCATGGAAGACATAATGTTTGGGATTGGAAATAGAGACGTACAACTTTATATTAAGATGAGTAAGAAGTTTTTATTACTCTTATTCATAGAGATACAAATAAGGGTGAATATACCTTTTTTATTAGATGTAATGAAAATTTGAAATATCCCCTAGATAATATTATACCCAGAAGTTCATCTAGAGCTGGTATAGAAAGTGCATTATTTTGTTTGGTAGAGTAATCTAACATCGACATTATGTTCATATGACAATCACTTGAGATGATCTTAATAGTTTTGATCATAATGATCCCATATGTTGTATCCATGTTAAGAACCAATTTATAATGTATATTTGTGTTTCATGGGTTTTTTCCTTCCTTATAGTTAAATAAACTTTGTATGAGGAATGATTTTGGGTGTTGAGGTTTTTTGAGACTCAGAAGAAGAAACTTCACGCTTTACCTAGGGTAGAGTGTCAAGTTAAGGTAGATTCGAACATTATTGTGATAATGTAAAATATTATAGGCATAATTTTATGTGTGTGGGGTGAAAGAGACAATACCTATGTATTGAGTTCTCTTAGAGCTCAAATGACCAGTGGTGGATTCAGTGCATGAGAGGATTTTTTTTTCATGTAAGATAATTTTTTGAGCCACCTAATTCAAAACTCATCTTGTTTCCTTTTCTTGGAATAAATGTATTAATGGTTGGAAATATGTATCTATATTTATTTTTTATTGATCAATACATATATCATTTTTGAGTTCCAAAGTCTCGGATCCCTTAAATGGGTGAAATAATAATTTTACCATAGTAAATGGCCTAAAATTGTTTTTTATTATTTAATTTAACTCATAGAATAGTGTTTACTCTTTTGTATAATTATGAATTTTTTGTGAGATACATGAATTTTTTATAATGATCAATATTTATTCCTAAATTAATATTTATTCAACACAAACCAACATATATCTTCTAATTAGGATCTTGGAATAGAATTCTAACATCATGGTTAATTATAGAATGTGGTGTTTTTTCTATATGAAGAATGAGTTATTTTCTTGAGTTTTGAGACACAAAATAAATTTTTTTAGATCTTTATTTAAAAAATTCAAAAATCCCACACTTATCTATTGAAAATAATTTAAAATTTTTATAGGGTGGTGGTGTTTTCATAGCCACATGGTGGTGATGTGGTGAGATATATGGTGATGACATTGTGTATTAAATATTGTTAGAGTGGATGTTTTATGTAAGTTTACTTCCCATATTAAAATAATTAATTTGAGTTTTTATTGGGTTATATTAGTGTTATAAAGGGAGAACATCAATGGAAAATGAAGTGGAAATCTTGTACAACCATAACAGAGGAAGTAATTCCTATATAAATGGGATTATCTAGATTATAAAGTGGATATCCCCCTTGTCATTTTTTCTCTAGTAGGATAAATATCTCAACAAATTTAATCACATACTTACTATAATAGAGGACCATTCTTCACATGGTGACAACAAGCATGAAAAGTGAAAGTGAATAATTTAGATTAAAGGGAGAATTGTTGAATCGTTAAAAATCTATCAATAAAGTAGGAATTTTTTATGCATTATTTCTCTTTGTGTGATATGACTCCCTTTCCATAAAGTTTGGATCACCTTGATTTATATGGTGATAAAATAATTAATATTTTGGTATATTTTAATTTTAATAATTTATAATAAAATTTATGGTAAGATAGATAAAAGATTATATTCATAAAAATTTCATCAAAATTTAAAATATTTGAAATTGGATTAAATGAATTTTTATTGAAAACATTTTTTGTGATGGATAGTGATAATTACGTATATTTTAAAAAATAATTTTCATTTTAAATAATTTTACAAACAATGAACATGATTAATGAATGAAAGGTTGTTTTTATTTTATTATTGAAAAGGAAAATGTTTTGAAAATATACTATTAATATCAAGATTTTATTTCATCTCATATTTCATGAATAATTTATTTTTTTATAATTAAACTTGTTAAATTCTGTATTTTGAATTATTTAGAGGGAAATTATTAGATCCAAAAAGGGATTAGTTTTTTTAAATATGAAATTAATATTCAAGTAAAATATTAAATTAGTTTATTTTCCCATCACCTAAATAATTGATATTAAACTTAAATTAATCTATATTAATCATGTAGGATTGATTATTTGGTAAATAATTAATTTTATTAAGATATTAATCTAGGGATGTTTCCTCCATGTTAATCAAATATCTTACATTGATAATTTTCAAGGGATTATTTATCTAGAATTATTTGTTCATGTTGGTGAATATTTTTCCTTTATTGATAAATTAATTTTTTACTAATGGAATGAATTTATTTAGTTCACTGAAAAAAAATTGATAAATAAAAAATGAGTTCCTTTACCACCTTGTATTCTTTATCTCGTTAATATATAAATAGAAACCCATTTTTTAAGACAGATACACCATTGACTACCAACGTTGACTTTCTTTTTTTCTATAATTGAATAATGATTCAAATTCATTTTGGGATTATTTAATTAAAATATATAGTGTTATGAGTTTTACATAAGTTGAATAAATAATTGAATTCATTTGGTATTAGATTCATGACTATTAATTGATTCTATAATAGATTTTGTTGTGAGAAAGTGGTGATTCTTAAATTTTGTAAGTTTATGACTTCACGATGTGTAGTATCTAGTAACATGTCATGTATATCACCATTTTAAATTTCTATGTTATATTTAATAAAACCTAAAATATAGTCCTTATAAATATCACAGTGTAACTCGAAGTCAGTAGAGAAAGGGTTACGTGACATTTAAAATATTACTTTTTGTGTAACTCTACATCACACATCATGTATCAAGGTATATACAAATTAATGTGTACATCCTATACACGCACAATATCCATGAATGTCCCACATGTTTTGTTCAACTCAAGACATGTCTTGTATATATCTTCACATGAGTTGGTCAATAACAATACAAGACCATTATTCTCAAGAGACTAACACACCATGTGCTCTATAAGGACATGTCGAATAGTAGGAAATTTCCAGTATTTTTCATATCTTTCTACCCAAGTGCTAGTTTGAGATGTTTGATTTCTATATTCTAAGTGTTTTTTCATTCATAATGTTTTTGTGAAAACATTTCAGTCATCAAGGATTTATTTTTTAATTTCATAAGTAATCATAGTTTCATAGTTTTTTTGAGACAATGACATGAGATGGGTGGATAATTAGAAAAACCATAGGATTATTAACCATCATTGATCTTATTTGTCTCTAGAACATGGTTCATCCATATATCAAATGAATTATGTTACCATATTATATGAATGGGGCATGGTTCCTCCACTCTTGGAGTCATTAATGTTCTCAGATGATGCACACTACACGTGTATAAGAATGGTTCCTCCGTAAAGGTTGATACTCTCTTTAAAAAAGGCTAAAATTTCTTTATCTTATTAGAAAAATAACTATTGTTTATAGTTCCTATTTAATTATGTTTTATAATATAATTAAATATAAATACTATTAAATTTAATTTCACATAATATAATAATATTAATGATACAGTTAATAAGAGTACTAGTAGATAAACACCGATGAATAGTGTAAACACTAAGGGGTCCCACAGGCCTGAATTCCCCCATGAATATCAATTCCCCCATAAAGACTATAAAAAGGAACATAAGTTTCATAAATATGATATAAGTTATAAAGTTAAGTGTGGATCCTTTAAAAGTAAAGTATTAATGATGAGCTATGATAATGTAGAAGTATATATAGGGTGAAAAGGGAAATTTCACCATTAAGATCTGACGGTTACATGATCATTACTCAACCATTACAATGTGATTGTCATACAACCATTGGGTTGGTAATAATAACCAATATAATAGTAAAATACCAATTAAAAATTAAATTAAAAATATTTATATAATGTAATTAAATTTTAAATTTGTTATAATGAAATAATACATATAATATTATAAAAAATTTATAATTATATAAAATAAATAAATAATATGATTTTCTTTAAAAATAGTAGTCTTTTAACTAATATGAAAATTGTATTTATAATTATTATTTATCATACTTATGAATTAATTCTGATAAAATAAAAATTATATTTGATATTATCATATAAAAATTAGGTAAGGTTCATAATTTAATAAAATAGTTTTTAGTGAATAGTAAAAATACAGTTTTTTGTTTTTGGGTATGTTTTATGACTTCATATTTATGTAATAATGATATAACAATTAAATAAGTGAATAAAAAGAAAACAAATTTATTTTATTATTGTAATACATTTTAATGAATTAATATGACTTTAAAAACCTATAAACATCTTACCAAAGTCTAAAGTTGATATTAAGTTTTCAAAAACATTATTTTGTGGAAAAATTATTTTCCGAATCCAAAAAGTAATCTAAAAAATAATTCTATTTTCTAAAAATAAAATATTTCAAAAAAAATTATTAATTTCCTAAACCATGATCCAAACCCATGGGAGTCCCAATAAATGTTTATTTTTAAAAACATAGAATTCCAAGGTCTATATTTGAAGAATAATAAACAATTCTCATCACTTTTCTATTAACACCCAGAAATCCAAACCATTTCATTCAATCTAAATACAATGATCATTAATTCCCACTTTTTTTATATCTCTAGATACTTTCCAAGGAGTTTCTAAGGTTCAAAGGAACTCTCTTAAATATTTAAGAATCTATCTCACAATGTAAGGTATTATCTTCATCTCCCTATTTATACAAGTAATCCCTTTATAGTTAGTATTCTAATTTCAAAGTAATTATATACTCACAAAATAATAATGGTTCCATTACTATCCAAATGTTTTTCCATCAATTGTTTACTTCCATTATTTCTTGTTAATCTTATTCCATAAAACATTTTGTATACCTGTTAGGTTACAGATATCATCCCTTGATTTTCAATGACACCCTTTTTATATTATGAATAATCAACCATATTTTCATTCAAATTTATTAATATGTATGTAATTATACTTCATTAATTGGGGATTTCAATTTATGAAACTGTTATTCCCATCTCATGGGTTAGAAATGATGAAAGGTTCAAATCATTATACGCTGATGTACTTTATTATTTTATATGAAACTTGTTATTAATTCTAAATAGGTTTATAATAAAATGTTTTATTATTTTTTATGATATATTTTATGAACATGAATTAAGACATATAAAGGGTTCACCCTTAAAACTCTCAAATTCATTGCATAATGAATTAATCTCTAGAGATGACATGTTTTATGATACTTTCTAAGTAACCTTGAAAATATATTGTATGAAATACCTTCGTTGAACCTTGGTGATATGATTATATATATATATATATCTATTTTTTATTGTATCCACATTTCCATGTCATATATCATATATTTATTATAATTATCTCCTGTTGTGACTCATGTTTTATCCATAATGATCACTTAGGTTCGATTTCTTTTGTCTATCCTTAATAGGATTATGCTCACCGTTTTCTATTGATGTATATCAATAGGAAATAACTTATAGACTAGTATCCTAGGGTTTAATAATACTAGAGTCTATAAATAGTGTTAAATAAAGTTTATATATAAGTGTAACATCCCAGTTCTGGGAGCCACCCAAAGGTGCCCCGTACCCGGTTGGTTACATGGCCTCAAGCGCATTTTCTTGAACGCCAGAGGTTGTCGACTAGAAACGAGGGAATTGGGTGTGATAGTGGAAAAAATATGCCCTCATTGAAAGAGTACACAGTGGAAAAGAAACAATAAACAATAGAATAAGCAGTAAACAATCCATACAAAATTGAATAACGGAAAACTAAATATGATAAAAAGTTGGAGCACATATATATATGATGTATGATACATATGTCTAGGAAAACATCCAAACAAGTCACAATGATAGAGATAAAAATATTACTAAAAAAATTACAAAAGAAAGATAAATAGATCCTCAGCATCACAAGCCTAAGCTTGGTCCCATGCTCTCCAGCTCCACAGCAAGTCAAGTACCTGAAGTCGAAGGGCTCTTTCCCTTGTCTATACCTACAACAAGATAGTATGTTTGGGCCAAAAAGCATGTCCCAAATAGTGTGTGAAACTAAATACTAGTAGGCGACCACCTGAAGATATATGCCTAATAGTCAGTGAATATATGGCAGGTAAAAATACAGGAAACATTAAACCTGAACATGCTGAACAATAAACAAACCCCAGTTCCAAAGTCAAGCAATAGCTAGAAAACAACAAATCACAACAGTTAACCTTCTGTAAGTACTCACAACCATTCCCTCTGGTCTTACCTAACTAGTACCAACAACCCTCTGGGCAGTGCACTCGGCCTAACCCCTCAGGTTTGGTCATACGAAATTATAAAGACTCTCTGAGTAAGAACCCGCGGTAAACTCCTCTTATAGTCTAGGGTAGTCAGGAACTCTCTGAGGAAGCTCGGACAATCAATTCCCCTTATATCCCCAAGGTTAAAGACTCTATGAGGAATCACACTTGGTCAATTCCACTTATATCTCAGGTCATTCATAGACTCTCTGAGGAAGCTCACACAGTCAATCCCTCCTATAGCCTATTGTAATCCAGTGATTCGGGCATACAAAATAGATACTCTCTGAGGAAGCTCACACGGTCTATCCCTGTATAGTCTAAAGTAGTCAAGGACTCTCTCTGAGGAAGCTCTCACGGTCTATCCCCCCTTTTTCCCAAATTAATCCTAGGCTCTCTGAGGATGCTCACACGGTCAATCCAGTATAGCCTAAAGCTCAAGGACTCTCCGAGGAATCTCACTCGGTCTATCCCCTTGTAGTCTACTGCACCCGGTTCTCATGACCCTGTGTAGGATAATAGCATAGAAGTACAATATGAACAAATTATACTTATATAACTACTTATCTAAATAGTTCTACAGCATACAAAGCATGTTAGAAAACATTTCCCCATCCTAATACAACAGTCATGGAAACAGACAAAGCATCCAAGGAAAAATAGGACCAAACGGTCATAACAGAACGTGTGTGGGAAGATCCTCCTAATCATAGAAGTTCAAACATATTCATATTCAACATATTTTATACAGGAATATATAACAGGGGTAAAATGGTAAACACACAATACCCCGTTCAAGGGTATTGGTGGAATTTTCACATAATATTCAAGTACTTTCAACGGAAAGGCATAAACCACCTACCTTGGTGCTAAAAGATCAAAATAATTGAAACCTCAAAACTTGATTCTCCTTGGAACATCGTAGATATAAAAAAACATCCAAAAAGTTCAACCTGCGATAACTTAGAAAAGAAGAGGAATTGGAAAACAAGGCTCAAGCAGAAGTAAGAGCTTACCGCTGCGGTTCTAACGCAATCGACGACGGTCAATTCAGAGAATATACATAGGATCGGGGGATTGGAGGAGTTTCGGATCCGTACGATTTCTCTCGGCTGAACGGGATCTATAAGAAGACGCTTCTGGGGGTTAGACATGACCTCGGTGCGTTTATTGAAAAAAAAAAGTACACTGCGTGTACTTTTGGAGTACACGACGTGTACTCACCTTTTCTGTACCCCGTATTAAGTGTCCTCCATGTCACCCCACACGATCATGTGTGTGGCTAGAACACGGCCAGCACATGACCTCCTGTGGCAACTAAGTACACGGCGTGTACTCATAAAGTACACGGCTTGTACTTCAAAAATTTCCAGAAAACTCTTCTTTTCTCAAAAACTCCATAAAAAAGAAAACATACCTGAAAGAAAGATCCGGGTTCTCACAAAATTCCCCCTTAAAGAAATTCGTCCCTGAATTCCCCTAGAATGGTGTAGAAGAAGAAACCTCGAACAACTCCGACCACTATGATCGTACATCGGCCTCCCTCTCCTATGTCTCGTCCTTTACCCTCTCGTGCTGCCATAGCACCAGTACCAGAGGAACAGATTGACCACAGAGAACCTTCATACTGCGATCGACAATCCAAATAGGATGCTTCTCAAATGATGCATCCACTTCAAGCTCAACCTCGTCGGGTTAAAAGACATGAGATGGGTCTGAAAAGTAACGTCAAAGTGGAGAAACGTGGAAGATGTCGTGCATAGCCCGGTACCTCTGAGGTAACTACAACTGATAGGCAACCGGCCCAACTCTCTCCAACACCTCAAACGGCCCAACGTATCTCGGTGAAATCTTACCCTATATTTTAATCCTCCTTTGAACCAACCTTGATGTGACATGCAGGAAAACCTGATCCCTGACCTCGAACTCCAGAGGTCGTCTCCACTGATCTGCATAAGACTTCTACTGAGACTGTGCAGTATCCATCCTCTTCCAAATCAACTCTATCTACTCTATGGTCTCCTAAACAAGACAAGGTCCTAGAAAAGATGCCTCTCCTGCCTCAAACCAAAATAAGGGTGATCGGCATGGCCTACCGTACAAATCATCATAGGGTTCCATCTGAATAGTTTCTTGTTAACTATTATTGTAGGAAAACTACAGAAGAGGTATATGATTCTCCCAAGAACCTCTAAAATCTAGAATACAAGCTCTGAGCATGTCCTCAAGCACCTGAATCGTACGGTTGGACTGGCCATCTATCTGGGGATGGTATGATGTACTCTGAAGCACCTGTGTACCCAAATCCTTCTGAAGCCCCTACCAGACTTGAGAAGTAAAACACGCATCCTTGTCTGAAACCATCGAGTGTGGAACTCCATGTAAATGTACAATCTCTCGGATGTACAACCATCCCTGCTCATCATCACTGAAGGTATCCTTTATCAGCATGAAGTGAGAAACCTTCATAAGACTGTCGATGACAACCTAAACTACGTCGTTCCCTCGAGGAGACCTCGGCAACCCTGTCACGAAATCCATCACGACGTCATTCCACTTTCACTCGAGAATGGGTAGCTGATGTAAAAGACCTGTTGGTCAAAGATGCTCCGCTTTCACCTACTAAAATGTGGAACACCTCATGAAGAAACCAACAACATCTCTCTTCATACCTAGCAAACCAATAATGGCGGTGTAGATCATCATACATCTTGGTGACGCCAGGATGAACATCCCAAACTGAGGAATGGAAATCCTGCATCATCTCCTTGCGTATGTCTGTTGGCACCCATATGCGTCCATGGAAATGCAAGATATCATCCTCTCCCACTATCCATCCAAGAAGAGGGTCCTCTCCTAACACACCCTCCCATAGGACTAGGCCTTCTGATTCTGATAGCTACCTCATCCGTACCCGATTGAGAAGAGTAGAGGTAATAGCTATAGAAGATAGAAAAGTCTGCCCGTCTATCGTGTACCTCCAAAAGCATATCATAGAACATAGCCATAAGATTCCACTCACTATTGGCCTATTGGACTACCTGTATCTGAGTTCTTCTGCTCAGTGCATCAGCCACTGCGTTGACTTTCCCTGGTGTATAGGCAAGCTCAAAGTCAAAGGACTGAAGATACTCGACCCACCTACGCTATCTCAAATTAAGATCACGCTAAGTAAAGATGTACTTGAGACTTTTTTGGTCAATGGAAACCAAAAAATTCTCTCTTATAAGATAATGTCTCCAACAACATAAGGAATGAACAACTGACACCAACTCGAGATCGTTCGTCGCGTAGTTCATCTCATGTTGCCTCAACTGCTGAGACTTGTACGCAACGACTCCATCTCCCTACATCAGTACAACTCCCATCCCAATACCTGAAGCATCACAGTAAACATTATAAATCTTTCCTGGCTCTAGAAAGAGTAGTATCAGTGCTGAAGTCAACCTCCCTTTCAGCTCTTGAAAGGCTGACTTGCAAGAATCTAACCATAAGAACTTCGCACCCTTCTTGGTCAGACCTGTCAGTGGTGCTTCTAAGTGTGAAAAGTCGTGTATGAAGTGTCTTTAGTAACCAGATAGCACTAGAAAACTTTGCACCTCAAAGAAGTTCTTCTACTTCTTCTACAAAACTATTGATCTCACTTTCTCTAGGTTTACTGATACTCTTGTCTCTGAGATAACGTGAACCAAGAAGTGAATCTGGTCCCTCAAAAAGTGGCATTTCAAGATCTTAGCATATAACTGATTCTCTATCAGTCTACTAAGAAAAATCTCAAGATGTTTAACATGGTCGTGTCAAGTGTGAGAGTACACCAAGATGTCATCCATGAAAACCACCACGAAGGAATCCAAGTATGGAGGGAACACTCGATTCATTAGTGCCATGAAAACTGCAGGCGTGTTTGTGAGACCGAACGACATAACCATATATTCATATATACCATACCTACTCCAGAAGGTTGTGATAGGTATATCTGATGTTATAATGTGCAACTAATTATAACCATACCTCAAGTCGATCATCGAGAACACCCGAGCTCCTCGAAGATGATAAAGGAGATAATCAATCCTCAGCAAGTGATATCGATTCTTGACCTTCAAATAGTTTAGCTTCCGATAATCCACACAAATCTAGAGGGTTCTGTATACCTTCTTCACAAACAGGATAGGAGAACCCCAAGGAGAAGTACTAGGTCGGATGAAACCCTTTTCCTTCAAATCATGTAACTGTTTCTTGAGCTCCTGCAACTCTGGTGTCGCCATCCTATAAGGAGGAATGGAAACCAATGCCACTTTGGGCACAATCTCAATATAGAAATCCACCACTCGTTCCAGAGGAAGTCCTGAAAAGTCTTCTGGAAAGACACCCATGAAACGATCCACCACTGGAGGAAAATCTAACTGTGATATCCCCTGGTCATCCAGATATAGACTATTAATCTGGGTAGTAACCTTTCCTAGCCCATGATGCTCTGGACCCGCTCTGCTTGCCTGGACATCCCACTCACCCCTATGAAGAAAAGACCGACCCTCTGGTGATATAAAACTCACTCTTAGGTGGTAGCAGTAGACGACTACCTGGAAGGGAACTAGCCAGTACATTTTGAGAATGAAATCGTAGCATGTAATATCTAGGATATAGAGGTCCCATAAGAAGTGACACCCCGAAACCTCAAGAAGGAACTCTCTACACTGACATACGTTAGATTTACTTGTTTCCAATGGTGTGTCTAGTTTCAAAATGTCGGCATAAGAAAAGATACAGAGCCCAAGACTCTTCACAACAGTAATAGAGATAAATCTATGGGAAGCCCCTGTGTCGAAAAGATCAGAAGATAAAACTGAGGCTACTATGATCGTACCTCGAACAGTGGAAGGTCCAGGATCCTGATCCTACTGGGTCTTCTCCATCACAAAAGTCTGGCCTGCTCCATGACCCTATGACCCTGCCTGACCGCTCTGAGCTGATCTGCCCTACTGTCACTAATAGACCAGCGACTGACCACCCCAGCCATGACCTCCACCTCGACCTAAATGGCCAAAATAACTCCAGTTCTCGGACTGGTGAGAAACTAGTGGTGATGCTCCCAAATGTGGAGTCATTGAAAAACCCATGTCTCTAGTTGCTGGAGGGAAAAACTGACAGAAACGCTGGAGATGGCCCAGCCTGCCGCAACATCGGCACTCCATCGGGTCTCTCGGTCAACGTTGCCTTGTATGCCCACTCCTCCCACACTAGTAGCACACTACCCAGCTACAGGAAGGTGCATCCCATCTACTCTGATCTCCTCAAGAAGACTCCCTACGGCGCTTCCTGCTATCAAAAGAAGGAACACTAAATCTGGATATCGAACCGCCCTAGCTCACTAATCCAAAATCTCTTAAATTACACTCTGTGATTAGCACCTGGTTGACGATAGAGGATATCAAAGTCAACCTGAAGATTTTCACCTAGGAATGGATCTCCTTCCTGAGACCATCTTCAAACTTCCTAGATAGGAACAAGTCCTAACCTATTGGGATAGGCGTAAAACACTACAACTTCATGAAGTGAGAGGAATAATCCATCACAGAAAGAGTACCCAGCTCTAAGATCATGAACTCCCGGGCTCAGTTAGCCCTCAAGGTCTCCAGGTAGAAGTAATAATTGAAGATATGCTAAAACTCCTCCCAAGCCATACTCTGTTGGTGTCCTTCCTAAGAGATGACATCCCACCACCTCTTGGAGGAGTCTCGAAGAATGTAGGTCGCGAGCTTCACCCTCCTCTCTAGTGGTACCGCGAGATGATTGAAGAAAGTTAGCATGGACTCGAGCCACGACTCTGCAGCCTGAGGTCCTCCTTCCCCTGAGAAGGTGAAAGGATGTTGCTGCTGGAAATCCCACGTCAAATCAACCATCAATGGGGAAGGAAGCTGCACTCCCTGGAAGATTTTCATCATCCTCAGAAAACCCTCCCGAAACTGCGCATCGGTGCCTGCAACTGGTATAACCGCTGGTGCCATGGCTGGCATAACAGGAGGATCTACAGGAAGTCCATGATCATCCACATTGGGTATCTGATCACTCCCATATGATTGGCGGTCAATCAGAGAACATCTAGGTGGCATGATTCAGCCAAGTCAAATGCACAGATTATATTCAGGATTAACATGGATAGAAAATTGAAGGCAGAAGAAGGAACAGGGAAAAAAAGGCATTCGATTTATGCAAAACATGAATACATGGCATGTTCTTTCCCTACACAATGTGTTCCCTTAAGTCATTCACATGGGCATGTACTTCTGCCTAAACTGGTTGTGTAACACCCCAAATACATGGAGTGTTGTCCTAAAAAACGGCGTGTACTTGAATCCTCTTCCCTACCCGAGTCCTTATACACAATTAATCCACACAGCTCCTCTAAGACAAAACTACATGGCGTTTTCAGGGTAGACACGACCTGTACTAGACTTGCCTTACCTGGCCTGTGTTGTTAGCGACATGGCCTGACACACGGATGACACTACACGGTGTGTTCTAGACAGACACAATGTGTATGAGAAAGGGAAACACCGACCTGTGTTGTTTGTGACATGGCTGGGTACCTAGATCAGACTACACGGTGTGTAAAATTCAGACAAGGCATGTATGTGAAAAGATAACATGGCCCGTGTTGCTCATGACACGACCGGGGTACCTATTTTATACTACACGGCGTGCTAAACTAGTACACGACGTGTTCCTACAAGATTTTTCACAACCTCGTGTCCTTGCTCGCACAGTCAGTGACACGACTATAGACTACACTGCGTGTATTCATAAAGTACACATCGTGTATTCTGGGTTTTTCTGAATAGTAGCATCAGAAACTGCTCTGGAGCCAAGAAAACACAGAAAACCAGCGTTAAGGTGCCAAATTCTGAACCATGAGGGCCCATACTCCCTATGAGTCATATCATGGCATCTTATAAATGTCATATACAAGGGAAACAAGTCAATGATCCACCATTTTCTGATTCATGAGGTCCAATAACACCTCAAAAACCAATGTTTGGCATCCATCTAAGAAAAGCACTATACTAACAAGTTCCCTATCAAACAGTAGGGATTCTATCAAGGCATCTATCACAACAGAATTCATAATATACACAACGTCTATCAAAAAAACATTCAATCCCTAATGCATCCTAGATGGCATGGAAAGAATGCATGGCATGTGATTTCTAACAAGTTCATATATGATGCATGAGATTACATACCCTCATCTCATTGGGTTGTGACAGAAATAGAACTGCAATAAAAACAATAGTAATAGCACAAAACATGTGAATCACCCAATGGTGAATTCAAATCAACTATAAAATTTTCAAACCAATAAAATTGCAATAAATGAGGTAGTGTGGATTTTCCCTGTATAGAGGTTAGCTACTCCCGGGCACAGCTTATTACCAAGTACCGATTCCATCCTATCCCTGATTAAGGCTCCAAACTGTAAGTAAAGAGAAAAGAAATTTCATTGATACCACTTTGTAACATTCCGATTCCGGGATCCACCCAGAGGTTCCCCGTACCCGGTTGGTCACATGGCCTCAAGTGCATTTCCCCGAACACCAGAGGCTACCGACTAGCAGTGAGGGCCTTGGGTGTGATAGTGGGGAAACTATGCCCTCATTTGCAGAGTATACAACGGAAGAGAAACAATAAACAATAGAAAAAGTAGTAAACAATACATAAACAAGTGAACAATGGAAAACTAAATATGATAAACAACAGGAGCACATATATATATATATATATGATGCATGATACATATGTCTAGGAAAACATCCAAACAAGTCACAATGCTAGAAATAAAAACAGTACTAAAACAAGTACGAAAGAAAGATAAACAGCTTCTCATAATCACAAGCCTAATATTGGTCCCATACTCTCCTGCTCTATAGCAAGTCAAGTACCTAAAGTTGAAGGGTGCTTACCCTTGTCAATACCTACAAAAAGATAGTCTGTTTGGGCCCAAAAGCATGACCCAAAGAGGGTGTGAGACTAAATCCCAGTAGGCGACCACTTGAAGATCTATGCCTAATAATTAGTGAATATATGGAAAGAAAAAGTATAAGAAACAGTAAACAGGAACATGATGAAGAATAAACAAACCACATTTCCAAAGTTAAGCAACATCTAGAAAACAGCAAAGCACAATAGGTAACCTTCTGGAAGTACTCACAACCATTCCCTCTGGTCCTACCTAACCAGTACCAACAACCCTCTGGGCAGTGCACTCAGCCTAACCCCTCTTGTTTGGTCATACATAATTATAATGACTCTCTGAGGAAGCACACATGGTAAACTCCTCTTATAGTCTAGGGTAGTCAGGAACACTCTGAGGAAGCTCTCACAGTCAATTCCCTTTATATCCCCAAGGTCAAGGACTCTTTGAGGAAGCACACTTGTTCAATTCCCCTTATATCCCAGGTCGTTCATATAATCTCTGAGGAATCTGACATAGTCAATCCCCCCTATAGCCTATGGTAATCCGGTGATTCAGAAAAACAAAAATAGAGACTCTATGAGGAAGCTCACACGGTCTATCCTCGTATAGTCTAAAGCAGTCAAGGACTCTCTCTGAGGAAGCTCTCAAGGTATATCCACTTTTTTCCCAAAGTAATCCTAGGCTCTTTTAGGATTCTCACTCAGTCAATCCCAGTATATCCAAAATCTCAAGGACTCTCTGAGGAATCTCACTCGGTCTATCCCCTTATAGTCTACTACACCCGGTTCTCATGAACCTGTGTAGAATAACGCCATAGCAGTACAATATGACCAAAGTATACTTACAGAACTACTTGGGTAAGCTATTCTACAGCAAAAAAATCATGTCAGAAACATTTTTCCATCTTACTATAATAGGCATGGAAACAGACAAAGCAGCCAAGGAAAAACCAGACCAAACGGTCATAACAGAACGTGCATGGGAAGAACCTCCAAAGAATATCAGTTCAACCATATTCATATTCAACATATTTTATACAGGCATACTAGCATAGCAGGCATATAACAGGGGTAAAACGGTAAACACAAAATACCCCGTTCAAGGGCATTGGTGGAATTTTCACATAATATTCAAGGACTTTCAATTGAAAGGAACAAGCCACATACCTTGGTGCTAGGAGATCAAAATACTTGAACCTTGAAATTGATTCTCCTTGGAACGTCGTAGATCTAAGAAAACATCCAAAAAGTTCAAGCATATTTCCCGAAATTCCAGAGGCTTTCGACTAGAAGCAAGGGCCTTGGTGTGATAGTGCGAAATCTATGACCTCAATGGCAGAGTACACAATGGAAGAGAAACAATAATCAATAACAGAAGCAGTAAACAATCTATACACAAGTGAACAGAGGAAAAATAAATATGATAAATAGCTGGAGAACATATATATATGATGCGTGATACATATGACTAGGAAAACAGCCAAACAAGTCACAATGCTGGAAATACAAACAGTACTAAAACAAGTACAAAAGAAAGATAAACAACTCCTTATCATAACAAGCCTAAGCTTGGTCTCATGCTCTCTAGCTCCACATCAAGTCAAGTACTTGAAGTTGAAGGGCGCTTTCCCTTGTCTATACCTGCAACAAGATAGCTTGTTTGGGCCCAAAATCATGACCCAAACAGGGTGTGAGACAAAATCCCAATATGTGACCACCCAAAGATCTATGTCTAACAGTCAGTGAATATATGGAAGTTAAAAGTACAAGAAACGGTAAATAGGAACATTCCAAACAATAAACAGACCACAATTCTAAAGTCAAGAAACAACTAGAAAACAACAAAGCACAATAGGTAACCTTCTGAAAGTACTCACAACCATTCCCTTTAGTCCTACCTAACCAGTACCAACAACCCTCTAGTCAGTTCACTCATCCCAACCCCTCCGGTTTGGTCATACGGAATTATAAAGACTCTCTGAGGAATCCCACGTGGTCAACTCCTCTTATAGTCTAGGGTAGTCAGGAACTCTCTGAGGAAGCTCGCACGTTCAATTCCCCTTATAACCCCAAGGTCAAGGACTCTCTGAGGAAGCACACTCAGTCAATTACCCTTATAGCCCAGGTCATTCATAGACTCTCTAAGGAAGCTCACACAGTCAATACCTCTTATAGCCTATGGTAATCCAGTGATTCAGACAAACAAAATGGAGACTCTCTGAGGAATCTCACACGGTCTATCCCTGTATAGTCTAAAGTAGTCAAGGACTCTCTCTGAAGAATCTCTCATGGTCTGTCCCCTTTTTTCCAAAAGTAATCCTAGGCTCTCTGAGGATGCTCACTTAGTCAATCCTCGTATAGCCTAAAGCTCAAGGACTCTCTGAGGAAGCTCACTTAGTCTATACCCTTATAGTCCACTACACCCAGTTCTCACGACCCTGTGTAGGATAATGACATAGCATTAAAATATGACCAAAGTTGACTTACATAACTACTTGTATAAGTAGTTCTATAGAATACAAAGCATGTCAGAAAACATTTGTCCATCCAACTACAACAGGCATGGAAACAGACAAAGCAGCCAAGGAAAAATAGGACCAAATGGTCATAACAGAATGTGCATGGGCAGAACCTCCAAAGCATAGTAGTTCAACCATATTAACATTCAACATCTTTTATACATGCATACTAGCCTAGAAGGCATATAACAGGGGTAAAATGGTAAACACACAATACCCCATTCAAGGGTATTGGTGGAATTTTCACATAATATTCAAGGACTTTCAACGGAAAGGCACAAACCACCTACCTTGGTGCTAGGAGATCAAAATACTTGAACCTCGAAACTTGATTCTCCTTGGAACGTCGTAGATCTAAAAAAATTCCAAAATGTTCAAACCATGATAACATTAAAAAGAAGAGGAATTGGAAAACAATGCTCAAGAAGAAGGAAGAGCTTACTGTTGTGGTTCTAACGCAATCGACAGAGTAGATTCGGGGAACAGACGGAGGTTCAGGGGCTCGGATGAGTTTTAGTGCCATAAGGTTCCTCTCAGCCGAACAAGACCTAGAAGAAGATTCTTATGGGGGTTAAAACTGACCTCGATTCATTTAATGAAAAAAACAAAGTACACGACGTGTACTTTTGGAGTACACATCGTGTACTCGCCTTTTCTATACCCCACTTTCAGTGGCCTCTACGTCACCCCACACGACTGTGTGTGTAGCCAGAACACGTCCAGCACACGACCTGCTACGGCAATGAAGTACATGACGTGTACTTCAAAAATTTCCAGAAAACTCCTCTTTTCTCAAAAACTTATGAAAAAAAGAAATCATACCTTAAAGGAAGATCCAGGTTCTTACAATAAGTTTTCATAATGTACTTCATATATTAATTACCTTGTTTCTAAGACAATAAACCTAAAAATATCTTTGGAATTTATCAATTTAATGTTTTAATAAGTAATTATGTTAAAAATAATATATTAATAAGGAAGGTCTCCATACCCATGATAGAGATGTCTTAAAACAATGCATAGGTCTCCTATTATAGTTGTTACTAAGGGATGTTATTAAGGTGACTAATGTAAGATGGATTTGGTGTTCATGGTTCTTTAGTGATCTAGGTGATCAAGAGTCCTTTTTGGTATTAGGTATCCATATATTTGAGATGTTGTGTGACATGCATACAATGATTTGATGAAGAAAATTTCCATTATTTAGTTAAAGAGTTGTGAAATATGGATTTTATAGTACAATATTAATGGATTACATAGAATTCATGAAGTTATTACATTGCTTCAACACATGATCTATATAGAGAAGAACTCAAAGTGGTTTGAAGATTATTCCTTTTACCCTTGATTAACACTGGGGTGTGACTTATAGGTAGGATATAGATTTTGACTACACATGATCTTTCCCTAAAATATATAACCCTAGATACATTTAGTATGTGATTCTTATTGGATCTGAGGATATAAACTATAATAATTGGGCCCCACTAATAGAATGAACACCCTTTCTTTAAATGGACATCAATTTCAAGAAAACTAGGCACCACCAGTTTCCCCATAGACACATAGTACCCTACATAGGACCCACCCACATGCTCAAATGTATCATCAAACTAATTTTTCTACACACATTCTAACACAAGTTCTTTCCAGTGTGTTTCTTCCCACTCACACACACCCATAGAAACCTCCCATGAGTTCACTAATTTTCATCACTACTCGAGGCCAAAACACTAACTGTGTAGTGTTGATAATTTGTTTATTCAACAATTTTGTTAACTTACTTTTTTATTTTTATACTCACAAACACCCACATTTATGTTACACATAATGTTTCTTTAATTGAATTTCATGAAAATGATATTAATTAGAATATTTATTATGGAAGTGTACACAAGTTTCTAATCCATGGGAAAATATTTTATTAAGTATTCTGAACATGTCTTGAAAGTATTCTCGAAACACTATTCATAACCTACATTTATAAGAATAAGGTAAGGTTTGGAAACCCTATGTTTGGAATGAAACATATGGATCATAAACCCTATGTTTTTAAAAAACCCTACATTTTAGGAATAAAAATATGGTTTATCAACCCTATGTTTGTAAACAACCATACATTGTCAACCCTACACTTGGAATTTTTCAACACATAGAGGAACCCTAAGTTTGACTAGTCAACAATGAATTTGTAAATTTAAGATATTATTATCATTTTCTACAGTAGTATTACCATAAGTAAATATTGTTTTAAATATATTTTTGGACTAATTAAAATGATTGTACTCAATATATTAAATTTCTCCTATTTTGAATTGAAGTTATCACTCTCTTTAATGATTTTAATTCAAATATTTGTGATTCATCATGCTATATTTCTAAATCTGGTTTCAATTGGAGAAACTATCAATTATTGTGATAAATATTAGGATTTTCATTGTCTATAAATATATATATGTTCATAATCATAAGTGTGTGTAAAAATGTAAAAGTGTTGTAAATAATAATATATACATATAGAAGTGAAAAACGTGATTGTGTTGCAGCTACTAATACACTTTGGAGACATACATGTTTTGATAAGTATTGTTGTTGTTTCCACTGTGTTTTATGGTTAAATATTCTTTGATAGTTTGAAAAATAATTTTTATAGAGATACACGTGGGTGAAATATATGTTTAAACATTTTTCTAGTGTTTTCTCTTCATATGATTAAGTAAATTGTGTTCAACATTGAAGATTTTTTTTTTACTATATTGAAGATTAATTATATCTATCAGTTATGTTCTGAAACTATGAGTAAAACTTTTTTTCTCAATTAAGTTAATATTTATTGGTTTATTGGAGTTTTGGCTACTTATACTCATTTATGGTGT
Source organism: Viscum album (assembly GCA_963277665.1). Lineage (NCBI taxonomy): Eukaryota > Viridiplantae > Streptophyta > Magnoliopsida > Santalales > Viscaceae > Viscum > Viscum album. The sequence goes on from OY728138.1 coordinate 660,555,044, forward strand.
TGAAGGAGCGTAAGATTCTTGGACTAAGTATTGGATTTATGGTTCCAAATAAAATAACCAAAAGGCCATGTAAGAGACTTAATTTAAAGGTTTTTACAACTTGTAATCTGTGGTGGAAGTCCCTAGTAAAAGGACTTACTAGTAAAAATAATTTATCTCATCAAGAGAGCATTAGTGGAGTGGATTTGTGATCTTTTTTCCCCAAACAACTATAATTTTTTTTATTATTATATATTTATTTTATTCTTAACATACCTAAATAATATACACATAAAATCAAGAGGGTTGTTTTTAATATGTTTAAGGTTATAAATAATAACAATTCACCCCCCTATGTCATCATCATAATCAAACCAAATTAACAAGTTGTATCAAAGGTTATGCTCTATTTCTATTTTTAGAAATCCTTGAATATTTTTTGTTTGTATTTTAATACCAACAAGAAGTATAAAAGTGTTGGGTTCCATTTTTTACATGACAATAATAAGAGATATTATTGGAAGTATTCTATTGTGCGATATCAAGGGCTTTAACAAGCCTTAGTTAAAGATTCAGATGAAGACAAATCACAAAAATGGCTGATCTCAAAGAAGTTATGTCAATGATTTTTTCTCCTTTCATTAATAGTGATAATTATGGATACTAGAAGGATCAAATTATTATTTATTTAATAAAATATGGAATAAGAGTTCATTTGAAAAATTTTAATCCTTATGAAATTTACAAGGAAGATCTAGAAAAATGGTATGATGATTAAGAAAATTAATATGATCTTAATTCAATAGCGATGAATGTTATTTTATATGGTATAAGGACAAATTATTTTAATCGATCTTCTCAATATTCTACTACATATGAGATATGGAATACTATTTCTATTACTTATGAAAGAACTAAAAATATTAGATAACTGAGATACAATACAGAAAAATTAAATTTTGATACTTTCAAAAAGAATGATGGTAAAATCATCACTATGATGAATGGGATATCTATAGAAATTTTCAATAATGTAGCTAATTTGGGAGATGTAGTTAGGAAATCGGACCAAGAATTAAATGTTCATAGATTTTTAACCTCTAGTTGTAATTTAATATTTTCTTCTATACTTCAATACACTACTATTAATAGTTGATGATGAAGGAATTGACTGGAACATTGATGATGTATGAAGCTACGATGCAAGATGAAGTGGAAAATCATATCAAACATATTGAAATTTATCTTAGAACTATTATCGACGAATCATCTGATTCAAGCTATACAAATTCAAAAAAAATTATCATATATTTCCAAAAGATTTGTTAAATTATACAACAAAAAGATGAGAAAGGATAAATAAACATAGATTCTATGAAAGAGAGGAAAAAGAAAACACAAAATCTAAATTTCCTATGATTGAATATCAAAGGAAATATAATTATGGAATGAAAGTAAAGAAGTATATGAAAACAATATTGAGTGATACTGATGGTTCAAATGATGAATATTCCTAAATAATAGATGGTTAATAAAAAAACAAATGGTATGTCTTATGGATTATACTCATGTGGTACAATCTTAATACTCGCAAAACTCAAATTTTTTTAAAAAAATATGATGAATTAAAAAAATATTTATTTATTATAAAACAAAAATTTGAATATTTAATGAAATATCATAGAAAACATAGAATAACCTATAATTCTATTCTATAAGATAAAGAAATATTTTCAAAACAAATTACAGATTTGAAATAAAATTCTTCCCAATTTTTTTATAATATGTATGAAATTAAAATTAAAGTATTATTGGTTGAAATTGATACATTAAATCAAGTGCCCAGTATTCTTATCAAATGTAAAAAATATTTAAATTAGATTCTTGGTAAAAAAATTACCAAGGAAATCATTTATAGGTTGTAATTGTGAAAGACCAAAGTTATATAGGAATTATTTTATTCCTTGTTCAATTAGAAAAATAATTTTAGTTGTTAAATTTTTTAATTATGGAATTAATTTAAATTATGAAAATGATTTTTTCTTTAGAAAACCTAAATTAATTGTTGTTAATAATGTCTATTATTCAAAATAATTATTTAACTTGAATAGTAAAAAATCTACACAAGATAAACATATTTGGTTTCCCAAAACATTTGTTGTTAAAACTTTCAGACCCAAAAACATATAGATACCAAAAGAAACTTGTATTTTATGTGTTTTAATAATATTACACTGAACTAAATCATTAAATACTTAAGTGAATTTTTTAAGAGAATATGGAAATCTCTATCTGGACAAAGAAGTGATCAACTCTAAAGTAGTTTGTTATCAAAAAATCATTATAACTAGAATCTCTAAATATGGGTAGTATTTCAATACTATTTTCATATATACTTTCTATTATATTACTTCTTTTACATATTGGGGAGAGATATTTTATGCTAATATTTATAAATTCATCCTTTATCTTTTTAATAAAATGTTAAAACCTAGTATATGTAATTTTGTTGCTTAAATAGGTTTATAATAAACTATATTCTTCATTTTAATCTTATAAAATTCAATTATTGTGTTCTTAAAAATTATTATTTGTTTATGTAATGGATTCTTATAGAATGGGTTTCTTATGTAAAATTTATTTTCAAAGTTTAACCTATAAAATGATTATCCGGTATTTTCATCTTGAGAATGTGAAGCATCATCTGTAATTTTTCAGAACAAAATGTATCATCTTACTCTATAAAACCTATAGTCTTATTAACCTTATTTATTCTTATTCTTAGAAATATCTTGTTCAAATACTTCTGAAATCAGTCTGAGAAAAATGAAGCAATCAATAACTTCAAGTTCAAAGTAAAGTCTTTCTCAAAAGGAAAATGAAAGTTAATCATTCTTTTGATATATTAAAAGATTTATCGGTTTTTTATATTAAGGAATCATTTGAAAAATCTTCTATAAAATTAAATAATTCTCATGGTTTTGAATAAATATATGTTTATTAATCTAAAATAACCAAAATTAAACTATCTTATAATGAGATTATATTTAAGGTTGTTCTCTAAATGAAGAAAATTAAAGTTTCAAGCTTATTTGAATGTATCTATAATGTTTTATAAAGATCTAGAAAAATTATATTTTTCATAAATACTTTTGGATACATTAAAAATAGAGTATCATAATGTGAAAGAAATTATGATTTCAAGAGAATAATTTGAAGCATTTAAAGTTTAAATGTAATGTAGGATAGATATACTTAGAAGTGAAGTTGTTACTAAGTTGGATCTTGAAGAGCTAAATGAGGTTTTGGTTAAGAAATTTCCATCCACTTCATTGATTCAAAGATCTGTAGTTGTTCAAAGCAGAATAGAACATCTATCAAAAGTTTTAGTAGATTTAAGTGAAAAAGTTTTATTTTTGGAAAGTTTGGATGATCCATCTTATCCAACCTAAACACCCTGCCTTTTCTTTATATATATATATATAGATTTCTTTTTTTTTAAAAAAATCTTATATTTATTTTTGTTCAAAAATTGTGTTTGGAAAAAATACGTGCGATATTGTTTCATAATTTATTTTTAAAATATTATGTTTTTAATATTTTATGTATATGGTTATATTTGTGTTTGAAATCATTTCACATGATAAAATTAGTTTAATATGATTTGTAATAAATAATTCTATTAATTATATTAAAATGTCTGACTAATTTATAACATGTGAAAAAAATAATTGAATATACTTACAATTGTGCTATATGAGAGATATTTTAAATATTTTAGTTATAAATTAAATGGTTTAATACATTTATTAAAAACCATTATTATTTATTTAGTAATAATTTATATATTTTCATTTCTCCTTTATTATATTCATTTATCATTTTAAAGGAAGCATAAATTTAGGGGTAGTTTTAATTACAGCATATATTCAAAATATTTTCCATCCAACACATCTTTTTGATGTCACAAAAATGGGTAGAAATTTATATAGCAAAGTTAATATAAGAAATTTATAAATTGGTGAAAAAAATTATTTGAAATTTATGGGGGAGAAAATTTTTTGGCGAGAAATATATAAAGTATAGATTATTAAGTAGTTTATTAAATGTGATTTTAATTTATTTATAAAAAATTCATGAAACTATTTTAATTTTAATATTTATTTTATGGTTTTTGTTATGGATTTTATGATCATCAAAAAGTGGGATATTATTTAGCATGTTTTGATTCATCAATTTATTTAACTTCTTTTTTATATTTATGCTCAAAAACACCCACATTTATGTCACTAATAAAGTTTATTTAAGTGAATTTTAGGAAAATAATATTCATTAGAATATTTATTCATGAAGGGTACACAAGTCATTAATCCATGGGAAAATATTTGATTATGTATTATGTGTGTTTTTAAAGTATTCTAGAAATACTATTCATTCCATACATTTGTAAGTGTAATGTATGGTTTGGAAACCCTATGATTGGAATGAAATGTATGGATCATAAACCCTACATTTGGAAGAAACCCTACATTTGAGGAATAAATATATGGTTTATCAACCCTAAATTTATAAACAACCCTACATTTTCATCCCAAAATTTGGATTATGTCAACATATGGAGGAACCCTATATTTGACTAGTCAATGATAGGGTTTTAAATTAAAGATATTATTCACATTTTCTATAATGGTCCCACCATAATTAAATATCATGTTGAAGCTATTTTTCTACTGATTCAAAGGCACATACTCAATGAATTGAATTGATCCTATTTCTAAGAGAAGTTATAACAGTATTGAATGATTTGAATTAAAATATTTTTAATTAATCATACTATATTTCAATATCTTGTTTGACTTGAAGAAATGTTCGATCATTGTGATAATTAATGGGATGTTCATCATCTATAAATATACATATGTTCATTATCATAAGTGTGTAGAATAATGGAGAATTGTTGGAAAGGATAATATATACACGCAGAAATGAAAAACAGGATCGTGTTTCTGCTATAGATATTATTTGGATACATAGATATTTTGATAAGTCATGATGTTTTTTCTACTGTGTTTTATAGTTAAATATTATTCTACACTTTAAAAAAGTGTTTTTCTAGAGATATGCTTTGGATAGATACAGATTTAAACATATGTCTAGTGTTTTCTCTTCTTCTATTTAATTAAAGCCTATTAAATAATGAATATTATTTTTAGGTTGTTGTGTTATATTTAATATCAATTAAATATGTGATTTGTCGGATGAAACTATGAGTAAAACATTGTTTTCAATAAAATCAATCTCTATTTATTAATTAGAGTTTCTTATTCTTGGAATCAGTCATGATGTTGAAGGTGTGTCAGCTTCTCAAAATAATTTGTGGATTTATAGTTCACTATAAATGAACTAGAAGGCCTTTTAAAATCCATCTTATAAAGGTATCAATTGTATGTACTCAACTATTTAATTCCTTGGTTAAAGTACTTACAAGTGAAAAGAACTAAGATCACCGAGAGGGCATTGGTGGAGTTGACTAGGGGATCTTTGTTCCCTTAACCACTAAAAATTTTTGGGATCTTATATTATATTTAACAACTAATTAACTTACCTAAATAAGATACACTGCATATTAATGGGGATATTTTAAATCTATTGAAGGTTTTATTGAATTAGAATTCACCCCCCTTGTGTCTTCATCATAATCAGAACAAACTAACACGCAGTTCTAATCAGGTAGGCCCCAAAAAATAAAATGTTCCCCATTGAAATGGGTAGTCATATTTATCCTTTTAACCCATAAAAATTATAGGGTGTTACATTCCCCCCCCCCCAAGAGCACAATTTACTCATTGTGGACCCTACATCTCAACTAAGGCATTTCTACTGCACTTCTTGTTGGGTTCCTCCTATGATACCAATGTAACAACATAGCCACAATCCAAAACATTCACCCTTCCATTTAAATATGTAAACTGGGTACTATCCTATTTGGTTCTATTAGTTTCCATGCTGATACGTGGTACCCTCCTTAAGGACCACCCATAGGCTCAAACGGGACATATGACTAATGATTGTACCCACATGCCAACACATGTTCTTTCTAGTATGCATTTTCCTCACTCGCACATTCCTAGGGAAACATCCTAGTAGTTCATCATTCCTAATCACTACTCTATGCCAAACCACTTTAACTATGGAGTTCTAATTAGGTAATGTCTTGATGTATGGTATAAAATAAATTTTTTTTCTCCAAGGGGGTGGTGAATGTAACACCCTAAAAAATAGAGTTAAAATACTAAATTTTAATACTCATTTAAACAAGATGAACCTTTATTCTTATAATCTTATCTGATTATAATTCCATAATTAAATATATTTTTCCTAGAGTAGTGTTCGGGATGGGTGTCCTCCTAAGAAGTTTCTCGATGTTTGTGTGTGAGTGAGGGACAAACACGCTAAAAGAACATGTATAGGACTATGGGTGTAACGACTCAAACATTTGTTAATGAAAATCCATCTTGATATAAATATATATATGTGAAATGGTTATACAACATATGCACTTCTTTTGTTTTATGTTTTTGGATTTTAAAATACCATTAAGAAGTATGATCATTTCTAATATAGTTGTTGAATAGTGATCGCCTAATTAGTATAAATATAGGGCTTTAACAAATTCTTTTTACTCAGAAAAAGGAAGCGATGACTTCATCCTGTAGACTTTCCCCATATTAATCCCATTTAACAGAGCTCCGAAAGGAGTTTTTATCTTTGGTCTTCGCTCTTGACCATTCCCAATCTGAGATTTAATATGTTAAGCTCGAGCGGAACCACCTATGGGAGAAGTGAAAGTTTATAGAGATTACCACTTGAGAAATGTTATTCGAGCCACCCCAAGAGTCTGTCACCATCACGCACCTTACCCTAAGGTATTATGCGCGTGTTTTAAGGGGTTACGTAAAACGACCCTAGTACTTTGATTTTGTACATTATTTTTGTGTATAATAATGAATGTACTTTCATTTTATTATTGTTACTTTGTAAATAGTTTTTAAAGCACAAAAAGTATTTTTAGATAAATATTCAACTAATAAATCTATTTTGATGAATTAATGGATTTTTGAATTAAATAATATTTTAATAAAATATTATTATTATTATTATTAAATGAGTGTTTACTAAAAATAAATTATCGTATAATTTTATGAATACAATTGTAATTTTTATTAAGGTTTGAAAGCCATTTTTGTCCAAACCCATGAATTTTTTATGAATATCAGTTTTTATTTTAAAAGTGAAAATTAACATATTTAGAAAATTATTTAGATAAAATGAATATTATTTCTTGAATTGGGATGTCGAAATTATACACTGGTGAATTTTTCATAATTTTATGAGACAGTCAAATTTTTGGGTAAAAAATAAATACCGTATAAATATATAATATTTTTTATGACATCATAATGACCCAATAGTGATTTAATAAAATACTATAAAATGTAGGTTCGGTCAATATATGTTTTACCGTTAAAATAATGTGATGTGGGGTCTGTTTAATTTAGTTTACAAAGCTTTAGTGGACCCTTCAAGACTTATATAACATTTTGTCTTTTTAAATTGTTTTCCTTGAGAGTGTGAGTCACCTCCACATAATAAACCCTATTATTTTAAGAATTTCGGCCATTTACCTTATAAAATATTGTTTCCCACACCCCTTTGGCAAAAACCATGGGCAAAAACCATGTTATGGTTTTTGGTTTTGTTTAGTTTAGTGTGTGGTGTCCCAAACCTAAATAATAAACAATTCCCTATCCTTTACTATATAAACCCACCCAAGATCTCACTTCCTTTTCACTCAAATCCATTTAATTTTTTCCAAACTCTTCCCTCATCTCTCTATAATCCTTCCAAGGTTCCCTCAAGGTTCACAAGGTCCCAAAATTCTTTCTTTCAAAGTTACTCTTCATGGTAAGAGATCCTTTCACCCTCCTCTTTAAAGTCATGACTTCCTTTATGTTATGTATTATAGTTCCATTGTATTATGTGGGGGATTGTTCTTCCATATATTTAATACTGTAAATTTCATGTCAAAATGATGAGATACCCTTTCTTCTCTCATCAATTGTTTTTTTGAAATATTAAGTGATGTTGTTAGGCTGCAAAATTTTCGTAAAAGAAATCACATTTTCTCTTTCCTTTCAAGTTTCCTTTTCTTGTGGTATGTCATCCAAATTTCCACACCATGAACTTATTTCTATTTTATTATTTACCTATACTATAAAATGATTCATTTATGTGTGTGAGGCCCTTTTCCCCTATCTTTTTATTATTTTTTAAAACCATGTTATATAGTCGTTATACTGCAGAAATTTCGTCACAAAATTTCTCTCTCTTTTTCTCAAGAAATTCGCTTGTTTTATTTAGATGAATAACCAGACCTATTTTGTTTCTATGGGAGTTCATAAATACACAAAAAATATATATATTATTATATAATTTACATACATATAACCCTCACTCCCTTTTCATTGGTTATAAATGACATAATGATCTTATTTTTAAGTACTTTTTAAAACATTGTGATTTTGAAATGAAACCGATTTCTTTTATTCTCTATAGGTTATTTATGAAATGTTTGATTATGATCTATGTGTATTACATGAAAGTAAATACATATTAAGGTTTTTACCTGATAGCGCTTTGATGAATTGGGTAAAGAATTTATCTCTTGAGATGACAAGTTTCAGGATACCTTGGTGAATAACCTAGGTAATTTTTATGACACCTCGGGGTTGTACCTTGGTGATATGTTCATGAATGTATAAATGAAATGTTGTAGAAACATATGAAATTTATATCACAATTTATTTTCATTATGAAATTTCCTATAATTCTAATGCTCATTTCTTTATGTTTGTATGTTCTTATTGATATCACAAGTAAACTCCCTTGCTTTCCTTACTGGGCCTTCTGCTCACCCTTTCCTTTCATGTCTGTCTCCAGGTTATAAGATGTAGTAATTTTACTTAGGATGAACCTATGATAAATCCTTATAAGTGTATTAGAATAATTTTTTAGATTTTTTTCATGTATTTTGATCCTAATTTCCAAGACACTTGACTTTAAAGATCCTCTGTTTGTAAAATGAAATGAAAAGTTATGTAATAAAAAGGCGAGATGTCACAGTTGGTATAAAACGATAGTTTAGTTATTTATGGAAATTAGGATATGAAATCTTTAGGAAGAACCCTATATAAAATTTTAAATATAATAAAACTTCCTGGTATTTTGGTGAGTAATGAGTAAGTGGTTTATCAAAAAAATACATCCATGTCTGGATACGAGCAGGTAGAGGCGGCTCTGGCACAGATGTACATAGGGGTAAAACCCAAAAACACCGCTTTGAGCTAGAATCAAATAGGAACTGGTGTACAAAACGGGCTTTGCTGCACTCTTGGTTACGATACTCCTAGGGTATATGTTTGGTTAATCACAAGCTTTTTATGAAACATTATGAAGGAATTATAGAGAAATGTAATTGTTTAAGCATGATGTTTTAAGTCATAAAATCCTTGAAAGTTAAAAGATTTTTAAATGAAATAAGTTTCGCACTAAGGTTTTATTCTTTTGTAAAATGGCGGGTAATAGGAGGAACTATGCCAATGGTGACCACAATGGAAAATGAACTAATGGGCCTCCGATGGAAGCTGAAATGGAAACATTCATGTGAATGATGAACCAACTGACTCAAGTTATGGTAAATAACATGAATCAGGATGAGATACCAATATCATCATGAAGGGAACAACTTTTTGTTGAATCCTTTATGCATCAAAGACCACCAACCTTCAGTGGATCGACTGACCCATTGATTGTTGAACAGTGGATTAGCTCTATCGAGAAGATCTTTTTTGTGCTCTGTTATTCTGAACAAGAGAAGTTTACCTTGGTTGTCTATTGCTTAGAAGGAGAATCTGATCAACGGTGGGAACTAATTAAAAACACAAGGCCAAGGATGGAAGTTGAAGCTATAGAGTGGGAAGTGTTCAGAAGGATATTATTTTACAAGTATTTCCATCTATCGATGAGAACAGGAATGGAGATGGAATTTCTCGAGCTGAAGTAGAATTAGAATGAATCTATGGGAAGCTACAAGATGAACTTCACAAAGATTTCACATTACACCTATAGATTTGTCATGGATCCAAATGGAAAGGTTGATAGATTCTTAGCATACTAAGACCTCATCTACGGAAGAATCTAGCCAACCGAGACTATGATAATTATGAGGAGATCATGAGGAGTGAAATTAAAGTCAAGCTGGAGTTTGGTGAGACGTAGTGGTCTCTTAAAACAAATTACAAGAAAAGATCAATGGATCCCAACTTAGGAATTACCTTTGATCAAGGAAGAGGAGGTAATCAAGTGAAACGTCCCACTTGTAATAAATGTGGGAAGAAGCATTCGGGGAACTACCTACTTGGGAGAGGGAAATGCTACATGTGTGTAAGAGATGGAAATATTACAAGGAATTGTCATAGTGAGGTGAAACATCAACTTCCAAACACTAACGACAAGGGGAAGATGGTGCATGCCCTACCAAATGTCCAGTTCTTTAAGTGTGTACAACTTGGGAACTTTTCAAATCACTGTCCAAATCCGAGGGCATTGGTGGGGAACCACCATCAGCCTCAGCAAAGGCCAAGGGAGCAAGGTCATTCTTTTTTTATCAGTACAGATAATGTTGAAACTCTGAATTATGTGGTAGCAGGTACTCTTGTTGTTCTCTCAAATCTATCAAGTACTTTGTTTGATTCTGGTTCTATGCATTCCTTTATTTCCTCAAAGTTTGCAATGAATTTTGAATCAACTCCCAAATTTCTAAAAGTAGAGTTATCAGTCAAGACTCCTAGTAAGATTATCCAAGAATCTTAAGTATTTAGAAACTCTAGTATTTAATTATTGAGCACAATCTTATCACAAATCTAGTAGTCATTCCCATGCTGGAATTTGACATTATACTAGGGATGGACTGGCTCTCAAAGTATAATGATAAGATCAAATGTAGAGAAAGGAAATATCAGTAGTCTTGAATGGAGAACCTATAATTATATTCCAAGGAGTGATATCTCAACCAGATCCTTATATAGAAGAAACTCATATATCTTTATTTATATATTTGATTGGTGAAGAAGAAGAAGGATATGGGAGTTTAAGGATAGAAAATGTCCCCATTGTCTAGGAATACATTAATGTATTTCCTGAGGAGTTACCTGGACCTCCCCTAGAAGGAGAGGTAGGGTTGTCCATGGAGATCGTACCGAGATCTCATCTGATATCAAAGGCCCCATATATGATGGAAAATGTGGAGTTAGAGGAATTAAATAAACAACTACAAGATCTTTTGGAGAAGAGGTTTATCCGACCGAGTGTGTCTCCTTGGGGAGCACTAGTTCTCTTTGTGAAGAAGAAGGATGGATCGATGCAGCTATGCATTTATTATAGAGAACTAAACATGACTATAGTAAAGAATAAATACCCTCTTCAAAGAATTGATGATTTATTTGACCAACTTCATGGGGCTCAATTATTCTCTAAGATTGATCTTTGTTCTGGTTATCATCAATTGAGGTTGAAGAAAAAAGATATTCCAAAAACTGCCTTCTGATCAAGATATGGGCACTATGAGTTTGTTGTTATGCCCTTCAGATTGACAAATGCACCTAAATTTTTTATGGATGTGATGAATAGAGTCTTTAAGGACCACCTTGATAACTCTGTGGTAGTTTTTATTGATGATATTGTGATATAATATAAAATTCATAAGGATAATGAAGATCATCTAAGGGTTATTTTGCAAACTCTACGGAAGGAGAGGATTTTTGGAATGTTTGTAAAATGTGATTTCTAGTTATAATAAGTTACTTTCTTGGGGAACATTGTTACCAATGAAGTAATCACAGTTGACCCTACAAAGAAAAAATTTGTAGTAGAGTGGCCTCAGCCAATAACAATAACCGAGATTCATAGTTTCCTTGGTTTACCGGGATATTATAAGAGGTTTGTGAAAAAAAATTCACGAATTTCTAATCCATTAACCAAGTTAAATAGAAAAGGGGTCAAGTTCATCTGGAAAAAGGAATGTGAGAAAATTTTTCTAAAGCTGAAGAAGAGATTGGTTACTGCACCCGTGTAAACTCTGCCCTCAAGTAGATAAGTATTCGTTATTTTTATCAATTCATCTCTGAAATGGATTGGGTGTGTCCTCATGAAAAACGAAAAATCCATAGCTTATGCATCTCGATAGTTGAATAACCATGAGAAGAACTATCCTAGGCATGATTTGGAGCAAGCTATAGTCGTTTTTGCTCTGAAGATATGAAGGCACTATATTTATGGGAAGAAATGTGATATATACATAGACCTTCAAAGTTTGAAGTATATTTTCATACAAAAGGAATTTAACATGAGACAAAGGAGATGGTTGGAACTTCATAAAGACTATGATTGTTCAATTCATTATTATCCCGAAAGAGAAAACAAATTTGTTGATGAATTAAGTAGGAAAAAACCCAGTTGTTCTTTCCATGATGAGGATTCAAAAAGATCCTTTGTTCAATGAACTAATAAAGTTGTTCATTGGAATTATGAGTGAAGTTACATCATCAACCCTAACCCAAATGATTTCTCAATCATAATTTCTAGATATGATCATGAAATATCAGAAAGAAGATCCTTTGTTACAGAAAAAGTTTGAGGCTGTGAAGGATGGGAAGTTTCATGAGTTCAATATTGACTAAGAAGGTGTACTGAAATTTTGTACAAGACTATGTGTTCCATCTATTCTGGAAATAAATAAGGATCTGATGGATAAATCTCATAACTATACTTTCTCTATACATCCTAGAAGAACAAAATTGTATAGGGACCTTTGTGATCATTAATGGTGGGATAATATGAAAATGGAGATTGCTAACTACACTTCAAGGTGCCTGGTATGTCAGCAAGTGAAGGTAGAGCAACAAATTTCTAAAGGGGTATTGCAACCACTACCCATACCAGCATGGAAGTGGGACAATGTCACTATGGACTTCATCACTGATCTCCCAATAAATTCAAAAGGAAATAATGTGATATGTGTTATCATGGACCATCTCACCAAGACTTCCCATTTTATCTCTATTCGGGAAGATTTCTCTCTTGATAAACTTTCCAAGATTTACGTGAAGAAAGTGGTAAGGTTGCATGGAGTTCCACTTTCTATCATATCTGATCATGATCCAAGGTTCAAATCAAAATTCTGGAGAAGTCTTCAACATGATCTGAGCACTGAATTGAATTTCAGTACGGCCTATCACCCCCAAACTGGTGTCCAATCTGAAAGAATGATTCAAAAACTCAAGGACATGCTGAGAACATACTCAATAGAATTTAAAGGTGTATGGGATCAACATCTCCCTTTAGTTGACTTCTCTTACAACAGCGACTTTTACTCGAGCATTTAAATGGCGCCCTATGAAGCTCTATATGGGAAGAGATGTAGAACTCCTACTTTTTGGGATGAAGCTGGTGAGAGAAAGCTTATTGGGCTTGATCTAGTATATGAGATGACAGAAAAAGTCCATGCCATCCAACAACACATTAAGGCTGCTCAGAGTCGGCAAAAGAGCTATACCGACAACCATCGAAGGGACTTGGAGTTTGATGTTGGTGACAAAGTCTTTCTTCAGATTTCACCTTGGAATAGAGTCATGAGGTTTGGGAAGAAAGGAAAGCTCAACCCTAGATACATTAGCCCAAATGAAATCCTTGATCGCGTGGGATCAGTGGCCTATCGGCTTGCAGTTCCTCCAAATCTTGCACAAGTTCATGATGTTTTCCACGTATCCCTCTTGAGGAAGTATATACATGACCCTTCACATGTACTAAACCCATAGGTGGTACAAATAGTACATGACCTCTCTTATGAGGATCAGTCGGTGGAGATCTTGGATTATAGAGACAAGGTTCTACGCAACAAGACTTCCAACCTTGTTAAGGTGTTGTGGAATAACCACAAATGCGAAGAAGCCACATGGGAACTGGAATAATCAATGAGGCAGAAGTACCCACACCTTTTCTCTTTTAGGGTTTGAGTTAAAATTTTGGGGACGAAATTTCTTAAGTGGGGAAGACTGTAATGACTCAAAATTTTGTTAATGAAAATCCATCTTGATCTAAATATATGTGTTAAATGGTTATACAACATATGCACTTATTTTGTTTTATGTTTTTGGATTTTAAAATACCTTTAATAATTATGACCATTTCTAATATATCTGTTACACAGTGATCACATGATTAGTATAAATATAGGGCTTTAACAAATTTCTTTTACTCAGAAAAAGGAAGCGATGACCTCATCCAGCAGACATGCCCTGTAGGAAGCCCATTTAATAGAGCTCAGAAAGGGGGTTTCATCTTTTTTACTTCACTCTTGACCAATCCAAATCTGAGCTTGAATAAGTTAAGCTCACGTGGAACCTCCTACAGGAAAAGTGGAAGTTGATAGAGATTACCACTCGAGCAATGTTATCAGAGCCACCCCAAGTGTCTATCACCATCACACACCTTACCCTAAGGTCTTATGCGGGTGTTTTAAGGGGTTATGTAACAAGACCCTAGTACTATTATTATGTACATTATTTTTGTATATAATAATGAATGTACTTTCATCTTATTATTGTTACTTTGTAAATAGTTTTTAAAGAACAAATAATATTTTTAGTTAGTATTCAACTAATAAATCTATTTTGATTAATTAATGGATTTTTGAATTAAATAATATTTTAAAAAAATATTATTATTATTATTAAATTATTGTTTATTAAAAATAAATTATCATATAATTTTATTAACCCAATTGTAATTTTTATTAAGGTTTGAAATCCATTTTTGTCAAAACCCATGAATTTTAGATAAATGTTGGTTTTTATTTTAAAAGTGAAAATTAACATATTTAGAAAATTATTTAGATAAAATGAATATTATTTTTGGAATCAAGACCTTGAAATTATCCAATGGTGAATTTTTTTATAATTTTCTAAGACACTCAAATTTTTTGGTAAAAATTAAATACCGTATAAATATATAATGTGTTTTATGACATCATAATGACCCATTAGTGATGTAATAAAATACTATAAACTGTAGGTTCAGCCAATATATGTTTTACCATTAAAATAATGTGATTTGGGGTTTTTTTGATTTATTTTACAAAGCTTTAGTAGACCCTCCAAGACTTATATAACATTTTTTCTTTTTAAATTGTTTTCCTTGAGAGTGTGACTCACCTCCACATAAGCAACCCTATTATTTTAAGATGTTAGGACATTGAACTTATAAAATATTTTTTCCCACACCCCTTTGGTAGAAAACATGGGCAAAAACAATGGGCTGGTTTGTGGTTTTGTTTAGTTTAATGTGAGGTGTCCCAAACCTAAATAATAAACAATTCCCTCTCATTTACTATATAATCCCACCCAAGATCCCACATCTTCTTCACTCAAAGCCTTTTAATTTAATCCAAAATCTTCCCTCCTTTCTCTATAATCCTCCCAAGTATCCCTTATGCCTCCCAAGGTCCTGACCTTCAAGCTTTCAAAGTTACTCTTCCAGGTAAGGGATCATTTCACCCTCCTCTTTTAAGTCTTGAATTCCTTTATGTTATGCCTTATAGTTCCATTTTATTATGTGGGAGATTGTTCTTATATATATTTACTACTTTCTATTTCATGTCCAAATTATGAGAGACTCTTTCATCTCTCATCAATTTTTTTTCTGAAATTTTATGTGACGTCGTTAGGCTGCCGAATTTTCGTAAAAGAAATCGCATTTTTCTTTCCTTTCATGTTTCCTTTTCTTGTGGTATGTCATACTAATTTTAACACCATGATATTAATTATATTTTATTATGTCCCTCTACTTTAAAATGATTCATTTATTTATGGGAGACCCTTGTCCCATCACTTTTTATTATTTTTTAAAACCATGTTATATAGTCGTTATGCTGCATAAATTTCATCACAAAATTTCTCTCTCTTTCTCTCAAGAAATTCTCTTGTTTTTATTTAGATGAATACCCATAACTATTTCTCTTCTATGGGTGTTAATAAATACAAAAAAAAAGATATATTTGATTCTGGTATTAACATACATATAACCCTCACTCCCTTTCCATGGGTTATAAATGACATAATGATCTTATTTTTTAGTAATTTTAAAACATTATGATATTGAAATGAAACCAATTTCTTTCATTCTCTATTGGTTATTTATGAAATTTCTAATTATGATCTATGTGGTTCACATGAAATTATTGACATATTAAGGGTGTTCTATGATAGCGCTTCAATGCATTGGGTAAATAATTTATCTCTAGAGATGACAAGTTTCATGATACCATGTTGAATAACCATGGTAATCTTTATGAGACCTTGGGGTTCTACCTTGGGGA
Organism: Viscum album; assembly: GCA_963277665.1. Lineage (NCBI taxonomy): Eukaryota > Viridiplantae > Streptophyta > Magnoliopsida > Santalales > Viscaceae > Viscum > Viscum album. The sequence continues at coordinate 660,571,515 of OY728138.1, forward strand.
CATGTTCATAAATTTATAAATGAAATTTTGTAGCCACATATGCAAGTTATGTTTCAAGTTCGTTTCGTTATGATATTCCTATAATTCTGTTGCTCATGTATTTATATTTTTAAGTTCTTATTGATATCACAAGTTAACTGATTCCCTTGGTTTTCTTGCTAGGAATTCTTCTCACCCTTTCCTTGGGTGTATGTCTCCAGGTTATAAGATGTAGTAATTGTACTTATTATGAACCTATTATGAATCCTTACAAGTGGATTAGAATAATTTTTTATGTTTTTTTCATGTATTATGATCCTTATTTCCAAGACACTAGAATTTAATGATCCTTTGTTTGTAAAATGAAAAGAAAAGTTATGTAATAAAAAGGCGGGATGTCATAATGGGGATATTAATTAGTATAATGACCTATTTGGGCACCTGGTTGGGCCCCATCGATGGGAAAAAAAATTCTACAGGGTAACTAGGGTGGATATAAGGATCAGTTTTTGTATCTATAGTGACAAGATACTTTCTTATGTTTTGTGTTTTTGTGTAAATCATATCTGGATTTTTCATCAACTCATTTATTTATGGTAAAATTTTCATACTTGGGGTTTTGAGTTGATTAGTTATTATCTTCACCTTTTATTTTAGATAATATTATTGGATATGATTTTAGTTACTCTTATATTGGACTTATTCCCATACATGTTGTGTCTGTATGGATGATGCACAGTTTTGTTATGGGCTTGATGTTTATGGAGTTGGATATTTTCATGCAGGGAAGACTCCCAGTGGAAGATGCTGGTATTCATAAGTGGTAGATAATTTGGGAAGACCCTCCAATGGAGTTTTATATACATAGTGGTACTTGGTGGTTCATACCTAGAGTCCATATAGTGAGAATATGGAATTATATTTATTCAAGTTTTTTGTTCACTATAGTATAGTCATGTATATTAATAATTTATCATGATTACATAGGGTGTGAAGAATTTTATAATTTTCTTCATATATCCATTTTTATATAGTTCATTTTTTCATTTGTATTTATGTTAGTTTATATCAATAATTTTTATATTATTGAATATATATTGTAGGTTATTGTGGGGTAATGCCACCCATATATGAGCAATCCTTCTTAGCATTAGTCACAAACCCCTAACCTATTAGAAGTGGTATTAGGGTTCTACACTCTTCTCATCACCATCCTAGGAGTGTTCTTGTTGGGTCTGGTCATGTTAGGTAAAGTCTATTGAATCATCTAATAGATTTCCAAGACTAGGGAAGAATAAATTCATGTCAAATTTGATTAGACCTTTCTTAAATGCCAACCTTAAATTGATAATTTTAAGGACAACCTATAAAAGTTGAGAATTAGTATTCCTCCTTCCTATAAATAATTTTACATTTTGGAAGAATCCTCTTTAATTCTATTATAAAAGTAATTGGTTAAATCTAAATATTATCCCATAGAAAATTATACCTATGATTTTCAAGTTGATACTTATACTAGATGGAAAATTTTAAATAAGGTTGAATATAATTTTTTTTTGTTTCTCATTGACCCAAAAATATTGATTTTTACATTAATTATGAAATTTAATATCATTCTATGAAAAATATTATATCCCCATTCAAAATTAATAAGGTTTGGACACATTTTAGAAGACCTAACAATCATACCATTTATGGAACTAAATTTTTTTTATGAATAAACTTGATGAGAATATGAAGATAGTTAAAAATAAAGAAAGAGTAATAACAAAAGGATATTATTGATAAAAATGAAAATTTATTGTGAAACATTTGAACTTTTCACAAAGCTAGAATCTATTTAAATCTTATTAATATTCATTAATCTTTTAAATTTTATTATTTTTCAAGTGGATTTCAATAATTATTTCATGTATAATTTTATTTTCTAGAAGGGATTTGTTATGAAAAATCTTTGTATTTGGGATTTAAAATTACTAAATCATATAATAAAGTCAAAAAAGGATCTTTATATATTAAAATAATACCCTCCAGCTTGGTATGAGTGGTATACTAAATATCTACAAGATAAAGAATTAAAAATGAAAAAACTAATCATACCTTATTGTTTTGAATAATTTTTGAAATGTTGTGTTAATTATAAAAAATTACGCCAATTTAATTACTTTAAGTTGACCAAGGAGTCACATTTTAATGAATTTTCTTATTTTTTGAGAAAATAATATGAAATGATCTTCATGGGTGAATTAAATTTTTTCTTCAGTTTTAAAATTAATCAGAATAAATATTTTTTTAATATGCCTAAAAAAATACACATATGAACTATTAAATAATTTTATAAATTTTACTATTACAAAAAATTAGTACACTTATGAATGGTTTATATAATTTAATATTAGCTTATGTGTAACATCCCATTATCCTGATCAAGTATCTTTTCCCTTTTTATAAGTTTCCTTCTAGTTTTAAAATCATTAGATTTGATTTTTTGGGATTACTGTAGGTTGAAGAATAGGTACACATCGTCTAACTAAGGTAAACATCATGTACTGAGTGTTGGATATGCATTGGGAATGGGGAGATCATGTTGTGACCTATTAAACATCATTTAAATGAGGTACATGTCGTGTAGTGGTTAAATAGCTAATTTTTATCCTAATGTGGTCATTTTTTCGGTGTACTTATGTAGCTGGCCTATATGTCGTGAACAAGGGGTACACATTGGGACCCGACCTGTGCCCATGTTAAATTCACATATTCGGGAGTTTTTCTCGGTCCTTTTATCTCCATACTTCGTGAATCTCGACCTAATTCAGTTTAAGTACATTTATTGAGAGACTCAACATCTTTCAGATCGATCGGATCAGTGTTGGATCTTCGTTGTGTTTGTAGTGAATCTCATTGGGTAAGTGTTATTTATAGTTCTTTCTTTCTTATGATCATGGTAGTGCCCTGGCCTTGCATTATTGGATCCACTAATCCAATTTGGTTGATCCTTGTTGTCTTCATCTATATCCGTTGTGAGATCTCATTCTGTACGCCTTTTTTCCTTCGTCGGTTGTGGTGTGGTAGGTTCCCTTCTTTGAGGTATGTGGGTTTACTCTCTTCCATTGACCTTTTGTGTTACGATTTGAATCAATATTATCATGGATTGGATTCTAGGGTCTCCGTTGGTTTTTTTGGGTTTTATTCATGTATTTGGTTTTCGTTGTAGATTTGTACAACCCGAAATTTGAAGTTGGTGGTTCTGTATCTGGCCTATGATAATGAACCTACTTGTTTTTCTTTGCAAATTATTTTATAAATTTATTTACAAAATTTTCATGATTTTAGTGTGTGTAAAAAATGGTTTTTAAAAGAGAAATATTTATTTTCTTGGATTTTGATAAATGGATTGTCAATGGATTTTGAAATGAATATCAAAACATTGGAATGGGTTTGTGAAAAATAGAACATGGGTTACCTTGGGTACTTAGGTGGAGGGTTTATCTTGAGGCCATTATCCATTATTTTTTGATTATCAAGGGGGTTTTTTCATGGGGCCTTCCTCTGTTTCGTAGGCCAATTGTTCTAGGGTACTGATATTGACATTTTGGAGGGTTTACTCATGGGGTATTTCTCTAATTACTAGTCACATTGTTCTAGGATCAGTATTTGTGCAGTTGATTCTTATGGTATGAGAAGTTTGTTGCCTAGACCAGTAGTATTCCTTGATGTGTGATACTTTTTTATATGTTTTTATTTCTTGGATTTCTGAGTTATCCTTGATATAAATGTTTATTCTTGTGGAAAAATCTTCGGGAAAATATGATTTGAAACTATTATACCTGCTTTTGTTTAGAATAATGGAAAAGGGAAATTTTTACCCTGTTTTCTATAAAATTGTGTTACTACTTATCATGCCATATTTATTTTAAAAAAGAGCATACAAGATTTGTTATATAGAGACTTGTTATAGAACACATGGGTGGTATTCTACTGAGCTTGTAATCTCATACCCTACACACTACATCGGTGGTGCATAGACCTTTTTTTTGTCTTCCACTACAGGGAAAGTAAAGGCGCCATAGTAATATGGCGAGGTTCGTGTCAGCTGGGATGGGTATATAATGGTGAGATGGTTGGATTTCATCCATTCCATCATTAGAGTAGCTGTTGTTTTTGAGTCACTTTTAGTCAAATTTGTCTTTTAGAGTTTTTAGCTATTGTTATAGTAGTTTTGTTTTTTTTTGTTTCCACATAGTTATGGAATATATATTTTGTTATTCTTTCATTGTTCCTTTATTTCCTTATATATGTATTCCATGTGGTTGTTCAGATTGGGTGAAATTGTTCCCTTTGTTTTTTCGTTCGATGCATGGGTTCTTATTGCCAGCCCTTAGGTATCGGTAATGCCCTTAGGGTATATGATAGATATGGTTGGGTGTCGGGATTGAGGGTAACCTTGTTTGGTTCCTTACAGTTTGGTATCAGACGCGGGTCTATCCTCAAGAATCATTTCGTGGGATGTCTGTTAGACTGGAGAGAAGATTTTTGGGAGTTGAGAGGTATGTTGCGATGAGTGTTTGGCCAACACTTATTATAACGAGACTCGAGTTACCTTGGGATGTTGGGATATGTTTCTCTAGTGTTGGATTTTTATTTTAAAATATTAGTTTCGGCTTATGGGTTTTCTAGTTAGAACTAAGATTTTTTCTATGTCTGATCATTCTTTTGTTTCAGTTTGCAGCAGTATGCCTCTAAGACGCCTTCTATAGGTTCATTGGGAAGGTAAAACTAATTATCCTTACAGAAATCTATATATGGATCATAATCTCATCGAGAATATTGTATGGTAAGTTCATGATGTAGATCAGGATGTTACATGAGTTCAGAATGCAGTGGTTGAAGTCCAACCAGAAGATGGAGGAGAAATAGATAAATCGCGGGAGTTCTTTCATGAGAATCCATCATCCTTTAAAGAGATGACTAAACCTCAAGAGGTGGAGGATTAGCTGGATTGGATCAATAAAATCTTTGACTTCCTAGAGAAACCTGAGAATATTGGGGTGAAGTGCACAACGTTTAGACTCAAGGTTTCCTACAAGAGTTGGTGGGACTCTTTAGTCCAGGAAAATAGACATGTGGGTTTGGATTAGAAGGGTTCCAAAACCCTATTCTCTCAGCAGTTTTGTCCATAGTCTCTGATGTTGGCAAAATATTTAGAGTTCCTATCATTGTAGTAGGGAGAACATTCAGTGTCAGCCTACACTAACTAGTTTTCTAAGCTTTTCCTTTTTTTTCCAGATGTGGTAAGGAATGACCAGCTGAAGGCACAGAAGTACCTATAGGGTTTGCGACCATACATCAGATCATAGGTGTTCATGTTGATGATTTATACAAATTCAGAGATAGTGGATAGAGAAATGATGTCATAGATGTACATGGAAGTCAAAGTTGGCCTTACTGCATCTTCTTTTCCAACTGGTGGTAGCTTTAATGCGATGCATGGGAAGAAGAGGAAGTGGCAGGACCATCATAGGAGTGGTGGAGGTGGGTCTCAATATAGAGCCTCCTCCACACCATCCATTGCAGTTGGAAGCGTGCCTCTAATTTTCTAAAAGTGTGGTAATGGGGGTCACACCAGGCGTTCTTGTCCTATACCTATGAATATGTGAAATAGCTATGGAAGTTTTGGTCCTCTACATCATTTCTATCAGGCTATGAATACGCCTCATTATAGCCAGGGTTCTTCATATCCAAAGGCTACTGCGGTGCAGTTAGAAGCTTCAAATACTATAGTTCCCCATCTATAGGCCTCAGAAGCAAAGCATTTACATGAAATATATGAGTTTCTAATAATAGTTGATGTGGGTCTAGAAACAGTGAGAGGTATTCTCTTTATTATACCTCCAATATCAAATTTTTTAGACTAGTGCCTACCACTTATTTATATCTTCATGTTTTTTGATATGTTTAAACATCTAATGGAACTTATGCCCTTTACAATGGTGTTAGTGACACCTATTAGAAATAGGAAAGAGCAGGGGTTCTGTTTCCATTCTTTTTCATTCATGATAGTCGAGATGGAGTTGGTCTGGGATTTTCTCATTCTTGATATGGATCTCTTTGATGTCATCATCAGTATAGATTGGATTGTCACTCATTGAGATGAGTTTTATTGTTATCATAATCATGTTTTGATTCCTTTTTTTTATGGGAGCTCTCGTGTTCTTTAGGGGGAGTGGGATCTGAGATCAGGTCATGCATGGCCTTCCCACCCAGAGATCAAGAGTTTGTTGTCTACCATTGTGGTTGATCCTGATGATGTTTCTTCTATTTTTGATCTTCCTGTTGTGGACCTAGATTTTCCTGATATTTTCCCAGACAATTTCTCTAGTCTTCCTCTAGATATGGAGGTATATTTTACAATTTAACTGGTAATGGGTACACAACCAATATAAATTCCTTCTTACCATATAGCACCAGCAGAGTTGAAATAACTCAAGATTCAGTTGGAAAACCTCTTAGAGAATGGATTTGTTCACCCTAGTATTTCTCCTTGGGCATCCCCTATACTCTTTTCCAAAAAATAGTATGGTTAAATTTGGTTATATTTGTAATATCATAAGTTAAACCAGGTAACAGTTAAGAAAAAATATCCTTTACCTTGTGTGGGTGATTTTTTTGATGAGTTGAAGGAAGAAAAGTGTTTTTCAAATATTGATCTTCAGTCTGGTTATCATCAGCTCAGAGCCAGGGAGTCTGATATACCATATATGACCTTTATAAGTAGATAAGTCCAATATGAATATTTCTTTATGCCTTTCAGTTTGACTAACACTCTTTTATTTTTCATGGATTTACTAAATAATATATTCCACCAATACTTGACACTTTTGAAGTTGTTTTCGTGGATGATATTTTGGTTTATTCAAATTCTGAGCATGAGTAGAAGCACCATTTAAGCTTGGTTTTGGATATTATAATAAATCATCATCTATATGGAAAGATTTTAAAATTCAATTTTTGGATTCCATTAGTGAAGTTCTTGGGGCACAAAATTTATAAGCATATCTTATCAGTTGATAAAGAGAAGTTAACAGCTTTTTTTCTTGGAAAGAACCATGAAATGTCTTTAAGATACAATGCTTCCTTAGACTAGTTCAATACAACCAATGGTTCATCAAGGATTTATCTAAGACGGAATCACCTTTGACTACTCTTACCAATAAAGCTATGAAATTCTCATGGGATGAAATGTGTAAATATTCATTCGATGAACCGGAATGTATTATAACATCGACACCTATTATGATCTTACCTGATCATGGTAAGGGGTACATGGTGTTTTTTGATTCATTTGGTGCTTCTTTGGGATGCGTGATGATACAGGATGACCATGTGGTAGCTTAAGGCTCTCATCAGCTCCAAACGCATGAGAAGAACTACCCCACTCATGATTTAGAGCTTGTGGTGGTGATGCATGTGCTTAAGTGCTTGAGGTGATATCTCTTTGGGGATAAGTTCACATTTTTATCTGATCATAAGAGTCTGAGCTATATATTTTCCCATAAGTACTATAATCTCAGACAGGGATGATGGGTAGAATACCTTCAGACATTTGACCACAAAATCTACTACACTCTAAGGAAAGGGAATGTAGTTGTAGACGCTTTAAGTAGGAAGGTACCATCATAGGATGTTTTAGAATTGAAGGAGGAGTGGAATCTTATGGGGCTTTTCAATCAGTTTCACTTAGATGCTCAGAAGGATGTCTCGGGTATGGCTATGACCAGTTTTCAATTTTCATCATCCCTCCTTGAGTCTATCTTGCCAAGTTGACAACAAGATTATGAGTTTTAGAAGATTCAGGAAAACCTTTATGGTGGGGAGATAGTTCCTGGTTGGTATCTTTCTTCAGATGGCATACTTCACTTCAGGAAGAAAGTTCTTGTCCATCCACTTTTGAGAAGTTCATTCTTTTTATATTATCATATATCTTCATGGATCATTCATCTAGGCACTACAAAGATGTATTATGACAGAAGAATACGATCATAGTGGTCAGGTATGAAGCATGACATTACATATTATGTGTCATGCTATTTCCCCATCCAAAAGATAATGGCAGAGCACTTGAAACCTTCTGGTATGCTTCATCCTCTTCTAGTTTTGGTTTGGAAGTGGAACGAGGTTTCCATGGATTTTGTTATTAGGTTACCACGAACACCCTGAGAGAAAAATTCTATCTTGGTGGTTGTTGATCGGTTAATGAAGTCTTCTCATTTCATTCCTATTAAAGGCATCACTAAAGTTGAAGATCTAAGTATGTTTTATGTGCAATAGGTCTTGAGATTACATGGGAGTTCTTTTTACATTGTTTCAGATAGGGATCTTGGGTTTACCTCAAGGTTCTGGAGGAGTCTTTAAGAGGCAATGGAGACTCATGTCAAGTTGATCACATCTTACCATCCATAGACAGATGGCCAGATAGAGTGTGTAATTAAGATCCTAGAGGATATTCTTTTTTCCTGCATCTTGAATTTTAGTGGATCATGGGATATCCATCTAGGACTGGTTGAGTTTGTTTACAAAAATAGTTACCAATCATCGATCTTAATGTCTTCTTTTGCGGAGTTTTATGGACACCTGTTTTTATCACCTATTTATTGGGAAGAGGTGGGAGAAGTATATTTGGTTGGACCATGTCTGGTTCAGGAGACTTCTACAAAGATTCAAGAGGTGCGACGACATTTGGTTACAGCCCAAAGTCAACAGAAATCATATGCAGATCGATGACATCATCCTTTGGGGTTTTCCATTGGTGACTGGTTTTTCTTGAAAGTATCTCCTTGGTTGGGTCACCGTCAACTTGGAAAATAGGGAAATTTGGATCCAAGATATGTTAAACCATTTAAGAGCATTGAATGGCTTGGGAAATTTTTGTATCAATTAGAATTGTCAGCTCAGTTGAAGGGCATTCATGATTTTTACACACATCTCAGCTCAGGAAGTATCACCCTGATACCACTCGTGTTCTAAGTTAGGAAGAAATTGAGTTAGATCCAGATTATTTTTTTAGGAGAAAACAATTGAAATCATTGACTCTCAAGAGAATTTCTTGTGTGGGAAATCTATTTCATTGGTCATAGGTCTATGTCAAAAAGGATTGGATTTTTATGAGACTTAGGAACATGAGTAATTGATGAGGGATCAGTGGCTTCATCTTTTTCCATGGAATACATCTTCCACATGATGTCCTAGGGATGGAAAGTCCTTATGGTGGGGAGATTGTAACATCATGTAACCTTGATCAGGTATGTTTTACCTTTTTCTAAGTTCCCTTCTGGTTTTAAAATCCTTAGATGTGATTTTCTAGGTTTACTGCAGGTTGAAGAAAAGGTGCATGTCATGTAGCTGAGGTACAAGTCATGTATTGAGTGCTGGATACACTTCATGAATGGGGAGATCATGTTGTGACCTAGTACACATCATGTAAATGAGGTACATGTTGTGTGGGGGTTAAATAATAGATTGTTAACTCGAGGCAATGGGTTTTTTTGTGTACTTATCCAGCGTAGCCAACACGTTGTGATCAAGGGGTACATGTCGTGACCCAGCCCATGCTGAGGTTAAATTCACACATTCAAGATTTTTTTATCAGTCATTTTTTATCCAAACTTCATGGCTCTCAACCTAAGGTTGTTTTGGTACATTTTGGAGAGACTCAAAATCATTCGGATCGATTCCATCGATGTTGTATTTTCATTGAGTTTGCAGCGCATCTCACTAGGTAAGTGATATTTTCAGTTATTCCTTGCTTATGATCACTGTACAACCCTATACCAACATTATAATATCTATTTATCCAAGCTGGTTGATCCTTTTCATCTTCTTATAGATCTTTTTTGACATATTGTTCTGAAGGCCTCTTTCCTTCATTGGTCATAGTGCGACAGGTGTCCTTCTACGAGGTATGTGGGTTTCCTCTCTTATTCCATCCTTTTTTGTTTATATTTGAATCAATCTTATTGTGGATTGGTTTCTAGGGTCTCCATTGGTGTTGTTGGGTTTCATTCTTGGATTTGGATTTTGTTGTGGGTGTGTGCGACCCGAAATTTGATGTAGGTGGTTCCATATCTAGATTATGATAATGAACCTGATTATTTTACTTTTCAAATTACTTTATAAATTTATTTATGAAATTGGCATGATTTTGGTGTGTGCTAAAAAGTTTTTTAAAAGAAAAATGGGTTTTCCCTGGCTTTTAACAAATGGATTGTGAATGGATTTTGAAATGATTATCAAATAATTGATATAGGTTTGTGAAAAAGAGAACATGGGTTATCCTTTGAACTTAGATGGAATGTTTAGCATAAAGCCATTGTCCATTGTTTTTGTGATTATCAATGGGGTTTGTACATGGTGTTTCCCTCTGTTTCCAAGGTTTATTGTTCTAGGGAACCGATATTGACATTTCGAGGGGTTTACTCATGGGGTATTATTTTGCTTCCTAGGATTGTTGTTCTAGAATCAGTTTTTGTGCACTTGATTATTATGGTACGAGTAGTCTTCTACTTAGACCTATAATATTCCTTGGTGTGTGATACATGTGCTTCTATTTTTTATTTCTTAAATTTTTGAGATAGCCTTGATATACATTTTTATGCTTCTGAAAAAATGTTATGGAAAATAATATTTGAAACTATTATACATGCTTTTTTTAGAACTATGGAAAAGGGAAATGTTTACCTTGTTTTCTATAAAACTCATTTAATACTTATCATTCCATGTTTTATTTTAATAATGACCATTCAATATTTTTTATTCAGAGACTTGTTGTGGAACACCTGGGTGGGATCTTACTGATCCTGTTAGCTCACACCATACATACTGATTCAGTGGTGCGTAAACCTTTTTTTGTCTTCCAATGCAGGGAACAGAAAGGCACCATAATGGGTAGCAAGGTTTTTGTCAGTTGGTATAGGTATCTGATGGTGATATTTTTGTATTTTTTCCATTCCATTGTTGGTGTAGTTATTGGTTTTGAGTCCCTTACAGTTGTACTTATCGTTTAGAGTTTTTAGCTGTTGTTACAGTTTTTTTGTTTCTACTGTTTTCTTACAGTTATGGAGTATATATTTTTTTAGTATTCTTTTGTTCCTTTATTTCCTTGTATATGTATGTCTTGTGGTTGTTAAGGTTGGGAGAAATCATTCCATTAGTTTTTTTCGATGCATGGGTTCTTGTCTCCAGCCCATGGGGATCAGGAACTCCCTTTGGGTATATAACAAATCTGGTCAGGTGTCTAGTTTGAGGGTAACCTGAGTCAGTTTGTTACATAAAGTTAGTCAAATAGTGGAAAATTATATTTTTCAAGGAATTATTGGTATATGTATTTACCTTACCGTAAAAAATAAATTTTTAGTGATTTTGGGTATTGTTTTTCTATTAAATATTAATGAATATCACTTAAAAGATATCAAAATATATTTATAATATCTTAATGGAACCAAAATCATAGGTTATTATATCCAAATAATTCTTCTTTTGAGCTTAAATGTTATTCAAATACTAGTATTTCTGGGTTCTAATTAGAGATTAAAGTTATAAATAGGACTTATCAAATATATAGAAATTGATAGTCTCTTGAAATAATGAGAAGAAAATTTTCATTTATCTTATTTTCACCGAAGTGGAATACAAATCCATGGGAATTTATTTCACCCAATATTTTTGAATAAAATATACACACCTAGATTAAAGTCAATACTAGGATAATATCTCATCATGCAGGACAACACCAATATCATAATAATCACTATGAATCAAATTCAATAATCACACAATATATACACTGACCTTAGACATGACATTTTGTGAGATCACTTTCAAAGGGTGATTTTTTACTTAATTTCAAAAGTAAAGTTCACCAATTACAAGATATCTTGAAAAAAGACCTTTCAAAGGGATGATTATATACTATTATAATGATTTAGATATGGATATATTATTACTAACACTTTAACATGTGTTAGTTTTAACTTTTGATCATTTTTTGTCATGTTATGTCTTATTTTCTTAAAAATTTTATAAATCATGATATGCAAACTATTATTTTAAATTAGAAATAGTATTATCTATTTTTCTGATTACTTAAATTTAATAATTTTAGTTCTCTTATATTTATTATTTAAATTATTTATTCATTCTTCAATTATGTATTTAATTAATATTTAGAATATATTCATTAATTTCTTTGTTATTTTAAATTGTACTTGTAGTTTGAAATTCATGTATTTACACCATTATTATTTATTTAATATTTTATTATATTTATCCTTAATTTATATATGATTTTTATTTATTTAATGTGGTTTGAGACCCATTTTCATTTAATTTCATTTCATTTCATTTGTAGTTTTTTTCTTATCCTAGAAGGGTAACTGATTGTAATCCCCTAGGAACGTGGTATTCAAAATAGAATGGGTGTATGGTTTTTTCCACTAGATGGTACATAGTTGTGTGACACATGGTACCAATAAGAGGAACTAGAACATTATTAAATGATAACATTGGGTTAAAGTTTTACATTTTAAAACCCACAAACATGGTTTCATGTCTCTCTCAATATCCCTTACTGTCCCTTGGATCTATGCACTCAGATATCCCATCTTCCATCATTTTCATCACTTAGTTAATATTTCATCTTTAATTATCTGTCCAATATTCTTTATTCATCTCATTTTTATCTAAAATCTCATTCTTCTAGGTTTCCATCAACCCTAATTTTCATTTATTTTTTAAAGAACTTATTTTATCATTTCCCCCCTTAATTCACACTTATAAAACAATGAAAATAAAATAATTGAATTTAGAAAGATGGATAATCATCACATGAACCTATAATTTTCAAAATAAACAATATTTTTCTAGATAAAATCATTATTCTTGAAAGAATATGAAAACTTCTATAGATAAAATGGTCATGTATCCAACTAATGTGGGTAATTACAAACCAAATGTAACATTCCTAATTTTCACCATCACCAAGGGTTATAATTTATCCTACTTTGGATTTAGAAATCTATTCTATAATTTTATTTTATCACGGGGATGATATTTAAATAATAAAAATCACTTTAAATGGACTATCTATTACATTTACATCTAATGAAATTGAAAGATTTATTGGTATCTCTTAGTTGAGTTTATATATATTCACCTATGTTGAATTCCCACAATATTTCTACTTTGACTTTAATCAATATTTTTATGAATTCCTAGTTTTAATTATCACCAAATCTTGTTTAATATGGGTCACCTATTACCTTCACATCTATTTCAATTATAGAATCATGTGACATCAGAAAAATTTAATTTATGGAGCTGATTAGTAAGCTGATGATGTATAAAGAAGAACTGAAATTCAACCGAGAGAAAGATGATGAGCCTAAAATAAATTTAGTATCCTTCAAGATTATTGCATCCAAACAAAGATAAAAATGAAAATTAGAAGATAAAGGCTTAATGTTTGAGTGATATTGTGTCACCTCCAGATTGTGATGAGGAGATGTCCAACCTGGCTAGAATATTCAATAAATTTTATATAAAGAATAAGTTTTTCAGAAATCCTATTTATAAAGGGATTTATGAAACAAAAGGAAACCAGAACATAGATTGGAATAAGGATGATAGAAAAATGGAATTACCTGATATGAATTCCAAATAAAAGGATCTGTTATATAAGACTATCAAAATTTAAAATACATAAAGAAATATTATGAAAAGGACTGAAGGTATAAGAAATAAATGAAATCCACTTTGAGTGCATCTAAAAAAATTTCCAGTGATTCAGATTCACCACATGAGAAAAAGTATGATCGAGCCAACATGTGATTTATGAATAATTTTTATGAGGTTGATGTTGTTTCTAAAGTTTTTCTTATGCTTAATTATGATAATTATTATAATGAACAAACTAGTGATGATATGAATAAGAAAGATATGTCTGAATATATTTGTATGATATAAGACACTATTAATGAACTTAAGGACTAATATAAAGTTCTTAAGAGACAACATGCTTTAAATGCCAATATTAAAACTGATTTATCTGTTGAGAAATAAAATAATGATCAGTTATTAAAGTAGAATACTGAACTTAAAATGCCTAATGAAAAGCTGAATAAGGATTTAGAAAAATTTACCAATGGCAGGTAAAATATTTCTCAACTTTTAGGAAAACAAGTTTCTCTAGAATATGTTACTGGTATAGGATACCAATCTGGATAAAGAGGAGTAGTAAAAAAGAATGTTTTTTCCAAAGTAAAAATATAAAAAATTTACTACTAGTTATAATTAAAAATGACCAAAAACAGTGTTTATTTCAAAAAGATTAATTTCTATTTATAATATACCTATTAAACTAATATGGGTTCCTAAATCTCTGATTAGTAACACTTCTGGACCTAGGAAAATTTGGGTACCAAAATCATTTCTTGTATGAATTCTATTTTTTAGGAAAACTTTTTGAAGACATCCTATGAAATTATATGGTACATGGACATCAGTTGTTCAAGGCATATGATAGGAGATTATTCTTTATTTAAGATCCTAATAAAGGTTGATGGTGGTTATGTCACCTTTAGTGATACTTCTAAAGGGACAATAATTGTCCTTGGCCCGATTGGTAAAACTAATTCTATTTTAATTTCTAGAGTACTATTTGTTGATGGTTTAAAGTACAACTTGATTAGCATCTCACAATTATTTGATGATTTTTTTCATGTTATGTTTGTAAATAATGAATTTAATGTTTCTAATTCTGAATATGTGTTATTTTTTACTACTTTTAGAAATGATCATTTTTATGTTGTTGATCTTAATTTTTTCATTTCTTGTAATGTTTCCAACTTGAGTTCCTTTCATAAAGAATCTTGGATTTGGCATTAGAGACTAAGCCATTGTAATATTAACTCACTTATGAAGCTTATTAGTAAATTATTAGTCAAGTATCTTCCATAACTATAGTTCCCAAATGATAAAGTCTATAACCCCTATCAAATAGGGAAGCAACATTAGATTTATTTTAAGTTAACGAAATAATTTTCAACTTCTCAACCTCTTAAACTTGTTCATATGGATTTATTTTGAAAATCTGTAGTTTTAGTCTAAATGGGAAGAACTATGTATATGTACTATTATATTACTATTCTAGGTATACTTTGGTTCTCTTTCTAGCTCATAAAAGTGAAGCATTTTCTTACTTTATGAAGTATGCTAGAACTATAAAAAAAAGTGGACTTAGGATTAATACCCTAAGAAGTGACCATGCCCATGAGTTTCAAAATCAAGGCTTTGAATAATTTTAAAAAAATGGCTATAGTCATAATTTCTTGGTTTCTATTACCCCTCAACAGAATAGAGTTGTAGAAATAATGAGTTAAACACTTCAAAAGATATCTTAGACTATGCTAAATGAATATGACTTACCTATCTACTTTTGGGAAGGGGCTATAAAAATATCCAATTACATAATAAATAGAGTTTTAATTAGACTAATCTGGAAGAAGTCCCCTTATGATCTTTGGAATAATATAAATCCAAAGGTAAATTACTTTATATTTTTTTGTTGCAAATCCTTTATTCTTAACACTAAGGATAATGTGGACAAATTTTTTTTCCAAGGGTGATGAAGGAATTTTCCTAGGTTATTCAACCCCTGGTAAAAACTATAGAATTTTCAATAAAAGTTCCAAGATGGTGGAAGAGTATGTTCACATCAAATTTGATGGAATAGATTCACATGAGCTTAATAACTCTTTCGAAAAACGTGATTATAATCTAACAAATCTGAATCTAAATTCAAAACATATTAATTCTACTATGAAATAGTCAGAAAAGTCATCCAATTTTGAGGAGTTTCTAGAAATTCCAAAACCCAAACCTATAGAAGAACCTGAAGTAACTAACCCTACATTTTCTAGAACTATTAGAACCCTTAAGTACAAACATTTAGATGTTATAGTTGTATAACTAGATAAGGGTTTACAAAATAGATCTTCTCTTAGAAATTAGGTTGATCATCAAGCATTCCTATCTTATATATAACCAAAGAACATCAATGATGTAATTAATGATGAATCTTGGGTAATGGTAATTCAAGAATAGTTGAATCAGTTTTAAATAAATAAAGTATGGTAACTTATTAATACACCCAAGGATACCTTGAATATTGGAACTAAATGGTTTTTTAGAAACAAAGTAAACGAATAGAGCACTATAATAAGAAACAAGGATAGAATAGTTGTATAAGGTTATATTCAAGAAGGAATAGACTATGAAGATACCTTTCACCTATAGTCATACTTGAATCCATTAGAATACTACTAGCTTATGCATATCATCTAGATTTCAAACTTTATCAAATATATTTTTAGAGTGATTTCTTAAATGGGTATATAGTTGGGGATGTTTTTGTAGAACAACCCCATAGTTTTTAAAATCTTTATTTTCCAAATAGTGTTTTCAAATTAACAAAATATCTATATTGTTTGAAATAAGCTTCAAGAGCTTGGTATGATAGGCTCAAAACTTTTATTATTTATAAAGTTTTTTTAAAAGGTATATCTAACCCTACACTTTTTATAAAATGAATTTATAAATATGTTTTAGTTGTAAAAATTTGTGTTGATGATATTATTTTTGAATCTTCAAAATATGATGTATGTATGGATTTTTCAAAAATGATGAAAAATAAATTTGAAATGACTTTAATTGGTGAACTCAAATTCATTCTTTGTTTTAAGATTTTTCAAAATAAAGAAGGAATCATTTTAAATCAAATTAAATATACCAAGGATATTTTAAAATGTTTTAACTTAGATAGGACTATGAGTGGTGATACTGCTATGAGTACCACCTGTAAATTGGTCCTTGATGAAACTAGGAAACCAGTGACCAAACCAATTACAAAGTTATGATTGGAAGTCTTCTCTATTATACTAATATCTGACCTGGTATTATATTTAGTGTATTTATGTGTTCTTTTTTTCAAGGAAATCAAAAATATTCATATCCTTTAGTTGTAAAAAGAATTTTCAAATACCTATAATATACTACCAATTTAGGATTGTTTTACCCAAGAGGAAAGTCATTCGATTTAGTTAGTTATTATGATGCTAATTTTTGTGGATGTAAATTAGATAGAAACAGAACCACTCAAACATATCACTTTTCAGTAAGGTCACTAGTATCTTAGTGTAGTAAGAAAAAAAACTTTGTTGCACTATCTACTACTGATGGTGAATACATAGCTACAGGTAGCTACAATGCATAAATTTTGTGGATGAAATACATATTACTGGACTATAGATATCAATTCCAAAATGACCCTATAAACTATGATACTATAAGGGCTATAAATATTTCAAATAACCTGATGTCACATTCTATAAAAAACATATTGATAGAAGATATCACTTTTTGAGAGATCATTTTCAAAAAGGAGATATCACTCTTGAATACATTGGTACATAACATCATCTTGCTGATATTTTCACTAAACCCTTAAATTATGAGAGAATTAATTACATAAAACATGAATTACATATGATCAATTTTGGTTAAGTTAAATTTTGCATGTCTCATCCTTGTGAATGTCTCATCATTGGGTATGTCTCATTATTGTGAATGTCTTGTTATTGGTTATGTCTCACCATTGTGAATGTATTTATATTGGACATCTCACTATTGTACTTATCACCATTGGACTTCTCAACATTGGACTTCTAACTATTTAACTTCTCACCATTGGAATTCACATGTTGGTTTGTCTCACTATTGCGATGTTTTCTTGCCTTTATCAAAAACTTCACTTCTTAGTTTTGAACGATTGGTTTATATTTCTAGTTAAAATTTATTTTAAATTTATAACTTGATTTATAATTTATTTTAATTACCTATTTTTATTTATCATATCCTTGAAAATACCAAATGACAAATGTGTCACTTTGTTTAGTTTTGATGCACCTATTTATGCACGCCATTTGCTCTTGAACCATGTAAAATCCTTCTCTTACAAACATTTCAACCTTCCGTTCACCTTTTCCTAAGTTTTTAGAGCTTACCATGATGGATAAAATGAAGGGACCTTCAGATTCTTCATTAGAAAAGAAATTTTCTAAAATTATAGGAATTGGAAACTAATTCACCCTTCACTTTTCAAACCAGTTAAACATGAGATTTCAAAGAGGTTTGTTGTACCCAAAAAGGTTATTGAATTAGAATGGATTATTTCAAGAATAGTCGTAGTGCTGAATGTTTTATAGAACCAAATATGGATGGATTAGTTCTTTTCAAATAATTGACCTTTTATCCTAAGTTTTTGTATGATTTACACTAGTATGTTGAGTTTTGTTTTGCAAAAGAAGAAGTGTACTGGGTAAGAAGCCATGTTAAAGGTCACATAATTTGATTTTCTTAAAAATAGTGGGAAAAGTTCATGAAGGATCCTTAGGAAGGTATTATTAAAGACTTAAAAGGAAAGATTTTAGATGAAGGTGATAATTTTATTTACAAATAATCCATTTATAAGTTGATAGCTGGTGGAACTTTGAGAAATCTAATTGTTTCTAAGTGAGATGGAGAGTGCATATTTCTTTTCAAATTCATCCAACACTTGATATACCTAATTAAGGGTGATTTTTATACCTTAAGGTATCAATATGTTTCTTTTCATTATGTTATGAAAATAGGGGGAAATGATAATATTTTTCAGATATCTCATGCTTTTTATATTAGAAATAATGAAGCCAACCTCTAGATCAAATTCCATGATTTATCCCAAGATGATTTCTACTATGTTGAAATCTAAAAGGCTTGTTGATGAAAATGAAGATTCAACTATAGACTTTGGTGGCTTTAGTATTACTATGATAATTTTTAGGAGAATTAGGATCAGTTGGAACCCATGAAATAAGAAGTGGGTAGATGATAGTTCAAAGTTGTATGATGAGTTTAACCATGTTGATCATCCTTCAAGTCCAAGTTATCTTATTGACCCTAGTCTAGAACTTGATTAAATTGTTGAATATTTTTAGGAAAAGGAAGAAGTTTCTTTTGCTGGAAAATGAGATGAGGAATATCTAGTATATGAGGGTAGTGACACTAACCTATCTCCCAATTCTCTTACTCTCACTTATTGGGATCCTAGTCCTCCAATCACTCTACCTAAAATAGATAATTTTGTAAAAGATGATGAGGAAGAGACTGAAGTATCTAGAGAGGAATAGTTTAAAATAAGTTCTAAATCAAATGATGAAAATGGAAATGATATTGATGGTGAATATTAAGAAGATAATGAATGTGAAAATGGTAAAGGAGGTGGTGATGAAAATGTGAATGGAAATGAAGATGAAAATGGTGATGACGATGGATATTCGGATCCTGATGGTTACAGTGGGAATGTTATAAGAGAGTATGTTGAGACTCCTAATGATCTATGTGTTTCTAATGAATTTTATGTTTCCAAATTAGAATAGAGACAAAGTTTTATTAGAGAAATATATGTTTCTACAAGAAAAGAAGAAGATGCATCTGTTGAGGGGGAGAAATCCCCAAGTCATGATAGTCATCAATCAGGTGTTGTTGTTGATAGAAATTGTGTATTTGTTGTTAATGATCAAACAGGTTCGAATCATGGTTTTGGTGAGAATAAGAGAATTATTATTGTTTTTGAGCTTCATTTAGCTAAAAAATGGTGAATGTGTCTATTTTTGAAAGAAATGATAATACCCAGTTAAAATATGGGGTGCTTTAGATAAGACTTCAGTTGATGAGCATATGGTTGATGCAACTTCTATTGAACAGAGAACAGTTTAGACCTATATTAGTGTACCTACCATAGTGTTATCTACAATTGCTATTTATTTGGTGGTTGAGCGTCATGGGAATCCTTCAGACAGATGTATTGATCCCATGTTAGAGGAGTTGTAATTGTTTTCTGATAAGGTTGGTTGTTTACTAAAGACTGGTAAACCAACCATTCGATAAGAGAGAGATCATGAACGATCCATGGTTACTTAGATTGATGTTGTTGGTTTTTTAGAAAAATTTTCTTCTATAAGAGAGACTTATCCTTCTGTCTCGCATGTTCTTATTGATATAGCCACAAAGGGGACATAGGTGAGCTTAGAGAAAATATTTTTTCAAATTTTGGTATGTTTTTAAAGAATCAAGCACTTATTGTTCAGCTAAGTAGACAAGATTATTGATATATATTTGAGTAATTGATTCACCACATTCAACTAAAGAAGATAAAACAACTTAAATAAGTTGAATTTGAGAATAAAAGGTTAGAAAATGATTTGGAGTCTCTGAAATTTGTTATGGAAGGATTGTAGTCTACTTTTGCAGTAAGCATGGATGCTTTGTTAGAGAGAGTTGAAAATATTAACTCAGTGGATTTTAGTTCAATAGATCCTCCTAAACTTGTATTTGATGTTAAGTTTCTATGATCTGTGGTCAGATAAGATATCAGAGCGGTTTCAACTAGTTCTTCAAGTGTTGTTTCATATCAGCCTTGGGATACCATAAGTAGAACAAGCTATAACAGTGATCATGTTCATAATTTGATTTTAGAATATGTTAAGGACATGAAGTTGGATTAGGACACTATAAACAAGGACATAAATTATTATCTCTCTAGGATTTGTAGCAAGCATGAGATGAATTCTCAAATTAAGTTTTTGGCAGAAAATTTAACCCAAGATTTTAAAGAACAAGTTGATCAGTTAAAGTATTTAATCATCTATTAAAGAATTTTATGGAATAAAATATGTACTTATTTAGTGAAATAAAGTTATATGGATGTATTATAATGTAATTCATACATATTATGAAACCATTTCTTCATGTGCATGGGACTATAGTTGTGACTCATGAATCCATCCTAATGAGTTCCCACCTTACTCCTCCTGCAACTACACTAGAGTATTTTCATCATGGAGTGGACAAATACTATCTTGAACCTTTTCAGCTAAGTTCCAACCATTTTTCTTAACTCCAAGGTAGTTATTTCAGAATCTCTAACCCATCCTCATTCAATATATTCAACCTCCTTCAGTTATTATCAATGTTCCTTCAGTAATCCCTTCAGTACCACCAATCACTCCTCTAATTTCTTTAGAATATTCTACTAAGCCCTCTACCCTTTCCAAGGACAAGAGAAAATCATTGTTGGGTCCTTGTAATTATCCTAATAAGAATACTTGATTGGACTTAGTTTCTTTGATGGGATTTTTTTATGTAATTTTTTGTTGAACACTATTTGGGTTATATTTTTCATTAACATTTTTCATCATAATTATAATGATATTATTAAATCTATTTTTCTTAAATTTCATATTTTATTCTTATTAAATTAATGTTTCTATTTTATTATGCACTTTTTGATAATACCAAATGGTGGAGAAGATCTAAGGAAATTACCTTTATAGTTTTTCTTCTCTTTATTTTCCTTTGATACCATACTACTATGTGTTCCCTTTCATATGATGTATTTCACTTTATTCCCTTTACTCCTTGATACCATATGTCTAAAACTATCATGATTTACCTTTTATGCCATAAATATAAAATTACATGAGTTTTTATCATAAAAAATGGGGATATTGTTGAACTTTTTATTTTTAATGATCACCAAATCATTTTTACTATAATAATTAATGAGTTCATGTTTTTGGTTATCACTTTATTTTATAAGATAGTTTAGCGAAATTTTCCTAAGTATAAGACACCACCAATAATGAATCACTTCTAAGAAGAATCGCTAACAAGGGGAAGTCTAACCGTCCATAATGAATCACCATTAAGATGAAAATTTTAAAAAGTATGAGACACTAAAAGACAATATCTCATTATCGCAAAGTCTCACTGTTACCTTAAGACATCATCAAGGAAGGCATAACACCTAAACAAAAGGTTGAAAAAGTGTTGGAATGACACACCACCATCTTGAAATAACAACAAGAAATTGTCACTATTCCAAATACATGCTATTCCAATGTCTCGATACCAGAATTTGAGTCATCGCCAAAGTTAGACACTGCCAGTGTCACTGAATCAACTCCACTATTCAAATTTATTTTGATTTAAATATTACTAATGTATTGTTTATTGAATTGAATTGAATTTATTATTTTAATGATTTTTCCTTAATTGCTCAACAGAATGCATTGATGTATCTTTCAGACATATATTATGAGGATCCAGATGACTCTCTCTACTATTGTTGTTGCTTAAAAGTTAAAACAGACTCCCTCATGAAATTAAAAAGTGAAAGTGAGATGCGTTGAGAAAAAAGATATATCTGAACAAATGAATTGAGTTATACATTATTTCAAGAACTAAAATATCTTACATGTTGCATCCTTCTTACACTCAATTGAGGAAGTCTAAGAACATCTTATATCAAGTTATTTCCTGTAGTTAAGAAAACAGATTCTAGGATACACTATTTTATACAAATTTTGAAACTTGACTCGATCCTCAGTTCAAATATCTTTAAAGGAGTCACGATCTTCAGATCATATCATTCATAGAAACATAAACTTTCTATATTATTACTTTCTATGATTGTTTTATTTACATTTACATTACAAGTAGTGTTTGTTACTATATTTTCTAAACACAATATCTCATTATCTAAACTAGAAGATACCTGATATATTATCATACTATATTTTATCTATTTGTCCCACAATAACTATGGTATAGGTCTTGTGTGAGTTGTTTTATTTTCTTACATCCACAAAAACAGTAGAATAGGCACAGTGTGGTATAGATAGTTGGTATAAAGTTTTAAAATATGATCCAGGTTGTAGATCAAAAGATTATTCTATATAAAATTTTTGTCATCAGGTGATTACCAAGTGAATAGGATTAAGTACTGGATTTAGACTGAACCTCTTGTATTCAAATTTCCACTATATGTTTTGTTTGTTTGTGTGATTTATATTCTATATGTTAAAACCAAATATATTTTTACATTCAAGAAAACCCACTACTTTGATAATTAGTTTTAATTAGTTTTTATATTATAACATGATTTAGTAAATTTATTTCAAAGGACAAAATAATATTTTATATTTATTTCACTGAGACCTAACCAATCTTTGTGAACTCTTTTAAAAGTTCAATTATTATATCAAACGATTTTTTAACTAATTGCATTGTTTTATTTAAATTGGGATGGGGGTTTATTTTAATCCATTTTAAATAGAAATTTTTATTGGGTACTCAATTCACTGCCCCTCTTGAGATACTCACTCCAACCAACAATTTTGTAATAATTTATAGTAAAAGTTATTAAAACATAGTAAAAATGAATCAAATTTATATTAATCATCATATATCTAAAATAATAATTCAATATTTAATCACCCCTCACCTAGTTGGTCATTATATATGAAATTATAAGTACATCCGCATAATATTTTTCATAAACCAAGACATTAATTTTTATCTTATTCACTTTGACTTCTAGAAAACAAAATACACTACTTCTCATCCTCACCAATATAATGGGGTACCTTTTAGTCTTTTTATCTATCATCTTATTCATAATTTTCTAGTGAACATTGAGGGTTCTATATTAGAGACTATAGCTTGAAAGAAACAACATTTATAGCCTCATCATATAATGCATGTTTATCCATTAGAATATATGTCACTATTAACGAATATATGATCACTAAGGACTACACAAGGGGTATAACTATATCAAAAAATAGGTGCCCATAATTGATATTCCTCATTTAATATCCAAGGTATATCCCTTGGATATATAATATTAGGTGAAAGTATAAAAAATAAAAAGAATAATACGAAGAATAAGTGGAAGGAGATAAAAAACCAAGCCTAAAGAGAATAATAAGAATGATGTGGGGGAAGGTATATGAGAAAATTTATAATCATGCACTGATTTTTTAAAGATATCTTGAGTATTATAAGCCACCACTGGGGTGGAAATAATTTATGAAAAAAATTTATTAGAGCCTTACTCATCCTGAGACTATAGTGGATCAGTATCTCACCCTAATGGAATGGTATCATAAAATCCAATATTACTTTTTAAAATACCTATTCATGGATACCTAAGCACTTATTCACTAATTATAACATAACACCTCCAAGGTAAGAGGATAATTTCATATGTCATGGTTATCCTTGTTATTTTATAATGTTTTTTGTAATGTATATTGATTATTAATCTATTTTTTCCATGTGTGTACAATATTTGATAATGGTATTTTGGCATTTGGTATAATTTATTACATTTATAATAGGCCTAAAATTACTGATGTTTAAACTTATAATTCTTTGTAATCATTTTTATCTACCAAAATTCAAATTGTTTATATAATTTTTGGATAATATCTATAATTTTTTAATCCTTTTTTATTGTCACAAAATGGGATAAAATATGGTGACATGATATTTTTGTTCGTTTCTCTTTTTATTAAGTGTCTATTTTAAGGATAGCACAACTCTTTTAATTTAAATAATTATTTAATTTTATTTCAGTTTGATTAGAATTTATTTTGTTTTTGAGTTAGTTGGTTTGAAAATTCAATTAAATTTAGTATAATGGTCTTAACTTCTAATTTTTTCCTATACCTACTTTAAAATATTATTTTTTCTTATTTTAATTGTTAAACGCTCAATTATCTTTGAGTTACTTGTTAAAAAAATATTTATATTTTTGTTCCAAAATTATTCCTATCAAGGTATTGGTGATTCCCTCATCTCAGTTCATTAGATTTGTTTTATATTAGTATACTAACCCTCCTTTTTATTTTCATAGAAATTTATCTTTAAAAAATTTTGAGTTAAATGTATTTGATCATCTAAAATATGTATATTATTTTAGTATCTCACTATTTTATTTATTTTAATAGTAAATAATACCTATTTTTTATAATTATTTAATTGAGTTTTATTTTAGGATTATTGATATTTACTTATATTTAATTTTAATGGGACATTTAGGAAACAAAAAAGAATAGTATTAAGGGAAACAAAGGAATCTTCATGGATTATTTGGACACTAAGGACCCAATTAAGATCCACTAAGTTTCCATTATTAAAAATAGAAGGGGATGTTTCTTATATTTTTTTCATTAGTTCCTGGTACATGTGGCATGGGTATCCAGTAGACTCTGGTTGTTTACACACCACTTAATGATTTCTTAGTAGATACCTTATAGGATATAGGTTCTTACGTATCACCCAATGACTTCTTTCTCAGTATCCTATAAAATCAAGGTACTTTATTGATCATTGAGACTCTCAATCATCTACCAAATTGGTGTAACATCCCGAATCCAAATTCCACTTTAAGGTGCCTCGTACCAGGTTGGCCATATGGCCTCATGTACATTTCCTCAAATACCAAAGGCTTCCAGCTACCAGTGAGGGCCTAGGAATAGTAGAGGGGAAACTATTACCTTATTGTTAGAGTGTAACATAGTAAAACATTAATATACAATATTGGAAGTAGTAAATACCAATAGTTGAAGTAAACAACAAAGGACTGAAAATAGAGATAACCAGAAGTCATAGCATACAATAGATGATGCTTCATGTCACACGTTCTATGTAAGCATCCAAAATAGGATACATTGTAATCATATAATCTGTTTGGCCCCAAATACATGACCCAAATAGGGTGTGATAAATATATCCCAATAGGAACCAATAAAGATCTACGTCTATCTGTCTTTGAGTATATGCAACAGGTAGTGTACAAAAATGAAAGCAGTAAAGTAGTAAGTACTTAAAAGTAAACAACCCTACAAGTACTAATTTCCATTTAGATAAATTCATGTTAATTAAAAAATTAAATTTCATTTAATTATAAAGATATCTATATCCTACCTCATCCCATCAATCCCTCATATAAATTAAGCATATCATATGTTTTAAGAGATCATCTAAACAATTATAAGTACAAACTGACTCCAAGATTGTGTTTTGTCTTGGAACACACATCATAAGTCATTTTAGTAGTCAAAAAGCTTAAACCTTACCCTCATTAACAGAATAAACATTCCCATAGGCATAGAAAACCCCTGCCCTAAAGACATAGAAAATCCTCACTTGCAGGTACAACAAACCCCACTTACAGGCATAGAAAATCCTCACCTGCAGGCATTTCATCAGTAAATCAGGGCCAAGCCCAGTATATAATAATTTCATCATAAAAACATTAAATTTACACCATTACATGGTTAAAAAGAAATAACTTACATCAGAATCAATCATGTCACAATCCTTTCCAAAAATCTTACCATTACCTGGCTTAATAATTTCAAACTCATATGGGCAATTCATATCATAAGCCGAACAAGTGAATTAAACTATCTCAAGGAATAAACAATTATTTATCTCATGTTTTCAAAAATTCTATTTAACAATTTAATTTTTAACAACTATAATAAGGGAAAGGAATTCCCATAGTCATCCTAGGCTAAACGGATAAACATTGGTCTTCCAAGGGAAACACGCCAATGGGGTGGCCCTAAATCAAATCAAGAAACCTCAAACATGATTTAAATCAATAAAACCATTGCATGATCAACATTAGTAAATAACATGGGTCAATTCCATTCAAATTGACACTCTAAACATGGGTGTGTGGCACTAAATCACATATAAATAACTCAACTTTGAATGAAAGTCACAAGACCACCTGCCCTGTAGTGGTAAAACTCTCCTCATTTAGCGTCATCCTCTAATTTGACATAGAACAAGGTAGATATATAGAACGGGTATAAAAACATCACCTTAGATAACTAGGTCAAGAGAATAAATCATAAAGAACAGTTCAAGAGGAATTGAGAGCTTACTGATTAGGTTCCTGCACATCTTGCGATGATCGAATTAGAGTTCAGTCGTAGATTTGGGAGTAAAAATGAGATCCGGTGGTGCTAGTTTGTGAACCAAGTGATCCCTTTATCCAAAAATGAAGAAACGAGGCTAATTCCCATTTTAAATTTTTTTTTAAAAATATACAGTGTGTACTTTGAATTTACATGTTGTTTATATTATATGTTTTCCCTCCTCCTGTCACATTCATTTACACGTCATTAAGAGCCCTACCGACATGTCGTACATGACGTGTACTGGGATTACACAGCGTGTAATCCCTAGTCCCATTGTGTAACATGCCTTTATCCAGTATTTGACCTCTTAAACACTTATTTCTCAAGTAAAAATAGAAAACAAAATATTCATACCTCAAAGAAAGAACTGGGTTCTTATAGTTAGTTTATCCAAAAGTTCAACTACCTAGAATTCATCCCTCCACTGGTTATATTTTGATCCTTGTAGCACCAATAAATATCCAAAGACTTAAAATAATTAATAATATAATGGTAGGGTTTAAATAATCCACTATCAAGACCTAAAAACAGTATGTTACTATGATCATATCGATTCGTGCCTCATTGGTTGGTCTTGCTTAAACTTTCTTTCTACTCCCAATTCTATCTCTTTATTCTTATTTTAATTTGTATTATTTTGAAATATTTTAGAATGATAATAATTATTTTGATATTAAACAAATAATTATAATTAACTTTTGTATATATTGGGTACTCACTACTAGTACTGTGAGAGAATTGGGTTCCATGCAACAATAGTTGATAAAAAGGTTTACTTCATTATTTTCTGAGTTACCTGGTGGTTCACGCCCAAATTTACCCAAGAGAAGAAGGGTAGAACGGTCCTTGTAGTGTAGCTTGGGTTGTCGATTCCACAGAGACCTAAGAAGATACCTAAGATACAAAACCTAAGGTATGGATTTTTGGCTATGAAGTGGCCAACTTGGATTGATTTTGGATGGGTTTTAAATATATCTAAAAGATTTAAGTGGATTCAATTTAAAAGAATGAGTTGATCCTAGGTTATCACTCAGGGTGGATTGGACGTATTTTCTTTTTAATGATTTCAATTTCTTAAATTTGAGATGGGTTCATTTAAGGAGATAAACAACATCATCACTTACTGGTTTAATGCCTACACCCTCTAATACTAATCACCTATACACTTGAAGGATCAAAGTTTTGATCACTTCAAGGTAAAGGATCGTATTAGTACTTGAAGTGTGTGGCCTTAAATTCAACAAGGACGATGGTGTTTAAAAATCATCAAATAAAAATCCCAATTAAAGAAGTGATTATTCATTAATTAGGTGATAAATAACATCCAATCCAGCCCCTTGCTACTCCCTTGTATCAACCCATAAGTGGGTTAGCCCTCCATTGATCCCATGGTTTCAATAAAAGTGGAAAGTAGACTCATAAGGGAGGAAATGGAGAAGTAAAGAAAACAACAAAAATAAAATGATCACTCCACCGTTGTGTGAATAATTTCACAAGGGTTGGTGTGAATAAATTCACACCTTGATCCAACGGTATCAAAGTGATATTAAGAAAAACAGAATAAGAGTAGAAGAAGAACTTTTATTAAGAAACTAAAGTGAATTGAACAACTTACATGTGAAAGACAAAATTGAGGCAACAAAAATGCAGCATAACATTACAATTAAACAAAGCATCCAAGATCCTCAACTCCTTCACCACCACTGCCTTAAATAGGCATTTTGGGAGCCTTGTGTTGAACCACCAATAGTACAAAGCATCTTAATTAATTTTTCTAGGCTATAGGTGGTGGAAAGCTTGTGAAATTTGGACTTTTCCACGTTTGACCCGAGGTGGCAGCCAGCTTTACTTCACCGAACAGACGCGTCTGGAAGACCTTCTAGACGGCCGAATCAGGGTGGTCCATAGAAGAAGAAAATGGATCTCCGGATGTCTTCTAACCGACTGTAAAATTTGGGCCCATTTGGAGTTTTGGATTACGAGATATGAGCAAAGTAGTGGACTGTTTTTCTGGGCCACAGAATCTGGCCCAGAATTTTATCTCTAACTTGGGCCGACTAAATGACCAACATGGAGGCCGAATTAGCATTAACTCATGAAGATTTATTTGTTACAATACATTTATTATATTATCCCATGAAATTTGGGATTAATTGGGCCTGTATGTTGGGCCCCACAGTCTCATCAGTGGGCTGGTGTCCAATCTTCCTTCTCCAGAATTGCTTCCTTTCATTGCCAAATATCTCCATCATCCTCCATGAATTCTCCACTGGCCCCTGAATCAAACATGTTCATATTTAAGTGTAGATCAATTTCCAAAAATATAAAATTAAAATATGTAAAATTCAATTCCTTAAAATCAGATGAATCATTGGGTACTTTAAATGATGTTCAAAAATGTACCACATAATAGTGCATTTTAAGAAGGTATTACAATCATAATGTGAAATGATGTTCAAAGTGTAAAATGAACTAAAATGGTGTTTATGAATAACAAAGAACATGAAAATTATGTATATTAACAATGAATATTAGCCTCATTTAGTGGCTAATCACACCCCCCAACTTGAGTTTTGCTAGTCCCGAGCAAAATATATCTCATCAAAAATGAAATTCGAATTCCCTTTTCCAAAAACATTTTAATACACAATGATCACCAAAAAAACCTTATACCAAACAATCATGAAACCCATCAAAATATTTTAATATGAGATAGTTTCATAAGCAGATCACAATCCCAATCCCATTCCTTTGATCAAATCCATCATCATTCTTCATCCAACTCAATTAGGTGTAATGATGTGTTGTGATTCACAATAGATATGGGGGTTCATTTTCATTCAAGGGGAAAATCATGGAAGCGCTAGGTGGAATCACATTTAATCCTAATATGAGTATTCTTAATCCCTCTTTTTTTTTGATTTTTTTTTTCAATATTGCTATAGTAATTGAGATTGCAATTAATCAAATTAACCCATGTAGCAAGACTTTACCGATGACTCCCAGACTCAAAGGCCTTAGGGCACCAAGTGAAACTCACATACTTGGGCATTGTCTCGAGTTAACTTAATCAAAAACAAAGTCATATTACCATAAATAGAGATAGATTGAAAAACTCAGGGCTAGACAACTCTGGAGTCACGATCCCCAAGTGCCGAAAGCCTCGCATTTTATCAATCCATTGCTCTACACGCAAATTTTTATTTTTATTTTTTATTTTTTATTTTTTAATAATTTTTTTTTTAATTTTTTTTTTTTTGAATACTCATATTATTCATAAAAATAAAACCATCCTATGCTATTTATTATGGGACCCCAAAAATTCAAATTAGTACCCCACAGTCTAGAGGACGTGCATTGTGGCATTTTTTTTATTTGGATGAAAATATAAACGATGAAATATCACATTGGACAGCCACACTTTCCAAAATCTATGCTCATGAAATTATACAAGGATTAAAATCAGAATCAGGGCATGCTAAATTATTTGATATTCAGTTTCAAAGTGTGCAATGTGTATTACCATGTTCAAAGTTAAAGGAATTTTTCCTTCCATTTACTTTTTTTTTCACATCATTCAATTTTTGTTTTTGACACAAAAGCATTTTTTTTTATTTTATCTCATCACCCCCCAACTTGATTTTTGCTAGTCCCGAGCAAAATATATCTCATCAAAAATGAAATTCGAATTCCCTTTTCCAAAAACATTTTAATACACAATGATCACCAAAAAACCTTATACCAAACAATCATGAAACCCATCAAAATATTTTAATACGAGATAGTTTCATAAGCAGATCCCAATCCCAAGCCCATTCCTTTGATCAAATCCATCATCATTCTTCATCCAACTCAATTAGGTGTAATGATGTGTTGTGATTCACAATAGATATGGGGGTTCATTTTCATTCAAGGGGAAAATCATGGAAGCGCTAGGTGGAATCACATTTAATCCTAATATGAGTATTCTTCATCCCTCTTTTTTTTTTGATTTTTTTTTACAATATTGCTATAGTAATTGAGATTGCAATTAATCAAATTAACCCATGTAGCAAGACTTTGCCGATGACTCCCAGACTCAAAGGCCTTAGGGAACCAAGTGAAACCCACATACTCGGGCATCGTCTCGAGTTAACTTAATCAAAAACAAAGTCATATTACCATAAATAGAGATAAATTGAAAAACTCAGGGCTAGAAAACTCTGGAGTCACGATCCCCAAGTGACGAAAGCCTCGTATTTTATCAATCCATTGCTCTACACGCAAATTTTTATTTATTTTTTTATTATTTTTTTTTTAATAATTTTTTTTTTGAATACTCATATTATTCATAAAAATAAAACCATCCTATGCTATTTATTATGGGACCCCAAAAATTCAAATTAGTACCCCACAGTCTAGAGGACGTGCATTGTGGCATTTTTTTTATTTGGATGAAAATATAAACGATGAAATATCACATTAGACAGCCACACTTTCCAAAATCTATGCTCATGAAATTATACAAGGATTAAAATCAGAATCAGGGCATGCTAAATTATTTGATATTCAGTTTCAAAGTGTGCAATGTTTATTACCATGTTCAAAGTTAAAGGAATTTTTCCTTCCATTTACTTTTTTTTCACATCATTCAATTTTTTTTTTGACACAAAAGCATTTTTTTTTTATTTTATCTCCCCCCCAACTTAAAACAACACTGTCCCCAGTGTTTGAAGAAATGAAAAATTAGAAGGAGTAGAGGCAGGGAATAAAAATTTAAAAAGGAAATTGAAAATGAGGATTATGGAATGAAGTCACCTGGTGGTTGAAGTTTGAAGTTCTTGCCGCTCGAATTTATTCCTTTGATATCCATGTCGCTTGCAAAGTTCCCTAGTGGAAAAAGGAAAAAACAAAAAAAAACAAAACAAACAATATATATATATATTTATATAATAAAGGAAGTAAAATATAAGAATATATATAAAAATTATAGAATAAGGTAGCACAAGAAGCCGCAGGTCAGTGGTAAGCGCGCGCCCCTGTCTCCCTTCGGTCCCGGGTTCGAGTCCCCGCGGCTTCGCCGGTTGTGACGGGGTTTGCCCCACGGCCTATGGCGTGGACTTTTTTTTTGTATTATTATATTTTTATTTTTTTTTCTTAACCTATTGAATAATAAAAACAAAATAAACTGATGATACATTATCTTCTTTTTAAATTTCTGGGTAAGGTATTACTCAAGGATCACACCACGTGACACGGATGAATATGGTGCTCCTCTTTCGTACCCATCCATACTCATAATAGAAGAACAGGTCAAAAGTCTATTTTGTTATTTTTAAATATAAAAATGATTAATTAATCTTATTTGAAAGGTAAATATGATTCATAAATATTAGAAACATAAAAACCACGGGTTGCCTCCCGTGCAGCGCTTTGTTTAACGTCGTTAGCCCGACATAGATCCCAAATTTATCAATTTTTTTCCTGGTTCATAGATTGGATCAATTAAATCAACATCTATTTCCTGTTTATTGAATGATTCAATGAATGTTTTTAACCTTTGACCATTGACCTTGAAAATGTGACCACTTGTGGGATCTTGAATCTCTACTGCCCCATGGGGGAATACATGATGCACTATGAAAGGTCCTGGCCATCTAGACCTTAACATTCCCGGATGTAAATGAAGTTTTGAACTATACAAGAGCACAAGTTTTCCCGGTTCAAAATGTTTGACCTTGATATTCCTAGATTGGTAGGCTTGAACTCTAGCTTTATTGATCCTTGAATTTTCATAAGCCTCCATCCTTAGTTCCTCCAGTTCATTGAGATCTAATTTCCTTTTTGTTCCGGCCAATGAGAGGTCATAATCCATTTTCTTAATTGCCCAAAAGGCCTTATGTTCAATCTCCACTGGCAAATGGAATGTTTTTCCATAAACCAACCTATATGGGGACATTCCTAAAATGGTTTTATATGCAGTTCTATAGGCCCAAAGAGCATCTAAGAGTTTCTCAGACCAATCTTTCCTAGAGGGGTTGACAGTTTTTTCAAGAATTTGCTTAATTTCACGATAGGCTAACTCAGCTTGACCATTGGTCTGTGGGTGGTAAGCAGTGGACACTTTGTGAGAAATTCAATATTTTTCCATGAGTGATGAGAATGGACGATTGCAAAAATGAGTTCCACGATCACTTATGATAGCCCTAGGAATTCCAAATCTAGAGAATATGTTTTCTTTTAGGAATATAATCACAGTTTGATGATCATTGGATTTTGTGGGAATGGCCTCAACCCATTTTGAGACATAATCAACAGCTAAGAGTATGTAGAGGTATCCCCGAGAGTTTGGGAAGGGACCCATGAAATCAATTCCCCAACAGTCAAAGATTTCAACCACTAAGATGGGAGTGAGTGGCATTTGATTCCTTTTTGTGATGGACCCTACTTGTTGACACCTAGGACAGCTTTGACAAAATGTGTAGGAGTCCCTTGAAAGGGTGGTCCAGAAAAGACCACATTGAAGAATCTTAGTAGATGTTTTCTTAGAGGAAAAGTGACCTCCACATGCCTCACTGTGACAGAATTTAAGGATGGACTCTTGTTCAGATTCTGGAACACACCTCCTAATGACTTGGTCAGGGAAGAACTTATAGAGGTAAGGATCATCAAACACATAGTGTCTAACATCAGAAAGAAATTTCCTTCGAGCTTGAGTCCCTAAGAATTTTGGAATGACTCCTGTCACTAAGAAATTTGATATGTCAGCATACCAAGGGCAGTCACTCACAGAGTATAGGTGTTCATCAGGAAACGAATCAGACACAGAGAGGTGATTTGAGTTGTCTTTGAATTCCATCCTAGAGAGGTGATCAGCTACAACATTTTCAACTCCCTTTTTATCCTTGATTGTGAGGTCAAATTCTTGTAAGAGAAGGACCCACCTAATCAGTCTAGCCTTAGCATCTTGTTTTTGGAAGAGGTATTTTAGTGCAGAATGGTCAGTGAACACAGTGATGGGTGATCCTAAGAGGTAGGACCTAAAATTATCTAAGGAAAACACAATAGCAAGTAACTCCTTTTCAGTGGTGGTGTAGTTGATTTGGGCATCATTTAAGGATTTTCTTGCATAAGCAATGACATAAGGAGTTTTATCACAACGTTGTCCTAACACAGCTCCAACAGCAAAGTCACTGGCATCACACATAAGTTCAAAAGGAAGGTTCCAATTTGGAGATTTCATAATGGGAGGAGAGGTGAGAGAGGATTTGAGGGTTGAGAATGAACCCTCACAGCTTTCTGTCCAAACAAATGGAGCATCCTTTACTAAGAGAGCACAAAGGGGACAGGATATTGAACTAAAGTCCTTGATGAATCTTCTATAGAAACCAGCATGTCCTAAGAAAGACCTCACTTCCTTGACAGTTTTGGGTGATGGAAGGTGACGAATGATGTCAACCTTTTCTTTATCAACTTCAATCCCCCTACTCGAGACCAGATGGCCTAGAACAAGTCCCTATTTAACCATGAAATGGAATTTTTCCCAGTTTAGGACCAGATTTTTTTTCTTCACATCTTGACAAGACTCTCTCCACATTCTGCAGACATCCCTCAAAAGTATCCCCAAACACAGAGAAGTCATCCATGAATACCTCAAGAAAATCCCCTACCATGTCTGAGAAGATTCCCATCATGCACCGCTGGAAGGTTCCAGGGGCATTGCATAACCCGAATGGCATGCGTTTGAAGGAAAAGGTACCAAAAGGACATGTGAATGTAGTCTTCCCTTGATCCTCTAGGGAGACCTCAATTTGATTGTACCCCAAGTACCCATCTAAGAAACAGTAGAAGGCATGACCAGCCAATCTCTCAAGGACTTGGTCAATGAATGGTAAGGGGAAATGGTCCTTCTTGGTGAATGAGTTTAGTTTCCTATAGTCAATGCAGACCCTCCATCCACTACTCACCCTTGTTGGAAAAATCTCTCCATCCTCATTGGTTATCACTGTGATTCCAGCCTTTTTTGGAACCACTTGGATTGGGCTCACCCATTCACTCTCAGCTATGGGATATATGATACCAGCTTTCAACAATTTCAGAAGTTCCTTCCTTACTACCTCCATGAGATTAGGATTGAGTCGCCGTTGAGGTTGACGACATGGCTTTGAATCAGATTCCAGAACAATCCTATGAGTCCCGATAAGTGGGCTAATCCCAGGAATATCAGAAAGGGTCCAACCAATGGCTTTCTTATGCTTCCTAAGGACATCTAGAAGCATCCTCTCATGATTGGCTTCAAGAGAAGAAGAAATGACAATAGGATGTGTTTGATTTTCCCATAGGAAGGCATACTTTAGTGCAGCAGGAAGTTCCTTCAATTCAAGATCAGGTTGGTTCAAAATTTCAGCAGAAGATTGGGACATTGGATCAAGATCAATTTCTTTTTTTATAGGTTCAGATAGGATTGATTCCTCACATGTAGAGGTTTCAGCTACTAGATTGGTTTGATCAGATTTAGGGAAGGAATTTAGAGGGGTCTCTATGAAATTGGTTTCTTGAAAGGTTTCACTGATTGTTGGACCTAAGACTTCATCATAAGAGCAATTTGAAAATGATTCAATCCAAGGAGATAAACTTCCTTCATATGAACAAAGGAAATCAATCTCATTATGACTTAAACATTCATCAAATATTCCTTGATGTTCCATGGATTCATTATCAATGCTTCCTATCATGTTTACTTCATGAATATCCTCGGCATCCCCTATTTGTGAGCTTTCATTATAGATGTTTAGGTCTAGACTCATGTTCCCAAAGGTGATGGTCATGTTCCCATTTCGGACTCGAATAACAGAGTTGATTGTTGCAAGGAAAGGACGACCAAGGATGATTGGGGTTTGTTCCTTATTTCCTAAGTTTGGATGGTTGTCAAGGACAATGAAATCAGCAGGGTAGATGAAGTTTTCAACCTTTACCAGAACATCCTTTAAAATCCCCTTTGGAACCCTAATGCTACGATCAGCAAGTTGAAGTGTGACAGATGTGGGTTGGAGTTATTCTAGGCCTAACTGGCAGTACACAGCATATGGTATGAGATTGACACTAGCACCTAGGTCACACAAGGCTTTGACAACTTTTCTTTCTCCTAGTTCAACATTGATGTAAGGGCAACCTGGGTCTTTCAACTTAGGAGGAATTGTACCTTGAATGGTGGTACTCACATTAGCAGCCAAAAGGACTTGGTTTTTATGTGAAAAAATTCTTTTAAAAGTGCACAAGTCCTTAAGGTACTTTGAGTAGGCAGGTATGGTTTGGATTGCATCGAGAAGGGGTATGTTCAACTTGACTTGTGAAAATATTTCCCTCAACGTTTCACTCAGTTCAGGTTTGGTTTTCCCCCTCATGCGTTGAGGAAATGGTGCAGGTTGTGGGGTTGTTTGTTGAAGAGTTGTTTATTTCACATTGTTATCAGTTTCTTCAGTTTGATCTTGTGGTTCATTTAAATTTTCATCCAAGTTTGAATATTCAAGTGGGTTCTGAATTAGTTGTTCAGGTTTCTCAATTGATTTCCCACTTCTTAAAACAGTCACAGCCTTTAGTTGTTCATGAGTTGTTTGAGCACAACTTGACTCTCCCCTTGAAGTTGAGGACAGCACCACCTGAGTAGGAATGGGTGCCTTTCCTGTTTTGATGGTTTGAAGTTCTTGTTTTAGGGAAGATACCTCCGAGTTCATCCTCTCCATTTGTTTGCACAGTTGTTCTAGTAGGCTTTGTGGAACAGTTTGGGTTGGTGCTTGAGTAGGTTGGTTTATCCCAGGGGGATATTTTGGAGGTGGGATGGTTTGTTGAAAATGGACCGGTGGTTGTTGGTATTGGATAGGTTGGGTTTGGAACTGGTTATGGTTTTGGTAGTTCTGATGGGGGTAAGGATTTTGTCCCTGTGGTTGGCTAGGTTGTTGGTTATCTTTCCAGCGGAAGCCTGGGTGGTCATTGTACCTTGGATTGAAGGTGTTTTGGTATTGGGGCTTTTGAAAGTTTAGGGCATTCACTTCCGCTGGGGGTCCTCCTAGAAGAACATCCTTGATGGATGGAATGGTTGGGCAGTTGTCGGTTTTATGGTCATGTTTGTCACAAATTGTGCAAACAAGGTCTACATTTTGGATTTCATGGA
This sequence comes from Viscum album, assembly GCA_963277665.1. Classification (NCBI taxonomy): domain Eukaryota; kingdom Viridiplantae; phylum Streptophyta; class Magnoliopsida; order Santalales; family Viscaceae; genus Viscum; species Viscum album. The sequence goes on from OY728138.1 coordinate 660,608,574, forward strand.
CTTTCCTAAGGTCTATCTCTTCAACCTTCCTAGAGAGTGTTGCGAGTTTAGCCCTAAGTCTTTCCTCTTCTCTAAGTGTATGAATTCCAGTGGTTCTTTGTGGATTTTCAGAATAAGGTGAAGTTCCCCAAGTTTGGTTTTGTTCATCCAGACTTTCGAGATACTCGTAAGCATCATTTTGGGCCTTGTTTTTAAAGGTTCCATTACACATCATGTCAATGAATTGTTTATTACCCGGACCCAACCCTTCATAGAAAATTCTCACTTGTTCAGGTATGGAAAACCCATGGTGTGGAACCATGTTTAGGGTGTCTTTGAACCTCTCCCATGTTTCATAGAATGACTCTCCCTCTTTTTCAAAAAAGTTTTGGATTCTCTTTTTAAGTGCAATTTTTTTGTGATGAGGGAAGTATTTTTTGTAGAATTCTCTTTACAGTTGGTCCCAAGAGTGGATTGATGAAGGTCTCAAGTTGTTTAGCCAATTTTTATCTCAATCCTTTAATGAAAAAGTAAATAGCCTCATCTTAGCAGATTCTAGTTGATGTGGGGGACACATGGTTTCAACAATGTCGTTGAACTCTTTGACATGAAGGTATGGCATTTCTGACTCCATCCCATGAAAGGTTGGAAGGTGGTTTAGGACATGGGGTTTGAATATGTAGTTGGTGTCTCCTATGGAATTGTGTCTAATGCATGAGGGGGCATTGGTCCAAGCTGGAGTGAGGTATTCGTTCATGGTTTGATCAACTACATTCCCTAAGTTTGGAGCTTCTTGGTTTTGGTTTCCCATTTGATTCCCCCCAGGGTTTACAATTTGATTTTGTGGATGACCCTCCATTGGACTTGTTTCAAGTTCTGACTTTGGGGTTTCAAGAATATTTGAATCTGATTTAAACAATCCCTTAGGTTCACTTGACTCCCCTATCCTAGGACTTTCCACCCTAACTAGTCTGTCTGAGAAATCGCGGGTGTAGGCGGACATGCGCCAAAAAAAAAGCGAGAAAGGAACAAGATAAGAGATCTTGGGTGAGAGTAGAAGAATGGAGGTGAGGAAAGAAGGTTTTTTTTTTATCTAAGGTACTTGGTCCCCAGAAACGGTGCCAAAATTTGGTTCACGCCCAAATTTACCCAAGAGAAGAAGGGTAGAACGGTCCTTGTAGTGTATCTTGGGTTGTCGATTCCACAGAGACCTAAGAAGATACCTAAGATACACAACCTAAGGGATGGATTTTTGGCTATGAAGTGGCCAACTTGGATTGATTTTGGATGTGTTTTAAAGATATCTAAAAGATTTAAGTGGATTCAATTTAAAATAATGAGTTGATCCTAGGTTATCACTCGGGGTGGATTGGACGTATTTTCTTTTTAATGATTTCAATTTCTTAAATTTGAGATGAGTTCATTTAAGGAGATAAACAACATCATCACTTACTGGTTTAATGCCTATACCCTCTAATACTAATCACCTATACACTTTAAGGATAAAAGTTTTGAGCACTTCAAGGTAAAGGATCGTATTAGTACTTGAAGTGTGTGGCCTTAAATTCAACAAGGACGATGGAGTTTAAAAATCATCAAATAAAAATCCCAATTAAAGAAGTGATTATACATTAATTAGGTGATAAATAACATCCAATTCAGCCCCTTTCTACTCCCTTGGATCAACCCATAAGTGGGTTATCCCTCCATTGATCCCATGGTTTCAATGGAAGCGGAAAGTAGACTCATAAGGGAGGAAATGGAGAAGTAAAGAAAACAACAAAAATAAAATGATCACTCCACCGTTGTGTGAATAATTTCACAAGGGTTGGTGTGAATAAATTCACACCTTGATCCAATGGTATCAAAGTGATATTAAGAACAACATAATAAGAGTATAAGAAGAAATTTTATTAAGAAACTAAAGTGAATTGAACAACTTACATGTGAAAGACAAAATTGAGGCAACAAAAATGCAGCATAACATTACAATTAAACAAAGCATCAAAGATCCTCAACTCCTTCACCACCACTTCCTTAAATAGGCATTTTGGGAGCCTTGTGTCGAACCACCAACAGTACAAAGCATCTTAATTAATTTTTCTAGGCTATAGGTGGTGGAAAGCTTGTGGAATTTGAACTTTTCCACGTTTGACCCGAGGTGGCATCCAGCTTTACTTTACCGAACAGACGCGTCTGGATGACCTTCTAGACGGCAGAATCAGGGTGGGACATAGAATAATAAAATGGAGATACGGATGTCTTATAACCTCCTGTAAAATTTGGGCCCATTTGGAGTTGTGGATTACGAGATATGATCAAAGTAGTGGACTGTTTTTCTGGGCCGCAGAATCTGGCCCAGAATTTTATCTCTAACTTGGGCCGACTAAATGGCCAACATGGAGGCCGAATTAGCATTAACTCCTGAAGAGTGATTTGTTCCTATACATGTCTTATATCATCCCATGAAATTTGGAATTAATTGGGCATGTATGTTGGGCCCCACAGTCTCATCAGTGGGCTGGTGTCCAATCTGCCTTCTCCAGAATTGCTTCCTTTCATTGCCAAATATCTCCATCATCCTCCATGAATTATCCAATGATCCCTGAATCAAACATGTTCATATTTAAGTGTAGATCAATTTCCAAAAATATCAAATTAAAATATGTAAAATTAAATTCCTTAAAATCATATGAATCATTGGGTACTTTAAATGATGTTCAAAAATGTACCACATAATAGTGCATTTTAAGAAGGTATTACAATCATAATGTGAAATGATGTTCAAAGTGTAAAATGCACTAAAATGGTGTTTATGAATAACAAAGAACATGAAAATTATGTATATTAACAATGAATATTAGCCTCATTTAGTGGCTAATCACCTGGCTACCCATTAGGACAAAGAGTTAACTTAACACTCAATGAATTAAGGTGTAGAGGTGTAGGAACTCATATATCAAGTTAATGGACAAACATCATTAACAAATATTATTATATCTTTAATTTTAGCTAAAAAATTTTAATTATTTTATATATTTTAATATATTATTTTAAATTTAAATTTAAAAATTACCCCCACTTTCCATCCTCTTGAAGAAACAATTAGTAATTATTGAAGAAATATATTTCAAAGGATATGTTATTAAAATTTCAATTGTATGTTTTTATGAATATTGTGAGATGTAATATATTAAAATTATTTTTTGATATATTGTTTAATTACATGATATAATATATTAATTAGAAACAATAGGTATTATTTATCATTGTTAAATAAAATATATTCTATATAATTGTGTTATTAAAATATTTGGAATTGGTATGCAGTAATAATATGAATGTAGGATAACTATTTAAATTTTATATGAATAAATATTTTATATTGCGTTAAGAATTAATTTTCAGAAAGATATTTATAATGGGTAATATTTTTTATTTTGTGATAATGATATTAAAAAAATTATAGAGATAAATTTGATATATATAGATAAATAAATAAATGTTTCTTGTTGAAACATATTTATATGAGTAAATATTTTTTAAATAAATTTTAAATTATAGATGAATATTAATTTTTATTATCTATTCAAAATGGTATATGATTGTTTTTAATATACTAAATAAACCATTTGAAACTTAAATTGTAATGAATGATATTAAATATAGTTTTATAAAATGAAAATTATTATGTGATTAATTATTAAGGAATTGAAGAAGTATGTTATATTTTTATGAATGTAGAAATTTTGTATAATATTTTTTATTTATGTGATTTAATTAATTTTTTTAATTTTTTAATTTTTAAAATAATTAATAAGCAGAAATATATGTATATATTTATAATGTTAATAATAAAATAGTATAGTGGGAATAATATTTCAAGTAAATAATTAATTTCTTCAGGAATAATAAAATGTTAGAAATATGTAATGTGATATATATAATTTTTTGCATTTAATATTATTATAAATATGAACATATCATTTTATATTTGATAAAAAAATTAATTATATTTATTTTAATTGAAATTAAATCATATATTTATTGTTATACTTGGTGTGTTAAATATTCTATGAAGGTGGTATATTTTTAAGGTATGAATTGTAAAAGAATTAATGTAATGGACATAAATATATTTTATAATGAAACATATATTTGAGGTTGTATTGAATGAGAATACTTATTAGGTTGGTATAAAATAAGTATAGAGGAATTTATGTCATGAAAATTTAATATTGGAGGCAGAATTTCTTGTATAAAATAAGGAACTAATGATACCTATCTACAGAAAAAATTCTCTCCTTCTCCTCTTTATTGAAATATTTACTTGTTTTTTCAATTGTGTTATTTAGCTATTTTAAAGATAAGGTGAAAAGTGGTGATATATTTGTTTTAGTGAACCCTTGAGGGGGAGAACAATATAAAAAATGAATGACAATCGATCAAAACAATTAAGGTGTATAGCTTAGAATTATTTTATTTTTTCTTTTTTTTTGTAACTAAAAATATTTTTTTTATTCACAATATATGCTAAATCATGGTTCTAGTAGAATTTAATAATGGGTAAAATGATTATTTTAGTCATAATGGTAAAATCAGAGGGAAATTTAGTATATTCTATTGAATCTTAAATATTATGGCTAGGATAAGATATAAATTCGTTTTGATTTGGAGATCATTGAATATTTTATATATTATTTGAATTTATTTAAATAATATATAGTGGGTATGAGGGGTTATGAAACCAACCAAACCATAATAAAAATAATATGAAGGAAAAAAATAAAAACAAAAACTACAACTACAACTACAACATTAATAATAATAACCAATGAAATTTTTGGGGGAAACAAATAATAAAAAATGTTAATTTTAATGGTTTGGGGGATAATAATAATAATAACAACAAAAATTACAAAAAAATAATAAAAAAATAATACCAATATAGGAAATATATAGTGTTCCTATTTTTAGTAACTCTGGTTTTGGACCTGTCAGACTTTGAAATATTTCTACAAATGATTCCAGATCTAGGTGCGAAGACGACGTGCAATTCCGAGGCCCGGTGTGCCGGAAATAAATTTTATAAAAATATTAAGTATTTTTATACAATGCACGTGGTGGGGGTGTGTTATCTCCTAAACGGTAGATCAGAATGGGAATTTGAGGGCACAGTTGCGTCTGGAGCATGTTGTTTACCCTAGGTGGGGTGTATACCTTGCGGGCGCAGGCCTATTGTGAGAAAAGCCACCAGGGGCGTTTTTGTAAATAAATGGAAAAGTTTAATTATGAGCTTCGACTCGAATAACTTATAAAAAGAGTCTCGGATCCAAAATCAAAGTCTTATGTTGCATTTAGAATGGCGTGTTTACCCTAGGGGTGACCTAATCTCCTCTGCGACGGGAGGTCCGGTCGGGAGTGTTAATTAATTAATTAATTAAATGGGTGGGGAAATCAATCATATTCCCCTCACCTTGTACGTGCAGGAGGCGATGAACCCCCTCCCCTCGTCCGTTTCTTCACCAAATCGATCCACGAACGCCCGTTTTCGACGTCGATCGTCGGCAGATCGATCTCCAGTGTGCCGCAGGCGTCGTTCTGCACCTGAAGCTTCGGCGTTTCGCCCGTGAGGTAGGCTTCTTGAGTTTTAAAATCCCAGATCCCGATTTGGTTGGGTTTTCTCTGTTTTTGAGCCTAGATATGTGTAGATCCAGTCCTGGGGGGCGTGCAGATGCCTTCGGATGCGCGTTTCGACCCTCGGGGTTCCCCTGGCGGCCCTCGGATGGTCCGCCGGCGCGACACCGGCGCAGTGGCGTCGACGGCGGCGGGCCGCTGGGATGAAATCGGACCGCCGCCCCCTGTGGCGGTCCAGCCCCTATCAGTGGTGACCCCCGAGATGAAGGTCGGCCAGCCGCGCAACATCAGTGAGGTATGTCGGTCGGGTCGGCAGGCGGCGGCGGCGGCCGACCCTGCCGGCTGGTCCGGCCCACTCTTGGTACACGGGGGGTTTTAAACCCCTATATCATGCTCCCTGGTGATCCGAATCGTGTGCCATCTACGGTGACGCGACCCTGCCGATGAGGCGAACCCCTCAGTGTGGGTTCGGCGGTTTCAATGTTCGTAATTATGGCCCGGGTGCTAGAAACGTCAAATAAAATAATGATATTTTATTATTATTCTACTTCGGGCCGTTGTATCTTCTACCCAGAGTGTGTGATTGATGTGTCATCAGTGGCATTGAGGCCCTGATGGTGTGGTGGACATTTCTTGTTGGTTTTTGGTGTTGGCATGAGGTTTGGGGTGCAGGCCCCATTAGATCGGGTTTAGGCGTTTACGGAGAAACGCAACATTCTCAGCAGGAGTCTGATTTTGGCGGATGAATAGTTGATCCTGTGTGTTTTTTCGAGAGGATCGCAATGGTGAGATCCATTCGATGTGTTCTGGGATCGAGGCATGGGCTCCACCCAGGCTGGCTTTGGTGAATAGTACCTTTTTCACCTGGTGTCCGTTTGGGACGATCGAGTAGTCGATCCCGTGTGTTTTTTCCGAGGGGATCACGGTGGTATGATCCGCTTGATGAGTTTCATGATTCTAGTGTGGGACCCACACAGTCTAGCTATGGTGAATAGTTCCTTTTTCACCAGTTGTTCGTTTCGGGCGAGTAAATAGCCTATCCTACGTGTTTTTCTGCGTAGATCACGATGGTGGTCTCGGTATCAGCCTTGGAGGTGGGAGGTGTGGCGTTGTAGTGGGTCGCTTGGGTTAGTTACGTTTAGACCAGTAGTGGTTGAGGGTACTCCCTTGGTTCGTTCCTACGAGGGTTCGTGTGGCATCACAACCTTAGTATAGGTTTGTGATCCTCTCGATGGGATGTTTAATCTGTTAGAGTTGTGGAATCTCTCCGGTGGGCTCAGAGCGGGATCCTCTAGTATCGTTTCCCTAGATCGGGTTCTTGGTATCGTTGTGACCGCTTATCCACGGGCAGTGATCCCCTCTCTAGCAGGTTAACTCCGTAGGGTTTATGGAACCATTGGGAATATGATCCCCTATGCAGTGGATCGTGCTCAGTAGGGTTGTGGAATCGTCAGGTATACGATCCCCTATTCAGCATGAGGATTTTAGTAGGGTTGCGGTATCATTGCTTATACGATCCCCTACTCAGCACGGGATTTTTTTTAAATACGTTTAAAAAAAAATATTTTATAAAAAATGTCTATGTTAAAAAATTTCTTAAAAATAAGCCCTAAAGGTGTCAGGGCAGTTTTCGGCTTTAGGGTTCGAGTGAAAGGTGGCATCGGTGCTGCCGCCTTTCGAGTTAAGTCGAAAGGTAGCAACCCCGTTGCCGCCTTTCTTCTAATTTTTTTTAATTTTTTTTGTTTTAAAATTTTTTATTTTTTTATTTTGTTTTTTATTGTTTATATATATATATATAAACAAAACAAAATTAAATTAAAATTAAAATTTTCAGCATAATTTATCCTCTATTTAAAATCCAGCAGTATTGCCGTTACAGCAGTCTGGATTCTGACAGAAGCTCTCACAGAGGGCTCCCATTTATAAGAGAGCTTACCCTGGAAATCATTCTCCATTTCCGATGTGGGATTATGGTCCTCCATTTCCTGCGCATAACATTCTGCATTTCCGATGTGGGATTCTGTTTCAAGTATGTCACTTTGAAAGACTATAAAATATTAACTATAAGACCAATATAAATGAAACTGCAAACAAGAATTATACATATAAAAAATAGTTGAAAACAAAAATAATTTCACAAAAATATTATGATAAAATATAATTTATAAGCTTTCAAAACCACATACTTGAAACTTAAAAATTTTCAAGTACATGACTTTATAAGCCTATAAAATATAAACTACAAGACCAATATAAATGAAACTTAATACTTGGATTAAACATATAAAAAATGTTTATGGAAAATAATTTATAATTTTTCAAAGACACATACATGAAACTTAAAAATGTTGATGGAAAATAATTTATATGTTTTCAAAGGCACATACATGAAACTTAAAAATGTTTCAAACACGTGACTTTGAAAGCCTATAAAATATAAAATGTAGGACCGATATAAATGAAACTTAAAACATGTATTAAATATATAACAAATAGTTGAAAATAAAATGAATTTAATAAAAAATGTTCATGAAAAATAATTTATATGCTTTCAAAACCACCTACATGAAACTTAAAAATTATTCAAGTATGTGGCTTTCAAATACTATAAAATATAAACTTTAAGACCGATATAATTTAAAGTTAAAACATGGATTAAACATATAATAAATTATTAAATTATTAAATTAATATTATTAATATTTAATTATATATTAATTAATTAGTTAATTAGTAATTATATAATAATTAACAAATAAATTAGTAATATAATTATTCAGTATATAATAGTTAATTAGTTAATTAGTTAATTAGTAATATAATTATAAATTATATTAATTCATTATAATTAATAATTAGTAATTATTAAAAATTATTATAGGATAATTAATTAGTTAATTGGTTATATAATTATTAATTATATTCTAGTTAATTAGTTAATTAGTAATATATTTATAAATTATAATTATCCATTATAATTATTAATTCTAATTATTCATTATAATTACTAATTATAATTATTCATTATAATTACTAATTATAATTATTAATTATTAATTATAAATTATTAATTAATAATATAATTATTAATTATATAACTATTATTTTTATAACAATTAGTTACTTAATTAGTAATTATTAATAATTAATTGTATAATAATTAATTAGTTAAATAGTAATATAATTTGTTAATTAGTAAAATAATTATATATTATTTAATAATTAATTAGTTACTTAGTAATATAATTATGAATTATATAATAATTAATTAATTAATTAGTAATAGAATTATTAATTATATAATTTATAAGTAGGTAATTAGTAATCATTAATCATTAATTATATAGTAACTAATTAGTTAATTAGTAGTATAATTGTTAATTATATAATAGTTAATTTGTTAATTTTTTGAGAAAGATAGAGTTGAGACCCCTTTTATAAATAGTTACTTAGTAATATAATTATCAATTATAATTATTTGTTATAATTATTAATTAGTATTTATTAAAAATTATTATATAATAATTAATTAGTTAATTGGTAATACAATTATTAATTATATAATAATTAATTAGTTAATTAGTAATATAATTATTCAGTATAATTATTAATTATTAATTATTAAAAATTATCATATAATAATCAATTAGTTAATTAGTAATATAATTATTCTTTATAATTATTCATTATAATTTTCATTATATTTATTAACTATTAATTATTAATTAATAATATAATTATTAGTTATATAACTATTAATTATATAATAATTAGTTAGTTAATTAGTAATTATTAATAATTAATTATGAAATAATTAATTATTTAATTATTAATATAATTAGTTAATTAGTAATATAATTAGTTAATTAGTTATATAATTATTATTTATTTAATAATTAATTAGTTGCTCAGTAATATAATTATTAATTATATAATAATTAATTAGTTAATTAGTAATATAATTATTAATTATATAATTTTTAATTAGTTAATTAATAATTATAAATCATTAATTATATAATAACTAATTAGTTAATTAGTAATACAATTATTAAATATATAATAGTTAATTCGTTAATTTTTGAGAAAGATAGAGCTGGGGACATTTTTATAATTAGTTAATTAGTAATATAATTATAAATTATAATTATTAATTATAATTATTTATTAGTATATAATAAAAATTATTATATATTAATTAATTAGTTAATTGGTAATATTATTATTAATTATATAATAGTTTATTAGTTAATTAGTAATATAGTTATAAATTATAATTTTTCATTATAATTATTAAATTTTAATTATTAAAAGGTATTATATTACTAATTTATTGGTTAATTATTATGTAATTAATTATTAATAATTACTAATTTACTAATTATTTATTATATAATTAATTATTAATAATATTAATTTCATAATTTAATAATTTATTATATGTTCAATCCATGTTTTAACTTTAAATTATATCAGTCTTATAGTTTATATTTTATAGTATTCCAAAGAAACATACTTTAATAATTTTTAGGTTTCATGTAGGTGGTTTTGAAAGCTTATAAATTATTTTTCATGAACAGTTTTTATTAAATTCTTTTTATTTTCAACTATTTGTTATATGTTTAATCTATGTTTTATGTTTCATTTATATCGGTCTTATAGTTTATATTTTATAGGCTTTTAATGTCACGTGCTTGAAACATTTTTAAGTTTCATGTTTGTGTCTTTGAAAACTTATAAATTATTTTCCCTCAAATTTTTTTAAGAAATTATTTTAATTTTAACTTATTTGTTATATGTTTAATCCATGTACTAAGTTTCATTTATATTGGTCTTGTATTTTATATTTTATAGGCTTCTAAATTCACGTACTTGAAACTTTTTAAGTTTCAAGTATGTGGTTTTGAAGGCTTATAAAATATTTTTTATTATCATTTTTTATGAAATTATTTTTGTTTTAAACTAAATTTTATATTTTTAATTCACGTTTTAAGTTTCATTTATATAGGTCTCATAGTTTATATTTCATAGTCTTTCAAAGTCACGTACTTGAAACAGAATCCCACATCGGAAATGCAGAATATTCTGCACAGGAAATGGAGAACTAGAATCTCACATAGGAAATGAATAATGATTTCCAGGGTAAGATCTCTTATAAAAGGGAGCCCTGGGTGAGAGCTTCTATCAGAATCCGGAATACTGTAATGGCAGTACTGCTGGATTTTAAATAGCGGGTAAATTCTGCTAAATTTTTTTATTTTTATTTTTGTTTTGTTCTGTTTATATGTATATATATATATATATATGTATGTATGTATGTATATATATAAACAAAACAAAACAAAAAATAAAAATAAAATTTTAAAAAAAATTAATTTTTTTTTGTGGAAAGGCGGCAACGCGGATGCCGCCTTTCAGCCGAAGCCAAAGGCGGCATCTACGATGCCGCCTTTAGGGCGCAGTTTAAAAAAAACCCAAGCGTTTTTTAAAAAATATTTTTTTTTAAATGTATAAAAATAAAAAAACTCACTCAGCACGTGGTGTCGGTTGGGTCTCAGTATCATCAGTTTGAACCCCTACAGCACGAGATGTACCATATAGGGTTTCAGTATCGTCATGACCGTCGTGACACGGGTGACGATCCTCTATCTGCGTGTCATGTTTCTATCGAGTGCCAGATCGGGTTGTGGTATTCCCCAACGGATCCTGTGTGTGATCCCTTATCTGTGAGATCTTCGTATAGTGGTGTGGGTTCCGGTATCCCCTAGCGGACCCTAGGAACGATCCCCTATCCGAGGAGTTTGGTGTTTATATTGTTTCAGTGAGTTTTCCTCGATGACGTTATTCAATGAGCGTGATCTCTCGGGTGAGCATCTGAGGTGTTTGTGTGGGACCTGATGGAGTGTATCTCCCAGACAAGTGTCATCTGAGATGATAGTGATCATGGAGTGTGATCTCCTGGTTGTGAACCGTTGCTGGTGATGAGGTCGGTACCTCATGTGGCTTGGTGCGTGAGCTGAGTATGTCTAGATTGCTCATGGTGTATGTATGGGCTTACACCTGAGTTGTGCTTACTAATTGTGTTTATCTGAGTATGGTCATGAGATGGAGTTTCTCTCTCGTCTGGGTTCCCTCTGGTGGGGATGAGAAGACTGTTGTCTTCCAGTTGATCTCTTTTGTTTTGGGTTTTTCGGGTGCCTACAGAGTATTGTTATACTCACCCCTGAACAGGCTTTGCCCGCACATGTTTGTGTCTTGTGCAGACCACATGCCTTTTGACAGAGTCCCAGGAGGACCCGGAGCGGGTAGAGCTGAGTGAGCGGGATTGACCATGGAGTCTTACCGGAGCTGTGTCGAGGAGCTTTCCAGTGGTGCTTTTGGCAGCATACCACTTCTTCTGAGTAGGTTGGATGCTTTGGCTGTTTTCTTTTGGTGGGCCCTATTTTTCCATTTTGTACTTCTGCTGCACTCTAGTTTGGATAGATGTATGCATGCATTTTCTATTCATTTTTATATATATCTGCACTGTTGCATATAAGTGTATGTGGGTGTGTCTGTACATGTACCTTAGGTTAATGCCACCCATGTGTGTGATGGCCTACCCAGCACTGGTCACTAGTCCTTGGCCTATTGGTGGCGGGCTTGGGGAGTCACATCTTGAGCCCCGTTGGATCGGGTCGTGAAAGAGTGGTATCAAAGTAGGTTCCACCTTTGGGATCTCAAAGCGTAGTTGGTTTAGTTTTGAGTTTGATTTGGGTTGCATAGCGGTAGTGTAATGATGTTTGGAGTTTGGCTTTTAGGCCAGGGACTCCAGTGTTGGTGCGACGACCGATGTATCCATACACCAAGACTCTGATAACCTGCATTTCGATTTGGTAAATTCGTACACTGGTCGTAGGGTAAAAATAATGGGACATCCGTCATATAAGATTGGGTTTTGGGTTTTTCTTTTTCCTTCTTGAGTCAGCTCTCCAGATATACTCTTTGACTATGGTGCATCTTGATTGTATTTCAGGATTCCTCCACGATGTTATCCAGGGAGAGTTCCACAGTGGGATTGTGGTGATGGTCCGTGTTGTGTAGAGGTTGTGGACTAGGGCGCAGGTTCTAAGGCTGGACCTCCAGGTGGTCCGCTAGTTGAGCCACCAACTGTCGAGTAACAGGTTGTGCCGATAGTTCAGAATGAGGTTGCGCGTAGGCTGAGTGCACTGCACGAGTTCTAGAGGCAGCGACCTCTGAGGTTCCGGGGTGATCCAGATCCTCAGGCAGCTGATGGCGGGCTTTAAGTAGTCACTCGTGTTTTCCGCCTAGTGAGGACACCTCCAGATCAGATGGTGGTCCTCGCGGCGATCCTTCTGCATTGTTCGATCGGGCGATGGTGGAGCCTAGTGATGCAGTCCCACGATGAGGAGATGCTCATGTATGAAGAGTTTGAGTGGCTCTTTAGGGAAGAATTCTATCCGATGACACTGAGGTCAGTGTGGATTCATGAGCTTCTATAGCTTTGGCAGGAGGGCATGACTGTGTCAAAGTAATCAGTGAGGTTTACAGACTTGTCACGCTACTCCCTATATATGGTTTGGGACCTGTTATTTATGGCTAGGACCATCGAGCAGGGCTTATTCAAAGACATCCGAGAAGGTGTGGTTTCTTTGTGTCTGCCCACCTATGCTGGAGTGCTAGAGAGAGCATTGGTGGTGGAGAGCTTTCTGGCTGAGCAGATCCCTCCGGTTAGTGCTGGGCACATGAAAGATGAGATTTTGTCAGTCGTATCGGCATCTGGTAGCCAGCGGTAGGCGCAAGGGTCTAGACGTGGCCGACATTTTAGGAGGCGACCCCAGGATGGAGGATCTAAGGCTCAGGGCTCATAGGGCTCACAATCCAGTTTTGGTCAGTCGCAGGAGAGGCGGTGTTACACTTGCGATGGCCAAGGACATCTTGCTAGAGATTGTCTGACCCATCGTGCTACTGAGAGGGATCCAGTCAATAGACCACCTTGGCAGAGGCAGCGTCTCGAGCAATGAGGTCTGCAGGGCGGCAGACGTGGTGACAGAGCTGGTGTAGAAGCAGTAGGTGGTAGGTGGTATCAGTTTCCACCACCCCTACCACAAGGTGGTCCAAACCGAGCTCAGAGATCTGGGGGGCGAAGGCAAGGATAACTGCATGCCCTAGAGGATATTGACCTATAGGCTCTGCGGGTGGATAGAGGTACACCTTGCGTCCTTTCTACTTTCTGCAGTAGTTTTGATAGACACGGTTTAGCGGTACTCTTGCCTTTCTGTTTCTTGATCGAGTTTTGTTCAGGGTGTTGGTAAGACCCTTTGTGGGTGTTGTTTGGTGTTCTTCGAATGCGTGAGAAAGAGGGATCCTTCCCCCACCGAGACACATTTTTGTGATGCAATCAAAACAGTATGGGAAACTCAGTGCCAACCAAAGAGGATATTGTTGAGGTGTGGTGGATGAGTTCCACTGACTTATGTGTTCTAGAAAGAGTGTTTTTTTGTCAGCTCGCTGGCGTGGGAGACCCAGTTGAGAGTCCAGTCGCTTTCCTTGTGCTTATGGATTTTCAGGGAAGAAAAGTTATAAGGTGGGGAGGATGTAGTGACTCGAGTTTTGGACCTGTCAGACTTTGAAATATTCTTACCAATGATACTAGAGCTATTAGTGAAGACGGCGTGCGATTCTGAGGCCCGGTGTTCCAGGAATAAATTTTATAAAAATATCAAGTATTTTTATACAATTCACGTGGAGATGGTGTGTTATCTCTTAAACGGTAGATTAGATTGGGAATTTTAGGGTACGGTTGTGTCCGGAGCGTGTTGTTTACCTTAGGCGGGGTGTACACCTTGCGGGCGCAGGCCTCCTGTGAGAAAAGCCACCAGGGGCGTTTTCATAAATTAATGGAAAAGTATAATTATGAGTGTTGGCTCTAATAACTTCTTAACGGAGCCTCAGATCAAAAATCAGAGTCTGTCGTTACGTTCATAACGACGTGTTTACCATAGGGGTGACCTAATCTCCTCCACACCGGGAGGTCTAGTCGAGAGTGTTAATTAATTAAATGTGTGGAGAAATCAATCATCTCCCCCCCCCCTTCTCCCCCACCTTGTATGTGAAGGTGGTGATGACCCCCCTCCCCTTGTCCATTTCTTCGCCAAATTGAGCCGCGAACGCCCGTTTTCGACGTTGATCGTCAGCAGATCGATCTCCAGCGAGTCGCAGGCGTCGTTTTGCACCCGAAGCTTCGGCATTTCGCCCACGAGGTAGGCGTTTTGAGTTTTAAAATCTCAATTTGGTTGTTTTTTATCTATTTTGAGCCTACATATGCATAGATTTGGTCCTGAGGGGCACGCAGATGCCTTCGAATGCGCGTTTGGACCCCCGGGGTGCCCCCTGTGGCCCTCGGAAGGTCTGCCGGCGCGGCACCGACGTGGAGGTGCCAGCGGCGGCCCACGGCCGCAGGACGCGGGGATGAAATTGGACCACCACCCCCTGTTGTGGTCTGAATTCCAATCATCGGTGACTCCCGCGGTGGGGTCGGCAGGACCGGCCGGTTCAGGCCGGTCCGGCCCTCTCTTGGTACACGGGGGTTTTAAACCCCCGTCTCTTTCTCCCTGGTGATCCGAATCATGTGCCGTCTATGGCGACATGACCCTAGTGACGAGGTAAACCCCTCAGTGTGGGTTTAGTGGTTTTGAATTTCGGGATTATGGCCCGGGTGCAAGAAACATCGAAGAAAATAATGATATATTATTATTATTCCACTTCGGGTCGTTGTATCTTCTACCCGGAGCGTCCGATTGACGTTCCATCAGTGGAATTGGGGCCCTGATGGTGTGGTGGAAGTTTCTAGTTGGTTTTCTATTGTTGGGACTAGGTTTGGGATGCGGACCCCATGAGGCTACGTTTGGGCGTTTACGGTGAAACGCAACTTTCTCACCAGAAGTCAGATTTTAGCGGATGCATAGTTGATCTTGTGTGCTTTTATGAGAGGATCGAAATGGTGAGATCTATTCGATGTGTTCTAGGATTGAGGCATGGGCCCCACCCAGGCTGGCTTTGGTGAATAATACCTTTTTCACAGGGTGTCCGTTTGGGACAATATAGTAGTCGATCCTATGTGTTTTTCCGAGGGGATCACGGTGGTATGATCCGCCTGATGAGTTTTGAGATTGTATTGTGGGCCCCACACAGGATAACTATGATGAATAGTGATTTTTTCACCTGTTTTCCATTTCGGGTGAGTAAATAGCCTATCCTGCATGTTTCTTCCGCGTAGATCGCGATGGTGACCTCGATATCAGCCTTGGAGGTGCGCGGTGTGGCATTGTGGTGGGTCACTCGGGTTAGCGATTTTTGGACTAGTAGTGGTTGAGGGTACTCCCTTGGTTCATTCCTATGAGTGTTCACATGGCATCACAACCTTAGTATAGGTTTTTGATCCTCTCAATGTGATGTTTAATCTGTTAGAGTTGTGGCATCCCTCCGGTGGGCCCGGAGCAAGATCCTATATCATCGTTTCCCTAGATCGGGTTCTTGGTATCGTTGTGACCGCTTATCCACGGGCAGTGATCCTCTATCTAGTAGGTTAACATAATAGGGTTTGTGGCATCATTGAGAATATGGTCCCCTACGTAGTGGGACATGCTCAGTAGGGTTGTGGCATCATCGGGTATATGATCCCCTACTCAGCATGAGGATTATAGTAGGGTTGCGGTATTGTTGGTTATACGATCCACTACACAGCACGTGGTTTCGGTAGGGTTACGGTATCGTCAATTCAATCCCCTATAGCGCGAGATGTACCAGATAGGGTTTCGGTATCTTTGTGACCGTCCTGACATGGGTGACAATCTTCTATCTGCGTGTCGTGTTTCTATCGATCGCCTGATCGGGTTGTGGTATTCCCCAGCAGATACTAGGGGTGATCCCGTATTTGTGAGATCTTCATATACTAGTGTGGGTTCTGGTATCCCCTAGAAAACACTAGGAGCGATCCCCTATCTGAAGAGTTGGGTTTTTATGTTGTTTCATTGAGTTTTCCTTAGTGACGTTATTCGACGAGCGTGATCTCTCGGGTGAGCATCTGAGGTGTTTGTGTGAGACCTAATGGAGTGTATCTCTCAGAAGAGTGTCATCTGGGATAACAGTGATCATGGAGTGTGCTCTCTTGGTTGTGAACCATTGCTGGTGATGAGGTTGGTACCTCATGTGGCTTGGTGCGTGAGCTGTGTATATCTGGATTCCTCATGGTGTATATATGGGCTTACACCTGAGTTATGCTGACTAGTTGTGTTTAGCAGAGGATGGTCATGAGACGGAGTTTCTCTCTCATCTGAGTTCCCTCTGGCTGGGATGAGTGGACTGTTGCCTTCCAGTTGCTCTCTTTTGTTTTGGTTTTTTGGGGTGCCTACTTAGTAATGTTATACTCACCCCTGCACGGGCTTTGCCCACACATGTTTGTGTCTTGTGCAGACCATAGGACTTTCGACGGAGTCCCAGGAGGACTCGGAGTGGGTAGAGCTGAGTGACCAGGACTGACTGTGGAGTTTTACCAGAGTTGTGCTGAGGAGCTTTTCGGTGGTTCTTTTGGCAGCGTACCTCTTCTTCCGAGCAGGTGAGATGATTTTGCAGTTTTCTTTTGGTGGGCCCTATTTTTTCCTTTTGTACTTATGTTTCACTCTATTTTGGGATAGATGTATGCATGCATTTCCTTTTCAATTTTTTATATCTCTGCACTGTTCCATGTTGGTGTATGTGGGTGTGGATGTACGGGTACCTTAGGCTAATGTCTCCCATGTGTGTGATAGCCTACTCGGCGCTGGTCGCCAGCCCCTGGCCTATTGGAGGCGGGCTTGGGGAGTCACGTCTCGAGCCCCATTGGGTCGGGTCGTGACACTATTATACAAGACATTAATGAAAAATATCACATAGTCCAGGGGACATAGCCCCACAACCATCCCCCCAACCCAAAATACATCTGTATTAACACGAGGTAAATAATAAAAATAGTTATAATAATAATAGTATTAGTAATAATAATAAATAATGTGAAACATGGATTTGGAAAACCCAAGTTTTTGAGAAAATTTTATTAAAAAGGGTGCACACATACAGTAAAAAATAGAAGACTACAAAAAAATTGCACAAAAACAATATAGAAAGTAGTAAGAATACATCCAATATATGATTACATCAGTATCCAAATGAGCTTCAAATAGGACTTATATCTTTACACACAATAAGATAAAGAGGGTACTAAATAGGATCAACCATCGTAGTTAGATAGTAGCATTATAGATTGTGAAGTCATATTTCGATACCAACACCAAAAATACTAAATATCGTTCACTCACCACCCAAGATATGCCTTAAAAAATAAAATTTCTACTAATACTACATATTATAATATTTAAATTATTACAAAATCCAAACCACATCTGTAAATTAAATTATTAATCATCACAGTGTTCAAAGTCTTTCAATAGACTACGAGCATCCATGGTTGTCGCAAAAACTAGAAAGTTGGATGTAGAACCCTTCACAACCATAATCATCATCTGGATAGACTTAATTTAGATAGAATTTATGTGTTTTTATGTCACCTTTGACGTAGGGAAGATAAATAACCCATTGATTTGTCTAAATCATATATTATTAAAGGTTATATTTCTTGAAATTATATATTATTTGATGTAAAAATAACATGTTAAATCTAGATAAAAATGGAATATAATGACTTGAGTCTATAATCTAAGATTTAAAGGAAAATATTGAGTTTATCTTGACTTCATGTTCTTTTATATTAAAGGTTTTAAAAAATTTATATATTTTATTTTATATATTTTAAATTTTTTAAATGTTATAGCATAAAATTTAAAGCATTATTACTTTTCAAAAAAAATGTAAAGCATTATGAGGCTTATTAGTGTTTATAATGAATGGTTTGAGATAAATAATATTAAAATTAATCCAGGATTAGAATATATTGATATGGGATATAGTGGTTATATAATTATTAAAACCGTAAAAATAGTTAAATATGATTTCTTAATGTTATTCAAATATCCTTGGTAATAATGTTAATAATTAAATAATTTTTTTATAAGATTTTCTCATGTAATTCAACATGTAGAATGTGTATGGTGGTTTTTAATTATATAGTAATGAAAGTACATTAGAGGATATTTTTGTTTCAAATAATAAGATTTGAATGGTGTTTAGTGTAAGTATGTTTTTTTAAAATATGTGGTTTATAAAGGGTAGTTTAGTTATTATATTTGAGAGACATGAATTTTTTCTATTCGTTTTGAAGTATTAAATATAGCGGATTTATAGTGTTGATGAGTTGGTAAAGAAAGACATAGTTTATTCAATATTATCCTCTACCTTTTAATTATAAAGGCATGACAGCTGATGTGATAAAAACACATTTCTATTGAATATTTTATTTATAAAAAATGATATAATTTCCTCACATTGTATTATATATGTTTATTTATAAAATATTTGGGATTAGATCATTCATTTGAAAATATGGGGAAAATTCCAGTTTTACCCTTTTAAAATTCACTGTAGTATTTCGAAAATAAATATTTTAATATGACTTATATGAACCTAAAACTTTTGTAACATTGTTAACCACTTAATTTTCTACAACCTTTATTCAGGAAACTAGAGTTAAAGAGTACATTTGGATAGAGTAATTGGTCAATTAAGTCAATGGTGGGCTGGACAAGTGAGATTGGACATCACTTTAGTGTCTGGGCCATATATTCTACATCCTTGAATGGATTGAGCCCATATATTTAGAGGGGATCGAAAACCCAATTTATCACATATAATTATTATGGAAGGACAGATAATTCATGCATTTTGGTGGTCAATAAGGTGGTGCAAGTGGGATTGAAATATTTGAAAAAATTTCCTCATTCACACTTGAAATCACTTTTATCCTAGCCACCCATCCACTCTTTAAATATGTGTTTTTATCATTTTGAAGGGTTGGTACGTGCCTTAGAGGATGGGTAGAATATTTGATGTGGTTATTTTCCATTTCAATTGACCATTGGAGGGGGGAATCTTTCAATCATGGATCTCCTCCAAAATACTCTGCTCTTCCTCTTCTTTGTTGTAATGTTTTTATTATTTCAATAAACTTCTTATCTTATCTTCCATTTCTTTTATTTTTCCCAAAGTTATTCTTCTCTTAATCATCATAATTTTTCTTGAATCATGATTAGAAAGGATATTTGGTTCTACCCTCTCTAAACCTTTGAAAATGGAAAACGTTTCTACGATGACTACACCGCCCATAGAGAGTTGTTCTTTTTAGTAATCGATCTACCTATCAAGTCCTTAATTCATTTATTTTGAATCAATGAGTTATTTTAATTCACATAATATGATATATTAATTGAGTTTTTAATTTAAATGAAACTAATCAAGCAATTTAACAATAAACACAAATCACGCGAGGTCGAGAATTATGTGAATTGTGAGAGCACGAACATAATTGGTAATTAAAAACCACACGAGATCAATTTGTAGTGTTCAAATATAATCCTTCAAATAAATTAATTATAATTTTAAGAGATTATATATGTCTTAATTTACCAGTGACCTCAGGATATCCTTATAACATCAATCAATGTAGGGTGTTGTGATGGCATGTTCTGAAGTTGGCCTTGGGTTAAATTCATTTCATCTTTGTGGTAAAGTTAATTCTCATAGGGTTCGGGATTAAACAAATTAAAGGATCATAATTAATTGGATATTAATTTAAATGATAATGATTAATAAATTATTGAATAGGTATAGTTAGATTGATTACGCATTTTAAAATATTTTCTATAAAAACATCTTCCTGTGGTGTCTTTTTAATCGAACATTATTTCAAAAAAAAACAAAACAAATTATACAATCTTCTTCCAGCAAACTTCTTATAGCTTTATGAATGGTAAGAAACCACCCAAATCCTTTCAAGTAGTATTATTATACCATTTTATGTTATTTTCAAAATACCTTTAATAAGTTGTCAATTTTACTTCCTCCTTTGAGAGGTATCCTTGGTCAGCCACTCTGTTGCACATAAGTACCCAAAAACCACTAATCATTTGAGGGTACCCATGACAGTTCGTTTAAAATTGGAACCGTTTCTGGGGAGGCAAGTAATTATTTCAACCAATTAAGGGGATTTATTTAATTTTACATTTTATTCTCTTCTTCTCTTCTTTGTTCTTTCTTTACCCAATCTGAATTTTTTTCTTCTTCTTTTATTTTCTTCTTCTTATATTTGGACCATCAACTCAAAATTCTCATTTTTATTATGGTACACTTTCATTATTTTTATTTTTATATGATTTATGACACTAAATAATCACAAGGATATCTTAGATCTTGATCCTGAGATCGAATGCAACCTTATGGCTCAAAACAGACATTCTCAGTCTACGAGAAGTTTCAACATTCAATCAGTTGGAGAATTACTCAACTACAAGAACACAGAAATTAGAAACACTTTTAAGTTCAACATAAAACAAGAACCTGTGGATGAAAAAAATAATAATGAACTTAATAGAACAATTCAATATTTGGTTGCACCTGATTTTAATTATCAAGAAAATTGCAATACATACCCAAATCTTGAATCCGAAATTGAACTGAAATCTAGGTTAATTCACCTTATTCAAAAGTTTCATGGATTGTCCCATGAGGACCCAAAAAAACACCTTAAATAATTCAATGTTTCTTTCTCAACCCTTAAACCAAGAAATGTATTTGAAGGTCAAATCAAACTAACAACATTCCCATTTTCACTTGATGGAGCTGCAAAAGACTAAATGTATTATTAACATCTTGAAGATGTAACATGTTGGAACTATTTGAGATGTTTTTTCTTGAAAAGATTTTTTCCAGAATCAAGGACCACATCCATTTAAAATAGATCTCTCGGATCAAGAATGCACAAGGAGAGTTGATGTATGAGTACTTGGAGTGATTCAAGAAGTTGTGTGCAAGCTTTCCACATCGCCAAATCAGTGAGAAACTATGTATACAGTACTTCTATGAAGGAATCACACCTATGGAGAAAATCATGGTGGATTTCGTGGTTGGGGGAGCATTGGTGGAAAACACACTAGTTGCTACACATGAATTTATTGACAAAATGATCCAAAAATCTCAACAATTTGGTGATCGAGGTACACCACATGTTCGAGGAGTACATCAGGTAAGTCATTCTTCTCTTGAAAGTCATATGATTGATACTAAGTTAGATGAATTTACCATTATGGTGAGGTAGATTGAATTGTATAAAAAAACATCCCAACCCACTTCTATGAGGCCATGTGGAATTTTCACTGAAACAGACCACCCAACTGACCGTTTCCCCCAGTTACAAGAGTCATAGGATGGTCCAATGGTATTCCCTGGGAAACCATATCAGCAACAACAATAGCCAGACTGGCAAAAGAATTTTGATTCCTTTTCACCAGCATACAACCAAGGGTGGAAGAATCAATCGGACTTGAGGTATAGCTCTGGACAACAAAAAATTCCCCCTTTTCAACAAAACATCCAGGAGCCTCCACCCTAACAATAGGGTTTCCAAAAACCCCAAAGGAGATTTGAAGCTCAATCATCCACAATTCAACAACAAGGGAACTCTCAACTAAAGTTAGATTCTAACATTGATGAACTTTTGAAGAAAATTGTTCTTAATCAACAGAATGAGCTGATGAGTGTAACGTCCCCAACCCGGAATCCACTAAACCGGTGCTCTGATCCGGGTGGTTACATGACCTTAAGCGCGCCTCCCTGAATGCCAAAGGTATCCGAGTAGCAGTGGTGGCCTATGTGGTCAACTGGGGAGACTATACCCCCTTTTTATCAGTGTAAGCCACAACAAAAATAAACCAATAGTGTAAAAAATATTCAAAAAACAAGGAACATGTATAACAACCATTTGCAACAATCAAATATGTCATGTCATACTATAAGTGCAAAGTGGACAAAACCCCAAAATAAAGACAACGACCAAAATCCACAAAGTGGTCCCGACTCCAAGTATGGATCCTCCACCAAGTGCTACCCACGTCCACTCAACTATCTAGCAAGGACCCTTGCCCTTCTCCTGACCTGCAAGCATGATTTCTCCTCGGGTACCCAATAGCAGCCCGAGCAGGGTGTGAGTACAACTCAGTAGGCCACCACCAACGGTGTCTACAAAATATCCAGTATAAACATATCGTACATGTAAAGGAATATGAATGATAATTTCCAAGTAATTATTTAAGGTACCATTAACCTGTTTAGATCCAAGCCATTGCCACCTCCATTACCATTCATCACACCCCCATTATCACCATTTACCATTTCATCACATTTTCACGAGTTAATCACATAAATTATGTTACATGGGTCTAAGTCCAAAAATCACATGCAAGAGGGTAAACACATCTTTATCCTATCTCACTAGGACTAACCCCTCATAGTAACCATAACCTCACCTCGAAGACTCAGTCCAGATGGAGGCAACCATTAGGAGAATAGTCCCTCAGTACCCTTTCCTAACCCATGCATTTAGGGTGGAGTTTAGAACCTTAGTCTTCACTAGACCCGTGGGTGTAGATCCTCAAGTCATACCCCACTCTACGAAGACATGTGCACATTCTTATGTATACGTAACCATCAACCATCCAAACCATTGCCCTTCGGCAAACACTATTCACCACAACCCACATGGGAATCCACATCATGCCTTAACCCATTAACACATTACCGTTTCACATCATTTAACCATTTACCCAATTCCCATGTGTTATGCCTATATCACTAATCATTCAACATTAAACCCATAATTTATCCCATTATGACCTTTAATCAATTTACACATTAACCCATTTAACCCATTCATCATTCCCATGAATCAACCATTTAACCCATTCGACTTGAACCCTTAGGTTATTTCTAAGTCTAGGTGAATCACCTAACTTCTATTCCAATTTCAACCAATCATGCCAACATATTTATCAAGGGATCTACAATTCATTACAACAAGGTCACTTGTTTAATATCAATCCCTAAATTTGGGAAAAGCCGGCACATCCCATGGATGGCCCCAATTAGGTCAAGTCTATCCCAAAACATCCCACGGGGATCGTGATGGTTCCCATTTGACATTTTAAACACCATTATATCCAAACATACCAAGGTTATCCAAAACATAACCAATGGAAAGCAAGAACACAACTAAACATGCACAAATACCCAAATAACTATGGGATATCACTTGTAGACCTCCTACCTCAAAATTGCGGTTGAATTCACTCTCAATCAAGTACTTAGACCTCGATTCAACCAACCTTTGGAGCATCAACCTAAAACTCACCCAAAAGTCGGGGTTTTAGAGCTTCAAAACGAGAGGGAGAGAAGATATGAACCCTAAACCAAAAAGAGAAGCAAGTATGGGATTAGCCTTACCCGGAGCTTTGATCCGCAACCAACGACACCAAAAATGCATTATAATCGAAGTAGATTGGTCTCTTGGAGTCTTTGGGTGATTTGGTTTGTGCCTAGGGTAGAGAGGGAGGAAATGAGAGGAAATACCGAGTAGGTTTTTAAAGCCCGGAGTGGCAAACTTGTAATTTTTCCCAACTTTAGGTGGCCGCACGGTTTTTCCGAACGGTTTGAAAATCCATGCGCAAACCGTGTGCATGCCACTATCCGGAGGAGGAGGTTCACACGATTTAGCCTCATGGTCTAGAAAACCGTGCGCAAACCGTGCCCATGCTTTTGCCCGGAGGAGCAAGGGTCACACGGTTTAGCCTGGGCAGGCCGCACAGTTTGCCTGGCCGTGCGCCCTGGCCTGTCTTGCCCAGATTTCCTTTCTTCCGTGCTTAGAGCCCCCGGAACACCCCCAAGGCCTCTCACATTTTCAGGAAACATCCCTTGAAGCCCGAAATAAGGGATTCAACCAAAACATAACGAAAACATACCTTTCCAAAAACTAGGATCTTACAACCTCCCCACCTTATAACGGCTTGTCCTCGAGCCGAGCTTCCAAGCCTCATTGATCAACTGAAGAGAAGAGTTCAGGCCACTGAGCTAGCATATCCAATTCCCACTCCCAAGTTTCTTCTTGAACTTTCCCATGCTGTCATAGTACTCGCACTAATGGCACAACCTTGCCTCACAAGAACTTTTCACTATGATCCACCACACGAACCAGATGCTCCTCAAAGGACGCATCAGCCTCAAGCTCCACATCCTCAACATCAACCACATGATATGGGTCAGGGTGATACTGTCGAAGTTACGACACATGAAACACATCATGTATCCCACCATACCACTGTGGAAGATCCAATCGGTAAGACACTGGTCTGATCCTCTCCATAATCTCAAAAGGTCTCACATACATGGGTGCCAACTTACCCTACTTTCAAATCCGATGGTGACCCAACCTTGGCGACACCCGAAGGAACACTTTATCACACACCGCAAACTCAAGAGGTCTACGCCTCCAATCCGCATACGAATTCTGCCTACTCTGAGCCATATCCATCTGCTTCCCAATCAACTTAACTCTCTCTGAAGTCTCCTGCACGAGACTTGGTCCCAACAAATCAGATTCACCGGCCTCTAGCCAACACAATGGAGATCTGCATGGCCTCCCATAAAGTGCCTCAAATGGTTCTATCTGAATCATAGCCTAAAAACTTTTTTTGTAGGAAAACTCAACCAACGATAGGTGTCTCTCCCAAGAACCACCAAAGTCCAAGACACAAGCTCTTAACATGTCCTCCAACACTTGGATCGTATGCTTTGATTGCCTGTCCATCTGTGGGTGGAAATCCATACTCAAAAACACCTACGTACCAAGCACCTTCTGCAATCCTTACCAGAAATGCGATGTGAAATGAGGATCTCAGTCCGAAACTATGGTCTACGACACACCATGAAACTGCACTATTTCTTGAACATACATCTCACCCAACTGGTTGACTGTATGGGTCTCCTGAATCGGTAAGAAATTAACCACTTTCGTTAACCAATCCACAACTACCAATATTACATCATTCATCTGCGGTGTCCTCGGAATACCCACGACAAAATCCATTGTTACATCATCCTACTTCCATTCTGTAATGGGCAATGGATTCAACAAACCATCTAGGCGTTGATGCTCAGACTTCACCTGCTGATAGGTAAGGCACTGTGCCACAAAGCCCGCAACTTCATTCTCTATTTCAGGTCACCAAAACTTCCTTCAGAGATCACAGTACATCTTGGTCAAACTGGGATGCACTGCCCACTTTGATGCATGGAACTCATGCAACAACTCTTCCCACACACACTTTGGCACAACTACACGATCACAAACACGGACAGCACTGTCCACACTAACGGCCCATACAGAAGGTAGCTTCCCACCTTTAAGTGTTTCCTTCATGATCAAACACTCAGGATCATCAAGATCACCTTCCTTAACTCGAATTAAAAGCATCGACTCCATCTATAAGGAAGCCAGAGTGACCTGACCACTCTCCTTCTGCACCTCCAAGTGCATTTCTACAAACAAAGCCATCACCTTCTACTCGGTGCTGGACTCCTGAACCATCTGATTCTGAACCTTCCTGCTCAGAGCATCAACAACACTGTTTCCATTTCCTGGTGTCTACACCAACTCAAAGTCAAAATAATGGAGATATTCAACCCATATTCCATGTCGAAGATTCAAATCTCGCTGTGATAAGACGTACTTTAAACACTTATGGTCGGTAAACACGGTAAACCGTTCTCCCAATAGATAGTGCCTCTAGCACTTCACGGCATGCACTACTGCAACCAACTCAAGCTCATGAGTGGGACAATTCCACTCATGGGGTCTCAAATTCCTTTACCCTTAAGCCACCACTCGCTCATCTTGCATCAACACAGCCCCAAGTCCGATTCTGGACGCATCACAAAACACGATGTACTTCTTACCCGGCTCATGTAAGATCAAGATAGGTGCGGTATTCAGCTGCTTGTTCAACTCTTTAAAGGCATTCTCACAAGACTTAGACCATTCAAATTTGATTCTATTCTTGGTCAGGCCCGAAATTGGTGCTGTCAAGCGAGAGAAATCCTGAATGAACCTTCGGTAATACCCAGCCAAACCCAGAAAAATTTGAACATCATAAACACTCTTGGGCTGATCCCCAGATACAACTGACTACGCTTTCTCTGGATCCACTGACACACCTGACTCCGAGATGATGTGACCCAGAAAATTTACCTCACCTATCTAGAATTGACACTTGGATAGCTTGGCATATAGCCGATTTTCTATTAGCATACCCAAGACGATGTCAAGATGTTGGGTATGATCACCGTGAGTTTTCAAGTATACTAAGATATAGTTAACAAAGACAACCAAAAACCGATATAGATAGGGGTGAAATATTCAGTTCATCAAAGCTATAAACATTGTCGATGCATTGGTCAAGTAGAAAGGCATTACCACAAACTCAAACAACCAGTACTGACTCTGGAAAGCTGTCCGAGGTATGTCGGAAGTCCTCACCCTCAACTGGTGATAACCCGACCTCAGATAAATATTAGAAAACACTAATGCGCCCCTCAAATGATCAAACAGGTCATCAATTCAAGGAAGAGGGTACCGATTTTTCACCTTCATCTAATTTAACTTTCGTAGTCAACACACAGCCTTAACGACCCATCAGCATTATTTGGAAAAAGAACAAGAGATCACCAAGGAGACGTACCAGGACAGATAAACCCCTTACGCTCCAACTCCTCAAGCTATACCTTCAGTTCCTAGAGTTCTTCTGGTGGCATGTGGTATGGTAGAATAGAAATTGGCTCCGCTCCCGGCAGCAACTCGATTGTGAACTCAACATCCCTCTTAGGGGGTAACCCCGAGAAATCCCCAAGAAACACATCCTAAAAGCAATCCACCAGAGGAGGGAAAACAGACTGCTCCCCTATTTCATTGTCATCAAGCATGCGACATGCCACTCGAGCCGTGAGTCCACTCATCTGTTGACAAAACAGACCCGCATGCCCTGCTCAAACATCCCATTCACCACGGTGGACATAAGAGTCACCCTCAAGTGACCTGAATGATACTCTGTGATATTAATAGTCTATGTGCGCCCGATACAACAACAACCAATTGATTCCCAGGATTAGGTCAAACCCCGACATCTCGAGAATGAATAAGTCCCACAGAAAATGATACCCACCAACTTCCAAGGCACATCTCTGGCACTGCTTGATATCCTCAACCCGCATCCCCAACGGATTGTCGATTGAAATCACCCCACACACCCCCTCGATAGGTAAACCCAGTGCTACCATAAGTTGAGCAGAGATAAAAGAGTGTGTGTGTAACCAGTGTCAAACAATGCACTAGCAAAAGTAGAAGCTACAAGGATTGTACCTCGAACAGTCGATGGTCCAACCTCGCCATGACCAGGTGAAAACTTAACTGCCTGAAGCTGACTTGCCCCTTTAACCCGGGCTCCTGCCTGAACACCTTGCGCTACACTTCCCTACTGGAATGAGCAATCCTTCCCTGGAGTTCCACATCCACTGCCCCTACCAGTACGGCTCGTGGAGCTCCAACTGCCTGCCTGATATGGGGCAACTCATCCCCTTCTCGTATCCAGTACCTGCCTTCCACCATCACACTCACCCACCTCCTGAGGTCTCCTGCAGAACTTCTGCACATGCCCCATCTGGCTGCACGAACGACACTCAACTGGAGGTCGAGGACACTAACCACACATATGCCCCGACCTGCCTCACTGATAGCAGGACACCTGATTTCCACTTTGAGAGGTTGACCCTCTCTTCTAGCCACTTTTCACACTTCCACCATACTGTGAGCTCTCATGGCATCACTTTTGACCTTCGGTAGATGCACCGCTCATCTGTCCCACTAACACCACAATCCCACTACCCGAATCTCCCTTCATTTTTTCTTCTAAGATCAGTGCCTGATCTACTACCTCTACAAACCTTTTCAAGAATAATATGTTTACTTAAGACCTGATCTCCTGTCTTAGCCCATCCTAGAAAAACCTTGCTACTGCTGCCTCATCCCCTACTAACATTGGGACAAAGCGTCTCAAATCAGTGAAGCGACTAGCATAGTCCATCACCGATAATGATCTCTGAGTCAGGATCATAAACTCTGCAGCCCGCTCCTGTCTCAAGGTCTCTGGGTAGAAATTCTCGAGAAATGTTTCCTGAAAAACCTTCCACGACATTCCCTCAACCTGCTCAATTTGAGCCTGAATGTCCCACCAACGCCTAGCCGTTCCCCGCAACATATAATCGGCCAGCTTCACCCGCTTTTTGACAAGGGTCTCTAGATGATATAGTATCTTCTGAATAGAATCTAACCAGAACTCTGCTTCCTTTGGACCACCCTCTCTGGTGAAAGTCGGAGGGTGATGTAGTTGGAACTCACTGGTCAGCTCAAACATACTCGGTGTAACCTGCCCTGGGTCCCAATTCATCATCTGCATAAGGCGAGCCAAGTTCTCCCAGAACTGGTCTTCTCTACCTTCATTGATCACCACATTTTCTTTCTCCTCTACTAGAGGAGTGTTCTCAACAACATCCTCCCATTTCCCAACTGGTAATCGACGTCATGGTGGCATTTCTCTACAATTCCAAGTACAAGATTTAACACACATACCACATAACTTTCATGACTTTATCAAAAGCCCTTTACTAGCTACAACAACCCACTTTTTATATGATAACCCAACAACATTTTCCAACTTGTTTCAAATCCTATTACTCTATTAAACATAATTTAACCACTTGTTTTATTTCATTATTCTAATTATTTCTTGGTATCATGAAATGCATGATACACCCTACTTTCCTACCTCACACACCCACCCCGTCCTGGTGTCTAATACAATGCATGTCACCCATCTCCCTAGGTGCCTATAATGATGCATGAATGCCAATCCCCATTCCATTAAGGCCACAATCCAAATATCATAAAATAGTCACATCAAACCACATGTGCATCACCCAATGGTGAAATATCATCAACTGTAACAACACACCACCAAGAACAACATTTCCCACCCAGGGTGACTTTGGTTTTTCCTTATACAAGGGTTATCTAATCCCAAGCATGAGATAATTACCAAGGCCCAACACGTCTTAACCCTTGGCTACCAATCCCAAATAATAAAACCTCAGAGAAGGAGAATAAAAACCTCCCTCTGATACCACTTTGTAACATACCCAACCTAGAAGCCACTAAACCGGTGCTCTGGGCCAGGTGGTTACATGACCTTAAGCGTGCCTGCCCGTATGCCAAAGGCTGCCGACTAGTAGTGGGGGTGTATGTGGTCATGTTGGGAGACTATACCCCCTTTTATTAGAGTAAGCCACAACAGAAATAAACCAATAGCGGAAACAATATTCAACATACATGGAACATGTATAACAACCATTTCCAATAGTCAAATATGTCAGGTCATACTACAAGTGAAAAAGTGGACAAAACCCCAAAATAAAGACAATGTCCAAAATCCCCAAAGTGGTCCCAAATCCAAGTCCAGATCCTACACTAAGTGCTACACATTTCCACTCAACTATCTAGAAAGGACCCTTTCCCTTCTCCTGACCTGCAAACATTATGTCTGCTCGGGTACCCAACGGAGGCCCGAGCAGGGTATGAGTACAACTCAGTAGGACACCACCAATGGTGTCTGTAAAATATCTAGTATAAACAGATAGTGCATGCAAAGGAATATGAATGATAATTTCCAAGTAATTATTTTAAGGTACCATTAACCAGTTTAGAGCGAAGCCATTGCCACCTCCATTACCATTCATCACACCCCCATTATCACTATTTACCATTTCATCACATTTCCATGGGTTAATAACATACATTATGTTACATGGGTCTAAGTACAACAATCTCATGCAAGAGGGTAAACACATAATTATCCTATCTCACTAGGACTAACCCCTCATAGCAACCATAACCTCACCTCGAAGCCTTAGTCCGGGTGGATGCAACCGTTAGGAGAATAAACCCTCAGTCCCCTTTCCTAACCCGTGCATTTAGGGTGGAGTTTAGAACCTCAGTCTTCACTCGACCCGTGGGCATAGATCCTCAAGTCATACCCCATTATACGAAGCCATGTGCACATTATTATGTATACGTAACCATCAACCATCTAAACCATTGCTCTTCGGCAAACACTATTCACCACAACCCACATGGGAATCCACATCTTTCCTTAACCCATTAACACATTACAATTTCCTATCATTTAGCCATTTACCCAATTCCCATGTGGTATTTCTATCTCACTAAGCATTCAACATTAAACCCATAATCTATCACATTATGGTCTTTAATCAGTTTACACATTAACCCATTTAACTCGTTCATCATTCCCATGAATCAACCATTTAACCCATTCCACTTTAACCCTTAGGTTATTGCCAAGTCTAGATGCATCACCTAACTTATATTCCAAGTTCAACCAATCATGCCAACATATTTATCAAGGGATTTACAATTCATTACAACAAGGCCACTTGTTTAATAGCAATCCCTAAATCCGGTAAAAGCCGGCACATCCCATGGATGGCCCCAATTAGGTCAAGTCTATCCCAACACATCCCACGGAGATCGTGAGGGTTCCCATTTTCCATTTTAAACACCATTATTACCAAGCATAACAAGGTTATCCAAAACATAACCAAAGGAAAGCAAGAACACAACTAAACATGCACAAATACCCAAATAACTATGGGATATCACATGTAGACCACCTACCTCAAAACCGCGGTTGAACGCACTCTCAATCAAGTCCTTATACCTCGATTAAACCAACCTTTGGAGATTAAACCTAAAACTCACCCAAAAGTTAGGGTTTTAGAGCTTCAGAATGAGAGGGAGAGAAGATAAAAACCCTAAACCAAAAAGAGAAGCAAGTATGCGATTAGCATTACCCGGAGCTTCGATCCGCAACCAACGGCACCAAAAATACCTTAGAATGGAAGTAGATCAGTCTCTTGGAGACTTTGGGATATTTGGTTCGTGCTTAGGGTGGAGAGGGAGAAAATGAGAGGAAATCCGAAGTGGGGTTTTAAAGCCCGGAGTGGCAAACTTTTAATTTTTCCTAACTTTAAGTGGTCGCACGGTTTGTCCACACGGTTTGGAAAACTGAGTGCAAACTGTGTGCATGCCACTGTCTGAAGGAGGAGGGGTCGCACAATTTAGCTGCACGGTTTGGAAAACCATGCACAAACTATGTGCATGCTTCTGTCCGGAGGAGGAAGGGTCATACGGTTTAGCCTGGGTAGGCCGCACGGTTTTACTGGTCGTGCGTAGGTCGTGCGCCCTGGACTATCTTGCCCAGATTTCCTTTATTCCATGCCCCGGGCCCCCGGAACACCCCCAAGGCCTCTCACACTTTCAGGAAACATCTCTTGAAGACCTAAACAAGGGATTCAACCAAAACATAATGAAAACATACCTTTCCAAAAACTGGGATCTTACAATGAGTCACGGTTCAGAGCTGAGGGAGTTGAAGACTCAAATGAGCTTGATTTTCACCGCCCTCCATGAAATGGTAAGTAATAATTCTAGAAATCTACATTCCCAACCTATTCAAAATCCCAATGGGAATGTCATTGCCATCACATTGAGAAGTGGGAAGAAAACAACTGATACATTTTCACCTATCATTCCACCGGGACTCACCTTAACTATGAAGAAGACCCATTAAAAACTAGTTGATGGGAAACCCCAGGAGAAAGATAAAGATAAGAAAAAGATTTACGATGTTTCTCCTAAACACCCTCCATTTCCAAATAGGTTTGTACAAACCAAGAATATAGCTGACAAGGAAATGAAAAAAGAGGTTTTTGATATATTTAATTGTGTGGAGATAAACATCCCTCTACTTGAAGCTATCAAGAAAATCCAAAGGTATGCGAAATTCTTAAAATAACATTGTATCAATCAAAGAGGGATCAAGGGAAATGAGAGGATCAATATTGGAAGTAATGTTTCAGTACTCATTACACAAAATCTTGAAATGCCAACAATGTGTAAGGATACCAATACATTCACCATATGATGCACCATAGGGGATTTACACTTTTCTGATGCACTTTGGGATTTGGGAGCTTCTATAAATGTGGTGCCTCACTCTATATTCTCTTCTTTGTAGGTTGGTGAGTTGAAGCTGATAAGAGTAGTGGTGAAGTTGGAAAATAGAGATGCAACATATCTAGCAGGAGTCCTTGAGGATTTACTTGTTCAGGTAAGAGACATGATCTTTGGAACATATTTCTATGTGCTTAACATGGAGGATGATTAGGTAAGTTCTCATGATCCCATTATCTAAGGTACACCCTTCCTCAAAACTGCAAAAACTATCATAAATGTCAATGAGGGTAAACTTTTCATGGAGTTTGGAGATGATGTTGTAATATTTAATGTTATGGACTCCATGATGTACCCCTCAGAGAACCATTCTACTTTTGTTATCTCCCATTTTGAACCACCAACTAAAAACCCCATGGGATTTGATCGTCTTATGCTTAGGGAGATTATGATAATTGGTTCTAGTTTGATGTCTAAGTGTACTTCCAAACCTATTTAAAATGAAAAATACTCTCTTATATTTGATTTTAAAAAGGATTCATGTTTAGATTTTGATCATTAAAACTCTGATTATGACATGGTTGTTGAGTATATTGATGTATTTAATGTTGTATTCTCTGATTTTGATGATGTATATTCTTATACTGATGTTCATTATGCACATATTTTCATTCCTTCAATTTCTTCATCCATACATCACCCCCTTCATTGTAACTCAATCTATTTCCACATAATTCAAATACCCATACTTGTTATGTGGCGAGAGATTACTTGTTATAATTGCTAACAATCTCACTTTTGAACATGAGGAAAATATTTTGAATCTTTTGAGGGAGAACATCAAGGCAATCGGGTGGAACTTGGATGACATATCAGGTATTAACCCCTCCATTTTCATGCATAGGATTCTTTTGGAGGATGGGGCTAAACTAGTTAGGTATCCAAAAAGGAGACTCAATCCAACCCTTTTGGATGTTGTTAAAAAAGAGGTTGAAAATTTAATCGAGGTAGGTATAATATTTCCTATTTCAAATTCTTTGTGGGTAAGTCCTATTCAGGTTGTTATCAAGAAAAGTGGTGTTACAGTTTTTAAAAATGAGAAATATGAGTTAGTTACAATGAGGGCGCAAAATAGTTGGTGTTTGTGTATTGATTATAGGAAACTAAATCAATCCACTCACAAGGACTATTTTCCTCTCCCATTTATTGATCAAATTCTAGAGACTATCTAGGAAGACACATTATTGTTTCTTGGATAGATTTTTTGGATATTTTCAGGTTCCTATAGCTCTGGGGGATCAAGAGAAGACAACATTCACCTATCCCTTCGACACATTTGCCTTCTGAAGGATGCCATTTTGAATTTGCAATTCCCCAGGTACCTTCCAAAGATGCATGGTGAGTATTTTTTTTGATTTTATTGAGACCCGCATGAAGGTATTTATGGATGAATTTACAGTATATAGATCCTCATTTTATGAATTTCTAAGTAGTTTGGGATAGGTGTTGAATTTTTGTATTGATAAGAATCGGGTCTTGAACTTTGAAAAGTGTCATTTCCTGGTAGATCATGGAATTGTGTTAGGGCATGTAGTGTCAAAACATGGGATAGAGTTTGATAGATCTAAGGTAGAAATCATTTCATCCTTAAAATATCTATTGTGTGTGTATGATGTTAGGTATTTCCTAGGGAATGTAGGGTTTTATCGGTGCTTCATCAAAGATTTTAGTAAGATTTCTCTTCCTTTGTCATGATTACTTCAATAGAATTATAATTTTGTGTTTTATGATTCATTCAAGGTAGCATTTGATGAGATGAAGAAGTTTCTGACCACTCCACCGATCATATAGCCCTCACAATAGGACATTCCTTTTTAGCTTATGTATGACGCATCCAATTTCACAGTTGGAGAAGTATTATCTCAGAGGGTGGAGGGATGTTCACATGTGATTTCCTATGCATTGAGGACACTAGATTCAGCCTAATAAAACTACACAAACATAGAAAAAAGAGTTTTATTTCTATCATATTTTCTTTAGATAAATTCCTTTCATATTTATTGGGCTCTAAAGTAGTTGTTTTTTCTGACCATGCAACTCCAATATACCTCTTGAAGAAGAAAAACACAAATCCCAGACTTATCTGATGGATGCTCCTTCTTCAGGAATTTTATATTGAGATAAAAGACAAGAAGGGGTCAGAAAACATAGTGGCAGGCCACATGAGTAGGCTTACTAACACACTAGAGGATGACACCTTGGACCAGGTACCACTTCGGGACACTTTACTTGATGGGAATCTTTATTCCATCTCAGGTATGCATCCTTAGTATGTTGATTCAGTGAACTACCTTGTTTCCTCTGAAATACCTGAAAATTTAAAGAAACTTCAAGTAAAAAAATTAAAATGTGAGTCTTGGTATTATGTGTGGTATGATCCATAACTCTGCCGCATGTGTAGTGATCAAATTATTAGGAGGTGTGTTCCTGATCACGAGTTTGAGTTTATTCTGCAATTCTGTCATACACTTTCTTGTGTCGGACACTTTAGACCCCAAAGGACATCTAGGGATGTTTTAGACTCTGGATTATATTGGCCTAGATTATTCCATGATGCTCATGTGTATTGTGAGTAATGCTCTCATTGCCAACACACTGGGAACATTTTTAGGAGACATGAGATGCCCCAACAACACATACTATTCTATGAGATTTTTGATGTGTGGGGAATTAATTTTCTAGGTCCTTTTTCTATTTCATTTGTTTTTTATATATTTTTGTTGATGTTGATTATGTGAGAAAATTGGTGGAGGATAAGGCCACCAGGAATGATGATTCTCATGTTGTAGTGGAATTTGTTAAAACAGAGATTTTTTGTAGGTTTGGAGTACCAAGGGCCTTCATCAGTGACCAAGGGATACACTTCTACAATCAGAATTTGGATTCCCTCCTTCGGAAGTATGGGGTGACACACAAAACACCGACACTATACCACCACCAAACAAATGTCAAGGCTAGGGTTTAAAATCATGAGTTTAAACTAATTTTGGAGAAAATTGTGTAGCCAAATAGGAATGATTAGAGCTAGTGCTTAGACGATGCACTATGGTCTTATAGGAAGCATAAAAGAAACCCATTGGTATGTCTCCATTTAGGATTGTTTTTGGGAAAGGATTTCATCTCCCTGTGGAAGTGAAGCATAGGGCCTATTGGGCTATAAAAAATGTAACATGGATTTGGCCCAAGCTAGAAGCCAAAGGAAGCTACAAATTCAAGAGATTGATGAGATTCGATTGTCTTCATATAAGAACTTCAAGCTCTATAAGGAATGATAAAAATCATCTCAAGACAAAATGATCTATAAAAGAGAATTTCATGTTGGAGAGAAATAATTGCTCTATAGTTCACGACTGAAGTTGATGCCTGGTAAGTTGCATTCCAAGTGGTTAGGTCCTTATGTTGTGACTAATGATTTTTCTTATGGTGTATTTGAGATCACACAAGAGGACACATGAAGCACCTTTACAGTCAATGGGAAATGTTTGAAGAAATAATTTGAGGGAATTCTGACTGATGCAGTGGATTTCATCACACTGCATGACCCCATCATCACTTGAGCATATCAGGATATTCCTAACCCTTTCACTTTTATATTCTTTGTCCTAATTAAAATTATAAATTTTATGTGCATATATGATTTCATAGGTTAATACTAAGGACAATGAAATATTTTATGTGTGGGTGAGGGGACAACATTTTGGGGTAGATATTTAGGATTTTCATTTGTGTGTTTTATGTGTATTTTCTAATAAGTTTTTGGTTAAAATTTTTAAAACAAAAACAAAAATAAAAAAGCAAAAAAATCAATAAAAAGGAAACAAATATATCATGCAAAATTATCATGTGGAACATATGAAAAATGCATGTTTTCAAAATTCATTGGTAGAAATATAAGCATGAGTAATGTTTCTTCATCAAGGGTTGACTTTTATAAAAATTTAAGTCATCGATGATATAAACGGTCATGTCATTATAAAACATTTTATATTTTGACATCATTTTTGTG
Organism: Viscum album; assembly: GCA_963277665.1. Classification (NCBI taxonomy): domain Eukaryota; kingdom Viridiplantae; phylum Streptophyta; class Magnoliopsida; order Santalales; family Viscaceae; genus Viscum; species Viscum album. The sequence continues at coordinate 660,645,431 of OY728138.1, forward strand.
ATATTTGTTCATGGTAAATTGTGTCATTGATTTCTCCACACAATTTTTCACACAATCATTTCATTAATTTATTTTTAATCAATAAGCTACTATAATTTAAATTATATAATCTATTAATTGAGTTTTTTATTTAAAATAAACTAATCAATCAATTTAACAATAAACAAAAATCATGTGAGGTCGAGAATTGTGTGAATTGTGAGAGCGTGAACTTAATTGGTAATTAAAAACCACATGAGATCAATTTTTAGTGTTCAAATATAATCCCTAAAATAAATTAATTATAATTTTCAGAGATTATATATGCTTTAATTTACCACTGACCATAATCTAACCATAGAAGATTAATCAAAGCAGGGTGCTGCAATTGCATGTTCCGAAGTTATCCTAGGGTTAAATTCACTTCATCTTTGTGGTAAATTTAATTCTCATAAGGTTTGGAATTTTACAAATTAAGGGATCATAATTAAGTGGGAAATAATTTAAATTATAATGATTAATAAATGATTTAATAGGTGCAGTTAAATCGATTATTCCATTTAAAATATTTTCTAAAAAACATCTTCATGTTGTGTCTTTTTAATCAAACATTATTTCAAAAATAAAAACAAAAAAGTATAAAATATTCTTCCAGAAAACTTATTCTAGATTTATGAATGGTAAACAACCCCCACATCCTTTCAAGTAGCATTATTATTATATTTTATATTATTTTCAAAATACATTTAATAAGTTGTCAAATTTACTTCCTCCTTTGAGAGATGACCTTGGTCAGCTACTCTACTGCACCTAAGTACCCAATAACCACTAATCATTTATGGGAACCCACAAAAACTCCTTTCATGATCCATGGATAAGCATTTAAAACTAGTATATTTAATCATAATTAGATATTTATTATAAAACTATTAATAGGTTCATGAAGCACAATATTTGATGTTGAGGTTATCTTTAAATATGGAAGGTCTAAACAGTGGTGGTGTAAGCTGTTATTATTTACCTAGTAGGTATGTATTTCCTCCCAGTAGGTTGAAGAGACATGATGTGTGACCTGTAGTAGGGTCACAATCTAAAGTAATTGTATTTTTTAAAAGAGTGTGATTTTAAGTGAAGGGGTAACCATTATTGTTGTTGTTTAGGTATCTTAATGTGTATTTTTTAAAAGAGGTTATCAGTTGGAAATTATTATTACTATTATTATGGTTTTCATTGAAATCAAGGATTTTATTTTTAGTTGGATTGTTATAAACATGTCTTTTATTTTTTATGGACTTCCTATTTTATGTTCTAAACTCATGGTTTCATTAGAAACATTGAGTTTTTAAGGGAAGAGCCTACTATGTATTTTTATATACACACTCTTATTTATATATTTTTTATTTTATTGTCTTTCCATTATTTTATAGCTATGTATACACATTATACATTTTTTTGACATTTGGAATTATTTTTTGTTATGATAAAATATTTATCAATTTTTTATCATTAAAATTTATTATTAATAAGACACAATAATGGATTTTTTGTGGGAATTTATTATTGGGTAATTCCTCAATTATGAGTGATGTATACCCACATTTGGAGTAAATATACCCTAGCATATTAGAGGGAATATTTTGGAGTCACTCTTGAAATAAATTGGTCTATAATTGTCACGACCCGTCCCCCGGGGCTCGTAACGTTACTACCCCAAACCCGCCTTCCATAGGCCAGGGGCTGGTGACTTGCACCAAAGGTGTAATTCCCTAAAACTGGGAAGGTATTTCCTTTATAATATGTAAACACATGCACAAGCAAGCACATAGCTGGACGAAACACCAGGTAAATTGTATAACCAAAAGAGTGCTGAAAGTAAAAGGGGTCGGAATACAAGCCCAACAGTGAAGGTACAAGTACAACTGAAAGCAATACAACTGAATAAAGAGAAAAGACAGCTACTAGATTGTCCTCCGAGGTTCCTACCTGAAGGGTAGGTACAGATCGCATCCTCAGCACTCCATGTCTGTCTGTCTCCTCCGGGTACCGACACGTCGTATGGTCCAGCTCCGGGTACCATCCAGTCTTGGAACTCTCAGCCTCCATCAGCGCTGTCTGTCATCTGCATCCAACACAACGAAGTGCGAGCATAGCCCGTGCAGGGGTGAGTATAACGATACTCAGTTGGAATCCCGAGACCCTCAAGGTCTCACAAAATCCAACAAGGATAAACCACAATGTTCGAAATCAACCTATAACCATACTTAGGTATATTACCATACATATACCGAAGTTATCAAGTGATCCATCTCAGTCATGAGGAAAACACAGAAAAACTGACTCAGCTCAACCAGGATTTTATTCCCATTAAGGAAACCTCGGCTGGTGGAGAAATCGTGCCCAATCAATTATAGTGGGCATACCGCAACACCAAGTACACTTCCCAATAACCTTAGACTGCTAAGGTAGTCCTCCTATCGAGTACCATGGGTCTATCGCGTCACACAGAGGCGCTCCCCACCATGGGTCTACCGCGTCACCAAGCGCGCTCCCCCTCGTACATACTGATGTACTCCTCCTATTGATTACTGTGGATATGCCGCGTCACCAAGCGTGATCCTCCACTTTGGGTCTGTTGCGACACAAAGGCACTCCACACTGGACTAGTAGAGTCACTCTGAGTCAAAAGGTCAGGAGTCATCTAGTCTCAGCAAGCCACTAGGTCTTCGCACTACGCTCGCTCGTCTCCAGGAGGATCCGCTCCACGATCTACATGTTGATACTCTAACTATCACAAAGTCTCATGAAAAAGTATCTTAAAGGTCTGTCACGTCATGGGGGTCTCAACGCAACAGACGACAGGTCAATCAAACGCCCAGTCTGCGAGTTTTTAGCCTTTTAGTCCCGGTGGCCAGTTGGATTCGTGCACGATCCAACCTGACCGTATCTCAACTATACCCCAAACTCTAGTGGGGCATACTCAAAGGGACCGTCATGCTCCAAGATTACCAACGCTGCTGACGGTTCGTCAAACGGACGTCCGGTGCCCAAGACATTGCCAAAAAAAGGTAAAGGGTCGTAGTGGGCCCAGGTCCGGTCGGACCAGGTCGGACTGATCCAACCCGACCTAGTCTGGGCCGACCCGGTTTGGGTCGACCCGACATGACCCGTTGGGTCTGGCCCGGCCCGTTGGGCAGACCAGACCATTGGGTTCGGCCCGCCCCGACGGGCCCAACCTAGCTGGCCGCGAGGGGCCACGAAGTGCCGGGAGGGCGCGGACTGGCCACGGGTCGATGCGAAGACGGTTCAGCACGGAGGGCACTGCATTGGTGGCTCAGCCTTGAGGGCGCCGTGAGGGTGCATGCCAGTTCTGCCGGGGAGCCTTGAGGGGTCGGTTCGGCCGGGGGCTCGGAAGGCTGGCTGGCTGGCGCGGCCGGGGCGACTTGGAAGGCCGGTGGGCTGGCGTGGCCAGGGCGGCTTGGGAGGCCGGTGGGCGGCGCGAGCCGGAGGGCAGCGCGGTTGGCGGGTGGCACAGCCGGTGGGTGGTGCGGGTCACGGAGGCCGTAGGTGGCACGACCGTTACCTCTGTCGCCTTCGACGCCACTGTCTCCTTCCTCCGTTTTGAAGAACACCACAAAGAAGAATGGCGGTGGGGTCGGGCCATGTTTGTTTGGACCGCACCCTCTGCGTTTAGAGTGGTATCAAACGGTTCATCAAGAACATAAACAAAGAATGAGCATGGCAGATATTTTAAAACACCAATTCCCATAATCCCTCGATAATTTATATTCCCAACCCCGTAAAGGAAAAATTGGGGAGAATATGGGAAGTGTTAATCAAATAATGAATAAAGCCATACAACTTCCCATAATAATTTATTTCCAACCCGCAAGGAAAACATTCACGGATCAACTTGATAATAAGTTGATCAACGTTCTTTGTTTTTATAAGGAAAGAATCAAGGGAATAAAATCATAATTAATTAAAAACTCTACCTCGTATTGTTTGTTGATGACGATGAGGAGGGAAGGTCTGTCATCGAAGAAGTCTCACATCAGTTGACTCCACAAGGTACTTCTGAGTAAGAAGTCGAAGATGTTCCACGCCGGCGTTCTTCGTGGAGGAAGCGTTCTTCGTTGGAGAGCATAATCCTCCAAGTGTTGGGCATCGTGTCACTTTACCAGCGCTTGGTTGCTTGGTGAAGCCGTCCCAAATCCTCCTCCCAAGCTCCCTATATATAGAAGAGGGGGAGAAAGTAGGTAAAAATCGTGAAATTTATGATGGTTCATTTATTTGGAACCTTCTTAAATTCCAACGACGTTGTTACTTAATTTAAAAAGAGGGCAAGCCAATAAACTAAGTTGGCACAATTAATGTGGTACGTTGGCACAAATTTAATTGTGGAGGTGTTGAAGAGGCTCCCCCACATTTATGAGGGGGGTTGAGAGGATTTCCTCTCCTCCCATTAATAGGGGGTTTTGAGATCTTGGGTGGTCCCAACCACAATAAATCAAGAAGAGGAGGCTTATTCTAGTGGACCCCACACCAGAACATCCACATGGTGGGTGGTTACAACAAAATAAAATAAAAATAGGAGCTTATTTTATTTTATTATTTCCAAAAAAAAACCCAAAAACTATCTTTCAGTCTCGACCCACTTTCATCAAGGTGAAAGTCTCCTCAAACGAATATCGGCGCTGCGAGTTCAACGGTGCCCTCAGATTTTAATTCTGAGCACCAGCTCAAAAGTTAGAAAAACTGGCTCACACGTTTACTGAACATACCTGAAAAAAAGTTAGGAAAATTATATACAGTCACCCTCGACCTACTTCGGTCGAGGTTAGGCTCTGTCGAAGTGAAACACTCCCCAAAAAACCCAACGGTACTATCATATTTCCAATCCGAGTTACCGTTTAAAAGTTATGGATTTAACAATAAAATAATTGTCATTTAATTATTTTATTTACGGTCAAAAACTAACTTTCACTGGTGGCCCGCGCCGGCCAAAGTTAGTATTTGATTAAATAAATCATGACCTCATGATTTCAGCGGTTGTCTCGGATTTTTAATCTGAGATACCGTTTGTGAGTTATAAACATTTGAAAAATAAGATAATTTATTTAATTATTTTATTTACGGTTATGCCATTTTTTGGTTTTCTCACAGGAGGACCACGCTGACAAAACTTAAGTCGTTCTTAGGATAAACCCTCTATCATGAGTGCAACGGTGCTCTCGGATTTCTGATCCGAGTAGCCGTTTAAGAGTTATTCCACTTTTTTAGGAAAACTACTTACGCGTGCTAATTAAAGCTCAACAAAACTTCGACGGATCATTCCGGAAACTCTGGGCCTCGGAATCGGGCACCGTCAGATTTTACAGTCTCGAAAAATTCTCATGTAATTAAAAAAAATTACAAGGAATTTCCGGGACATTACGTTCTCCCCAACTCAGGGATTTGCGTCCCTGAAATCCACATTACAAAAACTAGGAAAACAAGTGAGAGTATTGAGCACGCATCTGAGCCTCCCGCTCTCATGTGCTCTCTTGGAGGTTCCTGTACTGCCAGCGAACGCGCACAAGACGTATCGACCATCCACCAAGGACCTGCTCCCGTCGATCCTCAATCTCTACTGGAACCTCCGTAAAATTAGCCTCATCATCGACGTCCAGCTCGCCATGGTAAATGATGTGAGAAGAGTCATGCACGTATCTCCTCAGCTGGGATACGTGGAAGACGTCGTGCACCCGGTGCAATTGAGGTAGAAGAGCTAAGTGGTATTCCACCTCACCAATTCTGCTGAGGACCTGAAAAGGTCCGATGAACCTCGAAGATAACTTGTTGCCTCATCCAAATATCTGCAAACCTCATCGTGGTGAGACCTGTAGAAAGACGTGGTCGCCATCCTTGAACTCCCAAGGTCTCTGTTTCCTGTCGTCATACAACTTCTATCTACTCTGTGTAGTCTTCATCCTCTCCTGGATGATCTGCACCTTCTGTATGGTAGCCCGTACCATCTCTGGTCCCACTAGTGCTGACTCTCCTGGGTCAGTCTAGCACAAGGGTGATCTGAAAGGTCACCTGTATAACGCCTCAAAAGGTGTCATCTCAATGGTGGAGTGATAGTTGTTGTTGTTGTATGAAAACTCCACAAAATGTAATTGATCCTCCCAGCTACGACCGAAGTCGAGGACACAAGCACACAACATGTCCCTGATGATCTGAATTGTCTGCTTAGTCTGACCATCCGTCTGAGGATGGAAGACAGTGCTCAAACGAAGCTGCATCCCGAAAGTCTCATGCAACCCCTTTGATATGGAAGTGTTTTCACACTCTTTGCCACATCCTTTTTATATTTTTATTGACTTTTTTATACCAAAATGATAGTTTTTAGTAAATATTTGATAATTGTTGTGTTTTTGTACATGTTGTGTAGAATAATCAGTTTTTAGTTTAAAAAATGTGTTTTAATGTGCATTAGTTTCTTTTTAAATTATTATTAAATTAAATTATTCATGTGAATTATACTTTTATTTTTACAAAATTTTTCATTCTGGTTAGTTTGTTAATTTATTAATTTAATTAATTAATTCTTTATTCCTTAAATTGGAAATAAATAACTCATTTTAGTTGTTAGTATTTTAATAAATTAATTAGTTTTAACAATTCAATCTTATTAAATTAGTATTTTTATTCTTTAATTTAATTAATGATTAAATCAATTGGTTAATCAATCTAAGAAAGTAACAGTATTATTTTAATGTGTTTTAAATTATTCAACCCAAATAAATTCATTCTTTTAAATAAATCATTTTTAATTTTATTATTTAACATTGTTGTATTTATTTATTTTTTTAATTCCCTTATATTTAATTTAATTTATTAATTGATTAATCTAATTTTGGTTTTATTAAATTATTAATTTATTTAATCTATTCCTTCTAATTTGAAGGTACTCGCGGTGGCACATCCCACTGTTTTCACCTCTCGCTACCACCGTGAGACCGTGACCATCACTCACGGTGTCACCGGTTTCCCCTCACACTGCTTCACTTGCAGCCTCACGCTCTCACAGTGACACACATCCAGCGTTCCACCACATGCTGTCTCACAGGAACCATGAGTCCACCTTCACGGTGCCTGTCTCAATGCTCCTCCTCTGCTCAGCACCCAGCTTCACGGTGCCTAACCAGCCACCGTCGCCACTATTCCACTCCACCATCTCACCATTTCATTGCACAATCGGTGCCACCATCAGCGTTCCACCGCATCTGTCCCAAAGTCTTCACCCCTTACTATCCCACTCGCCGCCGCGAGCCGGTCTCACCTCCTCCATCCCTTGCGCCGCTGTGAGCTGGCATCACCTCCTCCATCCCCTGCGCTGCTATCCGAACCTCCCAGAACCCCGTTGATTCCCCTCTCACCATCACGGGAAACACAAATCCTTCGCCGCATCGCCCCGCACACCAGCATAAAAAAAAAATCAACACAAAACAATACATAAAATTTTGAACAGACATAGCTGATTGAACCAGAAATCCACAACAAATTGAAGATCAAAGAATCCCCAAACCAAACTATAGATGCAGCGAGATCTATTAAAACTAGAAAATCTAGATCTGAACCCCCTTGTTGCTTCCTCACCTGAGCATCTCGCTGCAAACCCTTGCTTCAGACCTCGCTATTTGGACCCCCCATCTCCAGTCTCGGCCACACCCCTTGGTCCACAGCCGCGACACACCCGCTCCGAGCCGCCTCTCTCCTTCAAGCCGATGTTGCTGGCAAACCACCACAAACCGTAACCGAGCTTTCGGATCATCTCACCACATCCCGCGCTGCCCGCCTTGCTCCTGCTTGGCACTGCACGAACCCTCGTAACACACCCGCATCCCCTCATTGTCACGAACCAGTTGCCGAAACCCCCCCTGTTCGAACCCCCATATCCTGCGCGGCCTAAACCCTCTCCCCCTTCACTTCGCCGAACAGACCCCCCCTCTTATTTGTGTTTTACTTTTTTTAGTTAGTTTTTATTTTATTATATTATAACATATAATATAATATTTTCATAATGTAATATATATGATATACAATACAATAATAATAATAGGTATAATAATAAATAGAATATAAGCTTTTATATATTATACTAATATATGTATTAATTAAATACAATAGTTACTAAATATATATTACTAATAATTGAGGTATTATAATATATATATATATATATTAATAAGTTGTTATTATTATTAAGTAGTGATATTAATATATAGTGTATAAATTTATTTAGTTATACATAGCGGTTAATTTTTATTGGGCTCACGTGTGTTTGTTATTGTGTCGTTGCAGGAGGCGGGATATACTTATAGAGAGTTCACTAAAAACCCGTGCATGCACATAAAAACATGCCACATGGATCTGCATTTCTAGAGAAGATTGTAGTTTGCTGCACATGCACATTATTTTTATTCAGTTAGGAGCAACTGCTCCAGTGACAAGCGCGGTAGGAACAACACAATTAAATCTACACGTGGAGGCCGGGGAACACTTTAGATGAGATTCTAGAGACTTCGACTGGGTGATGAATGCGCAGGAGGCGGGAGAGGCATTGATCTATCCAGTGGAGCAGGGGCAGGGGGAGAACTTCATTCGCCAGAGGGCAAGACAAGACAAGGGAGCGAGGCTTTGATCAGGACTGGGGAGAGCAGAGCAAGAGTAACATACAACATTTTCATTGCAAGTATATTAGAGTACCGAGTCGGATAATTTCACACTTCGATTCCTAGGGCGGGACATTGAGCGCATTTCAGCATCGCATCCACCATTGAGCAACAGGAATTTAGAACTTCAGGAGAAGTAGCAGGGAGACAAATGATTTTGTTTTCCTTGTTCTCTATTTTTCTACAACTCAATTTAATATGAACGTCATTATTTCTTACTCTATTATGTTAATATTTCATTAATAAGGTAATTACTGCATCATCATTGTGTCATAAATAAATTAACTTATTTAATGTCTAAAAATTAAAAATAAAATACCATTATGTAGGAAATATTTTTATCTTTATAATTAATATTTATAGTCGAATTTATCATATTTATAACCCTATATTAATTTTTTTTAGTTATTAAACTTTGATTTTAACTATTTTAACTCTTCTTTAAATAAAATAACATTAAGTGTCCTAATCTAATCCAAGTGGACCTAAATTGTCATATTTTATTCCTAAGGTTGTTTTAGGTCGAATTAAACTTATCCAATAGAATTAGGACATGTGTTAGGGTAATAATAATATCATTTTTACCCTTAATTATCCTATTTACTTTTAACCGTAGTAAAAAAAGTAAAAAGTTACTATTCACCAAAAATTATTTTTATCATATTGAACCAAATTTTACTCCTTGATATTAACCGCGTCTCTTGGATTTTCAAAATTCCACTCACAGACGTGGTAAAATTATGTTTTATGTAAATTTTCAAACTCTCTTAGGAGGTGGGTAAATGATGGTGAAAAGTTCAATAAAATTTTTATATATCTAAAATTATGATAAAATGACTCCAATGAATTAATTTGAACATATATAGGTATTATGTATCAATTTTGAACTAAAATAAATTTAAATAATATAAATAATTATTTAAATAAAAAGTCGGTTTTTAAATAGTAACCTAGTGTTTTCACTATTCATCAAAAATTAAAAGTTTTCAGAAAAATACGAAAACTTCACCCTTGGCTAATTTCAATATTCCGAATCCAAAAATGAAGTCCATTTTGAAATATAAAATTTATAAAATTTCAAAAAGTGGGTATTACTATTCATAACGGATAGTTTTAAAAAAAATTTAATAGCATATCGTTGTTTAGTGAAACTCGGTATTGCGTACAATGCAGGCTATCAGGGAAGGTCATGATTGCATGTAAAGAAACCCAAGCTAGTGTTGTGTGTAGTGAAAGATTCCTTTGATGATGTATATAGCATAAAAACAAAATATTTCTCATAAAAATCTCGGGTGTTACATTCTACCCCCCTTAAAATGAATTTCACCCTCGAAATTCGTCACCTTGTAACAAAAAGATGATGATACCTCTCCCTCATTATATCCTCAAGCTCCCATGTAGCTTCTTCTAATTAGTGGTTCCTCCATAAAACATTCACCAAGCGAGTGGTCTTGTTCCGTAAGACTTTTTTTCTACGATCCATAATCTATATCGACTGTTCTTCATAAGATAGATCTTAATCTAGCGGTACAACTTCTGAGCTGAGTACATGTGAAGGATCAGGTATGTACTTTCTTAGGAGAGATACATGGAACACATCGTGAACTTGAGAGAGATTCGGTGGATGAACCAATCAGTAAGCTTCCTTCCCAACACGATCCAGTATTTCGAAAGGACCAATATACATAGGGCTCAACTTTCCCTTCTTTCCAAATCTCATTACTCTCTTCCAAGGAGATATTCATAGGAACACTTTATCACCCACTTCAAACTCTAGGTCTTTTCTTCAGTTATCGACATAACTTTTTTGTCGACTCTAAGCTGCTCTTATGTGTTGTTGAATAGATCTGACCTTTTCTGTCATCTCATCAACAAGATCAGATCCTAATAGCTTTCTTTCCCCAACTTCATCCCAGCAAGTTGGAGTTCTGCATTTCTTTCCATAGAGAGATTTATAAGGATCCATCTGAATACTAGAGTGAAAGCTATTATTATATGAAAATTACACCAAAGGTAGGTGTTGATCCCAACCACCCTTGAAATCCATATAGCAATCTCTTAACATATCTTCTAGAGTTTGAATTGTCCTCTCAGACTGACCATCTGTCTGAGGATGATAAACAGTGCTGAAACTCAACTCTGTATCCAGAGTATACTGAAGACTTCGCCAAAACTTTGAGGTAAACCTTGGATCCTGATCAGATATAATGGAAAGTGGTACTCCATGCAATCTTACCACTTCTTTCACATATATCCTGGAAAGCTGATCCAGAGAGAAATCCTCTCTAATAGCAATGAAGTGTGCCGACTTTGTAAGACGATCAACTATGACCCAGATAGAATTATTACCTTTGGATGTTTTAGGAAGTCAGGTGACAAATTCTATAGTTATGTTTTCCCATTTCCATTCGGGTATGGGTAATGGTTATAACATCCCCTTAGACTTATGTCTCTCAGCTTTAACTTGCTGACAAACCAAGCATCGAGAGACATATTTAGTAACATCTCTTTTCATGCCATCCCACCAGAAGTACTCTTTCAGGTGACCATACATCTTCGTGCTTCCAGGATGAATAGAGAATGAAGAAATAACTCCTTCTTTAATTATGTGATTGGAGGAACACAAACCTGATTCCTGAACCTTATTATCCCATCACACTCAAGGTTGAATTCAGGAACATTTTTCACCTTCTTTTGTAACTCTACATCTTTTTTCTGTGCCTCTTTAATCTTCACATGTATAGATGGTTGAACATTCATTTGAGAAAGATATGATTTTTCCCCTTCAATTACAATCCCAAGATCCATCCTTTGTAAATACATAAATATTGGATCTTTTGTGATCCTCATCATGGATAAGCTAGCGTGGTCTTGTCGACTTAATGCGTCTGCCACCCTATTTACTCTCACAGGGTGGTAATGAATTGAGTAGTCGTAATCCTTAATCAGCTCCAACCATCTTCTTTGGCGCATATTCAGCTCCATTTGTGTGAAAATATACTTTAAAATTTTATGATCAGTATAAATATCACACGTTTCACCCTAAAGATAATGCCTCCAAATCATTAATGCAAAGATTACCACAGCCAACTCCAAATCATGAGATGGGTAATTTTGATCATGGATTTTCAACTGTCGCAAGGCATAAGCTATCACCATATAGTTTTGCATGAGAACACACACCAATCCCTTCTTGGATGCATCATTATAGATCACAAACCTTTCTCCACTACAAGGCAGTGTGAGAACAGGTGCACTAGATAACCTTCTTTTTAACTCCTTGAAATTCTCTTCACACTCGTTTGTCTAAACGAATTTAACTCTTTTTCGATTCAACCTGGTGAGTGGATTAGAAAATCGTGAAAAATCATTCACAAAACGTCAATAATATCCTTCCAAACCAAGAAAAATTCGAATCTCAGTTACTGTTGTTGGTCTTGAACATCTTTCGATAACCTCTGTTTTTGCTGGATCCATAGATATCCCCTCTTTTGAGATTATGTGACCCAAAAATGAAAATTTTTAAGCCAAAATTCACACTTGGTAAATTTGGCATAAAGCTTCTCCTTTCTCAGGGTATTTAATATAATTCTCAAGTGATATTCATGTTCTTCATTTCTCTTTTAATAGACAATAATATCGTCTATAAAGACTACCAAAAACTGATCAAGATAGTCTCTAAAGACTCTATTCATTAAATCCATGAAGATAGAAGGGGCATTAGTAAGACCAAATGTCATCACTATAAATTCATAGTGTTCATACCTTGTACGGAAAGCCGTCTTTGGTATATCCTCCATTTTTACCCATAATTGACGATACCCTTAATGAAGATTAATCTTGGAAAAGTATTGAGCTCCATGTAGTTGGTCAAATAAGTCATCAATTTGTGGGAGAGGATATTTGTTCTTGATTGTGAACTTGTTAAGTTCTCAATAATCAATGTGGAGTCTCATGGATCCATCTTTCTTCTTATCAAATAGAATAGGTGCTCCCCAAGGTGACACACTAGGGCGTATGAATCCCTTATCAATATTCTCTTGGAGTTGCTTCTTCAATTCCTACAACTCAATTAGGGACATTCTATATGGTGTCTTTGAAATAGGCAAAGCACCCGGTACGAGTTCTATTGAAAACTCAACTTCACGATTTGGGGGAAGACCCAGAAATTCCTCTGGAAAGACATCATCAAACTCCCATACAATGGTCATATTTTTAATCGTGAGTTTCTTGCCAACCATTTGAGATAAATAACCTTCATTTAGTGGAATCAAGACCCATAAGATGGAAAAAATTTCCACTGGAAGGTTATGATCATCCTTGCATCGATAGACGATCATAGATTGATCTGGAATATGAAATGTGACTTCTCTTCTTTGGAAATTGATATGAGATTTATATAAAGAAAGCCAATCCCTTCCAAGAATCACATCAAATTCCACTATAGTATGGATCACTAGATTTTCAGGAAGCACTTTCCCACAAACTTCAATCGGAGAAGATTTATAAACTTTTGATGCGACTATTGTGCCATTAGGGGTTGTCACATATTACTCAACATCTAATTGTTGAGGTAATACGAAGATACCCTTAGAAAATTCTTCAGAAATAAAAGAGTGGGTGGATCCAGAATCAAATAAAACATTTTCTACTTTAGAGTCGATGGTAAGTGTACCTTTCACCACTTCATTATCGTACTCCACATTGCTGATAGAAAATACATCTGACTTTACTTTGCCTTTATCCTTAAGAGTTTTTTGACGTTGATCATCATCAACAACCCTTGGATTAGGGCATTGATTATCTTAATACCCTATTTCCTTGCACTTGTAACATTAAATTATAGGAGGTGCACTATGTGTAGCCTTTTCTTTGTTCGTATCACTAGACATCTTCTTCCCATCATTGAGGCATTCAAATTCCCGATGAACATCCATTCCACGTTTGAAACATTTACTTGTCCCTTTAAGACAACTCCCTCCATATTTCATTCCACACTTTTAGCATAAGGGAACACTCATCTTCTTTTCAATGTGGTATTTAGATTTCCCTTTGAATTCCATTTTTCACTTCTTATCAAACGCATATGACTGATGGGTTACTCCAATATCCATCTCAAACTTGAGAGCACATCAAACGATTTCCTCGTAGCTATTGAAGTCCCTTATAGATAACGAACTTCGAAGACTGGGTTTTAGGCCACTAAAGAATCAATAGATCTTACTCTCAGGTTGGATAATAATCCCAAAAGTGTACCTTGTAAGTCTTGTATTTCTTTGTAGGTACCAACTGATTCATCATCCTTTTTCTTCTGTTCAAGAAACTCCTTCTCCATCTTTGTTCGAAGAATACGAGGGAAGTACTTATTGAAAAATAAGTTCTTGAACTCATCCCATTTCATGGACTCAATTTAATCTCTTGGCCTCGTATTCTTGATAAGATTACACCATTGATCAGCTTCACCTTCCAAAAGATATATTGCTAAGATGACTTTATCATGTTCAGAACATTGAAGAACTAAAAATATATTTTCAGTGGTACTGATCCATTGTTCAGCCACTAATGGATCATAAGACCCACTGAATGAAGGTGGATGCTGCCACATGAAGGATTCAACAGAATGTTGCTCCTTCCTTTGCTTGTTTGGAAGTCCTGCATGATTCATAGCTTGAGAAATTTGTGTGAGCATGGCTACAAGATTTTGAATTCCATCTCCCATAACGTTTGGTTGTTCATGGGGACAATCATTGCATTGCCTGTCACATTTTGTATTAACAAGGTTCCTTCGGGTTCCAGCCATTGACTAAAATCAAGAAGAATAGTGTGAGAAACACTAATTATAATAGGAAAACCAAATAATCATGAATAAAAATTCACACTTAAGGTATTATCATAGGTTGTTCATGGCCATTTCTAAAACACTAAGATTGTGTTCTATGCTTAGATATATCCTTAGGGTTCTTACTAAGTCTTTCAAATCCTAGTTTCCAAAGGTTGACTATACCTTTCCTCTGATAACAACTATAACGACCCATACTTTACATACATTTTTATTACTTCATAATTGAAGCATACTTATTAAAACATATAACAAAACCGCAATAGGACCGTATAGGTATAGTGTCTTTAGAAACTGGGAAACATAAAGAACTGGTTCATAAAGCATCTACATTGTCTCCCATTTATTTCATCATATCTAGAATCCCTTTTTGGAATATCCTACTTAATACCCTTCTTCCTATACTGGTGAAACGAAAACATACAAAAAGGTGATCTCAAATGACCAGTAAGGGTAAACGAAAGAAATATCAATCACATCATATTCATAATAACATAACATTTTGGAAATCTTAACCTGCAAAAGAGATCATAATTTCATAACATGGTATAAATAATAGTAGTGAAATGTAATACCAATAATCATAACATAAAACATGAAACATTATGGAATACACACATAATCAAATAGAATCATTTCTTAGTAGTCAAGACTCATTTCCAAGACTATCTTAGCAGACAAAGTCCATTTTTGAACCGAGTTCACTCCTTGTTTCAGTCCTGTTTCACTGAACCAGATTAACCTACCATTCCAGACATGTCTATCTCATGAGATATAAATATTTACCCAGTGCATTGGAGGGAGATATAGATCCCACCAATCTCATAATGATACCATTCTTATGTGCGCCACAAGATCATAAATCATACATCATAGAATAACCCATGTAATAAAAATGGGATTCTTTAACATCATGCCATCATGACATAATCCATATAAGATAAAAGGAAATCATAAAAATAATTCCATAATAACATAATCAAATCAATTTATGAATAGGGATATAAACATAAACCTATATTATCTTAGATGGAAAATAGTTTTGATAAAACACTTGAACTCCGTTCTTGAGGAAAATATCCTTTCTACTTCAAAAACATTTTTCTTTTCTTAACATGTATTAAAATTTTAAACTAAAAGAAGTTAATTAAAAATAAACTTGAAAACTTGTAAAGGAATCTTCATGGAAATAATTTTCTAAAAAATCAATTCATGCCGTATAATTTAAAAAAACATTATTCTCGTACTTTGGCCGGAAAAGTAAAAAAGTACCTCATACGAAAAATGACAAAAGATTCCTTTCATATATTTTACTAAAACTCACCAATGAGTAATATTGGATTTATAAAATTGTAGGAGGATATAAATAATATTACATATTGAGGAAACATGGATGTGGATGATAAATACACCCTAGTAAATACCAAAGTATAAACAATCTCGGATAAAAATGAGATTGTGAGATTTTCCCTTACCTTAGGTCCGATTTGCTTCGTAAATGTCTGAACCTCCTGTATAATGACTAAAATAATGTTATTGAATTATTCAAGAATCTTAATCATTTTTATGATATCATATATGGTCATATTATTAGCTTCGTATTAGTAATATTTCATTGCTACTTGTTATTCAGGTGTTTATTGCCTTTTGCTCTTATGCGTGTTTTGTCGAATAAATTCTTATTCTTATTTTTAGATTATAGATAAATCATTTCCAGAATGGTATTAGTGTAATATATATCATATTTATTAATTAAATTCATTTATATATACCTTATACATTTAAGATCATGTAGAATGAGTTGCATCACATAGTGGAGACGGTAGGCCGTACGTAAGCACGAGCGATGATATCGTTCCCATGATCGTGGAATTGTATTGAAGTGTATGTATACTATTTCAGAATCAAAATAAAATTAAAATAATCATATATAGTTATTATTTACACCACCATACCCATCCAAGTAAGGTGGTGGTGGAAAACAGATTACACCACGGCGTGGAGACGGTATTCTGTACGTACGCATGCGTGGTGATTTCGTTTTCTGTAGGATGGATAGAAGGTGAAATAGGGTTGTTTCACATTTATAATAACATATAAGTATATGAGTTATACTTATGATATTAATTTACAATTAAACCACTAAATAAGAGGAAGTAGAAGAAGAAATAAATTTGAAATAATCGGTGACAGATATTACCTCTTTTTCGACAAGCCTCTTTGAAACCACCTCTTAGGGAACTAATTTTGGTCTTTGAAGAAGAAAAGGACCTCTAGAATATTAATAGGGGAGTGGAGAAGAGAAATTGGTAGGGTTTGGCTGAGCATGAAGGCTCAAAGTGGTAAGATTAAGAGAGGGAGGAGGTGCCCTTTTATAAGGGAGGAGAGGGGCACCTTAGGAAAAACTTAAAACATTATTTCATTATAAAGTCATATTCAGTTTTTAATAGCTCCAAACTGATTTATTTCAAAGATAAGGTGGGGATGGGTCGAAATACTCACAAACAATAGATTTTAGACAAGTTTAGATTACTATTTTAACCTTATCATTTAGGTTTAACTCTAATTTAAATAATTTAACTTTTACCATATCTTCTTGTTTTCTTACACTATAAGGTTAATAAACTTACTATAAACAGCCAAACGAACCCCAAGTGATTAATTATTAATATATATAACCTTATATATATACTTTGGCCGAATATTATATTTTTAGGAATAATATAACAATTAATAATAAAATATTTGTTTTAAAAACTATTTTATGTTGATTTTGACACTATTTGGTAATTGATTTTTGTAAAAATCACAACATCATGATTAGTTAAAAAAAAGTTAATTTCATCAATAATAACATGTCATATTAACCTAAAAAATTAGTTTAATTTGTAAAAAGTCTCAAATTACATTTATTTGGGTATTTTTAACAACTATTATGTTAATATTTCATTAATAAGGTAATTACTGCATCATCATTGTGTCATAAATAAATTAACTTATTTAATGTATAAAAATTAAAAATAAAATTCAATTATGTAGGAATTTTTTTTATCTTTCTAATTATTATTTATAGTCTAATTTATTTTATTTATAACCCTATATTAAAAATGTTTTATTTATTAAACATTGATTTTAACTATTTTAACCCTTCTTTAAATAAAATAACATTAAATGTACTAATCTAATCCAAGTGGACATAAATGGTCATATTTTATCCCTAAGGTTGTTTTTGGTCGAATTAAACTTATCCAATAGAATTATTACATGTTTTATGGTAATAATAATATCATTTTACCCTTAATTACCCTATTTACTTTTAACCGTGGTAAAAAAAACTAAAAAGTTACTATTCACCAAAAATTATTTTTATCTTATTGAAGCACATTTTACTCGTTGATATGAACTGTGTCTCTCAGATTTTCAAAATTCCACTCACAGAAGCGGTAAAATGAAGTTTTATGTAACTTTTCAAATTCTTTTTGGAGGTGGGTAAAAGACATTGAAAAGTTCAATAAAATTTTTATATATCTAAAATTATTATAAAATGACTACAATGAATTAATTTGAACTTATATAGGTATTATGTATCAATTTTGACCTAAAATAAATTTAAATAAAATAAATAATAATTTAAATAAAAAGTCGGTTTTTAAATAGTAACCCAGTGTTTTCACTATTCATCAAAAATTGAATGTTTTCATAAAAATACCAAAAATTCACCCTAGGTTAATTTCGATATTACGAATCCAAAAAAGAATCCCATTTTTAAAGATAAAATTTATAAAATTTCAAAAAGTGGGTATTACTATTTATAACGGCTAGTTTTAATAATATTTTAATAGCATATCGTTGTTTAGTGAAACTCGATACTGCGTTCAATACAAGCTATCGAGGAAAGTCGCAATTGCGTGTAAAGCAAGCCAAGATAGTTTTGTGTATAGTGAAATATTCCTTTGATTATGTATATAACATAAAAAAAATATTTCTCATAAAAATCTCGGGTGTTACAAGGATGAGTTGAAAATACACATAGGATTTTTGCAGACTCTATTTTATGACCAGGAACCGACGTGTATCTTGAATCCTCCTTGATGTATTCTAAATGAGATCTGGTCTTACAAGAGTGGCATCTCCCACTTTTTACCAACAAATATATCATCAAAACGGGTGACAATACAAATCATAGAAGAACACCCTTATGGACAATGAATTGTAGCTATTGTTATAATAAAAAAACTAGTCCTAGATGGTTATCCTATAATACTATAAAATCCAAGAAGCATTCATAGATCATATCCTATAGGATGTAAATTGCACACTCCATCTCTCCATAGTTTTATGCATGATAAGTGGTATTCAACCCGGCATGATTCCCTATTTCCTCTTGGGGACTCTTCCAAAACCTAGATGTAAACCTATGATACCTACCTAAAAAATGGTAGAGGTAACCCCATCTAACCTCATGACTTCCTTCATATTTAACTTACCTAGATCCTTATCCTTAGGGGTATACTTGATTAGAATAAAATGTGATAATTTCATAAATGGATTAACCACTACCCAGATAGCATTCTTCCCTCATAAATTACATGGAAATCCCACAAAAAATCCATGGATACCTCATCCCATTTCTCAAATGACACTAGAAGAGGCTGTAGAAAAACTAAAGGTTTCAGATTCACTAACATTATCCATTGGCAGGTGTAATAATGATACACGTGATAAACAATGTCGGGCTTCGTACTCGACCATCATAATATCCATTTAATATCATAATAAATATTCATAGTTCCCAGAGGAACATCCCCTGTAGAACTATTAAATTCAAACAAAACTGAACTCCTCATTGATTCTAGGATGAAAAATATCCCTAAACTGGAGAATACAATCAGAAGGTAGATACCATCCAGAAAGCGTCTCCCCATAATAAAAGGGTTCTACGATTCTTCTTAACTCATCATCCTACTATTTGATCTATAGAATTAAATAAAGGAGAGATGATGAAAACTAAACACTAGGAAAAAATGTACATGAAACATCCTCATGATAATCTATATGAAACTAAGAAAAGAGCCCCATGGTATTCCACTATTCCCTCAATTACCTGATAGCTTCGAATGAAAATTTCTAATTGAGAACATCTATGATGGTATTACCCTTCCTTGAGGTCTAATCAACGCCTAAATCAAACATCTAAAGGTATTACACCCACCACCTCTCTTTAAGATTAAATTATTTTTTAGAAAAGATATATCTCAAAATCTTATAGTTAGAAAAGAATTTGAACCTCTCCTTAAAAAGATAATGTCACCAATATATAATCTCATGCATAACTACAACAATATCTAAAGTGTGGGCAGGGTAATTCATCTCATGTGGTTGTAGCTGAAAAGATCCATAGGCCACGACATGATCATCATGCATAAGAATGCATCCAAAACTACCACCATAAGCATCACAGTACACCACATAACCATTACTAGGATTAGGTAATATTAGAACAGGTGTCGATTTCAGAATCCACTTAAACTAATTGAATGAAGATTGACTTTTCATATCCCATGAAAACTTCACCGATTTCCTAGTATGAGTAGTCAAAGGTGATAATAAATTGATAAATCATTGATGAATCACTTATACTATCCAATAAGACTATGGAAGCTTCAAATATTAAATACATTTTGTAAATACTCCAATGAAAGGACAACCTTCATATTGTTGATATCGTCTAATAAGCTATGCTCAGAAATAACATTCCCCAAGAACATCACTTATTGGATCTATAAACTATATTTTTAAATCTTTCTATATAGATGATGACTCATCAAGATTTATAAAACCATATTTAAATAGTGCTCATGATCAAGCTCATACCTTGAATAAAAAATAATATCATCCACCAACACTATGAAAAATGTTTCAATATACTTATGGAATATCTGATTCATCATAGACATAAAAACTATAGTACCATTAGTCTGATCAAAAATGATTACAAGATATTTTTAATGGGAATACCAAATCATGAAATCTATATTTTCTATATTACACTCCTAAAACCTAATCTAATGATAGCATTATTGGAGTTTGATCAATGAAAACCAATTTTCCCCCTTCAACTAATCATACAAATCATACATGTGAGGTAATAGATACTCATTATTAACCATCACCCAGTTCAACCTCTAATATTCTATGCACAACCGAAGTGAACAGTCTTCCTTCTTGGAAAAGAGTAATGGGGATACCCAAAATGAAACACTTGGTTGAAAAAAACTTTCTTGATTAGATCACCTAACTAAATATTGAGAACTTTCAGCTCAGCGGGTTCCATGCGATATGAGGGTATCGAGAACAGATACGTACCTCATACCAAATAAATAAAAAAACTCCACCTCTCCTTATGGAGGAAGACCAGGTAAGTCATCTGAGAAAACATTAGTAAAGTCATGAAAAACCATGGAATTAACAATAGGTGAAGAAATTGCATTGGGATCAAATAAAATAGTAGGCAAAAAACTCCTAAGATCTAGGAGGGATGATTTTCTAAGACCAAAACATGGATCCCACTCTCCCTAAAACACCTGAGATATCACATTAGCTGCAAAAAACATGACACACTGATTATAACAATCAATATCAACATTATGAGAAACAATCCAATCCATCCCACTAATGACATCAAACAAATCCATATCATGAATAAGGATATCACAGACTAACTCTACATTAACTATCGATATTGAAAAATAGGGACACTAAAACCCCTGCTCTTTTATATTTCTAATAGGTGTCTCTAACTCCAGGATAAAGGACATAAGCTCCATTTTATGATTCAACACATCAAAAAATGGCTAGATATAAATGATTGGGAGGTACCTTTATCAAATAAAGCAGTCTCTATATAAGATACACAAAAATACACCTCTCACTATTACCAGACCCATGTCAACCTATATTGGAAACACATCCACTATATAAATATAAATCACTCCTAAAGCCTATGGATGGTTCACTATGGGCTTTAAAGCTTCGAAATGTGCCACAGTGGCCTCTGTATTTGATTATCCCTAACTATATTGAGGCATAGACATACCCAGGGAGAACCTTTTTAGATGGTTGTAGAGTCCACAACCATTGAACATATTCATAGGGGTGGGAAAATAATTTTGGGGTTTCCCAAACTTTCCACACCAGTAGAAATTCAATGAAACAATACTAGCTACAAATGATGTTGTAGAGGAGTCTCGCTATTGAGAATCACCTCCACTGCTCTTACGATGATCATACCAAACCCTATTATTTCTCTGTGTGCCATTGTAGCTATCACTGGGTGGAAGTGAAGGGGTAGAGTAACCATTCTTTCCTTCCATGTTCATCTCTTATATCATAGCCATGTCAACCATCTCAACATATGTAGAAATATTCAGTAAAAATACTTGTGAACTAATATTAAATCACAAACATATACGTGCTTATGATCTTTCAACTGATTGTTCTTTACCACCTCTGAAGAAAAATGAACCATCTTTGCAAACCGATTGGTGTACCCTAACACCAAACACTCTCCCTAATGAAAAGGGAGGAACTATATAGAATTTTATATCATCAAAAACTCTAGGTAGAACTGTTTAAATAAGAGTGTTTTGAAACCCATCAAGTTCAATGCCACCTTCCTATCACCCTATACCATAAAATCACACTATCTCTTATTGGGAAACTTTATATTGAATTACATTCACCTCAACTTGATTGCATCACATGTATTCTTGAAGTTTAAGATTTGATTGATCATTTATATCCAGTCATCTAACTCTTGGGGACCATCCATACCCATAAAGAATGGGGGTCTCTTTCTTAAGATCTCTTTAGATCGATCCCTATATCCTACAGCTCATGTTTATACTAAAATAAATAGGTTCTATACATGTTTTATATATTGGTCCATGGTAAAAACCTATCACATGATATCCTCTATAATATTTTGATCCACAACCATATTCCCTTGAGGTGCATCCATCGCACCCTCCTATAGAACTCATGGAATACATCTCAAATGCATATCACTGCACACTGAAAACACAATAAATGATCAAAAAATAGAATAATATCAATTGAAACTTGGAAATCATAATAAAAAATTAGATTAAGATCATGAACACAATAGGGGAGACACACATATAAATATCCCATGGTAACTTGAGTCTCATCATGGGAAGAGTTATCCTAGAACTCATAGAAAACAACCTATCAAGTTATGAAAATCTTATCTCTAGTATACCAAATTCCATAAGATAAGGACTATTGAGGAAAACCCAAAATATGATTCTGATTTTTAATGAAATAACCCGAAATACCATCATAATATGGTACCCAAACTGATCATTCATATACCAGAAGAGAGTTCCCAATCCCCATGAGATGGTGATTAGCACCTGGGTATTAAAAAACCCCAAAGGGAATGATATCACAAAACCTAAACAATATACATGGAATATATACATAGCATAAATAATGGAGGAAAAAAACTAGAAGAAATATATATCATAACTAAAAGAAAACAATGGTAGTGATACAACTCTAAAACCAAATAAAAGTAAAAATGGTTTAGCTCCAACAAAACCAAAGGAAAACCAAAATGGAAGAAAACTAATCCAGGGATTTGTGGGAAACTCCCACAATCTTACCACTAGGTATTCAAACCTCACAAAAAAAAATATCTCTACCTCACAATATATATAATGACTGAGGATTAATGTACATTAATATTACAATAATTTCATAAAATACTTAATACATTTTACTAAAAAATTCCCAAAGACCATATTAGTTTAGTGACTTTGGAATCCTGGAAAACATTCTTCTAATTTGGTGAAAGATCTTTAACATGTCCCATAAAGAACTTCCCCATTATTTTTCCTACCTAAAACCATTCTTTATATCTTGGGTAAAATAAAACATATGAAAAGGGTGAGTTCAGATGCTCAATAAGGGTAAACAAATAGAATATCAAACAAAAACGAACATAAGAATGTAAAAACCTGAACATAACTTTTGAATATCATACCACATATAACATATATCAAAATATTTAGTCATGAAATAAATACTTGTAGTTTATAAGGCATAAATCATAAAAAAACAAGCCATCAGAAAATAACAATGGCATAAAACATGGAATTATGAAAACAAATAAGCATATAAAATAATTTCAATATTATAAAAGGATCATTTACAAGACCACAATTGTAGAAAAATTACTTTACTAAACTGAGTTCACTCCTCATTATAACGTTATATTGCTTAACTTAGTTTACTTTCAGTTCCATCCTTATACTACTGAACCAAGTTTACCTTCAATTTCAGCCCTGTATTACTGAACTGAGATCATTTCCCATTCTAGTCCTATCTATGTCATGAGATATAAATCTTTACCCAATTAATTTGAGTGAGATATAGTTCATACCAATCTCATAATTAAATCATTCATATGTGTTAAACAAAAACATAAATCATTCATCATAGCATAACCCAAGGAATAAAATGGGTTTCTTACACATCATTACATCATAACATAATCCATGTAAAATAAATGGATTTCATAAATAGAATTATATAATAAAAATAATAAAACCATAGGAATAATAGGGATAGTATTCTTGAAAAATAACCCTATTAAATAATTGAATTTTATATGGGAAAATTTTTGATAGAACACTGGAAATTAATTCTTGAGGAAAATATCATTTCTCCTTGAAAAATGTTTTCTTTTCTAAAAATGAAACATAATTTAAAAATAAATGAGTTTTACTGAAAATTAACTTGAAATATTTTAAAGAAACATTCATCTAAATAAGGAATTATGAAAATGTAAAAAACTGTTCATGTCGTATAAGTTAAAATAAAACATTCTTCTTGTACTTTTTTCGGATAAGTCAAACAGTACCTCGTATCGAAAATGAAAAAAGATTAATTTCATAAAGATTAATAAAAAAATAACCAATGGGTAAAAATGAATTTAAAAAATAGTATCAAATATAAAGGATATTTTATAAAAACAAATTTATGAAACATGGACACGGATGATAAAAATACCCCAGTAAAAACTTACGTGTAAACAATCTCAAATAAAAATGAGATTGACAAATTATCCCTTACCTTAGGTCCGAATTACTTTATATGTAACATAAAATCCTTTGTAATGGATTAAAGAGTGTTATTATCTTGATCCCGAACCATATTTATATTTATGATATCATATGTGATCATATTATCACCCGTTTAATAAAATGTCATTATTACTCTTCTTTAGGGCGTTATTTGCTACTTGATTTGTCGTATAAACCCCATTTATTCTTCATGAGTTTCCTTTATATAATTTATATAATGGTAATAATGTAATATATATCATATTTATTCGTTATATATATTTATATAATCATGATTTAAATGTGGTCATGGAGAATGAATCGCAACACTTCGTGGATACAGTAGGATGTATGTACACACGAGCGATGATATCATTCCTTTAATTAGGAAATGGTATGAAATGGGATGGTATATATATTGTTATAGAATAAATATATTACTATTATTATAATCATATATAGTTATTACTTCTATCATTATTCTAATCTAAGTAAAGTGGTGGTGAAAAAAAGATTACACTACTGTGTGGAGACGGTAAGTCGTACGTACGCACGTGTGGTGATTTTGTTTTTCATAGGATGGATAAAAGTTAGAGTATGGTTATTCCATAATCATAATAACATTTAAGAATATAATTTATACTTTTTATATAACATTATAAAATAAAAACTCATCAATAATAATTAGAAGAAGAAATAAGTTTGAATGAATCGGTAGATGAGATTACCTCTTTTTCAACGAGCTCCCTCTAGATCTCCTATTAGGGACACTATAGTTGGTATTTTGAGAAGACAAGGTCCAATAGAATGTAGATATGGAAGTTTATAAGGGAAATATATAGGGAAAATCCAATATTGTAGGCTCAAACTGAAATGAAGAAGTGAGGTAGGAGGTTTCCTTTTATAATTGAAGTGAGGGGCACTTTTAGAATCTCCAAAATTATTAATTTATAATAAAATCAAACTACATAAAAAAACCTAAATATTTTCATATTTTTGAAGATGAGATGATATAAGTTTATAATAACATCAACTAATTAATTTAAGACAACTTTTTTGATCAATTTAAACTCTATCATTTTAATTAAACCTTAGTTATTCTATTTTAATTTTAACTATGGTAACAAATTATTCAATGTTATAATAGTGTAAATTTTACTTATTTAATGTCAATTAGACATTAAATAGACAATTTATAACATTTTATACCTTATCATAATTATTTTAATTTCTTAAAAATTTATTATTATTTTTAAATAATTTAATAAAACATTATTTTGACAAAATATCAATAGTGTCAATTTTGACACTATTCATTTCTTGGTTTTTTAAAAATATCAATATAATATGTTATCATCAAAAAAATTATTATATCCAAATGGGGTAAATTTAATCTAGATATATATATATATATATATATATATATTAATTACCTCAAATTATATTTATTTTTATATTTTTAATAAAATTAATTTAATATTTTTATTAATAAAATAATTACAACATTAGTTTTGTGTACTTATTTAACATACTTATTTGTTGGGTAAAAATTAAAAAAAATACCATGATGATGTATCTTATATATTTTAGATTAGTATTTATAGTCAAATATATATTCTAGAAAATCATATATTAAAAATGTTATATTTATTAAAACATGAATGTGAAAACTTTGACATCACTTTAAATAAAATATTACAAGTTTCTTAATCGTTTCCATGTGGCTCCAAATGGTTGCTAATTTGACCCTTGTATTATTATGGTAGATATACACATGAACAATAATATTCGGTCATGTTTTTTGGTATTTTAATGTTTACAATCATTTAAATTAGAATTATTTTATTGATTTTTCATCAATTAAAAATTTTCCACAACATCATTGTATAAGCCTTTAAGGTAATTATTTATATCCTAAAAATTAAAAAAAATTACCATGATAAATAAAAACATTTCATATTTAAAAATATTATTTATAGAAGAATTTATCTTTTGTACAACCATAAATTAAAAATAATATATTTATTAAAATTTGAGTAAGACATCTTTAACTTTTCATTAAATAAAATATATTAAATTTATTAATATCATCCAAGTGGATTTCAAAGGATACCATTTCGACCAAAATATGATTTATGTCAAGAAAAACTCATCCAATGATATTATTATAAGTGTTAGAGAAATTCTATAATATTATTTTTACCCTAATTATCCAATTTAACTTTTTATTGTATTAATAAAAATTACTAAAGTTACTATTCATAATGCCTAAAAATAAAATAAACCTATTTAAATAATAGGGAATCAATAATTAAAATTATGGGATCCATTTTCAGAAATTCAAAACACATAATTTTTAGTAATAAATTTAAAATTAATCCCACTGTTGGAATAAGAAAATCTATTTTAAAATTTAAAACATGTAAAATATTTAAATGTTTTTACATCTAAATTCAATGTAAAATTAAGTCCAATGACATAAATTATATTAAATGATAAAAATAAAATATATTTATACTTTTAAACCATTCAAATATATAATTTAACAGTATAAATAAATTTGAGGAAGAAGTAGTTTTTAATTAAAATTCATTATTTTTTAATATTCATCAAAACTTAAAACATATCAGAAAAATACAAAAAATTAAACCAAAGTAAATTTTTATACTCTGATTTCAAATAAGAATTTTATTTTTTAAAATATAATATAAAAAATTTCCAAAACTTTATTTATAATGGGTGTACCATCAAAAGATGACAAAAATGCATTTTTGATAAATACTAATTTTATCCAAAAAATGAATTTATTCTTTTATCATGTCTAGAAAACATAAAAGATGAATTTTAAACATTATATTGAATATATTAAATATATATTTCATTAATAAAATCCCTCATGAGTGTTTTTATTATTTTATAAACTCACTTATTTTCATTTAAATAGTTTTTCAAACAAAACATTTCCTTTTATTTAAAAAGGTTTTTATTTTCATTTATAATTAATTTCCCACAAAATAATTAAATATATATAAATATGTAAATATTGTTTTCATAATTCAGTCAATATTGTTCATAATTACCATTAAAATGTCTAGGTTATAAGGTAACATAATAAAATTTAGTTTTTACCTTGAAGTTCGTCTTATATGAAATGAAATCTGTCAAAAAAACTTGAAATTATGTGTAACACAAGCCAATAATAGTGTTTCATAAACCACAAGCTGAGCCAGTGTTTCATGTACAACAAGCTTATCTTGGTGTTGTGTAAAACACAAAACATAAAAAAACTAAAAAAATATATCTCATAAAATTTTTAGAGTGTTACATTCTACCCCTCTTAAAATGAATTTTAACCTCAAAATTCATCTAAGTTATAAAAGGATTAATGTTTGAAAGTTTATTTCATAGAAAACCACATTATAAAAATTAATAATTAAACTTCATTTTAAATAGGAATGTTAGAAACGTAATGGTTACCCAATGTAACTCATAACTATTTTTCTACGTAAGATAATATAAGTGAAGATTTTGGTGTGGAGAAAAAGAATAAATAAACATAAAGATTGATAAAGATCAATAATCACAAGAAAGTGGGTGATCTAGAGAAAGTTAACAATAAAAAAACCATAAAATAAAAAAGCATGAAATGGGTCATTGATATCATCCAAATCATGATAACATGCCAAATTTTTTACATCACGGACTTTTATCTAATGTAAAATAATTTTCATGAGGAGACGTACTTACTTTATTTCAGCATAATCTCAAAATTTTTCATGCCTTGATCAATTTCCACTTCATATACTATTCAAAGAAATGAAGTTGAATATGGAATTCATGAAATACTAATAGATCATGAGATCTATAAATAGATTGATAAGTCATTCCATCAGTCTTTACAAAAAAATGGTTAGCAGAAGTTATCAAATATAAAAAAATCCACCTATGGTGAGATAATACTTTAATCTCACAAACATCATCTGAAATTTTAATTAAACATTTCATAAATGGATAACCTTAAAATCCTTCCAAAATATAAAAATAAAAAAATTAAGAAAGAGGTACACTAAATCAGCTTAACATTTATCCCCTATATATCATAAATTATCTCTTATTGGTCACATTCCAAATATATTAATGCCTTTATCATGTGTTATCTTAAAACATGGTAATAACCTAAATTACCATAAATCCTTATTGAAAATATTCATGTTTCCTTGTTCTAAATTTTATTTGATATATTCCATTAGTCCAAAAAGGTGTAAACTTCATCCATGATAGCATAACCCACGTGTCAACAAATCCTTAATTAGTATCATCCAATTAATCATATCAAATATATCTTTATCCAAGATAAACAAAATTTTCTCCACATCTTAAACAAATTAAGGTTTATGTTCCCATAATCTAAATACTAACTTTCCCTTAAATCACATTTTTATGTCTTCATCACCATTTAACATGTTATTTTCAATCCATAATGAAAAACTTATACTAAAAACATTTATATATATCATGATTCATATTACATAATCCTTGAATTCTAAAACTTATACACTTCAATAATATACCTTTATTCTTAACTCATTACTCAAGATTCATTATTTTATTCATTCTAGGAATAGGAAATGTGAATTATGTATAAAGTTTCCTCAACCTTAATCTAATCACACTTCTTATGTTTATGGTAAACAATATGATTGGATCATCCCATACCATTCACATGACGTTTATAGTCTCTTTATCCTAGGTTTTATAACCAATACTTATACCACTATCCAGATTATAATCATGATATTTCAACTTAGGAAATATAATTCCCATGCTTTCCACATCAGAAATATTCTATGTTAACTATGTTCTATCTAGTTCCAACTATTGATTAAGACTAGAAATAAAACTATGAGAAATACTAATCATAGATGAAAAACACATAATTAAGGGAAATTACTTATAATATTTCAATCTATGATATCTTAGGTTTAATCCAATGTTATTTAGGATCATTACCAAGATTGTAAATACATACCTAGTCATATCCTTTGAAATATATCTATGGATCTCACTAATTTTTTCACATCCTAGTTTCAAAAGTTTGACTAAACCTTCTCTCTGATACCGACTCAAACGAACCACGATTGACATACATGAATATTACATTACTTTTTTAGATTAATTAATATATTACACAAATAGATTCTGAAAGACCGAATTAGTTTAGTGCCTTTGGAAACTTGGAACACATTCTTCTAATTTGGTGAAATATCTTCCACAGGTCCTATAAATATATTCCCATTTAGTTTTCCTATTTAAAACCTTTCATTATATCCTATAAAAAAGAAAACATTTGAAAAGGGTGAGCTCAGATACTCAGTAAGGGTAAACAAGGAAAATATCAAACAAAACATCAACATAATATAGTAAAAAGATGAACATAACTTTTGAAAATCATACCATATATAACATATATCAAAATATTAAGTTCTAAAATTAAACTTGTTAGTTTGTGAGGCATAAATCATAAAATAATATGAGGCATAAGAAAATATCAATGGAATAAAACATAGAAATGTGACAAACACATAAAAATAGAAAATAATTTACATATTATCCAAGGATAATTTTCAAGACCATAATTGTGGAGAAATTCCTTTGCTGAACTAAGTTCACTAATAATTCCACTCTATAATACTGAACTAGGATTACTTTCTGTTCTAACCCTATACTACTAAACCATCTTTACTTTCCATTACAACCATGTATTAATGAACTAGAACAATTTCCTATTCAAAAACTATCTATATCATGAGATATAAATATTTACCCAATGTATTAGAGGGATACATAGGTCTCACCCATATAATAATTAAATCATTCTTACATGTTCCACAAAAACATAAATCATTCATTATATCATAACCCAAGGAATAAAATAGGTTTCTTAATCATCATTCCATCATAAGATAATCCATTTAAAACAAATGGATTTAATAAATAGAATTATAGAATAAACATAATCCAAAAATTGGAATAATAGGGATAGTATACTTGAAGAATAATCCTTTTAAATAATTCTATCTAAAATGGAAAATAATTTTTATATAACACTGGAAATTAATTCTTGAGGAAAATATCATTTCCTCTTCAAAAATGTTTTCTTCTCTCAAAATTCCAAGCAATTCAAAAATAAAATATTTTCATTGAAGATAAAATTTAAATATTATAAAGTAATCTTCATGGAAATAAGGTTTTTGGAAAATGTAAAAATATGTTCATTCCATATAAGTTAAAATAAATCATTCTTCTCGTACTTTTGTCGGATAAGTCAAAAAGTACCTCGTATTGAAAAAGAAAAAATATTCCTTTCATACCATTTAAAGAAAATAAAAATGAATAAAAATTAATTTAAAAAATATTAGAAGAAGATGAAGGATATTTTATAATACATATTTAGGAAACATAGATATTGAGGATAAATATACCCTAGGAAATACTTATGTGTAAATAATCTCAGATAATAATGAGATTGAAAAATTATGCCTTTACTTAGGTTTGGGTTCCTTCATATGTATTATGAAATCTTGGATAATGGATTAAATAGTGTTATTAACTTGACCTAGAACCATATTTATATTTATTATATCATATGTGATCATTTTATCACCCATTTAATAATATTTCTTTATTACTCCCCTTTTAGGCATTATTTGTTGCACGTTTTGTCATATAAATTCCAGTTATTATTAATGGGTATCATTTATATCATTTATATAATGATAATAATATAATATATATCATATTTATTCATTCTATAGTTTTATATAATCATTATTTAAATGATATCTTATAGAATTAATGACATCATGTTGTGGAGAAGATAGGTTGTACGTACGCAGAAGCGAATATATCATTGCTTTAATTTGAAAATTGTATAAAAGTGGATGGTATATATATTTTTACAGAATAAATTTCATTTTATAATAATCTTATGTAGTTAATATTTCCATTATTATATCCACCCAATTAAATTGGTGGTGAAAAATAGATTACACCACGACGTAGGGATGGTAAGTTGTACATACACATGTATGGTGATTTCATTTTTCATAGGTTGGATAATAGGTGGAGTATGGTTTTTCCATAATAAAAATAAAATAACAACATATAATTGATACTGTAGTTATTACATTATAATGTAAACAACTCATGAATGGGAAGTATAAGAAGAAATATGTTTGAATGAATCGGTAGAGGAGATTACCTCATTTTCGACAAGCTCCCTCTAGATATCCTCTTAGGGACCCTTAGTATTTTGAGAATACAAGAACCACTAGAATGTAACTAGGGAATTTTATAAGTGAAATGGTTATGAAAAATCCTATCATGAAGGATTAAAGTGAAGTAAATAAGTGAGGTGGGGGTTCCCTTTTATAATTGAGGTGAGAGACACTTTTAGAATGTCCAAAATTATTAATTTATAGTAAAATCGAACCACATCCCAAAACCTCAAAAATACAATATTATGATATATTAGATGATATAATATTTTAATATAATCAAAAAATAAATTTTAGACAATATTTTATATCAATTTAAACCTTATCATTTTAATTAACCCTTGGTTATTCTATTTTAACTTTAACTATGCTAAAAAAGTATTCTATATTAAAATAGTGTAATTTTTTAATTATTTTATATAAATTAGACCATAAATTAAGAACTTATAACATTTTAGACCATAAAAAAATTATTTTATACTTTTCAAAATTAATTATGATTTTCAAATAATTTAATAAAACATTATTTTGACAAAATATCAATAGTGTCAATTTTTACAATATTTGTTTCCTAGATTTTTAAAAATATCAAGATAATATGTTATCCATGAAAAAAATTATTTTATTATATCCCTAAGGGGTCAATGTAATCTAGAAAATTCATTGGATATATTAATTACCCTAAATTAGATTCATTTTAATATTTTTAATAACAGTAATATTATAATTCCATTAATAAAAGAATTACTACATTTTGTTTTGCGTAATCATTTAATATATATATATATATTTGTTTGGAAAAAAATGAAAATAAAATACTATGATGAATACAACACTTCAATATTTTTGAGGAATATCTATAATTGAATAAAACTTCTGAAAAATCCTACATTAAAAGTGTATTATTTATTAAAACATGAATTTGATTATTTTGAAATCAATTAAAATGAAATATTATAAGTGTCGTAATCTTTTACAAGTTGATAAAAATGGTCAATAATTAAACACTTTGTTTGTTATGGTTGATATATACTCGAACAATAATATTTTATCAAGTGTATTTCTCTTTTAATGGTTATTATAATTATAATTGTAATTATTTTAATGATTTTTCATCAATTAAATGTTTTTCCATCATCATTGTACATGCCATTAAGGTAACTATTTATATAATCAAAATTACAAAAAAAAATTAGCACGATAAATAAAAACATTTTATATTTCAAATTAGTATTTATAGTTTAAATTATCTTCTGTATATCCTTAAATTAAAAATAATATATTTATTACAATTTGAGTAAGATATCTTTAGATTTACATTAAATAAAATATATTAAATGTACTTATCTCATCTGATTGGATTTAAAATGATACCATTCCTAACTAAGGATTATTTAGGTCGAAAAACACTAATCCAATTATATTAGGACAAGTTTTATGGAAATTTTATAATATTGTTTTTACCCATAATTACCCAATTTACCTTTTCACCATATTAATAAAAATTACTGAAGTTGCTATTCATAATGCCCAAAAGTAAAAGGAACCTATCTAAATAATCTATACTCAATGATTCCAATTATTTAATTAATTTTTAAAAATTTAAAATAGATAAGTTTAAATAATTAATTTAAAATTAATCATGTTATCATAATGAAGAAACGTGTTTTAAAAGGTAAAACATGAAAAAGATTGAAATGTTTTTACATATAAATTCAATGATAATTTAATTTAAATGGACTAAATTATATTAAATGATAAAAATACAATATATTTATACTTTAAAACAATTCAAATATATAATTTAATACTATAAATAAATTTGATGAAGAAATAGTTTTCAATTAAAATGCATTATTATTTTACTATTCATGAAAATGCGAAGCTTATCATAAAAATACCAAAAAATAAACCAAAGTAAATTTGGATACTTCTATTTCAAATAATAAGTTAATTTTATCAAATATAATATAAAAAGTGTCAAAAAATAGATTTAAAATGGGTGCACCATCAAAAGGTGACAAAACTGAATTTTTTGAAAAATACTTTTTTTATCGAAAAAATTGAATTTTTCTTATATCATGTCTGGACAACATATAAGAGAAATTTTTAATATTATATTTAATATATTAAATATATATATTAATTAAAAAATCTATAAATATTGATTTTATTATTTTATAAACTCACTTATTCTCATTTTAATAGTTTTTTAAAAAAACATTTCCATTTATTTAAATGGGGTTTTATTTTCATTTATAAATAATTTCTCACGAAATAATTTATTTTATACACATGTGTAAAGAATATTTTCATAATTCAGTTAATATTTCTCATAGTCACCATTATAATGGATAGGTCATAATGTAATATAATAATATTTAGTTGTTTGCTTAAACTCAGTCTTCTGTGAAATGAAATCTATCAAAAGAACTGGAAATTGTGTATTACACAAGCCAAGAATAGTTTTTGTATACTACAAGCTGATATGGTGTTGCGCGTATTGTAATCTTATCTTGGTATAGTGTACCACACAAGACATAAAATAAATTAAAATAAATCCTTCTCATAAAAACCTTAGTGCGTTACAGCGGCACCTTCCTTTTCACTACATCGAAATACATAATCGGTTCTACACACCTATAATTGTCTCATATCATGTTTCTATACAAATAATACCAATATTTTTCATTTTAAAGAAAACATGGCATGAAAATTAGTGAACTAGTATTACATCAAAGCATGTAAAATATTTTCCTTTTCCATAGTTCTAAAAAATACAGGTAAAAAATTTTCAAATAAAAAATTTCCATAACCGTCTATCAAACTAAAAATCATATATATCAATCCCAAAATATTAAAATCCACACACAATGATAAACAAGCCAAGGATCACAACATGTGAGGCTAGAATAATACTCATACAATAATGAAGGACTAGTGAGAACCCAAGTCCTTAGGACGTAGCCCTAAGAAGCAAAGGAACAACTCATGAGTGAACATCCTAATAATATCAATATCCATCCCCTAGAACAATAGGCCTTGGGACAATATGAACACCCCATGAGTAAAACTGCCACAATAATCTATACAATGTCCCTAAGCTACTCCTTCAATCTAAGTATGCAAGGCTTACAATGTGCTACATTTCTCAAATCATTCCAAAGGGTTTCATATTTCAAAATAATTCCAAAACTCTTTATTACACCAAAGCAAGATTTTAAAACTCAGTCTGAAAACCATTTATAATTATTTTAATGTACCCTTTATCCCTTTACTCAAACCAAGGGAAAATACTTTAACCCTAAATCCATTTATGCACCTAAAAAAATCATGAAAATTCATTTATAAATCAATTTAT
This sequence comes from Viscum album, assembly GCA_963277665.1. Classification (NCBI taxonomy): domain Eukaryota; kingdom Viridiplantae; phylum Streptophyta; class Magnoliopsida; order Santalales; family Viscaceae; genus Viscum; species Viscum album. The sequence continues at coordinate 660,680,752 of OY728138.1, forward strand.
AAAACCAAACAATATGGGTCATCTAACTTAGGCTAGATATGGAACCACCTACCTTAAAAGTTTGTTGAAAAATACCTATAATAGAATCCACAAACACTAGAAGTAAATAAGATACAATGAAGTCCTTAATAATGAATCACATTTCTCATAATCACATTACACAATAAACAAGAGCTATCAGAGGAGTTGTATAAAACATAAATAAAAAATCTCACCAACTACACCACAACAAACATGAGGGTCATCTTCTGGGAGAAGATCAAAAAAAAGATTTATAAAGGATAGGAAAACTTCACCACAAGTTCAATGGATCTATAAACAAAATTAAGTGACAATTCCATGACCAATGTAAATGAAGAATCATAAATTTCTCTTACCAAGGAGAAGAGACACAACCAATCTGGTGGTAAAGTATTGAATAATGGGGTCAAGAAGATGAAGATACACCCAAAATTTCCCTAAAATAGCATGGGGCTAAAGACCTATGGATGCACAATGATATTGGAGGAGTTATATGAGTGGATGAAAAAAATTATTGGGATAAAGGGATTTAATCTTAAATGATACATTTATGGTATAAAATATCCATTATACATATATGATGAAATATACATAACCTTGGTTTAAAAATACCAAGCTACTATTTTAAGATTTAAAATATATATTTACATCATAAAATAATTTTACAACCTAAAGTGTTTTACGGTTTATACCCCATGACATTTATTACATAATCTATAATCTAAGAACATAAAAACATCCTACAATACATGCCTGGACTAGGATCCTATAGACACTCCAAAAACTCTCCAAACCTGAAAAATACACTCTTAAACATCAAAAAATCATACCATTAAAAATACAGGATATTACAGCTCGTAATTTCACAATCAATGTAAGGAGGGTTATTAGTAGGGTTAAGTCATGAAATGTTGTTAATTGTTTTATTTAATTTATATCCAATTTTTAAAAATATTAATAATTTGAATCCTAAATAAAAATATTATAATACTCCAGTCTATAATAAAAACCATTACCATAAAATTTAATTAATCATTTCCACCAATGCCGATTACATAGTGAATAAATCTAATGGAAATAATGGTTTAAGAAAACATTCAAGGATTAATCATATAAATTTGAAATAGAAACTAACCTAATATGTCATAAAATTCACCTTATGTTGTTTGATAAGGTAATTCATAAAATATAATTCTTCTATATAATAAAAATATAAATCTCCCTTAGAATAATGGGATAAAGTGGATAATATAATTGAAAATAAACATATAAATAATAATTTATTAAATATATTGATAAAATTGGGATGCCTCCAAATAATCACATTGTTTAAAAATATGTGTGCCTTAGAATCACATTTGATTCATTAGGATTCTAGTGAACCACTCCTAAAAAATACATATTACTATTTTGTAACACATTGAATGGATATATAGAGTTTTATAAACTCTAATTATTTAGAATAAATGCTCACTTCTTATAAGAAATGATCTCCAGAAGTGAATATTTTAATTCTAATTTTGGGTGTTTGTACACATTCTCTCCCTATCAGGAAACCCTTACCATAGTGACAGTGTATCAATGGGGGGAACTACCTATCACATATCCTCCACAATTAGTTTAGGGGAAATATCATTTTCAAGCACCATGTTTTGTTCCCTTCAGTCCATTATATTTACTCTCTCATATTGTTCTAATCCTAGCATATTATTTTATGTCTATCCTGGTTTACTATTTTCCATCAATTAAACTATCGAAAATCAACTTATATCTTATTATTTCAATGCATCATTTCCCTCTTGTTGTGATATTTTTTAATCATTGTCCTCTATTGATGATTTTGTTCAGTATGTCAATATAGATAAGGGATTTAAAAATAAAGATTTTTTAGGTCCTCTCGGGCCTCATTAGACTTTCGTTTATTGTGTATATAAATATTAATTTTCTATTTCCTGGTACATTTCATATTTTTCTTTTATATATTTAGTCTTTTCTAGATGTGCCGGACTCTGATGTTTTATAATAAATGTGTCGGACTCTGATGTTTTATAAGAAGAATTACTCACCACAAATAGAGATATAGTTTAATATATTGTGTCTAACTTTATAAATTGTAAATATTTTAATCCTTAAATGATTTTGTAAATAGTTGGTAAATTTATATTGGTTGATCATCATATGCTCTTTGGACAACATTTAATTATTTCTCGAGCATGCGTTGAGCTTTTTTTATCCCATCTCATTCATAGATCCTTATGGTTTGGTGTTGTATATGGTAGTGGATTTTTTCATTAAAATTTGTGAGTATTCATGTGATTTTTTCTACGTTTGTGAGATGTAGGGACATTATGTTGACTTATACAAGAGGTTTTCTAAAACTGTAAAGGTGGAAATATCATGGTGACTTGAATTCCCACTATTGGTCATGTTTCTGATTATACTATTGGCTTAGCTAAAAAAAATGACAATGAATAATTTATGTGATGAATTAATAGTTTTAAATTTTCATGATATATATAATCTATAAATCTGGATAGCCTAGAAAAAAATTAATAAAGGATTATTCATCATTAATGAATTCCTAAAAATTCAATGTTCTTCGATTTTTCTCAAAGAAGATGCAAGTGCTCATATTTCTCCTAAGGTATTTTCAAAACATAAAGACAATTTTAAGAATGGTGACATAATCCTTGGTTCTAGGGATATATAATTTCAAGATCATGATGGTAAAATATCATTAGAAGATGAATACCAATGCATAAAAAAGGTTCAACGAGCTTATGATTCTTTTTTGGAGATACTAGTTGATTATTCTATTTATCGGATCCTTGATTAGGGATGGATCTTTATTGATGATGATCGCAAATTAATTATTGTAATCTAATATTTTTTATAATACTTTAATCTGGATGCATCCTAATTTATCTCAAAAATGATGCTCGAAAACGAACTCTATAAAACTTAACCATCTTTAAATATGGATACATGTGGATCAATTCCCAACTTGTGTGATGTAAATTTTTTATGGAATGTATTATCAGTTATTCTTGTATAAAAATATTAAAAAAATAAAATCAATTTTATTTTTTAACGAGAAATGTTAATATAGTTTCTATTTGTTTTCAGAGTTTGTGTTTTTTTATAGTGAGTTGTTCTTATGATTTGGTTACATTTGGTGAGAGTATGAAAAAACTACTTTAGTAAGTTGTAGTTTTTGGTGTGATTATGTAGGAGGCTAAATGAAGGTGATTATTTGGGTATGATTTAAATAGATTATCAATGTAACACTCTAGGTAAATAAAGAATATGACATTTTTATATTTATCCCTATTTGTGAATAAAATGTTAATATTAATTTAAAGGGAACGCTATGGTCGATGTCTTACCAAATACGCAACAACGAGTTCCATTGAAATCTTACGTTGCACTCTAATAATAAAATAATTTTATTTTAAATGGTAGTTAACACCTAGCCATTGTAATGACTGTAAATAATAGAACTAACTACAAAATGATTATATCTATTTGTCAAATATTTTTACTTTTTACAATAAATTTTAGAGGATTAAAAATGTGAATGAATTCAATTTTAAGCATAAATACTCTAATATTCACTAAAAGGTCGATTTATCACCTTTTTATGGTGAACCATATTTAAAATAGTTTTGGTCACTGTTATACATTCTATTTGACCAAATAAAATTCTTCTTTAGAATCGCAACATCGAAATTTACTTTGTGTAAATTTTTGGTATTTTTCCGATAAAGTTCATTTTTTTAATGCATAGTGAAAATGTTGTATTTTAATACAAAACCACTTTTTAATATAATTTATTTATTTGGTTAGATTATCTTTTGAATTGGTTTTAAAGTTAAATTATAATATATTTTTACCATTTAATCCAATGGTGTTCATTGGAATAAATTTCACCTTGAAATTGGACTTAAACTACTGTCAAACTTTTGATATATATTGTTTCTTTAAAACACGTTATTTGTTTTGACAGCAGGAATTAATTATTAAATTAATTAATGCAACTTATATGTTTTTAATTTTTTAAAATAGACATAATTTTTGAATTCGGAATATCAAATATAGCTTAGGGTGATTTTTTGGTATTTTTCTGAAAAACTTCAATTTTTGATGAATAGTGAAACCACTAAGTGGTAGTTTAAAAACTGATTTTTCGTTTAAATAAAACCTTACCACTTCTGTGATTTGAATTTCAAAAATCCGACATACATGGTTGTCATTAGGATGTAAAATGTGGTTCAATGGGACTAAAATAATTTTTTGGTGAATAGTAACTTTTATGTTTTATTAATCGCGATTAAAGGTAATTAGTTTAATTTAAGGTAAAGATAATGTTATAATAATAAGAAATGATTTTGACACATGTCATACCTTTATTGGATGAGTTATGGCCAACCAATACAATCCATGAGTCAACTTGGAGACCCCATGGAGCCACTTTGGTTGGAAAATGACATTAATAACTGTTTTATTTAAAGTTAAAATTAAAATGTCACAAACATGTATTGTTTTACTAAAAAGAATTTACACGGGGTTATACAAGTCATAATTTTGACTATAAATATTCATTAGAAATATAAAACTATTTCCTACATCATGATATTTTTTTTATAATTTTTAGACATTAAATAAATTAAGTTATTTATGACACCATGATGATGCAGCGATTACCTCATTATTTAACGATTTAAATAAAATAAAAAGATATGGTAAAATCTAAGACCTAAACTTGTCAAAAACCTATTGGATGGGTCGATTTCAAACTCATATAACCTTATTCTCTAAATATATAATTTTGGGACCTTTAAAATTCGAAAATCATTTTATAATAAAGTAAATGTTTATAACTTTCCAAGAGTGCCCCTCCTCTCCTATTATAAAAGGACCCCAACTATACCACCTTACCCACACCTCTTAAGCCTTTTTATTGGAAAAACCCTGCCCATTTCATCTCTCCACATCCCTCTCTTCATTATTGAAGCCTCACCTTTGGCAGAATTCTCTTCAAGAAACCTTTTTGGTTCAAACCAAGAGGAGTTACCCGATTTAAAGGTAATGTCTTCACTTGTGTTCTTTTGTTTAATTTTGCTTCTACAAACCCCTAAACTCTTTTTATTACTTTATATTGTAACAAAACAGTATCTTCAATATACTAGGATGTTTTTATGTGAAGTATTTGAGCTACACTTACACACACCTCCGTCTAATGGTTAAAGAACATACAGTTTCTATGGATGGAGAATTACTGCCTCACGAAATGATGATTGTTCAATATTCTCTTAACATATTTCATGGTGGAAATTTTGATGTCACTGTATTTTATATTTGATATATATGGTATTTATGTTTTCCATATTCTTCTGTATTTTATATTTAAAACATACCTTTATGCTTTGCATGTTGTGCAAATGCGATAATTTCATAGGAGGAAGTGTGGACTACCGCCCCCTCAAGTGATGTGACTCGTTCATGCAGTACATGGAATGTATAAAGAATGAAATTAATGAACTTATGTGACATATAAAACATATATATTATACTGGAATTATAATATATATATCTGTCAATTATTTTTAATTCCATTAATATGACAAAGAAATGAAAGTAGCGTTCATGCGTACGTACGGCCTACCGTCTCTATGAACGGTGCATTTCATTTATTTTTATCTACAAATGTTATGGAATAGTATAAAATGAATATTTACTGGATATATATGATATTTAAATCATTAATACTATTACGGAGATGATTTACTTATAACTACATGGACAATCATTTTCAAACAAGTTCACTTTTGACTCATGTACCAAACATCAACAAAAACGTTTGATATGAACTCACATTATTAACCAATTATTATAACATTATAATATGTGATATGAACTAAATAATAATATTTAAAGGAGGTACATAGGAAATTATAAATTGACCAAAGTTTATTATTCAAGAATATAAATAAACGAACAAGACAAGTCAGACTTGAGGTAAGGGATCCTACCCCTCTCTTTCTTTTTAAGTACACTCTTTTATGTCATTCCTTTTAAGCTATTCTTTCTTATGATTGGGATGTTATTTTATATTACTCCTACTTTACTTTTTATTTTCATATTATTATATACCCTATTTGATCTCATCAATCCATTTTGTAAGTTTTGAGTGGCGCCATTAGGCTGCTGAATTTTCGTAAGGGATCCAACCTCTCTCTTTCTTTTAAAGTACTCTCTTTTATGTCACTTATTTTAAGATCCTCTTTATTATGTTGGGGGATGTTATTACATATTCATATTGCTGTAAATTTTATTTTAATATTATGATAGAACCTATTTGATCTCATCAATCCATTTTTGGAAGTTTTATGTGGCGCCATTAGGCTGCCGGATTTTCATAAGGGGATTTCCATCTCACTTTTTATTCCCGTGAGATTCATGCTACATTGGCAACTATTTCCTTTTGTGTGGTGTATGTACTGCCCATTATTTTACTATTTGTATAATATACTCTCATTTATGGGTATTTACATCTTCATTGTATGACCCATCTTTCATGGGGTGTATGCTTCGAAAGTTTCCCAAATCAGTAAGGGAACCTTTCACACTCCTCTTTTTAAAAGACTTATTTTGTTATATCTTTTAATTTACATCTCTTTATATTGGGGTATGTTATTATATATCCTTATTGATGTAAATTTTATGTCCAATTGATGAGATACCATTTTCTCTCTCATCAACTAATTTTATGAATTTTAAAGTGACGCCGTTAGGCTGTCGAATTTTACCAAGGGAACTTCTTAACCCAATTTCAATTTCTTTGGGTTCAACATGTAGTTATAGAATATGTCATCCTTTGAATATGTGTGAATTACCTTTGATTGTTTTACACTTAATATCCACTTATATTGGGTGTATTTATATTTTTCACACATAATTATGAGATTGATATATCCTTAATTTATGGATACCTTCTTTATAAGGGATTTCATCTCATTTTACATTTCTATTGATACTTCATTTTTTATGCACCGATTCACTCTTATATGGTGTATATACTATCCTTTGGAATATTATATCATGAATCCCTTTATTGTCATGATATTATAAAGTTCTGATTAAGTGTTATTCCTCAATTATTGTATTCAAGTGTCTCTCATTTTGTTAAAAACCCTTTAACTAAAATATTGTTTTAAATGTTTTAATGATTTATTCTTATAAATATTTCTCATTAATATCCATGTTTTCAAAATGGTTTTAAGGATTTATTTATATGGATATTAATGTTTTAAAATTTTAAAATCTTCAAAGTGATATGTGACACTTTGATTCAAAAATATCTTTATTAAATGTTTTAAATGGTTTTGAAAATGGTTTTTAGAATGGATTCATTATTTCAATATCTTAAAATGCTATATTGTTATTGCAATGTGGGAATGTTATATTTCCTTTATGCTTAAGTTATGTTCTATGATTATTTTATGGTTCTTGGACATTGTTTATGAAGACGGGTGGTTCCGTGATAAACTAAGGGCGGGTGAGCCCGTGATAGCTCTCCAATGCATTGGGTAATGCGAAGGGGTTAAAAGTTAAGGTTTCTACGAAGAGGATTAGGGAATATACTGTGATGGGTATTCCAAACGTAACCATGAGGGTTACTCCCTACGTAATAAGTTTATGAATTCCTCAAGTTACCTTTATGTCTTATGATTTATATGATTTATTCATGATTTCATGAGGTATGTTAAATTGCTTATGTTTTATGAGTAAAGTTTGATTTCATTGAGTTTTATGTATATATGGACTAATGTTTTATTTCTGTATTGTTATAACCCTTACTGAGCTTTTTATGCTCATCCCAAGTTTTTTTTAAATGTTTTTTACAGGTCATAAAGATGAATAGGGTCAAGGATGGGATCAAGGAAATGTCAGGCTGTCTAAAACAAGGAACTAGACATGACTCTTGTGTTCAAGAGTTTTTATTTTGTGAAAAAAATGGAAGCTGAGTAGATGTGTCTACTTTGTAATATTTGAGATGTAATAGTTATGTCCTAATTCTCTAAAACTCTAAATCTGAAAAGATCCTAAATGTGAATTATTCATTTAATTCAATAATAAGAAATGTTTAAGGCTAGGTCCTTATAGTTGGTATCAGAGGTCAGTTTAGATAACTTTAGAGGTTAGGGTATTCTTTAAGCATAAGTGACATTACCATAATGGCTAGGATTTTAGAAAGAGTCATAGTTTTTAGATAAAGTGAATGAGTAAGTATATCTTAGTGTTTATCTTCCTCATTAGTACATGATGATTTTGTTGATATACTCACACTGACATTTTTGGTTTTAGTAAATGGATGGATCTATCAGGCACCAAAGTGGCAATGGGTTTGAAGGAAACTATGGTGGTTCTCTGATTAAGATACTAGATGAAATGGGGGATTTAAGGAGAAATATCGTGGTTATTCTAAACCAACTACCAGAAGTCATGATCAACCACTTGAACCTTGGTGAGTTCTCTAATGCATCATGTACGAGATAACCAACTCGATGTGGAAGTTCAGGTAATAATTATAAAGGAAACCATTAGGGTTTATATGATCCTTACTTTTGAGGTAATTATGGGTTACTATATGTTATAATGAAAAATGAAAGGCATGAGATAAACACGAGGTTAAATTATGTTATTGTTATTTTTGAAGATTTTATCTCTTTTTGGGGAATGTTTTAAGGATTTTATAGTTTTGGAAAAAAGGATAACACGTAGACCGTGTGACAACCTGTCGTGTCTGACGAAACTACGGGAATCGAACCCACAACCAAAGTGCGACTCGTATTTATCACCTACCATTGGACTACGTGAAGTCCCTGGTTAATATGACTTATTCTTTTTAGTTATATGATTTTATGAATTAAGAGTAAGTTGGTTTTGGGTTATCTATGGAAATTATTAACCTATCATGGAAGATATGTGATTAGGTTAATTACTTTTCAATATGATACTTTTAGAGCAACTGATGTTATTTGGAGATAAGTGTTAATTTGTACCTTGGAAGTCTATGTGATTAAATCATTCAGTGATTTGGGTTTCAGTATTAGTTTTTATTACTTTGAATAATTTTATGGATAGTTGTTTATTGAATGGTCTTTGTTGAACTTTGGGTATTGTTTGACAAATTTTGGAGATTAAGAATAGATTTTTTTTATAAAGGATTAACCTTTTTGGGTATTATCTGATCTCATACTAACCTTTTAGGTTTTAGTTTTGGTTAATGTCTAAAGTCATGGGAAGTATATAGTTCTCTTTTTTGGATTAGGTGATTCTCTAGAAGTTGATTATAGCTCTCTTAATGTGAACAATTCATCCTAAATAATCGTCTTTTGGAGAAAATATGAGTTTGTGTAAGAAATATAGTAAAAGTTGAAAGTCAACATGACAAGTAAGTATGTTTCCTTAAGATCAAAAATAAATTCCTCAATGAAAAGTAACATAAAACAAAAATATTGTCTATTAACTTTTCATACTGGGGAATCAAATACCGTTTAACCAACCACAAGTTTGTGATTTTCTTGTGGTTAACTTTCTCCTAAACATGTTTTTTATCACTCTCCCCCAGAACATGACCCTTTTCTTTTTCTTCCATATCTATGTTTTCCTACATGGAATCCTAGTATGGGTTAACTCGAGTGACCTCTGTACTTCTCTTTCTTTCTTTTAAAGTGATTGTTTTACCGACTCTTGTTCCGATGTGGGACTTTCAGTGAAGTTTCTGAGCCCAATTTTAAAATTGCGAGGACACAATTCCCAAAAGGGGGGAAGGATGTAACACCCTAGGTAAATAAAGAATATGACATTTTTATATATATCTAATTTGTGAATAAAATGTTAATATTAATTTAAAGGGAACTCTATGCTCGATGTCTTACCTAATACGCAACAACGAGTTCCTTTGATATCTTACGTTGCACTCTAATAATAAAATAATTTTATTTTAAATGGTAGTTAACACCTAGCCGTTGTAAGGATGGTAAAGAACAGAACTAACTAAAAAATTATTATATATGTTTTTGAAATATTTTTACTTTTTACAATAAATGTTAGAGGATTAAAAATGTGAATTAATTCAATTTTAAGCATAAATACTCTAATATTCACTAAAAGGTCAATTTATCACCTTTTGATGGTTAACCATCTTTAAAATAGTTTTGGTCACTCTTATACATTCTATTGGATCAAATAAAATTCCTCTTTATAATCGGGACATCAAAATTTACTTTGTGTAATTTTTTGGTATTTTTCCGATAAAGTTCATTTTTTTAATGCATAGTGAAAAATGTTGTATTTTAATTCAAAAGAACTTTTTTAATATAATTTATTTATATGATTAGATTATATTTTGAATTGGTTTTAAAGTTAAATTATAATATATTTTTACCTTTTAATCCAATGGTGGTCATTTTAATTAATTTCACATTGAAATTGGACTTAAACTAGTGTCAATCTTTTGATATATATTGTTTCTTAAAAACACGCTATTTGTTTTGACAGCGGGAATTAATTATTAAATTAATTAATGAAACTTATATGTTTTGAATTTTTTAAAATAGACATCATTTTTGAATTCGGAATATCAAATATAGCTTATGGTGAATTTTTGGTATTTTTCTGGAAAACATCAATTTTTGATGAATAGTGAAACCACTAAGTGGTAGTTTAAAAACTGATTTTCGTTTAAATGAAGCTTTACCACTTCTGTGATTTGAATTTCAAAAATACAACATTCATGGTTGTCATTAGGATGTAAAATGTGGTTCAATGGGATTAAAATAATTTTTTGGTGAATAGTAACTTTAAAGTTTTATTAATCGCGATTAAAGGTAATTAGTGTAAGTTAAGGTAAAGATAATGTTATAATAATATCAAATGACTTTGACACATGTCCTACCCTTATTGGATGAGTCATGGGCGACCAAGAAAATCCATGGGTCAACTTTGGGATCCCATGGAGCCACTTTGGTTGGAAAATGACATTCATAACTTTTTATTTAAAGTTAAAATTAAAATGTCACAAACATGTATTGTTTTACTAAAACAATTTTTACATGGGGTTATACAAGTCATAATTTTGACTATAAATACTCATTGTAAATATAAAAATATTTCATACGTCTTGATATTTTTTTATAATTTTTAGACATTAAATAAATTAAATTATTTATGACACCATGATGATGCAATGATTACCTCATTATTTAATGATTTAAATAAAATGAAATGATAAGGTAAAATATAAGACTTAAATTGTCAAGAATATATTGTATGGGTTGATTTCAAACTCTTATAACCTTATCCTAGAAATATAGAATTTTTGGACCTTTAAAATCCGCAAATCATTTTATAATAAAGTAAAACTTTATAACATTCCAAGAGTGCCCCTCCTCTCATATTATAAAAGGCCCCCACCTCTACCACCTTACCCACACCTCTCAAGCCTTTGGCTTGGCCAAACCCTGCCCATTTAATCTCTCCACATCCTTATCTTCATCATTTAAGCCTCACCTTTGGCAGAATGCTCTTCAAGAAACCCTTTTGGTTCAAACCAAGAGGAGTTACCCGATTTAAATGTAATGTCTTCACTTGTGTTCTTTTGTTTTATTTTGCTTCTCCAAACCCCTAAAATCTTTTTATTCATTTATTTTGTAACAAAACAAGTATATTCAATATACTAGGATGTTTTTATGTGAAGTATTCTAGATACACTTACACACACCTCCGTCTAATGGTTAAAGAACATACTGTTTCTGTGGATGGTGAATTACTGCCTCACGAAACGATGATTGTTCAATCTTCTCTTAACACCTTTCATGGTGGCCATTATGATGTCACTGTATTTTATATTTGATATATATGGTATTTATGTTTTCCATATTATTATTTATTTTATATTTAAAACATACCTTTATGCTTTTCATGTTGTGAAAATGCGATAATTTCATATGAGGAAGTGTGGACTACCGCCCCCTCAAGTGACGTGAATCGTTCATGCAGTACATGGAATGTATAAAGAATGAAATTAATGAACTTATGTGACCTATAAAAAATATATATTATACTGTAATTATAATATATATATATATTTCAATTATTTTTAATTCCATTAATATGACAAAGAAATGAAAGTAGCGTTCATGCGTTCGTATGGCCTACCATCTCCATGAATGGTGAATTTCATTTATTTTTATCTCCAAATGTTATGTAATAGTATAAAATGAATATGTAATGGATATATATGATATTTAAATCATTAATACTATTCTGGAGATGATTTACTTATAACTACATGGACAATCATTTTCAAACAAGTTCATTTTTGACTCATGTACCGAACAACGACAAAAAACGTCTGATATGAACTCAAATTATTTACCAATTATTATAAAATTATAATATGTGATATTAAATGAATAATAATCTTTAAAGGAGGTACTTAGGCAATTATAAATTGACCAAAGTTTATTATTCCGGAAAATAATGAAATGAACAAGACAAGTCAGACTTGAGGTAAGAGATCCTACCCCTCTCTTTCTTTTTAAGTACACTCTTTTATGTCATTACTTTTAAGATCATATTTCTTATAATTGGGATGTTATTTTATATTAATACTACTTTAATTTTTATGTTCATATGATTAGAGACCCTATTTTCTCTCATCAATCCATTTTGGAAGTTTTGAGTGGAGCCGTTAGGCTGCTGAATTTTCATAAGGGATCCAACCTCTCTCTTTCTTTTAAAGTACTCTCTTTTATGTCAATTATTTTAATATCCTCTTTCTTATGTTGGGGGATATTATTACATATTATTATTTCTGTAAATTTTATGTTAATATGATTAGATACCCTATTTGATCTCATCAATCCATTTTTGGAAGTTTTATGTGGCATCGTTAGGATGCTGAATTTTCATAAGGGGATTTCCATCTCACTTTATATTTCCCTGAGATTCATGATACATTGGCCACTATTTACTTTTGTGTGGTGTATGTACTGCCCATTATTTTACTACTTGTATAATATAATCTCATTTATGGGTATTTACATCTTCATCGTATGACCCTTCTTTCATGGGGTGTACGTTTCGAATGTTTCCCAAATCAGTAAGGGAACCTTTCACACTCCTCTTTTTAAAAGACTTATTTTGTTATGTATTTTAATTTACATATTTTTATGTTAGGGTATGTTCTTCTATATCCTTATTGATATAAATTTTATGTCCAAGTGATGAGATACCATTTTCTCTCTCATCAACTAATTTTATGAATTTTAAAGTGACGCCGTTAGGCTGTCGAATTTTACCAAGGGAACTTCTTAACCCAATTTCGATTTCTTTGGGTTCAACATGTAGTTATTGAATATGTCATCCTTTGAATATGTGTGAATTACCTTTGATTGTTTTACACTTAATATTCACTTATATTGGGTGTATTTATATTTTTCACACATAATTATGAGATTGATTTATCCTTAATTTATGGATACCTTCTTTATAAGGGATTTCATCTCGTTTTACATTTCTATTGATACTTCATTGTTTTTATGCACCAATTTACTCTTATATGGTGTATATACTATCCTTTGGAATATTATATAATGAATCCCTTTATTGACATGATATTATAAAGTTCTGATTAAATTTTATTCCTCAATTATTGTATTCAAGTGTCTCTCATTTTGTAACAAACCCTTTAACTAAAATATCATTTTAAATGTTTTAATGATTTATTATTATAAATATTTCTCATTAATATCCATGTTTTCAAAATGTTTTTAAGGATTTATTTATACGGATATTAATGGTTTAAAATGTTAAAAGCTTCAAAGTGGTATGTGACACTTTGATTCAAAAATCTCTTTATTAAATGTTTTAAATGGTTTTGAAAATGGTTTTTTGAATGGATTCATTATTTAATTATCTTAAAATGTTACATTGTTATTGTAATGTGGGAATGTTATCTTTCCTTTATTCTTAAATTATGTTCTATGATTATGTTATGGTTCTTGGTAATTTTTTATGAATACGGGTGGTTCCGTGATAAACTAAGGGCGGGTGAGCCCGTGATAGCTCTCCAATGCATTGGGTAACGCGAAGGGGTTAAATGTTAAGGTTTATCCGAAGAGATTTAGGGAATATACTGTGATGGGTATTCCAAACATAACCATGAGGGTTACTCCCTACGTAAGAATGTTATGAATTCCTCAAGTTACCTTTATGTCTTATGATTTCTATGATTTATTCATGATTTCATGAGGTATATTAAATTTCTTATGTTTTATGAGTAAAGTATTATTTCATTGATTCTTATGTATACATGGACTAATATTTTCTTTCCATATTGTTATAACCCTTACTGATCTTTTTATGCTCATCCCAAGTTTTTTTGAAATGTTTTTCACAGGATATAAAGATGAATAGGGTCAAGGATGGGATCAAGGAAATGTCAGGCTGTCTAAAACCAGGAACTAGACATGACTCTTATGTTCAAGAGTTTTTATTTTGTGAAAAAATGTAAGCTGAGTAGATGTGTATACTTTGTAATCTTTGAGATGTAATAGTTATTTCCTAATTCTCTAAAACTCTAAACCTGAAAAGATCCTCAATGTTAATTATTCATTTAATTAAATAATAAGCAATGTTTAAGGCCGAGTCCTAATAATCAGGGTATATAAAACTATTTTAATTGAATGTGGGATTGTTTTATTTTTCAATCCCAACATATGCAGTAATTGTTTTCTCAGGATTAGTGTTGAGGATTTTTCATGTTTCCAATTTGAAAATCAAGGAGGAGTTTATTCATGTTTTTGGGATTTCTTGTTTTAGTTGGTTTTTTCTAGGGTATTTTATTGTAATGATTTCCACTTCACTATAAAGTGTATAATTGGAAAATTAAAAAAATGGAAGTGGATAGGATCTCTATAAGTGTGTTCCTATGGAACTTCTTTACCTTGAATGGATCTCACTATAATGAATTAAAATTCTAATAAAATATCTTAAAAAAGAGTTTATCAATGACATATTTTCTATATATTCAATCTCATACCTCTCAATAATAAAAACATTAAAATATTTGAAATTTTATTTTAAAATTAAGATATTTTATATGAACACTATCTAATATCCTCCAACTAAAGAAACTAAAATATTTTATTTTAACTAACTAATTTTATTTGAAATTTATGATTCTTATAGTGATTTTTATTTCATTAAAATTGGTACGAATATTTATTGTGATGTTTAGAATAATATAAGTAAATATTGTATGATGTATAATTTAAGTGATATATAAGACTCCATAGGTCATAAATATTACCAATTATTAGATGATAGAAAATTGAAATTCTATACATGACTTTAAAAGTCATATTTATAGTTTATCTATGCTTGTGTAGATATGTGTAGTCTATATATGACTTATAAATTAATACTTGAAGGTTGTTTTCTCTATGATAGTTTTAGGATACATGTAAAACCATTTGTATAGATGGAAAATGATGTATATATTTTATGAATTCATATTCTAAGAATGTTTTGAATAAATGAGTTGTGCAGGAATTCTAAAATCATACACATTGAGAATATATTATACAACACATGAAAAAATTACCTATATTTTTTAAATAAATGTATAATAAGTGATTTTTCTAAAACACATCATATTTAAATTTCAACAGTGTTAAATTTATTCAAATCACTTATAACTATATTTTAAATGTAGTAAAAATGTGCGAATGGTTATAAAACATATCTAGAATATCATAAAGGATAATTAATGAATTTTAAATTTATAAAAACCATAAGGGATAATATTATAGAATTTTTTATCTTTATTAACATTATTCAAGTAATATTTTTAAGGTTGGTTTAACTGATATATTTTTTTTCATATTCCTTAATAATTTAATTGAAATTTAACCAAATGAAAAGGGAAAAAAGTCATAAAAATTTGAAATGAATGTAGACGAAAAAGAAGGATGTTATGATGATTAATAGTTATGATTTAAAACTAATAATACTATTATGGTTATTAGTACTTTTATATACCTTGTAAGATTAAATAATTTTTATTCCTTATAATAAGTTTTTGTTGATCTTCTTTAGTGATATATGCTTGATATGAGGGATCTTTCATAATAACATAACCTAAGACGTACCCCAATCACTAATATTAACTTTTATAGATTATAAATAATTACTCCCCTTATGAAAATGTTTGGAAAAAGTTGAACGGGTTTCAGATAACCTTTTGAGAGATCATGCTCTTGATAAAAAACATAAATATTATTTTTCCTATATTCTAATAAAAAAAGCATGCGCCATCCATATATTGGATAAACCAACTAGTAAAATAAATTTAGGAATTAAAATTTGTTGTAACACAATATATATATATATATATATAAGAAAATTAATTTCCATATAAAATGTATGAATTCATATAAAATATCAAAAGTGAAACACTATATACAAAATAAATAAGAAAGGTTTTATAGAAAATACATACGTCAAAATAAAATTAATTGTTTTCAACCCATCATAGACACTCCCTTGATAAATATTTTACAACTATGAAACTTCTTATATCAATATACAATGACTATACTAGAGTAAGTGGATATAAATTATGATAAAAAAATATACTTGTACAGAAGAGAAAACCATACCATGAATTTTGTTGGAATGAATTCAATTACTCAGTTTGATTTCACAACCATCCTCAAGTCCCATAAGTGAGTTTAATTTATGTTAATTTCTAGGGTATTTTCTACCATAATATATTAAATACAACACCAGGAATTAAATAATATTAATGATGGACTAAAAATAAATCAATATACTTGCATAACCACTGAATAAATTAAGGAAAGAAAGATAAAGATTATAAATATGTATATACTCATATAAACCCACCCAAGCACTATTGTTAATCACTCCAACTATACTAGGATATCCATAGTAAAAAGTTTACTTTCACCATTTTTAAAACCAAAATAATAAACAAATTATTTTATTTATAAAAAACATTTCTAAAAAATACTATAAGATTAAATCATAGGTATCTTGTACCTACTACCAAACATAAGTAACCCTATCAAAGAATTTTTTAAATAATAATCTTATAATATATTCATAAAACCTACTAAATGATAGAATTATCATACCATGATCACATTCCACACAAAAATAAGGAGACATACATAGATAAATATAGGAAAACTCATTGCTTATTATCCTTGAGTAATAACCATCCCAAACCATTCTTCAACCCAATATACACATATATTATAACCCTCTTTATAACCCATGGAGTATACATATTAAATTAGTATATCTGATGTATATCCCCTCCATCTTATCCATGGAGTAATACACACTTAAGGTTTAATGTTTGATATTCATGTTTATTATGTTAAATTGCCCTCTCAAAACCATCTTGGATCTTACAAACTCTACACACTAGAGAGAACAATAGAATTTGTGTCATCATAACTTGGAAAAAATAAATTTTATAAAAATATAGATTTATACATCTCTAATAATATGATATATATTGACTTAATATTATGAAAATTTATCTAAAAACCATTGTATGTGACTCGCTATAATAAAATGAAACATAATATTTTATTTGAATTACACTCCTTACAGAGTTCATTCTAGGGATAAATTACCTTCATAATATCCCATAACTAATCCTAAATCAATATAATGAAATTATAAAATTTTAAATCTTATAATGAAATCCCATAACACTTTTTTATATAGTTGAATATTAAAATAAATAAAAAAACATAAAAATGTAGGTATTTATAGATTTCTTACATTATTTCATATATATATTTTTTATAACCATAAATAGTTGTAGGTTCCCCCATATAAAATTCCTAAACCATGTCAAATAATTATGAATCAAAATTTTATGTAATTTTTCTTTCCAATAATCTCAATTAAAGATAAAGTTTTAATAACATAAGTAGAATAAAAGGATTAATGAACCCACTTTGAAGTCTTAAATTCAAGATATAGAGTAAAATAAATACCTCATGGGTACACAGTATGTATTTTGGTATAAGAGACTCAACATGTAATACATTTACACACCCAATAGACACTTAAGACTCACATGTTTTTTACCTATATTGACACGTAATTTAATTTTACTTCATGTAATATGGGTGATGATAGTACATGATCGGTCTGATTAGGTGACTCTCACACTATGTACCCTATAGGGACATTTCATATAGTAGTCAAATTATATTATTATTTTTATCTTTATTATCATGTGTTATTTTGAGATTTATGAGTATTCTATTATACAAATTTTATGATTTGAAATTTTATTCTGTATATATCTCATTCATCTAAGATTTATATTTGAAGTGCTCAAATAATTAAAGATTCATTGTTTTGTCGAGATAATGACATGTATAGGAAGATGATTAGAGAAACCCCAGGGTAAGTAACCCTCTTGGAGAATATTTTGTTGTAATACCTGGGTCTTCCATATATCTAGTGAAATAGTTAATAATTTTTTAGGGATGAATCATGGATCCTCTACTCATGACGTTAGTACTCTCGTAGAAGATTCACACTACAAATGTTGGGGAATAATTCTATTATAAGGGTTGATACTCCCTTGGAAAAGATGGATTTCAATAAGGAAGGAGTCCCCTATTATAGATTTAATATAAGGATGTTTTGGAGGTGAATGATATGATATTGTTCATGTGAGTTGTGTTAAGTAATTATTTATATTTTTAATATTCCTTTTTTGTTTTATTCATATATAGAGTTAAGGTATTATAATCGATGTACATTGCATCGATGAGGCGCAGTTAAACTCTTTTGTTCCCAAGTGTGAAAGTTAGAATTTTATGGAATGATATTGTTTGATGATGTATAATCCATGTGGTTTTTATGTTCCTTTAGAAGACGAGCTATGATGATTGAAGCTATTAGCAATTTATGGATTCTACCTTTTAACCATGATCAACCCTAAGGTGCGACTTCCAACTCAGAAATAGAAATTGGGCACACCAAGTTTTTTACTAAATTTCATGACCCTAAAAACCAATATTGTTTAATTATTAATGGATCCTATCTTGGGTATTTTTAAAGAGTCTTTCCTATATTCCAATATTTTTTCT
The DNA here is from genome assembly GCA_963277665.1 of Viscum album. Lineage (NCBI taxonomy): Eukaryota > Viridiplantae > Streptophyta > Magnoliopsida > Santalales > Viscaceae > Viscum > Viscum album. The sequence continues at coordinate 660,699,993 of OY728138.1, forward strand.
ATAAAAAAATTAGTTTTTTTTCATCATCTCAGTCACTTATGGTTACACTTTCATACCAGTGTTTTCAAGTGGACTATTTGTTATATTATCTTTATTTTTGGGGGAATCATTCTAGGTATATTTATACCCACCCCTACATAGGACTTATATCCACACATGTTGTATCTATGCTGATGATGCATTGTTGGGTGACTAGCTTGGTGATTGTGGAGTTGGAATTATTCATGTGGGTAAGATGATTGGTGGTGCATGGTGGTATTCATTAGCGGTAGGTACCATTGGAATACCATACTTAAATTTTCTTGGTATATGGTGGTACTTGGTGGTTCCTCCATGGAGTCATTGTAGTGATAATGCTACATTAACTTTATGTATATCTATAGTAAATTGTGGTGTAGTCATGTCGATTGATCGTATGTTAAGATTACCTATAGGATGTATCATTGTATAATTTTCATTCATGGATCCATTATTGTAAATTTTATTTGTTCATTTACATTTATGTTAGTTTATAGATATTTTTTCATATTATTTCATAACTTGTGTAGGTTTTTATAGGATAAGTCCTCCCAAGTAAGATTATTCTTTCTTAGTGTTATTCTCTTACACTTTCCATATTAGAAGTGGGATTTGGGTAGAACACTCACCTCATCACTAGACTAGGAGGGATCATGGTGGGAAGTTTCACGTCAAGTAAAGTCTATTGAATAATCAATTAGTGGTTCAATATTAGGTAAGAATAAATTCATGTTAAATTTGATGATAATTTTATTAAACATCAACCCTAAATTGATAGTGTTAAGGATAACATAGAAAAGTTATCCTTTTTATATTCAACCTTCTTATAAATAATTATATGTTGAGGAATAATTATATTAATGTACATTATGGAAGGTATGGGTTTAATATAAATAAATTCCCTTAGAATTTTTTTTGGATTTTCATGTTGATGCTCATTCTAGAATGTTGTTTTTAAATAAGGATGAACATTCAGATTTTTTGTTACTCATTGAGATAAATATATTTAGGTTCCCTTAATAATAAAAATAGGGATTCATATATGAAAAAATTTATATGATAATTCATAAGAAAAAATGTTTGGATGCTTTTTGGAAGAACTTATTATCATCCCATTATTTGTACAAAATGTTTTTTATAATTAAACTTGATATGTATGGGAACATAGTTAGGGACAAGGAAATAGTTATTATAAATTTCTACTGTCAAAAATTAATTACTAATTATGATGAAAAATTTATACCTATCACACAACTTGAATCCATTTTAATCTAGTTAACATTCACCGCTCTTTAAATTTTATGTTTTTCAAATGGATATTAAATGTTCTTTCATATACCATTTTATTTCCAAGATTGGATTTGTTGGTAAACCAATTGTGATTGAGGATTTAAAACTTCTCAATCATGTATTTAATTCAACCAATGATCTTTATGTATTAAAAAAATCCCACGATTCTGGGTATCTATTTTTATCTAAATGTATACAAAATAATGAATTCCAAATCAGAAAATCGATTATACATTGTTTTGAATCACGTTTTAAATTATTTATTAGTTATAAAAATTTATATAAATTTCATTACTTTTAGCTCAACCAAGGCCTCTTGTTATAATGAATTTTTTTTATTTAATAAAAACATAATTTTAAATGATATTTATGGGAGATTAAAATTTTATAAAAAAATTAAAATTAATATAAATAAGGATGGTATATTTATAAGAAAAACAAAATATATAAATAAACTATTAAATAAATATTGAAAGGTTGTTATAATAGAAACAAGTACACTTATGAGTACTTTATATAATAAAATATTAGATGATGTTTGTAAAATGGTGGACAATGAGATTTATCAAAGAAGGATTAGTATACTTCATTACCATACCAAGAACCTATATTACAATATGTTTAGTACTTTTTAAATTTTTTTCTAGTAAATTCTAAATAATATCATTTAGATGATATCGAAATGATTTTTAAATATCTTAATGGAAAAAAACTCATGGTTTGTTCTATCCAAATCATATTTCTTTTGTGCTTACATGTTATTTAGATACAAATATTAATGGCTTCCAAGTAGATATAAAAATTACAAGTGGGTCTTATCAATTAATTTGAAATCATTAGTCTCTTTATATACTAAGAATAAAATTTCGGTTTCTCTTTTTTCACTGAAGTGTAATTCATAGAAATGAGAAAATATTACACCCAAATATTTTGAATAAAGAACACTATCATTATTAGAGACTAAAATAATATTTTATTATAATCATGTGTGATAAAACTAGTTCTATTAGTATCTCTATGAATCCAATTCAAAAATAACATGATATATACATTGAACTTATACATAAATTTTAGATACATCACTTTCAAAAGGGTGGTTTGTTGCTTGAATTCAAAATCATAGTTTACCATTTTTCATATATCTTAAAAAATAATTTCAAAAGAGTAACTTGATTTTATTAAGTGGTATTATATGTGGTTTGATTATTATTCTAACTTTTACATCAATTAGTTTAAATTTTAGACAAAATCACATTTTTTAATGTCATGTCCAACTTTCATTAAATTTTAAAAAAGTATGATATTTGAACATTTATTTTAAATTAGAAATGGAAATATCTTTGTTTCTTACAACATGAATTTAGTGTTATTATTTTTTTTATTTTTTATTTTAATTCATTATTCATGATTATATTGTGTCATTTATTTATTTTTTAAATAGATTAATTCATTTTGATGTTATTTTGAATTATAAATATATTGTGAAATTTATGTATTTACACCTTTATTATTTTATTAATATTTTCTTATATTTTTACTTAATGTATATATTTTATTTTTTAATGGTTTTTTAACCTCATTTCAATTTTATTTAATTTAATTTTAATTTTAGATTTGTACTTATCATATCAGGGTAACTAGTAGTAAGAAACTTGGAACCATAAATTCAAAATATAAGATGTTTATGGTGTTTTCCACTATAGAATACCCAGTGGTGTGACATGTGGTACCTAAAAGTTCCACTAAAAATTCATTAAATGATAATGTGGGGTCTTGGTTTAACATTTTACCACCCCACTTGGTTTCAAATCCCTCTAAATTTCCCTCACTCTCCCATGGTTCCAAACATGAATATCTCTCATCCTCCAACACTTATATCACTTGGGAAATATCTTATCTTCAACTATTCTTATAATATTCCCTATTTATGCATTTTTTTAAATCTCATTGTTTAATGTTTACATAATCCCATATTCTCCTCTATTTTTTAATTCAATTCTTTTATCACTATTTGTTATAATTTTCTCTTATATGACCTCAAAAATCACAAAAAATAAATAAAAAATATGAATAATAATCTCATTAACCTCTCATTGTCAAAAATGAATAATAGTTGGATGATAATTAAGTTGATTACACACACAGTACAAAATTATGTATTATAAAGCACAAATTTTCGAAAAATAAATATAAAAAGTGGTAATCATGAATTCTATATATACCAATATTTTCAATTAATTTATCTTCAAAGAACATCCATATTTATGAACATAAAAAGCTAAAGATGGTACTAACTTGGATCTACCATCCCAATTCACCAGTAACTTCACGACTTGTAAAATCATATTTCAATACTAAACACTAAAAAACACTGAATAAAGTTCACTCTACACCAAAGAAAGGCCTTAAAACACCAAAAGACCACTAAAACTACATATTAAAATTTTTAACTACACGTGGAATCCATATAGAATCTTAAAATTATATTATTCATTATCACATATTGTCAAGTCCTACAACAGAATTAAAGCATCAAAAGATATCATATAAAACCATAAAGTGGGATTCAATACCCTTAACATCTATTATCATCATCTAGATAGACAATATTTAGCTAAACTTGATGGATTTTTAAGTCAAAATCCCTTTTATAGAAAAAATAAGCAATCGATTGACTTGGAAAAATCATATATTATTAATGGTCAAATTTCATGAAATTATTTATTATTTCATGTTAAAATAATAAGATAAATCATGATAGAAAAGGAATATAAGGGAATGAGTCTATAATCTATGCATTGAAAGAAAATATTGAGTATTTATTTATTGTATGTTCTTATATATTAATATCTTTTAAAATATTTATATATTTCATTGTGTTTATTTTTATGTTTTAAAATTCTATGGCATTAAAACTATAATGTATTACAATAAATGATAGTAATTAGAACAAATCACAGTTTGAGTTATTTAATATCAAACATTATTCAATCTTGAAAAATATTAATATAATAAAGTTAATCTTAACATAGTGTTTTGTGATTAATATAACCATATAGACAGTTAAATATGAATTCGTAATGTTATTAGGATATTCTTGATATGTTTTTTGATCATTATATATATTAATTTTTATAAGGTTTGTCTTATGGAATTCAGTATTTATAATTTGTGTTTTGGTTTTTTAATTACACATCCATTAAATAATAAATAGGATAGTTTTGTTTCAAATAATGTTATGTGAATAGTGGTTAGTGTAAGGATGTTTTATCTTTCATAATATGGGGTTCAAAAATTATTTTCTAGAAATTCTATTTTGGAGAGATGAGGTGTTTTCTATAAGTTTTTAAGTGTTAAATATGGTAGCCTTATAGGATTGACGAGTTGGTTTAGACCAATAGAGGATATTCAACACTATTCTATCCTTTTCAGTCATAGAGGAAAGAGATGAATTATTAGGATACGAGTGAGCAACTAGTGGATATTGAAAAAATTCACTATGAATGATAAAATTTTAATATGTTTAGTATGTACAATATATGATACTGGGGTTATTTGTCCAGGTAAAATTTTAGTAGAGTGGTGGTGTAGGGTGTGGTTATTTACAAAGTATATAGTTATTTCCTCCCAGTAGTTAAAAGAGGTATTTTATTTGACATTGAATTAAGGTATCAAGTAAGAGGAATAAATAATTTTTTAAGAGTGTGATTTTAATTAAAGTTGAAAACATTATTATTGTGTTTTGGGGGTATTAATTTATATTTTTTAAAATAGTTTGTTAGTTGTGATATATTCTTGTTGGTATTATGGTTTTCATTGATATTATGTTTTTTAGTGGGATTGGTCTAAATTTTTTTTTGATTTGTGATGGATTTATTATTTTAGATTTTATACTAATGTTTTCCATTATATACATTAGTTGTTAAATGGAGGAACCTACTAAGTATATGTATATACTCAATCATATTTATATATCATTATATATCTTTTCTAACTGTTAGTATATATATATACATTCTACATTATTATGTTGACATGTAACATTTGTGTTGTTATAATAAAAAAATTATTAATTTTTTATTAATTACCATTTATTATTAACAAGATAAATTAAAATAATTTGTTTAGGTTTTACTTAGTTTTTATAGCACTTTGATATTTAAAAAAACTATATTTTTTAGTGTATACAAAATGAAATACTGAGCCTAAATGAACCATGAAATAATATTATTTTAATATGATACTTATAAAATATTCATGAAATTGGAGGCTATGAATATGATTAAATGATTTATGATATATATATAATTTTCCTACTAAATAAAAAGGTATTTATAAATTATTATTAAAAAATCACTCAAAAATTATTAAAGTCATTTTATGCTTAAAAAATACATTTTCTTCAATAATAATTTTTATTTCATTTTAGGACTGGGTAATATAATGAATTTATGAAACATATGGAAATTTTATTTTATAAATTGAATATGATTTTTGAAATAATCATTTCAAAATTTGGATAGAGTGAATTTTTGTGATTTTTTTGAAATGTTTGAAAAATATTGTTTTTTATTTAAAAATTTATTTATTTTAAATTATTTATAAAGTAAAATTCAATTTTAGATTATATTTAAAGTTTTATTATTAAATTTTGAGAAAAAATAATACAATTATAGACTTTTTAATTATTTTTATATTTAGATTTAGTTTAAAAATAATTATTTAAAAATGAATTTTTGTGAAAATTTGTTTTTGGTTGCATTGTTTAGGATTAATTTTAAATTAAATTATTCCACTTATAGGTATTAAATCTTAAAAAATATATTCCATATTTTTAATTTTTAGGTTGAAATTTTTTAATTATATCTCTTTTATTTTTAATCATCATGAATAACAATCATAATAAATTTTGTTACCATGATTGAGATAAAATGGGTTTATTAAGGGTAAAAATAATGTGATATGGACTATAAAGTAACTCTAATGATTTTCTTAATTTTATTATTTTAATATATTTCATCAATAATCATCCATAATTCAAATATATGACCCTTTTTCATATGGCCATTATTTTGACATTAAATTGTTTTGTGTAAAGAAAAGTCAAAAATGTCATTCAATTTTCTTTACTATATTAAAAAAATTAAATAGGTATAAAAAGAATCCATGCTTAGTTATTAATATTAGTTTAAATTATAAGTTATTTTTGCTAATCATGATAATTTATCTATAATATTTAGTGATCAAATAGTTACCTTAAATTCCTACGCAAGGCCGATATAATATTTATTGAATTAATAGAAAATCAAAATAAATGATTTAAAAAAATGTTAAAATCAATATATTATTAGTTAATTATTATTTTACATTATTTTTTAGATAAAAATTAAATATTAGAGATTTTTTAATGCAATATATTCTAATTCCTTTGTTGTCTTGTGGTTTTAAAGGTCATATCAAATGAATAGTTATAAAATTGACATTAATGATATTTAATAATAAATAATATTTTACTAAATTATTTAAAATAATAAAAACCTATTTTTGGAAAATTTATTGGAATATGGTTGAAAGTATCAACCATGATCCATTTATGGTCCAATTTTGCTTTTATATTAACTTTATTGACCCCTAAAAGTAAAATCTTTAATAATGTGGTAATTGTCAAAAAGGGTTAAAACGGGTTAAAAAAATATAGGGGGTGAAAAAAATAACCTAAACCATTTCAATTTTGATCCATTTGAATATTAAAATTAAGTTATATTGATTTGGCATTTTAAGAAATTCCAAGAGTACCCCTCCCCTCTCTTATAAAAGGGGACATCTTCTTCTATTTTACTCACACTTAAATAACCATTTGGATTGACCAATACCTACACAAATAACTTAATAACATAAATTCCCACATTCAAAAGGATTTTTTTTTTGATTTTAAATCCAACCTAGGAAATATTTTTTTGAAAACCTTAAGTGATTGTCTGAAGAATAAGTATAGTTCTTAACCAAGCCTTTTCATTTTATTTATTATTTTACCACCGTCAATTATTCTTCAAACATTATAAAATATTAACACTAATATATTTCATAATTTTATATATTATTTTATTAATTAAATAACATACATATATATCTTATTTCGTCCAATGGGAAATGAAAACATCATTCGTCTGTAAGGCAGACTGCTGGCTTGTGAACCGATGTAATTTTTTTCCATCATTGCCTCTCATCGATGGTTATAATGATGGATTTAATGTATATATATTATATTAATGAAATATTTATAATTATTTAAAACTAATATATCATCAATATTCTTACCATTATATTAACTAAAAAATGATAACTTTTTTTGTGCGTACATGTGGACTACCACCTCCACGAATCGATGTGATTTGTTTTTCATCACCACATCACTCTAATGATATATATAATTGTATGTAATGAAACCATATTTCATGGTTGGTTTTAAAATTATAATTTATGTACATAAATTACAATAATTTCATGGTTATTATTTTTTATATGATTTAATAATGACTAATTTGACCATATTCGACCTACCGAAATCATATTTACAAATGAATTGAATATCATCAAAATGTATGATGTGAACATAATTGATTAAGAAATTGTATATAATATGGTAAGAAATAATATGAAATAATAATCAACATGAAAAATTTTATTAATCAAGTAAATAATTGTCATAACATTTTTATTTAGGAAGATAAATAATATATGTGATGAGTTAGACTCAAGGTAAGGGGATTTATTTTAAAAATCCTCTTTTAAAGTCCCCCTTCTAATTCTATTTATTCTATATACATTTTCTAAAAATTATTTCATAGATGTATTTATATTGAAATAAAAGAATTATAAAGTTCATTTTATGTCTCTATTTACTCAATTTAAAATGTTTTCAAAAGTAATCTTTTTATGGAATATTTTGACTTTCTTTACAAAATATGAGATGAATGTTACATTTTAACGTGTACAACAACAAAAATTTTTACCGCCTCCATAACCATTATTTGGTTTTTGTCTTAATTGAAAATATTTTTGTTTTATTAAAATAAAAAAAATCATTCCCTTTTTTTCTAAGAATTTTATTTTTAAAAAGGTTTTTTAAAAGGAAAGTGTATTTCAATATCTGAAAGTGTTTTATGTATGGGTTCAAAAGAGTTTTTCAAGGGTTTTATGAAGAAAATGTTCATGATTAAATTTTTTTATTCATAATAAGGTCCTTAATTTTTTTTATGAAAATGGGTGAACCTGGTATAGACTATAAATATGGGTGACCCCAATATAGCTTGTACGATAGATGCACCTAGATAGCAATCCAATACATTAAGTAAAGATTATTTTCTCTGAAAAATTATGTTGGAAGTTGACCATATTATAATTCCAATTATAAAGGTTACATAAGGATTATAAGATGATAAAATCCCAAGGCACCTATATGATAATTATATGTCTTCTAATGAGTTTTTATGTAAATTATATTATTTAAAAATGTAATCAAATAATCATTTGTTTAGAGGAAAGATTTTTATCTTAGGGTAAAAAGGTTTGTTTTGAAGAAAAAAATTTCATGGGTCTTTGGTTTTCTAAAAAAATAATTATTATTCTTTTCCATTTATGTTTTCTTATAAATAATTTCATGAAAAAAGTTAACATTTTTTTTTTTAATTTATAAGTAAATTATTATTTGAGATCGAGGTTTATTATATTAATGGAAAACTCATTTTTTGATCTCATGGTGTTAAAAAATACTAATAGGTATATTTATTATTTTTATGTCCCTTACTATGATTTTTTTTCTCACCACATGTTTTAAACAAAATCATAGGGTATAAGGATAGTTAAAAAAAATAAGAAGTCATGTTGAAGGTCATGAATATTTTTCAGGAAAAGAAAAACTGTTTCTTTTTAAATGTTTTGTTTTGTGAGAAAAATAGATACTGAATAGAATTGTCCACTTTGTAATATATGGTTTTTTATGTATGGTTTATGACCTAATACTCTAAAACTCTAAAACATAAATATATTGAGGAATGCAAGTAGGTTAATTATAGTCTAAATAATATTGAATATGTACTATTTAAGGATGGTTCCTTACAGTTTGTATCAGATCGAGATTTAGATAACATTGGTAATAATGATTTTTTATATGGTATTAACATAAGAGTTATAGATACCATCATTGGTTAATATGTCTAATTTTGATCATAATTTCAAAATCATATATATTTTTTGAGGTTAAGGTTATTAAAATTATTTTGGGAGAATTTTTATTGGATTAAGGTATATATATACCTTATTTTTAATGAGATAGATTATTTCATAAGAATTATATTAATTTTTTGGGTATATGAATTTATGAGTTATTAATGTAGTGAGAGATAAATGTTAAATTAATCTCAAAAAAAATGTGACCAAATATTAATGATAATTTTATTCATGTATATGTGTGTACTACCACCTTGATGAAGTGATGTGATTTGTTTCTTGTTACCACATATTAATAATATAATTATCATTATTTAAATATAAAATATAATTACCTTATTTCAATAATTATCATTCAAAAATGGAAATTTTACTAAAGCCTATGTACAACATACCATCTTCATGATTGTAGAGTAGTTCATTTTTTATAACCATAATTCATGGTTGCTTTTAAAATTATAATTTATTTATAAAAATATATAAATATTTTATAATTATTATTCTTAATATTATGGATTAAGGACCACTTTTATCCTAGTAAACCTACAAAAGTCATTTTGAAATATGATCTGAATATCGTCAAAATGTCTAATGTGAAGTTAATTGATTATCTAATTATAAATAACATCATATTAAATAATATAAAAGAATAATTTACTGGGAGAAGGTTATTAAGAAATTAAATAATTTACATAAGTTTTTTATTCAGGAATATAAAGAACATACGTGACGAGACAGACTCAAGGTAAGGGATTTTATTTTAAAAATCCTCTTTTAAAGTCTCCCATAAAAATATTTCTTTTCCCTATCCATATTCTTAAGAGTTATTTATGGATATATTTATATAGACATAAAATAATCTTAATTTAAATTTTATGTCACTTATTTACATTGTTTCAATTGTTTTCAAAAGGAGTCTTTTTACAAAATGTCTTGACATTTTTTATAAAAGTAAAAAGGAATGTTTTATTTTAATGTATACAACAACAATAAATTTTATTGTCACTGTAACCGTTATTTGATTTTAGTCTTCCTTTAAAATATTTTATATTTTATTCAAATAAAAACCATATTTCCCTTTTTTGTGGATTTTATTATAAAAAATGAGTTTTTAAAATGAAAGGGTATTTTGATATCCAAATTGGTTTTATGTATGGGTTCAAAAGCGTTTTTAAAGGGTTTATAATGAAAAGGTACACATATAAAATGTTTTATTCATAATATATTCCTCCGAGATTTTTTATGATAACAAGTTCACCTGATAAATCTTATAAATATTAATGATCTAGATATATCATATATGATGGGTGAACCCAGATAATGCTCTAATTCATTGGGTAATGATTATCCTCTATATAGAATTATGATAAAATTAAACCATATGGTTATTCCAATTGAAAATTTTCTATAAGGGTTTTATAAAGATGATTTGTTGAAGAACGTACATGTCATCCCTATGTTTGCTAAAAACTTTTTATGAAAATCGTTCAATATTAAAAGGTAGGATAATAATCATTTTATTAAAGGAATTATTATTCTTTTTTATGGTAGAAAGATACTTTAGTAAGAATTTTTTTTCACGGGTTCCCATGTTTTATAAGAATCCCTCATGATTATGATTTATCCCTTTTGTTTTCCAATAAATAATTTTAGGAAAAAAGTTGGGAATAAAAGTTATTTTCATTTGTAAGTAAATGATTATTTGAGATCAAGGTTTGTTATAATAAAGGAAAACTCCCTTTTTTGATTTCATTATGTTAAAATGGACTCGAATATTTCTTTATTATTTTTATGTCCCTTATTGATATTTTTCTTCTTATACCACATTTTAAAATTTATTTCACATGGTTTATAGATGGGTAAAAGTAAAGGAGAAGTCAAGTTAAAATTCCTGAATATTTTCATGAAATGAAAGTGTGTTTCAGACTTAATATTTTGTTTTATAGAAAAAATGGATACTAAATAGAACTATCCACTTTGTAATATATAGGTTTTTTATGTAAGGTTTATGACTTAAATCTCCAAAACTCTAAACCATAAAGATCATTGGGAATACAATAATGTGAATTCTTGTATAAATACACTCAAATATGTAATGTTTAAGGTGAGGTCTTTGTAGTCTTTCCTCAAATCTGAGTTATTTATACCAACATTATCGGTCACTAGACCTTGTCTTATTAAAGGGTGGCTTTGGGTGTAACTCTCAATTTAACTATTAGTGAAAGGAGGGTTCGTTGTGGGGTATAGTCCTGATTTGTTTTAATAATTTTATATAAATTATATGTCATGTTTAAAATAGGTATAATTTTAATCATTAGTAAAAATATTTTAATGATCAAATGTGTAATGAAAAACATTCCTAAACAGTTTAGCTAAACATTTCCACCCATGTCGATCACATAGTTAATAAATATAACACTAATTTAGATATGGTATTAAACAGTTCTATAAATAGCCTTCATCAATGATAAAAAAATCAATGATGTTGTAAAAACCTTTATAAGTGAATAGATTTTATGTGTTCTAAAAATAACACTTATAAAAGTTTGCCTCGTCAGTTCTAAACAAAAGCACTGATCAAGGAGGTCATTTATTGGTGCTAATTTAGCACTGATAAATAATACACTTTATCAACATTTGTTTAGCTTTAATAAAGTGAAATTTATCTATGTTATTTATAGAATGGATAAATTCCAATCCACAGTAGTGTATTGATGAAATTATAACATTCTACATCAGCAAATTGAAATTTTAATTTCATTTAAATATACATCACAATACAACAAAGAAAATATAAAATGATTAATGACATTTCAAAAATTTGTAAGTATAATTACATTGTTATATGAAATTTATCACAAATATCAAAAAATTCAAAATATTAATGTTATATTATCTTTGTACCACGACTCCCTCTCAAATTATCCTAATCATGCTACCAGTTTCTTAAAAAAACCACACCAGTTTGATCAAAAGAGTGTACTTGTATAAAAAAATATGTTACTAATAATATAAAGAAATAAATTAATCATAAATATGAAGTAATATATTATTAATATATAAATGTTAAACTAAAAATACACATTGAATAATATCGCGTACACCATGTGTTAGATTAATGTTTTTTTGATACATACATGTTAGAAATGATTTATGGACCATTTTCATAAAGTATCAAGAAAAAAAAGTATATTTTTTTAGTTTTAAGTATGTTATGTGTGTTTTGAACTGAAATGTCAATTTTAAATAAAAAATTACACTTTGACTCATACCAACCACACCGTAAGACAAATTTTTGTTTGGATTAATCTTATACATAAAAAATTATATATAGATCATTTTATTAAAATATCAAAATAATATTAGTGTATTTACTTGGGTTTCTATGAGTGGCACATGTTTTTAACAAAAATGTCTTTTTTAACTGAAAACACTCACTTTGAGTCACACCAGTCACATGATGTGTTTGTTTAACATGTGAATAATTCCTTCACATCAAAATTGTCCTATATATTATTTTCCTAAGGTATCAATACCATATGAGTGTGTCTTTTTAGTTTTTAGGGAGTGGCACATGATTTTAAATTAAATTTTATTTTTTAAAATTGAAAACACACAATTCGAGTCATAATTATCATGAAATGTACTATATTATGGTGAAGATGATTCCTACACATCAAAAATGAATTTTGGATAATTTTCTTGAAATATCAAAAACAATATGAATGTGTTTTCTATGTTTTTAGTATATCATTTGTCTTTTGAACTAAAATGTAAATTTTAAATAAAATCACACACTTTGAGTCATACCATTCACATTGTGTGTTTTATTGACATATGGTAGATTATTACAATTCAAAAATTACTCATGGATTATTTTCCAAAAGTATGAATAAAATCTAAGTGAATTTTCTCAATTTTTTAGTATGTGACATGTGTTTTGAACTAAAATGTCAATTTTAAATAAAAATAAAAACTTTGAGTCACACAGGACATATTGTCTATTGGATTATTGTGTGGTTGATTCTTAAACATCAAAAAATGAATTAAGGATATTTTTACTTAATTATAAATAAAATCCAAGGTTTTTTTCTTAGTTTTTAGTTAGTGACACATGTTTTTAAATAAAATGTCATTTTTAAAATGAAAACATGCACTTTGAGTCATATCAATCACGTTGTATGTTAGATTGATGTGTATTTGATTCTTACACATCAAAAATTATATATATATATATATATATATCATTTTGAAAAAGAATCATGACAATTTTATCATGTTTTATTGGTTTTTAGTGAGTCACACACATTGATAACTAAAATTCCATTTTTAAATTGAAAACTTGCTATTTGAGTCATACTAGTCACACTATGTGTTGGAATGATGTGCAACTAATTCCTCCACATCAAAAATGAATTATTAATTTTTTTCCTAAAGTATTAAGACCTTATGAGTGATTTGTTTTTGTTAGTGATACATTTTTTAACTAAAATGAAAAATTTTAACTTATGATACACATTTTGTGTCATACAAGTCATATCATACATAATATTGAGGTTTGGATAATTATTACATGTCACAGATGAATTACGTATCATTTTTATAAAGTATAAAAAAAATATGAATGTATTTTATTGGTTTTATGTATTCCATGAATATTTTGAAATAAAATTAAAATTTTAAATAAAAATAAATACTTCGAGTCATACTGGTCACACCGTGTGTTGGATTGATGTGAGGTTGATTCCTAAACCTCATAAACGATATATGGATCATTTTAAAAAAGTATCAAGACAAATAAAATGTCATTTTTAAATATAAAACATGTACTTTGGGTCATCCTGATCAAACCTTGAGTCAGATTGACAAGCGGTTGATTCCTAAACGTCACAAATGACTTATGTATTTTTATCATATATTTTTCAGACCATGTGAGTTTGGTTTCTTGGATTTTAGTGAGTGAAAGGTTTTTTTTAACAGAAATACCATTTTTAAACTTAATACACATTGTTATAGAGATCCCAGTCACATCATAAATCAAATTTAAGAGTGGTAATTCTTATATGTCACATGTGACTTATGAATTGTTTTCCTAAAGTATCAAAATAATATGAATGTTTTTGATTTTTTTAAGTATTTCACATGTCTTTTGAAATAAAATGAAAATTTTAAATAAAATTACACACTTTGAGTGAAACTGGACACACCACATATTAGATTAATGTGCATTTGATTCTTTACATGTCACAAATGATTTATGGATCATTTTCCAAAAGTATCAAGACAATCCAAGTGTATTTTCTTAGTTTTGATTATGTGATGTTTGTTTTGAATGAAAGTGTCAATTTTAAATAAAAACATTCACTTTAAGACATACCGGTTGGACCATGTGTAAAATTATTGTGTGGATAATTCTTATACATCAAAAATGACTTATAGATCATTGTTCTAAAGTGTCAAGATAATCTGAGTGTGTTTTATTGGTTTTTTTTAAGTGAGAAATGTAAAAAACTAAAATATCATTTCAAACTAAAATCATATACATTGATTCATTTTTAAATTGAAAAGACACATTATTGAACATAAATAGATCAAATAAATAACAAATAGATCTATGAAGAGAATAAATAGTACATGAGTACATCATCCTTGTTGAATATTTTTTTATGAATTGATTTTCTACAAGAATTTTGTGATTTTTCTAGAGTACAAAATGGTTGAATAAAAATAAATTACCTATTAAGTCATTTATTCATGATCTCTGGGGAAATTAACTAAATAAATATTCGTTAAAAATGCTTAGGAAAATAACAAAAAAAATTATAAAATGATGAAAACATTAAATGAATAAATAGTAAAAGTCACATCTTCATGATGTTATATACATTCTGATTCCATGTATTTTTTCCACTAATTTATAAAAAATCCATTTTATCTTTTGAATACATGGAATATCAACAATCCTAGTAGCACTGGAAAAATATAAATAAAAAAATGATTAATAAATATTTTAAATGAAATTTTAATTATCATAAAAAATAATTCTTTAGGGATGCTAGTATATTAATGGATTAAGATATATTTCATAAATTTTAAAATGTAGTTACCACAATATTTATCATTAGTTTATTTAATAAACTTCATAAACATTATGTAAATTAAGAAAAAAATCATATATTTTTTGATAAGGGAATTTTATTATATATACCCTAATACATATCAAGTTGTTGAATATTATTGGCTTCTTATTCTCATGGACCATCCTCATATCATAATTTTTAGGATATTTAAACACTTCTCTATTATAACAAAATTTTTATTAAAATATAATAAAAATCATATAGGTTGAATTTTATCTATAAAATTTTGAATAAAGTGTATTATAAATTTATAAACATCATCATGGGTGGTTGATTTTTTGGGAATCAATTCGTTGAATCAAAAAAATAAAAATAAATATTTGGAGTATCAAAATTGATTACAATGAGCAACCAATGATACCTAAAAAGGAAGAAGTAATTAAAGAAATTGAAATACATTTTATATGATTAAATTTTATATTTTTACCCATGAATTATGAATATTAGGAAGAGTATTTCTTGTTTAAGTTTCTTTTCAAAAATTATGACCATTTTTTCCACTAATTCTGAATATTCCTCTTTTTGTAATGATTTTTTAATAGAAATAATATGAGGATTAAAGAGTCAAAATTTTTATTCATAGGGTTTTCCCTTTACAAAGTATTAATATATTCACCTATAAAAAATATGAATAATAATTAACTATAATTAACATGGTAGATAAACTATTGGAAAAATAGATTATGAAATCACAACTCATGTATACATTTACAATTAAAACACCTAACTATATATGCTTGAGGATTTCATCTACATTATCAAAAAAATGAAAATCTATAACAGACTATAGATAAATTTGTTATTCAAAATCAATGATAGTCATATCACCATTATTGAATATTGTATCCATGTGAAATTTTAATATTTTTAAACGCAGAAGTTCAATTAGATAGGTAAATGTATTATCTGAAGGTATTTTTGATTGATTGGTTGATAGATTAGTTTTATTCAATCTTCCATTTTTACTTCCTTTTCTCTGTCTGTAATATAATTTCTTAGTTCGAGACATTTTTCATTAATTTATATCGATTTTTCATAAAAAAATAAATTATAAAGGACATGACTTTTGGTTGACATGAATTTTTACAAGATCAAACAGTCATGGTATGAATGTTACAATTGAAATTTCGACCATGTGAACATCTATATCATTAAGAAGAATAGGTATCTCATCACTTCTCTCATGAACTATGTGAATCCCCACACACACATGACTTTTTGGAATTTTTGTGTGTGTATAATATCTCTTTGGATATTGTACATTATATCCCTCTCCACAAGGTACTGGGTTGGTGATGATAAATATAAATGGAAATCTATTTCACCATGTATAATTTTATTAAAGGAAAGGTATCATTATCTATTCTATTCACATATAATAGAAATATTTATCAAAAAATTGATTACCACTAGTAAGTAAGAACATTGAGGGGAATGGATTTCCTCAAAACTTATTGGTGGATCTTCATGCAGTGGTTTTGATTATGTTGCTTTCTCTCATTTATTCTTTCTAATAAAATTATTTAACTACTCCAACTATAAATTAAATGTTTCATATAGAGAATTTACTCACTTATATATATTCTCCATTCTCTTATCTTTATCCCCTTGTATATTTATTTTTCTTAAAATATGTTCAAGGTGACACTCCAAAATCCACACCTCTAATGTGGCCATATTATTCAGTCTGCTTCAAGGTCACTTAAATTAGTTGTTTATTGGGTACAACTGATGAAAATTCTTGTGTCTCAACCAAATAAAAATATAGGAAAATAGAATTAATTATAAAATAATATAAATTTAATTCAAAAAAATTTATTATTTCATAATTATACAAGATTTACATAATTTTTTTCATCTACTAGTATTTTTTCATTATTTACATGATCCGCCTTTAATGGAAAATGATGTGGGATGGAAGTGTCTTTGGAATTTTATTCATCAATATTCATATAAAAAAGGATCATAATATTGGTTTTGTTTCATTCCACATATGTTTTCATGTAGATTTAAAATACCTAACCATTTTTAATTGAAACATACCCCATCATTGCTTTATGGTAGAGGTATATTAGTTTTGATACACACTACATATTAACAACACTCATTTGTTGTTTCATAAATTAACAATTCTTAATAAAAGTGATTAATACATGTATTTATAAGTAAAGTATTACCAATCAAAATTTACCTAAAATGATGCCTCCTCATGATGTCCAATAAAAGAATTCCATATTTCTTTGGTTTATAATGTGTGCATATATATGTAGCAGGTGCGAGTTTACTTTTCCTTCACCATCCCTAAGATGGTTCTATATAAGAATTGTTATAAATCCTCTATGATACATTATAAAAACCATTAATAAAAATATCATTTGATAATCATCTAGTATAAATTCACATTCTAAATGATAATGAAGAGTAAATCTATGTTTAGTTATTTTATTTTTTAGTAAAATAGATAAGGCATATCGTAATTTTGCCCTAATATATTTTCAAATTAGTTTATTAATCATATGGAAAAAATTGTTCCACATATCTAAATTATTTATCATATGCATTGGAGTTGTGACCCCAACGTAACAAATGAAAATAGACTTGTTGGGGATAATAGACTAGTCATTCACATTTCAACCTATCTCAAATTTGATGCATCTTCTTCTCACCTTAATAGTTTTTGTTAACACCATCACATTATAATTCTATTATTTTTTTCAGGACAAAAGTTATTAACATTATAAAATTTCCAAAGTTTTAAAAATATCAATATGTTGTTACTCAAGATTTATGGCATAAACATGTGGAGAAACGTGTTGTTCTTTGACATTGAGATCATCAAAGAGTTGTTAAACCGATTATTCCTTGGGATTGGGAGTTTCATCATTTGAGGAACCAATTATTTTTATAAGTGGTTAAACATTTAATTTAGATTAATTAAATATATTAGTGAAAAAATTATACAATGAAGTAATGAAATTTATATTAAAAAATAACATGATTGTTAAAATATCTTTTTTTCATTAAAGGTTGATGAGATTTTACCCCTATATTGAGTATCTAAATTTCTCCCATTATTGCAAAACCCTCAGATATTAAAAGGAGAAAATTACATTTGACAGCTTAAAGGAAATAAAACCTTGAGTTTATCTTTCATTACACCAACACTTGTTTTATATTACATTATATGCAACCCTAATATTTTTATGTTCGATCGGGTATTCATTATGGAACACTAAACTTAAACGACCCTTGATATATATTACCATTATAACCTATCTATTAAATTGATGGGTATGAATAATATTAACTAATTTATGAAATATATATATATATATATATATATATATTACTTGATAAAAATTATTTATAAATTTTCATTAAATACCAATCAATTTTTAGTAAGTTGATTTTATTTTTCAAAAATATGTTTTCTCAAAAATTATTTTTATTGTTTTTTAAGGGAAAAATATTGTAATAAAATTTTGGAACTTTTATAAAATTTATTTGATGAAATTAACTTAATTTTTGGAATCATTATATCTAAATTTACTTTAGGTGAAATTTTGGTATTTCTAAGAAATTATGGATTTTTTAGTGAATAGTGAAAAATAAGGATTTTGGTAAAAAGTATTTTCTTTTCAATTAATTGAGTAATTTAAATTTAATAATATATTTTGAATATTTTTTAAGTAACATAAGTATTATTTATTTATATTTAATCTAGTTAATTACTTTTAATCAACTTTATATTGGTTTTTAGTATAATTTTTTAGTTTAAAAATCGGGTTTTTAGAAAACAGTTTTAAAATGCATAATGTTTCTATTTTTTAATTAATAACAAAAAATCCCTAAAGGGAAATTTTTTAAATAAAAAATATAAAATATATATCAGTAAATATTAATTTATTTTCTTATAAGGATTATTATTATTCATATATTTAATAAAGAATTATCTTTTTCTAAAAAAATTTCATTTCTTAAAAACTCATTGTCTTATCGCATTTTCAGGATTAACATTAAATGAAATTTATACACTTATATAAATTGAATTTGGAAAAATTGATTCCAAATTTTTAATAAGAATAATTTCTATTTTATAATATGTTCAAATTATGTTTTTCCAAAATGAATAGTAAATACAAGAAAAATTAATTATCATGGTTAATGTAAAATTAGAATTAATGTGGGGCTAAACTAGAATGATAAGAATTAAAATAAAATAAAATAGTTTCTTAATTTTATTTAATGAGTTTATTTAGATCTTTTCCATAAAATTCTCTAAAATATTCTAATTCCTTGCCATATTCCTTTAAATATGACCCATACAATAAGTTAAGTAAGTTAAAAAACAAAAAAAAATTACTTTTCTTCCATTTAATTTCTATAAAGACTTGGGATAAAGAAAAAAACATAGTTTAGGTTATAAATATTATTTTTAAAGATAAATTAATTTTTTATCATAATAATTAATCTTTAATTTTTATAAATGAAATAATTACTTAGAATGATTAAGAAATGTCAATGCAGTAATAATTTAGTTAGCAATTAAATGAAATAAATGATAGTAAAAATATTAAAAGTGAAGTAAATTTAGTGAATCTTGGGTTTTAATTTATTTTTTAGATTAATATATCATTTTAAACAAGTTTTATCATAATATATTTAAATTATATTATTGTATTTATATTTTTAAATTCAAAATGGATAATGGAAAAATTAATTTTAATATTGTTTTATAATAAATTGTTTTTTATTAAATGATTTAATATTACTAAAGATGTTATCTTGTTAATTTTTTTTTTAAATTTTAGTAATTATTAAAAATTTCCCCTTAATTTAAAAATTGTTATTTAATAATGAATATATTTACCCCTAACCGTTAAAAATACCTTTTTAGTGCGGTTAAGGTTAAAGAGGTGTTTTTGAATGTTACACACACTTTTTTTAAAACTAATTTTCAAAAAAATATTAAGATTTTATTTTGATAAATTTTATTTCATATTTATAATCAGTAGTTATAAATTTTCTAATAATTTTCACTTTAATATTTTCTATAATGATAAATTACCTAGGTTAGAAAACCATTTACCTTAAGCTAGGGGAAAAAATATTTAAATCTTGTGTTTAATTATGTCTTGGAGATTTTATCATAAATATCATCACTAAACATCTTAAATTTTCAATTTTGGATCCACTTTACATAATATTCACCACTCAATTGTGAATACTTTTGAGTATTTTCAAGAATGTCACTCCTCCTCAACTATAAAAGGGCACTCACTTCCCTCGCATATTAACACCTCTCAATCCATTTGGATTATCCAAAACCTGACCAAATAACTTCCCAAATCCCCTAAAATAATACTATAAGACTTATTTTGGTCATAAATTTAAACCATGAATAATTTATTTCAAACATAATGAGGATACCCGATGAAGAGGTAATGTTCTTCAATGAGCGTCTTTACTTAACTTTCTTAGAAAAACACCATAAATTATTCTTATACCAGGATAATATAATAAAATAGGTATATTATATATATTAAGATTTTTTTATGTTAAGTTTATACCTAGAAACCACACACACATCCACCAAATGGGTTACAAACATCATTATTCGTGAGTAAGGTGGACTACCGCCTCATGAAACAATTTCATTCATTTTTCCATTACCGCCTCTCACGGTTGGGTATGATGATAGATATAAAGTTTATATATGATATTTATAACATAATTATAACTATTTATTAATTATATCATATATACACTTTTTATGTTATATTCTTTAAGGTATATGATAACCTCACTCATGTGTGTGGCGAAATACCACCTCACGAAGCAATGTGATTAATTTTTCACTAACGCATTACATAGAAGGATATAACGGTAAATATAAAAAATATAAGTTATTTAAATGAAATATTTATCATATTAATGAAATATTTATCATTTTAAATATAAATTATCATTTTATTTTTACACTTATACTCACTCAAGAAAAATGATAATGTCGTTCGTGGACATGTGGACTACCGCCACCTCGAAGCGATGTGATTTATTTTTTCATCATCGTATCATGAGAATGATATATATAAGTATATATAATTAAATAATATGGTATTTATGATATTATGGTAATTATTTAAATATATAATATCAGTTAACTTCTGTCTATAATTATCATTAAAAAAAATAGAAACGTTACTCATGCTTACGTATGGTTTACCGTATCAATGATCCTAATGTTAGTTCATTTTTCATAGCCATTTTTCATGATGGTTTTAATAAGTATAATGGATCTATAAATATGATAAATATTTAATTATTATTTTTCCTTCTATCTTTAAATAATTATCTTTTTAACCATAGTTAGCCTACCAAATTAATTTTAATCACATAAGCCGATTATGGTCAAAACATCCGATGTAAAATTAATCAATAAAGTAATTACATATAACATGTTAATAAGTGAAATAAAAGTAATAATAAAATTTAAAAAGGTTATAAATAAATTAAATAATTAACATAAGTTTATTATTTAGTAATATAAAGACACACGTGACAAGTCGTACTCAATGCAAGGGTTTTCTCATCTCACTTTTATTACTATGAGATATATTCCATATTCACTACTTATTTTTGTTTTGTAGTGTATATAATACCCATGAATGTGTTTTATGATTATTATACTTAAATTTATTTTTATTTAAATGTTTATTTTAGGATCGCTCTTTCATATTGTTTACGGTTTCAAAGTTACCAAAGTGGTAATATATTTTTCTTACAATTTTCCTTCGTTGAGACTTATGGAGTGTAATGTACCAATCTTATTTTGTGTGGTGTATATATGTCCAATTTGAAAATTAATATCATTAATTTATTTATCCTCATTTTATTTTAATTTTCATTTAATTTAATACTTTCATGGGTCTTATGATTTAAAGATACCAAAGTGGTAATAGTTTTATATTACAATCTCATACTTTCTCAAGATTGTTTATGATTATGCTTCAAATGATCAGATATTATGATCCATATCTCAATAAACTCCTAAATTTTAATATCCTATGGTTATTAATTATATTTAAATATAATATTATCTTTTACCACTATTTAATACTTAAATGTTTTGTTAATTTTTTTAAGAAATTTTTACATTATTTCTTTTTTCTGTCAGTAATTTGTTTTCTTCCAAAAACCTGTTTTCTAAAAGTGTTTTCAAAAAAAGGTTTTTAACCTTTTGAGAATTATTTATTGAAGAAATTTTAACCCATTTTTTCTTTTCGTAAATATATTTTAAAGGAATATTCTTATCACTTTCCGAAAAATAAGCTTTCTAACCGTTTTACATTATAAAATGAATGTTCTATACGACATGTATGGAATTACCTACTAACATGAATTTCATTTCATTTAAGTTTCCTTTTAATGTTGAAAAGGTTATTTTTAATGAAAATGGTTTCTTAATATTATGTAAATTACTGTTTTTAAAAAATTATATTCAAATAAAAGGATTTTAAAAATGTTTTATATTTTAAAAAGTGATTTTCAAAATGAAAATAATATTTTCCTCCAGAATGTTTTTGATGATATTTTAATAGTATTTTCATTCATCAAAATAAAAAATGATTATTTTTACTTATCCTACATTATTGATCTTTGGTATTGATACTATCCGTATTCTTTCTTTATATGGAATAATATTGTTTCAAACAGATTGTTATGAAACTCATTTCTCTTCCATGGGTTAATCATGTTTCAAAGAAATTGTTACATAACCCTTTTATTTTCTATGGGTAAATCATTTTTAAAATTCATATACATGAAAAATATTTATTTTACATAGTATAATCAACTAATAAACCAAATAAAGATTGTTTCTATGAGTTTTATGATAAAATGATATCTCTATTCACTTTATTCGTGTAGTGGTTCTTGGAAATTTTATATGATGGGTGGGCCTAGATAGAACTGGGTGAGCCAATTATAGGTTAAATGATGGGTTTTCCCAAATAAATCTTCAATGAATTGGGTAATTATTATTTTATATAGATAATTATATTGGAATTTTTTTGTATGGTTATTCCTAATTTAAGGGTTCTGTAAGGGTTATATAAGTGTTCTATGAATATGATGTTCCTAGATACCAACAGAGTTTTTCTATGCTTTCTATAGGTTTAGGATGTTTCATTTGATGAATATTGATATCACGAGGCACATGATTATTCATTATTATGACTTTTTTACTTTATTAATGTTTTATTCCATGTTTTTATGTTTGATGATCAAACTATTGATGGGTATGAATATTTGTATGTTATACTCATGAACATTGATTATGTAATTATAACATTATGCTCTTCTAATTCTCACTGATTACAGTCATTTAATGATTATTTTTTTCCATTATTGATAATTTGAACTCAACCAACTTAAATTTTCTTTTTCCCTAGGTTATAAAGAAATAGGTTGAATAAATTATGTATAAATGGATTTCAAATGGATGATGATAATGACTTAATGTGAAGTAAGAAAAGTTGGGTTAAATGGGAAAAATGATCATTTAAAATCATGATAATTGTTTATGGGGGAGTTTTTACTAATTTTGAAAATCTATAAACCTAAAAGGTCCTTAAGAATGTAATTTATCCATGTTTTTCTTTTTATATTGTGAGGTTTTTGTGGAAAAAAAGTTGGGTAACAATTGTCATTATTAAAGCTTGAAATGTAATGTTCACAATTTCCGCACCGGATCTAGGAGTGTGGGTTCAGGCCTATTATTGTTGGTATCAAATTTTTGTTCCAATAACTTTTTATATTAGGATTTTTTCTTGTGAAGTTATCTTAAGAGTTATAGATACCATCATAGGTATATAAGATTAAGGATGATCATATGTTAAAAGTCTTAGACACCTCATTTGAGGGTTTTAAGTAGTAAAATTGTTTAGGTTATTAATGAATTTTTTTGGAGATGTTTAATTAGGTTGGTTTATTTATAACCACTAGTATCAACATGAAGTTTTATTTTGGGAGGTATTATTTTTCATTTTTAAAGAAAAAAGGGAAACATGTATGCTGGGTGACAACTCGTCACATCCAGAAAGGTGGTGGGGGTTGAACCCATGACTGGAGGATGATATGGTTTTCACGCCTACCACTAGCCAATATGATTCCCTTGTTTGTATGAATTTTATTAATTAAATATTATATTTATTTCAGATAAATATGGTATATTTTTTGAGTAATAATGGTTGATTTATCATGGAATAATATATAAAGATATCTTTATATTCATTTGGTTTCAAACTTAGTCAGGAAATATTGGAATAATTTTAAGGATGGTTATTTATGGAATTATTTAGTTTCAAAATTGGGTATTACCATTGAATTTTAAAGATTAATTTAACATATCTATGTTTATCCAATTTTGGAATTACCATACCATTTTATAACTATTTTGGTTTTGGTTAATGTATAATGATAAGAGGAATATCTTATTGTGATTTTAAGGATTGTGTGGTCCTTTAAAATTTTATTTTAGTGATTCAAGAATTAAAAATTCATCATAAATACACATAATTTTGAAAAAATAAGATATTGTGGTGTAATTTTATTATATTAAATTTTACTCATCAAGTAAGTTTATTTCCATATTCTCTTAGTCTAGATGTTAAGAGAATTCATCAACTCTTGGAAAAGGATCTTGAGAAAAAGTTGTCCTATTACCATCATCTCAAATGATATAAATGACCTTTTTCACACCTATTTTTTTTAAGGTTTTGTGATTTTTAACTTTATCTGGATCATTCAATTTGTTGGAATTTATGTTCTCTATCACTATATCCTTGTTTGGGAATTATGTTTTTCTTCCATGTCCAAATCTTCTTTCCCACCAATGTTATCCAACTTGGAAACCTAGTTATGTGTTATTCCATATGACCTATTGAATGTTATATCATGAAATGTCAAATTGTTTATGATTTTAAGGTTGATTTATAGTTTAGGGCAGACCATAGGTCGTCACTCAATGAGTGTTGGTGGGTTTAGAGTGTGTGTTTTTAATAAAGATTACTAAAAGAGGGGGTGGTTTTGAAAATAATTAGAAAAATAAAATGACATAATTAAAGAGTTTAATAGATGAAAAGGAAAAGTTTTGTTTTATAATTATGAGAGAAAAGGGTTCATTTTTAGTTCACTACACACTTTCAAGTTCATCATTCTTAGAGATTAATTTAGGTTTGCAGTAATTCTTTGGTTTAAATTAATCGGAATCCTAATTAATTCCTAAGCCCTTATTTCATTTTTTAAAGAACCAAACTTTGACATTACAATCATATTGTAAAGGTCTAGACCTTATGTGTGAAATAATAGCTTTCAAATCAGATTGAAATCTCATGATGGTGGGTATGAAAAATATTCTTGTGATGTCCAGTCAGAACAACACAAGTCACACACTCAAAACCTCACACCGATTAGTTGGAAATTAATAGTATCTAAATCACATGCATCAAAACAAGAATTAAAATATATAATTATATAATATAAATGGAAAGAAATATTTTCACACCCAAATTACTCCAAACTGGTAGCTAAAATAATAATCAGAACTCCCTTGACATCTGTGTCGCTCCCTCACAACGAATGGCCACTATTTAGCTCGACATCAGGAGGAGGAGGTAGCTCAAGTGGAACTCCTTATTCATTATTGATTACCCTATGTGGATAGGGGACTTCATAAGTTCAAGGATTATTAGAATACTCCAATAGGACTTCAAAATGGTAGAGCTTCACTTCTTGTCCTAACTTACAAATGAGGTGCCCATGGTGCCTTTTTATAGCAAAAATGGGACATGGTATTGGGCTCCTAGTTTTTGAGATACCACTTGTGTCTTAGTTTTGGAGTATAATAAAGTCATATCATGACTTTACCAAAAGATAAGAGTTGTTTACCGGAATATTTACTATATACCTGTATAATTTGGAGGCCATTAGGCAAATGTATTGAGATATATCATCAAAATAGTGAAATAAACTTTTGAATTCGGCAGATTATTTCCCCTAGACAGAATGGTTCGGATGGTCCACCAGATGACCAAATTATGCTTTGGTTTATTAATAAGAGTTGTATCCCATTATGTTTTGGAGCTGTCCACAATGTTTCATCCCATTTTGATGCATGCATGTTTCGTACTATTCAAATCAATGGGCATATGTCCATGGGATGTCATGCAGTTTGGCCCATTTTTGATCTAGATGATCTCCAGGCCTCAAAATCACCTCCACCTTCAATGAAAATATCAGAACAAGTATAGTTTCCTTTTTTAACAGTGATAAAAATTAATTCATTTAATAAAACATTAAGTTCAATTTATTATTATATTTTGAATATTCATTACGAAACTAGTTTAAAATAGTAGTGTAAGGGTGGAATTGAATATCGAATCACTATGCGATCACACCACCACACCTAAACATTTGTACTCCTGGGAAAAGTTACATATCAAAAAAATTATGAATGTATATATTCCCAACATCTTGAAGATTTAACATTTGAAGAAATTTTAATTCATTAAAGTGATTTAATCAATGCACGAACCACACAAAGGAGTTATTCCTAATGAAAATTGAAAAAGACGTCGTATAAATCATATCACAATGAAATTCAAAGAGAGTCAAGAAACCAAATTGATCAAGGAATCAAAAGTTAACCATTACACTAACTCTCAATGAGTGTGTGTGAAAACCATTATATGATATTCTTTCCACTTTATATATAATAAATATATGTTATTTTAACATTATTTATCTTTAAATGATTTTCCCCAAACCTACCCTACATCTGTTGCAATCATATTTCAAGAAAAACTCACTTAAGAATTCAAATAATTCAAACCATAAGCTTTCGACCTAGATTTCCCCATATGTTGAAAATTTCATCACTCCCCTCATTTATTATTTTTGTTTTTTTGGAAGTTTCATTTGGAACAAATATCACACTCATCTCTTAACCATTGTTTGATCTTCTCACAACACTAATTTCAATACTTATAACAAGATCAAAAGTTTAGGAGTAGTGTTTTTTGACCTTACCAAGACATAACCCATTTTTTAGGGTGTAAAATAGTCAAACATTAGGTACACATGCATAGGTCAATCTGGTACAGTAATAAAACAAATCGGATAAGGAATGAACATATGAAAATATCATTTAAAGCTAAAAAATATTAACATAACATATATTTACCTTATATTATGTAAGAAATATTCACACTTTGTGGTTTTGTGAAAAAAATGTCTGGAGATATTAGTAACACAGTTTTCCCAAATACTACTCACACAAGGGAATCAATCATCTTAAATGATTCACTTTGATAAAACCATTTATATCATTGAAAGAAAACAAATTCACTAAAAATTACTCCTTGATGTTAAATTCATACAAATATTCAATCCAAAATAAAGACATGTTTTTTATCAAATGTTAAATCAACATAGATTGAAAATTTTAAACATGAATTTTTGGTAAGTTCCACGATTTGGTGACCATAAGGGGGGAGTAAAAATACCATAAAGAAGGTGAAAAAGAGAAGTAAAAATAAAGAAAATTAAAATCCAAATGAAACCTGGAGATAGGGAAAAGTGATAATACCATAAAGAAGGTGAAAAATAGAAGAAAGAAGAATTACAATGACAATACTAATAAACCCAAAAATATGGAAAAATTGAAAATATCATAAATAAGGCAAAAAAGATAAGAAAAAAGAAAGACAATGAAAATCCTAACTAACCCAAAAATATGGGGAAAAGTGAAATTACCATAAAGAAGACAAAAAAGATAAGAAAGAAGAAAGATGATGAAAATATTAACTAACCTAGGAATGTACCCATCCCCCCACACCTAGAATGTACAGTGTCCTCACTGTAATAATTGAGAATGTGAGAAGTAAGGATAAAACCTGGGGTGTTTCATTGGTATGTTGCTTCTTGAACGTGGAGTTCCTCCATTGAGAACTCTGAAAGGTCTTTATGGAAGTGATTCATTAGATACCCATTGATAGTGAACGTTTTATTGTTTTCTTCATTTTAAACCTGAAAAAAACCAAATGGAGATACCTTAATAATAGTGTATGCGCCAAACCAACATGAACAAATCTTAACTGGATGCAACTTCAGCCTTGCATTATAAAAGAGGACCTTATTCCCATTGTGGAACTAATGATGAAGGATGAGATGGTCATGGGAAGCCTTGGTATGCTCCTTATAAATTCTGGAGTTCTCATACACATCTATTCTCATTTCCTCCATCTCCTAAATTTGCATATTCCTTTGAGAATCATCAAAAAAATGATTAGACTTGCATTGTTTGATGGCCTAGTAGGCTCGGTGCTCAATCTCAACAGGCTGGTGACAAATCATTCCAAACATAATCCGATAGGGTGACATTCCAATGGGAGTTTTGAAAGTAGTACAGTAGGCCCATAATGAATCATCAACTTAAAGAATCCAATATTTTCTATTGGGTTGAACCTTTTTTTCAAGAATATGTTTTACCTCTCTATTTGACACCTTGACTTAACCATTGGTCTATGGGTGATATGCAGTAGACACTCTATGACCGACCTCATACCGACACAAAAGTGATTGCATTGTTTGGTTGCAGAAATGAGTACCCTAGTCACTAATGATGAACCTAGGTAAGCCAAACCTACATAAGATTTGGGTTATTAGAAACTCTACAACTAACTTAGAATCATCAGTCCTTGTAGCTCGTGCCTCAACCCATCTTAACACATAATTAACTTCCAGAAGAATGTACAAGTTGCCAAAGGAATTGGGAAATGGCCCCCATAAAGTCAATACCCCAAACATAAAAAATGTCATGAAAGTGCAATGGTTGTTGTGGAATTTAATTTATTTTAAAGACATTACCCATTCTTTGACAATGAGGGCAAGATTTAAAAAAATCATGGGCATCCCGAAAATGTTTTGGCCAAAAGAGGCCAGGATCAAGGATTTTGCGAGCAGTCCTTTGGGGACTAAAGTGGCCCCCACAAGCAAGAGTGTGGTAGAATCTAAGGACATACTGAAACTCGCTATCTGGGACACAATTCCTAAGGACATGATTACTAAATCTTTTCCAAAGGTAGGGGTCATCTAAAATGTGCCAACGAGACTCATGTTTTAGATGGTCATCCTGGTTTTTATTGAAATAAGTAGGAATGCAATATGCTACCAACTAATTTTCAATTTCAGCATACCAAGGAATATCATCTTGCACTCGGTATAATTGCTCAACAGAAAACATATCATTTATAGAAATATAGGGGGATGAGTCAATGTCCAAGGATTAGGGAATCCTACTGATATGGTCATCCACTATATTCTCTTCTCCTTTTTTATCTTGAATTTATAAATTCAATTCCTAAAGGAGGAGCATCCAATGAATGAGATGTGGTTTGGGTTCCAATTTCTTAAGGAGATACCGAAGGGTAGCATGGTCTGAGAATACAATGACTTTAGACCCTAAAAGATATGACCTAAATTTATCTAAGGAAAACACAATGTAAAGAAATTATTTTTCATTTTTGGTGTAGTTTTCTTGGTCAAGGTCCAATGTATGCGAGGCATAGGCAATGACATGTAGAGATCGATCAACCCTTTGTGACAAGACTTCCCAAATTGTATAGTTAGAGGCATCACACATGAGCTCGAATGGTAAATCCCACTGAGGTGGCTGGATTACTGGGGTGATGTGAGACTCTATTTTAACTTACTAAAAGCTTCCACCTATTCTTTATCAAAAAAATATTTTTCTTTTTTAGAGTAATCGGGAGAGGGGGAGTGCAATTTTACTAAATTCACAAATGAAATGACGGTAAAATCCAGCATGACCTAGGAAAGACCAAACATCCCGTACATTTTTTGGGGAATGGTAAGGAATAAATGACATCCAATTTTGATTTATCTACTTGGATACCATACCTATAAATGGCATGCCCCAAATCCATACCTTATCGCACTATTAAATGGAATTTTTCAAAATTTAATATGATATTATTTTCAATATAGTGACGTAAGACTGAAGCAATACTACCTAAACATTCATCAAAAGAAAAACCATAAATAGTGAAATAATAAATGAAAACTTCCATACAATTCTCCAGGTAATCTGAAAAAATACTAACCATGCATCGTTGGAAAGTAACCATAGAATTGCACAGACAAAATGACATCCTCTTATATGAAAATGTTCCAAAGGGGAAAGTGAAGGTTGTATTTTCCTGATCCTCGGGATCAATATGGATCTGAAAGTATCCAAAATACCCATTAGGGAAACAGTAGTGGGACTTATCGCTACCCTTTCTAGCATTTGGTCAATGAATGGAAAATGGAAATGGTCCTTCCTTGTGTATTGGTTTAGTCGGTGATAGCCTATACAGACACGCCAACTATTCTACACATGAGTTAGAACCGATTCATTGTTTTCATTTTTGATTACTTTAAGTCCAGTTTTTTTAGTAACTACTTGAACAAGACTTACCCATTGACTGTCAAAGATGGGGTAAATGATTCCAGAAACCAATAATTTTTTTACGTCCTTTTTCACAACTTCTAGGAGGTTTGGTTTAAATCGACGTTGTGACTAACTCACTGGTTTAGCCTCATCATTTAATAAAATATGATGTGTACAAATTGATGGTCTAA
The DNA here is from genome assembly GCA_963277665.1 of Viscum album. Lineage (NCBI taxonomy): Eukaryota > Viridiplantae > Streptophyta > Magnoliopsida > Santalales > Viscaceae > Viscum > Viscum album. The sequence continues at coordinate 660,731,375 of OY728138.1, forward strand.
TAAAAAGAATATCAACAATTGTCCATCCTAAAGCTTGTTTTTACTCACTCAAAAGATCAAGCAGTCATAATTCATGCTCAGGAGGTAGTGAACTATCAATGATGACGGGAAACTTGTTTCCATTCTCAGTATATGAATATTTTAAAACTTGAGACAATTGTTTTAGTTCCAATTTAGGTTGATTTTCTATTGAGGGGAGTTAGTGTGAAAGTGAGAGGTCACTGATCTCATTTAATTTCTCAATGGTATCATCCTCAGATGAGGAAAGATCTTTTACAAGCTTAGTAGTATCATCGATGGTCATTGGATCCTCAGTTTTCAATAAATTATCAATTAATAAACATGTATGAAACTTTTCTAGACCACTACAAAAATAAATTCATGATTCATTACCAAGAATTTCTATCAATGAAGAAAACTCAAAAAGTGTATCAGGGGAAAGAAAAGTTATTTTTTCAGGGGAAGGGAGTACATCAATTGAATTAACAGAGAAAGAGGAATGTTCTTTTGAGGGGTGCTTCATGGCATCAAGGATGTTGAAATGGAATATGTCACTAAAAAATTCCATAGATAATGTTCCATTATAGACATTAATTATGGGTTTGGATGTTTTCATGTAGGGTCTCCAAAATATAATTGGGGCATGTCCATTCATCCAATCATCTTCTATTTTAGCACATAAAAATCAGCTGGAAAAATTAAAATTTTCACCCTCACAAGAACATCCTCTATCACACCAAAAGGATGTGCGGTACTCCAGTTATCTAGTTGAACAACAATTCTAGTGGGCTTCAGTTCCACAACATGCAATGTAGAGTAAATATAGTGAGGCACCACATTTATAGAATCACCAAAATCAAGCATGGTATTTGAAAATGAATTCTCCACAATGGTTCATAGAATGGAGAGTGTACCAGGATCATTGCAATTGGTGGAATGTTATGGCTATATCAATTCTGATATTGTCCTCCCCAATATTACTTTCTCATCACCTTGAACTATCATTCGGTGTGAACACATCTCCTTTTAAAAATTGGTGTATCATGGAATTTTCTTCACAGCTTCAATAAAAGGAATATTAACTTACACTTTTTTGAAATTTTATAATATTTCCATATCAAGTTCAGTTTCATTTTGTTTTCTAGGTTGGGTGGTCCTTTGGGGAAATAGAATTGGAATGGTTGGGATAAGAGACTCATCGATATACAAACTCTTTCCTTGGGAAGGACTTCTCTCAGGACAAGGATGTTCTTCTCTTGGATCATTTTTAGCAGTGGTTGGGATGGTTGTTTTCTCAGGAGGGGATGACTCTATTGGAGGGTTCATTTGTCTTTGAAGATGAGTTCCACTCATAAGGGTGATGGAACTTACATTTCCTTTGTCTCTAGGGTTAACTACTAGTTGAGAGGGTAGTTTACCCGACCAATGACTTTTAATTTCCCCCACCGGGTTAGTTATTTGGCCTAACTGGGTTTTTAGGTATTTTATGGAATCTTGGATGGTTTTTTGGAATTAGAGATTTTTGGTAGCCATTTCTTTCATTATATCTTCTAGGATAGGCTCGGGTTTGGGAGGTGGCAGTTGGGAAGGCCTTTTTGTGGTTGAGGATTTCTAGGTGGTGGTAGTGGACTAATCTGCCTCAGTTGGTCCCATGGTTGTTGAGGTTGGTTTGAATACCCCCTTTCCTATGGGATTGTTTTTATTTCCACCCAATATTAGATAGATCATATGGTTCTTGCTTAAAGGGTTGGTCATATGGGCGTCCTTGAAATATTTTTTCACAAATCTCAGAAGATTCTCTTCGTTGGCTGAATTGATTAGAAGAACATATACAATAATGGATGGGAGACAGATATTGAGATTTACCTTGGGAAATAGAAAGTTTTCTAAGAAGGGTACTTTCCTCTTTGAACTTCGTGTCCACCTTCCTCTTGAATTCAATACTTTTCACCTCATCGAAACCTCATATGGGTACATTGGACCTTGAACCAAATTGTTGAGTGTTCTGTTCCATGTTCTTAATTAGGGTTATTTCAGTAATTGGGGTCTTATCTACCAGTGCACCACCTGCAGAAGCATCAATCATGTTTCTATCAATAGGAATTAAACGTTCCTAAAAATATTGAATTAAAAGTTGATCACTTATTTGGTGGTGTTGGAAACATGAACATAACCTTTTAAAGTGTTCCCAATATTCATGTAATTTTTCCCCTTATGACTACCTTATACCAAAAATTTCTTTCATTATAGTTTCAGTTCAAGAGGCTGGGAAATATTTTTCAAGAAAAAGGCGTTTCATGTCCTCCCAGCCTCTAATTGGCGAATTAACATAGAAAATGCAGTCTTTTGCAGTTTCTTCTAATGAAAATGGGAATGCACTGAGCTTTACTTGTTCTTCATCCACATTTGTAGGTTTTAATGTAGAACAAATAGTATTAAATTCTTTTATGTTCTTGTGTGGATCCTCTATTGGAAGTTGATGGATTCTTGGTAATAAATGAATTAAACTAGTTTTTGTTCAAAATTGGGTGCCTCACCATGTAATTGAATGTATGAGGGCGGGATATAAAATCAAGTGAGGTCAGTTCTTTTTGTGTTTTATTGTTTTCATTCATGGTATACAATTTTATTTCAGTTTTGATGTCAATTACAGAAGAATATGAAGGGTGAATAAGAGTTTCAATGTGTGGTGTGTCCTCCTTCAAAATGTTGTCTTGTGTGTCTCAGTGTTGTTGACGTAGTGTCCTCTCCAGTTCAAGTTCAAAAGGTGCTAAATATCTCAGAGTAGAATGTGGCATGTACAAAACCCACACAATAAATATATTAGAACAAAAAGTTATTGAAAAGGTAGAAGAGAAAACAAATAACTATTCACAAAAATTACAAAAACCTTATCAATAACACGCACTAAAAACCAAAGCGCTCCCCGGAAATGGTGCCAAAATTTGAATGTGATGTCCTGAAACGTAAAATTTATTATCATTTTAAGTTTGATTTATAGTCTATAGAAGACCCTAGGTCATCTCTGATGGAGTGTTGGTGGGTTTAGAGTGTGAGTTCTTAATAAAGATTACTAAAAGTGGGGGTGGTTTTGAAAACAGTTTCAAAAAATAAAATGACTTAATCAAAGAGTTTAATAGTTGATAAGAAAAGGTGGTGTTTTATAATTATGATATAAAAGAGTTTATTGTGAGTTCACTAAACACTTTTATGTTCATCATTCTTGGAGATTAGTTTAGGTTTGGAGTAATTCTTTGGTTGAAATTAATTGGAATCCAAATTAATTCCTAAGACTTTATTTCATTGCTTAAAGAACTAAACCTTGACATGACAATAAAATTGTCAAGGAACAGAACATATGAATGGAATAAGTGATTCTAAAGAATATTGAAATCTCATGATGGTGGGTATGAAAAGGATTCTTGTGATGTCCAATCAGAACAACACAAGTCACACACTCAAAACCTCACACTGATCGGTTATAAATTAAGAGTATCTCAATCACATGCTTCAAAACAGGAATTAAAAATGGAATTATATAAGATACACGGAAATAAATTTTTGAAAACCCAAATTACTCCAATAAAGTAACTAAAATAATAATCTAAACTCTCTTGACATGTGCGTATCTCCCTCACAATGAACACCCACTGTTTAGCTCGAAATCGGGAGGAGGTAGCTTGGGTGGAACTGATTATTCATTCTTGACCCCCTTATGAGGATAAGGGCCTCCAAAACATCAAGGATGAGGAGGATACTATTATATGACTTCCAAATGGCATAGATTCACTTCTTGTCTGAACATACAAATGAGGTTCCATGGTGCCTTTTTATATCCACAAAAGGATATGGTTTTTGGCACCCTGTTTTTGATATACCACTTGTGTCTCAGTTTTGGAATAGTATAATGTAATATCATGACTTTCTCAAATGAGAAGATTTTTTATGGCCTCTTGAATGTCTCCCTATCGAATTTGGAGGCCATTAGAAAACTGTATTGGTAGATATGGTCAAAATACCGAAACAAAATTTTGAATTCAGAGAGATTATGTCCCCTAGATAGAATGGTTTGGATGGGCCACCAGATGGAAAAAATTGTCTTTAGTTTAATAATAATTGTATCCCATGATGTTTTGGAGAGTTACACAAAGTTTCAGCTCATTTAGATGCACATAAATTCCGTAATGTTCAAAAAAGTGGACAGATGTCCTTTGGATGCCATGAAGTTGGGTCCATTTTTCTTCTAGATAATCTTCGTGCCTCCAAGTCACCTACACCCTCAATGAAAATATCAAAACAAGTATAATTGACCTTTTTAACAGTGATAAACATTAATTAATTGAATAAAACATGAAGTGAAATTTATTAGTATATTTTGAATATTCAATACAAAACTAGTTTAAAACAACGGTGTAAGGGTGGAATTGAATAGTGAATCCGTCTCTGATCACTTGTATACTTACCTTTCTATCTTATTAAGAGGATGTTTTATTAAACCATTTTATGATGATGGTTTCCAATATTTTTTTTTCAAATTTTAATCCTTTTATTATTGATATAATGTTAAAATTGTAAAGACATAATTGGATAATGGGGGGAGGATGTAACACCCTGAGATTTTAAAAGAAGAAAATTCTATTCAATAACATAAAGGAAACGAAACACTGAGTTTATCTTATGTTACATGAAACACTCAATTTATATTTCATTAGACTCAACCCCTATAATTTTATGTTTTATTGTATATTCAACATACAACACCGAAATTAAATGACCCATTATATATATTACCGTTATAACCTAGATTTTAAATTGGTGGGTGTGAATATTATTAACTAATTTATGAAATATATATATATATAGAAATGTATTAATAAATATTAATTATTGATAAATTTTTAGTAAATAATCATTCAATTCTTATTTAAGTGATTTTATTCTTCAAAAATATATTTTTTATAAAGACGATTTTTATTGCATTTCGTGAAAACATAAAATAATCAATTTTTTAAAATTATAGAAAATTTATTTGATAAAATTAATTTCATTTTTTTAATCATGATATTAGAATTTATTTTTGTTTCCATTTGGTCATATGTCAAAAAATATTGATTTTTAATGAATAGTGAAAATACCAATTTTGGGAAAAAGACTTTTCTTTTCGATAAATTCTGTAATTTTAAAGACCCAATATGTTTTGAATATATTTCAAAGTAACCTAAGTATTATTTATTTATATTTAATCCACTAAATTAATTTGAATCTATTTTATATTGGTTTTATTAAAATTTCTTTTTTCAGTTTAAAAACATGTTTTTCTAAAAATAGTTTTAAAATGGATAATATTTATCTTTTCTAATTATTTAAAATAATACATAGTGGTTATTTTTTAAATGAAATGTATATAATATATATCAATAAATATTAATTTAATTTCATAAAATTATTATTATTAGTCATAGATTTAATATAGAAACATATTTTTCTAAAAAAATACTTTTCTTAAAAAACCAGTTTGTCACCACATCTCTAGAATTAACATTAAATTAAATTTTTTAAACTTCTATGAATTGAATTTTTAAAAATTTATTTCATATTTGGAGTCATAATAATTTATAATTTCTAATAACACCAACTTAATTATTTTACAAAATGAATAGTAAATGTAGTAAAAATTAATTTTCAAAGTTAAGGTAAAAATTGATTATTAAGGGGTTGAACTAGAATGATAAAAGTGAAAATAACCTATAATATTATACCGATTTTATTTTGACGTTTTACATCAAATTTTATAAAATATGGATATTTATTTCCACTTTCCATTGATTATGACCCATATAATAAGTAAAATAATGAAAAGAAAAAAAAGATACTTTTCTTCCTTTTAATATCTATAAAGATTTGGGATAAGGAAAAATAGGTTTTCTTGTAGATATTATTTAAAAATATAAATTATTTTATATCATAATAATTTATTTTTAATTTTTAGAGATTAAATAATTACTTATAATTCTTATGAAATGCTAACTGGGTAATTATTTAGTTTGAAATTAAGTGAAATAATTGATACTAAAAGTATTCAAAGTGAAGTAAATTGATAGAATTTTTTTGAATTAATTTTTTAGATGAAAATATCATGTTAAAAAAATTTAGTATAATATATTCTAATTATATCATTTTGTTGATATATTTAAATTCAAATAAAAGGAATAATGTAAAAATTGACTTTAATGATATTTTATAATAAATTATATTTTATTAATTGATTTAAAATGAATAAAGTTACTATATTATTCATTTTTTTTAAATTTTAATAATTATAAACTATTTCCCATTAATATACCATTTTATATTTTATAATTAATATGTTGACCGCTAATTAGTAAAAAAACATTGTTAGTGCGGTTAAAGTTATACTGGTATTTTTTCACATTACATGTGCTTGTGTTAAAAATAATATTCCACACACATAATATTTTTATTTTATTAATTGGAATTAATATTTTGAATAAGTGGGTATAAATTTCATAATAATTCCCACTTTAATTTATTCTTAAAATAAAGATTACCTAGGTCAGAAAACTAGCCACCAAATTGAAAACCCAAAATGGTTAAAATAAGAAAAATTAGATGATAAGGAACTGAATGTATAAAACATGTGTTTAATTATTTTTTAGAGGTTTTTATAGAACATATCATCCCTAAAATCCTTTAATTAACAATTTTGGAGCCTCTTTAGTAATATTGACTTCCCAATAGTGAATACTTTTGTGTATTTACAAGAATTATACTCCTCCTCGACTATAAAAGAGAACTCACTCCTCTCACTTCTTCACATCTCAAAAAGCATTTTTATCATAAAAAACCTACCCAAATAAATTACCAAATCCTCTAACCTCATTATAGAAGCCTAATTTTTTTAATAAATCCTACATTTCAAGGACTTATTGCAAACCTAAGGAGGATACCTGAAGAAGAGGTGATGTTCTTCAATTTGTGTATTTATTTTACTTCCTTCTCCACCTCATTAAATTATTATTATACCATGATGATATAATAACCCTGATATCTTATATATACTTAAATTTTTTTAACCTAATGGTAACACCTAAAACTACACACACTTAGACCAAATGGGTTATGAAATCGTCATTCAGGTGTACGGTGGACTAAAGCCTCGTGAAACAATGTCATTTATTTTTCCATTACCACCTCTCACAGTTGGGTATGGAGATAGATATAAAGAAAATATATTATATTTATAACATAATTATGTTTATATAGTCATTATATCATATATAACATTTTTATAATCCCTTTTATAAGGGATATGAAAATATCACTCATGTGTATGGTGGACTACCACCTCACAAAGTGATGTGATTCATTTTTCAATAAGGTGTTACATAGAAGGTAATAAGGGTAAATATAATAAATATATGTGATATAAATGAATTTTTCTTGATATTAATGAAATATTTATAATTCTGTAAATATAATGTATCATTTTCTATTTACCCTTTCAGTCGCTGAAAAAAATTATAACAACGTTTGTGTATGTGCGGACTACCGCCTCCTCGAAGGGATGTCATTCCTTTTTTCATCACCACATAATGAGAATGATATATATAAGTATATATAATTAAATAATATGGTATATGTTATATTATTATAATTATATAATGATAAAATTTACTTACCTTATTTCCATGATGATCATTGAAAAAAATGGAAACGTTACCCATGCGTGCGTTCGGCCTACTGGCTCCATGATCGTAGTGCTCATTCATTTTACAAAAAAATTATTCGTGATGGGTTAAAAAGGTATAATTAATGTATAAATATGATAATTATTTCATTATTATTATTATATAATTAAATAATGACCTCTTTGACCATATTCAACCTACCAAATTCATTTTTGACACATTAGCTGAATATGGTCAAAACATCTGACGTAAACCTAATCGATTAAGAAATTGTAAATAACAATTTAATAAGTTAAATAAAATTAATAATATATTTTTAAAGGTTTATCAATGAATTTAAAAATTAAAATAATTTTATTATTTAGGAATATAAAGACACATGAAAAGTCATACTGAAGGTAACTGTTTTCTCACATTACTTTTATTTTTGTGATATATAGGCCATATGCACCACTTATTTTTATTTTGTGGTGTATATAATTACCATGAATATATTTTATGATTATTATAATTAAATTTATTTTTATTTACATATCCATTCGAGGATTTTTCTTTCAGGTGGTTTATGGTTTCAAAGTTAACAAAGCGGCAATGGATTTTTGTCATAGTTTACCTTCTTTGAGACTTATGTAGTCTTATGCACCTATATTATTTTTATAAGTGTATATAAATACAATTTGACATTAAATATAATTAATTAATTTATTCTCATTGTATTTTAAGTTTCATTTAATTTAATCCTTTCTTGTGGCTTATGATTCAAAGATACCAAAGTGGTAAGATTTTTATGTTACAATCTCATTCATTATCGTGATTGTTTATGATTATGCTTCCAATGATGACATATTATGATAAATATATTACTAAAATTTGGAATTTTCTTATCATTTGGTTATTAATTATATTTAGATATAATATTACATTTTTACATTCTTTTTTAGTTAAAATGTTTTAGATTTTTTTAAGAAAATACGACTTCATTTATCTTTTTGGTCGAAAATCGCTTTTCTTCCAAAAAACATTTTTCTAAAAATGTTTTTAAAAAATTTACCTATTAAAAATTATTTTTTAAAATAAATATTTACCCATTTTTTCTTTTTACAAAATAAAATCTAAGTAATCTTCTCTTTTCTTTCCAAACAAGACACTTTTCAAACATTTTTATCATACAAAATGAATGTTCCTTACAACATGTACGGAATTACCCACTGACATGACCACTATTTATTTGAATAATATTTTGAATGTTTGAAAGGTTATTTTTAATGAATATGTTTTCTTAATATTATGGATATTATTTGTTTTTAAAATTTATTCATAAATAAAGAAATTTTAAATTTTTTAATGTTTTAAAAAGTGATTTTAAAAATGAAAAGGATATTTTAGTCAATTATGTTTTTAATAATATTTTAATGGTATTTTTGTTCATCAATGTTAACAAAACTTCTTGTTACTTATCCTCCACTAAGGATAATTGATATTAATACCACCCTCATTCTTTCTTTAATTTTTTCAAAGAGATTATTATAAAACTAATTTTTCTTCCAAGGGTTAATCATGTTTTAAGGAGATTATTATTCAACCCATTTCTTTTATATAGATAAATCATGTTAAAAAGATATTAACATGAAACACATTTTATTTCCATGGTCAAATAAAATTTTAAATTGAATAATGATTGTTTCTAAAATTTTTATGATGAAACAAAATCTCTATAACTATTTTTCATGTAGTGGTTATTAGAAATTATATACAATGGATGAGCCCATATAGTGTCGGGTGAGACCGTTATAGCTTAAATTATGGGTGCATCCAGATATCACTCTAATACATTGGGTAATGATTTTTTAACTAAATAATTATATTATAATTCATCTCTATGGTTATTCTAATTGTAAGGGTTCTATAATTGTTCTATGAAGATGATGTCCTAAGATACCATCACAATTTTTATAGGTTTTCTATGGGTTTATGCTGTTTCATTTCATTATGATTAATATCAAATGGAACATTATTATTGATTTTTATGACTTTTAACTTTTTTAATGCCTTATTCTATGTTTTCATGTTTGATGATATAAGTATTTGTGGGAATGAATATTCATATGTTATACTAATGCAATTTTAGTATGTCATCGTACCCTTATTCTATTCTTATGCTCACTGATGACATTCATTAGTTAATATATACATTTTCCCTTAGTGAGCATTTAAGATCACCCTTATTATTTTTCCTTTTCCTTAGGTTATAAATAAATTTATTGAAAAAATTATTTCTAGAATGGATTTCATATGGATGATGATGAAGACTTAATGTGAAATAATAAAAGATTAGTTAAATGGGATAAATGATCATTTAAATTCATGGGAATTTTTTATGTTGGAGTTTATCCTAATTATCTAAGAATATAAACCTAAAAGATCCTTGAGAATTTAAGTGATCCATGTTTTACTTTTTAGATTGTATTGTTTGAATGGAAAAAAATTGGGTTTCTATTATTGGTATAAAATGTGGAAAATATCATTTTTACGATTTCAACATCAGATCTAGGAGTGTAGGTTTGGGGCTGTTATAATTGTGGTCTCATTTAACATAAAATACCCCATATGTGTTAGGAAAACCATAAAATGATTGTGACATCCCAATTAAAGGATCATCCTTAGTTGAATTGATATATGACCCTATAATGGTTTTGGTCGATAAAAAAATAATTAATCACATTCTTTTTAAAAGAATTGGGACATAAAATACTTATAATACATGTGATTTCATTATCAATAGTTTTCCATAACCCCTTACTTACTAAAATCCACTTTTATGAATCCTAATTCATTGATTTTAATTTCACTTCGGTTATTAACCCACATTCATTGAAGAATAAATACTTGGGATATTTTATAATCCAACTTTCATATTTGTTTGATGATGCCAAAGTAGGACATTTTCACATAAATTAGAGTTCATTCCTTGGTACTAGATACATGCTTCACTTCGACCATAATGGTAACTCCACTATATTTTATGTTATTAAATTAATCATGTTCCTTTGTTTAGAAAATATAACCATTAATTACATAACCAATATAAGATAATATATACAAACTTGGTTCTATAAATAGCCATCAAAGTTGTTCTTAAATTGAATTCAAATTTTCAGTTGACTATTTAAATTTTTTTATTGAAAACAACTTACAAACAATTGATTATGTTTATTTGATATTCAATTTTTTTTCTTTATGGATTCAAATGCCTAATAATTACATTGTCGGTTTCAACATATAGAATAACCTATAAACTATTATATAAAATGAAAATTTGAGGCTTATCCCACTCTATATTGGTAATTGCAACAATATCTATTCAATAAATTTCTTCACCCATAAGTTACCCACTGTGATGATATTTTGGTAGAAAATTTCTTTCCACATCAAACAGGGAGTCAATGTAGAATTCAATGACTTCCCCAAAAATATATACCTCCTAAATAAAAACTTTTCGATGACATTAATTTTTTATATAACCCTTAAAAATAACATATAATATTCAATGGGTTAAATATATTTATAAATTACAAGATTGTATGGATAAATCTCTCTAACCAAGTAAACCATAAAGTAAATAATCATATCACATAATGACATTGGGATGAACATATCTAATTAACATAATATGATAACAATTTACTATTCCATAGTTGTAAATTACATTATCAATATAACATTATTGCATATAGATTTTAAAAATAAAAAAATCTTGGTTAATTTATGATAGATATTTATAGTTAAAATGAAACATAAAGCTACAATATTAGATCTTTCATTAAAAAATGATAGACATGTGATTTAATGACTTTTAACATTAAATAATTAATTTACATGATATTCTTAATATATGATGAATACCCTTAGGAAAATTAACATCATTCAAGAAGTTTTAAAAATGATATCACTCTTTCCTAGAAATATTGTAAGTAGTTAGAGCAAGAAAATTTTTCCTTTTACCCTTACTGGTACAAACTATTCCTATATCCCCATGTCAAACATTTACTACATAGAATTAATGTCATCCTTAGTTTTTCTAGGTTTATTTAGTAACATTTTAATAAAACTATCACATACATTTTTTTCACATGCATGATATCAAGAAAATATTTTATTTATAAACAATTCCATTATAGTAATTCAAGAAAAAATGATCTCTTTTTACAACTTGTTTTTGTAGAATCTTGTTACCTTATTTCGGGTTCTTCTTGACCCTTGTTTTGATCATACATTGATTGGGTCTTGTCTCAAGTTTTTCCAAAGAAATTTTGAAAATTGTTGAAATTTTTGGGATTGTTCATGGTTGGTTTACATTTAGGGAAAACTATGCGGTTTGGATCAACAAAACATGCTGCCAAATTTGATCCACTAGAAGGGGAACACAGTTTTTTCAAATCATGAGGCCACACATTCAAACTATTAACCATTTTAAAGTGATGGTTATCATGATTATAACATGGTTAACCTAACCATGCTGAAAAAATGTGCACTCCATCTAGAATTATAGTAGTGGCACATGCTTAGGGAACACAGTTACTACTAACTATATGGATCTACCGAGTAAACCCTGCATATAGGTTTTTATCCCCTTGAATATTAAATAAAAAATATACAGCCCCCCTTTTAAGATACTTAACACCATCATTAAACACTAATAATTTTTTTCTTTTGGAGGATCTCTAAAAGATTATGTGGATCTCTAAACCACTTCTCTTGCGAATCAAAGAGTCGGTAGAAGATCTGATATCTTTCATGTAATTAGATCTAATCTCATTTGGTTTCTTTTGATCATATCCTATATCCTCCTTATATAGTGATATATTATCATGTTATTTATGGATATAATCTTCATTTTTATGCATATTTATTATAGGATTTATTTCTTTATCTCCTTAACCTCTTTTCTCATCAACATTCTCATCATGGGTTTTAAATTTATCACATGATTAATGGTAGGTGGATTTATAATGATTTACACAAAAAATAAAACCATATATTTCTTGATTAATTTGAATTTTTTGTTAATTTATTTAAAAAATCTTATTTTAGATTATTCTTTGATTGATTTAAAAAGGGAATGGAATTGTGAAAAAAACAATTTCAATTGAATTCAATTTGTTGGGAGGATTTTGGTAAAAATTATGGATTGAGTTGATAGTGGATTTAATAAAATTATTTGATGTTTATTATTTATAAAATTTGATTAAAATGAAAGATGATTTGGAAATTCATGAATTTCATGAAAACCTATTATTCAGTTTTGAAATAAAAAAAGGGATATTGGATATAAAATTGGGAAATTGAACTATGAATGATGACATTATTTGAGATGATTAATTTTTCCATGATTAATTGATTAATAGTTTAATGAAAATGTGATCCTTTGTAGTTAGTGGGTGGTTATGACAAGCAATCTAGGACTCTCATTCCCTAGAAATAGATTGATTATGACAACACTAACTAAACCAAGTTAGACATGATCTCCCTTGATGGGTACCCAAATGGGGGGTATATTGATTTCTCATAATGTGCCCCCTAACAGGGTGTGTATTTGAGTGTCAATGTAGACCTTTTTTCATGATGATGATTGAGAAGTGTGAGGATCCTATTACAAGAAACTAATGCAACTCAAAATTTACAAGTATGGTGCTTTGTTTTTGTTTTACATGATTATATATGCCATTGATTATAGACATACTTTATTAAAAAAAGATTCTAAAATAATTTTTTTTTATAAAATGTTCATTTATTTATGTTTTGATATATCTTATATCATTTGGATTTGAAATAATGTTTTCTCAAAAACATGTAGATATTATTACATGACTTGTTTTATTTAAATTGAAAGCACAATTGGTTTATTATTATGGTATTTATTATGGAATATTTGATGGTATCCTACTGGGATATTTTTCTCAAACCCTGCATTTTCCTTCAAGTGGTTATATATTATCATATGCTAGGTCCAAGAAATGTGAATGTGCCAGTTAGAGGTGGTGGGTGGACTTTATTTTTCGTACCTAGATTGATGGAGGTGACCAATGGAGATATGATCCACCTATTACATATGTTTTTATGATTTTTTTACCTTGAAATATGTTATGTATATTGAAAATGTAATATTGGTAATTATTTTACCTATTTTTAAGGTACTTTATCCTTGAGGAATGATGGAATACCGACTTGAATCATTTATATTTGACAATTTTTTGGAAAAATCATTCCCTTGGTATTCTTGTATGATCTCATGTGCTCATCACCATCCCATGGGGATCAGGAATTCCATTCAGGATATGTCAGGACCAGATCATGTATAATAATACCATGGTATTTTGGGATGGTTCATGACAAAGTAGTATCATAGGAGGTTGTGCACCTTTTTTATGATGATATGTAGTTTTGGTTATCCTGGTAGACGTGAGGTATGATTTTCAGGACTTAGGAGATAATTATAAGTGATTTTCTAGCCAGTTGTCTTTGTAACAATCCTTAGGTCACCATGGGTGTTTGAGAAAAGTTTCTTTGAGGAATAATTTGATTTTATTGTAGTCTTTAAAATAATATTTATTTTTTTTGTTTAATTCAAATCTTGAATTTTTTGGATGGAATTTATTTTCCAATATCAATTGTTTGAGTTGTTGATCTATGTATCCTTATTGATGCTTTTAGTGTCTCATGTTGATGTTGTGTAGTGTCATACCTCTGAGAATAAATTTGAATAAAACATGGGAGTAATATGTTGGTGAATCATAGCAAGTGGTTCCTCTAGTTGACTAGAATATTTCTAAGATAGTGGTGTGAGTCTTCCAATCTCTGGGACATGTAACTTCATCCATACCTGTTCAGGATCTAGTTGTAAAACCTCGAATGGATAAATCCATAGATCATGATAAAATAATTATTTTCATGAATCCACCATATTTCCAAGCCTATAATGATCCTCAAGAGTTATAGGATTGGTTGAAAAATATAGATATTTTTTTTGAGTTCATAAAAATTCCCAATTCGATTAAAGTGAAATATAAAACCTTCAAGCATCATGGATCTAGAATGAGATGGTGAGATTTGATGTTCACCATGAAGAAACATGAAATATTTGAGTGGAATTAATTTGAAGTCCTTTTAATTGATCATTTTTATCCAAAATCAATGGAATTGGAAAAATCCATGGATTTTCTAATCCCCCGACAGGGTGATAGGACCGTGACAAAATATGCAAACTGTTTTGTTCATCTTATTAAGTTTTCTCTTGAGGTGGTGATGGAAGAGAAACTAAATTATCCAATATTTTAGATGGTTCTTCCATCATACATTATCTATCGAGTATTTATGTTGAATCTCACTTCTTATGATGATGTATTGGATAGAGTTTTGATGTTTAAGATTGTCCTAGATGGTAATTCAAGGTTTAATGGAGTTATTTTTTCTCTTAGTGGAAGTTCTATTGGTTCCTTTAAAGGAAAGAGAAATGATGATAAGTATCCTGGTGAATGTCAATAGTATGTTCCATCCATATCTCTTATAATTCCTAGATGGGTCCCTTTAAATTATTTATCAGGTGGAATTGTTGGGCAATAAAAATGGGTTTTCCCTGAGGCGCCCAAGATCTAAAGTTAATCTGGATGCTCAGGCTACTTGAAGAATTTTTTTTAGGTATTTTCTACTCTATTTAGTTGCATTGTGTCATAAACTCCAAAAATTATTACGGTCTAATCTGATGCTTCAAGAACTAAGGGGTTACTAACACAAACATATAAAATAATACAACTTTATGCAGTGGAAGAGTCTCTAGAAGAATATAATGTGGGTCTAGTGACTATGAGAGGTAATATCACTATAGATTCATCTTTAGGGACTTATCTTTTTGATATGGCTGTATCTCACCCATTTATGTCAACTTATATTGGGAACCTACTAAATTATTTTATACATATTTTGTCATATATAATATATATGAATACACCCCTCTAAACTAAGATAGATTAGGGTCTTTGATATACCTCTTTCATTTTCTTTCTATTAGAGTTTTAGCTTACCTAGAATTTTTTGGTTCTCAACATAAAATCATTTGATGTTATTTTTAGGATAGATTGGCGACACACTGATACTAAATGTATATTTTTAAATAGTTTTCATTTATTGTAAGTGGATTTTTAATCAATATAACCGATAAATTCATTATTTTATTAAATTATTGAAAGTTTCAATTGAAACATTGAAATTGTTTAAAACATATAAAAATGTGATGATTTTGAATTTTGAAGTTTATTTTGGGATTAAGATATCATTAATTGAATTTTTAGTTAACTAAGTTGAATTGTGATAATTGTTTGGTGATTTTTAAAGTGTTTGTAAAAAAATATCCAACTAGGTCAGCCCTTAACCATATGACCGCACAAAAGGTAGGCAGCCCAATAAGGGGCACCTGACCATGTCGACCCAAAGGAGGGCCAACAAACCAATGACAGGTGCATGGGGGATCAGACCCATGAAGTGTCTCTACGGGATATATATCATCATCTAATTTTGGTCATTGACTAAATGAAACTTTGATGAATAACTAATAATTTGAGCTTCTTATTTTTTTCAGTTATTCTTTTACCCCTTATCGGTTTATTTATAACAAAATATATTTTTACAATGTATAAAATATAAATTCCAACAGTTTTTTCTCATGTATTGGCTCATGGGGATGGAATATGTTGAGTTCATAGGTGGTTTAACTCCCATAGAAGCATTCCAGAAGTAAAACCCACAACGTATTGAAAGTAAATCCTCATCGGGACTGGTCATGCCATAGCAGCAATGACAGTCCTCTGACACCTAATCGAATTCATTGTTGATCAAATGCGGGGAATTTTTATTTAAAAAACCATAAACTTGTATCTCTATTTTAATGTCAGAATGGATTTTATAAGTTACCATTCATCCCATTTAAAAATTACATGAACCTCATTAGTTATTCACCACTCCTCCATCTCTACTATGCCTCCACACTTTGTCCTCAGCCTTCCACCACTACACCACCAGATAACCTCCATAGAAGCTGCTAGGGGAGATCAACTCGAGCTCTACCACCATCTTCACTACCCAATACTTCCATGGATCACCTCTTTACGATTATCCAACCTCCATTTTTAACATTTTTAATTTCATATAGACACTTCGAAGGCCGAATAAAGGAGGTTTCCCCACTACTCACTAGTGAAGTCCACATCCCACACTACCAAGACATCTGCCCACACCTTATTCCATTTATAGTTTTTATGATCCCATGCATGTTGTCATAAAATACCATGAACCATGAAAGGACATCCTCCATACTATCCTCACTGAATCCACCATTCATGGAGGATATTATTTATGAACACCCAATATGTTTGGGGGACTTCACTTGAGATATCACCAACGTGGGATAGGTGAGAAGATATGTTCCTTTTTTAAAATTTAAAACACCCAATATGTGGGATGATATAGAGTAAAATGGGAGGTCAATGCACAACCCTCACTACCTATATAATAATTGGAATCCTTGGTGGAAAAGGGAGAGAGTGGTGAGGATAACATGACAAACACTACTATAGTATAACGGAATACCTACCGAAACCTTGAAACATGAGAGGCTATTGTGGAGAAGGAAAGGAGAGGCATAACCACTGCCTCCCTCTCAATTTTTTATATAGCCCATTTTTTCCTCTCCATATTCTTTTTATTTTCATTTTTTCTTCTAAATACTCATTTTCAATGATCCCCCCTTAAATGGAGGGGTAAAAGCCCTTATAGTTGTGAGAAGGAAAGGGGCCCCTTTTTTATGATTGAGTTTTTATTATAATAAAAATTAAAATTATTTTCTTATTTATAATTTTTTTCAATTTTATTATGTTTGAATTTAAATTAAATATGATTGTGTTTTCTTTAATTCTGGTGTTTTGAATTACTTTGATTAAGGGTTTTACTCTCCCTCTGCTTGTTTTTGGATCATAATGTTTGGTTAAATATTAAATTAGGAAGATAATTGTTTTATGTATTATTAAACACATGATGAGGGAATGGTGAACTAATTTTTATATCTAAGGAATTTAAATTCCATATTTGGTATTTCCTAAATAATTTATAGAATGCACACGATGACTTTCACACACTAATAAATATTAATAAATGGTTAATAAAAGATAAATGGTTGTTACTCTATTCATTTAATTATTTTGATAAAAAAGACTCATTTTTATTAAACTCCATGATTGAATTATAAAAAGTGAAAAAACTAACCTAAATCCAATCACTTTTCACTCATCCAAATTTCAAAAATCCAAGTTCTGTTTCTTTTTAGTGTTTTCAATATTTTTCTTTTATTTATTTTTTATTCATGACAACTAGATTAAAACACTCCACTCTATATAAGACTTTTGGTTACTTCTAATATTATACCCCTAAGGGGAAAATAAATTTCATTTTCTACACCCCGCAGTAGGTGTATAAAAATTGGATGATTTATCATAAGGCCCAGATTGTCTGTTATCTTTAGTAGGTCTAGTTTACCACACCTGATAGGGTGTGACGTGCTTTTTAGGGAGAATGAGACCTGAATTAATGTAGATCTACACCTCTTTTCTATATTTTGGTAGGGTAATATCGGTGTTCATAATTGAAATTGAGTGAGAATATTTAACTAGTGATTTACCTCTAGTTTTCATTGAGTTTCTCGATGTGTTTCCATCTTATTTCTTTGTATTTCCACCAGAAATAGAGGTGAAGTTCTCTATTGATTTGTTACATAGTACTCATCCAGTTTATATTCCTTCTTATTTTATAGAAGTATATATATTTAAATAGTTAGACACTTAGTTGGATGATTTTTTTGGGAAGGTATTTATACACCAGAGTGTGTCATCTTGGGTGGCCTTTGTACTTTTTATAAATAAAAATGATTGAACACTTGTCTGTGTCTATTAATGAGAACTCAATCGTTTCATAGTAATGAAAAAATATCTATTATCATGGATAGATGATTTATTTAACCAATTAAAATGGGTGAATTGGTTCTCAATGATTTATTTTTTTTATAACTATCACCATTTCAAAATTAAAGAACATGATATCCTAGAGACCACCTTTATGGGTAGGTATGGCTATTATGAGTTCCTTGTTATGCATTTTGGTCTGACCAATGCTCTTATAGTTTTTATAGAACTAATGAACATGATATTCCATGAGTACCTAAACTCATTCATGGAAGTATTTTTGGATGTCATCTTGGTTTACTCCAAAAACAAGGAATAATATGTTTGCAATTTGAGAGAAGTTCTAGAAATTTTGAGAAATCACCGCCTTTATAACATGATTTCTAAATGTAATTTCTGGATTCGATAAGTGAAATTATTGGGGCATTTGGTCCTGGAAATAGGTTTTTCAGTTGATCTTGAGAATGTGAAAGTTGTTGTGACATGGTAGAAACCATGTAATGTTTTTGAGATACAGAGATTCTTGGGCTTGGTAGGATATTAACATAGGTTTGTTAAACATTCCTCAAATTTGGATTCTCAAATGACCTCTCTCGCTCATAAAATAATGATGTTCTTATGGGATGTGAAATTTCATAATTCTTTTGATGAGTTGAAAATTATTTTTACTTTGGGTCCAATTTTGACTCTTCTAAAATCTTGGTAGGGGTATATGTTATGTTATGACGCATCAGGTTTGGGTTTGTCTTGTGTCCTTATGCAGGGTGATCACATGGTATCGTATGGTTCTAGACAACTTAGTCCACATGAAAAGAATTATTTGACCCATGATCTTGAACTTAAGGATGTTATGAATGCTATTAAGAGTTAAAATAATTACCTTTTTGGATAACTGTTTTTCATTTATTCAGACCACAAAATCTTGAGTTATATATTATCTCAAAAATATTTGAATCTTCGATTGAGGCATTGAATATATTACATAAAGTATATTTATTTTTAAATTTACTACACCCATGGTATGGGGAATTTCATTGTTGATGTGTTGAGCAGGAATCATTCGACCCAAGATGTGATGGAATCATTAGAAGAGTGTAATTTTATGTTTCACTTTTCTCAGTTGTAATTGGGATTCCATGAGAATGAGACCAAGGTTGTTTCGGTGAGAGTTCAGAACCTCCTCTCTTCTCAAGATGATTCTTTGAGAGTAGTAGTTTTATTATGAATTTTATGGAATTAGGGACTCTCTTTATAGTGGGAAGACCATTGGTAAGTGGTCATTCTCTTCAGAGGGTATCCTCTGTTTCCCGAACTGGTATGTTGTACCTTTTTTGGTGAGAAAGTTCATGATGGGGGGTTACCATAATTCCCAGGGGTAGTGCACCCTTGTACCACAAATATATTTTATGTTATTTGGTGATTATTTTGGTGGCCAGGTATGATATG
The DNA here is from genome assembly GCA_963277665.1 of Viscum album. Taxonomy (NCBI): domain Eukaryota; kingdom Viridiplantae; phylum Streptophyta; class Magnoliopsida; order Santalales; family Viscaceae; genus Viscum; species Viscum album. Next base: position 660,751,533 of record OY728138.1, read on the forward strand.
AGATATCAATAATTTTTTTCACTGTTATACTTTCCAACATGTCAAATCCAAGCACCATAGACCTTTGGGTTTTCTTCATCCACTTCCATTGCTGACTTGGAAGTGGGATGTAATTTCAATGGAATTTTTCTTTGGGTTGTTGAGTACCCATAAAGGAAAGAATTCAATATGGTTTGTGATTGATAGGTTTTCTAAATTGGATCACTTTATACCCATAAGATATACAAAAAAGTTTTGGACTTGGGAAGTATCTATGTGAAAGTGATTATAAGTTTTCATGGAGTTCATTCTACTATAGTCATTGATAGGTATCCCCATTTTACTTATATATTTTGGAAATAAATCCATGATTCAATGTGATCCCATTTATGTTTCATCATGGAATATCATCAATAAACATATAGATAGATAGAAATAGCTATACATATTCTTGAATACATGTTACATTCTTGCATTCTTGACATTTGGTGGAGATTGGGATATCCATTTGGGACTGGTTGAGTTTATTGAAAATAATAGTTACTTGTATGTAATTAGAATGGAATCCTTTTGAGGCCCTTTAATTTAAGGCTTTTATATCTCCTCTTTTTTGGTTAAATATTGGTGAGGCTTCCTTGGTTAGACTGAGTTTGGTCTAAGAGTTTATGGAAAAGATTCATATGATTCATCAGATAATGGTGATTAAAAAGAGTCAGTATAAATTTTATAATGATCATCATCAATGAAATTTTGATTTTTTAAGTTAGTTACTAGGTGTTCATTAGATTTTGACCTTGGTTGGGTCACCTACATCTTGGGAAACAAGGAATTCATGTGCTGATGTTTGTGGGTAATTTTGAGATTTTTGAGCAGGTGGTGAAATCGAATTATCATCTATAACTTACACCATATTTTATTTTAATCCACAACATATTTCATGTATCACATCTCAAGATGTATATTTTTTACCCTTCTTATGTCTTATACTGGGAAGATCTGGATATTAAACCCAATTTGTTTGTCACTGAGCATCTGGTTAGGACTTCTTATTCTAAGATAAAGGTTCTTCAAGGTATGATGATAAATTTGGTCTATGTTCTAAGGAATCATAGTTATGATTCATAGAATAATTGGGAGCATGAGGCACTGATGAGAGATCAGTGTCCTCATCTCTTTGATATTGAATCATCTTGATAGGATTTGTGGGGACAAAAGGTGTTTATGTTGGGGAGGTAGTAACATCCCGTTACCTTTTTTAGGTACTTGTTTTCACTTTTTATACTATAATTTTATTGCATCTTATATCAAGTTATTTTATGTGAAATTTGGAAAAATTCGAAACTTTTTGGGGATTTTAAGGATTGGTTCATGGTGAGGGAAATTTGTCTAGTTTGGCCTAGGAAACCGTGTGGCCAAATTTTAGCCACTGTAAGGGGTGAATAGTTTATCCAAACAGTGTATCCCCCCTTATATACCATGAAACATTTTAGAGTGAGGGTTTTTATGGTTGGTGCATTATTAAACTAACTATATTTCCAAACTATGCACCCCATCCAAAAGTCTAGTATGAGTGCACAGTTAGGGAGAACAGTTACTACTAACTATGAATCCCTACCCATTAAAATGTGTTTATGGGATTCTAAATCCAAAAAAATGAAATAAAAAACAAGGGACCCCCCATTTAATATACCTAACAACACTATTTGACCCTAGTCGGTTTCCTTTTCTTTTGGAGGCTCTCTATAAGATTCCTTTTCTCAATAATCCTCTTCTCTTGTAAATCAAAGTGTCTGTGGAAGATCTAATTTCCTTCTGGTAATTTTATCTTCTCTTATTTGCTTTCTCCTAATATTCTCTTCTCTAATTCTTAGAGAGTGATAGATCATTATGTTACTGATGGATCTATTCTATGTTTTGATGGATCTTGATTCTAGGTTTGACTTTTTGATCTCATTTCCCTTCATTCCTATTGGCATTCTTGTTTTAGGTGTTGAATTGATTATGTGATTAAAGGAAGTTGGTTTCATAAGGATTTACCCTATAATTGAAACCCTATATGGATTGATTTATTTTAAATGATTTTTTAATTGATTTAAAAAACTTTTACTTGAGATGATTTTATGATTTCTTTTAAAAGGACATGGAATTGTGAAAAAAACACAATTTAATGGAATTGAAATTTTTGGGAGGATTTTGAGATAAACGATGGATTACCTTTAAAGCGTATTTGATAAAATTATTTAATGTGGATTATTGATAAATTTAGAATAAAAATGAATGTTTATTTGAAATGGAATGAATTTGAAAAAAACCTATGATTTGATATTGAAATAAAAAGGCATGTTGAAATAGAAATTGGGAAATTAAATTGTTAATGGAGAAATTATTTGAGATAATTTATTTTACCATGATTGATTGATTTATTGATTGAAGGACATGTGAGACTGGGATGTTTGTGGTTGATTAAAACAATCATGTTAGGACATTAAGTCCCAAACAATGTATTGACAATGAAAATACTAACTAAAAAAATTTTGGAATGATCTCCCATTATGGGTCCCCAAATGGGGTATAGATTTATTTACTATAATGGGTCCCCAAATATTATTTTTATTTGAGTGTGCACACATATCTTGAGTCATGATAATTATTGAGAAGTGTAATAATTATATTTCCAAAAACTAACATATCTTAGGGCTTATGAGCTTGGTGGTTTTTTTGTTTGGATTGATTATACATGCCATTGACTAGAGAATTATTTCATTCATTCCATTTGTTTATATAAAATGTTAATTTAATCCTATTTTGATATATATTCCATCTTTTTGATTTTAAAGAATGTGTTTTTGAAAATATATTGATTCCATATTGTGCCTTATTTTATTTAAATTGAAAGAACAAATGGTTTATTGTTATGTTATGGATTATGAAATATTTGGTGGTATCCTTCTAGGATATTTTATCACACACTCCCTTTACCTTTTGGAATGTGTATATTATCTTATTACTAATCAAATAAAAGTGAAATCGCCACTTGGAGGTGGTAGGTATACTTTATTTGTGGGATCTGGAGTGATGGAGGTGACTGGTGGAGATGTGATCCACCAGTTGCATGGGGTTTTCTATGTTTTTACCTTGATAGATGTTGTCACAACCCGACCCTAACTGGCTCGAGCCGCAACTACCCCAAGCCCACCTCCATAGGCCAGGGGCTAGAGACATGTCCTGAAGGCATAAAGATCTCGGGGAGGCCTTCGCCTAAGTACCTATATACACACACACACACACACATAGCCCACTCGATGCATAAGTACAAAGTAAAAAAGAAAACAAAAGGACAAACAACTATAACCCAACCACAGTCATGCATCCACTTATAAATAGAACAAGTAAAGTGATGAATATTACTGATAAGGAAACTGAACATAAAAAAAGAAAAACACTCACCCAACCCGAAAGGTGCCACAACCTGGAAACAGGTAAACAAAAGTAAACAACTGGATATTCCCACACCTGAAAACTCTACTACGACCTCGGTACGCGGCCTAAGCTCTTGTGCCCACTACAGTCCTCTGTAGTCACGATCAACATGTTCTTCATCTGCAAGGGCACACCAGGTGTGGGCAAAGCCCAAGCAGGGGTGAGTATAAAGATACTCAGTAGGATGCCCCGAAAGCTCAAGGGAGTAAAAAAGGAGGCACTAAAGAGGATGGAAATAAACAGAACAAATAATAGTTAAAGAGTACAGTAAATAGAGTGTAGCTTAACACAACAAGAGAAAGGAATCAGACTCGTCCAAACGCAAGGAGCTAGAAATGGTGAGAAGACAAACTTCTCGTCGAGTCTTCGCTAACTATAGTAGGAGAGTAGAATCGTCCAACCAAGAGGAGCTTGACACGGAAAGCACGTGGCATAAACCGTGCATCTTTTCCCCTCCTAGAAGGGGAGTAACTGAACCCCTAGTGTAGGAAGAAAAGTAGGGTGTGTATATATATATATATATGCTCAATAAGAAACCTGAACGAGTGTGTAAGGGGATCTCCACCTCCAAGAACATCCCAGGAAAAGTTGCCAATAGTTCTAAGGATATCCATCAATGATGCCCAAATTTCCCACACATAAAAGCTGTCTCATTACTGAACCATACAACCAAGGGTCCCTCTCTGGTAATCACAGAGAAAAGTCACTGACTAGCCTCATAGAAAAAGATGAGTCTGAAAGAAGTCATCGGGTAACCCACTGCCCAGCCCAGCTAGAGGGTAAACCCTAAGTGGTTGTCAGGTAACCCACTACCCAGCCCAGCTGGAGGGTAAACCCTAAGGTCAACGGGTAACCCACTGCCCAGCCCCGCTAGAGGGTAAACCCTAAGGTCAACGGGTAACCCACTGCCCAACCCCACTAGACGGTAAACCCTGATACGCCGGTGGGTAACCCACTGCCCAACCCTACTAGAGAGTAATCCCAGAACTAGTCTGATAACTCCGCACTACCTATGCCATCACTGGGTGTCACTAACATATCTATCGTGCATTGGTTCAGAGTGTGTTAAAGAAACCTCCGAACAATTCCCTTTCATGCTTCCACATTTAATGATATCTCGAATGAGGATCTGCACGCCCAAACAGATTACACCATTTCAATCCTCATGGAAATTCACGCGAGATAGACAATTTACTTTCTTGAAACAGACTCCCGACAAAAAAGTTATTTAAGACCGCTTTATGCCCATACAACGTCTCATGGGGCCCACACCTCGATCCCGAAAAAGGTCAGGTGAACTGTGCCATCATGATTCTCTCAGAATTCATTCGTCCCAAATGGACGTTTTGATGAAAATGTCACAATACGTTGCACACAACTTAAAAGACGGCCCGTGGGGCCCACACCGCATTCCCAAAAAAGGTCAAAAAACTTCTCGGGGCCACCCCAGATGCAACAAGACTTTTATTTTAGATCCAAAAAGAACATTGGAAAGCTTGGATCGAACCCTACACATATATGACCATTGGTTGACAATTTAACAGTATTTAGACGCTATAAATTGAGTTCAAAGAAAATGTGGGAATTTAAAACGAAAGCGCAATGATCCTACCTCGTAGGGTGTAGCCCATCGCTTCACAAATGATCCGTCGAAGCCGTAACAACCTTGGAGAGGTGGGGAGAGGAGCTTAAAGAATGTGGAGGTTCTTTGTTGGGAGAGATTCCGCCAGAGAGATTTTAAGGGGGAAGAAGGGGGTGGATGTGTTTAAGTAGGGAAAACATAATTAAATTTAAATACCCACCAGTAGGCTCGTACCTGAACTCTCGACGAGGTTGAGGTTAAGAAACTCCTAGGGTAAAATCCACGTTCTGAGCACAAATGTAATCTCAGAATTTTAATTTGAGCCTCCGTTCATAAGTTATAAAGTTCACGCTCGAGGCCGGTAAATTACGAAAACGTCCCTGGTGGTGTTTTACACAGAAGGGTAGCACCCGTGAAAGTTGCACGACTCCTAGGGTAAACAGTACACTCCTAGGAAAAATAGAATACTCTAGGTGCTCCTAGGGTAAAATACACTTTGTCACGACCCAAACCTACTGGTCTTGAGCCGCAACTACCCCAAGACCACCTCCATAGGCCAGGGGCTAGCGACAAGCGCTGAAGGCGTAACAATCTTGGGGAGGCCTTTGCCTAAGTACCTATACCCACACACACAACCAACTCAATGCAAAAGTGCAGAGTAAAAAAGGAAACCAAAGTACGGAATACAATATCCCATCCAAAAAGCATGCATCAAACTCTAAAAACAGAACAAGTAAAGTACTGAAAAGTGGACTGACAAGTAAACTGAACAGTACAATGGAAACACACACGCCCAACCAGAAAGGTGCCACAACCCAAAAACAGGTAAACGAAAGTAAGCTGTTGGAGAGTCTCACACCTGAAAGTCATACTACGACCAATGAATGCAGCCCAAGATCCTATGTACTCTACACTCCTCTGTAGTCTCGATCAACCTGTCTGTCATCTTCAAGGGTACACCAAGTGTGGGCAAATCCCAAGAAGGGGTGAGTATAAAGATACTCAGTCGGATGCCCTGAAAGCTCGAGGGAGAAACAAAGGGGGTACTAAAATGGTGAGTCACAAAAATTAGGGTGTGTATATATATATATATATATTCTCAACATGAAACCTGAATGAGTGTGTAAGTGGTTCTCTATCTCCAAGCTCAGCCCAAGAAGAGTCGCCGACAGTTTTAAGGATATCCATCACTGATGCCCAGCAGTTCTGGACGTCAAAGATGTCTTATCACTAAACCGTACAACCAAGGGTCCCACTTTGGTAATCATATAGAAATGTTACTAACTAGCCTCATAGAAATGGATGAGTATGAAATAATTTTCAGGTAATTAAAATGAAAATGCAACGATGCCTACCTCACAGGGCATAGCCTGTCGCTTCACAAACGATCCGCTGCAGCCGCAACCACCATGGAGAGGTGGGGAGAGGAGATTGAAGAAGGTGGATACTTTGTTGGGAGAGCTTTCTCTAGGGATATTTCAAGGGGGAAGAAGGAGGGGGTGGATGTGTTTAAGTAGGGAAAAAATTAATTAATGTTTAATTAATTTTAAACACCCACCAGTAGGCCCATACCCGAACTCTTGATGGGGTCGAGGTTAAGCCACTCCTAGGGTAAAATCCACATTCTGAGCACAACGGTGGTCTCAGAATTTTAATCTGTTCCTCCCTTAAGAAGTTATAAAATTCATGCTCGAGGCCTCTAAATTATGAAATTTCCCCTGGTGGAGTTTTTAACAGAACGACCGTGCCCATGAAAGTTACACCCCTCCCAGGGTAAACGGTACGCTCCAGACTCAACGGTGACCTATGTTTTCCAGTCTAAGATACCTTTTAGGAGTTTTTTATTTATTTGGCATGCCTACTGTGAATGCACTTAAAATTTAATTTCGGCCACACTGAGGCTCATAATCACACACCTTCTGAACATCCTACTCTAGAAATAACATCAAGAAATAAATCAAAGCCTCACAAGCTCAAAACCCGGGTTCTTACATCATTCCCTCATTCATGTTTTTCATCCCTGAAAAAAAAACTATAAAAAAAATTCGGGATACTGAGCTCGCATCTGGCTCTCTCATTCCCAGGTGATCTCCTGCACCCTCCCATACTACCACAAAACTCAAACCAAAGGAATGGTCTGTCCACGTAGAGTCTACTCCTTCCAGTCCTCAATCTACACTGGGTGCTCCGCAAAGGTGGCTCCATCCTCAAAGTCCAGCTCTCCCCATTCAATTACGTGCATGGGTTTGTGCACATATTTCCACAGCTGGAGAGGTTGCATGACATCTTCTAAGAAAGGCGTTCAGATGGCGTGTGATTCCGAGCCCTGGTGTGGCCAGAATTAAATTTTAAGTGCGTACACACTAGACACGCTAAATAAATACAATAACTCCTAAACGAATGATCGGATGGGAAAACTAAGGGCACTGCTGATTCTGTAGCATGTCTTTTACTCTAATAAGGGTGTAAATTTCACGGGCGTAGCCCTTCTGTGGAAAATTCTACCATGGGTGTTTTTGTAATTTAGTGGCCTCAGGTGTGAACTTTATAAATTTTGAACGGAGGATCAGATTAAAATTATGAGACCACTGTTTCACTATTATTTGTTCTATATACTGTTCACCTCTTTAGTTCCTCCTTTGTTTCTCCCTTGAGCTTTCAGAGAATCCTACTGAGTATCTTTATACTCACCCCTGCTTGGGCATTGCACGCACTTGGTGTTCCCTTGCAGACGATGGACAGGTCGATCATGACTATGGAGGAAAATAGAGGGCATAGAAGCTTGGGCCACATACCAGGGTCGACGTAGAGTTTTTAGGTGTGGGACTCTCTAGTTGTTTAATTTTGTTTACCTATTTCCAGGTTGTGTCACCTTTCAAGTTGGGCGCGTGTTTTTCCTTTTTCTATTCAGTTTCCTTTTCAGTACATTTCAGCACTTTACTTGTTCTATTTAGATGTTGATGCATGACTATGGTTGGGTTATAATTGTTTGTCTTTTGGTTTTCTTCTTTACTCTGCACTTCTACATCGAGTGAGATGTGTGTGTGTGTACAGGTACTTAGGTGAAGGCCTCCCTAAGATCATTACGCCTTCGGTTCTTGTCGCTAGCCCCTGGCCTATGGTGGTAGGCTTGGGGTAGTTCTGGCTTGGGGCCGGTAGGGTCAGGTTGTGAAAGATGTTGAGTTTTTTATGGTGTATTATTGGGTATTGTTTTACATGTTTGTTTCTAGTACTTCCTACTTTATGATTATTAGAACACTGACTTTTATCATTTATCTTCTACTGTTTTGTGGAAAACTATTCCCTTTGTGTTCTTGTATAATTCTAGGTAATAATCGAAAATGAATGGGGATTAGAAATGCCCTTTGGGATATGTCAGGACCATCTTGAGTATCAGTGTGCCAAGGTATTTAGGCTTGTTTGTGACACTTTTCTTAAGTATTTTGGAATATGGTTTAACCAAAGTGGTGTTCAAATCATTTACTTTCTCAAATATCTAGTCACTTGTTAGTGGAGACAGTCTTATACCTTATTCTAAATTCCCATCAAAAGATATCATCCAATATCAGTATTTATGTCATCATGGTAGAAATCAGTGGTGTACTAGAAACAAAATATTTGGGTAATATTTCAACCTAATTGTGTGTGTACCTTGTTCACAAATGGGACACCCTTGAGTTTCTTTAATGCTATATCCTAATAAACTTCCATAAGAAAGAATTTCCTTAATCATATCATATAAGATGTCTCTAGATATGAAATCTCCATTTATATAAAAAAATACAACATAACACTTAAACCCCACATTAATTTCTAATCTTCAGTCGATGGATCCAAAAAAGAATCAATAAAATTGCCCGGTTGTTTTGGTCCTAATATAAGTAGAGACAAGATAATGTATCTTCACTTAATACATAACTATATTTGAATGTTATAAATTACCAACATAATTATCCATTTAATGTGAGTGTTGTATTGTAATCCAAAAGGATCTATTCCATATGTAGATTTTTTAAGATGAAGGTTTATCAGCTCATTTCAAAATTCATGATACTCATGATCAATTTCCTTTCACCATGTAGAGTCTACTGGGTGATGTCACTTCCTATATTTATTTCTTGTATCTATGTTCCATGTTAATATCCTTATAGCCCCCCCCCACATCCATATAATATTATAAACCATAGAATTATCAGTGTACTATAAAATATTAAAAGGACTTGATTCATCTTTCTTCTATCGAGACACGTCCACACTTTGGGAAATTTTTAAGTGATTCATGGTCCTTGAGAAATAGTATACATCCATTTAGACAGAAATGTATTCTTTCAAAGAACATACCCATTGAATGTGGAATTAAATTAGTATCATAAGATTATTTGGAAGTTCATTATCATCTAGTATCATATCATTCAAGAGAGTAAGTAATTTAGTAAAGCTGGTCTCATTCCATTCACTGCCAACTTTTACATTATATAGATTTAGTATGGTTGAAAATGTTATATATTTAATACAACCAGCATACAATAACATCTTTGCAAACCCCTTTAACATTTAAAATAGTTTTAGAAAATCATGAAGTTCATATTCAAATATCATTTTCATTTCCTCAATATGATTTTCATCATTATTCAACCTGTAACCTTATCCTCGATACAAACTTCATCATCATTCATACTTCATATCAGATGATCCATAAAATACAGTGTTACCCCAGTCACTACCTACATTCATTTCTTGCTTATGTTTAGTCCAACATTAATGAATTTAATATATTCTATGACATATCAAGTGTTCTTCTAACATCTCTGGGATAATTAGTCTTGAATAACGACAATGTAAACATGAAAAAGGATTTTAGAAGGGTCATATGCATGATTGTTTTGCAAAATCGATGAAAACTTTCACCCCATCCTCATAATATTTTGTCATACGATTGGAATCTATCCATATTTGATTCATATCCATCCTATTTGGCTCAGTAATATTCATTTTTTAAAAAAATAAATAAATACACATAAGGTAAGTGATTATAACCCTAAAGGCTCTTCTTTATATAGACACACATATAGTCATCATTGGATATAAAATTTCATTATGTTAACAACTTGTTAGAACATATAAAGACAAAAAATTAAATGAATTTATTGTTTTATAACACTTATAACTTTATTACAAGAAGTCACATATCAGAAATCATTCTTTTTTGAAACGGATTCATCAAGGGATATAATTCACTCTCTATCACTGTCAATGTTCCCCAGAGACCAATGTATTTCAACAATTGGATAAGTATTAGGGTATATATAATAAGATTTAACATTCAAAACATATATAAAAATAGGCTACTTATTTTTTACAATGTTTCCAAAGTGTTTTTAAAAAAGTAATCACATCAATTATGGTTATTACATTTATAAATTTATAAAATATATCATATTTTAATTATTTGTTTCATAATAAGCATGATAACAATTTTAATATTTCATGAGATTTTTAAAGTTGTTAATATTATAGGTTAAATGAGAAAAATGAATGTTTTAACCAAAATACCCCAAATTTTCAACTTCCAAAATCTTGAAGAGAATGTATTATATAATGAAAATTACTTTAATAAGTAATGGAATTCATAAAATAAAAAATATTGTTATTAATATTTGAAAATTGATGATTTGAAAATTTTTAATTCTAAAAAACTGGGAATTTACAAATTTTGATCCATCTGTCATTTTTTTGATTAAGGTGAGCATGAAGGATCATGGATTAAAGAATAATGATAGCTAAAACAGTCTAGAAGTGGGACACTTACATTTATCCATTTGAAGAATTGGCACAAGGTCATGATAAAGAACATTGGAAGAAGAACAAACCTCCTCGTGCACTCCCTTGTTTTAAAGTGCATATGAGAGGGTGTTAGCTTCCCAATAGACATGTGTAATGATATAACCCATTGAAGAGAGATAGCTAAGGCACTTGAGACACTTCACTATCAACTTCCAAGAAAGGTTTGGTTTCGCAAAACAGACAGCCTAGACCAAGGATATTGAGTGGCACTTAAACCAAAAATTATTTAGATGAATTTTCATTGAAAAACTCACATCCTTTATCATACCATTAAATCATGCCTCCATGGTTGTTGCGGTCCCACAATGACCATACTAGAAGGTGATGATTTCACTAGTATGGTCTCTAAAAACAAACCCATAACTTGCTTTATCAGGATTTCCTTTCGAGGCCCTATCATTATTATACTTGGTCTATCTAGAATTGGGATGAGTTTCGATAACTTTGATGGTGTAATGAAGAGGAGGTAAGTGTCCATGAACCTTGAGGCACCTGAGAACAACAAGGTCTAGCAATGAGTTACTACAGTAAGTAGCATGAAGTGATTTGGCATACTGAGATGCAAGGATAATTTCAGCCAGTTTAGCATTGAAGTTGAAGTGGGACTACCTATGGACTACATTATTTAGTTCCCTCCAAATAATATGAACCAGCTCAGCACAAGCCACCTGAAAAAGGATGGAAATTTTTCTAGACATCGATTTGTTGAGCAGTGTGGGGATGAACTCTCTGATCGCATTAAACTGAATCGTCCAAACTTTGAAGAGGCCAAGGACTATTTCCCAGAGATAGAAATCATTTTTTCATTCAAGAAATAGATGATCAACATCTTCCCAGTCTTGCTGGAAGAGTGCACAACTAGATTAGAGAGAGATTCCCACCTTCTAAAGATTTGCATTAATTGGGATTTTATTGTAGACCAAACTCCACAACATGGTGAACCTAGATGGAAGGATCCATTTTTTATTGAAATCTGTGATCTAGTTTCTTGGGACCTATGTGAGATACTTGTAAAAAGCCCTAGAATCAAGATGCCCATTAGTAGTTGGTTCCCATACAGGCATGTCCTCATGGGGAGAAAAATCATAATTGATAATAGTTTGGAGAATCTCAGGTTGGAGGGAGCTCATGTTACTGATTTGGTCCTTGATGGAGATTTCATAGTCAAAATCATGTTCCAAAGAGTCAATTCTATCTATGAGGGGACTACTAGTCCAGTTATCGGTCCAAAATTTCAGTGAGGAGTTATCACTTGTCATATAGTGGGAATTTATCTATCATTGAAAATAATATAATCTTTTAAAATGAATATTAACAATATTAGGTGAGTTATATTAATTATAATGGGAAAACAATGTTTATAATTTCTCAAGGGAGAGGTTAATTGATTAATTTTATATATTGTGACTCAATTTGAAAACATCGATTAACAATTGATTATAATTATTATAATTTTTGAAATGTGAGTAGATATATTTAATTATTATAGGATAAACACATAATCCAAATAGATAAGAAACCACATAATGTGGTGGAACAAAATTTTTATAACTCATGGCACAGTTTTCTAAAGCATATCAATCAATGTACCTTTAAATGATGTTCAACTTCAAATTGGGAAAATGTGCTTGTTGAGGAAATTAAAAGGGTAAGAATCCCGTTAGTCATGAGGAACAAAACAACTAATAATATTAAACATTAGCTTTTAAAAAATATGAATATGTTAAAGATTTTGAATCAAAGCTACTTGACTAAAAATAGTTTGTCATATCTTGTATTTCAAACTTCTTCTTTGGTATAGGTGATATTGGAAAGAACATCAACAAAAATTTCCAGTTTAGTCTCATTTGGTAATTTTAAACAAAAATAAGGTTGGATGCTACAGATTAGTAAGGGTGGTGGATAAACTAAACAAACATGAAAAACACATGAAATATTGATAGAAATTCCTTAAAAATGTTTTGAATTTCATAATTTTGGTTTTGGGGTCGAATTTTTCCAAAAAAATCAACTTTAGCAATAGTAGAGTTTTGATTCTGTATGAGATTCAATGCACTGTGAGGAAGAAAAGATCGGTTACAGTTGCTTTTTAAAAATGGTGAATAGTTATATTGGATCTTACTAAAAAATGCTGATAAAAGCTCATTTTATTTTCACTAAAAATATAAGCGTTGATAAATACAACTTTTGTTATTTCATAGCACTGATAATAATGCAATTTTAGTAGTGCTAAAAAGCGCTGAAAAAAGTGGTATTTCTCAGCACATAAGTTTTAGCACTGATAAAATACACATTTATCATCGATTAACCTAATGTTGAAAAAAATATAAAAAAAGTGAATACACAAATAATATTATTTATATAAATAATAAAATTATTAAAAATGAATTATACTAACAATTAAAATTACAAAAAATATTAAAAAATGAATTTAAAAAAATTAATTATATAAATTACAAACATATTGAAAAGATTAAAACTTAATAAATAAATATGTTTAAATAAATATTAAAAAATGAATAGATTTTAAAATATTAAAAATTAATGAATAATATTGGATAAATGAAAATAAAAAATGAATAAATAAATTTGAATAAATTACAAGAATATTAAAAAAAGTGAATTCAAGACATCGATTACATAAATTAAAAATATATAAAAATTGAACAAAAATTAATAAATAATAATATTAACTATATAAATAATAAAATTATTAAAAATGAAAAATACTAACTATTTAAATTATAAAAATATTAAAAAAAGAATTTAAATAAATTAATTATATAAATTTTAAAAAATTTTAGAATAATAAAAAGGTAATAAAAAATATTCTTTATATAAATTATAAACATATAGAAAATATTAAAACATGGTAAATAAATATTCATAAATCAATATTAAAAAATGATTAAATTCCAAAAAATATGTAAATTTATTAATACTAAATAATAATAAATAATACTAAAAGAAAGAATATTAGAAATGAATATATAACATTTAATATATTGAAAAAAATTAAAAATATTAATTCATAAAATTAATTTCATGAATATTAAACCCAAAAAAATGAATAAAAATCAATAAATATATTATATAAATTATATAAATAAAAAATTATTAAAAAATAATGATATTAAATATTTAAATTACAAAAATATTAAAAAATAAATTTAAATAAATTAATTATAAAAATTTCAAACATTTTAAAATATTAAAACATAATAATTAAAATCGGATAATTATTAATCATTTAAATTTTAACCCTATTGAAAGTATTAAAACTTAGTGAATAAATTTGTATAAATAAATAGTAAAAAATAAAAAACTCCCAAAATATAAAAATCTCATAAATAATAAAAATGAATAAAGAATATTAAATAAAAGAATATTAAAAATGAATAAATATAATCGAATAAATTAAAAAAATAATTAAAATAGTGAACTTGAAACATTAATTACATGAATTAAAAATACATAAAAATGAATAAAATGTATGAATAAATAAGATTAATTTCATAAATAAAATTTTTTTAAACATGAATTATATTGACTATACAAAAATATTAAAATTAAAATTCATTTCAATACATCAATTATATAAATTTCAAACCTATTAAAAATATTAAAACATAAAAAATAAAAATGAATAACTATTAATCATATAAATTACAGACATGTTGAAAATATTAAGACTTAGTAAATAAATAAATAATTTTTTAAAAAATGAAAAAATTCAAAAAATATTAAAAATTAATAAATATCATAAATTAATAAAAAAATTCATGAAAGAATGATAATATTGAATAAATAAATTTGAATAAATTATAAAAATATTTAAAAAATTCAATTCTTAACATTAATTAAATGAATTTGAAACTCATAAAAATGAATAAAAGTGAATAAATAACTAATAATATTATTGTTAATTAGTGATATATGCATTGTATTGATTGTATATAAAAATATAATTAATTATTTACTTTTGATTTTTTAATATTAATTAAAAATATTATCTTTTAATTAAATGTATAAATATTTAAAAATGTATAAATAACTAACGAAACTGAATATATTACAAAAAATATTAAATGAATAAATATTAAAAATTTATAAATATTAAAAATGATTAAATTATAGAAAAAACTAAAAATTGAGAAATATTAAAAATGAATAAGTAATATTAAATGAATAAACAAACGTACACATTACATACACCTGAATACACACAGACATATGCATAAACATATATGAACACATACATACACACATACACAGACACACACACACACACACACACACACACACATACACAGACACATACACATACACATACACATACACATACACATACACATACAGATACACATACACATACACATACACATACACATACACATACACATACACATACACATACACATACACATACACATACACATACACATACACATACACATACACATACACATACACATACACATACACATACACATACACATACACATACACATACACATACACATACACATACACATACACATACACATACACATACACATACACATACACATACACATACACATACACATACACATACACATACACATACACATACACATACACATACACATACACATACACATACACATACACATACACATACACATACACATACACATACACATACACATACACATACACATACACATACACATACACATACACATACACATACACATACACATACACATACACATACACATACACATACACATACACATACACATACACATACACATACACATACACATACACATACACATACACATACACATACACATACACATACACATACACATACACATACACATACACATACACATACACATACACATACACATACACATACACATACACATACACATACACATACACATACACATACACATACACATACACATACACATACACATACACATACACATACACATACACATACACATACACATACACATACACATACACATACACATACACATACACATACACATACACATACACATACACATACACATACACATACACATACACATACACATACACATACACATACACTTACACATATACTTACACATACACATACACATACACATACACTTACACTTACAATTACACTTACACTTACAAAAACATACATTCATTTACATATACATACATGTACACATACACATACATACAATTGCATACACATGCAAGAAAATATATACACATGCATATTTTTTTCTAAGAAGGTGATTCCTTGGACCAAAATGACCAAAGAACAATTATTATGAAAAGGAAGTTTACAAGAGTCTAAAAAATAGGATCATATTACAATATTTATCAATTAAGAAAATAAAATTAGCAGCAAGGTCTTTGAACCAGGTGACGTCTTGATGTAATCTCATGTTGTCTAGGCCATCTGCTACTATGCTTGCCTCTCAATAAACATGTTTGGTGATATAGTTAAGATCAACAAGAGAACGGGTGCATTCCATCCAATATGTTGTAATCAGCCAAGCGAGGTGTGATATGTCATTCCAAATCGCTTGCACGTTGGTCATCGAGTTACTTTCAATCCAGTGGTTGTTCTAACCATTGAGTTTGGAAAATAAAATAGAATGTATCAAACTCATCATCTCAGCTTCAAGGGAGGTGGTAATGCAATATCTACCCATGAAACAACCAAAGATCTAACCGAGGTGATTTTTGAAGAAAGCACCACACCTATAGGGCCCGAATTGCCTTTGTGGATGCCATCAATATTGATTTTGATCCATCCAGGAAGAGGTGATCTCCAGAATACCTCCAGAGTACGACGAGTTTGACAGAAATTTCCATTAATCCGTAGACATCTCAGGATTCCAAAGTCATGCACAATGTTGTGCCAATGTCCGTTTTTTAACAAAGCAGCTTCATGTATGGAAATAAGGATCTAAATCCGACCTGCATTTTTGTTGAGTGAGTAATTGTTATGAATAATATCATTCTGATTATACCTGATGACATGCATATGCATACATACACATACTACATAAACATACACATGTCATATAAATATGCACATACATACACATATTGTAACAACCAAGGTAATGTTAAGATAAGTAATTTTCATATATTCATTAATTATATTATATAGAGTCATATTCATATTAGATAATTTTACATTCAAAAGGAAAAAATATTTATTTTTAAACAAATTTGGTTTTCATGAATTATATGGTTTTATTTAAAAAAAATTATTTCAAAATTATAGAATTTTAATTTTAAAAAATGAAATTCATTTTTAAAATCATCATACAAAATTTATCTTAGGGTGAAATTTTAGTATTCTTCTGAAAATATTTTTTTTCAATGAATAGTGAAAAATACTAATTTTTAATGAAAACCGCCTTTTTATATCAAGTTTTTACAACGCCACATTATATTTTGGATTAGTTTTAAATTTTAATTAGATCATTTTGATTAAAAATAATTTTATAAATGTTATTTTAATAAAAATATACTTAAACTTGGTATAAAAACATTTCTATAATTAAAAATGCATTTTTCTACTTAAAAATGCATTTTTCTATAAAAAAATGTTTTTTGTCATGTTTTGAGAGTTTAATATTAAATAAATTTCTAGCACTTATAGATATTTAATATTGAAAAATGGATTCAATATTTAGAATAATTAGGTCTATATTTAATAAATATTTCACTTTTATTTTGTTCATTATGAAAAGTAACTATAGTAAATATTGGTTACCTTAGTTAGGGTAAATCGAGTAATTAATGTTAAAAAAATGTGATAAGACTTAATGATATCCCTAAAACATGAATTTATTTCATTGGATAAGTTTTATTCTCTCTTTACCGTCAAGGGTTTTAAAATTTGGTAATTTCTTACCACATGCCACTAAAATTTACCTTAATATAATTTAAATAAAGAATAAAAACAAAATGTCACTATGTTTGTTTTAGTATATCTACATTTTTTTAATGGTGATAAAAATAATTTATGTTTGGTAATAAATTTTTATTCTAAATATAAAATATTTTTTTAAAAATTTATTTTATTTTTAATTTTTAGAGGTGAAATAATTACCTTAGATTCTGACACATCACCGATATAGTGCTTGTGGAGGCAATAGAAAAATCAATAAAATAATTATAAAAACTCTAAAAGTAATATTTTTTGGGTGAGTTAGAGTGTACCATAAATTTTATTAATAAAAATAATATATTAGGTATGTTTCTATTATTTATAATTTAATTTATTTTTTGTCATATTGTTTTCAAAGTGAAATTAAATTAATAGTTTGAAAAATGAAATTAGTGATATTTTATAATAAATAATAATTTTTAAATGATTCAAAACTAATAAATATCATATATTCATCCAAGTGAATGGGATATGATTTAAAATATCAACCATAATGAATTTATAATTCATTTTTATAGTAAATTTTTGACCCCTAAATAGTAAAAAATATTAATATCATCATAATTGTCAAGTGTTAATGAGGGGTTAAAACAAAGAGATAAAGTTAAAATCATAATATAAACCTATCCAATTTTTTTGGATGATATTATTTTGAATTATCCTTATATTATCTTCTAATTATATCAATTTTGATACATTTTTCCATGAAAATTAATTAATTATAATTTAATACTTTATGTAATCCAAGAGTGCCCCTCTCTTCACTTATAAAATGGCCCCAACTATTCCATCTTCCACACAAATTTTTAGCACTATAGTTCATCCAATAACTTCCCATGTATCTCTCAAAATTCACTTCTCATATTCTAGAGGTCCTGGTCTCATCAAAATACTAAACCCATGAGGCTAAAGGTGTAAGATAAAGAGGTCATTTGAAGAGAAGGTATAAGTCCTAATCAACCTATTTCAACTTTATTTATTCAACCACCTCCTTTAAATATTATTTAAACATGATGAAATAATAAAAATATTATATTATATATACTGATATGTTATTATGATTATGGTACAACCCTATGTGAAATGAAAACATTTCTCATGCATATGTGTGGATTACCACCTCCACTAAGTGATGTGTTTTGTTTTCCATCACTGCCTCTCATGAACTTTTATTATGATGTATTTAATTAATATACATGATATTAATGGAATAATTAAATTTATGATATGATAATATATCATCTACTTTCGTACCATTCCATCCGTTAAAAAATGATAATTTTGTGTGTGTGAACGTGTGGACAAAAACCTCCACAAAGCGATGTAATTTTTTTCAACACCACATCTCATGGATGATATATATAATTTTATTTAAAAATATAATAATATATTTATGATATAATCATTATTTTGGAAAGATAAATAATACTTACATTCTTTCAATCATGATCATTGAAAAATGGAAATTTTAATAATGTATGCGTATGACCTACCATCTCCATGATTGTAACGTGGTTAATTTCTCATAAAAATATTTCATAGTTGGTTTTAAAATTATAATTAATGTATACAAATTATAATTAAATTATTAATATTATTCTTAATGTAATGTAATAATGACCTCTTTGTTCGTATTTAACTTACTAAATTCACTTTGAACATTGGAGCCAAATATCATTAAAACATATAATATAACATGGAAATAAATAAAATAAAATGAATAGAAAAATTAAAACGAAATTAAGAGAGTAAATAATTATCATAAGTTTATTATTCAGAAAGATAAAGAACATGTGTGGAGAATCAAACTCAAGGTAAGTGTCACTTTAACTTAAAATATCATTTTAAATGTTTTAAAGATTTATATTCTAAATATTTTTATTCCATGTTCATATCACTACTGTAAACTTAGCCTATACCCACACATAAATACCCATATTTTATAGAAACTATGGGTATATAGTTGTCAGAATATGCTTATTACAATGGTTTATGTATATAGTTGGGATAACCTTCTCTCATATACCTCCCCCACACCCCACCCTCACTTATGATCCCCATTCTCCCATCACCTGAGTGCCAACTAGTTTTTATATCCTCCTAAATTATCCAATAACTCACATATTTTTTTTATTATGATCTTCATAGACAATAGATTGGCGAGTTCTAAATCTTTCTTCCCCTCTATTAAATTTTGATTTTATTTTTATCTATGTATGAAAACCGAACCAAGATAAAGTTAGGTCACGATTCTTCCAGAATATTTAAAATAAAGATATTTTAGATTATTTTTGTTATAGTATTGTATAATAAATGTTATTTTGATAGATATATTTGTTGTTTATTTCAGTCATCCAAAACTTTTACATAAACATAATACAATTTTTTGTAATATATATTAACTTATTATGTAATTAAATAATGCAGTAATTTGTTTGTTTTATTAATGTATTAGGGGGTTATTTTATTTTTTGTGATTATATAGAATAATTCCTAATTTACCGTTACTTAGAACAGTATACCATTTCATAGCCTTAATTTTTTTTTCTTACAATTAAATAGGATAGTGTACTCTTACACATGTTAGAAAGTTAGTCTCGCATCTATGTAGGTATTTAAGTTCTTGAATGACCCTTATGCATATTATTCAATGAATAACTCCTACCCTTATATAGTGGTTATGAACATACCACTGGAAGAGCTAGTTTACACCACTAGAAATCCATTTCTTCTAATTTCTCTACAATTAAATATTCTTTCAAATGAGGCTAAATAGATTTAATAAGCGAATTTTTATATCCCCTATTTTTTGAACCTATAGACACAACTTGTTGAAACCAATTTATTGGTAAAATTGTTTTTTCAAGTATATTCCTAGTATCATGTAAACAACTTAGATGATACCAACATGCTAGTCTATAATAAATCACTTGAAAGTCTTTTCAAATAGCCCAACTTCATTAGTGAAACCAAAAATATGAATCAAAACCCAAATAAATCCTAAATTGGCTTGAAATCAAATGTATGTTTAATATTTTTATAGATTCATATATATTATTTACATGTATGGTCAAATTTCTAATGTTAAATAATTAATTAATGATTTTTTGAAATTTCAGAACAATCTAGAAATTTCATTTCATCATGCACTCTTATATTTGTAATACTCCTTTTAATTCACACATGGTTAATAACTCCCATGGATTCTATCTACCCCTTCACCCTACATCACTAAATTTATCATATTTAACAATAAAGTTAAATGGGATAGGGGTACCTCTGACATCCTCATGTTAATGATTGTTGGTTTCCTTGATAAACTGACCATTTTCTTCTAATCTTCTTACAAGCATTTCTAGTGGCTATTTTTTTTATAACCACTTGTGATGATTCCATTTCATATTTTCTCTAGGACATTCTTTATCATTATTGGCTTGGGTTACTTCACTATTATGAGACTAATCCTACTGTTACTTGTCTCTTCTTCTGATATATTTTTCTTGCACCCTTCAAAATGTTTCCTCTTCCAAAAGAGGGTTATTCAACCAAATTTAACCTATTGACTTGTGGAGAGATATGTTATATCGTTAAGGAATAATTTGTAATTTTCCTCTTTTGATATCGATAAGATTCACTTCAAAGTTATTCTTCCTTAGTGAATACTTATTTAAGGTCACTTATGTTTTAATTTACACACACTATATGTGTATGTATTACCAATTTCTTTGATTTTGGTAGTTTAAATTTATTTTTTGAGTTAGTGGATAATTATGGGATATTATTAGTTCTTATGGAAGGAGATAAGAGAAAAAAATTTCTTTCTAATTAGAGATGATTAGTTTTTTCTATTTTTTTTCATTTCATATATTATAAAAATATGGGATTCCATCTCCTTTATTAAAATTATATATATATTTTTTATTTTATAGATCTTAGTTTCTAGGATATTAAGATTGGATGATTATTTATATTTATAAAAATTATAGTAGAATTTTCATGATATTATTATACAATGTTTTGGTGGTTTTGATGTTGTGTGGACATCATTGTTATTCTTGAGTAAATGTTTTCCATCATAAAGACAATTGTATTTAATTGGATTAATATCATATTCAAAACATGGATATTTGAAAAACTATATTTTGATAAAGACATATGTATTTAATTAGATTATTTAATGGTTGTTTCTATTACATGTCTTATACTTTTTCTGGTTCATTATTTATAGGAATTGATTATTGTTGGACTCCTCTAGTTTTAATACTCACAAAACATGTTTAATCATGTTTAATCATGATTAATATTGTCTTAGTATGTTTTGTCATTCCTATGTAAAATCATAGTATATTATATCATGTATTATTTCATAAGATAGGTTGAAAATATTTGACTAATTATGATTCATTAGTTTGTGGACTCACAATCACTAGTCAGTGACCTCACAGTCACCGGTCTCACTGTTCAGTCAAAAAATCAGCATAGTATGGGTCACCATTGCAGTGAAAATGCTCAATCTAAAATTCAGTAAAGTATGAGACAACATTGATTCAATCTACTGGTCCAGAATTTTCACAAAGGACCAAACACCATTAACATGAAAAAGACACCATTACTACTAGTTTAGAATTTTCATAAAGGATCATACACCGTTGCTGGATTTTCACAAAGTCTAAGACACCATTCTTATGACACATGTCCCAGATTTTCTCAAAGTCTGAGACACTGTTCTTAAGACATCATTCAGAGACAAAGGCTGAGTCACCACTTATGAGTCACCACTCGTGTTTCACTGCTCCTATGACACCATTCCAGACTTAATAATTTCTTCATTTATCATTTAAATTCAGAATTATTACTAATAGTCATATTTGTGTTATTTAATGATACTAATATTACTAATGATATTTTCCCTTTTCAGTAGATATTACTATGTATGAGGCACCATCATGTGATGGATATCATGTTCCCTATCAGTGAAAATAAAAACACCCAAGAATAAATAAAAGAGGCATGCGAGTAGATTGATGTAGGTGGTGTGACATACAAGACCAAGGAAGAGAGAACATATACATGCCAATCCTGTTAGCTGTGAACAAGCAAGAATTTGCTCTGAACCAAAGAGTTCAAACATCCTTGCAACAAGAAATCAAAATATATAATCAAAAAGAAGAATCTCACCAGAATCCAGAACATAGAGCATCAATGACACTCTTTTTTGGTGTTTGTTTTCTAGAAGTGGACTTGATCTTCATATATGATTACTCAAGAAGTCCATAAGCATCAAGAACATAAATTAGAACATTATAAACCCTCTCTCATTATTTCTTCTCTGATGTGTATATTTTAGCACTTTTTGAGCAGTGTGTGTATATGTATCACAAACACACACTGTATCCTGAGATAAGGTAGATGATACAAGATACCCTCACTCACTCATCTTTTTAAACCATTTTATTCCCATGTATAACTGTGTAAGAGGACTCTGTGTGAATTATTTATACTTTGTTTCCCACTAATAACTATGGAATATATCTTGTTGACTTGGAAAAAATTGTATTCTATTGTGAACCCCAATATAGGGTGTGGATAAAGTTTATTAATATAAACTACTTAGTGGAAAGTGATCACTAAGTAGAGAGGACTAGATCTATGTTTGAGACTAAACCTCTTGTTTTTAACTGTTGTGTTAAAGTTATATTTTCTTGTTTGTGTTTGTTTATTAAAACGAAAAAACATTACTTTTCATTGATAATTAATATGAGATAGTTTTTATAACTAAATTTTATTTATTAAATTACTTTCAAAATTTATATCAATCTTTCAAATTATTGTAACTGAGAATTAATCAATCTTTTGAGAAATTAATTGAACATTGAAAACTATTATAAATCTTATACTTTAGTTAAATAGAATGTTTTGTTTTTAAATTGGGGACTACTAATAAATATTTTAAAACATAAATTTTTATAGGAACTCAATTCTCCCCCTCTTGATTATCCAACTCTAACCAACATTTGGTATCAGAGGCTTCATTTTTTAAAACTGATATTTTTCAAAGTTTTCAAAGTCTTTTCAACTTTTTTTTAGTTTTGTTTTAAATATATTTAAATTTTGGTTAGTTTTAAATATTTATCTCTTTAAAAATATATTCTTTATTATTTTTTATGGATAATATATTGGAAGGTTCTACTACCACCAATCCTATAATTTTCAATGGAACAAATTATTCTTAGTGGGAAATTAAAATGAAAATGCATTTAGAAAGTATGGGTTTTGAAATTTTGTCTTCTATTGGAGATGAATATAAGATTCCTATTACTATGGGAAATACATGGGATGAACCAACAAAAAATTATTATAATAATAACTTCAAAGCTATGAATTCTTTATATTTTTATTTAAGAGATAAAGAATTCAATAGGATTTCTGCATATAAAACATCTTATGAAATTTGGGATACTTTAGTTTTTTCACATGAAGGAACCAATAATGTTAAATTAATGAGACTTAACACATATACTATTAAGTATGATAACTTTAAGATGAAGCCTAATAAACCTATCTCGGACATGTATCTCAGGTTCAATGAAATTGTAAATACTATGATCTCTCTTGGAAAGAATGTTACTACTATGGAAAAAATCCTGTGAATTCTCAGATGTCTACCAAACGGGTGGAGAGGAACCTTAGTTTCAATTAGATAATCCTTTTATATTAGTAATTTTACAGTAATAGAGATAATAGGTAATATCATGATGTATGAGGAAGAATTAAAGGTCAAAAAAGAGGATGATGATGAAACAAAGAGAAATTCAATGGTTTTTCAAACCACTACTTCCAAACATAAAGAAAAGCGAGACACAAAAAATCATTCTGAAAGTTCAAGAAATGAAGAACCATCATGTGAAAGTGATGATGAAATGGCTCAGATAATCAGAAGATTCAAAAAATTATATAGGAATATTTTTTTTCAGAAATACTAGCTACAAAGGAAAGTATAATTATAAGGGCAACTCAAAAAAGGACTAGAAGAGATTTGATAACTCAAATGAGATAATATGTTATGAATTTAATAGAATATGACATATAAAGGCTAAATATACTAAGTTAAAGTACAAGAAGAAATATGAGGACAAGGATAAAAGGTATAAAAGGTAATAAAGTCCACCTCTAGTGCTTCTGAGGATAGCTATAGTGAGTTAGAGTCTTCACATGATGAGAAAGGTGACAAAGCTAACATGTGATTCATGACAAACACTTCTGAGGAATGATTCCTCAAGAGATTCAAAAAAATATTATGGTACTTGGACAGTGGATGTTCAATACATGTGAAAGGGGATTACTAAAGCCTCAAAAAATTTATAAATATTTATGGTATGCATGTCACAATTAGTGACAATGCTAAATGAAAAATAATCGACCTTAAAAAAATTGGAAACACTAATTAAATTTTAATTTACAAAGTGATTTTTGTTGATGGATTAAAGTATAATATGCTTTGTATCTCTCAATTATGTGATGATGGTTTCAATGTTAATTTTTAAAATGATTCATGTAATGTGTTTAATTATAAAAATGAGTTAGTATTGACTAATTTTATAAGTGATAATGTTTATGTTGTAAACATGGATTCGTTAGTTTCTCACAATGTTTCTTGCTTAAGTGTTTATCATAGAGATCCTTTTTTGGCATAAGATATTAGGCAACTATAATACTCACTCACTTAGAATGCTTATAAGGAAAGGCTTAGTCGAGTATCTTCCCAAACTATAAATTCTAAATAGTAAAGTTAGTAATCCTTTTCAAAATGGAAAACATCACAAAATATATTTCAAACCAAAGAAATAAGTTTCAACTTCTCAACCACTTGATTTGGTTCATGTGGATTTGTTTTTACCATCTAGAGTTTCAAGTAATAATGGGAATCATTGTGTCTACCTTCTTTTAAATGACTTCTATAGATATAATTGGATATTTTTTTTAGCTCACAGGAGTGAAACTTGTTCTTACTTTACCAAGTATGATAGAACAATAGAAAACCTAAGTGGTCTAAGAATTAAATAATTAAGAAGTGACCATGTCCATGAGTTTAAAAACAAAGAATTTGAATATTTTTTCTCACAAAATGGTTATAGTAATAACTTCCCTACTACTATGACACCTCAGTAGAACGGATTTATTAAAAAAATAGACAAAAACTTACAATAAATAACTCAGACAATGATTAATGAGTATGACTTACCTGCTTATTTTTGGGCTGAAACTATAAATAAATCTTGTTACATAGTTAACAGTATTAATCAAACCAATTATTATGAAAACTCTCTATGAGTTGTAAAACAATAGAAAACCCAAAGTTACTTACTTCAAAGTCTCTGGTTTCAAATTATATATTCTTAACACTAAGGAAAATCTTGAAAAAATTTCATCCAAAATTGATGAAGGAATATTTCTTGGTTATTCAACCTCTAAAAAATCCTCTAGAGTTTTCAATAAAATACCTAAACATGTGGAAGAATATATGCATATAAAATTTGATGGAACAAATCCAAATGATCCTAGATCCCCTATTCAAAATATTGAGGATGATATTTCCAATATTGGCATAAATTTTAGACCCCTGGACTCCATTGTTAAGCAATCTGTTAAATCCTCCAGTTCTGGAAAATCTCTAGACTTTGACCATAGTGAACATGCACCTATGGATGAACCTAAAATAACTAGTCCTTCCTTTTATAGATCTGTTAGAACCTTTAAGAACCATCAGTTGGATAATGTAGTTGGAGACTTAGATAATGGGACATAAACTAGAGATTCTCTTAGAAACAAGGTTGAACATCAAGCCTTCTAATCACAACTTAAACCAAAGAACAAAAATGATTAAATAAATGATGAATTATGGATAATGGATATGAAAAAATAATTAAATCAGTTTGAAAGAAATAAATTTTGGAAACTATTGGATATACCCAACGACATCTTGACCATATGCACTAAATGGGTGTTTGGAAGTAAAGTGGATGCAGCTGGCACCATAATAAAAAATAACGAAAGACTGGTTGCACAAGGATATATTCAAGAAAAAGGAATTGACTATGAAAATACCTTTTCACCTATATCTAGACATGAATCCAATATAATATTTCTATCCTATACAGTATATTTGAATTTCAAGCTTTATCAAATGGATGCCAAGAGTTCATTCCTAAATGGGTATATAGTTGAGGATGTTTTTTAAGAAACCCCTAGTTTTAAAAATACTTATTTTCAAAATCATGTCTTTAAATTTAAAAAAGATTTGTATGGTTTAAAATAGTCTCCAAGATCCTGGTATGATAGGCTCTATACTTTTCATATTTCTGAAGCTTTTACAAAAGGAATAGATAATCCTACTTATTTTTATAAAAATAATTTCTAAAGATGTTCTGGTAATTAAAATCTATGTTGATGATATTATTTTTGTATCTTCAAAACATTTTTTAAGTATTTATTTTTCAAAAATGAAGCAAAATGAGTTTGAAATGAGTTGAATGAGTGAACATAAATTCTTTCTTGGATTTCAAAATTTTCCAAATAAGTAATGTATTATTTCAAATCAAAGTAAATTTACTAGAGATATTATAAAACATTTTGGGTTGAATCGCACTAAAATTAGTGACACTCTTATGAGTAACACCTGTAAATTGGATCTTAAGGAAAAGGGAAAATATATTGATTAAATAAATTATAGAGGTATGATTGGACGTCTTCCCCAATTGACTACTAGTCGGCCTAATATTATGTTTTTTGTGTGTATGTGTGCTCGTTTTTAAGAAAATAATAAAGAGTCGCATCTTCTTAATGTTATTTTTTTCAAATACATAAAGCATACTACCAACTTATGACTATTATATCCTTGAGGAGAATCATTTGTCTTAGTTATTTATTTCGATACTGATTTTTGTGGTTGTAATTTAAATAGAAAAAGAACCTATAGAACATGTCACTTTTTGGGAAAGTCTTAGTATCATGGTGTAGTAAAAAGAAAAATTTTGTTGCATTATCTACTACTAAAGCTGAATACCTAGATTCTGATAATTCTAATACTTAGATTTTGTGGATGAAACACACATACTAGATTATGGATATAAATTAAGACATGTCCTTATAATCTGTGATAGAACATGTAACAACCTGAACATTCAGGAATAAAATTCTCTTACTTTTATTTAATTAAATATCTTATGGATATAGAAAACACATTAATTTTTTCTTATTTTATCCAATTGGATTTAAATGATCATAAGTATCACTATTGTTGAGAATATAGTCATTTAATAGTGATCACATGACTATTACAAATATTAGGTTTTAAAAAATAACTTTGACACAGACAAAGGAGGTGATGGCCTCATCTAGTAGACTCAAGTCATATGAAGATCATTTGTTAGAGCTTGGGAATGAGGTAGAATCATTTGGCTTCACTCTTGACCAATCCAAAGATGAGCTTCATCAAATTAATCCTGAATGTAATCTCCTACAAGATAAGTTCAATTTAATAGAGATTACCATCCAATCAATGTTATTTGAGCCACTCTAGGAGTAAGTAATCATCATACACCTTACCCTTAGGTCTTACATGGGTATTATAAAGGGTTATGTAATATGACATTAGTGACTTTTTGTGTAATATATTTTTATAAATAAAAGACTTATTCCATTACTTCCTTTATGAGAATATTTTTTTCTTAAAAACATAATGAATTAGATAAATTGATTTTTTCGGTAAAATGGTACTTTTTAGAAATATATAAATTATTATATTAAATTGAGGGTTTTATTAATAATTTTATTATAATAGTGTTATAATAACAGACATTTTAATTATAATTTATGATTATATTTATTCTCTATTTTTTTATTCAATAAATGATTAAGTATTTAGTTTGATAAGAATTATATTTTTATACAAAAAAAACTGAAATTGTATATTTAATTAAAGAATTTATTTTGATGAATTAATAAATTTTTGGAATATATAAAATTTTAATAAAATAGTATTATTATATAATTTTTATTATATATAAATGATCTTATAATTTTTATGAATTCAAATGTAACTTTTCTTAAGGTTTGGAAATTGTTTTTGCCAAAACCCATCAATTTTCAATAAATCACAGTTTTTATTTTAAAAGTAAAAGTAACATATTTATAAAATTATTTAGATAAAATTAATATTAATTTGTTAATCATGATTTCTAAATTATCCAAAGGTGAATTTTTCCTAATTTTCTAAGACAATTGAATTTTTGGGTAAAAATTAAACACCGTATAAATGTATAATGTGTTTTATGACATCATAATGACCCAATAGTGATGTAATAAAATAATATAAAAGGTATATTCACGAAATATATGTTTTAAATTTAAAATAATGTTATTTTAGATTTGTTTTATTAATTTTATAATTTATTAGTGGACCCTCCAAGAATTATAAAATATTTTATCATTTTAAAATGAATTCTTTGAGATTGTGACTCACCTATACATATGAAATAATAATATTTTAATATTTTAGGACCATGTACTTATAAAATATTGTATACCAATCCCATTTGGAAAGAAACATGGGGAAAACCATGGGATGGTTTGTGGTTTTGAATTTTTTAATGTGTAGTTTCCAAAACCTAAATAATAATGAATTCCCTCTCCTTTCCTATATAAACCCACACCATCTCCCATTACCCTTCACTAAAAACATTTTAAGCTCGACCAACCTACTTCCCATACTCCCTATTGTCCTCGTAAGGTACCCCCAATCACCCAATAATCATATCCCAAGCCTTTTGTATCATACATCCAAGTAATGGATTTCACTCTTCTCATTTCCATTCAAACTACTTTTTTACATAACATGTCTTAGGTTCCATATTTATATGTTTGGTTATGATGTTACAAGACCCACATACTATCCATTTTATGTATAGATTATGAGGTCTTAATTTCACTCTCATAAATCCTACCTATTATCCTTTAAGAACACCCATTACTATACCGAAATTCTGTAATGGATCTTCCACCCTCCTATTTAATCAAGAATTATTTTCATGTTATGCCTTTTAATATCTTTTATTACTATGTTGGGATATGTTAATAAATATCCTACATACATCCCATTTTACGTATAAATTATTATATTCCATTTAACTCTCATTTATTCCTCTTATAAACCCTTATGTGCACCCGTTACCATGCCGAAATTCAGTAAGGGATTTCTCTTTTCTTATTTCCATTCAAGTATTTCTATCATATTATGAATATAAATTACATTTAATATGTTGGGATATTATGTTAAATGATCCCATTAATGTATATTTTATGTATAAATTATGAGATACCACGTTATCTTTCATTAACCCAACTTATTAATTTTCATATGACGACGTTATGCTAACGAAATTGCACCTCGATTTTCCAATCTAAAATAATCATGTAGTGAATACTATACCCATTTCTATATAAAAGGTATTAAACTTTATGAACATATACTTATTTAATGGTACATAAATATATGTATTCCCCATTCTTTAATCGTGGAATTCCTTATAATGTTGAATGATTCAATGTTATATGATCCATGTGGCACACTTATGCATGAAATGAAATGTTTATAAAGGGTGCACCCTGATAGTGCTCCAATGTATTGGGTAATGTTAAGTATCATGATAATCCATGTGAAATGAGGGTTTAATCACACTAATCCGTGTGAAATGAGGGTTTACTGATGCTAATTCTTATTCAATGTGGTTTTACTCATGTTAATCCATATGCAATGATCCTTGGCTCATGCTAATATCATGTTGTATGTCGTTTCCACATTTCCATGTTATGATAATCATTCTATATCATTCCTTTATGTTCATGTTTCTATTTTTATTCATTGATATTACTATTTCCTAAAATGTATTGTATTCTTCATGTTATTCCTTTTTACTCCCTTACTAGGCTTTATAGCTCACCCATTTCTTATGTATGTCCTCAGGTTATCCCATGCTGTGTTATGTATGATGTAATGAGTTGGTCATTTAAAATAAGTTTTAAATAAAGATATTTTATTTCATATTTTTAGTTTTTATGCAATGTTCCTAATTTTTCGAGACACTAGACCTCTCAATCCCATGATTTTTATTAAGTACAAGTTTATGTAATAAATTATGTTTAAGTTTGTAATGAAGAGTAGGGTTGTTATAGTTGGTATAAAATAACATGTTTATTTATTTTTGAGATTATTGTTTTAAAACTACAGTCAAATCCTTAGGGATATGACTGAGTATAATAAAATAATTCCTAATTTTTGGTGAGTATATAGTAAGTGTTTTATAAAGAAAATATATCCTTGTATGGATATGAACAAGTAAAGGTGGCTCAGGCACATATGTATCTAGGGGTAAAACCCAAAATACCACTTTGATCTAGAATCGAATGGGAAATGGTGCATGAAAACAGGCCTTCCAGAACTCTTGGTTCGACACTCCTAGGGGATATACTTTGGTAAATTCATAATCTTAGTATGAACCATTATTAAGTGAATAGAAAAATGCCCCTAAGAATATATATTTGGAATTAGATCATGGATAACATATATTGAATATTATAAGTTCATAAGTTAAGGAAATCAAGGTAATTTATAAGTTATCCCTTTTTCTCATTGGATACCACTTTATGTGTTTAATAAACTTACCCCTAAATTTTCTTTTATTCTAGACAATGGCCAGTAATAGGAGGAATTAGGTTAACAACTGATGTGAAGATCAATGTGATGACTATTCTAATGAGATTCACAATCCGATGGGAGCGTGAATTGAAAACTTTATCATGATACTCTCTCAGTAAAATCATGTTTTGAATAGAAACATGGGTAAATAGGAACTTTTAACCCCCTAAGAAAGAACAAGATATAATTGAGAGCCTCGTAAGACAAAGGCCTACTAATTTCAATGGATCATCTAATCTATCAATCACCAAACAATGGATAAACTCCATTGAGAAGATCTTCTCCACCATTCAATGTTCCGAACAAGAGAAGGTTCTTCTGGATGCTTATCATATGGAGGGTGAAGCTGATCAATGGTATACATTGATTGAAAATATGAATCCTAATGAAGATACTGAGGCATTAGAATGGAAGGATTTATGAAAGATGTTTTTCAATAAATATTTTCCTCAAACCCTCTGACGTAAAATGAAAAGGAAATTCCTTTCCCTCAACCAAAAAATACAAAAAATCCATCAGAGCATATGAGGAAAATTCACAAAGCTTTCACGATATGCCTCTGGCTTTGTCGTTACCCTTGAATTCAAGGTTGACCTCTTCTTTAGTGGGCTAAAACCTATCCTATAAAATTCCCTAGCGATCCGTGACTTCGAGAGCTATAATGAAATTTTCCGATGTGCCCTCAAAATAAAAATGGAGATTGGAAAATCTCAGCGGTATAATGGGGATATGAAGCAGAAATTGGACTTTAATTATGGTGGTTCGATGGATAAATCCAATGGTGCTAATAAATTATAGCACCCCACTTGCTAAAGGTGTGAAAATAAGAACCTCATAAATTTCATAAAGGGGGTGAGGAAATACTCTTGGTGTGGAAGAGAAGGGAACTTGACCATTAATTATCGACAAGAAAAACCTGCTACTATGACAGAGGAAAGGAATGCTCCATTTGACCATCAACACATTGATCATTGCTACAACTACAAAGAACCATGTCACATTGTGAACTAGTGGCCTAAGCCATGGGTTTTCAAAGGAAACCAGCAAACTCCAGGGTAGAAATGGTTTGATTTTTCCAATGCTACTACTAAAGTGAATCCTAATAATTAATTGGTGAAAGGTACTCTAGTTATTCATTCAATGATATCAAACACATTCTTTGATTCTGGTTCTATGCATTATTTTATATCCTAAAGGTTTAGTAGAACAATCCAAACACCACCACAAATCATGGAAGTGGAGATTTTGGTGAGAATAGAAAATGGGGAAATTATTTCATCCCATGAATATAACTCCTCCATTGTAATAATTTGTGGATTTAACTTCCTGGAAAAAATCATCATACTCCCATTAGTAGAATTTAATGCAATTCTTGGCATGTATTGGCTTAAACTATATATATCCAACATAAATTTCCTTGAAAGGGAAATCATTCTCTATATAGTGAATCGACCCCCGATTTTGTACAAGTGCAAGGAGGAGGGTGAATCCTCTTTAGCACTATCATATCAAGAGTGGATATTATTTATGTATGAGAACGCATAACATTATTAGATGATTGATTCTAAGTATGGAACTATCCTCAAAGACATGCCTATTGTGAGGGAATTCGTTGATGTGTTTCTTGGGGAATTGATTATTCTTCCTCCAAGAAGAGATGTTGAATTATTAATTGATCTCATACCTAGGTAATTTTTAATATCAAAGACTCTATATATAATAGATTTTGTGGATCTTGAGGAGCTAAAGAAACAACTATAGTTAAATCTGGACAAACGGTTTACATGCCCAAGTTCTCACAATGGGGTGCACCTGTCCTCTTTGTCAAGAAGATTTCTAGGTCAATTCCCCTTTGCATTTGTTATCATGATCTCAAAAAAATCACGATAAAGAAAAAGTATCATTTTCCATTAATTGATGACTTATTCGATCACCAGCATGGAGAAAAATACTTTCCAAGGTGTATATATGGTCAGGATATTACCAAGTAAGGGAGAAGAAGGATGATATCCCTAAGACTACTTTTAGAACAAGGTACGAGCACTATGAATTCATGGTAATTCTATTCAGACTCACTAATTCTCCAACAATCTTCATGGACTTGATTAATATAGTCTTTAGATATTACCTCGACATATTTGGGGTAGTATTTATAGGAGATATTCTAATATAATCTAAAATCACGAAGGATCATGAGGAGCTTCTATACACTATACTAGAGACCTTGAAAAAGGATAAGATCTATGAAAATTATAACAAGTGTGAGTTATGTATGAATTAAGTCTCATTATTTGGGTATATCATCAAAAGAAAAGGGATATCTGTAGATACCTCCAAGACAAATTCGATTGAGGTATGTTCGAGGCCAACATATGTGAAAGATATCAATATCTTCCGTAGGTAAGATGAATATTATCGTCGATTTGTGAGAAATTTCTCACGATTATAAAATACTCTTACTAAGCTGACTTGGAAGGGAGTCAAGTTTTCTTAGAATGATGAATGTAAAGAGAGATTCAAGGAGTTGAAGAGGAATCTTATCATTGTGCCCATTCTCACACTATCGACAAGTGGAGAAATTTTCATGGTATTCATTGATTCTTCAAATAAGGGCATGGGATATATGTTGATGAAAAATGAAAAATTTATCACTTATTCTTTAAGGAAATTAAAAGTTCATGCGTAGAACTATCGAACACATGATCTAGAGCTGGATGCAATAATATTCACTTTGAAAATTTTGTGGCATTACCTCCTTAGGGAGAAGTTTGAAATATATACTAATCACAAAATCCTCAAGTATATATTCACATAGAGAGATTTGAATATAATCCAATGAAGATGGTTAGATCTAAAGAAAGACTATGACTACTCAATCCATTACCACCTTGGGAAAGAGAAAAAGGCAGCGAATGATCTATGTAGAAATGACCAAGCAATTATATCATTGATGATAATTAAAAAGGATCCAATATTTTTAGATTTGATGAAGATGGAGATAAGAATCATAAAGAAAGGAACATCATCAATCCTTTCACAAATGATTGTTCAACCATCTCTTTTGGAAAGGTTAAAGGATTCTAAAAAGGATGATGTGGGAATTTAGATGAAAGTTGATACTATCAGAAAAGGAAAATCCTTAGATTTCAATGTTAATGAATATGGAATTGTCAGATTTGGGTCAAGACTATGTGTTCCAACATATCTGGAGTTAAAGAAGGAACTTTTGGATGATGAACATAGTTCCAATTTCTCCATTCACCTTAGAAAAACAAAGATGTATCGAGAACTCCAAGAGAATTATTGGTGGGATAACATGAAGAAGGAGATCACTGGGTATACATCAAAGTGCCTGGTATGTCAGCATGTGAACTCTATAAGGTAGAAGTCTACGTAAATTGTAACACCCTCAAATAATAAAGGGTTAAATGACTAAATGATATGACTCATGTGAACAAGGTTCACCTTTTTTTTCGGAAACCTACCTGATTAGAACTCCACAGTTAAGTGTGCCTGACTTGGAGTAGTGATCCGGATGGGTGACCTTCTGTGATGTTTCCCATGGTGTGTGTGAGTGAGGACAAAGCACACTAGAAACGACATTTGATGGGCTGTGGGGAAATTCATTAGTAAGATGACCTATTCGGGCATGTGGGTGGGCCCCAGTGTGGGGACCACATGTCTATGGGAAAACCGGTGGTACCTGGAAGGCCAGGAACTGATGTCCATGTTAAGGCGGGGTGTCTGTGCTATCACCAGGGCCCAATTGTTACATTTGGTATAAGAGGAGAAACCCAACATTAAGTGCGTTGTACTGCCTGGTTTGAGATGTAGGGCCCACAAAGAGGACATTTTGCTCTAAGGGGGGGGGGGGATTGTAACACCCCCAAATGATAAAGGATTAAATAACTAAATGAGATGACTTATGTCAACAAGGTGAACCTTTCATTTAAAGTGCCTACCTAATTAGAACTCCACAGTTATGTATGCTTGGCATGGAGTAGTGGTCATGATGGGTGACCTTCTGGGATGTTTCCGAGGGTGTGTGTGAGTGAAGACAAAGCACACCGGAAAGGATATGTGGTGGCCTATGAGGACATTAATTAGTCAGATGACCCATTCGGGCACGTGGGTGGGCCCAGGGTGGGGACCATGTGTCTGTGGGGAAACTGTTGGTACCTGGCAGGCCAGGACCCAACGATAATGTTAAGGCGGGGTGTCTATGCTGTCACCAGGTCCCACTTGTTACAGGGATAATGCAACCATTACGCATACCAACGTGGAACTGGGATAACATTACCATGGACATTTTTACTAGAATTTTGAAGACATCCAACAGAAACAATGCTATCTGGGTTGTTGTGGAATGTCTTATAAAGTTTTCACACTTCATTGTAAGTCAAGATGATTACTCATCGGATCAACTGGCACAAATATAAATAAGATAAGTGGTAAGGATGCATAGTGTACCACTATCAATTGTATCCGATCGAGATCCAAGATTCACCACTATGTTCTGGAAGAGTCTCCTACACAGTCTAAATACTAAGATAAACTTCAGTGTGGGTTATCATCCTCAAATTGATGGTCAATCTGAGAGAACTACCCAAACACTTGAGGAAATGTTTGGACCATTCAAAATGGGCTTCCAATGAGTATGGGATCAACATCTTCCTCTGGTTGAGTTCACTTACAATAACAGTTTCTTGACAAGTATCCAAATGGCTCCTTATGAATCCCTTTATGGGAAGAGGTGCAGAACACCAGCATGTTGGGATGAAGTAGGAGAGTGAAAACTTATATGTCTAGAAATGGTCTAAGAAATGGTGGTGAAGGTTAAGACCATCCAATAGCACATCAAAGCTTCTCAGAGTAGTAAAAAGAGCTATGTTGATAATCATTGATGAGACCTAGAGTTTGATGTTGGAGGAATGGTATTCTGATGAATATCACTATGGATGAGAGTTATGAGATTTAGGAAGACGGGAAATCTTATTCCAAGGTACATCGGCCCTTTGTAGATCCTTTCTCGTATTAGAGTAGTGGCCTATCGGCGAGCACTCCCATCAAACCTCTCTCAAGTACATGATGTATTCCATGTATCACTCTTATATAAGTAAATACCTAACCCATCACATGTACTTAATCTAGATATGGTACCATTATAGAATGACATATCCTATGAAGAGAAGATGGGGAAGATATTAGATCATAGGGAAAATTTTCTACAAAATAGGAAGATTCCTCTCATCAAAGTGTTGTGGAGAAACCACATGTTTGAAGAAGAAACATTAGAACTGAAGGAAGTGATGACGTAGAGTTACCCTCATCTATTTTAGTGTGGGAAAAGAAAATTTTGATGGTGAAATTTCTGAAGGTGGGACTGTTGTAATGAATCAAACATTCTTGAATAAAATTACCTTTATTTTATTTAATTAAATGTCTTATGGATATAGAAAACACATGCACTTTTTTTTATTTAATCCAATTGAATTTAAATGACTGTCAAGTATCATTACCATTGATAATATAGTTGTTGAATAGTGATCATATGACTAGTAAAAATATAAGGTTTTAACAAATCCTATCAACACATACAAAGGAGGTGATGTCCTCATCCAGTAGACTCAGGGTCTAATGAAGCTCATTTGTCAGAGCTCAGGAAGGAGGTAGCGTCACTAGGATTTTCTCTTGACCAAGCCCAAGCTGAGCTTCAACATGTTAATCTTGAATAGTATCACTTATAGGATAAGTTCAAGTTAATAGAGATTACCACCCGAGTGATGTTATCTGAGTCACCATAGGAGTTATCCACCATCACACAGCTTACCCTTAGGGCTTATGCAGGTGTTATAAGGGGTCATGTAATAAAGCATTAGTTACATTTTTTGTAATCTCCTTTTATAAATAAAAGTCTTATTCCATCAATTACTCTATGAGAATAGTTTTTTTTAAATTATAATGAATTAGATAAATTGATTTTTTTGGGTAAAAAAGTACTTTTTAGATATATATAAATTATTATATTAAATTGAGGTTTTTATTAATAATGTTATTATAATAGTGCTACAATAACCCTCATTTTAATTATAAGTGATGATTATATTTATTCCTTATTTTTTTACACTATAAATGATTAAGTATTCAGTCTGATAAGAATTATATTTTTATACGACAAAACTGAAATTATATTTTTAATTAATGAATTTATTTTGATGAATTAATGAAAATTTGGAAAAAATATTATTTTAACAAAATATTATTATTATATAATTTTTATTAAATTAAAATTAGAATATAATTTTTATGAAGTCAAATGTAACTTTTATTAAGGTTTGGAAACTATTTTTGTCAAAACCCGTCATTTTCAATATATGATAATTTTTATTTTAAGTGAAAAATCACATATTTAGAAAATTATTTAGATAAATTGAATTTTTTTTTGGAATTCGGATGTTGAAGTTATCAAATGGTGAATTTTTCATGATATTCTAAGATAATCGATTTTTTTGGTAAACATTATATACTGTATAAATATATAATGCATTTTATGACATCATAATGAACTAATAGTGGTGTAATAAATTAATATAAAAGGGATATTAGTTCAATATATGTTTTACTCTTAAAATAATGTGATTTTATATTTGTTTTATTAATTTTATAATGCCTCTGTAAACCCTACAAGACTTATAAAATACTTTTACATTTTAAAATGATTTCCTTGAGATTGTGAATCACCTCCACATATGAAAGCCTAATATTTTAATATGTTCGACCCTTTTCAATATAAAATATTTTATACTACTCTCTTTTGGAAGAAACCATGGGAAAAAACCATGGGATGGTTTGTGGTTTTTAGTTTTTAAATGTGTAGTGTCCAAAACCAAAATAATAAATAATTCCCTCTCTTTTCTTATATAAACCCACCCAATATACCATTCCTCTTCACTAAAACTATTTTGATCTCAACCAACCTATGCCTAATACTCCCTAGAGTCCTCCCAAGGTTCCCCCAAGCTCCCAAGAATCTTATCCCAAGCCTTTGGGATCACACATCCATGTAAGGGATTCCACTCTTCTCATTTCCATTCAAGATACTCTTTTACATTATGCTTCTTATGTTCCATATTTATATGTTGGGTTATGATTGTCCACAACCCCCATACTGTCCATTTGATGTATATATTATGATATATTACTTTCACTCTCATCAATCCCCCCTATGATCCTTTAAGCACACCCGTTACTATGATGAAATTTCGTAAGTGATCTTCCACCCTCCTCTTTTATCAAGAATTCTTTTAATGTTTTGTCTTTTAATATCTTGTAATACTTTGTTAGGATATGTTATTAAATATCCAAAATATATCACATTAGATTTATAAATTATGAGATCCCCTTTTACTCTCATTTATTCCTCTTATGACCCCTTATGTGCACTCGTTACCATGCCAAAATTCCATAAGGTATTTATCTCTTCTTGTTTTCATTCAAGTATTTCTCTCATATTATGGATCTAAATTCCATTTAATATTTTAGGATATTATTTTCTATGATCCCATTACTTCCTATTTCATGTATAAATGATTAGAGACCCGTTTCTCTCTCATTTACCCAACTTATGAATTTACATATGATGATGTTATGTTGCCGAAATTGTACTGTGCTTTTCCAAGCCAAAAATCATCATGTAGTGAATACCACACCCATTTCACTATAAAGAGTATTCACCTTTATGCACATATACTTATTGAATGGTACATACATTTATGTATTCCAAATTCCTTAATCATGAATTAACTTATAATGTTGAAAGATTCCATGTTATAAGATCCATGTGGCACCCTTATGCATGAAATGAATTGTTTATAAAGGGTGCACCCTAATTGCACTCTAATGCATTGTATAATGTTTAGTATAATGATACGCCATGTAAAATGAGGGTTCAAACATGCTAATCCATATGAAATTAGGGTTTAATCATGAAAATTATTAAGCAATGAGGGTTTACTCATGCTAATTCATATGCAATGAGCCTTGGCTGATGCTATTATCATGTTGTATGTTATTGACACATTTCCATGTTATGATAATAATGTAATATCATTACATTATTTTTATATTTCTTTTATACACCATTGATATTTATATTTCCTGACATGTATTTTATTCTTCTTTTTACGCCTTTTCACTCCCTTACTGGGCTTTATATTTCACCCCTTTCTTATGTATGTCCTCAGGTTATCCCATTCATTGTTAAGTACAAAGGAATGAGTTGGTCATGTCAAAGAAGTTTGAAATAAAGATAATGTATTTCATGTTTTAAGTTTTTATTTAATGTTACTAATTTCCTAATACACTATACCTCTTGATCCTCAGAGTTGTCTTAAGTAAAAGTTTATGTAATAAATAATGTTTAAGTGTGTAATAAAGAGAAGGGTTGTTATAACACAAGTGATGTTAACATATCTAAGAATCTAGTTTATCTTTCAAGGAAAAAATATTAATTCAAGACATCACTTTTTAAGATATCATTATCAAAAAGGTGATATTACTTTAGAATTCATTATAACAGAACATCAGCTTTCTGAAATTTTCACTAATCCATTAAATTCCGAAAGAATGATCTATATCATACAGGAATTAGGTATGATCAATTTTGAGTAACTATTTTTTGCCTAAATATTTATGGTCTCACCAGTTGTTGACTCACCATTTGTGGTCTCACTGGTTGTTGTGTCACAGTTTTTGGTCTCACCAATTTATGTCTCACCATTTGATGTGACACTATTTTGATGAAACTATACTTAGTAGTTTTTACAACTTCAATATTTTTATTAGTTAATTTCATTTTATTTTATAACTCACTCTATATTTATGACTTTAAAATCCCTAAATGATAAAAATCGGTCACTTCATATCACTTTTTAATTTACCATTGCTCTTATACTCCCAAAACCAAACCTTTTCTCTCTCGAACCCTTTGTTCTCCTTCGAACTCTCTATGTATATTTGGAGAGGTGATATTGAAGTGTTTATATTCTTCATCCCCATAAAAATGCTGGTCTTTGAAGAAATTGAAATAGGCTTTGATCAAAATGCATGAGGAACCTATGAACCCTATTCTTTAAATATATTAGTCATTCCAAAACAATATGTTTTAGAAAAATGGGTTCTTTCGAGTAAGTCATTTGCCTTTAGGGTATTAGAAGAGTATGGATGTCTAGAATAGTTTACCAAGGAGAAGTGACCCTTATACGTGAAACTGGTTTTTGAGTTTTATCAGTATGTTGAGTTTTCGTTCAATGATAAAGATGATTTTTTGGTCATGATTTGGGTAAATGGACAAAGATTTTTTTCTCTTTGAGGTTGTGGGATGCTAGTTTAAAAGTACCTTATAAAGGTATCTTTGTGGATCATCAAAGCATACCTCCACCTCCAAGTGAAATTTTTATCCTAGAAGAGGCTTTGAGTGATTTAATAGGAGATGGAGAGAGGAGAAGACCTATTTCTTATGATTTGGATGGAGAAACTAGATTTCTATTCAATTTCATTCAAAATACTATATGTTCTAGGAAAGGTGACTTTTCTATCGTGAAATATCAAGATATGTTCTTGTTACATATCTTGAAAAATGGTCATAAGATAAACTTGTGAAAATATATTGTCCTTCATATGTGGGATATGATAAAAACCTCCTCCAAATACACCTCCCTGCTCTATTCAATGCTCATATCTGCAATGCTGTAATCCAAATGATTCATAAGGTAAAATGAAGAAACTATTAAAGATTATGATTTTTATAGTCTAATAAAGTAGGAATACGGATGAAGATCAGTTGGGATCTCTGGAAGAATACATGGGTTGAAGATAATGAAAAGATTTATAAGGATTTTAATCCTATTGAACATACCTTGAGACCCAAGTATATCAATGACCTTGGTTTAGAACCTGATGAGGTAGTAGAATACTCATATGAGGAAATGGATGCTGATGTTGAAAAAGAGAATGTTTCCGGTAGAGAAGGCAATGAAGTTATTCATGATGAAAGTTGAGAAAATGTAGCTAAGGGTAATTTTGCTAATGAGGAAGAAGTAGTTGTGGAATAATTTGTTGATAAGGATATCTAAGAAGAAGAAATTAAATAAGGATAATCCATTATAGATGAATCTGAAAAATATAATAGAAGAGGAATGAATATGGAAAAGAGTTAAGGGACGGTAATGACTCTAATCATAATAAAGGAAATGAAAGGTAATTCTCTTTACCTGGTGGAATGATTATTGAAAAATCTATTCAATTATAAGGAAATGTAGGTGAGACTAAAATTCATCAAAAGATGGTAGAATTTGTGGAAAGGGTTCGAGTGATGGAATCACTTAATTCTACAAGGGAAGCATCTATTGAGGGGAGAAAAACCCCAGTCTGAATAATATTGAAGTTCCAAATCCTCTAGATCCAAGTTTATTTTATTCTTATTACAAGTTTCCATGATTTTTTATGTTTATGTCTCTTAGAGATCATTAGTTAAAGAAATAGATCTTTCAACATTGTTTCAGCTAAAACCCATCACATCTAAAGAAGATATTTTTGTTTAAGAGTTAGTACTTATTCTTGCACCTACATAAGAAGCCCCAAACTATTTGAGTCATGAAGATTTAAAATCCTTTGGTGAAAATATTTTATCTAGTATTGGAAATTTTATGAAGTCACAACCTACTCCTATAACTAAACTTAGTGAAAGGGATGTTGGAATGATTCTATAGAAGTTAAATGATTCATGAACTACAAGAGGAAATGTTTGAAATTAGACATCTAAGTGATGAATCGAAGTCCTTAAAATCATTGGTTGGAAAAATGTGGAAGGAATTGCAAGCTACTCCTGCTCCATCTCTGTTTACTAGTCTAATTGAGGTTGATGGTGAAATGCTATCAGAAAAGTTTATATCCCATATTAAACCTCATTATATTTCAGTGGTTTAAGAAGTGGTCAATAACAACACAAAATAATCCAATGAAATTCATGGCCTTGGGTCTAGAATCAATCGAAAGATAGATTA
Organism: Viscum album; assembly: GCA_963277665.1. Taxonomy (NCBI): domain Eukaryota; kingdom Viridiplantae; phylum Streptophyta; class Magnoliopsida; order Santalales; family Viscaceae; genus Viscum; species Viscum album. The sequence goes on from OY728138.1 coordinate 660,794,204, forward strand.
ATTTAAAGGATCTTTATATATGGTTCTTAAAAGTCTTAATAACTCCACCGCAGATACTCCAACTCAATCGATTTCTACATAGAAATTTAAGCCTTTCGATAGTGATTTGATCATATTAGTGATTCGTGAAGAGATTCAAGCTACAATTGGAGGTCTTGATCAAGAAATACTTGATAAGATTCAGAAGCATAGTTATCATGTACATGAAATGTTTTGATATTACTCCAAAACTGCCACTGATGCTCAAGAAGATATATCCCTGGAAGTGGATTACTATTTTAAGAGGATATATACCAAGCACCAGCTGACAAAGAATTTCAAGTATTTAGTAGTTAATTTTAAGATACCTCTAGTGACTCATGCTTTCAAGGATCAAGTCAAACAGTAAAAGGAATTTACTCCTACCCTTCAGAAGTTCATGCAGAACAACGATTATTTTGAGAAAGTTATGGAGTATTTTGTTGTGTCATCAAGGACTTCATCAATATATTTAATCCTTATCTACATCATCATATCACAGATATTGTTTCTCTATCTATTTCCCCTTTGAGACCTGGATTTATTCCTTTTACCTCTACTTCTTTTGCACCTGTAACTATGATCCCTGCTCAGGATCTACGTTATATCTGACTAGTCCTTACTGAACAGCCTTTACCTCAGTTTTCCTCAAGATCAAGCCTTTTAACTTCTATTTTTTTAGGGATTCCTCTACCTTCACTCTCCACTGGCTATTTCCCTTACATACCTACCACTTCTGCACCTACCGCTTCTACACTTGATGTCTCTCACAAGGGAAAATAGGTGGGGGACTTAGAGCTGAAGTGATTGGATAATTTTTTATAGGGTTATGATATAGTTTTTTTGGATTGTACAATATTGTTGTATCCAATGAATTTTTTTCGCTCTTTTATTCACTTTTTGATGACCATTTTTTCTTATTATTACTTTTCATTTCCCAATGTTCTTTTGCATATCCCAAAAGGGGGGAGAACTGAGAGATGTAATGTAACTCACCTACCAATCTTTATGGTATTAAATTGATCTATTATATGAAGCCCTGCTACTAATAAAATTTATCTCTATTTATTTATTAATTTCACATTATCATAATTTAATCATTATGTATGGACTATTAATGCCATGATTTGTGATCATCAAATGGGGGGAGATTGTTGGAATCCTTGTAACAAACTGAGATTTTATAAGATATATTATTTTTAATTTCATTCATATCTTCTGTTGTACGATACACCAAGATTATCTTGCGCTATACGCAACACCATATTAGCTTGCAGTATATGCAACACTATTCTTGGATCATGTTACACACAATTTCAAGTTCGATAGAAGTTATTCTACCCAACATTGAGTGTATATATATATATATGTATATTCAATGTATAAATAAAATATGGTTGGATTCTATTATATGCAACAACAAAGGAGTCGTGCACTACACGCAACCCTGACTTGGCATGCATTACATGCAATCGCGACCTTCCCTGATAGCGTGTGTTGTACGCAATACCAGGTTTTACTAAACAACAATATATTATTATAATATTGTTATGAACTAGCCGTTATGGATAGTATTAACTAAATTTTGAATTTTATAACATTATTATTCATATTACACATTTTCTAGAACATGGTATAAGAACAAAATAATTTTTTTGGGTAAAATAAGTATTTTTCAAAAAATACAGTTTTGCCACCTTTTGATGGCGCACCCACTTTAAATCTAGTTTTTGAAATGTTTATAAGTTCCATTTGACAAAATAAAATTATTCTTTGGAATCAAGAAATAAAAATTTACTTTGGATAAATTTTTCATTTTATTCTGATAACTTTAATATTTTAATGAATAGTAAAAACACGCTATATTTTAATTAAAAACAACTTTTTTCATCGTAATATCTTATGTGGTTAAATTATAATATTTAATGCTTTTAAAGTATAAATAGAATATATTTTTACCATTTAATATAATTTATGTCATTAGCCTTGATTTTACATTGAATTCGTAGGTTAAATAAATTCAATCTTTTGCAATGTTTTAAACAAAAACTCGTTTTCTTTCGAAAACGAGATTAATTTTAATTTAATTTATGCAACTTCTGTGTATTGAATTTGGAAAAATGGATTCCATATTTGGAATCAATGGGTCCAAATTATATTAATAGACTAATTTTTATTTTTGGGCTTTATGAATAGTAACAACGGTAAATTTTATTTACCATAGTAAAAGGTAAATTGGGTAATTAAGGGTAAATATAAAATTATAAAATTATCCTAATACTTGTCTTAATACAATTTGATGATTATAATTTGTCCTAAGTCATATTTGGGTCGAAATGGAATCCATTAGAACCCACTTGGAGGTGATTAAGACCTTCAGTTTATTTTATTTAAAGGAAAGTGAAATATGTCTCACTCAACTTTAATAATTAAAGTATTTTTTATATAAGTTTATACAGAATATAAATTCGGTTATAAACACTCATTTGAAAGATAAAATGTTTTTCTTTGTCATGGTAATTTATTTGTAATTTTTAAGAGTTATTTAATTACCTTATTATCTTATACATTAATGATGCGAAAATTATTTATTTAGTGAAAAATCAATAATATAGTTTTTATTGAAATATTAATACATATCAAAATCCCCAAAAATCTGAAAAAAACTTATTATTAGTGTATATATAAACCCTAATCATCCAATGACAGAATTTTTGACCATTTGTATCTTTATTAAGGTGATTATGACACTTATATTATTTTATTTTAAATGATGCCAAAGTTGTCACCTTCATAATTTAATAAATATAACAATTTTACTATTGTGATTTTAAGATAATAAATTCTAGTAAAAGTATTATTGTGAAATTTAATAGATTTATATTCATCATAGGATTTTATTTTTAATTTTTATGCAACATATAAGTATATTAAATAATTATACAAAAATGTTATAGTAATTATTTTATTAAGAGATAAACCAAATAAATGGTTTTAAAAAAAATAAAATAAATATTATATGAACTATTTAATGTGATAAAATAATTTTATAGATAAATATGACCTCTTATGAATCTATTAAAGCTTTTAGTTTGAACATATATTCTGTATATAATTTATTTAAATTCAGATAAATGAATAGTGTCAAATTTGACACTATTGTTATTTTATAAAAATAACATATTATAAAATTGTTTAAAAATCACAAAAATATTTAAAAATTATAAATTTAAATTTATATGGTATAACATTTTATAAATTATCTAATTATGGACAATTCACAACAAATAAGTAATTAATTGTTTTAATTTAAAATTTAAAATTTTATTACCAAAAATAAAATTAAATTGATTAAATAAGGATAAATCAAGTTGATAATGTTGAAAATAAATTCCTAACTTGTCTAAATTTTATTGGTTGATTATATTACAACCCTATATCATCTAATATTCGAATATGAGTCTTTTTTTGAGGTCTTTATGTGGAGTTAGATTTATTATAAATTAATATTTTTAAGATTTCCAAAGGTGCCCCTCCCCTCCCTTATAAAAGGGCACCTCCTCCCTCTCTTCCTTACACCACTTTGAGCCTTCAAGCTCGGCCAATACCTGCCAAATTCTCTTATAAACTTCCCTAGAAACATCCTAGAGGTCCTGGTCTTCTTCAAAGACCAATTTTAGTGCCCTAAGAGGAGGACTCAAAGAGGCGCTTCAAAGAAGAGGTAATGTCCGTTACCAATTCTTTCAACTTTATTTCTTCTTCCACTTATTCTTATTAGGTTGTTTCATTATGGAGTAATAACATCAGTATCACTCATATACTGATATGTTATTATAAGTATGAAACAACCCTATTTCACCATCTATCCATCCTACGGAAAACGAAATCACCGCGCGTGCGTACGTACGGAATACCGTCTCTACGCCGTGGTGTAATCTATTTTCCACCACCACCTTACTTGGTTGGGTATAATGGTGTACATAATAACTATATATGATTATTGTAAAGTGATATTGATTCTGAAATAGTATACATACACTCCAATACAATTCTACGATCATGAGAACGATATCATCGCTCATGTGTACGTACGGACTACCGTCTCCATGACGTGATGAGATTCATTCTCAATGATTAACCATTCATGAATGATTATAAAGTATATATAATAAATAATAATGAAATATATGACATAATAATGATACTGGATTTATATATATATATATATGTATGTCATCTACTTAATTCCATTCAATTCAATAAGGAAACGAAAACAGCGTTCATGCGTACGTACGGCCTACCGTCTCCATGAACGGTGTATTTCTTTCCATTTATCGATATATTATATATATTTATATTCTGAATATATATTATATATAAATCATATTTTACATTCTGGATATAATTAATCATGATCTAAGTAATCCTATGAATAATTACAAGTTAAAACACGAATGAAAAATGAAACGATTTTACCCAAAACACTCTTTAACATGGAATTTACAAAAGAACGAGTAATATAAAGTCATAAGTAAACCATATATGATATAATAACAATGAATATGATTCTGTAATAAGTCAATAAAATTATTTAAATCATTATACAGTGGGTTCGGATACGTACGAATCATATCGGACCTAAGGTAAGGGATAATTTATCAATCTCATTTTTATCCGAGATTGTTTATTCGTAAGTATTTACTGGGGTTATTTTATCATCCAAGCCCATGTTTTCTAAAATTTTTTCATGTATTTTTAAAGTTCTTTTTACCCACTTTTGACTTTTACTACATGGTATGTAAAGAATCTTTCTTTTGTTTACGTTACGAGGTACTTTTTTGACTTTTTCAACAAAAGTACGATAAGAATGATTTTTTTAACGTATACGGCATGAAAGGATTTTTATGGTTTTATAAAGCCTTATTTTCATGAAGCTTCCTTCAAAAGATTTCATGACTATTTAAAAAAAACCATTTCTTCTAAAATTTCATGACATTTTGAAAAGAAATTGATTTTTAAGAAAAAAAGATATTTTCCTCAAGAATTCATTTAAAGTGTTTTATCAAAACCATTTTCATCTAAGATGACATTATTTCACATGTGTATGTTTCAAGTGTAATGTCTCTATGATTTACATGGTTTCACTTTTTTTTATTATGAAATGATATCCATTTCTTTTATATGGATTATGTGATGATGGGATGATGTTTATGAAACCCATTTTATTTATTGGGTTATTATGAATGATGTATGTTTATTTTGTGGAACAAGTAAGAATGATTTCATTATAATATGGGTGGGAGATATATCTCCCTCCAATGCATTGGGTAAAGATTTATATCTCATGAGATAGACATGGCTGGAACGGTATGTTAATCCAGTTCAGTGTTACAGGACTGAAACGAGGAGTGAACTCGATTCAGAAAGGAACTTTGTCCACCAAGATGGTCATGGCAGCAATGCCTTGGCTACTATGGAAATCATGACATGTGATGAATGGTTGCCACAATTACCTATTTTATTCCCATGCTATTTTATCATTATTAATGTTTCTTTATGATCTATGCCTTACATACTTCCATGTTGTATTTCATTGCTCAATCTTTTGATGTTTAAACATTATGTTCATATTTTTAAGTTCAAATGTATATGGTATGTTTCATTTTATCCATGCTTACCCTTACTGATCATTTGAGCTCACCCTTTTTATGTTTTCTTTTCCCCAGGATATAAAGAAAGGTTTTAGGTAAAAAAAGGATGATCTTTATGGGAGAAGTTGAGGATCTTTCACCACGATTAGAAGATTATATTCCGAGTTTCCAAAGACACTAAACTATTATGGTCATTGTGTGTGTGTTTTTGTAATGTGCTAAGTATTCTGCAAAATTAATGTAATGTCCATGTACATCAAGCTTCAGGTCTCTAAAGTTGGTATCAGAGGAAAGGTTTAGTCAACCTTTGGAAACTAGGATGCGAAAACATTAGTGAGATCCCTAGAGATATTTATAAGGTATGTCTAGGGATGTCTATAAGGTTAAGTATACGTATAGGTTATAGTCCTAGAATTGCACTAACAATATTAGAATTTAACCTAAGATGTTAGATATTGAGGGTACTCCCCCTTTACTATGTTGTTTTCCTTAGCATGATTTTTTCCTCTCACACTATTCTTTTTGGGTTTTAGAAAATGGCTGGAAACAGGAAGATTCACGATAAAGGAGGATATAATGGACAATGGAATGATATTCTTCATGAGCTACCAAATTAAATGGGATTTGGAAGTCCAAACATCATTATTATGCCGAATCAGCAATCTCATAATATGATCAACAAACTCAAATTTGGTAAGTTTCCTGACTCGGCTAATAAGAGAAAGATGGAGTTTCATGATGATCATAGAGGAAAGAAAGTTCAATTTCCCCTATGTAAATCATGTGGGAAGAGGCATCAAGGAGAATGTTTCAAAGGAACTGGAAGATGCTTTGGGTGTGGAAAAGAAGGACATAAAGCAGTAAGTGTAATGGAAAAGGTTCAGTTAACACCATGGAAGAGGATAATGGTATTGCTACAACATCAACAATGGTTAAATGTTTTAAATGTTGAATGTATGGGAATTATGAAAACAAATTCCCTAAGGGAAAGTCTCATGAAGAGAATCAGTATGGTCGTATGGGTAGTATTTATGTTGATGATGATGAAGAGACTACAAATGATATGTGAGATGAAAGAATTGTTGAAGCTCGGTCAATGGTTTAAGAAGGTAGTGGAATGATTACATGTTTATCAAGTGTAATGTTGTATAAGTAATCTCATGGTACTATGGAATAAAGAGACATCTAAGGATTATTACACTGTTGTCTTTCTTTAAGTTTTGAAAGTGTGTGATGAATGGTACCAGTATTTTTGGAAAGTAGATGATATGCGCATAATGAAGGGATAAGAATATAATGAGATGTTTGATTGTATTCATGAGCTCAGGACTGATATAAGGACTAAGTGATATTATGGTTTGATTATATAGAAATTTTGGGATTTTGGTATGTGGAAAGAGTTAACTTTTGACAGCATTTATGTTTTCACTAAGGTTAAATGGGTATTCATTTTCAAGAGAATACATGATTAAGGTATTCACATGTTTGTAATTTTACCAACAAGATATATCTTATGATATATGGGGGATAAATTATGGTATTCACGTGATTGTTATGTGACATTTCAAGTAATCAATTTCTTTATACTATGAGCTTGGACAGAAGTATTTTGGATAAGCCTATGGATTTGAATGGATTATGTTGGACATAAGTTAGTATTGTTTAAGGATAGACCTTTTTTTGATATTATTGATGGGATGCTATAGTAATAGAAAAAGGACAACTTGCAGGATGGGCGACATCCCATCGCGTCGGACAAGGCTGTGGGAATCGAACCCACAACCGAAGTGCGACTGGCCTTTATCGCCTACCACTAGCCTACAGGAAGTCCCTGGTTAGTAGAAACTAGTTTTATTATATTAAGCAGTATGATATATGAAGTATAAGTCCATTTTAGGAAACATATATGATTAATCTCGCTATAGATCAACTTACGTATATTTAATAACTTTTACTAACCTTTTTTTTGAGACAGATGGAATGACCCGTCATTCTATCACATGATCTGCTAACACTTCACGAATAACAAATTCAACTTTATTTCTTTAAGAGACGAAGTGGAAATTGTTCAAGGCACAAACAACAGTGATATTGTACCAAAATAAAGTAAGTATTTATTCTAATTAAAATTCTTCAAATTTAGGAAATGATCTTGAAAACCAAAAATGTTGTCCTAGTGCCTTTATATCCGATGAATCAGATGGTACCCTAGATCATCACAAATTTATAGCTTTGTGATTATTGGCTTTTTCATAGCCATGTTCTCTACCACTCTCTATCAGAACATGATGGTTAGATTTCTCTTCCATATCCATATTTTCACCAATTTTATCCTATATAAAAACCCAAGTGATGAGTTAATTTTGGTAATCGTTATATTTCATACTTTAGTTTTTAAAGTTCAGTTTTGGTATTTCTTTTTACGACGTGGGTTTCTATGAATAGTAAACGATTTATAACCCAGAAGAATTTCGAGGGCGAAATTAATTTTAAGGGGGGTAGAATGTAACAACTTGAGATTTTATAAGATACATTATTTTTAATTTAATTCATATCTTTTATTGTAAGATACACCAAGATTATCTTGCGCTATACGTAACACCGTATTAGCTTGCAGTATATGCAACACTATTCTTGGCTCATGTTACACACAATTTCAAGTTCGATAAAAGTTATTCTACCAAACATTGAGTGTATATATATATATATATTCAATGTATAAATAAAATATGGATGGATTCTGTTATATGCAATAACAAAGGATTCGTGCACTACAAGCAACACTGACTTGGCTTGCATTACACGCAATCACGACCTTCCCTGATAGCGTGTGTTGTACGCAATACCGGGTTTTACTAAACAACAATATATTATTATAATATTATTATGAACTGGCTGTTATAAATAGTATTAACTAAATTTTTAATTTTATAACATTATTATTCATCTTAAAAATTTTCTAGAACATGGTATAAGAACAAAATAAATTTTTTGGGTAAAATAAGTATTTTTCAAAAAATACAGTTTTGTCGTCTTTTGATGGCGCAACCACTTTAAATATAGTTTTTGAAATGTTTATAAGTTCCATCTGACAAAATAAAATTATTCTTTGGAATCAAGAAATAAAAATTTACTTTGGATAAAATTTTCATTTTATTCTGATAACTTTCATATTTTAATGAATAGTAAAAACACGCTATATTTTAATTAAAAACAACTTTTTTCATCGTAATATCTTATGTGGTTAAATTATAATATTGAATGGTTTTAAAGTATAAATAGAATATATTTTTACCATTTAATATAATTTATGTCATTAGCCTTGATTTTACATTGAATTCGTAGGTTAAATAAATTCAATCTTTTGCAATGTTTTAAACAAAAACCCGTTTTCTTTCGACAATGAGATTAATTTTAATTTAATTTCTGCAACTTCTGTGTATTGAATTTGGAAAAATGGATTCCATATTTAGAATTATTGGGTCCCAATTATATTAATAGACTACTTTTTATTTTTGGGCTTTATGAATAGTAACAACGGTAAATTTTATTTACCATAGTAAAAGGTAAATTGGGTAATTAAGGGTAAATATAAAATTATAAAATTATCCTAATACTTGTCCTAATAAAATTGGATGATTATAATTTTTCCTAAGTCATATTTAGGTCGAAATGGAATCCATTAGAACCCACTTGGAGGTGATTAAGACCTTCAGTTTCTTTTATTTAAAGGAAAGTGAAATATGTCTCACTCAACTTTAATAATTAAAGTATTTTTAATATAAGTTTATACAGAATATAAATTCGGTTATAAACACTCATTTGAAAGATAAAATGTTTTTATTTGTCATGGTAATTTATTTGTAATTTTTAATAGTTATTTAATTACCTTATTATCTTATACATTAATGATACAGAAATTACTTATTTAGTGAAAAATCAATAATATAGTTTTTATTGAAATATTAATACATATCAAAAGGCCCAAAAATATGGAAAAAACTTATTATTATTGTATATATAAACCCTAATCACCCACTTACCGAATTGTTGACCATTTGGATCCTTATTAAGGTGATTATGACACTTATATTATTTTATTTTAAATGATGCCAAAGTTGTCACCTTCATAATTTAATAAATATAACAATTTAACAATTGTGATTTTAAGATGATAAATTCGAGTAAAAGTATTATTGTAAAATTTAATAGATTTATATTCATAATAGGATTTTATTTTTAATTTTTATGCAACATATAAGTATATTAAATAATTATACAAAAATGTTGTAGTAATTATTTTATTAAGAGATAAACCAAATAAATGGTTTTAAAAAAATAAAATAAATATTATATGAACTATTTAATGAGATCCACTAATTTTATAGAAACATATGACCTCTTATGAATCTATTAAATCTTTTATTTCGAACATATCATCTGTATATAATTTATTTAAATTCAGATAAATGAATAGTGTCAAATTTGACACTATTGTTATTTTATAAAAATAACATATTATAAAATTGTTTAAAAATCACAAAAATATTTAAAAATTATAAATTTAAATTTATATGGTATAAAATGTTATAAGTTATCCAATTATGGAAAATTAACAACAAATAATTAATTATTTGTTTTAAATTAAAATTTAAAATGTTATTACCAAAAATAAAATTAAATTGATTAAATAAGGATAAATCAAGTTGATAATGTTGAAAATAAATTCCTAACTTGTATAAATTTTATTTTTTGATGAGATTACAACCCTATATCATCTAATATTCGAATATGAGTCATTTTGGGAGGTTTTTATGTGGGGTTAGATTTATTATAAATTAATATTTTTGAGATTTCCAAAGGTGCCCCTCCCCTCCCTTATAAAAGGGAACCTCCTCCCTCTCTTCCTTACACCACTTTGAGCCTTCAAGCTCGGATAATACCTGAAAAATTCTCTTCTCCACTTCCCTAGAAACATCCTAGAGGTCCTGGTTTTCTTCAAAGACCAATTTTAGTGCCCTAAGAGGAGGACTCAAAGAGGCGCTTCAAAGAAGAGGTAATGTCCGTTACCAATTCTTTCAACTTTATTTCTTCTTCCACTTATTCTTCTTAGGTTGTTTCATTATGAAGTAATAAAATCAGTATCACTAATATACTTATATGTTATTATAAGTATGAAAAAACCCTATTTCATGATCTATCCATCCTACGGAAAACAAAATCACCGCGCGTGCGTACGTACGAAATACTGTCTCCACGCCGTGGTGTAATATATTTTCCACCACCACCTTACTTGGATGGGTATAATGGTGTAAATAATAACTATATATGATTATTTTAAAGTGATATTGATTCTGAAATAGTATACATACACTCCAATAAAATTCCACAATCATGAGAACGATATCATCACTCATGCGTACGTACGGACTACCGTCTCCACGACGTGATGAGATTCATTGTCAATGATTAACCATTCATGAATGATTATAAAGTATATATAATAAGTAATCATGAAATATATGAAATAATGATGATACTGTATTTATGTATATATATATGTATGTCATCTAATTAATTCCATTCAATTCAATAAGGAAACGAAAACAGCGTTCATGCGTACGTACGGCCTACCGTCTCCATCAATGGTGTATTTCTTTCCATTTATCGATATATTATATATATTTATATTCTGAATATATATTATATATAAATTATATTTTACATTCTGGATATAAGTAATCATGATCTAAGTAATCATATGAATAATTACAAGTTAAAACACGAACGACAAATGAAACGATTTTACCCAAAACACTCTTTAACATGGAATTTACAAAAGAACGAGTAATATAAAGTCATAAGTAAACCATATATGATATAATAACAATGAATATGATTATTTAATAAGTCAATAACATTATTTAAATCATTATACATGGGGTTCGGATACGTACGAAGCATATCGGACCTAAGGTAAGGGATAATTTATCAATCTCATTTTTATCCGAGATTGTTTATTCGTAAGTATTTACTAGGGTTATCTTTATCATCCAAGCCCATGTTTTCTAAAAATGTTTTCATGTATTTTTAAAGTCCTTTTTACCCACTTTTGACTTTTACTACATGGTATGTAAAGAATCTTTCTTTTTTTTACGTTACGAGGTACTTTTTTGACTTTTTCGACAAAAGTACGATAAGAATGATTTTTTAACGTATACGAAATGAAAGGATTTTTATGGTTTTATAAAGCCTTATTTTCATGAATCTTACTTCAAAATATTTCATGATATTTTCAACAAAAACCGTTTCTTCTAAAATTTCATGACATTTTGAAAAGAAATTGATTTTGAAGAAAAAATGATATTTTTCTCAAGAATTCATTTAAAGTGTTTTATCAAAACCATTTTCATCTAAGATGACATTATTTCACATGTGTATGTTTCAAGTGTAATGTATCTATGATTTACATGGTTTCAATTTTTTTTATTATGAAATGATATCCATTTCTTTTATATGGATTATGTGATGATGGGATGATGTTTATGAAACCCATTTTATTTATTGGGTTGTTATGAATGATGTATGTTTATTTTGTGGCACAAGTAAGAATGATTTCATTATAAGATGGGTGGGACCTATATCTCCCTCCAATGCATTGGGTAAAGATTTATATCTCATGAGATAGACATGGATGGAACGGTAAGTTAATCCGGTTCAGTGTTACAGGACTGAAACAAGGAGTGAACTCGATTCAGAAAGGGACTTTGTCCACCAAGATGGTATTGGAAGTAATTCCTTGGCTACTATGGAAATCATGACATGTGATGAATGGTTGCAACAATTAAATGTTTTATTCCCATGCTATTTTATCATTATTAATGTTTCTTTATGATCTATGCCTTACGTACTTACATGTTTTATGTCATTGCTCAAGCTTTTGATGTTTAAACATTATGTTCATATTTTTAAGTTCAAATGTATATGGTATGTTTAATTTTATCCATGCTTACCCTTACTGAGCATTTTAGCTCACCCTTTTTATGTTTTCTTTTCCCCAGGATATAAAGAAAGGTTTTAGGTAAGAAAAGGAAGATCTTTATGGGAGAAGTTGAGGATCTTTCACCATGATTAGAAGATTATATTCTGAGTTTCCAAAGACACTAAACTATTACGGTCCTTGTGTGTGTGTTTTTGTAATGTTCTAAGTATTCCTCAAAAGTAATGTAATGTCTATGTACGTCAAGCTTCAGGTCTCTACAATCCTCTAGTTTTGATGCTCACAAATCTTGTTTAATCATGCTTAATCATGCTTAATCTTGTCTCGGTATGTTTCATCATTCCAATGTATAATCATAATCTATTATTTCAAGTAATATTTCATTATATAGGTTGAAAATATTTGACTAAGTATGAGTCACCGGTTAGTAGACTCGCAGTCACCATTCAGTGACATCATAGTCACCAGTCTCACTATTCAGTTGGAAAATTGGCAAAGTATGAGTCACCATTGCAGTGACACCGCTCAGTCTAAAATTTGGTAATGTATGATACAACTTTGTTTAGATATACTGGTCTAGAATTTTCACAATGGACCATACACCATTGACATGGAAAAGACATCACTCTAACTAGTTCAGAATTTTCAAAAAGGACCACACACTATTGCTGGTTTTTTACAAAGTCTGAGACACCATTATTATGACATCAATAAAGGATTTTCACAAAGTCAGAGACACTGTTCTTAAGACACTGTTCAGAGATAAAGGATGAGTCCCCACTTCTTAGTCACCACTCCTATCTCACCGCTCCTATTACACCATTCTAGACTTATTTATTACTTAAATTATCATTTAAATTAAAAATTATTACTAATGGTCATATTTGAGTTATTTAATGATATTGATATTATCAATAATCTTTTTTACCCTTTTCAGTAGATAACAATAGATATGAGGAACCTACATGTGATGGCTATCATGCTCCTTGTTGGCCAAAATAGAAACACCTAAGAATAAATTAAAGAGGTGTGCAAGAAGATTGAAACAAGAGGTGTGACATACAAGACCAAGCCAGAGAGAATAGAGACACACCAATACCTTTAGCTGTGATCAATAAAAAATTTTATGTGAACCAAAGAGTCGAACATCCTTACAACAACAAATAAAATTGATAATCTATAAGAAGAATTTCACTGGAAACCAGAACAAAGAGCATCAACGACACTCTATTTTGGTGTCTATTTTCCAAAATTGGTCTCGTAATTCACATGTTCTTACTCAAGAAGTATAGAATAATCAAGAACATCACTCAAATCATTCTAAACCCTCTCTCATTATTTCTTCTTTTTTATGTATATTTTACTACTTTTTGAGTAGTGTGTTTATTTGTATCACACACACACAATGTCTCCTGTGCTAATCTTGAGGATACAAGATATCCCCACTCACTCATAGTTTTACACAATTTTACTCCCATGTCTAACTATGGAAGTGGTTTCTGTTTGACCCAGTTGTATGTTGTTTCCCACGCATAAATATGGTAGAGGTCTTGTTCACCCGTATAGCCTTGTTCAGTGTTTTGAACCCCGATCCAGGGTGAGGATCAAGATTTTTAATATAAACTACTGGGTGGGAGGTGATCACCAAGGTGAGAGGACTAGGTCTCTTCTTGAGATTGAGCCTCTTGTTTTTATCTTCTATGTTAAAGTTTGACTTTATGATCTGTCTTTATTTATTCAAACCAGAAAAATTTACTTTTATTTGATAGTAAATCTTAGATAGTGTTTATAACTATTTTTGATTTAGTAAATTACATTCAAAAGTTATATCAATATTTCAAATTTTTGTAACAAATAATTAATCAATATTTTGAGAAATTAATTAAACATTCAAAATTATTATAAATCTACTAATTTAGTTAACTATCATATTTTGTTTTTTAATTAGGGATTGTTGATAAATATTTTAAAATAGAAATTTTTATAGGAACTCAAGTCACCCACACACATCTTGAGTGTCCCACTCTGACCAACAATTATAACATATGTTATATATCTGTTTCATTATTTTGTTAGATACAAGTATGATTTCATGAATTCCATATTTAAATTTTTTATAATGAATTTTGTAATTATGATTTATATTTTTTATTTTAATATAACTTTTTTCCTATAATAGAATGAATAGAATCTAGGTGTATCATATCGATCAGATTTAAATCAAGTTTCAAAATTATTCAGTTATTTTTTTAGATTTTTCATTTAAAAATTATTTATATGAAGGTCATATATAGTGTTAATGTTATAATTGTTTTGGAAGACTATGGTTATGTCAGGAATAAAGTTGATACCATAAAACAAAATCTAGATTTAAAACAAACTATTATGTTTGGTATCACAACATAGAGATGAGATGATCTTTTATTGTTCATGAATAGAAAGAAATCAGTGGTGTGGAGAATTTAATATTTTATTAAATTCCATTTGTGCATCATCATGAGAGATATAGTATGCCGGTTCAATAAGGCAATAATATCAATACACATGAGGAAAAAAATGAATATTCTTTTGTTGAGAGAGTAAAAAAATAAGGGATGATGTCAAGACTTCTGTATTTCAGAAATGTACAAAAATAACACAGTTTAAATTTTTAATGCAGTTATATCATGAAGAACCCATGTAAGGAATTTATAATACCACTATTGGTTATATGATTACCTTTTTCAAGGACTTACTTCCATATGGTGTAGATATTCCCTCAAATAATTATATAGTACAGATGTTAATTAACCAGTTTGAAATTTCTACTAATAAAACTTTTGCTTTTCTGAAATATTGTAATTTATTTTGGGAGGAAGCATCAGACCTTAATAACTATAAAGAATACGACACACCTGGATGGAAGGAAAATGTATATGTAAAACCATATCATGTTCCATAGAAAGTCATGTGTCACTTTTCATTTATTCTCAGACATCAAAATTTATTCATGTATGAGGAAATCTCAATAAATATGTGATGGAATTTTGTTGAGAGAATTAAAGATAATTATGAGTTTGTTCATCCTATAAATTGATTATCATAGTGGTAATTTTATGTAAAACATCCTGATTTTTCATCTGAGATCCATAATGTCAGGTTGGGTCTATCCTGTGATGATTTTAATCTGTTTAGTTAGATGCTTAATTCTCACAGCGCATGGCTAGTTTATATTCTTGTTTATAATCTTCATATGTTTATGTGTATGAAAAAACATTCAATTTCTTGAGTATACTAATATCTAGACATTATGATCTTGTTAATGATATAGATGTCTATTTGAAACCTTTAATAAGATAGTTGAAGCATCTTATGGATATGGATGTGTGCACATTTGATGTTTCTTAAAAAATATATTTTAGATGCATGTTTCCATTCTGTATACTTTAAATGATTTCCATAATTATAAAATGATGTTTAGTTAAATCATGAAAGGAAAACAATAATTTCATATTTTTATGAAGAATGTATGATCTAGAAGACTTAAATATATTCTTACTTTTAGTTTCATTGGGAATCAACGATTCTTTCCAATGGACCATCAATATAGGAAGAATCACCAGAGGTTTGATAATACTGATGAAACTGAACAACCACTTCAATGTATGTCAAGAAGTGATGTTCTTAATGAATTGAAAAAATTTAATTTTTCATTAGGGAAAGGTAAAATGAAATCTAAAAAGAGGAATAATGTTGACACTAAAGCCTCTTAAAATTGGAAAAATAAAAGTATCTATTTTGAGTTTCCATATTGGTACACCAATTTGTTACATATTTTTTAGAAGTAATGCGCATTGAGAAAAATATATGTGAAATTTTGCTTTCAATTCGTCTAAACATCAATGGGAAGACCAAAGATGACTTACGATATCACTGCGACTTTCTGGATTAGGTTATTTGAACAGAACTGCATCTTGTGCATCTCTGTGAAAACAAATGGAAAGTTCCATGTGCTTCTTATTTTATGAGACCTATAGATAAAAATAAATTTCTAAAAATATTAGAGAATATCAAGGATCTGGATTTTTATTCCAAAAACATATATAAATGATTCAATAGAAGGGATTTGAAACTAAAATCCCTGAAAACATAGGATTATCACATACCTCATCATGAATTGATTCCAATAGAAATTTAGTATTTACTATCCAATAAAGTAAAGGGAAAATTATTTACTTGTTCCATTTTTATAGAGACCTTTATACTAAATTTTTATCCAATTATTTTTTGATCAAAATTCAGCAAGAGGTGTTATTAATTTTGTGTGAGTAAGGGAAAATATTCCTCCATCATTTTTCATATTCCTACTACATTTAACATTTCATATTCCAACTGAAACACTACTTGGGGGACCCATTTCTTATCAGTGGATGTATGATACGAGAAGAAATGTTTTCATAATGAAATATTATGTCCAAAACCAAAATCATCATGAAGGTTCCACTATGAGAGGTTTTTTGGCTCAATAATGTATGGATTTTTGTTCAATTTATTTTTCTGATGTGAGCACAATACATTACCGGCCAATGAGAAATAAATATGTGCATTATGGGTAAATTGAGCCCTAATTTCCATCACTTCCCTAAATAGGATGAATTCATGGGTCATATATGTTGGATACATCGAGCCTTGAAGAGAAGGATATTTAACATACCACATTATTATTTAGCTATGGTTTGTATGATGACTACATTAAGTAAATAATTTGAATATATATATGTTATCTCATACTATGTCCTTTCATAGTGTAATAACCCAAATTTTTTTTGGATGAAATTATCCTTTTTGATTTAATTTAATGACTTGTGGATATAGAAAGCACATGAACTTATTTTGTTTTATTATATCCAATAGGATTTAAATGACCATTAAGTATCTTTACCATTGATAACATAGTCGTTGAACAATGATCACATGACTAGTATAAATATAGGGTTTTAACAATTCCATTTATCATAGAAAAATGATTTAATGACCTCAACTTGTAGGATCATATCCCATGAATCCCATTTATCAAAGATTCTGAGGGAGGTAGCATTTTTTGGTTTTTCCCTTGAATAATCCCTAGTTAAGATCCAATAGCTTAATCATGAGTGAAACCGTTTATGGGAATGTTCTAACTCATTGAGATCACGACCAAAACCATGTTCACCGAATGACCCCATGAAATCCCACCAACACACACCTTACTCTTAATATTTATTCTGGTGTAATAAAGGGATGCGTATCAATACCCTAACAATAGGAATATATACATTATATTTTATAGAATAATGAATATATTTTCATCCTATTATTGTTACTTTGTTAATTATTTTTAATGAACAAACAATATTTTTGGTTCACATTCAAATTCAATTAAGAAAGCTATTTTAATGAATTAATAGATTTTTAAAATAAATAATATTTTAATAAAATATTATTACTAAATTAATTTTATAAAATGTAAATGTATATATACTTTTAATGAATTCAAATGTAATTTTTTATTAGGGTTCAAAAACTCTTATTGTCAAAAACATGTCAATTTTCAATAAATATTGGTTTTTATTTTAAAATAGAAAATTCATATATTTAGAACATTATTTAGATAAAAAAATTTATTTTTGAAATAAGTATTTCAAAATTATTCAACAGTGAATGTTTCATAATTTTCTAATATAATTGAATTTTAGGGTAATAATTAATTACCGTATAAATATATGGTGTGTTTTATGAAATCATAATGGACCATTAGTGATGTAATAAATACTATTAAAGGTATCCTTGAAAAAATATATGTTTTCCTTTAAATTAATTTTATTTTATGTTTATTTTATTTATTTGATAATTCCTTAGTGTATCCTCCAAGACTTATAATATATTTTAATATTTTAAAATCATTTCTTTGAAAGTGTGACTCGCCTCTACATAAGAAAGGGAAATATTTTATTATATTAAGCCCTTGGAATTATAAAATAATTTAAACCAATCCTATTTAGAAGAAACCATGGGAAAACCCATTAGATGGTTTGTGGTTTTGAATATTTTGTTATGAAGAGTCCAAAAACAAAATAATAAAGAAAACTTCCTCCTTACCTATATAAACCCACCCAAGATCACATTTATCTTTACTAAAACTCCTTGAAGCATGTCCAAACTCTGACTTATACTCCCTATAGTCCTCCCAAGGTTCCCCCAAGCCCCTAAGAAGCCTCTCCCAAGCCTTTGGAGTCACACACTCATGTAAGGAATTATCTGTCTCTTCTTTTTACCAAGCACTTCATTTATGATATGCCTTTTAATTTATATTTTCTTTAGTTGGGGTATATTATTTATGACACCCTAATACTTTAAAATATTTCCATTTTAAAATAAATATAATTATTTTATCATTCCTCATACACAAATTTAATCTTTCACTACACAAAACACTGAATTAACATGCATTATACAAAAGATCGAGTTTTACAACCTTTTAATGGAGAACCAATTTTAAAACTCAATTTTGAAACTTTTAAAAATCTTATTTTAAAAAATAGATATCATTTCTTAATTCAAAATTTCTATTTATCTTTGGGTGAATTATTTTATTTTTTAGAAAATTCATTTTTTTGATGAATAGTGAAAATTACTACAATTTAGTTAAAAACAACATTTCCGTTTAAATAATTATTAATTCTAATTTATATTTTAGATTCATTTTAGAGTCACATTATAATAGTTATACATATTTTTAAAAAATAAAGTTCATTATAATTAATTTTACTATGAAATTGAATATAAAAACATAACAAACTTTTAAACGTTTGTCTACTTTAAAAATATGTTATTTCGCCCCGCCTTTGGGATTAGCGTTAATCTTAATTTTTCTACTTCTATGATTTTAATTTTGAAAATACAACACACAAGGATGCAATTAGAAAGATATTTGTGGTCTAATAACTCCAAATTAATTTTTTGACCAAAATAATTAGTGAATGTGATAAAAATTAATTATGGTGATTTCGGTTCGATTAATCTTAATAAGGGACTAAACCTTAATGTTAAGAACCAAAACGACCTGGGAAATTTTCCAAAATCCATTATCTATTAATACTTTTACCATTTCCCCACTTGGATTGAAATTTATAGGTTATTAGGATAATATTAAATGAAATTTCCCTATATAAAAGGGTAAGTAAGGAAAAAAGACGAAAAGGGAACTTTCCTTACCTTTAACATTTATAAAACAATGAGATATGTTAAAAAAATCATATTTTTTATAGATATCATTTTTAATTATATATTGGTTATTGTTATCATATTAAATTATAATTATTTTTTATATATGGTTTATGTACTTAAAATACTTAAGAAATGCCAATGTAGTGATTATTTAGTTAATAATTTACTAAAATAAACGATACCATAAATATTAAAAGTGAAGTTAGTTGATTGAATTATTGTATTTATATTTTTTTTAGATAAAAATATAATTTTTAACATCTATAAACTTAATATATTTGAATTTTGATATTATATTGATATTTTAAAATTAACATTAAATAAATATTGTCAAAATTGATATTTTTTTATTTTTTAATAAATGAATATTATTAAATGAATTAAAATTAATAAAAATATTTTATTCTACCAAGTGATTTTTAAGTGTTGATAAATATTAAATATTGTATATTAATGGACCAATTAATATTTTATAATAATCATATTTACACATATACTATAAAAATGTTGTTAACATGGTCCGGGTTCAAGGGGCGTTTTAGCGCCTCACATGCATTTGTTTTAACATTAATTTCCAAAAAACATGTGAATTTTATTTTATATATAATATATAATAATAAAAATTTAAAGTATATATATATTTTATAATAAATCTCACTTTAATTTAGTATTAATGGTTAAATTAATTATATTATAATATTAGATGCTTTAATAAAAACCAAAATGATAAAATTAGGGAAACTTAGAAGTTAAGGAAGAAAATTTTTAAAATGCACATATTTTTGTGTGGGTGAGGTTTATATCAACCATTATTATCCTTTAATTCATTAATTTTCCATTTTTAGGCACTTTAGGTAAGGTATACCATCCATTAATGAATAACTTTTAGTATTTAGAAAAGTGTCACCCCCTCCACTATAAAAAAGAAAGCACTCTAAACCTTCCTCACACCTATAAAGACTCATTGGATCATCCAAAATTAATCCAAATAGTCTCAAAACATCTATACCCTTGACCTATAATCCCCCCCTTGGTCAGAAAACAATCCAAGTAAGCTTTTGGTACAAACCAAAAGAAGTTACCCGATTAAGAGGTAACACCATTTCTCATGCTTTCTAGTTTCATTTCCATTATCCACATCCTATACTCTTATTATTATATTATTACATAACAAAAAAATTATCCTAAATATACTAGAATGGTTTTATGATAAATTTTATACCTACACTTACACACAACTCCATATAATGGGTAATGAACATATTGTTTCTATATGTGGCGAACTATTGCCTCACGAAACGATGATTGTTCAATTTTTCCCTACCACCTCTTATGGTGGCCATTATGATGAAAAATATATTTATATATAATATTATATTTATAATTACTTTATTATTATATAATTTTTATTTATAAAATAACTATATTCTTTCCATCATGTGTAAATTTGATAATTTTGTTTGAGGAAGTGTGGACTACCACCCCCTCAAAGCGATATGACTCGTTCATGCCATACATGGAACACATAACAGATGGTTATAATAAATCTATGTAACATATAAAACATATATATGATATTGAAAATTATAATATACAAATGTATCATTTATTTTTAATTATTTTTATATGACAAGGAAATGAAAGTAATGTTCATGCGTACGTATGGTCTACCGTCTCCATAAACAGTGCACTTCATTTCTAATCTCCAAATATTATGGACTATTATAAATAAATATTTAAAAAATATATAAGATAATTTATTCATGTTTTTCATTCTAGATATTATGAATCCATGATATGTTTAATAAGAATAACAAATCACAATTCAAAACATACTTGAGAAAAGTATATAATTAACACCTGAAATAGTCAAAATAATGAAAGATTGTTAACAAATGGGTAATAAAATATTTTAAGAATTTAATATGTGATATTATAAACATGATAATTATTATATTACAAGTTATTAAAATATTTTAAACCACTATAAAGGAGGATAAATACTACACAACAAAAGGAAGGTTAAGGTAATAGATTTCATCTCAACTTACATTTCATTGAGACTTAATTGTTATTATGCACCAATTAAATTTAAAATGGTTTATATACTGAGTTTTACATTTTATATTATGAATATAATTAGTCTAGTGATATTATAAGTTTCATTTTATTCAATATAAATTATTATTTAAATGTTTAAAAGTGGTATGGACACTTTGGAATGTTTAATTATCATGTTTCCTCAAGATTGTTGTAATGTTAACAACCCTGATTGTTCCATAACCGCCTGTAAGGTATTATTGATAAATTAATATTATTTATTCAATATTTATATATTATAAGGCATGTTATTTCTTTTATATAATAGTAATTAGTTGGACATGGAATACACAAGTTGGGGACCATTTAAGGAAAGCCTTCCGAGTTAGAGACCAGTGAATGAAATCCCCTCAATACATCGTAGTCTCTTAAGGTGAATTAGTTGGAAAAATAGTTTAAATTTTATTTTGATAGTAAAGGTATAATGTGGCTGGGAAATATAAAATCTGAAAAATAAGTATTTTCTTTATTGCGAATTCAGTTATTATTCATCCATGAGATTTTGCATTGATATATCTATGGGAACATTTGATTTTCAGTTGATTGATTTTATGGAAAGTGTTTTTAGTTTCTTACCTTTCAATATTGGTATTTTTTATGTAGTTATTGAATGGAATGTTTTGTCAGGTATTTATCTTTCCATGTTAATTTATTTCCATTGGTTCATTATTTATTCCTATTTACTTACCCTTACTGAGCATTTGAGCTCACCCATATTATGTTTCTTTCCTCAGGTTTTGAAGAATAAATATTTGAATTAGCTTTCATAGATACTGATTATTTTAGTTTATTATGTATCATGTTTGTATTTATTATCTCCCAAAGTATTATGGGTATCGTGTATGTAATTTGTCTTTCTAGGACTACTAAACTGAACGTTCATTCAATATTTTATTCCTTGTAATCTTGCCAATGTAAGTTAATAATGAAATAGCTCTGAGCTATTTGGGGTCGGGGTGTTACAGTTGGTATCAAATGAAGTTTAGAAACAACCTTGGAAACTAGATTTAGAAAACATAGATTAGGGAGCACAACCCAAAGATGGATATTGAGGATAAGAATACAAGAACATACTAGAATATTGGTAAGGTAGTGATTATGTGGGTATTCTTAGAAATACATCTCTATCTAGATACTACAAGTGAATGTGGTTCTGGAATAGATGTACCTAGGAGTAATAACTCCGAAAAAGTGTTCTAAGCCTGACTAGTGGTAACTTGGTACATGATAACATGTCTTACTATACACCTGGTTTGACACTCCAAAGGTATATTCTTAGAAAAAAATTTAATTTTATTTACCCACCATTATAAATGATTTATTACCTCGAAGTAACAAAAGTATTTGGTTCTCGGATTTATGAATCATAAATTTATGTTATGTGTTTTAGCATATTTAGATTTATACAAATTTAATAACCTTATATGATATTCTAGTATATAACATTGTTTATAAATGGAGCCTAGTACAAGGAATGTGAACCTCACTAATGCACATGATCCAAAGAGTATGATGAACCAAATATTTCATGGTCTAAAGCCAATATTGTAAAGGGAAATAGTCTCCCAAAAATTCACATTGTATGAGGAAATAGTATCATGTGACAATGATATAGTTATATAATTATCCAAGTACTATTTCTTTGAATAAAATAAAGACAATAAGATGATATTTGAGCACCAAGAAAAACAAAATAAGTCAAAGAAGATGAAGGGAAAGAAGGATTTTCCAACATGTGATAATTATGGAAAGAAACACATTAGTACTTGCTTGAAGGGAATGTGAGTTTGTTATATGTATGGAGAAAAAGGACACCATGTTTTTGATTTCAAGGGTAAGGAAAAGTTTTCCAATGTACAATGCTTCAACTACACGGACATGGGACACTATGAGAATCACTGTCACAAGTGTAAAAAGAATATACCCCAGATGATGCTATTGGATAATGATGAAGTTACAATAGTGCTGCTGATTAAGAGGAATGATTAATATTATTGTTCAATAATTAATTAATTTGAATATTTTATCAGAAATGTACTAGTTATAAGAATTTTGGATATATGAGGATTGTACTATAATACTTTTTTATGAAGGATTTAAGATCATATGCTGAATGGTACCAAGAAAAGTTATTCACTAGAAAGTTAATTTTTTTGGAAAACACATGATTGTGGGAAATAAAACCCTTAATATGTTCCTGATGTTAATATATTTATTAAGAGATTATTTTTTGTATGATTTCTAACTACCCTAGAATTGATTAATGACTTTTCGAAAAGTTGTCTATACTATCATTGAAGGAGTTTACAACACTTTTGGATTTAAGAAATATATCCAATAATATATGTTTTACTTAAGGTATAAGGAAGAATTCATGTTTCCAATAAGGTTTTATGGTAATTTTATTTATAACCATATTCTAAGAGGATATATGATGAAGTTATTCACATGTTTGGAATGTTAAAATTTAAAAATGCTACATGAAGATTAAAGTCTAATGATAAGTTCACTTGGGATGTTCAGTGAATTTCATTCAGAAGTTATTGGATCATAAATCAGTTTTAAAATTTAACCATTTATAAAATGTTTTATGATGATCATTGGATTATATTTTATAGTGTAATGTATTACTTCACCATATGATGCATCATGTGATAAGAAACAAAGTAGAAATAGTTCAAAGTATAATCAAAGGAACATATTATGTTTACAAAAACATATATTAACTTATTGAATAGTATAATTACTCAACTCCAAGAAAAGTGATCTTGAAACCAATAATTTTTTCCTAGTAATTTTGTTTTCTATGAATCAAATGGCCTCTTAGAACATCACAGGTTTATGGCCATCTGATTGTTAACTTTCTCTTAAGTATGTTCTCTAGCACTCTCCATTAGAACTTGATTACTAGATTTTCCTTCTGTATCCATGTATCCATTTACCACCTATTTTATCATACTAGGGAACCTAGATATTTGAATATTGTACTTTACTTTCTATCTTATTAATAAAATGTGATATTAACCCATTTTACAATGTGATTTTTTTGAAAAATAGTTTATTTTCAATCCCTAGATTACTCAGGTCATGTTTAAAATGTGATGATGCAATTTAATTATGGTGGGGATAATGTGACACCCTAATAGTTTAAAATATATTCCTTTTATAATAAATATAATTTGTTTGTTATCATTCCTTATACACAGATTTAATCTTACACTACACAAAAAATTGGATTAACTTGTGTTACACATAAGACCGAGTTTTACCACCTTTTAATGGTGAACCTATTTTATAACAAAATTTTGACACCTAAATGATTTTTTTGAAAAAAATATACCCCATTTTAGAATTTATAATTTTCATATTATTTTAGTGTTATTTCTTTGGATTTTCTTAAGAAAATTCAATTTTTTATGAATATTGAAAATTATTACAATTTAGTTAAAAACAACATCTTCGTTTGAATATTTATTAATGATAATTTATAATTTATATTTGTTTTAGAGTCACATTAGATCAATTATACATCTTTTTATACAATAAAGTTCATTAGAATCAATTTTACATTGAAATTTAATATAAAAACTTAACAAACTTTTGAACATTTTTCTACTTTAAAAACCTGTTATTTCGCCTTGTCTACAGGATTAGTGTTAATCTTAATTTTCTCTCTTAAGTGATTTGAATTTAGAGAATATGACATAAATGGATGTAATTATAATTATATTGTTTTTCTAATAATATAAAAATAATATATTGACCAAAATTATTAGTGATTATGATTAAAATTAATAACGGTGATTTAGGTATGATTAAGCTTAATAAGGGACTAAACATTAATATTAAGGACCAAAATGACCTGGAAAGTTTTCCAAAAGCCATTGGATACTAATAATTTGATCATTTACCCACTTTTTTTGAAATTAATGTGTTATGAGGATAATATTAAATGGAAGTACCCTATATAAATGGCTAAGTAATGAAAAAGAAAAAAGGAACTTTCATTACCTTTAACATTTATAAAACATTCAGATATGTAATAAACATCATATTTTTGGTTATAGATATCCTTTATAATGATATATGGGTTATTTTTATCATAATAAATTATCAATAATTTTTAAATATGTTTTAGGTACTTAAAATTCTTAAGAAACGCCAATGTAGTGATTATTTAGTTAATAATTAACTAAAATAAATGATACTATAAATATTAAAAGTGGTTAATTGATTGAATTATTGTCATTATTTATTTTTTAGAAGAAAATATCATGTTTAACATATTTAAACTTAATATGTTTGAATTAAAATATTATATTGACATTTTAAAATTAAAATTAAATAAATAATGTCAAAATTGACATTATTGTTATTTTATAATAAATGAATCCTATTCAATGATTTAAAATTAATTAAAAACCTATAGTCTAAAAAGTTAATTTTATGTATTAATAAATATTAAATATGTTATATTAATGGACCAATTAATATTTTATAATAAACATATTTACCCATATACTTTAAAAATGTTGTTAACACAGTACGGGTTCAAACAACATTTTAGCACGTCATATGTGCTTGTTTTAAAATTAATTTCCAAAACACATGAGAATTTTATTTTATAAATGAGATATAATATTAATAATTTAGTGGATCTATATTTTATAATAAATTTCACTTTAATTTAGTCTTAAGGGTTAAATTAATCAGATTAGAAAACAAGATGCTTTAATGAAAACCAAAATGATAAAATTGGGGAATCTTAGAAGTTAAGGAACCAAATTATTAAAATGCATATATTTTAGCATGGATGAGGTTTTTCTCAAACATGATTATTTTTTACTCTATTATTTGTCCATTTTGGAGTCACATTAGGTAAGGTATACCACCCATTAATGAATACCTTTTGCTATTTACAAAAGTGTCACTCCCCCTCCATTATAAATAGGTAACCACTCTACCCCTTCATCACACCTCTCATGTCACGACCTATCCTAGAGGGGCCCATTATGTGACTACTACAAGCCTACTTCCAATAGGACATGGGCTAGAAACTAGCACTGAGTAGGCATATCCCACAAATGGGAGGCATTTTCTTAAGTACCTGTACACACACACACATCTCCTAGCCCAAAAAGCTAAATTGTAAAAACACTAAGTAGAAAAAGAATGCATACTCTATGATACCAACATAAGAGTATGAAAATTGGAAAACATGAAAGTAAATACAACCAGAATACAAGCCCGCCCAAAAAGGAGTCTGCAATAGTGAATACACAAGTTCCTGAAATTCATCTGCAGAAAACCCTACAAGAAGTGTAGGTGTAGGACAGTTCTGTAAATTTATAGGAGCATCACACATCCGTCTGATCAATATAATCACCACTTAGTCCTACTCCACCAAGAACTATGTTAAATCATTGATCGTCTTCAATAGACATGACCAGTGTGGGCTATGCCCGTGCATGTGTGAGTAAAACAATACTCAGTAGGATACCCTAAAACCACAAAGGAATACCACTAAGAAAAACACGAAGTAGAAAAAAAGAAACACATAAAGTACACCATAAATAAATACCTGAAGTGAATTTATCTCACACAGGTATAAGTCTAAATCATTAAGATAATGATTTTCAATTGTAGTCTAAAAATCTCCCAGTTTCTATAACACACATAGTGTCGATGATGGACGGATCTTCAATGGAACACAGAGTGTTGATGGAACACGAAGAGTAGATGGAACATGGAGAGTTGATGGAGGATAGAGCTTCTATGGCACATAGATAATTGATGACTCATGGATCATCGATGATACATGGAGTGTCGATGGGTCATGTAGCCCCCAAGTCACATAGTCTCCAAGTCACAGCCAACCACATAATTCCACTCATAGCATGCTTGTTCTGAGAGAAACTACACATAAAGATATTAATTCATAAACAAAATTCAAAAAAATCTCAATTAATGTATCTCAAAATTATTTTCTTGTTGTAAGGGTCTCAACACCACAAACGACTCATCAAATAGACTCACAGTTCGAAAGATACGACCATTTTCTGTAAAACAGCCCAACTCGGGTCCAGTCTGGACTCGACTCGACCTGGCTGGCCCAGCCTGCTATGCTAATTGGGTAGTATCTTGGGATTTCTAGACCCAACCCATTGATCCACTTAGTCTAGGCCGCCGGAGTGGCCCATCCACCCTAGTATGTACCTCACTGCGGGCTGGTTTACTCCGTCGGATGCGGCCCACCTAGGTTATGCCCCCCTGTTCCATGTGGTCTACCATGACTGCATGGATCCCCCATGTTTCCCAGTCAATGCAGCATCGAGGCACATTTCACATGTCCATCCCACATCATATGTATTCTATGTGGCATCACTGATGCGGGTTCATCCAACGCATCTTTGAGCCGCATCCCAGCTCGTCGTCATGCCCTCCTGTCGTTCCCCCTAGTCACCACCCACATCTTCTACCACCACATGATCCACATAGTTTGACCGCGCTACTTGTGCAGTCCAACTACTACCACCTACACCCTCTCTCATCATCGTGGGAGACTACCATCCTCCATCACAACCGCACACGGCTGCCACTGCGTGCCACCAGGCGCTGACCACTAGCGGCCCTAGTTCCGCAGTCACCCCTATTCCTATAGTGCACCTTTTTTTAAAATGAATACACATCCATAATTCTTGAGTCACGAACTTCACTGCCTTGGTCTTTGATCCATCTTGTTATCACTTTGGGGGTCTAATCACATTCGGAGCCTCCCGAAAAATTGTGTCTTGACCTTGAGGGTCAAATAGTGATAAACACCAAGAATAGGGATAGGGGGAATACATAGAATGCCCTAAGAATGGATCTTGTCCTTGTTTGTGTCAACCTTGACCTGTTCATGATAGAAGGATTAACAAAGGACAAGAATAGATAATCACATAGATTTGTCTCCCTTTTTAAACCCCGCAACAATTTATCCATTCTAAAAGAACGGATAATCCATGAATCAACATGTTTGTGGGTTGGTTCACATTCTTCATTTGAATATATTAATGAAAAGTAAATCACTAAGATATAAAACACCCTACCTCATGGTTGGAACATTCGTTGATGAAGAATGGAGGTTTGTGTCATCGTCGATCGTTGATCCTCCTACGTTCATCATCAAGATAGTTTCCTTCCATGCCATAGAGTAATTATAGGTTTATTGTGATAAACCTAAATTGATAACAATGGTTTAATTAAAAATAAAAAATTCATTACGTCCAATTAAATATTTTTATTAAAATATTTTAATGACGGTTACGTCCAAATTCTATCTTTTATAGTTGACCCACATTATTCGATGTTAGACCTCACCTATTGTAAGGTCACTACTCCTAATGCAATGGTGCCATCAGATTTTAGATTTGGGAACCCGTTTAGAAGTTTTTCCAATTTTAAATAAAAATTTCTCGTTCACTTTATTAGAAACTTTAAAATTTTCATCGTATTGTTCCGGGCACACCGCGTATCGGAATCTCAAGCCATCTCAGTGTCTGGTCTCAGAATTTTTCCAATTAATTTATAAAAATAAAACCAGAGAAAATATGAGTCATTAAATTCTTTATGACTTAGGGATTTATGTTCCCAAATTCCAAAACAAGGGGTAATCAACAAAAAGATGAGGGTACTAATCATGGATATGAGCCTCCCGCTCCCATGTACTATCCTAGAGATTCATGTGCTACCACCAGACACACCCAAGAGGAATCAACCACCCACGAAGGATCCTATCATTTTAATCCTCAATATCCATGGGGTACACCCCAAAAGTCACTTCATCCTCAATGTACATATCTCCCCATTCGATGACATGTGATGGATCATGCATGTACCTCATCAGTTGTGACACATGGAAGACATTATACACGCAGTGTAACTATAGGGTAAGATCTAGGCGGTATGCCACCTCGCCAACTCTACCTAGAATCTGAAAAGGGTTGATGTATCTTGGAGATAACTTTCCACCCAATCAAAACCCCCATAATACTTTTCAAGGTGAGACCTTAAGGAACACATGGCCTCCATCCTCAAATTCCTAGGGCATCTATCTTCTATCAGCATATGAATTTTGCTGGATTTGTGTAGTCCCCATCTGCTGATCGATGATCTGCGCCTTCTCATTGGTACCCCGCACCAACATTAGACCCATGAGTTCTGACTCTCCTTTGTTAGTCCAGCAAAGTGGTGATCTTCATGGTTTCTTGTACAAGGCCTCAAATGGTGTCATACCAAAGGTGGACTGACACCTGTTGTTGTATGCAAACTCCAAAAATGGTTGGTGATCCTCCTAACTGTAGTCAATGTCTAGGATGCAAGCACATATCATGTCCTCAATAACCTAGATTGTCCTCTCCATCTAGCCATCCGTCTAGGGATGAAATGATGTGATCAAGATCAAATAAGTCCCAAATGCCACCTATAATCCCTTCCACAACCAGGATGTGAAACGATTATCAAGATATGAGGCGATTGTTGATGGAACTCCATGAATCCAAACTATCTATTTCATCTAGAGGTGTCCCAATATCTCTACTGAACATTGATCTTGGATCAGTAGGAAGTGGGCCGACTTGGTGAGTTGTTCAATGATCACCCAGATGGTATCATTTCCTCTTGATGTTTTTGGAAATACTTTCATGAATTCCATCGATATCTTATCCCACTTTCACTCTGGTACCTATTGGGGTTGAGTTAAACCCACTGGAACCTTGTGATCAACCTTCACTTGCTGGAGAGTGAGGCATCTAGAAACAAACTCTACCACTGTCTTCTTCATCCATGACCACCAGAACAGATGTCGAAGGTCCTGGTACATCTTCACCACACTCGGATGTACCACAAAATGGGATGTATGAAACTCCCTTAAGACCTACTCCCACAATGTCACTGGTACTACTATGCATCCTATGAAGAGAATGACATGCCCCCTGCCTTTCGAATATCTATTAGGGGTATTCCCTGTGTAAATATGAGAACATGACGTCTCATAATCAGTGTCTTTGAGCTATTCTTCCCTGACCCACTGTAAGAGTGAAAGTGTGACTATCATCAACTAGAGGTAAGATTCTCCATATCCATCCACAAAGGATATCTGCAATGCGGACCACTACTCTGATTCCTCACTCAACAACAGTAAACTGGATCTTCTATTAAGAGCATCTGCCACCACATTCCCCTTCCCAAGAGTATAGAAAATTTTAAAGTCATGGTCCTGGAGGAACTCTATTCATTACCTATATCTCAAGTTCAAACACTTCTAAGAGAAGATATAATTGAGACTCTTATGGTCAAAGTAGATGGTAAACCACTCACCCATAAGTTTGTGTCACCACATCTTCAAAGAGAAGACTACCACCACCAACTTGAGATCGTGGGTCGCATAGTTCTGCTTATGTGGTCTCATCTGTCTTGAACCATAAGAAATAAATACTTTCCCATGCACCAGGAAACAACCAAGATTGGTCATGGATGCATCACATAACACCACGTACTCAAAAATTTCCTCTGGAAATATCAATATAGGAGCGCTCTTCAATCTCTTCCTCAGCTGCGGAAAACACTCCTGTAACTTCTCTATCCACATGAAATGTATATATTTTCATGTCAATGATTTCAAGGATTCTTCTACTATATAGAATTCAGGTACAAACCTCTGATATTACCAAGATAGCCCAAGGGAACTTATTACCTTGGTAACACTCTTGGGTGGCTCCAAGAAAGCACCACCTCGATCTTCGCTGGATCTACTACAACTCCAGCCTCTGAAATTAGGTTTCTTGGAAAGTGGACCTCTCATATATAGAACTAACAGTTCATGAGATTCAAATAAAGTTTGAAGCCTCATAGTATGTCCAGGACTATCCTCAAGTGTATGGCATGCTCCAACTCAGACATCGAGTACACTAGG
Organism: Viscum album; assembly: GCA_963277665.1. NCBI lineage: Eukaryota > Viridiplantae > Streptophyta > Magnoliopsida > Santalales > Viscaceae > Viscum > Viscum album. The sequence goes on from OY728138.1 coordinate 660,826,173, forward strand.
ATGTCATCAATTAAGACCATGATGAACCAATCTAAGTAATCCTAGAAGATCTTTTTCATGAGTCCCATGAACACTACTAGGTTGTTCTTCATGAAAAATTTAATCACCATGTACTCTTAGTTTCCATAACAACATCTGAAGGTTATGTTCAGGATGTCCTCATCCCATACTCAAATAAATTGATATCCAGATCTGAGGCCTATCTTCCAAAACCACCTCACATCCTTTAGCTGATTGAAGAGGTAATAAATTCTTGGTAGTGGATACTTATTATTCATGGTCACCTGGTTTTGGAATCAGAATTATACACATAATCTCATGCTCTCATCTGCATTCTTGGAAAACAAAACTGGGGCCACCCGGGGTGAAACACTAGGTATCACAAAGCCTTTCCTCTGCATCTCCTCTAGTTGTACCCTCAACTCATGAAATTGTATGGGATCCATCCAATAACAAGGTGTATATGTCAAAATCATCCTGGGGTATTGGTCAATAAAAAAGTAAAATTTTTTATAATGAGGTAATCTGGGGACATCCTCAGTAAATACATCCTCATACTCCACCACCACTGTAGGAAACTGAGGACTCTTATCATCCACTACAGTGATGGTGAGAATATAAAACTAATGAGTAGTCAGCTACACCCTCTTATGAGTGAGTCCATAATACATTGTATGTTCTTCCATTCCACTGAAAAAATAAAACTTTCCCCCATCATTATAGACACACCACACTCTGTGCCTAAAATATTCAATCATGGTATGAACTGTGGATAACCAACCCATACCAAGAATTATGTCGTAAGGCCTCAACACTGCCACCAATTGATCCCAATCGAAACTCTTGTCCCCTATAGTAAGGGAACACTATTGTAAATAGTTTTTGATCATTGAATCTCCCCCCAAATGAGTCTCTAATAATAAAGATAGAGTTAACATTTCCATTGGAATCTCTGAGTCTCGAACAAGGGTCATGGAGAAAAAATAGTGATTGGAACCTGTGTCTATCAAAACTGTAGCTAGGGTGCAAGAGATAGAGATCGTAACTTTAATCATATCTGGATCACCGAGGATATAAGTTTCCTTCACCTGAATCAGGCCCAATCCCTATCCACTATCTCCTTGAGTTCGTGGTGGACCACTTGGGGGGTGGTGGTGGTGGTAGTACGTCAAACCTCCGCCCACCACCTGCTACTCTATCTACTCCTCTTCCATGTTCACCACCCTATAGAGAACCCTACTCCAACATTATTTTATGCCATGGAAGTCTCTCAATCATCTTATGATCATCTGTATGGTGAGTCAAACAATCTCTATCTAGATGTCCTCAACCGCCACATGAGTAACACAACCTTTCCTTTAGCTGACCTGCTCTGTCCTAGGAGCCCTACACCACTGATCTCATGTCCTGGGGTCATCCCCCAGAGTGCTTGACCTTCTTGGGTCCCTACGTCTACTATCGACTACCCACTACTAAAGACATAGCTACCTGGTGCCTGCTGGATGCTCCCACTGGTGGCGTCTGCTCTGCCAGAAAGATCTCCACGAGAAGAGCTCACTCCAATACCCCAAAATCCGTTGAAATACTAAGGGATATCATCGATGACCTAATCTCATATTTTATCCCCTACTCAAAGGTCTGGGACCTTACGTATGGGTCTCGTACCATATATATGGAGTAGCAAGAAAGATCCTTAAATCTCTTCGAGTACTCTGATACTATCTGTTTTTCCTACTATAGATTCAATAGTTCCTATATGCGCATTGAGCATAATGTTACTAGAAATAAATCCTCCCTAAAGAGGCACTCAAATTCTTCCCAAGAGAGAGTAATCTGATAATTCGTATGGATCACTAAGCTCTACCATCCCCCCGCTAATCCATGACGAAGGCTTCTTGATAGAGCAATCATTTGGTCAGAAGGCATCCTCACAAGGAAGAAGACACATATAAGTACCTCCAACCAATAATCATCTATCTGGGGGACTATCTCACCTGAAAACCTGGGAGGTAGATTCCTTTGAAACTCATGCAACACACTCAACCTACGTGCATCCTATACCGGTAGAGCTGGTAGCAACTATTTACCAATAGGTGTTGGTATCACTAGTAAACCACCCAGAGGTGCTATCTTTAATACTAGTCCCTATACTGATGCCTCACTGCTAGGAGGATCATACTCATAATCATAAATCATAATCCTGGATGGTTGTCTACACAGAGGCATCCTGAAACAGATCAAGATGAACCACATTCAATAGAGTATACCTGGTGAGCTGACTCAAGGACATGAGAACACACCCAAATCCTAAATGATGCATGTACCATTAATTTCCTTGTAATTAGTGTTTTCATATAATGAGTTGAAAAGAAAAATTTAGAGTCCTGGTGTATGGATATGTCAGTTGTTACACCAACACTAGATTCCCTGGCCTAAGATCTGAATTTGAAACACTCGACACTACTGCCCAAAAACAACCTTATAGACTCTTGGTCCTTAAGTAGAACCGACCACTTTGATTCCAATCTATCATGACCCATACCAGAGGGTCGAATTTCGTGACTACCCCAAGCCCGCCTTTGATATTATAGGGTATGATGACTAGAACTGAGTAGGAATATCCCACAAATGTTAGGCATTTTCCTAAGTACTTGTACACACTCACACATATCCATGATCAAAATGTATAAATGTAAAAACACTAAGTATACAAAACATGATTACACCAAGATAGGAACCATAGAGTATTATGGTATGAAAACTATAATGTAAACATGGCCAGAATACAAGCCCACCCAGAAAGGAGTTTGCAATAGTGAATGCACAAGTTCCTGAAACTCATCTGCAAAAAACCCTACAAGAAGGGTAGGTGTAGGAAAGCTATCTGAATCCATAGGATCACCACACATCCTTCTAATCACTCTAAGAAACACCTGGTCCTGGTCCACCTAGAACTTTATCAAAGTGTGGATTGCCTGCATAAGACAAGACTCGTGAAGGCAATGACCATACATGGGTGAGTAAAGCAATACTAAATAGGATACCCCGAAACCACAAAGCAATACCATTAAGAAACACATGAAGTAGACCAAAAATTATAAAAATAAGTACACCATAAATAAATACATGATGTGCAGTCAGATCACATACTTATAAGTATATATCATGAAGAGAAGTATTTTCAGTTGTAGTTCACAGATCTCTTAGTTTTCATGACACACAGAATGTTGATGGTGCATAGAACGCCGATGGTTCATGGAGAATTGATGGTGCACAGATAGTTCATGGGTTAGGTAGTGTGAATTTTACATGGATAATATATGTTTCATTGATAGTCGATGGTTCATGGAGCGTTGATGGGCCAGGCATCCCTTAAGTCATGTAACCACCAAGTCACAGCCATCCACAGGATTCCGCTGATAGCACACATGTTCCAGGTGAACCAACACATCAAGAAAATAGGTTTTAAACAAAGTTTTATGTAAATTAACTTAAAGTATCATAAAATTACCATCTCTCTTCAAGGGTCACAATGCTGCAAAAATCTCATCAAACAGACACACTGTTTGAAAGATATGGTCGCTTTTTTGTAAAATGGCCCAATCAGGGTTTGTTCTGGACCCAACCCAACCCCATGGGATATTAGAGTGGCCTAACCACCCTATACCAGCCCACACTATAGGTTGGTTTCCTCTTCCAGATGCGTCCTTGTAACACCCGAGACTTTTATGAGAAATATTTTGTTTTTATGTTATATAGATCATCAAAGGAATATTTCACTACACACAACACTAGCATGGATTGATTTACACACAATATCGACCTTCCTCGATAGCTTGCATCATACGCAATACCGAGTTTCACTAAACAACGATATGCTATTAAAATATTATTAAAACTAGCCGTTATGAATAGTAATAACCACTTTTTTGAAATTTTGTAAATTTTATTTTTCAAAATGGAGTTCATTTTTGGATTCGGAATATCGAAATTAGCCTAGGGTGAAATTTTGGTATTTTTCTGAAAACTTTCAATTTTTGATGAATAGTGAAAACACTTGGTTACTATTTAAAAACCGATTTTTTATTTAAATAATTCTTTATTTTCTTTAAATTTATTTTAGGTCAAAATTGATACATAATACCTATATAAGTTCAATGCAATCCATTGGAGTCATTTTATAATAATTTTAGATATATAAAAATTTTATTGAACTTTTCACCGTCTTTTACCCACCTCCTAGGAGAATTTTCAAATTCACATAAAACTTAATTTTACCGCCTCTGTGAGTGGAATTTCGAAAATCCAAGAGACACGGTTAATATCAAGGACTAAAATGTGGTTCAATGAGATGAAAATAATTTTTGGTGAATAGTAACTTTTTACTTTTGTTTACCACGGTTAAAAGTATATAGGGCAATTAAGGGTAAAAGTGTTATTATTATTACCCTAACACATGTCCTAATTTTATTGGATAAGTGTAATTCAACAAAAAACAACCTTAGGAATAAAATATGACCATTTAGGCCCACTTGGATTAGATTAGGACATTTATTATTAATTTATTTAAAGAAGGGTTAAAATAGTTAAAATCAAAGTTTAATAACTAAATCATTTTTAATATAGGGTTATACATAAGATAAATTCGACTATAAATATTAATTAGAAATCTAAAAAGATTTCCTACATAATGGTATGTTATTATAAGTATTAAACAACCTCATTTCACCATCTATCCATCCTACGGAAAACGAAATCACCACGCGTGCGTACGTACGGAATACCGTCTCCACGCCGTGGTGTAATCTATTTTCCACCACCACCTTACTTGGATGGGTATAATGGTTTAAATAATAACTATATATGATTATTGTAAAGTGATATTATTTCTGAAATAGTATACATACACTCCAATACAATTCCACGATCATGGGAACGATATCATCGCTCGTGCGTACGTACGGAATACCATCTCCACGATGTGATGCGACTCGTTCTACATGATATTAATTGCATAATAATTATATAAATGAATTGAATTAATTAATATGATATATATTACACTAATACCATTCTGTAAATGGGGTATCTATAACCTAAAAGAAGAATAAGAATTTATTCGACAAAACACGCATAAGAACAAAAAGCAATAAACACTCGAATAACAAGTAACAATGAAATATTACTAATAAGAAGCTAAGAATATGACCATATATGATATCATAAAAATAAGAATGATTCTGGAATAATTCAATGACATTATTTAAATCATTATACAGGAGGTTCGGACACTTACGATGAAAATCGGACCTAAGGTAAGGGACAATCTCGCAATATCAATTTGTATTCGAGATTGTTTATACTTCAGAATTTACTGAGAAATATTTATCATCCACATACATGTTTCCTGAATATGTAATATTATCCTCCTAAAATTGTTTAAATCTAATTTTACCCTTCGTTGAGTTTTTATTAAAAGATATGAAAGGAATCTTTTTTCGTTTTTCGTATGAGGTACTTTTTTCTTTTCCAACATAAGTACGAGAAGAATGTTTTTTTAACTTATATGACATGAATGGATTTTTAAAACATTATTTCCAAGAAGCTTCCTTTACGAGTTTTCAAGTTTATTTTTAATAAACTTCTTTTAGTTTAAAATTGTATGACATGTTAAGAAAGGAAAAAAAATTGAAGTAGAAAGGATATTTTCCTCAAGAATGGAGTTCAAGTGTTTTATCAAAATTATTTTCCATCTAAGATAATATTGGGTTCTGTTTCTATCCCTATTATTACATTGATTTGATTATGTTGTGACGGAAATATTTTTATGAATTCCTTTATCTTATATGAATTGTTTTATGATGTCACGATGTTTAAGAATCCCATTTTTATTACATGGGTTATGCTATGATGTATGGTTTATGATTTTGTGGAACACATAAGAATGGTATCATTATGAGATGGGTGGGACCTATATCTCCCTCCAATGCATTGGGTAAAGATTTATATCTCATGAGATAGACATGGATGGAACGGAAGGTTAAACTGGTTCAGTGAAACATGACTGAAACGAGGAGTGAACTCGGTTCAGAAATGGACATTGTCCACTAAGATAGTCTTGGAAATGAGTCTTGACTACAAAGAAATGATTTTCTATGATTATCTGTGTATTCCAAAAAGATTCATGTTTTGAGTTATGATTATTGGGATTACATTTCACTACTATGATTTATCTCATGTTATGAAATTATGATCACTTTTTCAGGTTAAGATTTCCAAAATGTTATGTTCTTATGAAGATAATGTGATTTATATTTCTTTTGTTTACCCTTACTGAGAATTTGAGATCACCCTTTTGTATGTTTTATTTCCCCAGGTCAGGAAGAAGGTTATTAAGTAGGATATGCCAAAAGAGACTCTAGAAATAAATGGGAGACAATGTAGATGCTTTATGAACCAGTTGTTTGTGTTTCCCAATTTCTAAAGACACTATACCTATACGGTCCTTTAATGGTTTTTTTATATGATGTAATAAGTGTACTTCAATTTTGAAGTAATAACCATGTATGAAAAGTATGGGTCGTTATAGTTGGTATCAGAGGAAATTTATAGTCAAACTTTGGAAACTAGGATGTGAAAGCCTTAGTAATAACCCTAAGGATAAGTATAAGCATACAACATGATCTTAGTGTTTTAGAAATGGCCATGAACAACCTATGATAAGAACTTAAGTGTGAACTTTTATTCTTGATTATGTGGTTTTCCTATTATAATTAGTGTTGCTCACACTATTCTTCTTGGTTTTAGTCAATGGGTGGAACCCGAAGGAACCGTGTTAATGCGGAATGCGACAGGCAATGCAATGATTGTCCCCTTGAGCAACCAAACATTATGGGAGATGGAATGAAAAATCTTGTAGCCATTCTCACACAACTTTCTCAAGCTATGAATCATGCAGGACTTCCAAATGAGCAAAGGAAGGAGCAACATTCTGTTGAATCCTTCACGAGGCAGCGTCCAACTTCATTCAGTGGGTCTTCTGATCCATTAGTGGCTGAACAATGGATCAGTACCACTGAAAAGATATTTTCAGTTCTTCAATGTTTTGAACATGATAAAGACATCTTATCAGTTTATCGCTTGGAAGGTGAAGCTGATCAATGGTGGAATATTATCAAAAATACGAGGCAAAGGGATGAAATTGAATCCATGGAATGGGACAAGCTCAAGAACTTATTTTTAAATAAGTACTTCCCTCTTATTCTCTGAACAAATATGGATAAGGAGTTTCTTGAACTAAAGCAAAAGGATGATGATTCTATTTGTCCCTACGAAGCAAATTTTACAAGACCTGCAAGGTATGCTTCTGGTATTATTATCCAACCTGAGAGTAAGATCAATCGTTTCTTTAGTGGCTTAAAACCAAGTATTCATAGGGTGTTAGCCATAAGGGACTTCAATAGCTACGAGGAAATCATTTGATGTGCTCTCAAAGTTGAGATGGAGATTGGAGTAACCCATCAGTCATATGGGTTTGATAAGAAGAGGAAAATGGAATTCAAAGGAAAATATAAAGAGCACACTGAAAAGAAGATGAGTTTTCCCTTATGCTCAAAGTGTGGAAAGAAACATGGAGGGATTTGTCTTAAAGGGACAAGTAAATTTTTCAAATGTGTAAAGTAAGATCATCAGGCATTTGAATGCCGCAATGATGGGAATAAGATGTCTAGTGATGCGAACAAAGAAAAGGCTACACAGGGTGCACCTCTTACACTTCAATGTTACAAGTCCAAGGAAATGGGTCATTATTCCAATCAATCCCATAATCCAAGGGTTTACTATGATTATCGACGTCATCAAACTCTTAAATCTAAAGACAAAGGAAAGTCACATTCAATTTCTATCAATGATGTGGAGTATGATAACGAAGTGGTGAAAGGTACACTTACCATCCACTCTAAAGTAGAAAATGTTTTATTTGATTCTGGATCCACCCACTCTTTTATTTCTGAAGAATTTTCTAAGGGTATCACCGTATTACCTCAACAATTAGATGTTGAGTTAGCTGTGACAACCCCTAATGGCACAAAAGTCGCATCAAAAGTTTATAATTCTTCTCTGATTGAAGTTTGTGGGAAAGTGCTTCCTACAAATCTTGCGATCCTTCCTATAGTGGAATTTGATGTGATTCTTAGCATGGATTAGATTTCTTTATATGGAGCTCATATCAATTGCCAAAGAATGGAAGTCACATTTCATATTCCAGATCAATCTATGATCGCCTATCGATGCAAGGATGAACATAACCTTCCAATGGAAATTTCATCCATATTATGGGTCTTGATTCCACTAAATGAAGGTTATTTATCCCAAATGGTTGGTGAGAAACTCACGATTAAGAATATTCCCATTATACGGGAGTTTGATGATGTCTTTCCAGAGGAATTTCCAGGTCTTCCACCAAATCGTGAAGTCGAGTTTTCAATAGTACTCGTACCGGGTGATTTGACTATTTCAAAGACACCTTATAGAATGGCCCCAATTGAGTTGCAGGAATTGAAGAAGCAACTCCAAGAGAATCTTGATAAGGTATTCATACGCCCTAGTGCGTCACCTTGGGGAGAACCTGTTCTTTTTGTTAAGAAGAAATATGGATCAATGAGACTCTGCATTGATTATCGAGAACTTTACAAGATCACTATCAAGAACAAATATCCTCTGCCGCGCATTGATTTGACCAACTACGAGGAGCTCAATAATTTTCCAAGATTGATCTTCGTTCAGGGTATCAACAATTAAGGGTCAAAAGGGAGGATATTCCAAAGACGGATTTCTGAACAAGGTATGGACACTATGAATTTATAGTGATGCCATTTAGTCTTACTAATGCCCCTTCTATCTTCATGGATCTGATGAAAAGAGTCTTTAGAGACTATCTTGATCAGTTTGTGGTAGTATTTATAGATGATATTCATGTATATTCAAAGATCAAGTAAGAACATTAAGATCACTTGAGAATTATATTTAAGACCTGAGAAAAGGAGAAGCTTTATGCCAAATTTACCAAGTGCAAATTTTGGCTTCAAAAAGTTTCATTTTTGGGTCATATAATCTCAAAAGAGGGGATATCGGTGGATTCAGCCAAAACAGAGGTTATCAAAAGATGGTTGAGACCAGAAAAAATAACTGAGATCTGAAGTTTTCTGGGTTTGGATAGATATTATCAATGTTTTGTGAAAGATTTTTCACGATTATCTAATCCACTCACCAAGTTGACTTGGAAAGGAGTTAAGTTTGTTTGGACAGAGTAATGTGAAGAGAATTTCAAGGAGTTGAAAAAGAGGTTATCCAGTGCACCTGTGCTTACATTTCCTTGTAGTGGAGAAAGGTTTTTGATCTACAGTGATGCATCCAAGAAGGGATTGGGGTCTGTTCTCATGAAAAATGATATGGGGATAGCTTATGCCTCACGACAGTTGAAAATCCATGAGAAAAATTACCTAACACATGATTTGGAGTTAGCTGCGGTAATCTTTGCATTAAAGATTTGGAGGAATTATCTTTATAGAGAAATGAGTGATATTTATACTGATCATAAAAGTTTAAAGTATATTTTCACACAAAAGGAGATGAATATGCGCCAAAGAAGATGGTTGGAGCTGATTAAGGATTACGACTACTCAATTCATTACCACCTTGGGAAAGAAAACAAGGTGGCAGATGCATTAAGTCGACAAGACCATGCCATTTTATCCATGATAAGGATAAAAAAAGATCCAATATTTATGGATTTACAAAGGACGGATCTTGGAATTATAATGGAAGGGGAAAAATCATATCTTTCTCAAATGAATTTCCAACCATCTATACATGTGAAGATTAAAGTGGCACACAAAGAAGATGTAGAGTTACAAAAGAAGGTGATAAATGTTCCTGAATTCAACCTTGATTGTGATGGGAAAATAAAGTTCAGGAATCAGGTTTGTGTTCCTCCCATCCCAGAACTAATGAAGGAGCTGCTGGATGAGGCTCATAGTTCTTCATTCTCTATTCATCCTGGAAGCACGAAGATGTATAGGGACCTGAAAGAGTACTTTTGGTGGGATGGCATGAAAAGAGATGTTTCTGAATATGTCTCTCGATCCTTGGTTTGTCAGCAAGTTAAATCTGAGAGATAGAAGTCTAAGGGGATGTTACAACCATTACCCATACCCAAATAGAAATAGAAAAATATCACTATGGACTTTGACACCAGACTTCCTAAAACATCCAAAGGCAATAATGCTATCTGGGTCATAGTTGATCATCTTACAAAGTCGGCACACTTCATTGCTATTAGAGAGGATTTCTCTCTGGATCAGCTTTCCAGGATATATGTGAAGAAAGTGGTAAGATTTCATGGAGTACCACTTTATATTATATCTGATCGGGATCCAAGGTTTACCTCAAAGTTCTGGAAAAGTCTTCAGCATACTCTAGATACAGAGTTGAGTTTCATCACTTCTAATCATCCTTAGACAGACGGGCAGTCTGAGAGGACAATTCAAACTCTAGAAGATATGTTGAGAGCTTGCTCTATAGATTTCCAAGGTGGCTGGCATCAACACCTACCTTTGGTGGAATTTTACTATAATAATAGCTTTCACTCCAGTATTCATATGGATCCTTATGAAGCTCTCTATGGAATGAAATGCAGGACTCCAACTTGCTGGGATGAAGTTGGTGAAAGAAAGCTATTAGGACCTAATCTTATTGATGAGATGGCAGAAAAGGTCAGATCTATTCAAAAACACATAAGAGCAGCTCAGAGTCAGCAAAAAATTTATGCCGATAACCGAAGAAAAGACTTAGAGTTTGAATCGGGTGATAAAGTGTTCTTATGAATATCTCCTTGGAAGAGAGTAATGAGATTTGGAAAGAAGGGAAAGCTGAGCCCTCGGTATATCGGTCCTTTAGAAATACTGGATCGTATTGGGAAGGTTTCTTATCAATTGGAGCTTCCACCGAATCTCTCTCAAGTTCACGATGTGTTCTATGTATCTCTCCTAAAAAAGTACATACCTGATCTTTCACATGTACTCAGCTCTAAAGTTGTACCGCTGGAAAAAGATCTTTCTTATGAAGAACAACCAATAGAGATTCTCAATCGCAGTGAAAAAGTCCTACGGAACAAGACCACTTGCTTGGTGAAAGTTTTATGGAGGAACCACCAATCAGAAGGAGCTACATAGGAGCTTGAGGATATGATGAGGGAGAGGTATCCTCATCTGTTTGTTACAAAGTGACGAATTTCGAGGGCGAAATTCATTTTAAGGGGGGTAGAATGTAACACCCGAAAATTTTATGAGAAATATTTTGTTTTTATGTTATATAAATCATCAAAGGAATCTTTCACTACACACAACACTATTTTGGCTTTCTTTACACGCAATCGCAACCTTCCTCAATAGCTTGTGTTGTACGCAATATCGAGTTTCACTAAACAACGATATACTATTGAAATATTATTAAAATTAGCCGTTATGAATAGTAATAACCACTTTTTTGAAATTTTTTAAATTTTATTTTTCAGAATGGACTTAATTTTTTGATTCGGAATATCGAAATTAGCCTAGGGTGAAATTTTGGTATTTTTCTTAAAACTTTCAATTTTTGATGAATAGTGAAAACACTGGGTTACTATTTAAAAACCGACTGTTTATTTAAATAATTATTTATTTTATTTAAATTTATTTTAGGTCCAAATTGATACATAATACCTATATAAGTTCAATGCAATTCATTGGAGTCATTTTATAATAATTTTAGATATATTAAAATTTTATTGAACTTTTCACCGTCTTTTACCCACCTCCTAGGAGAATTTTCAAATTCACATAAAACTTAATTTTACCACTTCTGTTAGTGGAATTTTGAAAATCCGAGAGACACGGTTAATATCAAGGACTAAAATATGGTTCAATGAGATGAAAATAATTTTTTGTGAATAGTAACTTTTTACTTTTTTTTACCACGATTAAAAGTAAATAGGGTAATTAAGGGTAAAAGTGTTATTATTATTACCCTAACACATGTCCTAATTCTATTGGATATATTTAATTCGACCAAAAACAACCTTAGGAATAAAATATGACCATTTAGGCCCACTTGGATTAGATTAGGACATTTATTATTAATTTATTTAAAGAAGGCTTAAAATAGTTAAAATCAAATTTTAATAACTAAATCATTTTTAATATAGGGTTATACATAAGATAAATTAGACTATAAATATTAATTATAAATATAAAAAAATTTCCTACATAATGATATTTTAGTTGTAATTTTTAGATATTAAATAATATAATATATTTATGACACAATGATGATGTAGTAATTATCTTATTAATGAAATATTGACATAATTGATACTATAAATACCCAAATAAATTTAATTTGAGACTTTTTATGAATTAAAATGATTTTCTATGTTACTATGACATGTTAGTATTGATTTAATTAACTTTTTTCGAATGAATCATTCTGTTATGATTTTCACAAAAATCAATTCCCAAATAGTGTCAAAATTGACATAAATAGTTTTTAAAAAAAATATTATATTATTAATTGTTATTATATTACTAAAAATCTAAGGTTCTGCCAAGATACTTATATCATGATAGGGGTATCATTAATGGACCACTTGGGGGTCTCTAAGATGTATATGGTAAGTTTATTAACTATATAATATAAAAATACAAAGTGACATGGTAAATGTCAATCTAATTAACTAAGAGTTAAAACTAAAAGATAAGGTTAATATAATGACCTAAACTTGTATAAATTCTATTGGATGATAGGATTTCGACCCATCCCCACCTTAGATTCTAAATAAATTAATTTGGAGCTATTAAAAACCAAATATGACTTTATAATAAAATAATATTTTTTGTTTTTCCAAAGGTGCCCCTCTCCTCACTTATAAAAGGGAACCTCCTCCCTATCTTCCTCACACCACTTTGAGACTTCAAGCTCGGCCAAACCCTGCCAAATTCTCTTCTCCACTTCCCTAGAAACATCCTAGAGGTCCTGGTCTTCTTCAAAGTCCAATTTTAGTGCCCTAAGAGGAGGTCTCAAAGAGGCACTTCAAAGAAGAGGTAATGTCTGTTACCGATTCTTTCAACTTTATTTCTTCTTCCACTTATTCTTATTTATTTGTTTCATTATGAAGTAATAAAATAAGTATCAATCATATACTAATAAGTTATTATAAGTATGAAACAACCCTATTTCATCATCTATCCATCCTACGGAAAACGAAATCACCGCACGTGCGTACGTACGGAATACCGTCTCCACACCGTGGTGTAATCTATTTTCCACCACCACCTTAATTGGATGGGTATAATGGTGTAAATAATAACTATATATGATTATTGTAAAGTGATATTGTTTCTAAAATAGTATACATACACTCCAATACAATTCCACGATCATGGGAACGATATCATCGCTCGTGCGTACGTACGAAATACCGTCTCCACGATGTGATGCGACTCATTTTACATGATATTCATTGAATAATAATTATATAAATGAATTTAATGAATTAATATGATATATATTACACTAATACCATTCTTTAAATGAGATATCTATAACCTAAAAAGAATAATAAGAATTTATTCGACAAAACACGCATAAGAACAAAAAGCAATAAACACCCGAATAACAAGTAACAATGAAATATTACTAATAAGAAGCTAAAAATATGACCATATATGATATCATAAAAATAATTATGATTATGGAATAAGTCAATGAAATTATTTAAATCATTATATAGGAGGTTTAGACACTTATGAAGAAAATCAGACCTAAGGTAAGGGATAATCTCACAATCTCAATTTTTATTCGAGATTGTTTATACTTCAGAATTTACTGGGGAATATTTATCATCCACATACATGTTTCCGAAAAATGTAATATTATCCTCCTACAATTGTTTAAATCCAATTTTACCCTTCGGTGAGTTTTTAGTAAAATATATGAAAGGAATTGTTTGTCATTTTTCGTACGTGGTACTTTTTTCTTTTCCGACATAAGTACCAGAAGAATGTTTTTTTAACTTATATGGCATGAATGGATTTTTAAAATATTATTTCCAAGAAGATTACTTTATGATTTTTCAAGTTTATTTTTAATCAACTTCTTTTAGTTTAAAATTTTATGACATGTTAAGAAAGTAAAAAGGTTTTTGAAGTAGAAAGGATATTTTCCTCAAGAATGGAGTTCAAGTATTTTATCAAAATTATTTTCCATATAAGATAATATAGGGTTCTGTTTCTATCCCTATTATTACATTGATTTGATTATGTTGTGATGGAAATATTTTTATGAATTCCTTTATCTTATATGAATTGTTTTATGATGTCACAATGTTTAAGAATCCCATTTTTATTACAAGGGTTATGCTATGATGTATGGTTTATGATTTTGTGGCACACATAAGAATGATATCATTATGAGATGAGTGGGACCTATATCTCCCTCCAATGCATTGGGTAAAGATTTATATCTCATGAGATAGACATGGATGGAATGGCAGGTTAAACCAGTTTAGTGAAATAGGACTAAAACGAGGAGTGAACTCGGTTCAGAAATGGACATTGTCCACTAAGATAGTCTTAGAAATGAGTCTTGACTACAAATAAATGATTTTCTATGATTATATGTGTATGCCAAAAAGATTCATGTTTTAAGTTATGATTATTGGGATTAAATTTCACTACTATGGTTAATCCCATGTTATGAAATTATGATCTCTTTTGCAGGTTAAAATTTCCAAAATGTTATGTTCTTATGAATATGATGTGATTGATATTTCTTTTGTTTACCCTTACTGATAATTTGAGCTCACCCTTTTGTATATTTTCTTTCCCTAGGATAGGAAGAAGGTTATTAAGTAGGATATTCCAAAAGGGACTCTAGAAATAAATGGGAGACAATGTAGAATCTTTATGAACCCATTGTTTATGTTTCCTAGTTTCTAAAGACACTATACCTATATGGTCCTTTCATGGTTTTGTTATATGATGTAATAAGTGTACTTCAATTTTTAAGTAATAACCATGTGTGTAAATTATGGGTCGTTATAGTCTAACCCTGGACAGACCCCCTTGTCCACGCGGTCTTTCTTGGCCATGTGACCCCCCTAGTCCACGTGGTTCCTCTAACGCGGCTCCAAGTCACTTCCCAGCTCGTCGTTGCGGCCTCCTACCACAACCTTTGGAAACTGTCCACAAATTCCACTACCATGGGATCCATGCAGTCCATCCACACTGCCTATGTGGTTTATCCATCCTCCATCGCACCTGTACGCGACCGCCACTACGTGCCACCGGGTGCCGCCGACGAACCTTGTTCGGCAGGTCGCTCCTATTGCGTTGGTGATTTATTTTTCTAAATGGATTCACATCCACGATCCTTTAGTAACGACCTTAACTTCCATGGTATTAGATACATATTTCTAGAACTTCGAGGGATTGATCACGTTCGGAGCCTCATAGAAAAATTGTGTCATGGCCATGAGGGTCCAATGGAGAAGAATGCCAAGAACAGGGATAGAAGGAATACATAAAACAATCGAATAATATATCTTAGCATGTTTTATGTTATCCTTTATCCATTAATGTTATAAGGTATAACAAAGAACAATAATAGATAATCACAAAGATCTATCTCTTTTTTTAAACCCTGTAACAATTTATCCATCCCGTAAGAACGACAAATCCACCGATCGACCAGTTCATGGGTTGGTCCATGTTCATTATTTTAATATAATAAGATAATGGAAATACTCAAGAGATAAAACACTCTACCTCATGGTTAGATAAGTCATTGAAAAATAACAGAGGGCTGCATCATCGTCGATCATCGATCCTTTTGCATTCGTTGTCGAGAGAGTTTCCTTCCACGTCTGAGAGAAATTCCAGTGTTATAGTGATAACCCTGAATTCCTAAAAAACATTTCATTAAAAAGAAAAAATATTCTATATCCAATAAAATATTTTTATTCAAATATTTTAATGATGGTTACGTCAAAATCTTAAATTTCACAGTTGACCCATGTCGGTTGAAGTTACACCCCACCTAAGGTAAAGTCATTACTCTGAATGCAACAGTGTCCTAAGATTTTTTTATCTGGGAACCCATTTAGAAGTTATATTCTAGTTTGAAATAGAAACTACTCACACAATTTATTAGAAACTTAAAAAATTTCATTATATTTTTCCGTGCACACTGGGCCTCAAAATCTCACACAATCTCAGAGCCTGGTCTCATAATTTTCCCAATTAATTTATAAAAATAAAACCGGAGAGAATCTGATTCATTACATCTCAAGAAAAATTGGATCATCCAATGTCTATCCAAATAGTCTCCCAAAATCCCTAACCTCAACATATAATCCTTCCTTTGGTCATAAAACAATCCAAGGAAGCTTTTGGTACAAACTAAAAAAAAGCTACCCGGTTAAGTGGTAACGCCTTCTCTCATGATTTTTAGTTTCATTTCGATTATCCACTTCTTATACTCTTCTTGTTCTATGATTACATAATAACACAATTATCCTCAATATACTAGGATTTTTTATGCTAAGGTTTAGACCTACACTTATGAACACCTACATCTCATGGGTAATGGACATACTTTTTCTGTGTATGGTGAACTACTGCCGCACGAAACAATGATTGTTCAATTTTCCCCTACCACATATCATGGTGGCCATTATGATGGACACTATATTTATATATTATATTATAATTATAATTACTTTATTCTTAAATAATTATTATTTATAAAACACCATTATGTTTTCCATCATGTGTAAATATGATAATTTCGTTGGAGGAAGTATGGACTATCTCCCCCTCAAAGCGATATGACTCATTCATGCCATACATGGAATGTATAAAGGATAGTTGTAATAATAATATGTAAAATATAAAACATGTATATGATAATTTAAATTATAATATACATATGTATAATTTATTTTTCATTCTTTTAATACAACAAAGAAATGAAAGTAGCATTCATGCATACGTACGACGTACCGTCTCCATGAACAATGCACTTCATTTAAAATCTACAAATATTTTGGACTATTATAAATACATATGTAACAAATATATGAGATAATTTAGTCATGTTTTAAATTTTTTAGATGATTAATCCATGATATATTTAATAAGAACAACAAATCACAAGTCAAAACATACTTGAGAAAACTAGACAATTAACACACCAAATAGTCAAAATAATGCAAAATTGTTAACAAACAATTAATAAAATATTGTAAGAAGTTAGTATATGATATTATACACATTATTATTATTTTTTTATAAGTTATTAAAATATTTTAAACCACTATATAGGGGGATAAATACCACACAAAAAATGTAGGTTAAGGTATGAGACTTCATCTCAACATACATTTCATTAAGACTTAATTATTATTATGTGCCAATTCACTTTTATATGGTTTATATACTGAATTTTTCATGTTATATAATGAATATCATTACTCAAATGATATTATAAGTTTCATTTAATTCATTTTTAATTATTATTTAAATGTTTCAAAGTAGTATGGGACACTTTGTAATGTTTAATGATCGTTTTTCCTCGATATCATTTTAATGTCAACAACCCTTGTTGTTACTTAACTACCTCTATGGTTTTATTAATAAATATATATTCTTTTTCAATATAGATATTTGAGAAGGAAAATTATTTATTTTATATAAGTGTAATGATTTGGATATGTAATACATGGGTTGGGGACTATTTAAGGAAAGCCCTATGGGTTGGGCACTGGTGAATGAAATACCCTCGATGCATCGATAGTCTTATGAGGCGTATTAGTGGGCCAAATAGTTTAAACTATATTTTGATGGTAAAGGTATCATGTTCTTGGAAAACATGACATCTTACAAATAATAATTTCTTTTATTTAGAATCTAGTTATTATTTTTCCATGAGATTTTGTGTCGATATATCTATGGATGCATTTCATTTTTAGTTCATTGATTTAATGGAATGTGTTTTCAGTTTCTTACCATGCCATATTGATATTGCCTTATCTAGTTATTGAATGGAATGTGTTATCAGTTATTTATCTTTCTATGTTAATTTATTTCCATTGATTCATTATTACTTCCTTTTTACTTACTCTTACTTAGGATTTGAGTTCACCCTTATTATGCTTCTTTCCCTAGGTTATGAAAAATAAATCATTGAATAAGATTTCATGGATGAAATTTATTTTATTATATTATTTATCATGTTGGTATTTCATATTTCCTAATGTATTAGAGGTATCATGTTTGTAATCTGGCTTTCCAAGACAGTTAAACTAAATGGTCCTTCGGGATTTGATTCCTTATAATCATGTCAATGTAATGTAATAATGCACCAACATCAGGCTATCTAGGGTTGGGGAATTACATTATAAACTATCCTTATCAGTATCCATTTTATGCTTAAATTATGGGATCCCATTTCACTCCCATTTATCCCTCTTATGAACCATTATGTACACCCGTTACTATGTCGAATCTTCGTAAGGGATTCTTCCATCCTCTTCTTTTATTAAGAATTCATTTTATATTATTTCTTTTATTTTCCTTTTTTCTTATATTGGGATATGTTCTTAAATATCCCCCTTACTATCTATTTTATGTATAAATTATGGGATACACCTTTCTCTCTCATCATCCCATTTTAGGAATTTCTATATGACGATGTTATGCTATCGAAATTGTATCACAATTTTCCATGCAAAAATAATTATGTAGTGAATACCATACCCATTTCTCTATCAACAGTATTCACCTCCTTGTAAATATAATTATTAATTTGGGACTTACATTTATGTATTACATATTATTTTATTGTGGAATAAATTATTATGTTGAATGAATCCATGTTATATGATCTATGTGGCACACTTAAGCATGAGAATGAAAGGATTATAAAGTTTGCGCCTTGATAGTGCCCCAATCCATTGGGTAATGTTCTTTATCATGATACATCATGTAGGGATGGGGATGTAACTGATTCCTTTATGGGGATTTTTCCACCATGGTGTCTTGGTGGGTTTAACCTTGATCTATTTGTGATTCAGTGTTTTAATTTGTTTTAATATATCCCATGTTATGATTATCATGCAATATCATTCCCTATTATTCATGTTACTTTTATGATCCATTGATATTCCTATTGCCTAACATGTATTATCTTCCTTATGTTATGAATTTTTAATTCCTTTACTGGTATTTATAGCTCACCCCTTTCTTATATATGTCCTCAGGTTAACCCATGTATTGTTATGTACGAAAGAACATTTTGGTCATGTTAAAGAAGTTTTTAATAATGATATATTTCTTTCATGTTTTATGTTCTTATGTAATGTACCTAATTCCCCAAAAAACTAGAACTATTGATATTTCTAGTTTTATTAATTGTAATTTTATTTAATAAATATTTTTTAAATTCTTAATAAATATAAGGGTTGTTATAGTTGGTATTAAAGAGTAGGTTTCGTTATTTTTGGGATTATGATTAGAAAATTTTAGCAAAAGTATTAGGATTAGAGAACTCGAGTGAATTCCGTTGGAATATGACTAAGTATAATAAAAAGTAACTAAATTTTGGTAAGTATAAATTAATTGGTTTATCAAGAAAATACATCCTTGTCTAGATCCTATAAGTGGACATTGTTCTGGAACAGATGTACCTAGAGGTAACAACTCTGACAAGATGTTCTGAGCCTGACATAGGGTAATCTAGTACATGAAAATGGTCTTTACTGCACACCTATTTTGAAACTTCTAAGGGACATGATTTGGTAAACACATAAGCTCATTGCAAACCATTATTAAGGGAACAAAGAAAAAAATCCCAAAAATAATATATGTTATGAAGTAGATAATGGATAGCATACACAGGAACCTAGAAACTCATAAGTTAAGCAGATAAATATAATTTATAAGTTATCCCTTTAATTTCATTGAATTCCCCTTTATGTATTTAATTTATTAAGATACTCATCACCTAATTTCCTTTTAATTTATCCAATGGCCAAAAATAAGAGGAATCATGCTAACAACCAATGCGAACATTAGTGTGATGATTGCAGCAATTAAATTACCAACCCAATGGGAGAGGTAATCAATAACTTTGTCATGATACTCTCTCTATTAACTCAAGTTCTAAATTAAAACCTAGATCATGGGGAGTACCCAAACCCCCCTAAGAAAGAAAAACCTGCAATCAAGAGCTTCATGCGATGAAGACCTACTACTTTCAATGGATCATATGATCCCTTAATCACAGAACAATAGAACAACTCCATTGAAATGATATTCTCCATACTTAAATATTCTTAACAAGAAAATATTCTTCTCATTTTTTATCATAAGAAGTGTGAAGCTGATCAGTGGTGGAATTTTATCAATAATACGAAGATGGAGGAATATATTGAATAAATAGATTGGAAGGAATTCCAAAAAATGTTTTTCAATAAATATTTCCCTCAAACCCTCCATCTTAAAATAGAAATATATTTTCTTTAAATCAAGAAAAAGGATGAAAACTCTGTTGGGTGTACCAGTAAAAATTCACAAGATTTGCATTATATACCACTGATTTGATCATAACCCCTGAATGTATGGTTTTATGCTTCTTTGGTAGGCTAAATCCTAGTATCTGAAATACCTTGATAATCCATGACTTTGATATCTATGGGGAAATTGTCCAATGTGATCCCCAAGATGAAATGGAGATGAACTAATATTAGGGGTATCATTGATATAAGAAGTGGAAAGTGGAATTTAACTCTGGTGGTCAGATAGATAAATCCAATGGTGCTAATAAATTTTAGCACACCACTTGTAAAATGTGTGGAAAGAAACACATTGGAAATTTCCTAAGGGGCACAAGGAAATAATTTTTGTGTGGAAGAGAGGGTCATCTAGCCAATGATTTCCAATAGGAGAAACCCACCAACGTGATAGAGGAAATAAATGCTTTGGTCGACCCTCAACACATTGTTCACTACTTCAATTTCAAGGAAACAAGGAACTTTGTGAACCAGTGCCCTAAGACAAGGGTTTTCAGAGGAAACCAATAACCTCTAAGGTAGTATGGGATATATTTTACCATTACTACCACCGAGTTGAATCCCAACAACAAGATGGTGATAGGTACGCTTGTTTTTCATTCAAGAATAGAGAATGTACTTTTTGATTATGGATATACACATTCCTTTATATCATGAATGTTTAGTAGAACAATCCAAACACCACCACAAAGAAAGGAAGTAGGGATGTTAATGAAAATAAAAAATAGGGAATTTATTGCATCTCATGTATATAACTCCTCCCCTGTCAATGTTTGTGGGATCAACTTCATAATGAACCTTTTAATACTTCCTTTACTAGAATTTGTTTCAATTCTATGCATGAATTGACTTTACCTATATAAATCCAACATAAATTTCCGTGAGAGTGAAGTCACTCTCCCTATGGAGAATCGACCACCCAATTCTATACAAGTGAAAGGAGGAGGATGAATCTTCTTTAGAACCACCATATGAAGCATGGATATTATTACCCTATGAGAAAGCATATTTTTCTAAAATTATTGAGTCTACGGAAAATACCATCCTCTAATACAAGCCTATTACGAGGGAATACATTGATGTGTTTTCCGATGAATTTTCATGCCTTCCCCTTAGCTAAGAGGTGTAATTTTAAATCAATCTTATACCTTGGTCTTTGCCAATATCCTAGACTCCATATAGAATGGTTGTTGTTGATCTTGAGGAACTGAAGAAACAACTACATGAGAATCTAGATAACGGGTTTATACACCCATGTGCTTCACCCTAGGGTGCACCAGTCTTCTTCATCAAGAAGAAGGATGGGTCAATGTGCCTTTTCATTGATTATCATGAGCTAAAAAAGATCATGATAAAGAACATGTATCCTTTTCCACAAAATGATGACTTGTTTTTTCATCTATGTGGAGCACAATTCTTCTCCAATGTGAATCTAGAGTTAGTATATTAGAAAGTTAGGGTGAAGATGGGGGATATCCCCAAGACTGCTTTTTGTACAATGTACAGGCACTATGAGTTCATAATGATGCCATTCAGACTCATTAATGCTTCATAAATATTCATGGACTTGATGAATAGAGTCTTTATACATTACCTTGACAAATTTTTGGTAGTATTTATAAATGATATTTTAATATACTCTAAAATCTATGAGGATCATGAGGATCATTTGAGGATTTTTCTAAAAACTTTGTGAAAGGATAAGCTCTATGAAAAGTAAAACAAGTATGATTTTTGGTTGAAGGGGTCTCATTCGTGGACAATATCATCACAAGAAATGGGATATCTATAGATCCTTCAATGTAAAACAAAATTGAAGGATGGATAAGGCCGATATCTGTGATAGATATTCATTTTTTCCTTTGGTTAGCTAGATATTATCACCAATTTTTGAGATTTTTATCTCAATTGTAAAACCATCTTACCAATATAACTAAGAAGTGAGTCAAATTTTCTTGGAATGATAAATGATAAGAAAGCTTCATGCAGTTGAAATGAGTCTTATCATTGTCCATGTGCTCACAGTACCCACAAGTGGGGAACTTTTCATAATTTTCAATAATGCTTAAAAGAGGGGATTGGGAAGTGTGTTGATAAAAAATGACAAAGTCATAGCCTATGCTTCAAGTCAGTTGATAATTCATGAGAAAAACTATCCCACACATGATCTAGATTTAAGAGTGGTAATATTCTCTTTGAAAATTTGGAAGCATTATCTCTTTGGGGAGTTGTGTGAAATATATACAGATCAAAAAATTCTTAAATATATATTCACACAAAAGAGATAAATATGAACCAATGAAGATGGTTAGAGATCATCAAGGATTACGACTTCTCAATCCACTACCATCTTGGTAAAGTGGAAAAAGTTTCGGATGCTCTATGTATAAAGGATCCAACAATTATATCATTAGTGACAATTGAGAAGGATATGATCTTATTAGATTTGAAGAGGATGTACATGGGAATCATAAAGGAAGTAACATCATCAATCCTTTCATAAGTGATTTATTAACCGTCTCTTCTTCAATGGTTAATGGATGATAAAAAAGATGACGTGGGATTTCAGAATAAAGTGGAAACTATAAGAAAATGGAAATCCTTGGATTTCAATATTAATGAAGAAGGAATTGTGAGATTTGGGTCAAGACTATGTATTCAATCATATCCTAAGTTAAAGAGGGATATATTGGATGATGCACATAGTTTAACTTTATCCATTAACCTAGGAAACACAAAGAGGTATCAAGATCTTCAAGACAATTATTACTGGGATAACAAGAATAAGGAGATTGTTGACTATACATCAAAGTGTTGGGTATGTCATTACGTGAATTTTGAATGGAATATGTATAAGGGGGTGATTAAACCATTAACCATACCAACATAGAAATAAGAAAACATCACCATGGGCTTTGCCACAAGGCTTCCAAATATATCCAAAGTAAACCATGTTATTTGGGTTGTTGTGGATCATCTTATAAAGACTGCACAATTCATTATGATAGGAGAGGATTTCTCACTGGATCAAATGTAATGAATATACATCAGATAAGTGGTAAGGATTTATGCAGTAACATTATCAATTATTTCCGATTGAGATCCAATATTCACCTATAAGTTTTGGAAAAGTCTCCAGTATGCTCTAATCACTAAGATAACATTTTTTACGGATTATCACCCTCAAACTGATGGCCCATATAAGAGTACAATACAGACACTTAAGGATATATTGAGAGATTTCTCAATGGAATTCAAAGGCGTATGGGCCAACATATTCCTTTAGGGGAGTTCTCTTACAACAATAGTTTCCACTCAAGCATCCAAATGCCTCCTTATAAAGCTCTTTATGGGAATAGGTACAGAACAACAACATGTTGGGATGAAGTTAGGGAATGAAAAAATATAGGTTTTGAAATGGTCGAGTAAATGGTGGTGACGGTTAAGACCATTCAACAACACATCAAGGCTACCAATAGTTGACAAAAGAGCTATGCTAACAATCATCGACGTGACCTAGAGTTTGATGTTGGAGACATGGTATTCCTCTTCAAATATCTATGGAATAGAGTGATGAGATTTGGGAAGAAGAGAAAGCTTAGTCCAAGGTACATCAGACCTTTTGATATCCTTGATCGCATCAAAGCAGTGGCCTATCAACTAGCAATCCCACCGAACCAGTCTCAAGTTCATGATATATTCCATGTTTCCCTCTTAAGAAAGTACATACCATAACCATCACATGTACTCAATCTAAAGTTGGTTCCATTTGAGAATTCCCTTTCCAATTATGAGAATCCATTGAATATCTTAGATCTTATAGTTAAGGTTATATGAAATTAAAAAATCACCCTCTTCAAAAAGCTGTGAAAAAATCACAAGTTTGAAGATGCAACGTGGGAATAAGAGGAGGTAATGAAGTGGAGTTACTCTCATCTGTTTTAAGTGTGGGAAAAGAAAATTTCAAGAATGTAATTTCTAAAGGGGGTAAGATTGTAACGACCCAACCTTTTATAAATGAAATTTCCCTTTTTGATTAAATTTAATGACTTATTGATATTGAAAACACATGCATTTTTTTTGTTTCATTATATAAAAATATATTTAAATGACTGTTATGTATCATTACCATTGATAATATAGTTTTTGAACAATGATCACATGATAAGTATAAATATAAGGTTTTAACGAATCCATTTTTCATAGGTAAAGGAAGTTATGGCCTTAACCGGTTGGATCGTACCCTATGAAGCCCATTTATCAAAGCTTATGAGGGAAATATCATTTCTAGGATTTTCCCTAGACCAATCCAGATTTGATATCCAACAACTTAAGCATGAGTGAAACTGTTTATGGGAGAAGTTTGAGCTCATTGAGATCACTACTCCAACCATGTTCACCAAACAACCCCATGAAAGCCCCACCATCATGTACCTTACTCTTAGGGCGTATGCTGGTGTAATAAAGGGATATTCATCAAGAACCTAGTAATATTAATATGTGCATTATTTTGTATATAATAATGAATATATTTTCATTTTTATTATTGTTACTCTATAAATTATTTTTAAATCACAAATAATATTTTAGGATAATATTCAAATTCAATTAAGAAATCTATTTTGATGAATTAATTGATTTTTCAAATAAATAATATCTTAATAAAATGTTATTATTAAATTAATTTTATTAAATATTAGTGATAATATAATTTTTCTGAATTCAAATTTAGTTTTTTATTATGGTTCAAAAACTCTTATTTTCAAAAACCCATGAATTTTAAATAAATGTCAGTTTTTATTTTAAAAGTAAAAATTCACATATTTATAAAATTATTTAGATAAAATGAATATTATTTTTGTAATTAGGAATTCTAATTTATAAAATGTTTAATTTTTCATAACTTTCTGAGAGAGTCGATTTTTTTGGGTAAAAATTAAATACCGTATAAACATACGGTGTATTTTTTGACATCATAATAGAACAATAGTGTTGTAATAAATACTATAAAATGTATCCTCCAACAAATATATGTTTTTAATTTAAAATAATTTGATTTTTGGTTTATTTTATTTATTTGATAATTCCTTTGTGAATCCTCCATGACATAGAATATATTTTAAGATTTTGAAATCATTTATTTGAAAGTGTGACTGACCTTCACATAAGTAAGGGAAATATTTTATTATCTTCATCCCTTGACCTTAGAAAATAATTTAAACAACTCCCATTTGTAATGAACCATATAAAAAAACCATGTTATGGTTCTTGGTTTTGAATACTTTATTAAGAAGAGTCCAAAACCAAAATAATATAGAAATCTCCCTCCTTTCCAATATAAACCCACAAAATATCCCATTTTTATTCAATAAAACACCTTTATGTGCATCCATATTCTTCTATATACTCCCTAGAGTCCTCCCAATGTGCCACCAATCTCCTAATAATCCTCTCCCAAGCCTTTGGAGTTACACACTCAAGTAAGGAATTCTCTCTCTCTCCTCTTTTTACCAAGCACTTCATTTTTGATATGCCTTTTAATTTCCATTTTCTTAAGTTGAGGTATATTATTAACTATCCCCTCACTTTATATTCAATATTTAAATTACTGGAACCCATTTATTTTCCATTTATCCCTCTTATGAACCCTTATGTACACCTGTTACTATAAAAAAATTCCATAAGAGATTCTTCCACCCACATATATTATCAAGAATTCCTTTTATGTCATATCTTTTATTTTCTTTTTTCCAATATTGGGATATGTTTTTAAATATCCACATTACTTTTCATTTGATTTAAAAATTATAAGAGACCCATTTATCTCTCATCAACCCACTTTATAAATTTCTATATGATATCGTTATGTTGTCGAAATTGCACTGTTATTTTCCATGCCAAAATAATCATGTTGTAAATACCATACCCATTTCTCTATCACGGTTATTCAACTCCATGCACATATACTTGTTTATCGGAGACAAACATGTATGTATTCCATATTCCATGATCATGCAATAAATTATAATGTTAGATGACTCCGTGTTATATGATCTATGTGGCACACTTTAGCATGAGAATTAAATGACTTTGAAGGGTGCACCCTGATAGCACTCTAATGCATTGGGTAATGTTTAGTATCAGGATACGTCATGTAGGGATAGGGGTGTACCTGATTCTTTTATGGGACTTTTTCTACCATGGGGTCTTGGTGGGTGTATCCTTGATCTATTTATGATGAAATGTTTTAAGTTGTTTCCACATATCCCATGTTATGATTATCATGTTATATCATGCCTTATTATTCATGTTCCTTTTATGCTCCATTGATATGCCTATTGTCTAACATGTATTGTCTTCCTCATGTTATGCCTTGTTTATCCCCTTATCAGGTTTTATATCTCACCCCTTTCTTATATATTTCATCAGGTTATCCCATACAGTTTTAGGTATGAAGAAACATTTTGGTCATGTTAAAATAGTTTTCGATAAAGATGTTATTCCTTCATGTTTTAAGTTGTTATGTAATGTGCCTAATTTCCCAAAGACACTACACCTCTCAATATTCTGAGTTGTGTTAAGTGTAATTTTATTTAATAAATCATGTTTAAATTTGAAATGATGATCAGGTTTTTATACATAGATACCTTAAAATTTTATTATAATTTTCAACAGGGAACATAAAAAAATTATAAGTTTAGTTCATTGATCATTACCTTTGAGAAGGAGAGAGAGGCTTTTCATAGAAAATAGTTTTCTAGTTGGTTGAAATCAATGGTATGACCATTAATTTAATTAATATAAAAAATATATATTCATTTAAAATTATTATTCATATATATTTTAGGTATTGAGTTTACCTGCTAAATCTGTCTCTTAAGAATTAGGAGGGTTGGATTTCAACCCTAATTATTTAGTTCACGAATGGAAATATTTAATAATTAATTAGTTTATTTTTTTTAAAAACTAATCAATCGGTGAAAATGAGAACATATAATGAATTCATTTTGTTAACTAAAGTAATGGACTATTATTCCAGTGCATTAGATAGTAGTTCTTAATATGAAAATGTGTCTTTTTATAGGATTATTAAGAAAATATTGTTATTGGATTACTACTCTCATGTTTGAGTAACTATGATGAAATATAAATGGGTTTATTAAATGATCTAACATGGTATGTTTATTGAAAACGGTAGATTCATATTTCTTAACATGAATCGATTCTTGGCTACAAATAAATCATATATTTTGGAATCCATGGGAAAACAAGTGTTTTATGTAAAATATCATATCAGACCTGATTACAGTGTAATTATTGAAGTATTCCAAAGAAATGTTTTTCATGATGGTGGGGAAAAAATTAACACCAATGATGCCCCCATTGGTTTTGAACAAAATATTATATTTTATGACTCAAATTGTCCCATTGAGATAATTTATATTGAACCTGGAGTAGTGTTGGGTAATATATAGAGGCAACAATATATGTTAATAGTTCATTAAATTTACCTTAATGTGGGTTTCCCAGGTTGGTACTACATTAATTACTTTAATTAAGTTTCAGTTTGAAATGATATGTTTGTTTTAGTATTGTTTGTTTTCATTACATTTAATGTGATTTACTTCAATTTACACTAAGGAGTTTAAAAATGGTTTTTAAAAAAAATTATTACTTTGTTTTAAATTATAGTTTCTAA
Organism: Viscum album; assembly: GCA_963277665.1. Classification (NCBI taxonomy): domain Eukaryota; kingdom Viridiplantae; phylum Streptophyta; class Magnoliopsida; order Santalales; family Viscaceae; genus Viscum; species Viscum album. The sequence continues at coordinate 660,854,537 of OY728138.1, forward strand.
AATATGTTATGACATTGTTTATGACTTCTTTGACTTCGAAGTTGTATAAATAATTTTTAAAAACTATTTTGAAGAAATGTACATTTTATTATTATACATATTATCAAATATATTTATGAAATTTGAAGGAAGATATTATTTGATAATGATCAATATATGCACGACCTGGGGTTGCCTCCTCTGGTTTCCTTAGTGTGTATAAAAATTGTAATATTTTTCTTTTTCATTACATTTAATTTTTTGTTGTTATTATTTATCAAATTTTTAAGGACATTCATATGAATCGGATTTTACTTATCCTTATCCTACTAGTATGGGTCTGGGTGGGTGTGCTCCTAGATCTATACAGAGAACCCATCATACCCATTCACACCAGGACCCTCTAACAGACACACCATCTACCTCACCTTTTCATCCTCTATTTGAGCCTCCAAGGATGTTCCCACCCATGCCTATGTCATCATATTATTTATCATCTTATTCTCATACCATGTATATGCTACCTCCAGGTATTTTCCCACCAATACCATATATATATCCAATTATTTATCCTCATCCCTTCTATTGTTATCCTACCATGTCTATTCCACCTCCATTTCCTACTATCCATCCTTTCTTTGATGATTCTATTCCATTATCTTCTAATCCAGTTCATGAATTTGAACCGATGTATGCATTGGAATATTCATATCCTTAAGAGGATACTAATCTATGATAGCCCACATATCCATTAGAGCTTAATGATCAACTTGTATGAGAGTTTTTTATTATAAGTGTTTCGAATTATATCACATAATTTTTTCCTGTAGTTAATTCTTTTTTTTCCTTTGATCTTATTTAGTGGGATACTCTAATAGGTGATGTGGGTGCACCATTATGAATGAATCCTATAATTTCAAAACAAAAATAATTGTGAATTACAATGAAGATAATCAAATGATAGGTAAAAATGCTTGGAAATTTATAATTTTTATGAAAAAATTATCCAAGTACAATTATATCATTCCACTGAAACTAGTCTCATAGAGGAATATTGGTAATGAAATGAAGAAGAAATCATGAGAATATATATGGGTAAGAAAATTTATTAAATTTATATCTATATTATTTTTGTATTTATATGAGTAAAAAAATTAATTTCAGCATCGGTTTAACTTTTCTGATAGTGAAGTAGCAAAGGTCGCATGGATGATGGATCTTGGGGAGTTTTGGTGATCATATAAGCATAGTTGGAAGATTTTATCCATTTTTAATTTAGAGGGTGTACTAATATTCCCTGAATTTCTAGTAAAACAATTTCAAGAAATGATCACATATTGGAAGAGTAATGAGTTTAATTCATTCTTAATCTTTAGTATTTTTCATTGAAAATTTAATTATTAATAATTATATTGAATTTTAGTTTTTAAGATTCATCAAAATACAAAAAGGAAAATGATTTTATGGTGTATTTCCACACATTGGGGCGCACTACAATGCCTAAGCATTAGAGGCATCATTTACTTTAATATGAATATAAATAATAAATATTTACATTGTTACTAAACTGATGTTTTCATTTTATTTGGATTTTAAATAAGTACAAAAACCTAAACAGTTATATTTTCAGGCTGATGTTTAATAAATAAGGCTATATTTACCCCATTTAGTTATATTTTCATGCATAAATTTAAGTTTTCTTCTCATGGATCCTTTTAATATAAGGATGAAAAAATCCATGTAAACAAAGAAGAAATTTTTTATGATTTTTTATTTGAAAATGGGAAGAAGGTATTGGAATTTGTTGAATACCTTTAAATAGTTAATTTTTAAGAAGTAAAACTATTTTCAACAATTATTCTTTTAATGGGAATTAGTTTTGAAAAAAGGTGGGTATATTGAAATGATTACTTTTTGTAATGTAATTTGGGAGATTGTATTGTCAAATTTCATTTTAAATTATTTTTATTTTTAGGTATAATATATATTTGAAATAATTTTTTGGGGGATTTTAAACAGTAATTTTACTCTGTTAAAACAATGTTGAAGTGTAATTTTTTTTATAAACCAAAATTTTTTGGGATGGAAGAAAAGGTAAATCCAAAGTGATTCTATTTGATATCTTGGAAATTATGATTATAGAAGGATGTAATGTTTTTTTGGGGTATGTAACATTTTTTAGGTATTATTTACCAATTATTTATTAGGGATTTAGTATTTTGTTGCTTTAATTGACTTTTTGAAGTCATACATCATAATAATGGTGTATATTCTAGATACATGACAGTGTTTTAATTTGGGATTGATAATTTTAGTATGCATTAGTTCCTGGATGTGTAATTGGTTCATCATTTTAGGGATGATAATTTTTTTAGTATAGAGGTTGTAAAAACCCATGTCTTGGTGGATTAGAGTAAAGGGGAATTATGTCTAACCTAAAAAGACCTAACCCAAATTGAACAAAATAACATAACCTAAAAATAACTCACCAAAAATGAAAAAATGACAAAACCAAAAATAAACCAAATAACTTAAACCCATGTAAACCAATTGTTCTAACCAAAAAAATGAACACATAACCAAATAAACTAACCAAAAATTACATAACCCTAAAATGAACCAAATGACGTAACAAAAAATAAACCAAATAAAGTAACTCAAATTTGACATAACCCAAAGATGAACCAAATAACGTAACTCAAAATAAACCAAATGACCTAACTCAAATATTACATAACCCAAAGATGAACAAAATAACCAAACCCAAAATTAACCATTTGACATAACCCATGATAAATCAAATGACCAAACCCAAAATTAACTAAATGACCAAACCAAAGATGAACCAATTGACATAACCTAAAATTAACCAATTAAAATAACAAAAAATTATCCTATTGATATTACCCAAGATTATCCAATTGGTATGACCCAAAATTAACCAATTTAAATAACCTAAAATAAACCAAATAACCAAACCCACAATGGCCAAACCCAAAAATAACCAAATGACATAACCCAAAATTAACCAAATGACCAAACCCAAGATGAACAAGTTTCCATAACCCAAAATTAACCAATTGACAGAACCCAAGATTAACCAATTGAAATAACCCAATATTAACCAATTGAAACAACCCAAAATTAATCAATTTACATAAACTAAAATTAAAAAATTAACATAACCCAAGATTAAAAAATTGACATAACCCAAAATTAACCAATTAACATAACCCAAACCCAAAATTAACCATTTGTTCAACTAAAATATCCCAAGATTAACTAATTGACATAACCCAAGATTAACCAATTAACCAATTGACATATCCCCAAATTAAAAAATTGACATAACCCAAAATTAACCAATTTACATAGCCCAAAATTAACCAATTGACATAACTAAAAATTAACAAATAGGCATAAACCAAGATTAACCTAAGATTAACCTATTGACATAACCCAAAATTAACCAATTGACATAACATAAAATTAAGCAATTAACATAAACTAGGATTAACCAATTGACATAACCCATGATTAACCAATTGACATAACCAAAAATTAACCAATTGAACAATTAACTAATGGACATAACCCAAGATTAACCATTTGACATAACCAAAAATTAACCAATTAACATAACCCAAAATTAACCATTTAACCAAACCCAAGACGAACCAATTAACATAACCCAAAATTAAAAAATTAACATAATCCAAAAATTAACCAACTGACATAACCCAATATCAATCAATTGACATGACTGAAAATTAACTAATTGACATAACCCAAAATTAACCAATTAGTATAACCCAAAAATAACAAGTTAACATAACCCAAAATTAACCAATTGATGTAACCCAAAATTAACCAAATGACAAAACCCAAAATGAAACAAATGACCAAACCTAAGATGAACCAAATGAGCAAACCCAAAATTAACCAACTGAAATAAACCAAGATGAGTAAAATACCCTAAAAATGAACTAAATAACCTAACACAAAGAAAATAAATAACCTAACCCAAAATGAACTAATTGACATAACCAAAAAAATCAAAATTTTTCAAATGGCCTAATCCCAAAAAAACTAATGAACAAATGAAAAAATGAACCAATTGATATAACCCAAAAAATACATCACCCAAAAATGAACCAAATGAACTAACCCAAAATAAACCAAATAACTTAACATCAAAAAAAGATAACCCAAAATTGAACAAAATAACCAAACTTAAAAATTCATAACCCAAAATAAACCAAATAACCTAAATCCATGCAAACCAATTGTTCTAAAAAAATGAAAAAAATTACCCAATGAAGTAAAAAAATTAAATATCCTTAAAATGAACCAAATGACGTAACCCAAATTAAACCAAATAACCTAACTCAAATATGAAATATCCCAAAGATGAACCAAATGAAGAAACCCAAAATTAACCAATTGAAATTTCCCAAGATGAAGTAAATAACCTAACCAAAAATGAACTAAATAACCTAAACAAATGGAAAATAAATAACCTAACCCAAAATAAACTAATTAACCTAACAAAAAAATTTCAATTGATTAAATGACATAATCCCAAAAAAACTAATGTCCAAATAACCAAAATGAACCAAATGACATAGACTAAAAAATAAATAACCCAAAAAAACGAAATTTACTAATGCAAAATCAACCAAATAAGCTAACATAAAAGGGAGATAACCCAAAATTGAACAAAAATAACCTAACCTAAAATAATCTATCCCAAACTGAACAAAATGATAAAACCCAAAATAAACCAATCAACCTAAAACTATGTAAACCAATTATTCTAACCAAAAAAATTAACAAATGACCGAATGAACTAACCATAAATTATATACCCCTAAAATGAACCAAATGATCTAGTTATATGACCAAATGGAAAAATATGCCAAAAGATCTAACCCAAAAATGAACCAAATGACATAACCCATTAATGAAAGAAAAACCCTCCCCCAAACTGAATCGAATGACCAAACTAAAAAATATTAAATATACTCTAATCGATTGACCAAATGACCAAATGACCAAATTTCCAATCAAGATAAGCCAAAAATGAGCCTAATGACCAAATGATCAAAATTACCAAGTGACCGAATAACCAAATAATTTAAAAAATATAATTGGATTGAAATTAACATACAATATGAATCCATATCATACCCATATTTATCATTTTAATCAGTATGTATTGATTAGGTTATGTCACTAGTATTAATTTTCTAATTAAATGATAATTTAGATGCTTCTTTATTTTATGGATTTATTGAAAAGCTAAATTTTTAATCCATTCTAGGTTTATCAATTTAATATTATTTAATAATGAAATATTATAACAATAAATTTCATTTTCAACAAGCGACATTGAGAATTGAATACTGTGTTCCTCAAGTAAAATTATTTTTCTCGAGTAGGAGGGAAAAGGGTGGAAGTGCTGTAAATACACAAACACAAGAAAAATATTGTAAGTATTTTTTTTATATTTTAAATTTTGATACATAATTAATAATTAAATATATTTTTTTATATTTTTAAAAGTTTGACCTGGAGGCCCTTGATGAGAAAGAAGATGAATTTTTTTTGGCCAAATGATCATTTGAGACAAGTATTGGTGAGGAGCACCAGGGTAGAGTCTGATGTCGACCCAGGAAAAACATTGTCTCAACTAGGTATTGGCCCTCATTGGGCACCTCTCAAACCGCTCACACCACCGAGATGAAAATTTCTTATCCAGAAGAAGATGAACCAAAAAAAATAGCTATAAAGGAGCACGAAAGAGGTAAAATGGTCACTGAATAGTTCCTAAAAGCTAAGTTAGTTATATGTCCATAATTTCCATTAGAGGGTGATAATGTTTTTACACATGTATGGAAACAATAGGCTCTATATATGATACAATGAATGATGTTAGTGAGGGTCCTAGTGAAAGTTGAGGTGATGATACTACTGGTGGTGGTGCTTGTGGTGGTGCTTCTTATGATGATGATACTGGTGCTCCAGAAGACGATGTTGGTGATGGTGGTGATGAGGATGAGGATGTTAGTGAGGGGGGAGATATTGATCCCCTCTATTTTTGAGTTAGTAATAAAGAGATGTGTGGATATTGTTTAATGACTTGAATTGATAGATTTTTTGGATGTATATGTATGTTATAGAATTGTAATTTTTTTGAAAACTATTACTAGTAGTTGGTTGAATACTAAATATACAATATATATATTGCATTAAATGTGTATCATGGTTTGTATTTTGTTTAAAGGTTCTGGTATTATTTGTGTGGTAGGGATGGATGTGTTGTTGTTGCATATTGGGGATAGGGAGTTATACCAATGGTTCAATAAACCATTGTTATATGTTGTCCTGGTTATAAGTTGTACCCATAGTTCTCTTAACCATGGGTATAACCCTCTATTGTTGGATTAAAACCCATGATTAATAGAACCATTGGTAAATCATATATCTATGGTTTTATGGGCTATACTAATGTTTCTAAACCATGGGAATATGATAAGTTTCTAGCAGATATTCTTAAAATTATTTTATGGATGTATGTATATAGACATAAATGAATTATAATGGCCATTTTATGTCTTTTTTGGTATTTTTTCAAAGGTTTTCAAAATGAACCTATTTACTTATTTTATACGGAATGTTTTGACTTTATTTACAAAATAGAAAAAATGAATATTCTATTTTAATGTATATGATGTTAACAGATTTTCAAGTCACTATCACGAGTATTTGATATTTGAATTCTTTTACAAGTTTTCATGTTTTCTTCAAATAAAATCACTCTTTACATTTTTATGGGTATTTAAGATTTAAAATGGGTATTTAAAAGGAATGGGTATTTCGATTACATAAATTTTTTTGTATATGGGTTCAAAAGAGTTTTTCATGGGGTTTTTTGTAAAAAGGTGAAAGAATAAACTATTTTATTAATGATATGATACTTGATCATTATAGATGATGTATGGGTGTGCCTGATACAGCTTATACAAGCGAGTTAGATCAATACATCTTATACGAGTAGGTGATCCCTATACAGCTTATATGAACGGGTGATCTCGATACAACTTATATGAATGGGTGAGCCCGATATACCTCTTAAATGCATTGGGTAATGTTCAATGTCCTCATAGGAAAGAAGGATGGAGTTATCATGGGTTGTTTCTCCTAGGTATTTAACTGGGATCTAGTTATTTTTTTACATGACTTATGAATATAATGCTCTACGTTAGATAAAAGGGTTTTTATTTTCTTATTATGGGGTTTATAATTTTTATTTGTGAAAAGTGTATTTTTTTCATGTGGATATGATTTATTTCATACGATCAAAGAATACTGTGATAAAGGTAAAATTTTTATGGGTTTTAATGTTTTTCACTAGACTAACAAATTTATTTATTTTATGTCCATTACTGTGCTTTTTTGTGTTCATCCAACATTTTTAAATGTTTTCATAGGGTTTAAGGATTAGAAATAATAAAGAAGAAGGTAAATTGAATGTCATGAAGATTTGTTATGAAAAGAAAACATGCTTCATTTTAAAAGTTTTATATTGTAGGAAAAATGGATACTGAGTAGAAGTGTCTTTTTCGTAATATATGAGTTTGTTATGTAAGGGTTATAACCTAATTCTCTAAAAATTTAAACCTAAAATATCGTTGGTAATGTAATAAATAGAATTATAGTCTAAATAAACTAGATTATTTAATGTTTAAGGATGATTCCATAAACAAAAACACATATCAAATACATACATACACATACACATACACATACACATACACATACACATACACATACACATACACATACACATACACATACACATACACATACACATACACATACACATACACATACACATACACATACACATACACATACACATACACATACACATACACATACACATACACATACACATACACATACACATACACATACACATATACATATGCATACATACTCACAAACATGCGCGTACATCTGCATGCATACACAAACATATACACACACACTTATATACACACTTACATACATACATGTACACATGCACATACATATGCACACATACATACACATATACAAAACACACACACAACACAACTCATATATATACACATAAAACACATACATACACACACATACAAATTTACACATACATCCACATAAATAGACATGCATACACATACATACAAAAATATGAATGTATATTTTAAATTATATAATATGAATATTAATAAATAAATTCAAATATTAACTATCTAAAATATATATTAATTTATATATTTATATAATTGTTTAAATAAAATATTGATATATAATATTTATATTTATATATACATTCTAAAATAAATTTATTTAAATATAATATTAAACAATTGTATTGATTAATATAAATTTTATAATTTATATATATATATAATTATGTAAATAATATTGATAATAATTTTTTATTATAATAGAGTTATATAAATCATGATTATACATTATATTTACATATATGAACTTATTGTTATGTAAATATAATTTAAAATATATAAATATGGATATATAAAGTAAAATTTTCATTGTTTCTTTTTATCAATGTTTTTTTCACTATTAATGGTGGATATTTTATAAGAATTGATATTGGGACACTTTATCATCACTAAAAAATGCTGGTAAATTGATACATTTTTTTAGTGTTGATAAAAGTTACTACTTTATCTAAACAATTTGTTTAGAACTGATAAATCATGGTGCTAAATATCGCTCGATCTATAATAGTGTAATGAAAATATTGGTCCAATAAAATATTTTAGGATCAATCATAAAAATGGGATAGAGAAACTTAGGTAATATGTTGTAAAATTCTCCTTAGGGTGTTGGATAGGGTAACTCATATCATATAATTTTCTATATAATAAAAAATATCTATGCAGTTGGGAGCTTACCTAAGTGGTAATGGCTCCACGTAATCCTGCATTGGATTCGTGTTCAAATCTGATTGAGAGAGAATTTGCATGGGTACTGTTGAAGTAATGTAGAAGATAATGATGCTAGAAGACAGTGACGTAGACATGACGCATACCACAAGCATGATGTCTGACATAGGCAGACGGTGGTGCAAACCTGACGCATGATTAGTGATGCAGACAGTATGATGAAAAAATGATGCTGCATTGAGTCCTCAGACTAGTTAGTGGGTCTTTGGGTCATGTAATGAGCTTCATACCCATTGGATCTTCGAGCCATGTACTGAATAAATAAGTTTTGATGGGTGGATTATCCTTTGGGGGGCTATAACATGCCTTTTTGAACTATATTTATAGTGTCTGTGTTTAATATAATTGTAACCACAAACACCTAATATATATAATAAAAATATCTATGTATTAGATTAATGTGATAAAGGGGATAATATAAGGGAAAATAAATAAATAAATAAGGTATAAAAAATATTGATAAATTTTTATTTTGGGAACCTCATTTTGTGACCTTCACTCTTTTTTATTCTCTCCCTCATCTCTACCCATTGATCCTAATTCCCCCATTTTCACCTCTCTTGGTCGAAGGTTTTCCATTTGCGGGACTATCGTAAATCGACTTATATCATGGTGTTGCAGCAGAACGTTTCTCTTTGGTTGTAAGATTAGAGAATCACCATCGCCAAGGAGAAGATTTCAATCGACATGTCAACAAAGATGGGGGTCTAAAAATAAAGATTTTGTTGGTATGTTTGGGCATCATTAGACTATAATTTGTTGTGTATATGAAGATTATCTTTCTAATTCTTTTTAGGCTCCCTCTCTCTCTCATTCAGTTCTTTTAGGATTCTCCTGATGCACTAGACAATGGCAGTTCATGAAAAGAATGACTCACCCTCACCCACCATCTGGTTGAATCTGTCAATTCTCCCTTTACACTTTTAAAATATTTCAATAATTCAATGATTGATGAATTTATATTGGATGATCCTGGTATACTCTCCATCCAACATCTATTTATTGATAGGCGATTATTTGGTTAAGCTTTAAATGGTAGATTGTGGTTTCAAAACCTATTGTAGTTGAATGCATGGTGTTGTTATTTTTTAAGCCCTACATATGTTGAAAGTGTTTTTTAGGATTAGTGGTGAGGCTTTTGGTTGTGTCAAATATGAAAGTCAAGGGGTATCTAGTTTAAGGTTTTTGGATGATTTGTTTGGATTGGTGTTTCCATAAGAGTTTTCTTATAATGGTTTCACCACACTATAAAGTGGATATTTGTAAAATTCAAAAAAATGGAATTGGAAAGGATCTATGTAAGTCTATAGGTATAGATCTTCATTACCTTGTATGGAATAAACCATATTGATTTAACATTCTCATAAAATAACTTAAAAAATAGTTGACCAATGATACCTACCAGATATCTTTAAACTCATCCCTATGAATATTAACATCATAGAATTACGTGAAATGTTTTTTTTAAATTAATTAATTTTTATATGCCCCCCATATAATCCTCCAACTATATAAACTAAATCATTCTCTTTTCATAGTTATTTGAAATTTATGATTCCCGTAGCATTTTTTATGTCATTAAAAGGGTTATTAATATTTATCATGATGTTTGAAATAATATATGTAAATATTATATGTTTGGAAATTTTATTGATATGTAAGACTTTATAGTTCATACATATTACTAATCATGGAATGTTATTTAATTAAAATTTTATACATTAATTTAAAAGTCATTCATATAGGTGATCTACGTTTGTGTAGAGAGGTGTAATATATATATAAATTATGAAGCCATACCTGAAGATGTGTTTCTACATGATTGTTTATGAGACATGTAAAACCATACATGTAGATGGAAAATGTTCTTTCTGACTTATGAATTCACATGTAGAATAAAGTGTTGATTAGATAAGTTGTGTGAGACTTATGAAATCATACACCTTGATAATGTATTATAAAACACATTTAAATCATACCTATATTTTTTAAATTAAGGTATAATGAGTTTTTTTAAAGAAAATGTCATTTATAGATTCTAGCAATATTTAAGTTTTTCAAAGCATGTGTAACTGTATTTTAATTAAAGTAAAAATGTGGGAATAGATATAAAACATATTTGTAATATAATGAAGTATAATAGGTCTATTGCATCTGTTGCCGCTAAAGAGGGTGACTTATAATTATTATTTAATACTACTAAACCTATAATGATGATTATTACTTTTATATATTTTTATTAAAATTATATAATTTTTCTTTCTTATTATTTTATTTTTTGATATTTATTAGTTATCTATTTTTGATGAGGGAGTGTTTGTAATGTCTTAACCTTAGATATACCAGAGTCTCTAATACGGACTTTGACAGGTTAGAATCTCCTTATGCCAATGGTTGTGATTAGTGGAAAGTGTTTCACCAAACCTTTTAAGAGACCATTCTTTCTATAATCACTATTGTAGATGAGACCTTTAACAACACTAAAAAAAGTATTTGTCAGTGTAAAAAAGCATGAACAATCTATGAATCATTAAAAGTACATGACCTTTATCACCACTAGAAAATGTGATGAAAAAGGATACCCTTTATCAGCACTTTTTTTTATTCTAATAAAGGGGTGATTTAGAAGTGCTTTTCCTTGCTTTGATAAAGGCCGTATCAGCAGCTGCACAACTGAAACCCTCCAACACCCATGCAATATGTCACGAACCGAATCTGGTTTCTATCAAAACCGGCACCCGACCCAGCCCACGACAAGACCTGCAGGGCATTCCCGATCCCCATGGGCTGGCACAATTTCTTGGGTTTCATAAAATGAATATTGGGAATGATTTACCTGAGTTTATAAACATTAAACACCAAATAAACTCAATAAAACAAATATGGATTTTTTTTAAAAAAAACTATCTTTTGAAAAATTTCAAAACTGAATTACATAAGTTAAATATATGTTTAAAGACCATTAAAAATGTAAAAATCCAAATAAGAACAACCCAAGAACCTCCACATGGAAAGAGGCACCACCCTCAAGCCATCTCCACAACACCGCATCACGAACGACCGGTAAAAATCCAAACCATTGGCACAAAAGATGTACCCAACCCTAAAACAACAAAATTACCAAGTCTACTTACACACAATGATGTAAGTACGGTGTGAGAAAATTCTCATTATGATACCACCACTAACAGATTCCATGTTATAAACATTCAAAGATGAAAATCTTGCACGTTTTCATAAACAGAAAATGCTAGTTACAATTTCTAAAAGATGCCACTTAAAAAAATTAAAACAGTTTTCAAGTGAAATATCATTAAGAATAAACACTTTTAAAAATAATTTCAACACTACTGAATTGCCCCACCAACCATACCATATGCCGACGGTAAGCACAAAGTAACTAATGAGCACAAGCACTAGGAAATAACCCCTAGGCACTAGCTTGTTGTGGGTCCCAGGTACCTCGTATCTTGGTGAGAGTAACCATCACAATATCCAATCTCATGAACGATCCACTATTAGGGAATATACACATAACCTAGTGGTCCCCAATCATCATCATCATTGTTTATTTAGAGTTGTAAGCATCAATCTTGCAAAGTGGAACTGAGGCCAAACCCCACGGATTCACTAGCATACTAGTACACAACCACCCACCTAGATACTCGGGTTTTCCCCTTGTTCTCAGACAAGTTCAACAAGTAAATAAATATAATTTTCATATGAAAATATCATTTTTACACAATTTCACCAAACATCCCACATGTATACCACACAAGTCTAAAAAATCCACTTTTTCATTCAAATGAATTGTGTAATCATACTCACACCAAAAATAGCCCACAACACATTTTTCACATCTTTCACAATTCAACAAATTCATTAAAAATTTTATAAAATCTTTCCCAAGATGCTAAAAATCACATAACATCCCACTTACATGTTACATAATACCCATTTCATGAACAATGTCCATTTTTCACATCACACTCACGCAAAACAGCACGAAAACATGTTTCGCACCCACATCACAATTTCATAAATCACCTCGACAAATTACAAAACATTACCAAAATGTTTTACAACATAACAGACCACTTTAGGTTTCAAAAACTCATTTTAGGAACATACTATCACCAAAATAGTACATAGGAAACCATTTCACACTTTGTGTATCTCATTAAATCATTTACAATTTTCATAAAACCAACCCAAGAGGTGCGACCCTGGTTTGCATACAAAACCCATTTCAAAACCCTCATTCAAGACCAAAACCATACCAATAACAATAGAAAGTTTAATTTTCAGCCCTAAAAACATTTATTAAACCACCCCCATGTTTTATACAAATAACTCAAACAATACCACAAAAGGTACACATGAAAACACATGTTTTCACAAATCACGTTCAAGAAGTACAACATGGTTTCACAAATTAAAACAATTCAGAAACCCATTTATAAGGCCCACATTACATTAAGGAATTAAAAAAATAGAATTTTCGTCCCCTTTCAACACTAATAAATCACTTTCATATGTTATAAAATACACCCAAACATTTCCCCAAGAGCTACACATGAAAAGCACCCAATTCCAAGAAAAAATGGAACTAAAAAATTAAACACTTAACCAAATCCATCAAAAATAGTTTTCAAACCACACACAACAGATTTTAAACATACTAAATTAATAAACCAAGAAAGATAACTCATCATAAAATGGTGATACATGGAATCACCTACCGTTTGAGTCAAAACCCTTGAATCTTGGTGCAAAACCTCAACCACACCTCCACCGCACCACAAGGAAGTGAAAACAAACCATAAACCATAATATTTCACCAAAAATACCCCCAAATAAAACCCTAGGTATAAAAACTAACTTTGGGACACTCTATAAATTCATGAAAGAGTGAGGAAACCCTAAAAAGAAGGAAGACATTGAAGAGAGAAATACTTACCCAAAACAATATTGAAGAAAAAGACCCAACATCCACCTGTATCTGAATTTTAAAATATATAAACATTTAAGGCAGGTTCAAAAAAGGATTATGAGATCATGTTGGAATTGGAATGGGTGAAAAAGAGTAAAAATATAAGGTGTTATGAAAGGATCAATTTACCTCTTCAAATCTGGGATATTTTTGAAATCTATAAATGTTTTTCCCAATTTCGTGATTCTATGGAGCTCCAAATTGGGGGAGGAGAGAATGGGAGCGCGCCTTAGGTAAGTGGACTCATGTGAGAGTTCTAATCACTGACAATAATTAAAAATTGAATGCATTATTAAATAATTGAAAAATATTTTTAATGCAGGAAATGTGCTTTCGGGCCATCCCAATCCCTTATATAAAAACTCAAAGCTACCCTGATTATAGATTTCTAAATGGTTCAAATTAATTTTGGGGTGTTAATAGATTAGAGTATTCCATTTATAAATTGTAATGGATGAAAAATTTTGAAAAATTAATGAGTTATAAAGGAATCAAAATCTATTTTTAAATCTAGAATTGGGCTCACAGTGTGGCCCAAATCAGGAAAACTCACCCATTCCTCCAAAAATGCATGGGAAACCCCCAAAACAAAGAAATAATGGAAATTAAATTAAAAATAACATTAAAATAAGTTATGTATGTGACAATTATCCCCACCATGAAAACTTTCCACCCCGAAAAGTCACAGAAAGGCCAAAGCAACAACCAAACCCAACTGAGAAACCAAGAGGTACTCCCTTGCCAGGTTTCACCCCCAAAGGCCAAAACACCCCCAGTGATCAATTAAGTAAGGAATACCCTCACAATCTAAACACACACCACTCCATGAAACAATCAACCACATTCATGCTTTATCCCAAAAGAAAAATCCTCAAACACAATCTGAACAACACTCAAGAAATTTAACCAAACAAACAAAAACATCGAACAATGTTACACTTACCTTGCTATAACTAAACCATTGTGCACTCTCCAATATCAATGTTTACCCAAAGAAGTTTTATGTAGCTTTATATATTCGAATGATACTACCTACTACCAATACAAGATCGTGGATAAATCTGAGTTACTAGTATGAGGGAACAAAAATAGGTTCCCCACCATAAGTGACAACCTATATTTTTCCCAAGACAGAATCAGGATACTAACATGGGGAGGCCTGAACGAACTCCCTAGTAGAAAGGGTAGAATTCCATTCAAGGTTTACGAAGGAACATACATGAGAATCATAATGGGTATCCCCACCATAAGAACTAACCATCTTAATTGACCAGCATGGGTCGACACAGAAAGAACCAAAAAAATTAATGATTTAGGAAGGGTGCAGGGTTAGTTTGCACGGTTTGGGAAACCATGCACTAACTATGCAGATCATTCTTTCTGCATGGATTCCTGGAACACAATCACTACTAATCGTTCAAAAACTGTGTCCTCAACACATCTATCTAAATTTCCAACCATTCTCTAATGACTCAATCGAAACTAAAGGGGGGAGGGAATGACATTAGGTGATTACATGGGTACAAGTCCCTCCACCTATTACCACCGAATGAGAACAACATAAGAAGGATGATGACACCATAGGTTTAAAATCTTCCTATCTTCAATACATAGGATAAGACTTTGTAGAAGGGTTTAAACGACCCTTGGATTTCCCCTGACTACAAGAAATATTCTCTATGTGACCTATGCCTGGAGGTCCAATGATTGAAGCATCTTCGGCGTCACAGTTAGGATTTGGAAACCCCCCTTAATGATAATTCTTCTTTTGGTGAAACCAAAAACTACACCGCAATCCCTGATAAGTTTTCCAAGACATAACACATTCCAAAATAACTTTACCCTAACCTAAAATTTCATTGAAACAAGGGCTTAGAAGATGCACACACAACAAACCATGTTTGTTCAGGTGAAACCAATATAAGTAAAGAACACATATACTCACCATCTTCTAAAATGGAATATTTTTATGTTTTTATAAGGTAGACATTCTCCCAACATAACAGAGACTCTCAGATGATTGTCTGACTTTAACCTTTACAGTCAATTGAGCACATGACATCATAAGGCATCACCGAACATGACCACTACGACTGATATAAACACTACATAGAGAGGGAACTTATAAAACATCCCCAAACAAAACACAATTCTAAAAAGTGGCCACAATATCCTTTCGTGACCATATTTACCACACTAGTGGATTAACATGAACCCGTGCTTCAATGAAACTGTGAACAACCCAGAGGCCCTCTTAGACACCATCGAGACACTCATCCACACTAACAACCCTAGACCACTTCCACCTTCATGGAATTAGGAAACATAAGAAACTAAGGTCTCTTTCAACCTTCCACAATCACTCTCCCACTACAAAAGGATCAAAGTAACAAATAAAAAGAATGTTATAGACTCAATCTAAAGATCTTGAGAAAAAAATATTTCTTATATTGATCAACTGAAGGATTTTTCAATGGAGAAACAATCTGGGTTGCACTTCAGTTATGCATTAACCCTTAATGGGGGCATACCTTATCTAAAAAGAGAACCCAAGGACCCAACCAAGATGGTCCATTGGTCAAAAAGTTCCACAAACCAGATCCAAATACCTGAAGGAAACCACTATAAAGGTGTCCCGAAACATATCTCAGAGGAGACTACTAACTGGTCCTTCTACCCAGCTTACCGACCAAACACAAACCCAAAACATAGCTCGAACAGGAGGGGTTATGGGATTCAAAACATCACACAACATCAAAATTTTCCAAAAACACATAATAGAATCCATACCAAATAATTCATCAATACATCAAGTTTTTATTCAAAAACATTTCTTTGAAAACAAATGGTTTAGCGGTTAGCGCATCCACCAATGGTACCCCATGGGCCTTACACATGCATGTGTTTATGTTCCACACCGGACACCCTCCTAATACCCATCCTGAAACTCATCTAGACCTACCATCAGCCATCCATCATCCAATATATCCCCATTCATGTGGTTTCTAATGAAAATAACAATGGTTAAAACAAAAATTATTTCCACTTTTCAGAACCAAAACGGTCAACTAACACATCCTTTTTCTCAAAACTGGTAACCATGAGATCAAAATCCCAACTCACATATTACAAAACCTTTTATAAAGACACAACCATTTAGAAAATAAATCACTTTAAGGATACTCACATCAATTTTAAAACATCTCATCCCATTAAAACACCATTTGATTGTTTATAAAACTCTATTGGAAACACTTTTAAAAACCAACTTCAATATAGTTACTGCTTTCAAAAGAGGTGTAAGAACACCATTTTCTATTTCAAAACAATTATGAAAATTCAGTTCCACCATTTCATAAACCAAACCATTCCCTTTTTATTTGAAAATAAATTCACCAAAACTTTACGCTTCTTAAAACCAAGTCACTTTAAAACCAAAGTGCCAAGAATTCAAAACTAAAGCACAAAACAATGCGAGAGGAAACTAGTTTCAGTGTGTGAAGTGGAAATATGGTTGGATCCCATATTAAAGTCACTTCACCATTACATATAGTGTTATAGGGAATATCCCCAGCTCCACATGGCTTTCCAGGCCCTGCGAGCTCACTGAGACCATTAACCCAACTCTCTTTTTGTTTCCCCTAATAATCATCAACAAAGAAAACCAAAGGACTTAGATAAATCCCTAATTCTCCCAGAAACATTAATCCCATAATAAGGGGGGGGGGGTTGATCAGGCACACTACCCATATCTAGAATACCAAGTCCCGAAAATCATAACTCCATACTATCTTGACACTTCCCCAAATAACATGACCCGAAGAGTTAACCTGAACCTCCTTTGATCTCATTTTGTCATGAACCGAATCGGGTCGCCATCAAAACCAACACCCAAACCAGCCCTCTATAAGGCATGAAGGGAGTTCTTGATCCCCACGGGCTATCACAAGTGTCCAAGTATCATAAAATTATGTTTGGGAATGATTTACCTGAGTTTATAAACATTAAACAACAAACAAACTCAATTAGACAAATCTGTATTTTTCAACAAAAACTATCTTTTGAAAAATTTCAAAACTGAATTACATAAGTTAAAACTATGTTTAAAGACCATTAAAATGGTACAGAACCAAATAATAACATCCTAAGAACCTCGACATGGCAAGAGGCACCACCCTCAAGTCATCTTCACAACACTGCATCATGAACGACCGGTAAAAACCCAAACCATTGGCACAAAAGTTGTACCCAAACCTGCAACAACAAAATGACCAAGTATACTTACACCCAAGGGTGTAAGTATGGTGTCATAAAATTCCTAGTAGGATACCACAACTAAGAGAATCTATGTGATAAACATTCAAATATGAAAAGATTGCAAGTTTTCATAAACAAAAAATGCTAGTTACAATTTCTAAAAGATGCAACTTAAACAAATTAAAACAGTTTTCAAGTGGGAAATCATTAAGAATCAACACTTTTAAAAATAATGTAAACACTACTAAATTTTCCAGCCAAACATACCGTATTCTGATGGTAAGCACAAAGTAACTGATGAGCACAAGTAATAGGAAATAACCCCTAGGCACTAGCTCATTGTGGGTCCTAGGTACCTCGTATATTGGTGAGAGTAAGCATCAAAATATTCATTATCATGAAAGAGACACTAGTAGGGAACATACCCATAACCTTTTGGTCTCCAATCATCATCATCATTGTTTATTTATAGTTTTAGAGTCAATCTTTCTAAGTAAAACTGAGGCCAAACCCCATATATTCACTAGCATACAAGTACACGTCCACCCACCTAGATACCCGGGTTTTCCCCTTATGTTTAGACAAGTTCAACAAGTCAATAAATATACATTTCACATGAAAATATAATTTTCATATCACAAGTTCACCAAAAATCCCACATTTATACCACACAATTCTAAAAATCCACTTTTTCATTCAAATGAATTTTGAAATCATACTCACACCAAAAATATCCCACAACACATTTCACACATCTTTCACAATTAAAAAAATCCGTTAACAATTTTATAAAATCTTTCCCAAGATGATAAACACCACATAAAATCCCACCCACATGTTAAATAATACCATTTTCATAAACAATGTACATTTTTCAGATCACACTCACGCAAAACAACCCGAAAACATGTTTTGCACCCACATCGCAATTTCATAAATCACTTCGACAAATTACAAAACATTACCAAAATGTTTCACAACATAA
Organism: Viscum album; assembly: GCA_963277665.1. NCBI lineage: Eukaryota > Viridiplantae > Streptophyta > Magnoliopsida > Santalales > Viscaceae > Viscum > Viscum album. The sequence goes on from OY728138.1 coordinate 660,873,774, forward strand.
ATGACCACTTTATGTTTCAAAAATTCATTTTAGGAACATAATATAACTAAAACAGTACATAAGAAACCATTTCACACTTTTGGTAACTCATTAATTCATTTACAATTTTCATTAAACCAACCCATAAAGTGAAACCATGGTTTGCATTCAAAACCCATTTAAAAACCCTCATTCAAGACTAAAACCATACCAATAACAATCCAAAGAAGAATTTTCAGACCTAAAAATATTTATTAAACCACCCCCATGTTTTATACAAATAACTCAAACAATACCACAAAAGGTACACATGAGAAACACATGTTTTCACAAATCACGTTCAAGAAGTACAATATGGTTTCACAAATTAAAACCATTCAAAAATCCCATTACAAGGCCCACATGACATTAAGGAATTAACAAACCATAATTTTCATCCCATTTCAACACTAATAAATAACTTTCATATGTTATAAAATACACCCAAACATTTCCCCAAGAGCCATGCATGAAAAGCACCAAATTCCAAGCAAAATTTCAACTAGAAAATTAAACACTTAACCAAATCCATCAAAAATAGTTTTCGCACCACACACAACAGATTTGAAACATACTAAATTTAAAAAAATCAAGCTAACTCATCATAAAATGGTTATACATGGAATCACCTACTTTTTGAGTCAAAACCCTTGAATCTTGGTGTGAAACCTCAACCGCACCTTCAACACACCACAAGGAAGTGAAAAAAAACCCTAAACCATAATATTTCACCAAAAATACCCCAAATCAAACCCTAGGTATAAACCCAAACTTTTGGACACTCTATAAATTCATGAAAGAGGGAGGAAACCCATAAGAGAAGGAAAAAATTAAAGAGGGAAACACTTACCCAAAACAATCTTGAAGAAAAAGACCCAAAATCCACCAGTATCTAAATTTTAAAACAGATAAACATTTAAGGTAGGTTCGAACAAGGATGAGGAGATAATGTAGGAACTGGAATGGTGAAAAGAGTAAAAATAGGAGTTATGAGAGGATCAATTTACCTCTTCAAATTTGGGAGATTTATGAAATCCAGAGATGTTTCATCCAATTTCGCGATTCTATGGAGCTCCAAATTGGTGGAGGAGAGAATGGGGGTGTGTATTAGTTAAGTGGGATCAGGTGAGAGTTAGAATTACTAAAAATATATAAAAATTGAATGATTTATCAAAGAATTAAAAAAAAAATTAATACAGATAACGGGATTTTAGGCAGGCCCAATTCCTTATATAAAAACTAAAATCCCCCATGATTATAGATTTCTAAATGGTCCAAATTAATTTTGGTGTGTTCATAGGTTAGGGGATTCCATTCTGGAATTAGAATGGATGAAAAATGTTGAAACATGAAGGATTTATAAAGGAATCAAAATTTATTTTTAAATCTAGAATTGGGCTCATAGTGTGGCCCAAATCATGAAAACTCACCCATTCCTCCAAAAATGCATGGGATACCCCCAAAACAAAGAAATGATAGAAATTAAATTAAAAAATAAATTTAAAATAAGTTATGTATGTGACATAATAACCCTATAATATCAAACTCAATTAGAATACATAAACAAGAAATGAATTATATAGAATCTCATTGGAATACAAAAACTAAATCACACTATTATTTTAATTCAAAATTTATATAAAAAATATGTATATTTATTTCATATTTAAAATTAATAAAAAATCCATATTCAAAATAAGAACTCTAATAAATTTTTTTTCCAACGGTCAATCTCTGTACAAAAGTTTCTCCCTACAATAAAACAGATGTTTTTTTAGCAATAGTAAAAAAAATTAAAAAATTAAAATTTTAATGTTATATAGTCCACGTATGATAAATTATACTATTAATTGCAGTATATATTAATAATATTATCATTTATTCTATTAATTATATCATTAAAATGACACATATATTGTAAACGTACACTTCGAGTCATACTAATCACATCGTGTGTTATATTGATGTGCAGTCGATTCCTACACATCACAAAGGATTATGGATTGTTGTCCTAATATAAGGACTGATCATAAACATTACATATTCTAATGTATTTAGATTATAAATCACTTTCTTCCATTCCCAAATATCTCTTAGGTTTATATTTTTAGAGAGTTAGGTCATAACTATTGCATAACAAATCCATATATATACAAAGTGGACACTTCTAATCATTTTCCATGGTATCACAATATAATATATTTTAAATAAAACATAATTTCTTTTCATAGAAAATATTAACAACTTTCAACTTGACTTATTACTTTCTCTTATATATCCTTAAATCCTGTGAAAAAACATTTTAAAATGTGGGATGATAACAAAAAAGCTCAGAAAGAGACATAAAAGAAGAAATCAGTTAATCTAGTAAAAAACATGAAAACACATGAAATGTTTTACATTTAACTCAATATTCATTGAGCAATTGAAATAAATTATCTTCACATAAAAACACACACTTTTTATCAAATAAAATTATTAAAACCTATAACAATCAAATCAATACCCTTTTTAAAAACTTATAACATAACCCTCATAACCCATTTTAATCCTATGTTGGAAATAATAGGATCCCGGTTAAATCCATAAGAGAAAACTTCTGGTAACTCCCTCCTTATTTCCCTTTAATAAAATAAACATTATCCAATGCATTAGAGAGCCATTTGGACACACCCATCGTATAAGCTATATAGGGCTCACATGTTTCTCATATAATGATCAAGTGTACCATTTTCAATACCAAAATACTCAGAAAAAGGGAAGTAGATTTTTCATTGAATAAAACATGAATAGTTATTAAGGAATTCAAACTTCAAAAAATTATAATGGTAGTGATAAATTTCATTCTCGTCATATACCTTAAAATAGATAATTCCTTTTTTTGTTTGTAAATGAAGTCAAACATTTCATAAAATGATTCTTTTTTTGAAAAACATTGAAAGAAATACCAAAATTTATTTTGTAAAACACTCATTTCCATATGATTAAATTCATAAAATCATTTTAAAAAAATCATCATCATGGATTAGATAGTGAAGTGAAAAATATAAAATATGATTTTTATAGAAAAGTTTCTTACCACTTTGAAAACATTTGAATCATAATCCATATGAAATAAAATCATTAAACAAAATATTAAATATCATGAGAATAGATTAATTTATGATATTTCATGTCAAAGAGGCTATATATACACCTTATAAATGACTATAGGTGCATAACATCACAATATGTTTCAACGAAAATAAATTGAGACGAAGTCCCTTACAATGAATTCGACTTGTCACATACATTCTTTATCTTCTTGAAAAATAAATATAGGTTAATTATTAATTTGTTTAATAAAATTTTCAAAGTTTATAATTACTTTTATTTTACTTATAATCATGTTATATACAATTACTTAATAAATTGAATTTATGTCAGATGTTTTGACGATATTCGTCTTATGTGTCAAAAATGAATTCAGTAGGTTGATTATTATCAAAGATGTCATTATGTAAACATCTAAAAAATAATAATCATGACCTAATTATCTTCTTTATATTTTAAGTATACTTTTAAAACCAATCATGAAGGATGGTTATGAAAAATGAATTGTGTTGCAATCATGGAGACAATAGACTACATGTATACATGAGTAACGTTTCAATTTTTCATGGTTAATTATGGAAAGAAGTTATGTAATATTTTATATTTTCATAGTCTAAATAATTTCATAAATACCATATTATTTATTTTATTATGTTTACATATATATCATCCATGTGATGTGGTGATTAAAAAAGAGTCACATCTCTTCATGGAGGTGATAGTCCACACATATGCATGAATGACATTATCTTTTTTCAGTGAGTGGAATGGTAAGAAGGAAAATTGTATATTATCTTTTCAGAATGATAAATATGTCATGAATATCATAATTAAGTCAGTTATATCATATATATTTATTAAAATTATCTTTATTACCTTCAATGTAATGTGTTAGCGAAAACGCATAACATCGCTTCATGAGGCGGTAGTCCACTGTATACACAAAGCGACATTATCATTGTTGTAAAAGTGGGTATCATAGGCCTAACTTGAATGGTAATTTTGACAACCATATCATGTATATAGATAGATATACATGACTTATTCTTACCATTCTAGTGTATTCTTTTCTGCGTCCAATATTTAATGGTAATGTCCATAGATTAATTGTTGAATCAAAAGGTTATATAAAATCTGAGGATATAATGAGAAACTTGAGATACTGCGACATTAATCTTAAACAATGGTCATATGATCTAGATACATCTTACTAATAGGACACAATGTTTGTTTTACTATCAGGTGCATGGGCTCATAAGTATTGAAACTTATTCCCATGAAGTTCGCACTTGGTGGTCTCTTATAGTGATACCGTGGTGACATAACCACTACTATGAACATCACATATTTTGGGTGTCATTTGTTGTCTCCATCTATAGACATGTGTATTGGTCTCATGACATGAGATCATCACCAGTGTATGTCATTTGATCACATACTTTGATGCAAGACAAAAACCAAGATAATGAAATCGTGTCGGGGTAGCTTGTGTTAGGTGTTCCATTAGTGGTATGAAATTGGTTGAATTCTCAAGAAAGGATTTGTTGCTTCAAGTTAAAGAAGTAATATACCTTAAGCCTGGTTGATCTAAATGGTGCTACCTTCAATAGTCTTTGGTCAAAGCAGTCTAAAGGTAAATCCATATGGTTAGATTAAAAAATAATAAAGTGAGAAAAGGGCGATGACACAAGTGTGCATCTTGCTTTATAATATATTTAATGACAAAGAGATTATAGTACACAGTACATGTTCGTTGGTTGGTTGTCATTACTATGACAATCCATATCTATTTAAGGGGTCATGATGGGTTGATAGAATCCTCTATTGGTCAGTGGAATTATTCCCTACTATTGAGATAAAGGCCTAGAGGTTCACACACAAAATCATATTCTGGAATCCGCCTCATTTGCTTGAAAATGCATATTTGACATAGTGGGCCCCACCATGGGGTCTGAGTGTTGTACAAGGTATTGATCACCAAACTAAAAAAATTTATTATTATTCAAGTTAAGAATAATCATATTGAACTTATTTAAAGTATTTACAAGTTATGTAAACACAAGAAAATATTAATCGACTGAATATTATTTTAATATTCGAGGTTCGTTTAATATCCAGCAGGAATTACGAGTCGAGTTAAATGGTTCGGGTTTTATCATTTAATATATTTTATATATATCATAAGTATGTTGTAAAAAAATAAATAATATTGATGCAGTTTAGTTTTTCATAAATATATATTTAGTGGATGTTAAATAAATGGGGGTTGGGAAACGTACCGATTATTTTGAACATCCACTATTTATAGGAGGAGAGAGCCTCTCACCATGTACTATTAACTGTAAGAAATCCATAGCCCCTCTATCCTATCCAACTTTCTAGAGAGAGAGACTCTCGATCCAGGTGATCAAACCAAGTTCTCCCTTATAGATCGAAGGCACGTCGATGCGGTGATTCTAGGAGTATCAAAGACATCGTTAGATCTCCACGCTAGCACCTAGAATTCGATGATCGATGCTCTAGAAGACTTTTGAAGAATGTGTTGATGATCTAGAGGAATCCTGCTATGAATACTTCATGTAACGATCATCAGTTATGAGTTTCTATTGAACACGTCTTCAAATCTGAACTAGTATGTTTTTTAGTTTTAAATATGTTCTCTTTTAATTTACTTGAGATATTTAGTCCATATCAGGACATAGATCATTAGCGATGACATGTTTTGTCATCTCGACGATGAAAAAATTAAAATCTCCTCATCACCGGCTTTTTTTCAACGTCTCGATGCATTAATTGGTATCAGAGAGAGTCGTGTAAATTATTTGAGTCCAGAAAAATTATTTTTAATTAAAATTTTGTAGATGTTTTAATTTCGGTCCCAACGGCTCAGATCACACGTCGATCTGATTTTAGACGGTCATGTTATGGTCATCCGAAATTTCTAATATGGATTGTTCATGGTATTTCGGTTATTAAAATTCAAAGAAAATGATAAGATTAATAATGTGTCGGTGGAAATTAATTCTTTTGAATCCTACTATTCTGGCCACGATGTTCTGGCTAGAATTGTATTTAACAGCTTAATTATCTTCCACCAATAATGTAAATTTCTTATTTTAATATTAGTAATAATTATTTTATAATAATAATAATAATTATTATATAAAGTTAAGGGTTATTTTAAATATAGCTGACAACCGCAGTGACGTCGTCTCACCTGGCCACCACCTGAACCCGAAGGCTGCCTCCTGTTCTTCTATGAGTGGCGGACCACCTCCCTGGCCCCAACCAGGAGCGGCCCGGTAAATTTTGTTCACATGACTTACTATAAATTTTTTCACTAAAATGTATTAATAGCTATAGTGAAATGGTGAATTTTTTTCCCTTAATTTTATATTTTTTTTCTTTGCTTACCTATTGCCCTAGCTTGAGGGCTCTTTGGGCTTGCCCTAGGGCCAACCCTGGCCCCAACGAGCTCCCCCGGCTTCCTCCATTCACCATAGTATTGCATTACCGCCAGCCCGAGCCAGACCTGTAGCACCTCCGGCAAGCGGCGATTCACCCCCAAACCACACCTTGCCACCAATGCGACACCCCATTGTGGCCCCGCCATCGGATCTCCCTCCTGGACCACCGCCTACCTAGTTGGTCCACCAGAACTGGACCTCCACCGGCCCTCCCTTCTCATGCCGCGTGCACCGCTTCCATCTCGGCGTGACCTACATTGGTTTTTTGAGGGCATGACAATTCATCTCGAACTGCATTGGGTCTACTCGGGTCTGCGGGGTTTGTAGAAACCATAATTAATTAATTATTTTATTTTATAATTTAATTTAATTAAACTAAATATTAATTTATGGTATAACTTATAATTTTTTAATACCCTGAGGAGAGTTAATTTAGTTTTTCTTATAAATTAAATTAATTAATTTAATTTTTAGTATTAAAATTAAATTAATTAATGAGACCATATATGTATTAAATAAATTATTTGAATTTTAATTCATTTAATATCATCATACTTAGTTTTTTTCTATTTAATTTTATCGCGTTTTGATTTATCCTGGCCGGCCGGGAGAAAATGACCAGACATATGTATGTCTGTTTTTATTTAATTAATTATTTTAACTTCTTGAGATTGTTGTAATTAATTAATTAAGATGGTCTGGACATCATTTTTTATTTTTGGTCAAATTTTTTTACAAGTCACATGCTTCCAATTGCATCTAATGTATATTGCACCCATATTCCCCATCTCCGGTGTGCGAGTATACTTGTATATTGATAAAGATGATGCAAGATATGGACCCCAACAAGATGTGGCGGTACTCCAAAACATGATGTGCACCTCTCCAAGATGAGGTAATACTTCAGATGAGAAGCGGTCATACAGGGTGGGGATGTGATGCATCAAAAGTCAAATGATGACATAGGTATGATCCCACATGTTGTTTTAAATGCTAATGACCAGTCAAGTATTTAATTTCATTTATGCATTTATTTATTTATTTATGCATTTTATAACTGCGGGAAAATACATAAAATAATAAATAATAAAATATATTAAGAAGTGATGTATTTTTTTTATTAATGTTCAGTTGTGAGTGCAACAATATAGAATGAACAAGATTAATAGAAATAGATTACATTCGTTGGGACAAAAAAACCTCATAGAAATATTTAGTCATTAACCGCCTTCCATCATTCAAATTTGAACAAAATTGGGTGTTTGAGATGCTCGTCATGCCATAATTGAGGGTGCATCTTACTATTAGGGAGTATTTATGAGAACAATGAATTTACATAACTAAATTGGTTGTATGTATTAGTCATATCTAACTTTCTATAATTTTAGAGGCAAGTATTGAGGGAATCAAGGTTATGATTTCGAGAAAATGAGACTTCACTAAATAGTTCAAGGAACCATGAGTTAATGTGGTTGTCCAACTAAACTCAAATGCTTGTAGACTATGATGGGAGGTTCAGAGATCTTTGTCACTAGAATAATCAAGCGATAAAGTATTTTGATTCTAGCATAAAAGGTTCTTAGAATTGGATAAAATAATGGTAGACATTTAATGATTTAATTAACTAACCAATAATGTTTAATTCAATAATCATGATAAAAGTACTTATCTGCTAGTTTTATTTTTATAGAAAATGACTAGTAATACAACAAGATAAACTGCGATATATATTGGATAGAGTTAATGTACAAACTAGCATGAATTTCTAAGTGTAGTATAAACGTTTTCCTATAATACTATGATATTGTAAATTAATGGTTCTAGTGTTCTTATATATGTTAAGATACCTTAGGAAGCGAGAGTGTAATATTTCTTATAGGAGATTCATATATAGAGCATATTATGGTTATGTCATTATATAATCCACATTCTATTTTAGTTGTGGTTACAACATTGAGACCTGAATGATATTACATGTACACTCATCTCTGAGATGTTTTTGAGGAGAAAGTGAAGCAATATTTTAATGAGTGGTCATTTAAATTGGCTTCGTGTAAATATGAAAGATAGATCACAATGTTTCATGGTATCTCACTCTTACACTAAATTAATTCACTTTTTTTAAGGTTACTAGACAAACAGTATGGAGTAAATGATTTATTACCTTTTTATGTAAGGTTCGTCAAGTACATAAGGATATAAGATATAGATTAATATTTAATTATTATGGTTAAAAAATTGAATTAAAAGAGAAAAGGACAATAAAAGTTGAAGGCTAATGACTCATTCGCAATGTCCATCAATAAAACGATCTTGGTTATTAAACATGAGGTTATTTGCATCACATAACTTGAAGTAAATTTATAGAAATTTAAATTCAATGAACTGAATTAAAGAAGCAAGCACCCACTTCTTATTCCATGGATAATAATCAATATAAAATGTAACGTTTCAGTCATACTTCTTGCGTATTAAATATAATATACCTTTCACATATATGTATTAAAATATATTAATCAAGTAAGTAATATGAACATTACAAAAAGTAATATGTATTCTCTATGCAGCTGAAAAAGAGTAATACCTAAGCCAACGGTGAGAAACACATAACTTTTCATTACCAAATTGATGATTTAAGTCAAACTATTATTGAGTATAACCGAAAAATTTATCCCATGTGTCTATTAGACATTAGGAGACATTAATCCAGGTTCAGGAATGGATTTTGTTTGTGGTGTCTTATACTCAATTAATAGTATAGTGATACTTGAATCACAGGAAATAAGTGATGAATGTAAAAATGTAAGACTATTACCCATTTATGTAAAGACAATTCTTTGTCAATTAAAACTAAAAGTGAACGTTAATGATGTACCTAGTTTGGTATTTTTGCTCGGTATAACTAAACAACTACGGTATTATTGACGTATTTAGTTTGGACAATGAAACCATTATAAATAAAGGTATGTCAAAAATCATTTGGAAGTAGTTCAACAAGAGAGCATGAACTATTCCAAGGGTAAGCTAGTGATAAATATACTTTATAAGATTCCCATGTAATTAAGGAATGAGAAAGTAAAGTATATGCATTTTCAGATAGAATAAGATGCTTTAGGATGAGGTGTCGAAGCATATCTTGACCAAGCATTCATCGATCAATATAATGTAGTGTGGATTAATTCCTAAATTCACATTACCTAATCTTCATCACGACATTGATGTCAATAAGGACGATCAATGATGAGTATTACATGTTAACATTAATAAAAAAAATGTAGTGTGGAGTAATTCCTAAACACACATTTTATCCGTCAAAGTCATGATGCAAGGAGTATCAACACTGCAACATGCAGAAGATTCCATCTTATTTGAAGATGTTATTTGCAAATAATTGTGAAATCCTATAACCATATGCCAACTATAATGACAAATGGACATCATATGTGTCATAGTATGATGGAAATCCATTATGTCACTGGATATGTGTTTATATACAAAGAGTTTTAAGGATATAAAAAAACTTTCATCAAAATTAAAGACATTATGCATCTATGTAATTATCCTAATAGTTTTTTAGAATATTACATAAATCATTAATATAGAAAATTGGTAGTCTAGTGATAAACTTCATTTCTATATAAGGGTGAAAATATCATTTAGAGATAGTGAGATCAAGATTGACTTGGGTGTAATCAATGAAAGTGAAGCATAAATAGTTGATATAGGAACAAGTTTCACAAGTGCATGTGGAACATGAATGTTTTAGAGACACATACTATGTAGGAAGGTTAAAACCATAGTGATGGTTTTATATTCATCACGATCAGTGATACATTATTGAGTGATAATAATAATTCCTATAAGTTATCATTATATGGAAAACAAATAAGATTTACAAGGTCAGTTAAAATTAAATAATGGATTACATGTATCAAAGTGCAAATGAATTATTAAATTGAATACTGTTTTTGGTATTCAAGAGAAATGATACATGGATGGTACAAGTGTTTTACTAATAAGTGTTGATTGGTTATACCAAGCCATTATGCCTATATCCCTTAGAATTTTACTTATCATAGCTAAATTTTAAGATCATTTAATAGGTCATTGGATATCAAGATCAAAATTCATGGATGGTGTCTATAAGACACAACTAAAAAAAGATGGTGACACCATTGGATGCAAATAAAGGATGCAATTTACTGAAATTTAGTTCATAATTAATGTAAGCAGTAAGATCTTAAGCATTCATTTGGAATGAATATTGGCCATGTGTCTATTAGATATTAGTGGGAGCACCATATTTTACATGTAAAATATGTTCGACAATGTATGAAAAAAATATGGGTATTACAATTTGTTAAGACAACGATAAAAGTAATTCTCCAGTGATTGACTTAAAGTAGAAACCTATGATTTAGTAGAAACCTAAGTTATATAGAACATGATAAACTAAGGTAGATATAATAGTTTCTTGAACCTAGTCAATCATACATATACTGTCATGGTATTGAGAAATAAAAGTTGGAAAATTCAAGAGAATAATTTTTGTTAGTGTCACATGGCATAAATATCTCCAATTAGATATGCAATGACGTGGGACTAGATTAAGTGACGAGTTGAGTTCTAAAAAATTTAGTGATGGATCAATCACGTATTCTATGATGATATTTACAACATATACTTTATAGAAGGAAAATATCAGTTATATTCAAGAGAACTGCAAGTAATGTAGTTAGTACTATCTGGTTGTACTTTGGAAAGTATAAAATATTTTTACCTAGTAAGTGGAGTGGAAAGGATACTAGTTTTGGCGGGACATAAACATGTCTTCCTTTGGATAAATTTGATCTATTATTACAGTTAGGCTAAGGTGTTGAGATAGAAAAGATCATTAAATCCATTGGTATCCATACCTACAAAACTCAAGTATGTTGCATCATATGAGGTAGTTAAGAAGAAGTTATTACACAATGCTTTATTTCAGTTCATGGAATCGCACCTAGTAAGTGAAGTTTTATAATAATGATAATTCTGTTACTAGTAATATCCATGATGTCAATATTCGACAGTGGAAAAAGGGATATACTTTGGGTTACTATAGAGACTCAGGTTTTGGCTTATAAGACTTTGGAATATTTTTGAGAATATTTTTGAATCCAGGTGCTAAGTCATCACCTGAATTCAAGGCCTGGTGAGCCTCAACGCGGTGATTTTAAAAATATTAAAAATAATTTATCACACACTCACAATTTTTCTTTAATCATGAATAACTCATGAATGGAGTCTCAGATAGGATTTTAGAGACCTTGATTATGTTTAGAATGTTGTTTTTACCCTAGGTGCGACATAAAGATTTCAGCACTGAGAGTTTTGGTCGGAGGTGAAATGACAGGGAATTAAGTGGTGGATTAATTATTTAAGTGAAAATTTAATTAATTAATTAAACCTAAACCTAATAACTCTCCATCCCCCTCGTGTTGGGAACATAATGATTCAAAGATTATCCCCCTCCTCCTCTCTTATTCATTTGGAAATGAACAAAAATGAAGCCAAATTGATGCAATAAAGTGCTGCTGATCTCCGTTTCTGATGAAGATCGTCATCATATCGAGAAGCAACATGATAAAGGTGTAATTATATAGCCAAAGCTTCAACATTTCTCCTTCAAGGTAGGTGGTTTGAGTTTTGGTCTTGATCCCCATTCATTTGATTTGTTCTAAGGTTCTAGAGCCCAAATATAATTGATAATGAACCCTTCTAGGTAGATATGTGGGTTTTGGGTTGAACCGGGGTGAATCAGACATTTTTTTCATGTGATTCCTGACTAGAATAACTGTCTACACAATGTTTAGTCTAGTGAGTCACACCGTGTATTTCTTAATATTTAGGGAAGATAACTTTTGGGGACTACATGACATGTATAGGGGCTACACACCGGGTAGTGACCACAATTCATCTGACCATGGGGCATGGATTGGGAAGCCGTGTGAAATCACATGGTCGTGTACAACTACACAACCAAAGTGCACGGACACAGGAAAGGAACACGGCCATGGGATGGGTGAAGCGGAACACATCGTGTATGGTCTATACATGTTGTGTATCCCTACATGGGTTATAAAACCATGTAGAATGGTTTCACAGTCAGGTTCTTGGGCAGGCTCACATGCTGTGTGGACCCTAGTGCATGCCTTTTACTTAAAGGATATCTTATTGAGACCTTATGACTTCCGTATATCCTTCTTTGAGACATAGATTTTCCCTAAGAGTATCCTATCCTGAGTGTTTGTCTTCATAAAACATGATGGTGGCGTCGGTTTTGGTATATGAGTTACGCGGTGACATGTTTTTATCAAGATTCTTGTGTAGCAGTTCCATCATTAGGTAGTGATTAGTGTGAATCACTAGGTTGATGACGATGTCAGTACCCTTCCCTCTAACTTTAGGATGTGGGCCCCCTGGATGCTTTAGGTCGGTAGAGTGGTGATCCCCTGTTGTAATAGGGCAAGGGTCCCCTACCCACAATGGTGTTACTATACAAGGTATGATAATTGTAAAATTCCTCTTAGTGGTGCTTGACCGATGCTGAAGATTGGTGTGGTTCTTGAAGAGAGATGCTGGGACAGGTACTCACTTATGGCATTAGGGCATGAGTTTCCCTTACCTATCTGCTTTGGTAGAGATGAGGCTCCCCATGTCATGGGTGCAAGTTCTATAGCCTTTGGATAGTTCTTCTGGGGTTAGTACTCCCCTAATGGGTTAGGGCGCAGGTTCCCTGTATGGTTTGTATAAGTTAGACATAGCTCCCCTGTCATGCTAAGGTGTAGACCCTCCATACTTGTTAGATAAAAAGAGTAGGAACTCCCTTGTTAGATGATGGTTTGGGTCCCCAATTTGTGGAGTCAGTATTACCTTATCATGAAAGGGCGTAGGTCCTCTATATGTGACATATAGGTAGTGTGGGTACTCCCGTACCGTGTTAGGGTGTGATTCCTCTATCCTTGGAGTTAGAACTCCCCTATTGTTTCACGGTGTGGGTCCTCCATATGTGATATTTTGATAGAGTCAGTACCCCACTAACATGCCAGGGAGCGGGTCCTACAGCCTAAGGTCCTACTCCCCTATTGTGTCAGGATGTGAGTTTCCCATAGTGAATGAGATGTGAGAGTAGGTACTCCCCTATCGAACTAGGGTACATTTCCTTTATCCATAGAGTGGTAATCCCCTATTATGTTAGGGTGCATGTCCTCTATCTATGAAGTGGTACCCCCTATCGTACCAGGGTGTTGGTCCTCACCTACGGAGTAGTACTCCCCCATCTATGAGTTATAGTGGGGAGATGTACCTCTATTAGATATGTTTCTCCCTCGGCTACTGAGTATAGTTACAAAGAGTGAACCTCTTCATTAGATGTGTGAGATGGAATAAAAGGCAGGCCGCTTCATATAGGTGAAATAAAGGTTTCATGAGTTAGTTTAGAGTAATATTATCTCAACATTAGGGTAGTGATGAGGAAAAGTTCCTTATGTTATCTCTCGTTAGAGAGGATGCACGTGGTGCATAGTCTGGAGTAGTGCTCCCTCAATTGTAGGGAGATGGTGGGGAGATGACCTCTCCACTATGGTTCTTATAGCCTTGCACATGGTGTAGATTAGCACTGACATGAACTCTGGTATGGTGAAATAGAGTTGTACCTAGTAGGTTGTTCCTGATGGAGCACATTCTCTCGGACGTACCATTAATAATGATATAGCTGCTCTCAATAAAGTATATCTATCGGATGAGTGCCATCTAGGAGTTTGATATGAGTATATTCTGGGTGATGTCTGGGAGCCCTTGCGATGTTGTCACATTCTGGGTTGACACCCCACAAGAACTGAGTACTTACTACTTCTTTGACCACACCTTATTTTTGGTTATTCTCTTTCCATGTGAGGCTAAGATGCCTGAGGTATTCCACGTGATTTCTATGTTTATATTTTTGTGGTTGGATGATGTCACTCTCCTACTAGGGTTGACAAAGTCTCGATTTGTATTTCATCTACTTACCATGTTGATCCCCCTGTTGTTGGATGATGTTACTTCTTACAGGTTTTAGTAATAGGACAGGGTTTTCCTAATTTTTTTTCTTTTGGGGTTTTTTGACTTAGCTAAATAGTCATGTACAACTGAGGATAATTTGATATGATGTTTTTATATCTATGAGGTTCCCTTTGTCTAGGTCGAACGAACTGTCTCATATCAGTTACTCCATTTATTTTTGGCTTTTTGGGGTTCCTATTGAGTATTCTTATACTCACCTCTGAACAGGCTTTACCCACATGTGTTGTGTCTTTTGGATACCACAAAACATTTGAAAGAGTCTACAAAAGAACTGAGGAAAGTGAAGCTTAGTGAGATAGACCGGCCGATGTGTTTACCAGAGCTGGACTGGGGAGCTTTCTAGCAGTTACTTTTGACAACAATCCCCTTCTTCTAATCAGGTTGGACGATTTTGTAGTTTTCTTTTTTTGAGAATGCGTTTTTATTGTTTTTTATGATTTCAGTACTTTTGTTGTACTCTGGTTTGGAATAGATGCATGTATGTATTTTAGTTTGTAGATTTTATATCTCTTCACTATTGCATCGAGGTGATTGTGGGTGTATGTATACAAGTACATTAAGAAAAATCCTCCCCAAGTTTAGTTATGCCATCATCACTTGTCTCCACCCCTGGCCTATAGAGGTGGGATTGAGGAAGTTACGGCTCAAGCCCCGGTTTAGGTTGGGTTGTGATAGTCACCATCTCTTGAGAAGTTTCACTCAAAGAGATGAGATCACATATAAAAAAATATCCATACGATGGATATTTGACAGACCCAATAGGTAAATATGTTACTCAATAGAAACATGATCTTTATCATGTGAGTACTCACAAGATTCGTTAGCAATAAGACTGTTGTGAAAGTGAATGTGTTGTAAAAGTGGATTCCCTCGACCCAACTTGAACATTACTTTTGATTACTATATCATGTACACAGTCAAATATACATGACATATTCTTACCATTTTAGTGTATTATTTTCTACGTCCACTATTTTATGGTAATGTCTATAGATTAATTTTCATATCAAAAGGTTTTAGCAGATCCCAGACTATAATGAGAACCTCATGATTCCATGAAATTAATCATAAACAATGCTTCTACGGTCTAGATACATCTTACTGATTGGACACAGTAGATGTTTGACTATCACGTGTTGGATTCCTATAAGAATTGAGAATTTTTCTCATGAAATTCACACTTGGTGGTGTCTAGTAGTGAGATCATGAGGATATACCTATCAATAGAAACACCACATATTTTCAATGTCATTGGTTCCTATCTATGAACATGTGTATTGGTCTCTTGACTTGAGATCATTACCAGTGTATGCCATTTGATTGCATACTTTGATGCAAGGGAAAAACAATGATAACGAAATCATGATGAGGTATATTCTATTGAGTGCATCATTAGTGGTATGACATTGGTTAAATAATCGAGAAATGATTTGTCACTTCCATGTTAAGGAGGTAATATATCTCAGGTCTGGTTGATAAGGATGGTTCTACCTTCAGAAGTCTTTGGACAATGAAGTCGAAAGTTAAATCCATCTGGTAAGATCTACAAATAATAAAGAAAAAAATTATTGTGGTACAAGTGTCCATCATTAATTATGAGGTATTTAAAGATAAATAGATTATATTACACAATACGAATTCGTAGATTAGTTTTCATTAATATGACAATCCTTATCTCTTTAGGGGCCTTGATGAGTTTCTCAACTCCACTCTTAGTCTATAGATTTTATTCATTACTATCGAGATAAGGTCCTAGAGGGTCACACACAATATCATATTCAAGAATATTTCCTATTGGGTTGATTGTTATATTGGACATGGTGGACCACACTATGGGGTCTGAGTATTTTCAAAGGTATCAATCACCATAAAAATAAATAAATTCATTATTATTCAAGTTATGAATAATTGAGTTTAATTTATTTAAAGTATTTACAAGTTAAATAAATATAAGAAAATATTAATTGAACAAATATTATATTAATATTCCATGTTCATTTAATATTCAACATGATTTATGAGTCAAGTTAAATTACTTGATTTTTATCACGTAATATATTTTAAATATATTATAAGTATGTGATAAAATAATAAATAATATTGACGTAGTTTAGTTTTCCATAAATATTTATTTAGTGGAAGTTAAATTAATGGGGGCTGGGGAACCCTTATAGGTATTTTGAATGTACACTATTTATAGGAGAGAGGGTCCTTCCATTTACTATTTACTGTGAGAAATCCATAGGCTCTCTCTCCTCTCCTGCTTTCAAGAGAGAGACTCTCAATCTAGGAGTTCAGATTGTTTTATCCTTCAAGCATCAAAGATGATTCGATGTAGTGATCATCAGAGCGTCTAATGTGTCATTGGATCTCCATGCTATCATCCAGAATTCAATAATTTATGCTTCATCAGATTTTTGAATCACGTGTGGATGATCTAGGAGGGGACCCTTCTATGGATCCTTCAAGCAACGATCATTAACAACGAGTTTCTGTTGAGAGCAGCTTCAGATCCGAATGTGTATGATTTTCAGTTTTAAATATGTGATATTTTAATTTTGGTGAGATCCACATACTGTATCAAAGATCAAATCATTGACAATGATATGTTCTATTGTCCCAATGATGAAAAATTTAAATCTCTGGCTCTCTAATTTCTGCTGCGCGCCCCAGTACCTTCAATCGTATCCCCAAAGAATGGAGAGTTAGAAGTTATATGTGATATCATAACTCCAGAAGTATAAATATATTATAGATATCATATATATTCTTTAAATATATTATTATAACAATCTGTGAGAGATGATGATGGAACACAGATGACATTGGTTCGTGAGACAGTAGTCCACCATACACACGAATGCTGATTTCATATCCTCTTTGACGGAAGTGGATATTGATTTAGGTTATTTCATTAACATAATTACATCTCATTATTTGAGAGATACTGGTGTTATTATATAAGCATAATTGAATATTATTTGAAGGACGTGGAAGAAGATATAAAATAAAATCTCTCAATTAAGCACAACTCCTATTCATCAGACAACATCCTTAGGTAAGCACCAATGGCCTTAATAGGATGGTTTTTTGATCAAACTAAGGGATAAAAGGTCATGGGGAGGGAATTAATGAAGATATCTGGGTAGGTATTCACCAATCCCAATGTATTTTAATGTGAAAAGAGGATATGATAATGGGTGACCTTTTATTAGTGAGGTAAGTGACACACTTGTAATTATTGAAAAGAAAAAAGGTGTACCCACGTTTTCCACATGTAACAAGGCTAAAAAATGGACTATTCACGATCCTCAGATATGATAATATCAAAATATGATCATAAAATATATTTTATACAAGTTTTTAAGTCATTTTAACTCTTATCATTTTAGTTTAATCCTCCGATAAATCAATTTTTACCTTAATCATAATAATTAATTTTTATTGTTTTCGCTATTCATTTTGGTAAAAAATTATGTTTCAATTATTATGAATAAAATTATAAAATCTATTTTAAAAAATTATATTCATATAAGTGAAAAAATTTAATATAAAATTAAACCCACAGACAGCGATGAAAAAGTAGGTTTTCAAGAAGTGTATTTTTCAAGTAAAAGATGATTTTATATTAATTTTATGACTAGTAATATTCATTATATGAATTTAAATTCATATTTATAGATATATAATATTTAAATTTCATTTAAATTATTCATCATAATGGGTTTTTTAATTAATTAATATGTAGAAACATTGTGCACATTAAAACAGTTTTCAGAAAAATCCCGTTTTTAAACCCAAAAATAAACTTATAGTAAAATGCAATATAAAGTTGATTAAAAAGAAATTAAGTGGATTAAATATAACTAAGTAATATTTATGTTACTTGAAATATTATCCAAAAAATAATGAGTAATTTAAATTACTTAATTTATTGAACATAAAAGGCATTTTTACAAAATATCGCTATTTTCCCCATTTATAAAAAATTAATATTTTTTTAAAATATCTCAAAAATTTCACCCTAAGTAAGTTTTTATATTTTGATTTCAAAAATGATATTTATTTTCTCAGATTAAAATTCTTAAATTTAGAAATTAAACTATTAAATAAAACCTTATATGAAAAGATTTTAATTAAAACTATATCATTTTTATTTAAAAATCACTTAATAGTTTTATAATGAGTAGAAATATTTAATTAATATTAATAAACATGAAAATTATTTAATCTATCATTAATTGTATTGTTAAATTATTCTCCCTTTTGGAAATTTCATCCTCACATTTTTATTCAATTACTAATCAAGTTGAGGTATCTTCCCTCATAGCATTTTCTGATTATCTTGTGGTTTCTTCAACCATATGGTTTTTTGATAAAATGAATACCTGGTGAATTACCTTATTACACAAAACTTGTTCTCTATATCCAAGAGTTTGAATAGAATGTTCTTTAAAATACATATTATTTTCCCACTGAACTAATTTAGAGAACAAAACATAATATTGATCTAGTACATACTTTTTTAATATTAAAACATGAAAAACATTATGTACCTAAGATAAAATTGAGGGGAAAACCAAGCAGTAGGCAACTGATTTAACTTTGTCCTGGATTTTATAGAAAATAATTAAATACGAACTTAATTTCCCTTTTTTCCAACACTCATAACACTATTCCATGGGGATACTCTGAGAAAGAAATGATCACCTACATCAAAATAAAGATCTTTCCTCTGGTCATCCACTTAACTTTTCGTCCCACTCTAATCCATATTTATATGTTAATGAATTAATTGCACATTATCATCCATTTAATCTACCAAATCAGGTCCCATTAACTTCCTTTATCCCACTTCATCTAAAAAAAGTAGGCATGTGACACTGTTTTTCATATAATGCCTCAAATAGTGTCATCTGTATATTGGAAGGAAAAATGTTATTATAAGAAAAATCAACCAAAGAAATATGATGATACCAAATTCTCTAATAATCCATTGAAAAATAAAAAACCATATCTTATAATTTCAAAATCATTCTCTTATACTGTCCATCAGATTAAGGATGAGAAGCTGTATTTAAATTTAATTCAGTACCCAAGGAATTATGATGTCTGCTCAAAAAATTAAATGTGAACCCAAGATTATGGTCTGATACAATAGAGAGAGGAACTCTATGTAATACATAGTATCTATAACAAGAAATAAATGTGAATATTTAATTAATATATCAATAATAACTCAAATCACTTTGTTAAAATGAGATGTCTTTGATAATCCAACGACAAAATCTATTGATATATTTTCTCATTTCCACTCTGGCTTTGACAATGTTCGAAGCATTCCCTTTAGTAATTTTTATTCTGATTTAACCTGTTGACAAGTAAAAATATTTCATGATAAATTTAACAATATATATTTTCATTCCATCCCATCAATAACACTCTTGAAGGTCTATATGCATCTTAGTTCTACCCCAATGAACATAAAACAAAGAACTATGAGTTTTACTCAACAACTCTCTCTTCAACTAGAAATCAAAAGACACATAATCTTTTTCCAAATATTATAAAATATTATTCATCACCATTAAAATCAAGCAACTTATCCTTCTTAATAGACTCTACCTTTTCCTATAGAATATGATCATCCTTTCGAGCTTTCTTAATTATTTTAGAGAAATTCGACTATATTAAAACCTAAAAAAAACAAAGGATGTCCCTAAATCCATAAATTTTAGGCCCAAATTGATCAAATCATTAACCAAAGGGCCATTTTCCAAATGTAACATGGTTATTGTAACATTATTTTTTTGAATCAATGTCTCAACCACATTGTTTTCTTTTCCAGGATGGCAATGAATCATACAATCATAATCACCTTCTTCGTCTTATGTTTAATTATTTATGAGTGAATATATACTTCAAACATTATTTATCATTATATATTTCACACTAACTCCATAAAAATGATGCCTCTAAATTTTTAATTCAAAACCCACAATAGCTAATTCCAATTCATGTGTATGGTAATTTAACTCATGAGGATTCAAATGTTGTGAAACATAAGAAATTACTTGTTCATTATGCATCATGACACATCTATGTCCCTTCAATGAAACACCATTATAGATGAAAAATTCACCATTTCTAGAAGGAAGAGGAAAAACTGGAGCATTCACCATTTTTCTTTTTAGTTTTTAAAAATAGTAATTTAAATGGATTTAAATCCTTTTCGAGTTAACTTAGATAGTGAGGTAGACAACCGAGCAAAGTTTTCAACAAATCGTAAGTAGTAACCCTCTAATATAAGAATCACTACTACAAAACTGACATTTAACAATGTTAAAGAAAGCGCTGATAAATTTAACCTTTTCTCAATGCTTTTTTAGCAATGATAAATTGAACCTTTATTAGCAATATATTTTTAGCACCGATAAAGATAAATTTTATCAGAACTAATAAATGTCTGAATAAATAAAATTAAATAATTAAAAAAATAAGAAATAAAAAAATGAGTTTATTAAAAAAATATTCCAAATTTTATTAATTAAATAATTATTGATAAAAACGAATAAACTGATTATAAATTATTAAATATTAAACTTTTTATTAATTAGATAATTATGATAATTGATGTTAATAAATTTTATATATTAAATATATAGATATATATTAATGTATATGAATATGATTTATATATTAGAATATATTTATGCGCTTTACATTAAATATTCATATATTTAGTGAATAATCGATTATAATTAAAAATTAATATGAATTAAAAATAATGACTAATTTCATAGTGTAATGGACATATAATTGAATGCGTCGTTTGATTTTTCAATTTAACATTGATCAAATTTTTGTTATATTGATTTCACATATATGTAATTATTGAATTTTTATATATAATGCACACGCACAAAACTTATCCATTTTTCCAATATTGTTAAAGTGTGATTATTTTTAATTTATTTAATTTCACTCATTTTTAACATATATGTATATTCATGCACTTAAAATTAGATATAAATATTATTTTTCAAAAATATTTCCATAATTATAAATAAATAATTATAAAACTGTAATAAAAATATATTTAAAAAGGAATATATTTATTATAATTATATTTATATATATTTATTAAGTATATATATATTTATAATTTATTTATTTATAATTATAATTATAAATCCTTTATCAGTGCTTAAGTAATAAGTACTGATAAATATTTCTTTTATCTATGCTTATTACTTAACTACTGATAGAAGAGTTCCTATCTATTTAAAAAACCTAACCATTTATGAACCCATCACGATATCAAATGTTTTCCACAGAATCCACCCACTACAAGCACTCCTCAGTTAATCGAATCTTGAATCACACCACTCGACTGCCACCGGTTTCTTGAAAATCTTCGAACATCCTGTGTTCGGTTGTAGTCAGGGTCTCTAAAGTGGATTTTCTTCAACCTAGAGAGGTAGGCCTTACTATTTTATATTTGTATTTTTCATTTTATTTTTTATTTTTTGTTCGATGATGTAATGAATTATTTGTGGTCCAATCCTTATATACTATTTTTCTTTTATATTATTAATAGAATGATTTGTTTATTATCTGTTGTTTGATTGATTACCGATTTGGATATCCTATTGTGGTATTTTGAAATTATTTTTTTGAATCAATTTTCTTCACTGGCTATATCTGTACCCCAGCTTTCTCTGCAAGATTAATTCCTAGTTTTTAATTTATATTGATCATTGGTTGATAATATTTCCTATTATTATTTATCTATTTCTATATAGTGATCATGGTCATTGATCCTTATTCAAGATTTTATCTTCTTATTAATAATAAAGGTATTATAATTACAATTCCATTATGAGTTAATACGTTCCATGTTCATTCCATGGATGTTATAGGTATGGTTTCCCAACACGGAAACTATAACATGCTTCTTTAGTAATTTTTTAAAAACATAAGGTTGTTTATTATGAATTGGTTAAATTGTAATGTTACCTTTATAGAACCACAATAAAAAATCATTTCACTAGAAATATCAAATAAAAAATAAATTATTTTTTCATTACAATCCATGATATCATTTTATATCATCCTTTTTGTTGGTGGTTAAATTGACCTAAAAAAATAACATGTAATAATCAATGGATGAGAATTAATATGAAGGTAATTTTATTGTAATATATTTGTTACAAAAGTATAATTGTTTTTATTTTATTTTATTAAAGTGGTAAATTAGTATTAGGAATATGTATTTGATTAAGATAAATGAAAAATAATTATAAGAAATTGTAAATTACATAAATGAAATCATATATTCTATTGAAATATTTCTTTGTATTGAATAATTTAGGACATCCTATTGAGACTAGGACCTCTAAAAAGTGTAATGCATGAAAATTATAAAGATTATTTGTATCTTATATCAAGGGATCATAATTTATGTTGTTCTAAAAGAATTAATGAGGTTTTCCTATATAATTGATAATGAGTACCATTTTCTAAAATAACAATTCATTAATGTGTGATAAATAAAAATATACATCTCATGGGGATCCAATTTGAAGAAATAATAGATATGTTTTGTGCATTACCTATAAATATTTAGGGTGAGTATGCATCCTATAAAATGAACTGAGGATGATTTGTCTATAACTTTAACATTTAAATAAATTCATTGGATAACACCTTCTATAGTGGGTAATTATTTTCTTGAATACATTTACCCATTTTCTTCAACCTACTAAAATTATTTGAAATAATCAAATGTTGATTTTACATCATTAGAATTGTCTATTACTTTCTCCTTTGATAATGAATATCTTATGTGTATTTATTTATATATTGTACAAAATTAATTTTTTATGAACCCAATTGGATGGATATGAATCGAAAATGGATGCATGCTAATCGTTTGACAAACGAGTATGAAAAAAAAATTAAAGAGTTTATCATGTTTTCAAGAGAGCTTTCATATGACCCTTCTAAAATCCTCTTTCCATGTTTATGTTGTTGTTATTCAAGAAAAATTAGTCCTAAAGAGTTGTAAAAACATTTGATTTGTCATGGAATAGATCAAATCTATAAATTATGGACTAAACATGTGAAAAAATGTGGAAATCGATTGGGAGATACTATGGTTTATGAATCATTTGATATGAATACCTTTGTAAAAGATGATAGAGATTTCATGGAAGAAATGATAATGGAAATTTAAGATGTCCTTCGTGATTTCCCAATGTTGTTTGAGGTGTTAAATAGCTGTTCCAAGAACCCATTGTATACCGATTTTACTAAATACACAACATTTTCAGTTGTATTGAAATTATATAATTTAAAAGCTAACAATGAAGATGGTGACACCAGCTTCACAATAATACTTTTTATTCTGAATGAAATGTTACTGGAAGAAAATGAACAACCATGTCGAACATATGATGCTAAAATAATGTTACATTCAATGGGAATGGTCTCTAAAAATATACTTGTTGGTCAAAATGATTGCATATTGTTTTGCAAAGGTCACGAATCACTCATAAAATTCCCTAATTATGGCGTATATTGATACAAGAAAAATGAATCAAATCCTTCGAAATATGTATGGTACTTTACCATCATTCCATAGTTTAGAAAACTATATGGATATCATAAAACCGCGAGACAATTAACATGACATGAAGATACATTAATTAAATATAGGAACCTATGTCATCCAACAGATTCTCCTCAATGGAAGAAAATTGATTACAAGTTTCCAAAATTTGGAAATGAGCTGAGAAACTTGTGTATTGCGTTATCTATAGATGGAGTAAATTATTTGTGTGTGCAGAGTAGTACTCAGAGTACATAGCCTATCATGTTGGTAAATGATAACTTGCTTCCATGGTTATTCATAAAGCATGGATACATTATGTTTTCTTTTCTTATATCTGGACCAAAGAAACCTAATAATGACATTTATGTCTATTTGGATCCATTGATTGAGGATCTAAAATTGATGTGTGATACAAGTGTTACAATGTATGATGCTCGTAGAAGTGAGGAATTCACATTGAGGTCCATGTTGTATGAAATGATAAATGACTTCCCCTCTTATGGAAATTTATTAGGGAATGTTGGGGTGTCCCATTTGTGAAAAACACACATACTCAGTTAGGTTGAAACATTCCTCCAAGACTGTGTTTTTTAGATATCTGAAATTTTTACCTCGATGACATAAATACTGATCTTGGACAAAAAAATTCAATGGGAATATCAAACAAGGTACAACACCATCTCTAGTAACAGGTGATCAACTATAAAATAAAGTAAAAAATATTGACATTGTTTTTGGTAAACTATTTTTGAAATACCTTAAAAAATTAGGTTGGAAGATGAGATCAATTTTATTTGAATTATAGTATTAGAATTGTTTGTATGTAAGAAATTTTCCTGATGTCATGCATGTAGAAAAAAATGTATTTTATAGTGTTATTGGAATGTTACTAAATGTTTCGGGAAAAAGAAAAGATGGCATCAAGGCTAGGTTGAACTTGATTGAAATGGGGATAAGGGAAGAGTTGACACTGGTGAAGGGTAAAAGGCGGACCTTTCTTCCTCTAGCAACTTACACTATATCAAGATATGAAAATTTTCAATTTTATCTTTTATTTAATAGTGTAATTTCCATAAGGGTATTCACCAAATATTAATAATATCATGTAAATGAATAATTTGAAGTTATAATGACTAAAATCACATGACTGCCAAGATTTTATGCAAGATTTGATGTATTTTTTTGTTGCATTTTTCCTCAAAATGTACGACATATATTAATCATTGTCTATTTTTTTCAAATTCATATGTAGTAAATCTGTATACCTGATGAATTTTCCCACCATGAATAAGGATATTTCAGTCATATTATGTGAGATAAAGATTCTATTTCCACTATCATTCTTTGATATAATTGTCCACCTAATGGTTCAATTGGTTAGAGAGGTTCAACAATGGGGTCATGTCCATTATAAATGGATGTACCTCGTTGAACGATGTATGATGATTTTGAAAGATTATGTAAAGAATCAAAGTTGTCCATAAGGTTTGATTGCAGAATGATATATTATTGAAGAAGCCATTGAATTCCATACTGATTACCTATCAGATGTTTAAAGAATCAGTCTCCCAAAGTCTCATCACAACAAACACCTTCTCGGTGAAGGGATTTTTAGAAGAGATGTTCTTACTATTACCTAGACATAGAAAGAGTAAGCGCACTTTTATATATTACATAATAGTGAAAATGTTAATCCATACATTGAAGCACACAAAGAAATTATTAGAGACTTGAATCCATCAAAGGCTTAAGGATGGATATCAAATACACATAATCAATAGTTTATAGGAAGGTTTAGAGATAATATTTATAAAGAGTTATATAAAAATATGAATTCAATTGTTGAAAGACATCAATTTCTAGCCATAAGATTGAATGAAAATTTTGTATCTTACACTAGTTTTGTAATCAATGGTTATATGTTCTATACAAAAGAACAAGATGAGTTCCGCACGATACAAAACAGTGGTTTTATGCTTGTGTATGAAGAGATTCACATATCTGGTTCTAAGGATAGAAATCCAATTTATAAAAATATTTCATATTCTTTGCATTATTGAACTGATTTATGATTTGGATTATACAACATTTCATGCACCAATTTTTCATTTCAAATGGGTTGAAAATATCAATGGAGTGAAAGTTAGTGAAATGAGCATTATAGAGTGAATTTCAGTGTGGAAGGGGGAAAGATGATCTGTTCATAATGGCATCACAAACAGTGAAAGTTTTTTATTTCTTTGATCCAATAAATAAGAATTGTTCAATTTTCCTATTGGAGATTAAAACAAATGATGAGTGAGATGAAAATTCAACCGAGGATGATCCTTTCATTGGGACATTACAATAAATTCATGTTAGTCACAATGTAGACAATGTCTTGTATGTTAGATTAGACCAAAAAGATTGGATTTGGATTCTCGATAGAGGAAGAAAATCCTTGAATCCTTAAATAAAGAGTTCAATGAGAAGTTAAAAGTATTTTTTAATATATTATATTTTTCCTCATAATATTATATGTTCTCTACTACATTAACATAATCTAAATTAAATGTTTGACTATTCATGCAGACAATGTATTCTACACATGATGATGTTACCAATCCCTCCAAATAACAAACTATAATGAAGGAAACCATTTAGAACTATGTAAATGTAATGTTACGATATAAATTATATATTTTGCTAAAAATTATATAAGGAAATGTTGATTCAATTTTCACTATTCCTTACAGACTTCATTTATTTTAGAAGATTTCTGTCCATGTGTCATGCCTTTTCAAGAAGAGAAATGATGCTATCTCTGCTCAATCATAGAGGTAATCTTAATGTTTTCACAGTAAAATCATTATCCATATAATTAATGTATTGTTTCATATTTATATTTAATTTATTTATTTTTATCATTACTCACATTATAATAGTTTTCTTATACAAGTGGATTATTTTGTTCAAGTTGTGGTGGTTTGTCCATATTTTATGCCTTTCTACACCAAAACATCCACAAACATCTTCTCCCTCAAAACATTTTCACCCCTACATTGTTGCATTTATCAATTTCTTTTATGTTTCTCCACTACATATGTAGGAACAGAAACAACGTTTCCTCTTCTAAATTTTAGAGGTAATCTTTATATTTTCATAATAAAATGATTTTTCATAGAATTAATCTATTTTTTTCATATTTATGTTTAATTTATTTCTTTTTAGAATTACTTGCATACTAATTTTTTTCTTATATAGTTCGATTCTTTAGTTCAAGTTAGGGTGGTCTGTCCAACTTTTATGCCTTTCTAAACAAAAACTTCCATAGACTCATTCTCCCTAAAAACCTTTTCACCCCAGTAGTGTTGTATTTATCAATTTATTTCAATTTCTCTCTACTGCCTTTGCAAGAAGAGAAACAACTTTGCCTATGACCAATTCAATAGGTTATTTTGATATTTTTATAGTAAAATCATAGTCCATAGAATTAATGTATTGTTTCATATTTTAATTTATTTCTTTTTAGTATTACTCACATAATATTTTTTTTTCTTATACAAGTGAATTATTTTATTTGAGTTACAGTGATCTATCCATATTTCATGCATTTTATTACTAAAACTTCCATATATTTATTCTCCCTCAAAACCATTCACCCCTAAAGTGTAGAGATTTATAACTTTACTTCAAGTTTCTTCCACTTCTCAATTATAGAGGAAATCTTGATATTTAAACAGTAAAATCATTTTCCATAAACTTAATGTATTATTTCATATTTATGTTTAATTTATTTCTTTTTAGTATTAATCTTAATAATTGTTTTTTATACAGGTTGATTATTTTTTTCTGTGTTGATGTGGTTTGTTCGAAGATTCTCATGAAATGTTGGTAGTTCGACAAAGAAAATCAATGGAAATCATGGTAAAATTGACATTTAAGATTTTTTTTGAGACTTTGGGACATGTAGGAATCAACCGTATCTCAACCCGACACATGATGTGACCAGTATGAATCATGGTAATTCTTTATATTTAAAATTGACATTAATTTTAGTAAAAAATACATTTGACATACTCAAAACTGAGAAAAAATATTCATCTTATTTTTGTACATTAAAACAACAATCTATAAGTCATTTTTAATGTGTAAGAATCATCTGTACCTAAATCTGATACACGATGTGCATGATATGACTCAATGTGTCCATTATCAGTTTAAAATTGACATTTGACTTTAAAAAGTGGCACCACTAAAAAATGAGAAACATGTTCAGATTTGTTTTATAATTTAGGAAATCGATTTATAAATCATTTGTGACATGTATGAATCAGTTTCACATCAAACCAACACTCGATGTGATCCATATGAGTCAAATTCATGTTTCAAGTTTAAAATGACATTTTAGTAAAAAATACAAGTGACGTACTCAAACCCAAGAAAACACATTCATATTGTTTTTATACATTAGTAAAACAATCCATAAGTGATTTGCAACATGTAGGAATCAACCTCACCTAAATATGATACACAGTCTAGCCGGTATGACTCTAAGTACATCTTTATTTAAAACTGACATTAATTTTAGTAAAAAAACAAATGGATCTACTCAAAACTGAGCAAACACATTCATATTGTTTTGACACTTTAGGAAAATGATCCATAAGTGATTTTAGATATTCATGAATCAACTGAACCTCAATATGATGCATAGTGTGAGCGGCATGACTCCAAATGCACATTTTTATATAAAATTGGAATCAATTTTAGTAAAAAGGACAACTGACCAACTCAAAACCAATAAAACGCATTCAAATTGTTTAATTATTTTAGGAAAACATTCCACAATTCATTTTTGATAAGTTCGAATCATTTGTACCTCAATCTGATAAACAATGTGATCGGGTTGAGTCAAAGTACATGTTTCTATTTTAAAATGAAATTTTAGCAAAAAAGACAAGTGACATACACAAAACTGATAAAACACATTCATATTGTTTTGCTACTTTGGTAAGATGATCAATAGGTCATTTAGGACATGTAGGAATTAGCTGATCCTCAATTTGATGCATGGTGTCACTGGTATGAATCAATGTACATCTTTTAATTTAAAATTGTTATCAATTTTAATAAAATGGTCAACTATCCTAATAAAAATCATGAAGAAACATTAAAATTGTTATGATACTTTAAAATAATGATTTATAAGTCATTTGGGATGTGTAGGAATCAACCACACCTAAATCCAATACATGATGTTCCTGGTATGACTTAAAGTATCCATTATCAGTTTAAAATTGATATTTTAGTTTAAAAAGCGTCACTCATTGAAAATCAATCAAACACACTCTTATTTTATTAATAATTTAGGAAAATTATTTATAAGTCATTTGTGACATGTAGGGATCTGTTTCATCTCAAACTGATACACGATGTGATCAGAATGAGTCAAAAGTGTGTATTTCAAGTTTAAAATGACATTTTTGTAACAAAGAAAAGTTACATACTCAATAATTGAGAAAAAACATTCATATTTTTTTATAATTTAGTAAAATTATCCATTAGTCATTTGAGATGTGTAGGAATTAGCCTCACCTAAATCTGAATCACGGTGTGACCGGTATGACTCAAAGTGCATCTTTTTATTTAAAATTGTCATTAATTTTAGTAAAATGGGACTATCCTAATTAAAATAGATAAAACACATTCAAATTATTTTGATACTTTACAAAATTAATCCATAAGTCCTTTTTGACGTATAGGATTCATTCGCACCTGAATCTAATACACGGTGTGCCTGGTATGACTCAAAGTGTCTGTTATCAGTTTAAAATCAACTTTTTACTTCAAATATGTCACTCACAAAAAACCAATCAAACACACTCATATTTTATTAATAATTTACAAAAACTATTCAAAAGTCATTTGTGATGTGTAGGAATCCATTTCATGTCCAACCAATACATGATTTGATCAGAATGAGTCAAAAGTGTGTGTTTTTAGCTTAAAATGAAATTTTAGTAAAAAATGAAAATGATGTACACAAAACCAAGAAAAAACCTTCATATTTTTTTGATACAATAGTAAAAAGATCCATAGGTCATTTTGGAAATGTAGAAATCAATTGTACCTCAATCCGACACAATGTGTGATTGGTATGACTCAAAGTACGCCTTTTTATTTAAAATTGTCATCAATTTTAGTAAAATGGAAAACTATACTACTCAGAACCAACAAAAAATCATTGGATTCTTTTTATAATTTACAAAAATGATCCATAATTCATTTTTGACATATAGGAATTAGTCACACCTCAATTCTATACATGATGTTCCCAGTATGACTCAAAGTGTTCGTTATCAATTTAAAATCAACATTTTAGTTCAAAAAGTTTCACTCAATAAAAAATGATACAACATACTCATATTTTCTTTATAAATTTTGAAAACGATTCACAACTCATTTGTGACTTGTAGGAATTTTTTTCACATCAAATCGATATATGATGTGATTATAAAGTGTAAAAATTGTATGTTTCTAGTTTAAAATGAAATTTTAATAAAAAAGACAACTGACATACTCAAATCCAAGAAAACGAATTCATATAGTTTTGATATTTTAGTAAAACAATCTATAATCTATTTGAGACATGTTTGAATCAGCTGCACCTTAATGTGATGCATGGTGTGACCGGTATGACTCAAAGTGCATCTTTTTATTTAAAATTTAAATCAATTTTAGTAAAATTAACACTTTATGATAATTTATTTCTTTATATTATTACTAACATAAGAATTGTATTCTTATACAGGTGTGTTATTTTGCTCGATCAGCGGTGGTTGGTATAGAAATAGCATGATTTTAGTTAGGATTAAAAGACAAATAAACATTGATGTTTTTAAATGTATATAATAATTTTTATTTATGTAATTGTATAAACCTATGTTTGAAATGTCTATAATATAGTGTTTTTTTCTTATATTTGTGTTTTAAATTTCATTTAATTTAAATACTGTTTTGGGACTTGTTTATGTTGATATCTGGTGTGTTTCTAGTGTTGTGGTGAGTTGTTACAGCACATTGTAATGGTGTTGTAATGTGCTGTTATATCACATTGTAGTGTGAGACATTATAAAAACTTCTATGAGCGCTGATAAAGGGTCCTTTATGAGGGATTTTATGAACGATGATAAAGTAATACCTTTTTAGTGCTTCTATAAGTACTGATAAAAGACCCTTTATCATGGTATTTTATAAGCACTGATAAATAAAGCCATTAACAGCGCTGATAAATGATCAAGGATTCTATCCTCGCTCATGTAGTTAGCGCTTTTCTAGCACTGCTAAAGGCCATTTATAGCACTATTAAATACCTATTAATAGTAGTGAAAATTAAAAATCTCTATGATATTTTTTGGGCCATAGATATTCATCAATAACTTTTGTTTAAGCAGGGTCAATAGTTATTCTATCTTTAGAAACAATATTCCAAAGGAAATAAATTCGTTGTGACCAAGATTTACATTTACTAAATTTTACATATAGTCTCTATTATTTTATGGTTTACAAAAAAACTCTTTATGCATCTTTCATGTTCCTATTGACTTGTATAATATACCAAAAATATCATCTATAAACACAACCACAATCTTATAAAAGAACTCATGAAAAAATCTATTCATAATGTCCCTAAATATATTAGGTTTATTAGATTACCCAAAGATAACAACTAAGAACTCATAATGCCCACATATAGTCCAAAACACTATCTTTATAATGTCATCTTACATCACCTTCAGATGATGGTACCCAAACCTTAGATCAAACTTTGAAAATACTGAGCTACCCTGGAGATGTCATCACTTCATTAGACAATCCAATATAAACTATAGTAGTAGCAAATGATTTTTCTACATCTTTCAATTTTTGATCATGACAATTTGAATCCCAATAAATTAACTTTTAACACGTGATAACATAATGAATAAACTAATTTCAATTAAAACACCTCACCATTGGATGACTATCAGTTAACTTATTTTTTGGTTGTTCAAGATTCTTTTCATTACACCCAAGAGCCCTATGACCAAACTGACCACACAAGAAACACTTTCTAGATCCTATTAAACATTCCTTGAAATGTATTTTACAACACTTGGAACATTTTTGGTTCTTACCTATAGACTTGTTATCTAGTTTCTTATCTGTTGCATGCTACCGTGACCTTTTCATATTGTTATCATCTTGAAGAACATATGTGTTGACAAAGTCCATCTCAACTTTCTCATCACAATGAGCAATATTATCATAAGTTTTAAATTCTCCTGCTACTAAATCTCTTCAAACATTTCGTTTCAACCCTAAGTAAAATCTATTAATTTTACTAAAAGTGTCTTGAATAAAATTCAGAACATACTCAGCCAATCCCATGAAGTTTCCTTCATACATAGCCAAAAAATATTCATCTTTTTGCCTCAATTCAAAAAATATTTTCTCAATCCTTAACTAAAAAACCTTAAGAAAATATTTCTTGATAAAAATATTCTTAAATGTTCCCCATTCCATTGAATCAAGATAATCATTCTCTCTAGTATTTTTAACCAAATATGTAATGAACTACTAATTCTAATTGGATTGAGAGTATAACAAGTCATTACTGGGCTTTAAGTGACATCCCCAAGATGCCAAAGGCTGGAAATAAATGCCGAAGGGTTTCAAATAAAAGTTGGGGATTATTTGTCCTTTAAGAATAAAAACATTAACCAAATAACTCACTATATGAGGCATGAAAAATGAAAGACAACTAAACAACTTCATATATCTCAAAACCACATCAAAGTGTACAACAGTGGAAGACCAAAAAAAGTGTCAAAGTAAAAAGTGGATAAATAAAAAAAGACTATCAAGAGACCATAAGAATACATTCTCTACAAGATCCAAAATCAATAATCACCAAATAACCCATGTATCACGAGGTGATGCTAAAGGCATGTGATATTTTACCTCTGCCCATGTCCCAGAAGATAGCATCTACAAAAGTACCAAAGTACCAAAGCATCGGTGGGTAATAAACTCAGTAGGTTTTACCTAATGAATTCCTTACTCATTCCACTAGGATAGAAAATCTATACACATTTATATAAAATAGTTTATATAAAATGATTTCTAAAAACAGTTTATATCAAAATATAATTTAATGTCATAGAAAAGAATTTTCCATGGAAAGCACATAAACAATAATTTAAGTCATTTAACATTATATTTTGTGCAACCATTCACATATCAACACAACTGGACAAGAATGAAACCTGTAAAAGGGGGAAGCCCTAACCCTTATCCATCCAAACAATGATGGGGGAGACTTCTTACCCTTATTCAACCCAAATGCACATGAATGTTTGACGGGAGAGAGCCCTAACCCTTACCCATCCCAACAATGGTGGGGGAGACATCTAACCCTTATCTATCCTAAATGTAATATGAATGTTTTTCCAGGGGAGACCCCTAACCCTAATACATCCCAACAATGATGGGGGAGACTCCTAACCCATATCTGTCCTGAATGCCATATGAACACACACCACCATTATTCCATTACAACAAAGACAAAACCAATGTGTCATCCATTTAAATAAAAATGTTATTTTATCGAAAACATCATAATCAAACCATATTCTATCATTCCATAAAATCTCCATTTAAATTCCCCATTTAAAACTAATAATAAAAGGAATTTAATCAAAATCCCAATTTTTCCAGAATTTCACCCTTTACCAAATCGTCGCTAAATTAGCTTTCCAAAAATTATTCAATAGAGAAATCACATCCTATTTTACAAAAATAAATCAATTTTAAATCATTCTAATCATTTCTATAAAGTGGAGTTGAGAATGAAGCCACCTACCTCGAAGGTTTTGAAAAAACCCAACAAAGGAAGAGGAACACTCACAAAAACCGAGTTGTTAATTCAATGAAACGAACTTAGATCCCTTATCCTATTAAAAATAAAGAAAAAACTCAACATAATTGAAAAAAAACTATATATAACCATAACAAGCATAGATATTAGAACGAAGAGGATAAGAGAAGTAGATCTAATAAAACACTTACTTGGGGATACATACTGCAGACACAATGAAGATCCAAAGACTATTGGATCGATCTGGAAGGAGTACCTCTGAAAATCACCTAGTAAGAGTCTAGGGTTGAGATCAAGGAGGTTTAGAAGAAATAGAATGAGTGGAAATGCAAAACATGTGACTTCAAGCTGGGTACAGGCCGGCTCAGAGTGTGTACCCCCTAGTCAAGACGTGAAGGTCATGCTAGAAAAGTACATTGAAAAACCCATCACCTCAGTTTAAAAAACAATATTTTAACTCTACATGACATGTACCTCAGGTACACGATGTGTACTAGCTCACAGAATGACCCCCAATTCACGACTTGAATCCATCTCTAAGTACACAACGTGTACTTCAGGTACATGGCGTGTACTTTTGGTACACGACCAAAAACCTCCAGTAAACCCCAGAAAAATACTTTTAAGGATTTTTAACTAAAAGGGGACCTAGAAAAGGTGAAAAAAATAATAAATAAATGTAACAGGATGTCACAACCTCGAAACATAGGGTATTACATTCTCCCCATAATTGTTTATTCCATCCCCGGAAAGTAGAAAACCTCACTTCCCTAAAAGAGTTCCGGTCATTGCTCTTTCATTTCCTTATCACATTCCAATGTCTCTTCATGAATCTGACCATGCTGCCATAAAACTCGCACCAAAATGATGATTTTTCCATGAAATACACTCTATTGCCTATAAAAAATCCTCCCCAATATATGTATCAACGAATCATCTGAATCTAGGTCAATGTGATGCCATATAATCACATGGTCAGGATCAGGCTGATACTTTTTCAACTAGGATACATGGAACTGATTATGCACCCAACTGAACCATGGTGGTAATTCCAGGTGATATTTCACCTTTATAACCCATTCCAGAATCTCAAAAGGGCCGATTTATATAGGATATAACTTACCCTGCTTCCCAAAACGACCATGTCCAAACCTTGGAGATATCCACAAGAACACATGATCACTTACATCAAAGGACAAAAGTTATCGATGATTATATGCATATGATTTCTGATGAATCTGATGCATCTCAATAATTTTTATGATCAAATAGATCTTTTCCATTAATTCTGGAACAAGGCTCGTCCCAACTAGCTAAGTATCACCTATTTTCACCCAACACAGTGAAGAATAACAAGGACACTTATATAGTTCTTCAAACAGAGCCATATGTATCAATTTCTGATAGATGTTATTTTATGATAACTCCACCAAGGGTATATTCTCTTCCCATGAGCCACCATAATCCATTACATAGGCCTTCAACATTTATTCTCACATTTGTATCGTTCGCTCTGACTGGCCATATATCTGAGGATAATATGTTGTGCTCATAGTCAACTAAGTCGCAAGGGATTTATATAAGAATTTACAAGAAAAAAGATGTGAATCTTGGATCTCTATATTACATGATTGAAACTGGTATTCCATTCCTTTTCACCAATTCTCTGATATAAATTTTGGATAGATCCTCCACTATATGAGTTTCATAAATAGGGATGAAATGGGATGACTTGGTCAGCCGATCCACTATCACACAACTGGTATCGTGTTTCCAAACCATTCTTGGAAGACATATAACAAAATCCATTGCTATCTACTCCCATATACACACTGTAATAGGTAATAACTGCAACATAACTACCGGTCACTGATGCTTGGATTTAACCTGCTAACAAGTTATGCATCGTGAGATGAACTCTTTCACCTTCCTTTTCATGTCACTTCACCAAAATTGCATCTTTAATGCCTTATAAATATTTTGTGTACCTAGATGTACAACCCATCATGAATGTGGTAATCATGAAGGATTTTTCATGAAAATCAATAGGTAAAACCATCCGGTCTCTGAAACACAAAACTAAACACCCATTGAGCTTGAAACCATCAACTGTCTCCACACCATTGAGTTTCAAAATCCTAATTAGGATTTCTACATCTTATGTTTGTGTTTTTTTAAACATATTTACCAAATCAGGAATAAGTATAGATGAACATAAAAATTAAACATCACATCATTCTTTACATTCTACATGCATGTTGGCAAGCACTGACATCAACTACCAGTCATCTAAATCTTTTTTAGCCAACTGAGCATTTAGCTTTCTAATCAATGCATCCTCCCCTAAAATTCTATTTTCCTGGTGTATAAATCAAGTCAAAGTCAAACATATAGAGATAATACATCCATATCCTTTTCCTAAAATTCAAATCTCGCTATGAAAAAATATGTTTCAAGCTTTTATGATCTGCAAAAATAGTGAATTTATCCCCAAAGATATAGTGTCTCTAATTTTTCAAATCATGGACGACTACAACTAATTCCAAATCATGTGTTAGGTAATTATTCTCATGAAACCTCAACTTCCTTGAACCATAAGAAACCACATGGTCTCCTTACATGTGAACACAACCCAACCCTGATCCCAAAGCATCACAGTACACCACATACCCCTATCCTGAATGTGGAAAAATTAATAAAGGTGCCGATATAAGACAAAATTTTAGTTCATGGAAAAACATGTGACATTCCTCTATCCATTGGAATGGAGCATTCTTCTTTGTCAGATCTGTCATTGGTGAAGCTATTCATGATAAGTCACACACAATCCATTGGTAGTAGCCAGCTAGATCAAGAAAACATTATCTCTCAAAGACATTCTTTGGTGGTTTCCATGAGGTAAAAACTTCTATATTTTCAAGATCCATTTAAATACCTTTTTTAGAAATCACATGGCCAAGAATTCGTGCCTCCTATATCCAGAAATCACACTTTGATAATTTTTAATACAAATAGTGATCTCTCAAGATTTGTAACACCGTTTCAAGGTGTTCCTCATGGTCATCCCTTGGCTTTGAATACACCAAGATGTCGCCCACAAACACCATAAAAAAGTTTCCAGATATCACTAAAATATCTAATTCATCAAATCCATGAAAACCACTGGTGCATTTGTTAGACCAAAAGACATGACTACATATTCCTAGTGTCCATTTCTGTTTCTGAAAGATGCCTTTGGAATATCTTCCTCCGAGACTCACAATAGGTGATATCTTGATCAGAAGTCAATCTTGAAGAACCACTGATCTCCCCTCAATTGATCAAACAGGTCATCAATGAGTGAAATTGTGTATCTTTTCTTTATCCTAACTTGGTTAATCTTATGATAATAAACACACAAACGATGACTTCCATCCAATTTCTTCATGAACAAGACTGGTGTTGATCGTAGAGACATACTTGTCTGAATGAAACCCTTTCTTTCTAACTCCTCCAAGTACACTTTGAATTCCCTTAACTCTGTTGGTGCCATCCAATAAGACAGAAGAGAAATAAGGCTGCTCCATGGAAGGAGATTAATCGTAAACTTCACTTCCCTTAGAGGTGGTAACCCTAAGAAGTTCTAGGAGAGACATCTGAAATTGATCTAAAACTACTAGAAAACTATCTTCCTTGATCTCTTCAATTGGTTCCAAATTCAATACTGCCAAATGATAAGATATTGTTCCAATCGTTAGTTCCAACAAGCTATTTTAACCTTTCTTTACAATCCTCTATCCACTAAAGAGATTCTCAATGTTGTCCTCAGTCATGAAACTAAGTATTCTCCTATAACACTCAATGGGAGACTTGAACATTTTAAACCAATCCATACCTAGGATTATGTAAAAGACATCCATCTCCAATATCAAGAAGTCCCATTTCATCTCAACTCTATCAATAATTATAACACAAGCTCTACACACAAAGTCTTGACATTCTCTTTCACTGAGAGGAGTTTACAGTTTTAATACAGAAGGAATCATTTATAGTTTTAAACATAGCATGTAAACAATATGAGAAGCAATGAAGGAATGAGATGCACCAGTATAAAAAAACTTTCACAAAGGTTGAATTCAAAATAATCATACTTCTCACAGTAGATGGTCCAACTTGATCATGTACCACCATTTTCTCAGCTCCATGCAATTTCTCTATTATTGCACTCTGATCTTTGTTTCCTTGATGAGACTGTTCTCGTTATATTTAAGTATATGATGTTTTTGATGCTTGGGATGTGTCTTGATAACCCAAACATGGAGCATTGTGACAAAATAATTTAAGATGTCTCATCTTGTTTCAGTTATGGAATGTTTTTGGTTGTGGTGCACACTCCTGCTTGATGTGACTCAGTGAACCACACTAAAAACGTCCAAGCTTTATCTTGTGTATTGAAGGAAGGTTAATTTATTTTACAGTCCAATTTTGATATGTTCCACCCTCTTTAGAAAAGGTGTCCCACTTCCTCTTCATCTTAGTGATAGATTTATCAGCTCCTCTAGTGAATAAAACCATACTTACTCCACTTGTATTTTCCACAGTTAAAGATATCATATACAAGGTATCTGGTTGTATCCCTAACTCAATGGTATAAAAAGGCTAAGTGATACTTTGGACCAACTATTGGTTCGCATGTGGCTCAGTTGCAACAAAATTCTTAGTGGACTCTTTCGACTGGTTTCTATGACACCAACCGGGTTCTATTTCCTAAATAAGCAACAACCTTGGTAAGTCTCACTCCCTATAAACTGATGGCTTAACATTTAAAATTATATCACATCAACTATCACGACATTGTTTTCCAAAAATAACTTTTTTCCATGTTCAACCATTTTTGAAAAATTTCAACATGTTTTCTTGAAAATTAAACCATTTTCAAAATACCATAAGAATTTCCTTTTTCAAAATCATTCATTTGAAAAACAATTTCACACTTTTTCAAAAATAAATACTTTTTCACAACATGAATCAATACCCAGAATAATGTATGAACTCTTAGTGGGAAGTCATTCCTCCACAGTGAATTTTATGCTCATCTCATTGGATAAACCAATGAAAATGATGTTTTAAAATCATATAAGTATCTCCAAACACTTATGTACCCAACTCCCTGGTAACATGAAGATCAACAGAAAAGGGTTAGCTACGTCCTTTTGTGCTATAAATTTAAAATTCTGACAGTCCTAATCCTTTATAAGATTCTAAACCAAGAAATAGACATGAAATAATTATAACTCTAAGACTATGGACATTGATGACTACTTGTTAGGAAAAGAGTGAACAAGATGACACTATTTGTAATGACCCTCTAATTCTCATTGGATTGAGAGTACAACGAGTCATTACTGGGCCTTAAGCGACATCTCTAAGATGCCAAAGGCTGGAAATACATGCTAAAGGGTTTCAAATACAAGTTGGGGATGATTTACCCTTTAATAAAAAAACCATTAACCAAACATCTCACTATATGATGCATGAAAAATGAAATACAACTCAACAACTTCATATATCTCAAAAACACATCAAAGTACACAATAGAAGAATACCAATCAAGTGCTGAAGTAAATAGTGTATAAAAAACAAAAGACTCTCAAGAGACCATAAAACTCCATGATTTACTAGTTCCAAACTCCACAATCACTGAACAACCCAATTATCATTAGGTGGTTCTAAAGACATGTGATACATTATGTCTACCCATGTACCGGAAGATAGCATCTGAAAAAGCACTAAAGTGACAAAGTAGGGTTGAGTAATAAACTCAGTAGGTTTTCCCCAATGACTTCCCTAATCATGCCACTAGGATAGAAAATTTAGCCACATTTATATAAAACATATTATATAAAAGGTTTTCTAAAATTAGTTTATATCAAAATATAAACTAAATCCATAGAAAACAGTTTTCCAAGGAAAGAACATAAACAATAATTTAAGTCATTGAACATTATATTTTGTGCAAAGATTACACATATTAACACAACTGGCCATGAATGAAACTGTAAAGAGGGATAAATCCCTAGCCCTTATCCATCCCAACAATAATGGGGGAGACTTATTACCCTTATCCAACCCAAATGCACATGAATGCTTAACAGGGGAGAGCCCTAACCCCTAACCATCCCAAAAATGATGGGGGAAACTCCTAACCCTTATCAATCCCAAATTTAATATGAATGTTTGATGGGGGATATCCCTAACCGTTATCCATACCAACAATGATGGGGGAGACTCCTGATCGAGATCCATCCTGAAATCCATATGAACACACACCACCATTATTCTATTACACCAAAGCCAAAACCAATGTGTCATCAATTTCAGTAAAACTATTCTTTTATTGAAAACATAATAATAAAACCATATTCTATTATTCCAGAAAATCCACATTTAAATTCCCCATTTAAAACTAAGAATAAAAGAAACTTAATCAAAACCCCAAATTTTCTAGAATTTCACCCTTTACCAAACCGTCGCTAAATAAGCTTTCCAAAAATCGTTCAAAAGAAAAATCACAATCCTTCCAAATTAAATTTTTATTAAATAAAATCCATTTTAAGAGAAAATGGAAAACCATTGTTCTACAAAAGAAATGAACTAGGTACTAAAGGAACTAACAAAATGATTAAAAATAAGGCTAAGATTACTTGACTCAGCTACTTGATAAAGCTCCCAGTGTAGTGTACTAACCTAGGTTTCTAGATCCTCTCTGATTTTATCTTCAATGTGAGTGATCATCCTTTCCATTTTATGAATAAACTCTTCTATGTTGATTTTACTTTTATTGAAACCCCTGGCCAGTATGTGGTCTTTTTTATCAATCCACGGTTATTGATCCTCGTTAGCATCAACTTGCAACTGACGTTCATAAATTATTTTAATCTCTTCATCGGAGACATTGGGCTGATGACTTGTTTCTAGAATTTCTTCCTTGGAGTTCAGGATAAGTTTTAAGCACTCCCCAACTTCCTCTTCCCTGTCTCTTGTATTTTTGCTCACAAAAATTGCATTGATTATTCAAAGAAATAGACTTAGACCACTTCTACTATCAACAAAAAAGAAAAAAACTCAACTTAGTTGGAAAATAAAAACCTAGATATATCCATAGTGGGCATATATCTTAGAACTAAGAGGATATGAGAAGTACATCTAATAGAACACTTACTCAGAGAGACTTACCATAGACGCAATGAAGATCTAAAGCTGATTGGATTGATCCGAAAGAAGGAGAACCTCTAAAAATAATATAGGGACGGTATAGGGTTGAGAGAAATAAGTTATGGAAGGAATAAACTGAGTGGAACTGCCCAACATGTGACTTTAATCTAGGTGCGGGCCAGCTCACAACATGTACCCTTGGTCACGATGTGAAGGCCACAATAGACAAGTATGCTAAAAAACCTATTGCCTTGGGTTAAAAAACAATATTTAAAAACTACACGATGTGTAACTCAGGTAGACAATGTGTACCATCTCACAAAATGACCCCCTCTTCATGACTTGAATCCATCCCCATGTACACAGTGTGTACTTCAGGTACACATCCTGAAACCTACAGTAAACCTCAAAAAACTACTTTTAAGGA
Source organism: Viscum album (assembly GCA_963277665.1). Classification (NCBI taxonomy): domain Eukaryota; kingdom Viridiplantae; phylum Streptophyta; class Magnoliopsida; order Santalales; family Viscaceae; genus Viscum; species Viscum album. The sequence goes on from OY728138.1 coordinate 660,915,596, forward strand.
TTTTCAAATAAAAGGGACTTAGAAAAGTTGTAAAACAAACTTGATAAAGGTAAAGAGATGTAACAACCTAAAAATAGGGATACTAAAAAAATACCACCATTTATTAACATCACCTTCAAAATGATAATTGTCAAGGGTTGCTTTTGAAATTTTGAACACCCCATGAATTCAAATATCTTATACAGGGCATTGATCCATCCTTCCACTAACACTGGGTGAGATGATCCACTAAATACTAAAGGTCTTTGTCTCATAAAATGTTATACTATATATATATTCCTCCGTGGTACATCTGGTTTCTCTTTAGCATGGATTCTGCTACTATTTATAGCTTGCATCAAGTGATGCATCACTATAAAAAACTATTCTGTTACAATTTCAACCATATTGGGATGATGATGTGGAAGGATATTTTCCCTTTGGTGACTTCCCACCACAGATTCCATTTCTATAATTTTACGATATACCAATAGTTATAAAATTTTGGTATAGTCTTGATAACCGTTGGTATAGCCTATACCAATGGTTCTCCGAACTGTTGGTTAGAAGCATGTTTAAAATGGACCATACAAATGGTTATTACTAAACCATTGGTATAGGGTATTAAAAATTTATGTTTATCCAATGGTTCATTGAGAAATTTTGGTTTAAGGATATACCAAAAGTTTTAAAACCATTTGTATAGACCCCCCCCCCCCCAATTCCCAACTGATACCCGTATACACTTCCCAAAAGACCTACATCAAACAAAATACCAACAGAACCTACTGTAAAACAAACCAATATAACCTGTAAACATAATAACAAAAACGATCATGTAACATAATTTTACTATTTTGGGGATTTTTAAACCCCTATTTTTACCATGCTTTGGTTGAGTTTTGTTTAGGGTGTATCAGGTGAAATTTTTAATGTTTTGGAAATTTCTGGGTGAGTGCACGGTTAGTGCATGATTATCCCAAACCATGTGCCCTCTAAGGGAAAACCATGAAAACCTAAAAAGTCGGGTTTTTCACGTATTGTGCACAATTTGAAAAATCATGCACCCTCTTAAGAGAAACCATGAAGCCCATTTAAAATAGGTGCATGACTAGGGCGCATAGTTTAGTCTTACCATACAGCTCTACCTAGGCAACCTTGCGTGACTTTTAATTAATCAGAAAATCTAATTTTAAAATTCTAAAACCACTCATTTAGGTGGACGATGGACCTATCATGACCCCTACCGTTTTTACTTCCTCAAGATAATCCAATACACGATTATGGCCCCTCTTAGAAGTGGATTGAAGCTTGGAGAACAACATTTGATCTCCACCCAATAGGTTTCCTCTTCTTATTTTCCATCTTCTTCTCTCTCCTCTTTCCCCTAGGGTTTTTTAGATCTATATATGATGTTGGAGGAAATAATACCCACTTTTTTGGATCTTAAACCTATATTTGTTTCTCATATACTTTTCTTAATGTTCTTCATTGGCAAATCCCATTTATGGTTTGGTGTTTTGAGACCTATTGACCCTGAGGTAGGTTGTTTTATAATAATACCCAATTTTCATAAACCCTAAATTTATTGATTTAATTTCAATTGTGGATTCAAATTCAATTTCTTTTAAAAAGGAAATTGCTTTCTATTAATTAATTAAAAACTCAATTAAATTGAATTGGTGTTTTTCTTAATTTAATTTAGGCCTAAAATTACGAAAATCCCCAATTACATTGAATTAGGGTGTGATTGTGAAATTCATGGAAATTGTGAAGATTTAAATTATTGAATTTTAATTGTCAAATTGTAGGAATATTTTTCTATTAAATTGTTGAATTTACTTGTGGAAATTGAATTGTGAAATTATTTCAAATTATTATATGGAAAAAATAGATTTAAATGATTTTGATAGAATCATTTTATTTTTATCTTGGAAAATACATGTTTTGATTAAAAACTTGTTTTGTTTTTTAAATGGAAAATCATATTTTTTGAAATTGGAGAATAGGATTTAATTTTTTTTAAGGTTGATTAAAATAAATTTCCAATAATTTATTTTTACTGGGGTACATAAAAGCCTAGGTTGTTATAGATTTATTTGGGACAAACACACAATGATGGGAATGCACTAGAACCAGATTGATGTTTTACAACACTCGTTGAATTTTTATTCATTTTTTAAAATCCCTCTTTCATTAAAATGACCATGTTGATCTCTTATTTATATATTATATATAAACATATTCTAATGTTTTTGAATTGTTTTAAATGCCTTTTGATTTATATGAATTGATTTATATAAAATGTTTATTTAATATATTTGTTTAAAGTATTTCAATCATTTGAAATGTAAAGCATGATTTTTTTAAATATGCTATTAAAATTCCAAACCTATTGGATTTGAAAATTGATATCTCTTTTCATGGTTAATTAAAATTTGTCACATTATTATGGAATCCTTAGTGAGACCCCACTGGGATTTTAGCTCACACCATACCTGTTCCTTTAGGAGATTGTAGATTATATCCTTCTAGGTTTGAGTAGGGATAAAGAACCACTTGGAGGTGGTTCTTGTTGTTGATTCATGAACTTTGTCATTTGATTTTGTTGGGACTTAGATAATTTTGCATGTGTTTTGATACTTTACTGCAGTACTTTGGGTTTTTATACCTATTTGACTTCTAATGCACTTTTCCTTGTGGTGTTTCTTTTTTATTCATATTGACATGTTTGTCGTTACATCTATAATTATTATGGAAAAATCATTCCCACATTCATTTTATATGATGTCAGGTGTTAGTCGCTGACCAATGGGTATCGAGAACACTCTTCGAACCATGTCAGGATCATCTCGGTTATCGGGTTACCAAGGTACCTGGGTCGATTCGTGAAAAAGTGACATCAGATCTCTAGGTTGAGTTTTTTTGTCTGGATGTTAGAATGAAATGTGAAGTCTTTTTAGGACTTAGGAGGTATTTATTATTGAGTTTCTAACTAGATCACACCACAAAGAACCTTATGTCACTAGGGGTGGTTAGGCAAAGACGTCTCGAGGATTAGTTCTAGTCCTTTATATTTTTTTTATTTGGATAGATTGAAATCCAAATTTTTTTATCTATCTATTGGGAATAATTTCCCTTGTTTCCCTATTTGAGTGTAAATTTTATTTCTTCAATGCTGTCTGCTGATGTTGTGTAGCATCATTATTCTAATAATATCTAAGAAAAAACTTTTGTTGAACCTCGGTGAGAAAATCCTCTCATGGATATAAATCTAGTTGAAGTGATTATGCTCATTATTAAAGCTCTAGGAAAGGCACCACCACCAGTTCTCATTCAGGATCATGCTACAAAACATCATTAGGATGTTATCTGGAATCATTCTCAAGATTTCCATTTTCAGAATCCTCCAACGGTCAAAGGCTCTAATGATCCTCAAGATGATGATGAATGGTTGATGAGGATTGAGCGTTTTTTTTGATTTCTTTGATACATATGAGGAAATATAGGTGAAGTGTTCCACCTTAATGTTGGAAGGACCAAGAAGGAGTTGGTGAGACACAATGGTGACGATGAAGAAGCACGAGGGATTAGATTGTAAAGGCTTTGAGGTTATTTTCACTGACTAGTTCTATCTAGAGTTGATGTTGTTGGCCAATGACATTGAGTTTTTCAAACTCTAGTAGGCTAAAAAGATCGTGAAAGTGTATGAAAACAATTTTGTTGAGATCATAAAATTTTCACCTAAGATATCATTGAACAATAAGATAAAGTCTTGAAGGTTGGAGTTGGGACTTTGATAAGATTTTAATTCTTAGGTTTTCCTATTGAAGTTTCCCTCTTATGCTGATGTTCTAGATATGAAACTAATGGTTGAAATAGACCTTGCTAAAAATTCAAGTTTGTTAGGAGTTTGTTTCTCTCCCAGTGGTGGTGCAAGTTACTTCAAAGAAAAGTGGAAGAATGAGGATTCTCATGGTGGTTCTCAATAACAGGGCCATTCTAGACCTCCTGTAGTGCCTGAAAGAGGTTAATTGATTTGTTACCATTGTGGAAACCTAAGGTATTCAAAGAGGGTCTTCACTAAGGCACCCAAGAATTGTGTCTCTTGCAGATGCTCGGGTCACCTATAGAAATTCTTCCATGTTTATTACACTCTTCGTAGTGTCATGATATCATCAGATCCTTCCAATACTAAGGGGAAAATAGATGCTTCATGGACAAAGGGGTTCCATTCACAGTCATCAGTAATGAATATTCTTTACACAATGAAAGTGTCTATAGAGGAAGTGGATATGGGTACAGTGACCATGATAGGTACCATTACTATATCTTTTTCATTGCTGACTACTATATTTGATATTGGTGAATCTCATTCATTTATTTAAACTTGTATTGTCCAAATGCTAAATCTTCATATGGATATTTCTTCTTATGTAATGGATATTACTACCCCCTTTGTATAAAGAGAGGGAAGGGTATCTATAGTCCTACTTTTGTTTTCTCTATATCAGATGTTTATCTTTCTTGGAATTTTCTTGTTTTGACATGAACCCGCTTGATGTCATTTTCAGGATGGATTGGATCATTTACAATAAACCCTGAATTGATTTTTATCTTCAATAAGTCTCCCTTACAACAACTAATAGTGTGTGATGTGTCTTCCAAAGATAATTAGACCCAAGGTCGAGTAGATCTGTACCTTCTTATCTGGAGTTGGGGAAAGTTATATATGTGTTTTTTTGATTTGGAGTAGGAATCATTGAGTAGAAATCTCCCTCCTTTTGTTATCGATTTTTCTGATGTGTTTCCTTCTAACTTCTCTAGTTTTCCGCTAGTAAAAGAGGTATGGTTTTCTATTGATTTAGTGTCTGGTACTCTAGCAGTTTCTATTCCCTCTTAGAACAAGATACTAGATGAATTAAAAGAGTTGAAGACTCGGTTGGATGATCTTTTAAAGAAAGGATTTATATGCCTCAGTGTGTCACCTTGGGAAGCGTCAATTCTCTTTTCTAAGAAAAATGATGGTTCACTTTGCGTTTGTGTTAATTTCTGAAAACTCAATCGAGTTACGGTAAAGAAAAAATATCTGTTTCCATAGATTGATGATCTATTTGATCAGTTGATAAGGGAAAAGTGGTTCTCGAAGATCTACCTTTGATTTAGTTACCATCAGTTGAGGATAAAAGAATCTGACATCAAAAAAATAGTCTTTTTTAGAGGGTACGACCATTACAAGTACATTGTCATGCCCTTTAGTCTAACAAATTCTCCTGTAGTCTTTATGGATTTGATTAACAACATTTTCCATGAGTGTCTTGATACCTTTGTGGTGGTATTTGTTGATGATATTCTAGTTTACTCTATGTTTGAGGAGGATCAAGTGTGTCATCTGAGATTAGTTCTGGAATTCTTGAGAAATCATCAACATTATGAAAACTTTCCAAATGTGATATCTGGATTCAGGAAGTGATGTTATTGGAAAACGTGGTGTCAGAACATGTTATATATATAGACTTTGATAAGGTGAAAATTGTTATGAAATGGGAGAAACCAAGAAATGTTTTTGAGATTTGGTGATTCTTGGTTTTAGCTGGGTATTATCACTAGTTTGTTATGGTCTTCTCAATGTTGGTTTCCACGATGATTGTTCTGAATCGAAAGGGAGTAATGTTTTCCTGGGATGAGAAATGTCAAATTTATTTTGTTGGGATGAATCATATTTGGACTACAGCTCCAATGTTGAGTCTTTTTTATATCGGATAAGGCTATTTCGTATTGTGTGTTGCACCGAGTTCAATTTTTGGATACTTTCTTATGTATGGTGATCATGTCATTACTCAGGGATATATTCAACATAGGATACATAAGAAGAACTATCCAACCCATGAACTTGAACTTGAATCTATAATTCATTCAATAAAGATCTAGAAACATTAACTTTACAGAGAAATGTTTACCATGTTTTCAGACCACAAGTGCCTCACTTATATCTTCTCACAAAAAGATCTAAATCTCTACTAGAGTCATTGGGTGGAATACCTGTAGTCTTTTGATTTTGAAATCGCCTATACCTTGGGGAAAGGGAATGTCATTGCAGATGCTTTGAGTAGAAAACTTCCGACCCAAGAAATGAAAGAACCTCCTGAATATTGGAACAAGATTCCTATGTCTACACAGTTCATATTGGAGTTCAACAATCAGTGGTTGAGGTTTCCTTGACCAGTATTCATTTTTCATCCACTCTTCTCGATTTTAGGATCAACAGCTTGATGATGAGTTTGTTAGGATGAAAGGCTCTATTTTTGGTGGGGAGACCATGCCAAATTGGCCATTCTACCCCAAGGGAATTCTATGAAATCATAATCGCTTGGATGTGCCATTAGCATTAAGGAATGGTGTAATGGAGGATTTCCATAATTCTTAGTGGGATGTGAACCCAGTGACCACAAAGATGTTCTATGAAATGAGACGGTAATTATGGTGGCTATGTATGGGATAGGGAATTGATGAATTTTTCTCTCATTGTTAAACATGACAACAGTTCAAGGCCAAGAACTATAAACCTTCGAGGTTTCATCAGCCACTTCCAGTGCCTATATAGAAGTGACATGAGATCTCTATGTATTTTGTGGCTAGGTTTCTGCATAACGATAGAAAGAAGAATTTGATATGGGTTGGGATTGATAGGATGATGAAATGGCCTCACTTTATACCCATTCATGATACAGTCAATGTTGAGGTGTTGGGAAATCTCTATATGAAATTGATTGTTTGTTTTCATGTAATTCCAAATGCTATAGTTTATGATAGAGATTCTTGGTTCAATTCTTGTTTTTGGAGATTCCTTCAAGAGGCATTGGGATCTTCGGTCCCCTTGATTATGACCTTCTATATGATGTCGGATGTCTAGGAAGAAAGAGTTAAACAAATTCTTGAGTATATGCTCCGCATATCAACTTTGGTGGGGATTATGATAATTATTTGAGGTTGGTTAAGTTTTAATATAACAATAGTTATCAGTCCACAATCAAAATGAATCCTTTTAAGGCCTTGTATGGCCGACCATGAAGATCTCCATTGTGTTGGTTGGATATGGGTGAAAGTTCCTTAGTTAGACCAAGCTTCGTTCAAGATACAACAACAAAGATTCAGTTGATTTGTTAGAGAATGTTGATGACACAGATTCGGTATAAGTCTTATGTTGATCGTCATCATGGACCTTTGGTATTATTAGTTGGTGACTAGGTGTTCTTGAATGTTTCACCCAGATTGGGTCATCGATGATTTTGGAGGAAATAGAAGATTCTTCCTCACTTTGTGGGACCTTTTGAGGTTGTTAAGTAGGTGGATAAAGTTACTTATCATTTAGAACATACACCACAACTGATGTCAATACATAATGTGTTCCATGTATCTCAGCTATGAAAGTATCTATCGGATCCATCTCATGTTCTGAGCTGGAGTGATCTTGAGGTTGAACCTAATTTATCAGTGACTAAACAATCAGTTAGGATAATTGATTCTGAAACTAATGAATTTTGTGGGAGGATGATACCTTTGGTTCATGTGCTATGGAAACATGGTTATGATTTTCATGAGACGTGAGAGAGGGAGGCACTAATGAGAGATTTGTGACCTCATATTTTTGGCATAAAATCTTCTTCATAATATTTTTAGGGATAAAAAGTTTCTATGGTGGGGAGGATGTAACATCATATTACTATTTTTAGGTGTTTCTAAACCCCTATTTTTACCATGAATTTGTTGGGTTTCATTTAAGGTTGCATCGAGTTAAATTTTGAATGTTTTCGAAATTTGTGGGCTATTGTATAGTTGCCACACAGTTTTCCCAAACCATGCGCCCTATGAGGGAAAACTCTAAAAACCCATATAGTGGGGTTTTTCATGGCTTGTACATGCTTTGAAATACTATTTACCCTATTAAAAGAAACCATGCAGCCAATTTAAAACAAGCGCTTGTCCAGGGTGAACAGTTTGGTCTAATTGATTAGCTCTACCTAAGAAACTATGCGTGACTTTTAATTAATCCTAAAATCTAATTCTAAAATCCTGAAACCTCCCGTTTAGGTTCCTGATGGTCCTACCCTGACCCCATATGGTTTCTTATTCCTCGGGAGCATCCAAGAGCATATTTTTCCCCTCTACACCCTCTCTGAAGCGGATTGAATCTTGGTGAACAACATTCAATATCCTTCCTGTAGGTTTCCTCTTCCCATTCTCCATCTCCCACTCTCTCCTCTTTTCTCCCTGGGGGTTTTATATATTTTTGTGACTTTGGAGGATTTAATACCCACTATTTTGGATCTTAAACCTTGTTTTCTTTCCCAGATCACGTTTTTGATGTTCTTCGTTGGCGAAACCTGTTTAGGGCTTAGTGTTTTGAAACCCAATGATCCCATGGTAGGTGGTTTAGTCATGATCCCCAATTTTTATTAACCATAAATTTCTTGATTTATATTCAATTGTTGATTTAAATTCAATCACTATTACAAAGTAAATTACTTTCAATTGATTGATTAAAAACCCAATTACATTGAATTGGGGTTTTGGTAAATTTAATTTGGCATGAAAATGGAAAAAACCATAATTCCATCTAATTGGGGTGTGATTGAGAAATTGTAGAAAAATTGTGGAGATTTAAATTTTTTAATTTAAATTGTGAAATTTTTTGTAGTTGTTTCAATTAAATTGTGGAACATAATTATAGATACTGAATTATGAATTGTTTTCAAATTCTTATTTTGAAAAAATGGATTGAAATGGTTTTGATAGAAACCTTTGGGTTTTATCTTGGAAAAAGACATGTTTTGAATAAAAATAAATTTTGGTTTTAAAATGGAAAATTGTCATTTTTGAAATGGAAGAATACAATTTAATTGTATTTTAAGGTTTCTTAAATTAAAATTTTAATCTATGATTTTTACTAGAAAACATGCAAGACTAGGAAGCTAGTGAGTTATTTGGGAAAAAAATGCTAGGATGAGAATTACCTCGCATTGGATTGACATTTTACAACACAAAAAAAACATTTTTTAGCCCATCCTATTCCTCAGTAGGAAATAGATGAGTCCCCTCTTTCCAGTGTCAAGGGACATGTGTACACATTGTTGTTATTATCACATGAGTGTGTGTGGATACCAGAACCTAGAACTATAACACCTCTTAGAAGATGACCATATTCATTGCTTCTTTATATATGAGATATAAATGTATGCCAATGTTTGTGAACTATTTTACATGCCTTATGATTTATATAAACTATTTTATATAATTTTTTTAATCCATTTGTTTAAATTATCTCCATCATTTGAAATGTAAATCATGATTTTTTAAATATGATTTTGAAATGACAAATTTATTTGATTTAAAAATTGAAATATCTTTAATTAGTTAAAAAAATGATGACATCTTATTATTGAATCCTTAGTGAGATTCTAAGGGGATTCTTTCCCAAAAACTAATTGTGCCTTCATGTTTTTGTAGATTATCTCCTTCCAGGTTCAAGAAGGGGTAAAGAACCACATATTAGTGATTCTTACTGTTGATCTATGGACTTAGTGAGTTGCGTCCATGGGTATTTGGGATTTTATTCCTATTTTCTGATAATTTTCTAGAGTAATTTGGGTTATTAGACTGGTTTGACTTCTAATACACTTCTTCATGTGGAATTTATTTTGTATTCATATTGAATTTTTTGTCTTTACATTCGAAATGATTTTGTAAAAATCATTCCCACTTTCATTTTGTATAATGCTAGGTGCTAGTCATCAAATCACGGGGATAGGGAACTCCCCTTGGACCATGTTAGGATCGACTCAGTTATTGGGTTACCAGGGTACCCGAGCCGGTTCGTGATAGCTCAAATATCCACGAGAATCCACACCATTACCCCACCTTAGTCAATTACCTACAAATATACAGCACCAGCAAATATAAAAATAATAATAACAAAAAAAACTAATTAGTGCATTCCACTAGTGATAACACACATACAAGACATCACATATATTCATTCAAAACAAATCATCAAACATCAAATGTCATAAATATTTATAAAAAATATAAAGGATTAGTTTTTTCCTCCTCACCATCACTATCGTCACTATGATCCTTGGCCTCATCATCATCCTTGTCATCATCCTCTCCCTATTCCTTGACATCATCCTCACCCTCTTCCTCACTACCATCCTTGTCATTATCCTTGCCATCGTCAATTCCAGAAACATCATTGTCTAGGCCACCACTAGTACTATTGTTTGGTTTAATATATAACATAATATTCATCAACATATATGCATCAAAATCTGCAATGGTCATTGGTGTAAGTGATGGACATAAAACATCCATAAATTTCATAAATTTGGCATTTTCACATTATTCCGATCATGCTCATGTATGACCATTTTTTTGGCCTTTTCTCCCTTAGACTTAGCATATGATTCTGATGCATTATATTTTTACGACTTGAATCTACCAAAAATGACACCTAAAGTGGACTAATAAATCATCGGTCCAATACTCTTCCTTAGTTGATAGCGTACTCTACAATGGTGGTCATCTCCCAAAACCTGATGTAAGTGATCATTTGAACCAAATTTTTCTGCTTCTTGGGCATCAAGGGTCTCTAATTAACACTATTAGAAAAATAATTGGACTAATATGTTACAAAATATTAATTAAAATTTGAAATAAAAAAAACCAGAACTTACAATCTGTTGTATGAGTTCATTTACCACACTTCTATCTTTTTTATTTCTCCTTGAGCAAAACAATATTTCTCAATCCACACATCCTTAAATATTTAAAACCTCCCACTACAATGACTTTGAATTTAGAAAACAATAATTGAAAGTAGGTTACTAATAATGAATTTCATAAATAAAATAAAATGAATGTTAACTCTAATTGAATCTAAAAAAAACATATAGTAGATGAATTATAACTGAGTATCAATGAATGAGTTATCAATAGATATTATATATGTATAAGTGAACATGTAATCATAGTAATAAATAAAGAGGTGATTGTATGATCACTATAAGTAATTATAATATGAACATATATTAATGCAATAGAATGAAATATACATGAATGAGTTATCAACACTCTAATCATGACAATAACATAAAGGAATTATGTTTTGGTATGATTTAATAATACAAATTTAATTCCCTAAATGATCATTTTTAGATTTTAAATGTATTAATTGAGTTGTTTTGATTTAATGATACAAGTGAATTTTTTCCTCCATCAAATGTCATCCTAGTGTTCTCTGGAACCCCTCATTCTCTTATTGTGATACAAATCATGACTAAAAGAATGTTTTTTCATGGTTTTTTATAATTGTTTCATTCTAAAGATCTATATAGAGTTAAGACCATGTTTCTCATCAAAAAAGGAATTATATAAAACCAAATAAGTACATAATAATAATGAACTCAATAACATATGTATAATGTTTTCAAGGGGTGGGGTATATAGAATCTTGATTTACATTATAACATATTTTGATGATTATTAGTGTGTGGGATGAGTGTTCCTCTACCATGGGTATTGTGTATCTAATATTTTTACCATGGGAAGTAATTTATGTATAGAATGGAATTATATCTATCAAATATATATATGTTCATTGGATATATAGTAATTTAATGTTTTTTGGGTTGTCTTTTATCTAATAAAAATTTTGACAGTGTTTAGATTTTTGTGACATATACAAAATATTATAATTCACTAATAATAAATACATCTTGAGTAATGTCAAAGATAATATTTAATTTTTTTTATTATAAAAATTATTTTAGTTTGTTACAAATTAGAATAAATATTAATACAGAAAGATTTAATTTATTTATAAAATACATAGAAATATTCAATAACAATGGATTGAAAAAATTAATTTTTTATGTAAAAAATAAATAAATATAAGTGGATGTAATTAAATTTATATATTGTTTAGAATAAGAAATTTTTCACTGATTTTTAAGTTGTGAGATTTATTAGGAATTTTAATTTTAATTATACTGTATGAAACGTTTATAATATTGAGCCACAATGGGAATTTTAGTTACTTGGTCGATTGACAAAGTAGTGGCATGGTGACCCAGGAGGTGATTTTTGTTTTATGTGGCTCATTACTCCATGAAATTTGATGGTAAATCCTTTATGGGGGGTGAAAAAGGTTCATCCCTCTAGTAGGGGAAGTTTCACTATGAGTAGACGTGCAACATCATAATGTGTCCCAACTGTGTACATTCATTGGCATATCTACACCGACTACAATGTGACCATTCCATACGAAGTATAGGCCACTATTTATGGGTAATGGGTTATTATATGACCAAAACAGGCCATATTGTAACTAGTATTTGGCACCCAGGTTCCATTACATTACAATTAAGATCATTCTATGCCTAACTATTATGATCATTTTTAGGTTTCATTTAATAATTTGGAACGAGGTTTTATGTTGAACACCCCTATCCTTAATATCCATCAATTCATTATAGTTAAAGGGAGTGGGGACCCTCTTGGGTTCTTAAATTCCCCTTATTTGATTTCCCATTTTTCTAGTTCATTAAAAGTGTTTTCCTTTCACAGATATGATATATGATCTATCCACATCACCTAATTTTTCTCTTATAATAATTTCCTCTAGCATTGATTCACCCTATCATGGGTTTAGGGAGATGATTTCATTATATAATTGTGATATTTTCTATCATTATAGGACTTTCATGTCATCATAGGGATAAATTACCCAAAGAATGTATTCAATCTATCTATAATCATTATATTTGAAGTCTATTTCAAACGATTTTATTTAGTGTTTTAGGTATATTTTGTTTAACATGATCAAATATTCAAGTGTTCCATTTAGTGCTTTACAATAACATTTGACCGATTCTATGTTCCAGTTGGTCTACACAACATTGAGAATGGTTTATATGTCATGAGATAACATGGTGCAATTTGAACCGGTTAAGTTCGACATAGATTTTAGTTCAAAATATTGAGTTGAAATTTTTTATGTTTATTAATAATAATGTTTCTCATAAACTAAGTGGTTGTTGAAAAAAAAGTGATTGATTTACTGTATCATTGTTTAGGGTATTCTAACTTTTCATTACTAAGTATCTTTCTCTTCTGTAATTTAATTTTTGTACATTAATATTTATATATTATGTTAGTATATTTTCATGATTTTTGTTTCATAACCTAAGGTATTAATGATTCTATCCCTAAAAATTTTAATGGGAAGTGGCCCTAGTATTGTAGTTCCCTTTCCTATTAAAAGAATGGACATTTAAAAAATGATCAGTGGTTGTATTGGTTCATGACATGCTCACAAACATAACAATACAAATCTTGAAATTTTAGTACACACTAAATACATTCAATAATTAACTAAATAATACAATGTAATTTATCTAGCCCAATTATAATTTGAATGAAATATGGGGGAAACAAAATAATGTGAAAGTCCTAAAGAGAAATTATTAATGAGTGTCATACCTGCTTCCTCTCATGGTCTGACATCATAGTATACCCCTAACTGTGGAGGTATTTCTAGCATCCTTGTTTTTTTATTTCTTTCCAAAAATTACTAAAAATGAAATTTTCAATAATAAAAAAGAAATCATTAATGAAAATCATTGTAATGTTAATTTAAAAACCTAAAATTTGAGTAATGCCTTGAACTCAATACTCATCCAATGAGAAATCATTTCCTAATAATATTCTACCAGACAGTCATTCATGACATGTGTAACCTCTAAATCCATACTATCTCTAGTACTCCAACCACTATAAAAATCATTCTTATATAATCTCCATTGCTCACATAATTCCATGAACTGTGCTGGCCTCGTAGTCTCACCATCAGGAAAATTAAAATAGATTTGACACCAAAATATTAATTCATATAAATAAAATAATAATATAAAATTAAATATAATGAATTTTTTTACCCATATTTATACTCGACCATTATGATTTACATCATTTGGGAGGTGTCTCTTGGAGATTGGCCTGACAAAAATGATGTTGGAGTATTTGGAAAGCGTCGCCAAAAAAATCCTACATCCCCACCTTGTTTTTCAATCATTTGGTTGTCTTTGTTGTACTCCACCATCACCTGTGTGCGGTGGTTCCACACCGCACACATGTTTGTACATTCATGCCACTTATTAGAAGATATAGTTGTTAAAGAAGAAAAAAAAATATTACATCAATACATATTATAATGAAAATAAATTATAGTAAAAACAATTTACCAGGGTTCTATAAATATACCTACGGAAGTGTGATTACTGGGTGTCGCCTGATCCCCAAGCTCTAAAGGAACATCAACTTGTATAGATAGAGTGATTCCCAGTGTATTCTGCATAGGCTCATAATGTGTCGACGTAAGAGTTGAAGAAGAAAGAATGTAGAAGCTTGGAGAGAATGAAGTATAAAGAAAATAAAATGACATGGATGGATGTGAAAATGCATAATATAGATGAGGAGTATGAATCATCAACATATAAGGGAAAGATTGGCGTGGTGGATTCGATGTAGAAGGTGGTGAAAACATGGGTGGCTTAAATATCCCCGGTGTCTCTAACAACACTATGTTATCAGAAGTAGTGGCAGTTGGTATGTTAGTGGGAGGGATGGGGTGTGATCAGGTACACAGACTGGAGCGCCTAACTCTAGTACCACCCCCTCATATCGTTAGCATGAGCACTAGAACCACTAGGCTGGTCAGAGAATAACTATCGCCTAAGTGTTGGATCCTGATCTAATGTTAAAAACAAAATTAATTACATGAAATTATATGTTATTTAAATAAATATATATATATATATATATATATATATATATATATTTGAAATAAAATACACACAACGGGCACTAATGAAGTGATTCCCATCTCACTCATTCGACGATTATTTTTTGTCATCTCTGTTCTTCATATCTCATCAATGTTTTTCATTTTCAGCATTTGAAAACAAATATGGAATTAATTAGAAACAAATAACTAACATATAACCCAAACAAAAAAAATATGAGACATAAATTAATTAAGGAATACCACTTTTCAAACCAAACACATGATACATAGTGATTTAACAAAAACCACTACGCCAAAATTTGAATTTAGCGGTGGTTTAAACCGCCACTAAATCATTCTGCAATAGTTTAAACTGCTGCTAAATTATTTTGTGGCAATTTTGAAAAACTGCCGCGAAATCCTTTGTCGAAAATCAATTAGCGGCAGTTTTTAGCGGCGATTTCAACCTTCACTAAATCATTTTGTATTATTTTTATTATTATTTTTAACTTTTTTAATTGTTTAATTTGTTTAATTTATTCATAATTTTTTAATTTTTTAATTTTTTTTAATTTTTTTAAATTTTTTTATCTTTTTTATTTTCATAATTAATTTATTAATTTTTTTTATCTATTTTCATAATTTATTTAATATTTAATATTTATTTATTATATATTATGTATTATATATTTATTTTCATAATTAATTAATTAATTAGTTAATATTTTAATGCTCAGGCCCAACTCCATGCACAAGCCTATGTCCATGCACATTCTCATGCCATATATAGAAATTCTACGTTGGGTGAGGTTTGAACCCTTTACCTCTTGCTTATTTTCCAAAGATTTTACCACTCCAGCAGGCTCTTGATGTCGTCAATAAATCAAATATAATATACATATATATATATATATATATATTAATTGAAAAAACAAATAATACATAACAAATAGATACACACTAAATAATTATTAATCAATAATGATTAATAAATAATCAATAATCAATAACCAATAATTAATAATTAATAAGTAACTATTAATATTTAATAATTACTAATTACAAATTACTAATTAATAAATAGAATATAAATTCATAATAAATAAATATATATATATTATGGAAAAAAATGGTTAATAAAAAATAGTGAATTATAAATAGTAAATAGTAAATAATAAATAATAAGTAATAAATGGAAAATAGTAAACAATAAATAGTAAACAGTAAATCGTAAATAGTAAATCGTAATTACTAAATAATAAATACTAAATAATATATAATATATAATATATAATATATAATATATAATATATAATATATAATATTTAAAATATAATATATAATATATAACATATAACATATAACATATAATATATAACATATAATATTTCATATTTCATATATAACATATAACATATAATATATAATATATAACATATAAGATATCATATATCATATATAACATATAATATATAATATATAACATATAATATATAAGATATAAGACATAAGATATAACATATAATATAAAATATATAACATATAATATTTAATATTTAATATTTAACATATAATACATAAGTAATGTATAAATAATAAATTTATTAAAAAATAAATTAATATATGGTATATAAATAATAAAATAAATAATAAATCAATGAATAATAAAATAATCATAAATAATTAATTAATAAATTAATAATAAATTAATAAATAATAAATAATAAATAATAAATAAATGAAAAAAATGAAAAAAATGAAAAAATGAAAAAATGAAAAATAAATATTTAAATAAATAATAAATAATGAATAAAAAATAAAAAATAAAAAACAAAAAACAAAAAACAAAAAACAAAAAATAATAAAAAATAAATAAAAAATAAAAAAGAATAAAGAATAATGAATAATGAATAAATAATAAGGAATAAGGAATAAATAATAAATAATAAATAATAAATAATAAATAATAAATAATAAATAATATGTAATAAATAATATGTAATAAATAATAAATAATCAATAATCAATAATCAATAATCAATAATCAATAATCAATAATCAATAATAACTAATAAATAATAATTGATCATTAAAAATTAATCATTAATAATTAATAATTAATATTTAAACATTAAGAAATAATCAATAAATTATTAATAAAAAAATAAAAACATAATTAATATATATTGAATATTGAATAAAGAATAAATAAATAAATAATAAATTAATAGTAAAAATAATAATAAATAAATAATTAATAAATTAAAAATAAAATAATAAATAATAAAGAATAAATAATTAAGAATTAAGAATTAAGAATTAAGAATTAAGAATGAATGAATGAATGAATGAATGAATAAATAAATAAATAATAAACAATAGCTAATCAAAAATCAATAATTAATAATTAATAATTAATAATAACTAATAATTAATAATTGATCCTGAATAATTAATAATTAATAATTAATAATTAATAATTAATAATTAATATTTAATATTTAATATTTAATATTTAATATTTAATATTTAATATTTTATTAATAATTAATATATAATTAATAAATAATTAATACGTAGTTATTAAATAATTAATAAGTAATTAATAATTAATTAATAATTAATTAATTAATAATTATTAAATAATTAATAAATAATTAATAAATAATTATTAAATAATTATTAAATAATTATTAAATAATTATTAAATAATTATTAAAGAACAAAGAAATAATAAATGAATAATAAACTAATAATAAATAAATAATAAATGAATAATAAGCTAATAATAAATAATTAATTAATAAATAATTAATAAACAAAACAAATTAATAATTAATGTGTATATAAAAACTAAATAATAAAATAAATAAATAAATATTAAATAAATAAATAAATAGAAAATAATTAATTAATAATAAATAATAAATAGTAAATTAATAATAAATAATTAATGATAAATAATAGATAAATAAATAATAATTAATTAAATAAGTTATTAAAAATTAATATATAAATAAATAAATATTAATTAAATAAATAAATAAATAACAAATAAAATAAATAAATAAGTAAATCACAAAATGTTAAGAACCTCTAAAAACCCTAAAAACTTTGGAATGACCATAAAATTTGATATGTGAATCTTTTTTTAGTGCCACAACCATTGAAATCGAAGATCATGAAATGAGCTTTGATATGGTATGTGGTATAAGCCGAACAAACACCTGGATCAGAAGTTATAACCGTTTGAATTTTAAGAAATTGAGGTACACGACTAAAAACTCTATTTCAGAGGCCTTTTGAGCTTTTCTGGTGAATAAAAAGGGGGGATAATGTTCAAGGAGCTATCCCTAGACCTACTTAGTGTGGATCTCATCACAGGCTTTGATTTGATATGTGGTAGAGCCAAAACGGACACCTGGATCAAAATTTATGACCGTTTGAAGTTCGAGTTCGATTTATGACTTTTCTAAAACTGTTATATTTTTTTTCCTTTAGTTTTCACCCAATTTGAATGTAAATTTGTTTTACCGCATTTCATGAGCTTTTATTTGACTTGTTGTGGAGCTAAAACTAACTCTCGTATTAATAATTATGGACATTGGATGCTGAAGTCTCTAATTCAACTTATTAAAGATTTGTTTCTAGTTTAAAAATATTATTAACTAATAATTATAAATATTTATTAATTTAAACAATATAAATAATTTAAATAATATGTAATAAACTATATTTGATTGTAAATAATAAAAAAATATTAATGAAATAATTTTTAATTTTTTTCTTAAATTTTACGGTTTTTTAAATAACCGCCGCTAAAAATAATTGTAAATTTTTTTGAATTATTTTTACAACAATTATAAAAATATTTAGCAGTGGTTTTTAAAATGCCACTAAAAAATCACCACTAAAATACTATTTACCTATAATGAACATTTTATATTTAATGGGAAGAATGTCAAAACATAATAAATGTCATAGAAAAAGCAATACTATCAAATTAGCATGTATAACATAGGTATGATATAGTTTTATTCTATTTTTATTTTGATCCAATTATATTTTGGTTAGGTTATTTGGTTTATTCTGGTCAATTGATTTGGCCATTTATCCAGATTTATTTGTCTCGGGTCATTTGGATCATTTTGGTCAATTAATTAGGTCATTTTTCTATTTTTATTTGTCTTAGGTCATTTGGTTCATATTTTGGGTTAGGTCATTTTACCATTTTTTTGATTAGGTCATTATTTTCATTTGTTTTGATTTTCATATCAATTATTTTAATATATCCAATTCAATTCATCTTTTTTTTGTTCCAATTTAATTGTTTTTTTTTGTTCTGTTTGATAGGTTTGAATATAGTTCAATTCAACATAATAAAATGAAAATCATAGAAAATTACAACGAATAAATATTGAAAATGCACATGAAGGTCATGTTGGATACAAAATAATTACAATCTATAGTGAATCAATTTAAATTGTACCAACCTTAAAAACCCAACTCAAGCTAAACCAAAAGAACTGAGAACATAAATAGATGATTTTATACATTTACCACCACAACATCATGTTCACAATAAACTCAGAAAATTGAATTACTGGAGTCATCATAAGTAATAAATGGATCGAGGCCAGTGAGAACATGGATGATGTCAATTCCATCATCAACATCATCAAAAATACGTATTGGAATTACATCAACAATGACACCAAATTCAAGTAGAATATGATCTTTCACAAAAAAAACTTTTTATTTATTGATGCTAATATATATGGTTCATCAGTAGCAAGAGTGTGAGTCATGTAAATAACTCAAAATCCACAATCATCAATAAATATTCCATGCCTCGTCATGGAATCAAACCACTTTAATTTAATCATAGTGACTCAACCATGAGATTAATAATCCAATATTAACATTTTCTCAATAACTTCATAATAAGATGCATCTTTAAATCGAGGTGTACTATCCAATGTGTTGCCATAACTATTTGTTTTGGTAGTTACCATGACACCATCTTGTTGTGTTCTCATGTTCATTGCCCGTTAAATGATAATAAACTTGTACACATTCATCATAATTGATTTGCATTCACGAAACATGAAATTAGAACCAAAATCCAATGATCTTATTTACTCAAAGATAGAGCCATTAGACAAAATCAATTCCTAAAATTTAAATAAATATAAACCATAATTAAATATTAATTTTATTAATTAATTACAATAATACTTCAAACTTCAATTTCTACCAAACAGAAAACTCTTTACTATGAAAAGTATTTATTCTTCTCGAATATAAATGAAAATGAATTCTATTTATCATTTATTTATGTTCCCTACTGAAAAAATAGAAATATCTTAACAGATATGTAAAATTATATGAGATGAGATAATATATACATGTTCAATTTACTTGCATGATGTAGTCCTCGAACAAATCACAGTTAATCAAAACTATGCGATTTGCCATCTCCTGCTCTTCAAGGATTATTGTGTTCAATGTATATGATCTGAGAATTCCCTCGGCTTGGGTAAGTGATAGAAAACTAGGTTCAACTTGATAATACTGTTATTCTTCATTTATCATTGGTCTGTTCTATTTCTTAATCAAATAAGACAAATACATTTAATAGAAACCCATAAATTCTTGATCCAAATAACATTTCATGATAGAACCTTTAGGATGATTCCTCTTTTGAACATAAGAATTCAATGTTTACATATTTCTTTAGGTTGGATATAACCAACGGAAGAAAAAGGTCATTCAAGAAGTATTTCGGTTGGAGGATTGACAGTTAGATGTATAATGATTGTGAAAAACGATGGAGAAAATATTTTCTCTAACTCACACAAAATTAATGGTGCCTCTTCCCACATGTTTCAAAAGAAAGACTTTGATAACTACTTAGCACAAATATCTCTAAAAAAGGGCCCAACCGAATAGCTGACACGCTTACATTTTTGGACAAAAGATGAAAGATTTATATTGGAATCAATTCATGTAGATGGATGTGATAATCATGAGTCGTCAATGATTTCAGATTCATCTAACTTATATTGACCCATTTTTATATGTTTATTGAATATCCATTATAAACTTTTATAGTCTCTAGTACTTCAAGATT
Source organism: Viscum album (assembly GCA_963277665.1). Taxonomy (NCBI): domain Eukaryota; kingdom Viridiplantae; phylum Streptophyta; class Magnoliopsida; order Santalales; family Viscaceae; genus Viscum; species Viscum album. The sequence goes on from OY728138.1 coordinate 660,936,550, forward strand.
TTTTTTCTACAAGTGTTATTGCATAAGAAACACATAGAAATTTACATTTATTTTAATTGATACCCATAGGATGTAATTATGGTCTAATTCTCCAATCCACTAAGACACACTGAGATTTTAAATCATCTTTTGTCTTTCCATTGATATTTAGAAAAAATTAAAGCAACATTTACATATATTCTTTTTGATGTATATTACATCTATGTAATGACTTAACAAATTGGTTGACCAATAAGGAAAATTGAAGAAGATATTTCACTTCTTCCAATTGTAACTAGTTTCAATAGAAACATTCTTCATATTTGTAGGTTTTATCTAGCCCTTCCTTAATGAAAAACTATAATATTTCAATTCACTAAGCACATCAGTTCTAGATATATAGTAAGTTGGATTTCCAATCTCTATGGTATTGTCAAATATTCAATGAATATTCTTATATTTATGGTCCATTAGCATAACTCTTCAATATCCCATAAAACTGAATCAAGGATGATATTCAAGTCTTCTAGATCGTGTATTATTCTTACAAATTGGACATGATTGTTTTCCCTTCATTCTCCATCCTAACATCACTGCATAAGTTTAAAAATCATTGATTATCCACATAAGTGCATCACGCATATGAAATATGTCTTTCGAACATGCATTGTATGTTCACACACCCACATTCCAAAGATGTTTCAAATATTTTATTAAAGGTTTTATATAAACATCTATATCATTGCTGGGATCAGAAGTCCCATATATGAGCATACTCTTGAATGTGAATCGTTTTTTATACAAATCCATGGAGGATGGTTATAAATTTGTATAAAAATTGTCCATGTGTTGTGCTATGTAAGAATATTCCCACTCAGATTAAAACTATCATATAAAAGACCCAAAATCACATTACGCACGTCAGTTGTGAAATCCAAATATCGATCATCAAATCTCTACCATGAAAATCCATTCGTAGGGTGAACCACCCATCATTATCTTTCCTTCTCTCATTATCTTTCCATTATATTTTTATTGATATTTCAATAGACATGAAAATATTTGGGAGTAAAGGGATCAATGGAATGTTCCCTATTACTTTTTGTGGCATAAGAGATGGTGTTCCATTAGCTTTTGACTTCCATAAGGATGTTCCACATTTTATACAATCATTTCATTCAACAGTTTCTTCCCAGAATAAGTTTCAATATTTCAGTTAAACATGATTTTTTAAACATCCATGGTCCTCAACTAACATACATCCTCTATTATGGTTTTAATAAATATTTGCATCATTTGTAATTAATTCCTTAAAAATTTTATAATGTAATCAACAATATTATTAGAAATACCATACTTTGTTTTCCCATGAAACAGTCGGATTAAAAATTTCATCTTTTTTATTTTTCCAAATTTCTAATATACTTGATTCGTGGCAACATCATTCAATTTTATCACCCTATCAACATCATCATTTTCATCACATTCATCATGTGTGCTCGTATTGAAGTCTTCTTAGGTCGACATCCCTTTCATCTCATAATGACAAACAAATGAAAACTGATCATCTAAAAAATTCTCCAATCTAGTCCTCACATTTTGATCATGACCATTTGAGATTTCATTTTATCCCCATTATGATATCACACATAGTAATTTGTTTGAAAAAAATATTCTCTAAAATGGTAGCTAACTTATTCACGACTCAACCAAGGCCTTCAAACACAATTATAACATGGTCAGTGTATGTGACCACTATCTAAAGAATTGTTATATGTAAAATGTAAAAATAACTTCAAATTATTTTTAAAAGATTTTTAGATCGGATTGGTTTAATATATCCAACTTCTATCCATTATGTAATAAAATATTATATGTTATGTCATAAAAGAAATTAAATAAGATTGAATTTTAATAAAAATATAATTAAGGAAATGAATTTTTTTCACTTTATATAAACCATAAATGAAATATAATTGAGTGGATAAATTTATGAGGCATAAATAATTATTAGATAGGTACCTTATTGACTCTCCCCTTCAATTTGATCTGGTTTAGGTTTATTTGATTTAGTTTAGTTTTATTTTTGTTAATTTAATTTAATTTGGTTCATTTAAATTCAATTTTAGTTAGGTTAGGTTAGGTATGTTTGTATGGATTTTCTATAGTGTTATTTTATTGGGGTTATGTATCTTTACTACAAGTGCATATGGTTTTGTTGAATTTCATTTGATTCAATTTGGGATAGTTTGATTCAAAGTGGGATAGTTTGGTTCAAATCAGTTCTATTTACTTTGGTTCAAATCAATTCTATCTGGTTTGTTTTGGTGATGTTTTATATGTTTCATTTCAATTTGGTATAGATTGGTTCTATTCAATTTGGTATGTTCTGTTTTTTTATGATTAGTTTAGTTCTGGTGGATTTAGTTAGGTTGGGTATGATTTTTCAATTAGGTTGGGTCAGTGCATACCTATTAGGGTTTTATTTATTATGTTTCAATTCAGATCATTATTTATCATTAATATATAATTTATTCTAGTTAGGTTCAGTGTAGTTAAATTATTTTTATTTTAGTCCAGTTTGATGAAGTTTAGTGTTGTTTAGGTCTACTCAAGTCTACTTGGGTTAGATCAAGTCATTTCAATTTAATTTAGTTGGGTTGGTCGAGTCAGTTAGCTTATGATATTGATTATATTTTTTAGTTCGCTTTAGTTTTATTCTATAAAGGGTTGATTGGTTCATTTAATCTATTTTCATGCCTAGTTAGGTCATTTTCTACAATTTAGTTTGATTAGATTTTAATCAATTCATTTCAATTTATATTATTTAATTTTGAATTCAGTATTTATGGTACATTTCACTTTTTTTAGTTAGGTTAGGTTTCATTTTTTGTTTATATTATGTCATTTAAAGTAAATTTGGTTCTATTCGGATAACAGTTAATTTTGATATATTTCAGCCCATTCAAGTTAGGTTTATTTGGGTAATGTCAACATAGTTTATTTTGGATTTGGTCAGCCTAAAGTATTTCCATTCATGTAGTTTCAATTACGATTTGTTTTTTGGTTTAGTTCATTGTAGTCTGCATTGGGTTTTGTTAGTGTTGTTTTATATTACAATTTGAGCGATAAGTTATGTAATGATTATTTATTTACAATAAGGTGATGTTGTTTTACATAGTACTGTTAATGGTATTGTTAGATCATGATTTTTATTTTATTTATAAATTAATGTGTGAGTTTAGTAAGGAATGTAATTTATTAATCTTGTTTTTTGAACTATTCTCAAAATTGGATCTAGATGAGAGATGTATTATAGTATGAAACATCATCTTTAGCTAGATTAATTCATTGAATATTCTTTGTGTTTGATATAGAAATAACATCTAGATTCTTTTTAAGGAATTTCGTGGAATAATACTGATTTTGTGGTGGATTCAATGCTTATGGAATTATGAGTGGGTATTTAGAATAATTAGTATCAAATATTAGTGAAAATGTGGTAGATATTTAAACTATAAGTATTTGTGTAGAAAATGAAATAAAAGCCTTTTGAGATGTTATCTATGTTTTATAGACATAATATTGATTCTATAGTAATTTTTTTATGATTTTATATAGCTATGGGATGTTCTATACCTTATAATGTTGTAACTTTGTGAATTTAAATTTGAAATATAGATATTGGACTAAACAAACTAGAACCAAAATGAATAAAAACAAACAATAATGAAAAAATCCAAAGTTTAAATGGAGGTATACTAACTTGTGATGATAAATATTTAATATTCATCTAGGTATGAGTTTATGAATTGATAAGTGAAGAATAATACACATCAATATTCCATGAAAGAATTGTGTTTACATCATGTAACGTCCCAGACCCGGGTGCCACACAACGGGTGCCCCGAGCCCAGTTCGCCACGTGACCTCAAGCGCATTTCCCCAAATGCCAGAGGCTGCTGACTAGCAGCGAGGGCCCAGGTCTGATAGTGGGGAAACTATGCCCTCATTTGTCAAAGTGTAGCGTAGCGGAATACAGAATAAACATACAACAACAATGGAAGTAGTAAACATACACAACTTAAATAACCTACAGTAGTGGATATAACCAACAGTTTGTAAGTGATGATGCTACATGTTTTAAGTTCTAAGAAAACAGGCAGAACATGTTAAACATCAATACAGTACAACAAAACAAGAAAAACAGCTGGCAGCGGCATCGCGAGCCTAGGCTTGGTCTTATGCCCTCCTACTCCTTAGTAATAGTCAAGTACCTGTATAGGGAATTTTTCCCCTATCTACACCTATAGAAACGTAATCTGTTTGGGCCAAAAAGTGTGACCCAAACAGGGTGTGAGAAATATATCTCAGTAGGCACCCACCAAAGGCCCATGCCCAACTGCGTGTAAGCATGCAACAACAGTGTGCAATAGAAAAATGCAATAAATCAGTACTCAAAAGTAACTAATTACCAGTTATATTTCCATTTTATTTTTTTATTTAATCCATTAAATACTAGAAATCACCATAGTGCATTTCTAAGTAAGCATTCCACGTCCTCAGACAAGCAAAACCTTACCCTCAGGTAAGAAAAATCCAACCCGCAGGTATAGCCCTTAGGCGTAACAAAAATTTCCCTCATGCGTAGGAAGTGTCACCCTCAGGCACAGAAGTCAAGCCCTCAGGCATGAAAGGTTGCCCTCAGGACGAAATAACTACAGCCCTCGGGCTAAACAGTGCAGTGCCCACAGGCTAATGACAACAACACCCTCAGGTTAAATAGGTAACCGGGCCATGACCAACAGGTAAACAAGCAGTAACAAGTAATTCCTCTCAAGGAAATTCTACAATTACTACTTTAAAGGCATACCCTCGGGTATCCTGGCCAAACATCTAAACAGTGGAACACACCCCCGGGGTGGTTCCGGATCCAAGAATTGATCCCAAACAGCATTTTATTATCACAATTAAATACCTAAGAAATTATAGGCATTAAATATAGCAATGGCCTCAGCAACACGACACCCCAACATGGGTTCAGGGCACAAAAACACACAAAAACACACGATAGTTGGAAAATAAACACAAAGCCACCTACCTTATATGTCAACGAGCATTATACACGAACACCAACTCCCGAAATTCCCAAGAACGGTGTAGATATGACGAAGAACAAAAACCAAACAAACGTAAATAACATACGTTAGGAGAAGAATTGGTAAGAACAGTACCAGGAGAGGAGAGGGCTTACCCGTTCGGTTCCAACGAAATCATTCGAAGCTGAAACGGATTCCAGACGAACACCTGGTGGATCTTCAAAGATCTGGCCTCCTCCTTTGGCTCCAAAATGGTTCAAGAGTCTCCTATGCCAAATGAGGAGGTTGCTTCCTGTTTTAAGCCGAAAAAACAAAGTACACGGCGTGTACTTCTGAGTACACGGCGTGTACTTATTTCAATTAACTGTTCATTTGGCGGCACCGCCATACTGTTCAACTGTCGACATGAGTACACGGCATGTACTCTTGAGTACACGGCATGTACTGTCGCCCAGATGGCGGCGACTCCACTACCTTACTATTCAAGCCTGTCAACTGACTACACGGCGTGTAAGGTACCACTACACGACATGTAGTCGGTTTCTACACCCTTCTTCGTCGTCCTGGCTACACGCCCCATGTACTCATCCCAACACGGCCAAAAGTAAACGGCGTGTAGACAAGGTACACGGTGTGTAGTTTTGAAATTTAGCATTTTTTCCCATTTTCCATATTTCCTCAAAAACACTTAAGGAAAAGTAAAAAAGAAGAAGCCCACACCTAAAAAATAAGAACCGGGTTCTTAAAAACTTCCCCCCTTATAGCAATTCATCCCCGAATTGCCCTTCCATGGGTGGCGAAGATAAAGCTCAGAACAGCTCTGGCCACTGAGCACGTATGTCGGCCTCCCGCTCCCAGGCCTCATCCTGCACTTGGCCATGCTTCCATATCACCCGCACGAGAGGAACTGACCGACCTCAGAGAACCTTCGTGCTCCTGTCAATGATATAGATCGGATGCTCCTCAAAGGACGCATCATGCTGAAGCTCAACCTCCTTTGGCTGAACGGTGTGAGACGAGTCTAAATGGTAGTGAAGCAACTGAGACACGTGGAAGACATCATGCATGGATCGGTACCATTGCGGTAACTGCAAACAGTAGGCAACCATCCCGACTCTCTCCAGAATCTAAAATGGCCCCACATACCTCGGTGAAAGCTTACCCTGTCTCCTGATCCTCTTATGTCCCAGCATCGGCGAAACACGTAAGAAAACCTGATCCCCGACCACGAACTCCAAAGGTCGTCTACGGCGATCAGTGTAAGACTTCTGACGAGACTTCACGGTAGCCATCTGCTTTCGAATCAACTTGACCAGCTTAGATGTCTCATGTACGAGCTGTGGCCCCAGTAAAGCTGCCTCACCTGCCTCTAACCAGCACAAAGGTGATCGGCATGGCCTACCATATAAAGCCTCATATGGTTCCATCTCAATAGTCTCCTGAAAACTATTGTTATAGGAAAACTCGACTAAGGGTATATGCTTCTCCCAAGAGCCCCCAAAGTCTAGGAAGCATGCACGCAGTATGTCCTCTAACACCTGTATCGTCCGCTCTGACTGGCCATCTGTCTGAGGGTGGTATGCTGTTCTCAGAAGCACCTGTGTACCCAACGCCCTCTGAAAACTCTGCCAGAAACGAGATGTAAATCGACCGTCCCTATCTGAAATGATAGAACGAGGGACCCCATGAAGATGTACGATCTCTTGGATATACAGCCTTCTGAGCTCGTCCACACCGAAGGTCTCCTTGATCGGCAAGAAGTGAGCTACCTTTGTGAGTCTGTCCACAACAACCCACACTGCGTCATTACCTTGAGGTGACCTCGACAAACCCGCCACAAAATCCATCGTGACATCATCCCATTTCCACTCTGGAATGGGTAACTGCTGTAACACTCCAGCTGGTCTCTGATGCTCTGCCTTCACCTGCTGACAGGTGGAACACCTCGTAACAAAACCATCTATCTCTCTCTTAATACCCGGACACCAGTACTGATGTCTCAAGTCTCGGTACATCTTGGTAACCCTGGGATGAACTGCCCAAGCTGAAGCACTAAAATCCCACATCAGCTCCTCACTTATATCTCCTGGAACCCATACACGTCCCTGGAAATGCAAAACCTCATCATTGCCTACTGTCCAACCAAGAGTATGGTTCTCTTTTGCCACCGACTCCCGTAGAACTAGGCCTTCAGAAACCGATAGCTACCTCATCCTCACTCTGTCTAGGAGGGTAGAAGTCACAGATAACGTGGAAAGATAAGTTTGCCCCTGACTGCCATGCACCTCCAGATGCATCTCAGAGAACAAAGCCATGATCTCCCACTCACCACTGGCTTCCTGCACTACCTGTATCTGAGTCTTCCTGCTCAGTGCATCGTCTACTGCATTACCTTTTCCAGGTGTATAGGAAAGCTCAAAATCGAAGGACTCTAGGTACTCGACCCACCTTCTCTGTCTCAGATTCAGGTCACACTGAGTAAAGATATACTTGGGGCTTTTTTGGTCATTGAAAACCACAAAATGCTCTCCCAACAAATAATCTCTCCAACAACGCAACGCATGAACAACTGCAGCCAAATCAAGATCATTCGTCGGCTAATTTCTCTCATGTGTCCTCAACAGCCGAGACCCGTACGCAACAACTTGGTCGCCCTGCCTCAAAACGGCTCCCAGCCCAATCCCTGATGCATCATAGTAAACTGTATAGCTCTTCCCCTGCTCTGGGAGTATCAGAATCGGTGCTGATGTCAGCCTTCCCTTCAGGTCCTGAAAAGCTATCTCGCAAGCTTCTGACCAAACGAATTTCACACCCTTCTTAGTCAGACCTGTCAATGGTGCTGCTAAGCGGGAGAAGTCCTGTATGAAGCATCTATAGTAACCAGCTTGACCTAAAAAACTCCATATCTCAAACACGTTCTTAGGCTGCTCCCAGGAAACTACTGCTCTCACCTTCTTTGGGTCTACTACAACTCCTGCCTCTAAGATGATATGACCCAGGAATTGAATCCAGTCCATCCAAAAGTGGAACTTTGAGAGCTTAGCATATAGGTGATTCTCTCTTAGTGTACTCAATACGATCTCAAGATGGGTGGAATGGTCGGGTCGAATGTGAGAGTACACCAAGATGTCGTCCATGAATACTACCACAAAGGAATAAAGATACGGATGGAACACACGATTCATCAGAGACATGAAAACTTCTGGCACGTTCGTTAGTCCGAACGGCATAACTGTGTACTCATATAGACCATACCTACTCCTAAAAGCTGTGAGAGGTATATTAGATGGTCTAACGCATAGCTGATGATATCCGGATCGCAAGTCAATCTTCGAGAACACTCGTGCTTCACGAAGCTGATCAAACAGATCTTCTATCCTCGACAAGGGATATCGGTTCTTAACCATCAACTGGTTCAACTTCTGATAATCCACACAGATTCTAAGGGCACCGTCCACCTTTTTCGCAAAAAGGACCGGAGAACCCCAAGGAGAAGTACTGGGTCGGATAAAAACCTTCGCCTGCAGCTCCTCTAACTGCCTCTTGAGATCCTGCAACTCAGGCGTGGCCATCCTATAAGGAGGAATGGACACCGGTGCTGCTCCTGGAACTAGCTCAATAGAGAAATCCACCTCACGCTCTGGAGGTAGACCTGAAAAGTTGTCCGGGAAGACATCCCTGAAACGATCAACAACTGGAGGAAAACTCGTCTGAAAAGTCCCCTAATCATCCAGATATAAGCTCGCAATCTAGGCTGTGACTTCACCTCTCCCATGATGCTCTGGTCCAACTCGACTCGCCTGAGCATCCCATTCGCCCTTGTATAGAAACTATTCGTCCTCTGGTGACATAAAACGCACCCTAAAACGATAGCAGTCTACAAAGGCTCAAAAAGGAACCAACCAGTCCATCCCGAGAATGACGTCATAGCTCGTCATCTCCAAGACATAGAGGTCCCAAAGGAAGTGACACCCTCCAACCTCAAGAGGGAACTCCTTACACTGACACACACCAGCCATCCTAGTCCCCAACGGAGTGTCTAGCATCATGATATTGGAATAAGTAGAAACACATAGCCCAAGGCTCTCCACTACGTGTACAAATATGAAACTATGAGTAGAACCAGTATCAAAAAGTACTAAAGACAAGAAAGAAGCTACTAGAATAGTACCTTTGATTGTAGAGGGTCCAGGATCCTGCTCCTGCTGGGTCTGTTGCACTGCATATGCTTTCCCAGTACCGCAACCCTACGACACAGCCTGGCTGCCCTGAGCCGTCCCGCCCTACTGCCTCTGCGATCCTGGTGTCTAGCTACCACGACCACGACCACCATCTCTGCCTACACGCCCTGAAGTATTCCAGTTCCCTGACTGGTAAGAATCCACCGATCGTGCTCCCGCACGCGGAGTCTGCACAGAACCCCTCTCACTATCCACTGGTAGAAACACCCTACAAAAGCGCTATAGAAGACCCATATTTCCACAAACTCGACACTCCACCGGGTCTCGTGGACACTGAGGTATCTTGTTCCCCTCTCTGCCACACCGGTAGCACCTGACCGGTCCACCTGAAAAATCTGACTAGCTGGTACTTCCACCCTGAGAGAATTCTATCTGTCTCTTCCTCTTACCAGCAGAAATAATACTAGTAACTGGTGCTAAACCACCCTGGCCCACACCACTATATTCTCAATGATTCCTCTCTGTGATCAGTGTCTGGTTCATAATCGCGTATACGGTAGGCAACCTGAAAACATTTACCAGCGCTCGGATGTCATACTAAATATCATCCTCAAAACGTCTGGCTCCCAACGTCTCATCACCCACCAGCATGGGTGCAAAGCGCTGAAGCTCTGTAAAATGAGCAGAATAGTCCATCACTGACATAGCGCCCTACTGCAGATTCATGAACACTCGATCTCTATCTGCCCTCAGCATCTCGGGAAAGAAGAAGTCATAGAAGACTGCCTGAAAATATTCCCACGCCATGTCCCTGTGATGATATGACTGGGTGGTAACATCCCACCACCTCTTGGCGGAATCACGCAGCATATATGTCGTGAGCTTGACCCTCTACCCTGGATTCATCTCAAGATGCTTGAAAATAGTCTACATCGATCCTAGCCAAGACTCGGCAGCCTTTGGTCCTCCATCCCCTGAAAATGTGGTCAGATGCTGCTGCTGAAAGATACGCGTCATCTCGGCCATAGATGTTGCATCCTGTGGTGCTCCCTAAAAGGTCTTCAGGAACCGCATAAAGCCTTCACGGAACTGTGCCTCTGTGCCTGTGTCTGGTATAACAGCTGGTGCCACATCTGGCTCTGCTGGAGGATCAACTGGTAGCCCATGGCCTACCATCTCTGGAGTATAATAGTCGCCGCTCTCCTGGAGAACAACTCGCGGTCGTCTAGGCGGCATGACACTACCAGGTCAAAATCACGCCTCATATTCAAGATTATTAAGACTGAAAGCGAAGGAACCACAAAGGAACAAGAGGAAGAAAGCATTTCAAAATTTGTAATACAAGACTACACGGAGTGTACAATGACTACACGGCGTGTACTTGACTTCGTTTCCCCTGCCCGAGTCCTTCTACAAGGCTAAGCCACATAGCTTCCTTTCAACAAAACTACTCGGCGTGTATAATATCTACACGGCGTGTACGGTGCTATTTTCCAACTTCCTGTGTCGTCTGTGACACGGCTGACTACTCGGCTTAACACTACACGGTGTGTTACACCCACACACGGCATGTACACCACCCTGTTTCCCAGCCACATGGCTAACTCCACACGGTCTGTCCTCGGACCAGACTACACGACATGTCCCACAGGTACACGGCATGTTTATGGAGAGGTGACATCGGCCCATGTTGTTAGTTACACGGCCGAGTCCCCAGGTCACACTACACGGCGTGTCTATCATTGACACAGTGTGTTCTTTCAAGGAGTTCACTGACCCGTGTTGTTAGTTACACGATCGGACTCCGGGTCACACTACACGGCGTGCCCAAAAAATACACGGCATGTTTTACCCAAGCCCTTCCCTACCCCGTGTCGCCACCCACACAGTTTGTGACACGGGAAGAGACTACACAGCGTGTACTCGGGGTACACGGTGTGTAATCAAAAAGTTCATTTTTCTTCCTGAATAGAAGATCACACACGGCATGTATGAGGTCCTACATGGGATGTCTTCTGGGGTTTCCAGACATTATGCCTCAAGAAATTCTCTGGAACCTAGAAAATACTAAAAACCAACACCTAAGTGTCAAATTCCGATCTGTGAGGGCCCATACTCCCCACGAATCAAATTTGACATCTTATCTGTGTTATAACCAATAAAAAGTCAATGATCCATCAAATTCCGGTCAATGGGGGCCCATACTCCCCAAAAACCAAATTTTGGCGTCCATTCTATAAACAAGCCCAAAAAAACATACCTATCACAAGGCAGGTATTTATCAAGAAGCTATCACAACAGCATGCTTTATTAGCACATCAACTATCACAACAACATGAAAATTCTAATGCACCTACATGGCATAGAAACTATGCATGACATGTGATTTCTAGCATGTGCCTATATGATGCATGAGACGACATACCCTCCTCTCATCGGGTTGCAACTAAATAGAACCCACAGATAAAATATAAATAGCACAATCCAAGTGCGTCACCCAACGGTGAAAACATATCAACCGTAAAATTGCAAAATCAAAAGAATGCAAAATACGAGGTAGACTGGATTTTCCCTATACATGGGTTAGCTACGCCCGGGCACAGCTTATTACCAACTACCATTCCATCATATCCCTGACTACGGCTCCAAATAGTTAGTCAAAGAAAAGAAACCTCCTCTGATACCACTTTGTAACGTCCCAGATCCGGGTGCCATGCAACGGGTGCCCCGAGCCCAGTTCTCCACGTGACCTTAAGCACATTTCCCCAAATGCCAGAGGCTACCAAATAGTAGCGAGGGACCAGGTCTGATAGTGGGGAAACTATGCCCTCATTTGTCAAAGTGTAGCGTAGTGGAATACAGAATAAACTTACAATGACAGCGGAAGCAGTAAACATACACAACTGAAATAACCTACAACAGTGGATATAACCAACAGTTTGTAAGTGATGATGCTACATGTTTCAAGTTCTTAGAAAATAGCCAGAACATGTTATACATCAATACAGTACAACAAAACAAGCAAAATAGCTGGCACCGGCATCACGAGCCTGGGATCGGTCCCATGACCTCCAACTCCTCAGCAATAGTCAAGTACCTGTATAGGGACTCTTGTCCCTATCTACACCTACAGAAATGTAATCTGTCTGGGCCGAAAAGCGAGACCCAAATAGGGTGTGAGAAATATATCTCAGTAGGCACCCACCAAAGGCATGTGCCCAACTGCGTGTAAGCATGAAACAACTGTGTGCAATAAAAAAATGCAATAAAGTAAGCAGTACTCAAAAGTAACTAATTACAAGTTATATTGCCATTTTATTTTTTTATTTAATTAATTAAATACTAGAAATCACCACAGTGCATTTCTAAGTAAGCAGTCCACGTCCTCAGACAAGCAAAACCTTACCCTCAGGTAAGCAGAATCCAACCCGCAGGTATATCCCTCAGGCGTAACAAAAATTGCCCTCAGGCGTATGAAGTGTCGCCCTCAGGCACAGAAGTCAAGCCCTTAGGTACGAAAGGTTTCTCTCAGGACGAAATAAATACAGCCCTCGGGCTAAACAGTGCAGTGCCCACAGGCTAATCACAACAACGCCCTCAGGCTAAACAGGTAATCGGGCCATGCCCAACAGGTAAACAAGCAGTAACAAGCAATTCCTCTCAAGGAAATTCTACAACTACTACTTTAAAGGCATACCCTCAGGTATCCTATCCAAACAGCTAAACAGTGGAACACACCCCCGGGGTGGTTCCGGATCCAAGCAATGATCCCAACCAGCATTTTATTATCACAATTAAATACCTACACAATACTAGGAATTAAATATAGCAACGGCCTCAGCCACACGACACCCCAACATGGGTTCGTGGCACAAAAACACACAAAAACACATGACAGTTGGAAAATAAACACAAAGCCACCTACCTTATACGTCAACAAGCGTTATACACGAACACCGACTCCAGAAACGCCCAAGAACGGCGTAGATCTGATGAAGAAAAAAAACCAAACAAATGTAAATAACATATGTTAGGAGAAGAATTGGTAAGAATGGTACCAGGAGAGGAGAGGGCTTACCTGTGCGGTTCCAAAGAAATTGTCCAAAGATGAAATGGATTCCAGACGAACGCCCGGTGGATCTTCAAAGATCTGGCCTCCACCTTTAGCTCCAAAATGGTTCAAGAGTCTCCTTTTCCAAATGAGGAGGCTACTGCCTGTTTTAAGCTGAAAAAATAAAGTACACGATGTGTAATTCTGAGTACACGGTGTGTACTTCTTTCATTTAACTGTTAATTTGGCGGCACCGTGATACTATTCAACCGTAGACATGAGTACACGACATGTACTCTCTAGTACACGGCGTGTACTATCACCCAGCTAGCGGCGACTCCACCGCCTTACTATTCAAGCCTGCCAAATGACTACACGACGTGTAAGGTACCACTACATGGCGTGTAGTCGGTTCCTACACCCTTCGTCGCCGGCATGGCTACACACCCCGTGTACTCATCCCAACATGGCCAAAAGTACACGACATGTGGACAAGGTACATGACGTGTAGTTTCGAAATTTAGCATTTTTCCCCATATCCATATTTTCTCAAAAACACTTAAGGAAAAGGAAAAAGAAGAAGCCCGTACCTCAAAAATAAGAACCAGGTTCTTACACATAAGATGATGGTTGAAAAATAATTATTTTCTGGTGATGGTAGAGAAAAATTTAATAATTTGGGTCACTATAAGGTGACATCACCTACAGATCTTCACCATTAAACATTGATGATAAATATTGTTTCATTAATTGAAATATTTTTAAGTATTGTATATAAATATTTTCTCCCCCAACTTAGTAACAGTTCACTATTAAAATTAATAAATCTCTCTTGTTTTCTCCAAACTATTTCATTGTGTTATTTTCATAGTTTTCATCTATTTTCATCACTCACACTTGTCCTTTTCATTTTTTTACTTGTTGTTTTAGTTTAGTTTTTTTTAAAAATTTGACAGGCATTTACCCTTAATCATATTATTTTATCCTATCATTCTTTCACTAGGAAAGTGTTGGTATAAAAAATAAATTTTCAAGTTAAATTACCTATAAAAGACTCTCTACCTGTCTTCTTTTGAAATTTCTACTGTATATATGTTAGAAAATAATCTACTTGAATAATTTATTTTCTCTATACACACAACCTTACCAAAGATATATGATTCATACCATATTAATCCACAAGTAAAAAATTACACCCTTTATGTGCATTTTTTCTCAATATATTTTTTTGCAAAGAAGTATTTTTTCTTCAAAGTGATTAAAAATCATAAGAAATAATGTTTTTTATTTTTTATTTTTTAATAATCATTGAATATGAAAACTTATAAATACCAAAAAAATATTTTATATAGAGATAATAATTTCATATAAAATCCTAAAAATCATCAACAATAAATTGTAATAATTAGATTAGTAAAACATATAAAAGGTTTTGAAGACGCCCACTTAGACATGTCATGATATAGGTCGATAAAATCCATTACTTTAGATCACATGTCGAGTTTAATATATAATATAATAATAAATATGAATGATGAATCATAATCCATTCATAACTAGTAAAAAATTAAACATTTCTATAGTATTTTTTTTATTTCATGTTGTAAGGGAATATTCAATACCTAAAAATGCTACAGTTGTATGAATTTAAAATAGAAATATAGATATTGGAGTAAAAATAATTAGACCAAAATTAAAGTAGAACAAACAGTAATGAACCAATCCAAAATCTAATAGAATAAACCCAAACCAAACAATTAGCCTGAATTAACCCAGGCAGACATGAACTGAATATAAGAAACACTAAATCAAAACACATGATCAAAAGAAATTAAATGGCCACTAAAATAAGAATCGGTGGTGGTGTTTTAGACCAAAAATAAAATAAAATGGATTGTTTATGGACTACCTCAATGATTTGGAACCCACTAATTTAATATTGAAGAATAATGAAATTAAATCAATAAGAGATATCATCCCTTGGACGATTGAGATGATAGTCGAACTTCTCTACTGCTGGGGTGTGGGACTGGATCTGGATGGGAGGAGGGGAGGGGAACATGCCACTACTGGCTTGGGATTAGATCTTGATTGGGGTGATGCTAGGTCTCAGGATTAGATCCATATGGGTGGAGGGGAGGGCTTGGTATTAGATCTATATGGGAAGAGGGGAGGGGAACCTGTGCTGTGAATTTGAGGAAGACATATGCCAATGGTTTTAAAAAACTGTTGGGATAACCTTCACTAAAATAGAATATTACAATGGTTATGCCAAACTGTTAGGATAGAGACATGGGTATATCCTACATTTCCAATAGTGTTCTGTATTTCCTCTAAAGAAACCATTCAGAATAGACATAATTTATAAAAAGAAACATAGTAATATTTAAATTCTATGTCATTTCAACTTAAATATAAAGTAAAATACTTCAAGGGTATGCTATTAAAATTATACTAACTTCTTAAATTATTTAAACATTTTATCTAATAACAACTATAAGGACCCAACCTTAAACATTACACATCATAGTGTCTTTAGAGAAGAAATTATTTTATTAAATTCCCTAATATATTTTAGGTTTAGAGTTATGAAGATTTATGTCATAATAGTTACATAAGAAACCCTCATATATAGAAAATGGACACATCTAATTAGTATCCATTTTCCCACAATATAAAATTTTTAAATAAAATATGATTTCTTTTAATGGAAAATCTTCATAAAATTCAAATTGAATTATTTATTTCCATTTAGTATCATTAAAACCTATGAAAAATATTTTAAAATGTGGGATGAACACAAAAATTGCTTGGTAATATACATAAAAGAAGAAATCCTTTAGTCCAGTGAAAAACATGAAAGCCCATGAATTTTTTTAAATTTATCTCTATGTAATTTGATAAAATGGAATAAATCATTCTCACATGAAAAACACACACAAACACTTTTTCTCAAATAAATTCATTAAAACCCCTAATAAGAAAATCAAAACTCATTTTTACATCATAGAGCATCACATTCAAAACCCATTTAAACCTATGTCAAAAATTTTTGGAACCCAGTTAAATATATAATGGAAACCCTATGAAAACTCTTTTATTATATCCTATTAAGGAAAATAAAATTACCCAATGCATTACAGTGAAATCTAGGTGAATCCATCACATAATCTAAATCGGGTTCGCCCAACGTTATTTTGACTGCACCCATCATATAAGCTATATCAGGCTAACCCGACACTATCTGGGCACATACATCATATCAGATATATCAGGGTCAACCATTTCTCATATAATTATAAATTATAATATCATGAATAAAAAATATAATGCTAATACTTTTTCATCATAAAACATTTGAAAGACTCTTTTAAAATCATATAATGATCTCTCTTAGATATCAATATACCTTTTTCTTTGAAAACCCATTTTCAATTCTAAAATACATTTAAAAAACCATTTTAAATACCAAAATACTCAGAAAAATGTAAAGAAACTATTTATTTGAAGAAAAAAATGAAATCTTGCAAAGTAATAAAAACTTAATATATTAGTTACGTTGGAAAGAAAATTCATCTTCACTATATATGTTAAAATAGAATATTCATTTTTTCATTAATAATGAAAGTAAAACATTCCATAAAATATTTCCATTTTCTAAAAAACATTAAAAGAAAAATATCACTTTTAAAACTCTCATTTATATATAATTGCATTCATAAAATTATTTTTTTTAAAATATGGGCTTGGAAGAGAAAGAGAGTTATAGGAAAAATTTAAAAGAGGATTTTTTAAGGAAAAGTCCATTAACACTTTGGAAACATTTGAATCATAATCCCCATGAAAGTATATCATTGAATAAAACATTAAATATAATGAGAATATATAGATTCACAATATAACATGTTAAAAGGGCTGTATATACATCTTGTAAGGTAATATAGGTGCATAACATCAATAAATTTCTCAACGAAAGGAAATTGAGACTAAGTCCCTTACCTTGAGTCTGAATCGTCACATGCATTCTTTATATTCCTAAAAAACAAACTTATGTTAATTATTTTCTTTATTAATAACATTTTTCAAGTTTATTATTCCTTTTATTTCACTTATACCATATTATATACAATTACATAATCAATCAAGTGTACATCATATGTTTGATGATATTTTACTTATATGTAAAAATGAATTAAGTAGGTTGACTATGGTAAAAGTGATCTTTATTTAAATATATAAATAATGATAATAATAATAAAATTATCATTTTTATAAATAAATTATACTTTTAAAAAAATCATGAAAGATTGTTATGAAAAATAATCTATGTTATAGTCCTGGTGATGGTAGGCCGTACATAGAAATGAGTACCGTTTTCATTTTTCAACGATCATTATGAAAAGAGGGTTAGTAATATTTTATCTTTACAGAATGATCATCATATCATAAATACTATATTATTTATTTAAATATACTTATATATATCATCCATGTGATGTGGTGGGGAAAAATAATCACAATGCTTTGTGGAGGCGGTAGTCTACACATATGCATGACCGACATTATCATTTTTTAGTGAGTGGAATGGCAAGAAAGAAAATGACATTATATTTTCAGAATGATAAATATGTAATTGATATCATAGTGATGTCATATATATCACATATATCCATTAAAATTATCCTTATTACTTTCCATGTAATGTGAACGTGAAAAACGAATCACATCGCTTCGCGAGGTGGTAGTCCTCGAAACACACAAACGACACTATTGTACCCCTCGTGGAATGGAAGGTAAGAATGTATATGTGATATAATAACTTCATAAGTATAAATACGTTATAAATATCATATATATACTATAAATACATCATTTTAACAAGCTATGAGAGGTGATGAGGGAAAATGAATGACATCGGTTTTCGAAATGCACTACCACAAAACTATGTTTCTGCAGCGCTGCGCATTAACAGCGCAAAAAAAAAAGAGCTGATAAAGGGGGTGACTTTATCAGTGCTTAAAAAAGCAACGATAAATGCTAATTTTAGTAACACTTAAAAAATTCTATTAAAATTGGCCCTTTATCAGCGCTTGTTTTAGCGATGTTAAAGGAGGCCCCCTTATCCGTGCTCTTTATAGTAGTGCTGATAAAGGAGAGGCTTTGTTAGTGATTTTTTCCCTAGCGCTGATAAAGGGTATATTTAAAAAAATTGTATTTCATAAAAAATAATATATTTATATCTAAATCTATTATTATATTTATATATAAATATATAAGTATATTTATATTGATATAAACATAATATATATAGTTTAAATACATATTAGATAAGTATAACTAAACATTTCCATTTAAAATATAAGATATGTAGTGAAAATGGATTATAAAATATCATAAAATAATTATTAATTAAAAATTTATAATTATAATAAACTAATAATCATTTAATAACAATTTAAAGACACAAATAAATCAAAAAATTAATAAAAGATCTAAAATAATTTGAAAACACAACTCAAACTTCAAACAACCATAACTTTTGATCTGGGTGTCCGTTTGAGCTCTACAACATATCAAATTGAAGCCTGAGAAGTGATCTACCCTCTAATATCTTAAGGAAGCCTTTTTCACCTTTTCAATGCAAGAAAAGGCCTATAAGGCCTCCAAAACTGAGTTTTTAGTCCGAATACCCAAATTTTTAAACATTCGATGGAATTTCAGCATCATTTAAGGGTGTCTTTTTTCCCTTTTTCCGGGGGTAAGAGATTTATTCCAAGGGATTACATTCATATTCATATTATAACTTTGAAATTTTATCATTTTTCATAATGTACTATTATTTATAATCAAATATATAATAATATAGACATATTTTTTTATATATTTGCACATAAAAATTTCATTTTACAAATAAATAATTAAACACATTTAAATTTAAAATATATTTATCAATATATAAGCCTTATCTAAATAAAAAAACTAATATCCATTTTATTTAAAATACAAATATATGAATATTTATATACTTATATAATGTGTACGTGTATATATATATTTGTGTGCGCCTGTATTGAAAAACTAATATATATTATCTAAATATTGTAAACATATGTATATACATATTAATATATAATATTTGTAAATATATATGAATATGCATAATTATACTTACAGATATAGAGAAAATAAGTATATATGTGTCTGTGTATGTTGTATATATGTATTTAAATATTTATAAACACACACAAAAAATCATATTTTATAAATATATTTAAAACCGATCTTATAAATATATATTAATATACGAATAAATATATAAAAATATAAATTTAACTATATATGTATATATATAATATATGGTGATGTATTCCAATGGAAACCATACCCCATGTAAAGTAGAGTATGGGTTTGCAGAACGTGCCTCACGCGGTTGGGGGTTTTCAAAAAAATTTGACCGTTGCCCCATCGACAGGCTGTTCTCCGGCGGTGGCGGATGCTCTGACTCCCTTCAATCCTGGCACCTCCCTCGACACAGGATTGTCTCTGTGTCGGGGTCCCTCCGGCTCCTCCCTGGCTCCCTGGCGCCCGCTCGTGTCCTTCAATGAAGCTCTCTGTGGTAAGAACACTAGCTCGCCCTCTCTTTCTAGACATCAGCTTGGTTTCCTCCTCTGTTACGCGGGATGGTTCAAAAGTATCCTTGGAGCTCCTTGCCTCGGCCATCCTCGACGCCCCCACTTGTCTGCGCTGGACACTTGTCGCACATTTCGGATCTGCTAAGCCGCCTCTTCAGAGCTTCAAGCGGTTTGTGGATTCATGGGGCCTACAAACCCCGACGCACATTTCTTCAATCCACAGGGATTCTTTCTGCCTGGCCCTAGCGTCAGATTCGGGCGTCTCTCTGGCGTTGTGTAAATCCCCCCGGTCATTCGGTCACTAGCGTTTCAACCTGGCTCGTTGGTCAATGGAGGTTCATAAGAGAAAAGAGATCCCCTGGTGGCGGTGTGGCTCAGCCTGCCAGGCCTCCCACTGCCTTTCCAGAACAGTGCCCTACTCAAGGCTATCAGTGACTCTCTAGGCGGCTTCCTCTATATGGAAGAATGCACTCACAGTGGTGAGGAATCTTAGGTGCCCCGCATCTGTGTAAAGCTGGACTTATCCCTTCTAGTCCCAGAGAAGTTACACATAAAGGTGGTGGACTCGCTCGAATGGTCCCAGGATGTTGTCTACCCTGTATTCCCCTAGTACTGTTCTTAGTGTCTTCTACAGGGGCACTTGTGTGTAATTTTGTAGGAAAAAACGCATGGAAATCAGGTGGAAAGAACAAAGAGGCGGCCCTAAGGCAGATTTACCCAAGGGCTCTTTTCAGGGCACATGCTCCAACACTTCTAGTGGCCTGTCGAGGCTGGAACCATCTCCGCCTGCTGCAACCGATCAACGGCCCTCACCCCCTGCTTGTGAGGCCCCTCCCCCTCTGGGATGGGGCGGGGACTACACCCAAATCTGGTGATTATTCCTCTGGGATTTCCATGGCCCCTCCAGGCATCTCCCCACTCCGCCTCCTGGACGAGTGGCTATTCCATTTTATTCTCCAAATGTATTCTGATGGATCGTATCCTACGCTCCTCACTCAGGAGCCTTGGTTCCCTCTCCTCCTCCATCCAGGCTCAGTTGACAACCCCTTTCTACCAAGTCGGGATACTTCCTTCGGTGAGCGACTCCCTGGGGGATCACAATGTAACATCCCCAGACGGCGACCAGAATAAAGAGATACACATCAAACCCTTGAGCGGTAGTCTAGTGGATCCCTGCCTTCCTGGAAAACCCGTCCTTCTGCTCCAGCCTCCCCCAAGTGCTAAATCAGGAAGGCCTCCTAAACTTCAGTATGAGCTTCATTCCCCCTCCCTAGAACAAGGCGTCTTGAGCCCAGGTATGTGTACCAGACTGAGAATGAAACAACTACAAATGCAGAAGCATTCGATTTCCCTTCTGAAAAAGCCTAAGGTGCTTGGGGCCAATGCCATGATATTTCATTAAAAATGACTCCTATAATAATCTGGAACTCACGAGGGATTGGTTTGAGGGTCAAAACGGACTTCATAGCCTCAGAGGCCAAAAAACACAAGGCACAGATTTCCGCTGTTCTTGAACACAAACAGAACCCAGAAAAAATCTGCCAGTTCTCTCGAAGTATCAGAATGCATGGCTTCATGCATGCTGCCCCCACCAATAGTCACATTTGGATCTTCTGGAACAGAGATATTTTGATCAAAATGATCAGGGAAGGAGATCAATTTATCACAACCAAGATAACTAGTGGCGTGAACAAATTTTTTGTGTCCTTTATCTATGTGGACTGTGATCCCCGAAGGAGAGCATCATTATGGAAGGGCCTCACTGATTTCGACCCAGGAACCATTCCATGGATCCTAGGCAGTGACTTCAACATCATATGAGGCCCATCTCAGAAAAAGGGAAAGGGACCGTTTCCCCGAAAGGCGTGCTTGGCCTTTGCGCAGTCCATGGCCGACAAAGGGCTCATGGATTTGGGCTATTAAGGCGACCAATTTACTTGGTGCAACAACCCAAAAGGGAGCAGCCAATGCTGGAACCGCCTTGACCGTTGTCTTGTCAACATTCATGCTTTATCTATGTTTCCTAATACCAAGGTAATTCATTTGGTTAGAGGGATTTCAGACCATTCTCTGTTGTTGATATCCTTGTCTCCTCGATAGGCCTCTCTCGAAAGCTTCAGGTACAAAAAACAGTGGATCAGCGAATCGGGTTACCTTCAACTGGTTAGGGAGATATGGGAAGAGTCGAAGTAGGGGTTCTCATGGGTGGTCATTCACAACAAGTTGGGACATCTTAAACAGGGCTTGTCAACATGGTCTAAGAACCTGGCCCCTCCCGACAAGAGGCACAAGAGGCTCAGCCCAGTTGGTGAGGACTCGCTAGGTGCATCCAAGAGACCCAGGATCAAATTCTGGTGGAGGCATATTTCCCGGTTACTGTAGCAGTACTGTTGCAGACACTGTTCGGTACTGTAGCAGCCAGAACTATTTATCCATCTGGGCCTTCGGGCCACTGGTTTGGGTCTCGGGTCCTGAAAGCCTTTCGGGCCACCCAAGGCCTTCGGACCAATTGATTCTCAAGGCCTTCGGGCCACTTTAAGGCCTTAGGGCCACCCCAAGGCCTTTGGGTCACATGAATGCAGGCCCAGACACACTACAAAAAAGGAGCAGCCCCAGAAGAGGATTCAAGAGCAGGTACACTCACTACACTACTGGAAATCGGATCTTTCCCAACACTTATGTACACCCTTTCCCAACGGTTCTCTCAAACTGTTGGGAAAGGGGGGGTCTTTCCCAACGGTTTGGGAGAACCGTTGGGAAAGGGGGGTTTTGAGGCCCCTTTCCCAACGGTTCTCCCAAACCGTTGGGAAAGACCCCCCCTTTCCCAACAGTTTGAGAGAACCGTTGGGAAAACTCCCCCCAAAACCAACATCCACCCCCTGAAAATTTCCACCTATCCCAACAGTTTTGAGAACCGTTGGGATAAGTCTATCCCAACGGTTTTGAGAACCGTTGGGATAGCTTCTTTCATTTCTTCCAGGTCTGCTACCCGAGAACATTATATAAATCTAAATTTTAAATAATTATGATAATACATATATATATTTATGAAATTATGTTTACAAAAGTGATGTTAGCTTAGTGGTTAAGTCATTCGATTATAAACAAGGGGTCGTGGGATCAAATCCCAGCACATGTTTTTTTTTTGAAATACATTTACCAACGGTTTTATATCCGTTGGAATAGATTTTCATATTACTTATACCAACGGTTTTGTAAACCGTTGGGATAGGTCTATACCAACGGTTTTGGGAAAACCGTTGGTATAGACCTATCCCAACGGTTTTGGGAAAACCGTTGGTATAGACCTATCCCAACGGCTTACTTCGCAACGGTTCTCCAAACCGTTGGTATAGGCTATACCAACGGTTTGGAGGCCTATACCAACGGTTCCAAACCGTTGGTATAGGTTAGTATTCTACTAGTGCTAGAGCAGAGCCAAATGGATTGTCAGAATGAGAGGGTATGACTATGCCATCGGTACCAGCCTGTGCTTGCACGGGAAGCCTAGCCAGACGGTAATGCAAAGGTGGAGAGCTACTATCAAAGATGCAGATGCTGGGGAGGGGCAGTTCCTTGTAGATAGTCTGGTTGATTTCCCTAAGACTTTCGGGTCATGTAATCTCTCAAGCCTACGGGCCATGTAATCTCTGAGCCTACGAGCCTTGTAAGGGTTCCCTCTCATCCCTTGAAAGAGGGGTTATCAAAATCAATAAAAAATGAAGGCCTTCGGGCCATTCAGGCCCGCCAAGAGCATAAATGACCTAAACACTGAAATTGAACGACTAGAAGGCCGGATGGAGGAGGCTTGGGATAACATTCTTTATAATGATCTAATGGAGAAAAGGAATAGCTCGGCTGAACTAGTTCTCTCAGATGAACGTCAGGCTAGGGAAAACTCAAGAGTCAAATGGCTACATGAAGGGGATAGAAACTCGGCCTATTTTCATGCATGCATAAGGGAGAGGAGAGTTCTGATCCAATCGAACATTGCACTATCGGATGGCACGTGCACTAACGACCTTAATGTGGTTGGAGGCATAGATCACACTTTCTTCAATGATCTGATTGTAGGACCAAGCTTAAACATGCCCAGAGGATACCCGGATAGGGGTGGAGCGGTATGGGAAGTGATTCCAAACATCGTGGCTGCACATGACAATACTCTCTTAGAAGGGATCTCAGGAGAGGAAGAGATCCACGCCGCTATAGAGAACCTGAACCCCGAAAGCGAACTGGGTCTGGAAAACTTCCCTGGTTCTTTCTACAGAGGATCATGGGAGGTGGTTAAATGTGACATTATCGGAGCAATCCAGGACTTCTTCTATGGAGAGAGCCTACCACGTGTGGCCAGAGCTACAACCCTTGTCCTCATGCTGAAGACAAAGGACCCCTCCTCTCTTCAACATTAAATATCGGTCAGTATGTGCAATGTCCCCTACAAAATCCTTGCAAGAATCATCAATACAAGGTTTACAAAGCATCTCCATCGGTGGATCTCCCTTGAGCATCATGGATTTGTGAAGGGATGATCCATCCAAGGCGCTATAGATCTCTCATAAGAAATGATGAGAGACATTAACACCAAGTCACACGGATCCAATGTAGCCCTAAAACTGGACATGAACAAAGCATATGATCGCCTTGAATGGGGCTTCATCAACAGAGTGCTGAATAGGATAGGTCTGTCTCCCTGGGTTGCGATCTCATATTCTGGTGTGTAAGCTCCACCTGGCTTGCTGTTTCCTTTATGGGACGCACTCACGACTTTTTTAAAGCTACTCGCAGGCTAAGGCAAGGAGATCCCTTGTCCCCAAGCATCTTTATCTTGATGCAAGACATTCTCAGTCAAATGATCAACAAGGGAGCTATAGCATCCCGCCTTTTTATCACATAAAATTTCATTACATTTTACAAAACCGAGGATCTTTAAGGTTTAGTGTCTTGGAAACCAGGAACTTAAAACATGAAAACATAAAACATTCTTCTTAAACACTTGAAAGGCTTCTCCTCATGTTCATCCTAGGTTCATTACTGCATCTCATAACCTGGGAATATACATCAAAAGAAAGGGTGAGCAGAAGGCCCAGTAAGGAAAACAAGAGAAACATTTTACATGTGAACTTAAGATACTTCAATAAGGTCATGAAAAGAACATTAAGGAATGAGAAAGAAATCATGAGGCATATCATATTAAAAATAACATTTTTCATAACTTGAAGATATGGCTACATCATTTAACATAGACAATCATGAACATATCACCAAGGTCCATCCCCAAGGTGTCATTTGAAAATTACCAAGGTTATTCACCAAGGTATCGTGAAAATTGTAATCTCTAGTGGTTACATCATTACCCAATGCATTGGAGCGCTATCAGGGCGCACCCTTAAATTTTTCTTTATTATCATGTGAGCCACATATATCATCATCAAACATTGCATAAATAACCCATATAACATAAAATAAATGGGTTTCATTTCATAATCACAACTTTTTAAAAACTGCTTTAAAGACATGATCTTTATGTCACTTTAAACCCATGGAAAGGGAAAGCGGGTTTCATGTATGTAAATCCCAGAATTTAAAATAGAACATTTTGGTATATATGTGAATACCCATATATAAAAGGGAGCTTTGAGTATTCACTTAAAAATAAAATAACTTTAGAAAAAGAGAGAGACATTTTGAGATGAAAATTCTGCAGCATAACGACTATGTTACAAGGTTTTAGAAAACATTGAAAAGAGAGGGGACATGGGTCAAACATTCATAAATGACCCATAAAACAGTAGAGGGAAAGAATATAATGGATTTAAGAACATGGTAATGAAATTTGAAAGTATACCATATGAAATGAAGAACATGAAAGGAAGACAAAAATAAGATTTCTCTTATGAAAATTCGGCAGCCTAACGGCGTTACATAAACTTCAACCAAAAATGAATTGATGAGATCCAGTGGGGTCTCTCATCATATGAACATAAGAGTCTAGTATGATAGATATAGAGATCATACCCCAACATAATATAAAGGAACTTGAAAGAATTGACATGAAAGTAGAACTTCAAAACGAGAAGGGTGAAGAACCACTTAAAAATTTGGCAGCCTAACGGCGCCACTAAAACTTCAAAATACTGAATTGAAGAGATAAAATGGGGTCTCTCATCATATAGTCATAAAAGATCAGTATGATAGATATAGAGATCATACCCCAACATAACAAAAAGGAACTTGAAAGAATTGACATGAAAGTAGAACTTCAAAACGAGAATGGTGAATGACCACTTAGAAATTCGGCAGCCTAACGACGCCACTTAAAACTTTGACAAAAATGAATTGACAAGGTCAAATAGGGTCTCTAATCATATGAAAATAAGAGTCCAGTATGATAGATATAGAGATCATACCCCAACATAATAGAAAGGAACTTGAAATACTTGACATGAAAGTAGAACTTTGAAAAAGAGAAGGGTGAAAGAATCCCTCAAAAATTCGGCAGCCTAACGGCGCCACTTAAAACTTCAAAATGCTGAATTGAAGAGATAAAATGGGGTCTCTCATCATATGATCATAAAAGATCAGTATGATAAATTTAGAGATCATACCCCAACATGATAAAAAGGAACTTGAAATTATTTACATGAAAATAGATCTTGAAAAATGAGAAGGGAGAAAGAATCCGTTACAAAAATTTCGGCATCCTAACGACGCCACTTAAAACTTCATAAAACGAAATAATGAGAGTAAGAGGGGATCTCTAATTATATGAACATAAAAAGGGCAGTAAGAGGAGTATAAAAGAACATCCTCCAACATAAGAACATGGATCATAAAAGGAATGACATAAAAGAGATCACTTGAAAAGAAAGAGAGGGGTCGAATCCCTTACCTTAAAACGTAACTCTTAAAACTCAAAGGTTGGGACCTTGAGGGCTTGGGGGCACCTTGGGAGGACTCCTTGGGAGGTAAGGAGACCAGAAATCCGTTGAGTATGGTTTTGGAGTCTAAAAGATGAGAGGAGGTCTTGGTATTTATAGGGAAAGTGAGGGGACACGGCATTAATGGCCAAGGGACACCTCAAAAGTGGTTTTCTCAAAAGCATGGGCCCTCCCATGGTACTTCCCATAAAGTTAGGCCACATGGGGACCCCCAAACAATAATTCATCCTCTTTAGTTGAACATCCTTTAAAATATCTAATGACATCATCATGACACAGTTATGATGTAATTAAACATACCGAAATCTTAAAACTGTATTTTTACTATTCACTAAAAATTCAACTTTCTCAGAAAAATCCCAAAATTTCACCTTAAACAAATATCAATGCTCTGATTTCAAAAATGAACTCCATTTTATAAAAATAATTTTCTAAATATTTTTAATTTATTTTTTAAATAAATACACTATTCACCGAAAATTCATTATTTTTAGAAAAAACCCCAAAAATTACCATAACATAATATCAGTGCTCTGAGTTCAAAAATGAAATCCATTTTATAAAAATAATTTTCTAAATAATTTTAATTTAATTTTTAATTAAAAAAAACTATTCACTCGAAAAAACTAATACTTGAATAATAATTTATGAAATCGTTATTTAACCATTTTATTGAATCACATTACTTAATCAAGGTGCCTAGATTATTTTAAAACTTTCTTTAAGTGAGATTACTAATCCATTTGGTCATATTACTAATACTAATCATAAAATCACTATTCATAATTTACTATTCATCAAAAATCAAGTTGATCTTATTAGACTCCAAATTTCGTACTGAACATAATTGTAGAAGACCATTTTTTGAAAATCATTACACATTTTTAATTATTTAAGGTTTACATAAACATTTTTAAAATATCCTTTTTCTAAAATTCATCAAAATATACATACTATATTTATCCGGTCATTTGAAAATTCATAAACATCATCATAAGAAGAAATCCCAATTTTTATTTAAAACAAAGGATTACACAAGGCAGTTACGGTCTTCTTACATAGCCCCTTATCACACCAGCATAGGGCCTAAGTGTAAGGTGTGCTAAGGTGAGAGAGTCCGAGGGAGGCTCGACCAACATTGCCCGAGTAGTAATTTCTATCAGTTTGAACTTCTCGCGAAGGCGATTCCGTTCTAGCTTCACATGATGAAGTTCAGCTTGGGTTTGGTCCAGAGCAAAGCCCAGTGGTGCTACCTCCTTCCCAAGTTCTGTTAGATGGGCTTCGATCAGTCCAAGACTACTGGGTGAGGCCATCGAATCTTCTTTCTATATTAATTAACCAAGATTACTTGTATTTAGAGACAATAATCAAAACGTTTAGTTTCCAGCGGTCATATTGACCAATGGTCATATAACAGTCAAAAACCAATGGTGTCATTTTAATTATACTCATGTTATCAAATGAAACATTTTTGTTGAGTATAAAAATAAAATAAAATAACACATAAAATTAGGAAACAAGATTTATTCAAAATTTCGAGTCATTACAATCTTCCCCCCTTAAGAAATTGCGTCCTCACAATTTTTAAAATTAGTTTTTGAAATTTCATTGAAAGTCCCACATCAGAAAAGGAGTCAGTAAAACTATTTCTTTAAAAGAAAGAAAGTGAAGTATGAAGGTCACCCGAGTTAGCCCACACTAGGATTCCATGTAGGAAAACATGGACATGGAAGAAAAACAAAGGGTCAAGTTCTGAGGGAGAGTGATAGAGAACATGATTAGGAGAATGTTAACCATAAGAAAATCCCAAACTTATGATGTGTGTAAACGGTCAGTGATTACCTAGTAGGAAACGTAAACCAACAACGTTTTTGTTTCACATTCCTTTTCATAATTTTGAGGAATTCATTTACTACATAGAACAAAAACATAAGAAAATATACCTACCTTCATGTAGAGTTTCATCCTTTAATAAGTTTCTACCAAAACTAATCTTTTATCCAAATGATGAGCATTCAAAACTACTTTGTCTCATCAAAACACAAGAATCATCTTCTAGAGAATCAAAAAATCCACAAAAGATTAACTATCTATTTCTTCTATCTTTAAACATTATCCCAAAAATAGAAAGGGTAAGGTAAAACAACTCTTCAAAAAGAAATAATCCCATAGGAAGGGAAACTATTTTTAAATCTTCAAAGTTCCATGGTACTACCCAAAGTTCATCATAGGCCATCCCATAAATAACGGTCCTTAAAATTCCTCAAAATAAACCAAACTAAGATTGAAACCCAAATACAAGAGGGATTTGATAACATTGTCTTCAAAAATAAACTTCATTGTTCATCTCCAAACAACATCAACCACACCTAACATCTTATAACAAAAGTAGCTAACCTAAACATATTTTACCCAAGATAGGTTAATCATTCCCATAAGTAACCTAAATTACTATAAGTCCACCTTAAATTCATTGATTCTTCAAAATATAAGTCAACCTTACTCCTCAATGAAAATACCGTAGTAATCTATTTACCTCGATCATATAGGGTCCTCAAAATAGTGAACGTATTCCAAAATAATAATAATCTTTTAATCCCCTAATCATCTCTGTCGTAATAATACGGCAATTGTAGCATTTCCTATCACAATGGTTGTTGGGACATGTTCTTCCATTTCTCACCATTAACTAAGAAAAGAAACTATAATTAGGGGCTTAAATACTTATCCATTAATCATGAAAAGAAACTTAAAGAATATAAGGATAACTTTTAGTTGAAAAGTATACCCTAACTTGTGATCCCCTAGGTTCCCATCTAGGTTATTCATGATCATATATTCTTATGTGAACCTTTATTTTATTTTATCTTTGTTCCTTTAACAATGGTTCATACTAAGCTTATGAATTTACCAAAACATATCCCCCGGGAGTGTCGTAACCAAGAGTGCAGCAAGGCCCGTTGTCGTGTACCAGTTCCTGTTCAAGTCTAGCTCAAAGTGGTGTTTTCAGGTTTTACCCCTATGTACATCTGTGCCAGAGCCACCTCTACCTGCTCGTATCTAGATAGGGATGTATTTTCTTGGAAACCCCTTACTCAATACTCACCAAAATACCAGGAAGATTTCTTATATTTAAACTTTTCTATAGGGTTCTTTCTAGAGTTTTCATATCCTAATTTCCACAAATAACTAAACTATCCTTTGATACCAACTATAGCATCCCGCCTTTTTATCACATAAACATTCATTACATTTTACAAAACTGAGGATCTTTAAGGTTTACTGTCTTGGAAACCAGGAACTTAAAACATGAAAACATAAAACATTCTTCTTAAACACTTGAAAGTCTTCTCCTCATGTTAATCCTAGGTTCATTACTGCATCTCATAACCTGAGAATATACATCAAAAGAAAGGGTGAGCAGAAGGCCCAGTAAGGAAAACAAGAGAAACATTTTACATGTGAACTTAAGATACTTCAATAAGGTCATGAAAAGAACATTAAGGCATGAGAAAGAAATCATGAGGTATATCATAATAAAAATAACATTTTTCATAACTTGAAGATGTGGCTACATCATTTAACATAGACAATCATGAACATATCACTAAGGTCCATCCCTAAGGTGTCATTTGAAAATTACCAAGGTTATTCACCAAGGTATCGTGAAAATTGTAATCTCTAGTGGTTACATCATTACCCAATGCATTGGAGCGCTATCAGGGCGCACCCTTAAATTTGCCTTTATTATCATGTGAGCCACATATATCATCATCAAACATTTCATAAATAACCCATATAGTATAACATAAATGGGTTTCATTTCATAATCATAACGTTTTAAAAACTGCTTTAAAGATATGATCTTTATGTCACTTTAAACCCATGGAAAGGGAAAGCGAGTTTCATGTATGTAAATCCCAGAATTTAAAATAGAACATTTTGGTATATATGTGAATACCCATATATAAAAGGGAGCTTTGAGTATTCAATTAAAAATAAAATAACTTTAGAAAAAGAGAGAGACATTTTGAGATGAAAATTCTGCAGCATAACGGTTATGTTACAGGGTTTTAGAAAACATTGAAAAGAGAGGGGACATAGGTCAAACATTCATAAATGACCCATAAAACAGTAGAGGGAAAGAATATAATGGATTTAAGAACATGGTAATGAAATTTGAAAATATACCATATGAAATGAAGAACATGAAAGGAAGACAAAAATAAGATTTCTCTTATGAAAATTCGGCAGCCTAACAGCGTTACATAAACTTCAACCAAAAATGAATTGATGAGATCAAATGGGGTCTCTCATAATATGAAAATAAGAGTCTAGTATGATAGATATAGAGATCATACCCCAACATAATATAAATTAACTTGAAAGAATTGACACGAAAGTAGAACTTCAAAACGAGAAGGGTGAAGAACCACTTAAAAATTCGGCAGCCTAACGGCGCCACTAAAACATCAAAATACTGAATTGAAGAGATAAAATGGGGTCTCTCATCATATAGTCATAAAAGATCAGTATGATAGATATAGAGATCATACCCCAACATAACAAAAAGGAACTTGAAAGAATTGACATGAAAGTAGACCTTCAAAACGAGAATGGTGAAGGACCACTTAGAAATTCGGCAGCCTAACGACGCCACTTAAAACTTTGACAAAAATGAATTGACAAGGTCAAATAGGGTCTCTCATCATATTAACATAAGAGTCCAGTATGATAGATATAGAGATCATACCCCAACATACTAGAAAGGAACTTGAAAGACTTGACATGAAAGTAGAACTTTGAAAAAGAGAAGGGTGAAAGAATCCCTCAAAAATTCGGCAGCCTAACGGCGCCACTTAAAACTTCAAAATGCTGAATTGAAGAGATAAAATGGGGTCTCTAATCATATGATCATAAAATATCAGTATGAAAAATTTATAGATCATACCCCAACATGATAAAAAGGAACTTGAAATTCTTTACATGAAAATAGATATTGAAAAATGAGAAGGGAGAAAGAATCCGTTACAAAAATTTCGGCAGCCTAACGGCGCCACTTAAAACTTCATAAAACGAGATAATGAGAGTAAGAGGGGATCTATAATTATATGAACATAAAAAGGGCAGTAAGAGTAGTATAAAAGAACATCCTACAACATAATAACATGGAGCATAAAAGGAATGACATAAAAGAGATCACTTGAAAAGAAAGAGAGGGGTCAGATCCCTTACCTTAAAACGCAACTCTTAAAACTCAAAGGTTGGGACCTTGAGGGCTTGGGGGCACCTTGGGAGGACTCCTTGGGAGGTAAGGAGACGAGAACTTCGTTGAGGATGGTTTTGGAGTCTAAAAGATGAGAGGAGGGCTTGGTATTTATAGGGAAAGTGAGGGGACAAGGCATTAATGGCCAAGGGACACCTCAAAAGTGGTTTTCTCAAAAGCATGGGCCCTCCCATGGTACTTCCCATAAAGTTAGGCCACATGGGGACCCCCACACAATAATTCATCCTCTTTAGTCGAACATACTTTAAAATATCTCATGAAATCATCATGACACAGTTATGATGTCATTAAACATACCGAAATCCTAAAACTGTATTTTTACTATTCACTGAAAATTCAACTTTCTCAGAAATATCCCAAAATTTCACCTTAACCAAATATCAATGCTCTGATTTCAAAAATGAACTCCATTTTATAAAAATAATTTTCTAAATAAGTTTAATTTATTTTTTAAATAAATACACTATTCACCGAAAATTCATTATTTTTAGAAAAAACCCCAAAAATTACCATAACATAATATCGGTGCTCTGAGTTCAAAAATTAAATCCATTTTATAAAAATAATTTTCTAAATATTTTTAATTTAATTTTTAATTAAAAAAACACTATTCACCCGAAAAAACTGATACTTGAATAATAATTTATGAAACCGTTATTTAACCATTTTATTGAATCACATTACTTAATCAAGGTGCCTAGATTATTTTAAAACTTTCTTTAAGTGAGATTACTAATCCATTTGGTCATATTACTAATCCTAATCATAAAATCACTATTCATAATTTACTATTCATCAAAAATCATGTTGATCTTATTAGACTCCAAATTTCGTACTGAACATAATTGTAGAAGACCATTTTTTGAAAATCATTACACATTTTTAATTATTTAAGGTTTACATAAATATTTTTACAATATCCTTTTTCTAAAATTCATCAAAATATGCATACTATATTTATCCGATCATTTGAAAATTCATAAACATCATCATAAGAAGAAATCCCAATTTTTATTTAAAACAAAGGATTACATAAGGCAGTTACGGTCTTCTTACATAGCCCCTTATCACACCAGCATAGGACCTAAGTGTAAGGTGTGCTAAGGTGAGAGAGTCCGAGGGAGGCTCGACCAACATTTCCTGAGTAGTAATTTCTATTAGTTTGAACTTCTCGCGAAGGCGATTCTGTTCTAGCTTCACACGATGATGTTCAGCTTGGGTTTGGTGCAGAGCAAAGCCCAGTGGTGCTACCTCCTTCCCAAGTTCTGTTAGATGGGATTCGATCGGTCCAAGACTACTGGGTGAGGCCATCGAATCTTCTTTCTATATTAATTAACCAAGATTACTTGTATTTAGAGACAATAATCAAAACGTTTAGTTTCCAGCGGTCATATTGACCAATGGTCATATAACAGTCAAAAACCAATGGTGTCATTTTAATTATACTCATGTTATCAAATGAAACATTTTTGTTGAGTATAAAAATAAAATAAAATAACACATAAAATTTGGAAACAAGATTTATTCAAAATTTCGGGTCGTTACAGGAGCTATCCATGTCTCCAGTTGTGTCCTCTCCCCCGTCATCACCTGGTTCAATCCTATCTTTCCCTACCCTACTTTCGCAACCACCATCGAAGGGGATTCTTCAGAGTACAATGGGTTATCAGTGCTGCGACTCTCTTGATATCTTTTGTTCAAAAACACCTGTAGGTTCGCGATCTCCATTAGTTCTTCGTTCGAAGGTGCAGAGTAATATTCGCTATAGGTCTCAATCGAGGAGTGGGGAGGCTGTCTCTATGATATCGTCTCATCCAGTTAAGGGCCAGGAGTCTGGGGCCAAATCCAGGCATGGACGTGTTAATGTTTAAGGTCCTCAATTGGAATGTTCGGGGTCTTGGGGCTCGAGCGAAATTCGATTTCATTTCAAATGAACTCGACAACAATTCGGTCTCCATGGTTGTGATTCTCGAACCCAAGCTGATGTCTTGCAAGATAAAGGATTATGCTCAGAGGCTGAGAACTCGTGGTTTCCTGCACGGGAATCCTCCCAACTCTCACATTTGGTTGTTTTGGAAGGACCATATCTCAGTTGACCTTCATAGCATGTCTGATCAGTTTCTCGCCATGAAAATTGTGGTTGGATCTCAATCCTTTTTTTTCCTTTGTCTATTCAAAGTGTAATGTGTAGGACAGAGAGGTCTTATGGAGGGATTTAGATGGCCTCATCCCATCAAACGATCCCTGGATCGTTGGAGGTTATTTTAATATTGTTGCAAGTCCTGAGGATAAGAAGGGGGAGGCATGTTTCCAAGAAGTGCCATCCAAGCATTTATCCAATTCATGGCCCGGAACGGCCTACTAGATATGGGGTATGAGGGTGATGCCTTTACATGGTGCAACAATCAGCGTGGTGGGAGGCGAACGTGGTGTCTTCTGGACCGGTTCTTAATGAATGAGGTAGCTTTAAACCTGTTTCTGGATTACAAAGTTTCTCATCTGGTGCGGTGCCTCTTAGATCACTCTCCAATTCACATTTCCCTGAATGCAAGGTTGAATGGGGGGAATCCTTTTCGGTTTTCTTCTTCCTGGGCGGAGGAAAAAGGCTTCTTTGATGTGGTTAGGGAGGCCTGGAGTTCTCAGAACTCAGGTAACCCTTGGATTACTCTTCATAATAAACTTAGGAGGCTTAAGAACCTTCTTTGGCATTGGAGGAAGAACATCCCCGCTCGGGACAATGATGTGGTGGAGATTAGCAAGGAGGTTGCTCGACTAGAAGTTGGTCTAGAATAGGAGTGGGATGAAAATAGTTTCAATGAGTTACGGATGAAGAAGAACATTCTCACGGATACCCTCCTATGACAGGAGCGAGTGTTGAGGGAAGGGGTGAGGGTTCGATGGCTACGCGAGGGGGACCGCAATAACAGTTATTTTCATGCATGCATCAAGGACCAGCGGTGTGTCCACAGGACAAACATCCTCAGGGCTGATGGTTCTTTTTCCAGCGACCATGACGAGGTGGGTGCTATGGCACATGAAAGTATTAAACTCTTGTTGACAGAGACCAATCCTAGCATGTCCAGAGATTCTCCAAGGGGTAGTACAGACTTTTTTGAGGATTTACCCAACTGTGTTTCAGATGAAGTTAATAACCTTTTAAGGAGGGTTCCAGAAGAGGAAGAAGTACGTGAGGCTATTTGGACTTTAAATCTGGAAAGTTCTCCAGGACCTGATAGCTTTCCAGGGTCCTTTTATAGAGCGACATGGGACCCTGTCAAGGGAGATCTTGTGAGGGAAGTTAATACTTCTTCCTTGGAGGAAACTTGCCCTATATTGCTTATGCAACCGAGCTGGTTATGATTCCAAAGGTGATCAATCCACAGTCCATCAATCAGTACCGACCTATAAGCATGTGCAATATACCCTAAAAGGTTTTGGCTAGCATTCTCAATAAAAGGATGGCCCCTCTTTTGGATTCCTTGGTGGCTCCTGAGCAGCATGGGTTTATTAAAGGGAGGTCCATTCAGGGGGCAATTGGTGTGGTGCAGGAATTGATCAGTGACATCAAAAACAAGTCCTTTGGGGGTAATTTGGTGATCAAGCTAGATATGAGTAAGGCATATGACAGGATGGAGTGGGGATTCATTCTTAGGGTGCTGGCCTATATGGGGTTCTCCACTTGGACTCGTGATCTCCTTTTCCGTTGTTTTAGCTCAGCATGGATTTCAACCTCGTTTATGGGAAAACCGTTTGGGTTCTTTAAGGCTTGTCCTGGTCTCAGGTAGGGGGATCCCCTCTCCCCTACTCTCTTCATTCTCTCCCAAAATGCTCTTAGTCATCAAATCAACCAAAGTCTTCATATGGGTAAGATCCTTCCTTTCCGGACTCGACATGATACAAGAGGTATTGCACATTTAATCTTTGCAGATGACACCATTTTGTTTATTAATGGTTATCGGAGGTCAGTGTAGGGGATGATTGGGCTCTTATAGGACTACGACAAGTGAACTGGGTAGGTGGTGAATAGGGACAAAAGTCTTACTATACTGCCAGGAATGTTTCTGATAGAAGGGCAAGGGCCCTGGATACCAGATTGAATATGAGGAAGGGTTTATTCTCAATAGAGTACCTCGGGGCTCTGGTGAACCACTTTGACAATCTTGTTAGCATGATCACTGGGTGCATTTTCAACTGGAAAAACATAATCCTTTCCTTTGGAGGTCGCATTACTCTTGTGAATAGTGTCCTTATGTCCATTACCATGCACATTTTTTCCACCTTGAAGGTTCCCAAAACTGTTATTGGCACATTGGAAAGGATTATGGTATCTTTTATTTGGGACGAGAAAATGGAAGGCCGACATCATTGGGCGTCGGGGAAGCGCCTCACAAAACCTCTCTCGGAGGGAGGCATTAACATGCAGAGTGTCACTCTGACCATGCAAGGGTTTCACGCTAAACTTGCTTGGGAGGCTATGGAAGGAAGAATAGTTTGGGGCAGGTTTATGAAGGGTAGATATGGGCTAAATGTCCACGATGCGAGGGTAAGGACTTCTAAGATTTGGAAGCTGATACACCCATATTTAGAACTCCTCCAACAACATTCAAAATGGATGGTGGGTAGGGGGACCTTGACTTCTAGATTCAAAACTGGGGGGTTGGAAAGATGTGGTTTCCAGGCTGCCCCACTCCAGATATCTCTCTCAAAGAGGCAAGTGATCATCCTGACTTTCTTTTGACCATTCTTCAGGAGAATTATCATGTGGCCTTTAATAACATTGTGTTCAATGATGATATGGATAGACTTATCTTTATGGGCAGCACTTCCGGTAAGTTTTACATTAAGGATTTTAATCGTGTAAGGAGGGGTACCTCCACTGAAGACCCATGGGGAGTGTTGTTGTGGGGCAAAGAGGTACCTTCCAAATTCAACTTCCTGTTGTGGAGAGTGAGGAATCAGGCTTTTCCCACTGAGGAAAATATCCTGTGCATGGGAGTGAGTATTGCCTCCAAGTGTTGGTGTTGTAAAAAACCCAAGGCAAAATTTGTGGGGCATCTCTTTTTCGATAGTGAATGGGATTCTTGGGTGTGGTAGGCCTTCGGGGCATATACAGGATAAAGTAGGTAGGGAGGGTCATAGGAGGCTTTTCTTAGGGACTGGTTTAATGGAACTGAGGAAAATGGTGCTGAGAGGAAAGATCGGGCCATCTTTATTCTGGCGGGGTGTTGGACCCTGTGGACGGCTATGAATGAGGCAAGGCATAAGGACCTGCGCGTTTCTCACACTTGTATCATCTTCAAAATACTGAATTTACTACAGGAACTGCTTTGGATGTGCACTGCATGTCATGGCGCACCGTCAGTAAGTGACATGGCTTCGAATTGCACCTTTCTCAATCAGAGAAATGGCACAGGGCAGGGGAACTGGGTTCGATGGAATCCTCTTCATAGTGTACTGAAACTTAACACAGATGGGTCCTTTTGGGTGGGGGGAGATGCAGGGAGGAGGTGTAATCAGGAACCATGAGGGGGCTGTCATTGCAGCCTTTTCAGCTTTTTACGGTAGGGGCGATGCTCTTCAGGTGTAGGCGTAGGCGATGGATACTGGTTTGGAGATGTGTAATCGGAGTCAAATTCTGCTCAACACGGTGGAAACAGATTCTCTCATCCTATATAAAGCATTATCCGGTTCAGGACCGTCTCCATGGAAAATAGAGTACATCATCAGAAAGTGAAAACAATTATTGGGAAATCACACCAAGGTCACTCACACATGGTGGGAGGGGAACAAGGTTGCATACTTCTTGGCATCCATGGATTCACCGAATCATAGTATGGTTTTGTTCACTAGTTTAGGGTCCTTTCCTCGAGGGGTCATCAAACTTGTGGTTAATGATTCTCTTGGCCTGCATTTTTTTAGACCCTCATGACACTATTGTTCTTTTCTTCTCCAAAATTAATAAAAATGGCTATTTTCAGTCAGTCACATTCATCTTCATGAACGTATGCAGGAGATCACTCTACGACCTCAACAAAATCCTTGAAGGATACTGCCACTAGAGTGGCCAGGTTATCAACAAAGACAAGTGTATGATTTACGTCTCCACCAGATGCCCTGCAAGGCGGGTCCTGAGTCTGTGCAACAAGATGGGCATGCAAAGAGGATCCCTTCCAATGGAGTATCTTGGCACCCCCCCCTCTCCACAGGAAGAATGAACATTAGAGGCTTTGATCAAATGGTGAACAAGATCACGTGCTGCATTCTCAACTGGAAAAACCACCTGTTATCCTTTATCAGGCGCATTACCTTGGTGAATAGCATCCTGTCTACCATGTCCTCCCATGCATTTGCATCCCTCAATGTGCCAAAAAGAGTTATTAGTTCTATCGACAAACTATTGGAGAGGTTTATCTAGGATGCATCCTTGGAGAGGAAGAAACAATAGGAATCATGGGAGAAGATGGCACGTCTAATTCACGATGGAGGGATCAATGTGAAAGGAAACCATCCACTTTATGCATGAAAAACTGGCATGGGAAACAATTGAAGGGATTACCCTATGGGGGAAGACTATGGCCTACACTTACAATGGAAATATGGGCGAGACATCAATGCATAGATCCCCCCTCTGGTCTAAAATTAACATCCTCATCTAGAGCTTGCAACAACATTCTCAATGGATATATAGCGAGGGCAACCTCCTATTCTGGAAACACAACTGGGCAGGCATCATGGTAGGATACCCGGGATGCCCTGCACCCACCATTACCTTCAAGTAAGTGTGACTTCACCTATCATTATTCATATCAATTCTGGATATGGGACATCAAGAGATCTTTGACAGCATTGAAACCATCCTAGAATCAGATAGATGCATTTTTAAACCCTCAAACTCGGGGAGATTCAACAGCAAGCACTTTCACAGATCATCCACCTCTCAGGCCCAACATGATAGATGGGTGATCTTGGTGTGGTGTAACAATATTCCTATGAAATATAACCTTCTCATGTGGAGGATACATAATAGGGAAATACCGACAGATGATCTGATTAAAAGGATTGGCATGTGCATGGCTTCCAGATGCCATTGCTGCAAGACCAGGTAAGAGGAGAGATCATCCCACTTGTTTTTTAAGGGGAATGGGCTCGTGGAGTATAGATATTTTTTAGGGGGTTCACTACATATTCTTCTAGGGAAAACCGTGATACTTATTTTCTTGAAAGATGGTTTCAGGGGGTAGAAGACACATGCCCAGAAAAAATGGCGAGATCCATAATCTTCATTGCCGACTGCTGTTGCTTATGGAAGGCAAGAAACCAGGCCAGATACATGGGGGAAAACTCCATGGGGAGAATCATCATCTCACAGACCAGGATCCTGTTGGTGGACTTGGTGACTCTGGTCAGCAACTGGATGGACGCACCATCCCTAAGGGCCCTCCATGGCCCTCACCCATGGCTCAACATCTGTTCCCCAGGTGGCAAGGTAGATGGGTGAGGTGGATGGCTCCTGATGCCAGCCTCAAGATGAACACGGATGGTGCTTGTAGCTCGGGCGAAATGTGCGGTGGAGGCATCATCAGGGACTACAGAGGGAGTGTTGTTCTCACTTTTACTACTCACTTTGGCAATGGAAACTCCCTTATAGCCGAGTCCAAGGCAGTTCT
Organism: Viscum album; assembly: GCA_963277665.1. Classification (NCBI taxonomy): domain Eukaryota; kingdom Viridiplantae; phylum Streptophyta; class Magnoliopsida; order Santalales; family Viscaceae; genus Viscum; species Viscum album. The sequence continues at coordinate 660,976,387 of OY728138.1, forward strand.
CATGGGGATCATGCTTTACATCCAAGAGAATATTTGTCTTTATCAAGTGGAGATAGACTCCACGATTCTGCACAACTCCTTGCATGGAAGAGGTGACGTGCCTTGGTCAATCTGATACATCATAAGGAAATGAAAAGCTCTCCTCACCAATAGTTCAAAGGTGACCCACACCTGGCAGGAGGAGAATAAAGTGGCAGATCATCTAGTCTCTCTGGCGGTCCAAGGCTCTAATGTAACTATACTCTCCAATATTTCCCAATTTAAACCTGAGGGGGCCAATATGATCAGAGGGGATGCCCTTTCCCTACAATACTTTAGACCCCCTTAGACCTTTTTTCTTGTTCATCCTGTACTCCTTTAACTCAAATAAAAATATAACGATTGTTGATGATATATATATATATATATGTGTATTAATATACCTAAATATATATATTAAAATATATATCTATGTTAATATAATTTTATATTAATATACAAGTAAATATAACTATATATATATACATTAATATGTATATTGTTAAAGGAAGACCAAAGAAATATGGTGGAGTAGTAAGGGCTTAGGTTCCCAGGCAAGAGGTCTGGGGTTCAAATCCAGGGGGAGGCAGGTCACACGTGCGGGTGTAATTGCTGCTAGTGCTGTTAAAGGGGGTGGGGTGGCGTGGGGGGGGGGGGGTAGGTTGGGGGTGGGGGTGTTGCTAAAGTAGTCTTTAAGCGCTGTTGAAGCCCCTCTCCGAAATGCAGAAATATTTTATTTTATTTTTTTATGTTTTTTAACATTTATCAGTGCTTTTAAAAAAGCGCTGATAAAATAGTCCCTTTAACAGGGCTAAAAAAGCGCTGATAAAGGACCCATTTATCAGCACATTTTTGAGCCCTCATAAATGACCCCTTTTATCAGTGCTTTTTTTTGGTGCTGATAAAAGGGGTCTTTATCAGTGCTTTTTTAAATTGTTATAGGGGACCCACCCTTTATCTTTGCCTTGATTATTAGCACTTTTTAGAATTTTAAATACGATTTTCTAGTTCTGATAAAGGACATATTTGCAGAAGTGATGGTTGTACACCACATATATGAATAATGATTTAATATCCCATTTGATGGAAGATGAGATGGATTTAGGTTATTAAATTAACATAATAATATATCATTATATGGTTGATACCAGTATTATTATATAATCAATATTGATGAATATTTTAAGGAGGAGGAATATGAAATAAAATAAAAATTCTCGGTTAAACACGATACCTCTTATTCAGAAAACCTCCTTAAATAAGCACTAACAACCATCTTAGGAAATTTTTTTGATCAAAATAATGGATCTAGGACATGGGGAAGGAATTAAGGAAAATATTTTGGGCAGATATTGACCAATTAAAAAGGACTTTGAAGGTGTGAAGATAAGATGAGAGAGAGTGACCTTATATAAGTGAGGTGAGTGACACACTTGTAATTTTTGAAAAGAAAAAGGTGTACTCACATTTTTCACATGCCACAAGGATAAAAATAGATCATTATCAATACTTATACATTATAAGGTCTAAATATGGTTATAAAATAAATTTTAGATTGGGTTTTTTTGTCATTTTAACCCTTATACTTTTAGTTTCACCCCCGTCAAATCTATTTTTACCTTAACCGCAATAATTAAATTTATGGTTTTCACTATTCATTATAGTAAAAAATTATGTTGAACATATTAGATAATATAAATTATTATTATTAAAAATATGGAATCTATTTTTACAAATTAAATTCACACATGTGGCAAAATTTAAATTTAAATTAAACCCACAGATGCGACAAAAAAGCAGGTTTTCAAGAAGTATATTTCTTCAAGAAAAAGATGATTTTATATTAACTTTATGAATAGTAATTATAATTATAAGAACTTAAATTAATATATATGTATATAATATATAAATTTTATTTGAATAATTCATCATTAGGGGTTATTTTAATTTATTTAAATAGAGAAACATTATGCACTTTAAAATAGTTTTTAGAAAAATTGTGTTTTTAAACCAAAAAAAAACTTATACTAAAATCCAATATAAAGTTGATGAAAAATAAGTTAATTGGATTAAATATAAATAAATAATTATTATTTTTATTTAAATCATATTAAAAACATAAAAGGACTTTTAAATTACTAAATTTATTTAAATTAAAAGATATTTTTACAAAAATCAATATTTTTCACTATTCATTAAAAAATTAATATTTTATTGAAAATACCAAAAGTTCACCCTTAGTTAATTTTAATATGGTAATTTCAAAAATGATATTTATTTTTTCAAATTAAAATTCTAAAATCTAGAAATTGAACTTTTAAATAAAACTTGATAAGAAGATAATTTAATTAAAACCATTTCCTTTTTGATTTAAAAATTAATCAATATTTTTATAATGAATATTACTATCTAATTAATATTAATAATCATGAAAATGTCTTATTATATCATTAATTGAGTTTTTACACCTAATGTTTGAAAACAATTCCATCTATTTTACTTGATTTAGGATATGTGATGTGCGTTTTAAACTTAAATGACACTTTTATATTGAAAACATGAACTTCAAGTCATATCAGCCACATCATGTGTGTTATTGACATGAGGTCAATTCATACACATTGGAAATAAATTAAGGGTCATTTTACTAAATTTCTAGAACAATACGATCTATTTTTCTCCATTTTGGCTATGTGATGTGCGTTTTAAACAAAAATGACACTTCTATATTGAAGACATGCACTTCAAGTCATACCAACCACATCATGTGTCATATTGACATGAATTTTATTCCTACACATCACAACTAAATTATGGTTAGTTTTACTAATGTTTTAAAACAATATGAGCCTATATTTTCTATTTTGGATATTTAATGTGTGTTTTAAACATAAATGACACTTCTATATTCAAAACATACACTTCAAGTCATACCATTCAACTCATGTGTCAGATTGATGTGAGGTCAATTCTTACACATCAAAAATGAATTATGGATCATTACCCTAAATTTTAAAAACAACCAAAACTTGTTTTATTATTCTTGGATTGATATTATCATTTTAAATTAAAATGATGCTTATATATTTAAAATACATATTTTAAGTCATACCGACCACATTGTGTGTTAGATTGATGTACAACAAATTTCTATAAGTCACGCAAGAATTATGGATTGTTGTCCTATGTTTTTATAAAAATATGAGCTCATTTGATTCATTTTTTTAGTGATGTGTGTTTTAAACTTAAATCACACTTTTATATTGAATACACACACTTCGAGTCATACTAGACTCATCATGTGTTGGATTTATGTGTGGTCAATTACTAAAAGACAAAAATGATTTATGGATCATTTTCCTAAAGTTAGAAAACAATACAAGATTTTTTTCTTAGTTTTGGCTATTTAAAATGTGTTTTAAACTGAAATTACAATTTTATATTGAAAACATGAACTTCAAGTCATACCAACAACATTATACATTGAATTGACATGTGGATGATTCATACATGCCAGAAATGTATTGTGGATAATTTTCCTAAAGTTTGAGAAAAATATGAGCTTGTTTTCTTAGTTTTGGCTATATGACGAGCATTATAAACTAAAATCAAACTTTTATGTTTTACTTTAAAAATATGATTCCCTGATCAAAACAAAATATCACTATGATAATTAAAGATAAAGCTTACACAAGTCGAAAGGTGGGGAATTTATTACAATCATTTTGGTGAAGGGTGGTGAATTCATTTGGAAGGATCTCCATACATGTGTGATTGCTATCAACACCCTTATTGTCAAGCCCATCTGCCAGTTTATTCGACTCTTTGTAGGTGTCAGTGATAATATGGTTGAGCCATGATAGATAATACATGAAGATGATCCATTTAGCAGTGAGGGACCACACTAGGTGAATTGTTCCATGTCTAAGATCCCAAATAATGGCCGTTGAATCACTTTCAATCCATACATTGTTCCATCCTTTTTGCCATATCAAATCAACAACATTGATGACATTGAACATATCCACTTCAAGGGAGGAGACATTACCACAAAAACCATAGCTGCATCCAAGAATGTCCCCATTGTGGTTTTTGGATATGATTCCATATCCAGCAGGTCCCGAGATTCCTTTTGAGGCACTATCCACATTAATCTTTATCCATCCAGGAATAGGTGGTTACCAGAAAACATCCAGTAGAAATTTCAGCGGGCTGTATATTCCTTTGATCCCAAGCCGTATAAGGATACAGAAATCCTTAATTGAATTTTGGAAAGTCCCTACTTGAATGATTCCTACCTCCATGATCGTAGTGAAAATTTTTATCTGAGCTGCATGAAAATTAAAAGTATCATTTTTGGGCTTAATTGAATTTATTTCATACCAGGTAAGATGAATCAGTTCTTCCATGGATTCAATGAAAAGTTGGTTAATTTGCGGAGAGGTATCCTTGGTAGTGCATTTTTGATTCTCCAATCTAATAGAGTCCAAACCTATCTACGTAAAATAAAAAATGCCAAAAATGTAAGCCCATAAAGCAGAAGCAGTAGCACAAGATAGAAACAAGTGATTAGTGTCTTCTCTATGTTGTTTACACATTTAAAATTTAGAGAAAAGTTTTATACCACACATCTGAAGATTTCAAGGAGTGGGAATTCTATTATGAGAAATCCTCCATACTAGAGTGCTCTGGGAGATCCTAACTCATTTTTTGTTAAAATTCCTTAACCAGGAAAAAACATTGGTGTTGTCAGTGAAATTATTCCTATAATAAAGCTTGTAATTTAGCATACCATTATGAGCTAGTTCCCAAACTAAGAAATCATTGGTGTTGACGAAGGTATAGTTATTTATAACAGTAGAGACTTCACACGGTAAATCAACATCAGGAGAACTCAACCAATTATTTATGGCAATTTTTAAATTTTTGGATAGAGGGATGTGATCAACCATGTTACAGAGAGGCATTCCATTCCAGTTATCTAACAAAAAAAATAATTGAGTAGTTCTTTTTGATTACCCATCTAGAGTTAGCCATGATTTTAGAAATAGTATGTTTTATTGAAGGCCATATCGAGGAGTCCATATAAGAATGTTTCCCTTTTCTAAGGTTATTGTAGAATCCATCACGAAGGAAATCATTGGTATTAGAGTTATTGTTCATAATATTCCAATAAGTTTATCTTGAAGGGCCTCATTAAAATAATTAAGGTTCTCAATACCTATCCCCCATTACAAATGGGAGTGCAATAAGTTTTCTATGGAATAGTGACAAGTTTCCTTTCAAGAGTGCTTCCACTCTAGAAAAAATCCTTTATTCTTATATTTATCATTTTTTATAATTCATCAAGCCATTTTTACACCATCATATAGTACACAATTTTAGAAACAATAGTGTGCTTGTCAAGACGAATTCATCATGCCATCAATAAAGTTTTTCCCTTCTGGGTGGAGAGTTGGTTACTGATATGGTCAAAAATGATTGAGAAGTAAGTGTTTTTGAGCTTCCCCCAAAATATGGGGACCCCAATATAGTTAAATGGGAAGAATATTTATTTTATCCCAAGTTTATTCATGAAATCAATTTTTTCTAGGAGTGGGGGAATTTTTTCCAAAGAAAATAAAAGATTTTATCTAATTTATGGATTGTCCAGAGACATCCTCATAATGGGAGAGGACATATTTAATCTTTTTTATGTTTTTCTTATCTCTTTGTAGAAATAAAATTATATCATCTATATATAAAATATTAGAGGGGATAGTTAGAGTTCTAGAGAAAAAATGGGCTTTATATTACCCCAATTAAAAGAATCTGTGATAAGCCTACTGAGGTAGTATTCAAAAATAAAAAAAAGGATGGCAGAAAGATGGTCTCCTTGTCTAACACCCTTTGTGAAAGTGAAAAAACCCTTAGGGGAACCATTTATTAGAACAAAAATTTGAGAAGAGTTAAAAAGTGTTTTTATTTTTCTAACAAGGTTATTATTCAAGCCAAAACTATATATGATTTTATAGATGAAACTCTAATCAATGGTATCGAAAGACTTACTAATATCTAATTTAATGGAAACACCTCCCCATATTTGATTCTTTTATAACATGTTTGTACTTTTACAGGAAAGACATATACAGTCCTGCATATTTCTTTATTTTAGGAAACCAAATTGATTCTATGATATAATATTTTTGGCAATAGGTTCCATTATCTTAGCTAAAAGTTTGGATATAATTTTATAAATATTGTTAATAAGATTAATGGGTCTAAAAATGTTAATTTTTGAAGTGTTTTCCACCTTAGGAATGAGGGTAAGAAATTGAGCATTGATACCAGAAGGGAGGTAGCCATTATTGAAAAAATATTTAACCTAATGAAAAACATAATTGGAAACAATGTCCCAATGATGCTGAAAAAGGCATTAGGGAACCCATCAGGGCTAGGGGAACTATTAGGTTTTAAACTAAAGACCACTTCCTTAATTTCATGATCGATTGGAATATTATTCAAAAGGTCATTATCATTGCCCCCAACAAAGGGAGGAATGATATCAGGCTTGATATCCTTATCCCGAAAAGGCCCATTAAAGAGTTTACTAAAGTAGTTAGTGACATGATTGTCCAAAGTCCTCTCATTATCAATGATGATATCCCCATATTTAAGTAGGGAAATAGGTGTTTTAACCTTTCTAGGCCTTTATGGAGCATTAAATAATTTAGTGTTTAGGTCTCCATCCTTAAGCTAGTTGACTCTAAGAGTTTGTTTCCTGATATTATCCTATAGAGCAAGATGAGTGTTAAGTTTATTACTAATCTCTATTTCCTATGTTGGACCCGTTGTAAAGTCATTTTGAGTTAAATCTATTTAAATGTGGTTAAGTTCATGGTATAGGGAGCTAATTTAAATATCAGTTTTTTGGATTTTGTCCTTGCACTAAACCTTTAATTTTTGTTTTAGAATTTTAAGCTTCATGATGCAGGCAATAGTATCATTAGAGTTATTTTTGTCCCAAGTGTCCTTGACAATCTTGTCATATTGACATGTGGTTAATTCCTACATGGCACAAATAAATTATGGGTAATTTTTCTAAATTTTAAAAATAGTCTAATATTATTTTCACATTTTCGATATGTGATGTGTGTTCTAATCTAAAATGAAATTTTTATTTTGAAAACACACACTTCGAGTCATAATGAACACAATTGGTGTTGGATTGATGTGAGGTTAATTCGTACACATCTCGAATGAATTATAGATTGTTTTTCTAAAGTTTGAAAACATTCCAATCTTATTTTGTTAGTTTTGGTTATATGATGCACCTTTCGAACTAAAATGACACTTCTATATTGAAAACACATACTTCGAGTCATACCTTTTACTTGTATATTTGAATGAAATTTGGTCAATTCCTTCATGTCATGAATGGATTATGGATCATTGTCATATGTTTTAAAACAATATGTGATATTTGTCTCATTTTTGGCTATGTGACATGCATTTTAAACTTAAATAAAACTTCTATATTGAAAACACACACTCCCAGTGAAACTAAACACATTGTGTGTAAGAATGACATGCAGTCAATTCCTACATATCAAAAATGAATTATGGATTTTTATCATATTGTTTGAAAAAAAATCTGAGATCATGTTCTCAGTTTTATATATGTGATGTGTGTTTTAAACTAAAATAATAGATTTATATTTAAAACATGCACTTTGATTCATACTAGTCACATCATGTGTCATCTTGACATACAATCAATTCCTATTTTTCAAAAATTAACTATGGATCATTGTATAAATTTTTGAAAATAATCCAATATTTCTCAATTTTGGATACTGACACATGTTTTAAACTTAAATGACACATATATTTATAATACACACTTCTAGTCATATCAGTCACATCATGTGTCAGATTGACATGAATTTGATTTCTAAACATGAAAAATAAATTATTGATCATTTTCTTAATTTTTGAAAATAATTTGACCATGTTTTCTATGTTTTTTCTAGGTGAAGAACCTTTTTAACTAAAATGATACTTTTATATTAAAAAAATTCACTTCGATTCATACAAGACACATCGTGCATTGAATTGATATATAGTCAATTACTACACATTACAAATGAATTATGGATCATTTTTATAATATGTGAAAACAATATGAGCTAATTTGCTTAATTTTGGCTATGTGATGTTCATTTTAAACTAAATTGACACTTTTATATTAAAAACATAGAATTTAAGTCATATCGAACACATCATTTTTTAGATCAACGTGTGGTCAATTACAACACATCATAAATGAATTATGAATCTTTTCCCCAACGTTTGAAAAAATTTCGAGATCATTTGATCGGTTTTATCTATATGATGTGTGTTTTAAACTAAAATAACACTTTTATATTGAATAAAATAAAAATAAAAATGACGAGGTTATGATCATAAGAGTACCTTCCCAATAGTTGGTAATAAATTTTTGTAATGGCCCGGACCTCTCCGGCTCATTCCTTTGTCAAAAAGAAGGTTAAGAAGTGTTCTGGAGGGTAAAATAGACTTTTCCCACACTTTCCATAATTTTGAAACTACACGCCGTGTAGTTTGAGTACACGCCATGTACCACCCTTTTTGGGTATACCTCGTGTTGAAGACCGTGTCCTTGCGGTGTGAAATAATGGGCGCACGCCGTGTGTCCAGTTCTACATGTCGTGTAGTCCTTCCCCGCATACGCGTTACCAGTCAACGGCCATGTACCGTGTTGGAGTCGTGTCTTTGCCATGTTCAATAAATGATTACACGCCGTGTGTCTAAACTACATGCCATGTAGTCTTTCCCCGCGTATGCGTTACCCTCAAACCGTGTGTTGACCAGTCAACAGCCGCAGAGCCGTGTTGGAAGCCGCGTGGAGACCGTGTAAAATAACCGAGTACACGCCGTGTACCATAAATTACACACCGTGTACTTTTCCTTTTCTCACCTATAAAAGTAGGGGTCCCCTCCTCCTTTCAATTCACTCCTCTCCTCCCCTTTCCTCTGAGCAGAGCTCTCCCAAGAGACTCGAAGGCTCTTTCTTCCATAACTTCTTTGTCCAAGCTCCGATTTACGATCCATTAGCGGCCACCGGATCATAACGACTAGGCGGAACTTCCGATCTTGGATCCGTTGTCTTTCCTTCAGCCTTTCCTTTCCTACATCCACCTGAGGAGGTTTTTCCGGGACCCGACAGAAGTGACGGACGCCAACGGACGTCTTCTAAGGTTGATCCGGGGGAGCGTTGTTATCAGAACCTGTTGAGGTAGGGATCTTACCTTCGTCTCTCTAATTTGTGCATCATGTGGGGTGGGTATCCTCTTTTTTTCATGAGAAACAGTTGAACCATTAAATAGAAGTTAATAATTGGTTAATGAACGAGGTTGGGAAGGTTGAGATTGATGTTACTTTATATCCTGTGATATTATGTTGTGAATTGAATGAGCTTATGCTCACTGAAAACCACAGTCGTTGGGGGCCTCTTCTTGCACAATTAAATGTTTCCCTATCCTTATAGACCGTTTTTGTGTATAGAACCTTATGGAATGTGGAATTTGGTTAATCACATAAAGTTGGCTGTTTAAAATCTGGAACCCTTGTGTGATCACCCCGGTTAAACAAAAATGGAATAATGAACATGTGGGTGTTGTCTTGGATACGTGGCATGTGATGGGGGTGTTTTGTGGGTTGATGTGGATAGGGTGAGCAGTGGGGCTGCGGTTGGTTTGGTTGTGGGTTGGTGTAAATTCTATGTTGTTGACGGGCAGTGGGGCTGCGATAAGTGGTATTAAAGGGATAATGAAGTATGGGTTTCAGTGCAGTTGTGGTTATGGTGGTTGGAAACGGGGCTGTGGGGATGGGTTGAATGTGAATGGACTATGGGTTGTGGTTAATAAATAAAAAGTGGAAAGAGTTAATGAATGGTGGGTAATGGTAATGGAACATGATTAATAATCAATGGGTTGGTTGGTTAATAATAAGGGACTTGTTGTGCTGCTTGTGTTTTCCTAAATTGATTTGTGGATGGCATGGATATGTTTCACGAACGATTGATGTGGTTGGTTGCGGATAGTTTCCCAGTAGTTAAGGAACTAAATAAACTAATTTTGCTGAAACATAAAAACCTAAATGGGGTTGGGGTTGTCTGTTGTATGCATGCTTCATAGTAGCAGTGCCGAGGCACGTGCTCAGTTTCTTTGTTTAGAATCCATAGGTTGGGCTGTTTGGTTGGTATATATATATCTGTATCTTTTGTGTTTTATCGCACCCCACCCATGTTGATCACTTAGTGCCGAACACTCCCATTTCATGAGAGAGGATGTTTTTCCCTTAGTTACTAGCTCTTTCCTGTTCCTTCTCCCCTAGGCTATGATGGCTTGAGGCAAACTTACACCTAAGATTCTTCGGGTAGGTTTCGATTGAGGAGGATTTAGCCCAAGACTCTTCGGGCAGGTTCTACTGTTTCCCATGAATCTTTGGGATGAGGCCCAGGTGTGTGCAGGCGGGATACGTGGTTGTGAGGCCCAGGTGTGTGCGGGCGGGATACGTGGTTGTGAGGCCCAGGTGTGTGCGGGCGGGATACGTGGTTGTGAGGCCCAGGTGTGTGCGAACGGGATACGTGGTTGTGAGGCCCAGGTGTGTGCGGGCGGGATGCGTGGTTGTGAGGCCCAGGTGTGTGCGGGAGGGATGCGTGGTTGTGAGGCCCAGGTGTGTGCGGACGGGATCCGTGGTTGTGAGGCCCAGGTGTGTGCGGGAGGGATGCGTGGTTGTGAGGCCCAGGTGTGTGCGGGCGGGGAGAGTGTGGCAGTGTCAGGACGTTCGCCGTTAGGAAGAGCAGCTAACCAAAGGGAAATGGTGCGGGGTACCCAATACTCTTGTTTCTTATATACTACTACCTGTTGTGCTTGTGTTTTGGTGAAAGTGGCTGGTGAGGTTGGGTGGATAGAATTCCTTGTTAGGTTTCTTCTGTTGCTCTCACGGGACATTAGTATGTATCCCCACTTGTGCACGAGAGCTTTAGGTTTCCCTACTGAGTATAATTGTATGATCACCCTAAGTTTACTTTCAGGTTTCCAGGAGGACTACCAGGTCCGTGCGGGACCCTACTAGTCGAACAGTTGAAGTTGTTTCTATTGTTGTACTCTTGTTTTCTTTTGGTATTGTACTTTGAGATTTCTTATTGTCACGACCCATCCTCGGGGCCCATGCCGTGACTACCCCAAGCCCACCTTCCATAGGCCAGGGGCTGGCGACTAGCACCAAGGCGTAATTCCCGGTAAAAAGGGAAGGCATTTCCTTTGTAAAGTAAACAAACACCACAGAGCAAGTAAGCAAAATTAAACACTAAGTAAAAACTGGGTACAAAAGTAAGTGCAGTTCCAAACTGAAAGTAAAGTACAACTGGAAGGGAAAACAACAACTGAAAGTAAAGCCGCAACCTCGATCTGTCCACTGGAAGTCCCACCTGAAGGGTGGGTATAGATATCCTCCACAACTCCTCAGGTCCAGCCGTTCGCTCCGAGTATGCCCCGCCCAGTGGTCCACCTCCGGGTACCGACCTGCTCCTCGTGCCTCAACCACGATCAGCGCTGTCCGTCGTCTGCAACCAACACAACGTAGTGCAGGCATATCCCATGCAGGGGTGAGTATAAGATACTCAGTAGGGACCCCGAGACCCCCGAAGGTCTCCCAGAATCCACAAAGGATAATCCAAAAAGGAAAGATACAGTCACAATGTAACATCCAACACTGCTTAGGTATATGCCCATACATATACCTAAGTCATCAATTCCAGTTCATCTCCAACATCCAAGCCCAAGTACAACCCAGTCCACATAGGAAAACGTAACCCGTTCCACATAGGAAATCACAACCCAATCCACACAGGAAAGCATAACGTAATCCACACAGGATATCAAGTCAAACTTATCAAAGATAAAGATTGAAAGTCAAGATTCAGCCCACACAGGTATACTTATTCGTAAGACGATAGAGATGATCAGAAGTAGTCACTGATTCATCTAAGCCGTCAGACCCACACATGATCGATAGGTACTAACCCCTGCAATGAACCACAAAGGATCAATAGGTAACTAACCCCCGTAATGACCCACACAGGATCGATCGTTAACTAACCCCCGCAATGACACACAAAGGATCGATAGGTAACTGACCCCCGCAATGACCCACACAGGATCGGACCCACACATGATCTGTAGGTGATGGCCCACACAGGACCACTGAGCACTGACCCACATAGGATCTGACCCACACAGGATCGGTAGCACTAATCCATGTAGGATCGCTGAGTGATGTAGTCGTCGCCGTCGAATCCACGGAGGATTTCTGCACAGTCATCATCGTCGTCGCAGTTGCAGCCAGCTCTAGGGTTCCCGCACACAACAAGTTCATTCGGGAGGGTCCGCTCCACGAGATGGAGGGCTGATACATCAACTGACACATATTCCAGAGTTGATGTATCCAAAAGTTCCGTATCATCAACAAAAACTCAACGTCACAGACGGCGCATCAATTGGACGCCCAGTCTGAGAGTTATTGGCCTTTTCTTCCTAGGGGGCCGGTTGGTTTTTAAGACAAAACCAACCCTCCCATACTCCATCTGCGTCCAAACCTCGAGTGAAGTAAGAAAAAAGTTCCTTCTCACTTAGAGGAATCCAACAAAGTCAATGGCACATCAATCGGACGTTCGAAGCTCAAGTTATAAGCGTTTCCGCTCCGAGGGCCCGGTTGGTTTCGTGTACGAACCAACCCAGCCAAACCCAAAGTAATCCGAAACCTTGAGTGTAATATACCGAAACGACCTTCGCATTCCAAGGATTGCATCTCTTCTGACGGTGCATCGATCAGAGGTTTGTATCCCAAGATATGGGAAAAAGACCGTGAGAGGTCCGGAAGTGGGGGTTTCGGGCCCGGACCGACCCGGCCCGAGACCCCCTGGGCCGGCCCGACTCGGGTCCGGGTCCGGCCCGCTTGGGCGCGGCCCGGACCAACGCGCTGGCGGCCTGGCATGCCGGCCACGCGGCTCGGCCTAACGGCCGAGCCGTTCGGGATGCAGGGGGGGGGGGGGGGTTCCCCCTCTTTTTGTAACCGTAGCCCCATAATGGGGGACCCTCACATCCAGCCAGCCGGGGGTTTCGAACCCCCGACTCTTCCTCTGGCCGGCTGGCCCACTTCGGCCGGCCGGATGTTGCCGCCACGGGACCGGCAAGGGCCGGTCCCCCTGCTCCGACGCCGGCGGCCCGGAACCGGCCGCCGGTTCCCCTGCTCCGCCACGACCTTGGACCGACCGTCCAGCGTGGCGCGACGGCGTCGCGCCCATCCGCCGCGACCCCACTCCGGCCACAGTTCCTTCAGGGTTCTCCGGCGCCGCGTTCTTGTTCGATTCAAAGATGTGGCGCGACGGCTCCGCGCATACCTTGCCGCATGACCCCGCGTGGTGCGATAGCACCGTTCCATCCTCATTCCATTCCACCACAAGGTAGACAAGATAAAAAGGGGAGGAGGGTCGGCCGTGTTTGTGCGGTCCGGCCCCCTCCCGTTAACTGGTAACAAGCGGTCCAAAAGTACGAGGAATGATGACGGAAGAAAAATCACGAAATGAAACGCGTAAAAACCCCTACCTCGAGCGTAGATTGAATAGAGGTTCGTCACGGAAATAACCGTCGTGGAAGGAGGCATCGCGAAAGGAGAATCGTCGCGGAAGAAGGCGTCGTTGGCGTCGGGGTACATGGTGTCGCGTAGTCAATCTACGAGGATTTGGCATTCTTCGTCGGAGATCGGTGCGTTCTTCGTGTTCTTCATGCTCGTCGTGCTCTTCGACGTAGAAGATGAAGATCTTCAAGCCTCCCTTAGATTTTCTCCCAAACCTCTCAAGCAACAAGTCCCAAGCAAAATAAAATAAGTACCTCACTTATTTTATTAACATAACTTAAGTTTGAAATTCAAAAGTTGAATTAATCTACTCAATTAATTAACTCAAGTTGCCAAATTAAATGAAGGGTAATGGAAGGTTAGGAAAGATGAAGGGGTGGGGTTCGTGTGGGCCCCACCACCCTCATAACCTCCAATGGGAAGTTGGGTGGTTTCCCCCAACTTCCACCCAAAGCTTTAATCCATTTAGTGAAAAATAAAATTGATGCTCAATTTTATTTTTCCTTCCACAAATTTTTAACAACTTCTCTCGTGTAAACACCACTCCGAAAAAGGTGTTCCTAATCAATTACCGGCGCTGAGAATCCATCGGTGCCCTCAGAATTCGATTCCGAGCACCGGTTCAAAAGTTAGAAAAAACCCGCTCGTTCGTTCACTGAACGTACCCGAGCTAAAATTCGGATAGAAATTCCGGGCACACCGGGCCTCAGAATCAAGTGCCGTCATAAACCGCGTTCTTGTAAAATCCCAAATAAAATTAAGAAAAAAATTTCCCTTGAATTTTATGGGTCTTTACATTACTCCCACCTCAGGGCATTACGTCCCCGTAAAGATACATCAAAAACTAGGGAAAAAATGTGGGTACTGAGCACGTATCTGAGCCTCCCGCTCCCAAGTGCTCTCCTGGAGGTTCCCGTGATGCCATCTGATGCGCACTAGAGGAATCGACCATCCACATAGGACCCGCTCCTATCGATCCTAGATCTCCACTGGGACCTCCGATAAAGCCGCCCCATCATCAATGTCCAGCTCCCCATGGTCAATGATATGTGTTGGGTCGTGCACGTATTTCCTCAGCTAAGATACGTGGAAGACTTCGTGCACTCGGTGCAACTGAGGTGGTAGAGCCACGTGATAAGCCACCTCGCCAATCCTGCTAAGGACCTGGAATGGTCCGGTGAAGCATGGAGACAACTTTCCACCTCGGCCAAATCTCCGTATACTACGTCGAGGTGAGACCCGCAAGAAGATGTGGTTTCCATCCTCGAACTCCAGTGGCCTTCGTCTCCTGTCAGCATAAGACTTCTTCCGGCTCTGAGCTATCCTCATCCGCTCCTGGATGACCTAGACCTTCTCTGTTGTGGCCTGGACCATCACCGGTCCCACAAGTGCTGACTCCCAAGGGTCTGTCCAGCACAGAGGTGATCTACAAGGTCGGCCGTACAACGCCTCGTATGGTGTCATCCCGATGGTGGAGTGATAGCTGTTGTTGTACACGAACTCCACCAAGGGTAGGTAGTCCTTCCAACTGCGACCCAAGTCGAGGACACATGCGCGGAGCATGTCCTCGAGAGTCTGAATGGTCCTCTTTGTATGACCATCTGTCTGGGGGTGAAAGGCGATGCTCAGATGTAGCTGCGTCCCGAACGCCTCCTACAACCCTTTCCAAAGACGAGAAGTAAAGCGAGCATATTGATTGGAAACGATGGAAGATGGAACACCAAGAAGCCGTACAATCTCTTGATCGTAGAGGCATCCCAATATCTCCACTGAGCCCTGCTCTCTGATGGTTAAGAAGTGAGACGACTTGGTGAGTCGGTCGACAACCACCCAAATGGAGTCGTGACCTCTGGAAGTGCGTGGAAGTCCAGTCACAATGTCCATAGATAATCCATCCCATTTCCACTCTGGGACCTCCAAGGGTTGTACCAAGCCTACTGGTATCTGGTGCTTCGCCTTCACCTGCTGGCAGGTGAGGCATCGAGAAATGAACTCTGCTATAGGAATAGACTGCAAAGCGCTCGCCCATCAGATATTGTCGCCATATCTTCAGAGTGTAGACCACTGCTGCTAACTCCAGGTCATGGGTAGCATAGTTCTTCTCATGCTGCCTCAACTGATGTGATCCAAAGGTGATCACAGCCCGCTCTTGCATCAGGACACATCCGAGTCCGGTCCCTGATGCATCGCAGTAAACTACGTATCCAAATACCTCCTCCGACAACCCTAAGATAGGCGCGCTGGTCAAACTCTGTCTCAGCTACTGGAAGCTCTGCTGATATCTATCTGACCACCCAAAGGGTTGCCCCTTCCTCCTTAATCTTCTGCAAAGCTGCAAATATTTCTCCTTTGTCAAAAAGGGAAATCTGGTCTCATCCCCTGGATGAACCACGTTCCTTGCCTAATACAGTCAGTCCCATCCTGATTAGTTAATTCATGCCATGGATGACGTCGTAAGGCCTCGACGCTACTACCAAAAGATCCAACAACTACTCTCGCCTCCAAGGGTTGAGTCACACTGTCGGCATTAGTGTGTGGTCACTAGGTCTCTTCCAGTAAGAATCTCATTAGTGAGGGTCAAGTCAATAGTTTTTAACCAGTATCTCTTAGTATTAACATACAAAAGACAAGAAAGCAAACGTCACCAACGCAAGTGTCTTTTATTACTTCAACTCAAAGTACAAGGACACAAGGCAACACAAACAAATAATATAGAGGCATTATGGTCAAGGGACTCTATTCCTGGAGCTAGTCCCACACTTGTCCACCCACTTCCAGAGCTCCATGATCATAAGCTTCAGCTGCCTGAAGCTGTGCTCTCCCCTGTGGTCGGGGTGGACCTCCTGGTGGTGGTGGTGGTAGAGCCTCAAAACGTCGCCCACCACCTATTGCTCGACCAGCTCCTCTCCCTCGTCCGCCTGCTCCCAGCGGACCACCACGGTCGAACCTCTGCCTCTGCCTGGGTGGTTCCTCAATCGTCTTCCGATCCTCTGCATGGCGGGTCGGGCAGTCATGAGCCAAGTGGCCCTGCCCGCCGCATGCATAGCACTGTCTTCCACTCATAAGACTAGCTCTGCTGTGTGTTCCCCGCACCTCCGAGCCAGTATCCTGTGGTCATCCGCCCGATGGCCTAGTCCGCTTAGACCTCTGCGACATCTGTTTACTGCTGGCTGCAGAAGACTCTGCTACGTGCCACCCTGAGGTAGGTCTCGCTGCTGGTGTAGGCTCATCAAGAAAGCTCTCAATGAGAAGGGATCGATCCAGTACCCCTGCCTGTGTTGGAATGATGAGGGAGATCAGCGATTCCCTGATCTCATACCTCAATCCCTGCTCAAAGGTCCGGGCCCGGAAGAATGGGTCTCGTACCATGTCTGTCGAATAGCGCGAGAGATCGATAAATCTCACTGAGTATTGGGCGACCGTCAAGCTGCCCTGCTGTAGCTGTAGAATCTCCTAGATGCGCATCGCACGGAGGGTGGTTGGGACGAACTCTGAGCAGAAGAGGTTCTCAAAGTCCATCCAGAGGAGAGATGTCTCGTCGTGCACCTGGAGCATCATGCTCCACCATCAGCCTATTACCGCGTGCAGTAGGATCGTTACGAGGATCACCATGAGGTCTGATGGTGTCCTCACTAACCTGAAAACCCGTACAACTGCCTCCATCCAATCCTCGGCTTCCTGAGGGTCCCTCTCCCCGTGGAACCTGGGCGGTCGCTGACGCTGAAACTCGTGCAGTGCACTAAGGCGACGTGCATCGTCAGTGCCTGGGGCTGGTAGCATCGGTGGCTCGGCGTGTAGAGGTACCGCCGGTGACTCAGCTGTCAAAGGGACCTGTACCGAGGCCTCATCGCTCGGTGGGCTGTCGTCACACACAACTCTTAGAACCCTAGCTGGCTTCCATCGTGGGGCCATCCTGAAAAGGAACAGGTGTGCTACTGTCAAACAGTATACATGGTGATCTGATATAAAGTAATCACAAAGAAAACATGAAACACACTTGAAATCAATGTTTTCATGTATTAAGTCGAAAATCAGAAGTCAACGTCCTGGTGTACGGATACGTCGGCCGCCGCACCAACACTGGACTCCCTGGACTGACAACCACACTCAATACTCTTAACACTATTGCTTCACATAGAAAAAGATCAGAGTCCTGAGTTCTACGGTAGAACCGAACTCCTCTGATACCAATTTGTAACGACCCATCCTCGGGGCCCGTGCCGTGACTACCCCAAGCCCGCCTTCCATAGACCAGGGTCTGGCGACTAGCACCAAGGCGTAATTCCCGGTAAAAAGGGAAGGCATTGCCTTTGTAAAGTAAAAAAAACCACAGAGCAAGTAAACAGAAGTAAACACTAAGTAAAAACTGGATACAAAAGTAAGTGCGGAAAAGTAAGTGGGCTGGTATACAAACCCAAAATGAAAGTAAAGTACAACTGGAAGGGAAAATAGCAACTGAAAGTAAAGCCGCATCCTCGATCCATCCACTGGAAGTCCCAACTAAAGGGTGGGTACAAATGGACTCCACAGCTCCTCGGGTCCAGCCGTCTGCTCCGAGTACGCCCCGCCCAGTGATCCACCTCCGGGTACCGACCTGCTCCTTGTGCCTCAACCACGATCAGCGCTGTCCATCGTCTGCAACCACCACAACATAGTGCGGGCATAGCTCGTGCAGGGGTGAGTATAAGCTACTCAGTAGGGACCCCGAGACCCCCGAAGGTCTCCCAGAATTCACAAAGGATAATCCAAAAAGGAAAGATACAATCACAAAGTAACATCCGACACTGCTTAGGTATATGCCCATACATATACCTAACTCATCAATTCCAGTTCAGCTCCAACATCCGAGCCCAAGTACAACCCAGTCCACACAGGAAAACGTAACCCGTTCCACATAGAAAATAACAACCCAATCCACACAGGAAAACATAACGTAATCCACATTGGATATCAAGTCAAACTTATCGAAGATAAAGATTGAAAGTCAAGATTCAGCTCACACAGGTATACTTCATCATAAGACGATAGAGATGATCAGATGTAGTCACTGATTCATCTAAGCCATCAGACCCACACAGGATCGATAGGTACTAACCCCCACAATGACCCACAAATCATCAATAGGTAACTAACCCCCATAATGACCCACACAGGATCAATAGGTAACTAACCCCCGTAATGACCCACAAAGGATCGATAGGTAACTAACCCCCGCAATGACCCACATAGGATCAGACCCACACAGGATCTGTTGGCGCTGGCCCACACATGACTTCTGAGCACTGACCCACACAGGATCTGACCCACACAGGATCGGTAGCACTGATCCACGTAGGATCTCTTAGTGCTGTAGTCATTGCTGTCGAATCCACGGAGAATTTCTGCACAGTCGTCATCATCGTCGTAGTCGCAGCCATCTCTAGGGTTCCCGCACACAGCAAGTTCATTCAGGAGGGTTCGCTCCACGAGCCGAATGGCTGATACATCAATTGACATATAGTCTGGAGTTGATGTATCCAAAAGTTCCGTATCATCAACAAGAACTCAACGTCCTAGACGGCGTGTCAATCGGACGCCCAGTCTGAGAGTTATTTGCCTTTTCATCCCAGGAGCCCGGTTGGTTTTTAAGTCAAAACCAACCCGACCGTACTCCATCTGCGTCCAAATCTCGAGCGCAGTAAGCCAAAAGGTCCGTCTCACTTAGAGGAATCCCACAAAGTTGATGGCACGTCAATCGGACGTCCGGAGCTCAAGTTATAAGTGTTTCCGCTCCGAGGGCCCGGTTGGTTTCGTGTACGAACCAACCTGGCCAAACCCAAAGTACTCCAAAACCTTTAGTGTAATATACCGAAACGACCGTATCGTTCCAAGGATCGTATCGCCGTTGACGGTGCATCGATCAGAGGTTCTCAGACCAAGATATGGGAAAAAGACCGTGAGAGGTCTGGAAGTGGGGGTTTCAGGCCTGGATCGACCCGGCCCGAGACCCCTTGGGCCGGCCCGAACCGGGTCGACCCGACCCGGGTCTGGGTCGGGCCCAGCCTGGGCGCAGCGCGGCGCAGTCGGCACGGACCGGCCCGGCGCGCTGGCGGCCCGGCGCGCTGGCCAGGTGGCTCGGCTGAACGGCCAAGCCGTTCGGGATGCGAGGGGGGGGGGGGGGGGGGGGCTACCACCGATTGTTGTAACCGCGACCCCATAATGGGGGCTTCTCACGTCCGGCCAGCCGGGGGTTTCGAACCCCCAGCTCTTCCTCTGGCCGACCGGCTCGCTTAGGCCGGCCGGCTGTTGCCGCCACGGGACCGGAAAGTGCCGGTCCCCTTGCTCCGATGCCGGTGGCCCGGAATTGGCCGCCAGTTCCCCTCCTCCGCTGCGGCCTCAGCCACGGCCTTAGACCGTCCGGTGTGGCGCGACGGCGCCGCGACCCTCCGCCGCGGCCCCACTCCGGTCGCGGTGCCTTCAGGGTTCTCTGGCGCGGTGTGACGGCGCCGCGTTCTTGTTCGATTCAAAGGTGCACCGCGACGGCGCCACACATACCTTGCTGCCTGACCCCGCGCGGTGCTGCGACGACACTGCACCATCCTCATTCCTTTCCAACACAAGGTATACAAGATTAAAAGGGGAGGAGGTTTGGTCGTGTTTGTGCGGTCCAGCCCCCTCCCGTTAACTGGTAACAAGCGGTCCAAAAGTACGAGGAATGATGATGGAAGAAAAATCACGAAATGAAACGCATAGAAACCCCTACCTCGAGCGTAGCTTGAAAGGAGGTTCGTCGCGGAAATAACTGTCGCATAAGGAGGTGTTGGGAAAGGAGAATCTTTGTGGAAGAAGGCGTTATTGGCATCGCGGTACACGGCGTCACGTAGTCGATCTCCGAGGATTTGGGGTTCTTCGTCAGAGATCGGTGCGTTCTTCGTGTTCTTCGTGTTCTTCGACGAAGAAGATTGAGATCTTCAAGCCTCCCTTAGGTTTTCTCCCAAACCTCTCAAGCAACAAGTCCCAAACAAAATAAAATAAGTACCTCACTTATTTTATTAACATAACTTAAGTTTGAAATTCAAAAGCTGAATTAATCCACTCAATTAATTAACTCAAGTTGTCAAAATAAATAAAGGGTTATAGAAGGTTAGGGAAGATGAAGGGGTGGGGTTCGTGTGGCCCCCACCACCCTCATAACCTCCAATGGGAAGTTGGGTAGTTTCCCCCAACTTCCACCCAATGGTTTAAACCACTTAGTGAAAAATAAAATTGTTGCTCAATTTTATTTTACCTTCCACAAATTTTTAATAACTTCTCTCGTGTAAACGCAACTCCGGAAAAGGTGTTCCTCAGCAATTATTGGCACTGTGAATCCATCGGTGCCCTCAGAATTCGATTCCGAGCACCGGTTCAAATGTTAGAAAAACCCACTCATTCGTTCACTAAACGTACCCGAGCTAAACATCAGATAGAAATTCTGGGCACACCGGGCCTCGGAATCAAGTGCCGTTAGAAACCGCGTTCTTTTAAAATCCCAAAGAAAATTAAGAAAATAATTTCCCTTTAATTTTACGAGTCTTTACACTTATACTTTCACCTTGTTATAAAATTGTTTAATCATGCATGTGGGCTTGTTTTGGGTTTATTTCTATACACTTTTTCTTTTTCCTTTTTGGTGGTTGACTTGTCCTATTTCCCGATCCAAAATAATAAAAAGGATAATGACTCCCATATTTGTGAAAACTCATACCCTTGGTGCTAGTCTCCACCCTGGGGCCTACTGGAGGTGGGACTCGAGGGTCATTATCTCCCTTTCACCATTTCCAGCTCAGGAGGGGCATCTTTGGTGGGAGGGGGTCGTGACAGAATGGTATCAGAGGCGATGGTTGAGAGATAGGATGGAGTCTGGAGTTAGGAATAGTGAGGATTGCATGGGATGGTAGTGCAACAGTGTTAGTTAATCTTGGTGCGTGACATAGGCCCGTGAAGATCGGCTAGGACATGAGATTTTAGGGCCCCCCGTGATCAGATACAAGGACTCTGAGCCTACCGAACGACCAAGTGAGACTACATTGATTTCAGGGTAGAGATTCTAAGGAAGGTACATGCATCATCATGATTGTGTTTTACTTGATTTGGATGTTCTGAGAAAGAAATAGAAATAAAATGATAAAATAAAACCTTGAGTTTTCTTTACTACTCGGGCTTAGGCGATCCTCGTTTACCGTACAACTATGGCATGTGGATGTCGTCCCCGGGTGGCTCAGATGGTCGAGGCCCAGCAGATTCAGGCGATCGATCAGCTGAGGATTGACCGAGAGGAGGAAGATAGCCAGTGGCAGAAGACTCTCTTTTCTTTCCAGCGGCAGACCCTGAAGAAGTACGAGGGTAGTACTTCGGATACGGAGACGGAGGGGTGGCTTGAGGAGATAGGGATCTCTTTTAACTTGATCCGTGCTCCGAGGGAGTACTGAGTTCCCCTAGCAGTCAGTCAGCTGAGAGGTGAGGCATGACAGTGGTGGACACTCTACCTCGGAGAGAGGATAGAGGCAGAGGTTCCATGGGCTGACTTTGAGAAGGAATTCCGAGACAAATTCCTTTCTTCCATGATCAAGGCAGAGAAGCGGCAGGAGTTACTCTCCCTTCAGCAGGGGAGTATGTCAGTATGAGAGATGGGGATCAAGTTCAAGTATCTCTTGCGCTTTTCTCCATATCTCTTTTCGGATAAGGAGTCTCGGGAGAGACGTTTGGAGGAGGTGCTTCGTCCTTCGCTCCAGTAGGCTGTCACCCCCTTCACCCTTCCGATGTACTTGGCGGTACAGAAGAAGGCAGAGGTTGTAGAGAGGATGAACTCGTTGGGAGGTGCACCCCGAGAGGGGAACCAACCAGGCTTGTCGAAGGGGAAGATAATCAGCAGTAGGTCTCCTGTGACGGGACCTTCCAGGTTCAGGCCAGTGGGGAGCAGGCCCCAACAGTTTCAGTTCAGATCTTCGGGTCCTCATCCCTTTTTCACGAGACCAGGACTGAAGTGTTTTTCTTGTGGAGGTTTCAGGAACATTTAGAGTTGGTGCCCAACCCGAGCTCAGTACGGTGGAGGTGGGCAGGTTCAGTGCCCACCTCAGCAGCACCAGTTTCCGGTGAGGCCCTTCCAGCAGTAGCAGGACCATGCTCCTCCGAGGGCAGACTTTGCGGGAGGAGGCCGACCTCAGGGTGCTCCTCAGGGACCTCGACCAGGGCGTGGTCGGGGAGGTAGACAACATCAGAGAGGCAGAGGAGCTGGGCGTGGATAGTTTCACGCAGCAGAGTTTACAGCTCCAGCTAGACTAGAGGTGGTGCGAGGTACGATTTGTTTGTTCAGCACTCTTGTTTCTGCTTTGTTCAATTCAGGAGCTTCACACTCCTTTGTTACACCTGGTCTAGCCCATGCTTTGGGACTATATGTAGAGAGACTTTCCATAACACTGGTGCTGAGTACACTAGTTAGAGGCCAGAGCAGCTTATCTTTTGTTTGCCGGAGATGTGGGCTGATGTTAGGACCACATCGATCTAGTGGGGATCTTCTTCTATTACAAATACAGCCATACGATGTCATCCTAGGCATCAAATGGTTGTTTTCTGTTAGTTCCATTATCTACTGCTTCCGGAGAAGAGTCGTGTTCTCCGACGTGGATGGGCAGCGTGTATCTTTTGTTGGCGAGATGAGCTATCAGGTGGGAAGCTGGCATGTGAAGACTCTCCTTTCCTTGTTAGTAGGGATATCAGTGGTTCCAGCTGATACAAAGATGATTGATGTCCCGGAGGTTATTGGGGAGTTCCTAGATGTTTTTCCTTAGGTGGTTGTGACTCTACCCCCCCGACGTGACGTTGAGTTCGGGATAGAATTACAGCCTGGTGCCCGTCCGATTTTGATGGCCCCTTTTCAGATGGCACCTTTGGAGTTGCGGATTCAGATTGATGATCTGATGGAGAAGGGTTTTGTTCGACCCAGTGTATCTCCATGTGGTCCTCCAGTTTTGTTTGTGAAGAAGGAAGATAGTGGTCTCAGGCTATGCATAGACTACAGAAGGTTGAACCAGGTAACGGTCAAGAACTGCTATCCCCTCCCAAGGATAGATGATCTATTCGACCAACTGAGGGGAGAATGTTGGTTTTCCAAGATTGATCTACGATCTGGATATCATCAGCTGAGGGTAAAAGACAGTGACATCTCGAAGACGGATTTCAGGTGCAGGTATGGGCACTTCGAGTTTGTGGTGATGCCATTTGGAGTTACGAATGCACTGACTATGTTCATGGGATTTATGAACTTTGTCTTCCGAGAGTTTCTGGACCGGTTCGTCATTGTGTTTATCGATGACATTCTGATCTACTCAAGATCAGAGGAGGAGCACGTTGAGCATCTCAGGGCAGTCTTGGAAGTCCTTTGATACCACCATCTTTACGGGAAATTGTCGAAGTGTAAGTTATTGACACAAGAAGTACACTTCCTTGGGCACGTAGTGTCTCAGCATGGAGTGTCTATAGACCCGTCGAAGGTGGAGGCAATTATTTATTGGAAAGCACCCAAGAGAGTGGCAGAATTTCGTAGTTTCCTGGGGTTAGCAGGTTAGTATCGGAGGTTCGTTTCAGACTTCTCTCGAGTTGCTGCTCCATTGACAGCTTTGAAAAGGAAGAACTAGGTCTTCCTATGGAGCGAGCAGTGCCAGAAAGGTTTTGAATACCAGAAGGAGAAGTTGGTCAGTGCTCCCGTACTCAGGTTTCCAGATGAAGGGTTGTTGTATGAGGTGTTTTGTGATGCTTCTGGCCTTGGTCTGGGGTGCGTGCTGATGCAGAAGAAGGGAGTGATCTATTATGGGTCTAGACAGTTACGCCCTCATGAGCGTAACTATGCCACCCATGACCTAGAGCTTGCAGCAGTAGTGTTCGCACTGAAGTTGTGGCGACATTACCTCTTTGGGGAGCGCTTTGTGGTCTTCACAGATCACAAGAGCCTGCGTTATATCTTCTCCCACCGTGACATGAACTTACGGAAGCAGAGATGGGTCGAGTTTCTCCAAGACTATGACTTTGAGATCTCTAACACTGAAGGTAATGGAAACTTTGTGGCTAATTCCCTGAGCAGGAAGTTGCATCAGGAAGTAGTTCGAGAATCCACTGATTCTTGGAAGGATATGGGAGAGTTGGATGCCTTGCACTTGGATTCTAGGGTAGAAGGTGTTAGAGGCTGTTTGTTTCAGATGATGGTGCAGTCCTCCTTGTTGCAGTAGGTGGAAGAGTCTTAGTGGGGGGACTCTGAGGCGGAAGTGATGCGGGATCATGTCGATCAGGGGAATGCTCCAGAAGGATGGTCTGAGGATAGCCAACATCGAATGCTTTTCCATGGAATGTTGTTTGTTCCGGAGGCGATGCATGAGGGAGTTCTCTGTGAGTTCCATAGCTCAGCCTTGGCGGTACATCCAGAAGTTTCAAAAATGTATCAAGGCTCGAGGGAACCGTTTTGGTGGCCCGGGGTGAAATAGGCAGTGGTGGAGTTTGTGGGTAAATGCCTAGTGTGTCAGCAAGTGAAGGCTGAACATCATGTTCCCAGTGGTTTGTTGCATCCTTTAGATGTCCTCGAGTGGAAGTGGGATGACATATCAATGGACTTCGTCACAGGACTACCCAGAGCTTAGGGTGGTTATGATTCTATCTGGGTAGTGGGGGACCGACTAACGAAATCGACTCACTTCTTAGAAATTAAGGAGTCGGGCCCAGTGAGTACCTTAGCACAGAGGTACGTAGATGAGGTTATGCGGTTGCATGGATTACCGAAGACTATCATCTCATATCGGGATACTCGGTTTACCTCAAGAGTCTAGAGGGGGTTACAACATGCTTTTGGCACCCAGCTACGCCTTAGAACTGCTTTCCACCCCCAGACCGACGGGCAGACAGAGCGGACTATCCAGACGTTGGAGGACATGTTGCGAGCATGCGTTCTGGATTTCGGAGGATCATGGGTATGAAACTTGCCTTTAGTAGAGTTTTCCTACAACAACAGCTCCCACTCTACTATTGGAATGGCACCATTTGAGGCTTTGTATGGAAGACCATGTTGTTCACCCATTTGCTGGGCAGAGGTTGGTGAGACAGGTGATCTTGGGGCAGATGTAGTGCAGAGCACCACAGAGAAAGTCTAGCTTGTACGTGAGAGGATGAAAGCGGCTCAGGACTGACAGAAGTCTTATGGTGATCATCGTAGGAAGCCCTTAGAGTTCGAGGTGGGAGATCATGTGTTCTTGAAGGTTTCCCCTCGACGGGGGCAGCGAAGGTTTGGGAAAGGGATCAAGCTCTCACCTAGGTTCATTGGACCTTTTGAGGTGTTGAGGCAAGTTGGTGAGGTGGCATATCAGTTGGCCCTACCACCTCAGTTGGAGAGGTTTCATGAAATCTTTCACGTCTCCCAGCTTTGTCGGTACTTACACGATGAATCCCACGTTATCGACTGGGGAGAGTTAGATATGGGAGACGACGCGACCTTCGAGGAACGACCAGTCAGGATCGAGGATCGTAAAGAGAAGGTGCTCCGTGGATGAACTATTCCATTGGTTCATGTGTTGTGGAGGCATGGTGGCCTCGAGGAGAGCACTTGGGAGTGGGAGACCCAGATGCACGCTCAGTACTCGGAGTTGTTTTGAATTGTGTTTTTCCCTTTTTCTTCTGAGATTTGTATTGATGTTGTACTCTGTACCCTTGATATATGGAATGCTTGGATTGTCAGTTGTGAGACCTTTTGTTTCCTTGTTCCCTGGTAATGTGTGACATGTCTGGATGTGTGGGGAAAGGAAAAAACTAGACCCTTAATCGAGACGCATTAATGCGGATGCGATTGAACCCGTGAAGGTGAGTCAGTGCCACCTAAAGCGGATAATATCTCAACATAGGAGAAGGAATTTCCCAAAACCACGTATTCGGGCAGTGTGTTGGTTGTGTGGTGATGGGGGGTAGTACGAGTTGAAAAAAAAATCCTAATTTATGAAAGTAGGAAGACCCAATTCTTAATCGAGACGCATTAATGAGGACGTGATTAAACCCGTGCAGGGGAGTCAGTGCCGCCTAAAGTGGATAATATCTTGACATAGGAGAAGGAATTATTAACACATATGATTAGGGTTGTTGGTTGGGTTCCTATTATAACGAGAACCCTAAGAGGTATCTTTTTGGGTTCCTCTGGGTTGGTTTTTTAATTCTCGGGGACAAGAATGTTTTAAGAGGTATCTGATGTAATGGCCCGAACCTCTCTGGCCCATTCATTTTTCAAAAAGTATGTCAAGAAGTGTTATGGAGGGTAAAATGGACTTTTCCCACACTTTCCAGAATTTTGAAACTACACGCCGTGTAGTTTGAGTACATGCCATGTACCCCCCTTTCTGGGTATACCCCGTGTTGAAGACCGTGTCCTTGATGTGTGAAATAATAGGTGCACGCCGTGTGTCCAGTTCTACATGCCATGTAGTCCTTCCCTGCATATGCATTACCAGTCAACGGCCATGTACCATGTTGGAGCTGTGTCCTTGCCATGTACAATAAATGAGTACACACCGTGTGACTAAAATACAGGCTGTGTAGTCTTTCCCCGCGTATGCGTTACCCTCAAACCGTGTGTTGACCAGTCAACGGCCGCAGAGCCATGTTGGATGCCGCGTGGAGACCGTGTAAAATAACCGAGTACATGCCATGTACCATAAAGTACATGCTGTGTACTTTTCCTTTTCTCTCCTATAAAAGGAGGGGTCCCCTCCTCCTTTCAATTCACTCCTCTCCTCCCCTTTCCTCTGAGTAGAGCTCTCCCAAGAGACTCGAAGGCTCTTTCTTCCATAACTTCTTCGTTCGAGCTCTGATTTATGATCCGTCAGTGGCCACGGGATCGTAACGACGAGGAAGAACATCCGATCTTATATCCGTTGTCTTTCCTACGCCCTTTCCTTTCCAACTTCCACCCAAGGAAGTTTTTCTAGGACCTGACAGAAGTGACGGACGCCGACATACGTCTTCTAAGGTTGATCCGGGGGAGCGTTGTGATCAGAACCTGTTGAGGTAGGGATCTTACCTTCATCTCTCTAATTTGTGCATCATGTGGGGTGGGTATCCACTTGTTTTCATGAGAAACATTTGAACCATTAAATGAAGATAATAACTGGTTAATGAACGGGGTTGGGATGTTTGAGATTGCTGTTACTTTATATCCTGTGATATTATGTTGTGAATTGAATGAGCTTCTGCTTACTGAAAATCACAGTCGTTGGGGGAATTTTCTTACGTAATTAAATGTTGCCCTATCTTTCTAGACCGTTTTTGTGGATGGAACCTTGTGGAATGTGGAATTTGTTTAATCACGTAAAGTTGGCTGTTTAAAATCTGGAACCCTTGTGTGATCACCCCGGTTAAACAAAAATAGAATAATGAACATGTGGGTGTTGTCTTGGATACGTGGCATGTGATGGGGGTGTTTTGTGGGTTGTTGTGGGTAGGGTGAGCAGTGGGGCTGCGGTTGGCTTGGTTGTGGGTTGGAGTAAATTCTATGATGATGACGGGCAGCGAGGCTGCGATAAGTGGTATTAAAGGGATAATGATGTACGAGTTTTGGTGCGGTTGTGGTTATGGTCATTGGCAGTGGGGCAGTGGGGATGGGTTGAATGTGAACGAACTATGGGTTGTGGTTAATAAATAAAAAGTGGAAAGAGTTAATGAATGGTGGGTCATGGTAATGGAATGGGATTAATAATCAATGGGTTGGTTGGTTAATAATAAGGGACTTGCTGTGCTGCTTGTGTTTTCCTAACTTGATTTGTGGATGGAAGGGATATGTTTCACGAATGATTGATGTGGTTGGTTGTGGATATTTTCCCATTAGTTAAGGAACTAAATAAACTAATTCTGCTGAAATGTAAAAACCTAAATGGGGTTGGGGTTGTTTGTTGTATGCATGCTTCGTAGTATCAGTGTCGAGGCACGTGCTCAGTTTCTCTGTTTAGAAGCCATAGGTTGGGTCGTTTGGTTGGTATATATATATCTGTATCTTTTGTGTTTTATCTCACCCCACCCATATTGAGCACTTAGTGCTGCACACTCCCATTTCATAAGAGAGGGTGTTTTTTCTTTAGTTACTAGATCCTTCCTACTCCTTCTCCCCTAGGCTACGATGGCTTGAGGTAACCTTACACCTAAGACTCTTCGGGTAGGTTTCGATTGATGCAGATTTAGCCGAAGAGTCTTCGGGAAGGTTCTACTGTTTCCCAAGAATATTTGGGATGAGGCCTAGGTGTGTGTGGGCAGGATACGTGGTTTTGAGGCCCATGTGTGTGCAGTCGGGATACGTGGTTGTGAGGCCCAGGTGTGTGCGGGCGGGATACGTGGTTGTGAGGCCCAGGTGTGTGCAGGTGGGATACGTGGTTGAGAGGCCCAATTGTGTGCGGGTGGGATATGTAGTTGTGAGGCCCAAGTGTGTGCGGGCGGGATACGTGGTTGTGAGGCCCAGGTGTGTGCGGGCGGGATGCGTGGTTGTGAGGCCAAGGTGTGTGCGGGCGGGGAGAGTGTGGCAGCGTCGGGACATTCGCCGTTAGGAAGAGCAACTAACCAAAGGGAAATGGTGCGGGGTACCCAATACTCTTGTTTCTTATATACTACTACCTATTGTTCTTTTGTTTTGGTGAGTGTGGCTGGGGAGGTTAGGTGGATAGAATTCCTTGCTAGGTTTCTTCTGTTGTTCTCACGGGACATTAGGATGTCTCCCCACTTGTGCACGAGAGCTTTAGGTTTCCCTACTGAGTATACTTGTATGCTCACCCTACGTTTACTTTCAGGTTTCCAGGAGGACTACCAGGGCCGTGTGGGACCCTACTAGTCGGACAGTTGAAGTTGTTGCTATTGCTGTACTCTTGTTTTCTTTTGCTATTGTACTTTGAGCATTCTTGTACTTGCACATTGTTATAAAATTGTTTAATCATGCATGTGGGCTTGGTTTGGGTTTATTTCTATACACTTTTTCTTTTCCCTTTTTGGTGGTTGACTTGTCCTATTTCCCGATCCTAAATAATAAAAAGGGTAATGCCTCCCATATTTGTGAAAACTCATACCCTTGGTGCTAGTCGCCACCCCGGGGCCTACTGGAGGTGGGACTCGGGGGTCATTATCTTCCTTTCACCATTTCCAGCTCAGGAGGGGCATCTTTGGTGGGAGGGGGTCATGAAAATTTTCATATTTTTGTGTAGAAGGACCCCTGAACAATTCCCATATATCAATTAACTCAATTACAACCTTGATTTCTAATCTATCATGTGAACAAGTTGCCTAAAACATGTTACTAGATCTGCCAGAATCTATAGAGTATAACCATCCATTATAAGTCTCCTAGAAAAAAGGTAAAAAATAATATATATAAGCATTATGATACTAATACTTCACATCCAAAATTTATCTCTAAGGACATATCTTGTACTAGATCACAAACATAATAATTAATCAACTAAACTTGATGTCGGAAAACATTCTGAAACCATATAATCTTCCCACTCAACTCTATATAAATATACTTCTTCTTTTGAGTATATAGATTGATTTAATATTGGTAGTATTGAGAAAATATAGAAAACAAAATATTAGAAAGTATTTCAAAATAAATTTTAATTAAAATCAGAAATTAACCATTTGAGTATACTGGTCTTTTGATGATATATGATATATTTCGTAAAATTTCAAATGTAATATAAACAATCATCATTTTTTTATCCATACACTACAAAAACATTTATTAGAATAAGTAAATTTGGTTTAAATATGTTTTAATAGTTAAATCTTACTATATATACCTTAATATATTTCTATTTTAAGAAATTCATAGGCTTCTTATGTTCAGTCACCGACCTCATACCAAGATTTATCCTATATTTATTTATCTCTCTATCATAAAAAATTTCTCATAGAAAAATAGACTGAAACATATAATTCAATGTTTATCTATAAAATATTGATTGTAGTGCATTACAAATTCACAATAGACATCATGTTTGGTCTAATTGATTGAAATCCATGCATTAGATAATTTTTTGGGGAATAAAAATTGATATGATGATAATCTAATGCTTCCTTAAAAAACATCTAATGAAAAATTAAAAATATATTTTAAATAATTAGATTCTTGGATTTTACCCTTGAATTGTAGGCATCAAGAAGAGTATTTCATCTACTATTTTTTCTAGAATGCCTCACTTAGTGCAACTTTTTTCTTATCAATTTATCTAAATTACAAATAAGGGTTTTTCACAAAAATTATAGAGGGATTAATTGTAACACCCCGAGCTTCCACGATACGCTTCTCTTTGAATAATACAGTAGCGTGTGTTGTACGGAACTTCGAGTTCTAACACACACCACGACCAATCAAAATACCCGTTATGAAAAGTAATACCTACTTTTTAAGATTTTAGAAAATTTATCTCTCAAAATGGACTTCATTTTTGGATTCAGAGTATCGAATTTAGCCTAAGGTGAAAATTTGGTACTTTTCGGATAACTTTAATATTTTGATGAATAGTGAAAATTACTAAATTTTAATTAAAACAATTTTTTTAATCAAAATAATTAATAGTGATAAATTATGAATTTGAGTGATTTTAAAGTATATTTAGAATATATTTTTACCATTTAATACAATTTTGTTCATTATAAATAATTTCAAAATTAAACCGGACATAAACAAGTATCAATCTTTTGATAGTTATTATATCTTAAAAACATGCTTTTTTTGTTTTGACAGCGGGAATTAATTTTAAATTAATTTCTGCCAATTCTGTGTTTTGAATTTGGAAAAATTGACACCATATTTGGAATCAGGATGTTCAAATTGTGTAAATATGTATCTTTTATTTTTATACATTTTGAATAATTACTTCCGTAAATATTTTATTTACCATGGTTAAAGGGTAAATCTGGTAAATAAGGGTTAACAAATAATATTATAATAATACTAAATTACCCTAAAACATGTCCTAGACTTATTGGTGGATAAATTTCCGACCATGGTCATATTTGGGTCTATTTTGGGACCCCATGGAGCCACTAGTAGGTGATAGGGACACTTTATTTTAATTAAGTTAAAATAAATACAAAAATGACATGAGCATATATCTTTTATCAAAATTTTTTTTACATAGGGTTATATATGTTGGATTTTCAACTATAAATATTCATTAGAAAGATAAAAAGATTTACTAAATAATTATATTTTATTTATAATTTTTAGACATTAAATAATATAATTTATTTATGACACAATGATGATGCAGTAATTACCATAATAGTGAAAAATTAAATTAATTGATATTATAAATACCCAAATAAATATAATTTGAGGCTTTTAATGAATTAAAATAATTTTATAGGATAATATGACATATTATGATTGAATTAATTGACTTTTTTCGAAGTAATAATTCTGTTATAATTTTCAAAAAAATCAATTTTCCAAATAGTGTCAAAATTGACATAAAAGAGTTTTTAAAACAAATATTATATTATTAATTTATTTTCAACTCCTAAAAATATAATGTTCATCCAAGAGACTAATATCATTATAGGTGTATCATTAATGGACCACTTGAAGGTCTCTTGAATGTATATAGTAATTTTATTAACCATATAATATAAAAATACAAAGAGACATTGTAAAAGTGAAACTAATTAACTAAGAGTTAATACTTAAAGATAAGGTTAATATAGTAACCCAAACCTGTATAAATCCTATTGGTTGAGTGGTTTTAGACCTATACCCACATTAAACTTTATATAATCCACTTTGGAGCTATTAGAAACCGAATATGAATTTATTATAAAATAATATTTCTAGGTTTTCCAAAGGTGCCCCTCACCCCTCTTATAAAAGGACACTCCCCCTTCTCATTAATTCACACCTTCAAAGCCTTTTGGTTCGGCCAACCTCTTCCCAAATACTCTCTAAACTTACCTCACTTAATCCTAGAGGTCTTCCTTTAGTCAGAAAGCCATCCTAAGGTTCCCTTTTGATCAAATCAAAAGGAAGAACCCGAAGAAGAGGTAATGATTTCACCACCCTTTTTCAAGTTCGTTTCTTCTTCCACTTCTTCTTTCTTTGTTATTACCATTATAAAATAATTAATACAGTATATCCTATATACTGTAATATTATTATAAAAATGGTACATCCATATTCAGTATTCTATCCATCCATTGAATGACATGTCACTATACGTGCGTACGTACGACTTACCGTCTCCACGTTGTGGTGTAATTGTTACTCAATATATTATTATTTGGATGGGTATAATAATGATTTGTAATTAATTTAAATAGTAAATATAACATTATAATGATTCTGTATATATTATATACCATCCAATTATATATTATTTTCAAAATAATGATATTTTCGCTCGTGCGTACGTACGGATTACCGTCTCCACGATGCGATGAGATTCATTTCCAAGTTCACCATTCATCGATGATTATAAAAATATATATTACTAATAAGTATGTAATATATGACATAATAATGCTAATGGAGATATATATATATATATATAAGTATTTATGTACTTACATATATCTTATTCACTTACTTTCGTTCAATAATATATGAAAACAGAAACAACGTTTATACGTACGTACGGACTACCGTCTCCATAAACGGTGTTTTCCATTTCATATATATGTCTATTATACATATTTATATTCTAAATATATATGATATATTTATCATGTTTTATATTCTGGAAGTATTTAAATCATGATCTAAGTGATACAACCAAGAGTGACAAGTTAAAACATGTACGATAAAGAAAGTGATTATTACCCGAAATGTTAACTTAACATGGAAATTATTATTAAATGGGTAATATAAAGTCATAAATGAATCATGTATGATATCATAAATATTAATATGGTTCTGGTATAATTTAATAACATACTAAGATCTTCGTAAAGGAGGATAAACGTACCCTCGGCTAAAGGAAAGTGCAAGGTAAGGGGTTTTCATCTCACTCCTTATTCCCGTGAGATTCATGTCATATTGCCACTATTACCTTTTGTGTGGTGTATGTACTTCCCATAATTGTATTATTTGTGTAATACACTTTAATTTATGTGTATTTACATATTCATTGTATGATACCTCTTTCATGGGTTGTATGTTTCGTAAGTTATCAAATTGGTAAGGGTTAATTCCTCAATCTCATCATTATCCGAGATTGTTTATGTGTAAGTATTTACTGGGATATTTTTATCATCCATATCCATTTTTCATAAAAATGATTTCAAAATGAAGATTTTAAGGATTTTGAAAGTTACTCTTTATCAAGATAAAAATTTCAAATGTTTTAAAGATTTATCTTTCTAAATATTTTCAATTAATGTCCATGTTTTCAAAACGATTTTAAGGATTTATTTATATGGACATGAATGTTTTGAAATGATATTTATTTTCAAAAGTTTCAAATTGTTATGGGACACTTTTACTCAAAAATATCTTTTAAATTACTTCCTTTATAAATGTGTGACTTTTCAATGATTTCTAGAAAAGAGATATTTCACTCAAATAGTTTTGATTTCATCTATGTCAACATCCTTTGATGGATTTTAAGCTTATTTGAAGTTGATTTATTATGATACAAAACTTTTGTATTGTATTGAAGGTTTTGTGATATGTTTTACTGTGGATGTGTTATTTTTATACCATTCATTGTTTATGGAGAATGTATTGACATTTCGTATGCTAGTTTTAATACGAATGTTTATGTTATGTTTAACACTTTTCATATGGGAATGCATTGGACTTAGTAAGTGACAGGTTGAGCCCGCTATAGCTCCTCGATGCATCGGTACGTCTCATGAGACAAACTAGTGTCTTGGCACAAGGCCTTGACAAAATATTATTTGTAGTCTTGTCACGATACCTTGGCTATGTGGTTATGATAGTTTGGAATTATGCATTCCATCATTATGAAAGTGGTTAATGATATTGAATGTGATTATTCGATTAGTAGAATATCCATGTGAATAAATAAATGGAATTATTTCATTTTATTTCTACCATATTATGCTAAATTTCAAGTTTAAAAGGATTTTGTTTTAGTTTTATACATTTCCTTAAATGTTTATGATTATTTATGAATGTTTCCGCTGTATTGCTTACCCTTATTGAGCATTTTAGCTCACCCCTTTCTATGTTTTATTTTTCCCAGGATTCCAAGAAGTGTAATGTGATTGATATGCAGGGTTAATCCAAGGGAATAATGGCATTCATAAAGATTATTTATGTTGTTTTGTACATATTAAAGTGCAAATGTAACATTCATGTATGTGATCTATTTTTCCAAGACTGCTAAACTTATCGGTCCTTCGGGACTTGATTCCTTGTAATCATGCCAATGTATTAAAATAATGCACCGACTCTGGGTAACTGGGGTCGGGGCGTTACAGTTGGTATCAGAGGAAGTTTAGCGATAACCTTGGAAAGTAGATTTAGATAAACTCTGATTACAACACATAGACCTACGATAGACTTTGAGGATTAGTATAGAAGAACTTCCTAGAATTTTGGTATTGTAGAGATTTTGTGAGTTTTCTGAGAAATACATCTCTGTCTGGATACGAGCAGGTACAGGCGGCTATGGAATAGATGTACCTAGGGGTAAAACCCGAAAATGCCGCTTTGATCTAGACTTGAACGAGAACTGGTGTACGAAAATGGGCCTTGCTTCACTCTTGGTTACGACAATACCGGGGGATATGTTTAGGATAATTCTCATTTTCTTTACAAACCATTATTAAGGGATTATGAGTATATACATACTCAAAGAAAACATTTTTATGATTATGGATTGTATCCATAAACTGTTCAATTTGTGTTAGGTATTTTACAAGTTTGGTAATTATTCATTGCAATTCATAAAGTGAACTAGTTTATGCTATTGTATAGAAATGGCGCCCAGTAGAAGGAATATGAACTCCCATAATACGTATGATCCAAAGAGTAAGAAGGATCATATCCTTCGCAGTCCTAAGCCACAATTTAGAAGGGAAATAGTTTCCCATGTATTATCATCATATGAAGAAATAGTATCATGTGTGAATAAGATAACTAAAGAGTTTACTGAGTCCTATGGCTTTGAAGGGAAGCAAGAGAAGAAAATGATGGAAGAGAGAAAGATGGATAAAGGGAAGAGGGAAAAGAAGAATTTTCCCATATATGATAACTGTGGGAAGAAACACCCTGGAACTTGCCTGAAAGGAATGAGAGTTTGTTATAAGTGTGGAGGAAAAGGGCACAAAGTACGTGACTGCAAGGGTAAGAAAATGGTTTCAAATGTACAATGCTTCATTTTCAAGGAGTTTGGAAACAACGTGAACCTATCATCAGACTATGCCGCAAATGATGCTATTAGATAACAATCAAGTTATGATACTACCACAGATGAAGAGGAATGATTAGAGTTCTTATATTGATTATGTAATTTAAGTGTTATATCAATGATGTTCTGGAAAAAAATAAGGATTGTACTACAGTACTATTTAATTAAGGATTTGAGATTTTATAGTACTAAGAAAAGTGTCTCTACAATGAGTTAAATATTTTTTGGAAATTACATGGTTGAAGGAAAGATAAACCTTAATATAGTCCTAATATTGAGGTAGTGATTTTGGAATAAGAGATGGTTGATTTTGGTAATTCAAGATATTGTGGTGTTGTAAAAGAATATATGAGGAAGGCGTTCACATGTTGTTACCTAGAAAAAAGGATCCTCATTATGTTTAACTTCCTTGTAAATTTTGGACTGGGAGTTTGGATAATAGTATTTTGGATAAGTCTAATGGTCAGAATGGATTAATTTTGAAAGGTTATTTTTTTGGATTTTTATAAAAGGACAACAAGCAGACCGTG
Organism: Viscum album; assembly: GCA_963277665.1. Lineage (NCBI taxonomy): Eukaryota > Viridiplantae > Streptophyta > Magnoliopsida > Santalales > Viscaceae > Viscum > Viscum album. The sequence continues at coordinate 661,013,033 of OY728138.1, forward strand.
TGACGACCTGTCGTGTCGGACAAAGCTGCGGGAATCAAACCCACAACCATAGTTCAATTGGGATTTATCACCTACCATTGTGCTACATGAAGTTCCTGGATGATATAATGTAGTTTCTTTACATAAAGGGTCTGATATGTGAATTATAAATTCATTATATTTGGAACCCTACACGATTAGGATAAATAGAGTATTTTTGAGTTGTATCATGTTTTGGGGTGAAAGATGAGTTTGTGGTAGAAATTTATTAATAGATAAAACTCTAATTATAAACTAAGTTACCTCCTTATGATCTTAGCCAATCTCATAAATAAATTCCTCAACATTATGAAAAGGAACTTAGAACAAAAATGTTGTCCTAGATGGTACCTTAGATCATCACTAATTTATGGCTTTGGGATTTATGGCCTTTCCATAGCCATGTTCTCTACCACTCTCCATCAGATAATTGATGGTTATATTTCTCTTCCATATCCATATTTTCCTACATGGAACCCTAGTATGTGTTATTTTTGGTAATCTTCATACTTTCCACTCTTTATTTTAAATAGAGGCCTCATTAATTCATTTTTCGATGTGGGATTTCAACTAAGATATTTTGAAACATAAAAAATGTGTTAACCTAATACCTTATGTTTTGTTGAACCGATGGTATTTTAAATCATCATTGATTGATGAATTTATGGACCTCAATTTTAAACTTGTTTGTGATTGATGACCTCAATCACTACCTATAAATATTTACGTTTTTAATCCAATTATATGTCTATAATTTCCACCAATGTTATCCTAATTAAGATCATAATTTTGTGGTGACCCTTTCATTTCTCTTTTCATCTTGTTAAGACTAAATTTTATTAACCAAATTTCCGATGTGGGTTTTTCCACAAAGATATTTTCTATTTTCAACCATTATTTTCAAAGAACAATATCAAATTGTGAGGACGCAATTTATTGAAGGAGGGGAGAATGTAACACCCCGAGCTTCCACGGTACGCTTCTCTTTGAATAATACAGTTGCGTGTGTTGTACGCAACATCGAGTTCTAACACACACCACGACCAATCAATGTAGCCGTTATGAATAGAATACCTACTTTTTAAAATTTTAGAAATTTTTCCTCTCAAAATGGACTTCATTATTGTATTCGGAGTATCGAATTTAGCCTAAGTTGAAATTTTGGTACTTTTCGGATAACTTTAATATTTTTATGAATAGTGAATATTACTAAATTTTAGTTAAAAACTACTTTTTTATTCAAAATAATTAATAGTGATAAATTATGAATTTTAGTGGTTTTAAAGTATATTTAGAATATATTTTTACAATTTAATACAATGTTGGTCATTGGACATAATTTCACAATTAAACCGGACATAAACAAGTATCAATATTTTGATAGTTATTATATCTTAAAAACACGCTTTTTGTTTTGACAGCGAGAATTAATTTTAAATTAATTTCTGACACTTCTGTGTTTTGAATTTGGAAAAATGGATTCCATATTTGGAATCATAATGTCCAAATTGTGTAAATAGGTAACTTTTATTTTTAGACATTTTGAATAATTACTTCGGTAAATATTTTATTTACCATGGTTAAAGGGTAAATCTGGTAAATAAAGGTTAAAAAATAATATTATAATAATAATAAATTACCCTAAAACGTGTCCTAACCTTATTGGTGGATAAATATCATACCAGGGGAATCTTTGGGTCGATTTTGGGACCCCATGGAGCCACTAGTAGGTGATAGGGACACTTTATTTTAATTAAGTTAAAATAAATAAAAAAATGACACAAGCATATATATTTTAGCAAAACAATTTTTACATAGTGATATATATGTTGGATTTTCGACTATAAATATTAATTAGAAATCTAAAAGGAGTTCCTACATAATGATATTTTATTTATAATTTTTAGATATTAAATAATTTAATTTATTTATGACACAATGATGATGCAGTAATTACCATAATAGTGAAAAATTAAAATAATTGATATTATAAATACCCAAATAAAAATAATTTGATACTTTTAATAAATTAAACTAATTTTATAGGATAATATGACATATTAGGATTGAATTAATTGAATTTTTTCTAAGTAATCATTCTGTTATGATTTTCACAAAAATCAATTTTCCAAATAGTGTCAAAATTGACATAAAAGAGTTTTTCAAAATAATATTATATTATTAATTGATATTCAATTTATAAAAATCCAAGGTTCTGCCAAGAGACTTATATCACGATAGGTTTATCATTAATGGACCACTTGGGGGTCGCTTGGATGTATATAGTAAGTTTATTAACCATATAATATAAAAATACAAAGAGACATTGTAAAAGTGAAACTAATTAACTAAGAGTTAATACTTAAAGATATGGTTAATATAGTAACCCAAACCTGTATAAATCCTATTGGTTGAGTGGTTTTCGACCTATCCCCACCTTAAACTTTAAATAATCCACTTTTGACCCATTAGAAACTGAATATGAATTTATTATAAAATAATATTTCTAGATTTTCTAAAGGTGCCCCTCACCCCTCTTATAAAAGGACACTCCCCTTCTCATTAATTCACACCTTAAAAGCCTTTTTTATGACCAAACTCTGCCCAAATACTCTCTCAACTTCCCTAAATTAATCCTAGAGGCCTTACTTTAGTTAGAAAGCCATCTTAAGGAGCCATTTTGATCAAATCAAAAGGAAGAACACGAAGAAGAGGTAATGATTTCACCACATTTTTTCAAGTTCCTTTCTTCTTCCACTTATTCTTTCTTTGTTATTAGCATTATAAAATAATGAATCCAGTATCTCCAATACACTTTAATATTATTATAAAAATTTTACAACCATATTCAGTATTCTATCCATCTTTTGAATGACATGTCACCATACGTGCGTATGTACGGCTTACCGTCTCCACGTCGTGGTGTAATTGTTACTCAATATATTATTATTTGGATGGGTATAATAATTATTTGTAATTCATGTAAATAATAAATATAACATGATAATGATTCTGTATATATGATATACCATCCAATTATATATTATTTTCAAAAGAATGATATTTTCGCTCGTGCGTACGTACGGATTACCGTCTCCACAATGCGATGAGATTCATTTCCAAGTTCACCATTCATCGACGATTATAAAACTATATATATCTAATAAGTATGTAATATATGACATAATAATTCTACTATATATATATATATAAGGATTTATGTACTTTCATATATCTTATTCACTTACTTCCGTTCAATACTATATGAAAACAGAAACAACATTTATGTGTACGTACGGACTACCGTCTCCATAAACGGTGTTTTCCATTTAATATATATGTATATTATACATATTTATATTCTAAATATATATGATATATTTATCATTTTTTATTTTCTAGAAGTATTTAAATCATGATCTAAGTGATACAACCAAGAGTGACAAGTTAAAACACGTACGATAAAGAAAGTGATTATTACCCTAAATGTCAACTTAACATGGAAATTATTATTAAATGGGTAATATAAAGTCATAAAGGAATCATGTATGATATCATAAATATTAATACGGTTCTGTTATAATTTAATAACATACTAAGATCTTCGTACAGGAGGATAAAAGTACCCTCGACTAAAGGAAAGTGCAAGGTAAGGGGTTTTCATCTCACTCCTTATTCCCATGAGATTCATGTCATATTGCCACTATTACCTTTTGTGTGGTGTATGTACTGCCCATAATTGTATTATTTGTGCAATACACTTTAATTTATGTGTATTTACATACTCATTGTATGATACCTCTTTCATGGGTTGTATGTTTCGTAAGTTACCAAATTGGTAAGGCTTAATTCCTCAATCTCATCATTATCCGAGATTATTTATGTGTAAGTATTTACTGGGACATTTTTATCATCCATGTCCATTTTTCATAAAAATGATTTCAAAATGAATATTTTGAGGATTTTGAAAGGTACTCTTTATCAAGATCAAAATATAAAATGTTTTAATGATTTATATTTTTAATTTTTTTCAATTAATGTTCATGTTTTCAAAATGATTTTAAGGATTTATTTATATGGACATGAATGTTTTGAAATGATATTTATTTTCAAAAGTTTCAAAGTGGTATGGGACAATTTGATTCAAAAATCTCTTTTAAATTACTTCCTTTATAAATGTGTGACTTTTCAATTATTTCAAGAAAAGTGATATTTCTCTCAAATAGTTTTGATTTCATCTATGTCAACATCCTTTGATGGATTTTAAGCTTATTTGAAGTTGATTTATTATGATACAAAACTTTTGTATTGTACTAAAGGTTTTGTGATATGTTTTACTGTTTATGTGTTATTTTTATACCATTCATGGTTTATGGAGAAAGTATTGACATTTCGTATGATAGTTTTAATACGAATGATTATGTTATGTTTAAACCATTTCATATGGGAATGCATTGGACTTACTAAGTGACGGGTGGATCCCTCTATAGCTCCTCGATACATCAGTAGATCTCATGAGACAAACTAGTGTCTTGGCACAAGGCCTTGACAAAATCTTATTTGTAGTCTTGGCACGAGGCCTTGGCTATGCGTTTATGATAGTCTGACATTATGCATTCCATCATTATGAAAGTGGTTAATGATATTGCATGTGATTATTCGATTAGTATAATATCAATGTGAATAAGTAAATGACATTATTTCATTTTATTTCTACCATATTATGCTAAATTTCACGTTTAAAAGGCTTTTGTTTTAGTTTTATACATTGCCTTAAATTTTTATGCTTATTTATGAATGTTTCCGCTGTATTTCTTACCCTTATTGAGCATTTGAGCTCACCCCTTTGTAACGCCCCGACCCCAGCTACCCAGAGTCAGTGCGTTACTTCATAACATTGTCATGATCACGAAAGATCAAGTCTCGAAAGACCAATTAGTTTAGTAGCCTTGGAAACACTAGATACATTCATAATGTTATATTACATCATAAAGTGAAAAACTACAATAACAAAGTCTCCATAGTCCACACTCATATCCTCTTCTGACTATCCCTACCGGTCATTCATAAAATACTTCACATCCTGGAAAATATTAAAACATTAACAGGGGTGAGCTCAGATGCTCAGTAAGGATAAAAATATTGCAGAGGCTTTCATAAATAAACATTAACATTTAAGGCAATGTATAACCAAAACAAAATCCTTTTTAAACATGAACTTCAGCATGATATGGAAAAAATAAAATTAAATAATGCCATTTACTTACTCACATGGATATTCTACTAGTCGAATAATCACATGAAATATCAATAAACACTTTCATAATGATGGAATGCATAATGCCAGACTATCATAACCACATAGTCAAGGCCTCGTGCTAAGACCACAAATAAGATTTTGTCAAGGCCTCATGCCAAGACACTAGTTTGTCTCATGAGACCTGCCGATTCATCGAGGAGCTATAGCGGGCTCCACTCGTCACTTATTAAGTCCAATGCATTCCTCATATGAATAGGTTTAAACATATCATAAACCATAACATAATCATATCACATAAAACGTGCATAAAGGAAACATAACATTTCCACATTTCAATCACAAGATATCATTACAACACATTGATATAATAAAAACCTTATCAAAACCATTTTCAATACCAAAATAAAATAAAATTAAAACTTGGTATTTATTTTTCATTTAAAAAAAGTTATGGCTTGTAGAGGAAGCCGAAACTCAAATAATGGTTACGGCGGTGGAGAAGTCGTTGTCGCTGCATATGTACAACAAGAAAAACATTCCTTTTTTTTGTTTAGTAAAAAACTTCATATAAAAAGATTCCTTTTGAATAAAAATAAAAGTCAAAGGGGTTTATACACCGTATAAAAGAAATTTGTGTATAAAACAAAATATGCTTCAATGAATGGAGATTGAGAAAAAGTACCTTACAAAGATCATTTTTTTAAATAAAATAGATATATTATGTGTATTCAATATAAGTAAACATAATTAAATTACAAATACAAGATAGGATATAATAATATCATGACATAATTTGAAAGCAGGAGATTAACCCAAAGAATAGAAATTGGGTTAAGAAGTTCCCTTACCTCGTGTCCGACTTGACTCGATCGTTCTTTAACCTCATGAATAATAAACTAGAGTTAATTTCTATTTACTTAAGACCATTTTTCATGTTCATTATTCTTTTTATATCACTTATTACCATGTTATGAACATTATGTAATTATTTAAGTTAATAACTGTCATTTTGTCGATCTTTGGTACTTGAGTCAAAAATAAACTTCTTATAATTACAAGTTGTTCATGTGGTGAAATATCCATTATATCCAGAATTATATTCATGATTTAGATAACATATATATCATATATATCCAGTATATACATTCATTTATAATATTACATAACATTTAGAGGTAAGAAATGAAATGCACCGTTCATGGAGACGGTAAGCCGTACGTACGCATGAACGCTACTTTCATTTCTATTTCATATTTAATGGAATGAAGTTATAATTATATAAAGGTATAATATAATTCCAGTATAATATAATGTATAATACCATTTAATCCACCCTTTATACATCCCACATATGGCATTAACGATTCAAATCACTTTGAGGGGGCGGTAGTCCGCACTTCCTAAAATGAAATTATCGCGTTTACCCATAATGGAAATCATAAAGTATGCCACAAATGAGAAATACAGAAGCATAAGTAAAACATAAACATAATATATATATATCATATATGAAAATAGTGTCATAAAAATGGCCACCATTAGAGTTGTTATATGAGTGTTGAACAATCATCGTTTCGTGAGGCAGAAATTCGCCATCCACAGAAACAGTATGTTCTTTGACCATTAGATATAGGTGTGTGTAAGTGTAGCTCGAATAATTCTTATAACAAAATCCTAGTATATTTAGGATACTGGTGTTGTTATAAAAGAAAGGAATAAAAAGAGTTTAGGGGGTTGGAGAAGCAAATTAAAACAAAATAACATAAGAGAACACATTACCTTAAAATCGGGTAACTCTTTTTTGATTTGATCCAAAGGCTTCCTTGAGAATAATTCTGCCCAAATTGAGGCTTCTAGGAGTAATAGAGGGAAGTTTGGAGAGTATTTGGGCAGAGTTTGGCCGAGCCAAAAGGCTTTGAAGGTGTGAGTAAGGTGGTAGTGGTGGGGGCCTTTTATAAGTGGAGAGGAGGGGTACTCTTGGAAAGTAATGAAATGTTACTTTATTATATAATGTGTTTCGGATTTTAAAGGTCCCACACTTATATAATTCGAGGATAAGGTAATAAGGGTTCGAAATATACTCATCCAATAGGTTTTTGACAAGTTTAAGCCTTAGATTTTACATTATCTTTTCATTTTATTTAAATCGTTAATTAATGAGGTAATTACTGCATCATCATGGTGTCATAAATAATTTAATTTATTTAATGTCTAAAAATTATAAAAAAAAATATCATGATGTATTAAATATTTTTATATTTCTAATTAATATTTATAGTAAAAAATATGACTTGTATAACCCCATTTAAAAATTGTTTTAGTAAAACAACTTATGTTTGTGACATTTTTATTTTAACTTTAAATAAAAGTAATTTATGTCATTTTCCTACCAAAGTGGCTCCATGGGGTCCCCAATCTGACCCATGGATTGTCTTGGTCGGCCATGACACATCCAATAGGGTTAGGACAAGTGTAAAGGTCATTTCATATTTTTATAATACAATTTTTACCTTAAATTTCACTAATTACCTTTAATCGCGATTAATTAAACTTAAAAGTTACTATTCACCAAAAAAATTATTTTAATCCCATTGAACCAAATTTTACTTCTTATTGACAACCATGTATGTCGGATTTTTGAAAATCAAATCACAGAAGTGGTAATGTTTCATTTAGACAAAAAATCAGTTTTTTAACTACTACTTAGTGGTTTCACTATTCATCAAAAATTGAAGTTTTTCAGAACAATGCCAAAATTTCACCCTAAGATATAATTGATATTCTGAATTCAAAAATGATGTCTATTTTACAAAATTACAAACATATAAGTTTCATTAATTAATTTTATAATTAATTCCCGCTGTCACAACAAATAGCGTGTTTTTAAGAAATAATATATATCAAAAGATTGACAATTGTTTATGTCTAATTTCAAAGTGAAATTAATTATAATTAATACCATTGGATAAAATGGTAAAAATATATTCTTATTATACATTAAAACCACTCAATAGTATAATTTATCAATATAAATTATTTTGATTAAAAAATTTGTTTTTAAGTATTTTTCACTATTCATAAAAAAATTGGAAGTTCTCAGAAAAATACCAAAAATTCTACATAGGCTAATTTCGATATTATGAATCCAAAAATAAAGTCCATTTTGAAATATAAAATTTATATAATTTCAAAAAGTGGGTATTACTATTCATAACGGCTACTTTGATTAGTTGTGGTGTGTTAGAACTCGAAGTTGCGTACAATGCAAGCTATTGCATTATTGAATGAGAAGTGTATCATGGAAGCTCGGGGTGTTACACATTTCTATGTTTTATTTTTCCCAGGATTCCAAGAAGTGTAATGTGATTGATATGGAGGGTTAAGAAAAGGGAATAATGGTGTTCATAGAAATTATTTATGTTGTTTTGTACGTCTTAAAGTGAAAATGTAACATTCATGTATGTGATCTATTTTTCCAAGACTGCTAAACTTATCGGTCCTTCGGGACTTTATTCCTTGTAATCATGCCAATGTATTAAAACAATGCACCAACTCTGGGTAACTGGGGTCAGGGCGTTACATTAATGAGTCCAAATATTATTTTATAGGGGTTTCACTTTATATATTAGTGATATATATATCTGTAGAAAATATGAATAGTTATTAATTGTAATGAACACAGTAGATCATTTTTTGTACAAAGGGATTATGAAAATAAACCTCATGTATGTATTCAAAATTGTGGCTCCTATCCATTCATACCTGATAATCTCATTTTACTCTCCAAGTGAACCAAAATTACAATGAAATCTCCAAATTTTTCTTCTTCATATTCAATTTAGTACATATTTTTATCTTTTAATGTCATAGTTGCAATGTACTAGAAACATATTATTTGAATAATGTTTTAATCTAACTGAGTGTGTGAATTTTTTCATAAATGGGACACCCCAATATTCATTAATGATATAGGAATAAAATTTTGAATAAGCAAGAAATTAATTAATTATTCCATAAAATATGACTCTGAAGGTAAATTCTCCACTTATTTTAGGATCAATAAATGTAACACCTGTATCACACATCAATTTTAGATCTTTTATTAACAGATCCAAATATACATCAATATCATTATCGGGTTGTTTTGGTCTAGTTATAAATATAGAAAACATAATGTATCTCAAAAGCTTACATAACCATGGTGGGAAGTTATAATATACCAGAATAACAGGACATGTACTATGAGTATAACTCTATTCACTAAATAGATTTTTCCAATCTATAAATAATGCAGAAAAAAGGTTTGTAGGATCATTTTCAAATTTAGAATAAACATAATCAATTTTATTCCACTGAAGAGCGTCCACTGGGTGACATATTTTCCCATATCCAATTCATATATCCATATACTATGTCATTTTTATAGAGGTTTCCTAACATCTATATAGTAGTATAAACCTTTAAATAATAAGAAAGCAATATAAAACTTTCAAAGGACTTGGTTCATCTTTCTTTTATCGATTTATGCCATACTTAGGCCATTTTTTGAGTGATTCAAAGTCCTTGTGAAACAATATTCAATCATTTGGATAGACATGTATTTTTCATAGATCATTCCCATTGTATGTATCATTTGTTTAGCATCATATTTTTGATAAAGAAGCTCATTTTAATCTAGTATAATATCATTTATGAGACTAAGTTGTTCTTTAAAGCTAGTGTCGCTCCATCCACTGCTAGATTTCAAATTATATTCAATAAAATTGAAAAGGTTGTATATAGTACAACCGGTATACAATGGTATCATAGCACAACTATTTGACTTATGAAACAACTTTGGACAATCATAAAGGTCATATTAAATTGATATTTCCCTTTATTCCAGATGATCTCCATCATCATTTACATTGGTATTCATATCAAATGATCTATAAATCGCAGTATCTTCTTAACCAGTATGTGCATTCACTTTCTCCCAGTGTTTAGTCAAAAATTTATAGCTTTGATCTATTCTGTGACAAATCAAATGTTCTTCCAACATTTCAAGAAGATTTTTTCTTGAATGGAAACAAAATAAAAACTGACAAACGATTTGAGAAGGTTCATATGAATTCTCTATTGAAAACATGATATACTCTTTAACTCTACCCTCATAATATTTTTCCATACGATTATATTCCATCCATTTTCGATTCATATCCATTCTATTAGGTTTATAAAATATTCATTTTGTAAAAAAGATAAATAAATACATATAAGGTATTTATAATAAATAGATAAAGTTATATATACTTATAATTTACACAAGAGTGAAAATGAAAAGAGACAACTAGAGGTATACATGTGGTTGTTGATCTAGGTTCTCAACTTGATGTTTTGTGGGATAAAAAGATAGTAATTATAGGAAGTTTTTTATAACTTTGTTAGGCGGGAGTCCAAACAGAGGGAAGAGTTTATATTTATTCTTTTCTTCACATGGTATGTGGTGGGACATGTGGTGTTTCAGTGACATGGGGATTAAAAAATGTAGTTGATGATATTTTATCAGATGATGAAATAATAAACTTCAACAATAAATAAATAATTGTCCAGTGGGATTGGCCCAAAGAATCATCTTAAAAATAATTATTAGAGTATAAGAAAACTACCTGGGATCACATGAAAACAAAACTAAAAATTAGTACAACCAATAGATAGAATCAACTCTGAAAAAATATTTGATTGGAAATTGAGAGCATGGTTTTAACAAGATGGAAGAAGATATGGATGTTTTGAATACTAGTCATGATACCAATTTAAAGAGTGAAGTGAAGTATGAGTGGATATTTAAATAGAGCTATGAGAGTCTTTATATAAAACAAATTCTAGCAATGATTCTAATTTTTTTCTATGGATATAAATATTACCGCATATCAATAATATAAAGGTTATATCAATAATCATACAATTATTGATTCAATAACTCTCAATCCCTTTCTTCCTTCTCACCAAATGAAAATATAATTATTCTTATATAATAAAAAATACTAAAAAATACCCAGTGATTTAAAATAAAATGATCCCAATAATTTATCTGAATAACTATTTGGGTACATTTTTTATTTATATAATTAAATCAATATTTAAGTGATTTTAGATTAAAAAATATAGTTTTTCTAATTTCAAATTTCATTGAGTAGATTATATAAAATATGAAATTCCCAAAAAATTATATAAACTTCATTCATTTATATTGAATAAATTTTATTTTTAATCATGAAGAATGACACTTTTTTTATATAGGATATAAAAATAAGATTTATATACACGAATTAATGAAAACATGTAAATTATAAAACCAATTTTAAATATAATTATAGATTTAATTACCCCTCTTCTAATATTACAAATTTTTACTTTATATTGTGCATGCACTCTATGAGTGTAAATTTTTAAAACTGATATACTAAGAATAAAAAAGAAGGTCAATTAATAAACTTAAAAATGGTTCAAAAATTCCTATTGTGTACACTCACTTTTTAACATACTTAATGGAAGAAAATGGATAAAATTATTGGATTTTAATCCATGAGATTAGGTAGGATACCTAGAAATTAACATCTTTTCTATCATGTTTGAAGTTTTATACAATCCCTAGATCCAAAATTAACTTAGGGTGTGGAAGGAGTGAGAATGTTCAGGTGACCGATACTTGTCAAGGACCAAATGTCATGTATGATTAATTAAGATATATATCTTATGATTAAATAGAGATACAAATTCTAAAATAATTAGTGAGAAATTGAAATAATATGCTACCTTTGTCCAATGAAAAGTATCTGTCACCCAAACCTGAAATCAAAAGAAAACCGTGAGGCTGAGAAGAATTGAGATGACCGGTAGAAGCTTGAGTTTGGTGGTGAACTGGGTGATAGCTGTAACATCCCGGGTAAATAAATAATATGACATTTTAATATTTATTAATATTTGTAAATAAAATATTAATATTACTTTAAAGGTAATGCTATGTTCGATGGGGTACCCAATACACAACAACGGGTTTCTTTGAAATCTTACGTTGCACACTAATAATATAATAATATTATTTTAAACTGTAGTTAACGCCTAGCCGTTTTAATGGTGGGAATGATCAAAACTAACTAAAAAATGATTATATATGTTTGTTAAATATTTTTACATTTATCAAATAAATTATAGAGGCTTAAAATGCGAATGAATCCAATTTTAAGCAAAAATATTCTAATATTCTTTAAAAGGCCGATTAATCATCTTTTGATGGAGAACCCTTTTTAAATCTACTTTTTGTCACTTTTATATGTTATATTTGACAAAATAAAATCCTTATTTATAATCGGGACATCAAAATTTACTTTGTGTATATTTTTGTTACTTTTCTGATAAAGTTCATTTTTTAATGAATAGTGAAAATGATGTATTTTAATTGAAACCCACCGTTTAATATAATTTATTTATATGGTTAGATTATATTTTTTATTGGTTTTAAAGTTTAATAAGAATTTATTTTTACCATTTAATTCTATGGTGGTCATTGGAATTAATTTCACTTTGAAATTGGACATACACAAGTGTCAATCTTTTGATAGATATTGTTTCTTAAAAACAAGCTATTTGTTTTGAAAACGGTAATTAATTATAAAATTAATTAATAAAACTTATATTTTTTGAATTTTTTAAAATAGAAATAATTTTTAAATTCAGAATATCAAATATAGATTATGGTGAATTTTTGGTATTTTTCGGAAAAACATCAATTTTTGATGAATAGTGAAACCACTAAGTAGTAGTTAAAAACCGAATTTTTTGTTTAAATGAAATTTTACCGCTTCTGTGAATTAAATTTCAAAAATAAAACATACATTGTTTTCATTAATAAGTAAAATGTCATTCAATTGAATGAAAATAATTTTTGGTGAATAATAATTTTTGAGTTTTATTAACCGCAATTATATATAATTAGGGTAATTTAAGGTAAAAATAATGTTATAATAATATGAAATTACCTTGAAACATGTCCTAACCTTATTGGATGAGTAATGGACGACCAAGAAAATCCATTGGTCAATTTGGGGGCCCCATGGATCCACTTGGGTATGATAATGACATTAATAACTTTTTTTAAAGTAAAAATAAAAATGTCACAAACATGTATTGTTTTACTAAATTTTTTTACATGGGGTTATATAGTCTATAATTTTGACTATAAATATTAATTATAAAGATAAAAAATATTTCCTACATCATAGTAAGTTTTTTTATAATTTTTATAAATCAAATAAATAAAATTATTTATGACACAATGATGATGCAGTGTTTACGTCATTATTGAATAATTTAAATAAATAAGAAGATAAAGTTTAAAATAATATCCAACAATTTTAAAATTATAATTGAATGATTTTATTTCTAATAGGTACAACTTATCTTCTACTTTAATGATTTTTGGTATTTTAGAAACCGAAAATCATTATATAATAAAATAATATTTTCATGCTTTCCAATAGAGCCCCTCCTCTCCCTTATAAAAAACCCAACTTCCTACCAATTTCACACACTTCTCAAGCCATTTGGATCATCCAAACTCTACTCAAATAAGCTCCCAATATACCTCCTTTAATCATATAAGCCTTACCTTAGGCAGAAATCACTTAAAGAAACCCTTTTGGTTTAAACCAAGGGGAGTGACCCGATTTAAATGTAACGTCTTCTCTTATGTTCTTCTGTTTTATTTTTCTTCTCCAAACCCATAATCTATTTTTATTCATTTATTTTGTAATAAAACCAGTATCTTCAATATACTATTATGTTTTCATGAGAAGGATTCTAGCTACACTTACACACACCTCCATCTAATGGGTGAAGAACATACTGTTTCTGTGGATGGTGAACTACTGCCTAATGAAACGATGATTGTTCAATTATCTCCTACCTCCTATCATAGCGCCCATTAATATGTTAGTGTATTTATATATTATATATATTATTTTTATGTTTTCCTTATGATTATTTATTTTTAATTTATGGCATATCTTTACGGTTTCCATAACAGGTAAACACGATAATTTAAGTTTAGGAAGTGCAGAGTACTGCCCCCTCAAAGTGATATGACCCATTCATGACATACATGGAACATATAAAGGATAGAATTTATGAACTTATGTAACATATATAACATATATATTATACTTTAATTATATTATATTTATGTATCATTATGATTTCATTCCATTAAAGTATGAAATAGAAATGAAAGTAGCGTTCATGCGTATGTAGACTTACCGTCTCCATGAACGGTGCATTTCATTTCTTATCTCCAAATGTTATGTACTATTATAAATACATAAATATACTGGATATATATGATATATATGAAATCTAAATTATGAATATCATTATGGAGATATTGGAATCTTGACCAAATGGACAATTTATTATTTTAACAAGTTCATTTTTGAATCAAGTTCCAAACATCAACAAAATGTATGATATGAACTGAAACAATAAAATAATTGTTATAGAAAGGTAATAAGTGATATAAAAGGAATAATAAACTTGAAAAATATTCTTAATCAATTATAAATTAACTTAAGATTATCATTCAGGATGAACAAGGAACATACAAGCGAGTCAAGTCAGACACGTGGTAAGGGATTTCTTATCTCACTTTTAATTCCGTGAGATTTCCATTGTTCGCCACTTATTTATTTCATGTAGTGTATTGTGTACTAACTTTTGATATATATTATCACGATTATATTTATATTCATGGTATTCTGTGATTCATTTGGTGCTTATTAAACTTTTTTCATAAAAATTGATCTATTACAACGAGGTAAGGGGGTTTTATCTCACTTTTTATTCTCGTGAGATTCATGCTATATTTGTCACTATCTCCTTTTAGTGGTGTATGTACTACCTATTATTCTAATATTTGTGCAATATAATTTCATTTAATGGTATTTACATCAAAATTAGATGGTCCTTTCAAGGGGTGTATGTTTCGTAAGATACCAAATCGGTAAGGGAACCTTTCACCATCCCCTTTTTAAAAGGCTTCTTTTTTGTTATGTCTTTTAATTCACATATTCTTATGTTGGGATATGTTCTTATGTATCCTTATTGTTGAAAATTGTTTTTCCAAGTGATGACATACCCTTTTTATCTCTCATCAACTCATTTTCTTAATTTTAAAGTGACGCTGTTAGGCTCTCAAATTTCTGTAAGGGAACTTATTTACCCAATTTAAATTCTTTGGGTTAAACCTCTACTTCTTGATTATGTCATTAAATGAATATGTGTGAATTACCTAGGATTTTTTACACTTAATATCCACTTATATTGGGTGTATTTATATTTTTCACTCAAAATTATGTCGTTGATTTATCCTTAATTCATGTATACCTTCTTTGTAAGGGACTTAGTCTCAATCTCCTTTCATTGAGGCATATTTTGTTTTATAGAAAACATTCTTTCATATGGTGCATAATCCACTTTGATTATTACTTTTATTCAAAAGGAATATTTTCTCTACGAAGCATTTTACTAAATGACATAAAGAATGTTTCGTTTTAATGTACGCGATGACAACGACCTTTCCGCCGCCACAAGTACTATTTGATATTTGGATTCCTCAAAAACCCGTAATGTTTTTATAAGAAATTTAATACCATATACTCTTGTATGTATTTTAGTATTGAAAATGGTTTTGATAAAGGATTATTTTATGTCAATATATTTAAATGATATATTGTGATTGAACTGTGGAAATCTTATCATTATTTTATTTTGTTTTTATGTGTTATGATATTTTAATGGTACTTGGACATTTGACGGGTGGTTACATGATAAACCAAATGAAGGGTGATGCTGTGAAAACTAGGATGGGTTGTTACGTTATAACCTTCAATGAATTGGATATGGAAGTTAGCCGTATAGATATTCCATTCAGTGAGATGTGTGGAAGTCGACCTTCTGGTTAATCCATATAAGTATATTTATGTCCCATGTTACCTTTATATGTTATGTGTTCTTTATATGGGTTTTATGGTGATATTTTGGTTACAAAAGGGTAGGAAATGATCTTTTATTCAGAAAAGAGTATTTACTACTTCATAAAGGTGAAAAGTATTACTTATGATGAAGTATTCATGATTTACTTGTTATTTTGAAAAACTGATAGTTTTCCTTTTTTGTGTATCCCTTAATGATATTTTTATGCTTATCCCAAATTTTTGAAATTTTTTTCACAGGACTTAATGATTAATAGGGTCAAGGATGGGATCAAATAAAGACATGCTATCTAAAACATGGAAGTATACATGTTTCTTTTTAAGAGTTTTTATTTTATGAAAAAATGGAAACTGAGTAGAAGTGTCCACTTTGTAATCTTTTGAGATGTAATAGTTATGTCCTAATTCTCTAAAACTCTTAACCTGAAAATATCCCAATGTGAATCATTCATTTAATTCTAGATTATGTAATTTTATAAAGACGTGTCCTTATATTTGGTATCTGAGGTTAGTTTAGATAACTTTAGAGGTTAGGGTATTCTTTAAGCTTAAGTGACATTACCATAATGGTTAGGATTTCAGAAAGAGTGATAGTTTTTTATAGATAATATAAATGAGTTTAAGATAATATGAATAATTATATCTTAATATTTACACTCCTCATAAGACATTTTATGATGATTTTACTGATATACTCACACTGAACTTTTTGGTTTTAATAAATGGCTGGATCTAGCAGGCACCAAAGTAACTGTGGATGTGAATAAAACTGTGACTATATTCTGAACGACCAACTGAAAGACATGGGAGCTTCAATGAGAACTCTTGTGGTTATTCTCAACCAACTATCTAGAGTCATGGTTGACAACCTAAACCTTAGTGATTTTTATAAGGTATCTTATATGTGAGAAACAAATCCCTACAGAAGTTCAAGTAATAGTCATAAAGGTAGGTATGTTCAAAAACCAAATTTTCAAATATGTGGAAAGAAAAACCTAGGAAAATGTTTCAAAGGGACAAAAAGATGCTATAGATGTGGAAATGAAGGTCATAAAAAAATAACCTTCCATGGAAAAAGGAAGCATCCTGTTGACTCTAGGAAATAGAAAGAAGTTATTTTTGAGGGAACAATTGAATTTTTTTTAAATGTGGTGTGCATGGTCATTATGAAAACACATGTCCTACAACGATGTTTCTGGAATGGGATCACCAAGATCGTACAAATATTTGTTTACCAATACCTAATTCCATTCCGATTGGGGATGAAGAAACTGACAATGACCAATGAAAGGTATGGATTATTTCTTAGCATATGTTTTCTTATTATTGAAATATTAGGATATGATTCATGATTTTTTTTGTAGGATAGAATTATTTACAAATAAGTTGGAAAGGAATGGTTAATGGATCATGAAGAATGTTCAATGAGTTAGAAGTCAACATATAAGGGATTCAAGAGTTATGGTAGATTTTAGGATGGTGAAATGCTTAAAACTTTTAAGGATATTTTGATGATGGGATTACATTAGAAGACTTTTTATAGTATGTGTAACCCTGAAGTTTGATATATGAAAATTTTATTCAAGGAATAATTATCGTTTCTTTTCTGGATATAGTTATAAATAACCATTTGGGTTTATATGATCCTTGAATTTGAGGCAATTAAAGGTTAATACATTTTGGGATGCAAAATGAATGTTATTAGGTAACCTTTGTGGTTAAAATATGTTATGGTTATTCTTGTTGAATTTATCTATTTTTGGGAATGTTATAAAATCATATTGTTTTTGAAAGGGACAAAATGAAGACCGTGTGACAACCCGTCGCGTCGGAAAAAGTTGTGAGAATCGAACCCACAACCAAAGTGCGACTGGTATTTATCTCCTACCACTGGACTACGTGAAGTCCCTGGTTAGTTTGACTAATTCTTTTTAGTTAGATGATTTTATGAATTAATAATTAGTTGATTTTGGGTTATCTAGGGAAATGATTAACCTATCAGAGAGGATATGTTATTAGGTTAATTACTTTTCAATACGAGACTATAAGAGAAACTGATGTTATTTGGAGATAATTGTTAAGATTTATCTTGGAAGACTATGTGATTAAATCCTTCGGAGATTTGGATTTCAATCTTAGTTTGGATTACTTTGAATAATTTTATGGATAGCGGTTTATTGAATGGTATTTTGATGAACTTTGGGTTTTGTAGGACAAATTTTGAAGATTAAGAGTAGTTTTTATTTTTGTAAAAGATTATCCTTTTTGAGGATTATCTGATCTTTTACTAACCATTTTGGTTTTGGTTAAGGTCTAAAGACATGGAAAATATATAGTTCATCTTTTTTGGATTAGTTGATTCTCTCTAAGTTGATTTTAGATCTCTTAATGCAAACAAGTCATCCTAAATACTTATCTTATAGAGATAATATGAGTTTGTGTTAGAAATCTAGTAAAAGATGAAAGTCTACATAACAAGTAAGTAGGTTTACTTATGTTTTAGTTAAGCCCAAAAATAAATTCCTCAATGAAAAGTAATTAAAAAAACTTTGCCTGTTAACTTTTCATACTGGGGAATCAAATACCATTTAACCCATCACAATTTTGTGGTTTTCTTGTTGTTAACTTTCTCCTAAACATGTTTTCTATCACTCTCCATCAGAACTTGATGGTTTGTTTTCTCCACCATATCCATGTTTTCATGGAATCGTAGTATCTGTTGTCTCGGGTAACATTTGTAATTCTCTTTCTTTCTTTTAAATTGATATTTTTATGGACTACTTTTTCGATGTGGGGCTTTCAATGAAGTTTTTGAGCCCAATTTTAAAATTGCGAGGATACGATTCCCAAAAGGGGGGAAAGATGTAACATCCTGGGTAAATAAGGAATATGATATTTTCATATCTATTAATATTTGTGAATAAAATATTAATATTACTTTAAATGGAATGCTATGTTCGATGGCGTACCCAATACACAACAATGAGTTTCTTTTAAATCTTACGTTGCACACTAAAAATATAATAATATTATTTTTAATGGTAGTTAATGCCTAGCCGTTGTAATGGTGGGAATGAATAGAACTAATTAAAAAATGATTATATATGTTTGTTAAATATTTTTACATTTATCCAATAAATGATAGAGGTTTAAAATGCGAATGAATCCAATTTTAAGCATAAATATTCTAATATTAATTAAAAGATTGATTTACCACCGTTTGATGGAGAACCATTTTTAAAACTACTTTTTGCCACTTTTATATGTTATATTTGACAAAATAAAATCCTTGTTTAGAATAGGGACATTAAAATTTACTTTGTGTAATTTTTTTTAATTTTTCTGATAAAGTTCATTTTTTAATGAATAGTGAAAAATGCTGTATTTTAATTAAAAATCTTCTTTTAATATAATTATTTATACGGTTAGATTATATTTTAAATTGGGTTTAAAGTTTAATTATAATATATTTTTATGATTTAATTCAATGGTGGTCATTGAAATTAATTTCACTTTGAAATTGGACATAAACAAGTATCAATCTTTTGATAGATATTGTTTCTTCAAAACACGCTATTTCTTTTGAAAACGGGAATTAATTATAAAATTAATTAATACAACTTATATGTTTTGAATTTTTTTAAAATAGATATCATTTTTTAATTCGAAATATCAATTATAACTTAGGGTGAAGTTTTGGTATTTTTGTGAAAAACATCAATTTTTGATGAATAGTGAAACCACTATATAGTAGTAAAAAACCTAATTTTTCATTTAAACAAAATTTTACCGCTTCTGGGAATTGAACATAAAAAATCCAACATAAATTGTTGTCATTAGTAAGTGAAACGTGGTTCAATGGGATGAAAATAATTTTTGGTGAATAGTAACTTTTGAGTTTTATTGACCACGATTATAGGTAATTAGGGTAATTTAAGGTAAATATAATGTTAAAATAATATGAAATTACCTTGAAACATGTCCTAACCTTATTGGATGATTCATGAACGACCAAGAAAATCCATGGGTCAATTTGGGGGCCCCATGGAGCCACTTTGGTATGATAATGACATTAATAACTTTTTATTTAAAGTAAAAATAAAAATATCACAAACATGTATTATTTCACTAATACAATTTTTACATGGGATTATATAAGCTATATTTTTGATTATAAATATTAATTATAAAGATAAAAATATTTCTTACATCATAGTAATTTTTTTATAATTTTTATACATCAAATAAATAAATTTTTTATGCCACAATGATGATGCAATGTTTACGTCATTATTGAATAATTTAAATAAATAAGAAGATAAAGTTTAAAATAATATCCAACACTTGTAAAATTATTATTGGATTATTTTATTTTGAACACGGGACACCTTTTTTTAGACATTAATTATTTCTGGACCTTTGGAAACTGAAAATCATTATATAATAAAATAATATTTTCATGCTTTCCAAAAGAGCCCCTCCTCTCCCTTATAAAAAACCCCACTTCCTACCCATTTCACACACTTATAAAGCCCTTTGGGTCGTCCAATCTCTACTCAAATAATATCCTAATATCCCTCTTTTCATCATAGAAGCCTTACCTTAGGCAGAAAGCACTTCAAGAAACCCTTTTGGTT
Organism: Viscum album; assembly: GCA_963277665.1. NCBI lineage: Eukaryota > Viridiplantae > Streptophyta > Magnoliopsida > Santalales > Viscaceae > Viscum > Viscum album. The sequence goes on from OY728138.1 coordinate 661,033,975, forward strand.
AAAACCAAGGGGAGTTACCCAATTTAAAGGTAACGTCTTCTCTTATGTTCTTTTGTTTTATTTTGTTTCTCCAATCCCATTAAATATTTTTATTCATTTAATTAGTAATAAAAACAGTATATTCAATATACTAGGATGTTTTTATGAGATGTACTTGAGCTATAATTACACACACCTCCGTCTAATGGGTGAAGAACATACTGTTTCTGTGGACGTCGAACTACTGCCTAACGAAACGATGATTGTTCAATTATCTCCTACCGCCTCTCATGGTGTCCATTAAGATGTCACTATATTTATATATGATATATATTATTTTTATGTTTTCATAATTCTTTTGTATTTTTAATTTATGGTATAACTTTATGGTTTCCATAATAGGTAAACGCGATAATTTCATTTTAGGAAGTGCGGACTACCGCCCCCTCAAAGTGATATGACTCGTGCATGCCATACGTGGACCAAATAAAGGGAAGAATTTATGAACTTATGTAACATATATAACATATATATTATAATATAATTATAATATTCCTATTTATCATTATGTTTTCATTCCATTAAAGTATGAAATAGAAATGAAAGTAGCGTTCATGCGTACGTACGGCTTACCGTCTCCATGAACGGTGCATTTCATTTATTATCTCCAAATGTTATGTACTATTATAAATACAAAAATATACTAGAAATATATGAAATATATGAAATATAAATGGTTAATATCATTTTTTAGATAATGGACTCTTGACCACATGGACAATTTATAATTATAACAAGTTCATTTTTGACTCAAGTTCCAAACATCAACGAAATGTCCGATATGAACTCAAACAATTAAATAAATACTATATAAAGGTAATAGGTTATATAAAATGAATAATAAACTTGAAAAATATTCTTAATAAAGTATACATTAAGTTAATTTTATCATTCATGAAGAATAAGGAACATACGAGCGAGTCAAGTCGGACATGTGGTAAGGGATTTCTTATCTCACTTTTAATTCCGTGAGATTTCCATTGTTCGCCACTTATTTATTGAATGTGGTATATTTTGTAGTACTATTTGATATATATTATCATTATTCTATTAATATTCAGGGTATTCTGTGATTCATTTGGTGCTTATTATCCTTTTGTCATACGAATTGATTTATTTCAACGAGGTAAGGGGTTTTATCTCACTTTTTATTCCCGCGAGATTCATGCTATATTTGTCACTATCTCCTTTGAGTGGTGTATGTACCACCCATTATTCTACTCTTTGTGTAATATACATTCATTTATGGGTATTTACATCAACATTTATGGTCCTTTCATGGGGTGTATGTTTCGTAAGATACCAAATCTGTAAGGGAACATTTTATCCCTCCTCTTTTTAAAAGGATTATTATTGTTATGTCTTTTAATTCACATCTTCAAATGTTGGGATATGTTATTCTATGTCCTTATTACTTTAAATTTTATGTCCAAGTGATGAGATACCATTTTTATCTCTCATCAACTCATTTTCTGAATTTTAATGTGACGCCGTTAGGCTGTCGAAATTCTATAAGGGAACTTCTTTACCGAATTTCAATTCTTTGGGTTAAACCTCTACTTCTTGATTATGTTGTGGTATGAATATGTGTGAATGACCTATGATTGTTTTAAACTTAATATCCACAAATATTGGGTGTATTTATATTTGTAACACATAATTATGTCATTGATTTATCCTTAATCCAAGGATACCGTCTTTAAAAGGGACTTTGTCTCAATCTCCTTTCATTGAGGCATATTTTGTTTTATACAAAATGTACTTTTTTACAGTTTATAAACCATTCTGACTTTTAATTTTATTCAAAAGGAATATTTTCTCTACGAAGTGTTTTACTAAATGACAAAAAGAATGTTTCTTTTTAATGTACGTGGTGACAATGACCTTTCCGCCGCCACGAGTACTATTTGATCTTTGGCTTCCTCAACTAGCCTTAATGTTTTTATAAGAGAATAAATACCATATACTTTTGTATGTATTTTGGTATTGATAATTGTTTTGAAAAAGGATTCTTTTACGTCAATAAATTTAAATGATATATTGTGATTGAACTGTGGAAATGTTATCATTCCTTTATTTTGGTTTTATGTGTTATGATTTTGTAATGGGACTTGGACATCTGATGGGTGGTTACGTGATAAACCATATGATGAGTGGTGCCGTGAAAACCAGGATGGGTGGTTACGTTATAAACTATAATGAATTCGGTATGGAAGTCGTCCGTTTGGCTATTCTATTTAGTGACATGTGTGGAAGTTGACCGTATGGTTATTCCATTTAAGTATGTTTATGTCCCAAGTTACCTTTATATGTTATGTGTTCTTTATATGGGTTTTATGGCGATATTTTTGTTACAAAAGGGTAAGAAATGATCTTTTATTAAAGGAAGAGTATTTACTACTTCATTAAGGTGAAAAGTATTACTTATGATGAAGTATTCATGATCTACTTTTTGTTTTGAAAAACTTACAGTTTTCCTTCTTTGTGTATCCCTTACTGAGCTTTTTATGATCATCCCAAGTTTTTGAAATGTTTTCCACAGGACTTAAAGATGAATATGGTCAAGGATGGGAACAAATAAATACATGCTATCTAAAACATAGAACTAGACAAGTTTCTTTTTAAGAGTTTTTATTTTATGAAAATAATGGAAACTGAGTAAAAGTGTCCACTTTGTAATCTTTTGAGATATAATAGTTATATCCTAATTCTCTAAAACTATAAACCTGAAAATATACCAATGTGAATTATCCATTTAATTCAAGATTATGTAATTTTATAAGGACGAGTCCTTAAATCTGGTATCAGAGGTTGGTTTAGATAACTTTAGAGGTTAGGTTATTCTTTATGCTTAAGTGACATTACCATAATGGTTAGGATTTCAGAAAGAGTCATAGTTTTTTATAGATAAATTAAATGAGTTTAAGATAATATAAATAATTATATCTTAGTATTTACCCTCCTCATAAGATATTATATGATTATTTTACTGATATACTCACACTGACTTTTTTAGTTTTAGTGAATGGTTGGATCTAGCTGGCACCAAAGTAACAGTGGATGTGAACAAAACTGTGACAGTTTTCTGAACAAGAAACTGAAAGATATGGGAGCTGCAATGCGAACTCTTGTGGATATTCTCAACCAACTATCTGAAGTCATGGTTGACCACCTAAACCTTAGTGATTTTTATAAGGTATCATATATGCAAGAAACAAATCCCTACGGAAGTTCAGGTAATAATCATAAAGGTAGGTATTTTCAAAAACATATGTGTCAAAGATGTGGAAAGAAAAACCTAGGAAAATGTTTCAAATGGATAGAAAGATTCTATAAATGTGGAAATGAAGGTCATAAAGCAAGAACCTACCATGGAAAAAGGAAGCATCCAGTTGACTCTAGGAAATGGAAAGAAGTTTTTTTGGGATCAATTGAATATTTTTTAAATGTGGTGTGCATGGTCATTATGAAAACACGTGTCCTACATAGATGATTCAGGAATGGGATCACCAAGATCATAAAAATATTTGTTTACCAATACCAAATTCCATTCCAATGAAGGATGAAGAAACTGACAATGACCAATGAATGGTATGGATTATTTCTTAACATATGTTTTCCTATTATTGAAATATTAGGATATGATTCATGATTTTCTTTGCAGGAAAGAAGTATTTCAGAATAAGTTGGAAAGGAATGGTTAATGTATCATGAAGAATGTTGAATGAGTAAGAAGTTACCATATAGGGGATTCAAGAGTTATGCTAGATTTTATGATGGTGAAATGCTTAAAACTATTAAGGCTATTTTGATTATGGGATTACATTAGAAGAATTTTTATAGTAACTGTAACCTTGAAGTTTGATATATGAAAATTTTATTCAAGGAATAATTATCTTTTCTTTTCTGGATATAGTTATAAAGAACCATTTGGGTTTATATGATCCTTGAATTTGAGGCAATTACAGGTTAATACATTTTGGGATGAAAAATGAAAGTTATTAGGTAACCTTCATGGTTAAAATATGTTATGGTTATTTTTGATGAATTTCTCTATTTTTGGGAATGTTATAAAAACATATTGTTTTTGAAAATGGACAACATGGAGACCATGTGACAACCCATCACGTCAGACAAAGCTGTGGGAATCGAACCCATAACCAAAGTGAGACTGGTAATTATCGCCTACCAATTGACTACGTGAAGTCCCTGGTTAGTTTGAGTAATTATTTTTAGTTAGATTATTTTATGAATGATGAATAAGTTTATTTTGGGTTATCTAGGGAAATGATTAACCTATCAGGGAGGATATGTGATTAGGTTAATTAAATTTCAATATTAGACTTTAAGAGCAACTTATGTTATTTGGAGATAATTGTTAAGATTTATCATGGAAGACTATGTTATTAAATCCTTCAGAGATTTGGGTTTCAATATTAGTTTAGATTAATTCGAAGAATTTTATGGATAACTATTTATTGAATGGTCTTTGATGAACTTTTGGTTTTGTTGGACAAATTTTGAATATTAAGAGTAGTTTTTCTTTTTTTAAAAGATTTTCCTTTTGGGGATTATCTGATATTTTACTAACCATTTTGGTTTTGGTTAAGGTCTAAAGACATGGTAAATATATAGTTCATTTTTGTGGATTATTTGATTCTCTCGAAGTTGATTTTAGCGCACTTAATGTGAACAAGACATCCTAAATACTCATATTTTAGAGAAAATATGAGTTCATGTTAGAAATATAGTAAAATTTGAAAGTTCACATGACAAGTAAGTAGGTTTACATATGTTTTAGTTAATACCATAAATAAATTCCTCAATGAAAAGTAACTTAAAACAAAAAAGTTGTCTGTTAATTTTTCCTACTGGGGAATCAAATACCATTTAACCCATCACAATTTTGTGGTTTTCTTGTTGTTAAATTTCTCCTAAACATGTAATCTATTACTCTCCATCATAACTTGATGGTTTGTTTTCTCCTCCATATCCATGTTTTCATGGAATCCTAGTATCTGTTGTCTCGGGTTACCTTTTTACTTCTCTATATTTCTTTTAAATTGATATTTTTATTGACTACTATTCCGATGTGGGGCTTTCAATGATGTTTCTGAGCGCAATTTTAAAATTGCGAGGACGCAATTCCCAAAAGGGGGGAAGGATGTAACATCCTGGGTAAATAAATAATATGACATTTTCATATTTTTTAATATTTGTGAATAAAATATTAATATTACTTTAAAGGGAATGCTATGTTCGATGGCGTACCCAATACACAACAACGAGTTTCATTGAAATCTTACATTGAACACTAATAATATAATAATATTATTTTAAATAGTTGTTAACGCCTAGCCATTGTAATGGTGGGAATGAACAGAACTAACTACAAAATGATTATATATGTTTGTTAAATATTTTTACATTTATCTAATAAATTATAGTGGCTTAAAATGTGAATGAATCCAATTTTAAGCATAAATATTCTAATATTCTTTAAAAGGTCGATTAACCGTCTTTTGATAGAGAACCCTTTTTAAATATACTTTTTGCCACTTTTATATGTTATATTTTACAAAATAAAATCCTTATTTAGAATTAGGACATGAAAATTTACTTTGTGTAATTTTTTTTATTTTTCTCATAAAGATCATTTTTAATGAATAGTGAAAAATGCTGTATTTTAATTGAAAACCTCTTTTTAATATAATTTATTTATATGGTTATATTAACTTTTTAATTGGTTTTAAAGTCTAATTAGAATTTATTTTTACCATTTAATTCAATGTTTGTCATTGGAATTAATTTCACATTGAAATTGGACATAAACAAGTGTCAATCTTTTGATAGATATTGTTTCTTAAAAACACGCTATTTGTTTTGACAACGATAATTAATTATAAAATTAATTAATGAAACTTATATTATTTGAATTTTTTTAAAATATCCATAATTTCTTAATTTTGAATATCAAATATAGCTTAGGGTTAATTTTTGGTATTGTTCTGAAAAACATCAATTTTTGATGAATAGTGAAACCACTAAGTAGTAGTTAAAAACCGAATTTTTCATTTAAACACAATTTTACCACTTCTGTGAATTGAATTTCAAAAATCCGACATAAATTTATGTCATTATTAAGTAAAATGTGGTTCAATGGTATGAAAATAATTTTTTATGAATAGTATCTTTTGAGTTTTATTAACCGTGATTATAGGTAATTAAGGTAATTTAAGGTAAAAATAATGTTATAATAATATGAAATTACCTTGACACATGCCTTAACCTTATTGGATGAGTCATGGCCAACCCAAAAAATCCATGGGTCAATTTGGGGTCCCCATGAAGCCACTTGGTTATGATAATGACATTAGTAACTTTTTATTTAATATAAAAATAAAAATGTCACAAACATGTATTGTTTTACTAAAACAATTTTTAAATGGGGTTATATAAGCTATCTTTTTTACTATAAATATTCCTTAGAAAGATAAAAATATTTCCTACATCATAGTAATTTTTATTATAAGTTTTTTACATAAAATAAATAAAAATTTTAATGACACAATGATGATGCAGTGTTTACATCATTATTGAATAATTTAAATAAATGAGAAGATAAATTTTAAAATAATATCCAACACCTGTCCAATTATTATTGAATGATTTTATTTCGAAAATGGGACACCATATTGCTGACTTTAATGATTTTTGGACCTTTAGAAACCGAAAATCATTATATAATAAAATAATATTTTCATGCTTTCCAAAAGAGCCCCTCATATCCCTTATAAAAAACAGAATTCCTACCCATTTAAAACACTTATCAAGCCCTTTGGATCGTCCAAAATCTACTCAAATAAGCTACCAATATCCATATCTTAATCTTATATCCTTAACTTAAGCATAAGGCACTTCAAGAAACCCTTTTGTTTCAAACCAAGGGGATTTACCCGATTTAAAGGTAACATCTTCTCTTATGTTCTTTTATTTTATTTTGCTTCTCCAAACACATAAAATCTATTTATTACTTTATTTTGGACTAAAAAAGTATCTTCAATATACTAGAATGTTGTTATGAGAAGGATTCGAGCTAAAATTTCACACACCTCTATCTAATGGGTGAAGAACATAAATTTTCTGTGGACGGCGAACTACTGCCTCACGAAACGATGATTGTTCAATTATCTCCTACCGCTTTTCATGGTGGCCATTAAGATGGAACTGTATTTATATATGATATATAATATTTTTATGTTTTCTTTATGATTATGCATTTTTAATTTATGGCATGCCTTTATGGTTTCCATAATAGGTAAACGCGATAATTTCATTTTAGGAAGTGCGGACTACCGCCCCCTCAAAGTGATATGACTCGTTCATGCCATATGTGGAACATATAAAGGATAGAATTTATGAACATATGTAATATATATAAAATATATAGTATAATTTAATTATAATATACCTATGTATCATTAATTTTTCATTCCATTAAAGTATGAAATAGAAATGAAAGTAGCGTTCATGCGTACGTACGGCTTACCGTCTCCATGAACGGTGCATTTTATTTCCTATCTCCAAATGTTAGGTACTATTATAAATACATAAATATTCTAGATATATATTATATATATGACATAAAAATGATTTATATCATTCTGGAGATAATGGAATCTTCACTACATGAAAAATTTATAATTATAACAAGTTCATTTTTGACTCAAGTTCCAAACATCAACGAAATGTCCGATATGAACTCAATGAATTAAATAATTGTTATATAAAGGTAATAAGTGATATAAAAGGAGTAATAAAATTGAAAAATATTCTCAATCAAGTATAAATTAACTTAAGTTTATCATTCAGGAAGAACAAGGAACATACGAGCGAGTCAAGTCAGACACATGGTAAGGGATTTCTTATCTCACTTTTAATTTCGCGAGATTTCCATTGTTCGCCACTTATTTATTGAATGTGGTGTATTTTTTACTACCTTTTGATATATATTATCATGATTATATTTATATTCATGGTATTCTGGGATTCATTTGGTGCTTATTATCATTTTTTCATAAGAATTTATTTATTACAACGAGGTAAGGGGTTTTTATCTCAATTTTTATTTCCGTGAGATTCATGATATACTTGTCACTATCTTATTTGAGTGGTGTATGTACTTCCCATTATTCTACTTGTTGTGTAATATACTTTAATTTATGGGTATTTACATAAACATCGTATGGTTCTTCTTTCATGGGGTGTATGTTTTGTAAGCTACCAAATCGGTAAGGGAACCTTTCACCCTCCTCTTTTTAAAAGGATTCTTTTTGTTATGTCTTTTAATTCACATCTTCTTATGTTGGGATATTTTCTTCTATATACTTATTACTGTAAATTTTATGTCCAAGTGATGCGATACAATTTTTATCTCTCATCAAATCATTTTCTGAATTTTAAAGTGACGCTGTTAGGCTGTCGAATTTCTGTAAGGGAACTTCTTTACCCAATTTCAATTATTTGGGTTAAACCTCTACTTCTTGATTATGTCATGATATGAATATGTGTTAATTACCTATGTTTGTTTTACACTTAATATCCACTTATATTGGGTGTATTTATAGTTGTCACACATAATTATGTCATTGATTTATCCTTAATCCAAGGATACCATCTTTAAAAGGGACTTCGTCTCAATCTCCATTCATCGAGGCATATTTTGTTTTATAAAAAACTTTCTTTTATATGATGTATAAACCACTTTGACTTTGACTTTTATTCAAAAGGAATATTTTCTCTACAAAACGTTTTACTAAATGACAAAAAGAATGTTTCTTTTTAATGTACGTGGTGACAACGACCTTTCCACAGTTGCAAGTACTATTTGATCTTTGACTTCTCAACAATCCGTAATGTTTTTAGAAGAAAATAAATACCAAATACTATTTTATGTATTTTGGTATTGAAAATGGTTTTGATAAAGGATTATTTTATGTAAATATATTTAAATTATATATTGTTATTGAACTGCGGAAATGTTATCATTCCTTTATTTTGGTTTTATGTGTTATGATTTTGTAATGGTACTTGGACATTTGATGGGTGATTACGTGGTAAAACAAATGACGGGTGGTTCTGTGAAAACCGGGACGGGTGGTTACATTATAACCTCCAATGCATTGGGTATTGAAGTCGGCCGTATAGTTATTCCATTTAGTGACATGTGTGGAAGTCAACCGTATGGTTATTCCATTTAAGTATGTTTATGTCCCAAGTTACCTTTATATATTATGTGTTCTTTATATGGGTTTTATGGTGATCTTTTGGTTATAAAAGGGTAAGCAATGATCTTTTATTCAGTGAAGTGTATTTACTACTTCATAAAGGTGAAAAGTATTATTTATGATAAGTATTCATGATTTACATGTTTTTTTGAAAAACTAACAATTTTACTTATTTTTGTATCCATTACTGAGCTTTTTATACTCACACCAAAATTTTTAAATGTTTTACACAGGACTTAAAGATGAATAGGGTTAAGGATGGGATCAAAGAAATACATGCTATCTAAAACATGGAACTAGACATGTTTCTTTTTAAGAGTTTTATTTTATGAAAAAAATGGAAACTGAGTAGAAGTGTCTACTTTGTAATTGTTTGAGATGTAATAGTTATGTCCTAATTCTCTAAAACTCTAAACCTAGAAAGATCTTCAATATGAATTATTCCTTTAATTCATGATTATGTAATTTTATAAGGACGAGTCCTTATAATAGCCCCACTTGATGTGGATTTTGGTGGGACCATAGGAAGTAGAGTGTGATGGCAGTGCCATATCAGGCATGTGTGAGGGAGTTTACGTGCATCGAGGACAATATCACAAGAATAAAGACACTCAGAAAGGAGAACGTGTGATTTCAACTAAAGTGGAGTATAAATAATCACATACATTGGTTTTGAGAGGGTTGATTCATCAAAGAAGGTTAAGGGTGAGCTATGACAGAGGTAGGCTTCCGCAAGATCATGAATGACATGAAAGAAGTGGGTTTATTTAGGGTTGAATTTATAAAACAGGGAAGATTTTTATCAGTGCTTTTAAAAAATCGTCGAAAAAGATGAGTTTTATCAGTGTTACAATAAAAAGCATTGATAAAAACTTATATTTATCAGTAATAGAATTTTACATCTAATAAAAATAGGTTTTATTAATTCTTTATATTATAAGGCTGATAATTTTTTTTTAAAAATAAAAAAATATTAAATGAATATATATTAAAAATGAATAAATAACGGAAAAAGAAAAAAATAATTAACTTTATTAATTAATATATAATCTTAAATGAATGAATGTTATAAATGAGTGAAATTGAAAGATTAAAAATAAATATTCTTTAAATATATTTGAAAAATGTATAAGTTTTATTAATTATACCCACAAAATATATATTTTTACTTCAAGCACTTTTAAGTAAAAGTGGGAAACCAATTAACATCAAAAAAGAAAATGGACTTCAAACTACATAGGAGATAAAAATACCATTCGAGAAAAATTTAACGGAGTTGGAATTATTTAACCTGTATAAACGCCATTTGATGGAGTCAACCTTCAATTCTAGATTGTATTTGATAAGGTCCTCAAAGTGGTATGCCAATTTATCCCAGGTTTGAACATGTTCCTCTAAGCTTGTTTTCCCCTAATTGAAACCACAGATCAAAATACAATTCTATATATCGATCCAAGCAGTCCGTTCTTCATTAAAATCCACTCACAGTGGTCTTTTGAACATTCTGTAAGCATCTTCCTATGAGATATTGATCCGGAAGGACTCCTCGAGCGTCTATTCATTGTAATAAAGGATAAGATCCTAGATGCTTTCTTAGTCCACCTCCTCTTGGTCACCTCCTTTTGAAAAGTCCATGTCAACACGAATATCCCCGACTTTTGGCCCCTCAGACTTACTTTCTTTTGGAGCAAGGGGAGTTATATCCAGCTTGTTTGAAGAATCAATTGTAACACAAGGCTTCTTTTGAATAAAGAATCCTTTGCTAGCCAAAACATATAAAAATGAATTTAAATTAAAGTGAAGATAAATAAATATTGAAAATATTAAAACATTGTAAATAAATATTTATAAATTAATATTTTAAAATGATTAATTTCAACAAAATAAAAAATTAATAAATATTAAAAATGAATAAATAATATCAACTAAAACAATATTAAAAATTAATAAATATAATTTAGTAGACAATAAACTATTTTAAAAAATGAATTCATAAGATTAATTAAATAAATTTTAAAAACATAAAAAATGAATAAAATAATTAAAAATGAATTTAAATGAATTAATTATATAGATTTTAAACATTTTAAAAATATTACAACATAATAAAAAAATTAAATGAATATTAATTATATAAATTGAATACATACTAAGAGTATTAAAACATAGTACATAATCATGTATAGTTCAAAAGAGTAACCACATTAGTTTTAAACATGTATACAAATGTAGAAAATATTAGAAAACGTACTTTAATAAATTAATTATATAAATCTCAAAGATTTTAAAAGTATAACAACTTAATAAAAATATTTCAATAAACATTAATCTTATAAATTAAAATAATATTAAGAATATTAAAACATAGTAAATAATAATATATAAATAAATATTAAAAATGAATAAATTCCAAAAAAATATAAAAAATCAATAAATATCAAAAATGAATAAAAAATATTATAATAAATAATTCTAAAAATGAAAAAATAAAATTGATTAAATTATAAAAATATTTTAAAAAGTGAATTGGTGACGTTAAATATATGATTTACAAACACATAAAAATGAATAAAAATGAATAAAAATGAATAAAAATGAATAAATAGATATTGTTAATTATATAAATAACAAAACAATTAAAAATGAATTAAACTAACTTCAAAAATATTAAAATAAAAATTTATTTATTGGAATCAATAATATAAATTTCAAATATATTAAAAATATTAAAACTTAATAAATAAAAATAAATAAATATTAATCATATAAATTACAAATATATTTAAAATATTAACATTTAGTAAATAAATATGTATACACTTTAAAAATTGAATACATTTGATAAATATTAAAAATTAATAAACATCAAAAATGAAAAAAATAATAAAAAATGAAATAATATTAAAAATGAATAAATAAAAAAATAAACTAAAAAAATATTAATTATTTTAATGACACAATTATTTAAAAATGAATTTAAATAAATTTATTATATTAATTTCTAAACTATTTGAAATGGTAAATTTTTATAGATAAAATCAAATAAATATTATTTATATAAATTATTAACATATTGAAAATATTACATATTAAACTGATATATGAAGAAATAAATATTCTAAAATGATTAAACCCTAAAAAATATAAAAATTAGTAAATATTAAATATTAATAAATTATATTAAATGATATAATACTAAAAATGATAAAATAAAATTTAATAAACAAGACCATTTAAAAAATGAATTCATAATATTAACTACATGAATTGTAAACACCTAAAAATTAATAAAATTTTAAAAAAATGCATTTAATAACATTATTATATAAATTTCAAACATTTTAAAAAAGATTACAACTTAATAAATAAAATTGACTAAATTCTAATCATATAAATTAAAAACAAACTAAAAATTATTCTAAGCAAATAAATATTTATAAATTTTAATAAATGAATAAATTCTAAATATATTATGTGAAAAATGAAAAAAATATATTAAATGTGAACTAATATTAAAAATACATAACACATGCCATACATGCACATATACACGTGTCCTTTACATATACATACACATTTATACACTTGTATATATGTAAATCTCACACACATGTGCACATACACATATACATGCATACGTACACATGCATACATATACACACATATAATATATATATACACACATACTCAAAACACACACACACAACATAATGAATACACATATACACACATAAACACAGAGGTAGATATACAAATTAAAATATATCACATATTAATAATACAAATTCATTTGTATTTATATAATTGTTTAAACTATTAAAATATATATTAATATATCATATTTATATTAATTATATACATTTTATAATTAAATGTCGGTTAATATTAATTATTAAATATTTTTAATTAATTGTATTTTTTAATTAAATTATAAACCATTTAGAACTAAATATATATGACATATAAATATTATTTATAATACATTAATATTAGATAAATAATATTTAATAAAATTATACATATATATATACATATATATATGAATATATAGTCCTATCTTAATTTTTCTAATAAAATATATTTTTTATTTTATATGAAATTTTTAATTAAAATCTTATATATTAGGTGTAAATGTATATTTAGTCATATATAAATCATATTTAATAAAATATATTTAATTTTACCGATATAAATATATTTATATATTAATATATGTTTTTAATGATATATATATATATTTATAAATATACCATTCTTGACGTCTTTTAAAACTGATAAAGAGTACCTTTATCAATTATTTTTTAGCACTGATAAATGACAAATTTATCAGTGCTTTTTATCTAGCACTGATAAAGAGCACTACTATTTACCACCAATTTTAGTAGTGAATAAATATAAAAATGATCAATCCTATTTTCCACTTACAAACTGGCATGAAAAATCCATATATGGGATAAAATTGTTAATAAAATAAATTTGGGAATTAGAATTGGGTGCACCACAATATAAATATTGAAAAAATTTGATATAGAAGACATAAAGTCATATAAAATATCCATAATGAAACACCATATATAGAATAAATAAGAAAAGCTAGAAAGAAAATTCATAACTCAAAATAAAATTAATGGTATTCAACCAAACATGGTCACTCCCCTGCTAAATCTCTAACAACCAAGAAACTTCTCATCCTGAGGCATGATATTCATTCTAGAGGTAGTGACAATACATTATGATAACAAATGTATAATTATACACAAGTACAAACCATATCTTGTATTTGGGTAGGAGTGACTACTATAACATAGTTTGATTTCACATCCATCCTATAATCCCCTAAGTGAGTGTGATTAATGTTAATGTGTGTGATAATGTTCATCACAATCCATTAATTCCATCCCCAAGAATTAAATAATAACAATGATGATGAACTAGAAAAATCCAATACACCAATGTAAAGACTATAATGAAAACAAGCTAACAAGTCCAACGATCTATATACACATCACCTTAAACCAACAAAGATATAATATCAACTCACCATAACTATACTAGTATATCCATTAAAAAACATTTACTTTACCCTTTTTAAAAACTAAAAGATAAACAAAATATCTTATCCAAGGAAAAAATAACTAAAAATCTTATAAGACTAAACAATATGTATCATGTGTCTACTACCAAATAAAGTTAACCCACTCACCCATTATTTTATAACTATTAAAATGAAAGAAGTTCATACATAATTCTAAATGATTGATTGAGTATCCCATGATCACATTCCACCTATGAGTATGGAAACATACATCAGTAAAATGGGAAAACTGATTTGTTATGATCTTTGAGTACTAAAAATACAAGACCATGCTTAAACCACAAATATTCATATATTATAACCCTCATTATAACCCATGTAGTATCTATATTAATGTAATATATTTGTTGTATAGACCCTCCATATCATCTATAGAGTAGTACCCACTTAAGGGTGAAAGTTTCATACTCATGTTTATTACATTAGATATCCATCTCAAAAACTGATTGGTGTTTAGAAACTCTATCCACTAGAGAAACAAGAGAATTATCAACATCATAACTTTGAACAACTAAACTTTAATATTAACCTAGATCAATACTTCTATAACACTATGATATAACTTGACAAAAAATTATGAACAATAAATTTAAAACCACACTACATGTGACTCGCTATAAAAAACATAATAACCAAATTATTTTAAATCAAAAAATCTCTTTATGGGGTTATTAGAATAATAAAATACCTTCACAATATTTCATTACCATTTCTAGATCAATATAATCCAATTATACTTTGTAAAACACTCCAATGAAGTCCCATAGCCCCTATTTATGATGTTGGACATGAGAAGAAATAAAAAACACAAGAACTTGGGGATATAAGGTTTTATTAATAGGTATCCTATATAAGTTTCTTAATCATGTTTTGTATTAGGTTCCCCCTATACAATTTCAAAACCTTATCCTATAACTATAAATAAAACTTTCATGCCATATATTATGTTGATACTCTATTAAATACCATTTTAAAAAAAATAAATAAATATAACATAAGGCTTAATGAACCTACTTTAAATTATAACCATTAGGTTAAGAATTATAATAAATTCGCCATTCGAAAAATGAAAAATTCCCTTGTAATCAATGATTAATGAACCCGTTTTTACAAGTTGGATAATTAAATCATTGGAATTTAAAAATAAAGAGTGTCAACCCAAACCAAAATCAAAATAAAACCTCACCATGAAACTCTACCCATATAACTTTTCTTTATAAAAAACGTAAATAAACACACACACACACAGATATATATATATATATATATATTAAATATATAAATATATTTATTCTATTTTTGATTAAATTATGTGATACACAATAAAAATACACAATCAATAACAAAACTTTATCAACCACATTCACTATAAAAGAGAAATGGAATGCCCAAAATCTAACATCAAGAAAAAACACGACAATGAAAGAGTATAAACCCAAAAATACAAATTAAAATTTAAAATTAAATAACAAAGAAAAATTTCCCCACTCATAATAAATAATGTCCCTTAACAAATCCTTAGCTATCAATCATTGAGGATAAATGATTCATTATTGGATAATATAAAGGTCTCTCCTATATAATCACCGAACTAATATTTTTTAATTCATTATATGATTGATCATACCTATATTAGCTCATCTTATATAACCTTAAAGACCCTTCATATTATAAAAATGTTAAATTTATCTCAGTAAGATTTAAAATTTTCCTCATAAAAAATTATAGAATTATAGAGGAATAACTTCTCCCCTATATTTATGGAAAATAGAAATAATTTAACCCTATATTATTTTATTTACAATAGAATGAAAAAAAATAATAAAACATGAAAAAAAGGAGTTAATGATTAGTGAGGTTGTATCCTATATCATATCCCTACAAGAGACCACTATACATTTTAGAACCATTTTTAATGATTAAATAAGATTAATTATATCCCTATCCTCCAATATATCATAACATAATAGAATTCATAATTAATTTTTATCAAATAAGTTCCCAAAAATCATAAAGAAATGACTATATTTATACTGAAAATCATTAATATTAATTTTTCAAATATCTTTGATATTTTATTCCATTATTTGATAGTTTATTCACTTGAAACATTTAGAAAAAATACTATATTTCTACATAATCATGTTTTAACCACTGCCCCCCCCCCCCAAATTGCAACATTCCAAATTAATGGTCATATACCCAAATTAGAAATAAGAAGGTTTATAACCAAATTTCAAATATCAATATCAATAAAAAATTTATTTAGTTTATCGATTATTTATAACTTCATTTTCAATGATAAATAAATCCCAAATAACTAATTTTTAATATTTTTGAGTTTTGTAAAAAAAATTGGGTGTTAAAAATAATATTAAAATTATTTAAAAAATACCTCTTTATAAATGTAAATAAGTTAATAAACTAATAAATTTCCTTACATCAGACTCAAAATATACCTTTAAATTATGAAGAAATATTGGAAATATTCAATGAATATATGATTAATTCCAATTGATGGATAAGAAAAATCTATTCCAAGAAATAATGATCTATATTAAATTGAACCATATTATAGTTTTGGCAGTGGTAAAGCCAATTTCCTTTAATTTTACATGTCTATATTAGGATTGAAATTGATCCTATAATTCTAAACATGAGATAAAACTATGTTCTAGAGTTCTATAAGGATCGAAACAAAAAAATATATATTAATGATATATATGATAGGGGTGTAAACTAAATTTTATGTAATGTTGTAATGAATCTTTTTACGCACCCTAGTTATTTAAATCATTATTATTCTACAGAACACACATAAGAGACTCAGTATTAAATCATTGATGCCTTTTATGTACCCAAGAGAAATAAAAAACTACTTTAACATAAAAAATCATCCATTTAAATAATAATGATTTATCCATTTAATATAGAGGTATTTTTTCAAATTGTATATATTCTAAAAATCATGGATCATTAAAAGGTTATTACCTCTAATCATTTATATGTTACCAAGACCCTCATATATAATATGAAGGATACATTTTTTTTCCAATTTAATAGTGATTTATATATATTTTTCTTATAAATCAAAATAAAACTCTCAAAAAATAGAATTTAAAAAAAATTATGAATTATTTTAGAAATAACCAAAATATGACTACTATAAAAATATTTCATTAAGACAATATATTTTACATATTCATTATTACCAACATAGCTAAGGAATATCAAGGTCTATGATATGATTCTAAAGGTAATACTCTAATTTAGGGGAAGGAAATCATAAATAGATAATGTTTTGTTTTTATGGATAATAAACATTATAAAAATAAGTAGGAGAATAATATAGAACCCATTACCCAATAACACTATTTAAGGATTTGAAAGAAATTATAATAATTAATGAAAATTATTTAATTTAATTGGAAAATATTATTATTCATAACATGTAAAATAAATTTCTATAAATAATAACTAAAATATTCATTTCTATATTGGTATCTACAACCTTTAGAATAAAAAAGAAATTTTATGGATCTTATTTCTCTCATGTAATAATAGTTCATATTTATTCCAAAGGAATAAATTATTGAAAGTGAGTGTTATATTTTTTAGTTTTCAGGAAAAATAATTTTTTTAGTTTATTTTAGTTTGATCATCTTAATATAGGTATCATGAAACTCTCTAAGGATTGAGAAAATATGTTTTTTATTAGAAATTTTTTAGTCACTAATTCTACACTTGTTATAATTTTTATAGTATATATTTCATTACATAAACTTAATTCCATATCATATCAAGAGGTATATATATATTACATGATCTGATATGGCACTTTAGTGCACATTCATCTTTAAATGTCACCCTTACATTAATTCCACTCAAAATTTATGTAAAATTTACACTATGTTATATTATTCAAAATAACATGTGATATTATACCCAAAATATTTTTAATTTCATCAAAATTGTATTCGGACAAAATATTAAATATGTATTTTTTGTGTATTTTTTATTTAAAAAACTCTACCATGACCCCATTCCCATGGTACCCCTATTGGGTCAATAATGAAGAGAAAGAGTGACCCTCTACAATCACCTATAATAGGCCCGAGGTTGATTTAACATCCTAAACAAGGATACAATGAACCTGTTCGTCAAGCCGGTAGGTCATATGGCCTCAAGCATGCCTCCCCATATGCTAGAGGCTACTAACTAGCAGTAAGAGTGTGAAGGTGGTACTCTGGAGAGAGTATACTGTCTTATCAAAGTAGAAAATTGGATACAATAGATAAACATAAAAATAAAATAATAAGGGAATCATATTTGAACAGAAATATTAAACAAATAAGTTGCGAAAGAGTAAATAAATAAATAACTAGATAACAATACAAAAGCCTCTATGGTAGTTTAAATACATAGATTCATGGCATGATGGTATAAAAAAAGAGGAATAGGGGACTGTCATATAATCATGATTTACTAAATGTAAAAAAACAAAAGGATTATCCACTAGAATCTCGAGCATATTCTCGGTCCTCTGCTCTAAAAATCGACCTATAAGTAAAAAGTATCAACAACATGTAGCAGGGACTTTTCCCTTATCTGAACCTGCAAAAAAAAAATCATCTCTGGTATCAAAGGCTTACCATGTTGGGTCTGAGATAAAAATCTCATTAGGAAACAACCATTGCTGTCTAGAAGTAATCTAAGAAGTGCTCTTAACTAAATAGTGTGTAGGTATAAAGGAAATAATATACAAGGCTAAATAAGTTAACAACAGGCCGCTCACGTTCCTGTAAGACATGTGGTAGCTCTACATACTTTAGCTCATAGCTGGGATGTATGTATAATCAGTCACTCTATATATATAGATAAATAATATATATATTTTAGTTATATATTTCATCCACATATATGAAACAAGTATGTGTGTACGTAAGTGGACATATACCTATAATAATAGTTACTATCTAGATCAAGGTGTAACTTAGACATCAATGACTATTCTAATGAGCCTATAAGATCAAGAAATAGGGTACATTACCTACATCTCATAGTTAGTGGGTTATGTCATTCTCATCACTGGAGATGGATAGTGTGATAACATATCAACTCATTAAACAAAGGATGTGATGCGTCATGCTCACCATCCAACTGGTGTCTGTTGCGTGAGATGTCAAGCTCAACACTTGATGTAAGGGAAAATAATAATTTCATTCTTGATAGATTCGTTACCATCATACCATATCCATAACAGGGCATTATTATATTTATAATAATAATGGGGTATTACTTCCCATGCATCTTGTTTATCAAGTTATTAATATAATTAAGGCATAAGTATTCAGATAAAGCAATTTATAAAACATAATGAATGGTGTGGCCTTACCACCCCTTTTTATTCATTTCATTTAATTAATTTTAAGTATGAGAAACCATAATGAATAATACATCCTATATAAAAATTATATTTAAATAACTAAATCATGGTATATAAATTTACAAGTCTAAAAGGGTTATTTAGAAGTGTAGCATAGTCAATAAAAAAATTGCCTACAAGGGAAATTCCAACAGTAGATTGGTCCAAACACCTAAGAGGTGCCTTGTGTTTCATTAATAATTCATATAATGAGGGAAATTCCATTTTAAGTATAATCTAAAAGATAAAAATGTGTTCCAAGAAATTTAGAAATTTTCTACAAGGGCCAATTAAATGTGGTACACCCAAGGGGTGTCCATAAATGTGGTAACCATTCTATAAACAACTAAACAAGTATAAAAGGATGTGTATCCAAGTGTAATGATCAATTTGATATGAATAAATTAGTTAAACATGTAATATTAGAAAAATTTATCATGCTACACAATTCCATAACTAATAATCATCAAAACACCTGGTAAAATGAAGAGACCACCTACCTCAAGCTCGTAGATTACTCCTCACTCGATATCGGCTTCAAACTCAGAGTAGGTTGGAAGAGATCTAAGAAATGGTACAACACACAAAAATATGGAAAATGAACTTTCACATAAATAGCGTGATGGATTGAAAGATAAATTTTTTTAGGAAGGGAGAGGATTCGAGAGACCACCTTAAGGAATCCAATGCCTTTCACAGATCTTGAATCGAACACTGGATGTGCGAGTTACTTGGATGCCTAGTTTGATGGAGGAGGAAAGCTAAGAGAGAAGGGATGAGATTCCCACAACTAGAATGATAAATATAGATGATGAAAAAATTATTAAATATTTAATGAATGGATAAAATGTAATTTCACATTAAAATATAAAGGTGTATGATTTGGATGCACATTTGGTCAAACCGAGCGACAACCATGTGCCAAGCCACTACTATATGGGGGAACCTTGCAAAGTTAGGTGCATGGTTATCCTAAAAATGTGAAGAATGTATGAATGAGATCTATTATATAATTTTAGTTGTCCACATAGGTGTGCACCTAGGGTCGCATGGTGGAAGAAAAATCATGTGGCCCTAGCTGCCCCACTATCTACAACCACCCGGTTTGGGGAAGCAGTGAAAGCTGGGGAGCATATTTTCTTATAAATATGTAACCCAGTATTTTCATCCCATTTTGAGGATCTAGGATCATAATGATCCCTGGACTCACCCAAGATCTCATTTACTTTATTAATCATCATTATTAAGAGAATTTAACGAAATTTAAACCAATAAAAATGTAACAACCCAAGATTTTGTGAATTATTATTTTTGAATTAATTTATCTTCATGATATTTTTCATTTCAAGTGATACTATAAATAGTTATATATATATATATATATATATATTAAAAAACTAAGCCAAACATTCTTTTCACACATAATACCGACTTGGCTTATGCCACACGTAACACTAATTAGGCGTACGTTACACGTAACCCCGAGTTTTCACAAAGCATCCTTTTATTATTATTTTTTAAAATGATATAAGTATTAAAATACATTAAAAATACTGATATGAATATTAATAACTAATTTTGGAATATTTTTTTTATAATTGTTTATATAAATAAAAAATATTTATAACGAATGATATAATTTTTGGTAATGTCGTTTTTATATTTAAAAATATCATTTCTTGTATGAAACACTTTTAATTATAAAATAAATTTTATAAACAGTTAGAAAATTAATTGGATAAAATAAAATTAATTTTTTAATATAAAATGTTTAAATTATTTTATGTTGAAATTTTTTAAATTTTCTGAGAAACTTCATTTTTTGATGAATAGTGAAAGATACCACTTTTTAGTTAAAAAATTACTTTTTGTTTAAATAATTATTAATGTTAAATTATATTATAAATTTGTTTTAAGGACTAATTAGATCAATTATACATCTATTAATTTAATTTAGGCCATTAAAATTAATTTCACTTTGAAATTGAATATAAAAACTTAATAAACTTTTGAACTTATTTCTAATTTAAAAATCTGTAATTTCATCCCATCCACATGATTAGAATTAATCTTCATTTTGATGCTTATATGAATAGAATTTAAAAAACTAACACAAACCATTATAATCAGTAGAATATTTACAGTCTAATTAGATCATGTTTATTTTGGACCAATATGATTAGTAAAAGTGATTAAAAATAATCACAATGATTAAGGTCAAGTTAAGCTTAATTATGAAAAAATTTAACCTTAAAAGTCCAAATAACCTATAAACTTGTCCAAAACACATTGAATGGAAATATATTGTCCATAAACATTACATTATTGATTTATGTTGGTTTTGAATGACTTTTATTATGTAATAACATGTATACAACTAACTTGTTTAAAAAAATTACAAGTGATTCCTTTTTCTTCCCTATAAAATGACATGACCTCTCTCACGTCGTCACACATCTCAAACCTATTAATTTTGGAAAATATCGACCAAATAACCTTCCCAATATCCCTTAATTACTCCTATAATGATTCCCTTGTGAATAAGGAAATTCAAATAATCCTTTTAGAACAAACAAAAATGAGTTACTCGATTAAGAGGTGGTTTGAATGAGTACGACGAGAGCCAAGAAACAAAGTAATGGGATTTTATCTCAGTTCTTATTTCATTGAGATAGATGACATGTTCACCAATATTTAATTTTTTTTTGGTTTATGTACTGTCCATTATTTTATTTCATGTTTCTTATACTTCAATTTATGGGGATTCACATATCCATTTTATTATGTTTCTTTCATGAGGTATATGTTTCAATAATTTCCAATTCGGTGAAATAGTTTTGTCTCAATTTTCCTTATTTGAGACTCATGTTTTTCTATGCACCTAAATTCTATTTTGAGGTGTATATACATCCATTTTACATGTTATATCATGAATTTCATTATTTTCATGATATTTTATGTTTCATGAAATTTTTTTTCTTACATGGAGTGTATGATCCCAAGTTACTAAGTTATAAGAGTTTATTGTGACAATTTTATCTCTTTTCAAGATTGTTTATCTTTATGATTCCTTTAATGACATCATATTATCCATATTTCATGAAACTTAATTAATTATCTTCTCCTATGGTTATTCATGATTTGTTCTTATTGGTACCATTTATTCCACTCTTTGGCATATAAGATAGTTATGAATCTGTTTTAAGAAATCCCAACATTACCCTCTCTTTGGCTGAAAATCCATGTTTTTTTTAAACCATGTTTTCTAAAAAGGGTTTTCAAGAATATTAAACTAATATCCTATGATTATTAAAATAAATTTTTACCCTTTTTTTCTTTTTCTAATATTTTCAAAATAATCTTTTTGTTGCTTTCTGAACAAGGAAATTTTATAACCTTTTTATCATGCAAAAGGAATGTTCTTTTTTACCTCATAAAACATGTATAGATTTATCCACCACAAATCCTTTGAATATTTCATTTCATGTTTAAATGTAAATTTTTAAGAAAATGTTTTTAAAATATATATTCAAGTAAATGGAATTCGTAATTTTTTTAAGCTTCTTTAATAAGTTTTCAAGGAAAATTGTTTTCAAAATGTTTTCATTATTATTTTATAAGTTTTCAAGGAAAATAGTTTTCAAAATTATTTCTAGCCTCATTTATAAGTTTTCAAATATTTTTTAAATAAATGGGTTTCAAAAAAATTTCAATATTATTTAATTGGTTTTTAAGTAAAATGGTTTTCAAAACATTTTCAATATTTATTTATAAGTTTTCAAAGTCTTTTCAATAAAGAATATTTTTCAAATATTTTAAAGAATATTTTCCATGTTTTCAAGGAAAAATTCTTTCATAATTATTTCAAGTATTCTTTATAAGTTTTCAATTTATTTTCTAGGAAAAATGATTTTAAAATGGGTTCTTTCATTAAAATTTTTTTTTGAAGAAGAAATGATATTTTCTTCAAATTGTTTTTGAAAGATATTTCAAAATTATTTTTCAACTAAGATAACACCATTGATGTTACTAATTCCCATATAGAAAATGATATAAAGGTTCCATTCATATTATTTATATGAATGGGTTTTGTTTAATGTCATTCCCTTTATCAAACCCATTTATCTTTGATGGGTTATATGTTTATGAAATCCATTTCTCTTTCACGAGTTATATTTTTATGAAATCCGTTTCACTTTCATGGGTCATATATTTATGAAATACATTTATCTTTCATGAGTTATATGATTATGAAATCCATTTCTCATTGATAGGTTATATATTTATGAAACACTTTTATGGGTTATATTTTTATGAAATCCATTTCTCTTTCATTGGTTATATGTATATGAAATCCAATTCTCTTTCATGGGTGATGATTTTGATGAAATGGTTATGAAACCTGTGTATTTTTCAATAGGTTATGATATGTTTACATGTTAATTATACCCATTTAATTTCATGGGTTATGATATGACTATTTCTGATTTCATGGAACATATATGTATGATTTCACTATGATATTGGTGGGGCCTATATCTCCCTCTAATGCATTGGGTAAATATTTATATCTCATGAGATAAAGATGGATGGAATGAAAAATGAACTTGGTTTAGTAATATAGGGATGGAATAAGGGGGAATGTGGTTCAGTAATACAAGGCTGGAATAATGCGTGAACTAAGTTTAGTAGTATAGGGTTGGAACAGGGTGTGAAACTGGTTCAATAAAGGACTTTTACCCTAATATGGTCTTTGCAAAAATTCCTTGACAACTACGGAAATCATTATATATTCTTATGCGTCTACCAAAATTTCATGTTTTATTCATATGTTATTATTTATTGGATTATTTTATTTATCTATTTTAGATTAATGCCTTATGAACTACCAATACCTATGTCATGATTCATGTATATGATCTTTGATATGTAGGGTATGATCTTCTATTTTCATGATCATGTTATCATACCCTTATTCTCATTATTATGATTACATATCTCTCATGTTTACCCTCAATGATCATTTCATCTCACCCCTTTATTATGTTTCCTTTCCCTAGGTTCTGAAGAAAGGTTTTAGGTTGAATTAATAATGGTGGAGATTTTTATGTGAGATGTTAAAGATCTTTTATCCGGATAAAATATTTTCTTTCTAAGATTCCAAAGACACTAAAATATTATGCTCCCCAAGCATGTATTATTATAATATACTAAATATTCATCTAAATTAGTGTAATATCAATGTATGTTAATCCTAGGTTGCTATAATTGGTATCAAAGGAATGGTTTAGTCAACCTTTAGAAACTAGGATGATAAAAAATTAGTGAAATGCCTACGTATACTTTTAAGGATATGTTTAGGTATGTCTATAATGATAAGTATAAGGATTAGTTAACATTTAAGAAAATGTTCTAGAATTTTGGTAAATGGTACAGTGAGTGGTTTCCTAGAAATAATTCCCTGTCTAGATACTACAAGTGGATGTGGATCTGGAACATATGTACCTAGGGTTAATAACTCTTACAAGATGTTTTGGTGTTGAATAAGGGTAATCTAGTACATGACAATGGGACTTTCTACACACCTAGTTTAACACTCCTTGGGGATATGCTTTTTAAATTGACAAATCTATTCACAAACCATCATCAAGGATTTAAATATACTTTGTCTACCAATAACATAGTATGAACTTAGGGTGTTATATATTAAGGAAGGTGTCAAGATTTAGACATCCTATAAGTAATTATTTTTATGACTATGTGGTTTTCTACTATGATAAGTAATGCTCACACTATGCTTCTATTTTTGTCCATTGGAGGGAACCAGAAAGAATTAAATTAATTTTGAATGTGATAGAAGATTTTTTGATGAGAATTCAAGTGGGATGATCACTAGAGTAAGAGAAGTTATGATCATGCCTAATCAGTTTTCATGGATCATGATTAACAATGTATACCTTCACCAACTCTCAGACTCACTTAGGAATAGAAATAAGGATTTCATTGAGTTTTTGGGTAATGGAGACCATGTAGGAAAGAAGATTCAGTTTCTTCTATTTCAAGAATGTGAAAATAATCACCTAAGTGAATGTCTTAGTGGAACAAGAAGATATTTTTACTATGGAAAATAAGGACACAAAGCAAGTGACTGCAAGGAAAAAATGAAGAGTTTGATTAATGAAATGGATGATAATATTGGTCTCCATAAGACATAATATAAGGTTAAGTGATTTATGTGTGGAGTAAATGATCATGCTGCAACTCAATGTCCCAAGATGAATGCTCCTGAAGGGAACCAACAAGGTGGTGCAAGTAATAGTTACATTGCTGATGATAAAGAGACTACTGATGAAGTGTGAAATGAAAGAGGTATTGTATAATAGGATGATATATCCTTGATAAGGGAATAAGGATGAAGTGTAATAATAATAGATTTTATGTTTTTGGATTCAAGAAGTATGTTTTTTGAAATGTGAAATATATAAGGATTTTTCAGTTTATGTTTTTACTACGGATTTACAAGAACATGTTTAATGGTTCTAATGGAATAGAAAATTTATATAATGGAAAGATTATGTCCATAGAAAACACATGATTAAATGAAAGATAACCCTTCATATGTTCCTTATGTTATGATAATATTGTTTGATAAAGATATGTGATACATGAATAAGTAAATTGGAAGGTACTGATTACCTTGGAAAAAATTAGGGACATGTTGACAAGTAGTTCATCCTATAATGGATGAAGTTTCAAACTTATTGGATTTTTGGGATATATCTAGTAATCTATGGAATAATAAATCAGGAATATTTTCCAAAAGGGATTTATGCCAATTCTGGTCATTACCATGTTCCAATAGAATTTACTACAAGTTTATTCACATGTTTGGAATGTGACAAGAAAGAGATAAATTGTGTTATATGGGGGATCAATTTTAAGTTGGTTTCATGACTTTCCTTAAATGGTTTTTTATTTTATTATTTAATAAGGGTTATAAGGTTATCCATTCTTGAAAAGTTTAAGTTAACCTTCATAAGAAGTATTTATGTATTGAGATTGTATTGGAAACCTTGGTTAAAAGGCTATTTAGTGATTAACCTTACTTCAAGGAAGTCCATCATATTTTGAAAAATATATTAGTATGGTTTTATAAAAGGACAACATGTATGTTGTGTGACAACTAATCATGTTCGGCAAGGCTGCGGGTCGTGAACCCATGGTCGAAGGACGATGAGGGTTTCGCGCCTACCACAGGCCTACGCAATGTCCTGGTTAATCTATAATTATTTTTGATGAATAAATATTTACAATTAAACAACGATGTTACTATTTATTTTTAGAGATTAATGTATTATCCATATTCATTTTTAAGAATTGTTATAGATAAATATTTATAAATTTTACTCTTTTATGAGCCTTAAGATCCACTAAAAGTGTATTTTAGCACATTAGGCATAAAAGTTAATTTCTAAAAGTCCATTACATGAAGTAATGGATGAATTAGAAAATGAAACTTTCTTTATGTCAAGTAATTATATTTACTTATATTCATGTTTAACAGAATAATTTCTCAATGTTAGGATAATAATCCAAAGAAAATGTGTTGTACTAATAACTTAATTTTGTTGAACTAATGGCCTTTTAAATCATCATAGATTTATGACTTTGAGGCCCTCAACTTTTCTTTTATCATTCACTTGTTCACAATTTATGACCTCAAAAACTCTCTATAAATATTTATGATTTTCCTCCATGTCTAATCATCACTCCCAAACTATGTTCTTTTATGTGGAGACCTAGTTATATGTTATTTAGGGTAGCAGTTATACTCCCAACATTTACTTTTTAAGGGAAATTTTAGTATTCATTTTTATGATGTGAGTTTTTATGAATGAAAGTTTCAAGTATTAACCCTTTGACAACCTAGATGAATTCTAAGGGAGAAATTAATTTTAAGGAGGGTAGAATGTAACACACTGAGATTTTGGGAATTATTATTTTTAGAATTGATTTATCTTCTTGATATTTTGAATTTCACATGATGATGGAAATATTTATTTATATATATATATTAAAACATAAAGTAAAACATTCATTTAAAATGCAATACTGACTTGGCTTGCGCTACACGGAACACTGATTTGGAGTACGTTACACATAACACTGAGTTTTTTCAAAGCATCATTTTATTATTATTTTAAATGACATAAGTATAACCTAGATGTTAAAATTAATGATATGAATATTAATAAATTATTTTAAAATATTTTTATAATATTTTTATATAAATAAAACATATTAATAGTGAAATATATAATTTTTGGTAAGTTCCTTTTTATGTTTAAAAATACCATTTTCTCGAATGAACCGATTTTAATAATAAAATTAATTTTAGAAACATATAGAAATTTAATTTGATAAAATGAACTTAATTTTTTGAATTTATAATGTATAAATTATCTTAAGTTGATTTTTTTGGGAATTTTCTGTGAAACTTTATTTTCAATGAATAGTGAAAATATATCTTTTTAGTTAAAAAATACCTTTTTGTTTAAATAATTATTAATGTTAAATTATATAATAAATTTATTTTAAGGTTTAATTAGATAAATAATACATATATTTATATAATATAAGTCATTAGAATAAATTTCACATTGAAATTGAATATAAAAAAATAATTAACTTTTAAGCTTCTTTCTACTTTAAAAAACTGTAATTTCATCCCGTCTACGGGAATATCCTCAATCATAATTTTTCCAATTATGTTAATTGAATTTTTAAAAAAAACATACACCATTTTATCAGTATAATATTTAAATTTTAATTATATATTGATTTTTTACAAAATTTATTAGTAAAAGTGATTAAAATTAATCAAAACAAATAAGGTCAAATTAAGCGTAATTAGGGACTAAAAATTAATCTTAAGAGCCCAAATGACCTAAAAACCTGTCCAAAACACATTATATGTTCATATTTCGTCCATTAACATTAAATTATTGATTTATTATTGTTTTTTATGATCTTTTAGGTAATAACATGTGTACACATAACTTTTTTTTCCAAAATTCCAAGTGAGTCATTTTCCTTACCTATAAAAGGCCACCAAATCTCCCACATCCTCACACATCTCAAAACTATTAGGTTTGAAAATGATATTAAAAATAAACCTCCCATAATCCATCCCTTTCTCTTATAATCCATCCCGTGGGTAGAATAAAATCCATGGAAGCCTTTTGGTAGAAACCAAAAGGAGTTACCTGATTAAGAGTTTGTTTGAACAAGTACGATGAGAGTCAAGAAACAAGGTAAAGGGATTTCATATCACTTTTTATTTCCAAGATATTCTTGAAATATTAACAAGTATTTCCATTTGTGTAGTGTTTGTACTACCCAATATTTTATTACATGTATCTTGTACTTAAATTATGGGTATTCACATATCTATTTTATGATCTTTCTTTCACATGGTTTATGTTTCAAAAGTTATCAAATCGATAAAATAGTTTTGTCTAAATTTACCTTCTTTGAGGCTAATGTTTTGTTATGCACATAAATTCTATTTTGAAGTGTATATACTTCCATTCTATATGTTATATCACGAATTTCTTTCTTTTCATGATTTTTTAAGTTTCATTTTATTTCCTTTTCTTACATGGAGAGTATGATCCCAAGTTACCATGTTATAAGAGTTTATTTAGACAATTTCATCGCATTTTAAGATTTTTTATGTCTATACTTACTTTGATGAAATATTATGATGAAAATCTCAAGAAAATTAATTAAATTAATTATCCTCTAGTTATTCATGATTTATTCATATATTGGTACCATTTATTCCACTCATTGGTACATAAGATAGTTCAGAATGTGTTTTAAGAAAGCCTGATTTGATCCTCTCTTCGGACATAAATATTTATTCCTTTAAAACCATGTTTTCTAAATATGTATTCCATGAATATTATTCTAAAATTATATGACCATTAAAATATATTTTTAACTTTTTTAAAATTTTCCAATGTTGTTAAAGGAATCGTCTTGCCGCTTTCCGAATGATGAATTTTTTTATCCTTTTTTTCATGAAAAAGGATTGTTCATTTTACCTCATTTGACATGTATAGATTTATCCACTATAAATCATTTGAAGATTTACTTTCATGTTTAAAGGTTAATTTTAAATAAAATGTTTTTAAAAGAAATATTTTGAAGAAATGAGTTTTAGACTGCTTTCATGCTTCTTTTATAATTGTCCATTGAAAATTATTTTCAAAATGTTTTCAAGATTCTTTTATAAGTTTTCAAATTATTTTCAATGAAATGTTTTTCAAAATATTTTGAATGTTTTTTCACATATTTTCAAGTAAAAATGTTTTCAAAACACTTTCAATCTATCATTATATGTTTTCAAATTGTTTTCCAAGAAAAAGTTTTTTAAAATATTTTTAAGGTTATTTTATAATTTTTCAAGGAAAAAGTTTTTCAAAATGATTTTATGAATTATTTATATGTTTTAAAGGTATTTTATAAGAAAAATTTTATTCATATTATTTTATGCATTAAAAATAATTTTTTAAAGAAGGAAGGATATTTTCCTCAAGAGACATTTTTGAAAGATATCTAAAAATTATTTTCCATATAAGATGAAATCTATTGATGTTACTCATTCCCTTAAAGGAAATGATCTAAAGGTTGCATTATTATTATTTATATGAATGGGTTATGGTTAATGTCATGGTCTTAATCAAACCTGTTTCTCATTCATAGGTTATACGTTTATGAAGCATATTTCTCTTTCATGGGTTACATGTTTATGAAATATATTTTTACTTCATGGGTTATATGTTTATGTAATCCACTTATATTTCATGGGTTATATGTTTATGAAATTTGTTACTATTTCACAGGTTATATGTTTATCAAATCCATTTCAATTTCACATGTTATATTATTATGAAATTCTTTTCTATTTTACATGTTATATTTTTATGAAATGCATTTCTATTTAATAGTTTATAGTTTAGATGAAATGGTTATGAATCATCTATCTTTTTCTATAGGTTATGATATTTTAACATGTTTATGATACCCATTTCATTGAATGGGTTATGATATGATTGTCTATGACTTTGTGGAACATGTATGTATGATTTCACTATGATATGGGTGAGACTTATATCTACCTCCAATGCATTGGGTAAAGATTTATATCTCATGAGATAGACAGGGATGTAATGAGAAATGAACTTTATTTAGAAAAACAAGGATAGAATGAGGGGTGAAATTGGTTTAGTAAAATAGGGTTAGAATGAGGTGTAAAATCACTTTTGTAATACAGGGCTAGAATGGGGTGTGAACCTGGTTTAGTAAAGGATTTTCCCCGATGATGGTATCTATAATAATGCCTTAACTATAATGGAAATCATTATATATGCTTTTGGATCATAAAAAATTCCATGTTTTATTCCTTTATTATGATTTCATGGATTATATTCTATAT
The DNA here is from genome assembly GCA_963277665.1 of Viscum album. Taxonomy (NCBI): domain Eukaryota; kingdom Viridiplantae; phylum Streptophyta; class Magnoliopsida; order Santalales; family Viscaceae; genus Viscum; species Viscum album. Next base: position 661,065,324 of record OY728138.1, read on the forward strand.
ATCCTTAAGATTCACGCCTTATGAGCTGCCAATATTTATGCCATGAGTCATGTATATGTTCATTGATATGAAGGGTACGATCTACTATTTTCATGATCTGGTTATCATACCCTTATGATCATTATTATTCTTACATATATCCCTTGTTTACCCTCACTAAGTATTTTAGCAAACCCATTTATTATGTTTCCTTTCCCGAGGTTATGAAGAAAGGTTTTAGGTAGAATTAATAAATGTTGAGATATTTATGTGATATTTTAAAGATCTTTCACCATGATATAATATTTTATTTACATTTTTCTGAATACACTAAACTATTTCTGTCCTCAGGCATGTATTATTGTAATTTACTGAATATTCATCTAAAATGGTGTAATATTCAGGTATATTAAGCCTGGTCTACAATAAAAAATGATTCACACCTCCATGAAATGGTGGGCCCTAACGACCTACCTTCTTTAAATAAACTCATCCCCTAGTTGGTCTTTTGAGTGTAAAGAGGCATCGTTAGTGAAGAGTTCCAACCATTGAGCGCATATATTGGCATACCATTCCTAGGTCTCATCTAGTACTTGGTCGTACTTCCATAGCACCCATATCAAAGTAATCGACCTACCTTAGTGTGTTTTCATGCTCTGATAAAACAATACACACTATACAATCCACAAAATGAGCCTCTATATCCAATTCAACTTCATCCAGATGAAAGATATGTTATGGGTCTAGATTGTAATAGAAAATCTAAGATACATGAAAGAAATCATTCATGGACTGATATATCTGAGGAAGTCACAACTGGTAAGACATTGGTTCGATCTGTTTCGCAACCTCAATGGGTCCAACAAACCTTGGTGAGAGCTTACCCTACTTACGAATAAATCTATTCCCCATCTTGGGTGATAATTTCAAGAAAACCCATCTCTGAACTCGATATCAATAGGTCACTGGACTCTATTGTCATATGATTGCTTTCTAGATAGAACTATCAACATGAGTTTTTTGATCATCTAAACATTATCTATAGTTTCCTGAATAGGATGTGATCTTTTAAGATCCACCTTATATACCTCTATCCAGCACAGTGGTGAATTCAAATTCCTACCATATAAGGCTTCATAAGGATCTATATTGTTGATATCTTAAAAGATGATATTATAAGCAAAATCGACAAGGGGAATGTGTTTTTCTATGGAACCCCCAAAATCAAGAAAATATGAATGGAGCATGTCCTTTAGAAGATGAATCTACACTCTATTTATTCATTGGTCTATGGGTGATAGGCCATGCCCAGAAGCACCTGTGTACCCAATTCCTTCCGCAACCCATGCTAGAATCGTGATGTAAAGTGAGCATCTCTATCATAAATGGAAAAAGGAGGAGCTCCATTAGAAAGTAAAACCTCTCTGATGTACATTCTCTCTAGATAATCTACTAATAAAGTATCTATAGTAGGTAATAATTATGGAACTTTCATTAAAAGATCAATGAAAACCCACAACATATCATTTCCATGAGGTGATCTGGGTAAAACAGCCATGAAATCGATTGAAACATAATCCCATTTCCACTCAGGAATGGAAAATGGATGTAAAATACCTTCATGTCACTGATGTTTCACCTTTAGCTTTTGTCATATGAAATACCTAGTGATGAAGTAGAAAATATCTTGTTTCATTTTGGGCCACCAATTCTAGCATCATAGACCTCGATACATTTTTTTTGAAACTGGGGTGAACTGGCTATATTAAGGCATAAAATTCCCACATCATATCCTCTCTAATGTCAGCTGAGACCCATAAAACCCCATGTAATAATAATGTATCATCCCCATATATGGTGCAACATGATGATGTATCATCATCTTAGATGTTGTCCCTTAGGATAAGGACTTCGGGATCAGATATTTATCTCAACCTCTCCCATCTCAAAGGAGTAGATTTCACTGCTACGGCTGAGAGGATAGTGTGACCACAGTACTCTAAAATCTCAATATGCATATCTAGTAATAAGGTCATATGATTTTATTTTACACTATATTCCTGAACCACCTGTGTTTGAGTCTTTCTTCTCAGAGCATCGACTACAACATTGCCTTTACCAGGCCTGTATGAAAGCTCAAAATCAAACGACTATTGGTACTCCACCCACCTGTTCTACATAAGATTAAAACCTCACCGTGTAAAGATATATTTGAGTTTTTTTGATTAGTTTATTACAAAAAATTATAACCAATTATATAGTGTATCAAAAAACACAAGGAATGAACTAAAATTGCTAACTCGAGGTTGTGCGTCTGGTAATTCTGCTTGTGAAGCCTCAACTGATGAGAACCGTAATTAAAGACTCTTTTTATGCATCAGAAAAACTCTAATCTCGATAACTGATGCATCACAGTATACAATATATCTCCTATCTGGATCAAAAAAATTTAGTATCGGTGCTTAATTCTAATGACCCTTTAACTCGTGAAAGGTTTCTTCACATGCTTATGACCATATGAACTTCACACCTTTCTTTGTTAATCCTATAAGTGGTGCTACATGGCATGAGAAATCATAGATGAATCATATGTAATATCCATAAATCCCCAAGAAAATATATATTTAAACAATGTTCTAATGTTTCTCCTAATAATCTATAGCTATCAATTTCTATGGAGCTACTAAAACTCCTAACTCTGAGATAATATGACCCAGAAAGTGGAATTTTTCAATCAAGAAGTGGCATTTATTGAGATTCTAATAGTGATGATGATCACTTAGTGTATTCAACATGATCTCAATATGGTTATAATGGACATGTGTGTTGTGTGAATATAACAAGATGTCATCAATAAATACTACCACAAATGATTCCATATATGGTTGGAAAACCCGATTCATAAGATCCATGAAGACTGCAGGTGTGTTCATGAGTCTGAATGGAATATCCATTTACTTGTATAGACTATACATAATCAATAAAGCCATTAGAGGTATATATAATGTTATGACATGCACCATATGAAAACCTGACCACAAGTCTATCTTTGAAAACACTCTCACTCCACGGAGCTGATCAAATAGGTCTCTATTATAGGGATTGGATATCGATTATTTACTGTGAGCTAGTTCAGTCAACAGTAGTCCAAATATGTCTTAAGGATTCCATCTAAATTATTGTAAAAAAGAATCGGTGAACCCCTATGAGAAGTGTTGGGGAATATAAATACGTTAGGCTCCAAATCCTCTAATTGATTCTTGATTTCTATAAGTTCCATTGTTGCCATCCTATAATGAGGAATGGTCATTAGTGATACTCCTAGAAACAAATGTATAGTTAATTATACCTATCACACTAAAGGTATACAAGATAAGTATTTATAAAATATGTCCCTAAAATGATCGACTATTTGAATAAAGGAATGATTCAAGACCCCTGGTCATTTAGGAAAAGACCAACTACTTGAGCTGCAACACTAACCAGCCTCTGTTGCTCAGGTCCTAATCGTGTATCTTTCACATCCCATTCTACCTTATGAACGTTTCTACCACCCTACAGTGACATAAACATCAGCCTAAAACTATATAATTCAACATGAAATTGATAGAGAACCAACCGATCCATCCCAATGATTACATCAATGATAGTTATGTCAAGGATGGAAAGATTTAATATAATGAGGTATTCGTCTATATCAAAGGAAAAGTCCTTACAATGGTGAACTCTATCTGATTGGATACCTAACGGGGTATCAAGCATCATAATGCCATGAAAGTGCTTGATCATGAGGTCTAGGCTCCCCATAACAGTCTCAGATATAAATGAGTGAGATGTGCCTATGTTGAGTAAATAAGACACTAAAGTGAAGGCTACTAGAATAATAACTTTAATTGTAGATGGTTTGAAACTCTCCTCCACCATCATAGGTTGGACTTCATGTAATTGTCCTGTACTGTGACCCTAAGTCAGTAACTAACGACCCTGAACAAGCCTGCTCTATTGGCATTCAGAATGATAAGCCTGACTACCTCTACCTCGACCAACACCTCAGCCTAATTGGATGGTGGTATTCTAGCCACCTACATATCGTGATCTTACTAGTCCTGCTTCTAATTATAGAGTACCTATAGATCCACACTCTCTAGGAATTAATGGGAACATTATTAAGAAACGTTTAATATTCCCTATACTATCGCGACCTGTACACTCCATTAGATCATGAAAGAACTAAGAATTTCTATGTTTCGACTTCCTATACTGGTGACATATCAAAAAGATATTTGAATGAGAATACTGACAGCTACTACATCCATAAGTATCCTCAAAACATATATTTCTCATAGAAGAAGAAGCACTGGTAGTTCTAGGTACTGATCTTCTATGACTCACACTATCAGCTTCCCTTCAGTTTTATTTTGTAATAAGGGTATGATTTACGATTTTTGATATGGTATTTAATCTAAATACATTGAACTACAACCAAATTGTTTACACCATACCATCCTCGAATCGTGTGGTGGTCATAAGTTAATCACTTGCTAGAGTAAGAGAGAACCACTAAAGCTATGTGAAATGATCATAGTATTCCATAAATAACATTCATCCCTACTATAGGTTCATGAATTATCTAGCTTTGTCACCCTTATATTCAAGGGAAAGAAATAGTCATAAAATATCATCTGAAATTATTCCCAGACCCTTTATCTATGACGATCTACTTGGGTGATAATGTCCCACCATCGTTTGGTAGAATCTCATGGAATATACATAACTATCTTGACCCTCTACTCTAGAGGAATCTCTAGATGCTTGAATATAGATAGAATTGTTTTTATCCATGAATCATTAGCATGTGGTCCTCCATTCCCATAAAAGTTGGGAGGATGCTACTGATGGAATTCCCACATCAACACTTCCATTATCAGGGTAGGTAGAAAAAGGCCTTGAATATTCTTCAGCATATGAAGAAACAACTCTTGGAACTGGGAGTCAATGAAAATATATAGAACAAGAAGAGATTCTTTAGATCGAACTATAGGAGGGATAATTGGTATCTCAAGGCCCTCTACCTCAGGTGTTTGGTCATCACTACATTCAGGGCACGTAACTAGGGGACCTCATGTTGGAATAATGCTATAATTCCAAATGAATGCATCAAAAAAGATCTTAATAGTTGAAGATATTATTGGTATAAAACTAGGACATGAATAAATCTTCCTATAGAAATGATCATGCTTCTTTGCCTGCTAAAAAATCCTTTTATAGGTGGTAGAAGAGACCATAATGGATATAAGAATGCAAGAGATACCCCACTACCCACTACAAAGGCCAGGTTCGAGTCTCAATTTCCATTTCACACATATATATGATAACTTATTTCACTTTATAAGTCATATTAATTTAAAAATTGTGCCTGTTAATATATTTAAATCACTTTTAAATTGTTTAATTAGATGAATTATCATTTACAATCCATAAGGTCCCATACTCCTTACAAACCAAAATATAACATCCACTTAATCCAAACCATAACAAATTCCATCCCATGTGACCAATGGTACATGGATGAACATGCCATAATTAACTTCTTAATGTGTCTTCTTTAACCTATTTAGGAAAACACTGTTAGGTTAAAGAGGAAAATTTAAGTATCAATTATGTTTTCCAATCCCTTCAAGAAGTGTCTATACAATACACACATAATAAAAACACCGTCAATATGTGGTAAGAAAAATCACAATTAAAATATATGTGACATGAAAAAATCAATGGCATATAAATCCTATTGTGCCTATGATGATGCATGTTCTAATGAAAAGCCCTAATTTCATTGGTACTAGGTAAAGAAATCAAAATTTCAATAATACCAATATCAGTAACAACATAAGACATGTGTTTTACACAATGGTGAAGTCATATCAACTATAAATGGCATAATAAATAAAATTAATTACCCATCCTAGGTAATTTGGGTTTCTCCTGTACATGGGTTAGCTATGTCCTGGAATATGGTCAATTCCAAATTCCTATAACTTCTAGTATCATTTTCAATTCCCAATTAGTAATAAAAATTAAAAAAATCTCCAATAATACCACTTTGTATTGTTCCATCTTAGGATCCACTGAACATGTGCCTTAAGTCAGTGGGTCAGATGGCCTCAAGCATGCCTCCTACAATGCTAAAGTGTACCGACTAGTATCGAGGCTAGAGAGGTGGTACTTTGGGGAGACTATACCCACTGGTCAAAGTGGAAAAACAAATACAACATATAAAAATAAACATACATTATTAGTGAAAGCATATCTGAATAGACAGAATAAATAAACATACAACATAAGAGTTAATAACTAACCCACTTGATAATAATACAAAATCCTCTATGGAAGTTCCAATACGTTGATGTATGACATTCTAGTATACAAAAAGAGGAACATGGGATGGGAATAAAGTCATGATATACAAAATGCAAAAAAAAAAACAAAAGGATGCTCCACTATAATCTTGAGCATATTTTTGTCCCTCTACTCCTAAGAACAATCTATAAGTAAAAAGTATCAACAATATATCAGGGCCTTTTCCCTTATCCAAACCTGAAAACAGATAATATTCTTAGGTACTAAAGGCATCCTGATATTAGTGTGAGATAAAAAAATTAGTAGGCCACTAACAATGATGTTTTTAAGTAATCTATGTAGTTTTTCTAACTAAACAGTGTGTAGGTATAGAGGAAATAATAGAAAATGATAAATAAATAAACAATAAGCCACTTGGGTTCTTATAGGATACTTGGAGGATCCACCTACTTCAGATCACAGTTGGGATGTATTTCAGATGAGTTACTATATATATAGAAATAATATATACATAGTATAGTTATACATTGCATCCACCTATATGAACCAAGTACATGCATACTTAAGTGACCATATACCTAGAATACCAGTTTCAGGCTGGACCGAGGCACAGATCAGAAATCCATGACCAGTCAAACAATCCTATATGCTCAGGAAATATTGTATATTCCCTAAATCTCATAGTGAGTCAGAGACATCATGCTCATCACTCAATATGGTGAGTGTTCCATCATGTCAACACTCTAAAAAAGGATTTGATGCGTTATGCTCACCATCCAATTAGTGTCAGTGGTGTGAGACATCATGCTCCACACCCGATGTAAGGGAACATGATACAGTCATACTAAAAAGATCCCTTACCATCATACCAATCCATAATAAGGCATAATTATATTTATAATAGGAATTAAAATTACCTCCCATTCATCTTGTTCATCAAGTCATTTATACAAATAAATAATAACAGTTCACATATTGAAATTGATAAAACATAATGGATTTCATGGCCTTACCACCCATGTTTATTTATTACATTTTATTGATTTTAAGGATGAAAAAACATAAAGAATAATCTATGTTAAAAAACTATTCAATTTAAATCCCTAAACCATAGATTGAAAATTTATAAGTCTAAAAGGATCATTTATAAGGGTGCCATGGTTATTTAGGCAATTACATACATGGTAAATTCTAATAGTATATTAGGAAAAACACTTGATAGGAGACTTGGGCTCCCTTAATCATTTATATAATGATGAAAATTCTATTTTAAGTCTAATATTAGAGCTAAAATTGTGTTCTGATAAATTTAGAAATTAGATATAAGGGCCAATTCAATGTAGAAAACCCAAGGGATGTCCATAAATGTGGTAACCATTTTCTAAACTACTAAACAAAGATAAAATGATACTTATCATGGTGAAATGATCAATTTGATATGAAGAAATCAATTAAACAGATATGATCAGAAAAATCCAGCATGAGGCACAATGACATAGGTACGAAGCATCATTATTCATAAAGAAAATGATGAGACCACCTACCTCAGGGTCGTAGATGACTCCTTGCTCGATATCAACCTTAGATTCATATTAGGATGGAAGATATCTAAGAAATGTTCCAATTCCATAAAAATGGGGAAAATGATATTTCACCTAATTAACTTTATGGATTCAAAAATAAACCTAGATATTAAGGGATAGTATTCATGAGATCTCCTTAAGGATTCCAATGCCTTTGACAGATCATAAATTGGACACAAGACATGAGAGGTACTAGGATGACTATGTTGATGGAGGAGGAAAAATACAAGAGAAGTGAGGAGATTCCCACCACTATAATGAGAAAGAGTGAACAAGAAAATAGCTTTATATATTTAATAAATGGATAAATTGTAATTTTACCTCAAAATATAAAGGTGCAGGGTTGGCCAAACCATGAGGTAACCATGAACCAAGCCACTACTATAAGGGGGAACCTATAATGGTTAGGCACACTATTTGCCTAACCATATTAAGACCATGTGAATGGGTTATGTACCATACCTACAGTTTGACACATGGTCTTGCGCCTAGGGTCACATGGTTGTAGAAAAACTGTGCGACCCCTGCTACCCCACTTTCTGCAACCTCAGAGTTTGGAGAAATCGTGTGGACTGGGAAGCACAATTTATCCTATTATTTTGGCCCAGTCTTTTGCTCCCATTTTGGGGATCTAGGCTCTGAATGGGCCCCAGACGCACCCATGACCTCCTTTACTTCATTAAACATCATTATTAAGGCTGTTTATAGGAATTTAAACAAAAAATATCCAAAAATACAAGATAAAATGGGTCTTTATAATTGAAAAATAACAAATTTTGTATAATAGACACAATGGGAGGCACTCCCCTCATAATTAAAGTAAGAGAGATAAGACGTGAAAAACTAATCAACACTAAAAAATTAGATATAATCCCATATCTATAAAAATAAATACAATTATGCATGTAATGTTATACATAATAGAATTATAAAAAAACCACTCATATGCAACAAGTCCAAATAGAAGCTCCAGTTCCAAGATATCCAAGACTGGATCAGTCACCAAAACCCTCTTAAAATCCCAAAACAAAGTTTATATTTACATAGGGTGAGCATAAAATGTATAATTGATAGGATCTTCCTCTGGAACACTCATAAAAATGTGGGAATAGAATACTAATACTCTAATGAGTAATGAGAAGAACCAAAAAAAATCTATTAGGTTAACTACCCATTCCCAACCTCACCAAGGCTTGCTCAATAATTAGAACATCCAATTATAATAAAGTAAAAATTGGAATAAGATAATAATAGGTTCCCCATAACTACTTCCCCACTAGTTTTACACTCTCACACCCTAATATAGAACCAATTTTTCTCCCATCCCTTCCTAACTAATATGGGTTGGGTCAAAATAGTACCCACCCCAACTCTAAAAAGGTCTAATATCTCATTTTACTATTAAGGAAAATTTCATACCAAATCATCACATAACATCCACATCCATCACGTCAGAATCATAATAGCAGGGTTTCATGAACACAAAGGACATCAAATACTTAACATAGGTGGGGTACATTTAGAAATCACAATAAATTACATGAATAGATAGTCATAAATATATCCCAATATAAGAGTGAATACAAATACTCCTATAATAACTCATTTATCACACCATTACATTACCACTACCCATCAACAACCACACTGGCTCTATAATAAAACATGCCTAAAACCACACAAAAAACCATAATAACCAACCAATTTTCCAATTTTATTCATTCATTTAGAAAATTCTAGATTTCCATCCAATTGAAAATATTTGTTTGTTAATTCATTTAATTCCATATTTAATGAAAAAATAATCTCTAACACCCCCACATTTAATCCTTAAATTATTCATTCATTTCTAGTAATTATATTACAATTTATGCTTTCATCCATTTGTTACATCCTTTCCACATTTTGGATTAGATTAATAGCTCACCATTACTTTATTTTAGCCTCATTACAAACTATTGAGCATCTAAAACACAATAATATAATTTATTACTACCTAAAAAATGAAAAAATTAGCAACAAAAATATTTATAGGTATCTATAATACATGGTCCAACATCAACATGATTCAATTATAGATTATTCAAATAATTAATTTAATTATCAGCTATAATTATTATTTAATTAAAATAAATGACTTCATTAAGAAAAAACATCACCAAAACAAATTTTAAGTGTAAAAAAATATCACATGAATATAGGGGCTTATAAAAAAAATAAATTCATCAAATAGAAGATCATTAAAATTTAAACGGTTAAAAACAATATAGAGATTTCAAGGTTCACATGACACTTCATTCTCATAATTACTTCCATCCCATTTAGTTCTAAATTTTATATTTAGATATTCATTGAATTATATTTTAGATAAAATAAAATAACAACAACACATAAAATAACATAGAGATATATACAAAAATACAAGCATAACTCTTCACTTTTCTTATTTTTATATTCCAACCTTTCATCTTCTTTAAGTTAATCTATAATAATTACCTAATAATGAAAAAAGGACGATAAACTAGCAATTTATTGTAAAATAAGTGTATAGGTATTAAATAACCTCCCTAAACAATCTTTACATGTTTCAACACTAAAAATAGACGTGATATAAAAAATGTATAGGTATTAAAATATACAAAAGGTAGATCAAATCAAATTACAGAAGGCTCACAAGGCTTGGATGGTGATTCATTGATCTCTAAAGCTCAAGAGAAATGAAAGTGAACTCCAACGTCTTGAATGAAAGAAGAAAATAGTTTTAAAAAACTAAAGACAATATTTTACCAGGATATTCTCAAAGGACTCAATAAAACTCCCTTTTTAATTCACATCAATTAGTTTTTTTTATTTTATTGAACATTTAAAAACTCATACACTTTTTCAATATTAATGGTTGTATCCGTCTTCGTAATAAAATATTTAGAATCCATTGTTTTTATTTATTATTTCCATTTTTTTCAGTAAAACGTGTTGAGGATCTATTGATGGGGGAATAATAAATTATCATATATAAAAATAACTACCTACACATGAGATGGAAACTATATAGAAAGGTAATAACTACTACCTTTATGTAGCTTAAGCATAACTCCACACAGATCAACCTCACACGAGCTTCAGAAACATACCATGATCACCACTACAACCTTCACCATAATGTATGGATAAATACCTTACAGTTTTGACATTCCATGTAAAATACCACAACATATAGACCCCCTGATCACATTTTTATCCCTTATTTGAGAAATACATTGTATCTCACCAAATTATACCTTAAATCACTAACACAATAATCTAAATTACTAAAACATTGAATTTTAGTGGTCCCCATTTCATATTTGTGGATTTACCAGGAAAAAAACTTCTAAAATATATAGTTTATCCATTTCACTACTTGTGGTGCACTTCAACATCAAGAGGTGTTTCATGTAAAGGAAATATATCTTAACTTTACATAGGGAAAACTATTGTGAAGGTAACCCATTTTACTTTTATGTAGATGAAAAGGATAATCTACCTCAACATGATGAAAAATGAACATCGAAACACCCACCCATGACTGTTTCACTCACCATGGTGTGAAAAGTTCCACACATCCAACACCAAAATGATAAACCCATTAAAAAATCCAATCTAGATGATATTATCCTACACACATATCTCCATGAAACTCAAAACAATAAGAACCACACCTACTGTTATGGAATAGTAGAACTAAGGATGACCAAACTCTTCTCTAACCTCTGGAAAAAGTCCAAAATCTCACAAAAAACAAAGGAGTAGGCCCAAACGGTCTACAATGTTACATTAGATACTTATAAAACTATTCTCTCCCTTAATAATAAAAAATAACCAATAGAAAAAGTAGATTGGGTTTGAAAAACCAACCTGTGGGATTCTCTTCATAGATCTCACTATATGTCAAACATGATCACCACCTAAAAAGGTAATATTGTGGATAACCTATTACATTAACATCGTCCCGACATTCCTTAGGAAATGACTCTAAAATAGAGGTAACTCCATTATCGTAACAAAAAATTAATAAAAGGAATGAAGAACTAGATATTAAAAATACATGAAAAAACTAAAATTCATTTATCAATCATAACAACATTGAAAACATTTTAACAGAAATACATATAGATTTTTTTTCAAAAAAATAAATAAATACTCAGCTAAAATAGCCTTGAGAAAACATTAAAATCATTGAGACCAACTAACTACATTATCTAAACACAAGAACCTCATCAAACAGAGTGAAATAGAATTTTTTTTCTCTCATCACACCATAACTAAATCACTTTGGTCAATTTAGTGAATAATACCAAGAGATAGGTAGAACCCATACTCGGTGTTGAACCCAAGTCTCGAGAATCCACTTGGCTCCATACCTCCACTTTTTCCAAGATCTATAGCCCAGGGAACTTCCCTTAAAATTATTAAAATAACCCCCTCCTAGTTAATTTAATCTTCCTTGACCATGAAAAAGATGTTGTCCCCAGAGACTCACACCATCAGATCATGATCCACCTTCCACCAGCCCTAGGACACCCCATAAACCATACCCGCCACTAAGGAAACATGAAATTAGTCCAAGGTCGATGTCAAATCGAAGGAGACATCAACCACTTATAGTTATTTGTTAAATCTAGAACCTGATGGTATAACTAGGAAAACTGGTACCTTCTACTACCAAAAGAAAAACACCACTTCATCCCATGACTCCATCTTTCACCTTTCGAAATAAACGTTCATTTGATGTTCCATTTAACTATCTCTATCATAATCATTAATGATACATTATTAGTTACAATAATAAATTCCCAAACACCAATTAAAAGAAACCTCAAAACTTATTTGAGAAAAATTATTTACATTAAATTCCAAAATTACCAATTCATCTTAACAATAAAGTCATATTTAATGTTATAGAATTTTAAAATCTGTACCTGGATAATCAAAACAGTTATTCTAAAAACATATAACTTAATTAATAATTAATCATCTAGATAATTCTTTAATTGAGAATCTTCTATAAAAAATATTCATAATAAATATAATCTTTTCGACATGTTTCATGAAAACATATTAACATTCTACTCATATTATTTAAAAATATATATTTTTTCAAAAAATTATTACATGCAATAAAATTTCATTAATTAACATGTATTTAATCATAAATTATATCTATTGAGTTTTTAGAGGTTCCTCAAATAAAAATTACACTTTTTTAATTATTATTAGTGTGTAATTCCCAAACATGAATAATTGGGTTTGAGCTGAAGTTCCACATGCCCTCATGCACACCTCCCTTTATAAAAAATGTTTCTAACTAGAAGAGAGGGTTTTGAGGCCATTACTGTAAAGACTATACCCTCCGTGTTAATGAATAAAATCATAAATAATAACACAATGGATAATAATAAATACTGAATAAATTAAAATACATGTTATATACCTCATATCATGCATAGTAATAACTAAAGAACTGCAAAGTTTTATGTCAAATAGGTGTATGAGTAAGAAAGACATGTAAATATTACATAGTGGAATCCCTCTAGAGTCCTTCCCAGTATCTCCTCCAAACACCATTCTCCATCTCCTAGCTCCTTATCACTGGACCTTTGACCTTACCTGGGTCCTTGATCATGATGTTTTCACATTCATCAAAATTCCAAAAGTCAGTGTTAATATAAACCTAGTAGAATAATTCAAATTATTTCTTAACACGAGTTTACAATATATGTTGTATTATTTCAAAAAATCATTTTTTAATGGTCACAAATCACATTTCATATATTATTAATGTATTCTATATTTTTTTTATTTTCAATTAGATGAAAATAAAAAATTATTGAAGTGACCACATAAACCTATTGTATGAATAAATTTCAACAACTGTGAAGGCCAAGTGTGTATATAAAAGTAACCACACATTGAAATCGAGTTACCACATGAACAAAGAAGTGACTATATGTCAGAAAATAAAAATTTATATATTTATTAAACTCATCGTATGAGTACTGAACTAAATTCATGAAGTGTTTACATGACCCCATGAAGGATTAAACCTATTACATGAAGAATTTAAGTAACCATGAGAAGAAATTAATCGGTCATGTACACATATAGTAAATTTTATATAAGTGTTTAACCTACCACATGAGTAACATGGTTGACTTTATAAAGGACATAAGTGACTTCATGAGGAAGCCATGTGACTATAGAGAAAGTTACTAGGTCAGTTGACCACATACTCAAGTGACTACAAGACCGAGTGAACATAGAATAAGTGACTGTGTTGACACTCCATTTCTTCAAAGAATCTAAAAAATGACAAAGGGAATCCCATTAGAAATAAAAGGGGAAAATACATGAAGAAAATCAAGATTTTCAAAAGCATGAATTTTGGATCGTCTTAGTCAAACCAAAAGAGCATAGGCACGCAACCTAATTGAGATCCCCCATATGTCGCACAACCTACTAACATACCCCTATATGGTGCGTGGACTACTTGTGCACCCAAACATCTTTCACCCAAGGTCCTATTTTTCTCTATAAATAGATCTTTGGGGCCTCTATTTGTATGAAAAATTTCCATAAAGGCCAATTACTGCTCTGGTAACCCTAGTACTTTTCCCCAGTCTTTTGAAACTTTCAAGGTAGTTCTTCGACACCTTGAGTGGAGGATTTAATGTAGGATCATTGGGCTTAAGTCCTTTTAGTGTTTGAAAACCATAACACTTTCACGTCTAAATTTCCCAACCACTCCAAGTCAAAAATACTTTTGTACTGCCTATTCCTTTCATAGGAACTTGAGTGACCCACTTCTACGATTACCTGTGAATACTCTTGAAGGATTGAGACAAGTCTTGCCCAAGTATTACCATAGAGGTTGTTCATCTATTAAGTGAATATCAGGTCTCCCAAGTCCACTTGCACACCCATACTTGCATGCACTTACATACTAGGGTGCCCCTCTTTGATTCACTTAATCTATTTAGTTAACCGGCCATCAATCCTTCAACAAAGCCATTATTGGAAAGGCTATTTCTTCTATGGATCCCTTGTTTGAAAGGGATTATGTTGAGGCCTCCACCAAAACCTCTTGACTTATCAAACCTTTGGGGAAGGCACATCAGTGTGTCTCCTATTTTGGGTTTGTATTTCCACAGTCAGATGTTTTCAACACTTTTCTATAAGATATTTAGGATACATGGAATTTCTGTGGGTTTTTATATCCACAGTCACATAGACCATTCTCCTAGGAATAGTGTTAGGAAGTTCCCGGTTTGGAGGAGGGTTGGTTCTTGGCCTCTCCTTTCTTGAAGAGATGACCATGAACCTCATGTCTAAAGTAGGGAAGGTAATGTTCACACTTTCGTTTCTCCCTTTTAAAAAATAGAGAAGTCTCCCTCCCCTACCAGGATCAATTTTAGGGAAACCATCCTGGTGTATGCCCCTATCTTTTCTTGCATGAGGTAGCATTATTGCTCCTCCTCTTTTTTCCGTGCCAAAGATCAGAGGGGAGATGGGCACAAGGAATTTTGTTACCCTTTCCCTCTCCAATTGGGCTTT
This sequence comes from Viscum album, assembly GCA_963277665.1. NCBI lineage: Eukaryota > Viridiplantae > Streptophyta > Magnoliopsida > Santalales > Viscaceae > Viscum > Viscum album. Next base: position 661,080,833 of record OY728138.1, read on the forward strand.
GTCACCAAGGGAAACTATCCTATTTTAAGCCACTAACATTCATAACTTCATAATTTCATTGGGGCATTGTCTAATGTAAAGTGAATAGAGGGAAGGCACGTCATCTCACCCTCTTCTCGGGTCAACTCAACCTCATCGCCTCACCCTATTCTCAGGTCATATCATGACTCATCCACTATCGCCACCATAGGTGCACCCCTTATATCAGTGGAAGTGGAAAAGTGTGGATAAATTTGTTGAATCTTTGACATTCTCTTGTTTCTCACCAAGATCATGACTCACGTAGGATTAAAAATTTTTCATGATCACAACATTTTTACAATTGAATTAAATATGGGAAATATAATTCCTATTCAAACAAATATATGTAAGAATCCCTTTTAGGGCCCGAGATCACTGGATATACTATTAAAGAATCCAACCATAATTCCCTTAATCTGGGAATCCTCTTTAGGAATAAGCCCTACATTAAACCCCCAAAATCATTAAGGCATCTTTTTCAGGAAGTGAGCCCAAACTCATTTCTCTCAAAGGAATATACTATCCTATGAGACTTATCGAACTACGTAATATTTGATTCCCATTCACATGGGATACATAGGAAGCCTCCATGAGGTTCAAACCCAATTCCTTAAATCATCCCTGTTCTCCTTGGGCCATATTTCCAAAAAGTTCTGATCCTACATGAAAACCCATATCTTTTACAAGTTCCTTAGACTGCTTCAGCATAAGTCATACACTATGTTTTGACTAAGAACCTTTCTCTTATATGTCCATACTACATGAAATTAAACTATAGATCTCGGTCCTTATAAAATGACCTTAAATGGTATGATATGTCCTCTTTTTTGGCACATAATTATGAAGGTTCTGATTCCTTTTAGAAGGATATGTAGGTAGCCCGTTTTATGGGCACAAGCCTAAGATCAAACCAAACCTTCATCTCCCTGGATGATAATAAAATTCGGAGTGCCCCACTGAGTGGTTTAAAAAAATATTATCATCATAATGATGACTAAAATAATCTTGAAATAGTATATTCGAGGATACCATTAATATACAACCTTGAATACATACGGATATCTCAATTAATGAAGAACTATGAATGCATACTGATGATTCTAATCATTAAACCTGTTAATAAGTGATTTAAATTCAAAGGGATACTTATGATATTCTTGGTGAATTAATATGGATTCACAAAAATATCTTAAATTATAAAGAGTGTCCAGGAGTAGACAATAATTCCCCCCAAAAGAGTGTGATGAGTCCGACATTCCATCCTCTCAACCAATGCATGTTCTTATGTTCATGAAGATAAAACATAACAAACACCTACCTTTGGAAAGATGGTCTCTTTTGGATAAAGAATTGTTTGAAGTTTCTGGTTCCATAAATAAATCCAATGGAAACCTTATAGAAGCCGTGATTCTTAAAACTTGAATACACGTTTCAAGGAACTAAGAAACAAAAATGGTGAACCCAAAGTGAATCCATAACCAAGTTAATAATGTTACCCACCTGTTAGGACCCTATCAATTGATAATTGATTTCCAGACAATGGAATCAATCACGCATGTATCCATCTAATAAGATGTTGCTTTAAAAGAGTTAGTTGTTGTTTTCATGTTTTTATTAGAATTCGCTTCACTCAAAAAAGGATTTCTTCAAGAAAACATATGTGAACTTCCTGATCACTGCTCATGTTGGATACCCATCCACAGGAAGGAAATCATCACCAACCCATCATCTTCAACATTGGGTCTCAAATTTGATGGTGAAGGAATATCGCCGACATAGTACAATCCCAACTTTATAGTCTATTCGGTATGCCCTCCATGTCAATAACATTCCATGATAATCTGGCCAATGAAGACTAATGATCAAGAAGAAGACGATGCCAACAACCATCTTCAAACATTTTGGGTCCTTATACCTAGATCAAAACAACTTGTATCTCTCTTACTATAGGGAAGTGGATCAAGATACCGCTCAGGGCCTCAATTTAAAGATACATGGGTCCTTCTTGAGGACTACCACTAGAAATCACCACTAGTAGAATAACACGATAGTAAAACCTCAATATGATGGGGATGTTGCCTCTGGATGTTTAGACCAGGTCTCTTAGACCCAGGCACACAAGACGAACTGTCAGAGACAACGTCCAGTCAATAGGGAGTAGGTTCTTACCTATACCCCTTTCGGAGAATCCCATCAACCTAACTTGATGGAAAACAATGAACGAACGCATACACCCATCCGTCCTAATTTTTCTCCTCAGCATACTCATCTTGAAACAACCCACCAATCCCACCAGATAAATCCGGTGGAGTATCGTGAATAGGGACATACACTTGATTACAAGTTATCAACCAGTCAGCTGGCTCGTCTGACAACATTTAAATAATCCCACCAATATAATATGGTAGAAACGGATAAACATGAACATACACATATTTAAAATCACCAGTTATTCCAGTAGTCTTGTCTTCTAGTATTAAAGGATGTTTGTCAACCATACTTGATGGTAAATAGCCCGCATGCACATACACCTTCCAATGTTCATCAAGTCTACCAATAGTCTTGTTTGGTAGCACTCAAAGAGGTCAATCAGAAAGCTCCGATGAAAAATCTAGGGTAGAACCAACTCTCTCCCCCATACGTAAGTAATTTCAAAACCCATTGATAGGAAAAGGAGGACAGATGTAGGTATATACACCTACTATAGATAAGTAATGGATGTATATTCCCATTCTGGTCACTGATGTCACCAAACATATCTTATCAATGGTGAAAGGGCATACGCAAATCCCTACCCATATTCTAGGAGCATGCCAGGATATTATAACAACTACTTCAATAGTAATAGGGGAACATACACATAAATATGTCCCCACACATGGGATGCCACATCACCATTCCATCCCGGAGTAGAAACACACATATGTTCTAGTCCAGTAGGGTCACGAGGCATACTCCCCCATATTATACAAACAACAATATAAATAACATACACCCTTTCCAATTGAAGGTAATCGGTCTGTTCAGGTAACCACTCCAAGGTAGACAAATACAATTTCCCATGATAACCACTTTTCCAAGAAAGTTTCTTCAACTAAGTATAATATAACACCCAAGAATAAGTCTCACCAATCACTGTTAAAAAATCATTAGTCAAGCAGTGATTTGGATCATCTTAATGTTGGAGTTCTTGAAGCCCTCAGACTTTTATCTATTGTAGCTCAATATCCTATCCTCTCATTACCAAATTATGGGAGTGGTAGTAGTAATTCTAATGTTCCTAATCAGACAATTAATCATGAAGGATTTCTTCATGAAAATTTAGTCAATCCAGAGTGTGTATCTCTAAATAAGAGCCATGAAAACCCTTCGTGTGGCAAGAGAACCAAAGGTCAAGAAGATTTATCCCTTGATGTAATCCACCATGGTGATCCTCCCCATGATGGAATTATCTACACAAGTCATATCTACAGTAGTATTTCACATTTTCAAGATAGTTCTATAATTGACATTGTAGCGACGAGAAAGACATCCTATCTTGAGGGCACTTTCAAACACAACGCAAGTCATGTCTAATGCCTTATCATTGACAGTTGAACACTTTCTCAACAAAAAGACATCTTAAGGGAAAAATAATTCTCCAAACCTCCCTTGGTTCATTTGTCTTCTAATACAGAGCATCCACTTTGGTCAAACGAGGCGGAGAAACCTCTAGTGAAAGATGATGAAGATGTGTTAAACATGAGGAAAACAATTGGCTAGTGGAGAAGTACCATTAATGTTATGGAATATTAAAACTTCTCATTATAACATTCCATAATTGATGATAGAAGATTATATTCATGATATCCGCCTCAATTTAAGGAAAAATATTCTTTATTTGAAAACCAAAGTATTACCATATAATGAATATCAAAATCATGTAAATGTAATAGAAGGGTTACAATGCCAAGATGACTTGGCATCTTGACCTCAACCATCATTGAAGCCAATCAGTGTTTAATATTTATATTCTTACTAACTACATTATATGTGGAAATCAGGGCTGAACCCATAGGGAAGGCAATTCTTACCACTATTCTTCAAAAAAACTTCAAAAACTCCACTATTGTCTGTAGTGGAGTAGATACTCTTTTTTTTACTTTTTATAAATTAGTAGAGTGACAGAATATTTCAAAACAATGTATATAAAATAAATTTAAGCTAGAGGTTGTTGAGAGTAAAGAGAAACAGAGATATAACACACTGATAAGATAACAATCTATTAAAATGACTGGGAAAAAATAACTATTCGACTAGTTCTAAAAGCAATTCAATTCACTTTAAAGGTATCATAGAGTGACACCAATAGAGTATGAATTACCTCCCTTGCCAAGAGTTAAGTAATACTATCCAATCTATTCTAGAGTTCGCCACTCCAAAATAAATCTACTGTGAATAGTTATAAAAATGACAACAAGACAAACTCACCATAAGTCATGTATTCTTAAGAATTTATTATATTTTAAAAGATGTATTCACAATCATTCTCTTCGAATGATTATGAAATTTTGAAATTAAATTTTGGGGGAATAATTCAATTAAATAAATTCAGTATTGATCTCGCTAATCAATACCGAATACATCTATTGATGAAGTTAAAAAAAACATTTACAGATAACCAGTGAAACTTCAAATTATCCTCAAACTATATGATTTAGATAAAAAAAAAGTATTTTATCATAACAGTAAATGAAACATACTAGAACAAAGTAAAAAACAAGATTAAAGATGGAAGATAAACTACCGAGATGATGCTCTGCTGATGAACTCCTCCAGCTTTGGGAATTGGTCCCAGAGTTGCCCTCTAGTCTTCCTCTGCTCGGATCTGTATCATCCAATGGTTATCTCCAATGAATGTCTTGTGTCCCCCCAACTGAGACTTGCTATGTTTTTGAATATACCATCATCTACTACTTTTCACCGCATGTCTCCACCGACTTTGAGTGTTCTTTATGTATACAGTACACACGTGCGTTTTTTCATGACTGGAAGGTCGCACACGTTTTTCTCACGTAACTATCTCCGAATTAGTTAGGTGAGTGCACCTAGACGTATAACGATCTCTTGAATGAACCTGTATAGTTAGAATAGAAAATAACTGAAAAAAGAAAAATAATTATTTTTTAAGTATTAATGGTATATTACCTCTTAAAAGAGAAAGATAACTAATAAATAATTAAATGATAAAAAAAATTAGTAATTATAGTATTATAGTTATTAATTTATTATTTATTATTTAAATTAAATGAAATTATTTAAATTTTTTATTAAATATTATCTATTTGGATATTTTATTATTGTTTGTTTTATTAGTAATTATTATTATAACTTAATGAAATTTTTGACTTATGAAATTACATAATAAATATTTTATTTTTTATATAAATTGTATTAAGATGATAATTATTTATAAAGTTATTTTTAGTTACTTAATTATTGTTAGAGAGTCAATGATTTCTATTAATTGATCTTACATCTTATTTTAATTTTATGATTAGTTATTATTTATAATTATTTTACACTATAATTATTAATTAATTTTATTATTTAAGAAGTTTTTGATTTTTATTAACTAAAGTTATTAATGTTAATTATAATTTTTATAATTTAATTAATAACATTAAATCATTTATTATTTTTTATTTAATTGAATTAGTTTATTTTAGCTCAAGTAAATTATTATTAAGTATTGAGTTTCATTATCAAATAATTATTTATTATACCGTATTAAATTATAATTAATCTAAAATTTAATTTTGAAATCCATATTAAATAGTTTTGTTTAATTAAATGTTCTGTTAATTAATAATTCTATTTTAATAAAATAAATTATCTTTTATGTTTAATATAGTTGAAATTTAATAATAATTAGTTTAGTTAAAGATTAGGTTTTAAATTTCTTTTAGTGTATTAATTGTTTTATTATATATTTTATATTAAATCATTATTATCCTCACCCCACCCCAAATTTCGGTACATAGAGGGGTGTAGGGTTTGGCTTCTCCCCTAGCAGTGGCTGATGACCTCCATCAACACTGGTGGGGCGACATCCCGGCTCTCCAGATCCAGTGCGACAAGGGGTTGCAGCGGCTTGAGTGTCAAACTAGAAAACGAAAGAAGACTCCAGGCGGCTATGGTTATTCTCCAGACTCGGCCTTGGCTCATGCACTTATTCAAGTTGTCCTCGGAGACAGATTTTGGTTCTTGGACCTGAATTGGATGATTGTTCACTGTATTAACTTGAATTTAGTTTTGGGTAATGTTGTGAATTGTTTTTTGGTCGACTGGGGATTTTTCTGCGATGGTGGAAGAAGTGCAGAGGAATGGTGGTAGGCTATAGAACCGGTCATGGTAACATGAATATAACTAGCGTCATGTGGTGTCTATGCTTGCGGTTCGTGAATAGTTATTGTGGATGAGGGAAGAAAGAAGTTCTTGGTGGTAGGGGAAAAGGCAATCAAGATCAGTAGGAGGAGGGAATGCAGTAGGGGAGCGGATCGGTTGAAGACGCCTAACGGTGAGGTGCAGGTGAGAGCATAGGGTCACCATTAGTATAAAAATATAACAAGAGGAGCAGTGACGTGGGGTTCATCGGTAGAAAGAATAATAAAAGGGTCACCGGTACTCAAAACAAAAGCTCGCTGTTAGAAAAAAAGAGGTGACCGATAGAGAAAAAATAAAAGGTCACCGGTATGTATAAAATCAAAAGCTCACCATTGCACACACAGAAAAGGGTCACCAATAGAATTAAAGGTTACCAATACAAATAAAATTAGAGTCTCACCATTAGAACAAATATAAAAAACTAATGGTGACCTTAAAAAATTAAAAACGCATGAATTGAACTTAAAATAAAAAGTTATGTAAATGAAATAAAAAATATTGAAAATAATTAATTAAAAGAATATTCAACACCATTAATTAAAACCATATTTTTGTTAAACATTAAACTTTAAAGCCACAACAAAAATTATAAATGGATATCGTTTAAATTAAGAATAGGATATCTGATAAACTAAATTGATAAATGATTTAAATTAAATTTACTAAAAAATTATTTACAAGGTAGGCAGTGAGTGAAATGGTTAGCATCGTTGACCTAATAGGATACCGACCTCACAAGTTGATTAAAAACAAAATTTAATGAATGGATAATAAAACCGCATATATAAGATTAAATATTTAATGTTTTGAAACTCTTAATTAATTATTTAAAAAACTATTTGAATACATGAAATTAAAAATCCACTATTTATTTAATTAAAACTAAAATTATTATCTTAAGTAACTAGAAGAATGAATAAACATATTAATAAATAAAGTTAAAATATTTTAAAAAATATATATTAGTGAATAAAATATTAAAATGAATTCTATGTTAATAAGAACAAAAAATAAGGTTATTAAATGACTATTAATTATTAATATCAAATTATTAAAAAGTGAGTTGATTTGAATTAAAAAAAAAAATAAACAAAAAATAAATTTAGATAAGACATGTAAGATAAAAATTATTAATTTAAAGACTAAAAATACTTAATTAACTATAAAAAACAATTATTTAACAAATTTAATTATAAAAATTTGAAATTAAAATTAATTAGTATAAAGTGCTTCAATAAATAATTAAATCATTAAAAATTAAGTAAAAATATGTGGCAAAACTATGTAAAAATAGAGCCACATCAAATTTTCCCACACATAAGCATTGTTTGTCCACATACAATCCCATGTATTATAATCCTTGAAAATAGTAAAGTGTTTATTATTTTTCTAAAAATGTAACATGTACAACATTTTAAAATAGAGGACAAAAACTGTCAACATGCTTTTTGAAAATGTTTCAAATGATGTCTTACTTAGAACAAATAATCAAAGAGTAATCTAGAAAGCTATGAATCATAAAGCATTGAAGATGTCATGCCTCATATGTGATACAACTTAAGGACTCACTTCCATCCATGCTCAGGTTCTAATTTCAAGAGTGACAAGAGGTAAAATATCAATGTAATTAAGACCTTAACCGAGGAACTTTGTACTTTGTGAGAATCCTAAGTTCCAAAAATAATTAATTTTTTTAATCACCTTATTGATATAACCTAAATGATTTCTATATAAACAAATTATCCCCTTATTCATTTGGCATTCATCATTCCACTCACCTTAATGAGCACATTTTTGACCCCATACACTTTATTTATTTTTCCCAACCCAAGTATCATTGTGCTAAGCACTGTACATGAGCACTTATTCAAGATGAACAGAGGGCTTATAGTAATCAGAAACACACCCAGCATCTAGGGTCTCAGAGACTCACCGTGGGATCACAAATACCCAAATTACTCCAGTCCCAGGAGATTTATATCAGAAATAATTTATTTTGGCCCATTAATGTGATAAATTTAATAATTAAACGATGAATGAGGCCCCTAAGATCAAATCAAACATCCAGTTCCAAGGCTATGATCATAACTCCACAAGCATATAACCCAAATCACTTTCAAAAGTAGCTCCTAAACCAAATTTCCATCAAATAACTAATTAAGATCACCCATAAATCATCCAAACTCATTAATTTAAGATTCAAGGCACTCCATAACTACTAGAAAGGCACTTTTCTTAGGCAAGACTCATTAGAGTAAAGTGTAAAGCCTAAAATTATGAATTCATTTTGAAAAATTTTACCAATTTTTACAAAAAATAATGAAGTTAAATGGGAATTTATGAGCTTTCAATTAAGAATAGTTTAGCATAGATAATAATTGACCCCTCCCCCACACCTAAAACCCATCTTTCCCCCAAAGATGACTTCCCAATATGGAGAAGAACAATTAAACATTAACGGTTGAAAACAAATTTAAAATTTATCAGATTTATGACATGTATAAAGGGTCTCAATGAAGTTCAAAAATGTTTCTTTCCACAAAAGAATAACTTATCAATAGGTTCAAAAGAAATTACATTCATTATCATTTAAGTCCAATGAAACAAATTTTCAATTAATGTCCAAACATGTCATAAAATGTATGGGTGAAAAGTGGACAGGGTGTAGTAATTTGAAATTTTTGGTTCATATGAATGTTCAATATAATAGAAAAATGCATGATAACACCCCTTAAAAAACAATTTTAATAAAAAACACAACAACTTGCTAGCATGTACCCCCCACATATAGTTTTTAATAGTGAGAAGATTTTAATAATAATGAAATTAAGTTTCCAGTAGTGAAGTACACACAGATTTTTTATTTACATAGTGACATACAGAAGAATTCCATTCCAATTCAAGATGAATTTTAAACATATGCAGATTTTTTATTTTTAATAGAAATACATGAAGAAAAATTTTATACAGTTCAAGATCATTTTTTTAAAAGTATATTTTTTAAAAAATAGTAACAAATAGAGCAGAATTTATCATTCAAAACATGAAACAATTTTTTTTAAAGTAATAAAGAGAATATTATGAAATAAAAATTTAATAGTAAGATAATTCCATGACTAGTATTTCATTAGTATTTCAACATGGGAATTCCACTCCATTATATGACACTACAATAGCTTCTTGATAACTCTAAAACAGAACAACAATACCAAGAACAAGTAGTAACAAAAATTTCAAAAAAAGAACCATGTATTTCCACCCACGAAATGCTAAGTTTTAAAGTCTTCAGCTAGACTTTATTCGAGATCAGTTTTCAAGAAATGTGAAGGCAGCCAAGCCCTTTGGATTTCCCTCAAAAATAAAATTTTACTCTCTTCCCATTATCAAACATGGGTTTATTCTCTTCACATATAATATCTACAAATCCATTCTTTAGCACTCTCAATATAGTAAAAGGTCCAGGCCACTTGGACTTCAGCTTTCCTGGATAGAGTTTAAGCCCAGAGTTAAAGAGAAGAACCTTCTATCCAGGTTTGAATTACTTTTTTTGAATGATAGAATCATGAAATATTTTATTCCTCTATTTATAAATTCTTGAATTATCATAACTCTCTCCGATAATCTCATTAAATTCACTCAGCTCAAGTAATCTTCTCTCACCAGTACTCTTAAAATAAATGTTTAGAGCCTTAACTACCCAATAAGACTTGTGTTGCAACTCCATAGGTAAATGACATCATTTCCAAAATAACATCCTTTAAGGAGACATACCTATTGGGGTCTTGAATGCAGTTCTATATGACCATAAAGCTTCATCCAATTTTACAGACTAGTCTTTCCAAGAATTTGAAATAGTTTTATCAAGTATCTGTTTTAGTTCTATGTTTGAAATTTCCACTTGTCCACTAGATTGTGGATGATAAGGAGTACCAGTTTTATGAAAACAACCATATTTTTACATTAAATCATTAAATTTATAATTCTTAAAATGTGTTCCATTATCAGTGATAAAATCCCTTGGGACTCAAAATCTTGTTAAGATGTTCTTCTTAACAAATTTAATTACAGAATTAGCTTGATTGTTGGGTAGTGCCACAAACTCAACCCATTTTGAAACATATTATACAACAATAAGAATATACTCATTCCCATGAGATGATGGAAATGGACCCATGAAATCTAAACCCTAGACATCAGAAATATCAAATTCCAAAATTCCTTTTTGGGGTAAGTATTGCTTCCTACCAACATTTCCTATCCTTTGACACTTATCACTACCAACCACAAAAATTATAGCATCTTTAACATGAGTAGTAAAATATAAACTAGATTGTAAAACATTCTGACCAGTTCTTTCACCACCATGGTGATCTCCCCATGGTGAGGAGTGATAAATTTCTATGTTTAGAAACATATCTTCCTTAGGCACACACCTCCTAAGGGTACCATTAACACATCTCCTAAACAGCAAGGGATCATCCAAAATATAGTACTTAAGCTAAGAGATGAATTTATTTCTTTGGATATTAGAAAATTTTTTGGGAAAAACACCTGCTTCAAGGATGTTAGAAAAATCAGAAAACCATGAAAATATTCTAACTGAAACTATAAGTAGATTTTCATTAGGGAAAAAAGTGATGATCTCTGTTGGATATTCAGATTCAGATAGAGTAATAGGAATCCTATAAAGGTGTTCAACAACTAAATTTTCATCTCCCTACTAATCCCTAATCTCTAAATCAAATTCTTCTAGTAATAGAATCCATCTAATCAGGCTGGGATTATTTTTCTTCTTAGACAACCAGTATTTTAAAGCAGAATGATCCATGAAAACAATGAAGTTTTAACCTAACAAGTAATATCTAAACTTCTCTAAAGATAACTCAATATCTAAAAACTATTTTTCAGTAGTTGTGTAAATTTTTTGGGCATCATCTAACAGTCTTCTAGAATAATACACCACATGTAACTTCTTATCTTTCCTATGCCCAAGGACAGCACTGACAACCATATCACTAGCATCACACATAAGTTCAAAAGGTAGTTTTTAGTCAGCTGTAGTGATAATGTGTGATTTAGTGAGTTTCTATTTATGCAGATTAAATGATCTCAGGCAGTTTTCATCAAAATTAAAAGGTGCATCCTTGATCAGCAAAGAACACAAGGTCTTAGTTATTTTAGAAAAATATTTTATGAATCTCCAGTAGAAACTGGAATTCCCTAGGATACTTATAATACCTTTTTCATTCTTAGGAGGTGGAAAATTTTGAATAACATCAATCTTAGCAGTATAAAATTCTAGACCTCTCTTTGAAACCTTATGAACAAGAACAATAACTTCTATAACGATAAATTGAAATTTCCCCCAATTAAGAATAAGGTTGGTTTCAATGCATCTCTCTAAGACTAACTCCATATTTTTATGACAATTATCAAAAGTGCTACCCACAATGGAAAAATAATCCATGAAAACCTTAATAATTCTCTCAATAATATCTGAATGGATAGCTATCATACACCTTTGATAGGTGGATGATGCTCCACAAAACCCAAAGGGCATCCGCCTGTAGGAAAATGTTCTAAGGTGGCATGTGAAATTGGTCTTTTCCTAATCCTTTGGAACAACAAGAATCTAGTTGTAACCAAAATAACCATCCAAAAAAATAGAAAAACTCATTTCTAGAAAACCTATTAAGAATTTTATCCAATAAGGGCATTGGAAAATGGTCCTTCTTAGTCATTTAATTAGTCTTCCTATAATCAATATAGACTCTCCATTTTGCAGCTTTCCTAACTTGGACTTCTTCATTTTTTTTATTTTTAACTACAGTGACCCCTCCCTTCTTGGGGAAAACCTGGACAGGGCTGACCCAAGAACTATAAAAAAATGGGATATATAATTATAGTGTTCATTAACTTAATAACTTCCTCTATAACAACATTGTTCATGTTTGAATTCAATCTTCTCTGACACTCTACCCAATGCTTATGGTCAGGCTCCATAGGTATTTTATGCATAAAAAATGAGGGACTAATAACCTTGATATCAGATATTATCTAGCTTATGGTAGATTTAAACATTTTTAATACACTTAACAATATTTGTTCTTGACTTTCATTAAGTTCAAAAGAAATTATAACAGGCAAAGTGGAGTTCTCACTGAGAAATGAATATTTAAGATGGATAGGGATTGGTTTTAGATCAATAGTTGGTGGTTGTACACTTGAAGGAAGACTCTTAGGACTAGGAGGACCAATATCTTCCACATATCTCTTGTAAGAAGTTTGAAATGATGAAGGATGTTCAATTTAAAGATCAGATTCAGAAGTAACAGTGCCACTATCCAAAGTGGGCAGCACACTGTCCATATTTTCCAGATCAAATTTTAATAAGCAAATCAAAGAATAATCATATAATTGTCTTAAAAATTCTCCGTCTATATCATAAAAGTGTTCATCAGGTTTTGTGTTAACAGAAACACCCTCAAATTCACTCAAAACCTTATATGTTCAGAAATAGAGGACCCTTCTAGAGTAGAAACTAGACAGTTGTCCAGTTCTAGAAAATTTTATAGATTTAATGTTAGAGTAGTATTTCAGTTTCTAAAATAGATTCAACCAGATTTCTAGCTTCAAAATTATTTTCTTCAATAGGGAATTTATTTTCATATTTATCTATGTTTTCAAGTTGATTTTTATAAGAAACTTCAGCATCAAGGAACTCAAATTTTGAATAGTTTTCAGAATAAGTTGGTCTCCTAATATTCATAAACACATTGAACTCTTCTTCTTATTCTAAAATTTTGAAAATTAATTTACCCTTATAAACATCAATGATAGCACCACCAGTTCCCAAGAAGGGCCTAGCCAAGATGATGGGCACCTCTTGATCACACTACATGTCTAAGACTAAAAAGTATACAGGTAAAAATAGCCTCCAAACCCCATATAGTAAATCATCTACCCTACCCATATGATTAGTGAATGATCTAAACTAACTGCAGTATGACTATGGTGGGTTGAAGATCACCAAACCTCAACTATTGAAACAGTGAGTATGGGAGCAGATTAATGCTAGAAACTAAATCACACAAATGGTTAAGCTAATCAGAATTTCTTAGTGTGAAAGGTATGAAAAAACTACCAGTGTCTTTCAGTTTAGGTGGTATTTTCTTTTGAAGCACAACACTGCACTCTTCAGTGAGGATGTAAGTAGCAAATTCTTCTAAAGTTTTTTTGTTTGAAACAATTTTCTTCAAATATTTCAAGTAAGAAGAAATTTTAATTAAATATTGAATGAAAGGAATGTATAATTGAAGATAGAAAATGATACCAAGGAACTGAAAAAGTTCAACCCTGGTGTTACTTTGAGGTTTCAGATTTTCAGGGAAAGGGATGGGAGGGGAAACAATATTAAGGACATTAGGTTTATCCCTCACATATTTATCAAATTTTTCTTTTCCTTTATTCATCTGATTTATAGATGATGTTTCAGCTTGAGTTTCAGGTGATAAATTCAGATTATGATCATTTTCATGCCTTTTCTATGAATTTACAATATGTTTACAGAGCATATTTTTATTTCCATATTGAAGAAGATTTTCTTTTTTGGCATTTTTAGTGAGTTTTTCAGAAAAATATTGAGTATTAAGCCCACTTCTACTGGCATAATCCTTGGAATTATCTCTAGGGTTAAGCTCAGTGGTACTTGGAAGTCTACCTTTTTCCCTAGATGAAAAATCTCTAGCAGTTTGACTAAGTTGTGTTTCCATTTTATGCATTATAACATCAGTTTGAATTTTATCAGACACATATTGATTTTGATGTTTGGATAGTTGATTCATGTATCTTTCCTATTTGGAGTTTATTTTGTTCAAAATTAGATCAAGCATAGAAGACATTTGACTATCATTGTTTCCATGTATATTTGAACAATCACCCCTTTATTGATACTGAAAATTTTGTCTTGGTTGATTAGAGTAATTAGGGGCAGTGGATTGTTTAATTAAACCTTGATCTTTCTAGGACAGATTAGGGTGGTTCCTATATCCTTGGTAGTAATTATTTGAAAATGGATCTTATTTAGGAGGATTTCTGGGACCATAGTTAACAAAGTCTGAGTTTTCTTATTATTGGGATGGTATATCAAAGTTAGGACAAAAGTTCTCAGTATGCCCAAACATACCACACTGAACATAGTATTCCTTTAAAAATTGGTTGGTAATTTGACACCCAAGTTGGTAAACAGTTAGTTTTTAGTTTTGGATCATTAAATATTAAAATTGGTTAGTGATTTTATCCAGTTGAATTTGAATTTAATTAATTGAACCAGTGGTTGAATTAATATTTATAATGACTCCTTTCCTTCTTGAATTTTTATGTTGAGAATTTAGAGAAAGATTATTAAATATTTTTCTATGTTCTTAATCTGTCTTATCATTGTAATTTCCCCCAGTAGCTTGGTCAACTAGATTCTGTCTAGAAGAGGAATGCCCTTCATAGGATGTATCCATGAGAAAGTGAGATGGTAGTTGATGATGGGTACAATGCCTAAGTAGATCCCCGAATCTTTCCCAAGATTCATGATAATCTTTTACATCCTCTTGATAAAAACTAGTTATCTTAGTTCTAAGTTCTCATTTATGTCTTTAGGGATACAATTTCATAATAAAAGAGTTTTACACTTGATCCCAGTTTTCAAAAATGTTATCATCTAGACTCAAAAAACAATTTCTAGAATTCCCTTTAATGGAAAAATGAAAAACATCTCATTCTTAGTTAATTTTCTGTGTGTCCTAGAAGAGGTAGTTTCTGAACAATATTATAGAATTCCATAATGAAGGCTAGATAGTCCTCATTAGACTGCCCATTAAAAGAAGGCAATAGTGAAATATGTGACTAGTTCAATTCATAATTTTTTGCACTAGGAAATAACCTAGTGGATGAAGGATTACTTGAAACATGAGGAAGTTGTAATTCCCTCATTCTAGGCCTTTTATTTTAATCTAAGAGTTCTGAATGATTTGGAATGTTGTTATTAGGAACTCTATTATCTATTTTGTTCATTTCAATTTTGTTCTTCTTTCTTCTATCAGATGTTAAATGTTTGTCTATTTTTAAGTTCAGTGGCTCCAGACTAACAATAGAGTGTCTTGTGCTCATACAAAGTAGATCAACAAGCAGTACTCACTAGTAACAATTCATCAATAAGTGAAGTAGATTTGTTTATTAAAATTTCAATTTTTTTCAATTTTTTAAAGAGTTTTATATATGTGTTTTTTTAGTTTTTTAGAGTAATGGCTCATGAATTTCACGGAAATGGTGCTAAAAACATGACATGAACCATCATTGAAGCCGATGAAAGTTTAATATTTATATTCCTAATAACTATAGTATATGTGGAAAGTAGGGTCGAACCAACAGGGAAGGCTATTCTGTCCATTATTCTTCAAAAAAACATCAAAAACTCCACTGTTTAAAGTAGTGGAGTGGATACTCGTTTTTTTACTTTTTATAAAGCATTAGAGTGATAGAATATTACAAAACAATGTATCTAAACTAAATCGAAGCTAGATATAGTTGAAAAAAAGAGGCATATAGATATAACACACTGATAAGAGAACAATATATTAAAATGTCCAGGGAAAAATCTCCATTCTACTAGTTCTAAAAGAAATTAAATTCACATTGAAGATATCGCAGAGTGCCACCAAGAGAGTATGAATTACCTCCATCTCCAGGAGTTAAGTCTTAATAACCAATCTATCTAAAGTTTTCCACTCTAAAATAAATCTACTGTGAACAGTTTAAAAAAATGACAACAAGAAAAACTCACCGTAAGTCATGTATTCTTAAGAATTTATTATCTTTCAAAAGATGTATTAACAATAAATCTCCCTGAATGATTGTAAAAGTTTGAAATTAAATTTTGGTGGAGTAATGAAATTGAATGAATTCAGTATTGTTCTCTCCTATCAATACCAAATACATCAATTGATGAGGTGAAAAAGAACATTTACAGATGACCATTGGAACTAAAAAATTATCCCCGAACTATATGATCTTGATAGAAAACATGTATTTTATCATAATAGTACTTGATAAATAATATAAAAAAGTAATAAACTATATTAAAGATGGAAGATAAACTCCCGAGATGATGCTCTGATTCTGAACTCCTCCTTCTCCGGGAAGTGGTCCCTGAGTCACCCTCTCGTTTTCCTCTGCATGGACCTTGATCAACTAATGGTGCTCTCCAATGAATGTTTTGTGCCCACTAATCTTCTTCTTCCCCTATTTTTTAACCCACCATCATCTACTGCTTGTCACCGCACATCTCCACTGACTTTGAGTGTTATTTATGTATGCACTACACACATGAATTTTTTCATGACTGGCATGTCGTGCAAGTTTTTCTCACGTAACTAACTCTGGATGAGTTAGTTTAGTGCACCTAGACATACAACCATCTCTTGAATGAACCTGAATAGTTAGAATACAAAAATAAATGAAAACACAAAGAAAAATATTTATTTTTTCTATGTTTTAATGTCATATTACCTCTTAAAAGTTAAAGATAACTAATAAATAATTAAATGATAAACAAAATTAGTAATTATTAGAATTATAGTTATTAATTTATTATTTATTATTTAAATTAAATGATGTTATTTAAATTTTTAATTAAATATTATCTATTTGGATATTTTATTATTGTTTGTTTTATTAGTAATTATTATTGTAATTTAATGAAATTTTTGAGTTATGAAATTAATTAATAAATAATTTATTTTGTATGTAAATTCATTTAAGATGATAATTATTTATAAAGTTATTTTTAGTTACTTAACTATTATTAGAGAGTCAATGATTTTTAATAATTGATCTTACTTATTATTTTAATTTTATGATTAGTTGTTATTTATAATTATTTTATACTATTATTATTAATTAATGTTATTATTTGACAAGTTACTGATTTTTATTAACTAAATTTATTAATGTTAATTATAACATTTATTATTTAATTAAGAATATTGAATAATTTACAATTTTTTAGTTAATTGAATTAGTTTATTTTAGCTCAAATAAATTATTATTAAGTATTGAATTTCATTATCAAATAATTATTTATTATGGGGTATAAAATTATAATTAATCTAAAATTTAATTTAGAAATCCTTATTAAATAGTTTCGTTTAATTAAAATTTCTTATTTAATTAATAATTGTATTTTAATAAAATTAATTATCTTTTATGTTTAATATAGTTAAAATTTAATAATAATTAGTTTAGTTAAATATTGGATTTTAAATTTCATTTAGGGTATTAATTATTTTATTATATATTTTATACTAAATCCTTCTTATGCTTACCCCCCCACCCAAATTTCAGCGCATAGAGGGGGTAGTATTCGAATTCTCCCCCAGCAATGGCCGGTGGCCTCCATCCGCACTAGTGGAACGACATCCTGGCTCTCCAGATCCAGTGTGACAGGGCGTCACAATGGCTTGAGAGTCAAACCAGAAAATTGAAG
This sequence comes from Viscum album, assembly GCA_963277665.1. Taxonomy (NCBI): domain Eukaryota; kingdom Viridiplantae; phylum Streptophyta; class Magnoliopsida; order Santalales; family Viscaceae; genus Viscum; species Viscum album. The sequence continues at coordinate 661,098,816 of OY728138.1, forward strand.
AAGAATCTAGGAAGCTACAGTTCTTCTCCAGACTCATCCTTGACTTGCATACTTCCTCAACTTGGCCTTAGAGATAGATCTAGGTTTTTGGACCTGAATTTGAGGATTGTTCATTGTATTAACTTCAATCTGGTTTTGGGTAATGTTGTGAATGGTTTTTTTGGGTCGATTGTGGATTTTGCTGTGATGGTGGAAGAAGTGCAGGGGAACAGTGGTAGGCTATAGAACTGGTCATGGTAATATGAAGAGAACTGGCATCATGTGGTGGCTACGTTTGCGGTTCATGAAGAGTTTCTATGGACGAGGGAAGAATGAAGGTCTTGGTGGTAGGGGAAAAGGCAATCAAGATTGATAGGAGGAGGGAATGCATCTGGGGATCAGATCGGTTGAAGATGCCTAATGTTGAGGTGCAGGGGAGAGCACAGGGTCACCGTTAGTATAAAAATAAAACAAGAGGAACAATGGCGCGGGGGTCACTGATAACAAGAATAATAAATGGGTCACCATTACTCAAAACAAAATCTCACCGTTAGAAATAAAAGAGGCGACCGATAGAGAAAAAAATAAAAGGTCACCGGTAAGTATAAAAATAAAAGCTCACTGTGGCACACATAGAAAAGGGTCACTGATATAACTAAAGGTTACCGATACAAATAAAATTAGAGGCTCACTGTTAGAATGAAGATAAAGAACTAACAGTGACTTTCAAAAATTAAAAACACTTAAATTGAACATAAAATTAATAGTTAATTAAACTAAATAAAAATATTGAAAATAATTAATTAAAAGAATACTAAACATCATTAATTAAAACATGATTTTTGTTAAACATAAAACTTTAAATCCAGAACTGAAATTATAAATAGATATTGCTTAAATTAATAACATAATATTTGATAAACTAAATTGATAAATGAATTAATTCAAATTTACTATATAATTAATTACAAGGTAGGGAGCAAGTGAAAAGGCTAGCATCAGTGACCTAATAGGTTACCGATAGCTCTTGTCTTCCTCACCGGTAGAATAAAAACAAAATTTAAGGAATGAATAATAAAACTGCATACATAAGGTAAAATATCTAATGTTTTAAAACTCTTAATTAATTATTTAAAAAACTATTTGAATACATAAAATTAAAAGTGCACTATTTACTTAATTTAAACTAAAATTCTTATCTTAAGTAATTATATGGATGACTAAACATTTTAATAAATAAAGTTAAAATATTTTAACTAATATATATTAAAAAATAAAATACTAAAATAATGTCTATGTTAATAAAAACACAAATAAGGATATTAAATGACTATTTAATATTAATATCAAATTATTATAAAGCGAGCTGATTAGAGTTAACAAACAAATAAAAAAATAATAAATTTAGAAAAGATAAGTAAAATTAAAATTATTAATTGAATGACTAAAAATATTTGATTAATTAAAAAAAATTATTTAACAAATTAAATTATAAAAATACAAAAGTACAATTAATTAGTATAAAGTGATTAAATAACTAATTAAATCATTAAAAATTATGTAAAAATTTGTGGACAAACTATGTAAAAATAGAGCCACATCACGTCTCTCTCAGTTTCCCAACATAAAAAGGTTGAAAAATAGTAGATATCCTTCAGCATCCACACCTCAATGCTCAAAAGAGGATACATCAGTTAATTTCTGATTCCCCTTCTATTGTTCGTATCAAAGGATGGGCTGCACATGGAGCTTTTCATTTCACTGCACTCTAAAATCAGAAAAGTCAGCCAAAAGTTGTCTCATGCAATATTATTTCCCACAGTTAGCCACAATATATAGATTTTGTATGTAATCAAATGTACTCTCCAGAACATGCCTCCACCAGCTCTCATTAGAGTTAGGTCCAACAGAAGTTTTTTTGTTGAATTACTTTACATCAATCATCTGAGAATCTTGAGTAGGCATCCTGCTTAAAGGCTATCAGTCGTCAGAGAATGAAAATGTTAGAAATAGAAAATCAATCTTTTGAAACAGGTGATTTGAGTGGTTATCAAATAATTCACCCAACTAATTTCCAAACTAAAATTATCAAAATTAGAAGAGAAGTTGCAAGAATTTCTGCTTTAGCAGTTCAATAATAACTGTAGCTTGCAAGGCTGGGGGATTATTTAATTCAACATTTAAATTTGTTAAATGAAGATCAAATATTTGAATCAGAAGAACAAGAACAGCCCTGGCCTGTAGGGCTAAGGTATTTTTCACATTTTCAATCCCCTCCTCAACGGAAGGTAATTTTCTTCCCATTATGGAAGTAGCCACAAGGAAAGAGTACAACTAAACTATCTGAGGATTCCCTTTGGGTTATTTTTTGCTAAAAAGTTCCATGAAATTCATCATATAGTAGAACATAGTCTCATGGAAGATACAGAGGGAGATGATCTAACAAAAATACTAACATAATTCCGTCGATGCATTATGAATCAGGGAATGTCATTAACACCACTATAGAACATCCTCTAGAAAATGAGTCCAGTTTAGGGGAATAAGAAGATGAAGTTCTTAGGTCCATAATATGGTACACACTAAGGAAAATGAAGAAGTTGTGTATACTCAAAATCAGAGGCTTACCCAGAATCTAGGTATTCGTTCAAATAACCAACTCCCACCCATCCGAAAGGCATTTGACAAGGGTAAAGGCAAAAGTCAGATTTCATCTCACTTTTCCACTAGAGAAGGTCAATCTATTTTGCTGTAAGAAAGATTTTAATTGTAAGAAGAGGAAATGAAAGAGTTTAAAAGACTCAATACAAATTTACTTTAATGTAGAATTTATTCTAGACATACTCTCTAGTTAGGTCCTCAACTTGAAAATCCTATAAGAGATCCTCATCAATGAGGATTTTTTGTAACTACAGATGTGGATAATGAATTCCATCCACTGGGTACACAATTAAGGCAGGATCAGACACATCCCAATAGGCCTATTTCGATGGCTTATCCAAGGAAAATATCATCACTACCATTAGTGGTTTTTCCAGTCATTGCACCAGCTCAAGCTGAAGTTTCTATACCAACATAGGTTCCAGCTCATCCAGATATTCCCCAAATGCTTATGAATACAATTGAGGCATTAACGACTTGATTGGAAGCTATGGAGGAACTGCGTGCACTACTTCATCTAGAAAAGAGAGCTTACCCTAAATGGGTGGATGAAATTCCTCCCCCACCAAATTTTGTGAATACCACATTACCAATGTTTAATGGTTTGAGAGATCCATAACAATACTTAACACATTTTGTTTCTCATTGTTATCCCATGATGGGAAATCCTCAACAGAAAAAATTACTAAAGATTAGGTGTTTTGTGTAGTAATTATAGGGACCATCTTTTGTCTGGTATACAAGTTTACAATCTCAATCAATTACTGGATGGGAAGATATTTGTTAGCAATTCCTTCTTTAATTTAGCTCAATGCTACCAAAGGAAAAAAAATTATCTTACTAATTGTAAACAAATGGAGAATAAAAGAGTTTCATATTTCATTGCATGATGGAAATGATTAACATATTCCTTAATTGAAGCACTCCCTGAAGATGAATTTATTCCAATTTGTGTGGAAAATATACGTAATGAGTTACAAACACCATTGATAAATATTAAATACACAGAAGGGTTTCGAGACCTTACTTCAATCACTCAATAGATAAAAGACTCTTTTGTAGAAACTAAGGCTAAAACTCATGTAATTCCATCATCTCTGGGGAGGAGGATAGGAATGAAAGAAGCTGTTATAGTTACACTCAAGTAGGTACCTGTACCTACTTATACTTAAAGACCTTTATCATACCGAAGGGTTCCACCTCTTAAGCATCAGTAGAAATGACCGCCTCATCAAGATGATCAAAGAGATCAATGGTGGAAATAGTTTGAGAAATTAAAGAACAAATATTATTCTTTTCAGAATGAATAATTTACTAGTTACTTTATCTTAGCTCTGGAAAACAATTTGGTTCAGTTTCCAAGGATGAAGAAACCAAATAAATAAGGAGATGAAGATATTTTGAATTATTATCCCTTTCACCAGATGTTAGGGCATCCAATCCAGGAATGTTTTGTTTTTAATGACTTCTTGCAAATGATGGAAGATTCTGGACAAGTGAAACTGAAAGGTTCGTTAGCATACGTATCATGTGTTACTGTTACTGACCTAGAGTAAGAAGGAGAATTGCAGGAAGTCAAAAGTAAAAATGTGTAGAAATATGATGATTGGATGACCAGGAAAATGATTAACCAGACTCATACCATTTTATGAACACATTTAATAAAACTAATTGTGTCTTCTGCCACTCCTTCAATGGAAAATCCACCTTCATAAAAAGGTCATTCCTCAAAGAAGCAAAGTGATCATAAGGAAAAAGTGCAGTAAGAAGAATATGAGTTAACATTAAGGACAATATTGTCCTTGACCCCAGAATATTTCATTCCATCTGGTTCAAAAGCACGAGCACCTCCCTGCCAAACAACACAATCAGAATTAACCTGTCAGGAAGAATATCTATCAGATGAAGAATTGATTTTCGGTTCTATCATAGTTATCCATTTAATAGATCCTTATACCAATGTTGATTCTAATTATAATTATCCGGAAATCCTTTTACCTAACTAGGGAAATAGAGGAAGAGGACAAGGTCAAGGATATAGGGGAAGATGTGGGAATTCCAGAAACCACCATTTTAACTCTACCCCTGCTCGAACTATATATGAAGCAAACTCTCGTGGAAGAGCCCTTCTTTGGGATTAGCAAGAACATGGAGTTTCTTCTATGCAATACAGGTTCAGTTCTGACATGATTATTTTGGGGGACCGATTAGATGTCACACCATCTTCCTATTAGTAAGTGAATAGACCTATTCAGTCTAATTTACCAAATCCAAGAGTATTCTCAGCTTCTGCTCCGACACAAGGTACATCTATATCAAAATCATCAACTTCCAAAGCACCTGAAAAACTACATATTCATATAGGGAAACATAGACCTTTAGATCAAAAGTATGATGTCTTGAAACAATTGTCCCATGTACCTACCAAGTTGTCAATTTTTGAAGCCTTATGTCTGTCAAAAGACCATCGTGAAGCACTTATTGATGGTTTGTCAAGTCCTAAAGAGTTTGAAACCGATGTTATAGCTACTAAGGTTTACCGTATATGGAACGATCCTACATAATTTCATGCATTCATATATTTTACAGAATATGATGTTGTACATGGACATATTAGACCCTTATATTTTTCTAGAAAAGTCAATGATGTAGACATCCAGGGGGCCTTCATTGATAATGGCTCTGGCGACAACCTCATTCCTGTTCATACACTTCATCAACTGGTCTTGAATAAATATTACTTATCTCCTTCCACTTAAATGTTTCAATATTATGATAAGAATGATCAAGAATCTTTGGTAAAAATTACACTCAGAACTCTGTTTGGAGATCTTGTATCAAATTCAGACTTCCTGGTTGTTAGTCTGGACATAGCCTTCAATATTCTACTTGGAAGGCCTTGGTTACATCAACATGCGGCCATACCTTCATCATACCACTAGTGTCTTAAGAATTATTTCAATGGTCAAATCGGGATGTTGTATGGTGACAAGGCTCCATTCAAAACGTGTGAATCTCAATACATTGAGTAAAGGTTTTTTCACACAAAAGGAACAAGATCCATGAAAAAGGAGATAACCATAGTTAATGCTCTGAATGGATTGGAAAAGATCCCAGAAAATCCATTCATACATTTGAGTACAAATTATGTGTAAGTTATTAATCAAATTAAAAAGGTAAAACCAAATCCAACCACACATCTAGTAACTTCTATAATGTCAATTGTGGCAACTGAGCTTGATAGCATGGGAGAAAATTTTGATTCAATAAGAAATTATGGAAGCCTAAATGGAGATGTTTTCATTTCATCTGATAAAATCCAAAAAGCCTCTACTTCTTCAATCAGAGTAGAATAAATTGTAGAAATTATAGATGAAAACAAATATGTTGATTTTAAATCCATTATCTCTTCTTTATTACCATAGGAAGACCCTTCATCATCAATAGGATCAGATATGGTGGCCTCTTCTTCAGGATATTCAAATAATGACTCCCCTTCAAAATCTGGGTGTTTTTCCTCATCACATACTTTTCAAGTGGAAATAGAAGAGGTAACACATAATGAAGAAGAAAAGGAAGATCTTGGGGATGATCCAATGACATTTGAGGAAGGTGTCTCTACCACCATGGATGAGCTCACAGAAATAAATCCAGGTACAGAAGAAGATCCACACTCCCCTATAATTATTGTTTCCATAACCTCTGAAGAGAAAGAGGTGTATACTTCATTTCTAAAGCAACATCAAGATATATTTTCTTGGAAATATACAAAAATTCTAGGTCTTAATCCTGATGTATCCATCCATCATTTAGGTCTTCCAGAATAGCATCGTGGATTCAAGCAAGCATCAAGAAGAACACATCCAAATCATTCTTATAAAATTAAAGGTAAAATTTATAAGCTTATAAAGGATATGTTTTTCAGAGAAGATAAATATCCCAAATTGCTGGCCAATATTGTCCTATTGAAAAAAAATAATTGGTAAATTAGAGTTTGCATTGATTTTAGATATCTTAACCAACATTGTCCTAAAGATGGATTTCGAGTTCCGATTATAGAGATTTTAATTGATGCTATGACTGGATATGAATCTCTTTCCATCATGGATTGATATTATGACTATAATAAAATCTATATGGACACAGAGGATGAATAATCTACATCCTTCAGAGTCCCTCAAGGTGTGTTTTTCTATCATGTAATTCCCTTTGGCTAAAAGAATGCAAGTGTAACATACCAACGTTCCCTGAACCACATCTTCAAAACCTTCTTAGGGAAATTTGTTAAATGTTATATGGATGATTTGGTGGTCAAATCCAGACTGTGTTCCAATAAATTGGCTGATTTGGAGACCATATTTCATAAAAATTGGAAACATAGTTTGACGATGAAAACCTTGAAATTTGCTTTTGGGGTAACCTTAGGAGAGTTCTTGGCTTCGTTTTACGCCATCTTGGAATCGATTTTGATCATGAGAAAACAAAATCAATACTTGGTATGTCACCTCCTCAAAATGTGAAATAATTAAGAGGAATACAAGGAAATTTTTCCTATATTCGGCGCTTTATCACCAATTTGGAAGGCAAGTGTTTACCATTCACCAGATTAATGAAGAAGGGAGTCACCTACCAATGGAATGAAGACTATCAAGAAGTATTTGATACCCTCAAGAAATATATCTTGAGTCCACCAGTATTAATGCCACCTATTTAAGGAATACTACTTATTCTCTCTATGACAACTTCATAACGATCACCAGGTGCCTTATTGGCTCAAAATAATGATGCTAGGAATGAAACTATCCTCTACTATCTCAGTCTAACTATTCTTGATGTAGAAACTCTGTATTCAAGTATAGAAAAGTGTTTTTTGGAATTAATCTTTGCAGTTCAGAAATTGAGGGTCTATCTATAACATCATGAGGTCCAATTGGTATCTCGTAATAACCCACTCAAATTTATCCTCAGTCGTCCTATTCTTATAGGGCATCTGGAATAGTGGTAAGTTATTTTGCAATAGTTTTATATCGTGTTTGTGCCACAAAAGGCAATAAAAGGCCAAGCTCTATCCAAATTCCTTGCTGAGTAACCATCTGTAGAAGAGATGTCATTAAATACTGAACTTCTAGATAAAGAGGTCTACTCTATTTAGGATAATTTCCAAACATGGGAAATGTACTTTTATGGTGCTTCCAGAAGTCCAATAGGGAAGGGAATGGAAAATCTTAAATTCAAAAAATTTGGGTTAGAAATTTCCTTTATTTACCAAGAAAAGGTAGTGTTTCCTTATTTATTCCTATTTTTGGAAGGAAGAACCAACAATGAGGTGGAGTATCAAGCTCTCATCATAGGTTTTGAATTGGCACTTCAGGTGCAAGTGAATCATTTGAAAGTGAAAGGTGAATCATAATTAGTAATCCAAAAAATCAATGGTGAATATTCTTTCAAAAAAGAAGAATTAATCCTTTTTTGTGACTAATTTAGAGGCTTAATGGATGAATTCCTCTCAAATATGACACTGTCTTATGTCCCATGATCATAAATTCCCAAGAAGATGCATTGGATAATGTAGATAAAGCTTTGGAAAATCCAAATAATGATGAGACAGTCATTAGTATAAGCCAACATTGTGTGGTCTCACCTTTTGTTCAACCCAGAATAGTGGAAATTAATGAAATTAGCCCTATTTCCGATCCATATGGTCATACCCTGGGATAGAGAACATCCATCATGGAATATCTTCAAAATGGAGTACTTCTACTGAATAGGGATGAAAATGAATAGATCTGGGGATGAACATCCAATTTTAATCGTTATGATAGTCTAGACCTCCAAAAGATCCTCTACAATCGAGGATTTGATGAAATCATCTTTAGATGTGTTGATGGAGAAGAGAATACAGTTGTCATGAATGAACTACATTCAGGGGATTTTGGTGCCCATTAGTCTGGCCACAAAAATCTCTAATCATATCCAAAGGCTTGGATACTTTTGTCCTTCAATGATACAAGATTACATAGATTTCACTATGAAATTCATCCCTACAAAGAGCATTCCAAATTCATTCATCAACCCCTGGAGTTGCTACATATTGCTAAATACTCCTAACCATTTACCACAACGGGAATGGATGTAGTAGGGCCTTATAATCCATTCAGAGCTATGTAGTTCAATTATATCCTTACCATTACTGAATTATTTTCTAAATGGGTTGAGGTAATACCTATCAAAGAAGTCAGATCCAAAATCAATGTTAGTTTTTTCAAAACTAACATCATCACTAGATTTGGTGTCCCTCATACTATATTTACAAACAATGACACCAATTTTTGTTTGATTGAGGTAAATAAGTTTTATCAGGAGAATAATATCAAATCCAACCATTCATCTCACTATCATGTAGTGGCCAATGGACAGTTAGAGGCCTTCAACAAGACACTATCAAATATACTCCATAAGATGGTGGATAAAGATATAAAATCCTTGTTTAATAAAATTGTGAATTCTTTATGGGCTTATCGGGAAACTACTCGTATTTCCACCCAAGGAAATCATTATTCATTGGTATATGGAACATAAGCAGTTTTTTCAATTGATATGAAATTTACTTCACTCAGAGTTGCAATCTGTGTTTAGTTGTCTATAGATGAGAGATCTCAAAAGCTGTTCAATAAGATAGAATGATTAGATGAAAAAATATTGCATACATTGCATCATTTATAAGTATATTAGAAAAGAGTAGCGTGAGATTTTAACAAGAAAGTTAACCTCTGTCCATTTCTTCAAGGAGAATTGGTATTGGTCCTTCAGACTCCAATGATAACATGGAAGAAACATCCAAAGCTAGAGCCAATGTGGGAAACACCACATTCCATACAAAAGTTATATTCAAATAGATCTTGTTCTTCAATCCCAATGGATAGAGAGCTTATTACAATTCCAACCAATGTGAGATTCTTAAAGAGATACTTTGTGTAATTGTACATATCATCTTCACTGTAAGACTTAAAATTTCATAGTACAATGTCCTTACTGCAAGACTAAAAACCCCACAGCCCCCATGTACTTACTGCAAGACTAAAAACTACCCAACCCTTAGGTCCTATTTTCAAGATTGAAAACATCATAGTACAACATCCTAGTTGAAAGAAATTAAACTGCATAAAAACCATAAGAATCCCTGATGCATGAAGTTAAAATTATTAGAATATTTTTCCTAGTCTCATGATGTTAAACTGTATAACACTATTTTTCCTTGTTACATGACATTAAACAATATGACTAATGTTTTCTCTATTTTGACATTAGAATCTTACATAAGAAAACATCATTGACATCATCACTACTCATTAGTGGAACATGAGTTTCTATTTTACATATACCTGAGTCATATCTGCATATGATCCTTGTTTCATGAACTAGGTATTGCTAGATTCTCATTTTCAATGAGATACATAAAGATGCCTAAATATCCAATTTTGGGCCCAACCATAGTCACAAACTTTTTATTATTTTATTTTTTCATCCTGTATATGAATGAGATATTATACAGATTATTTCCTTAAGATATATGATTTGTTCCTTATACCATTTTATATCTTAAGATTTTCCGTTCTCCCAGAACCTGTCAAAATCCCTCATTCTTCTTGTCAAACTCGATTGGCATGAGGAATGACTGTTTAATGAACTATGAACGCCTTGATTCTCATATATTTTAGATACATAGAGACACATAGATCTCCAATATTTTTCCTAGATATGATAAAAAACCCATTTATTCCTTGTATAATAATCAAACCTATATAGGTAATGTTGTATGAACTATGTATGACTTGATTCTTTCCTATAGAAAGACACATAATGACAGATGGGTCTTATCCCTAGTCTAGTTACAATATGTATTTCTTTTTTCACATCGGTTCATCTTCGTCCTTACCACATGATGTTAAAACTACAAGGAAATATAATACCCAATTATTCAACTATGTCACCATTGAATTATAGAAGAAACCCTTACTACTCCTTGTTTCTCACACCGAGCATAGCTCATGTGGGATTAGAAATTGGGTAAATGGTTTATTTATATAAATGATGTGTTTAAATTCCTTATGGGTGGTGCAAATTTCATCATTGAATGAATTAAAACTACACATCAAAATATTAATTCAGAGGAAAAAAATAATGTCTTCATTTTATATATGATTCAGATCTATGTAAAGGACGTCAAACTCCTGGCCAATATTGGTTAAAAAATTTCTCATATGAATTGGCAATAACCCACTTCCATATTTCAATCTCTTAATCATGAATGTTTCTATATCTTCATAATCTATCTTACAGTTTCTGGTGATAGAGTTTTTAATATTTAAGAACTCTTTTGCCTGACTATGAAGCACGTTCCCTTAGGTGGCCTTGCATAAGTTTCCTAAACAACGGGCCTATCTGTCAAAAGATTCCACTATTTTTCTACACAGCATATTCCCTAGTTGGACCTGCATAACATGTCCCCCATAATAGGTTTGTCAAAAAAAGGTAACTTGGTTCTTGGTTACAGTATCTTTTTCCCCATTAATCTATGATGATAATATACAAGAATCTGTATTTTAAAGCAGTCATTCATGTATACTTGTCTCATTATATTTCTCCCAATTTGAAAGTCTTAAATACCATAGTTTACACACTTCCCTTACCTTCTGTTCAATGAAATATGAAATAAACTTGGAACCACTTGGCCACATATCACATATTCTTTCCATTTCTGATCCTAGTTATATGACCTAAAACTACAGACATCACACCATCTACATTTGGGTCATACCTTTGTAGAAGTAATATTCCTACAATTATTTGGTAATCTTGGTTGGAAATACACATTCCATATTCAAGTACCTTTCTCCATTAACCAAACTCTATGCTTCTTAAAATCTGAATCTCCATAAACAATCTTCGACTTTTAGTAGTATAATGTCATATTTTTGAGATCTTTTTTTCCTAACTATGCAGCATATACCCTTAGGTGGCCTTTCATAATTCACCTACATAACAGGTCTATCAGTAGAAAAAGATGATACTATTTGTCTATGCATCATATGCCTGAGTTAGACCTACATAACATATCCCCAATAATGGGTTTGTGAAATAATGGTAACTTCGTTCTTGGAAAAAATAATTCCTCTAATGCCTATAGTTTTTTTTCATATCATTATTGAGATTAAAAATTCCCAAATCATAGTTTACCATTTTTCCATCCATACCAGAATATGATAGTATGTTTCTAATCAAATAATCAAAAAATTGAGAGAGTCTTATACCTTTAGTCAGAGCTAAAGACATTAAATTAAAGCCAAACAATGTCCTCACTGCATGACATAAAACTACACAGTACCAATGTCCTCACATCATGACTTAAAACTACATTGTACGAATTTCCTCACTGCATAACTTAAAACTCCATAGTACCAATGTTTTCACTCCATGACCTAAAACTGCACAATGTGATATTAGAAATCCCCCTTTATGATAAATTTTAACCATTCCTCATACACCAAATTTGTATAGAAATGGTTTTCCTATTCATGACAAATGTCGGTATAAAATAGCCCTATCATTCTTAAAATTCATTTCCTTGGAAAAACCACCCACTATGGTCTTGAGTCACCCAAATATTATTTTCCTCTATCTATCAGCAGTAAAATGTGGAATTCCTAAAATATCTCTTTTCCTTGACTATACAGTACGTGCCCTTAGGTGGCCATGCATAAGTTTCCTACATAATAGGATTGTTAGCCAAAATATGCCACTATTTGGGTATACAACATATTCCCCAGTTGGACATGTATAATACAAACCCCATAACAGATTTTTTAAAATAATGGTAACTTCGTTCTTGGAGGGGTCACCTCTATTATTGATACAAGTTTTAGATTTGGTGACCATAAAAATCATAAGTCATGATTCCCCTTGGAAATATTTAATGAATATTAAAGGAATTCATAGACATAGAGTCTTTTTTGGGATCTAATTTCAAAATTTATGGCCAAAGATATTTGACTGTAAATACAGGACCTTTATAATCCAACATGCATGACTCTAGACTGCCAAAAACAATAGACATGGTGCTCACTAGATTGAGAACCCACAAAGGGAACTCAGAACAAAAGTCGATTCCAAACTCACTAAACATATATTTATGTATGATTTAGGTAATATTGAGAAATTAAATGTCTAGAGATATAAAGTTTGTGGGCCTTTCCATATAACCCTAGAAAAAATATCAAACTATGCTTACTAGGCCCAATGGATTAAGTAAACCAAAAGTAGTTAGAAAAATTGAAAACACAAATGATTTAAGACAAAATATTTATCATTTATGAAAATTTTTCAAAGAGGAGCATCCAAAAATTAGACTCTCTCACTTGTCAAAAAATCAGAAATGATAAAAGGCTTTCTAAGTAATTTCTCATTATTTTACAACCCCTTGATCCCCATCAGCTGCCTATTGAACCTTGTTTATTTGACCAGCCTCACTCACTTCAGCACGATGAAGTGCTTCTCTAGCATCTGCAATAGCTTTTAAACCATCATTATGGACTTCTTCTAATGAGCTGTGAATCTGGTCATGTTCCCCTATAATGATATCTAACTCCTATTGAAGGCGCAACTGTGGAACAATCCTTTCTTTAAGTGTCTGCTTCAGTCCTTTAAACATTGCAATATTGTTAGCTATATCCTGGGACAACACTTCTTGGAACACTTCAATATTGATCGAAAATTTGTCTTTTATCATGTCTTGTCGAAGATTTTTATCCTTCTCCCTTCTCCGAATAATCAATTTCACTGAAGTATGAATTTCATGGTGTTAGAAATTGAAAAATCCTAACGCGATAAACAGAGATGAAAGTTGTGGAATTTCTGAAGGAAGTTCCTCAAGGGGCATCTCAGATATTATTTTCCATATGTTTTTCCATGACTTTTGGTGTGCAATATGATGATCCTTCTACAGTTCTGGGTCTGATTTAGAATCACTGTCATAATGAGGGATATATTCTAGGACTAATGCACTTAATGAAGTTCCATGTTCTGTTCCTTCTAGAAAAATGGCTTCTCCACCTTCCAATGTTGTTTGGGATGATGTAGAGGATTCACCTCCAGATTTATCCATTGATGATGGTAACCCTATATGGTAAATCCATAAGTATGGTTATGATTAGATTCAAGAGATATCAAAAGTGAATAAAATCACAATATCGACATCTCTTACCTAACACTAGGTCAACAACTTGAGAATAATACTCCCCAATATTCTCATTTTCAGGAATTTTGTTTGATGTCTCTAGATGAAGAGTGCAATATTTAATATGCTCAGGATCTACAGGGTGAATCTCAGGAAGATCTGTTGTCTGAATATCCACCCGAGCCATTGTCTCTGCAATGTTGGGGTTGACGTTAATATCAACACTTCCTTCAAATATCATTGCGACAACAGTTTATTTAGATGGAACTACATATTTCAACCAACCATGGTTAGAAGGTTAATTGTAAGAAGATTAATAGGGAGAATAACAAGAACTCACATCCGTTGATTCTATACAAGGAACTCCAAAAACTTCTAAAGATTTTGATATATTTATATGTTCTAACATTTCATCAAAAGACATTCAAAGGTTCATCATTTCAATCCAATGATATTTCAAATCCCAGGTTAGTCTCACTTGTGGTACCACTTGGCATGTTTGGTTCGCAACCTTCCTCCGACAACCTTTGACCCTAAATAGCTTCCTCAACAATAGTTGTGGTGTCAACATCAGTTGTTTCCAGAACTTCTGGTGCATGTGATGAACCTAAAAGTATCACAAAATATACGTTAGTTGTTGTTACATTTGATTCATTATGAAGTATTGTTGATTTACCATAATCCTAATATCCTCTATAGTAGGAACATGAGCAGTGCTGGGAATAGATGTTGGTTCTTTTTGGATTCAATGCCTCTTCAGAAACCACTAGATTTGTTGGAATTTATGTCTATTCAGCAACACCCTCTATGGTTCCGTAAACCTTATCAGTAGTATATTTCAAATAAGAGATAGAATAATCCCCTGTAATCCTAATAAGTTTAAACACTTTTTCATGAATAAAGACTAAAATTTATGATTATATAGGAGACTTACCCCTACTAAAAAAGCACTTAACCATGGCTCTCTTTCTTCGGTGCATTTTCTTATTCACTTTCTTAGGAGGGATTGCATCATCATTCCCAAATACTTGTATTGGAAATTCCAATACCCATTCTATTTCCTCCTCCATGGCCTGTTGGCCCAGAGATATTTCTCTCGATTCACGGGGTGATCATGTAGCTCCAAGAGCAGTGCCTCCAGGGATATATTTTGGTGAAGGAACTTCAGTTGTCTTTTCTTTACCCAACTATAAGTTAAAGATGATATTTTTCCTAAGTAACAATGTTTTGAATAAATTTCAAATTGAAAAATAGAAGAGAATGTGAGAGAAAGGAAACTTCTATCCTCAGGATCTACAAAGTCACACCACTCCTCATCTAATGAAGTATTATTCCCTTCAGTGGTACCATGATCTATCATTTCCTTCATCCACTTTTTGGTAGAAATTGATTCATTAGTGGAATATATGATCATTTCTATCTCTTGAATGTGGGTCCTAACATCATTTTCATTATCCTTAAAAATACTGTCAGAAGAAGCCTGCAAATCCCCTACTTATGGAATATGCATTCCTTCAGACAGATCCATCCACATAGTTTCAGCATCACAGTACAGACTCTTCCATGTTTGAGTAGCCTATGGATGTATATATTCAGAATGTATGTTAGAGGGTTGTAAAGAGGATCCTACAACCTTGGATTTGAGTTTCTTCTCAACACCCATAGTCACAGATGAGGGATTAGAAAATGTAACTCATCACTCTTCAGAATGATGGAAACCATATTCCCCCTATACGACTTCGGTAGGGATTGATGGAGCGGATCTTTTAATTTTGGTAGGAGGGTTATATCTAGCATGAGTTCACCTCGGTGAATTTGGAGCATCATCACCTCCAACCTCTGATTCTTACGAGTTAGACCCTTATGATGAAGATTTATCTTCCAAACGAAGGGGTTCCCTCTTAATACTTCTCCTCACCCCCACTCGGGAGATGGCATGATTTAATACCCCTTTAGGGTAAGATGCAAACATTTTTTTGGCATACCAGATACTCAATCAACTTACGAACATAGAAACATGTAAATTGAATACTTCCCCAGTCTTATCTATAGATTTCAACAACCACATTTGTTGAGCAACCATTGGGGGTTGCTCTAATCTGACATGCACAAGAGTAGATAAAACATTTTATTGTATAATTTTGATTTAACGTGAATATCATTAAGGATAATAGGCCTCACATATAATTTCTCCATCATTTTTTGTGGAAAACACGCCATCTATACAAGCTTTCTTATATACCCTCAATTCTAAACTGGCCATCCCATCATCAATAAATCGCCCCATAGGTTGATTCACATAAGGAAATAAATGGGACACCTTATGCATGATCCATCTAAACATGATGTCATATTTATTCAAAGGCAAGGGTGAAATTCTAGAAAAATTCTGAACAAATGGTCGGAATAAACTTCCAAAAACCTGTACTACATTTTGTACCGCATGAGTTCTGAAGTGAGTAGCGATCTATCCCCACAACACATGGAATGGTCCTGCTATTATAAAGTAAGACTTCCCCTTGTAAATTTGCAGTAAAATCCTATGAATCATGGCAAAAATAGGAGTGGATAACCATACCATCCTTTTCTATGCCAGCTTATCCTCAATAATAATGGTTCCTAGCCTCACGCATCATTAGGATTCTTAGACTGGTAATAAAAACACACTAAGACACATGGCTATGAAATATGCCAGATGCTTCTTTGCAGGAATTTTTGGGCTGACTTCATATCTCTATTTATCAAATTATCCTTTCCCTAATGTTGGCCAAAAAGTATCAGGGGTGTCTCTCTTCTCTGCCATAGGACAGCTAGTCGGATGGGTGTATGTGGGAACCATTTACTTCTTCATTATAAAAAATATTTCAATACATTATTCTTGTTGAATATATCTCCTGGTGTGAGATTTCATGGTGGTGGTGTTCTTGAGTTTGCTAAATATTTTCATCAACTCGCGAACCAAATCTGGTGTCTTCTCAGAGTCATTCCATGTCACTTTGGGAGGAATAAACTCATAAAACATGTCTCTATGGATTGACTGACTGAAAAGTTATTTTTTTATTAATATTCAAGACAAACCAAATTACACTTCATGGAGGATGAAAATAGTGTAGGCAAAGAGAGTCCTTCCGAACCACATTAACACACTCCAAAGGAAGAGAGTTAAGGCTGTCATAAACCACCAGAGTCTCCTCAGATCGGCCCCAACGAGCCAACGCATCAGCCACAAAATTGGATTCCATCAGACTATGGTGTACCATCCTTCCCTGATTGGTCTCCATTTTACACCTGCGATATACATACGTTAAATCCCAGGATATGTCATGATAGCCTTGTAGAGATCTGACCAGAACCTCCGAGTTCGATTCCACCTCCATCACCGGGAACCCCTTCCTCCTGCATACCATCAGACCTGATAAAAGGGCTCTAAACTCTGCACCCATAGAATTACCTGGTCCATAATAAGCACTGAAAGCAACAAGAACCGAACCCCAGCAGTCTCGAAGCAAGCCAACGCCCCTCATAATTCCTCCCACACATGAGCCATCCACATTCAGCTTCCACCCATGCTCTGGAGGCTGCCATTTAACCCACCATCCTCTATCCAACCTTTGACCGACCTGTCTACTAAGAAGACCCTCCATCATAAGTGAGTGAAAAACTTTGTTGAAAAGGGAGGACAATTACACTATAATGGTTTTCATCCGTATCTGAAGACATAACAAGGACCTCCCACCTCCCAACCTCACCTGGTTGTGAGCCTCCCAAATGGTCCAGCAAATGGCTACAAGGGTGATGATGGGTGCTGTTCACTCCCCCGACCTGCCATAAAGCCTAGAGAACCATAACGAAATGTAGTCTTGAACCGAGTGGAACTCTCCGCATGGAAACCTGAACTGATCAATCTGAGACCAGAGGAAAGAAGCCCAGCGACCCTGAAAAAATAGATGGACTGTAGACTCTGAGTTTGGATTCTCACAATAGTAACACCGCGAGGCCATGCTGATCCCTCTCCCCTGAATATTATCCTCCATTGGCAGGGCTCAGTTTCTGACCCTCCACACCAGAAAATTCATCCTCGCTGGTAATACATTACACCAAGTAACTTCATCCACTCCCACCGCCGCATCATTACCATGAAGGATTCTTCTGTACCCATTCATATTGAAACGCCCCGAGCTCACCTCTGTGAAACAACATTTATCTGGATCATCATTCATAACCACACTTCCTAGATGATTCATTTTCAATGCATTAAGGTTTGCATGTATGAACTCATAATTTCCACATGCCTCCTTAAACAAGATGTCAGGATGCGGGCAGCCTTCAAACCACAACCTCTCCTCTGTCCACGTGTCTTTACAGAAAATAATCTCCCCCCGACCAATCACCCATCTGGTTTGATCAAGTAGTATGTACAGATGAGAGAACATGCATCTGGCTAGGCTCGTCGCCCCACGCATGCAGAACTCCCCATGCCAACCATACCGGGCTCTGAAAAATCTGGCCCACATAGTCTTCCCCACAATCACCTCCCACGCTAATTTGGCATGCATTCCCAGTATGACTTCCTGTAGATCCCATAAACCAACCCCACCCTCCTCCACTGAACCAGCCATCCTCTTCCATGAGACCTAATGACACCTAACCTCTCCCTTCGCATCCCACATGAAGGATGTAAGAATGCTTTCAATTGTATCCACATTTCCCTTTGGAGGTCTGATGATGGAAAACACATGCATGGGTATAGAAAACAATACACTATTAATAAGCATAATCCAGCCCCCAAACGAAAGTACCTTGTTCTTCCAGTTGAAGATACTTCCCAAGATGCAATCCACAACCCCATTAAAATGACTCTTAAGTATCCTCCCGCTGGACAAAGGTATACCCAAATAAAGAATAGGGAGCTGCTTCTGCCCACATCCGAGAGTCTCCTGGATAATCCTACACATCCCTACCGAACATTTGTTGGATATGAACACATGGATCTTCTCATGATTAACTGACTACCCCCTCTTCTTCCCATACAATCCCATAATAACCTTAAAGGCTTTTAGAGTCCTGCATCCGCCATTCAAAAATAAAAGTATGTCATCAGCGATCATCAGATGAGATACATCCCCCGAGTTTCTTCTACCACGAAAAGGCTTCAAAGCACCCTCTTCCATGCCATTATTCAAACTTCTGGACAAGGCATATTGATCCATGACAAAGATAGCAGGTGAGAGCGGATCTCCCTACCGCACCCCCCTCACCGACTTGAAGAATCAAAATAACTTCCCCTGTAACGAAACCAATATCCACAGAGAGGCAAAGCATCTGAAACAAAGATCATAGAAACATTCCCAAAACCCAAAGCTCCTCATGACCCGAAGTATAAAGCTCCACTCCAAGTTATCATAGACCTTCTTCATGTCCACCTGTAGAATGATATTGGACCTAGCCGTCTGCTTGTTCAGATCATGGACCATCTCACTCGCGATACCAACTACCCCCTGTATACTCCTCCCTTGAATGAAACCATGCTATTCCTCAGAGACAATCCTGGGTAAAACTTTGGTTACCATCCTGCTAATAACCGTCGCCATGATTTTTTATGAAACGTTGCACAAGAATATCGGCCGAAAATGGTTGATAAGAAAATGGTCTTTGATTTTTTGTACAAGTACCACCCTTGAAGCCGAGATCCCTTTAATCAAGGGGGACCCTCGGAAGAAGTCCTGAACAGCCTCCACTACACAGGGCCCAACCACTTCCCAGCAGCACAATAGAATGAAGCCGAAAACCCATCAGGCCCAGGTGCACTTTCGCGCGACATGCTCCCCAGTGCCTCTCTAATCTCCCTTTCCTGGGGTATAGATGAGAGGTGCTCATTTTCAGAACAAGTAATCAACAGAGGTAAACAGCTCAGAAAACTAGAATCCCTTGAAGATTCCCTATCAAAACTAGTGGTGTTCTCCCCTTCCCACAAACCCTCAAAGTTATCCAGAGCAAGCTTGCCCGCCACCTCCACATCTGATGTGTAAGAACCATCCTCCCTTTTCAAGTTGATTTTCATACTCCTCCTTTCCTTGATGCATGCTTAAAATAATGCACTGTTGCGGTCCCCCTCCTTAAGCCATCTCACTCAGGAGCACTGCATGAAGATCCTCTCCACCTCCAGCAACTTCTCTGCCAACATCACCCGTTTATCACATAACCTAATAAAGACATTCTCATCCCACGAAACTTGAAGAGATTCCTCCAATCCGCCAACCACCTCCTGCAGAGATGTTACCCCACTATTCAGGTCTGGTTGCACCATCAACCACTGTCTGATCTCTTGTTTGGGTCTTTTAAGGTGATTCACTAGCCCTCCCCAAGAACTCTCCTTTTCCTCCTCCGCCCAGGACTTCCTCACCACCTACATGAACCCAGTGTTCTTATGCCATTCGCTAGAATAGTAAAAACTCTTGCCAACCCCAGTTTCACATTTAATATCTAGTAAAATAGGTGCATGGTCCGAGTGGATACGAGGAAGATGATTAACCGATGACTTAGAGAAACGTTCCAGCCCATGCACATTGGTAAGCCACCTATCCAGCCGACTCCAAATCTGATTCTGTCCTCTTCGGTTATTACACCATGTGTATTTCACCCTGTTGAAGCCTAAGTCCAACAAACCTACTTGTAACACGCACTCCTTGAATTCCACCATACCTTCAACATTACACCCCATTCCTCCATGCTTTTTTGATGAATCCACATTAGAATTGAATGGTCTCGCTATGGATTGTGGGACATTTACAAGCTGATGCCTACCTCTCCACATGTTAAATGGAAGGAATTAGTCTCTAGAATCAACTAATTTAATAATTCTAGCATGAAATAATCATTCCTGTATAGAAATGTATGTCAAAATCAAAAAATCTCCTAAATCCTGATGCCATTCAAGTCGTTTGAAAATTCTTCACAGGCCTTATGAACCCAGTATGCCCACATCCATGTGGGTTTTACACCTCATCCTGGGCGAAAGTCCCAATTTTTCTTTCAACCATTGGATTGATCTATCTGAGAATCACAAAAGATGGAGGAATAATAGTGTGGATGCAACTCGGGTGTGTGTGCTTTAAAATCTATAGCACATAGGTTATGATGCATAATATTAGCTTTCTCTACTGTCCTATCATTGGAAAATGATCCCCCAATAAAAAAATTGTCCGACGAAAAGTTGGTATAATCTTGAAACCAATTATGTGGGACATAGTTCTTTGTATTTTTAAATTTGACAACCTACAAATGGCCATAGCTATACAAAGGTAGATAGGTGCTTTGGAGAAAGTTTAAATGATAATTCTTCAAATATTTGGCTATGTCTAGAGGGTGGTGTCCAAATGTCAATGTAATCATGACCAATGACATACATCATGTCATCTATCCTATTGCTGGAGATCTCATCAGCAGTTCCAATTAATTTGGGATCCATTTAAACCTGCAAAAAGATAGAAATAATCTTTTAAATTACATTCATTTTTGGTGTTTTTTCAAAAAAAATTGGTAAAGGCATTAAGGAACGCATGCATAAAATTGGCATGCAAATATAAGTTGGCGCACAAGTATGGTGCCCCACTTATAGCGTGCAACTAAAAAACATATATATGAAGCACAACGAAATAGAAGCGTCTGAGTCAAGGAAGACTTGGATGCCGAGAGATGAAATTTCAGAAGTCTTGAAGATTTTCATGGAAGTGAAGCCGTTATATATAGGCGCTACATGTCACCTGTGCACCAGATTCCTGTGCACTACATACTTGCATGACCAATTACTCAATGCCCATAACACTTGCACACCCCGGTACTCTTTTCTTTCTCCTTCATTAATTATCCTCAGTATAGGATCCTCTTTTCATTTCATATCCAATTCAGGGGGGTTGTTGTCACTCCATTCCATCAAAGAATCTAAAAAAGGAAAAAGGGAATCCATTTAGAAAGAAAAGGGGAAAATACATGAAGAAAATCATGATTTGAAAAGGCATGAATTTTGTATTGCCTTAGTCAAACCAGAAGTGTGTCGGCGGGCAGCCTACTTGCGTACCCCCATATGTCGTGCAACCTACTTGCGCGCCCCTATATGGAGCACACCCTACATGGGAGCCCTAACTTATTTCACCCATGGTCCTATTTTTTCTTATAAATAGACCCATTGGGCCTCTATTTGTATGGACGAATTTCTCTGAATCCAAATTGCTACTCTGGTTTCCCTAGTACTTCACCCCAATCTTTCGAAACATTCAAGGTAGTTCTTCAATACCTTGAGTGGAGGATTTAAGGGAGGATCATTGGACTTAAGTAAATTTAGTGTTTGAAAACCATAACACTTACGCGTATAAAATGTCCAACCTCCCCAAGTCAGAAATACTTATGCGCCGCCCATTCCTTTCATAGGAACTTGAGTGCCCCACTTCTGGGATTACCTTTAAATACTCATAAAGGATTGATCAAAGTCTCTCCCAAGTATTACCATATAGGTTTCTCATCGCATCAGTGAATATCAGGTCTCCCAAGTCTACCAGTGTGCCCATACTTGTGCACCCTTCCCTACTTGGTCACCCCCATTTGATTCATTTACTCTCCTCAGTTTACAAGCCATCAAGCCTTCATCAAAGAAATTTAGGGAAAGGATTGTTCTTACTTTGATCTCTTGTCTGAAAGGTATTCTATTGAGACCTCCACCAAAATCTTTTGAATTATCAAACTGTTTGGAAAAGAACATAAACATGTCTCATATTTTGGGTTTGTATTTCCACAGTTAGAGGTTTCCCACATTTTTTATAAGGGATTTATGATATATGTAATTTATATGGGTGTGTATATCCACAGTCACATGGACCTTTCTCCCAAGAATTGTTTTGGGATGTTCTCGATTTGGAGGAGGGTTGGTTCCTGGCCTCTCCCTTCTTGAAGAGATGACCTGGAACCTCAGGTCTAAGGTAGGGAAGGTATAGTTCACACTTGATTTTCTCCCTTTTTAACAAAAGAGAAGACTCCCTCCCCTAACAAGGTCAATTTTAGGGAAACCATCCTAGCATAAGCCCCTTGATTTTCTTGCAAGAGGTTGCATCATTTATCCTCATCTCTTCTTCGGTTCCAATGATTAGAGGGGGGATGGGAACATAGCCTTTTTTCAACCTTTCCCTCTCATTGGGCTTTGTCACCATGGGAAACCATATTGGTGTAAGATTCTTACCTTCATACCATTTTTACTTTCATTGGGCCCTTGTCTAATATAAAGTGAATAATGGGAAGGCTCGCCGCCTCACCCTCTTCTCAGGTCAACTCGGCCCCATCGCCTCACCCTCTTCTTAGGTCAACCCATGCCTCATCCACTCTCACTGCCATAGGTGTGCCCCCTTCCATTAGCGGAAGAGGAAAAGTGTGGATGATTTTGTTGCATAATTAACAATATCTTATTTCTCACACAGAGCATAACTCACGTGGGATCAAAGATTTTTCATGATCACAATATTTTCACAATTGAAGGAACTACGAGTACTATAATTCCTGTTCAAACCAAGATATGTAGGAAGCCATTTTAGGGCCCGAGATCATTGGATATCATATTCAGAAATCCAACCATAATCCCCTTAATCATGGAATCCACCTTAGTAATAAACCTCAAATTAAACCCCCAAAATTATTAAGGTATCCTTTTCATTAAGTAAGCCAAAAATCATTTCTCTCAAAGGACTATACTCTCCCATGAGGCTTATCTAATTGTGTGGGCTTTGATTCCAATTCACATGGGATACACAGGAGGCCTCCTTGATTTTGAAACCAAATACATTAAATCAACCTTCTCCTACTTGGGCTATATTCCCAACAGGGTCAGATCTTACTTGGAAACCCATATCCTTTCCAAGTTCCTTGGGCTGCTTCAGCGTAAGTCCCACACTATGTATTGACTAAAAACCTTTCTCTTAGATATCCATACCACATGACATTAAACTGTATGACTAGGTCCTTATCACATGAACTTAAAAGGTATGATGTGTCCCATTCAGTGGCACCAAACTACAAGGGTTTCGATTCCTTTCACAAGGATACGTAGGGAGCTCATTTTATGGGCATAGTCTTATGATCAAACCAAACCTTCTTCTCTGTGGATCACAATAAATTCCAGATTTCCCCACTGAGTTGCTTAAAAAATAGTATCAGCATAATGATGACTAAAAAAATCTTGAAATAGTATATTATAAGATACCATTGATGGAGAAACTTGAATAAATATGGATATCTCCATTAATTAAGAACCTTGAATACATACTGACGATTCTAAACATTACACATTTTAATAAGTGATTGAAAATTTCAAGCGATACTTGTGATACACTTTGTGATTTAATAAATTTTCTTATAAATATCTTATAAAATAAAGATATTCCCATAGTAGACAATAATTCTCCTCCAAAGGGTGTGATAAGTCTGACCTCCCATCCTATCAACTAATTCATGTTCTTAAGTATCATGAAGTTAAAACTTAAGGAACACATGCCTTTGGAAAGTATTCCCCTTTTGGAAAATAACTGTTGGAAGTTTCCGGTTCCATAAATAAATCCAATGAAAACTACCTAGAAGCAGTGATTTCTTAAACTATAATACATGTTTCAAGGAACTAAGTAACATACTGGGTCAAGTGAGTGCAAAATGAAGTGATCACAAGAGAAACTCACCATGTCTAATTCAAGAAATGTGATTTTTCAACCCCAATGGTTTTTTTTGAATAATTTTCTATGAATTCATATAATTTTAGTATTACTTACTAGAGTAATAATTATGAGGGTTATTATATGAATAATCTGTAATGGATAATTAAATAAGGAGTTCTCTTTAATATATAGAGTAACTCGTGGAAAAAATAGAGAGAGATTACTATTAAAATAATTTTAGGGAAATCTATCTCATTTTTTTCTTCGCCAACATTCTATTAATTTTTTCTTTGTATAGGATTTTTTTGATTATTTTTCAAGGATATATTTAAATACATTTTATCATATGAAGCTAATCAGATTGAGCTACTTCAAAACAATATCTTTTTATCTACACACACTCTATTTTAATTTACTTTCGATATACAATTATGCTGTATTGTTTATTTATTTTTGCATGCTCCTATCTTTTAGTGAAGTGTACTAGATAATATTTATTTATTATTTTTACACATGATATCCCATGAATAACTATGGAATATGTTTTTTCTATCCTTGACTATCCTGTGTGATGTTTTATTTGTATAATCTAATCTAGGTTGTGGATTAAGTTTATTTGGATTTAAAAAATAGAATTAGAATAATGTGATTATTTAGTTAATTGGATTAAGTTCCAACATGGAATTGATTATCTTGATTATAAATTCAATAGTGTGTTCTTATTTCATTACTTTATTTTTCAAACTATTTTTACTAGTTATATCTTTCATTTGTTTTTGAATCATTATTTTATAAACATTGACTTGAAAAAATATATGATATTTAAAATTTATATGTTATATATTTGATTTTAGTGTGAGTAAAAATATTTTCAAAAGTTAAAAATGTATTAGTCTAGTTTTAACTAGTTTTTGTTTAGACCCTTGAGAAACTATTTCAAAATATCAATTTTTTATGCCTACATTATATTTTAACTGAGCTATTTTGATTAAAGGGTTAAATTTATTTTATCATGAAGTTTTAAAATGGTGACTAAATTCATCACCTTATGATATGTCCACTAGGACAAACATTTACTTTAAGATAAATTATTTTACTTGGTTTTGTTTTCATTGACCTTGTTTTATAAACAAGATATTTTTAATTTATATTTGTTAATTACTTTGTTATTATGGATTCTAATTATGAAGGTTATACTAAAAATAGACCTCCTTATTTTAATCTCCAAGATTAGTCTCAATGGAAAATAAAAATAAAAATTCATCTTGAGAGAATGAGTTTTAATATATGAGGATATAATTAAGATCAATATTAAAAAACTAAAATTAATAGAAAATAGTGGGATGAAATAGCTAAATATTATTATAATTTAAACTACATGGTTGTGAATGCATTATTATATGATTTACGAGAAGACGAGTTTAACAGGATGTCTTCTTGTGATATTGGCTATCAAATTTGGGAAACTCTTTCTATGTATCATTAACAAATATCTAATGTTAAAGAAATTAGATTAAATACCGATAATATTAATTATGATACTTTCCAAATTATGATTTTTGAATCTATCTCTGTCATATATCTCATGTTCAATAAGATCGTAAATTCTATGATTGTACTTGTATAAAAGAGGGATAATAATTCTCAAGTACTAAGGATCTTGAGATGTCAATCTGATTAATGTATATGTACTAAACTATCTCTTTAAGATTCATGTAACATCAAAAAAATACAAGTAAAGAAGCTAATTGATGAGTTGATGATGTATAAATAAGATTTAGAGGTGAATAATGAAGTTGATGTACCAAAAAATAAAATTGTTACTATTAATGCATCACAGTCAAAATCTGAGGAATTTTTAAAACCCTATAGTACAATTTTAAGTGAATTTGATACAAAAAGTAATGAGGAAAATTTTAATCTATCCATATGATTAAATATGTTTTATAAAAATAATAAGTTTCTTCAAAATTAAAATTATAAAATAAAGAATCATAAAATATGAAATTGGAAGAAAGATTCAAAATGGGATGACTCCTCTAATGAGATTTTAAATTATGATTATAAGATAAAATATCATATAAAACATGAATGTCTATATTTTATTTATAAGAATAATTATTAATATAAAGATAAAGTACCAAATAAAGCAATGAAGACAATATGGAGTGCGACTAGTTTTATGAGTGTATAATTATCATGGGAAAATCCAAAAATACATTTATAATACCCTAAATATAGCATAGTGGCCAAATCAAGGGTCAATCTCAAGGAAGTATTGTTGAATTACCTAATGGTATTTCTAAAACTCTTTTTTATTTTTTATACATTTGAGTGAATTAAATAAAACATGTAATAGTGATTAAAATACCAAATAGAGTGATGTAATAGAGTGATGAAACATTGGATGAAAAAGAAAACATGGGGAAGTCAAAAGAAAAAAGAGAATGAACTTATAAAGAAGCAATAACTAGATCCAAATTAATCTAGTCTTAAAATCACTATCATTGATCAGAGATATATTAAATCATTTCTCCACCTTACTTAGTGGATGATTGATACCTCGAGTCACATACATCTCCCACAAAAAATAATGAATACCTATTTTTGGAATCTTATCCGATATATAAGTTCTCTCCCAAAGTGAAAGAATCTCTAGGTCTGACCACTCAATCCAATAATCTCTTCCTAGACAAAGTGTAATTCATGAGATCTTTAGTCATACAACCTTACATAATTTCTCAAATGAAAAAAATACAAAAATAAGGGTGAAATGATCAAGGATAAAGAGAAGAAAACCAGTCATATGAAAGAGAGAACTCTTGCAACACCCCAAATCACTATCCTAATATTCTAAGGATGATGAATAGTTAACAATAATCATGAAGTTTGGAACTTTAGGTAGATTCAAGGTTCAATTTCTGGATCAAGCATAGTAAAATATATCTATATTTCAGGAGGTATGAGATCACATCCTAAAGGAAGAAAAATGAACAACATTTTATTAATAAAATTGGAAAATAGAGTTACAGAATGGGAGAAATAAAATAATAAAGAGAGTGTTCAAGATAGGTCCCCATGATTTAGGAATAAAAATACCAGAGGTGAACACCTCCAATTATTCATAAAATATAAATAGAAAACAGTGACATCATAATGTAACAAGTAGTGAAATACATACAGCGTTCTTTGAGGAACTCGTCAAAACCTCTAAGTGAATTCCCTATAAAAATTGCTAAACAACTACAATAACATGAGATTCCCCTAAAATAAGTCATGAAACACCCATAATCAATTTTTAGTTCCACTCACACTGATCATTCCTGATTTCACTAGACAAATTGAAAAATTGCATAGGGGAAATGAACCGAGCTTTTCTAGTTTGGAAATTAATTTTCCATTTAAAAATTTTAGAATACCAATAAGTTATAATAATATTTATTAGAAATTTTTTGTCACTTTGGTCCCCATATACACTCATCTATTTACTAGTAATTTTTAGTATGTCCATTTCTCCTTTACATAAACCTCTATAATGTAGAAAAAACCTTTCTCCATAAAAATGTGGTTATATAGTGATTCAGATACATGATAATTCTCTAATATATGATATCTCACCAATAAATAATGTGGATTTGGTTACATATAGAGTTAGCTTCATGGATTTAGAAATGTAGAAATTTTATTTATGTGAAGTTTTTATCAGATTGTTGATTGAGAAAGTTAAATTTTTTCATCTTTTCTTTGTTTAAGTTAACATTTCATATTTATTTGATCTTACTAAAAATTATATTGAAAAAATATAGTTACTAAAATTTGGAACCACATAGGTATATCAAATTATAAAATTCATCATGTTAATACTCAAATTCATTTGGCACAAAATAGTGAACACCTTGTGTGTGTCTTCTACCAGAAAACTATCCAAAATAATGAGATGTTAGAAGGCCCCATAATCATATATTCCATAAATATAAGAACACATATATAAATATATCAGATTAAATTTGGATAAATAATAAAGAAACACACTCAAAAAGACTTTATTGTAGATTGATTCTGTTATCTTTCTTCATCCCAATCATTAATTCAGCAAACACATTTAAACTCCACTAAGAACCACAAAATCCGGGTTTATCTTCTTTAGTAGTCCTCATATAGATTAGGTGCAGATCTTTTTCAAAAACCCCATAAATATTTAGGGATCCTTTATCCATAAAAGTGTTTTCCTTGGAAAGGCTCGACATTATGTTTCTTCAATAGTGGATCGCTGTGTCTAGTGGCCTCATCTCGGCCCAACGAGACTTTGATATCTTCCACAATTAGCATTTCTCATCAGAATCAATCGATCCTTATGTGACGATATATTACTACCCTTACCCATCTTGATGGTATTATGTAATGAACCAACCCAAGTCAACTAGACAAGCCATATGATTCAGACTTCCATGGTGTTTGGGCACAACATGACAATGAAAACAAGTCTCATATATACAAAAAATACATATAACCATAGGAAAAAGTGGAAGAGATAGAGATACATCCAATATCTATAAAATACAATACAAAAAACATAAACCATAAATTGATACAAGGAAATACCAACAGGTCTCTATGTGACCAACTTTCACCTCTAAACCATCCCACAATGAAGATTATGAGAAAAATAAAAGCTGACATTCTACCTAATGCCTTTCCATTTTACCTAGGTCCTATAAAAAAACTTATACAACCCCAGAAAAAATGTAGGGTGTGAGAATTAATACCTATATGATTCTACCAAATAATCTATATAAAATCCTATATCAAGAATACAACAGTTCTAGCTGAAAAAAAATTATTTTTGAAAACCATTTTCATAAATCAAAACCATTTGTAAATCATCCTTTTTTTCCTAAAATAATTTCATATTCACATGAAAACGAATATGAAATGTACAAGTGATAATCCTAAAATCACAATCAATACAATACATGGGTACACCATATGATAATATTGAATGAAATATAACCCCAACACAATCCATCAGGAGAAAGCATGTGATAAAATAACCATGATATAATCCATCATGTAACAATACAATCATAAATGAAAAATTACACCATTTAGGATCTAATATATGGGTATACGTCCTGGAAATAAAATGAAATCCCCAATATTGACATAAAGTGGATCCAATTGGTATAAAATATAGTTCCATAACACACACTAAAGTGAAAAAAAACTTAAGTAGCCTTACACACACTATGAGTGACATGACTATTCTCGATGCACCCACAGTTACCCAATGTTCCATGTTTTTCCCAAACCATTTAAATAGTTTTGATAAAAAATTGAAAAATATTTTCAAAGAAAACACCATCCACTACAGTTTATTAAATCCCATTTTCATTCCAAAACCACCATTCAATCATTTTATTAAACACTTGGTGTGAAAAAAATCATTTTTAAAGAAAAACCTCGTTAAATACATTATTTATTTCCAAAAAATCCATTTCAATCCGAAATAATTTAAATTCAATGAATAAAATAAAATAATATACAAGTACAGTAAGAAATTAATAGAATAATCCCTTTTTAAAAGAGACACATACCTTAATAATGGGGTATAACTAAACACCATAAAAAATAGAGATTAGGGAAGAGTATATCAGGTACACAAAATCATAGATCTATAAGAAACACATCATAACTCCATCAAATTCCTTATATATAAAGTCTATAGCCTACATTTGTTCCAATAGGATAAGAGGTGGAGATATCTATCGAGTATCTAAGAAAGGAAGATGAAAATGCTTCAAATCTAGAATATTCCTTGAGAAATACTTTAAGAATGAATGGGAGTCACCAAGAACCCCAAGGAAGAATCCTTTAGATCACTGTGGAAGGATTATGTGATCCTAAATTATGTTAGAGTGTAATTATGAATAAAATGACCTAAGAAAAAAGTGTAAAACCCAAATTTTAATGGTTCAGAGTGTTGTGCATGGTTAGGCCACACAGTTAGTCAAACCATGCACCAAACGTGCTTGGATACTCTCTCTTTAAAAGTAAAATACATATGGTTTACTAGGATAAGATAGAAAATTTGGTCAAGTAGTGAACCCCCCTTGGATAAACACCCAGACCCCATACAATTTTCCTCAGAGAGTTACAGGGTTTCATTAACCATGATCAAACTATAAAAATCCATCTTTGGAAACATAGATCCATACCACACCATTTCAACACGGTTCACACTAATTGTGAACTAATCATTCACATGGTCCATCTCCTCCAAAAAATATCCTTTTTAAACCCTCATTCCCCTAAAACATCTTGAATATATTTAATGAAAAACCAAGATTAAATTAAAGCATACCTGATATCTGGTGTGATCTAAAATTCTTACCACCATAAATTCTTTATATACCCTAAAAGTTATTAAGATCCTGAACCCACAAAAAGAGAAGGCCACTGCTACCACATCAATGATTCCTACTCCCACATCTCATTTCTATTCCATTTTCACTTCCACATTACCCAAACCAAGGGAATCATTTTACCATGATGTACCTTATCCCAACGATCAATAATCTAAAAAGGCTTCTCAACAACAGTGGTATCAAACTCAATATGAACACAATACCATTAAATACCATGGGATGGATTTGTTTGATACCACATTAGATATAAAACATGAAATACATTATGAATAAATGTCAAGAGAGATAGTAAATCCAAATTATATTCCAACTTTCCAAGTTACTCCATGATCTCCAAGGGGGTAACAAAACTCGGTGAAAACTTAACCTTCTTACCCAAACAATGATGTCACAAGCAAGGTAAAATTTTGAGAAAAATATGATCACCAACCTCAAAATCTAGAAGCCCGTGATGATGGTCTGCATAAGATTTCAAATAGATCTATACTCTAACTAGCCTCTTCCAAATTAGCTATACCTTTTCCACCTACTTCTGAATGAGACTCAACCCAAACAAGGATCACTCTCCCAACATTTCCCATCATAAGAGATATCTACATGGAATCTATATATCCATCTATTTATAGATTTTAATACATTATAAATTTCAAATGGGTATCCATCACCTCCTGAAAACCTTAACAGAACCTAGATTTAAAACTTAGGTCTCTATCACAAAAAACCACAGTGGGAAACCCATAAATTCTCACAATATCTTAGATGTACAAGTCTCCAAGTTGTTCCACTTTCATCATATCCATGATTTTTAATAAATGATTATATTTTATAATTTGATCAATGATTTCCAAAATCACATATTTACCACTATATGTCCTTTTATACTAATAAATAAGTCCATGTAAATCTCATCCCACTTCCATACAATAATGGGTAAATGTTGCAAAAAACTACCTAGTCTCTAGTGATCCACCTTAATTTTCAAACAATTGAGGAACTACAATACTAAATATGCAATCGACCATATCATCCCAATTCTCCAATACTAATGTATCAGGTCATGATACATATAGGTATCCAAATAGTGTACACACTAACAGTACCAGTTTCCATTCTCCATCAACTCCTGCCTCAGAGTAACCAGAACTAATAGCCTTTTACAGAGGCACAAAGCTCTACTGGGACACAAATTCCACTCACTCAAGTTCCACCCACCATAAAATATTTTTCCCTAGCATTTTCACTTGGTTTATATCACTTTATTGTTCTAAACTCGCTCCTCAAAATATGATAAATCATTCATTTATAACAAGAACACCCATCCACTATCCTCTTCCACCCCAAAACTCATCTGAGCAGACAAGCTCCTCACAGACCACTCCTCAACTAATTCCTTCACTTATTATGTTAGTAATTTTATACTCAAATAAACAAAAACCAATTTACCTTTACAAAGAGTGTATAAAATATCAAAATAAAAAGTCATAAGCTACTCCACCTAGTTTATCTGTCACAAGTATAGATCCATATCAGTAAAAATATATTTCTTGTTCATATGATTAGAATACACTATAAACCTATCCCAAAAGTGATAGTGATTCCATGATTTGAGTGCATGAATAACCATTTCCAACTCAATATAATGGGTAGGTTAGCTCTTCTCATGAGGTTGTAACTAGAAAGAGCCATTAGACACCACCTGTTTCCCCTACAACATGACACATCCCAAACCCATACTAAAAGACTCACATAAAACATCATAAGTTGAACCCAGTTTTGGAAGAAACAAAACTGGTGCTGAATTCATACTCACCTTCATATCCTCAATTGATCTTTATCATTTTTCATTTCATTTAAAATTTACACCCTAACTAGGTAAATATTTAATCGAAGATTCAAGCTTGGATAAATATTGAACAAACCTTCTATAGTAACCAGACAAAATTAAGAAGATCTATTTCTCAAAAAGATTTCTAGGATACTCTTAGGAATTAAAGGCATGTATTTAATTAGGACCCCCTAATTTTCCCCACTCAAATATGAGATTCCCTTGAAATTTTTCTTCCCAAATTTAAAACAAACATTTGGATAGATTACCATATAGATTATTTTCATTAAAGGATCAAAGAATGATATCTAAATGGTCCATAGGACCCTCATCCAAATTAAATTAAACAAAAA
Organism: Viscum album; assembly: GCA_963277665.1. Taxonomy (NCBI): domain Eukaryota; kingdom Viridiplantae; phylum Streptophyta; class Magnoliopsida; order Santalales; family Viscaceae; genus Viscum; species Viscum album. The sequence goes on from OY728138.1 coordinate 661,131,980, forward strand.
TATATTCTAAGAACAAAATAATAGAAGATTAAATGAATTGATGAAACATTTGGTTCCAAAAATACATAAATACTACTTGAGTGTTAGTGAGACCAAATGGAATAACCTGAAACATGAAATGTCCATACCGACTTGTAAACAATGTCCTAGATATACCATCTTCATGGAATTTCAACTGGTCATACCAAGACTGAATTTAAATATTATTTAACCAACATTTCCTTATAATCTAGTCAATGATATCATCAATCTAATTAAAAGTATATTTATTCCTAATAGTCACCCAACTCACCTTTCAATAATCCATGAAATGTTTGAGACTCTCATTTTCCTTCTTATAAAAGAGGATAGGACAACCCCATAGTGAAATTATAGGATGAATAAATACTGCATCCTCTATTCCCTCAAGGTAGAGTTTAAGTTCCACTAACTCAGTAGGTTCAAATCAATAAGATTTCCTAAAAATGAAAATCATCCTAGGGAGAAGTCTAATAGAAAAATTGACCTCCATCTATGGTGGAAAACAAGATAAATCATACAAAAAACAATGGGGTAAAAGAATTACTAAAAGAAGAAGAAAAAACAAAAAAGTGTCAACACCATCATGAAACATCTTTGAAAATTTGTATGATACTACCACAGTATAATGAACAACATGCCCCTCCCTTCATGATCTAGAGTCCCACCCACCCTAAAAAACTTGAGTGAAACTACCTAAAGATAAAAAATAAACCCAATATAGATAACGGTTTATCAAGGCCTTAACACCAATCATATAGTCTATGTCATGTATCAAGTCAGAGATGTTAAAATCAAGAACTAAAATGTCCCACACCACCTCGAATTTAGCTAGAATCACCTAACATGTGGGACACCTGAAACCTTATTCAGAACTCTTTACCAATGGCATAAAAATATCCAACAACAATGACATAATTTTAAATCATAATCCCAAAACATCAAATAAATTTAATGATATAAAAAATGAGTATCACCTATATCAAACAAATATACCACTATTGAAGACAAAATAAATACCATACCTTTAATAGTAGACACACCTGCTTTATATTCCTCTAAAGAAAAATACACCATATAAATTCACACAATATTATCCACATGAATACCCCATGGCTCGAGGATTAGACTCACAACCCTTAGAAGCATCTGTATGAACCTACGAACCATTGGTGGGAGTGTATGAAACCTTAATTTTCTGGGATATCCTCTCAAAAAATGTAACACCCCGAGATTTTATGAAATGTATTCTTTTTAATTTCATTAATGTTTTGTATTGTACGCTACACCAAAAGGAGCTTGCACAACACGCATCCTTGACTTGCCTTGTATTACACGCAATCGCGACCTTCCTCGATAGCGTGTGTAGTACGCAATAACAAGTTTCACTAAACAACAATATGCTATTAAAATATTATTAAAACTAGCTGATATGAATAGTAATAACCACTTTTTGAAATTTTGTAAATTTTATTTTTCAAAATTTACTTCATTTTTGGATTTGGAATATCGAAATTAGCTTAGGGTGAAATTTTGGTAATTTTCGGATAACTTTCATATTTTGATGAATAGTGAAAATTACTAAATTTTAATTAAAAACAACTTTTTCAATCAAAATAATTAATAGTGATAAATTATTAATTTTAGTGGTTTTAAAGTATATTTAGAAAATATTTTTACAATTTAAAACAATGTTGGTCATTGCATGTAATTTCACATTTAAACCAGACATAAACAGGTGTCAATCTTTTGATAGTTATTATCTATTAAAAACACGCTATTTGTTTTGACGACGAGAATTAATTTTTAAATTAATTAATGAAACTGATATGTTTTGAATTTGGTAAAATAGACATCATTTTTGAGTTCATAATATCAAATATATCTTAGGCCTAATTTCTGGTATTTTCTGGAAACTTTCATTATCTTGATGAATAGTGAAACCACTAAGTGGTAGTTAAAAAAATGAATTTTTCATAAAACTTAATTTTACCACTTCTGTGAGTGGAATTTCAAAAATATGAGACACACGGTTGATGTCAGTAAGTAAAATGTGGTTCAATGAGATGAATTTTTTTTTGGTGAATAGTAACTTTTTACTTTTATTTACCACGGTTAAAAGTAAATAGGATAATTAAGGGTAAAAATGATATTATTATTACCCTAAAACATGTCCTAATTATATTGGACAAGTTTAATTTTACCAAAAACAACCTTAGGAATAAAATATGACAATTTAGGCCCACTTGGATTAGATTAGGACATTTATTATTAATTTATTTAAAGAAGGGTTAAAATAGTTAAAATCAACATTTAATAAGTATATCATTTTTAATATAGGGTTATACATAAGATAAATTCGACTATAAATATTAATTAGAAAGCTAAAAATATTTCCTACATAATGATATTTTATTTGTAAATTTTAGACGTTATATAATTTAATTTATTTATGATACAAATATGATGCAATAATTATCTTATTAATGAAATATTGACATAATTGATGTTATAAATACCCAAATAAATATAATTTGAGACTTTTTATGAATTACAATAATTTTCAAGGTTAATATGACATGTTAGTATTGATTTAAGTAACTTTTTTCGAACTAATCATTCTGTTATGATTTTCACAAAAATCAATTGCTAAATAGTTTCAAAATTGACATAAAATAGTTTTTAAAACAAATATTATATTATTAATGGTTATTTATTCCTAAAAATATAAGGTTCGGACAAATGAGTTAGATACAGTTAGATATATTAATAATAAACAACTAGGGGTTCGTTTGGCTTGTTATAGTAAGTTTATTAACCTTATAGTGTAAGAACACAAAAAGACACGGTAAAAGTAAAATTATCTAACTTAAAGTTAAATATAAATGATAAGGTTAAAATAGGAACCTAAACTTTTATAAATTCTATTGGATGAGAGTATTTCGACCAATCCCTACCTTAGATTCGAAACAAATCAATTTTGAGCTATTTAAAACCGAATTTGGCTTTGTAATAAAATAATATTTTTAGTTTTCCAAAGGTGCCCCTCTCCTCCCTTATAAAAGGGCACCTCCTCCCCCTCTTCCTCACACCACTTTGAGCCTTCAAGCTCGGACAAACCCTGCCAATTTATCCTCTCCACTTCCCTAGAAACATCCTAGAGTTCCTGGTCTTCTTCAAAGACCAATTTTAGTACCCTAAAAGGAGATCTCAAAGAGGCGATTCAAAGAAGAGGTAATGTCCGTTACCAATTCTTGCAACTTTATTTCTTCTTCCACTTATTCTTCTTTAGTTGTTTCATTATGAAGTAATAAAATCAATATCACTCATATACTGATATGTTATTATAAGTATGAAACAACCCTATTTCACCATCTATCTATCCTACGGAAAATGAAATCACCGCGCGTGCGTACGTACAGAATACCGTCTCCACGCCGTGGTGTAATATATATTTCACCACCACCTTACATGGATGAGTATAATGGTGTAAAGAATGAATATATATGATTATTGTTAAGTGATATTGATTCTGAAATAGTATACATACACTCCAATAAAATTCAACGATCATGAGAATGATATCATCACTCGTGCGTACGTACGGACTACCGTGTCCACGACGCGATGAGATTCATTCTCCACGTTAACCATTCATGAATGATTATAAATTATATATAATAAGTAATAATGAAATATATGACATAATAATGATACTGGATTTATGTGTATATATATGTATTTCATCTACTTAATTTCATTCAACTCAATAAGGAAACGGAAACAACGTTCATGCGTACGTACGACCTACCGTCTCCATGAATGATGTATTTCTTTCCATTTACTGATCTATTATATATATGTATATTCTAAATATATATTATATAAAAATCATGTTTTATATTCTGTAATTAAGTAATCATGATCTATGTAATCATATGAATAATTACAATTCAAAACACGGACGACAAATGAAACTATTTTACCCAAAACGCTCTTTAACATGGAATTTACAAAAGAATGGGTAAAATAAAGTCATAAGTGAACCATATATGATATCATAAAAATAAGTATGATTATGGAATAAGTCAATAACATTATTTAAATCATTATACAGGAGGTTCAGACACTTACGAAGCAAATCGGACTTAAGGTAAGGGAAATATCACAATCTCATTTTTATCCGAGATTGTTTATACTTTGGTATTTACTGGGGTGTATTTTATCATCCAAATCCATGTTTCATCAATATGTAATATTATTTCCATCCACCTATAATTTTTTAAATACAATTTTACCCTTCAGGGTGTTTTTAGTAAAAGATATGAAAGGAATATTTTGTCGTTTTTCGTATGAGGTACTTTTTTGACTTTTCCCGAAAAAAGTACGTGAAGAATGTTTTCTTAACTTATACAGAACGAAACGATTTTTAAAGCTTTATTTTCATGAAGCTTACTCAAAAATATTTCATGAACATTTTCAAGAAAATCCTTTTCTTTTAAAAATGCATGACATTTTGTGAAAAGAAAATTATTTTAAATAAGAAAGGATATTTTCCTTAAGAATTCATTTCAAATGTTTTATCAAAACTATTTTCCATCTAAAATGAAATTATTTCATATGTGTATGTTTTAAGTATAATGTATCTATGATTTACATGGTTTCACTTTTATTATTATGAAATGATATACATTTCTTTTATATGGATTATGTTATGATGGGATGATGTTTATGAAACTCATTTTATTCGTTGGGTTATTATGAATGATGTATGTTTATATTATGGAACACGAAAGAATGATTTAAATATGGGATGGGTGGGACATATATCTCCCTCCAATGCATTAGGTAAAGATTTATATCTCATGAGATAGACATGGATGGAACGACAAGTTAAACCGGTTCAGTAATACAGGACTGGAACGAGGAGTGAACTCGATTCAGAAAGGGACTTTGTCCACTAAGATGGTCTTGGCAGCAATGCGTTGGCTAAAATGGAAATCATATCATGTGATTAATGGTTTCCAAAATTACGTGTTTTATTCCCATGCTATTTTATCATTCTTAATGTTTCTTTATGATCTATGCCTTACGTACTTCCATGTTTTATGTCATTGCTCAAGATTTTGATGTTTAAACATTATGTTCATGTTTTTAAGTTCAAATGTATATAGTATGTTTTATTTTATCCATGACTACCCTTACTGAGCATTTGAGCTCACCCTTTTTATGTTTTATTTTCCCCAGGATATAAATAAAGGTTTTAGGTAAGAAAAAAAGGGGATGATCTTTATGGGAGATGTTGAAGATCTTTCACCACGATTAGAAGATTTTATTCTGAGTTTCCAAAGACACTAAACTATTACGGTCCTTATGTGTGTGTTTTTGTTATGTACTAAGTATTCCGCAAAAGTAATGTAATGTTCATGTATGTCAAGTTTCGGGTCTTTACAGTTGGTATCAGAGGAAAGGTTTAGTCAACCTTTGGAAACTAGGATGCGAGAACTTTAGTGAGATCCCTAGAGATATTTCTAAGGTATGTCTAGGGATGTCCCTAAGGTTAAGTATAAGTATAGTTTATAGTGCTAGAATTACGATAACCTAAGATGTTAGATATTGAAGGTACTCCCCCTTTATTATGTTGTTTTCCCTAGTGTGATTTTTTCATCTCACACTATTCTTTTTGGTTTTTAGATGATGGATGGAGCCCGAAGGAACCGTGTTGATCAATGTAATGGAAAATGAAATGATTGTCCTCTTGAACAAACAAATGTTATGGAAGATGGAGTGAAAAATATTATTGCTATACTTACACAAGCTATGAATCATTCTGGACTTCCAAATGAGCAGAGAAGGGAACAATATTCTATTGAGTCCTTCATGAGGCAACGTCCACCTTCTTTCAGTGGGTCTTCTGATCCACTTGTTGATGAACAATGGATCATTACCACTGAAAAGATATTTTCAGTTCTTCAATGTTCTGAACATGATAAAGTCATCTTAGTAGTATATAGTTTGGAAGGTGATTCTAATCAATGGTGGAATCTTATCAAGAATACGCGGCCAAGAGATGAAATTGATTCCATGGAATGGGACGAGTTCAAGAACTTATTTTTCAATAAGTACTTCCCTCGTATTCTTCGAACAAAGATGGAGAAGGAGTTTCTTGAACTAAAGAAAAAGGATGATGAATCTGTTGCTATATACGAAGAAAATTTTACAAGGCTTGCAAGGTATGCATCTGGATTTATCATCCAACCTGAAAGTAAATTTGATCGATTCTTCAGTGGATTAAAACCAAGTCTTAGAAGGGAATTAGCTATAAGAGACTTCAGTAGCTATGAAGAAATTGTGTGTTGTGCTATCAAGGTAGAAATGGAAGTTGGTGTTACTTATCCATCTCATAGTTTTGACATGAAACTAAAGATGGAGTTCAAGGATAAATCTAAGAATAACAGTGAAAAGAAGATGAATGTTTCCTTATGCTCAAAGTGTGGAAAAAAGCATGGTGGAGATTGTTTTAAAGGGACAAGTAAATGTTTCAAATGTGGAAAGGAAGGTCATCAGGAATTTGAATGCTGCAATGATGGGAAGAAGATGTCTAATGATGCAAACAAAGGAAGGGATACATAGAATGAACCTACTACACTTCAATGCTTCAAGTGCAAGGAAATGGGGCATTATGCTAATAAATTCCCTAATCCAAGGGTTAGTGATGATCGACATGAGCAATCACTTAAGGAAAAGGACAAAGGGAAGTCACATGCGATCACTATTGGTGATGTTGAATATGACAACGATGTGGTGGAATGATTAAGTGTTTATGTAATGGGATTCCAAAATAATGTTGTATATAATATCATGGAATATTAGAATATTTATGTATTGGTCTGTTGTGGTATCGGTAACCATGGAAAGTGATTGAGATATTTTTGGAAATAAGATGATATGCTCATAATGAAGGGAAAATGAGAAAATGAAATGTTTAACAGTATTAATGAGCTCATGATTGATATAAGGACTAAGTGATATCATGATTTGATTATAAAGAATTTTGAGGATTTTGGTTTGTGGAAAGTGTTAACTTTTAACTGCATTCATGTTTTCACTAAGGTTCAATGGGTATTCATTATTCAAGAGAATACATGATTAAGGTATTCAAATGTTTTTAATTTTACCAACAAGATATGTCTTATGATATATGGGGATAAATTATGGCATTCACGTGATTGTTATGTGACATTTCAAGTAATCACTTTCTTTATACTATGAGATTGGACCGAAGTATTTTAGATAAGCCTAAAGATTGGAATGGATTATGTTGGACATAAGTTAGTATTTTTCGATATTATTGATGGGATGTTATAGTAATATAGTTTTAGAAAAAGGACAACCTGCAGGACGGGCGACAACCCATCGCGTCGGACAAGGCTGTGGGAATCGAACCCACAACCGAAGTTTGACTGGCCTTTATCGCCTACCACTAGCTTACAGGAAGTCCCTGTTTAGTAGAATCTAGTTTTATCATATTAACCGGTATAATTAAAGAAGTATAAGTCCATTTTAGGAACCATATATGATTAATCTCAATATAGATTGACTTATGTATTTTTTGATAACTTTTCTAACCTTTTGTTTGAGACAGATGGAATGACCCCTCATTCTATCACATGATCTGCTAACACATCACGAATGACAAATTCAACTTTATTTCCTTAAGAGATGAAGTGGAAATTGTCCTCATAACGACTAACGGTGAGACTAGACCAAAATCACGAAAGTATTTCTTCTAATTCCAATTTCATCAACATTAGGGGAAATGATCTCGAAAACCAAAAATGTTGTCCTAGTGCTCTTATATCTGATGAATCAGATGGTACCTTATATCGTCACAAATTTATGGCTTTGTGATTGATGGATTTTCCATAGCCATGTTCTCTATAACTCTCCACCTGAACATGATGGTTAGGTTTCTCTTCCATATCCATATTTTCACCTATGTGGAAACCCAGTGATTAGTTTATTTGGGTAACTGTTACATTTCATACTTTGGTTTTTAAAGATTGGTTTTTATATTCCTTTTTACAATGTGGGTTTATATTAAAGAAACTTTCGAGTAGTAAACCATTTATAACCCCGATGAATTTCGAGGGCGAAATTCATTTTAAGGGGGGTAGAATGTAACACCCCGAGATTTTATGAAAAGTATTCTTTTCAATTTCATTAATGTATTGTGTTGTACGCTACAAAAAAAGGAGCTTTAAAAACACGCATCCTTGACTTGCCTTGTATTACACGCAATCATGACATTCCTCGATAGCGTGTGTAGTACGCAATAACAAGTTTCACTAAACAACAATATGCTATTAAAATATTATTAAAACTAGCCGTTATGAATAGTAATAACCACTTTTTGAAATTTTGAAAATTTTATTTTTCAAAATGGACTTCATTTTTGGATTCAGAATATCGAAATTAGATTAGGGTGAAATTTTGGTAATTTTCGGATAACTTTCATATTTTGATGAATAGTGATAATTACTAAATTTTAATTAAAAACAAAATTTTCAATAGAAATAATTAATAGTGATAAATTATTAATTTGAGTGGTTTTAAAGTATATTTCGAATATATTTTTACAATTTAATACAATGTTGGTCATTGGATGTAATTTCACATTTAAACCAGACATAAACAAGTGTCAATCTTTTGATAGTTATTATCTCTTAAGAACACGCTATTTGTTTTAACGACGGGAATTAATTTTTAAATTAATTAATGCAACTGATATGTTTTGAATTTGGTAAAATAGAAATCATTTTGGAGTTCATAAAATCAAATATAGCTTAGGCCTAATTTCTAGTATTTTTATGGAAACTTTCATTTTTTTGATGAATAGTGAAACCACTAAGTGGTAGTTAAAAAAATGAATTTTTCATAAAACTTAATTTTACCACTTCTGTGAGTGTAATTTCAAAAATCCGAGAGACACGGTTAATGTCAGTAAGTAAAATTTTATTCAATGAGATGAAAATAATTTTTGGTGAATAATAACTTTTTTACTTTTATTTACCATAGTTAAAAGTAAATAGGGTAATTAAGGGTAAAAATGATATTATTATTACCCTAACACATGTCCTAATTCTATTGTACAAGTGTAATTCGACCAAAAACAACCTTAGGAATAAAATATGACCATTTAGGCCCACTTGGATTAGATTAGGACATTTATTATTAATTTATTTAAAGAAGGGTTAAAATAGTTAAAATCAACGTTTAATAAGTATATCATTTTTAATATAGGGTTATACATAAGATAAATTCGACTATAAATATTCATTAGAAAGATAAAAAGATTTCCTACATAATTATATTTTATTTGTAAATTTTAGTCGTTATATAATTTAATTTATTTATGACACAAATATGATGCAGTAATTATCTTATTAATGAAATATTGACATAATTGATGTTACAAATACGCAAATAAATATAATTTGAGACTTTTTATGAATTACACTAATTTTCTAGGTTAATATGACATTTTAGTATTGATTTAAGTAACTTTTTTAGAACTAATAATTCTGTTATGATTTTCACAAAAATCAATTCCTAAATAATGTCAAAATTGACATAAAATAGTTTTTAAAAACAATATTATATTATTAATTTTTATTTATTCCTAAAAATATATGGTTTGGCCAAATGACTTAGATAATGTTATATATATTAATAATAAACAACTTGGGGTTCGTTTGGCCTGTAATAGTAAGTTTATTAACCTTATAGTGTAAGAACACAAAAAGACACAGTAAAAGTAAAATTATCTAACTTAAAGTTAAATATAAATGATAAGGTTAAAATAGGAACCTAAACTTGTGTAAATTCTATTTGATGAGAGTATTTAGACCCATACCCACCTTAGTTTTTAAATAAATCAATTTGGAGCTATTTAAAACCGAATTTGGCTTTGTAATAAAATAATATTTTTAGTTTTCCAAAGGTGCCCCTCTCCTCCCTTATAAAAGGGCACCTCCTCCCCCTCTTCCTCACACCACTTTGAGCCTTCAAGCTCGGACAAACCCTGCCAATTTCTCCTGTCCACTTCCCTAGAAACATCCTAGAGGTCCTGGTCTTCTTCAAAGACCAATTTTTGTGCTCTAAAAGGAGATCTCAAAGAGGCGTTTCAAAGAAGAGGTAATGTCCGTTACCAATTCTTTCAACTTTATTTCTTCTTCCACTTCTTATTCTTTAGTTGTTTCATTATGAAGTAATAAAATCAGTATCACTCATATACTAATATGTTATTATAAGTATGAAACAACCCTATTTCACCATCTATCCATCCTACGGAAAATGAAATCACCGCGCATGCGTACGTATGGAATACCGTCTCCACGCCGTGGTGTAATCTATTTTACACCACCACCTTACTTGGATGGGTATAATGGTGTAAATAATGAATATATATGATTATTTTAAAGTGATATTGATTCTGAAATATTATACATATACTCCAATACAATTCCATGATCATGAGAATGATATCATCGCTCGTGCGTACGTACGGACTACCGTCTCCACAACGCGATGAGATTCATTCTCCACATTACCCATTCATGAATGATTATAAAGTATATATAATAAGTAATCATGAAATATATGAAATAATAATGATACTGGATTTATGTGTATATATATGTATTTCAACTACTTAATTCCATTCAACTCAATAAGGAAACGAAAACAGCGTTCATGCGTACGTACGACCTACCGTCTCCATGAACGGTGTATTTCTTTCCATTTAATGATCTATTATATATATGTATATTCTAAATATATATTATATATAAATAATGTTTTATATTATGGAATTAAGTAATCATGATCTATGTAATCATATGAATAATTACAAGTCAAAACACAGACGACAAATGAAACTATTTTACCCAAAACACTCTTTAACATGGAATTTATAAAAGAACGGGTAAAATAAAGTCATAAGTGAACCATATATGATATCATAAAAATAAGTATGATTATGGAATAAGTAAATAACATTATTTAAATCATTATACAGGAGGTTCAGACACTTACGAAGCAAATTGGACCTAAGGTAAGGGAAATATCACAATCTCATTTTTATCCGAGATTGTTTATACTTTGGTATTTACTGGGGTGTATTTTATCATCCACATCCATGTTTCCTCAATATGTAATATTATTTCCATCCACCTAAAATTTTCTAAATACAATTTTACCCTTCGGCGAGTTTTTAGTAAAAGATATGAAAGGAATCTTTTGTCATTTTTCGTACGAGGTACTTTTTTGACTTTTCCCGACAAAAGTACGAGAAGAATGTTTTCTTAACTTATACGGCACAAACCGATTTTTAAAGCTTGATTTTCATGAAGCTTCCTCAAAAAGATTTCATGACTATTTTCAATAAAATCCTTTTCTTTAAAAAATGCATGACATTTTGTGAAAAGAAAATTATTTTAAAGAATAAAGGATATTTTCCTCAAGAATTCATTTCAAATGTTTTATCAAAACCATTTCCATCTAAAATGAAATTATTTCATATGTGTATGTTTTAAGTATAATGTCTCTATTATTTACATGGTTTCACTTTTCTTATTATGAAATGATATCCATTGATTTTATATGGATTATGTTATGATGGGATGATGTTTATGAAACCCATTTTATTCGTTGGGTTATTATGAATGATGTATGTTTATATTGTGGCAAAAGAAAGAATGATTTCAATATGAGATGGATGGTACCTATATCTCCCACCAATGCATTGGGTAAAGATTTATATCTCATGAGATAGACATGGCTAGAACGACAAGTTAAACCAGTTCAGTAATACCGGACTGGAACGAGGAGTGAACTCGATTCAGAAAGGGACTTTGTCCACTAAGATGGTCTTAGCAACAATGCCTTGGCTAAAATGGAAATCATATCATGTGCTTAAGGGTTACCAAAATTACATGCTTTATTCCCATGCTATTTTATCATTCTTAATGTTTCTTTATGATCTATGCCTTATGTACTTCCATGTTTTATGTAATTGCTCAAGCTTTTGATGTTTAAACATTATGTTCATGTTTTTAAGTTAAATGTATATAGTATGTTTTATTTTATCCATGATTACCATTACTGAGAATTTCATCTCACCCTTTTTATGTTTTCTTTTCCTCAGGATATAAAGAAAGGTTTTAGGTAAGAAAAAAAAGGGGATGATCTTTATGGGATATGTTGAAGATCTTTCACCACAATTAGAAGATTTTATTCTGAGTTTCCAAAGACAATAAACTATTAAGGTCCTTGTGTGTGTGTTTTTGTTATGTAATAAGTATTCCGAAAAAGTAATGTAATGTTCATGTACGTCAAACTTTGGGCCTTTACAAAAAAACACCTTAGATAGCTCGATAGTCCGCAATGATGAAAAGTATTAGGACTATTCATATAGTTTGTATTGGTATGACCAAAACATATAAATCTATATTTGAAGAATTAAAGTTATCTTGATGAAGCTCCTGAAACTGGTCTTCAAGAAAACCGACCACCCTTGTGCTTCCTTTTCTGGCCAGAAGACACCACTTGGCTTACAACCACACCAATTGAAGATTCACCCAAACCAGTCTTTCTATCTATGTCAAACTCAACCAAAGCTACATTTTAAACTACATCCAATTTTTTTTAAGCCACATGAGAATAAAAATGAAATGAATATCAATCCTCAGTACCAAATCAAACCATTGAGCCTTTAGGTACTCATTTCTTGCTAGTTCTGGTTCCAAATACACCATTTCATAACAAGTGGAATACTATAGAATAGTATAAAACCTTTCTTCAATTTTAGAAATTCTTTGGTCTTAACTACACATAACTTATTAGGGTAATACTAATGATTTAATATTTTCTTGAAATAAGTCCATGTAACATCCTTGTGAGACTTAACATTCACAATATAGTCTCATTATCACCTTCCTAGTCCCCCGAGAATTTATGTGAAAAAAACAACCTTAGAGTCCTCAGAATTATTCAAGAAGTTTAAGATACTCTGAATCCACTCAAGCCACTCATCTAATTCTTGGGGTTCTTTGTCACCATATAAGATGGGTGGATGCTGCTTAGTGAATTATGATTCATGGTCCACTGCACGACCCGAGCATATGATACCCATTTGACCCACCATGGGATTCACATGAGGACCCTATCTTACAATGTCCTCATCTAGATTTGGAAGATATATTCTGGGAGAAATATCCTAATAAAAAATAACCAAATATATTTTTGAGAGAAATTCAAAAAATCATCAATCCAACTTCAAGAATTTAAGCTAATTCCTTAAGAAAATGACAATTTAAAAAAATATGAATTCTACTTGTTACACCCCAAAATGATAAAGGTTTAAATGGATAAATGATATAACTCATGTAAATAAGGTAAACCTTTATTTTATGGATCTTTCAAGATCATAACTCCATAGATAATCTTGTTTGGACTAAAGTAGTGATCCAGATGGGTGTCCTTTTGGGAAGTTTCCTAATATGTGTACGAGTGAGGAAAGAGAACACTATAAATAACATGTGTTGGAATATGGGGAGAAACATTAGTATGATGAGCTGTTCAGGCATATGGGTGGGACCTAGGGAGGGGACCACGTGTCTATGGGGAAACTGGTGGCACCTAGTAGTCCAGGACCTGATGAACATCTTAATGTGGGTTGTTTGTGCTATCAATAGGGCCCAGCTGTTACAGTAGTATCAGAGGAGGAACCCAAATTTAAGTGTTTCTTATGACCATATTAATGTGGGGTGTTTGTGCTGTCAGTGGGGCCCAGTTGATACATTGGTATTAGAGGAGGAACCCAACCTTAAGTGTGGTGCATTGCCTGGGTTGAGATGTAGGGTCTACAAAGAGGACATTGTGCTATGAGGGGGGGGGGGGGGGGTGAATGTAACACCCCTAAATGATAAAGGTTCAAATGATTAAATTATATGAATCATGCCAACAAGTTGAAATTTTCATTATAGGAGACTGTCTGATTATAACTCCATAGTTAAGCATGCTTGGCCTGAAGTAGTGATCCAGATGGGTTACCTTCTGCGATGTTTCCCAAGATATCTAAAAGCAAGGACAAAAAATGGAAAGAAGATGTATTGGAATATGAGGGAAGTAATTAGTTTGATGAACTGGTCAGGCATGTGGGTGGTCCCCATGGAGTGGAAAACATTTGTATGGGGAAAATGGTGGTACTTGGCTGGTCAGAACCCAACGACCACATTAAGGCGGGGTTTCTATGCAATCAATGGGGCCTAATTATTACAATACCAATGAAGCATAACACTTTAAAAATGAACATTCCCATTTAAATAAACTCTCTATTCATTTCATTCAAATTACCTCAAACTCTATTTCTCAATCATGGTAATGATATTTTGACCACCCATGGTAACTCAAGTTCAGAAATGGAAGTGAGATGGCCAGGCACCCTCTTGTACTTAATACGTGATTTTTGAAGGTCCTTAATCTTTTCTACCCAAGACAAATAACCAAACATAAGTAGTCTTATCACACTATAGGATGGATATTTTCCTCTGATACCATTCTATAATGAACCTACCTAGGTTAAGTAGACAAGACACTTGAGCCGACCATACATGGTGGTTAGACACAACAAGATAAGAGAAACAAGTCTAGTAGATAACAAAAACAGTCATATAACCAGATAAAAAAATCAAAAGAGTGAGAGAAATACAAGGTCCACACAATCCAATCCAAACATGATAAATTGGAAAGTATAACAAGGAGATACCAATAAGTCTCTACATGACTAACCATCACCTCCAAACCATCCCACTATGAAGGCTATGATGAAAATAGAATACAAAATAATACATAATTAATTTCACTTTTACCCGATTCCTATAAAAAACATCTATAACTGAGAAAATGTAAAAGTAGGGTGTGAGAATTAATCCTAGTAATATTACACCATAAAATCTATAAAAATTCAAATATCAAGACTTCAAACATTCTATATTTTAAAAAATATATTTTTATAAATCATTTTTGTAAATCAAATCCATTTGTAAATCATCATTTGTTTTTTATAAAATATTTTCATATTCGCAAGACAAGGAATATGAAAAGTACATTTGATAAGCATAAAATAATGATCAATAAAATCCATGGGTTCACCATAATATAATTATGTAACTAATATCACAATGAAAAAATCCATCATGTGAAAGCATGTGATCAAATAACAATGATATAATCCATCACGTGATAATCCAATTATAAATGAAAATGAACACCATTAGGGATATAACCAATGGGTATATGTAGTATATATAAAAATAAATTCCCAATAAAGGCCAAAAGTTGATCCAAATAGTTTAGCCTCAAGTGAAATTACACACACTAATGTGAACGAAAACCTAAAGTGGCATTACACACACTATGAGTGACATGTATATTCCCAATTCACCTAAGGTTACCAAATGGGATAAGTTTTCCCAAAACCATTTATAAATTAATGATCATAATTTATAAATATTTTAAAATAAAATGTTATCCTCTTTTGTTCTTGAAAACCCATTTTTTTCATTCCAAAACAACCATTCAATAATTTTATCAAACACTCGGTGTCTAGAAATCATTTTTAAAGAAAACCCCATTTAAAAACATTATTTATTTCTGAAAATCCATTTTAATTTCTAATGAATTTAATTAAATGAATAAACCATAAAAATTTACATGAAAAATAAGAAATTCATATAAATAACACTTTGTATAGAGACACCTACCTCAAGAATAGGGTAGAAATAAACACCAGCAAAAATGGAGAGAAGGTAATAGTGGATCAGGTCCTCATGATACTAGATCAATAAGAAACACATAAACACTCATTCAAATCTCTTATATATAAAATCCTAATCCAACATGGGTTCTAATAAGGGAAGGGGAGGAGAGATCTTGCAAGTATTTAAGAAAGGAAGAGGAAACAACTTCAAAACCCAAATGTACAATGAGTATACAATCAAGAATAAAAGGAAATCCTCAAGACTACTAAGGAAGAATCCTCTAGGTCACTATAGAAGGATTAGGTCAAGCCTAAATGAGAAAAATGTGTTATTATAAATAAAAACATCCAAGGGAAAAAGAGTAAAAACCAACTTTTTAAAGGTTTAGAGGGCCATGAACTGTTAGACCACATAGTTAGAAAAACTGTGCACAAATCGATCCTGGATAATGTCTATTTAAAAAGTCAAGACACACAATCTCCTAGGACAAGATTTACAGTTTATCCAAACTGTACAACCCCCTTGGAAACAAACCCAGACCTCACACAGTTTTCCCTAGATAGTGACACAATTTATTTAACTCTGCTCAAACACGGAAAAACCCTACTCTTAAAATGTAGATCTATATCGTAAGAATTACCCATATTTAGTAAAAACCATACAAAAACTATGATAATGGTCTATGTCTTCCAAAAATCCCCATTTTCATCCCTCGTTCCCCTAAAATCTATAAAATGACATCAATGAAAAACAAAGATTAAATTAAAGAGTACCAAAGTTATGGTTGGTTCAACACAGGATCAGATCACCTGAAATTCATCAAAAATATCATCATATATACAAATATTTACCTATAATTACCACCTTATTCAATCCTCAGATTCACATAGTTAGTTTCAGTCAGTCTCCTTTAGTGCATGAATTTAAAATCTCAGGTTGACATGGTCTTGACTTCTCTATTCTCACTAGGATGGATCAGCTTCAATCCATCCAACATTTTAGATCTCAATATCTTTTATGGTGTCTTTGATTTTTGTTTAGTTGGAATTAAATTATTCTATAGTGGTGACATAATATTTTTTATGTACATTAGAGTGAGGCTTTTTTTTTCTTCTTTGAATGGTTCATCCATTGGATGATCAATATGGGCACATTATTATCTATTCTTCAATAGATTTGAAATAAGTAGTTAATGATTCTTTCTTAGTGTGAATTATTCACCCCTTTGAAGGGACACTCACACAACCATATGAAACATATACCATGCCTGGGTCTCAATTATAAATGATCAAATCAGGAATGTATCATATACAAGTCCCTCTGTGGTAAGGTTCTTCCTACCTCAAGTTTAATGATGTCAAAAAAAGAAATGTTTTCCAGGAATGGAGTCACACCAAAAAAGATCACAACAAAATTCATAAGAACCATATTTAATGTAACATTGGATTACAAGAACATATATTCTAATAAAGGAATATCAAGTCCAGATGGAAAAAGACTCACCGAAGAAGAGAATCTAAGAGAAACAACTTCGATACATCGTATAATTCTAATGATCATACAAAACCGATGTTTTTACAATGATACTGGGAATCACATTTCAATAATACACAAAGAGTCATTGTCTATGAAATAATATCCTCATTCCATGACCATTCAAGAAAGATATAATAAATTCAACAAAAAATGAATGACTCATCGAAGTTCTCCATTGAATTGGCCAAAACGTATTCACCATAAAATGTAGATGGATGGAGCCCTTATATCAAATCAAGGAGAGAGAAAAATAAAAAAAAGGTAAAATTAGATCTTGGATGAAGATCAAATTGGTTTAGGACCTAAGTCACGTAGAGCGTATTTAAATTCATCTAGAAAATGAAGGAATCATAATTTGGAGGATCCTTCATTTAATAGAAGAAAGAATCATGTTAAAACCAAACTCAATACCATATATTTAATACAAAACCACTTAAATATAAAATACCTTTGGAAAGAGGTTTTATTTTTTCCATTTCATGAGAAAATTTACCTTCACCACACCCTCCACCATTTCGTAGTTGTGGTTATTGTGTTTTTTAATACACAACCAAAAATTTCTGGTGTTACATTGTGGCCTTAATTTTTTTCCATTTTCTGTCACCAAACCCTCTGCCATAAATGTGGTGAGGTATCCCAAGACATAGAAAATAGTAGAAATACCTGAGCATCACACCCTCGAACACACCCATTTCCCCTTATTAATTTCACATAGTAGTGCTCTAGTGGCCACCACATCCTGCACCACGCCATAGTGTTTCCTATTTTGAAAATCTCCCAAATACCTTAAAAGGAAAACAAATCCAATTTTTAACCACTATAAGGCCCAAAAACATAACTTAAGAAATCATAGAACTAAAATTAACACTCCAAATATAAATGATGGTGTTATAATTTTCCCTTATAAAGACTTTATCATCCATGATAATTATTTCTATATTTAATCTGGAATAACATGGTTTGTTGAACCTGAACATAAAATTCACACTCACAACTCTCCTCCTAGACCCATCTATACTTCCATAAGTTCTAAACAAGTGGTACCTCCTTTCTTCCTAAAACATTCTCTCTCCATTCAACTTTTTGGACTTGACATTATTCATGTGATGCATCAAACACTAACTCAATGTCTTCATAGTCTATACCATGTATTGGACCATGAATGTATATATAAATATAAGATAAGCGGAACACATCATGTATACCTCGATAATGTCTAGTCATACCAAAAGGGTAAGACACTATCCCTATATTCTCAATGATCTCAAAAATTCCAATGAATCTTGGTGATATATTTTCTTTCTTCCAATGACCTCCATGCCCCATATAAGGATTCACCCACCACAAGACATAGTCTCCCATAGTGAACTCTAAAGGTATCCTACTATGGTCAGTATATGATATTTATCTTATATTAGTAGTAAAAAACTTCTTGTATATCAACTAGACTTTGTCTAAATTCTTCTACACTAGGCTTGGTATCATAATAGCTACCTCACCAGCCTCATGCCAACATAGTGGTGAATGCAAAGTTTGAATAGAGAGAGACTCATAGGGTTCCATATGGATAGAATTATGGTAACAATTATTAAAATCAAACACAACCAAGTCTATATACTCATCCCATGGTCCTCCAAATTCTAATATGCAAGGTCAAAGCATATCAAAAGTGTATGAATTTTTATCTCATATGATCATTTTTTCTTTAAGTGACATGTCATTCTAAATTTTACCTCTATCCCTGTATCCTTATGCAATACCTTAAAAAATATCTACATAAAATATGCATCAATATATGATGCAGTGGTCAAGGGAACTTCACGCAGATACACAATCTCACACATATATATCTTTGCCAACTCATCCACATGAAGAGCCTTCCGAATTAGAAGAAAATGGGACACATTAGTTAGTCGATCCACCATAACCCTTAAAACATCATGGTTCCTTGAGCTCCTTGGTAAAAATATAAAAAAATACAATATAACATCATCTCATTTCCACATGGTCCTTAGAAGAGGCTATAGTAAACCACCAGGACATTGATGCTCAACATTTATTTTCTAATTGTAATGATATTATGAAATAAAACCAGTGATATCCCTATTGATACATGAACATAAAAACTATCATATGATGTCATGGTATATCTTCACTGGCCCGATGTAAACATTCTACCATGGGGCATGGGAATCTCTCATAATATCTTCCCTGAACAAAACAAGAACAAAAAAACTCTCATCGATATAAAAAATATTGTCATTATCTAAGGAGCAATATTGTACCAGATCGTCTCCTAAAAAACCATTATTTCATCATGATACACTACGGATTTTGATATAGGCTATCCTTTACCCAGTCCACTAAAGATGGTGTTATAAGAAAAGGTGCACATGATTCCCTCCCTCCCAAATCAAATTAATCCTCCAATCAACTAACAAATGCATTAGATGCCACTCTTCCTCTGAAAGCTTCTGTCTACAATCTTGGGAATCCCGTGTCTTCCTAATGATAGAATTTAAAAACAATATTTCACTTACCTAGTGCATAATCCATCTCATAGTTGATCATCTGTAGATACTCTAACCAGTTCCTCTACCTCAAATTCATGTCCTCATGTGAAAAGAAATAGCAGGGACTCTTGTGGTCCATGTATATAATAAACCACTATCCAAATAGATAGTGTTTCTTTCAAACTAATTCATGGACCAAAGTTTATAACTCCATGTCAATGGTAGGATAATTATGATCATGCAGTCATAGATTGAATGAACCATATGCTACTACCAGATCATCATGCATCATCACAAATCTTAATTAAACTATTTATGAATCAAAAAAGATTGTATAACCCATACTATTTATTAGATAATTCATCACTAAATCTATTTTCAACATCCTCTTTATCTTAAGAAATCTTTCCTCATACTGATTCGACTACTCGAATATCTCCCCATTCATTCTTAGAGTTATCACGGGGGATTCAAAATGTGACAAATTCGGGATAGAAAACCATAAGCACCCTACTAATCGAAGTAATCTCAAGGTATAAAATACATTTTAGTGGGGATCCCATGACATTACCACCTCCACATTCTCTAGGTCTATAGAAATTCTATCCTCTAACACTAGATTCCCTAAGAAATGAACTTTATGAATACAGAAGTGTAAATTCAACATCTTAGTATAAAGATGATGTCTATAAAGTTTAATCAAGACTATCTCAAGATACCTGGACAATTTCTCCATGGTCAATGAAAATATGATGATTTTTTCAAGGAACACTACGATGAAAATGTCAAGATATGGGTGAAATATCTTGTTCAAGAGGGCCATGAATATTATTGAATAATTCATTAGACAAAATTACATGACAAAGAACTATATATCCCTTACCTACTCCAAAAAACCATCTTTGGTATGTCTTCTTCCCTAACCCAAAGATAATTGTAGACTAAATGATGGTAAATCTTGGAAAACCAATGAGATCCTCACAATTGATTGAACATAACATATATTCTATGAAAAGGGTAACTATGGTCCACTTTCACCTGGTTCAACTTTATTTAATCCACATAGAGCTAAATAATAAAATTTTAATATTTGGTGAACAACATTGAAGCAACCCATTAAGAAGTGATTAGCCAAATAATTCTCTTCCATTACAAGTCATCATGTTGAAATTTGAGTTCCTTTTATTTGGTCAATGACATATGATTAGGAGGAACCAATATATGTTGGGCCCCTACCGTGAGTTATATTTCAATCAAAATCCCTCTATCAGTAGGTAGACCTAAATATTATTCTAGGAACACATCCTGATAATGATCTAAAACTGGAAGCAAGGATGAGGAGGCAAAAAATAATACTATAGAAACATCCATTCTTGTAACATGCACCATAATATCCCTAATATAACTCAAATCTCATCCCACTCTTCCATCTCCCATCTTTGAATCACCATTCATTACAAAAATTACGAACATAGCTTAGGTAAAGGATACCTGTCTATGATAGAGGTATATGTGTGGATGATAAATCATAATCTAATCCATATCAAAGATAACATTGAATCTACTCTTCTCTAAGATCATGAAATCTCAATCTGTCCATATTCTGTGATCACTTTAGGATATTCTAGAAATCTTTGATGATTGTCGAATTTAGTCCCTAAGGTTGTTTTAATAGAAAGAACATATAAATATACTCTAACTAGTATGTACAATAAATCTAAAACATTCTAAGAGATAAATGAAAATGAATAAACACTATCGAACAATGTTGTAGATAGTATAGAGGTTATCAATACTATAGCTTAAACCATAGATAAATCCTCACCACCATCATCAGGAGCTTGTTCTACTATAAAAAATCGGCCTACCTTTTATCCACACACTTCCAACCAAGTCATCAAAGTTCATGAAGTATTCATCCACTACTAAGGTCAAATATGCCATGATTTCCCTAATCTCCTAGAACACTTATGAGAATATGCCAGGAAAAACTGTTAAAGATGACCAACTCTTCCACATCAGCAACACTCCACTGGTGTCTTCCTATAAGAATTTATAATATTACATCTTTTCATTCAATTGAAGAACCCTATAGAGTCACCTCCCATGAATTACACTAAGAAAGTACAACTCTACACCATATTCCTTTTTCTTGACCACTCCTAATCGGCTTTCATCTTCTTACTACCAGAAGATGATCTCGTTGTAATGGGAGGGAAATTAGTCATATATACACTATTAAATAGAAGTAACCCTTCCACCATATCATCCTCTTGACGAATATCTATGATCATTTCCTTTCACAACTCCTCTGGGTATGATATTAGGTAAAAAATCATAAAATTATACAGAATCATAGGATAAAGGCTTATATCGAACTTCTCAACTTTTTAAACCTTATTTCCAACCTGAAGAGAGAAAAAGAATAAGAGCTCTATGAAATGAGAAGAATATAAATATAATAACTTAGATAACTACAAAAACTCATTAAACACTTGTCCATGGTCCATATTCATCACATTAGGAAAATATTTCTCAAGGAACAACTCCTTCGAGTTATACTAAGTAAAACCCTCTCATCAATCTTCTTGACTCATTTTAGTCCAACATATCCAGGAAGATCAATGGAAAAAGAAGGTATCCAATATCACATTACCATCCATAGGTTTTTGGAAAAAATAAAAAATGATCTCAATTATTTCTATATAGTACTCTATATTTTTCAGGCCTACAGTACCCTGAAAGGAATATGGATATAGGAACTAAAATTCTTGACCCCGATTGGTCATGGGTGTTTGAATGTGTTTACCTTAAACAAGAAGAATCCAAAAAATCATAGATAAACCATCCCTACTACCTAAATCACCTAAACCAGCATATGAGCATGCAAGTGTACATCTTTATGCACCATTGGTTATGGTACATAAGAATATTATCTAATATGAGCATATTATGTTACCCATACAGAAAGTCCCATCAAACGTCTCCATGATGACCATTCCGAAATTCCAAAATAATATTTCTAACATCTGAACTCATTAGTTAAAGATAGATCCTAATCCAAGTACGAGGTTACTAAAAAGATATCCTAGGAGGAAACCCATATCCCAAGGTATATTTCTCATCATTATACCCATAACCAAGGAATAGTTCCCTATACTTTCATAGTTGTCATAGTCATATGTATATCAAATAATAATGATCATGATTGACTAACTAATGCCAAAAGACATATCACAACAATAGCGAATATAGATATATCCATAACAATTAACATAGATCAAGGAATTTAAATATAGAAAAAGTATACATCACCCAATATATATATATATCTTGTGATCTTATGTTCATACTCATGATTCATGAATGAAACCACATAAAATTAAAGAGTAACAACGTAATATAATCACAATCAATATGAAACTATAAAATAACTATAACAATATTCCCATTAATAGATACTTATATTTATATTAAAAATGTACTTCCAAATCACACATTAAAATACCTTAACCATGTTCCACATATCCAAATTACATTAAAACTTTACTTTAAAAATTGTAAAAATTAAAGAAAAAGGAAATACTCATTTGATGAAACTTTAAAATTCCCCAATCTGAATCCTCAGGTATGATCTGAAGTGACACATTGCCTCATGCATGCCTCCCTATAAAGAAGAGGATACTAAATAACAATGAGGGTATGAAATCTATTTATGGGGAGACTATACCCTTATCATCAATGAATAAAAGAATATATAATAACACATTTTTCAATAATAATCAATTCTAAAACAAACAACATAGAATATAACTTAAGTCATATAGTGTAATAACTAAAGACCCCAAAGTGGTAGGTTAAAAAAGAGTACGTGAAAGATAAAAAAGTTATCAAGAAAACCACAAAATCCCTCCTAATACTATACTGGTACCACCTTCAAATAGAATGATTAGTATCCCAACTCCCTATCACCAAGCCTTTTCCCTTTACTAGGCTAATCATGAATTATGCACATGAATGGAGATACCCATGAAGGGTGTGAGTATAAAACCAGTAGGAAACCACCCATGTATCCTTAACATAGGTTCATAATATATATATATATATATAAAATAGGGTATGACATGAAATGAAGTAAATGCAGAAGTAAACATAAAACCATACATACAATGAGTCACTATGAACTAACCAAGTTTCCATGAAACACATTCCCATTTTATTCATAATATAGCTAAAATGAATTTCTATGTTAGTCACTACATGTCATAATATGTGTCAACCTATGTTTTTTAGTGTTGTTAGATGTTTTTTACATTATGGAAACACCGCATACTCCACCCAGATTGTGGTTGTTAACAAGAACATCAAATTATCCCTCCCATTGGTGGTTATTATCATGAAATGATAATATGTACCACCTGATATATCTAACATATCTGGATATGCATGTCACCCCTATAGGGAATGATCCCATTTTTGAATGTAGCCAAATTATTCTCAACACCCTTCATGGTATACTACCATGTTGGATGACATTCTGACGATCAGAATCATACCACTAAATGAGCCATAGTCCATTGCCTTTTTCACAACATCACGCTCCCCCTCCTAGGAGGCGTATAACCAACACTAAGAAACATGTTAATCCTAACACCTAAGGTAAGGTTCCTCATTCTATGAAATTCCATAATCAATACCTATTATATAAAGAAACAATAATGAATATACAGAGAAGTTATCAAGATTATATACACAAATCATAAATTCACATATCAAGAAAGGATCTTAAGGGACACTCACACACTCACATGAGAAAAACATCAATAATTGGTTTCAATAATAAATGATAAAATCATAGAAACATAAATACAAGGACATATATAGTAAAGACCAAACTAACTCAAGATTATAGATATCAACATCAATGTTTCCCAATAAGGTTATAAAGATCCAAAATTATCATACATAGATACTAAATCTTTTAGATTAATATTCATTACATTAAAAAAACATAGGTATGAGGATTATAATGGTATAGTTCCTTTAGATACTTGAAAACATAAAAAACTGGTTCATAAGTGTTCTACATCATCTCCCACTTAGTTCCTCAAAACTATCACCCTTATTAAAAATATCACACATAATACTTATCATCATAACCTAGGAAAAAGAAATAAAATAAATGGTGAGATCATATGATCAGTAAGGGTAAACAAGGGAAATAAATTAACATAATGTGAACACAGGGGTACGATAATTTGAGAATAACATATGAAAACGATACCATGTATATAAAATATAATAATCATGAGTCATGTCATAAATATTGGAATTTCATATGACATGAATCATAAGTAAATCAAAGAACACGAGCCAAAAGAGCATAAAATATACATGAGACATAGAATTGTGGAATACACATAAGCATAGAAAATAATTTCATTATTAGTTCAAGGAACATTTCCAAAATGATCATATAAGAAAAGTTTCACTCACAAAACCATCATAGTATTATTGGTTCACTCCCAAGATTATCATGGCGGAGAATGTCTCATACTGAATTGGGTTTACTCCCCATTCAAATCATTTTTATGTTATGAGATATTACTCTATACCAAATGAATTGGAGGTAGAAATAGGTCCTGCCCATCAGATAAATAACATCATACATATGTGTGTCATAATATGAAAAAACATTCATCCTATTAGAACCCATGAAAATAAATAGGTTTCATAAACATTTCATCATAATATAAACTATAGAAAATAAATATGTTTCATAATAATTTCATCATCAAAGCATAACCCATGAAAAAAGAAGAGGGTTTCATAAGAATATTATCATGGTATAACTTGTGGAAGAGAAATGGGTTTCATAAACATCTTGTCATCATAAACAAAAACCATCTTGAGAGTGAATAGAAATGGTATCCTTGGATCATATCCCCAATAAAGCAAAAGTAACATCCAAGGATTCCATTTAGATGGAAAATTATTTTAAAACTTGACTTGGAGAATTTATTGAGGAAAATAAATTTTATTTGAAAATAAATTTTTAAAACTAAAAACCCATAAAATATTTAATTTTTTTAAAAATAATCTTGGAAACTTATAAAAGAATCTTTGTATATCATTTAAAAAATTTCTTGATAAAAATAACCTTTCCTATTTTTTTTTTAAAACATAAGAAACATTAAAATAATTTTCCTTTAACATAACATTGAAAATATATAAAGTAATATTCAAATAAAATGATGGTTATAATGGTGGGAAATTTTTTTCATGTCATACATGTTAAAATAATGATACCTTTCAAATTTTTAGTAAAAGTGAAACATGAATTGTTTGGAAAAAATATACATGATGGTTCATTTATTTTTTTTATAAAAATAAAAAAACATGTTTAAAAATATATTTAAAAAATAATTTTCACCAATGTTATTTTTTTTAAAATCATTTTTATAAAACAAGATTTTGGATGAAAATGGGCTTCCGACTGAAATGAGAAATGAAGATGATTTTTAATAATTTTTTTAACTCTTGAGTACATATAGAGGAAAAGGAATGGAAACAAATTATTTTTCATAAAATTACATTATATGAATAAAATTCACATGTTTTCTAATATATGGATCATAATATTTCTTCAATGGAAGTATAATTATAAAAAATGATAATAAATGATGAGATTAAAACATAAAACTCTTACCACTTTGGTAACTTTGAATTATAAAAACCAAGAAGGAATATAATTAAATGAAACTTATAATATATTAAAAATAATTATATTCATGATATCACACGTAAAATAGTTATTATATACTGATCATATAAAAATATTGGTGCATAAGCCAACTTATGTCCACAAAAATGAAATTTGGGAAAACAATCCCTTACCGCTTTGTTAACATTTGAGCCGTAATCCCTGTGAAAGAGTGATATTCATATGGACATTTAAATCTCATTAATTTTTATGATAATAAATAAAAAATACATTCATGGATATTATATACAACACATATAAGAAACAAGTGGTGAATATGGAATGTATCTCATAAATATAAAATTGAGATGAAAAATTTCTTACCTTAAGTATCAAATTATATCATACATATTTTAAGCTCCTATATAATAAATATAATATTATTATAAATATATTATAGAAACATAATTTTACATATCATACAATATTTTATTTACTTATGAAATTTTATAACCCATTTATTAACAATTCTTTGTTAAAATCATGTTTTGGCTAATAACTGCTTTGTTCTTTTGTGTATGTTTTGATTTTTTCCTTTTGGTACTCTTAATTTGATAAGGGTTAAACAATATAAATAATTCTAAACATGGTATAAATATATTATATATTCAGTATATATGTATTTATAGTGATCCATAAAAGTTATAGATATAAAATTAAACTCACCATTCATGGTGATGGTATGTCATATGTACATATAAACGTTGTTCCCATTTTTCAAATGACAAGTGTAAAGACCCAAAAATTACATATAATATTTTTAAATTATGTAAGATTATTATGAGTCTGTTAAAATTGAAGGTGCTTTATTCCAAGTCCTGGTGTGCCTAAAATATATTTTTGTACTATTTTTAAGGTACGTTCAGTAAACACGAAGGTGTCATTTTTTATCTTTTGAACTGATGCTCATATTAAAAATCCAAGGGAATTGTTGAATCTGTAGTGCCAAGATTCAATTAATGGAGTCTTAACTTTGACGAAAGTAGGTCGGGTGAAAAATTTTGTTTTTTCGATTTTTAAAGAAATAATAAAAAAACAAAGAAATTGTTATTTTATTATCCTTCTTCCTATTGGGTGGTAGTGGTGGGACAGATGGGATTTCAAGCCATTTAATGGACTGACTCTTCAGTTGTTTAACCACACCATTGGGAATTAAGAGTTTCATTAATTAAAAACTCATTAATGAACCTCATTAATTATTTTAATGCATTACTCACCCTTCCCCTATATTTAAATGGAGCTCAGTTTGGGGTTTTTTACATGAAATCATCAAGAGAGGAACCTCTAACCATGTACCATAACATATTACATTGAAGGAGGATGGAAGAATGGGTGGAAATGATTCAGGATCGATGAAAGTCAACGACTTCATCCAATGAGGACTCTCCTCTCGCCACAACCGTGAAACCTCCAATAATTGTCAAGGTAGGGGGTTTTGTCTGGATTTAATTGTAGGGGATTTTGTTTTGATATAATTCTAGTGGGTTTTGTCTTGATTTAATTCTATGGGTTTGGTATTGATTAATCTGAAGAGTTTGAATATGAATTAATCTCACCCATGTTATGATGCTAATGCAGAGGGTGAGGGCCAAGCGAACAAGGCCCAGACCCATCACTACTTGGTTTATCGTTGCGTTCTTCCGGTGTGGATTTAGAAACTTGATAGATCCTTTAAACCAAGAGACAATATACAATGAAGGCATCATAGGAGGCATGTAGGCACAAACGGAAGTGAAAACAATGCTCCACAACATCGCTGGAGTCTTGTGGAAGAACCGCCAGCGTGGAAATGCCGATGACTGGTGACAGTGGATGAGGGTGGTAGCTGGAAACCACTGACCGCTATGGAAGGGCTGTTTCCCATAGCACCAAGGCAAACCAAAGGGGATGGCCGACTGCGTTGGCAACAGAGGCGGTACGCTATCGCGCACCACGAAAGTCGGGCCGCGACATCGTGCCACGACGGAGGGGGGGGGGGGGAGAACCTATGGGTCCCACTGGCAGGGGCTACACCATGTAGATCCACTATTTCACTAAACCTAATGGTTTGTGCCATTCGGGAGGGGGACCGAACCCATTCCACCCAAGAGGGCGCCCACCTGGCAAGCCGCGCCCAGCCAGTAGTCCGGGCCGGTTACGCGGCCTGGTGGGCTGCGCCCAACCCTGGAGGGCCGAGCCCACTACATCACAGCCCACATGGGCCAGACCATATAGTTCAAGGCAGGTTGGGTTAGACCCCGATTAGACTTGGACTCGATTCGGAGGTCTAGCCCGGTCAGACCGGACCCGGATCTACTTCATCACTGTTCCGCAAAAAGGGTCGAAACTAACAAATCAGAAGTCTGTTTGAAGAACCGTCTATAGAGATGGAATACTTGTAATGATACATTCCTTTTTAGATACTTCACCTAAGTTTTGGTGAAGGTTGGAGTATGGTCGGGTTGGATCGTAACCGAATCCAACCGGGCCCTCAGCACTAAAATGCCTATAACATTCAGATCAGGTGTCTGATTGACGTGTCGTCTATTGCATTGTAACCCTTATGACATGACATATCATTTAGTTACAACTTTTTTGGAAGTTTTGGTAGTTGAGGCATGACCGGTATATTGAGGAGAAAATACTATGAAACTCAAGCACACTGGGTGAGGGGAATCCAGTGGTTGGTTGAGACATGAAGAGTGAATTGCGATCCTATGTGGATCAGCACCTAGTGATCCTATGTGGATAAGAACCTAGCGATACTGTGTGGATCAACACCTAGAGATTATGTGATGATCATCACCTAGTGATCCTGTGTGGATAAGAACCTATCGATCCTATGTGGATCAGCACCGACCGATCCTATGTAGATCTTCAGTAGAGCCCTTGACAGAATAAGGTGATCTAGCTTTATGAATAATCACCTATAATTATTTTCTTTAGTTATACATGGTTTGAGTTGAGTCTTTTTCTTTGTGTTTTGTGATTGATATCATGATTTTTGGTTTTCCTTAGTGTAATTTTGAGAGTCCTTTGGGGGTATCAGGGTCCCAACTGGGTATTTTTACAATCACCCCTGCATGGGATTTGTCTGCACATTGTTGTGTCTTGTGCAGACAATGAGCAGCTCGGCTGAGTCTATAGAAGCTAGGATCGGGTGGTACACGGTAGTGGAGGTTGATGTGGAGAGACATGTAGACGATCTGTACCTACCCTTCAGGTAGGATCCTCGGCAGATGATCCCATGAGTTATTTTCTATTTTCATTTATATTGTATCTTTTAGTAGGGCTTGTATTCCAGCCACTTTACTTCCAGTAATCACTTTTACATTAGCTTTTTTACTATGTGGTTTACTTTGGTTGTGTACATAGTGTGTTTGTGTGTATAATTTTAATGGAAATGTCTTCCTGTTTTAGGGATACACCTTTTAGGTGATAGTCGCCAACCCCTAGCCTATGGAAGGCGGGTTTGGGGTAGTCACGACACGGACCTCGGATGACAGGTCATGACAAAGTGGTATTAGAGGAGTCTATTATACTAAAGAAATATGATTGTGATCATTCCTATGGACCAATAGTGTTAAGTTTTTTAACTGTGGTTCTCAGTTATGGGAGTCCAGTGTTGGTGCGGCGGCCAATGTATCCAACACCAGGACCCTGAATTCTGATTTTTGATTAGGTGCACGAAAAAACTAATTGAAAGTGTTTTGGAATGGTTTTACTTTTAATATAATTAGATTGATCTCATTAGGTATGATATATTTACCATGGAAGACCCATTTGTTTTCAGGATTCCGCCGCATTGACAACTATCTAGGATCCCAAATAGTGTTCATGATGATGGACCAACAAGCAATGAGGATTTAGTGTAGGGTCCTCTTACTGTGTTGGAACCATCGGGTGGTGTACCGAAAAAACCTCCACTTGGAGGGCAGCAGCTTCCCCCAGCCACACTAGAAGACAATGCACACCGACTAAGCATGTTGCATGAGTTCTAGAGATAGAGGCCTCTAGGGTTTTCAATTGAGATATATCCCCAGGCAGCTGAGTACTGGCTAGAGGATGTGGAATGAGTTTTTTTCACTTAGTTGTGATGCCAATAGATCAGATGGTGATCCTAGATGCTAGCCAATTCCAGGGAACAACTGGGAGATGGTGGATTCTGATACTCGAGACACACGAGGAGGTGACTCCCTTCTGGTTGGACTTCAAGACCCTCTTCTGGGATGAGTTTATTCCAATGACTTTACGCTCAGTGAATATCCCGGAGCTACTCCACTTACATCAGGGAATCATATCAGTGTACAAGTACTCGACAAGATTTACTAACCTCTCAAGTTACTCCACCAACATAGTACGAGACCCATTCATCAAGGCCCAGACCTTTGAGTAGGGTCTCTAGTGGGAGATCAAAGTATCAATGATATCACTCAATATCCCAACGCTAGCTGGAGTGCTCGAGCGAGCATTATTGGTAGAGATATTTTTAGTTGATCAGGCACTGATGGTGAGAGACACCACTAGATTAAAGGTAGCCATGTTATATGAAACAATTAGTAGGAAGATGACGTAGAGGTCCATGCAAGCCAGAACATCTAGTGGACAACCCCATGACACAGGGTCGGAGGTGCAGAGCTTGTGAGGCTGAGGAAGTCTTCTCAAGACTAAAGCCTATTACTCTTGCGGAAGACATGGACACATGGCTTGAAACTATCCGACTCCCTGCATAGATGATCATTAGATGATAGAGGGACCACTGAGGTAGTAGCCGAGGTTTGAGCGAGGGGGTCCACAGGGTGGTAGACATGGTAGAGGAGAAGGTCGTGTAGTAGGTGGTGGATGATGGTTTGAGGTTCTACCACCAGCACCCCCCAGGTGGTCCATCGTTACCACAAGGAGCATGTGAACAGGGGTGAGATCAGCTTCAGGAGGCCGAGGCCTACGACCATGATGATCTAGATATTATTAGAGGTACAATATGTGTCTATTCTAGCCTAGATTCAGTTCTTATAGGCACAGGTTCGAATAACTATTTTACTGCCATAGAACTCGTTCGGAGGTCGGAGATTCCGATGGAGCCGTTTGCTCAATCCTTATGATTAGAGACTCATACAAGAGAATATTTTATGATTACACACTGTTGTAGACAGATTGAACTCACTCTAGTGGGCGAGAGCTTTGGATGGCATCTTCTAGTAGCAGCATCGAGGCCTTATGACGTCATCTTGGGTATGGAATGGCTATCCAGAGTAAATGCTCAGATCGACTGTTTTTGGCACAATGTGAAGTGTGTTCACGAGGATGGGACCAGTTTTTCCTTAACTGGTGAGAAGGTAACCATTTCATCACATGATGTACTTAATTGGAGGTGGGTGAAGCCAGTCACTCATCAGTTAGCTAGCCTTACCCTTAGAGTAGTTGATGTCAGGAGTCCAAGATATCCTGTAGTGGTGGAATAGTATGCTGATGTCTTTCCTGATGATGTTCTCAGACTACCCCATCACTGAGAGGTAGACTTATATATCAACCTGTACCCTGGGACGACACCGATAACTAGATCTGCTTATCAGATGTTCCCCACAGAGCTTCATGAGTTACAAGTATAGTAGGAGGACTTACAATAGAAGGTGTTCATAAGTCCCAGTGTTTCTCCATTGGAATCCCTGATTTTGCTTGCTAAGAAGGTATGTGGGAGACTGAGGATTTGTGTGGATTATCGACACCATAACTAGGTTACCATGAAGAACATGTATCCACTCCTGAGGATTGATGATCTCTTCGACCAACTAAGGTGATATAAATAGTTTTCAAAGATAGACCACAGATTAGGCTATCAGAAGTTGAGGGTAGGGGATAAGGACGCACCGAAGACCACTTTTAGATGTCAGTATGGACACTATGAATTCTTAGTGATGCCCTTCGACAAAACCAATGCTCTGGTAGTGTTCATGGGTATGAATAACATGATCTTACAGCCTTACCGTGATCGCTTCATGGTAGTCTTCATTGACGAACTCTTGATATACTTGGCGTCGGAGGAGGAGCCCTCCACGCACCTAAAGATACCTCTAGATACACCACAAGAGCTCCTGATTTATGGAAAGCTCTTAATGTTTTAGTTTTGGATACATGAAGTCCACTTCCAGGGGAGCATTATCACAGAAGATGGAGTTGCAGTGAATCCGACAAAGATAAATCCAGTGCTTTCTTGGGTGCCACCCAAGAGTGTGACCGAGGTGAAAAATTTATTGGGATTGGCTGGGTACTACCGGAGATTCATACTCAACTTTTCCAGTTTTGTGGCACCCATTTTGGCTCTGACAATGAAGAGAAAACCCTTCATGTGGATTGAGAGATGCCAACAGAGTTGTAAGGAGATGTGGTAGAGACTGAAGAGTTCCCCCATCCTGAGGCTACCAGAAGATGGCGTTGGGTATGTAGTCTACTACGACGCATCATGGATTGGAATAGGTTGTGTCCTGAGGCAGGATTTAGAGGTGATCACTTACGTATCATTATAGATGAGTCAACACAAGTAGAACTACGCTACCCATGACCAAGACTTAGTAGAAGTGGAATTTTCACTGAAGATGAGGTGGCACTAATTGATGGGTGAACATTTTACATTATACTATAATCAAAAGAGTCTTAGGGATATCTTCTCTTAGAAGGACTTGAACTTCAGACAATGATGATAGCTAGAGTTCCTCTAGGACTATGATTTTGAGATATTCTACACTCCTGGGAAGGGGGATGTGGTAGTAGACACACTCATCAGGAGGTCAGGTCTTCAATTATTGAGTGAGGTGACAAGGCAGCTAGACGTGTTACAATTATTCTTCATGGATATTAATGGAGAAGCTTACCTCTAGTCTATGATAGTTACTCCCCCAATCCTTTATTGAGTTAGGGAGGCACAACTTGGGGACATTGACTGTGAGGTCCGACATGATCAGTTATCCTAAGGACAGGCTCCTAATTGTTTTTATGAAGGTGGGGAGCACGTCATCCACTTTAGATGATGCACTATGGTACCAGTGATTCTATAGGAGGAGGTGTTTAGGGAGTTTCATCAATCCCCTTTAGAGGTACAAACTGGAGTGTAAAAGATGTACAAGGACCTCAGACATTAATACTGGTGGTCAGGGATGAAGAAAGCAGTGGCAGAGTTCATATCACGATGCCTCACTTGTCAGCAAGTGAAGGCCAAGAATCAGGTACCATCAGGCCTAACTCATCCCCTTGAGGTACTAGAGTAGAAGTAGGATGGTATATCCATGGACTTCGTGACAGGGCTACCACATACATCCATGGGCCATGATTCCATCTAGGTGATCTCTGACCGAATCACCAAGTCGACCCACTTCCTACCCATCTGGGAGTAGGGATTAGAATAGAGCTTGGGATACCTATATGTACGAGAGATTATACAGCTTCATGGGTTTCAATCGATGATCATATTAGATCTCGACACACGTTTTACATACTACCTATTGAAGGGGTTGTAGGAGGTGTTCAAGAACTTAACTACACTTGAGAAATTTCATTCATCCATAGATAGATGGTCAGATGGAGCAGACCATACAGACACTCAAGGACATGCTCCGTGCTTCTGTCCTCGATTTTGGATATAGCTGGTAGGACCACCTACCACTGGTGGAGTTCACATACAATAACAGTTATCACTACACTATATGAATGGTTCTGTTTGAGGCCCTGTATAGGTGACCATATAGATCACCTCTAAGATGGATAGACAAAGGGGAGTCATCAGTTATGGGTCTAGAGTAGGTACATGATATCATAGAGAAGGTGGAGATCATCTAGGAGAGGATGAAGACTGCACAGAGCAGACAAAAGTTGTATGCTAACAGGAGATGTAGACCCTTGTAGTTCGAGGAAGGATACCATGTCTTCCAACGAGTCTCAACCTGACGAGGATTGAAGAGGTTTTATCGGGGCGACAAGCTATCTCTGAGGATTATCAGACCTTTCTAGATCCTCAACAGAGTAGAATAAGTGGTGTGTTGTCTATATCTTCCCCCGTAGATGCATAGGGAGTATAATGGTTTCCACATGTCACAACTGAGGAGGTACGTTCATGATCAATCACACGTTATCGACTATGGAAAGCTGAAAATTGACATTGGGGCGATGTTTAAGTAGTTCCTGGTTGAGATAGAGGATCGACAGAAGAGGGTCATTTGTTAGAGGTTGATTCCTCTGGTTTGAGTTCGATGGTAGTAGATGAACCTTCATGAGATCACATGGGAGCGGGAGGTTCAGATACATGCTCAATACCCATATTTGTTCCACTAGATTCGTTATTGCTTTCGTGGATGAAAATCCATAAGGTGGGGAGAATGTAAAGGCCCAGAAATTCAATATATATTTTTTAAATTATTTGGGATTATTAGGAGTCTACAAAAATTAATGGTGCTTGATTCCAAGGACCGGTGTGACCGGAATGTATTTTTGAAATTTTTTTAAGGTAAGTTCAGTAAACATTCGGGTGGAATTTTCTATCTTTTGAACTAGTACACGGATTATAAATCCTAGGGCACTGTTGAATCTATAACGCCAAGATTTTTTTAAGTGAGGCTTAACTTCGACCGTAGTATGTCAGATGAAAAAGATATTTTTCGTGACTTTTAAAGAAATAATAAAACATTATAATTTTTTTTATTTTATTATCAAACCTCTAGTTGAGTGGTGGTGGAGGGACCGATGGGTTATCAAGACATTTAATGGCTTTAATATTCAGTTTTATAACCACACCATTGGGAATTAAGAGGCTCATTAATTTAAAACTCATTAATAAACCTCATTAATTATTTTGATGAGTTACTCACCCTTCCCCTCTATTTAAATGGATCTCGGGTTGGGGTTTTTGACACGACTTCATCAAGCGAGGAACCTTTGGAAAAGTACTGTGACATCTTCCACCGATGGGGGATAGAAACATGGGTGATAACGATATGGGATTGATGAATTCCGGTGACTTCATCCAATAAGGACTCTTTTCCCACTACATCCATGACACCTCCAACAATTCTCGAGGTAGGGGGTTTTGTATTCATTTAATTCTTGGGGGTTATGTCTTGATTTAATTATATGGGTTTTTTCATGATTAATTCTATGAGTTTGATGATTAATTAATCATACCCATGTTATGATGCTAACAAGGAGGGTGCGGGCCAAATGAACAAGGCCTAAACACTCCGCCACTTGATTTATCATTGTGGTATTTAGGGGAGGATTTTTCAACTTGATAGAACCTTGAAACTAAGAGGCATGCAGAGACAAAGGCATCTCGAGAGACCCATAGGCACAGACGGAAGTGAAAACGGAGGTCCATAATGTCGCCGGAGCCCCATGGAAGAAGTGCCGACGCGACACCGGTGTGACACTGGCATGCTGGCGGCCTGAAACCACTAGCTGCGGTGGATGGCCGGCGTCGCACAATGCTGCAGCGGACCAAAGGGGGGTGGCTAGTGTTAGCAGACCACATTCGCAGTGGAGGCGGCGTGCTGTTGCGCACCATGGAAGCTGGGCAGTTACATCGGGTTGCAGCGAATGAGCATGACCCTCACTCACGGGTCCTGCTGGTAGTGGGCAGCACCAAGTGGTGCCGGCATTTCTCTAATCTGAATTGCTTGTGCCGTTTGGGAGGGGTATCGACCCTGCTCCACCTAGGCAGGGTGCGCCCAGACAGTGGGCGGGGCCGGTTCCATGGCCTAGTGGGCCTCGCTTAGTCGAGGCGGGCTAGGCTGGTTCCGCGGCCTAGTAGGCTGAGCCCATATGGGCCGGCCCAGCCAGTTCATTCTAGTCCAAGTTGACCCCAGTTAGACCGGGACCCACTTTGCCACCATTTTGCAACAAGGCCATAACTAAAAAACCATCCGTCCATTTGGCGAACCTTCTGCAATGATAAAATCCTTGGAATGAGGCGGTAATTTTTAGATATCTCCCTACGTATTGGAGAAGGTTTGAGTATACTTTGGTTGGATCATAAATGAATTTAATCAGGCCCTCGACACTAAAATTCTTATAACTCTTAGATCGGGCATCTGATTGACACACCGTATATTGTGTTGGACCATTATGACATGATGGATCATTGGGTTACTACTTTGTGGGAAGCTGTGGAAGTTGAGGTATGACCGGTATCTTGAGAGGCACATACTACAGAACTGAAGTGCACTGGGTGTGAGGAATCTAGTGGCTGGCTGAGACGTGCAGAATGAATAACGATCCTATGTGGATCATCACATAGAGATCTTGTGTGGATCAGAACCTAGAAATCCTGTGTGGATCAGAACTTAGCCATCCTACATGGATCAACACCTAGAGATCTTTTGTAGATCAGCACCTAGTGATCCTATGTGGATCAGCATTTAGTGATCATGTGTGGATCAGCACCGAGCGATCCTGTGTGGATCAGAAATATAACCCTTGATAGGATAAGTTGATCTCACTTTATGACTAATCACCTGTACTTCTGTACTTAATTCATACATGGTTTGAGTTGAGTATTTTTCTTTGTGTTTTGTGATTGATATCATTCTTTTTAGTTCTCCTTATTGGAATTTTGAGAGACCTTTGGGGGTCTCTATAACACCCCGAGATTTTATGAGATATATTATTTTTAATTTCTTTGATGTATTCTATTATAAACTACACCAAAATTAGATTATACTATACGCAACAACATATTAG
This sequence comes from Viscum album, assembly GCA_963277665.1. Taxonomy (NCBI): domain Eukaryota; kingdom Viridiplantae; phylum Streptophyta; class Magnoliopsida; order Santalales; family Viscaceae; genus Viscum; species Viscum album. The sequence goes on from OY728138.1 coordinate 661,169,335, forward strand.
ATTGACGTATATGCAACACTATTCTTGGTACGTGTTACACACAAATTCAAGTTCGTTTTGTGGAAATTTTTCTACGAAACATTATGTATAGATTTTGTTTAATGTATAAATGAAATAAGTTTTTATTATGTTATACGCATCACCAAAGGGAGCTTTCACTACACATAGCCTTGACTTGTCTTGCATTACACGCCATCGCGACCTTCCTCGATAGCGTGTGTAGTACGAAATAACGGGTTTCAATAAACAATGATATATTATATAAACTAGTCATTATGAATAGTAATACCCACTTTTTGAAATTTTATAATGTTTATCTTTTAAAATGGATTCATTTTTGGATTTGGAATATCGAAATTAGCCTAGGGTGAATTTTTGGTATTTTTCTGAAAACATTCAATTTTTGATGAATAGTGAAAACACTTGGTTACTATTTAAAAAATGACATTTTATTTAAATTTATTTTAGGTAAAAATTGATACATAATACCTATATAAGTTCAATTTAATTCATTGGAGTCATTTTATAATAATTTGAGATATATAAAAATTTTATTGAACTTTTCACCGTCTTTTACCCACCTCCTAGGAGATTTGAAAATTTACATAAAACTTAATTTTACCGCTTCGGTGAGTGGAATTTACAAAATTTAAGAGACATAGTTAATATTCAGGAGTAAAATGTGGTTCAATAAGATAAAAATTATTTTTGGTGAATAGTAACTTTTTACTTTTTTTACCACACTTAAAAGGTAATAAGGTAATTAAGAGTAAAAATGATATTATTATTACCTAACAAATGTCAAAATTCTATTTTATAAGTGTAATTTGACCCAAAAAAACCTCAGGAATAAAATATTTTCCTTTAGGTCCACTTGGATTAGTTTATGACATTTATTATTATTTTATTTAAAGAAGATTTAAAATAGTTAAAATCAATGTTTAATAACTAAAACATCTTTAATATAGGGTTATACATAACATAAATTCGACTATAAATATTCATCAGAAATTTAAATGATTTCCTACATAATGGTATTTTATTTATAATTTTAAGACATTAAAATAGTTAATTTATTTATGACACAATGATGATGCAGTAATTACCTTTTTAAAGAAATATTAACATAATTGTTATTATAAATACTCAAATAAATGTAATTTGAGAATTTTTATGAATTAAACTAATTTTATAGGTTAATATGACATGTTAGTATTGATTTATGTAACTTATTTCGAAAAAATCCTGCTGTTATGAGTTTCGCAAAAATCAATTACCAAATAGTATCAAAATTGACATAAAATAGTTTTTAAAACAAATATTATATTATTAATTCTTATTTTATTCCTAAAAATCTAATGTTTGGCCAAATGACTTAGATAAGGTTATATATATTAATAATGAACAACTTGGGGTTCTTTTGGCTTGTTATAGTAAGTTTATTAACCATATAGTGTAAGAAAACAATAAAACATGTTAAAAGTAAAATTATTTATCTTAAAGTTAGATCTAAATGATAAGGTTAAAATAGTAACCTAAACTTGTCTAAATTATATTATTTGAGTGGATTTCAACCCATACCCAATTTAGCTTCGAAATAAATCAATATCGAGCTATTATAATCCGATTATGACTTTATTATAAAATAATATTTTAAGTTTTTCCAAAGCTTCCCCTCTCCTCTCTTATAAAAAGGGCACCCCTTCCCTCTTCTCTTCACACACTTTTGATCCTTGAAGATAGGACAAACCGTGCCAATTCCTCTTCTCAAAAACGCTAGTTATATCATATAGGTTCTGGTCTCCTCAAAATACCAACTCTAGTTCCCTATGAAAAAGTTTAAAGGAGGTGCGTCGAGGAAGAGGTAATCTCTTCTACCGACTCTTTCAAGTTTCTTTTTTCTTCTACTTCTTCTTCTTTAGTTATTTCATTATAAAGTAATAAAATAAGTATTAAATATATAATAATATGTTATTATAAGTATGAAACAACCCCATTTCAACTTCTATCCATCCTACGGAAAACGAAATCACGGCGCGTGCGTACGTACAGAATACCCTCTCCACGCCATGGTGTAATCAGTTTTTCCACCCCCACCTTACTTGGTTGGGTATAATGGTGTAAAGAATAACTATATATGATTATTATAACATCATACTGATTCTCAAATATTATATCATCCACTCCAATTCAATTCAATAATTATGGGAATGATATCAACCCTCGCGCGTACGTACGGATTACCGTCTCCACGACATGATGAGATTCATTCTCCATGATAACCACTCAAGAATGATTATAAAGTATATATAATGAATAATAATTAAATATATGACATAATAAAGCTACTATATTTATGTATATTTATATATATGTCATCTACATACTTCCATTCATGTCAATAAGGAAAAGAAAACAGTGTTCATGCGTACATACGACCTACCGTCTCCATGAATGGTGTATTTCATTTCCTTTATCTATCTATTATATATATATACTGAATATATATGATATATAAATCATGATTTACATTATGGAAGTAATTAAATCATGATATAATTAGTAATAATATCATGAACAACAATTCCAAACATGTATGATAAATAAAATGATTTTACCTAAAACGCTGCTTTAACATGAAATTTACAAAATAACGGGTAATATAAAGTCATAAGTGAACCATATATAATATCATAACAATGAATATGATTCTGTAATAAGTCAATGAGATTATTTAAATCATTATAAATGAGGTTAGGATACGGACGAAGCATATCATACCTAAGGTAAGGGATAACTATTCCAATCTCGTTCTTGTCAAATATTGTTATTCGTAAGTATTTACTGGGGTTATTGTTATCATCCACGCCCATGTTTTCAAAAAATGTTTTAATGTATTTTTAAATTCCTTTTTAACCATTTTTGAAATTTACCACATGTTATGAAAGGAATCTTAATTTTGTTTACCACACGGGGAACTTTTTGACTTTTTCGACAAAAGTACGAGAAGAATGTTATTTTTAACTTATACGGCGTGAATAGATTTTTACGGTTTCATAACACCTCATTTTCATGAAGATTACTCTACATGTTTATGAATATTTTCAACAAAATACTCTTCTATTAAAATTTCATGGAATTTTGTGAAAAGAAAATGATTTTGAAGAAGAAAGGATATTTTCTTCAAGAATTCGTTTCAAGTGTTTTATCAAAACCATTTTCCATATAAGATGACATTATTTCATATGTGTATGTTTCGTGTATAATGTCTCTATGATTTAAATGTTTCAACTTTTCTTATGATGAAATGATATCCATTTATTTTATATGGATTATGTTATGATGGGATGATGTTTATGAAACCAATTTTTATTCTTTGGGTTATGATGAATGATTTATTTTTATTTTGTAGTACAAGTAAGAATGATTTAATTATGAGATGGGCGAGATATATATATCCCTACAATGAATCAGGTAAAAATTTATATCTCATGAGATAGATATGGCTGGAATGGTAATTTAATCTGGTTCAGTGTTACAAGACTGAAACGAGGAGTGAATTGATTCAGAAAGGTACTTTGTCCACTAAGATGGTCTTGGCAGCAATGCCTCGGCTACTATAGAAGTCATAACATGTGCTTAATGGTTTCCACAATTATATGTTTTATTCTCATTCTATTTTATTAGGATTAATGTTTCTTTATGATCTATGCCTTACGTACTGCCATGTTTTATGATATTGCTCAAGATCTTGATGTTTAAACATTATGTTGATGTATTTAAGTTCAAATGTATATGATTTGTTTTATTTTCTCCATGATTACCCTTACTGAGAATTTGAGCCCACCATTTTATATGTTTTCTTTTCCCCAGTATCTAAAGAAAGGTTTTAGGTAGGAAAATAAAAAAGGGAAGATCTTTATGAGAGATGGTGAAGATCTTTCACCACGATTAGAAGATTGTGTTCCGAGTTTCCAAAGACACTAAACTATTACGGTCCTTGAGTGTTGGTTCTTGTTATGTATTATTTATTCCAAAAAAGTAATGTAATGTCCATGTACATCATGCTTTGGGTCTCTATAGTTGGTATCAGAGGAAAGTATTAGTTAAACTTTGGAAACTAGGATGTGAAAACTTTAGTGAAATACCTAGAGATATTTCTAAGGTATGTCTAGGGATGTCCCTAAGGTTAAGTATACGTATAGGTTATAGTCCTAGAATTATGGTAATGATCTTATAATTTAACCTAAGATGTTAGATATTGATGGTACTCCCCCTTGATTATTATTTTTTCCTCTCACACTATTCTTTTTGGGTTTTAGAAAATGGATGGAAACCAGAAGATTCACAATAATGGAGGATATGATGGATAATGGAATGATATTATTCATGACAAACCAAATGAAATTTGATCTGGAAGTCCACATATCGTTATTATGCCTAATCAGAAATCTCATAATATGATCAACAATCTCAACTTTAGTTAATTTCCCGACTCAGCTAATAAGAGAAAGATGGAGTTTCATGATGATCATAGAGGAAAGAAAGTTCAATTTATCTCATGTAAATCATGTGAGATGAGGTATTGAGGAGAATGTTTCAAAGGAACTGGAAGATTCTTTGGGTGTGGAAAAGAAGGACACAAATCCAGTAAGTGCAAAGGAAAAGGTTTAGTTAACACCTTGGAGAAGGATAATGGTATTTCTACGACATCAAAAATGATTAGATGTTTTAAATGTGGAATGTTTGGGCATTATGCAAACCAATGCCCTAAGGGAAAATCTCAAGAAGAGAATCAGCATGGTCATATGGGTAGTATTTATGTGGATGATGATGAGGAGACTACAAATGATATATGTGATGAAAGAAGTGTTGAAGCTTGGTCAATGGTTTAATAAGGTAGTGGAATTATTGTATGTTTATCAAGAGTTATGTTGTATAGGTAATTTAATGGTACTATGGAATAAAGAAACATCTAAGGATTGTTACACTAAAAGTATTTGAAAGGATATGTTGAACGGTACTGGTAACCATGAAAGTTTTTTCAGATATTTTTGGAAAGAAGAAGATATGCACATAATGAAGGGATAAAGAGAAAACGAAATGAGCTCATGACTGATATCATGGTTTGAGTATATAGAAATTTTGGGATTTTGGTATGTGGAAAGAGTAAAATTTTGAAAGCATTCATGTTTTAACTAAGGTTCAATGGGTATTAATTTTTCAAGAGAAAACATGATTAAGTTATTCACATGTTTGGAATGTGACCAACAAGATATATCGTATGATATATGGGGGATAAATGATGGTATTCACATGCTTGTTTGATGACATTTATAGTAATCATTTTCTTTATAATATAAGATTGGACAGAAGTATTTTAGATAAGCCTAAATATTGGAATGGATTATGTTGTACATAAGTTAGTATTGTTTAAGGATAATTTTGTTTCTCGATATTATTGATGGGATGTTATAATAATGTAGTTTTAGAAAAAGGAAAACCTGCAGGACGGGAGACAACCCATCGTGTCGGATAAGGCTGTGGGAATCGAACCCACAACCTAAGTACGACAGGCCTTTATCACCTAAAACTAGCCTAAAGGATGTCACTGGTTAGTAGGAACTAGTTTTATTTTCTTAAGCAGTATGATAGATGAAGTATAAGTCCATTGTTGGAATCATATACGATTAATCTCACCATAGATGGACTTATGTATATTTAATAACTTATGCTAACCTTTTTGTGATAGAATCAGATGGGATGACTTATCATTCTATCACATGATCTGCTAACACTTCATGAATGAAAAATTTAGCTTCATTTCTTTAAACAGAGATAATGTGGAAATATTTCATGGAATGACCAACGATGATATTACACTGAAATCAAGTAAGTATTTCTCCTTATGTCAAAGTTCATCAATGTAAGGGAAATGATCTTGGAAACTAAAAAAGTTGTCCTAGTACTCTCATATATTATGAATCAGATGGTACCTTATATCATCAAATATTTACGGCTTTGCGATTGTTGGCTTTTTCCAAGCCATGTTCTCTACCACTCTCCATCAGAACATGACAGTTAAATTACACTTCCATATCCTTATTTTCACCTATATACTCCTATGTGGGAACCCAAGTGATGAGTTACTTTGGGTATCCATTTTGTTTCTAAATTTCCTTTTTAAAATGATGATTTAGTATTCCTTTTTACAATGTGGGTTTCTATGAATGAAACTTTCAAGTAGTAAACGATTTATAACCCCGACGAATTTTGAGGGCGAAATTCATTTTAAGGGGGGTAGAATGTAACACCCAGAGATTTTATGAGATATATTATTTTTAATTTATTTGATGTATTCTATTATACACTACACCAAGATTAGCTTGTACTATACGCAACACCGTATTATCTTGTAATATATGAAACACTATTCTTGGCTCGTGTTTCACACAAATTCAAGTTCGTTTTGTGGAAATTATTATATGAAACATTAAGTATAGATTTTGTTTAATGTATAAATGAAATATGTTTTGATTATGTTATACGCAACACCAAAGGGACCTTTCACTACACGCAGTCCTGACTTGTCTTGCATTACATGCAATCGCGACCTTCCTCGATAGCATGCATAATACACAATAACGTGTTTCACTAAACAATGATATATTATATAAACTAGCTGTTATGAATAGTAATAACCAAATTTTTGAAATTTTATAATGTTTATATTTCAAAATGGCCTTCATTTTTGGATTCAGAATATCGAAATTAGCCTTGGGTGAATTTTGGGCATTTTTCTGAAAACATTCAATTTTTGATGAATTGTGAAAACACTGGGTTACTATTTAAAAACCGACATTTTATTTAAATAGTTATTTATTTTATTTAAATTTATTTTATCCAAAAATTGATACATAATACCTATATAAGTTCAATAAAATTCATTGGAGTCATTTTATAATAATTTTAGATATATAAAAATTTTATTGAACTTTTCACAGTCTTTTACCCACCTCCTAGGAGAATTTGAAAAATTACATAAAAATTAATTTTACCACTTATGTGAGTGGAATTTTGAAAATCCGAGAGACAAGGTTAATATCAAGGAGTAAAATGTGGTTCAATAAGATAAAAATAATTGTTGGTGAATAACAACTTTTTACTTTTTTTTAACCACAGTTAAAAGTAAATAGGGTAATTAATGGTAAAAATGATATTATTATTACCCTAACACATGTACTAATTATATTGGATAATTTTAATGCGACCAAAAATAACCTTAGGAATAAAATATTTCCCTTTAGGTCCACTTGGATTAGAATTGGACATTTATTATTATTTTATTTAAAGAAGAGTTAAAATAGTTAAAGTCGGAGTTTAATAACTAAAACATTTTTAATATAGGGTTATACATAATATAAATTTGACTATAAATATTCATTAGAAAGATACAATTATTTCCTACATAATGGTATTTTATATATAATTTTTAGACATTATATAATTTAATTTATTTATGACACAATGATGATGAAGTAATTACCTTATTAATGAAATATTAACATAATTGATATTATAAATACCCAAATAAATGTAATTTTAGACTTTTTATGAATTAAACTAATTTTATAGGTTAATATGACATGTTAGTATTGATTAAATAACTTTTTTTGAACTAATAATTCTGTTATGATTTTCAAAAAAACCAGTTACCAAATAGTGTCAAAATTGACATAAAATAGTTTTTAAAACAAATATTATATAATTAATTGTAATTTTATTCCTAAAAATCTAAGGTTCAGCCAAATGACATAGATAAGGTTATATATATTAAAAATTAACAACTTTGGGTTCTTATGGCTTGTTATGGTAAATTTATTAACCATATAGTGTAAGAAAACAAGAAGACACAGTAAAAGTAAAATTATTTAACTTAAAGTTAAATCTAAATGATAAGGTTAAAATAGTAACCTAAACTTGTCTAAATTATATTGGTTGAGATAATTTATACCCATACCCACTTTAGCTTCGAAATAAATCAATTTTGAGCTATTATAAAACGAATATGACTTTATTATAAGAAAATATTTTAAGTTTTTCCAAAGGTGCCCCTCTCCTCCCTTATAAAAATGGCACCCCATCTCTCTTCTCTTCACACTCTTTTGAGAATTGAAGCTTGGCCAAACCCTGCCAATTTCAGTTCTAAACCTCTATAGTTATATCATAGAGGTTCTGGTCTCCTCAAAATACCAACTCTAGTTCCCTAAGAAGAAGTTTAAAGGAGGTGCGTCGAGGAAGAGGTAGTCTCTTCTACTGACTCTTTCAAGTTTCTTTCTTCTTTTACTTTATCCAATTTAGTTGTTTCATAATAACGAAATAAAATCAGTATTAATTATATAATGATATGTTATTATAAATATTAAACATCCAATTTAACCTTCTATCCATCCTACGGAAAATGAAATCACCTCATGTACGTACGTACAGAATACCGTCTCCACGCCGTGGTGTAGTCAGTTTTTCCACCACCACCATACTTAGATTGGTATAATGGTGTAAATAACAACTATATATGATTATTATAACATAATACTTATTCTGAGATATTATATCATCCAATACAATTCAATTCAATAATTATGGGAATGATATCATCGCTCGTGGGTATGTACGGATTACCGTCTCCATGACACGATGAGAGTCATTCTCCATGATAACCACTAAAGAATGATTATAAAGTATATATAATGAATAATAATGAAATATATGACATTATAAAGCAACTTTATTTATGTATATTTATATATCTTTCATTTACATACTTCCATTCAAGTCAAGAAGGAAAAGAAAATAACGTTCATGCGTACGTACGGCTTACCGTCTCCATCAACGGTGTATTTCATTTCAATTATATATCTTATATATATATATACTGAATATATATGATATATAAACCACTATTTACATTATATAAGTAATTAGATCATGATATAAGTAATAATAATATCATGAACAACAAGTCCAAACATGTAAGATAAATAAAACGATTTTACCCAAAATGCTGCTTTAACAATGAATTTACAAAAGAACAGGTAATATAAAGTCATAATTGAACCATATATGATATCATAACAATGAATATGATTCTATAATAAGTCAATGACATTATTTAAATCATTATTCTGGACTTTCGGATACATACGAAGCATATCAGACCTAAGGTAAGGGATAGCTATTCCAATCTCGTTCTTATCAGAGATTGTTATTCGTAAGTATTTACTGGGGTTATTGCTATCATTCATGCCCATGTTTTCTAAAAATGTTTTCATGTATTTTTAAAGTCCTTTTTACCCATTTTTGAAATTAACATCATGTTATGAAAAGAATCTTACTTTTGTTTACCGCACGAGGAATTTTTTGACTTTTTTGGAAAAAGTACGAGAAGAATGTTATTTTTAACTTATATGGCGTGAACAGATTTTTACGGTTTCATAACGTCTAATTTTCACGAATATTACTCTACAAGATTTTATGACTATTTTCAACAAAATTATCATCTTTTAAAATTGCATGGAATTTAGTTAAAAGAATATGATTTTGAAGAAGAAAGGATATTTTCCTCAAGAATTTGTTTCAAGTGTTTTATCAAAACCATTTTCGATCTAAGATGACATTATTTCATATGTGTATGTTTCAAGTATAATGTCTATATGATTTACATGGTTCCACTTTTCTTATGATGAAATTATATCCATTTTTTTTATATGGATTATGTTATGATGGTATGATGTTTATGAAACACATTTTTATTCTTTAGGTTATGATGAATGATTTATGTTTATTTTGTGGCATAAGTAAAAATGATTTCATTATGAGATTGGTGCAACATATATCTCCCTCCAATGTATTGGGTAAAGATTTATATCTCATAAGATAGACATGGATGGAACAATATGTTAATCCAGTTCAGTGTTAGAGTTCTGAAACGAAAAGTGAACTCGGTTCAGAAAGGGACTTTGTCCACTAAGATGGTATTGGCAGCAATGCCTTGCCTACTATGGAAATCATAACATGTGCTTAATGGTTTCCACAATTACATGTTTTATTCTCATTCTATTTTATCAGGATTAATGTTTCTTTACGATCTATGCCTTACGTACTGCCATCTTTTATGTCATTGCTCAAGATCTTGATGTTTAAACATTATGTTCATGTATTTAAGTTCAAATGTATATGATTTGTTTTATTTTCTCCATGCATACCATTACTGAGAATTTGATCTCACCCTTTTATATGTTTTATTTTACCCAGGATTTAAGAAAGTTTTTAGGTAAGAAAAAAAGGGAGATCTTTATGGGAGATGTTGAAGATCATTCACCACGATTAGGAGATTGTGTTCCGAGTTTCCAAAGACACTAAACTATTGCAATCCTTGAGTGTCGGTTCTTGTTTTGTATTATGTATTCCTCAAAAGTAATGTAATTTCCATGTACATCAAGCTTTGGGTCTCTATAGTCTCAGGGTCCCTGTTAAGAATTGTTATACTCACCCCTGCACGGGCTTCGCCCGCACCTTGTTGTGTCTTGTGCAGATGATGAGAAGATTAACTAAGTCTATAAGATATAGGACCAGGAAGTACATAGTGTTGATAATTGACCGTAATAGATGTGGAGATGATCTATACCTACACTTCATGTAGGATCCTTGGCAGACAATCCCTTGAGCTGTTTTCTATTTTTTGTTGTATTGTATCTTCCAGTTGGGATTCCATTCTGGACCCTTTACATTCAGAACTCACTTTTACTTCAGCTATTTTACTAAGTGGTCTACTTTTTTTTGTACCTAGTCTATGTGTGTACAATGTTAAAGGCGATGACTTCCCATTTTAGGGATATTCCTTTTTCAGTGCTAGTCAACAACTTCTGGCCAATGGAAGGCGGGCTTGGGGTAGTCACATCACGGGTCTTGGGGGACGGGTCGTGACAGCAAGAAATAAATAAAGATAAATAATATACCATTAAATAATAGTTTTTATGTAATATAAATTATATATTTCTAATAAACCCATCCTTATTACCAATCATATAAATTGTGAACAAATCACATCGCTTTGCGTGGCTATTGTCCGCCGCACACACAAACCACGTTATTGTATTCCCACATAATAGAAAGTAAAAAATTAAATTGTAATATTATGATTCAAGAAGAACAATAATATCTTAAATATCATATATAAACAATTAATCAATAATTTTATCCAACTGTGATAGGGGGTGATGGAAAAATAATAACATCGGTTAGTGAGGTGGCAGTCTGTCGTATACACAAATGACATTATCGTATTCCCAAAGAATTAAAAGTAAGAAGTAAATTGTGATATAATGATTCAAGATGTATAATAATATTATAAATATCATATATAAATATGGAATCCGTAATTATATCCAACTGTGATAGGTGGTGATGGAAAAAGAATAACATCGGTTTTTGAGGTGGTAGTCCACTATACAAACGAAAGATGATTTCATATCCCATTTGACATAAGTGGAGATGGATAAAGGACATAAACATTAAAAAAACATTTATATTTAATATACTAATTTTATTATATTATTATGTTTTAATAGTAATTTAACTGTGTATAGAATTAAATAAATTAAAACACTCATTAAAGAACGTTACCTCTTCTTTAAGTAACCTCCACAATTTTACACTAAAATACTTCCTATGTTGGATTTATGAGAAAAATAAGGATTATTAGATTATATTAAGATATTAAATAAGATATTTGAGAATTTTGTTTCCAAAAATAATTGTTTTGGATTTGTGAATAGGAGATGAGAAGGGGTGGCCCTTTATAAATGTGGTGAGTGGCACACATACAATTTTTGGAATGAAAAAGGTGTTACCATGTTTTTCCCATACCAAAAGAATCCAAAATGGATAATGATTAATTATAATACATTATATGGTATAAATATGGCCATAAAATGTATGTTTAAAAATTTTGGGTTCATTGTAGTTGGTCGGAGTGGATACTCAAGAGGGGGGTGAATTGAGTTCTAATTAAAATTTTTGTTAAAATATTGTCTATTTAAAATCCCCCAATTTATAAAACAAGTTAAACTATAGTGAACTTATACAGATTGTAAAATGTTCACTTAGCTTCTCATAGATTGATTAGGTCTCAGTTAAATTAACCACAAGATTAAATTAACTTTTGAAACTAACCTACTGATTTAAAATAAGTGTAAAAACTTGATAATTTAACTATCAAAGTAGCTTTAAAATAGTTTTCTATTTTAAAGTCAAAGCAGTGGAATAAATAAGATATATGTAGTATACTATAAACTTAAAATAAATATGCACATCAGATATAACAAGAGGTTCAGTCTCAAGACGAGACTTAGTCCTCTCAAATTTCTATAAATTTGATCCACACCCTGGATCGGGGTTAACAATAGTTTACAAAACTGTCCAGGCCATGCAGGGACCTCTACCACTGTTCTACGTGGAAAACAAAACAAAGACCAGGCCACACAAGGACCTCTTCCACAGTTTACGTGGGTAAAGAAGAGTAAACAATTGTGGTTTTAGGATTTTGATATCCTCCAGTTCAGTGCAGGAGACAGTGTGTGTATAAGATATACAGAGTACACCACACTACTCGAAAGTTAATAAATAAATCACTTAGAGAGAGGAGATAAGCGTTTAGAAAGCTCTAGTGATTATCAATGAAGTTCTGGACTCTTTGGATTCAGCAGGAATGCTTCTGAGTCCTTCTCTGGTTTTTCTGTTGAAAAACAGAGTGTCGTAGTCAGCTTGTCTTTTACGGATCTCTTGATTCGTTGTGTGTTCTTTAGTGGTGTTTGATTGGATTCATGAGAATTATTTGATGGTCTGGCAATCTCTTTCTTGATCAGGATTTTTCTTCGTGTAGAGCTCTCGGTGTATGTAAGTTCTTCTCATTGTACATTCACACTTGCACACCGCTTCCCTTCTATATATTGTGTACTGAATCTTAATCTTCCTTATATTCCACGAGTTCTGGTAGTAGTAATGATTCCCTTTTCATAGGTACGAGATACGATTTCCTAATATTCCAACAACTATCATTAAATAACATTAATTGCATTACAAACATCAAATATGACCATCAGTATTATTTAAATAATACTGACAAAAAGTTAAGGAATGGTGTCACAATGATTATGTAAATGGTGTCATCTTCACGGTATGAGGTTCATGGTATGAGCTTCACAGTATTTTCATGTCATGGTGTCTAGGTCACAGTTTGTCCTTCACAGTGTCTGGGTCACAGTGTGTCCTTCACGGTGTCTGGGTCACGATGTCTGGGTCATGGTGTCCGGGTCATGGTGTCTGGGTCACTGTGTCTGGGTCACGGTGTCTGGGTCACAGTGAGTCCTTCACGGTGAGTCTATACTTAGACAAATATCTGTATTTGGACTTAGACAGAATATGCAGAATATGGATTAAGCTTAATCGTTAGAGAGTAACAGAACTTGAATCATAAACATAAAGGCTTGATAATATATGTGAGATTTTTGATCATGCATAGGACTTGCAAATAATAAAGAGAGTAATTAACATCCATAAGATTTGTTATCATTAAACCATGATGAGTAGTTATTATTGAGATTGAAGATCATTAACAAGATGTGTAATGAAGATTGAGATTAAGTAACAGTAAAAGGATTTGTGATCATTAAAACATTATTAACACATGAGGAGTCCAACAATCTCCCCCTTTTTGATGATCACAAATCAGATATAGGTAGAATATAAAGAAAATGTAACATTAACGATCCTAGCATAGAAGAAAAACATTTTAGAACTGACACTTCCCCATTGATACTTGTATATATTTCTCTCACTTTTGGGATTATCAAAAAGTATCTAAAATGAAATGAAACATTGACAATTGTCATTAAACAAATGGTTCAAAATACAACATACAGGAGAAATAAAAACATTTAACAAGAAATGACATCCCATCAAAAAGGAAAAAGTCTCGAGACTCTTTAGGGATCCATGTTTTCCTTCCATTTATCAGCAGCAGGAGCTGGTGCTGAAGTAGAAGGCATAGATGCAGTAGATAGAGAGGTTAAGGGTAGAACTTCAAAAACAGATGGAGCAAAAGTCAGTGTAGAAGAATATCTAGTCGTAGGTTGGTCAAGAATGACTGGACGGATCTGGGAAAGAGCTTGGCTGACTGATATGTCAGTTGAGGCTAAGGCAGGTAGACCATGTCTAAGGGGTGCAGCAGCTGGACCAACTATAGCAGTACTCTGCACATGACGATACGGCTTCAAAAGATTGATGAAATCAGTAATGATTTCACCACCATATTGCATAGTCTTTTCAAAATCATCCTTATTTTCCATAAACTTGTCCAACAATCTGGTGAACTCTGTAAGTTTCTGAACTTGAGTTTTAAAATCTTGAGTCACCGGAGAGATTCTCAAATTTTCCACAAGATATCTAAAGTGATCCGACATATCAATTTTAGAGAAAATTCGGGAGATATAAAGATCTATTTTCTTTGTGATCTCTTATTCAGCATCATTGGCTATCTTAGAATGAATCCTAACCAAGTCCAATGCTCTATCACTGTTTTTAACCACTTCTGTCAAAGAAGAAAGATCCAAGTCACTGAAGGCACTCTGAATTTTTCCTTGATTATGGATCTCAGCATAGAATCATCCAAAGAAGATGTGGAGGTCTGAGCAGAAGCAGGTGAAGCCTTTACAGCTTCGGTTAGAACTTTGAGCTGTTTCAGAACTTCTTGCAGGCATCCAGTGTATTCATTTATAAGCTTATTCAGTGTATCCAAAAGCTCTCTCATGCGTTCCATCATATTGGTGTGTCTTTTTCCAATATTTTCATCAAAATAAAGGAGGAATGGAAGATCTTCAAACACAATTTCCCTAGCAAGGAGGGAATCAGATGGCTCAAGAGAAGCAACAATAGGTACAGGAGTAGAAACAGGAGCAGGTTCTGATCTCAAGGATAACTCATTCTGTAAACTTGCTATCATATTTTTCATATTTGAAACATCAGCACTTAGAAGCTTATTATGTACTCTAACTTATTGAATTTCTCGGATAATACTTGGTTAAATATGCAAGATAATATTTTCCAAGAGAATTGATTCATCTTTTTGAATTAACTGAGTTACTGGATGAGGTTGAGTGGAGAAAATTTTCTCAACTCCAGCTAACAATGTATCTCCAAAAACTTTTAGATCCTCTTTGGTCACAAAGGAGTGATGCTCGGGTAAGGGTGAAGGTAAAGGTAGTGGTTCAGATTCTGGTTGAGGTTCAGAGTTATCTTCAGACTCAGATTCAAATTCGGATTGAGGTTGGGGATCTGGTTCTGGTTCTCGATGAGCTACATAATTCAGTTGAAACAGAGAGGAAACATCCATTCCAGTTGTAGACACTTTCACTGACTCATTCACATCATAAAAGATTGAAAAAAAACCGAGTGTGCACAGAGTATGAGACAGAAGGTTGAGAAGCTTCAGTAGATATAGCTTATGTAATCCCAAGATTTTGAGGTTCCTCCCCCTCAAGTTATGCTTCCCTTTCAGATTCTTGAGGCTCAGGAACATAGAAAAGATCCACATGATCATCCCTAATCTCTTCAGCAAATTCTTACCTTGCCATCTGAAAGGCAATTTCCATCCTCTCTTCAGCAGAGGGAATTATCTCAGTAACCGACTATTCCACTGGTTGAAATTCTAGACTTGCTTCCTTTTCAATAGAAAGATCCTCTTCAACAGGATCTGCCTCAAAGATTACTTGCTGTTCTGAATCAGGAAAAACCAACTTCCTTGCAGCATTAGGATGAGCTTCTGGATTTACATCTAGACTAGAAGAAGGAGCTTCCTCTTCTCTCAAACTAACACGGACTTCCTCTTCTTGAGGTATTTCAGAAGGGATAACAGCAGGGACAACAGTCCTTTCTTTTTCAACAGGAGCTGTTTACATTTTAGGTCTTCTAGCTTCTTCTCTTGGAGATACTACAGTAGCTACTTCCTCTTCTTCTTCTTCTTCTGAATACTTAGCCACTTCATCTGGTTCCAAACCGAGATCAGATAGATTTTTAGGCCTTCATGGATAGTCAATGGGATTAAACCTTTTATACACTTGATCATTATCCTCAACCCACTACTTGTTCTAGGGGTTCCAGCTAATCTTCATTCTTCTGATGATAGGCATGGATAGGAAGAAATCAAGGTCCTCTAACTTTTCTACATTCGGTCCAACCATCACTTTGGATACTAACATAGCCGAAATCATCCTTGAGTAAAATAGGGAGGTGGATTTGGAAGTGACTTTGATCAGCTCACAGATATGATTGATAACATACTTGCATAGGTTGATCTTATGTCCATTCTTCAACAGATGAATTAGGAACACATCATGATACTTCATCACAGCAAAATCTCCTTTTCTTGGACTAATCAAATTTTGAACAAACTTGAACAGAAGTCTAGTCTCCCCTTCTAATTCAGCAGCTATGGCCCTTCGCTTTGTGCCATTTCCAGTCGGGTGTTCCAAAGCAGTCTCTAGGTCAAAGATGTCGGTTGTTGGAGGAGGGTCTCTATGGTAATCCTCACAAACTCCTTCATGGGGAATCTCTAGGCATACATCCCATAGCCTCGAAGAGAAAGATCACTTTTGACCATTTATCTAGATTGTCACCATAAATCTTTCTCCAAACTCAAAAGAAAACTTTACATACTGATAAAATTGAGATACCAATCTTGGGTAGATCGGTATATTCTATCCAGTGAACCATCCAAGCCATCCTTGATCTCTTAAAACTTTCAAAACTAAAGATCTTCTAGATTGCAACCACTCTGCACAAACCTCTTTTTCCGGTACAACTGTACGGATTACCAGATTTGGGTTTAGAGGTCCTTCGGAAGCTATCCTTGGTATCCTCTTCTATTTCTTAGTGCGACGCTTCTCAGACGAGGGTGAAGATGGACGCTTCATCCCTGGCATCCACTGAAGGTTCAGGCGAGAAGGAAGAGACGGTTCAGGATAGATTTTGGGTAAGGAATCGAATGAAACCCTTAAGTTTTATCATTTGGGAATGTCAAATGTCATAAAAACAAAAACGCGTGAAATCAAATAGCGATGAAATAAAAAATTACGCGATACGGGTTAAAATAAGAAAGGAAAATTAAAATAAAAAAAACATTCACAGTGAGACCGTGAGAAGGCGTTATGGTGTGATAAGAACTAGTCATCACAGTGAGATAGTTGCTAGTCATCACAGTGAGACAGTAAGCATTCTGTGCAGTCACGGTGAGACAGTGAGTTGACAGACCGTGTGCATAAAGTCTTGACGGTGAGACCGTGAACATAAAACAGTAACTTAGAAATAGTGACTATGAAACCGTAAAGTAAAATATAGTACAATATTAAACATTAAGATCAGTAATATATTTACTTATGATTAATCATACCATGATCATGTATGATGTAGTCTAATCTTTCCGAATTTAATGGTTTAGTGAATATATCAGCAAGTTGATATTCAGTACCAATGAATTCCAAAGTGATATCACCTTTTTGATAATGATCCTTCAAAAAGTGATGTCTTACTTCAATATTTTTTTTCCTAGAATGAGAAACAGGATTCTTAGAAATGTTAATATCACTTGTGTTGTCACAGTTTATTGGGACATGTCTGAATTGATATCCATAGTCTAGTAATGTGTGTTTCATCCACAAAATTTGTGCACAACAACTGCCAGCAGCTATGTATTCATCTTCTGCAGTAGATAATGCAACAGAATTTTGTTTCTTACTACACCATGATACTAGTGAATTGCCTAAAAGGTGACACGTTCCAGAGGTTCTTTTTGTATCTAACTTACATCCAGCAAAATCAGCATCAGAATAACTAACTAATTCAAATTATTGTCCATTGGGATAGAACAGTCCTAAATTGGGAGTATGCTTCAGGTATTTGAAAATTCTCTTTACAACATTTAAATGTGACTCTTTAGGGTTTTCTTGAAAATGAGCACACATACACACACTAAACATAATATCAAGACGACGATCAGTTAGGTAGAGTAGGCTTCCAATCATTCCTCTATAAGTGGTTTGATCAACAGATTTACCATCTTCATCAAGATCCATCTTACAGGTGGTACTCATGGGAGTGTCACTACTTTTTGAGCTATCCAATCCAAAACGTTTTAAAATATCTCTAGTATATTTACTTTGTGTTAAAATAATTCCATTATCGTTTTGAAAGATTTGAAATCCAAGAAAGAATTTACGTTACCCATTAAACTCATTTCAAATTCATTTTGCATCATTTTAGAAAAATTAGTACATAATGTAGTTTTTGAAGATCCAAAAATAATATCATCTACATAAATTTGTACAACAAAAACATCTTTAGAAATTCGTTTTATAAACAGAGTAGGATCAGCTATTCCTTTTGTAAAACCTTTAAAAATTAGAAAAGTACTTAATCTACCATACCAAGCTCTTGGATCATGCTTTAAACCATATAAAGCTTTTGTTAATTCAAAAATATGATTTGGAAAATGAGGGTTCGAAAATCCAGGTGGTTGTCCAACAAAAACATCCTCAACAATATACCCATTCAAGAATGCACTCTTGACATCCATTTGATATAGTTTGAAATTTAGATGTGCAGCATAAGCAAGTCAAATCCTAATAGCTTCTAATCTGGCTACTGGAGCAAAAGTCTCCTCATAGTCTATACATTCTTCTTGACTATATCCTTGTGAAACTAGCCTAGCTTTATTTCTAACTATATTTCCATATTTATATACTTTATTTCTAAACACCCATTTAGTGCCTATTGTGAAAGTGTCCTTAGGTCTTTCAACAAGGTTCCAAACTTTATTTCTTTCAAATTGATTGAGTTATTCTTGCATAGCAATTACCCAAAATTCATCATTAATAACATCATCAATGCTTTTAGGTTCAAGATATGACAAGAAGGCTTGATGTTCAACCTAATTTCTAAGAGAAGCTCTAGTCTGTGTCCCTCTATAAAGATTTTCTATAACAACATCTAAAGGATGAATCTTTATAATTCTAGTTTATCTAGTAAAGGTAGGACTAGAAATTTCAGGTCTTTCTCTAGGTTCGGGTTTATTAGGAACAAATTATGGAATAATCCCAGAACTATTTGTCTTTATAGCAGGTTCATTAGATTTTTCATTAAGGTCCAGAACAGATAAATCTTCTTCAAGATTTTCAAGAGAGGTTTTAGGCTCATGTGGATCAGTTTCATCAAACTTGATGTGAATAGATTCTTCCACACATTTTTTTCTCTTATTAAAGACTCTATAGGCTTTTCTAGTTAAAGAATAACCAAGAAAAATTCCTTCATCACTTTTAGAAGCAAACTTATCAAGATTATCCTTTGTATTAAGATTAAAAACTTTACAGCCAAAAACTCTAAAGTAACTAACTTTAGGTTTTCTATTATTACACAACTCATAAAGGGTATTCTTAAGAATATGTCTGATCATGACTCTATTGATGATATAACAAGCTGTATTGACAGCTTCATCCCAAAAGTAAATAGGCAAGTCATATTAATTAGGCATAGTTCTAGCAATTTCTTGAAGGGTTCTATTTTTTCTTTCTACTACACCATTCTACTGAGGTGTCCTAGGAGCAGAAAAGTTATGACTATAGCCATTGTGTGAGCAATAGGATTCAAACTCATGATTTTTAAACTCACGACCATGATAACTTATTAGGGTTTTAATCTTAAGTCCACTATAATTTTCTACAGATTTGGAGTATTTAACAAAGTAAGAACAAGATTCACTTTTGTGAGCTAAGAATTATACCCAATTATATCTAGAAAAGTCATCTACTAGGACATAGACATAGTGCTTCCCATTTAATCTAGAAACTCTATATGGTCCAAAAAAATCCATGTGAACCAACTCGAGTGGTTGAGAAGTTGAAACTTCTTTCTTTGATTTAAAAGAAAACTTATGTTGCTTTCCCTTTTGACAGGGATTACAAACTTTGTCATTTGGAAACTCCAGTTTAGGTAGGTCTCTAACTAAGTTCTTCCTAGTAAGTTTTCTAAGTGAGTGTACATTACAGTGTACTAATCTTCTATGCCATAACCAGGACTCTTTATGAAAAGCATTTAGATAGGTAAAATTTTTCTTAGATAAGGAATTTAAATCAACAGCATAAACATTTTCATTTCTTAGAGCAGAAAAAACTAAAACATTTTTATAATTAAAAACATTACAAGAATCATTTTCAAATTTGACATTAAAACCATCATCATATAGTTGATAAATACTTAACAGATTATATTTCAGTCCATTAATAAATAAAACTTTAGAAATTAATACTGAGTCAGTGTTACCAATTTGGCATAGGCCGATGATATTTCCTTCAGAATTATCACCATTGGTGACATGTCCTCCATCAACCTTTATTATAATTTTGAAACACGAGTAATCCCCAGACATATGTCTTGAACATCCACTGTTCAGATACCATGTCTTCTTGTGGGAACTCTTCAAGAATTTATCCTACAAAACAGATTTAAATAGGAAATGATTTTGGTACCCAAATCTTCTTGGGTCCAGACAGGTTAGTAATCAAAGATTTCGGTACCCACATTTGTCTTATGGGTCTCATATAATTCACAAAATCAAAATATTTTGAAAGATAAACTCTATTATATTTATAACTAAGTGAATAAATAGCTGAAGCATACAAATGTCCAGAATTAGAACTTGCAGTATTCTGACCAGATTGAGGAATAAATATATTCTTGGTAATCTATCTTTGTCCAGGTTGGTATCCTATACCAGTAGTATATCTAGGTGCAATCTTCTTACCTAGAATTTGAGTAAGAGTATCTTTTCCATTTGTGAATTTCTATAAGTCCTTTTTACGTTGCTCATTTGACAATTTTAGTTCAGTGTTTTCTTCATGCAACCGAGCATTCTTTTCCATTTCTATGTCAAGATCAGATTTATGTTTAACAGTTAAAGCATACTGTTTCTTTAAACCTTTGTATTTGTCTTTAAGCTCATTAAAGGTTTCCTCCAACATATCAAAGTATTCAAATAGTTCATATTTTGACATATTTTCAGAATCAGAATCATCTACATAATAATAAGAATTTAAAGCAGAAGTTTTAGATGTTACCTTAGAAGTGTTTGTCATAAAACACATGTTTTCCTTATTTTTGATTTCAATTTCAAAAGCTTCAGATTCACTGGAGCTATCCTCAGAATCACTCCATGTAGCCTTCATGGATTTCTTATAATTATTATCCTTATACTCATATTTATTCTTGTATTTCAGCTTTGGAAAGTCTGCTTTTATATGTCCTTTTCTTTTGCATTCATAGTAGACAACTTCATCAGATTTGTCAGATTTATTCCAATCATTTTTCCAGTGTCCCTTATTATCATAATTTCCTTTGTAATTTGATTTTCTGAAAAAATTATTCTTCCTATAAAACTTCTTAAATATTCTGGCTATGTGATCCATTTCTGCATCACTGTCAGATGCACTTTCACTTTCTTCACAGCTTGAGCTATCACTTACATGAAGCTTCTCCTTATCATTATTCTTTGAAGTAGTAGTCTTGAAAGACACTAACTTCCTTTTTGGTTCATCTTCTTCTTCTTTGTTTACCTTAAGTTCTTCCTCATACATCATTAACATACCAATAAGTTCCTTGACTGGCAGTTTACCAATATCACAAGATTCTCTGATTGAAACAGAAGTGCCCGTCCATCGATCTGGTAGACATCTCAAGATTCTCATAATTTTTTCCTTTGCTGGAACAGCTTTACCAAGTGAATTAATTGTATTGACTATCTCATTGAACCTGATATACATATCAGAAATAGGTTCATCAGTATTCATCACAAAATTATCATATTTAATAGTATAAGTATTCAATCTAATTTCTTTAACATTGGTTGTTTTCTCATGAGAAACACCCAAAGTATCCCAAATTTCAAAAGCAGTTTTGCATGAAGAAATTCTGTTAAACTCCTCATCTCCTAGAGCACATTATAGGTCATTCATAGCTTCAAAATTATTATTGTAATCTGTCTTTGTAGGTTCATCCCAAGTTATTCTTTCAGTTTCTGGAATTTTATATTGAGATTCTATAGCAGTCCAGATATCAAAACCCATGCTTTCTAAATGAATTTTCAATTTAATTTTCCACTGAGCATAGTTTGTACCGTTGAAGAAAGGTGGCCTGTTAGTATCAAAACCCTCAAGTATGTTATCCATGATAACTAGGCTGAAACAAAAATTTTAAAGAGATAAAAATTTAGAAATAACAGAAATTTTATGAACTTTAAAATACAACTAAAATCATAGTTGAAAAATAGAGTATTTTAGAAAATATTTTTAATACTTTGATACCAAATGTTGGTTCGAGTGGATACTCAAGAGGGGGGGGGGGTGAATTGAGTTCCAATTAAAATCTCTATTAAAATATTGCCTATTTAAAATCCCCCAATTTATAAAACAAGTTAAACTGTAGTGAATTTATACAGATTGTAAAATGTTCACTTAGCTTCTCAAAGATAGATTAGGTCTCAGTTAAATTAACCACAAGATTAAATTAACTTTTGAAACTAACCTACTGATTTATAATAAGTGTAAACACATGATAATTTAACTATCAAAGTAGCTTTAAAATAGTTTTGTATTTCAAAAGTAATAGCAGTGGAATAAATAAGATATATGTAGTATACTATAAAATTAAACTAAAGATGCACAAAAGATATAACAAGAGGTTCAGTCTCAAGCCGAGACTTAGTCATCTCAAATTTATATAAATTTGATCCACACCCTGGTTCGGGGTTAACAACAGTTTACAAAACTGTCCAGGCCACGCAGGGACCTCTACCACTGTTCTACGTGGGAAAAAAAAACAAAGACCAGGCTATACAAGGACCTCTTCCATAGTTGACTTGGGTAAACAAGAGTAAACAATAATGGTTTGAGGATTTTTATATCCTCCAGTTCAGTGTAGGAGACAGTGTATATATAAGATATACAGAGTACACCACACTGCTCGAAAGTAAATAAATAAATCACTTAGAGAGAGAAGATAAGCGTTTAGAAAGCTCTAGTGATTATCAATGAAGTTTTGGACTCTTTGGATTCAGCAGGAATGCTTCTGAGTCCTTCATTGATTTTTTTGTTTAAAAACAGAGTGTCATAATCATCTTTTCTTTTATGGATCTCTTGATTCATCGTGTGTTCTTCAGTGGTGTTTGATTGCAATCATGATAATTCTTTGAAGGTCTGGCAATCTCTTTCTTGATTAGGATTGTTCTTCTTGTAGTGCTCTCAGTGTATGTAAGTTCTTCTCGTTGTACATTCACAATTGCGCACCGCTTCCCTTCAATATATCGTGTACTGCATCTTAATCTTCCTTATATTCCACGAGTTTTGGCAGTAGGAATGATTCCCTTTTCATAGGTACGAGATACGGTTTCCTGACATGCCAACAACTATCATTAAATAACATTAATTGCATTAAAAACATCAAATATGACCATTAGTATTATTTAAATAATATTGACAAAAAGTTAAGGAACAGTGTCACAGTGATTATGTAAACTGTGTCTTCTTCACGGTATGAGCTTCACGTTATGTTCATGTCACGTTGTCGAGGTCATGGTGTGTCCTTCACAGTGTCTGGGTCACGGTGTCTGGGTCACGGTGTTTGGGTCACGGTGAGTCCTTCACGGTGAGTCCATACTTATACAAATATCTATATTTGGACATATGGATTAAGCTTAATCATTAGAGAGTAACAGAACTTGAATCATAAACATAAAGGCTTGATAATATATGTGAGATTTGTGATCATGCATAAGACTTGTAAGTAATAAAGAGAGTAATTAACATCCATAAGATTTGTTATCATTAAACCATGATGAGTAGTTATTATTGAGATTGAAGAGAATTAGCAAGATGTGCAATGAAGATTGAGATTAAGTAACTGTAAAAGGATTTGTGATCATTAAAACATGATTAACACATGATGAGTCCAACAATTGTTAACCCATATCATGTTAGTTTTTCCACTAATAAAATCATTTCTACCTAAACTGCAATAAATAAATTTTATTATTTTTACTACTTTTGATGGTAAAAAATTAATTTGAACTTATTATAAAATATAATTTATGATAACTCAAAATATAGATTCCATTTTCCAAATTCCATTCATGGAATTGGAAAAAATTAATTTAAAATTAAACAGACAAACACAACAAAAAGCAGTTTTCCAAAGAGAGAATGTTCAAAAGTTTTAAATCAAAATTCAATAAGAAAATGATCACAATGATGTAAATTTGATTTAATAATTTATAATTTTACTAATTTTACTTTAAAACCAATTTTAAAAAAAGTATATTTATTATTCTTCTAAATGAAATTGAATTTTTTAACAAAAATTAGTATTTTTCACAATTTAGTGAAAAATTAATCTTTTTAGAAAAATTACAAAAAATCACCCAAAGATAATTTTGAACTAGTGATGTAAAAAATAAATATTATTTTATCAAATTCATTTTACAAAAGTTTTATAATATAATTTTATTATTTTTTACAAAATTAAATCAATTTTTTTGAGTAATTTTTTTTGCAAAACATGTGATGAATTTAAAAAAAATAAGTAATTTTTTGTAAACTTTTTTTTCAATATAAAATCATTATTGTGACATTCCAACCTAGGATACACTTAATGGTTCCCTAAGATCGTTGGAAACATGCCCTCAAGCACGCCTCCCCATACTCCAGAGGGTGCCGACTTGTAGTAATGGTATGGTAAGTCAGTCTTTAGGAGAGTACACCCTCTTTTATCAGAATAAAACACCGAGAGAAGAAAATGAAAATAACCCAGTGCAGAATTATATAAATAAAAAAAATACCATGTCATAAGATTAGAAAATCAAGAAAATAAAATACTCAACTAAAAGGAAGAACATGATATGATAAGGAGAATGTCAAGTATCTACAATACAATTTAAAGTGACGACACAATGACTCCCAGGAAGGTTCCGAACCACATTCAATTCCCAATCCCATGCTCCAATCCCAAACTGCAACTTTTACCAGAACCTTGCCCTTATCTGGTCCTACAACAACAAAGTCTACTCGGGTGCCGATCAGGCGGCCCAAATAGGGTGTGAGTACAACTCAGTAAGACACCACCAACGATGTCTAAAATCATTCCAGTCAAAAGATAGTGCATGCAGTTTTATGAAAAAATAAATACGTTGCATAATTAAAACAGCTATCATATCATCATCTAATCTTTAATCTTCACATTAGGCCCAATTTCAATTCATGTTTCCCATTTTAATCATCATCCAATATAATTAATCATTCGGTGTAGGTCATCATTCCTGACACCCCAAATCTCAGTTGGGTCATCATTCATTATTAACATTCATTTGGTGTTGGTTGTCATGCCTAACACCACAATCTCATTGAGTATAGGTTGTCATTCCTATCAGTCCATAATCTCATTTAGTGTAGGTCGCCAAGCCTCACACCCCATAATCTCATTTAGTGTAGGTCGCCATGCCTATCACTCCATAATCTCATTCGGTGTAGGTGGTCATGCCTAGAACCCCATAATCTCAAGCTTGGATAGCTATTTTGGAGGAATGCCATTTCCAAGTCCAAAATTCTAATCTAACTAGAACTGTAACAGCCCGAGATTTTATGAAAAATATTCTTTTTAATTTTATTAATGTCTTGTGTTGTACGCTACACCAAAAGGAGCTTGCACAACACGCATCCTTGACTTTCCTTACATTACACGCAATCACAACCTTCCTCGATAGCGTGTGTAGTACACAATACTGAGTTTCACGAAACAACGATATGCTATTAAAATATTATTAAAACTAGCTGTTATGAATAGTAATAACCACTTTTTAAAATTTTATAAATTTTAGATCTCAAAATGGACTTCATTTTCGGATTCGGAGTATCGAATTTAGCCTAAGGTGAAATTTTGGTACATTTCGGATAACTTTCATATTCTGATGAATAGTGAAAATTACTAAATTATAATTAAAAAACAACTTTTTTAATCGAAATAATTAATAGTGATAAATTATTAATTTGAGTAGTTTTAAAGTATATTTAGAATATATTTTTACAATTTAATACAATGTTGGTCATTGGATGTAATTTCACATTTAAACCAGACATAAACAAGTGTCAATCTTTTGATAGATATTGTTTCATAAAAACACGCTATTTGTTTTAACAGCGGAATTTAATTATAAAATTAATTAATGAAACTTTTATGTTATGAATTTGGTAAAATAGACTTCATTTTTTAATTTGGAATATGAAATATAGCTTAGGATGAAATTTTGGCATTTTTCTGAAAAACATCAATTTTTCATGAATAGTGAAACTACTAAGTGGTAGTTAAAAAAAACTGAATTTTTCATAAAACTTAATTTTACCGCTTCTGTGAATGGAATTTCAAAAATCCGAGAGACACGGTTGATGTCAGTAAGTAAAATGTGGTTCAATGAGATGAAAATAAAATTTGGTGAATAGTAACTTTTTACTTTTATTTACCACGGTTAAAAGTAAATAGGGCAATTAAGGGTAAAAATGATATTAATATTACCCTAACACATGTCCTAATCCTCTTGGACAAGTGTATCTCGACCAAAAACAACCTTAAGTATAAAATATTATCATTTAGGCCCACTTGGATTAGATTAGGACATTTATTATTATTTAATTCAAAGAAGAGTTAAAAGAGTTAAAATCAAAGTTTATTTACTAAAACATTTTTAATATAGAGTTATACATAAGATAAATTCGATTTTAAATATTAACTAGAAATCTAAAAAGATTTCCTACATGATGGTATTTTATTTTTAATTTTTAAACATCAAATAATTTAATTTATTTATGACACAAAGATGATACAGTAATTATCTTATTAATAAAATATTGACATAATTGATATTATAAATACCAAAATAAATGTAATTTAAGCCATTTTATGAATTCAACTAATTTTATAGGTTAATATGATATATTATTTTTTATTTAATCAACTTTGTTCGAACATATAATTCTGTTATGACTTTCACAAAAATCATATATCAAATAGTGTAAAAATTGACACAAAATAGTTTTTAAATAAACTATTATATTATTAATTGTTATTTTATTTCTAAAAATCTAAGGTTCGGCCAAATGACTTAGATAAGGATATATATATTAATAATAAACAATTTGGGGTTCGTTTGGCATGTTATAGTTAGTTTATTAACCATATAGTGTAAGAAAACAAAAAGACACGGTAAAAGTTAAATTATTTAACTTAGGGTTATGTCTAATTGATAAGGTTACAATAATAACCTAAACTTGTCTAAATCTTATTGGTTGATAGGATTTCGACCCATCCCCACTTTAGCTTCGAAATAAGACCCTTTGGAACCATTATAAACCGATTTTGACATTAATATAAAATAATATTTTGAGGTATTCCTAAGGTGCCCCTCTCCTCCCTTATAAAAGGACACCTCCTCCCCCTCCTCCTCACACCAATTTGAGCACTCAAGCTCAGAAAACCCCTGCAAAATTCTCTTCTCCACTTCCCTAGCAACATCCTAGAGGTTCTGGTCTTCCTCAAATACCAATTTTAGTGCCCTAAGAGGAGGTCTCAAAGAGGCGCTTCAAAGAAGAGGTAATTACCGTTACCAATTCTTTCATCTTTATTTCTTCTTCCACTTCTTCTTCTTAGGTTGTTTCATTATGAAGTAATAACATAAGTATCACTCATATACTGATATGTTATTATAAGTATGAAACAACCCTATTTCACCATCTATCCATCCTACGGAAAAAGAAATCACCGCGCGTGCGTACGTACGGAATACCGTCTCCACACCGTGGTGTAATCTATTTTCCACCACCACCTTACATGGATGGGTATAATGGTGTAAAGAATAACTATACATAGTTATTACAAAATCATATTTATTCTGATATATTGTATAATCCACTCCAATTCAATTCAATATTTATGGAAATGATATCATCGCTCGTGCGTACGTACGGACTACCGTCTCCACGACGCGATGAGATTCATTCTCCATGTTAACCATTTAAGAATGATTATAAAGTATATATAAGAAATAATAATGAAATATATGACATTATAAAGCTACTGGATTTATGTATATATATATATGCATGTCATATACTTACTTCCATTCAAGACAATAAGGAAAGGAAAACAGCGTTCATGCGTACGTACGGACTACCGTCTCCATGAACGGTGTTTTTCATTTCATTTATCTATCTATTATATATATATATATATACTGAATATATATGATATATAAATCATATTTTATATTCTGGAAGTAAGTAAATCATGATATAAGTAATAATAATGTCAAGAACAACAAGTCAAAACACCTACGATAAATGAAACGATTTTACCCAAAACGCTTCTTTAACATGGAATTTACAAAAGAATGGGTAATATAAAGTCATAAGTGAACCATATATGATATCATAACAGTTAATATGATTCTGTAATAAGTCAATGACATTATTTAAATCATTATACAGGAGGTTCGGACACATACGAAGCAAATCGGACCTAAGGTAAGGGGAAATATCACAATCTCATTTTTATCCGAGATTGTTTATACGTTGGTATTTACTGGGGTGTATTTTATCGTCCACATCCATGTTCCCTCAATATGTCATGTTATTTCCATCCACCTACAATTTTTTAAATCCATTTTTACCCTTTGGTGAGTTTTTAGTAAAAGATATGAAAGGAATCTTTTGTCTTTTTTCATACGAGGTACTTTTTTGACTTTTCCAACAAAAGTACGAGAAGAATGTTTTTTTAACTTATACGGCATGAATGGATTTCTAAAACATTATTTCCAAGAAGCTTCCTTTACAAGTATTCAAGTTTATTTTTAATCAACTTCTTTTAGTTTAAAATTGTATGACATGTTAAGAAAGGAAAAGTGTTTCTGAAGTAGAAAGGATATTTTCCTCAAGAATGAAGTTCAAGTGTTTTATCAAAATTATTTTCCATCTAAGATAATAAAGGGTTCTGTTTTTATCCGTATTATTACATTGATTTGATCATGTTGTGATTGAATTATTTTTATGAATTCCTTTATCTTATATGAATTGATTTATGATGTCATGATGTTTCAAGAATCCCATTTTTGTTACATGTGTTATGCGATGATGTATGTTTTATGATTATGTGGAACACATAATAAAGGATTCATTATAAGATGGGTGGGACCTATATCTCCCTCCAATGCATTGGGTAAAGATTTTATATCTCATGAGATAGACATGGCTGGAATGGTAGGTTATACCGGTTTAGTGAAATAGGACTGGAACGAGGGTTACTCGATTCAGAAAGGGACTTTGTCCACTAAGATAGTCTTGGAAATGAGTCTTGACTAACAAGAAATGATTCTCTATGATTATGTGTGAATGCCACAAAGTTTCATGTTTTAAGTTATGATTATTGGGATTTCATTTCACTACTATGATTTATCCCATGTTATTAAATTATGATCTCTTTTGCAAGTTAAGATTTCCAAAAGTTATGTGCTTATGTATATGATGTGATTGATATTTCTTTTGTTTACCCTTACAGAGCATTTGAGCTCACCCTTTTATGTTTTCTTTTCCCCAGGATATAAAGAAAGGTTTTAGGTAAAAAAAAGGAAGATCTTTATGGGAGATTTTGAAGATCTTTCACCACGATTAGAAGATTATATTCTGAGTTTCCAAAGACACTAAACTATTACGATCCTTGTGTGTGTGTTTTTTGTTATGTACTAAGTATTCCGCAAATGTAATGTAATGTCAATGTAAGTCAGGCTTCGGGTATCTACAGTTGGTATCAGAGGAAAGGTTTAGTCAACCTTTGGAAACTAGGATGTGAGAACTTTAGTGAGATCCCTAGAGATATTTATAAGGTATGTCTAGGGATGTCTCTAAGGTTAAGTATACGTATAGGTTATAGTCCTAGAATTTCGCTAACGATCTTAGAATTTAACCTAAGATGTTATATATTGAGGGTGCTTTCCCTTTACTATGTTGTCTTCCCTAGCATGATTTCGCCTCTCACAAAATTCTTTTTGTGTTTTAGTTAATGGAGGGAACCAGAAGGAATTCGGTTAACATTGAATCCAATGGACAAATTGGTGACTATGAGCAACAAAATTGTGTAATACCTAGAGATAAAGATATTGTGATTATGCCGAATCAGTCATCGCGATATATGATTAACAAGGTGAAATTTAGTGGTATGACTAATTCATCAAAGAAGAGGAAGATAAACTATTATGCATGTTCGCATGTTGAGGAGCATAAAGAAAGGAAGATTGAGATTTCTAAAGAAGGGAAGAAGAACCTTGAGGAATACCTCAAATGGAGGGACCGATGTTATCTGTGTGGAAAAAGGGTTCATAGAGTGACAGATTGTTATGGAGTTCAATGTCTTATTTGTGGAGAACATGGGCATTACCCAACTCAATGCCCTGACCTAAAAATTTACTTCTAAACCAACTAAGGACTTATTCCAGGACAATCATTGAAGTGGATGGACTGAAGTGTGTATGTATTGGTATTCAAGAATAATGTTGTTGAGTTACTTTTATGGTGTACTGAAATATTTATGTTTTGGTCTATTGTGGTTTTCATTAATTTTATGGTACCGGTAACCATGAAAAGTGATTGAGACATTTTTGGTAAACAGATGATATGAGCATAATGAAGGGATATAAAGATAATGAGATATTTGACAGTATTCATGAGCTCATGATTGATATAAGTACTAAGTGATATCATGGTTTGAGTATATATAATTTTGAGGATTTTGGTATGTGGAAAGTGTTAACTTTAAACTGCATTCATGTTTTCACTAAGGTATTTAAGAGAATACATGATTAAGGACTTTGAATGTTTGGAATGTGACCAACAAAACATATCTTATGATATATGGGGATCAACGATGGTATTAAATCTCTGGTAATCATTTTCACTATGTTATGAGAGTGGACTGCAGTATTATGGATAAACCTAAAGATTGAAATGGATTATGTTGGACATAAGTGAGTATTGTTTAAGTACAGAAGTTTTTTTCCGATATTATTGATGGGATGTTATAGTAATGTAGTTTTAGAAAAAGGACAACCTGCAGGACGGGCGACATCCCATCGTGTCGGACAGGGCTGTAGGAATCGAACCCACAACCGAAGTGCGACTGGCCTTTATCGCCTACCACTGGCCTACAGGAAGTCCCTGTTTAGTAGAAGCTAGTTTTATTATATTAAGCAGTATGATATATGAAGTATAAGTCCATTTTAGGAACCATATATGATTAATCTCACTATAGATCGACTTATGTATATAATTTTTTCTAACCTTTTATTTGAGACAGATGGAATGACCCGTCATTCTATCACATGATCTGCTAACACTTCACGAATAACAAATTCAACTTCATTTATTTAAGAGATGAAGTGGAAATTGTTAAAGGCACGAACAACAGTGAGATTGTACCAAAATAAAGTAAGTATTTATTCTAATTCTTTAACTTTAGGGAAATGATCTTGAAAACCAAAAATGTTTTCCTAGTGATCTTATACCTGATGAATCAGATGGTACCTTATATCATCACAAATCTATGGATTTTTGATTACTGGCTTTTCCATAGCGATGTTCTCTTCCACTCTCCATCAGAACATGATGGTTAGATTTCTCTTCCATATCCATATTTCCACCTATGTGGAAACCCAGTGATTAGTTTATTTGGGTAATCGTTACATTTCATACTTTAGTTTTTAAAGCCAAGTTTTGGTATTCCTTTTTAAGATGTGAGTTTCTATTAAAGAAACTTTCGAATAGTAAAACATTTATAACCCCAACGAATTTCGAGGGCGAAATTCATTTTAAGGGGGGTAGAATGTAACAGCCTGAGATTTCATGAAAAATATTCTTTTTAATTTTATTAATGTCTTGTGTTGTACGCTACACCAAAAGGAGCTTTCACAACACGCATCCTTGACTTGCCTTACATTACACGCAATCACAACCTTCCTCGATAGCGTGTGTAGTACGCAATACTGAGTTTCACGAAACAACGATATGCTATTAAAATATTATTAAAACTAGCCGTTATGAATAGTAATAACCACTTTTTAAAATTTTATAAATTTTAGCTCTCAAAATGGACTTCATTTTCGGATTCAGAGTATCGAATTTAGCCTAAGGTGAAATTTTGGTACATTTCGGATAAATTTCATATTCTGATGAATAGTGAAAATTACTAAATTATAATTAAAAAACAACTTTTTTAATCGAAATAATTAATAGTGATAAATTATTAATTTGAGTAGTTTTAAAGTATATTTAGAATATATTTTTACAATTTAATACAATGTTGGTCATTGGATGTAATTTCACATTTAAACCAGACATAAACAAGTGTCAATCTTTTGATAGATATTGTTTCTTAAAAACACGCTATTTGTTTTAACAGCGGGATTTAATTATAAAATTAATTAATGAAACTTCTATGTTATGAATTTGGTAAAATAGACTTCATTTTTGAATTTGGAATATGAAATATAGCTTAGGATGAAATTTTGGCATTTTTCTGAAAAACATCAATTTTTGATGAATAGTGAAACTACTAAGTGGTAGTTAAAAAAAACTGAATTTTTCATAAAACTTAATTTTACCGCTTCTGTGAATGGAATTTCAAAAATCCGAGAGACACGGTTGATGTCAGTAAGTAAAATGTGGTTCAATGAGATGAAAATAATTTTTGGTGAATAGTAACTTTTTACTTTTATTTACCACGGTTAAAAGTAAATAGGGTAATTAAGGGTAAAAATGATATTAATATTACCATAACACGTGTCCTAATCCTCTTGGACAAGTGTATATCGACCAAAAACAACCTTAAGTCTAAAATATTATCATTTAGGCCCACTTGGATTAGATTAGGACATTTATTATTATTTAATTCAAAGAAGAGTTAAAAGAGTTAAAATCAATGTTTATTTACTAAACCATTTTTAATATAGAGTTATAGATAAGATAAATTTGATTTTAAATATTACTTAGAAAGCTAAAAATATTTCCTACATTATGGTATTTTATTTGTAATTTTTAGACAACAAATAATTTAATTTATTTATGACACAAAGATGATATAGTAATTATCTTATTAATGAAATATTGACATAATTGATATTATAAATACCAAAATAAATCTAATTTAATACTTTTTATGAATACAAATAATTTTCTAGGTTACTATTATATATTATTGTTGATTTAATCAACTTGTTTTGAACATATAATTCTGTTATAACTTTCACAAACATCATATATCAAATAGTGTCAAAATTGACACAAAATAGTTTTTAAATCAAATATTATATTATTAATTGTTATTTTATTCCTAAAAATCCAAGGTTAGGCCAAATGACTTAGATAAGGATATATATTTTAATAATAAACAATTTGGGGTTCGTTTGGCATGTTATAGTAAGTTTATTAATCATATAGTGTTAGAAAACAAAAAGACACGGTAAAAGTTAAATTATTTAACTTAGGGTTAAATCTAATTGATAAGGTTAAAATAATAACCTAAACTTGTCTAAATCTTATTTGTTGATAGGATTTCGATCCATCCCCACTTTAGCTTCGAAATAAGACCCTTTGGAACCATTATAAACCGATTTTGACATTAATATAAAATAATATTTTGAGGTATTCCAAAGGTGCCCCTCTCCTCCCTTATAAAAGGACACCTCCCCCTCCTCCTCCTCACACCAATTTGAGCACTCAAGCTCGGCCAACCCCTGCCAAAATATCTTCTCCACTTCCCTAGAAACATCCTAGAGGTTCTGGTCTTCCTCAAATACCAATTTTAGTGCCCTAAGAGGAGGTCTCAAAGAGGCGCTTCAATGAAGAGGTAATTACCGTTACCAATTCTTTCATCTTTATTTCTTCTTCCACTTCTTCTTATTAGGTTGTTTCATTATGAAGTAATAACATAAGTATCACTCATATACTGATATGTTATTATAAGTATGAAACAACCCTATTTCACCATCTATCCATCCTACGGAAAAAGAAATCACCGCGCGTGCGTACGTACGGAATACCGTCTCCACGCCATGGTGTAATCTATTTTCCACCACCACCTTACATGGATGGGTATAATGGTGTAAAGAATAACTATACATAGTTATTACAACATCATATTGATTATGATATATTGTATAATCCACTCCAATTCAATTCAATATTTATGGAAATGATATCATCGCTCGTGCGTACGTACGGACTACCGTCTCCACGACGCGATGAGATTCATTCTCCATGTTAACCATTTAAGAATGATTATAAAGTATATATAAGAAATAATAATGAAATATATGAAATTATAAAGCTACTGGATTTATGTATATATATATATATGTATGTCATCTACTTACTTCCATTCAAGACAATAAGGAAAGGAAAACAGCGTTCATGCGTACGTACGGACTACCGTCTCCATGAACGGTGTTTTTCATTTCATTTATCTATCTATTATATATATATATATATATAATGAATATATATGATATATAAATCATATTTTATATTCTGGAAGTAATTAAATCATGATATAAGTAATAATAATGTCAAGAACAACAAGTCAAAACACCTACGATAAATGAAACGATTTTACCCAAAACGCTTCTTTAACATGGAATTTACAAAAGAATGGGTAATATAAAGTCATAAGTGAACCATATATGATATCATAACAGTGAATATGATTCTGTAATAAGTCAATGACATTATTTAAATCATTATACAGGAGGTTCGGACACATACGAAGCAAATCGGACCTAAGGTAAGGGGAAATATCACAATCTCATTTTTATCCGAGATTGTTTATACGTTGGTATTTACTGGGGTGTATTTTATCATCCACATCCATGTTCCCTCAATATGTCATGTTATTTCCATCCACCTACAATTGTTTAAATCCATTTTTACCCTTTGGTGAGTTTTTAGTAAAAGATATGAAAGGAATCTTTTGTCTTTTTTCGTACGAGGTACTTTTTTGACTTTTCCAACAAAAGTACGAGAAGAATGTTTTTTTAACTTATACGGCATGAATGGATTTCTAAAACATTATTTCCAAGAAGCTTACTTTAAAAGTATTCAAGTTTATTTTTAATCAACTTCTTTTAGTTTAAAATTGTATGACATGTTAAGAAAGGAAAAGTGTTTTTGAAGTAGAAAGGATATTTTCCTCAAGAATGAAGTTCAAGTGTTTTATCAAAATTATTTTCCATATAAGATAATAAAGGGTTCTGTTTTTATCCCTATTATTACATTGATTTGATCATGTTGTGATTGAATTATTTTTATGAATTCCTTTATCTTATATGAATTGATTTATGATGTCATGATGTTTCAAGAATCCCATTTTTGTTACATGTGTTATGCGATGATGTATGTTTTATGATTATGTGGCACACATAAGAAAGGATTCATTATAAGATGGGTGGGACCTATATCTCCCTCCAATGCATTGGGTAAAGATTTTATATCTCATGAGATAGACATGGCTGGAATGGTAGGTTATACCAGTTTAGTGAAACAGGACTGGAACGAGGGTTACTCGATTCAGAAAGGGAATTTGTCCACTAAGATAGTCTTGGAAATGAGTCTTGACTAACAAGAAATGATTCTCTATGATTATGTGTGAATGCCACAAAGTTTCATGTTTTATGTTATGATTATTGGGATTTCATTTCACTACTATGATTTATCCCATGTTATGAAATTATGATCTCTTTTGCAGGTGAAGATTTCCAAAAGTTATGTGCTTATGTATATGATGTGATTGATATTTCTTTTGTTTACCCTTACTGAGCATTTGAGCTCACCATTTTATGTTT
Organism: Viscum album; assembly: GCA_963277665.1. Lineage (NCBI taxonomy): Eukaryota > Viridiplantae > Streptophyta > Magnoliopsida > Santalales > Viscaceae > Viscum > Viscum album. Next base: position 661,205,417 of record OY728138.1, read on the forward strand.
TCTTTTCCCCAGGATATAAAGAAAGGTTTTAGGTAAAAAAAAGGAAGATCTTTATGGGAGATTTTGAAGATCTTTCACCACGATTAGAAGATTATATTCTGAGTTTCCAAAGACACTAAACTATTACGATCCTTGTGTGTGTGTTTTTTGTTATGTACTAAGTATTCCGCAAATGTAATGTAATGTCAATGTAAGTCAGGCTTCGGGTCTCTACAAGAACACCATGTCTAGCACCAAAAAATCTTATCCATTTAACATTTCTTTAATTCACAAGAATTTTACACATTATTCCCTTACTAATCCAATTATTAGTTAATCATCTCAAAGGCCATTAGTTAATTGAAGAATTAACTAATCACATTACCTATTATTTAATTCATCAATTAATAAATAAATCGATAAAATTTTCATTCCATAATTAATTCTTCACAATTATTTATCCATATCAAAACCCAATATGTCATAATTAATTCTCAAAATTAATTTTATTTGATAACATAATGGCACATAATTAATAATCTTAATTAATTATCTTTATTCAACATCATGATAAATAATTAATTCTCACAATTAATTATCTTACATTGCCCACATCATTATTTTGTAATTAATTTCCCCCAATTAATTATCTTAACCACAAAATTTAATGACTCAATTACAATATCTTAACCAAAAAAAAATCTCCAAAATATCTATTTGAGAAACCCCCCCTCATTTGTTTCATGAGTCAATTATCAATTAGCCATTGAGGCAAACTCAATTAAATTCCACTTTCCTAATTACTCCAATTTAAGAAAATATTTATCAAGGTAAATCTTGTAATCATAAACTCACATCCACAAATAATAAATCCTGACTATGGGAGTTCAATTTAAACCACCTACCTCGGTTTATTGATGGATGTTCGTCCAATGGAAAATCTCCAAAATATGAGTGGCACAACGTCGTTGATCAAGCTTGAGTTCTAAATCCCTAACCCAAAATTAAGATCAAAGGCCACCAAGGTATTGAAAATATAGATATAGATCCACAATCCTAAATCTATATATTAACTCATGGGTTTATATCAAATAAAATGGGGGAGATCTTCAATGAAAATATTTATAAAATATAAGAGAAATAATGAGAGAAACATCATGATGAAATCCAGTTACTGAGAGGAGATAAGATCTTTAATCCAGACATTCAATCTCAATGAATGGTGTTTATATCACATAGGAATCCCTATACAAGGATTTTGGAACACTTAAGAACATTAATCCTAATCCGAGGTCGAATTAGAGAGGTTTTGGGGGTTCGAGTGGTTTTAAAACCAATTTTCAGAATAAACTGCTCCACACGAACAGTTTCACCTGGTAGTCTGTAAAGTTTGGCCAAACTGTGTTCCAATCATGTGGTCTTTCACTACCCACAAGGATTGATGGTGGAAAGTTATGAAAACCATACTCCAATAATGTCAACTTCCACAGTTTACATGGTTATCTTGCGCGTGGTTTGGCCAAACCATGAACAACCCCTGTCTTCCCAATTCCTTAAAAACATCATGAAAACACACCCTATGTCATACCCCAACCCAATAGTACTTAATAAAAAACAAAAAAGTAGCTAAAAAAATACTTGATATTTTTCCAAAAAAGGTCGGGATCTTAAAATTATAGTGAATATTTTAAAATTATTATTCCTATTAATTTTTATTAGTTTAACGACTATGTAATAACAACAATGTTTGAATAATAATATTATTATTTTTTCACCGTTCAATAAAACTCAGTTTTGTGTGTAATGAAGATATAAATGAAATTTATTTTATTCATTTTTTATAAAATATCATCATGGTACATTATACATACATTAAAATTAATTTTTACCTCAAAATTCTATCACCCTGATACAAAAAATGTGGATATTTTTGACTCATCAAATCATTGCGCGCCCACATAGCTTTTTCAAACTGTTTGTATTTTCACCAAACATTGACCAGGTGAGTGGTCATGTTTCATAGAACTTTTTTATATGATCCATAATCTCCATCAATTTTTTCCCAAAAGAAACATTTTGATCCAATATTAAATTATTTGAATTTATTATATGTGAAATATCAAGTATGTACTTCAATAAGAGAGATAAATGGAACACATCGTTGACTTGAGAGAGGTTCAGTGGAAGAGGAAAGTGATAAGATACAATACCATATGGATAATAATTTCAAAGGGACCTATAAACCTAGGGATTAGTTTCCCTTTCTTCTAAAAACCTCATAACAATATTTAATCGAGAAATTATTAGAAACACGTTGTCACTAACATCAGATTCTCGACCATTTTGATGATTAAATGCATACATTTTATATCAAATTTTTACCACACTTATATATTATTTAATGAATCTAACCTTCCCTTCCATTTATTCAACTATCTTAGGTCCCAATACCTTTCTTCATCTAACTTTATTCTAGAATGTTTTAGCTCTACATTAATTTCCTTAGAGGGCCTCATAGGGATCCATCTGATTGATTTATTGAAATATATTCTTGTAATAAAACTCTACTTTAAGAAGGTGTTGATCCCAAAAACCTTTTGGATCTAGGGAAAAATATCTCAACATATCATCTAGAGTTTGAATTATTATATCAGACTGAACATATGTATGAGGATGATATTCAGTGCTAAAAATAAACTCTATATCAAGATCTTTCTAAATACTTTTCTAGTACATCAAGGTAAAATGTACATCCTATCAAGACATAATGGAATGTGGTACTCTGTCAAAATTTACCACTTCATTAAAGTATATCCTAGAAAATTGTTATAGAGAGAAATACTCTCTCATAGAAATTGAGTGTGATGAATATTTATAATGATTGAATAAATGCATATCACATTATTAACATTAGATGTTTTGGGGAGTTTAATAACAAAATCCATAGTAATTTATTCCAATTTCCATTATTGTATGGGTAATGGATGTAACACACCCTTATAATTTTGTTGATAATCCTTAAATTACCGAAACACCAAGCATCGAGATACAAATTTTTTGATAAATCTCTTCATGAAATCCCACCATAAATCATCTTTCAAATTTATATACATATTCATACTTCCAGGATGAATAGAGAATGAAAAACTATGATATTACTCTAAAGAATATTTCTTAAAATCTTGTATGGATGGAACACATAAAATATTTCTAAATCTTATCATTACATCATGACCTAGATTAAACATAGATGCATTAATAACATTCTTTTCAAGCACTAAATCTTCCTTCCAAGCCCCCTTAATATTCACTTGGATAGATGGTTGAAAATTCAGATGAGTAATATAATATCTATTCCATCCATTAAAGATTCTAAGACCCATCCTGTGAAAATCCATAAATATTGGATATTTTGTGATCCCTACAATTGTTAAGCTAGAATGATCCTTTCGTTCCAAAGTATTCCCCACCTTGTTTGCTTTCCCAGGTTGATAATTTACCATGCATTCATAATATTTAATCAATTATATGCATATTATCTAGAACATATTTAACTACATCATTGTGAATATATAATTTACGGTTTCTTGATCAGTGTATATATTAAACTCTTCTCCATAAAGATAATTCATCCATATCTTTAAATAAAAATTACCATAGCTAACTCCAAATCACGAGTGTGGCAATTTTTATCAAGAAAATTCAATTTTATTGAGACATAATCCATAACAATGTCATCAAGCATAAGAACACATTTGAATCCCTTCTTGTATGCATCACTATAGATTACAAACTCTTCTCTGCTATAGGGTAATATAATCACAAGTGCACTGACAAATCTTCAATGTAGTCCCATGAAATTTTCTTCAAATTCATCTATCTAGAGAAACATAGATTACTTATACATTAACTTGGTAAGTTTATTAGATAGTCCTGAGAAATTATCCACAATCCATTGATAATATCTTGATATACCAAGAAAAATAGGGATCTTAGTCACTGTGGTTAGTTGGTTCCAACATTTAATAGCCTCCGTCTTTAGTGGATCTATCGATATACCCTATGTTGATATTATATGACCAAAAAATGAAACCTTTTGCATCCAAAATTCACATTCTATAAATTTTTCATATAGTTTCTACTTCCTTACGATACTTAGTAAAATTAAAAAGTGATATGAATTCTCTTCTTTTCTCTTTGGATATATAAGAATATAAACTATAAAGACTGCCAAAAACTGATCAAGATAGTTTCTAAAGACTCTATTCATTAAATATATGAAGATAAAGGAGGAATTGTAAGACTGAATGTAATCACTATATACTCATTGTGTCCATAACTTATATGGAATATTTTATTGGGTTTATTACCCTTCTTAACACTCAATTGATGATATCCATAATTAAGGTCAATCTTTAAAAATTATAGATATCTGAATAGTTAATCAAATAGGTCATAAATTTGGGGTAGAGGAAACTTTTTCATGATTTTTATCTTATTCATATCTCGATAATCAATACAGTGTCACAACGATCCATATTTATTTTAGAATTAAAGAATAAGTGCACCCCAAAGTGACACACATGGCCAAACGAATCCATTTTCAATGTTCTTCTAGAGATACTTCTTAAAGTCCTATAACTCAATCAAGGTCATTATATAAGGAGTCTTTGAAATTAGTGTGTAGCCTAAAATAATTTATATTGATAACCAAACATAAATATTTAGTGGAATACTAGAAAAATATTTTGAAAAGACATCAACAAATTTCAACATGATAGGAATATCAATGATGTCATGTTTCTCCCTATCTATATGAGATATACACAAATTCTGAATGGGAATCAAGACCCATACAATGGATGCGATCTCCATAATAAGTTCATACTTATCATCACATTGATAGAAGATCCTAGGTTGGTTTAGAATATAAAATATAAATTACATTCCTTAATAATTAATGTGGGATTTATGTAGATAAATTTGATCCATTCATAAGATGATATCAAATTCAAGCAGATGAAAAAATGATAAGATTTCTAGAAGCACATTCCACCAAACACCAAATAGAGATGAATCATATAATTGAGGTGTGATAATAATACCATTAGGGGTTTTATATACTAATTTTTTATCTAATTGTTTGGGTGGGATCTTGATACACTTAGAAAATTATTCAGATAAGAAATAATGGGTATATCCAGAGTCAAATAAGACAACAGTAGTTATTGAGTGGATTATAAGTGTACCTTTCACATGTAATTATAAAAACCCTATTTAGAAATTTTAGTCACATGAGATTTACCCTTTTACCTTATCTTTAATGTTTTTTTGTTTTCGATCATCATCATTGACCTTCATATTTGGGTAATGGTTCACAAAATTCCCATAATCGTTAAATATTAAACACTGAAGTATTGCTGGTGCATTCTATGTATATTTCTCTATATTCACATAGTTAGTTAAATTATTCCAATAAAATTAGTAATAAATTACTTAATTAACTTACTTCACACATGTAAAAAAATTTACTAGTCCCATTAATAAATTTTATTCCATGTTTCTTTCCATGTTTCAATCATAAAGAAAATATCAACTTCTTTTTTCTTTTGTTTTTAGATTTTACTTTAAAAATAAAATTTATTTTTCTTATACAAACCATGATATTTATGTGTATATCCAATCAACATTTCCCACATGAAATAACACATAAAAATTTATTCATAGCCACTGAAATACCGTATGGATAACACCCTTTAGAGAATGGGTTTAAGCCCTTGATGAATTGATCAACCTTACCTTCAAGTTGGATGATAATTCTAGAAGGGTACCATAAATTTATTGTAAAATTTTCTTTATTCGCACCAATATATTCATCATACATCTAATTTATATCTAGAAATTACTTATCGATTTTTGTATGAAGGATATGAGAGAAGCACTTGTTGAAAAATAACCTCCTAAACTTATCTAACTCTATGGAGTCAATTTCATCATGTTACCTTGTGTTCTTGATAAGATTAAACCATTGATCTTATCCATCCTATAAATGATATAAATCCAAAATGAATTTTTCATTTTTTTAACAAAGTAGAATGGAAAATATATTTTTAGTGGTATTTATCCATTGTTAAGAGACTAAAAAATAAGCAGAACCAATGAAAGAACGTTGGAGTAGCATCACGAAGGACTCAATAGAACATTGTTCCCTAATTTTATAATTTTTAAGTTAATCCTGATTCATAACATGAGAATGTTGTGTGAGTATAGTAATGAGATTTTTCATTCCATCTTAAAAAACGTTTGGCTATTTAGGAGGAAATTGTTTACATTATATATTGCACTCAACATAAAAAATTTCCTTTAGGTTATATCCATTAACTTAAACTAAAAAGACTAGTGTATAGAATAATAAGTGTAGTGGGTAACCACATAATAATGTAAAATATATTATATTAAGTCTAAATCATGACACTTTATTTTCAATAAATGACACCTTAGGATTAACATAATTCATTCAGGGTCATTATTTAAATCATTCATGACAGTACATATTGGTTTTGTGAATTTACAAAGAATATTCCCAGGAGTGTAAAATCAGGTGTGCAACAAGGCCCATTGGAATAAACTAGGAAATGAATGAGTCTAACACAATGTTCCCTTTTTAGAGGTACTATTCCAAGGTATATATTTTATAGATACACATCCATTTTTTGTATCTAGATAGGTAAAAAATTTATTGGAAACCACTTTATCTATCCTATAAAAAAATTCCATGAAATTTCCCTATACTTTGAATCACCATTAAACTTATCCTTTGACATATCCAAAGTTATATCCTTAGAAATATCCCATGGGATTTCACTAATGTTTTCTCATCTTATTTTCCAAATCAACTAAATCTTTCCTTTGATAAAAAATATAAAGACCCAAATTTCTCGTATATAGATATTACATCCTCTTGATGAATATTCTTTTCACTAAATGCCAGAGTATGATAAACAACTAGTTCATAATAGTTATACATTGTCTCCCACTTAGTCTCTCATAACCAATACCCTTCTGAGACATATCCCATCTAATACCTATCATCATAACATGGTGAAAATAAATATAATAAAGGGTGAGTTCAGATGCTCAATAAGGATACAAAAGGTAAATATATAAACATAATATAAGAATAATGGAATGATAACATGAGAAAAACCTATGAATACCAAAACATTCACATAAAAGATCAAAATATTGTGTAATAGACTAAATGTTGGCAGTTTATAAGATATGAATCATAATTAAATCAAAGAATATGATCCATGACAACATAACATTGATATAAGATGTGAAATTTTGTTATATAAATAAGAATTGAAAATCATATCCTTAGAAGTTCAAGGAACATTTCCAAAATATCATAGAGGAATTAGTTCACTACACAAACCATCAGAGTAGTCAGGGTTCACTCCCAATACAATCATAGTTGATAGAGTCATTTGTTTAATTGGGTTCACACCCCATTCCAATCAAATTTATCACATAAGATATAAATACTTACCCAATCTATTGTAAGGATATATAGGTCCCACCAATCACATAATGGAAATAATACATATGTGTGCCACAATATCATAAAACCTTATTATATCAGAACCCATGTAAATAAATGTTTTTCATAAAAATTACATCATAAAATAACATGTATAAAAGAAATAGGTTTCATAATCATTTTTTTCATCAAAGCATAACCCATTGAAAAAGAAGCTCGTTTCATAAGCATCTTATCAGGGTATAAACCATGAGAGAGAAGCAAATTTTGTAAATATATTTTCATAATAAACATTAAAAATTTATAGAAAAGTATGAATAGTATCCTTGGATCATATTCCAAAAAAAATCATAAGTATCATAAATGGATTTCATCTTAGATGGAAAATTATTTTGAATGATCACTTCGAATATTTCTTGAGGAAAATAACATTTATCCGAAAATTATTTTTTAAAAGTAATATTACTAAAATATTTTTGAAATATTTTTATTTTAAAAGTAACCTATAAAAAAATTAAATAATATTTAAAAATAATTTAATAACTTCTTGAGGAAAATATCCTTTTAGATTTGAAAAAAAGTTTTTAAAAAATAAAACATTTTGAAAATAATTTTATTTGAAAATAATATTGAAAAATTATAAAGGAAATTTAAAGAAAATAATGGTTATGATAGAGGGAAATTAAATTCATGACACATCTGTTAAAAAAAATATTCATTCCAAATTTTCATTCAAATAAAAATTCAAATTGTTTGGATAATGTCAATGTAACATTCTATGTTTTGGACTGAGTTGAAATTTTCAGAAGAAACCTGAATTTTTAGTTCGGTGGATAAACTGAATTGTAAAATGAGAATTGGAGTAAAATCTTGAGTGTTGATACACTTAAATGTGTTGTTTTGTGAAATGGGTAATGTCTTAAGAGGTACATTAGGTGTCCCGTTGAATTTATGGAGCACCGAGACCTGGGAATAGATGTTATAGAGGAACTAGAAAGGGCTCACAATTTGTCTGGTATTGTGCAGACCTCCCAAAGAAATCTTGTGGACGATCTAGTGGAGGTTTATTTCTCACATAGTTTACTATAACTATTCTAGAGGATCCAGATGGCTATGTGGGTGCATCAAACTTCTTGATTGATAGATTTTTCCTGGGCTGCGCACAGTTAGACTAACTCTGTGGCCGACGTATGCGAGCGAGTTCCTTGGGTAGTGAAGAGTGCACAGTTGGCACACGGTTTGAAAAACATATAGTCAAACCATCAGTGTAATTTAAAGGGGGGTGAAATCCCAATTTTCCCAAAGAAAGTTTTATTTATTTTTCTTCCAGTTCTTATCCTTTTACCTACACACAACAACCTCCTATGGAGTTCTCCTCCTCCTCCTCCTAGTCATGGATGTCTCTCCTTCATATGGTGTTAGAATTGAGTATCATTGATATCTTTTGTTATCCATTAGTAAGAGTGTTAATTATATTTCTTTTTTCGGAATTTATCTCAGTGAAATTTACACTATCAATGTGAGACCTAATTCATCCTATTTCAAGGGAATTTTTCTATTTAATAATTTTCTCTCAAAATAGACCAAATAAAGCCTCAATATTGGATGAGTGGACCATCCAGGGTATATGAATGGTATTCTGTCAATTTTTTCATAATTTATAGTTTATTTATAAAATATTACATTATTTTGCACACTGGAATATCTATGAGACACCTCTAAAAATGTGAGATTCATGTCGTAGACCCTAATAACATGGAATAAATAACTGTTTCCATTATACCACATTATTGGGGGTTGCTCACCCCAATGTGAACCACCAACATATGGGTTTTTATATAATTTCTTTATTAATTAAGAAACTATTTTCTTTTAAAACCACATATTGAGGTGTTCTTTCTTCTAAAAGGAGAATGGGTTAATTGAACGGTTTTCTTGAGATACAAAATTGGGGGAAAATTTCCCCCTTATTACTTCATCATGGATAAACCACCTCGTAATGGGTTTTGGGTTGATATATGTTTAAAATTTATAATTTAAATTTAATTTGAGGTGTGTTGGTATGTCCTAGAACATGGCCTTTAGCTAATAGAGAGTTAATATGTGGTCTAGTAGATGAAATTGATAAATTATTTTTGTAACACTTTTGTACATAGACTATATTATTATTTTTAATTAAAGTGTTAAATGGTTTTATACCTCTATGAGTTTACTTTTCTTGTGGTGTGATATGACTAATTATAAGGTCTAAATTATATATTTAGTCTTGAATTATTATGATGCATGATTAAGCTCATGTGACTTATTTTTATTTAAACATAAATGAATAAATGAATCATGAATTCCATGAGCTACACTCTACATCCTCTTGAAAGAACACATTGGGATGGATCATAAGAAATTAATACTATACCACAAATTGAAAAATACTTAGGTTTATTTTTTACTAAATTCCAAGGATAGGCTTGTAGATTACTTAATTAATATATGATGAGTGTGATACTAGGTATGGCTTGGAATGGCTCACTAGGAGGATACTCTACCTCATTATAAGTGATACTAGTTCCGTATGTGTGACCCTGAGGATATTCTCAATATTAAGATGGTTATACCATGTCATGATTGATACATGGACCCCTATATAAAATACTGGGGATGGTATAAGAAGGTTTTATTTTCCCAAAAATCTTAGAGTGATACTGGGGATTCCATGTGTTGATTACCTTGGACAGACTATTATGATATTGGGTATTTATTGTGCCCCTAGAGTAATAATTTTATTACTTTTTAGATATAATTGGATGGGATTAGGTGAATTTTCTTAAATTCTAATAATGAATTTAAAGATAAGGAATGCACAATTGTTATCCAGGGACGCATCCTCCAAGACAAATCACATGATTGGGTTTAGTAAATCTCATGATACTTGATTGGTGATGACCCATTATTACACATATATGATATCTATATAGGATGAAACAAGTTCAGAGACATCCTAGTTTCAGCCAAAGTAGGTACAGTTAGCCAAGTGTCTCCAAAGAACTTAATCCAACTTCTTTACTTTTATCTTTTTACTACTTTACCTATTATACTAATACTCTAATATATTTATATTCATTGAATGGATTATGATTTATAAGCTATTGGTGGTGGACTACTATGTATTTATGAAATCCTTTTTGGGCCATAATTTCATTGGGTTACATAAACAAGCCTCATTGGTTGAAGGATTAATATTATTGGATAGTGTTTCTTGGCTTGTACTTGGGAGTTAGGAGCACAATACTGAGAGGGAGATCTGGATACTCTTAGAGTTATCCATTGGTATTTTTTATGCATGTATTGTCCTTTATTGTATCACCTACTGTATGTTTACTACTTAGCTTATGTAGCCTCATCTGAACATGAATTTATCACTTTATATTTGGCATTAGCCAGTTTTTAGTTATTATATTATCTTCCATTTATTATCATTTATTATTACTACTTTCATTGTTGTTAGTTGGATTTATTTATTATATATTGTACCACTGATATAATTTGATCATAAGGGTATATTCTCACACCATACCACAATTAGACCCTCAGTTCTATGTGATAGCCTCCAGTGCACGGGAAGGCGTACTTGAGGCAATGTGACCAACTATCACAGAGCACCATTTTAATGGCTCCTGGGTCTAGATATTATAATGTCGCATCAAAGGTTACTTTTTTTCATTTGTTTTATGATTTTTGGAATTGTTATATAGGATACAAGGAATGTTTCGATTCTAGTTAAATTGTTGTGTTAGTGAGTGATCACCCCATTCATGGGGAAAAGTACAAGTGAAAATGGATGGGATTGTTATTCATGATGTTCATTGTTACAGTTGATTATGATTTCACCTCAAGTGATTGGTTTTACGTCCACTATTTATTTTTATATGAGATTTATGGAATTTTAGTATTTCACCCTTATCGCAATAAGGAAATAGAGTAGAATCACATGCATCATTATAGGCACATAGAGAGTCTCATTCCATACATATTCTATTCCATGTAGGTTTCATTTTATACTACCAGATAAAGTGAGTTTTTACTTGAGATTTATTCCATGATTCTAAAATTATATGCTTTATTTATCAAGTTTTTATTCTACACTACACTTGATATATTGTTTAGCCAGTGGCTATTATTATTAGGTAAATAAATCTCTTGTTACCTATATTTTTTTTTCATATTATAGAATTCCTTATTATAATTTTGATATTAAATTTTTTATTAAATTGTTAATATGAACCTAAACAGTATTTTCCTACATAGATTGATGGTCACACCTTAACTAACTAATTCTCAAATGTTTCAGCTATGAACCATTGTTTTTATGGGTTGAAACATATGGTTTTCGATTAAATGAGATCCAATTTTCAATTTATAAAGTGTATCTGCACTTTATAACCATGGAAATGGAAACCCATATAATTGAACTATTTTTATGATCTTTATATACCTTTAGATCATATTATAAGTATAAAATATATTAATTATTTTCTTAAATTGAATTAGATTATTATGCACTTTTTGCATAGCTTGACCCAAGTAGGTCAGCCTTGTCTTTTTATGTTTATATGATTGAACCCACTAAGGTTGTTTTAACATTTTAATTTTTCACATATATCAGGTTGTATTTTGATAACCACAATTACATTATCTGGACCCTTATAGATTACCTTTATTTTTTTGTATACCTTAGTTCCGAATCCTAAGGGGTATACTTATATTATATAGTGATGGTCATTTAAAGTGTTTGAAGCCGCCTATATGGGTTCCCAAATAGATGTGTGGTGGCATATTAACTGAAGAACCCCCCATAAATTAATAAAAGACATATCATTTTCTTTTATGTTGTACTTATATGATGATTTAGTAAATTAGTATTCAAATTACAACCTAAAGGGTTTTTTAATCTACAGATTGGGATTGAAATTTTATTTAAAAAAGATAATTGTGAAAGCCTATGAATAAATGAATGATGTTTAAAAGGGATAAAATATATTTATGTGATAAATTTCCTAATTATGACCTATTGTTATCTAAATAAATTGTTATGTATAGTTCTTCTTATAATTGAAACATGATGTTTTAAATTGAATGTTTTAATGTATAATGATTATATATATAAATCAATTAAATGATTTAAAATGGAACCTTAAGTGATATTTTATATTTAGTCCTTATATAAGGGTAGTTTAAATATTTCATTAGTTATGCATTATTATTGGAATGGGAGCATTTCTAATAGCCTTCTTATAACCTAATGTGATAGGTGGTAGAGCTTAGTGGCTGATCAAGCATGACTTGGCTATAAGGCCAATGAATTTTTTCTTTTATAAATGTATATTTCAAGGTATGTAACATCCTTAGAGCTTTAAAGCCTTGTTAAACACTGGTTAACCATTTTAGACATGTTGTATTGTTCAGGTGTTGTTTTTATGTGTAGGACTCATCACTTTAAAATGTAACCTTTGTGTTGATGGGGTGGTCATTTGATAATTTGATCTTTGTTAAAGGTATGAGCATCATATAATTCATAGTTTTAGTGGGTTATAAATGCCTAGGTCGTGGTCAATCTCTTAGTAGGTCAGGTGAACCCTCTTCATTTTCTATCATTCTTTAGTGTTAGATGACTTGGGAGGTTGTTAGCCTGTGTTGCAGACCATCGGATATTGGGATGCATAGGGATGATATTCTTTTGGATAGTATCAAGGATGAGTCATGGTTTTAATGAAATACCAAGGTATTACACCTAAATATAAATGATACTGTCTAGTTAGTAAAATGGTACAAGAAACCATATGAGTTCGGTGGAAACTATTTAATCACTGATCTATTATGATTTTATCATTAGTCATCTCTAAGGTAGATTAGCCTAGTAATTAATGGTGTTCTATATCATCCCACTAGCCAGGATGACTTTTCAAAGAAGGTCGGGTGTTTTGTCATGCTAGTCTATTTTTTTTGTCTCTTACGCCTGACGCTTTGGCATGGGTGTACATAATTAAGGAAGAGTTTCATGCATACATCTAGAGTGAATATGTTCTAGGACACTTTTAAGAGGTTTTTATCCATCTATTTTAATGTTAATACTTGAAAAAATATTTTCATCCATATCAAAGACCCGAAGTCAGTGGGTAATGGAGCGGGTGCCATGGGGAGAGTTCCCCTTTTCAGTAAATTTGACAATAATGACACTCAGAAGGTAAAGATCATCAAATCAGTATAGGTAATACATGTCCTTCAAGGTATAAGGAATATAAACAAAATGTACTATTTGAAAATTGTTAGTGATGATTTTGAATTCCTTTGGGATTGGTAATATTGGAAGGTGTTACTTATGAAAAAAAACATGAGAATGAAATGGTTGGATGTTTACGCAACCATTGAAAACATAAATAGTTATGTTGGAAATTGGTGGTCATGATTGAGAAATAATGGGAGTCCTTAGGTGGTAAATGTATTGTGATTTGTTAGTGATGATGTGTCAGCAGGTGCATCTGAGCTTCTCTAAAAAATTCAGCCCAAGGTGGTCTGACTATCTTCTTATTTTCATAGTCAGATTAGGGTTGGTTTGGAACCATACTGAGTGCTTTTAATTGAATGGGAAAATAGTATCTTGGTTATTATTTTGGGAATTCTTGTAATCCTTTTGGTGTGGTATCTTTTTAGTGATGATCATGTCCCATACCTTGACATCATCCATGATACACTAAGAGAGAATCAATTATATTGCACAATAAATTTAAATGTCATTGGGTTTGATAAATGAACCCCATGGGAGGTAATATTTTATAGTCTGTTAAGTTTAAGAGGTTTGGTTATCCTGAGTGGTACTAGGGTTACCAAGTAGAAATGGCTTGGAAAGACTCATGGTCACCAAAAAATTCTTTGACTTGACTGTAATTGGGATTAATTAGTGTTATAATGTGTGGTTGTTTGGCTACGTTCTGATATCTCACATGCAAACGTTGTAGTATGTATTTCTTAGAATGATCTCCTTGGAATCTATTTGATGTATTAATGTTTACCTCAGACTTATTCAAGATTGGATGTGATGTTTTTAATCATGAAAATCCAAGTGTTCTGTATCGAGTATGTTCTTACAATTGTGTTGGAGAATGACCACATATATGAATGTCTGATCTAAAGACATCACCAAAAGACAATAATAGTACTCCGTGAGTGTGCTCTAAGTGATCCTAATTTAGCTTAACTTAGAGCCACTATGATATATTTTTTGAGCGAGTTATCCATATAATATGCGCATATTAAAAAATAGTCAGTCGGGAGTGGCCAAAGATGACTTCCTGTTATTCATTAAACATAGATGATAAGTGAAAACTTCAGGTACGTCATTAGGATGAGGTGAGTGAAGTGAAAATCCTATAAGGTTATTTATGAAATGTTTTCTCAACTGTTTATTAATGATAAGTTTAATTAATAGAGCATCATTGAATTTATAAGGTCATGTTTATATAATAAATTCCAATAGTGGGGATACCATAACTCAGAATTAGCCATTAAATGTTAGTACATTGGTGGTAAGTTCCATGGGATTGTAATGCAAAGACATAATGAGGAGGTTATGTTTGGTTTTTATGGTATTGGGTATGATTCAAATAAATGTTTCAGTTCATAAAATGAGAATTGGATTGAGTTTTTTCAACTCATGTACCATTTTCTTAAAGTGATGCTTGGAAGTGAATTATGTGTTTGGAAACGCAACACAACCATATGGAAAAAACCTCTCAACCCGAGTTGGTTGGGTATTGTTTTCATTGTTTTCCAAAGGATTATTTGGGATTATTAGTTCTAAGGTGTGTCGGTTATAACAACTAGTGTTTTGGACTAGGTTGAAATTTTCATAAGGAATAAGAATTTTCATTTTGGTGGATGGACGAATTGTATACCAAGATTGGGATGGAAATTTTGAGAGTTGGAGCACTTAAATGTATTTTTTAGTTTTTTTAAAGGATAAAGAGGTTACTCAGGTGTCCCATTGAGTTTTAGGAGTCCCATGCCCCAATAAATCAATTTTAGGAGGAACTAGTAAGGGAACACAATTTCTTGGAAACCATGCAACCTCTAGAAGAAACCGTGCAACTGATCCAGTGGAGATGGAGGTATTATGAAGTTTAGTCTATCCATGTGAGAGAATCCACATGTATGTGTGGGTGATTAATAATGATTTACAGAGGTATTTTTAATGGGATACTCATGGTTAGACAAACCATGTGGCCAACCCATGTGATGGGGTTACCTGGGTAGTGATGAGAACATTGTTGGTGCATCTTTGTGCCAACCATGTGACCAAAAAGTGTTCCACATTTATTGGGGTGAAATA
Source organism: Viscum album (assembly GCA_963277665.1). Taxonomy (NCBI): domain Eukaryota; kingdom Viridiplantae; phylum Streptophyta; class Magnoliopsida; order Santalales; family Viscaceae; genus Viscum; species Viscum album. The sequence goes on from OY728138.1 coordinate 661,221,319, forward strand.
CCAATTTACACCTCCAATAATGTATTCTTTTTTCCTCCTATTTTCTTCTTTTACCTACACACAATAGCCTCCCGTGGGGTTCTCCTCCTCCTAATAGGCTTGGATGCCTCTCTTTCATCCGATGTCAGAATTGAGGGTCGTCTTTCTATTTGGTTATCCCTTGATAATATATTCACTCCTATTTATCCTTTAATTATTTATCTCACTGTCATTTATGCTAGCATGGAGAGACCTAAATCACCCTATTTTTAGGGTGTTTGTCCGTTTCTTTTTTTATCTCGAACCAGACCAAATCACGACTCATTGTTGGATGAGTAGACCATCCTTGGTATATGGTAGGTGGTCTATAGATTTTTACCTAAAGTATAGTTGATTTATAATATATGTTGTTGTACCATGTGATGGTATTTGGTCATGAAACGTTTAAAAATGTGAGATTCTTGTCATATAACCTAATTAATTAGACCAGATAATTATTTCTATTATATTTCATAATTGGAGGCTACTCTCCTGGACGTAAACCACCACATTAGAGTGCGATGTTGAGTTTCATTATTAATTACGAAACTGTTTTCTAATAAAACCAACTTTTGAAGAATTCTATCTTCTAAAATGAGAATGTGTTAATTGAATGGATTGCATGAAATACAGAATGGGTAGAATTTCCCCATACTACTCACTCTTGTAAAAACCATGTCCTAAGTGGTTTTGGTTTGAGATTTGTTTAAAAGGTATTATTTAAATTTAATGTGAGGTGTGTTGGTATGACCTTAACACATGAAATTTAGATAATATATAACTAATACTTAGGCTTGTAAATTATGTTGATAAATTGTTTATGTAATGATTTAGTACACAACCTTTATTTTTATTTTCAATTTAAGTGATAAATGGTTTTAGACCACAATGAGTTTACTTGTATTCTGGTGTAGTATTATTTAGTACATGGTCAAGATTATTTCTTTAATCGTGAATTATTATGAGTAATACATAAGTAAGTTCCCCTTATTCTTATTTAAACATAAATAAATAAATGAATCATGAATGAATTGAGTGATACTCAGGTTTATCTTTACAAAATTCCTTGGAAGGGGTAATAAGAATTTGATACTACAACATTCCGTGATAAATACCCAGGTTTACTTTATACAGAATTTCAACAATGGGCTCATAGGTTAATTGTTTTACATACACCAGGAGTGGTACTATGTATGCCTTGGATGGGATTACCAGGTGGATACTCTACCTCTTTATGAGTGATATTACTTCCCTAGGGGAGAGCCTGAGGATGAGATTAGTGCAAAGATGGTTATGACAGGTCATGAGTGATACTGACACCCCTATGTGAGATACCAGGGATGAGATTGGAGGGATTTTTCATGCCATTCTAAGAGTGATAATAGGGATTCCATTTATAGATCACCTTAGACAAAATGTTATGGTACTAGGTATTTATAGTTACCATGGAGAGATACTTGAGATACCATTTTGGATTTCATTCCATGGGCTTAGGGTTCTTAAGATTAAATTATAATAATGATTTTTATATTAAACATAAGGAATGAACAATTGTTATCTAGAGACGTGTTTTCCAAGCAAAATTAAATGCTTGGGTTAAATCAATATCCTGATAATTGTTTGGAGATGAAACATTATTATGTCTATATGATATATGCACTGCTTGAGCCATGTTTAGAGAAATTTCATATTGGGTCGAAGTACGTATGGTCGTCCAGGTGTCCCTGAGGAAACCAAACCAACTTGTTTACTTTTATCTATTTACATATTTACTGGTCATACCTAAGAATTATTGAATTTTTATTTAAAGACTAGATTATTAATTAAATACCATTGGTGGTGGTATAATGAGTATATATCACACCTTTTACTAGCCTCTATTACAATGGGGTAACCAAACAGACCTCATTGGTTATAGGCTTATGATCCTTGGATTTTTTTGTTATTCGTGTACTTGGGAGTTTGGAGCACAAGACTATCCTGGAGATCAGGATTCTATTAGAGTTAGACGTTGAGATTTTATTATTTTTTATACATGTATTGTCCTGTATTGAATCACCTTATATATGTTTAATTCTTTGATATGTATTCTAACATGGACATGCATGAATCACTGTATATTTGGCATTGGCCAGTTGTTAGTTATTATATAATCTTATGATTCTTGTAATTTATTATTACTATTTCTACTATTTTTAGTTTGATTTATTTATTATATATTATAATAATGTAATGATATGATCATGAGGGAATAAATTCACCACCATACCACCATTTGACACTAACTTCTATTCGACAACCTCTGGTATACAGGGAGGTTCACGTGAGTACATGTGACCGACTGACTTGGGGAACCGTTTCAGTGACTCCTGGGTTGGAACATTATAGCCAGGAAGATTAATTTCAATAAATCTTGTAAAAAGGTGAAACATGGGAAAAATGAGTTTAATAAATTACTTCTAAATTGTTAATTTTTTTAATTTTTTATAAAACATGATTTTTGAAGAAAATGGGTTTTTAAACGAAGAGAGAAATGTAGACGGTTTTTCATTAAAACATTATTTTGAATTCTTGATTAAATAAGTAGTGGAACATGAAGAGAAATATTGTATTATCATGAAATAACCGTATCATAAGAAAATTAATTTTTTAATTAAGGGATATATTATAATATTTTATCATTGGAAGCATAATCATAAAAAATCCCGATAAATGACGAGGTTATAAAATATAACTATTACCACTTTGGTATCTTTGAATAAAAAATCCCATGAAATAATTACATTAAATGGAAATAAAAATATCAGGAAAATAAGTATATTTCTTATATAACAAGTAAAATGGTTTTTATATACACCTCATATAATAACATAGGTTCATAACATATCTTATGTCACAAATAAGGTAATTTGAGACAAAAAAATACCTCACCACTGGGAAATGTTTGAGTTGTAAAAACCATGAAAGAGTTATAATCAAATGAATATGAAAATCCACATATTATTCATTAGAATAAATAGAAAATACATTGATGTATATTACACACACCACATATATTAAAAATGTGGTGAATATGGCTTGTATCTAACAGATATAAATGTGAGATGACAAATCCCTTACCTTAAGTATTGCATTATTTAATACATGTTCAAACCACATATATAATAAATATAAAATTATTATAAATCTATTACAGAACTAGACTTATATATATAATACCAAATATTTTTTACTTAATTACTTTGTATTGATAATTCCTTGTTAATAACCACTTTGTTTTTCATGTATGTTTTGATTTTTTATTTTAGATCTTATTAAGTCAATAATTATTAAATAATATTAATAATTATAACCATGATATAAATTTCATATATATTTAGTATATTTTTTTTTGTGAAATCTATAAATGTTATATATAAAAAATGAAATACAATGTTCACGGAGAGGTTGGTTGTACGTACGCTTGAATTTTGTTTCCATTTTCTTGATGGAAAAAAATAAATAAAGTTAAATAATATATTAAAATTAAAGAATAATTTTTATTTCATATATATCACATATTTTCATTAAAAAATCCTTATTACCTTCTATTTAAAGTGTGAATGAATCACATCTCTTCATGAGTTGGTAGTCAGTTATACACAGAATTGATGATATCATATTCCCACATAATGGAAATTAACAAGGAACATGTGATATAATAATCCAAAAAGAATAATAAGATCATAAATTATATATATAAATAATAAATCCATAATTATATCCATCCATGAAAGGTGGTGATGGAAAAAAAATAACATTGGTTCGGAAGACAGTAGTCTATAGTACACACAAATAATGATTTCATATACCATTTTATATATGTGGAGGTGTTTTTAGGTAATTAACTTAACAAAATAACATCTATGTATATGTAATATATTGATTTTAAATTATAAAAATGGTTTAATAATAATTTAATTAGGTGCGTGATGAAATAAAATAAAAACACTCTTGGAAAAATGTTATTTCTTCTTCGGGTAGCCTTATTAGGTTTGGAAAAAATCCTTTTAAGGTTGGATTTATGAACAAAATAAATATTATAGTATGATAATAATACATTTATAAAGATATTTGGATATTTTTATTAAAATTAAATTGGTTTTTGAATTGTCAAGAGTAGAGTAAAAGTTGTGACACTTTATAATTGAGGTGAGTGGCACACTTGTAATTTTTAGGAAGAAAAAGGTGAACACACATTTTTCTCATTAAAAAAGTATCAAAAATAGAAAATTAATATGTATTAGATACTATAAGGTCTAAATATTTATATATTTTTTTGGAAAACTTTTGGGTCATTTTTAACCCATATATTTTTAGTTCAACCCCATGATAAACCATTTTTTACCTTTACCACGATAATTAATTTTTACTATTTTTACAATTAATGGTGGTAAAAAAGTAATTTGTCATAATTATATAATATATATTAATATGATTAAAAATTTGGAATCGATTTTTCAAAATTAAATTTAGGAAATTGGAAAATGTTAATTTAAAATTAAACCCATAGTCGTGGTGAGAAAGCGGTTTTCCAAAGAGAAAATGGTCAAAAGTTTAAAAAGTTTTTATATAAAAATTCAACATGAGAATGAATACAATAAAATAAAGTAAATTAATTGATATATTATTGAACTAATTATTATTTAAAAACAATTATAAAACAAAATTAACATTATAAATTTTTTAAATGAAAAAATATTTTTTAGTAAAAACCAATATTTTTCACCATTCATAAAAAATAATATTTTCAAAAAATTCCAATATTTCACCATAAAATAATTTTGACATGATGATTTTACAAACTAAATTTATTTTATAAAATTAATTTTCTAAAAGTTTCAAAAAATAATTTTATTATTATTCACTAAAATTAAATAAAAATATTTTTTTGAGAAAATATTGCTTTTGAAAAATATAATAAATTAACTAAAAATTAATTATTCATTATAAATGTATTTTATTTATATAAAAAAATTATAATTGTTATTTAAAATTTGGTTATTTCTCTTAAATATTCTATGTTTAATGTCAAGGTAATAATGGCCTTGTTTAAATAATAATATTAATAATTTTTCATGGTTCTTTAAAACTCATTGATGAATGTAACACAAGATATCAAATAAATTTAATATTTTCTATAAAATTAATTAAATATTAGGGTGTCATATTCTATCCCCCTTAAAATTAATCTCACCCATGATATTACATTACTGGAATGTAAACAAATGCTGATAATTCTGCCTCCTCATATCCTTAATTTCCCACATAGCTTCCTCATTCTGGGGGTTTTGCCACAAAATATTGATAAGGTGAATGGTATTGTATCATAAAACTTTCGTTGAATAGTATATAATCTCAACAATTTTTCCTCATAGTAAATATATTTCTTCTTTGGTATGATATTTTAGTTTTGTAAATGTAAAAGATCTGGTATGTACTTCCTCAGAAGATTTATATGGAACACATCATTGACATGAGGGAGGTTCGGTGGAAGCACCAAGCGATAAAATACAGTCTCGATACAATAATAAATTATAAAGGTACCAATATACCTATGTCTTAGTTTAAATTTATTATAAATCTAACAACCTTCTTCCATGGAGAAATTGTTATAAACACTTTATCTTCAACTTCAAAATCTAGTTGACATCGAATATTGTTGGTATAAATTTTGTATCGACATTATACGATCCTTATATGTTTCTGAATGGATATGACATTCTATGAAATTTATTTAGGTATATCTAGTCCCAATATATTTATTTCTCTAACTTCATTCTAGTAATTTTGAGCTCTAATTATCTTTCATTATAGGGATTTATAAGGAACCATCATAATACTTGAGTGAAAGCTATTATTGTATAAAAACTCAACTAGAGGAAGGTGTTGATCCCAATAACCTTTAAAAAGTAGAGAAAAATATCAACATATCCTATAAGGGAATTGTTCTCTCATATTGACTATTTTTTTGAGAATGATACACATTGCTACAACTCAACTATGTATTAAGATATTATTTAAGACTTCATCAAAATATCAAAGTAAGCTATAGATCCTGATCTAAGACAATGGAATACAATAATACATGAAACTTTAACACTTAATTAATGAATATCATGTCAATATGACGCAAAGTGAAATATTCTCTAATAGTGATAAAGTGTGTTTAATTTTTAAAGCGATAAACTACTACCCATATAACATTATTCCCTTTAGAAATTTTGGGGAGTCCAATGAAAAAATACAGTCATGTTTTCCCATTTCTATTTTGTTATGGGTAATGGATATAACTTCCCCTTATACGTTTTCTCTCAACCTTAACTTTTTGACATACTAATAATCAATATTAGAACTCTACAATATCTCTCTTCATAACATTCCACCAGAAACAATCTTTCAAATATCTATAAATCTTTTTCATTCAAAGATGAATTGAGAATGAAGAACAATGAGATTACTCTAATAAATCCATCTTCAAATATGGTATGTATGAAACAATTATTTGGTTATCAAGCATTATCATTCAATAATGATCTAAATTAAACTCAACAACATTTCAATCCTTCTTTTATAACTCTACATATTCCTTATACACCTATTTAATATTAAATATGAGATAGTTGAACATTCAATTGTACAATATAATATTTATTCCCTTTAATCATTGGATCTTTATTGATCCTCCGTATGGACAATCGAGCATGACCATTTCGACTCAAAGCAACATCCATCTTGTTTACTTTCCTAGGGTGGTAATGTGTTGAGCAGTCCTAATCTATAATCAACTCTAACTATCTTTTCTGGTGAATATTCAACAACTTCTATGTGGATATATAATTTAAGCTTTTGTGATCGGTATATATATCAATTTGACATCCAGACCCAACGGGGATCGATCCGTGACTCCCCAAGCCTGCCTCCAATAGGCCAGGGGTTGGTGACTAGCGCCGAGTAGGCTATCACACACAAGGGAGGCATTAGCCTAAGGTACCTATACACATGCACCCACATAAACCTCCATGAAATAGTGCATAGATATATAAAAATGAAAATTAAATGCATGCATACAACTATCCTAAACTAGAGTGTAACTGAAGTACAAAAGGGAAAAATAGGTCCCACCAAAGGAAAACCACAAAAGCATCCAACCTACTCAGAAGGAGGGGTACACTATCAAAAGAACCACCAGAAAGCTTCTCAGCACAGCTCTAGTAAAAATCCACGGTCACCCACTCACTCAGCTCCGCCTGCTCCGGGTCCTCTTGGGACTCCGCCGAAAGGCCTGTGGTCTGCACAAGACACAAACATGTGTGGGAAAATATCATGCAAGGGTGAGTATAAAAATACTCAGTAGGCACCCCAAAAACCCAAGAAAAAGAGAAAATTAAAGGCAACAGTTATCTTATCCTAGCAAGAGGGAACCCATACGAGATAGAAACTCCATCTCATGAAAATCGTCGGCTAAACACAACTAGTCAGCTCAATCCAGGTGTATGCCTATACATACACCTTGAACATCCAGACATACTCAGCTCACACACCAAGCCACATGAGGTATATACCTCATCACCAGGAATGGTTCAAAAATAGGAGAGAACACTCCATGATCACTGTCATCCCAGATGACACTCATCCGAGAGATACACTCCATCGGGTCCCACACAAACATCTCAGACGCTCACCCTAGAGATCACGCTCATCGGATGTTGTCACAGATGAAACCTCATTGAAACAACATAAACAACAAACTACTCAGATAGGGGATCTCTCATAGGTTTTGCGAGGGAGAACTAGAACCCACACCGGTATACGAAGATATCACAGATAGGGGATCACTCCCAGGGTCCGCTGAGGGATACCACAACCCCATCTGTAATTTGTAGATCTCACAGATAGGGGATCACTCCCAGAAACACGTCACCCAGATATAGGATCGTTACCCGTGTCACGACGATCATGATGATACCAAAACCTTATCTAGTACATCTCGCGCTATAAGGGATCGAACTGACGATGCCACAACCCTACAAAAACCACACGCTGAGTAGGGGATCGTATAACCAACGATACCGCAACCCTACTATAATCTTCATGCTGATCAGGGGATTGTATACCCGATGATGCCACAACCCTATTGAGCACGACCCATTGCGCAGGGGATCATATTTCCGATGATACCAAAAACCCTACGGGGTTATCCTACCAGAAAGGGGATCTCTGCCCATGGATAAGCGGTCATAGTGATACCAAGAACCCAATCTAGGGAAACGATGCTAGAGGATCCCGCTCCGGGCCCACCGAAGGGATTACACAACTCTAATAGATTAAGCATCCCATCGGGAGTATCAAAAACCTATACTAGGGTTGTGATGACATGTGAACCCATGTAGGAATAAACCAAGGGATTACCCTCAACCACTGCTGGTCCAAACGTCACTAACCCGAGCGACCCACAACAACGCCACACCGCTCACCTCCAAGGCTGATACCGAGGCCACCACCGTGATCCACGCATAAAAACATGTAGGATAGACCGTTTACTCACCAGAAAAGAACATCAGATGAAAAAGGAACTATTCACTACAACTAGCCCATGTGGGGCCCACACTATGACCCCGAAACTCATCAAGCGGATTATAACACTGCGATCCCCTCAGAAAAACACGCACGATCGAGTACTCGATCATCCCAAACGAACACCCAATGAAACAGGTACTATTCACCGAAGCCAGCTCGAGTGGGGCCCATGCCTCGATCCCAGAACACATCGAACGAATCTCACCATTGATATCCTCTTATAAAAACACACAGGATCGACTAATCATCCCTCAAAAATCAAACACCTGGTGAGAAAGTGGCGTTTCTCCGTAAACGCCCAAACCTGACCTCCTGGGGGCCAGACCCCAAACTCAGTCCCAACATATGGAAACTAGAAAGAAAATTACGCCACACCATCATGGCCTCAACTCCACTGATGACACTTCAATCAGACACTTCAAGTAGAATATACAACAGCCCGAAGTCGAATAATAATAAATAATTATAATTTTATTTGATTTTTCAAGATCCCATGCCCCGATCCTGAAACTTAAAACTCCAGAACCTACACTGAAGGGTTTGCCTCATTTCCAGGGTCATGCCTCCATAGACGGTGCACGATTCAAAATTCCAAGGAGCTAGATACATGGGTTTTAAAACCCCCATGTACAAGAAGAGGGAAGGACCGGCTTGAACTGGTTGGTCCGGCCGGCTGACCCGGCCGCCGCCGCCGCCGGCTGCTCCGGCCGGACGACCGTGCCACCGTGGCACAGTGCAACACACGCACGTGGCCGAACCCCTCCGCAGGTCGCCACAAATTGGCGCCAGACCGCCGCCCCGAAGCGGTGCCGGTTGATTCTCACAGCCCGCAGCCGGCCGCCGCGCCGGTGCCTCGCTGACAGATATTCCGAGGGCCGCCTGGGGCACCCCAGGGGTCCAAACATGCATCCGAAGGCATCTGCATGCCCCCAGGACCGGATCTACATATATGAAAGCCCAAAATAGAGAAAAACCAACCAAATCAGGATCCGGGATTTTGAAACTCAAAACGCCTACCTGTTGGCAGATCACCGAAGCTTTGGTTGCATAATGACGCCAGAGACACGCTGGAGCTCGATCTGCCGATGATCGACGTCGAAAACGGGCGTCCGCATCTTGATTTGGCGAAGAAATGGAGGGTGGGGGGGTCGTCACCACCTATTCATACAAGGTGGGGGAGAAGGGGGGGGGGGTAGATGATTGATTTCCCCACCCATTTAATTAATTAATTAAATTAGTTAATTAACACTCTCGACTAGACCTCCCGACTCGGAGGAGATTAGGTTGTCCCTTGGGTAAACACATCATTCTGAATGAAATGACAGACTTAGATTTTCGATTTGAAATTAATTTCAGATTTTATTTGAGTCGATGCTCATAAATAAACTTTTCCATTTATTAACGAAAACGCCCCTGGTGGCTTTTCTCACATCAAGCCCACACCTGCAAAGTTTACACCTCTCCTAGGGTAAACGACACACTCTTGACATAACCTTGCCCAAAGATTCCCGTTCTGAGCTACCATTTAGGATATAACACACCCATGCCATGTGCATAGTATAAAAATACTTAACATTTTTATAAAATTTATTCCGGGCATACCAGACCTCGGAATCGCATGCTGTCTTCGCGCCTAGCTCTGTAATTATTCATAGGAATATTCCAAAGTCTGACACAGACAAAACCAGATTCTCTACAACCTCAAAACCTTAGAAATTTTCATCCATGAAAATCCATAATCACAAGGAAAGCAACTGGACTCTCAACTGGGTCTCCCACGCCAGCAAGTTCACTAAAAAACACCCCTGACCGAACACATAAGTCAGAGGGACTCATCCACCACACCTGAACACTATTTGTTTTGGGCGAAACTGAATCGCCCACTCGGTTTTGATCGCATCCCAAAAAATGCATCTTGGTGGGGGAAGGATCCCTCTTCCTCATGCATTCATTGCATGCTGAACAACACCCACAACGGGTCTTACCAATTCCCTAAACAAAACTCAAGAAATCAATGGAAATGAGAGAGTACTACTAAACAGTGTCTATCAAACTACTGAAGAATGTAGAAAGGACACAAGGTGTATCTATATCCATCCGTGGAGCCTCTGGGTCAACAGCCTCTAGGTCATTCTGCTCTCCTCGCCCACGTCCTCGAGCTCCCTAAGCTCGGCGTGGACCACCTGGGGGGTGGGGGTGGTGGAAAATGATACCACGTACCACCTCATACTGATGCACCAACTCCATAACCGCGTCCACCACCTATGGACCTCCTTGCTTGAGATGCTGCCTCTTCCAAGGTGGTCTGTCGACCGAATCCCTCTCAGCATCACAATGGGTTGGACAATCTGTAGCAAGATGTCCCCAACCGTCACAAGTGTAACACCGCCTCTCCGATATCTGACCAAAAATGGACTGCGAGCCCTGAGCCTCAGATCCTCCATCCTGGGGTCACCTCCGGAAACATCGGCCACATCCATCCCCTTGTGCCTACCGCCAGCTACCAGTGGAGGACGCCTCAGCTTCCACATTCCCAACACTGACGGGTTGAATCTGATCAGCTATAAAGCTCTCCACCACCAAGGCTCGCTTCAGCACTTTTGCATAGGTGGGAAGATACAAAGAAACCAATCCTGCCCGGATGTCTCTACATAGGCCCTGCTCGATGGTCCGAGCCCTAAAGAACGGGTGAAAACCATATGAATGGAGTAGTGAGACAGATCTGTAAACCTCGCTGAGTACTCCGATACAGTCATGCCCTCCTACAAATGCTTTAGAAGATCCTGAATCTGCACTGACCTCAGCATCACCAGATAGAACTTTTCCCTGAAGAGCTACTCAAACACTTCCCATGTGAGCATCTCCTCATTATGGGACTGTGTCACCAAACTCCACCATCACCCAGCTGAACCATGTAGAAGGCTCGCCTCTAGGACCACCATCTGATATGGTGGTGTCCTTATTAGGCGGAAAACTCGGGTGACTAATTTGAGCCAGTCATCAGCTGCCTGAGGGTCTAGATCGACCCGGAACCTCAAAGGTCGCTACCTCTGGAACTCATGCATCACACTCAGCCTACGTACAACCTATTCTTGCACTATAGTCACAACCAACTGCTCGATAGGTGGTGGAACAATAGGCGGACCACCTGGAGGTCCAGCCTCAGAACCGGTGCCCTGGTCTACAACCTCTACACGGGGCATATCATCACCACAAGCCCACTATGGAACCCTCACTAGCTATCGTCATGGAGACATCCTAAAATACAATCAAGATGCCCCTTGGTGAAAGTGTATATATAAAGAAATGAATAAAAAAGAACAAGGGAAACCCAAAAACCTAGTCCTATACTTTGCATGCACCATTATGTCTCTACGACTAGTGTCCAAACGTCTCGAGTCGAAAGGTAGGTTATTATTGTCATGGTGTATGGATATGCCAGCCGCCGCACCAACTCTGGAATCCCTGGCCTGAAAGCCGAACTCGACACATCCTAACACTTCCGCTATGCAACCCAAACCAAACTCACAACTAGGCCAGCTACGCTCTGAGATCCCAAAGGTGGAACCTCCTCTAATACCACTCTGTCAAGAACCAACCCAATGGGGCTCGAGCCATGACTCCCCAAGCACACCTCCAATAGGCCAAGGGTTGGCGACTAGTGCTGAGTAGGCTATCACACACAAGAGAGGAATTAGCTTCAGGTACCTATGCACACAGACCCACATTCACCTCCATGAAACAGTGCAAAGATATATAAAACTGAAAAGTAAATGAATGCATACAACTATACCAAACTAGAGTGCAACTGAAGTACAAAAGGGAAAAATAGGTCCCACCAATGGAAAACCAAAAAAGCGTCCAAACTACTCAGAAGGAGGGGTGCGCTGTCAAAAGAACCACCAGAAACCTCCTCGACACAGCTCTGGTAAGACTCCACAGTCACCCGCTCACTCAGCTCCACCAGCTCCGAGTCCTCTTGGGACTCCGTCGAAAGGCCTGTGGTCTGCCCAAGACACAAAAATGTGTGGGAAAAGCCCATGCAGGGGTGAGTATAACAATAATCAGATGGAACCCCAAAAACCCCAATCAAAAGAGAGAAACTGAATGGAAATAGTCCGCTCATCCTAGCTGGAGGGAACCCAGACGAGAGAGAAACTCCATCTCGTGACCATCCTCAGCTAAACACAACTAGTATGCTCAATCCAGGTGTATGAAAACACATACACCTTCAACATCTAGATATAATCAGCTCACGCACCTAGCCACATGAGGTACCGACCTTATCACCAGCAAAGGTTCACAAATAGAAGAGCACAATCCATGATCGCAGTCATCCCAGATTCCACTCGTCTGAGAGATACACTCCATCAGGTCCCACACAAACATCTGATACGCTCACCAGAGAGATCACACTCTTCGGATATCATCACTAAGAAAACCTCACTGAAATAACATAACCACCAAACTCCTCAGATAGGGGATCGCTCCTAGGGTCCGCTAGGGGATACCAGAACACACACTGGTATACGAAGATCTCACAGATAGAGGATCACTCCAATGGTCCACTGGGGGATACCACAACCCGATTTGGAATTTGTAGATCTCACAGATAGGGGATCACTCATAAGATCCACTTGGGGATACCACAACCCGATTTGGCATTCGACAAAAACACGTCAGTCAGATAGAGGATCGTCACCTGTGTCACGATGGTCATGACGATACCAAAACCCTATCTGGTACATCTCGCACTGTAGGGGATTGAACTAATGATACTGTAACCCTACCAAAATCACGCACTGAGTAGGGTTTCATATAACCAACAATACTACAACCCTACTATAATCTTCCTGCTGAGTAGGGGATCGTATACTCGACGATGCCACAACCCTACTGAGCACGACCCACTGTGTAGGGGATCTTATTCCCGATGATGCCACAAACCCTACAACATTAACCTTCTAGATAGGGGATCACCGCCCAGATATAAGCGTTCACAATAATACCAAGAACCCGATCTAGGGGAACGATGCTAGAGGACCCCACTCCGGGTCCACCGGGGGGATACCACAACTCTAATAGATTAAAAATCCCATCGAGAGTATCACAAACCTATACTAGGGTTGTGATGTCGCGCGAACCCTCTTAGGAACGAACTAATGGAGTACCCTCAACCACTGCTGGTCCAAATGTCACTAACCCAAGAAACCCACCCCAATGCCACACCGCTCACCTCCAAGGCCAATTCTGAGATCACCATCATGATCTACGTGGAAAAACACAATGAATAGGCTATTTACTTGCTCAGAACAGACATCTGGTGAAAAGGCACTATTCACTATAGCTAGCCCGTGTGGGGCCAACACTAGGACCCCAAAACTCATCAAGAGGATCATACCACTATGATCTCCTTGAAAAAACACGCAGGATCGACTACTTGATCGTCCCAAACGGACAGCTGGTGTAAAAGGTACTATTCACTGAAGCCAGCTCAGGTGGGGCCCATGCCTTTATCTCATAATACATTGAACGGATCACACCATTGTGATCTTTTTGAAAAAACACATAGGATCAACTAATCATCCGCCAAAATCGTACTCTTAGTTAGAAAGTTGCGTTTCTCCATAAAAGCCCAAACCCATCCTCATGGGGCCCACAAACCAAACTCTATCCCAATGCTCAAAAACTAACAAGAAAAGTTTTCCACACCATCAGGGCCTCAACTCCACTGACAGCATGTCAATCGGATGCTCCGGGTATAAGATACAACAGCTCAAAGTCGAATAATAATAAAATATTATTACTGTTTTCGACGTTTCAAGCTCCTGGGCCCCGAAACCGAAACATAAAACTCCCAAACCTACACCGAAGGGTTCGCCTCGTCGCTAGGTTCGTGTCGCCATAGGTGACATGTGATTCAGAATTTTAGGGAAAAGGATACGGGGGTTTTAAAACCCCCATGTACAAGAAGTGGGTCGGACCGGCCTGAACCGGCCGGTCCGGTCGGCGGACTGCGCCGCCGTGGCGCGGTGCAGTGCACGCACTGCCGTCCCCCTCCGTAGGTCATTGCTAATTGGTGCCAGACCGCCGTATCACGGAGGTCCCGATCTATTCACACGGCCCGCCGCCGCGGGCCGCCGCGGGGCACCCATGGGTTCCAAATGCGCATCTGAAGGAATCTGTGCGCCCCTCGGGACCGGATCTACACATCTGCAGGCTCAAATCAGAGAAAAATAAACCAAATCAGGATCCGGGATTTTGAAAATCAAAATGCCTACCTGTTGGCGGATCACCGAAGCTTCGGGTGCAGAACGACACCTGCGACACTCTGGAGATTGATCTGCCGACGATCGGCGTCAAAAATGGGTGTTCGCGGGTCGATTTGGCGAAGAAACAGACAAGGGTGGGGGGGGGGATTCGCCTTCTGTGCATAAAATGTGGGGGAGAAAGGGGGGAGATGATTGATTTCCCCACCTATTTAATTAATTAATTAAATTAATTAATTAACACTCTCGACTGGACCTCCCGGCCCGGAGGAGATTAGGTCACCCCTAGGGTAAACACGTGGTTCTAAACATAACGACAGACTCATATTTTTTTTATCTGAGACACCGTTCAGAAGTTTTTGCACCGACGCTCATAAATAAACTTTTCTATTTATTTAAAAAAATGCCCCTAGTGGATTTTCTCTCAACAAGCCCGCACCCACAATGTTTACACCCCGCCTTGGGGAAACGACACACTCTAGACACAACCATCCCCTCAAATTTCTATTCTGAGCTACTATTTAGAAGATAATACACCCCCAGCGCATGCATAGTATAAAAATAATTAATACTTTTATAAAAGTTTTTCTGGGCACACCGGTCCTCGGAATCGCACGACGTCTTCATGCCTAGCTCTAGAAATATTCATAGGAATATTACAAAGTCTGACAGGGCCAAAACCCAAGTTTCTATAATCACACTTTTCACCATAATGATAATGTGCCTATATATTTAATGCACAAATTACCCCAACTATCTCCAAATCCATAGTTGGGAAATTTTTCCCCTAAACCTTCATTTTTTATAAGGCATAAATATGACCATGTAATTATTCATAAGAAAAAATTCTAATACCTACTTGTATATGTCACTATATATTAAAACAATTTCTCCACTATAGGGTAATGTAAGAACAAGTGCACTAACTAATATTCTCTTTGGTTCTCTAAATTTTCCTCTCATTCATCTGTCTAGTAGAACATAGCTCCATTATGAGTTATCATGGTGAGTGGATTATATAGTTTTAATAAATTCTCTAAAAACCATCAATAAGATCCTAATAAACTAATAAAACTGCAGATATCAGTCATCATGGTTGTTCTAGGAACACATTCCATAGCCTCCATCTTTTATGGATCTACCAATATACCCACTCTTAAGATTATATGACCCAAAACTGAAACATTTTTCATCCAAAATTCGTATTTTTAATTTTTTTTTCAGATAATTTCTCCATCCATATTGTATCTATTAAAATTACTAATTGATCTTCATGTTCTTCATTTCCCTTTAAATAAAAAATAATATCATCTATAAAGACTACCACAAACTGTTCAAGGTGATCTCTAAAGAATCTGTTCATTAAATCTATGAAGGTAGAAGGGGAATTAGTAATATTGAATGGAATCACTATATTTTTTCATAGTGTTCATAAATTTTATGAAATATATTCGTTGTTATATCCTCCATTATGACACTTAATTGATGATATCTAGATTAATGGTCAATCATGGAAAAGTATTGACCTCTGTGTAGTTCATTAAATAGGTCATCAAATTAAGGTAGAGGCATGACAAACTATGTTTTTGTGATTTTTTTAATAAATTAATTTTAATATATTTCGTTCATTTAACTAAATAAAAATTCTTTTCATACGACATCAACTTGGCTTTCACAATACGCAGCACCGACTTGGTGTACGTTACACACAACATCTATTTTCAAAAAAACAGCATTTCTTATTATTTAAATATGATATAACCTAGATGTTAAATTAGTGGATATGAATAGTACTAAATAATTTATAAAAAATTGAATTCATTGGTTACAAATTAATTAGAAAAAAATATATGAATTTAATATAAATAAATGTTTTTTGTTTTTAAAATCCCAAAGTAATTTTTTATTAGAAAATTAAATTAATTAACATTACAGAACAATATTAATAAAATATATATTTTATATATTCAATTAAATATTTTTGATATTCATCGAATACTGTTTATTGTAATAATATAAAAACTATCCCAATTTTATCCATAAAAACCTATATTCTTTTTTAAAAGGCAATTGATCAACTTTTAATGGAGACCCCATTTTTTATATAATTTTTGACACTTTTATATATTATATTTGATAAAATAAACTTCTTATTTAAAATTTGGATAAAAAATATACTTTTATTGAATTTTTCTTATTTTTTGATAAGTTTAATGTTTTGATAAATAGTAAAAAAATACTAAATTTTAATTGAAAACAACTTTTTTAATCAAAATAATTTACAATATTAAATTATATTTTTTATTGGATTTAAATTATAATTATATTAAATTTTAATCATTTAATATATTTTATGCAATTGGGAAAAATTTTATATTGAATCTAAATATAATTTTTTTCAATATTTTTCTGGTTTTAAATTTAATAATATGTTTTCCCACCCCTTCAATGAGATTAATTTTAAATTTATTACTGTAAATAATTTTTTTTGAATTTTGAAAAATGTATTCCATATTTGGAATCAAAGGGTACAAATTATTAAAATAGGGTTTTGGACAAAATGAATCATAACTTTAGTAAATTATTATTTACCACAATTAAGGGTAATTCTGGTAATTAAAGAAAAAAATTAATCTTATAATAATATAAAATTATCCTAACACTTATAATAAATGTATTGGATGAATTTATTTCTACCAGAGTCATCCTTAGACTAAAATTATAACACTTTTTATCAACTTGTGTGTCAATATGATATTTATTATATTTTATTTAAAGATAAGTTAAAAATGTCATAATCATATTTTTAATAAGTAAATAATTTTTAATATAGGTTTATACTGAATATAAATTCGACTATGAATATTAATTTTTAATATAATAAAATTTTCTTCATCATGATCATTAATTCTCAATTTGCAGAGAATAAATTATTTAATTAATGTCTTATATAATGATGATCCAATAATTGTTCAATTAATGGAAATATCAAATAAATTATATTATAAATATTAAAATAAATATAGTTTAACATAATTAATTACATACACTAATTTTGAAGATATATTTTATATGTTAGTTTTATATTTGTAGTGATGGGTTTATGTTTTCACATTTTTAGTATATTTTTAAAAAGAAAAATATTGAAGAGTATCAAAATTGGCATAAATGGTACCTTAAAAACAATATTTTATTAAATGGTATAAAATTCATAAAAATATATTTTTTCATGAAATATATATAATGAGGTGAAAAATATCATTAATTGTCCAATTTCTATTTGTTTTTCATTTTATAGTAACTATATTAACCATAAAATGTAAAAATCCAAGTTGGCATGATAAAAGTTAAAGGGTTTAACTAAGGGTTATAACCAAATGATGAGATTATTATTGTAAAATAAACATGTATAAAAATAATTAGTCAAGAGTATTTAGAGCCAAAATTATCTTATCTTCTAAAATAAATTGCATTGTAGATATTTTAAGTCAAAAACAAATTTATATTAATTTAATTTTTTGAGAGTTTTCTAGAGTATCCCTCCCCTCTCTTATAAAAAGGCACATACTCCCTCAATTCCTCACATCACCTTGAGCCTTATATATTGACAAAACCCTTAAAATTAATATTTATAAAATCCTTATCTATGTTCTAGAAGTTCTGCTCTTATCAAAATAATAACTCTAGTTTCCCTAAGAGAAGATCTAGAGGGAGTTGGCCGGAGAAGAGGTAATCTTCTTTACCGATACTCTCAAGAGTATTTCTTCTTCTACTTATTCTTGATGTTTTGTTTCCATTATAATTAAATAAATCTAGTATCACCTATATAATTATATGTTAGGATAATTATTGAACAACTAAATTTTACCTTTTATCCATCCTACAAAAAATGAAATCAGCACCCGTGTGTACAGAAGGCCTATTGTCTCCATGCCGTGGTGTAATATATTATTCATTACCACTTTACTTGGATAATAACAATGATGAAATTAATGAACATATACTATAATTATAACATTATGTTTATTATTTAATAAAATATATACTATCCACTATCATACCATTTCACAATTAAGTTAATGATATAGTCGCTCATGCATACGTACGACCTACCGTCTCCACAACGCTATGCGATTAATTTCCCGTGGTCACCAATAAAAAATGACTCTATAAATTTATATAATGATTAAATATGTTATGAATTACATTAGTATTATTCTATTAATGAACGAACTATATTCTATCCCCATAAACTGAGACTTATATGAAAAAACATGCATAAGAAAAGGAAGAAGTTAACATCTGAAAGAAGAGTAATAATGAAATATTATTAACAAATGGGTGATAATATGATCGTATATGATATAATATAAATATGTTTACGTAATAAGTTAAAAAAATATTTAATCCATTAAACCGATGTTTCAGATACGTATGAAGGAAATCATACCTAAGGTACTAGTAAATTCCACAATCTCATTTTTATCAGGATTATATATATGTAGGTATCTGCTGGGAAATATTTACCATCCATATTCAAGATTCATAAAAATGTATTTCAAAATATTATTACTAATAATATATATATTTTCAATTAGTTTTTATCCATGTATGAATTTTTCTTAAATGGTTATAATGGAATATTTTATTGTTTTCCAAATGATGTAATTTTGGACTTTTCGGGTAAAGGTACACGACGAATGTATCTTTTTAAATTATATGGGATGAATGCGTTTTTTCCACTTTCATGAAATCATAATTCCTTGAGGATCCCATTATAAAATTACATATTTTTAATAAAAATTTATTTCTTTTATTATGGTATAAAAGTTTCACAAAAGAAAATGTTTTCCTTGAAAAAAGTATATTTTCCTCAAGAAATGTTTTTAAAGTATCTTTTCAAATTATTTCTCATTTAATATAAAATCCATTGGTGTTACACACACCAAAATTTTAAATAATCCCAAAAATATATTCATATTCATTCTATTAATGGTTTACATTTTATAGAATGATGTTTAAAAAATCTGTTTATTTTTCATGGGTTATATTCTTATGAAACCCAGTTCTTTTCACATGTTATGTTTTTATGAAATGATTATGAAACCTATCTAATTTCCATAGTTTGTGATATGATCACATGTTTATGATACCCATTTAATTCATGGGTTATTATATGATTATTTTTTATCTTGTGGCACATGTTTCTATAATTTAATTATGGTATGGGTGGGACATATATCTCCCTCCAATGCATTGGGTAAAGATTTATATCTCATGAGATATACATACGAGACTTTTACCACTAATATAATCATGGGATTGAACCATGACTACTGAGATAGAATTGAATGTGAACCCATACTACCATGATGGACTTGGAAGCGATTCCTTGACTACCATAGAAATCATTATCATATTCTTATGTGTCTTCCACAATTACATGTTTTATTCATATGTTAGGCTTTCATGGCTCATGTTATTTATTTCCTTATCATTCATATCTTATGAACTGTCAATATTTATGACATGATCTTATTTATGATATTTTATATTCATATTATGATCTTATAATTTTAGGATCACGTTCTTATACCCTTTTTCTTAGGATTATGTTAACATATCTACCTTATTTACCCTTATTGAGAATCTGAACTCATCCATTTTTATGTTTTCATTTCACCCAGTTTATAAAGGAATTTATTATGTTTGATGTATCTAAGAATGGTGCAAGTCAAGAAGAACCTAGTGGGAGATAATGTATCTCACTTATTTATATGTGTTTATGTTTCCATGCTTCAAAAGGCACTTAAATACTATAGTCTTTGAGCATTTTTTTGTGTAATATATTAAGTATTCTTAAAAAGTAATATAATGTTAATGTATGGAAAGAGTGGGTCTCTATAGTTGATATCAGATAAAATTTTAGTTAACCTTTTGAAATTAGGATGAGAAAACCGTTGTGATAACCCTAAGGGAATGTCTAATGATAGGTCTAAAGATAACGAAAAGTATAGGAAAATGTTTTGGAATTTTGGTAAAGGATAGAGAGAGTGGTTTCCTAGAAATTAATCCTGATCTAGATACTACAGGTGGATGTGGCTTTGGCACAGATGTACCTAGGGGTAATGACTCTAATAAGTGTGTCAGGAATGACTTTGCATAACCTGATACATGACAATGGGCCTTGATGCACACCATGTTTTTCACTCCTAGGGGAGATGATTTAGGAATTCACAAACTATTTATAAAACATTGATTTAAAAAGGTTCAAAATTTAACCATCCTATAAGTGATTTTTTATAATTATGTGGTTCCTCATTATGATAAATTTTTCTTACGTTATTATTTTGGTTTTAGTCATTGGATGGAACCCGAATGAACAAAATTAATGGTGAATGCAATGGACAACACAACGATTGTATTCATAAGAAACAAAATTATATGGGATATGAAATAAAAAATATTATTTCTATACTCAAATAGGTTTATCAAGAAATGAATCATGGTGGGCATACAAATGATCAAATTAGGGAAGAACAATCTGTGTAGTCTTTCATGAGGAAATGTAAACATTCTTTCAGTGGGGCTTGTGATCCACATGTTGCTGAACAATGGATAAATACTACTGAAAAGATATTCATCATTATATAGTGTTCATAGAATGATAAAATTATGTTATATTTTTATCAGTTAGAAGGAGATGCAGACTAGTGGTGGAATCTAATTAATAATACGAGGCAGCAAGATGAAATTCAATCCAAGGATTGGGATGAGATGAAGAACTTATTTTTCAATAATCACATACCTCAGATATTTTATACCAAGATAGAGAAATATATCCTTGATTTTAAAAAAAGGGATGAGGAATCTATCGGTATCTATGAGTATAATATTAGAAGACTTATGAGGTACGATTAAAGAATTATCATCTAACCTGAAAATAAATTTGATAGGCTCTTCAGTGGAATAAATTCAAGTCTCAGAAGGGTGTTTTCAATAAAATATTTTAGTATCTTCTAAAAGATTGTGAACTATGAAATCATGGTTTAAATAGAGGATGGATTCATGTACCAATCTCATAGTTTTGACAAGAAGAGGATGATGGAGTTTAAAAGGAAATCTAAAAACCACTAAGAGAGAAATGGAAACTTTCTTTATTCTATATGTATGGGAGGAAGCATGGAGGAAATTGTATTAAGTGTTCTAATAAATATTTTAAGTGGGGAAAGGAAGGTCATCCAGATTTTAATTGAAAAAGTTATGGTAAATAGTGAAATGATATTGAGAATAGAGAGAAAGTTCCACAAAATGATCCTCCCAGACATTAGTACTATAGGTTTATGGAGAATGAGAATTATTCTAACCAATGACTAAACCCAAGGTTTGGTTATGATGACCAACGTAAACAACCTCTTACATTGAGGGATAAGAGGAAATCTCATGTGATCACAATTCTTGATGAGGTATGTGATAAAGATATGGAGAAAGGTACACTTTAAATCTATAATAGAACTAGAAAATGTCCTATTTGATTATATATCTATACACTCTTTTATATCTAAATAATTTTATAAGGGTGTTATGATTCCACCCAAACAATTAGATAAGGAATTAGTAGTAAAAACCCCTAATGGTTCTATTATTGCATCTCAATTTTATGAGTCCTCTTCAGTTGAAGTTTTTAGGAATGTGTTTCCAACAAATCATTTAAATCCTACTCTATTTGAATTTGAGGTCTTCTTAGGAATTGATTGAATTTATCTATATAAATCCCATATAAATTGTCCAAGAAGGGAATTCAAATTTTATGTATGAAACCAAAATATGATCATCTATCAATGTGACAATAAGTATGGACTTAAAATGGAGATTACATCCAGTGTATGGGTATTAATTACCATTCATAAGGACTTTTTATCTCAAATGGTTGGGGAGAAAATTGAAATACATGATATTCCTATTGTTCTTGATTTTTTGGAAGTATTTACAAAATAATTTCCTAGTCTTCCACCAAAATGTGAAGTGGAGTTCTCTATAGATCTCAAACATGGTTATACAGTAATTTCAAAGACACCTTGTAGAATGACCCCGATTGAGTTATAGGAATTGAAGAATCCACTTCATGAAAAAAGATGGATCAATGTGGCTCTAATTTGATTATAGAGATTTGAACAAGATCACAATCAAGAACACGTATCCTCTTTCCTATATTGAAGATTTGTTTGATCAACTACATAGAGCTCAATACTTTTCCAAGATTGAACATAATTTTGGATATTATAAATTCAGGTTCAAGAAAAAGGATATAACTAGGTTGGAGTTTTTTATAAGGTATTGTGACTATCAATATAGAGTAATTCCTTTTAGTCTTACTAATTCCCATTATATCTTCATGGATTTGACTAATATAGTCTTTAGATATTACCTTTATTAGTTTGTGGTAGTATTTATAGATAATATTATTATTTATTAAAATAGAAAGGAAGAGTATGAAGAACACTTAAGAATTTTGCTAAAGTCCCTAAGGAAATAGAATCTGTATGAATTTTTTTGAAAGTGTGAATTTTGGTTACAAAAAGGTTTCATTATTGGGTCACATAATCTCAAGAGAAGTTATAACAATAGATATATGAAAGACAATGGCTATTTAATTTTGTAATATATAAACCATGGTGACTAAGATCTGTATATTTCTTGGTTTATATGGATATTATCCATGGGTTATGGAGAATTTCTCATTACTATATAATCCTATGACCATGTTAACTGATAAGGGTGCCAAATTCTTCTAGATAGATGAATGTGGGGAAAATTTCAAGGAACTAAAGAAAATGTTAGTTAGTTCAACTATGATTAAATTAACCAATATTGGTGAAGGGTTTATAATCTATAGTGATGAATCCAAGAACGTATTGGTATGTGTTCTTATGTAGAACAATAAGGCTATCAATTATTCCTCCCGAATGTTTATGATTCATGAGAATATTAACCAACTCATGATTTGGAGTTAGATGTGGTATTTTTTGAATAAAAAATATGGATTCATTATCTTTATCATTAAAATTTTGATATATATGTCAATAATAAAATCCTGGAATATGCATTCACATAGAAGGAGTTGAAAATGTACCAGAGAAGATAGTACAAACTAATAAATGATTATTAATTCTTTATAAATTACCACCTTGGGAAGGCAAACAAGGTGGCTGATGCTATGAGTCAAAGGTATCATGCTAGATTTTCCCTGATGAGGATAAAAAAAGATCATTTTTTTGGATTTTCAAATGATATACCCAGAAATACTAAAGGAAGAGGAAATCATTATCTATCTCAATTTAATTTTCAACCCTCAATCATTAAAAATATTAAAGAGGAGAAAAGGAATATGTGGATCTATAAAAGAAGGTTAGAAATGTATCAAAGTTTAACCTTGATCTGGATAGAATGATACGATTCAAGAACTGTGAATGTACTTTTTCCATACCAGATTTGAAGAAGTATTTATTAGAGTAAGCTCATAGATATTCATTATCTATTCATCATTGAAGTACTAATATCTATAGATACTTGGAAGAATAATTTAATAGTGATGGAATGAAGAGATATATTGTAGAGTTTGTATCTCAATATTTGGTATGCCAGTAAGTTAAGGCTGAAAGACAAAAAATATAAGGAGATGTTGGATCAATTTCCAATAAAAAAATTGAAATGGGAGAATATCCCCATGGATTTGATTGTTGGACTCCCAAAAACCTCTATATGGTTTAATGATATATGGGTTGTAGTCAATCACCATAATAACTCAAAATACATTATTTCTATTAGAGAAGACTTCTCTATGGATCAAATTTGTAGAATATACATTAATAATGTGCTATGGTTTCATAGAGTACCTTATTCTATTATATATGATCGATACTTGATGTTTACCTCAAAATTATTGCAAATTCTTGATCACAAACATGATATGGATTTGAGTTAAAGCACCTTTTATCATCGTCATATGGATGTTTAGTCTAAAATAACAACCCAATCCCTATAGGATATATTGAGATCTTATTATTTGGATTTAAAAGGTGGTTGGGATAAATGACTTACTCTAGTTGAGTTTTCTTAAAATGATATATTTCCCTCAAGAAATCATATGCCTCATTATGAATTCCTATATGAGAAGAAATGTAAATCTACAACATGTTGGGATGAAGTTGGAGGAAGAATGCTATTGGGGATTGAGATCAAGAAAGATATATCTGAGATGGTTAGAACTATTTAGAAACATATCAAGTCATCACAAATTCAATATAAATTTTATGATGATATCCAACGACATGATGTATAATTTGAAGTTGGTGAGAAGGTATTTTAATGAATTTTTCAAAGGAAGACATTTATGAGATCGAGAAGAAAGGGAAAATAATACCTAGATATATCTATCCATTTTAAATTATAGATCATATTAGAAAATTAGCCTATCACATGGTATTTAATCAAAACCCATCTAATTACCAGGATCTGTTCCATGTATCTCTCCTGAGGATTTACATACCTGAACCTACACATGTAATAAACTCAGAGGTCATACAGTTGAAGTGGGATCTCTATTATGAAGAACAACCAGTTTAAATTATGGATAGTACATAAAAATTTATCTGAAACAAGGCCACTCACATGGTTAATGTTTTTTGGGGAGATCACCAGTTAGAGAAAGCTATGTGAGAACTTGAGGATACAATGAGTTAGAAGTATCCTCAATTTTTTTATCAGAATAATGAATTCCATGGGAGAAATTCATTTTTAGGGGGTATAATGTAACAAATGGAGTTTTTGTGAACTTTTTTTACAAATAAATTAATTTTCATTGATGTATTTCATTACACTAAATCAAACATTCCTTTTATACAACACAAAATAGGCTTGCGCTACACACAACACCGACATGGAGTATATTACACACATCATCGAGTTTCCACAAAACATCAATTTATTTTTATTTAAATAAGATTATAACATAGATATTTAATTAACTGGTATGAATAATATTAAATATCTTATAAAAATGTGAATTAATTGGTTATGAAATAATTAGAAAAAAAATATATACCAATTAAATATGAAGGAAATATTTTAATTTTTTTGATCCCAAAGTCATTTTGTATTAATAAATTAAATTAATTAAAATTATTGAATGATATTACTGAACTATATATGATATATATTAAATTAAATATTTTTTATATTCATTGAATAAATATTATAGGCATAAGATAAAAACCACCCCAATTTTGTGCTTAAAAACCTATATTTTTTTTCAAAAAGCCAAATTCTCACCTTTTAGTGGTGAACCCATTTAAAATCAATTTTTTGAAATTATTATTATTATTTTTGACAAAATACACTTCTTATTTGAAAGTGGGATATAAAAATATACTTTTATTTAATTTTTTGTATTTTCATGACCACTTTTATATTTTGATGAATTGTAAAAAAATACTAAATTTTAATTGAAAACAACGTTTTTCATTTAAATAAATTATAGTGTTGAATTATATTTTTGATTTTTTTTAAAGTATAATTATATGAAATTTTTATCATTTAATATAATGATTGTCATTGAAATAAATTGTACATAAAATTTATACATAAAAATGTTTCAATATTTTGCATGTTTTAACATTAATAACCCATTTTCTCATTACATCAATGAGATTAATTTTAAATTAATAACTGCAACTACTATGTTTTAAATATTGAAAAACGAATTCCACATTTGGAATCATATAGTCCAAATTATATATATATGTTTCTTTTATTTTTGGGAAAAATAAATAATAACTTTAGTAATTTTTGATTTATCATGGTTAATTGTAAATCGAGTAATTAAAGATTAAAATAATATTATAATATTATAACATTACCCTAACGAATTTTATAAATTCCTTTTATGAATTAATTTCAACTAGAATCAACCTTATTCTTAAATTATAACCTTTTTATGCTACTTATGAGAGAATAAGTAATTAATTATATTTTATTTAATGATAAGTTAAAAATGTCATACTCATATTTTTACTAATTAAATCATTTTTAAGATTGGGTTATATAGAAGATAAATTCAACTTTAAATATTCATTTTAAATCTAAAGAAATTATTTTCATCATGATAATTTATTTTTGATTTTTAGAGAATAAATAATTTAATTAAAGGCTTGTATATCGAAGATGATGTAATTGTTCAATTAATGGATATAAAAAATAAATTATATTAAAAATATAAAAATAAATAAAATTTAACATAATTAATTATATCCCTAAATTTTATTGATATGTTTGATATTTTAGTGTCATATTAGAAGTGGTGGGTTGAATTTATCATGTTTTTAGGATATTTTTGAGAAGGCAATTATTGAATAGTTTCAAAACTAAAAAAACGGTACATTAAAATAAATAATATTTTTTTTATAAGATATAAAATTCATAAAAATTTATAATATATAAAAATTAATATAAAGATTTTAAAAATATCATCTAGGATCTATTTGGGGTTCATTGTTCATTTTATAGTACCTATGTTGACCATAAATTGTAAAAATCCAAGTTGTCACGGTAAAATGTAAATGGTTTAACTAAGGGTTAAATCTGAAATATATTGTTATTATTGAGATCTGAACGTGTGTAAAAATCATTGGTTGATAATATTTTTACCCATACTCATAATAGATTATAAATAACTAACTTAGGAGTTATTTTAAATCAGAAATCAATTTATATTAATTTAATATTTTGAGAGTTTCCAAGAGTTCCCTCCCCTATCTTATGAAAAGGCATTGCTTCCTCACATTATCACACCACCATGTGCCTTATAGACAGACCATACCCTGAAAATTTCTCCTACTAACATACTTATCTATGTTATTAAGGTTCTTTTATTCAAAAAATACTAACTCAACTGTTACTAAGAGAAGATCCAGAGGGAGTACTTCGAAGAAGAGGTAATCTCCTTTACCGACTCCCTCATGAGTATTTCTTCTTATAATTCTTCTTCATGTGTTATTTCCATTCTAAATTAATAAATCAAATATCAAATATATATTGATATATTATTATTATTATATAACCATCATATTCCACCTTTTATCCATCCTATAAAAAATGAAATCACCACACATGGAAACATACGACCTTCCATCTCTACACCGTGGTGTAATATGTTTTTCATTACCCATATACATGGATGGGAATGATGATGAAAATAAATAATATATATTATAATTATAAAATAATATTTATTCTGACAAAAAATATATACAATCCACTCCCAAACCATTCCATAATTAAGGGAATGATATCATCGCCCGTGCATACGTACATCCTACTGTCTCCACGAAGCGATGAAAATCATTCTCCATGATCAAAAATAAAGTTTTTTGATATTAATGTATATAATGAAAAAAATATGTTATCTATATACTTAATATTATTTTATAAATTAAATAACTATATCCTATTTGTATAAACTGGGACTTATAAAATAAAATATGTATTAGAAAAGGCAGCAGTTAACATCTAATAGAAGAGTAATAATGAAATATTTCTAACAAATGGGTGATAATATGATCAAATATGATATCATATGAATATGATTCAAGAATAGGTTAATAGAATTATTTAATCCATTATACTAGTGTTTTGAATATGTATGAATGAAATCATATATAAGGTAAGGGTTAATTTCACAATCTCATTATTATTAGGATTGTTTATACATAAGTATCTGCTTGAAAATATTTATCATATATATTCATGTTTCATAAAAGTGTATTTCAAAATATTATTACTATTATTATAAAATTATATAAATGAGTTATTAATCATGTATGATTTATTTAAAATAGTTTTAATGCAATTTTTTTTTCATTTTCATAATGCATTACATTTGACTTTAACAAAAAAAAGTAAGAGGAGAATGTTTCTTTTTAACTTATATAGTATGAATGGATTTTTTATTCTTTCATGAAATCAATATTCCTTTATGATTCCCTTACAATCTTTCTATTTTTTAATAAAAAAGTTTTATTTTAATATATCATGGAATAAAAAAAACATTTTCCAAGAAGAAAGGATATTTTCCTCAAAAAATGCTTTTAAAAGATCTTTTCAAATTATTTCCCCATATAAGATGAAATCCATTTGTGTTACTCATTTTTTTCTTGTAAATAAACCAAAAAATACATTCATATTATTTTTATGAATGGTTTACATTTAATGGATGATGTTTATGAAAACAGTTTCTTTTTCCCGAGTTATTTCCTTTTGAAACCTGCTTATTTTCATGGGTTAGGCTTTGATGAAATGATTATGAAACATGTCTCTTTTCTACATGTTATTATATGATAACATGTTCGTGATACTGATTTCATTTCATGGGGTTTGGGATGATTATTTAGGATATTTTGGAACAAGTATGTATGATTTCATTATGATATGGGTATGACCTATATTTCCCTATAATGTATTGGGTAAGGATTTATTTTTCGCGAGATAGACATAAGAGACTTTTTCAACTAAGATAGTCATGGGAGTGAACCATAAAAAAATAGATGGTATGGGAAGTGAACCCATACTACCAAGATTTCCTTATAAGTGATTCCTTGAATACCATAGATATCAATATTATATGATTTTGTGTCTACCACAATTCTATGTTTAATTCCTTTTTATGATTTCATGGCTCATGTTATTTATTTCCTTATAATTCTTGTCTTATGAACTATCAATATTTATGACATGATCATATTTATGATATTTGATACATAGGGTATGATATTATATTTTAATGATCATGTTCTATACCCTTATTATCATGATTATTTTTACATATCTCTTTTGTTTACCCTTTCTAACCATCTATGTTCACACCTTTTTATGTTTTCCTTTAACCGGAGTTATGAAGATTTGTATTACCTTTGATGTTTCTAAGAAGGGTTCTAGTCAAGAGGAACCTAGTGGGAGATAATTTATCTCACCTATGTTCTAGTGTTTAGGTTTCCATGGTTCCAATGGCACTATAATAATATGGTCTTTGGGAATTTTTTTGTGTAATGAATTAAGTTTCCCACAAAATTAATATAATTTTAATGTCTGAAAAGTGAGGGTCACTATAATAGGATAGTTGTTATTGATTATTATCATGCTGATATCTTGATAATCAATGAATATTATCATTGATCTATATTTCTTTTAAATAAAAATAATAAGTGCACCCCTAGGTGACACACTTGGATAAATGAATCATTTATCAAGGATCTCATATAGTTTCTTCTTAAATTCTTAAAACTTAATTGAGGCCATTATATAACGAGGTTTGGAAGTTTTCATGACACCAGGTATGATTTATATTAAAATATAGACATCATGATTTTGTTTAATAATAGGAAATTATTCCAAAAAACATCAAAAAAATACAGTATGATAGGAATATCATTTATTTCAAGATTCTCCCCAACCATCTAAGATAAAACCCCCTTTGGATGGGAATGAAGACCTTTAAAGTGGTTTTGATCTACATTAAAATTTTATTCTTATCATCACATTAAAATACAATTGTCGGGCGGTTTGGAATATAAAATGTGACTTCCCTTCCTTGAAGAATAATGTGCCCGTTAGGTAGATAAATTCAATCCATTACAATTATGGAATCAAATTCTACTAGATGAATAATGATAAGATTTTATAGAATCACATTATCACAATCATCAAATAGAGAAAACTCATATACAAGGGATGAAATCATCATAGTATTAGGGGTTTTAGTGACAATTTTATATATAATCATTTGGGTGGAATCTTAACACCCTAAGAAAATTTGTTAGATATGAAATAATGGGTAGATCTAGAATAAAATTGGACATTAATAGTTCTATAGTGGATAGTAATTATAAATTTCACCACATCGTTATCATACCCCTTTTTATAAATAATTACACATGATATTTCCCCATACCGTTCTTCTCAGAAGTTTTCTAACATCAACCAACCTCATTAACCTTTAGATTTGAGCACCGGTTAGCATTTCACCCATACTCCTTCCATTTGAAACACTATATTGTGGGTGGTTCATTCTATGTTGATTTATATCTATTTAAATAATTATCAAGATTCATCCCTTAAATTTAAAAATAAATCGTTAGATGACTTTCCTCACCACAAAAAATACCTTTACTAGTCCCCTGAAGACAATTTTCATCATGTTTCCTTCTGCAGTTTGAGAATGAAGGAAATATCATATTATTATCTCTATGGATTTTATCATTTCATTTGAATTATAACATATTTTTCATATCAAAACCATGTTAGTTATGGGTTACTATGATATCCATTTCTACATTTTGAGAATATCAAACAATTTCTTCATAGCTATTGAAGACCCTTATGGATAACGCTATAGAGAGGCATGATTTTATGACACTGAAAAATTTAAAAATTACTTTCAGGTGGATGATAAATCCAGAAGAACACCTCAAAAGTCTTGTAACAATTTCCACATAGGAACTAAAAGATTAATCATCCTTCTACATTATCTCAAGGAATTCATTATTAATTTTTTGTATGAAGGATATGAGGGAAGTACTTATTGAACAATATGATCTTAAACTCATCCCAATCCATGGAGTCAATTTCATAACGATTTATTGTATTATTAATGATATTCAACTATTTAACCACTTAACCTTCCATATTATAGACATCCAAAATGAGTTTTTAATGTTCCAAACAATGGATAATGGAAAATATATTTTCAATGATATAGATCCATTGTTCCATAGCTAATAGATTAGTAGAACCACTGAAAGAAGGTGGAAGTTTCCTCATGAAGGACTAATTGTAATTTTGTTCCCTAATAATATATTTTGGATGTTCAACATTATTCATATCATTATAAATATGTGTGAGCATAGCAACAAGAATTTTAATTCTAGCTTAGATAATGTCTGCCTGTTCAAGAGAAAAATCCATTCACTATTTGTTGCACTCAATATTAACAGACCTCCTTTTGGTCCTATCCATTCACTAAAACAAAAAAATAGTGTTAAAAACAATAATCATAGTTGGGAGCCACATAATTATGAAAAATAACTTGTTGTATTGCTAAATAATGGCACATTAATTTTAATATATGAATCCTTTCTCTTAATCTAGTTCATTAATAGTCATTATTTAAATCTTTCTCAGCGGTTTGTTTGGTTTTTGTGAATTCCCAAATAATATCCAACATGTGTGTAAAACCATGTGTGCAGCAAGGCCCATTTTCATGCACCATGTGATGATCAAGTCTAGCACAATGTCCCATTTTAGAAGGTATTACCCCTAGATACCTCTATTCCAGATCCAAATCCACTTGTAGTATCTAAATGGGGATATAATTTATTGGAAACCACTTGATATATCCTTTATCAAAATACAAAAATATTTCTTATACATTGACACCTCCTTATTATTATAATTATACATATCCGAAGACATAAATTTAGAAATATTCATAAGAATATAATAAAATATTTCTCATCATAGTTTCCAAAGGATAACTAAAAATTTCCTTTAATACAACATGTAATGACCTAAAATTTTCATACATATATATTACATATTTTTTATGAATATTCATTAAATTACACAAACACATTCTTAAGGATTGTAAAGGTATAATTCCTTTGGAAACTTGGAAACATAATCAAATGGTTCATCAAAGTTATACATCTTCTCCCACTTAGTTCCTCATAAATATAACCCTTCTTAGTCATATCACATGTGATACATATCATCATAATTTGGGGAAACAAAACATAAGAATGGGTGAACATAGATTGTTAGTATGGGTAAATAAGGTAAATAAGTTACATAATGTGAGAATAATGGTGTGATCACATGATCATAACATATAAAAACCACACCTTTCATATAAAAGATCAAAATATTGAGTCATGGAATAAGGATTAAAAGTTAATAAGATAGTAATGATAAGGAAATAAAAAAACATAAGCCATGAGGGTATAAGTTTGACATGAGAAATGTAACTATGTTATACACATAACTATAAAAAATAATTTACATACAAATTCAAGGATCGTTGAAAAAATTGTCACACTGGAATAAGTTCTCTCCCTAAACCATCATTGTAGTCATGGCTCACTACCAAGGCTATCATAATTGACAAATAATACTTCTAAATTGGGCTCACTACCCATTCTAGTCATGATTTTCTCATGATATATCAATATTTAGCAAATTTATTGGAGGTATATACAGGTCCCACCCATTACATAATGAAAATCATACATATTCATGTAACAATATCATAAAATATTCATCATATTAGATTCTATGAAAATAAATGGTTTTTACAATCATTTCATCATAACATAACTGTAACATCATGAGTTTTTTTAAGTGTTTTGTTTCTGGGTAAATTTGAATTTTATGTTTAGTGGACGGTACAACAATTAAATTTTTCTTAAAAGAATAATTTAAATATTTCAAACATGTTAGTATGTTTTTTAGAAGGGGTTTAAGACTCGGTGAGTGACTCGAGGGTTCGGATAAGTTGCAGGAGTGTTAGGACCTGCAAGTTTTTTTTGAAAATGTAGAGATATGAACATGGTTTGTTTAAAATTTATGACCCTTAAGGTGAAATGTGGCCCATATTTGAATTTAATCATAGTTAGGAAAACCTTACGAGGTGGGATACATAGTTGTGTGTGTTGTCTGCAATTTTTAATAGAGGGTGTGCACGGGCTATGCATGGTTTGAAAAACCATGCGGTCTAGCCTACACACTTAGTTCCATATATGAAGTGAGTGTGTATAGTTGGTACAAAATCTAGTTAAACCATGCAACTAAATTTTTTGAGTTGTTTTTAATGGGATACCCTTAAGATAGTGGAACCAAACAATTAGTTCACGGTTAGTCAAACCGTGCATCCAAACCATGCAGTTCATTAAAGATGGAGAAATTACCAAACTACCCCTGCATTATATTTCCTTATCCCATTGTCTCCACCACTAATGAACCTCCCTCTAGACATTGTTATTCATCTATCCATCTCCTTTGGTGACATTTATTATCCCTCATCCATACTTAGAATCAAGCTCCATTGGGGGTGTTAGAAGGGTAGTGGTATGTCCTTGATTCCTCTTGCTTCCATTATTCTGTTATCTTGCTGTTTGAAATGCTATTACCATCTGAGTTATTCTTCCATATTTTTAGGGAAATTCTATAAAATTAACATTTCTATAATTTCTTCTTAGATTAGAGGCTGATATTCAATAAGTGAGCATCTAAAAAACTAAGGTAGGTGGTGCTTATCTTTCTCTAGTTTTATACTCATACTATGGGATGTGTTCCAAAGTATGCATGTGTGGGTTGTCTGGCGGAACCCTTAATAAGTTAATGATAATATTAAAATAATAAATAATTATTTTTATGAGTTGTCAATTGGAATTCTCTAGCCTATTCACTAGTATAAATAGTGGATTTGACATCATATATATGACGTTGGTTTTTTTTACAAACCTAAGTAAAAAAATTTATGTATAAAAGATTTGGAGTAAGTTTTTTCAAAAGTGGATGCAAAAAAATGATTTCGGGTTTGGATGATCATTTCATCAAAAACCAACACCAAAACATAAATGAATTAATTTTTGGCACCAAATTTTATAAAAAATGATGCAAAAATTATTAAAAATTTGTTTTTGGTATCATTTTTTATAGAAATAGATTATAAAATTAAAAATACTATTTTTTGGAATTGGTTTTTGTAAAAAGAAATAGAAAAAGTTATTAAAAAAATTCACTATCCCCCGAAAGACTCATTTTAGATATTCAACACTCATTTCCTCTCAAAGAATGATGCCACTAACGGGTACTTGAGGAACCTTGAGGGTTATTTTACTTGGTTTTCTTTGATTTTAATCATCATTTCACAATCAGTCATAATTATTCTCCCATATTATGTGTTTCTTTCACCATAAAAATTCTGTTTTACTCTATGAAAACCCTATTTTGGCCAATGATCAAATGAGATTCAATTTTTTTTCATTCCTTTTTTATTGTTCATTTCTAAAAACGTTTTTGTTAGATCATGCAGTGTTTATCCTTCCAAGTAATTCGAGGGATGAAATCTATATTTTGAATCAATGTTACACTATTGAAGTCTGAATTTTATAAGTAATTTGTTTTTAAAATTTGAAGATAAATTATTTAGAACTTAGCTATAATTTTGATTTATTCATTCATTTGTTTGTATGCATTTGATTGTTAATTATAATTATTTAAAGATTTTTAATATGATTTTTTATTTGATGAAATTATCAAATGGTTTTTTCAAAAATTATCTATATCTATATGTTTGTGTGTGTGTAACAATTTAAATTAGAAGTTATGATCTTTTTTATTTTTGATTCTATCAAAATAGTATACATTTGGATTAGTATGACACATATCAAGAAAATATAGAGTCATATATTTCATAATATCAATATAAGTTTTTGGATTAATACATAATTATTTTTCATTCATTTCAACATAAATCAATATTTTATGATAATGATTACCACCCTCAATTTCAATCTTCGTCCTAAAAATGACAATTTAAAAGATTACATTGATAAAAGGTTTATATTAATTTTAACCCATGTTATTTGTGTTTTGAGAATTAAATTAATGAGTTTGTTCTATTTTATTCTTATTATAGTCATTGATTCATTTGACCTATATTTTTTTTCTTTATAAAATTTACCTTTATTGTTGATAACGAGAATTTGAATTTATGTTTTATGTTTTTTTATTCTAGGATCACTAAAGAGTAATATTGATATTAATAAAAAAAATATCTATTTTGAATAGAATCAGTGTTGTATGGTAGTCATTTTAAAAAAAATCTATATAAACTTATAAATTATCTCTATTCATTAACAAGGATCATGAAAAATAGTTTATATATATTTATTTAAATAAAATAGCTACCAAGAGTAATTTATTTTTTATTTTATTCATAACAATAATTGATATTTTCCACTTGATAACCAATCGTTTTGATTGTATGTTTTTATTTTTAAAATTTACGTATTTATATATATATTTTAATATTTATATGTTTTAATATGTTTAGGGTTTTTATTTCGATCTCGGGTATTGAATGGATCGTAATTGGAAAAATTTATGAAAAACCACTAGTGAATATAAATAAGGATTTGATAATTTCTTGGAATTTTCTAAATT
The DNA here is from genome assembly GCA_963277665.1 of Viscum album. Taxonomy (NCBI): domain Eukaryota; kingdom Viridiplantae; phylum Streptophyta; class Magnoliopsida; order Santalales; family Viscaceae; genus Viscum; species Viscum album. The sequence continues at coordinate 661,257,501 of OY728138.1, forward strand.
AAATATTCAAAACATAGATTTGATTTTCTATCCAAGTGTGAAGTGTTTAAATATGAGAAAGTTAAATTCTAGATAAATTAAGAGTTATCTCATTTTCTATGGTTTTATCATTAATTATACAAGTTGGATATGGCATTGTGAAAAATCTATAAATTCAATATCTAATATTGATGAAAATATTGACAATGAGGCAAAGTATATTATTGAATAATTAATTCATGATTTAGGTGTTGAAACAATCGATAAGAAAACAACTATGGAATGATTGTATGAGGATTATGAGAAACCATTATTCCAAGGTTGCACTAAATATACAATGTTATTAGTAGTTTTTAGATTATTTAACTTTAAAGTATGAAATGAGTGGAGAGATAACATTTTCTATAAATTTGATGATATTTTAAAATATTTATTACTATAAGGAAACAAACTTCTATATTCCAATTCTGTGGTGAAGAAAATATTATACCAAATGGGATTAGGGTATAGAAAGATCTATTCATTCCCCAATGATTCAGTGTTTTATAGGAAGAAATATGAATATTTGTCATGATTTCTTACCTATGGTACATCATGGTATCAGATGAATAAAAAATATAACCCAGATTCAATCTTAGGTACTGGCATCTAACCTCTTGATAAATAAATTTTCTACATTCTAATAATTCCTTCTAATAATTTTATCATATACTTCCAATAATTCAACTCTGATTTATTCTCATGTACCAAAATCAAATCTCATGATAAGTTAATTGTGTACCTTCCAATAATTCCTTGTCCGAAGTATCTATTTTCAAATTCGATTGATGAAAAAGGTTAACATTGAATTCATATTAGTGTATATCTGATGATAACTTACGTCACCCTAACAATTCAACATAATGGAAGAGATTTGATAAAAAATTCCTTGATTTTGTAAGTGAAGATATAAATCTTAGAATCGGATTGTGTACTGATGGAATGAATCCATATCAGATCCTAAGTATCCAATATAGTTCATGGTCTATTTTTTTTTGTTTACAACTTTTCCCCATATATATGTATGAAGAAAAAATAGGTTTTGCTGAGCTTCATGATTTTTGGACCAAAACAACCATGAAGTGATATTTATGTGCATCTTTCACCATCTATTGATGATTTGAAACTTCCAAGGGAGATTATTGTTAAAGTTATTGATGCACACAAAAAGTGTATTTTCTTTTGTGGGCTATGATAATTTTCACAATAAATTACTTTCCTAAATATGGAAACTTATCTGGATATAGTGTTAAGGGACATAAATCAAGTCCAATTTGTGAATAAGATACTTTATATTATCAATTGAATAATGGAAAAAAGACTATGTACATGGGACATCAATGTTATCATTTCAAATTGATCATCCTTATCATAGATTGAAAAAATAATTTAAAGGTTCACATGAATACAGTATTCCCCCATGACCATTGCCAGTTGAAGAAAATAATGATAGGGTGAAAAAAATTGATTCGAAATTTGGAAAGAAAATAAATTTTGGACTTCAAAAAAATATCATGATGAAATAGTATACCATTTTAAAACAACATTATTGGAGTCTTTTAGAGATAAAACATATCATTGATGTGATGCATGTTGATAAAAACATATGTTGACTTTTTATTGGAACTTTTTTAGACATAAAGTTAAAGATAAAATATGGATTTCATGATAGATTGGACTTCATAATAATGGAAATACTTTTAGAGTTAGCTCCCACTATGAAAGGAAACACAATATATTCACCTCCGACTTGACACACTTTATAAAAGATGAGAAGATGAATTTTGTTTCAGTGTATTCACGGTATTAAAGTACCAAGTGGATATTATTAAAATGTGAAGAATTTGGTTTCATTAGAGGAATTTAAATTCACAGGCATGAAATCTAATGATATTCATGTATTGATGTGATAAATTATACCAATCACGCTATGTGGTATATTTCAGAAAACTATCAAAAACACTATAATCAAGTTATGTAAAATTTTAAAATCCATTTGTAGAAATTGTTTTGATCCAAATTCGTTAGATGTGTTAGATAAAAAATATTCTATTAAAAATTTTCATCTTGAAATGTATTTCCAACCTATATTTTTTGATATAATGGTTCATCTGGTGATTCACTTTGTGTGTGATACAAGAATATGTGGTCCAATTTATTTATGATTAATGAATCCTTTTGAAATATACTTGAATATTTTGAAGGGATATATTAAATATCCAAATGAACAGATGCCTCTATTGTTAAAAAATATATATTGGAATAGGTTATTGAGTTATGTACTGATTATATATAGGAAATATGCATATTGGTCTCCCTATATATCATCATATTAATGTTGATAGTGAAATTAGAGGGATTCATGTATTAAAGGTAAAGTTCATTCCACGTTATCAAGTGATTCACTCACATTTATACATTTTGAACAACACATATGAGGTTCAATCATTTATATGAATATATATTGCTGAATTTACGGTATGATATCATAGAAGAAATAAAATTTGGATGATGGTTGAGCATAAAAATACCCCAGTTTTATGGTTTAAAGTGAAACTCATCATAGACATATATTCATCCGAAAAATTGAAATGGTTGGTTGGGGGACCATCACTTGATGTGATAAAAAGGTTTGGTTTTGATATTAATGGATACACATTTGACCCAAAAAAGATGAATGAAAAGTGAACGATTCAAAATAATGGTGTAATGGTCATTACTGAATCACTGCATTTTTCAAGTGAAAAATATAAAAACCCAATTTATTAATGAAAGAAATATTTTGGAGTTCTTCAAGATATGTGGGTAATTGATTATAGTAAATTTCAAGTCACCTTGTTTAATTAGAATTGGGATTCTAGTAATTGTGGTTTGAAACATGATGAATATGGGTTTAAACTAGTTTCTTTGAAAAGATTTAGTTTCAACATGGAACCATTTATCACATAGACAATTTCAATGAAAATATATTATGTTATTTATCCATAAAATGATCAGTGTTCAATCATTTTGTAAGGGATGAAAATCCATTTAGGTGATGAGGATAGTGATGAAGTTATTGATTTAAATGCGTCTTATTTATCTATTATGTGATTTATGGATAACAATGATTATAACACAGACATAATCCTTGCAATATGAAATTATCACGCTGAAGGGATATAGGAAAACACTAAATTACACCTCTAATTAATCTGGTAAATATTTAAATTATATTTATATTCTTTAAAATTTATATGTTTAGAAACATTATTTCCTAATAACTATTGGATGTTTAATTATATATATTTTTGGCTATTTATATGATTTTTTGTGTTAAATTTTATATTCCAGATTTTGGTTAAACATTTTTTCATTGAAATACCGACAATACATTATTATATTTTGGTTAAACATATTCTTATGATAACACTTGTTTGAACTTTGATAATTAAATTTATAAATACATATATCATTTAAGTAGTAATATTTATATTTAATAATTTACTTTGAAATTCTTTTGGTTAAGAATCATAACATCATTTTTTTAAAACTTACACATCCGTGTCACTTTTTTTACTTACATATTTTAGTTATACTAGTTTCTAATTATTTACTTGTATAATAATATGAATGTAAACAAGAGTTTCATTACATTTTCCTGTTTCAATGATAGATACAAATATAGAGATAAAAGAACATGTACCAATGTATATGTTTTTTTTCATATTATTAAATATTCAGTAAAATAATTATTTAATGAAAGAAAACTTTGAATTATCAAAAAATAATTAAAAAATTATAGATGAGACTTCAAAAATGGAGCCTACTCCCCTTATTATTTAGAAATTGATTTCCTGAGATGGAAAACATGGTATTACACATTTACTAAAATGTCATTTTCTCTTGGAGAGAACTGATGGAATGTTAGTTTTAATGATAATAATAATGAAACTGGACCTAATAAAACACCATTTATTAGCTATATAATCATGTATAGATTTTTTAGGATTACAATATTATATATTTATTGGAATCCCATTAACAAGATGGTGAAAATTAGCTTTAGGATTTCATTATGATAAAATATTTCAATAGATATATTTTATCTCATTTTTTGAATAATATAATTTTTAAATGGAAAATATTTAATTTATTCAATTACATATGACTATAAATTATGAATAAAAGAAATAAATTATGAAAACTTTTCTTTCTTTAGTGGTTGTTTTATGGAGAGATTTCAATAAAATGATAATATTTTTAGAAATAAAAAAAATGAGAACCCATGCCTCAAGTATGTGTTTTTAGAAGTAGATACATGGAAGAATTTTTTTTCATTTGACATGATGAAGCATTTCATATATAGTAATTGTTTCATATTGTAATTTTTTTTATATATTTAACTAATTACTTATTAGTTTATTTTTATATAAAAATTATCCATGAAATTTCATTAAGAGATACAGTTTCAGAATGTATACCCTCAAACATTATCACATAGAGGGTATAATTTATTAGAGAAATAAAATTTCTGAAATAATTTTTGATGCACTATGAGCTCAGTCTACTAGTGGTTCATATGAGGTATAGTTAGTTCATCGGTGTCCCCCCAACGACTATGAAAAATGGGAAAGTCTGAGAAGAATAAAAAACGAAAAGTATCTTATAGAGAAATATAAATAAGTAGCTAAAAGAATTATAAGTAAATATTTTCTATTTTTCATTATTTTTTTATTTTATAAATTAAAAACAATAATATACCAATTTAATTATTTATTTTAGGATGAACATCATGATTAATAATCACAAATAAATGTTATCCCTGCAGGTAGAATGGGAATCCTAGACATTTCTTTTGGAATTCCAGAACACCCCAACCACATAATAGGATATGAGGTTTGTGTTAGTATTCCAAAAGTTTTTGGCCATCAAAGTAGAAAATCATGAGAGGCATAAATTAAATCCTTAAAATTTGAGATTAATATATGAAAAAAATCCATTTGCAATCAAATTCAATCACCTGTCCAGGCTATGATTGAACAATTGATGAGGTAGTCCAAGTATGCACAAAATTCCAAGCCTGCCCCACCTTCCCAGCCCACCCTGCCTTCCCAATCGGTTGTGTAACCTTTACAGTCCAACCAGCTGTACTAACCTACCAAACATGTCTACTCAGATCCTCTACCTCCTCGCTCAAACCCTAACCTATACTATGAGTAGTATGTCAGATATCCCTATGTACATATTATAGCGTATGGAGTCATACATATTTTTAGGGGTTTAATACATCACCATACTATGTAGATGGGTCATGTGAGAGTATCTACACATGATATTATTGATCCTAATTCTCTACTACCTTTTCCTACGAAGGAGGTTACTCGATTCGGGGATTTTAAGGGTCTATATCTTTACTTTTCCCAACTATCCTTCTCTATTATATTTCATACTAGGTATTCATTCATAAATATTAATTACATTTTATTGAACATTTATTATAATGTATTATAACATTTAATGTGTATAGAAGTTTATAAATAAAAATAATCCAAATAAAGGAAACAAAAAGTTTAGGAACAATAAAATTTAGATACTTCTGATATTTTTGATTGGATATAAAGATTATCTCAGGATTCTTCTTCCTTGTATAATTTATATGAGTTTCAGATAATTTCTGATATATGTGGAAGATACTATCCATTAATAATATTTAGAAAAGATATCATGGATCTGATTGATTTGGAAGAGCTCAAAGTTCATGTGTTGTAGTTTTTTTTCAAATAAGTAAATTTAGGTTTTAGTTTTAATTTTATTAATTAAATATTATTTTATGTGACTTACTATATTACTTATTTAATTTGATATCCACACACACTTTTTATTCCAAATGATACCACTAGAGTTTATGGTTTTATAGATCCATAATTCATTTCAAAGCTTGTGAATTATTTGAAGACATCTGATCGAGTTATATATATATATGTGAGAGATTATCAAAGATGGAGTTTGAGTTTTAGTTTTTTCCATTCTTTGATGGTTAAAAACACAAAGATCAATAATAAATAATATTCATTATAATGTTATTAATTGTTAACTTTTTGTATTGTAGAGGGCATTGGATGCTAAGTGTGTTCTGCCTAACTTAATTCACATTATATTGGGTTTTATCTTTATTAGGTGTTGTTCCTAAAAACCTAACCACCATGTTAAAAAGTAATGTTTTTTTATAATTTATTTACAGTTAATTATTATTGTTTTTACATGTGTTGTTAGTTGATATATGTCAAAATTCAGGTAATGGAAAAAGTTTAACAATGTTCACTTATCGATAAAAAACCCAAATCAAATCTAATACATGAAAGTAATGGTAGATATATTTTATATTAGATAATATTATGATTTTTGATATATATATATATATATATATATATATCAGTTTTTATTATCAAGTTAATTATTTATAACTATAGCATCATCATCAACAAGGAAATGTTGAATGTGGTTATTATGTTTTAATATTCATGTATGATATAATCACAAATGGGGTAACAACTGTATTTGATAAGGTCATTTATATTAATTATTTTATATTTTATGTCATAATATTCTATTTTTTAATCTTATATCATTCATTGTTATTTTAGACTTTCAATGATTTTGAGTCGTATACAAAAGATGATATTACCCATCCTTGATCTTTCTTTGTGAACTATTTTTTAATTATGATTATGATTTAAGGTATGTATATTTTAATGTTTATGATTAATATAACATTTTCCCAATAAAAAGTGTTCAAAAAATAGTTCTTTTATTATAATAGGCATTTAAACTTAATGATATCAAAATAATGCTACAACAAGAACCCTTAATGATTATGTTGTAAATTATCAGGTATGTGTTTTTTAATTATAGTTTAAAATATAATTATGTAGATATTTTTTTTGATTAATTTATTAAATTATGTTTGTTTTCAAATATATTTAGTCAATGATACATGAAATTTAATTTTAGTATTTTTTTTCTATTATAGGAATTCAAATATTTTTGGGGGTGTGATATTTACTATTTATAATTTTTTTCATATTTCAACATCATTTTTTAAAAAAACCGACCCCGAAAATAAAAAAAAATACACAGGGTCTTAGAAAATAGTTTTTTCAATAAACTAAAAGCAAAAAACTTTTTGGGAATTGATTTATATTTGAAAAAGACCCTAAAATACTCAGAAATAAATTTTGATGTTGGTTTTAACCAAAACCGATCCTAAAATTTTAGAAACAACGGTCATTTGACATAGTTTTCTACTATACTCCAACATAAAAAATGAAAACTAAATTTAAAAATTTTGATTTTCATTCTAAATTTTTAAAAAAATCATAGCCAAAACCCTTATTTATAATTTCACCTTTATAAAAATTGGTAAAAAAACAATGTTACAATTGAAAAATAGTGATGTCCAAACTTGTTTTTGCACTAAAAATTTGACCATGAAAAGCTAGGTATGGGTCTTATTGTTGGTTGGGAAGGAAATTCCATTATTTAAAATTGTTTAAATTTATTGAATTGTTATATTACTGCACAGTTTCTATGGGAAAATAGTAGGAATAACCCAAGGTATTACAATGATGTTGATCATTGTGACTAAGATGATGAGGTTTGTCTAGCAGATGACATGGCTTGAGACATGTGGGATGGTGATGACCATTATTAATTGAGGTGATGTGATATTTGGGTTGAGGTGTATGGTTATGATCATTCCACATATGTGATACAAGGTTCACTTGTGATAAAGATGTTTCCAGTTGGTGTGAATTAGGTATATTTGGTGATTTCCACTCACCATTGTTCGCCGACATTGCTGTTGGAGTCAAGTGCACACAAAGAGGACTTAATTGAGGTGCTAATAACCACTCATTATGGGCGGAGGTCCCCATAGATTATTATTATTAGGTATGATTTTTAACATATGTTATAGAGGATGTTATCACCCTAAAAATTCATTATTGATGGTTAGTGAGACCATTATATGGGGGAAGAGGTTTTCCATGACATTGATGACCAATGCACTGGGATTATTAAAGGATGGATGTTGCTCTTCCTCAAGACATAGGGATGTTGAGATAATGGTGTTAAATTATTCATTATAGGATAGATATCACCATACCTTAGGATGTTTGTCTATTTGGCCGACATTGATTTATAATTCATTGGAGGATGAATATCACTATACCTTGGGACATTGGGATGTTGAGCCAATGAGGATTCGATGGATAGAAGACTGGGGTTTCTGACAAATATTTTGTGCTTGATGTTGGGAATACAATCTTACATGATGTGAGGGTACATATGTTATTGGTTGGGACAAGGTTTCGATTAAGATATTTATGGATGAGATACTGAGGCCATTTCGGTGTGATTGACCATGAATATATCATTTCACTTTAGCATTAGCTGAGGAACATAAACACATCCCCATGACTTCCAAGCATGTGTAATGTGGGTTATGTATTTTATTCATGAGTGTAGTTTAGATTTATTTATGTTTACTTACACTTGAATAAAATTTTATGTAAGATAGACACACATTGGTGGTGGATTACCGAGTTTATACGCACACCCAACACGGGCCCTTAGAATGCATGTATAATTTATGGTGTTGAGATATGGTTAAGGGAAAAGATCATGGTATAGACCATAGTGATCAAGGATTTATAGTTTTATGTAATGGATATAAGATGAACCATGGTGGTTATTTTAATCATTCTTTAGTTTATTTTGGAATTTTGGGTATATTTTTATGTGATCATCCATGGTTGATCTTGCATGTCTATTCCTTTATAGTTGTATAACATGTTTACATTACATTAAATGTATGGATTTTTATTTAACATTTTTATTTCCATTATATATTATTTCTTCTATTGAGTTTGGTATTTATGATTCCACAATGTTGTATTATCATATGATATTTAGTATCATCATCACTAGAGATTATAGTCTCCATTAATCACCTAATCAGACCCTTGCTACTAGATAAACCCATTTGGAATATAGAGAGGCATGCCTAATGACTAGAGGGCTATCAACCTGAATAACATGTTATGTGGATCCAATAGTGGGGCACTATAAGTTGTATAATTGGGTGTTTATTTTGGTTTTTGGTAATACTATTTTTGTTATGTTAGATCGGAGACTAGGATCAAATCACAACTGGGTAAAAAGTTTGTGTTTGGGTGCCTGTATCCCCATTCATAGGGGAAAAACCAAGTTTCTTAGGGCGATAAATTGATGTTATTCTTTGTTATTATACAGTTGATTAATTTACACCATGAGTAGTGGAATTGGGTGTGATGTTATTTAATTATGAAATTTTTACTCATTGATCTATATGTAAAGGGATGAATATTTATGTATTAGGATAAGAACTTAGGATCATATGATGTGTGTATATTCTTGTGACTATTATTGGATACATTTAATTCACTAAGAGGGGTTGAGTACTTAAAGTGTCAACAAAAATCTAAATAGTATTTTTTTTGCATATCCTATTGGTGGAATTCTACTCAACCAACCCATGAATGTGGTCCTTAATTTGATGGGTAAGTGATTATATATGTAGATGTTATATAAGGTCTTTCATATAATATAGTTAGTCATAAATAATGATAGGGGTGAAACATTTAAAATATTAAAAAAAATCTAAATAAAAATTTATAGTATTTTCTTTTAGAGGAATTATTGTTTGCTAACCCAAATTAATGAAATATGATATGCATGATAAGTGATACCAAACTATGATATGGTTAGGAGAGTGTCTATGAGGATGAATGATATGGGATAAGGGTGCGGTAAGGAAGTGTATGGGTTTTAATATGCACTACCTAGTATAGATTTCCCTATTTAAGATGTATATGCTAATGTTTACGTAATTAACCATGGTATTCGGTCTTTAGAATGATGACACATAGAAGGATTCCAGTGGAGTGTTAGGAGGGAAAATATGTGGTTCCACTAGATCATTCAAGATATGAGGCCCTTAAGGGTCAGGATGATGACCCAAAGGGTTTAGTTGATCATGAAGTTCTGGTAGAGGGTCCGATATAGGTGTGGAAACCACAAAAAAGGTAGGATTTTAGGAAATGGATAGATGAATAGATTATGGAGAGCATTCCATTACTTATATAGTGTATTGATAATAGAGATCAGAGATTTTATTTTTCCATGGATTATCTATAAGTCCCCAGCCTTAAACCTTACTTAATCTTGAGTTATTACAAGATCACACATTGAGGATCTTTTAAGGTTTAGACTTTTAGAGAATTAGATCATGAAACTTGCATTACATTCCGCATTTAAACAAAGTTGTTACATAAAAGACAGTATTCATTTTTCCCATCAATGGAAACATATTTAAAATAAAACATGGATTCTTTTTTGAAACTTCCTTGACACTATCATCATATCATGTACCTTTCCCTTGACCTCTGAAAAACATTTCAAAAAACTTGCGATGAGAATAAAAAGCTCAGTAAGGGTTATAAAAAATATGGAAATGAAACATGAGTTCATATATACATAAGAATGAAATCATACTTTACCCATAAAACATAGGCACTTTAACATACCTCATCAAATCATGAATAAATCATAGAAATCATAAGACATAAAAGGTAACTTGAGGCATTCATAACATTCTTACGTAGGGAGTAACCCTCTTGGTTATGTTTGGAATACCTACCACAATATATTCCCTAAATATCTTCGGAGAAACCTTAACGTTTCACTCCTTTGCGTTACCCAATGCATTGGAGAGCTATATCGGGCTCACTCGCCCTTAGTTTATCATGGAACCACCCATCTTCATAACAATTCCCAAGAACCATAACATAATCGTACCACATAATGCATGCATAAAGGAAACATAACATTTCCACATGTCAATCATAAGATATCAAAAAAACACATTGACATAAAAAACATTATGAAAACTATTTTCAATACCAAAATAAAAGAAAAGTAAAACATGGTATTTATTTTTCTTTTAAAAAGAAGGTATGGCTTGTATAGGAAGCCGAAACTCAAATTATGGTCACAGCGGCGGAGAAGTCGTTGTCGCCGCATACGTACGACAAAAACATTCCCTTTTGTCGTTTAGTAAAACGCTTCGTATAAAAAAGATTCCTTTCGAATAAATTTAAAAGTCAAAGGGTTTTATACACCGTATAAAATAAAGTTGTGTATAAAACAAAATATGCCTCAATGAATGGAGATTGAGACGAAGTCCCATACAAAGGCGGTATCCTTGGATTAAGGATAAATCAATTACATAATTATGTGTGACAAATGAATAAACAATATATAAGTGTGTATTAAGTGTAAAAAAATCAGAGGTTATTCACACATATTCATAGAACGATATATTCAAGGATTACAAGTTTATCCCAAAGAATCAAATTTTGGTTAAGAAGTTCCCTTGCAAAAATTTGACAGCCTAACTGCATCACTACAAAATTCAGAAAATGAGTTGATGAGAGATAAAAGGGTATCTCTTCACATGGACATAAAATTTAAATGAACAAGGATATAGAAGAACATATCCCAAAATAATAGTATGTGAATTAAAAGACATAACAAAAGAAGTCTTTTAAAAAGAGGAGGGTGAAAGGTTCCCTTACCGATATGGGTATCTTTCGAGACATGCACCTCATTAAAGAAGGACAATACAACATTGATGTAAATACTCATAAATGAAAGTATATTACACAATGAGTAAAATAATGGGATGTACATACACCACTCAAAGTAAATTGTGGAAAATGTAGCATAAATCTCACGGGAATAAAAGTGAGATGGAAAAATCCCTTACGAAAACTCGGCAGCCTAACGACGCCACTTAAAACTTACAAAAATGGATTCATGAGAGATAATAGGGTCTATCTTCATATAAAAATAAAAAGTAAAGTAAGAGTAATTTAAAAGAACATCCCAATCATAAGAAATATGAGATTTAAAAGGAATGTCATAAAAGAGTGTACTTAAAAAGAAAGAGAGTAGGATCCCTTACCTCAAGTCAAAATTGTCTTGTTCGTTTCTTTATATGCCTGAATAATAAACTTTGGTCAATTTATAATTTCTTAAGGAACTCCTATAAATATTATTATTCAGTTTATATCACATATTTTAATGTTATAATAATTGGTTAATAATATGAGTTCATATTAGAAGTTTTTGTCGATGTTTGGTACATGAGTCAAAAATTGAACGTGTTGGAAAATAATTTTCCATGTAGTTATAGGTACATCATATCCAAAATAATATTGATGTATTAAATATCATATATATCCAGTATATATTCATTTTATACTATTCCATATCATTTGGAGATAAAAATTAAAAGCACCGTTCATGGAGACAGTAGGCCGTACGTACGCATGAACGCTACTTTCATTTTTTGTCATATTAATGGAATTAAAACAAAGTGAGATATATATATATGTTATAATTACAGAATGATATCCATAATTTAGATTTAATATATTACATATATATCCCTTATATATATGTACTTATAATAGTACATAACATTTTGAGATAAGAAATGAAATGTACCGTTCATGGAGACGGTAAGCCGTACGTACGCATGAACGCTACTTCCATTTCTATTTCATATTTAATGGAATTAAAACATAATGATACATAATAGTATTTTAATTACAGTATTTTATCATATATAATATCATTAAACATATCCTTTATACGTACCACATATGGTATTAACGAATCAAATCACTTTGAGGGGGTGGTAGTCCGCACTTCCTAGAATGAAGATATCGCGTATACCCATAATGGAAGCCATAAAGGTATTCCATAAATGAAATAATACAGAAGCTTAAGGAAAAAATAAACATATTATATATCATATATAAATATAGTTACATCTTAATGGCCACCATGAAAGGTGTTAAGAGAAGATTGAACAATCATCGTTTCATGAGGCAGTAATTCGCCATCCACAGAAACAGTATGTTCTTTAACCATTAGACGAAGGTGTGTTTATGTGTAGCTCGAATACTTAAAATAAAAACATCATATTATATTGAAGATACTTGTATTGTTATTAAAGAAAGTAATAAAAAGAGTTTATGGGGGTGGAGAAGCAAAATAAAACAAAAGGACTCAAGTGAAGACATTACCTTAAAATCAGGTAACTCCCTTTGGTTTGAGCTGAAAGGCTTCCTTGGGAATACTTATGACCAAAGTGAGGCTTCTAAGAGTTATAAAGGGATGTGGAGAGACAAAATGGGCAGGGTTTGGCCGAGCCAAAGGCTTTGTAAGTGTGGGTAAGGAGGTAGAGGTGGGGGCCTTTTATAAGAGGAGAGGAGGGGCACTTTTGGAATGTAAAGAAATGTTCCTTTATTTTAAAATGAGTTTCGGATTTAAATGGTCCCACATTGATATCATTCAAGGATAAGGTGATAAGGGTTAGAAATATACCCATACAATAGGTTTTTGACATGTGTAGGTCATAGTTTTACATTATCTTTTTATTTTATTTAAATCCTTTATTAATGAGGTAATCGCGGCATCATCATGATGTCATAAATAATTTAATATATTTAATGTATAAAAAATATAAAAAAAGTCATGATGTAGGAAATATTTTTATCTTTATAATGAATATTTATAGTCAAAAATCTGACTTTTATAACCCCATGTAAAAATTGTTTTAGTAAAACATCTCATGTTTGTGTCATTTTTACTTTAACATTAAATAAGAAGTTATTTATGTCATTTCCCAACCAAAGTGCCTCCATGGGGTCCCCAAGTTGACCCATGGATTTTATTGGTCGTCCATGACACATCAAATGAGGGTAGGACATGTTTCAAGCTCATCTCATATTATTAAAACATTATTTTTACCTTAAACTACACTAATTACCTCTAATCGCGATTAAAAACATAATAAGTTACTATTCATCAAAAAATTATTTTAATACCATTGAACCACATTTTACCTCTTAATGAAAACTATGTATGTTAGATTTTTGAAATTTAAAACACAGAGGTGGTAAAATTTCATTTAAATAGAAAATCAGTTTTTATAAGTACCACATAGTGGTTTCACTATGCATCAAAAATTGATGTTTTTCAGAAAAATACCAAAACATCACCCTAAGCTATATTTGATATTCCGAATTCAAAAATGATGTCTATTTTAAAAAATTCAAAACATATTAGTTTCATTAATTAATTTAATAATTAATTCCCGCTGTCAGAGCAAATAGCGGGTTTTTATGAAACAATAAGTATTAAAAGATTGACACTAGTTTAAGTCCAATTTAAAAGTGAAATTAATTACAACGACCGCTATTGGATTAAATGGTAAAAATATATTCTAATTTTACTTTAAAAAAAATTCAAAATATAATCTAATCATATAAATAAATTTTATTAAAAAGTGGTTTTGAATTAAAATACAACATTTTCACTATTCATTAAAAAAATGAACTTTATCGGAGAGATACCAAAAATTTACACAAAGTAAATTTTGATGTCCCGATTCTAAAGAAGAATTTTATTTTTTCAAATATAACACATAAAATTATCAAAAAGTGGATTTAAAAGAGGTTCACCATCAAAAGGCGGTTAATCGACCTTTTAAAGAATATTAGAATGTTTACGCTTAAAATTGGATTCATTCGCATTTTTAATCCTCTAACATTTATTGTAAAAAGTAAAAACATTTGAAAAACATATATAATCATTTTGTAGTTAGTTATATTCAATCCCGCCATCAGAACAGCTATGCATTAACTACCATTTGAAATAATATTATTTTATTATTAGAGTGCAACGTAAGATTCCCAAGAAACACGTTGTTGCGTGTTGGGTACGCCATCGAGCATAGCATCCCCTTTAAAGTTATATTAATATTTCATTCTCAAATATGGATAAATATGAAAATGTCATACTCTTTATTTACTTGGGGTGTTACATCCTTCCCCCATTTTGGGAATTGCGTCCTCACAATTTTAAAATTGGGCTTGGAAACTTCATTGAAAATCCCACATCGGAACAAAAGTCAGTAAAACAATCACTTTAAAATAATGAAAGATAAGTACAAAGGTCACCCGAGTTAACCAATACTAGGATTCCAAGTATGAAAATATGGACATGGAGTAAAAAACAAAGGGTCATGTTCTGATGGAGAGTGATAGTAAACATGTCTAGGAGAAAGTTAACCATAAGAAAATCAAAAACTTGTGATGGGTTAAACGGTATTCGATTCCCCAGTAGGAAAGGTTAACAGACAAAAAATTTGTTTTAAGTTACTCTTCATTGAGGAATTTATTTCTGATCTTAAGGAAACATACTTACTTGTCATATTGACTTTCAACTTTTAATAGATTTCTTACACAGACTCATACTATCCCCAAAAGACGAGTATTTTGGAAGACTTGTTCACATTAAGAGTACTATAATCAAATTCTAGAGAATCACCTAATCCACAAAAGAGAACTATATACTTCCCATGTCTTTAGTCTTTAACCAAAACCAAAACCAAAAAGGTTAGTACAAGATCAGATAATCCAGAAAAGGATAACCCTTTATAAAAAGAAAATCTATTCTTAATCTCCAAAATTTTTCCAACAAAACCCAAAGTTCAACGAGGACCATTCGATAAAAAACTTGTCCATAATATTCTTCAAATTAAACCAAACTAATATTGAAACCCAAATATTTGAAGGACTTATTCACATAGTCTTCCAAGTTACAAATTAACTTTAATCTCCAAATAACATCAGTTAATCTTAAAGTCTCATATTGAAATGTAATTAACCTAATAACATATCCTCCATGATAGGTTAATAAATTTCCATATATAACCCAAAATCAGCTTACTCTTAATTCATAAAATCATCTAACTAAAAATAATTAGTCAAACTAACCAGGGACTTCATGTAGTCCAGTGGTAGGTGATAAATAGCAGTCGCACTTTGGTTGTGGGTTCGATTCCCACAGCTTTGTCTGGCGCGACGGGTTGTCACATGGTCTGCGTGTTGTCCTTTTTCAAAAACTATATAATTCTTAAAACATTTCCCCAAAACTAGATAAAATCTTCAAAAATAATCATAAAATATTTTAACCTCAAGTTTATCTCATGCCTTTCATTTTCCATCATAACATATAATAACCCATAATTACCTCAAAAGTAAGGATCATATAAACCCTAATGGTTACCTTTATAATTATTACCTCAACTTCCACATTGATTGGTCACCTCGTACATGATGCATTACAGAACATATCAAGGTTCAAGTTGATCATCATGACTCCATGATAGTTGGTTTAGAACAACCACGAGTTTCCACATTGAATACCCCATTTCATCCAGTCTCTTAATCAAAGAACAACCACAGTTTCCTTCAAACCTATTGTCACTTTGGTGCCTGCTAGGTCCATCCATTCACTAAAAATAGAAATGTCAGTGTGAGTATATCAAAAAAACCATCTTGTACTAATGAGGAAGATAACCACTAAGACATACTTACTTATTCACTTTATCTAAAACTAGGACTCTTTCTAAAATCCTAACCATTATGGTAATGTCACTTATGCTTAGAAGATAACCTAACCTCTAAAGTTATCTAAACCGAACTTTGATACCAACTATAAGGCCCCAGACTTAAACCTTACTTAATCTTGAGTTATTACAAGATTACACATTGAGGATCCTTTCAGGTTTAGAGTTTTAGAGAATTAGATCGTGAAACTTGAATTACATTCCGCATTTAAACAAAGTGGTTACATAAAAGACAGTATTCATTTTTCCCATAAACTGAAACATATTTAAAATAAAACATGGATTCTTTCTTGACACTTCCTTGACACTATAATCATATCATGTAACTTTCCCTTGACCTGTGAAAAACATTTCAAAAAACTTGGGATGAGCATAAAAATCTTAGTAAGGGTTATAAAAAATATGGAAAGGAAACATGGGTTCATATATACATAAGAATGAAATCATACTTTACCCATAAAACATAGGCACTTTAACATACCTCATCAAATCATGAATAAATCATAGAAATCATAAGACATAAAAGGTAACTTGAGGCATTCCTAACATTCTTACATAGGGAGTAACCCTCTTGGTTACGTTTGGAATACCCACCACAGTATATTCCCTAAATATATTTGGAGAAACCTTAACATTTCCCTCCTTCGCGTTACACAATGCATTGGAGAGCTATATCGGGCTCACCCACCCTTAGTTTATCACGGAACCACCCATCTTCATAACAATGCCCAAGAACCATAACATAATCGTACCACATAATACACACCTAAAGGAAACATAACATTTCCACATTTCAATCACAAGATATCAAAAAAACACATTGACATAAAAAACATTATGAAAACTATTTTCAATACCAAAATAATAGAAAAGTAAAACACGATATTTTTTTTTCTTTTAAAAAAAGGTATGGCTTGTAGAGGAAGCCGAAACTCAAATAATGGTCACGGCGGCGGAGAAGTCATTGTCGTCGCATACGTACGACAAAAGCATTCCCTTTTGTCTTTTAGTAAAACGCTTTGTATAAAAAAGATTCCTTTTGAATAAACGTAAAAGTCAAAGGGGTTTATACACCGTATAAAAGAAAGTTGTGTATAAAACAAAATATGCCTCAATGAATGGAGATTGAGACGAAGTCCCATACAAAGACGATATCCTTGGATTAAGGATAAATCAATTACATAATTATGTGTGACAAATGAATACACGAAATATAATTTTATATTAAGTGTAAAACAATCAGAGGTTATTCACACATATTCATAGAACGATATATTCAAGGAGTACACGTTTATCCCAAAGAATCAAATTTGGGTTAAGAAGTTCCCTTGCAAAAATTTGACAGCCTAACGGCGTCACTACAAAATTCAGAAAATGAGTTGATGAGAGATAAAAGGGTATCTCATCACATGGCCATAAAATTTAAATCAACAAGGATATAGAAGAACATATCCCAACATAATATTATGTCAATTAAAAGACATAACAAAAGAAGTCTTTTAAAAAGAGGAGGGTGAAAGGTTCCCTTACTGACAATGGTATCTTTCGAGACATGCACCTCGTGAAAGAAGGACAATAAAAAATTGATGTAAATACTCATAAATGAAAGTATATTACACAATGAGTAAAATAATGGGCAGTACATACACCACTAAAAGGGAATTGTGGAAAATGTAGCATAAATCTCACGGTAATAAAAGTGAGATGGAAAAATCCCCTACGAAAACTCGGCAGCCTAACGGCACCACTTAAAACTTACAAAAATGGATTGATGAGAGAGAATAGGGTCTCTAATCATATGAACATAAAAATTAAAGTAAGATTAATTTAAAAGAACATCCCAATCATAAGAAAGATGATCTTTAAAAGGAATGACATAAAAGAGTGTACTTAAAAAGAAAGAGAGGAGTATGATCCCTTACCTCAAGTCCAACTTGTCTTGTTCGTTTCTTTATATTACTGAATAATAAACTTTGGTCAATTTATAATTGCTTAAGGAACTCATATAAATATTATTATTCAGTTCATATCACATATTTTAATGTTATAATAATTGGTTAATAATATGAGTTCATATCATACGTTTTTTGTCGATGTTTGGTACATGAGTCAAAACTTGAACTTGTTGGAAAATAATTTTCCATGTAGCTATAGGTACATCATATCCAGAATAGTATTGATGTTTCAAATATCATATATATCCAGTATATATTCATTTTATACTATTCCATATCATTTGGAGATAAAAATTAAAAGCACCGTTCATGGAGACGGTAGGCCGTACGTACGCATGAACGCTACTTTCATTTTTGGTCATATTAATTGAATTAAAACAAAATGAGAGAGATATATATATGTTATAATTCCAGAATTATATCCATCATTTAGATGTAATATATCACATATATATCCATTATATATATGTACTTATAATAGTACATAACATTTTGAGATAAGAAATGATGGAGACGGTAAGCCGTACGTACGCATGGACGCTACTTCCATTTCTATTTCATATTTAATGGAATTAAAACATAATGATACATAATAGTATTTTAATTCCAGTATGATATCATATATAATATCATTAAATATATCCTTTATACGTACCACATACAGTATTAAGGAATCAAATCAATTTGAGGGGGCGGTAGTCCGCACTTCTTAAAATGAAGATATCGCGTATACCCATAATGGAAGCCATAAAGGTATGACATAAATGAAAAAATACAGAATCATAAGGAAAAAATAAACAAGTTATATATCATATATAAATATAGTGACATCTTAATGTCCACCAAGAAATGTGTTAAGAGAAGATTGAACAATCATCGTTTCGTGAGGCAGTAATTCGCCAGCCACAGAAACATTATGTTCTTTAACCATTAGACAAAGGTGTGTGTAAGTGTAGCTAGAATCATGAACATAACAAAATCTTAGTATATTTAAGATACAAGTGTTGTTACAAAATAAAGGAATAAAAAGAGTTTATGGGGGTGGAGAAGAAAAATAAAACAAAAGGACTCAAGTGAAGACATTACCTTAAAATCGGGTAACTCCCTTTAGTTTGAGCTCAAAGGCTTCTTTGGGAAGATTTATGACCAAAGTGAGGATTCTAAGAGTTATAGAGGGATGTGTAGAGACAAAATGGGCAGGGTTTGGCCGAGCCAAAGGCGTTGGAAGTGTGGGTAAGGAGGTATAGGTGGGGGCCTTTTATAAGTGGAGAGGAGGGGCACTCTTGGAAAGTAAAGAAATATTCCTTTATTTTAAAATGCATTTCGGATTTAAAAGGTCCCAAATTGATATAATACGAGGATAGGGTGATAAGGGTTCGAAATATACCCATCCAATAGGTTTTGGACACGTGTAGCTCATAGATTTTACATTATCTTTTCATTTTATTTAAATCCTTTATTAATGAGGTTATCGCTGCATCATCATGATGTCATAAATAATTTAATATATTCAATGTCTAAAAATTGTTGAAAAAAATATCATGATGTAGGAAATATTTTTTTCTTTCTAATGAATATTTATAGTCAAAAATATTACTTGTATAACCCCATGTAAAAATTGTTTTAGTAAAACATCTCATGTTTGTGTCATTTTTACTTTAACATTAAATAAAAAGTTATTTATGTCATTTCCAAACCAAAGTGGATCCATGGGGTCCCCAAGTTGACCCATGGATTGTCTTGGACGGCCATGACACATCCAATGAGGGTAGGACATGTGTCAAGCTCATCTCATATTATTAAAACATTATTTTTACCTTAAACTACACTAATTACCTCTAATCGCGATTAAAAACATAATAAGTTACTATTCACCAAAAAATTATTTTAATACCATTGAACCAAATTTTACTTCTTAATGACAACCATTTATTTTGGATTTTTAAAATTCAAAACACAGAGGTGGTAAAATTTCATTTAAATGGAAAATCAGTTTTTATAAGTACCACTTAGTGGTTTCACTATTCATCAAAAATTGAAGTTTTTTCAGAAAAATACCAAAACTTCACCCTAAGATATATTTGATATTCCAAATTAAAAAATGATGTCTATTTTAAAAAATTCAAAACATATTAGTTGCATTAATTAATTTAATAATTAATTTCCGCTGTTAGAGCAAATAGCGTGTTTTTATGAAACAATAAGTATTAAAAGATTGACACTAGTTTAAGTCCAATTTCAAAGTGAAATTAATTCCAACGACCACTATTGGATTAAATGGTAAAAATATATTCTAATTTTACTTTAAAAACAATTCAAAAGATAATCTAATTATATAAATAAATTAGATTAAAAATAGGTTTTGAATTAAAATACAACATTTTTCACTATTCATTAAAAAATAAACTTTATCGGAAAGTTACAAAAAATTTACAGAAAGTAAATTTTGATGTCCCGATTCTAAAGAATAATTTTATTTTGTCAAATATAACACATAAAATTATCAAAAAGTGGATTTAAAAGAGGTTCTCTATCAAAAGGCGGTTAATCGACCTTTTAAAGAATATTAGAATGTTTACGCTTAAAATTGGATTCATTTGAATTTTAAATCCTCTAAAATTTATTGTAAAAAGTAAAAATATTTGACAAACATATATAATCATTTTTTAGTTAGTTCTATTCATTCCCTCCATCACAACAGCTAGGCGTTAACTACCATTTAAAATAAAATTCTTTTGTTATTAGAGTGCAACGTAAGATTCCCAAGAAAATCGTTGTTGCGTGTTGGGTACGCCATCGAGCATAGCATCCCCTTTAATGTTATATTAATATTTTGTTCTCAAATATAGATAAATTTGAAAATTTCATACTCTTTATTTACCTGTGGTGTTACATCCTTCCCCCTTTTGGGAATTGCGTCCTCGCAATTTTAAAATTGGGCTTGGAAACTTCATTGCAAATCCCACATCGGAACAAGAGTTAGTAAAACAATCACTTTAAAATAAAGAAAGATAAGTACAAAGGTCAGCAGAGTTAACCCATACTAGGATTACAAGTATGAAAATATGGACATGGAGGAAAAAACAAAGGTTCATGTTCTAATGTAGAGTGATAGTAAACTTGTCTAGTAGAAAGTTAACCATAAGAAAATCACAAACTTGTGATGGGTTAAATGGTATTCGATTCCCCAGTAGGAAAATTTAACAGACAACACTTTTGTTTGAAGTTACTCTTCATTGAGGAATTTATTTTTGATATTAAGGAAACATACTTACTTTTCATATTGACTTTCAACATTTATTAGATTTCTTACACAGACTCATACTTTCCCCAAAAGACGAGTATTTAGGAAGACTTGTTCACATTAAGAGTACTACAATCAACTTATAGAGAATCACCTAATCCACAAAAGAGAACTATATACTTCATATGTCTTTAGACTTTAACCAAAACAAAACCAAAAAGGTTAGTACAAGATCAGATAATCCAGAAAAGGATAACCCTTTATAAAAAGAAAATCTATTCTTAATCTCCAAAATTTGTCCAACAAAACCCAAAGTTCAACGAGGACCATTCGATAAACAACTTGTCCATAAAATTCTTCAAAGTAAACCAAACTAATATTGAAACCAAAATATTTGAAGGATTTAGTCACATAGTCTTCCAAGTTACAAATTAACTTTTATCTCCAAATAACATCAGTTGATCTTAAAGTCTCGTATTGAAAAGTAATTAACCTAATCACATATCCTCCATGATAGGTTAATAAATTTCCATAGATAACCCAAAATCATCTTACTATTAATTCATAAAATCATCTAACTAAAAAGAATTAGTCAAACTAACCAGGGACTTCACGTAGTCCAGTGGTAGGCGATAAATACCTGTCGCACTTTGGTTGTGGGTTCGATTCCCGCAGCTTTGTCTGGCGCGACGGGTTGTCACATGGTCTGCGTGTTGTCCTTTTTCCAAATCTATATAATTCTTAAAAAATTTCCCCAAAACTAGATAAAATCTTCAAAAATAATCATAAAATATTTTAACCTCAAGTTTATCTCATGCCTTTCATTTTCCATCATAACATATAATAACCCATAACTACCTCAAATGTAAGGATCATATAAACCCTAATGGTTACCTTTATAATTATTACCTGAACTTCCACATTGATTGGTCACCTCGTACATGATGCATTACAGAACATATAAAGGTTCAAGTGGATGATCATGACTCCATGATAGTTAGTTAAGAACAACCACGAGTTTCCTCATTGAATACCCCATTTAATCCAGTCTCTTAATCAGAGAACAACCACAGTTTCCTTCAAACCTATTGTCACTTTGGTGCCTGGTAGGTCCATCCATTCACTAAAAATAGAAATGTCAGTGTGAGTATATCAAAAAAACCATCATGTACTAATGAGGAAGATAACCACTAAGATATACTTACTTATTCACTTTATCTAAAACTAGGACCCTTTCTGAAATCCTAACCATTATGGTAATGTCACTTATGCTTAGAGGATACCCTAACCTCTAAAGTTATATAAACCGACCTTTGATACCAACTATAAGGCCCCACCCTTAAACCTTACTTAATCTTGAGTTATTACAAGATTTCACATTGAGGATCTTTTCAGGATTAGAGTTTTAGAGAATTAGATCATGAAACTTGCATTACATTCCGTATTTAAACAAAGTGGTTACATAAAAGACAGTATTCATTTTTCACATCAACAGAAACATATTTAAAATAAAACATGGATTCTTTCTTGACACTTTCTTGACACTATCATCATATCATGTACCTTTCCCTTGACCTGTGAAAAACATTTCAAAAAACATGGGATGAGCATAAAAATCTCAGTAAGGGTTATAAAAAACATGGAAAGGAAACATGAGTTCATATATACATAAGAATGAAATCATACTTTACCCATAAAACATAGGCACTTTAACATACCTCATCAAATCATGAATAAATCATAGAAATCATAAGACATAAAAGGTAACTTGAAGTATTCATAACATTCTTACGTTGGGAGTAACCCTCTTGGTTACGTTTGGAATACCCACCACAATATATTCCCTAAATCTCTTTGGAGAAACCTTAACGTTTCACTCCTTCACATTACCCAATGCATTGGAGAGCTATATCGGGCTCACCCGCCCTTAGTTTATCATGGAACCACCTGTCTTCATAACAATTCCCAAGAACCATAACATAATCGTACCACATAATACATGCATAAAGGAAATATAACATTTCCACATTTCAATCACAAGATATCAAAAAAACACATTGACATAAAAAACATTATGAAAACTATTTTGAATACCAAAATAAAAGAAAAGTAAAACATGGTATTTATTTCTCTTTTAAAAAGAAGGTATGTCTTGTAGAGGAAGCCAAAACTCAAATAATGTTCACGACGGCGGAGAATTCGTTGTCGCCACATACGTACGACAAAAACATTCCCTTTTGTCGTTTAGTAAAACGCTTCGTGTAAAAAAGATTCCTTTTGAATAAACATAAAAGTCAAAGAGGTTTATACACCGTATAAAAGAAAGTTGTGTATAAAACAAAATTTTCCTCAATGAATGGAGATTGAGATGAAGTCCCATAGAAAGACGATATCCTTAGATTAAGGATAAATCAATTACATAATTATGTGTGAAAAATGAATACATGAAATATAAGTGTATATTATGTGTAAAAAAATCAGAGGTTATTCACACATATTCATAGAACGACATATTCAAGGAGTACAAGTTTATCCCAAAGAATCAAATTTGGGTTAAGAAGTTCCCTTGCAAAAATTTGACAGCCTAACAGCGTCACTATAAAATTCAGAAAATTAGTTGATGAGAGATAAAACGGTATCTCATTACATGGACATAAAATTTAAATCAACAAGGATATAGAAGAACATATCCCAACATAATAGTATGTGAATTAAAAGATATAACAAAAGAAGTCTTTTAAAAAGAGGAGGGTGAAAGGTTCCCTTACCGATATGGGTATCTTTCGAGACATGAACTTCGTGAAAGAAAGACAATACAACATTGATGTAAATACTCATAAATGAAAGTATATTACACAATGAGTAAAATAATGGGCAGTACATACACCACCCAAAAGAAATTTTGGCAAATGTTTCATAAATCTCATGGGAATAAAAGTGAGATGGAAAAATCCCTTATGAAAACTCGGCAGCCTAACGGCGCCACATAAAACGTACAAAAATGGATTGATGAGTGATAATAGGGTATCTCATCATATGAACATAAAAAGTAAAGTAATATTAATTTAAAAGAACATCCCAATCATAAGAAAGATGATCTTTAAAAAGAATGACTTAAAAGAGTGTACTTAAAAAGAAAGAGAGGAGTAGGATCCCTTACCTCAAGTCCAACTTGTCTTGTTCGTTTAATTATATTCCTGAATAATAAACTTTGGTCAATTTATAATTTCTTAAGGACATTCTATAAATATTATTATTCAGTTCATATCACATATTTTAATGTTATAATAATTGGTTAATAATATGAGTTCATATCAGACGTTTTTTTCGATGTTTGGTACATGAGTCAAAAATTGAACTTGTTGGAAAATAATTTTCCATGTAGTTATAGGTACATCATATAAAGAATAGTATTGATGTTTTAAATATCATATATATCCAGTATATATTCATTTTATACTATTCCATAGCATTTGGAGATAAAAATTAAAAGCACCGTTCATGGAGAAGGTAGGTCGTACGTACGCATGAACGCTACTTTCAATTTTTGTCATATTAATGGAATTAAAACAAAATGAGATATATATATATATATGTTATAATTATAGAATGATATAAATCATTTATATGTAATATATTACATATATATCCATTATATATATGTACTTATAATAGTACATAACATTTTGAGATAAGAAATGAAATGTACCGTTCATGGAGACGGTAAGCCGTACGTACACATGAAAGCTACTTCCATTTCTATTTCATATTTAATTGAATTAAAACATAATGATACATAATAGTATTTTAATTCCAGTATGGTATCATATATAATATCATTAAATATATCCTTTATACGTACCGCATATGGTATTAACGAATCAAATCACTTTGAGGGGGCGGTAGTCCGCACTTCCTAAAATGAAGATATCGCGTATACCCATAATGGAATCCATAAAGGAATGACATAAATGAAAAAAATACAGAATCTTAAGGAAAACATAAAAATGTTATATATTATATATAAATATAGTGACATATTAATGGCCACCATGAAAGGTGTTAAGAGAAGATTGAACAATCATCATTTCGTGAGGCAGTAATTCGCCATCCACAGAAACAACATGTTCTTTAACCATTTGATGAAGGTGTGTGTAAGTGTAACTAGAATACTTAACATAACAACATCCTAGTATATTTTAGATATTTGTGTTTTTATAAAATAAAGGAATAAAAAGAGTTTATGGGGGTGGAGAAGCAAAATAAAACAAAAGGACTCAAGTGAAGACATTACCTTAAAATCGGGTAACTTCCTTTGGTTTGAGCTCAAAGGCTTCCTTGTGAAGACTTTTGACCAAAGTGATGCTTCTAAGAGTTAAAGAGGGATTTTGAGAGACAAAATGGGCTGGGGTTGGCTGAGCCAAAGGCTTTGGAAGTGTGGGTAAGGAGGTAGAGGTGGGGGCCTTTTATAAGAGGAGAGGAGGGGCACTCTTGGAAAGTAAAGAAATGTTCCTTTATTTTAAAATGGGTTTCAGATTTAAAAGGTCCCACATTGATATAATTCGAGGATAAGGTGATAAGGTTTCGAAATATACCCATCGAATAGGTTTTGGACATGTGTAGGTCATAGATTTTACATTATCTATTAATTTTATTTAAATCATTTATTAATGAGGTAATCGCTGCATCATCATGATGTCATAAATAATTTAATATATTTAATGTATAAAAATTATAAGAAAATATCATGATGTAGGAAATCGTTTTATCTTTATAATATATATTTATAGTCAAAAATCAGACTTGTATAACCCCATGTAAAAATTGTTTTAGTAAAACATCTCATGTTTGTGTCATTTTTTACTTTAACAATAAATAAAAAGTTATTTATGTCATTTCCCAACCAAAGTGGATCCATGGGGTCCCCAAGTTGAACCATGGATTTTCTTGGTCGGCCATGACACATACAATGAGGATAGGACATGTGTCATGCTCATCTCATATTATTAAAACATTATTTTTACCTTAAACTACACTAATTACCTCTAATCGCGATTAAAAACATAATAAGTTACTATTCACCAAAAAATTATTTTAATACCATTGAACCACATTTTACTTATTAATTACAACCATGTATGTCGGATTTATAAAATTCAAAACACAGAGGTGGTAAAATTTCATTTAAATGGCAAATCAGTTTTCATAAGTACCACTTAGTGGTTTCACTATTCATCAAAAAATGAAGTTTTTCAGAAAAATACCAAAACTTCACCCTAAGATATATTTGATATTCCAAATTCAAAAATGATGACTATCTTAAAAAATTAAAAACATATTAGTTGCATTAATTAATTTAATAATTAATTCCCGCTGTCAGAGCAAATAGCGTGTTTTTATGAAACAATAAGTATTAAAAGATTGACACTAGTTTAAGTCCAATTTCAATGTGAAATTAATTACAATGTCCACTATTGTATTAAATGGTAAAAATATATTATAATTTTACTTTAAAAACAATTAAAAAGATAATCTAATCATATAAATAAATAATATTAAAAAGATGTTTTGAATTAAAATACAACATTTTTCACTATTCATAAAAAAATGAACTTTATCGGAAAGATACCAAAAATTTACACAAAGTAAATTTTTATGTCCCGATTATAAAGAATAATTTTATTTTGTCAAATATAACACATAAAATTATCAAAAAGTGTATTTAAAAGAGGTTCTCCATCAAAAGGCGGTTAATCGACCTTTTAAAGAATATTAGAATGTTTACGCTTCAAATTGGATTCATTTGCATTTTTAATTCTCTAACATTTATTGTAAAAAGTAAAAATATTTGACAAACATATATAATAATTTTGTAGTTGGTTTTATTCATTTCCGCCATCACAATAGCTAGGCGTTAACTACCATTTAAAATAATATTATTTTATTATTAGAGTGCAATGTAAGATTCCCAAGAAACTCGTTGTTGCGTGTTGGGTACGCCATCGAGCATAGAGACCCATTTAAAGTTATTTAAATATTTTATTCACAAATATGGATAAATGTGATAATGTCATACTCTTTATTTACCTGGGGTGTTACATTATCTAACTTCGGAGTTCCAATCATAACTCCATCCATTATTTCCAGGTGAGGGTGGATTACCAGAAGGACAGAACTAGATCAATTTTATGAGATGATTTTTGACCATCTAGAGACACCCATATTCCAGAGGGTGATGATAGATACATAAATGGTTATAAGACCAAAAAATAGATGGTGGGATTTATAGGTAGATGATGGTATACTTGAGGGATTTTTTTAAAAGGATATTGAGCCTATTCTCCTCAAGCATTTATTTCTGGAGATGTTGAGGGTGGATTAATCCCGTGAGTTCATGAACTTGAAAAGCGAGATACATCCATGATGGATATTGAGACATGCTTTATAAGACATTCCTGATTTGTTCCTTCTCTTACAAGTGATAAAATTTATAGGTTTAGGTGTTTTGAAGATGTTTTGAAGCATGCCATCAGGGTGAATGTAAATATATTCAGGTTGACCTTTTTCTCTAATGTGATGAACCCAAATTTGATAACAGATAAAAATCATTCAGACCATACTTATTCCAGCCATGTGGTAGTGTCGTGATACTGGTAGTGATACTTTTGATATCTTTAAGTGAGGCTATGAGGTGCCTCAGTTGGAAATTATTACTAGATATTTGACCAAACTACAAAGGAGTGGGTCTTCGATAGTGTGATTTTAGTTTGGGTATCTATGTAATGTTAGGACCCAATTTGACGAACCATTGAATGTGTATAAGGACCCAGAATTATTATAGTACATAATCTGGATTTTAGTTAATAACTAATTTAATTTATCAAAAAAATTTCTTTCAAGTTTAGATTAATATATAATTGGGACATAAAACAATCATAAAATTACACATTAATACAAAGTGTATACTATAAAAACAATACTCAACTCATCCAAAATAAAAACTTATCAAATAAAACAGAATTTATTCCAAAATTATTGAAACATTTAACATGGATTCCTTTATTTTACTACACATACTTATAAAATCTGAAAATCATTTAAAAAATTGGGATGAGCATAAAAAGATCAGTAAGAGATATAAAAATAAGGAAATAACACATTAGTCCATGAACACTAGTAACGTATGAATTCATTTTCAAAAGACATGCTTGTCACCCCTATATACTAACTTTGTGAAACATGGGATTTACACAAGTTCCAAACAAAAAAATAGAACATAAATATGATAATAAAGGTATGTTGGGGCATTAATTACTTAATATTGTAACCCTATCGGTTACCATATAATTTGTAACCCTCATGACTTCCTTAGAATTTGTGTAACCATCGTAGTTAAACATGGAGTAACCACACTTCCGACCTCCAACTTACACATACCCAATGAATTTGATGGAGATATAGGTCCCAAAATTAATCACAAACACTTCCCATGAACCATAACACAATCATAAAACCTGAATAATTTCATAAAAACATTTCTTTTGAATTTTGTAAAACATGATTTTAAAAGAGGATATTAATGGAAAAACCCCTTACATAAATCATATAATTGAAGAATAAATTATTAGAATGGATTGAATATGTATATACAATATAAATACGCATAATAAAACATAATATAAATAGAAAACATCACACAAAACAATTCCAATACCACATAAATAACAAAGTAGAAGGTTAACCCAAAGAATGGAAATCAGGTTAAGAATTCCCTTATCTCAGGTTTGTCTTACATCCAAATCATTTAGACATTCGGTATAATAGTTAAAAGAGTGTTATTAATATATTAAAGAATTATATACATTTTTATAATACCTTGTATTATCATTTCATGACATCATTTCACCCTTTAATTGTTTGTATTTTGTTCCTTGCGCTGTTTTGGGTGAGTTATTCACATGATTCCCATAATCAGTTCATGATGTATTGTTCTTGATGATTTGAAGTGAAACTATTTATTTGGAATGTAGTATTATTTAAATATATCCAATACAATAATTTAAACCATTTATCATTTTTAATTCATACCTGAGGGTGATTCATAAGTGAAAACACTAATGATGTTTGTTTATATATTTTTAGTGATTCTTTTATAAGAACGACCTCATTTTGTTACATAAAATTAAAACCGCATGTAAAAAATTATTACATAACCATGGATGAGAAATAAATCATATATTAAAACCTGGTTCAACCATAAAAATGGTTTCACAACCATTCTTGAAGGAATTAAAAGAAATTAAAATTACATCATCCATGATGTTGGTAACTCGATACATCACATACAATGTTTTTATTCATTTAATGAGTGGGGGAGGAGAAAAATATTGATGATGAATATTAAATTAACCTAAAAAAATAAATAATATAAAATATTCTCTATATTTCATTCCTCTTGTATAAGATGAGGTGAGGAAAGAAGAGTAAATAAACTAAAAATAAAAAAATTGAGAAAGCTCTCACGAAAATTCAGCAGACTAACGACATCGTTTAAAATTGAGGAAAATTATTTGACTAGAGAAAAGAGGGTATATAATAATTATTACAAAATATAGGAAATAAGGGGAATATTTAATGAAATATTCTAATATAATAAAATGGGAATGAAAAATAATAACATAAAATGTAAGAAAAAATGAAAATAAAAGAGGATGTTTACCTCTAGATCTCTTCTCCTTGAGATCCTTCTTAAGGCCTTTGGTTTTGGACTTTTGGTGGGACCATAAGCTCTAGTAAGTGGGGAAGAGACTTGGGAGTAGTGTTGGAAAGAACATAGGTAACTATCAATTCTTGAGAGGTGTGGGAGGAATATGGTAATGAGGGTGGTATTTATAGTGGAGGAGAGGGGGTATTTTTCATTATTTTAATCATTATTATAATATTTTTGCTCAATATTAGGAATAATCTTAACTAATGGGACCCCAAATAGTAACAATAGAATTTTCGTTCATACCAAGTAGGATTTAATCAATTATGATGCCATAAATAGTGTATTTATCTGATAATTTTAATATACAGTATTTTACAATATTTCACTATTCATCGAAAATTCATGAAATTCAGAAAAATCCCAAAAATTCACCCTTACCATTTCATGACATGTAGAATTCAAAACCGAACTCCATTTTTATGAAAATAATTTTCTAAATATTATTAATTTAATTTTTAAATAAAATAATTTTTAATTCAAAAATTAATAATTTAAAAACTATAACGGCTTTCATATCACATTGAAAAAACAACCAAGATATCATTATCTTAAAGCCTTAAGAAAATAAAACAATAGTACAATTACTATTCATTACAGTCATATTAATATTCATAAGGGTATGTTACTATTCACCAAAAAACATGTTTGTTCTTTTTGGCTCTAAATAATTTACTCAACGAAATTGTAGATGAATATTTTTCAAAATCCAAAACATAAAAGTTGAAAATTTATTTTTAAATTCTAGTTATAAATATCTATGTAAAAAAATTTCATACATTTTAATTTATTTTTGGAAAACCTTGGGGTGTTACATTATCCCCACCTTCTGGAAATTGCATCCTCACAATATTATTTACTTATTAAACAACTGAGGGTATTTTTCCACCATAGCATTTTCAAACTCCCATGTTTCTTCTTCTACCATTTTATTTCTCCATAAATCCTTTACCTGGTGGATTACCATATTTCATGATACCTATTCCCTTCGATCAAAAATTTGAGCAAGTTTCTCTTCATAAGAAAGGTTCTCTTCTTGCTAAACTACTTCTTGGATCAAGACATGTGATGAATCTAGCCCATAATTCCTCAACATTGAAACATGAAAAACATTATGTACCTGATATAAACTCTGAGGAAAATATACTCAGTATGCAACTGGTCTGTATTTTTCTAGGATTTCAAAAGGACCGATAAACTGTAGACCTAGCTTCCCTTTATTACTGAAATACATCACAATTTTCCAAGGAGAGATTTTAAGAAAAACATGGACACCTACCTCAAAATAGAAGTCTATACTTCTATTATCCTTAAAAATTTTCTTCCTATGTTGAGATATTGTAATGTGCTACTCGATCATCTTAACTTTCTCAACCACTTCCTCTATTATTTCAGGACGCATAAATATTCTTCCATCGACTTCATCCCAAAATTCTAGAGTCCAACATCGCTTTCCATACAGTGCCTCGAAAGGTTGAATCTATATACTAGAATGAAAATTGTTATTATAAGAAAACTCAACTAAAGAAATATGATGATCCCAACTTCCCTGAAAGTCCATTGATCAACCCCAAAGAATATCCTCCAAAGTATGAATCATTCATTCTGACTTCCCATTTGATTGAGGATGAAAATTTTAATTGAAATTTAATTATGTCCCCAACCACATCTGAAGTACCTTCTAAAAGTTAAAAGTGAATCTAGGATCCCTGTCAGATACAATAGAAATAATAACTCCATATAACCTAACAATATCCTTGAGGTATCGTCACGAAATCTGATACAAAGACATTGTATCTCAAATAGAGAGAAAATGTGAAGATTTTTTCATCCGAACAGCAATAACCCAAATTGAATTGCTACATCGAGATGTCTTAGGTAATCCAACCCAAAAGTCCATGGATACATTCTCCAACTTCAACTCTGGAACTGGAAAAGGCTGAAGCATCCACTTCGGTAACTGCTACTTTGCTTTAACTTGTTGACATGTCAAATATTTTTAGGTAAATTTAGTAATATCTCTTTTCATTCCATCCTACCGATAATACTCCGAAAGGTCTCTTTACATCTTAGTAATGCCAGGATAATCTGAGAATGGAGAACAATGAGCTTTACACAACATTTCTTTCTTCAACTGGGAATCACTAGGCAGACACAACTTTTTTCCAAAACGTAAAACACAATCTTTATCAAAATTAAATTCTGGAAACTTACCCATTTTATGAAATTTTACCTTTTTCTATAGCTCATGGTCTTCCTTCTACACATGCTTAATTCTGTCTGATATTGATGACTATACCTAAACCTGAGACAAAAAGAATGTATTCCCTATACCAATAACTTCTATGCCAAAATCCATCAAATCATTAATCAATGGATCATGTTTCAAATGTAACATGGTTAATGATGCATGATGTTTTTGACTCAAAGAATCCGCCACATTATTTTCATTTCCTGGATGATAATTGATCATGCAACCATAATACTTTATCAGTTCAATCCATCTTCTTTGCCTCATTTTTAATTCCTTCTGAGTGAATATATACTTCAGAATTTTATGTTCAGTATATATTTGACCTTTGGCTCCATATAAATTATGCCTACCAATTTTCAAATCAAATACCACAACTGCCAATTCCAAATCATGTGTGGGATAATTTAACTCATGATGTTTATGTTGTATCGAAGCTTAATAAATTACATGATAAAAACCATAACCATGTCCCTTTAAAGAAGCATCACTGTAGATGGAAAACACACCATTTTGGGAAGGTAAGGACAAAACTGGGGCATTCACCAATCACTTCTTCAGTTCCTGAAAACAAACATCAAATTGTTTTATCCAAATAAATTTAATCCCTTTTCATGTTAACTCAGTTATCAGGAAAGATAATAGTGAATGGTTTTTAATAAAATCTCAGTAATAACCTGCTAATCCATGAAAACTAGGAATCTCTATAACATTTTTAGGTCTTTTCCCTTCATCAACCACTCTTGTTTTGGTAGGATGAACTATTATTCTATCCTTATTTACGATGTTCCCAATAAAAGTAATCTATTGAAACCAAAAATCACACTTTCTGAATTTTACATAAAATTTCATTTCCTTTATGGATTGTAAAACAACCCTTTGATGTTTTTCATGCTCATCTTTATTTTTAGACAGGATAATAATTTCATCAATAAACACAACCAAAAACTTATCCAATAACTAATGAAATACTTTTTTCATAAGATTCAGGAATACAATAGGTGCATTAGTTAACCCAAATGGCATAATGAAACATTTACAATGCCCACATTTAGTACGAAAGGCTATTTTTTGGATGTCATCTTCTTTCACCTTCAACTGATGGTATCAAAATCTCATGTCAATATTGGAAAAGTACTGAGCTCCCAAGAGCTGATCAAACAAGTCATTGATATGAGGTAAAGGATACATGTTTTTAACAGTTATGTTATTCAAAGCTCTATAATCTATTCAAAGACTCATGGAACCATCTTTCTTTTTAACAAACAAAACAAGAGTACCCCATGGTGAAGTTCTAGGACAAATGAATCTTTTATCAAGAAAATCATGGAACTGATTTATTAATTCAATAAGTTCTATTTGATCCTTATGATAAGGGGTTTTTGAAACTGTCTTAGCATAAAGAACTAAATCAATTGTGAATTCAACTTCTTGATTAGGTATGACACTGAGAAACTCATTAGAAAAAACATCAGGATATTCATTTAGCACTAGCACATAATCAATCTGAACAGTTCCATTGTTTTCAATAATATGAGGAAGATAACGTTCATTTCCATCATTCAACATATTATCATCATTATGATATGTTATCAATTGTATGGGTTCTCTCTTTTATAAAAACTGAAATTATCTTGAAAAAACAACATCTTTATCTCTACCATTGAATCTTTACATGATAAATATAAAGCCAATACATTCTCAGAATAACCTCAAACTTGAATAAGCATAAAACAAAAAGGATTGTAGGTAATTTCTTTCCATAGACAACAATAGAAAATACTTATAATTCATATTTTCTACAATATTTCCCCCTGGTGTTTTAACAAAAATTTCTGATCTCATTTGTTGATGTGACATTTACAATTTACCAGAAAATTTATCAGAAATGAAGGAATTTTTAGACCCCATATCGAGAAAAACCTTAGAAAAATCTAACTAAATGAATAGAGTACTTAATGCCAAATAGATGGATGGACCAACATATACTAACATAGTCTCTAAGGATCTCACTACAACTTTCTTCTTACAATCTGTCTTCTTTGCAACATTTGGTTCTTTATTTGGAAAGTCATTTGCATAATGAACCATCTCACCACATTTAAAACACTTAAAAATTTTCTTTGCAGGATTAGTCTTAGGATCATTTTCATTACAATCTCGGGCCATATGTCTAATCTTACCACATTTAAAACACTTCTCAATTTTCCTAAGACACTCCATAGGGTGCTTCTTTCCACACTTTTCACAATCTAGAAACTAGAGTTTCTTACCATCAGCTTTCTTTTATTGATTCATACCCATCACTTTCCATCTAGACATATTATTTTCATTATTTCATAAATACATGTGATCATAAAAAATCTCCATCTCTACCCTCTTATCACATCAGACAAGTTTCTCATGACTTTTTAATTCACAGGAGGGAAACACCCTTGTATACCTTTGCTTTAGTTCTGAGTAAAAGCAGTTGATTTTGAAATCAAGATCCATAATAAGATTTGGAGCTTACCTCTCTAGTCGGGTGAAGGTTGATTCATTCACAACAACTGAATCTTCTTCATTTTGCTTTAATTCAAGGAATTTATTCCCCAACCTAAGTCACACTACCTATGGAAAATAATTTCAAGGAAAAGAATTTTAAATTCATCCCACTCTAAGGCATCAAAATCCTCTCTATCCCTGATATTATTTAACACTGACCACCAGTGATCAAATTAACCTTCATAATGATAAATGGAAAGACTTACCATTATATTATCTAAAAATCCCTTAACATAAAATATCTTTTGAAGGGATTTAATCTATCCTTCATCCCCTACTAGGTCAATAGATCCATTAAAAGCAGGGGGTTTTGTCTTATAAAATTTTCCACTATTTCCATGTTCTATTGTGATACCTCTAGTTGTTTTATTTCATACATTCCACCACCATTTATTACCTATGTTAGATGATCCATTACTATCACAAACTACTTGGTTCCAATCCCAATCATTCTGGGATGCAGATTTGGAAGGATATCATTATGTACGTTCCTCTCCTCTTCAGCTTCCATGTTTATTCTGCGGACAACCATTCTGAAAAAAGATATCTTAGATGAAGAAACATGGTATTATTAAAATTCTATTACATTTCAAATTAATCAAAGAGTAAAAATAATTTATGGTATTTTTTAACATTATCTGAACCTCTAAAGTTATCTAAATCATCCTTTGATACCAATTATAAGAACCCTACATTATTATATTACATAATAATGATTTTAATCAAGAATTAATTTCATTTATCATTGAGGATAAATTCATGTTTAGATATTTAAAGAATTGTGACATTACACATTCATAAAATTACACATTATTACATAGTGGATACCATAATAACAATACTCAATTCATCCAAAATAAAAACTTTTCAAATAAAACATGATTTGATTGAAAATTCTTCAAAAATTTCACTTGGATTACTTTATTTTCCTACACATCCTTATAACCTATGAAAATCATATAAAAACTTGGGATAAGAAAAAAATCTTAGTAAGGGATATAAAAAGAAGGAAAGAACACATTAGTCCATGAGCACTATTAATGTATGAAATCATTTTCAAAAGACATGATTGTCACCCATATATACTTACTTTGTGAAATATGAGATTTAAAAAAGTTACAATCAAAACATGAGAACATAAATATAATCATAAAGGAATCTTGGGGAATTACTTGCTTAATCTTGTAACCCTCTCGGTTACCCTATAATTTCTAACCCTCACAGATACCTTACAATTTGTGTAACCATCACAGTTACATTTGGAGTAACCATACGACCGACCTCCAAATTACACATACCCAATGCATTAGAGGGAGATATAAGTCCAAACATTAATAAAAAATAGTGCCCAAGAATTAAAACACAATTATAAAACATGAATTATTTCATAAAAACATTACTTTTGAATTTTGCAAAACAAGATTTTAAAAGAGTATTTTAATGGAAAACCCTTACATAAATCATATAATTGATGTGAGAATTATTAGAGTGAATGGAATCTGTATAAAAAATTATAAATACACATAATAATACCTAATATAAATAAAACCCATCACATAGAACAATTCCAATTCCAAATTAATAATGAAGTAGAAGGTTATGCCAAAGAATGGAAACCAGGTTAAGAATTCCCTTACCTCATGTTTGCATTACTTACAACTCATTTAAACTGAATGTATAATAGTTAAAAGTGTTTTATTAATATATTAAAAAATTATATCCAACTTAATAATACCTTATAATATAATTTAATTAAATCATTTTACCCTTTAATTGTTAGTATTTTGTTCCCTGCATTGTTTTGGGCGTGTTTTTTACATGATTCCCATGATCCGTTCCTGATAGATTGTTCTTTTCGATTATAAGTGAAACTCCATAATTGTAATGGAGTTGTATTTACATATTTCCAATACCATAATTTATTCTATTAATCAATTTAAATTCTTATATCGGTATGATTCATAATTTAAAACATTAATGATGTTCGTGTAAATCCTTTCCGTGGTTCTTTGATAATAATGACCTCATTTTGTTTTATAAAATTAAAACCATGATTAAAAAAGAATTAAAAAATAAAAGATGAGACATAATAAAAATATTATAACCTGTTTCAACCATAAAAATGATTCACAAATATTATTTAAGGAAATAAAATAAATTGAAATCTCATCGTCCACGATGGCGGTAATTTAACACATCACAGACAGTATTTTTATTCCTTGAATTTGTGGGGGAGGAGAAGAATATTGATGAATAATTTTCCATGAACATGATAAAATCATGAATATAAAATATTCTGGAGCTTTTATGCCAATTTTATTAGAGGTGGTGAGGAAGTAAGATGAAACAAACTCAAAATAAATGAAAAATTGAGAAAGCTTTCACGAACATTTGGCAGCCTAACAACGTCGCTTAAAATTTTAGATAATATTTTGATGAGAGAAAAGTGGTTCTCTCTTCATTATTACATAATATGGAAAGTAAGGGGGATATGGATAGAAATATCCCTACAAAATCCAAAGGGAATGAAAAATAATAACATAAAATGGAAGAAAAGAAAGAAAATAAAAGAGAATGTTTATATCTTGATCTCTTCTCCTTGAGATCCTTTTTAAGGCATTTGCTTTTGGACTTTTGGTGAGACCAGAAGCACTAGGACGTGGGGAATAGCCTTATGAGGAGTACTATAAAAAAGTAGGTATGGATTAAGGCTTGAGAGGTGAGGGAGGAAGAGGAGAATGAGGGTGGTATTTATAGTGGAGGAGAGGGGGTATTTTTCAATATTTTAATCATTATTATAATATTTTTTCTCAATACTATGAGTAATCTTAATTCATGTGACCCAAAATAGTAATAATGACTTATGAGTTCAAACCAAGTGGTATTTAATCACTAATGATGTCAGAAATATAGTATTTAACTGATAATTTGAATATATGGTATTTTACCATATTACACTATTCATCGAAAATTTAAGAATTTTATAAAAATCCAAAAAATTCACCTTTACAAGTTCTCTATGTATAGAATTCAAATATGAACTCAATTTTTTTGAAAATAATTTTCTAAATATTATTAATTTAGTTTTAAAAAAATTCATATTTAATTCAAAAATTAATAATATAAAAACTATAACTGCCTTTATATCACATTGTAAAATTAACCAAGATGTCATTATTAGAAATCCTTAATAAAATAAAATAATATTACAATTTCTATTAAATTGGGTCAAATTACTATTCATATTACTATTTATAAGGGTGTGTTACTATTCACTAAAAAACAAGTTGGTTGTATTAGGCTCTAAATAACTTACTGAACACAATTGTAGATGACCGTTTTTCAAAATTCAAAATATAAAAGTGGAAAAATTATTTTTAATGGATAGTTATAAATATATACATAAAAAAACATTCATGTATCTAATTTTTTTTGGAAAACATTAGGGTGTCACAAGGAGTGTCCATCATGAGGCTAGATAGGGGAACTTAGAGTTGTTCAACATAGAGACTTATTGGATTACTGGTAGTTAGGGACTAGGATAGACTGAGGGATCTATGGTAGAACTGAGAGGGGTTCTAGGATATGGTATCCAAGATTATACTACATGAATAGGCCGTGGTAGAGAGAGAGGCACCCAAAAAGAGGGTTTGTTGCAAGTATATGGTGTAATTATGCAGGGAGGTTAGGTCTTGGGTAGTATGGATTTGGGTGAGATAAATGTTGTTGAGCTGGCAAGGTTATAGATTGCTGAGGATCTGATGATGTTTAGAGGATTTTCCGGATCATGGCATGTCAATTATATTTGGATTTGATAGATATAGGTGTATGATGTGAACATTTTTTAATTTAACTAATTAGTTTAAAGTCAATATGTGGGAATCAGGTATGATATAAGATTTGAATGACATGTGTAGGAATCATGAATTTATTGGGGATATATATATATATATATATATATATATATGATTCAAGGTTTTTGATCATAGTGTGATTCATAAATTTCGAGCATCGGTTGTGATGTTGGATCTTGTGGGATTCATAGATGATACAAGAAAGATCAAGCATTATATGGGATGTAGAAATTCTTAAGAACCTGATATGATATAGAATTGTGGGTGTCATGAATAAAAAAAGTATAAATTTATCACCTAATGAGGTGTAGTAATGAATTTTGGTCTTGTGTGGAATTTTATGTTTGGGGGATGGGTAAGTTGTACCATTGCTAAGTTATTTTACGTTGGCAAGTGACAGGTTAGGTAATTCCAAAGCTGGGAAGCACCATAACAGGAATTGACCTATGGTTGAATAACCAAGCCAGATTGGGGTTATGTTTAAGATATGGGTATGTTTGGTACCATGTCATTTTGAGAATACATAGCTTGAAAATGAGCTATATTATGATGGGGAGGTTGTAATGTCTTGGGTTTTTAGAGAAGGTTATTTTTTTCTTAAATTTGAATATCACGTTTGGTGGATGGTCCAAAAATTATATTGGGGTTTGAAGTATAAAGTTTATAATTAAAATGCATTAATATATTGTATTTAGATGAGTTTAAAGGATCTTTGAGTTCCTTAGGCGTTTAGATGAGTATCGAGAGAATCAATCCAAAAAAACTCATTTTTAGAAAGTGAAAGAAAAGGCACATTGTTTATTTAAATCATGTGGACCTTTATGTGAAACAGCGTGGACAGTATTTGAACTTAAGCATTGTTTTGAAAATTGTGTGAGTTGGGTAACATGAACATGTGAGATTATTTAATTTTTCAACAGTGGGTGAACAGTGGCTACACAAGGTCTGGCAAAACCATGGGGCTATTCCACATGCATAGTGCCACTTAAGCTATGAGTGGACATGGTTGGCACTCATTATGGCTAAACTGTACAACCAAACTGGTGACCTATTTCAAAGGGTGTACCATTTGGATAATGACGTCATATAGTTCATTATATGAGGTGAATTTACCAAACTTCCCCTCCATTTTATTTCCTTCTTCTCCAATTTTTCTTCTCCTATTCATGCGCCTCCCTCCATCTATGGAGCTTCCCCTCTCTATCTATCTCATTGGATCCTTTAATTCTCCACCATCCAAGATCAAATTCAATCTTCATCAGGTGAATAATAAGTGTATTTGTAAGTCCTTGATTCCTCTTTCTTCCTTTATTATATTATCTTGTAGTTTGGATTAATATTTCCATATGTGATAAATTTCCCTATTTTCATAGAGTTTTTCTAAATTCCTAATTCCCTTGTTTTTTCTATAATTAGAGGATGATATTTGATGATTGAGAACCTATAAGCTTAAGGTGGGTTATGCATTAATTTCTTCCCCTTTATACATGTTCTATGCGATATGTTCTGAAATACACATGTTTTAATTATCTAAGTAAACCCTTAATAAATTAATTCTTGTGTTTAAATCATGAGGAATTATTTATACGAGATGTAGATGGGAATTATATTTCCTATTTAACTATGTTAATCAGGGTATGAAGATTTTGATTGGTAGGGCATGCTATGCTGATTGTTTACATTGTTTAGATTAATTAATTTATGATATAACTACATGAGTTATGTGGGAGCTTTATGTGTATGGCCCAAGGTATTAAAGTGATATTGATCACCAAGATTGAGATGATGAGGTTTTTTGGCTAATGGATTGACCTAAGATATATGGGATAGTTCTAACTATTGTAAATTGAGATGATGTGATCATCAGGTTGAGGTATATGGTGATGAATATGCCATTGATGGATGATAAGGTTCATAAGTGAAAATGATGTTATCGGTTAGTGTGGTTTTTTTATTTTTTTTGTGATTTCTTTACACCATTGTTGGATAACATTGTTGTTGGAGTCGTGTAAACACATATATGATTTAATTAAGTGGTGTTTTCCACTCTTTGTGGGCGAAGGCATACATGATTGACATAGGTGAGAATTTTTACCATAAGATATGTAGGAGGTTCCCACTATAGAAATCCATGGTTGATGGTGAGTGAGGCCATCATATGGGGGAAGAGTCTTTCTATTCCATTGATAGCCGACATGCTAGGATTATGGGAGGATGTTTGTCACCATTACTTAAGAAATTGTGATGTTGATCCAATGATGAACTATTATTATTTTTTGGATGGATATCCTCATCAATTGGGATGTAGGTCTATAGAGCTTATAGAGATCTATTATTCCTTGGAGGATAGAAAATTTCATTCCTTGGGTCATAGAGCTATTGGGCTAATAGGGATTCAATAAATGGATGTTTGATGGACTTTTAATGTATTTTTTTGTGTGATGTTGGGAATATTTTTTTTACTTGATTCAATTTTACATATGGTATTGGTTAGAATGAGGTTATAAGAGATATGTTTGTGGACGAGATACTGAGGTCCTTCTAGTATGATGAACTATGGATATATTGTTCCGCTCCAGTGTTGGATGAGGTTATAAATGCTTCCTCATGGATGGAACACATGTGTATAGTGGGTTATGTTTTTATGAAATATTATTGTTTACATTTATTTATGTATACATACAAATTTATAAATATGGATATAAGATAGGTGCACATTGGTGGTGGCCTACAGAGTTTATAATTATACCCTACACTGGCCCTTCAGTACGCATATAGACTATTAGGTTTTAAGATCAAGTCAAGGATCGAGATAATGCTCTAGACTATAGTGATCAAGGATACAAAGGTGAATGGTATGGATGTAAGATGGACCATAGAGGTTCTTTTCAATGAGTTGGAGTTTATTTTGGACTTTTGTATACATTGTTACATGATTGGAGATGAGAGATCATGAATTTCTATTCCTAGATGACTGTCTATCATGTGTACTTTATTAGATACATATGGATATTATTGTCAGTTATTTATCCTATTATAATTTATTCCTTCCACTGAGTTTGTGGTTTATTCTTCTATAATGTTGTATTATCATATACCATTTATTATCATCATTACTAGAGGCTATATTATCTCTACCATTATCTAATCAGACCATCAATACTAGTCATTAACCTTTGGCATATGGGGAGGCACTCGTATGGCCTAGTAACCCACTGACCTAGAGAATAGGTTAAGTGGCTCCTAGGTCAGGGTGTTATAATAAATTATAGAAAATAAATAGGTTTTATAATAATTTTTTCATCAAAGCACAACTCTTGAAAAAATAAGTGGGTTTTATAAGCATCTTATCATTTTATAACTAATTGGATAGAAACATGTTTTGTAAATAGATTTTCAATATAAATATAAACTATCCTCAGAATAGATAATAATGGTATCCTTTTATCATATCCCCAATAAATCGTAAGTATAATCATTGGATTCCATTTAAGATGGAAAATTATTTTGAAAGATCACTTGGATAATTTATTGAGGAAAATTACTTTTCTTTAAAAAACACTTTTTATAATTAAAAATTCATAAAATATATTCTAAAAGCCTTTCCATTTAAAATCACCATGAAAAATTATAAATTAATATTTAAATGTCATTTAAAACATTTCTTGATGGATATATCCTTTTTTTGACAAAAACTTTTTATAACATGAAAAATTTTGGAATTATTTTTCAGGAAAATAACTATGAAAAATTATGAAGGATAATTCAAATAAAATACTGGTCATAAAGGTATGAATTTCCACTCATTACATATATATTAAAACAAATATTTCTTTAACATTTTTGGTAAATGAAAAAAGGGTATTGTTTATAAAATGACATAATGATTCAATTCACAACATTTTGTAAAAAGGTAATACATGGTTAATTTTTTTTATAAATCTTTTGGATAATTTTAGAATCATTTTTAATTTTTTTACAAAACTTGATTATTGATGAAAAAGGGGTTTTCTATGGAATAAAGAAATGAAGACAATTTTTTATAAAACAATTTATCTTGAACTATTGACTTATAAAGAGACGAAAATGAAGGAAAACATGTTTTATCATTAAAAAACAAAGTTATAAGAAAAAAATAAGTTTATTGAGAGATATATAATATTATTTCATCATTATAAGAAAAATAATAAATAATCTCAAAAATGATGAGATTGTAACAAAAACCTCTTACCACATTTGGTAACTTTGAATCATAATACCCATGAAAAAAAATTAAATGAAACTTATAAAATAATTAAAATTAATATATTAATACCATAACATGAAAAATTGGTAGTATATACACTCTATAGAATAGTTCTAGTTCATAGAATAACTTATGTCCCAAAGAAGGAAATCTGAGACAAAAAATCCATAACCTGTTTGGTAACATTTGAACCTTAATCACTATGAAAGAGAGATCCTTAAAAGGATATATAAATCTGAATAATTTTAATGATATTAAATATAAAATACATTATGGAATATTATATACCCCAAATATATTAAAAAATTAATGAATATGACATGTATCTCATAAATATAAAATTGAGATGAAAAGTCCCTTAACGTAAGTATTCTCTTCTTTTATACATTTTAGAGAATACCATATAATAAATATAATCTTATTATAAATATATTAAATATCCAAAATTTATATTTCATAAAATATATTATTTATTAATAAAATTTTATTAACCATTTATTAACAATTCCTAGTTAAAATCACGTTTCTGGTAATAACAGCTTTGTTCTTTTTTTATGCTTTGATTTGTTATTTTTTATCCTATTAATTTGATAATGATTCCATAATTTTCATAATTTTAACCATGATATAAATATAATATATATTCATTATATATTCATTTATAGTTATCCAGACAATTTATAGATAGAAAATGAAATACACCATTCGTGGAGATGGTAGGCCATACGTACGCCTGAACGCTATTTCAATTTTTTCTAGAAGGAAATAAGTAAAGAAATGTAAAAAATATATTAACATTATAGAATCATTTTTATTTTATATATATCAAATATTTTAATTAAACCCATACTTATTACCTTTCATTGAATAAATGAATGAATTATATCATTTCGTGAGGCGGTAGTTCGATGTACACACAAACAACTTTATCGTATTCCCAAAGAATTTAAATTTTGAAAAAAATGTGATATCATACTCAAAAAGTCATAATAATATAATACATATCATATATATAAACAATAAATACATCATTATATCCTTCTGTGAGAGGTGGGGATATAAAAGCATTAATATCGGTTCACGAGGAAATAGTATGTCGTACACAAGAAAAATGATTTCGTATCCCATTTGATGGAAGTAGAGATTGTTTTTGTCATTAACTTAAAATAATAAATAATAAATATATTTAATATACTTATTTTATTATATAATAATGGTTTAATAATAATATAAACATGTAGAGGAAGAAAAAAATGCTCATTGAAGAACATTATCTCTTGTTTTGGTAACTTCCTTAGGTTTATACTAAAAGACATCCTTTGTTTTATTTATAAAAAAATAATGATTATAGAATTAGAGGTGAGAAGTTAGTAAGACATTTTTCAGTATTTTC
Organism: Viscum album; assembly: GCA_963277665.1. Taxonomy (NCBI): domain Eukaryota; kingdom Viridiplantae; phylum Streptophyta; class Magnoliopsida; order Santalales; family Viscaceae; genus Viscum; species Viscum album. Next base: position 661,302,340 of record OY728138.1, read on the forward strand.
TTAAGGAAATGGTTTTTGAAGTGTGAATATGACATTCTAATGGGTAGCCTTTTATAAGTGAGGTGAGTGGAACACTTGTAATATTTGCAAATTAAAAGGCGCACCCACGTTTTTCACATTTAAAATGGCTGAAAATTGGGCCATTATAGATTCTTAGAAATTATAAGGTCCATATATGGTTATAAAAAAATCTTTGGAAAAGTTTTGAGTCATTTTAATTTATATACATTTATTTTAACCCCTAATAAACCAATTTTTACCTGAATTGTGGTTTTTTTTCTATTTATACTATTCATCGTGGCTAAAAATAAGTTGGGATTACTAGATAATATAAATCATGATGATTTAAAATAAAAAATCCATTCTCATAAATTTCATTCATTCTCATGGAAAAATTTAATTTAAAATTAAACCCAAAGACGAGATGATAAAGTTGTTTTCTATAGAGAAAATGTTCAAACAATTTAAAAGTTTTTATTTTAAAATAAAATATAAAAATGATTTAAATGAATTAAATTAGTTTAATTGATAGGTAACTAAAATAATGTTAAGTTAGAAATAATTTTAATATAAAAAGGAACCTTATAAATTCTTTAAATGACACGAAATCTTTTAATAAAAACTAGTATTTTCACTAATCATCTAAAAATTAAACTGTTTAAAAAAATCCATATAATGTACCCAAAAATAATTTTAACCTGATGATTTAAAAAATAAAATTTATTTTTTAAAATTAATTACATAAAGGTTTAAAAGTTTTATTTTATTATTTTTTTACAAATTGAAATAATAAACAAAATCTTTTATGAAAATATTTTTTTCGAAACATATAATGACCTGATAAAAAATTAAATATTTTTATCCATATGTTTTATTTATATAGAGCCATTGTAATTAATATTTAAAATTTGATAATTACTAGTCATTTATTTAAGTTTAATTACCATGTAAAAATTATTATGTTTAAAATAATAATAATAAAATTTTATCATGGTTCATTAAAACTCGGTGTTGCGTGTAGCACAAACCATCAAAGAAATTTAAATTATTCAAAAGAAATTCCATACAATATCTTAGTGTTACAAAGGTACTAAACCAAAATAATCACACAGAAATAGGCATAAGAACTATATCTAAAGTCACATGGATTATTGGGAAAATATATATCTTGAAAAAAATATCAGGACTAGAAGGTGAGAGACTTTGCAAAGAAAAGTCACTAAGAGAAACAATACTGGGATGTCATAGGAAGAAAAGGATCCTAATAAACAGTTGTTTTTACACCAAGACATGGAAACAACTATCTAGATTATGTAAATTACAATATTCTAATTTATACTAGCCTCATTCCATGATCATATAATAATGATTGAAGTAATTAAGCTAATATAGGAATGAATCATCGGGGTTCTCCTCCGAATCAACTCAAACCAGAAGCACCGACTATGAAAAATGGGAGGGAAACTTGGATTAACCCATGAAGAGAGAAAATAGATTCCCAAAAATGTTAGAATCAGATCTTGGATAATTATTTAATAAGGATATGACCTAATACTTCAAGAACATATGGAAATCCTTCTCTAAAATTAAGAAAACATCAAGGAGGAGCATCAATCGATTAATAAGGGTAATAATCATGTTAAAACTTAATTTAATTTCCAACATTTAATCTAAATTTATTTTATCGTTTGATATATTTAATTGACAAGGGAAGAATAAGAGTTTAGTATGTTTCAAACACAACATGAACACCACCATTCTATTCACCGCGGTCTGACCACGGTCATGGTGTTCTTGAACAAGTTTCTCGAAATGTCTTGTTCTACAATGAAGCCCCCAAAAGAAAGAAGTTTTCCCCCATCATGACCTCCACCACAGTTTTTGTGAGGTTTCTAAAGACTTGTCCAACATTAGTGTTCCTCGAGCACCATTCCTTCGTCCACACCCATTATACCTTTCCCATTTCACATAGAAGTTCTACAGGGACCACAAAGGATTTCACCACTATGTAGTATTTTTGGTTTGATAAAAAAGTTCTAAAACCTATTTTTACGCTTCCAAAAACCTCTAAAGAAAACGAATACCATGTTTCAAGCACTAAAAGGATAAAAAATATCACATTAGACCTATAATAACTTATAGTAATATACCCACTAAAAACTAAGGCGTTATATAGTGGGTTTTTAATAAATGACCAAAAAAATAAGGATTAGCGGTGGGTTTTAAAATACACCACAAATAAGCCCATAAATTCTCAGTTGTGACCCTCTCCTCCCCTATCATCTTCTTAACTCGATCACCCCGATCACTTATCTTTGAATCCCAACACACCCTCCCCTAAAAAAACCACCTTTACATTGCCTTTAAGACACTGAACCCCTCCCCTCTATCCCAGACCTAGATTTAAAATCCCCTCCCTATGATCCCATAAATCCCTCATAGAGATTCCCTCTTATTTCCCTATATTAAGTCCTTATGTATTGATTTTGTTCTTGTTTTTTCATACAATTTTCAATATAAAATCTTATTATCAATTCATTATGTCATAATATAACAATCTAATTATGATTATGTATACCTAAATTGGGATATTATATTTTCATTATATTTATTCTATTTATATGAATCACCATTCAAAGTTTTATTATTTTTATTCTATGAGAATTTCATTTAAGCTTATCTGGATGTGTCACATCACTATTGACTGTTCATGTACAGTGTTCACTACTTATGTATTCATTCACTGATTGTTTTAATCATTTGTGTTAATTTATATTTGGAATTAGGTTCAGATGTGTTCATCATTATTTTTTTTGTTATTTATTAATATTTATTAACATACTAGGATACTTATATTATTTATATTTATTTATATTATATTTTTTATTTTTCAATGATATAATTAAATTTATAATTATTGTGTCAGTTTTTTTACCAAATATTAGATGTTTTAAATTTTTTTTGTGAAAGCGATCATATTTAATGAGCAATATTTTAACATAAAATTAGTTTTCATAATTTTTGAATTTATTTTAAATTATATAAAACCAACTATATATATATATTTTTTCAATGATAAGTATGATTTTCTTTCAATGTTTTAAAAATCATAGTGTGCATCGGAGTGATTGTGACATGATTCAATCTAATTATTTAGTCTCACATATATGTTTGTATTTTCTTATCAATGTTTAATATCAATTTTTATTAGAGTTTAAATATATTATGATTTTATATGTTTATTATTAATTTCATATAGTTGATATGTTATTCATATGTTATATTTTAAGCCTGATTTCATTTCAGTAATATATTATATGTTTTTTATAATTATTTTTCAATATTATTGAAATAGATAAAATTTGTATTACCTTACATCAAAATGCACTTATATACCATAAAGGGTTAGAGAATTTTTAATATTTTCAATTTAAAATGAATTCATGGTTGGAATAATTAAATATAATTGTACTATTTTTTATTTTATTCAATGGATGAAAAGAGATATTTTTTGAACAAACAATAAAAAATAATTTTTTATTAGATATGTGTGATGGATTTTGGATGGTGAATTAATCATTATCCAAATTTTGATCTTTTTCCAACATAATAATCTTTAAGATACTTCTTGATAGTAGAAAATGAAATTATGAATATAATTATAATGCTTTGGGTATAATAACACAACTAGAAAATATCATAATATGTTAGGGGATTCTCATACTGATTTTTAGAGATGAATAAAGGGTATAACACAAATAATAAATAAAATGAGTTTCATGAACTTTTATAATATGCAAATCAATATTTTTTTAATGGGTGTGAAAAATATTCATTGTTTTATATTCTACTAAAATTGTACCATGACACACTGTTATATAGAATTACAGATAAAGAAAGTCCTATAATATTAGAGTTGTCGCATAATGATTTTGTTAATGCAATGATCACTGAATCATTTTATTAGATGAATAAATTTATTTTCCAGTTTGGTTTAAATTATATGAAGACACATGATTATCCCAATGACTATATGTTATATTATGGAGAATATTTAGAAGTTGGGGAGTTTTAATGATGTTATAATTATAGATAGAAATTAATAAATAATGATGAAAGGCTGAATGCACACAATACTATAACTAAATTAAGAGAAAAATATTTTGAATGGTTTATGTTACTTTTATATAGAACATTGATTATAATTATTACTTATATCATTTAAAAATAATGATTATATACAGTGGAATTATATAGAAAAAAAGTGAAGAGTTTATGCATTATCCAAGAGATTAGATAACATTGAAATATTTAGATTATTTATTTCCAAATTTCAATATAGACCCAAAAATGTATATTTGGGAATGAATAATGATATATTTATCCCATTAAGATATTTATTTTCTAGTTATAGTATATATTTATCAATATTGATCCCTCATAATATGCGTCCATTTATATGTATAAAACAAACTTATTTTATTATTTTGATGATTAATATAAGAAAAAACATCCTAGAAATGATATAAATGTATACCCTTAGCCTCTTATTCATGAATTGAAATACTTATAGGATGTTGATACATAAGACACATCAAATAAAAAAAATTTAAAATGAAAGATTCTATCATGTGGACCATCAATAACAATCAAGGTTTTGAGAATTGTTTTTTTTTGGAAAAATCAAATAGTTCCTACATTTACATTTTTTTACATTAATTTATGCACTAAAAGGATTAATTATAGTATAAAATAGTTTTTTACCTTTCCTTTTCAGTTATTAGATGCATCTCATAGATTTTTATTTAACAATCCATGATTTTATGGGAAAACGGATTTGAGTCCACCTCCAAAAGTTTTATATGGGTTTGAATTTTTTACATCATTATAAACTATTAATGTAAAATATAGGAAAGTATATCTGTAGAAAGATAGTGGGAGAAAATTTTTCACTAAATTATTTGGAATTAGGACACATAAATAGAGGAAAAAGGTATATTTTTCAAGATTTATTAATGGTAACTATATATGTTACATCATTGTCATCATGTTATGTACATTGACAAGAATTTGTGTGATAATTTGATTTTTACAATACATAATGGGAATGAAAAAAATTAATAATCACATTAATGTACAAAAATTCTTGTAGTGAATGAATATATATTATTATTTATTTGAAAATGAGAATGGGAAGTATCATGTAACAAATTTTTTATTTCAAAAACATGAAAAATATATGTTCCTTCATTGTAATAAAAATGCGAAAGTACCAGATAGATATTCTAATATAATATCATGATGTATTGAATTAAAAAATCACATGGAACATTAATTAGAAATAAATGAGTAAGATATTTTTATAGAGTATCTATTACCATAGTCAATACATTACTTATTACCTGATAAAATAATAGTAGTTATAAAATATTTTTCATGTTCTTCAGACAACTCCATGATATAACTATAAACATAATTTTTTTTAAATATTACATGAAAGAATTATACAGACTCTTTTTTAGCGATATATGGTATACCCCAACAAGTTTCAATATGACGATTCATTTGAAAATGCATTTATTTGAGTTATATAAATTTGCAGGACCCATACTCTATCTATACACAAATCCCATAGAGAGGTATTGTATTTTTTAAAATTTCCTCACTTTTGAATTATTTTTTTCCAACTCATAACATAGAGGTTTATTATGTGTTGATTTATTAGGTAACTTGGACATTTTATGTATTATATGAAGAAAAAATATCAAACAGAAGGCTTTATTACTAATGGTTACTTAGTCACAGAGTACCTAACATTCTGTTTGAGAAATTTTGATAGAATTGAGACAATATCCAATTAATTTTTACATGGTAAAAATAGCTCAAATTGTAAATATTCATCCATTAAATAAAAATTCCTTATGATATTAGGTAATCTAGTAAGAAATAGATCTTAATTTTCACTCACTCTTATAGAGTTTATACAAGAAAAAACATTTGGTTCTATAAATAACGACATCATATAACATTTCATTGAAGAATTTAAGAAACAAAAAAATATTTGACTTTGGATTTGAACTTGAAATGAGAAAAATTGTGATAAAAGATAATATTGTTTGGTTTTCACATTATGTAAATCCATGATAAATTTATAATTTATAATATGTATATAATTATCTTTTAATAATAATAATATTATTATTTTTTGTCCATTTCTATAGATTTTGAAAAATGGAAATCTAGCTGGATTATCTTTTGATTAAAAAATATTCAGCGTTTGGAACATTGAAGTATCCTAATATATTAGATTCATATATTATTAATGATTTAATGTTTTACAACTTATCTTGGAGAATATTTGAAACAAAACATGATTGATCTTTAAAAAATGCCGAAATTTGGGATATTATGGAAAATTGATTGACATTATTAAATTAAATTATCATGGTCACTTTTTTTATGTATTATTCAAAAAACGTGGGTGCATATTCATATATTTATTAAGAAAGTTTAATATTAGTTTACATTTATACACTCAAGCAGTATCATTGATACCAGTGATCATGAGAAACATGATCTATATATTTTAGGTTCACATGATAAAATGGTATATTATATTGATGATGGAATCAATGATGTGTAATGTTTTATAGTTCATATAAAACTAAGATACTTTTATATTATGTGTGTTTTAATTTAAAAATGTTTTAGTAATAGAGATAAAATTTAATAGGAAGTTATTAATCTATTTATCCATGGTGACATAATAAATTTCAGCATTAAAATTGAGGGTGAAGACGAGGATATCATGTTAATAGTGGTTGATCAAAATAAATTATTAATGGTATCATTTTAAATTCAATACTCTAACAACTTAATAAATCATATTTTTTTACTTTAATAATAGTGTGATTCATTATTTTATAGAGTTTTTATAATAGATGTTGTTTTTGGCTTTCACTTAAAAAATATCAATATTCAATAAAGTGCACAATTTTTATTCTTGAAAAATGATGAATTCAACATTGACTATTTAAGGAACGTGGGGTGAAGTAATTTCCATTATTCCTTTAGTGAGTTTTAATTAATTGTATTTGGGTCAAATTAAGAGTAAAATATTATTGATTATTTACTAAAATTGAAATTTTGATAAAATAAATCCGTAGTTTTGAGCATTAAATCAACTATTTAAATACCTAAAAATTATTTAAAATTTTTACATTTTTATTTTTAAATTTTTTTATTGGATTGTATCAATTTATGATGTTGTATCTTCTTTCAATGTTGTATGTTTTTTATGTTAAATTATAACGACTGGATGGTATAAAAATAGATATTAGTATACATATCTATATGAAATTCCACTCTCCATCCCATATAATGATAACTATCTTGTTCCATCTAAATTGAAGAAAATGATATTGTATAAAAAAAATATCAATGAAAATAAATATCAATAATTGTTTTAATTAATTTGATATTTGTACAAATATTAATTTTCTAGTAATTTTTAATTTTATGGTTTTAAATAGTTTCTTTGACGTGGATTATTCCATCATGGGTCAATGGATATTAAAGATGAAATTATAGGAGAAAGAGTCAGGTATGAGAGCTCAGGATGAGCTGTCCGCTATATTGGTGGAATCATTCACTATATTTTTGGACATGACAATGTGTGTTATCGAGGTGATTGCATCCATTATACTGTAGTTTCAATAGGTTAAACAAATCATTGTTATTATATTTTTTTATTATTGTATAATATAATCTAATTAAAATTTTTAAATTTTTCAATTGAAGTCATTTAATGTTGGAAGTTGTTTGGATAGGGATCATCTATCATCTCGAGGCTACCACTATGGAGAAGATTCAATTTTTTATGGTCTTTGATGTATTTTTTCTGTGCATATAAATCACTTGATTTTATAACATTTTAATGTTATAATGGGATTATTTAATTCCAATTTGACAAACTTAATATTTTTAATGTGTATGGTATCTTGTAATATTGTTTAAATTTTCTTTATAAATACAATGATTTATTTTTCTTAAATATTTAAAAATTTTGTTTTTTTGTCTCTAGTATAGAGGCTTAAATGTATGATTGAAGATTAAATTATTAGTATTATTTTTAGTGGTGGTTTAAACCACTATAAATCATGAAAATATTCCACTAACTAAAAGGTAATTTTTTGATCATCCTAAAGGTACTGTAAAACTAATGATATATATTCTGGAAACTTAAAAAGTTTCAAAAAATATATATTAGTGGTTATAAATATTGATAAATATAAAATATATAAGAAATTGTATATATTTGTTGATGGATGTGTCAGCCACAACTATATAATGTTTCCACAACTATTTTAATGTAATGAAATACAAAAAGAAAGCTTTCACATATAACTTATTGGTAACACTAAATATGGGTGGTAACATAGACACACACACAAACACACAATATAAAATCCAATGGTGGTTTTAACCACTATTTATACCGTAAAAACGTGTCTTTATTTTTGGGGTTTCTTATAGTTTCCCATAATTAAAAATTAATGAAAAGAGAATGGTTTTCTTCCACTTATTGACACCATGGGTTAAATGGAGAAATTTTTTTATCTACAATAACTTTTCTAATTTTATTAAATACATTTTATCCCCATTTATTTCATATCAAACTTTGTGAGAGTCATTCAACATGAATTTGAAGGAAGGGTGGCATAAAAAAATCTTTAAGAAATATTTCATCAACTATAAAACTTTATGTATACATGGGATAAAATATTATGAAAATAAATAGTGGTAAATTTAGATATAATATATGTCCATATTCATAGATTAATATGATACTAAATCTGAAATACACTTCATTATGGGTTAATAAAATAGATTTTCAAAAATTTTATAAACCATTTCTTAAATTCACAATAAAAGATACAAAATTTAACGTGGACTTTAATTTCCATCAAATGGTTAGATAATCACCCTCCCTTAATAATCATATCAAATATGACTCAAAACAAGGATGACAAAGTGAAAATTACACCTCAAAATTCCTTTTTTAGAGGGGTTTCCCATATTTTATGATTAATAAGAATGGATAAAAGTTTGTCTAGTTCACCCATTTTTATATCTCCCCCAAAAGGATTTCTCTAAAAAAATCACCATCATTGATTCTAAGTATTTATGATACTAGTTAGTACTTGATACCAATTATGAGATAAATAACAATTGAGATAATTTGTGTTGGGTAATTCTTTAATTAGTATATAAATTAAAACATTTATTATTTATCCTCTCTCATTATTCATATTTAGTTCCCACATCCTTGATAGGTAATACAAAATATAGGGAATAATGTGGTCCTCCATGAGCTCTTTATTTGTATCAGCAATGATGTGGCTTGTTTCTTATCCCAAATGGTTTATTCTGTGTGGTTCCACTTCTTTATGAATTATTTATTATTTATTCCCTTTAAAATTTTAAAAATTTTACTTGTCTAGGAAGAACATGTTTATTTACATTTTCATCTTTCATTATAGATGAAATATCTTTTTCTCATTTAGTAAGTAGATCAATTTATTTATTTTTCAACTTCTACTAACTTTTGGTCAATTTAAATTGGGATGTCTATATTTTTTTACACTCTTTGGAAGTATGGTTAACCATAATTGGGGTTGTATACTCCATTAAAACCACTTTCTTCTTGATACATGAGTTCATGGGTTATTTTTCCATATTTATTAACAACTCTTCTTGTTTTATAATCTATGTAAAATATTTTATAACACTATAGACAACCTATTTTATCCTTCCACAAACACCTTTATCATCTTTTAAATTTCCCTTCTTGGGTAGTTTCTCAACTTCATTACAAGGAGTGTCAACAACCAAGACAATACTTTTATTTACCTCTTGGATTAACTATTACCTTTATCTCAACATTATTTATTTCACATTGATTTCAATGAATTATTTAAAATATTTTATGGTGTAACCTTTAGTCACACATTAGAATCATCTTAAATTTTCCTTGAATTCATTTTCAACTACTTTTGATAACTTCTTGGGAGTGGTCAGTTTAGAATTATTCTTTTCCTTACTCATCATGTGAGACTTTTTATTTTGTTTCACATTCTTATTCAACTATTATAGAATATTAATTACAACATTATATGAGTTCAGATATATTGGTATTTTTAATCACACCAAACAATAGTGTCCAATTCAATTGCAAACATTACAAATGTTAAAATTTTTAAAATCTATTACAGGTTCATAGATTTTTCTGGTTCTATAAATTCTCCATCAATATACTAGGTTTTCCATTAATTTAGCATTAACCCGTATTACTTCAAGCGTAATACTCTCTAAAAATAATAAATGTTATTCTGATAATAAATGGTTATTTTTCTAAACCTCCAACAATGAAAAAAGTTCTATAGAAATCACTTTTTTTTCTTTAACATGTCGTTTGGACATATTTACATGCTTGTTATTTTTTAGTTGTTTCAACATAACTTTGGGATCATTTTTGTGGATTAAATTCTAGACAATTATATAATACCCCATTGATGATTTGGTTGGTGTTTTAATATTTATAGTTATTAATAATTTTAATTTTTTTGACTTTTTCCTATAATATATGATAATATAGTTTTATTGAAAATTGAATTAACTTGAATATGGGTTTCATTTTTTTATAAGATGATTATAGGTTGATCATGAGATGATTAAAAGATCCAATTTCCTCAATTAATAGTCTTATTAGAAATAAGAAATTTTACACATGTACTTATTGATGAAAATTTTGTAACACTGTGAGACATTATGAAATATATTTTTAAAATAAATATTAGTTTTTGATAGCCTGCATTACATGTAACACTGATTTTTAATGAACTGTGACATACTATTAATATTATTATTTAAACCTGACAATTATAACATTGGAATTAAAATTTGTGGTATGAATATGAATACACAATTTTTAAAAAATATGTATGAAAGTTTCATATAAATAAAATATATTGAAAAATAATTACTTAATTGTTAGTAGAGACGTTATATGGGTGGAAAATATATTTATCTCCAAAAAAATATTTTTAAATTATTTTGTGAAAAAATAATAAAATTAAACTTATTTCTAAATATAGAAATGTATTTGAAAAATGAAATTCATTTTTTAATCAAAATTTTAAAATTATCATAGTGTTAATTTTGGGGATTAACTTGAAATGTTTATTTTTTTGAATGGTGAAAAATACTGTTTTTACAAAAAATCTTCTTTCAATTTACAAAATTTTCATATTATATTTGTTTTATTATGGTTTGAAAAGTAATGTTAGTCAAATTATATCATAATGAATCTACTTTAGTTATTTTAATAAATTTAATATTGAATTTTAATATTACAACATTATATACTTCTGAAAACTTCTTCTTTGAAACTGTTTTATTTCGTCGTAGATTTGGGTTTAAGTTTAAATTAAATTCCACCAATTCTATGAATTTAATTTAGAAAAATAAATACAAAATTTTTCATAAGAATAAATAATATTTTATAAAAAATTAAACATAATTTTTTTTATAATAAATATTAATAACATTTAAAAATAATTACCATGGTTAAGGTTAAATCGGGTTTACTAGGGGTTAAACTAAAATGGTAACAGTTATAATGACCTAAAAACAAGTTCAAATCCTATTGAATGGCTATATCTGAACCTTATATAATATAAGGATCGAGAATGAGATATTTTGTACATTTTTGGCATACGTAAAACATGGGTATAACTTTTAGTTTTTTGAAATTATAATTGTGTCCTCTCCCTAACTAATAAATGGAAACCCCATATACTCTCCGTTTAACACTCCAGAAGGCATTTCTTTCTATCTAATTTCCAAAAAATTACTTCCTTCCCTATACCCATCTTATAAGTGTTATTTTGATCTGGAAACCCTCTTAAAAATGATTTTGGTTTTAGCCTAAATAGGTTGTCCAAAGAATATCCATCATTCATAAAAGAGTGTTTTTATTTTATTTATTATTCTACCTCCTTAAAAGATTCACATGCTATACCAATATAATAATATTTGTATATATATCTTATATGGAGATGTTATTATGTTAATTTGAAAACCATATTTTTTTCCATCATTTAATCTCATGGTTGGATATAATGATGGATTTCAAATATGTGCATTATATTTATGAAATAATTATACTCATGTAATTACAATATCATATCAAACTTCTTACCTTCAAATCTGTTGTAAAATGATTACTTCACTCATGTGTATGTGTGGACTACTACTTCTACAAAGGGATGTGATAATTTTTTCTTTTTATTTTGACATTAATGGCAATAGGGATATATTTAATGAATTTATATTATGTATATGACATATTAATTATTTTTTAAAGGTGAATTAATATTTACCATTCTTTTAGTAAATCTATTGAGAAAATGGAAAAACATTCTTGCCTACATATGACCTGCCATCTCTATGAATAGTGTAATTAAATTTCTAATACCAAATTTAATGGGATACTATAAATATATATAATTAATATATATTATATTAATATTATTTTTAACATTATGGGGATGATGGAACCATAATCAAAGTAAAAATAATGAAAATACCAGACCAAAACATATATGAAAAAATGATGAATTTATTACCCAAAGTGTGATTTTAATATGTAATTATTAATAAACAGGTAATAAAAAGGCCTAATTAAATCATTCATGGTATCTTATATATTATTATTGTTCTATAATAAATTTATAATAAACTTATATTTGTTATACGGGAGGTTTCAAAATGTATTGAGAAAGTGAATAATTGATGTGAGTGAATGTTATCTCACTTTTATTTCTATGAGACACATGCAATATCCCCAACTTATTTATTTAGTGTTGTGTATATACAACCAAATAATGTATTTTATGATGCTTATAATAAAAATTTGGGGATTTACATATCCATATATGTTTATTTCTTTCATTGGTCTTATGATTACAAAGTTACCAATGTGGTAATGGTTTTAGGTTAAAATCTTATTGTTTGTCATGATTTTTTATGATTATGCTTACAATGATGATATATTATGACCAATATATATTATGAAAGTATTGTATTTTATTATCCTTTTATTATTTATAGAGAATACATATTTCCCTTTTTATTTTACTCTTTTTAAGTACTCAAGATACCAATAGAATATTTTAAATAAAAATCATTATTATTTCACTTTTCGATTGAAAATACGTTTTCTTCCATGAAAATGTTTTCTAAAAATGTTTTAAAGAATAAAATTTCAATTATAAAATTATTTTTTAAATACATTTTTTATCCATGTTTTACTTTTTACAATATTATTTAAAATTAATATATTTTTTGTTTTCTGGTCAAAGACCTTTTGAGTTTTTACCAAAATCGAAAAATGAATCCTCATTTTAATGTACATGACATGAATAATATTTTAAATCACTAGGGAATCTCAATGATTTAAAAACTCATCTATATATTTCCATGGTTAATTTGAAAGAATTTGTTTTTCTTTAATATTTGTGATTTTTTTTATTTGAAATAAGTTTTTTTAAAGTTTAAAAAATATTTTCCTCAGGAAATGTTCAAAGTAAAATTTTACAATAATTTTCCATATAATATGTCAAAATTTTATGTTACATAAAAATTAATTGAAACAATATAAAATAATACCAAACTTATTATTTCTCTGTATGGTTTATGATTATGATGAAAAATATTTATGAAACCCGGTTCTTTCCCCTGGGTTATGCAATGATGAAATGTTTATGAAACCCATTTCATTTTAATGGGTTTTTATATGATTAATGTTTTATGATATTATAGAACAAATATTTATATATTATGTGATTGTTGGGCCTTATATTTCCTTATAATACATTTGATCAATATTGATATCTCATGAGATAAATAGGACTAGAATGGGGGTTAACCTAGTTCAGTAAAGGAATTTATCTTCTATGATAGTATTGAGATTTAACCTTGACTAATCAAATGGTTTTAGGAGTGAAATCATTACACTATGATTGTCTAAGAAATTATCCTTTACTACTAATTAAATGATTATATTTTCTTATGTGAATGATACAAATATCTATCTTACAAAAAATGTTATGTTCTCATGGATCATGTTATTTTATTTATTTATGATTCATAACTTATGAACATCCACGAATAATTCCATGAATAAATTTTATTATTTATGATGTGTAGGGTGTGTTTTTCAAATGTTATTATAAAGTTCTCATACCATCATGCTCATGTTATGTTGAAATATCAGTTTTTCCCTTACTATGCATATGAGATCACCATTTCTTAGGTTTCTTTTCCCTAGGTTATAAAGAAAGGTATTATTTATGATATTTCTTTGAAGGGTGGTAGTTATGAATCACTTAGTGGGAGATGATATATTTCACTTATCAACCAGTTGTTTATGTATCCATGTATCCAAAGGCACTAGACTTATATGATTCTAGTGTGGATCATCATGTATTATAATGAATATTCATATAATAATATGAAATATCTTTGTATGAAAAGTGTGGGTAATTATAGTAAGTATTAGTTCAAGGTTTTGTTAACCTTTATAAAATGGAATAGAAAACCACAGTGAGATCCCTAGGGATATGTCTATGGATAAGTATAAGGATAAGTAAAATTATAGTTAAATGTCATAGAATTTTGATGAAGGATAGGGGGAGTGGTTTCCTAGAAATTAAATCCCTCTCAAGATACTAAAAGTGGATATGGTTATATCATAAATATACCTAGGTATAATAACTCTAAAAATTGTGAATTAAGCTAGACTCTATTGTCACCATGTGCCTGAAAATAGACCTTCTTCACATATGGTTTGACACTCTTGGGTGATTTTTCTTTTAGAAATTCCTAAACTATTTATGAACCATCATGAAAGATTTTAATAGATGATAAACATGAATAAAATATTCTAAACCAAAGATTTCATATATTAAAATGAATGTTTTATGGTTAAAACCTCTTATACATGTTTTTTTATGATTTTTTGGTTTCTCAAAACAATTATTACTATTCAGACTATGTTTTTTAGATTAGTCCATGGATAGAATTGAAGGGGATTATGTTAATGTTAAATGTGTTGGACAATTAAATGATTGTCCACTTGAAAAACCAATTTTTATATGATATATTATAGAAAATATCATTTCTATTTTCAAAAATCATTCACAATCAATGAATTAAACTGAACCTCCAAAATAGCAATGGAGGGAACAATGTTCTATTGAGTCCTTCATGAGGCAATATCCACATTCTTTGAGTAGTTCTATTAACCAAATATTTTATGAGAAATGGAAAAGTATAGATGAAAATAATTTTTTCATTGTCCAATGTTCGAGGAATGAAAAATTTATTTTGATGCCTATCCTTTGTAAGAAGAAATAGATCAATGGTGGACTCTTATCAATAATATGAGTTAACAAGTTGAAATGTACTCCATGGAATGGGATGATTTCAAGAAAGTGTTATTCATTATGTAATTACTTATATTATTAATCCGAAAATGTTAAAAGAATTCCTTATATTAATTTAGAAGGATTATGAATCCTTTCATACTTATAATGATTATTTTGAAAGACTTGTGAGGTACACTTTTCATATTATCATCCATCCAAAAAGTAAACTTTATTGATTATTAAGTGTCTTAAAACCAAGTATTTGAAGGAAATTGACCGTAAAAGACTTTAGTCCCTATGAAAAGAAATCATTCTATGTGATATCAAGGTGGAAATTAATATTGGAGTTACACATATATTTCATGGTTTTGATTAGAATAGTAATATTAGATTCAAAAGAAACTATAAAAACCATGGAGATAAAAGGATGATATTTTGGTTATTCTCTTAGTGTGGAAGGAAACATACATGAAATTGTCTTAAGGGGATTTGAAATTGTTTTAACTATGTAAAAAAATTCCATTGAGAAATTGATGACTAAAGTAATGTGAAAAAGTTAGATACGATGCGAATAGAGGGAAATCACCACATAATGAAGCAGCAAAACTCTAGTATTTGAAATTTAAGGAGAAATGTAATTATGATAAATAGTATGAGAATCGAATAGTTAGTGATGAAAAATAACATTAGTATCCTCTTAATCCTAGAGATAATGGTAAATCTCATACGATCAATATTTATGATGGGGGGTGTGATAACAATGTGGTGAATTATATAATAACCATCAAGTCTAGAACTTTTAATGTATTATTTGACTATGGATCTACCAAATAATATATATCTAAATAATTTTTAAGGGTATAAAAATTACACCCAACCAATTATATGTCTAATTATTAGTGAAATCCCATAATTGTATAATGATCGCATCTCAAGCCTTTGATTCATATATATTGAATTTTGTAGGAATGGGATTCCTAAAAACCTCATTATTCCTACTTTAGAGGCATTTTATGTTTCTTAGGAATATGCTGACTTTCTATACATAAAAACACATTCATTTCAAAGGAAGGGAAGTCACATTTAGTATTCCAAACCAACCTATGATATTCTACTAGGTGATATATATAAAATTATAATATAGATCATATCCATTGTATAGGTCTTGATTTCTGTTCTAATGGGGTGTTAATATTAGATGGATTGGGAGAAACTTAACATCAATGATATTCCTATTTTTTATAATTTATTAATTTATTTCTAGAATAGTGTCCTAATATTCCATCGAATCGTGAATATGAGTTTTCAATATATCTTATACATTGTTCCAAACCTATTACAAAGACTCCTTATATAATGACCCTGATTGAGTTAAATGAATTGAAGAATAAAATCTAGGACAATCTAGACAAGGTATTTATTCATCCAAGTGTCTCACCTTGGTATGTAACTATTAATTTTTTTAATCATAATTATGGATTATTAAAAACATTTATTGATTCTCTACATATAAACAAGATTATTATCAACAAAAGGTATCCTCTAACCAATTTTGATGATTGGTTTCATCAAATTCATTGATCTCAATACTTTTCAATGATTTACCTTCAGTCTAGATATTATTAATTAGGGGTTAGGAAGGAGGTTATTCCTATGAGATTATTCCTTACTAGTTATGAACAATGTGATCATATATTGATTCCATTAAGACTTACTAATTCCCAATATATCTTAATATATTTAATGAATACAGTCTTTAGAGATTACCTTGATCAGTTTTTGGTAGTCTTTAAAGATAATATTATTATCTATTCAAAGAGAAAGGAAGAGAATAAATATTATGTGGTAATTTTATTGGAGACCCTAAGTAAGGTGAAACTATATGAAAATTTACAAAATGCGAATTTTTTCTACAATTTTTTTTATTTCAAGTCACATAATCTCAAGTGAGGGAATATCGATGGATCCATCAAAGATTGAAGCTATTGAAAGTTTCATGAGACCAACCACTATGACTGAGATCTAGATCTGTATTGATTTCATTGGATGTTATCAAAAGTTTTTAGATTATATCTCATGACTATCTAACCCACTCACTATTTCATCTCAGAAGGGATCCAAGTTCCTTTCGAAAAATTAGTGAGAGGAAAATTTCATGGAACCGAAAAGAAGATTATTCATTAAACATGTGATTAAAATACCCTACAACAGAGAAGTATCTATAATATACATTGATTCATTGATGATGGTAATGTGATGTTCTCTCATAAAAAATGACATGGTTACTTCTTATACCTCATGAAAATTGAATGATAATAATAAAAATTACATAGATAATGATTTGGAGTTAACTTGGATAATTTTTGTGTTAATGATTTGGAGGAATTATATTTATGTCAAAAGGTTTATTATATATAATTTTCATAAGAGTTTAAAGTATATGTTGATACAGAAATTGTTCAATATGCACCAGAGAATATAGTTGTAGCTTATTGAATATTATGAATGCCTAATACAGTACAACCTTGATAAAGATAATATGTTAGCTGATGCTTTGAGTCGAAATGATCATGATTGCTTATTTGTAATGGGGATTACAAAAGATACAATATTTTTTGATTTATAATGGATGGATATAGAAATCATGAAGAATGGGTTGAAATATTATCCTTCTGAATTGAATGCTCAACCATCTATCCAAGTGGTGATTAAATTGCTGTATAAGGATGATGTGTAGATGAAAAAAAAGGTTAGAAATGTTCCTCAATTTAACCTTAATTAATATATAATGATAATATTTGGAAACCATGTATGTTTCCCATCCATACAAGATTCTAAGAAATATATATTAGAGGAAGATCATAATCATTAATTCTCTATTCATCTTGTAAGTACACATATGTATATTGATTTGAATGAATATTTATAGTGGGATGAAATGAAGAGAGATATTGTAGAGTTTTTATCTCAGTTATTTGTATTTCATTAAGTTAAGGATGATAAAAATATTCCTAGTGGATGTTACACCCATTACCCATACCATAATGAAAATGGGAAAACAACCACGTTGAATTTGTTGATAGGATCACAAAAACATCTGTGGGGAAGAATTAGATTTGGTAAGTAGTTAATATCCTTATGAAGAGAACAAAGTTAATCACTATCAGATAATATTTTGAACTTGATCATTTTTATAGAATATACATTAAATAGGTGTTAAGGTTTTATGGAGTATGACATTATATTTTATCTTATTGGGATTTTAGGTTTACCTTGAAGTTATGGGGAAGTCTTTATCACTCCATGAAAATAGTGAAAATTTTAAAAATATGTATCATATTTAGAAATATAGTTAGTCTATGATAAAAATTCAAACCCTAGAGAATATTATGAGATATTTTATATGCATTTCAAAGGTCATTGTGATTAACACCTTCCCCTAGTTTAGTTTTCTTACAATAATAGATTTCACTCAATAATTTATATGCATACTTATAAATTATTATATTGAAATATGTGTATAACACTAACATGTTGGAAAAAAGTTAGAGAACTAAAGATATTGGTAACTGAGCTATTTGAGGAAATAGAAGAGAATTTTTGATCCATTCAACAACACATCATGTCAGCTACATGTCAAACAAAATTTATCCTAAAAATAAATAGTGTGATATAGAGTTTAATGTTGGTGAAAAGGTTTTTCTATGAATTTATATATGGAAAATATTTATGATATTTTAGAGGAAAATAATGGTGTAACCTAGTTATACTAGCCCCTTTGTGATTATCGATTGAGTAGGGATGATATGTTATTTCCTAGAACTTTCACTAAACCTCTCTCAATCCCATGATGTGTTCTGTGTATCTATCCTAAATAAGTACATACATGATCCTGAACATGCATTGAACTCATAAGTCGTACCACTAGATCAATACCTTTGTTACGAGGAAAACTAGTGGAGATTTTTGGATTGTAAGGAGAAAGTGCTGCAAAATTAGACCCTCACATGGTCAAAGTTTCGTGGTGAAACCACCAATTTGAGGAATCTATATGAGAACCTGAGAATTTGATGATGAATAAGCTTCCTCAGGTTTCTGAATAAAAGCGACATAATTTTAATGGAAAGATTCATTTAATTTGGGTAAAATTTAAAATCTTAATATTTTATGATTTTTGTAAATAAATTTATTTTCTTTAATAGCTTGCATTACACGAAACCCTATGTTTTAACAATTTATTATACACTATTAATATTAAAATTTATAAAAAGGTAGTTATAACATATATATTATTTTTTTGTATGTTTAGGAAAAAACAAAATTTTCAAAATAAGCATGAAGTTTTTAGATATATAAAATATATTAAAAAATAATCACATAATTTTTTTTAAATTCTTTATATGGTTCAAAAATAGGTTTTTCTCAAATAATTGGTTTTTATTGATTTTTATGAACAAATAATAAAATTATTTTATGCCTATTTAAAATAATTTATTTGAAAAAATTAAAATCATTTTTTTCATTAACATTTCAAAATTAGCATCAAGTGATTTTTGTGGGATTGTTATTAAAATTTTATTTTGTTTGAATTGTAAAAAATACCGATTTTTATTATAAACAACTTTTTTGTTTAAATAATTTATATGTTACATTTTTTTAATACTGTTTTAATAGTAAAATTAATTAAATTATATCATTATTAATCCAAATTAGCCATATTAATGAATTTAATATTTAATTTTGATATTAAAACTTTCAATAATTATAAATAATTTTTATTTGGAAAACCATTTTTTATCACGTCTGTGGGATTAATTTTAAATGAAATTATTCCGGTTCTACGAATTGAAATTTTATAAATGTATTCCTTATTTCTAATTATCATAATTAATATTTAATAATAAGTTAAACTTTTTTTTTTCAAAATGAATAGTAAAATCATTTAAAATTAATTGCTGCAGTTAATGTTAAAATGGTTTTACAGGGAGGTTAAACTAAAAATATAAGGCTAAAATAACCTAGAAACTTATAACTATAAATATATGAAAATATTTATACTTTATCTTGAATATGGTTTTATAATGATATATTTTGGATCCTTGTTTCATGTGTATAATATAGGTATAAAGTTTTCCATTCAAACATTCTTAGTGTGTCCACTCCCCCACTTGTAAAAGGGAACCTTCTATCATATACAATTAGTACTCCAAGATCCTTTTGGTTTAAAATATACCTACCCAAATACCATACCTAATTTTCTCCCCACATAATATAATACTTAGTTTTATTAGTAAACCCTCTTATTAAGGCATTTGGTGCTAACCTATGGATGTTGTCTCAAGAAGAGTTATTGTTTTTAATAGAGCGTTGTTATTTTTTTCTTAATCCACCTCCCTATAATCTTATAAAAATATAATATATTTTCTACCATATACTAGTATATTTTTATGTTAATGTAATTAAATATATCTATCTCCTCCTCCATCAAATAGGAAACGTAACCATCGATCTTGTGTACGGCTGACTACCGCCTTGTGATTTGATGTAATTAATTTTCCATCACCACGACACATGGCTGGATATAACAATGGATTTAATATATGTAATTTATATTTATGACACAATTATGTTTTTGGAATATAATATCAGACATAAACCCTTACCTTCCAATCAATTGTAAAATGATAATGTTGCTAGTGTGTACGTGTGGACTAACACCTCCCCAAAGCAATGAAAAATGTTTTTAATTTTATTTTTACATAGATAGAAATAAGAATATATTTAATGAATATATATCTTATATATGAATTATCAATGAATCTATAATGGTGAAATAATTTTTACCATTCATTCGTTTTTTCAGTCGAAAAAATTGAAACTATGGTCATGCGTACGTACGACCTACCATCTCGATGAACGATGCAATTCATTTTATATCTATAAATTCAATAGATTACACTAAATACATATATAATGAATATAAATGATATTTATATAATTTTTATCATTATATATATTATTTAACTGTGATTATATTAAAATTAATTAAAATACTAAACCAAAACAGACATTAAAAATAAAGTAGTTATTACGAGAAAGATGATTCTAACATGGAATTATTAATAAAAGTTTAATAAAGATTCGTAAGTAAATCATATATGGTATAATAAATATTATTATGGTTATGTAATATATTTAAAATAATAATATATTAATTATAATGTTGGTTTGAATGCATATGAAGAAAGTTGAGACTTGAGGTAAGGGAATTTGGCCTGACTTTTATTTTTTTGAGACACTTGCTATATTCACCAACTTTTTCTTTTTTTTGGTGAATATAATTCACATGAATGTATTTTATGATTTTTATTAAAAAAAATAATGTGTATTTACATATCCATATTTTAGAATTTATTTCATGGTTTATATGATTCAAAATTTACCCTAGTCATAAATGTTTTATGTTATAATCTCATTATTTATCATGATTGTATATGATTATACTTCTGATAATGGTATATTAAAATCTATATATCAAAAAACTCATTCATTTTTTATCCTATGTTTATTTATAGAGAATAAATTTTTCTATTTTGTTTTCCTGTCTTTAAGAACTCAAGATATTGAGAGAATTTTTTTAAGAAAAATAGACCTTATCTATAAGGCCCCAGCCTTAAACCATACTTAATCTTGAGTTATTACAAGATTACACATTGAGGATCTTTTCAGGTTTAGAGTTTTAGAGAATTAGATCATGAAACTTCCATTACATTCCACATTTAAACAAAGTGGTTACATAAAAGACAGTATTCATTCTTCCCATCAACGGAAACATATTTAAAATAAAACATGGATTCTTTCTTGACACATCCTTGACACTATCATCACATCATGTACCTTTCCCTTGACCTGTGAATTTTTTTTCAAAAACTTGGGTTGAGCATAAAAATCTCAGTAAGGGTTATAAAAATATGGAAAGGAAACATTAGTTCATATATACATAAGAATGAAATCATACTTTACCCATAAAACATAGGCACTTTAACATACCTCATCAAATCATGAATAAATCATAGAAATCATAAGACATAAAAAGTAACTTGAGGCATTCATAACATTCTTACGTAGGGAGTAACCCTCTTGGTTACGTTTGGAATACCCATCACAGTATATTCCCTAAATTTCTTCGGAGACACCTTAACGTTTCACTCCTTCGCGTTACCCAATGCATTGGAGAGCTATTTCGGGCTCACCCGCCCTTAGTTTATCATGGAACCACCTGTTTTCATAACAATTCCCAAGAACCATAACAAAAACATATCACATAAAACATGCATAAAGGAAACATAACATTTCCACATTTTAATCACAATATAACATTTTATTATATTGAAATAATGAATCCATTCAAAAAGAAACCATTTCCAAAACCATTTAAAACATTTAATAAAGATATTTTTGAATCAAAGTGTCCCATACCACCTTGAAGCTTTTAAAATTTTAAACCATTAATATCCATTTAAATAAATCCTTAAAACCATTTTGAAAACATGGATATTAATAAGAACAAATAATTAAAACATTTAAAGTGATATTTTTGTGAAAGGGGTTTTACCAAAATTAGAGGCACTTGAATACAATAATTGAGGAATAACATTTAGTCAGAAATTTATAATATCATGAGAATAAATGAATTCATGATATATTATTCCAAAGGACAGTATATACACCATATAAGAGTGAATTGGTGCATAACAACAATGAAGTCTCAATAGAAATGTCAAATGTGATGAAATCCCTTATAAAGAAGGTATCCTTAAATTAAGGCTAAATCAATATCAAAATTATGTGTGACAAATATAAATACACCCAATATAAGTGGATATTATGTGTAAAACAATAAAAGGTCATTCAGACATATTCAAAGGATGAAATATTCAATAACTACCTGTTGAACGCAAAGAAATCGAAATTGGGTTAAAATGTTCCCTTGGTAAAATTCGACAGCCTAACGACATCACTTCAAAATTCAAAAAATGAGTGGATGAGAGATAAAAAGGGAATCTCATCACTTGGACATAAAATTTACATAAATAAGGATATAAAATAACATATCCCAACATAATAGTATATGAATTAAAAAACATAACAAAAGAAGTCTTTTAAAAAGAGGAGGGTGAAAGGTCCCCTTACCGAGTTGGGTAACCTTCGAAACGTACACCCCATGGATGAAGGGGCATAAAATGAAGATGTGAATACCCATAAATGGAATTATACTACACAAAGTGTATAATAATGGGCAGTACATACACCACTCAAAGGAAATTGTGGCAAATGTAGCATACATCTCACGGGAATAAAAGTGAGATGAAAAATCCCTTGCGAAAACTCAGCAGCCTAACGGCGCCACTTAAAACATCCAAAATGGATTGATGATATTAAATAGGGTCTCTCATCATATCAAAATAATGTTTACAGAATTAGGAATACAAAATAACATCCCCCAACATAACAAAGAGAGCTTAAAAGAAGTGACATAAAGGAGAGTAATTAAAAAGAAAGAGAGAGGTTGGATCTCTTATGAAAATTCGGCAGCCTAACGGCGCCACTCAAAACTTCCAAAATGGATTAATGAGAGAGAATATGGTATCTCATCACATGAACATAAAAATTACAGTAAGAGTAATATAAAATAACATCCCAATAACAAGAACGATGAGCTTTAAAAGGAATGACATAAAAGAGTGTACTTAAAAAAAAAGAGTAGTAGGATCCCTTACCTCGGGTCCGACTTGACTCGATCGTTCTTTAACGTCCTAAATAATAAACTTGAGTTAATTTACACTTTATTAAGAACCTTTTTCTAGTTCATTATTCCTTTTATATCACTTATTTACATGTTATAAACATTATGTAATCAATTAAGTTAATAATGTTTGTTTTGTCGATATTTGGTTCTTAAGTCGAAAGTGGACTTCTTACAATTACATGTTGTTCGTGTGGTCAAATGTTCATTATATCCAGAATTATATTCATGATTTGGATATGATATATATCATATATATCCATAATATACATGTATTTATAATATTATATAATCATTTAGAGGTAAGAAATGAAATGCACCGTTCATGGAGACGGTAAGCCGTACGTACGCATGAACGCTACTTTCATTTCTATGTCATATTAATGGAATTAAAACCAAATGAGAGGTATGTATATTTTAATTCCAGAATTATATTCATCATTTATATGTAACATACATCATATATAATAACTTTAAATCCATCCTTTATACATCCAACATATGGCATTAACGAATCAAATCACTTTGAGTGGGCGGTAGTCCGCACCTCCTAAGATGAAATTATCGTGTTTAACCACAATGGAAACCATAAAGGTATGCCACAAAAGAAAAATACATAAACATAAACATATTATATATCATATATAAATATAGTTAAATCTTAATGTCCACCTTTTAAGGTGTTATATGAGTGTTGAACAATCATCGTTTCGTGAGGTAAAAAATCGCCATCCACAGAAACAATATGTTCTTTAACCATTTAATGTAGGTGTGTGTAATTGTAGCTCGAATTATTCTTATAACAACATCCTAGTATATTGAAGATACTGGAGTTGTTACAAAATAAAGGAATAAAAATAGTTTAGGGGGCTGGAGAAGCAAAATAAAACAAAAGAACACAAGTGAATACATTACCTTAAAATCGGGTAACTCTCGTTGGTTTGAGCTCAACAGATTACTTGGGAAGACTTCTTCCCAAAGTAAGGCTTCAAAGAGTTATAGAGGGAATCCGAGAGACAAAATGGCCAGGGGTTGGCCGAGCCAAAGGCTTTGAGAGTGTGGGTAAGGAGGTAGAGTTGGGGGCCTTTTATAAGAGGAGAGGAGGGGCACTCTTGTAATGTTACAAAATGTTACTTTATTTTCAAAAGAGTTTCAGATTTTAAAGGTCCCACATTCATGTATTTAGAGGATAAGGTGATAAGGGTTCGAAATCCACTCATCCAATAGGTTTTGGACATGTGTAGGTCATAGTTTTGCATTATCTTTTCATTTTATTAAAATCCTTTATTAATGAGGTAATCATTGCATCATCATGATGTCATAAATAATTTAATATATTTAATGTATAAAAAATAGAAAAAAAAACTCATGATGTAGTAAATCTTTTTATATTTCCAATGACTATTTATAGTAAAAAATATGACTTTTATAACCCCATGTAAAAATTTTTTTAGTAAAACATCTCATGTTTGTGTCATTTTTACTTTAACATTAAATAAAAAGATATTTATGTCATTTTCCAACCAAAGTGGCTCCATGGGGTCCCCAAGTTGACCCATGGATTGTCATGGTCGGCCATGACACATCCAATGAGGGTAGGACATGTGTCTAGGTCATTTCATTTTATTAAAACATTATTCTTACCATAAACTACACTAATTACCTCTAATCGTGATGAAAAACTTAATAAGTTACTATTCACCAAAAAATTATTTTTATCTCATTGACCCACATTTTACTTCTTAATGACAACCATGTATGTTGGATTTTTGAAATTCAAAACACAAAGATGGAAAAATTTCATTTAAACGGAAAAATCAGTTTTTATAAGTACCCCTTAGTGGTTTCACTATTCATCAAAAATTGATGTTTTTTCAGAAAAATCCCACAAATTCACCCTAAGCTATATTTGATATTCCGAATTCAAAAATGAATTCTATTTTACAAAATTCAAAACATATAAGTCACATTAATTAATTTAATAATTAATTCCCGCCGTCAGAGCAAATAGTGTGTTTTTATGAAATAATAAGTATCAAAAGATTGACACTAGTTTATGTCTGATTTCAAAGTGAAATTAATTCCAACGACCACTATTGGATTTAATGGTAAAAATATATTATAATTTCACTTTAAAACCAATTCAAAAGATAATATAATCATATAAATAAATTAGATTAAAAAGAGGTTTTGAATTAAAATACAACATTTTACACTGTTCAACAAAAAAATGAACTTTACCAGAAAGATACCAAAAATTTACACAAAGTAAATTTTGATGTCCCGATTCTTAAGAAGAGTTTTATTTGGTACAATAGAATGTATAATACTGAAAAAAACTATATTTAATGACGGTTCGCCATCAAAAGGCGATAAGTGAACATTTAGTGAAAACTAGGGCATATACGCCTAAAATTGAATTATTTCTGTATTTTAAGCCTTTATCTTTTATTGGATAAATGTAAAAACATTTAAAAACATATATAATAATATTTTAGTTATTTCTATCCATTCACGCCAATACAACAACTACATGTTAACTACCATTTAAAATAATATTATTTTATTATTAGAGTGCAACATAAGATTCCCAAGAAACTCGTTGTTGCGTATTGGGTACGCCATCGAGCATAGCATCCCATTTAAAGTAATATTAATATTTTATTCACAAATATGGATAAATATAAGGATGTCATATTCTTTATTTACCTGGGGTGTTACATCCTTCCCCCGTTTTGGGAATTGCGTCCTCGCAATTTTAAAATTGAGCTTGGAAACATCCTTGAAAGTCCCACATCGGAACAAGAGTCAGTAAAACAATCACTTTAAAATAAAGGAAGATAAGTACAGAGGTCACCCGTGTTAACCCATACTAGGATTCCATGTAGAAAAACATGGACATGGAAGAAAAGGCAAAGGGTCATGTTCTTGAGGGAGAGTGATAGTAAACATGTCTAGGAGAAAGTTAACCAGAAGAAAATCACAAACTTGTGATGGGTTAAACGGTATTCGATTCCCCTGTAGGAAAAGTTAATAGACAATATTTTTGTTTTAAGTTACTATTTATTGAGGAATTTATTCATAAGGAAACACAATCACTTATCATGTTGACTTTCAACTTTTACTAGATTCCTTAATCAAACTCATATTTTTTTCCAAAAGACGAGTATTTAGGGAGACTTGTTCGCATTAAGAGTACTATAATCAAATTCTAGAGAATCAACTAATCCAAAAAAGAGAACTATATACATCCCATATATTTAGACTTTAACCAAAACCAAAACAAAAAAGGTTAGTACAAGATCAGATAATCCAGAAAAGGATAACCCTTTATAAAAAGAAAATCTATTCTTAATCTCCAAAATTTGTCCAACAAAACCCAAAGTTCAACGAGGACCATCCTATAATCAATTTGTCCATAGAATTCTTCAAATTAAACCAAACTAAGATTAAAACCCAAATATTTTAAGGATTTAGTCACATAGTCTTCCAAGTTAAATCGTATCATTTATCTCCAAACAACATCAGTTGCTCTTAATGTCTCGTATTGAAAAGTAATTAACCTAATCACATATCCTCCATGATAGGTTAATAATTTTCATAAATAACCCAAAATCAACTTCCTCTTAATTCATAAAATCATATAACTAAAAAGAATCAGTCAAACTAACCAGGGACTTCACGTAGTCCAGTGGTAGGTGATAAATACCAGTCACACTTTAGTTGTGGGTCCGATTCCCGCAGCTTTGTCCAATGCAACGGGTAGTCACACGGTTTGCGTGTTGTACTTTTTCCAAAACTATATAATTCTCAAATCATTCCCCAAAAAGAGATAAAATCATCAAAAATAACCATAACATAATTTAACCTCAATTTTATCTCATGCCTTTCACTTCTATCATAACATATAGAAACCCATAATTACCTCAAAAGTAAGGATCATATAAACTCTAATAGTTACCTTTATAATTATTACCTGAACTTCCACATCGATTGGTCATCTCGTACATGATGCATTAAGATCATACCAAGTTTCAAGTGGTTGATCATGACTCCTTGATAGTTGGTTTAGAACAACCACGAGCTTCCTCGTTGAATCCCCCATTTTATCTAGTTTCTTAATCATAGAACCACCACAGTTTCCTTCAAACCTGTTGTCTCTTTGGTTCCTGCTAGATCCATCCATTCACTAAAAACAGAAATGTCAGTGTGAGTACATCAAAAAAACCATCATGTACTAATGAGGAAGGTAAACACTAAGATACACTTACTCATTCACTTTATCTAAAACTAGGACTCTTTCTGAAATCCTAACCATTATGGTAATGCCACTTATGCTTAAAGAATACCCTAACCTCTAAAGTTATCTAAACCGACCTTTGATACCAACTATAAGGCCCCAACCTTAAACCTTACTTAATCTTGAGTTATTACAAGATTACACATTGAGGATCTTTTCAGGTTTAGAGTTTTAGAGAATTAGATCATGAAACTTGCATTACATTCCACATTTAAACAAAGTGGTTACATAAAATACAGTATTCATTCTTCCCATCAAGGGAAACATATTTAAAATAAAACATGGATTCTTTCTTGACACATCCTTGACACTATCATCACATCATGTACCGTTCCCTTGACCTGTGAAAAACATTTCAAAAACTTGGGATGAGCATAAAAAGCTCAGTAAGGGTTATAAAAATATATAAAGGAAACATGAGTTCATATATACATAAGAATGAAATCATACTTTACCCATAAAACATAGGCACTTTAACATACCTCATAAAATCATGAATAAATCATAGAAATCATAAGACATAAAAGGTAACTTGAGGCATTCATAACATTATTACATAGGGAGTAACCCTCTTGGTTACGTTTGGAATACCCATCACAGTACATTCCCTAAATCTCTTTGGAGACACCTTAACGTTTCACTCCTTCGCGTTACCCAATGCATTGGAGAGCTATATCGGGCTCTCCCGCCCTTAGTTTATCACGGAACCACCCGTTTTCATAACAATGCCCAAGAACCATAACATAAATGTATCACATAAAACATTCATAAAGGAAAGATAACATTTCCACATTTCAATCACAATATAACATTTTATTATATTGAAATAATGAATCCATTCAAAAAGAAACCATTTCCAAAACCATTTAAAACATTTAATAAAGATATTTTTGAATCAAAGTGTCCCATACCACCTTGAAGCTTTTAAAATTTTAATCCATTAATATCCATATAAATAAATCTTTAAAACCATTTTGAAAACATGGAAATTAATAAGAACAAATAATTAAAACATTTAAAGCGATATTTTGGTTAAAGGGGTTTTACCAAAATTAGAGACACTTGAATACAATAATTGAGGAATAACATTTAGTCAGAACATTATAATATCATGAGAATAAATGGATTCATGATATATTATTCCAAAGTATAGTATATAGACTATATAAGAGTGAATTGGTGCATAACAACAATGAATTCTCAATAGAAATGTCAAATGTGATGAAATCCCTTATAAAGAAGGTATCCTTAAATTAAGGATAAATCAATCTCAAAATTATGTGTGACAAATATAAATAAACCCAACATAAGTGGATATTAAGTGTAAAACAATAAAAGGTCATTCACACATATTCAAAGGATGACATATTCAATAACTACATGTTGAACACAAAGACATCGAAATTGGGTTAAAAAGTTCCCTTGATAAAATTCGACAGCCTAACGGCATCACTTCAAAATTCAAAAAATGAGTGGATGAGAGATAAAAAGGGAATCTCATCACTTGGACATAGAATTTAAATCAATAAGGATATAAAATAACATATCCCAACATAATAGTATGTGAATTAAAAGACATAACAAAAGAAGTCTTTTAAAAAGAGGAGGGTGAAAGGTCCCCTTACCGAGTTGGGTAACTTTCGAAACGTACACCCCATGGAAGAAGGGTCATACAATGAAGATGTGAATACCCATAAATTAAATTATACTACACAAAGTGTATAATAATGGGCAGTACATACACCAATCAATGGAAATTGTTGTAAATGTAGCATAAATCTCATGGGAATAAAAGTGAGATGAAAAATCCCTTGAGAAAACTCGGCAGCCTAACGACGCCACTTAAAACATCCAAAATGGATTGATGAGATTAATTAGGGTCTCTCATCATATAAACATAATGTTTACGGAAAGAGAAATACAAAATAACATCCCCCAACATAACAAAGAGGAGCTTAAAATAAGTGTCATAAAGGAGAGTACTTAAAAAGAAAGAGAGAGGTTGAATCTCTTACGAAACTTCAGCAGCCGAACGGCGCCACTCAGAACTTCCAAAATAGATTGATGAGAGAGAATAGGGTATCTCATCACATGAACATAAAAATTACAGTACGATTAATATAAAAGAACATCCCAATAACAAGAAAGATGAGCCTTAAAAGGAATGACATAAAAGAGTGTACTTAAAAATAAAGATAGTAGTAGGATCCATTACCTCGGGTCCGACTTGACTCGATCATTCTTTAACGTCCTAAATAATAAACTTGAGTTAATTTCAACTTTATTAAGAACCTTTTTCTAGTTCATTTTTCCTTTTATATCACTTATTTCCATGTTATAAACATTATGTAATCATTTAAGTTAATAATGTTTGTTTTGTTGATATTCGGTTCTTAAGTCGAAAGTGGACTTCTTACAATTACATGTTGTTCGTGTGGTAAAATGTTCATTA
Organism: Viscum album; assembly: GCA_963277665.1. Lineage (NCBI taxonomy): Eukaryota > Viridiplantae > Streptophyta > Magnoliopsida > Santalales > Viscaceae > Viscum > Viscum album. The sequence goes on from OY728138.1 coordinate 661,333,389, forward strand.
TATCCAGAATTATATTAATGATTTGGATATAATATATATCATATATATCCATAATATAAATGTATTTATAATATTACATAATCATTTAGAGGTGAGAAATGAAATGCACCGTTCATGGAGACGGTAAGCCGTACGTATGCATGAACGCTACTTTCATTTCTATGCCATATTAATGGAATTAAATCCAAATTAGAGGTATGTATATTTTAATTCCAGAATTATATTCATCATTTATATGTAACATACATCATATATAATAACTTTAAATCCATCCTTTATACATCCCACATATGGCATTAACGAATCAAATCACTTTGAGGGGGCGGTAGTCCACACTTCCTAAAATAAAATTATCGTGTTTACCCACAATGGAAACCATAAAGGTATGCCAAAAAAGAAAAATAAATAAACATAGAAATATTATATATCATATATAAATATAGTGACATCTTAATGGACACCTTTTAAGGTGTTATATGAGTGTTGAACAATCATCGTTTCGTGAGGCAGAAATTCGCCATCCACAGAAACAGAATGTTCTTTAACCATTTGATGTAGGTGTGTGTAAGTGTAGCTCGAATTCTTCTTATAACAAAATTATAGTATATTGAAGATACTGGAGTTGTTACAAAATAAATGAATAAAAAGAGTTTAGGGTGTTGGAGAAGCAAAATAAAACAAATGAACACAAGTGAAGACATTACCTTAAAATCGGGTAACTCTCTTTGGTTTGAGCTCAAAGGCTTCCTTGGGAAGACTTCATCAGAATGTGAGGCTTCAAGGAGTTATAGAGGGAAGTGTAAAGACAAAATGGTCAGGGGTTGGCCGAGCCAAAGGCTTTGGGAGTGTGGGTAAGGAGGTAGAGGTGGGTGCCTTTTATAAGAGGAGAGGAGGGGCACTCTTGTAAAGTTACAAAATGCTACTTTATTTTCAAAAGCGTTTTGGATTTTAAAGGTCCCACATTGATGTATTTCGAGGATAAGATGATAAGGGTTCTAAATCCACTCATAAAATAGGTTTTGGACATGTTTAGGTATTAGATATTACATTATATTTCCATTTTATTTAAATCGTTAAATAATGAGGTCATCGCTGCATCATCATGATGTCATAAATAATTTAATTTATTTAATGTCTAAAAAATATAAAAAAATACTATGATGTAGGAAATATTTTTATCTTTCCGATTACTATTTATAGTAAAAAATATGACTTGTATAACCCCATGTAATTTTTTTTAGTAAAACATCTCATGTTTGTGTCATTTTTACTTTAACATTAAATAAAAAGATATTTATGTCATTTTCCAACCAAAGTGGCTCCATGGGGTCCCCAAGTTGACTCATGGATTGTCTTGGTCGGAAAGGACACATCCAATGAGGGTAGGACATGTGTCTAGGTCATTTTATTTTATTAAAACATTATTCTTACCATAAACTACACTAATTACCTCTAATCGCGATTAAAAACTTAATAAGTTACTATTCACCAAAAAATTAATTTTATCCCATTGAATCACATTTTACTTCTTAATGACAACCATGTATGTCTGATTTTTGAAATTTAAAACACAATGATGGCAAAATTTCATTTAAACGGGAAAATCAGTTTTTATAAGTACCACTTAGTGGTTTCACTATTCATCAAAAATTTAAGTTTTTCAGAAAAATCCCAAAAATTCACCCTAAGCTATATTTGATATTCCGAATTCAAAAATGAAGTCTATTTTACAAAATTCAACACATATAAGTCACATTAATTAATTTAATAATTAATTCCCGCTGTCAGAGAATATACCGTGTTTTTATGAAACAATAAGTATCAAAAGATTGACACTAGTTTAAGTCTGATTTCAAAGTGAAATTAATTCCAATGACCACTATTGGATTTAATGGTAAAAATATATTATAATTTACTTTATAACCAATTCAAAACATAATATAATCATATAAATAAATTAGATTAAAAAGTTTTTTTGAATTAAAATACAACATTTTACACTATTCATTAAAAAAATGAACTTTATCGGAAAGATACTAAAAATTTACACAAAGTAAATTTTGATGTCCCGATTCTTAAGAAGAGTTTTATTTGGTCCAATAGAATGTATTAGAGTGAAAAAAACTATATTTAATGAAGGTTTTCCATCAAAAGGCGATAAGTGAACCTTTAGTGAAAACTAGGGAATATACACCTAAAATTGAATTCTTTCCGTATTTTAAGCCTTTATCTTTTATTGGATAAATGTAAAAATTTTTAAAAACATATATAATCATATTTTAGTTATTTCTATCCATTCCCGCCAATACAATGACTACATGTTAACTACCATTTAAAATAATATTATTTTATTATTAGAGTGCAACATAAGATTTCCAAGAAACTCGTTGTTGCGTATTGGGTACGCCATCGAGCATAGCATAAACTTTAAAGTAATATTAATATTTTATTCACAAATATGGATAAATATAAAGATGTCATATTCATTATTTACCTGGGGTGTTACATCCTTCCCCCCTTTTGGGAATTGCGTCCTCGCAATTTTAAAATTGAGCTTGGAAACATCCTTGAAAGTCCCACATCGGAACAAGAGTCGGTAAAAAAATCACTTTAAAATAAAGGAAGATCAGTATAGAGGTCACCCGAGTTAACCCATACTAGGATTCCATGTAGAAATACATGGACATGGAAGAAAAAGCAAAGGGTCATGTTCTTGAGGGAGAGTGATAGTAAACCTGTCTAGGAGAAAGTTAACCATAAGAAAATCACAAACTTGTGATGGGTTAAATGGTATTCGATTCCCCAGTAGGAAAAGTTAATAGACACCATTTTTGTTTTAAGTTACTTTTTATTGAGGAATTTATTCATAAGGAAATATAATCACTTATCATGTTTACTTTCAACTTTTACTAGATTCCTTAATCAAACTCATATTTTTTTTCCAAAAGACGAGTATTTAGGGAGACTTATTCGCATTAAGAGTACTATAATCAAATTCTAGAAAATCACTTAATCCACAAAAGAGAACTATATACATCCCATGTCTTTAGACTTTAACCAAAACCAAAACCAAAAAGGTTAGTACAAGATCAGATAATCCAGAAAAGGATAACCCTTTATAAAAAGAAAATCTATTCTTAATCTCCAAAATTTGTCCAACAAAACCCAAAGTTCAACGAGGACCATTCTATAATCAATTTTTCCATAAAATTCTTCAAAGTAAACCAAACTAAGATTGAAACCCAAATATTTGAAGGATTTAGTCACATAGTCTTCCAAGTTAAATCATAACATTTATCTCCAAACAACATCAGTTGCTCTTAATGTCTCGTTTTGAAAAGTAATTAACCTAATCACATATCCTCCATGATAGGTTAATAATTTTCATAAATAACCCAAAATCAACTTACTATTAATTCATAAAATCATACAACTAAAAGGATTCAGTCAAACTAACCAGGGACTTCACGTAGTCCAGTGGTAGGCGATAAATACCAGTCGCACTTTGGTTGTGGGATCGATTCCCGCAGCTTTGTCCGACGCGACGGGTAGTCACACGGTCTGGGTGTTGCCCTTTTTCCAAAACTATATAATTCTCAAATCATTCCCCAAAAAGAGATAAAATCATCAAAAATAACCATAACATAATTTAACCTCAATTTTATCTCATGCGTTTCACTTCTATCATAACATATAGTAACCCATAATTACCTCAAAAGTAAGGATCATATAAACTCTAATGGTTACATTTATAATTATTACCTGAACATCCACATCGATTGGTCATCTCGTACATGATGCATTAAATATCATACCAAGGTTCAAGTGGTTGATCATGACTCCTTGATAGTTGGTTTAGAACAAACACGAGTTTCCTCATTGAATCCCCCATTTTATCTAGTATATTAATCATAGAACCACCATAGTTTCCTTCAAACTTGTTGTCTCTTTGGTGCCTACTAGATCCATCCATTCACGAAAAATAGAAATGTCAGTGTGAGTATATCAACAAAACCATCATGTACTAATGAGGAAGGTAAACACTAAGATACACTTACTCATTCACTTTATCTAAAACTAGGACTCTTTCTGAAATCCAAACCATTATGGTAATGACACTTATGCTTAAAGAATACCCTAACCTCTGAAGTTATCTAAACCAACCTTTGATACCAACTATAAGGCCGCAGCCTTAAACCTTACTTAATCTTGAGTTATTACAAGATTACACATTGAGGATCTTTTTAGGTTTAGAGTTTTAGAGAATTTGATCATGAAACATTCATTACATTCCACATTTAAACAAAGTGGTTACATAAAAGACAGTATTCATTCTTCCCATCAATGGAAACATATTTAAAATAAAACATGGATTCTTTCTTGACACATCCTTGACACTATCATAACATCATGTACCATTCCCTTGACCCGTGAAAAACATTTCAAAAACTTGGGATGAGCATAAAAAGCTCAATAAGGGTTATAAAAATATGGAAAGGAAACATGAGTTCATATATACATAAGAATGAAATCATACATTACCCATAAAACATAGGCACTTTAACATACCTCATCAAATCATGAATAAATCATAGAAATCATAAGACATAAAAGGTAACTTGAGGCATTCATAACATTCTTACGTAGGGAGTAACCCTCTTGGTTACGTTTGGAATACCCATCACAGTATATTCCCTAAATCTCTTCGGAGACACCTTAATGTTTCACTCCTTCGCGTTACCCAATGCATTGGAGAGCTATATTGGGCTCACCCGCCCTTAGTTTATCACGAAACCACCCGTTTTCATAACAATGCCCAAAAACCATTACATAAACGTATCACATAAAACATGCATAAAGGAAACATAACATTTCCACATTTCAATCACAATATAACATTTTAGTATATTGAAATAATGAATCCATTCAAAAAGAAACCATTTCCAAAACCATTTAAAACATTTAATAAAGATATTTTTGAATCAAAGTTTCCCATACCAACTTGAAGCGTTTAAAATTTTAAACCATTAATATCCATATAAATAAATCCTTAAAACCATTTTTAAAACATGGATATTAATAAGAACAAATAATTAAAACATTTAAAGCAATATTTTGGTTAAAGGGGTTTTACCAAAATTAGAGACACTTGAATACAATAATTGAGGAATAACATTTAGTCAGAACTTTATAACATCATGAGAATAAATGGATTCATGATATATTATTCCAAAGGACAGTATATAGACCATATAAGAGTGAGTTGGTGCATAACAACAATGAATTTTCAATAGAAATGTCAAATGTGATGAAATCCCTTATAAAGAAGGTATCCTTAAATTAAGGATAAATCAATCTCAAAATTATGTGTGAAAAATATAAATACACACAATATAAGTGGATATTAAGTTTAAAACAATAAAATGTCATTCACACATATTCAAAGGATTACATATTCAATAACTACATGTTGAACCCAAAGAAATCGAAATTGGGTTAAAAAGTTCCCTTGGTAAAATTCGACAGCCTAACGGCATCACTTCAAAATTCAAAAAATGAGTGGATGAGAGATAAAAATGGAATATCATCACTTGGAAATAAAATTTACATCAATAAGGATATAAAAGAACATATCCCAACATAATAGTTTGTGAATTAAAAGACATAACAAAAGAAGTCTTTTAAAAAGAGGAGGGTGAAAGGTCCCCTTACCGAGTTGGGTAACTTTCGAAACGTACACCCCATGGAAGAAGGGTAATACAATGAAGATGTGAATACCCATAAATGAAATTATTCTACAAAAAGTGTATAATAATGTGCAGTACATACACCACTCAAAGGAAATTGTGGCAAATGTAGCATAAATCTCACGAGAATAAAAGTGAGATGAAAAATCCGTTGCGAAAACTCAGCAGCCTAACGACGCCACTTAAAACTTCCAAAATGGATTGATGAGATTAAATAAGGTCTCTCATAATATCGACATAATGTTTATAGAAAGAGTAATACAAAATAACATCCCCCAACATAACAAAGAGGAGCTTAAAAGAAGTGACATAAAGGAGAGTACTTAAAAAGAAAGAGAGGTTGGATCTCTTACGAAAATTCGGCAGCCTAACGGCGCCACTCAAAACTTAAAAAATGGATTGATGAGAGAGAATAGGGTATCTCATCACATGAAAATAAAAATTAAAGTAAGATTAATATAAAAGAACATCCCAATAACAAGAAAGATGAGCTTTAAAAGGAATGACATAAAAGAGTGTACTTAAAAAGAAAGAGAGTAGTAGGATCCCTTACCTCGGGTCTGACTTGACTCGATCGTTCTTTAACGTCATAAATAATAAACATGAGTTAATTTACAATTTATTGAGAACCTTTTTCTAGTTAATTATTCCTTTTATATCACTTATTTACATGTTATAAACATTATGTAATCATTTAAGTTAATAATGTTTGTTTTGTCGATATTTGGTTCTTAAATCGAATGTGGACTTCTTACAATTACGTGTTGTTCGTGTGGTCAAATGTTCATTATATACAGAATTATATTCATGATTTTGATATCATATATATCATATATATCCATAATATACATGTATTTATAATATTACACAATCATTTAGAGGTATGAAATAAAATGCACCGTTCGTGGAGACGGTAAGCCGTACGTACGCATGAACGCTACTTTCATTTCTATGTCAAATTAATGGAATTAAAACCAAATGATAGGTATGTATATTTTAATTCCAGAATTATATTCATCATTTATATGTAACATAAATCTTATATAATAACTTTAAATCCATCCTTTATACATCCCACATATGGCATTAACGAATCAAATCACTTTGAGGGGGCGATAGTCTGCACTTCCTAAAATGAAATTATCGTGTTTACCCACAATGGAAACCATAAAGGTATGACACAAAAGAAAAATACATAAAAATAAACATATTATATATCATATATAAATATAGTGACATCTTAATGGCCACCTTTTAAGGTGTTATATGAGTGTTGAACAATCATCATTTCGTGAGGCAGAAATTTTCCATCCACAGAAACAGTATGTTCTTTAACCATTTGATGTAGGTGTGTGTAAGTGTAGCTCGAATTATTCTTATAACAACATACTAGTATATTGAAGATACTGGCGTTGTTAAAAAATAAATGAATAAAAAGAGTTTAGGGGGTTGGAGAAGCAAAATAAAACAAAAGAACACAAGTGAAGACATTACCTTAAAATCGGGTAACTCCATTTGGTTTGAGCTCAAAGGCTTCCTTGGGAAGACTTATGCCCTAAGTGAGGCTTCAAGGAGTTATATAGGGAAGTGGAGAGACAAAATGGGAAGGGTTTGGCCGAGACAAAGGCTTTGGGAGTGTGGGTAAGGAGGTAAAGGTGGGGGCCTTTTATAAGAGGAGAGGAGGGGCACTCTTGTAAAGTTACAAAATGTTACTTTATTTTCAAAAGAGTTTCAGATTTTAAAGGTCCCACATTTATGTATTTCTAGGATACGGTGATAAGGGTTCTAAATCCACTCATACAATAGGTTTTGGACATGTTTAGGGCTTAGATATTACATTAGCTTTCCATTTTATTTAAATCATTAAATAATGTGGTCATCGCTGCATCATCATGATGTCATAAATAATTTAATTTATTTAATGTCTAAAAATTATAAAAAAACTACTATGATGTAGGAAATCTTTTTAGCTTTCCAATGAATATTTATAGTCAGAAATATTACTTGTATAAACCCATGTAAAAATTGTTTTAGTAAAACATTTCATGTTTGTGTCATTTTTACCTTAACATTAAATAAAAAGCTATTTATGTCATTTTCCAACCAAAGTGGCTCCATGGGGTCCCCAAGTTGACCCATGGATTGTCTTGGTCGGACATGACACATCCAATGATGGTAGGACATGTGTCTAGGTCATTTAATTTTATTAAAACATTATTCTTACCATAGACGACAGTAATTACCTCTAATCGCGATTAAAAACTTAATAAGTTACTATTCACCAAAAAATTATTTTTATCCCATTGAACCAAATTTTACTTCTTAATGAAAACCATGTATGTCGTATTTTTGAAATTAAAAACAAAAATATGGAAAAATTTCATTTAAACGGAAAAATCAGTTTTTTAAGTACCACTTAGTAGTTTCACTATTCATCAAAAATTGACGTTTTTTAGAAAAATCCGAAAAATTCACCCTAAGCTATATTTGATATTCTGAATTCAAAAATGAATTCTATTTTACAAAATTAAAAAAATTTAAGTCATATTAATTAATTTAATAATTAATTCCCACTGTCAGAGCAAATAGCGTGTTTTTATGAAACAATAAGTATCAAAAGATTGACACTAGTTTAAGTCTGATTTCAAAGTGAAATTAATTCCAACGACCACTATTGGATTTAATGGTAAAAATATATTCTAATTTCACTTTAAAACCAATTCAAAAGATAATCTAATCATTTAAATAAATTATATTAAAAAGTGTTTTTGAATTAAAATACAACATTTTACACTATTGATTAAAAAATGAACTTTATCGGAAAGATACCAAAAATTTACACAATGTAAATTTTGTTGTCCCGATTCTTAATAAGAGTTTTATTTGGTCCAATAGAATGTATAAGAGTGAACAAAACTATATTTAATGACGGTTCACCATCAAAAGGCGATAAGTGAACCTTTAGTGAAAACTAGGGCATATACGCCTAAAATTGAATTCTTTCCATATTTTAAGCCTTTATATTTAATTGGATAAATGTAAAAACATTTAAAAACATATATAATCATATTTAAGTTATTTATATCCACTACCGCCAATACAACGACTACATGTTAACTACCATTTAAAATAATATTATTTTATTATTAGGGTGCAACATAAGATTTCCAAGAAACTCGTTGTTGCGTATTGGGTACGCCATCGAGCATAGCATCCCCTTTAAAGTAATATTAATATTTTATTCACAAATATGGATAAATATAAAGATGTCATATTCTTTATTTACCCGGGGTGTTACATTATCTCTCTCTTTGGTTAAGTTTTTTCACTGTCCATGTTTTCTAATTTTTTAAAGAAATAATTTAAAATTATCCTATTATTTTTTAATGTCATTTTTAACCATGTTATAATTTTTAATATATTATTTAGAAGGAACATTATTGTATTTTTTTGAACAAGGAACTTTCGACCTTTTAACTGAAAATGTGAAAGGAATATTTGTTTTAACGTGTATGGAATTAATGGTATTTTGCACCTTCATGATCAATAAATAATTCAAAAAATATATTAAACATTTCTATGTTTAATTTTTAAGAAAATATTTTATTCATTAATTTTAAAAATTAAAGATTTTATTTAATATTTTTAAATTAGAAAGGATATTTTCCTTATGAAACATTCCAATTAATTTGTCATAATCATTTTCCATCTAATATTATATACTGGTATGCTAATTAAATATTACTGGGGATATTATACAATGATACCATAATTTTTATTTATCTAGATTGTTTATGATTATGATTATGATGGTTTATGAAACATGATTCTTTTCCACGGGTTATGATATGATTAAATGATTATGAAGCATATTTCTTTTTACGATTTTTAATATGATGAATGTTTTATAATATTTTGAAATAGAAATGCTTTGATTTGTTGATGTGTAGGAACTATATTTCCCTCCAATGTATTGGGTAAGGATTAACATCTCATGAGATTAATAGGACATGAATGGGGAGTAAACGTAGTTCAGTAAGGGTCTTTGTTCACTATTATAAACTTTGGAGTAAACCTTGAATACAAAAATAGTCTATGGAGTGAACACCTTCCACTATCATAGAATTGGAAATTATCCTTTAATAATACCAGAATGATGTTATATGATTATTTTTATGCCAAAAATCTTTGAATTTTTCCAATATTATGTTTTCATGGATCATGTTCTTTGATTCTATTATGATTTATTTCTTATGAAATTCTAAGAGTTATTCTGTGACTGAAGTTTATGTTTTATGATATGAAAGGTATAGTTTTAAAATGATATTATCATGTTCTCAAACTCTTATATTCATGTTAAGTTGATATTTTTCATGTTTAACGTTAATAATAATCTGAGCTCACCCTTTCATATGTTTCTGTTTCCCATGTTATTAAGAACACTATTATGTATAATATATCTAAAAATAATGCTAGTTATTTTGAAATTAGTTGGAGATGATATAATTCACTTATATACCAATTTTTTATGAATATATGTTTCCAATGTCTGTAGACCTATATGATTCTTGCATGGATCAATATGTGTTATAATGAACATTCATATATTAAGATGAAATGTCTATGTATGGACTGTTTATACCACTACACATTTATTCTCTTCATATTGAGATGTTTCAAATTTACCTCCTACAATATATTTCAATTTCAATTATAATTAAATAAATATTATGTTCATAGTGTTCTTCAGATCCAATGTGGATCTCAAACTATATTATTATTATTTAATAGCTTCTTAAGTTGATAATAATTATTACCATTTCCTATTGCAATCAATTTTTAATCTCTTTCACCCAATTATCCTTTATTTCTAGTTGAAAATATTTAACTCATATAATAGTTTTATGTGGTGTTTTCAATTCATTGATATTTTATTTAAAAAACTTTATTTTTTAACTCTCTCATTAATATTATTTTACAATTAGTCTTCATTTAGAAGTTATTATTCTTGGAATGAAAATATATTATTTTCTCTATATTTCACTATTTTGGGGAGGATGTTACATTCTTTCAACTTCTTAAATAGTGATTTTACATAGTTATTTAATACTATATATGTTGTATTTTCTCATCATCATTTCCTCATAAAAGTCAAATATATGATTTAAAAGTTCACTAAGAACATAATTTAAATATTCATTTCCTATATAGTATATTTTTTCAACCAATTCAATATATTTATCTCCATCATGATATAAACCATATTTTTTAAAATTTGGATTCCTATAACTTTTACCTGATATAATACCATATTAACTGTCTTCAAATAGTAGGGTCACTTATTTCTTCTTTTATTTATTTAATTCTTCCTGGCCATTTTTTTATGTCTATTCATCATCATTTTAGTAGATATTTTTGAATCGAATTCAATGATAATGTATAAAAATTTTACAATTTTAGTCTCTTTTGAGATCATCTAAAATATACACTCTATATAATCTATTAAAAATAAATAGGAATTAAAATAGATAAACTAATAGGGAACGTAGGCTCTAATAAAATTTTTTATTCCCAGTGGACAAATGTAGACACACCAGTGTGTGGGGTGAATCAAATATGATCAACTTTTTAACAAATTAAAAATCTTGTTTTAAATAGTAAATCTTTTTATCTATGAACCTATGATATTATTGAAGAAAAACCACCTTTTTTGGTTAATTTAGTGAAAACCTATATTCAATCCAAGTAATGAAATAAATTATGGAAAATGTGTTTTTACATGTTTTTTCCTTGATATCGGAAACCTACTCTTTTAAATTCACGATATATTATTGTCATATATTCTATACTATAATTCTTATTATCAATGTACAATTGGTAATGGAAGGGATAATCTTGTACCCTCCCACTATATTAAAAATGTGTGTTTCTCATTATATTATAGAAGTAAAATTATTCACTATATTACACAAGTGAACACATTCGGTTCCTATGGGTTATTAATATAAGAGTCTTAGTAGTTTCAAGTTCACCACTTTCTATTTATTGAACTCTATAATAGGTCTATCCTAGGATTCCAGTATACATAAAAAATTGGTCTCCTTACTCAATCATTGAGTCTTTGGCTGCATTCTAATATCAATGAAAAACACAAGAAACTCAATTTCTGATTCTATTAACAACTTCTTAGATCTACTAAAAATTTGATTACTAGATTATAAAATAAAGATTAAAGAAACAAACCTTAAAAATATTACCCAAAGAGTAACAAAAAATATTAAATATTCATATAATATTTTATGGTGATGATATAAATGTACAGTGGGTTGGTTCATTCTCACTACTTGAGGACACTCACAAGTCTAATAACTTTTATTATTCTTCTCATTCCTATTCAATCAACTTAGTAATGTATAATTTTTATTATTCATTTTACTCAACTATATCTATCTATACCAACAGGTCAACATACCAAACATTCATACAATATGGTTCAGAATCAAAGTATAGTAATAAAACTTCTTATTTTTTGAATGGTTCTTCCTTTCCCAGCTTACCAAATATCAAGAACATGCACAAAATTATTAGCTCATGATTAATATATATTTTCGTTTCTTTTTAATTTCTCACATTTTCATAAAATTTTCTTTAATCAAAAATTTATTCTAAATTTACAATGTAAGAATACATAGAGACTTTTGAGTAACCATCTGAAAGAACTGCAATTATATTACAAAACTGGGTTCCCAATATATTCTATGAACACTTGTCAAAAGATGTAACTAGTTCCAAATTTCTATATGGGGTTACAAAACTACCCTTATGTTTTCATTTATTCATTTTATCTCAAATAAATGAAAATTATTTTATTCAGAAAAATGATTATGTTATTAAATCAAAAACGTACATCATCAGTAGAAATAAAAACATTTAATTAAAGCTATATAAAAAAATAAAGCATCACAACTTGAAACTTTTATCATTATTCTCATTGGATGAGAGATTTCATGAAAACATGTACATATTCATTAGGAATATTTATACCAAAATAGCATCTTATGAAATATTTTTCTTTTTTATGATATTAAGCAAGAAAAATTAGATTTTTATATTTAAAACAATATAAAACAACCTTAGGATATTCATGTTGTATTATCAGATTTAATTAAATCGTTAATTTATCATTTTAGGATAGGTAAATTTCTAGCCTTCCATATTAATCAGTATTGATATAATTTGAATCATCCATGAATATCAGCTTATAATTATGTTATCCAGTTTGGATCATAATTATTTAAATCGTCATGAACATCTTAAGTATTAACTCAAAAAAATCTTCATTTTTCTTTAAAACTCATCAAATTTTATTTTCATTATTATTAATATAATTTAATTGATAAAAAAATTTCCTCACAAAAATTTGGATGTCTCATGATGTTTTAATCCAATAAACTTTTTTTATAGTAATCTTAAATATTTTCATCTTTAAAATTTTTAATTTAAGAAACTAATTTTTTCAATCTTCAAAATTATGTAAATTTTCATAAGTGTTGGCTCATATATAGACTATATAAAACATATAAACAGAGTTATATTTATTATATTTAGGTTGATATAAATCATATGAAACTTCTAGTAACTCATACACATATATTTTTATGAGTGAATGAATCATATGGAATATATAATTCACTCATACGCAACCTATAATGACTCATACCCAGGTCAAGATTTTTAAAATTCTTCCTACTATGTAATAATTATCCTTACCAAAATTTAATGGAATATTATTCACGTAAAATATAATTATTACATGGATTTATAAATGAATCATAAGAATATTTTTTTCCTATGAAATTACCCTTATGTTGTATTTGAAGACTCATACATAGTATTGAGAGATGAATCATTCATAGTCCATACTTAAACAATTTTCTACCTCGATATCAGATATTCTAGATTTATCTAAATGAAATCAGAGTTGTAACAAATGAATTTATTCCATATCAAATCTTATCAAGTTTTCTTTCAATAGATATTAAATATGGATTTCAGTAGTCATTATTATTTGTAATCCATTGGTGTTTTCTTCCAATATCAACTAACTTCTTCTCCAAAACATTTAACATGTTTTAGTTCTTTAAGAGAATCTCTATGAGATATCCTTTATAGTCCAATAACCATATCCTTTATTATCCAATCAATTCCTCAAAAACATGTGGTAATTTTTGATTCTCCTCACTCAAATCTTATTTTTCTATGAGGCTCAAATATCAAATCTTCTAAAGTGTTTTCCACTTACATGTTTTATCCAGGGAAATAAATCCACTATTCTATTCCCATAATACATTGACAACAATCACTTTATTATATGGATGAATTAACATTACATCACCCAACATCAATATTTTATAATTAAATGTAGGCATTTCATGAAAAAATATAATCGATAAGAGATGAAACTTCAAACCATTGGGCATAATACTAGAAATTTTATCTAAAACACAAAGAATGTGTATTATTGTAACATAACATACACCATATGAAAAATTAATGGGAAAAGATCAACCATAATAGAAATTAGTATCCATAAAATTATAATAATCATTTTCAAAATGACATCACATAACATGTATCCTAAGAACCACCCTATGTCTTATGGATACTATCTTAGATGTGATTGGGTGAAACCATCTATCATCCTATAATGAGATATTAAAAATATACCCATACATTATCTCAATAGTCACATTAAGAAATACATAGTGTGAAATCAATTTGGGGATACTATCTAGTTATTAATCTTTTCTACTATAGTAATATTCCATAAAACTCACAATTATATACCCATGTCTCACAATTTGTTTCTAAATGGTGGTGAGTAAACAATTCAAAACATAAAACATCCATTGACATTAATAAAATAATTCAAATAAGATAAAAAATTACATTTCAACAACAATTAATGAAATAAACCCTTCCACATTGATATTCAACAATGAAAAGTATGAATTATACAATAATACCACTCATATAAATCACAAAAAAGGTCCCATGAAATAAAGTGTGTAAAATACCAAATTAAAAATATTTATTCCTTTCCAAACAAGAATTTAGTGTTCAATTAATAAATAAAAACCATGAAACAGTAATGTAATTTAATGGATTAATTAAATATAAACTTATATCCTAATAAATCCCACTATCATTTCATTAGACACATGATAATAATAAATTTCTATAAATTCTATAATTAACCAAAAGATATGGAAACCCATTATCTTTAAAATACCAAATATATATTTATTAAGTAAATTATAGTGTAAAATAATGAAACCACCTTTTAAAAATTCAAACTCGACTTAGTAAATAACACATAACATCAAATTTTTTATAAAATTATTTTCAAATATTTTACCAAACAATTAGAGTGTGTAAAAAAGGATTTAATGAAGAAATATCTAAATATTATGAGTATACCCTTATAAAATACACAAATGAACCAAATAGAACATTAGAGACTATTTTCAATTCATAAAATATCATTGATATATTGAATATATTCAAAAAAATATGTTTTAAGAGATCAATATTTAAAAAATATGTAAAATTAATGGAGGGATATAGATACACATTCCTTTGATCAAGTTAAACATGACAAATTCTTTAAATGAAGGTAGATTTGGGATGAAGTAACAATATGGAAACCATTACGAATGGAAAACCTAAATTTTATAAATAATAACTCAAGAAATCCCCCCCCAATGGTTGGTTAGTGATATGAGGGGACAAAAGAAGAAGAATATGTTATGAGAGGGAGAAGGAATAGATGAGAGGAGACTCAAACCTCTAATTCAAAATAGAAATTTTCAATAAGAAATCATGGATTTAAAAGGATGGAAAGATATACAGGAATATAAAGTTATAGAGGACTGAATAATGATACCCCTTAATAAATAAATAGAAACAACATGAGCAACATTGAAAAATTATGATAATAAAAAATCAATTTTAAAATATATCCAATGTCAGGAAACATTGTTTGGGAAATTGTGGACTAACTATTCATCCAATACATGATTTGTATACCACATCTTACAACATTAGAAATAATGTTTTCTAAAACATGCACTATCTATTTTGTTTCTTATTAAAAATTACTCTACCCCATGCAAGATCATGCTACATGGTTTCCAAAACTATTTATTGGCAATGTATTCTAGGAAAATATTTTAAATTATACAATATTTTAGTAAAAAATATAAAAATTTCAATGAAATTAACAATTATAAAAAATATAGACAAAAAATATTATGGTGTTTAAATTGTTCCATCAATTTCACTTTACACCCCTATAGAGTACACCATACATTCAATAGAACATGGATATGTTATGAAACATTAGACAAAACCAAACACTTGAAAATTTAAGATGACATATAAGTTTGTTTATAACTTGATACATTATTCACATATGTTAAAATATCCATACAATTTTATTATTTTTATTATATTTTTAAAATATCAAATTAAAAATTCAATTACAATACAAATATGTAAAGAGGTAAATGAAAATCAACAAAAGAGTCCATATACAAAAAAATTATATTCCTGAATTTTTAGTAAGCCCATAATAAAATTTTCAAAATATAAACACACTATAATACCCAACCATTAATATAAAACATAAACATTTGGGACATAAATAAAATTTAAAATTAGATTTTATTATAAAACCCAAATAGTTTATTTTAAAAAAAAAGTCATTTTTTCTAGTCATATTATTTTATAATTACAAATAAATTTGATTAAGATTTAATTTTCTTAGAAAAGATTAAATTTAATTGTATTAAAATAATCTTCAAAGATAATGTATTTCCACCTGAATAAATAAGATCAAGTAATAATCAAAAATATTTTTAAATATAACAAAAAATTCATAATTTCTAGGATATCATAATTTCACATTGAGGTGGGGAGGGGGTATAATGTACTCAATATTTATGTTTTTCAACCATATACAAAATTTAAAAATACTTACTACTATAAAACTTTCCCATATACATCTCAAAAACATACCTCAACGTAGAAAAATATAAACATCATAAGATATAAAAAATATTAGTTGAAACTAAAACAAAAAAAACTCAAACCAATATGCCATATCATTAACCCAAAAAATCCCCACACCCCATGGGTAAAGAATGTGAAAATATTATTTAGGAATTTTTTTTGAAAAATATGAAATAATATATATATTATCATTAATAAAATCATAAAAACCAATATATTCCAAATAAAAAAAATTAAAAACTTCTTATCAATGAATGAAATCATACATTATAAATCATTAAAATATTGAAATATTTTATACGGAAGATTAAATGTTTAAAAACTAATTATAAATAGTGAATAAATAAAAAATTACTTTTTACTCAAAATTATCTAAATATAACATTGATCATGTTAAATCATAACGAATCAATAACATGATTTTAGAAAAATATAATTTTATATATTAATATTATCCCACAACTAACATAGTTTTATTTATAGAGAAATAAATTACAATGAAATATTACACATCAATAATTTTAAAAGCATATCCCATGATAATTATCCATTATTTAGGAATAATGATAAGTATTTTGAAATTTAAATATTTGGTTACTCTAAAAAGAAAAGAAAATATTCCTTAAAATTATTTAAAATAAACCATTACATCATGGGTACTTCTAAAGACTCAAATAAAATAATAATTGCTGAAATAAAAATTTATACCCTTGTAAAACATAATTAAATGAGAAACATAGTTGATATTTTTCAATTAAGGGGATTTTAAAAAATAAGTAAAATAAAAGAATGCATAATTTATAATTAAATGAAGTAATTTTTGAAATGAGTCAATAACCCCTTGAAAATTAGGTCATTAGTGGAATATTTTTTTTATAATTGGATTCACAAATTAGTATGTAAATTTTTAATTGATGTAAGTTCTATTAAATTTTATGATAACCTCACACAACAAAACAATCATACTAAAACAATACTTTTCAGAAAACATCTTAATAAAAAAAAATTCCATGTAATACAATCTTATTGTAAAATTTATTGCACTCAATAAAGTGAAAATATATAATACATTTTTTAATATATAAAAAGTGTTGGAGAAAATTAAGAATTTTTCCATTACCAAAATATTCTCATAATTTCAAATTAAAATAATTTGAATTATATCTTTAGAAGTTGATATGTCATAATTTTTCTATTTCAAATAAAATCTTAAAACATTACATTATTTGACAAATATATATGATAAAATAAAAAATCAAATCCTCTTTTCACAAAAATGTTCAAATAAGAAAATCATAAATATTATATCCCTTTGAAATCTAGATAATATCAATCATTTTGGTTATTGGATAATTTTTTTTGATAAAATTTTATATTTCAAATATTTATATATAATATTATAAAATCATTTCTTATAATCATTAATCAATTAGTCCCCATGAATAATGAAATTTAAATTAAATTGTATAACGAGTTGTGAGGTACTATTTTAATAAATTAGATTAAAATTAATAAACATTCAAAAATAAACCTACTAATTATTTGAATGATATAATAAATTTAAAATAAATTTAAATATCTAAAATGAAAAATAATATAAACTTCTTGAGAAACAGTTCTTATCGCACCTTACCATGGAAAAATAAAATAAGAAATAGACTATTGATGGGTTAAATGACTCCTGTCAATATAAGAAATTAGTAATAACATAATTTTTTCTATAAATTGTTTTATATTACCAATTTGTGGGTTTTTTTCAATTTATGACTAATTTATCTCTACACACCACTGACCCAAATTCCAGTTTATGGAATGAAACTACTTTGTAATATACCATCCCGATTGCATGGGTACCAGACCTAAACCATCTTTCCATTGGACTCTGGTGAATTATTAATATCTATATGATAGAAAATGTGATATGGTAACCACATGTGAAACATTATGAATAATTATAACTTTATAAACAATAACAAGTGAATTAGATTAAACATGGAACATCAAAAAACTAAACATGCAAGATTCTACACGTGATGAAATAAATAACTCAACAAATATAATATGGGTATGTAAAACTAAAATAAAAAATCTGAGATAGTTAAAAATGAAATACTAAACTCTTCTTTGTGGAATTTAGACATCATCATTTACACCTCCACATTAGTGATATAATAGATCCCTATGTCCACTCCCACATATTGAAAAATTAACCATACCTATAAAAACATTATGGGAATAAAAGACCATACACACACTAAGGATTATATATATGTTGTTATTTAAATACTAATAAGATACCTCCATGATTCTATGTGTATTGATTTATAAGATAAATAAATACTATTAGTTTAAAATAAATTATTAAAGTATAATTTTATTTATTTTTTTCAATTTAATTGTAAAAAAAAGGTTATAACATTGATAATAGTTTAAATTTATTATAAAAAACCAAGATCATCCAAAAATGTAGAAAACCATTTAAGAATAACTAATGAAAATAAATTTTATTGTTTAATAATGAATAATGAAATGCAATACCTCTATTATATTTAACCTCTTTAATCCATTATCTTTTTTATTACCCAAAAAAATGAGGAACAAACAAATACTATAAAATTTACAGGCTGAATTACCCTAATAGAAACTAAATGTCAATGAAATATCAAAATCCTTACTGACCATTATATCTCAAACACTAGGAATATAAATAACCATAAAAAAGCTCAGATAAAAATAGTAAAGAATTGTAACAACCTAATAACAGTAGATACAAATAACAGTCACATTATAAAAACATTATATAATGAATTTCACATAATAGAAAACCTGAAAAAATATTCTTATGGACACAATATTAAATGGCCTTAGATGAAATTCTATATTGGCCTATGATGATATCTTATAAAAATAAATTGACTTTCTCTCACTAGCATCATCCAATGGGGCATGACCTAAACTAGGGGAAACTACCCTATGTATTGTTATAACTAGTGTAACACTCATCGTTCAAATTCCCACATATCTTCCAAATGATACCATGATGTTTTATAAATGGGGGTAAGTAAATAACTAAAAACATAAAATATAAATATAAATTCACTATAATACATAAAATAAATTAACACCTTACCATAAAACACTGTTAAAAGAAACATTCCCTTCCATATAGATACTAAATAATTGGAAATTTATATCATATAATAACTATGTTCTTATAAACCGCAATATTAACTGGTAACAAAATCCAGGGTATAAAATAAATGATCAAAAATATTTATTCTTTTTTCCCAACATGCCATTTTTTTTATAGGATAAATCAAAAACATAAAAAATAATATAATTAAAATCATCACTAAAACTAATAAATATACCATGGTAAAACCTAATTAGTATTTATTAAACAAAAATGTTCCATTTAAGATCAAAAAATATAAATTACACCATTGATATTAAAACCGTTTTTTAGAAATTATATATTATTATATAAACTAAATTATAGTATAAACCCATGAAATACAGATTTAAAAAGGTAAATATAAATAAATTCATTTTCTATAACATAAAATATGTCATAAAATGATTTATAGACATTAATCTAAAAACATAAGAGGAATAAAATAATGATTTATTGAAGATAGTTGATATACCATTAATTTGTCCTTATATAAAAAAAGTAAACATAGATTTGGATAAACATAATTAATTAATTAAGGGAAATATATATAGAAACTATATTGATAAGAATGTTATTTAGAAAAATAATGCATCAAAAGTAATATTAAATAAATTACGGGACATAGAATCCCTTACCTTTGATCTCAGTAATCATGATTCCTTCTTTAAATGGGGATGTATTAGAGAATTAAGAATAATATAAACACAATTTAAAACCAAAGGCCTAAATTTTTGACACTCTAACCAAATAATTTTACCTTCCATGGATGTTTAAAATTATGAGAAGAGAAAGGAAAAATAATAAGTGAGTAAAAATAGAATGCAAAGAATATTGGATATATTAAACATTAATTTGAAAGATAAACCATCAAGAAGATATGATGGATTCATCATGTATTGAGAGGGAAAAAGCAAAAAAATCAGAAAAATACCCAAATCAAATCCCCAAATTCCCAAATAAGAAATAAAAAATTAATTAATAAAATGTAAAATGAATAATTTCAATGAAAAAACATAGTTATATTGCATTTTTTGGTAAGCTATGCATTACTTTGTTCTGATATTAGATATAGGAAAAATTATTGGAAGGTAATTTAATAGAGTGTCAAAAAACAATTCAATAACTTTTTATTCATTTCTTGAAAAATCCCTTTTCTTATAAATGTTTAGGCTACATGATTTTCAAAAAAAATTAATAACAATAAAATTTGGGAAAATATTTAAAATTTCTCAAACATTCACCTAAACTCAATAAATTTGAAATAAATAACCAATTAAAAAAATATATACTTGTGGTATCATAATTAATACAATGATAGGTTCTCTATGGCCAATAATTTATAATGTGTAGTGTGAGATGCTCATTTTGAACAATTAATTTGAAATATTATGATAAAACCCATGAATCATATGAATGATACTAAATTACATGTAATTAATTATAAAAAATAATTTATAATTGATTATTAAAAATAATATCCTTAATGAATTTTGTTTATAATTCCCCCATTTCTCATCATAAAAATCAACTTTTATGGTCAAAATACATCAATAATTTATTTAGTGACATCCACACGTACTCAATGAAGTTGGGTAGGATAATATTTATTTTCTGGTTTTTAAGAAAAGTAATACTATTTAATAATCAAAATACATAATTCCATCAAAACCCCACCTTGGATAGAAATAAAATCTAGTTTTACACCCAAAGGTTTACTTTAATAATCCATGAGTTGGTAACTAATGGATGAGTATCATATAAAATTATGAAAAAAATACTTAAAACTTAATTTATTGAAAATAACTGATTAATACCAATGACATAAGAATGTTGAGTCAATAAGGTTTTCCTTATGACTTTTCCATTCCATCTTGTTTTGAAAATAACAAAGACCATACACTTAAGAAAATCGATTTTTTACTTCTATAAAGAAAATTTCATTTTCACGGAAATTTACCCTAACCTAGATTTCCTTACACATATCAATATTTTTCTTAAGTATAAAAATCGGTTTCATATCAAAAACACTAGAATCCTATAAATACATAGATATGGAGCATTCTATTTTAGGATCCGAATTCTGGATATGAACTGTAATGAAGTTCCACTCCAAATTCTGGATATGAACTGTAATGAAGTTCCACTCCAGATTATGGATATGAACTATAATGAATTTCCACTCCGAATTATGGATATGAACTGTAATGAATTTCCACTCCGAATTCAGGATATGAACATTAATGAAATTACACTCAGAATTCTGGATACGAACTCTAATGAAGTTCCATTCTGAATTCTAGATACAAACCCTCATATAGTTCGACTCCGAATTCTGGATACGAACTCTCATATAGTTCCAATCCAAATTATGTATTCAAAACATTTATGAGTTCGAAACTGAACTTTTACTAGTTAGACTCTGAACTTATACAAGTTCGACTCCGAACTCTGTAAGTTTAGATTCTGAACTCTGGTGAAACCAGACTCCAAATTTACTTATAAATTCAGACTCCGGATTTCTACAGAATTCAGGTTCCGAATTCCTATAAAACAGAATCCGAATGTCTCTTTATTATAGACTCTGGTTTTTATTTTGGTTAAACTTTGAAATTTTATTTGCTTACATTCCGAGCGTCAGTTTTGCTTATGCTTACACTTATTTCATTATAAAACGATGTCGTGCCTTCAGTTACACATGTTTTGTCATAAAATGATGTCGTCCATTCTGTTTCTAACTAACCATTGGTTGAGTGACATGTGTACAGGTCCCTCCTAAATTTAAGGAAAATATGACCGTTGGAGGACAGAGACGATCGTTGGATATTCGCCTATAAATAGGAGCTCATTTGAAAGAACACAACACTGATCTTTGACATATGTGCTTACATGATATTGAAGTGATTTCTAGAGAGAGAGAGGCTCTTATCAACTCTCAAGATTCATGCAGAATGTTTGAAAAGCTTGTTCAAACTTTGCCTTGTGTAGACTTTCTTAGTGCGACTCCAATTGTTAGTTATTACAATCGAGGGCTTCCAGGGATAGGAAGACAGAGGTGATGACTACCTTAAAGTTGAGGGCTTCCTTGCTGAGGAAGACAGAGGTTACAACTACATCGATGTTTAGGGATTTCGGGGACAACATGTCAGAGAATTCGATCTTCATATCAAGGGCTTACCATGGTGGGGGTTAGACAGACTTGCTTGAAAGTATAAATCAAGGGACTTTTATCCAAGGTTGTTGGATACCCTTCTCTTTGGGTTAAAAGAGTTATTATTTGTTACTTGTAGTTTTACTACTTGTTTTTTCACTGTATTTCGTATTGTAAGGAAAGTATAACCTTCTTATATTTCCTTACACTTGTACTCTGATTAATTTAGATTCTATACAATTTAAGGTAGAATCTCATATTGTAAAATTTAGTTAAGTTTCAATTTCTGGATCCATATTTCTGGAACCAGTTTTTCGGAATAACTTTCCAGATTTAAGAAGGTGCATAAAACTAAAAGTTTGTAACTTCATACTTTGTCCCAATATTTCATTGGTGTTAGAGGTGTTGTGAATTTTCTTAGTTTAACTTTGTTAAAAATAGATCTTTCCTTGTTTAAGGAAATTTTCAAAGTGTACAATTCACCCCCCTCTTGTATATTGAGCATCTACATCATTATTTCGATCCTACAATTGGTATTAGAGGTTGGAAACCTCATACTCTATATCAATCCTACCATTTTTATTAGAGTAGGTCTCTGAAATAATTATACTCACATATAAGTTTTTCTTGCTTAGTTTTTCCTTGATTTATATTTTTCTTTCTTTGTTCCTTGAATCCGAACTTTTGTTATTAACAAGTTTCTGTGTAGAAAGATTTTTTTAAGATGGAAGGTTTGAATGTTGGTTGCATTGACAACCTAAATCCTACAAGACCACCAATTTTTGATGGCAATGACTATGAGTATTGTAGAGATCTAAGGAAGACTTTCGTTAATAATACTGGAGTAGATAACTTTGTTTGGCTTATTGGAGGTTATAAAATTCAAGATAAGGATGTTAGTGCTTTCACAAACCAAGAGAAGCAAGATTATCAATTAAGCTATAAGGTACGCAATACTCTACTATGTTCAATTACTATGAACATATATTGCCAAATTTCATCATGTGAAATAGCTAACTGTATATGGAAGAAACTTGAGGTTAATCATTTTGGTACATCTAAAGAGATTGAGACAAGAAGAGCTATGTTGAGAGTTGAGTATCATGGTTTTAATTTTCCTTATGGAGAACCCATTTGTAAGGTGCATCAAAGGTTTATGACTATCATGAATACCTTACAATATATAGACGAGAAAGGTCTAGATAATGAAGCTCTTATGGATAAGATTATAGATATTATGCCCAATTAGTGGGAATCAAAGAGAACAACTATTTGATGAGAACATGAAGGTCACTCAAATTTCCTTAGATGAGCTATTTGGAACTCTTATCCAACATGAAACAAGGATGAAGAGGGATGCTTACAACATCAAAAAGAAGAATCAGAATGGTACTGTTGCTTTTACTACTACATCAAATCACATGAAAGAAAATATTCCTGAGAGAGTAACTAGATCTATGTCTATGATGGTTACTATCCAATCCAAATCTAGTGAGAGTGAAGTCACAGAAAATGAGTTAGCTAATCTTGCTCAAAGAATAAACAAGATATCCTATCAAAGAAATTTCCAATCCAAGTATAAGAAAAAGGATAAGAAAGATAAGAAAGATTCAATTGGTTACATGCAATGAATGCAAGATAAGTGGACACATACGAACTGATTTCCCTATGCTTAAAAAGAAAGAAATAAAATAGAGGAATTCTGAAAGGAACGAGAAGAAGTTTTACAAAGATAAAGCTAAGAAAATTATAAAAGCTAATACTACTTGGAGTGCTAGCTGTGGAGACTCTTCAAGAAGTGAATCTTCAGAAGATGATTCATCATCACAGAAGAATATGGGATTCATTGCTAATACTTATTTCCCACATACATGTTTTATGGCTAAGGTACGCTCTTCTGAGGCTTTAACAAATCTATCTCTTGATAAGAATTACTATTCTGAAAATAGTACTTCTAATGAAGATGATTCATCCTCAGAAAATGAAGATCATTTATATGAATAAGTATCTAGATTTTCTATGTTACTTGAAAAAAAATTGTAAAATTTCTTATAAATTAGACAAAGAAAATACTAGGGAAGAAATTATTACAAAAGAGATTTCAGATCTTTCTTCAGATCTTAAAGATAAAAAAGAGCTTTTACAAAATCTTTCTAAAGACCTTGAGAAAGAAATTTCTGATAAGGAAGAACTTTCTAAAGATCTTAGGAATTCTATATTAAAGTTGAAAATTTTTGAGGAAAAATCGAACTCTACGGAAATGATTCCTGAGGATAGAAATTTAGTCGTTAGATTAAATCTGAAATATTTTCTCTTAAGAAGCATCTTGCAAAATTTACCTCTGGGAAAGAAGATTTTTACAAACTGTATTCTCAAATTAAACCTCAATGAAACACTACTAGATTAGGTTATACTCACCAAAAACCAGTTTTCAAAAACAATTATTTTGTTCCTTCTAGAGCCCCTTTTTGCACTAAGTGTCAAAGTGGTGGGAATTGGAAGAAAAACTGTTCATTGAATAATGTTAAATCTCTTGGGTTTCATAAATCATATTTTTCTAAACAAATGTGGATAGCCAAAATTTTTTTATCTAAAAATCTTGGATCCAAATAAGTTTGGATTCAGAAAGAATAATTCTTTTTTTTTTCAGTAAGACAATGAAAGTACCAACAAAAACACTTGGTACATGGATAGTATATGTTCCCGGCATATGATTGAAAAAAACTTTTTCGAAAATATTATCCAGATGAAAAGATATATCATTCTTCAGTTTATCGTAATGCACAATCAACTTGCTGATATTTTCACAAAATATTTACCCTCTGTTAGATTTGAATACATTAAACAGTTGTTAGGAATGATAACTATAAGGAAATCCTTCTTAATTAACTTCTTGTTGAATAATTCTCTTTATAGTAATAAACTCTTTTACATAGGGGGATTACATTTTCTTATTAGCATAATCAAATTTTTCGTAGTCAGTTTTTTTAAGGCTTTCGTAATCAAAATTTTCGTAGTTAGTTTTCTTTTTAAAAATAAGGATTTTGTAATCAAAATTTTTCATAGTCAGTTTTCCAAACATTTGTAACTAAAACTTTCTTCATGTACTTTTTGAACTAAAATTTTTGTACTGAAACATTCGTAATGAAATTTTTGTACTGAAAATTTCGTAATGAAAATTTCGTACTGAATCTTTCGTAATGAAATTTTCATACTGGAACTTTTGTAATGAAGTTTTCAAACTAAAAATTTTCATAATTAAGTTTTCTTACAAGAAATTTTCATAATGAAGTTTTTGTAATGAGAATATTTTTAATAAGAAAATTCATGCTCAGAATTTTCTTAATGAGAATTTTTCATACTCATACTCTTCGTACTGAAAGTTTTCATACTCAAACTTTTCTTACTGAGATTTTCGTACTCAAACTTTTCATAATGGAGTTTTGGTACTCAAAATCTTTTCAACTTTAAGTTTATCATAGTTAGTTTTTTATAGTCAAATTTTTCTTCAAGAAGAATATTACTTATAATGAATAAAATTCCTGGCCAATCCAAAAGGTATTATTTCCTTACATAAGTTTTCGTAGTCATATTTTTCTTGCTAGTATTTTCTTATGAGTTTTAAATTTTTTCGGATTATATTTTTCTTAAATCAATTTTTTTCTTAAAACCTAAAAAGATCAGTTTCAAGATTTCCTTGCGGGTATGTTTTCAACCATTAGATCAGTTCAGAAATTTTTTAAACTATTAGATGGTTTTTGGAAGTTCAAAGGTCAACTCCATCGCCTATATAAAGGGGACCCCGATTGGTTGTCCCACATTGATTTAAAGCTCTTGCGTGTCGAAGCTCTGCATCAATTGTTAAATGTTGTTTTGAATCCTTCAGAGCTCTCCATTCCAAATATCTGTTGAAGATACTTCCCAAGATATTTCTACCTCAAAGAAAATGTCAAAATGGAAAGTGTACAGAGAAATACTGGTCCATCCGAAATTTCACATGTATGATTCTATCATCTCCAAGAATATCAGGCTGAATGGTTGGGAAGATGCATGTGTATCCAAGACAAGTGATCAAGATCTTGTCTATCTGGTGTTACGTGTAGAATTCTATGAATCAGCAAGTTTTTATGAGGAATATGTAAGAGAAAAGTTTTCTTTCAAATGTTATGGAAAGACTTACCAACTTACTTACACCAAGGCGGCAAGCTTGATAGGGCTAGAATACGAAGGAGAAGCTGAATTCTGTTCAAACAAACTCCTGGATGCTCAAGGTAGTTTTGTTAAGGTTAAGGCCTTACAATGTATTGGACTTGCTTATGTCAAGACAACAAAGATAACACACCTATATTCTAATAATCAGATTCTTCAGCTTTAGTTACAAGGTTTCTTGGTTCCGAGAAAGGGTGATAAAGATATCCTGAAAAAAAGTGACATATATTTCTTAGACTTCTTGGTGAATCTAAGAAAAATAAATCTGATGAGGCATGTTCTTGTGATGATCAAGAACATCAAGGAAGGAAACTTGAGAGCTCAAATCATCATGTATCCTACCTTATTATAAAATTTGATAGTTTTCTGTTTAGATTCTTTCAATATTGCATGTAAGTCTAAGGTCTGGAATTGAAAGCTTATTCATGTCAGTGATGACACGCTAAAAAGAATGAATATGGATATTTCAAAAGAAATAGGAGAGTTTTATTATGTGCCAGAGGTAGAGGCTGAGACCATTCCGAAAAGTGTGGAAAAAGCTAATCCTGTGAAGAAAATTACTATGAAGAGGAAGCTTAAGGAAGTGGTTGTTGAAGACAAAACCCCCAAAGCTAAGGAAACCCAGTCTGCACCAACCAAGCCAAATAAACAAAAAGCCTACCCAGATGAAGTGGATGCTAAATAGAGGGAAGACAAGGAGAAGAGAAAATAATGGGATCCTCATTTCGGATTGGAACCTACTGAGGCTAAGGCCTTATGAGAAAAATTTGTAGATGAGTTACAAAAACAAGCAATAGAAAAAAATTGAAGAAGAAGATGTCTGAAGAAGAGATTGTACAATCTCTTTTGAAAGAAACAGAGATGGCTTCTGAGCAGATTCTGGTTACAAAAACATTTCTTACAGAACCTTTACCAGAGACCCCTGGGAATAACTACTTCACTCAGGAAAAGATTAAAGAATAAAAAGTTGTTGAAAAAGTATAAGAAGATGTTACTGAGATAAGAGAAGAATAAGTAGTAGAGGAAGAAGAAGAAGAAGAAAGAAGTGCTGATCTGGGAGACTTTATTAAAAAAGTTGAGGATTATTAAGAAAAGGTTGAATCTACAAAACTTGTCACTCCAGGAAAGGGAGTTGAGGAAGAAGGTAAGAAAGATGATGTCGAGGAAGAAGACAACGGAAATGAATCATCTGATGAGTAATTATGCTAGGAGATGCATTATCTTGAGAAAGGAGCAGAAAAGAAGAAAATAGACGAAGACAAGGTTGTTCAACTATCAGAGAGTGAGGATGAATCTCTAGATGACCTACCCATTATGAAAACTAATAATGGTAAGCAAGTGATCATGGATACGCCAAATAAAGATATCATCAGGAATAAAGAGGTTGGTGGTTATTCTAAAAGGAAGTCGGTTTAAACTCAAGAAGTACAATCCCCTAGAATGTTATCAGATTCAGAGTCATCAATACAGGGTCATGAATTTGTTGTTGAGTCTTTGAAATAGTTCGTGGACACCATTCCGATATTTCCCACTATAGACTCCAGATGCCATATGTTGCAACATAGCTTGAATCAGAAGTCAGAATCCTTATCCATGCTGATGGATAAGTGTGTAAAAATTGAAGCTGACCATAGAAGTTTCCTTATCAATTATGATGTAGATAGGAAAGCATGCAGAAAAATCACGTTGTTTTCCAATAAAGTTGATGATGACTTGACTGAGTTTGATCATTTTAAAAATTATGTTAAATATGCCTTTGATACCATGGATACCAACAATAAGAATCTTCAGGATGAGATAATCATTTAGAAAAATTCTCGTAATCAACAAGTGAAGAACATGAATGATAAGGTTAACTCTCTTGATCAAAATGTTAAAAGGGATAGAGATCTCCGGATTGAGCTCGAAGGAAAGCTTGTAAAGAACGATGAGTTAGTGAAGTTGCAAGAATAGGCCATGAAGTCTCAGGCATAGGTACTGAAAGATCAACAACAAAGGATCACATATTTGGAGAAGCAAGATGAGGAGGATCAGAAAGATTTGAAGAAGATAAAAACCTTATTGAAGATGCTAATCCCGAAGGAAAACGAAGACAAATAGACTCAATCTGATCTTTTGTTGAATTTGATTTTCCTTGAAATTTTTTTTTTCAACTCTATTAAAATATGTGGTTGGTTTTATCTTTTCTTATTATGTACTAATGTTTTAGGTACAATATTTTCTTTTCCATTCCCTTAAATTATTTTTGAAAATCACAAAGGGAGATAAGGAAAAAGAAATACCCAAAAGGGGAGAAGGAAACATTTAAAATGGAGAAGGAAAAACTTCTAAGTGAAGATATCCTTAAAGTAAGGGGGAGTTCCTCATTACGAGGTTTTTCATCTCCAATGATAATGAAAACTCCATTCCGGAAATTCAGAATACAATCTGTAGAGTTCCTATGCCTATAGGGGAGTTAGTTGTATTCACTATCATCCATGAACAAAGGTATATAAGTTTTAATTTCAAATTCTAATGAATTTTTTCAAAGTCCTTATAATCTTTTTTCGAAAGGTTTTTTGTGCTTTCCAAAAAGGGGGAGATTGTTGAGTCAATAATGTTTTCCTTATGACTTTTCCATTCCTTCTTGTTTTGAAATCAAAAACACCTTACACCTAAGAAAATTGATATTTTACTTCTATAAGGAAAATTTCCTTCCTTAAGGAAATTTACCCTAACCTAGATTTCCTAACACATATCAATATTTTTCTTAAGTATAAAAATCTGTTTCTTATCAAAAACCCTGGAATCCTCTAAATAATTAGATATAGAGCATTCTGTTTTTGGATCCAAATTCTGGATATGAAATGTAATGAATTTCCACTCCAAATTCTGGATATGAACTGTAATGAAGTTCCACTATGAATTCTAGATATGAACTGTAATGAAGTTCTACTCCAAATTCTGGATATGAACTGTAATGAAGATCCACTCCAAATTTTGGATATGAACTGTAATGAAGTTCCACTCCGAATTTTGGATACGGATTCTAATGAAGTTCCATTCTGAATTCTGGATATGAACTCTCATATAGTACGACTCCGAATTCTGGATACAATCTCCCATAAAGTTCGACTCTGAATTATGGATACGAACTCTCATATAGTTCCACTCCTAATTATATACTCCAAAATTTTATGAGTTAGACTCTGAACTTTTACTAGTTCGACTCTGAACTCTGTACGTTCAGATTCTGAACTCTAGTGACACCAGACTCCGAATTTCCTTAGAAATTTAGACTCCGGATTTCTATAGTATTCAGGTTCCGAATTCTTATAAAATAGAATCCGAATATCTCTTTAATATAGGCTCTGAATTTAATTTTTGTTAGACTCTGAACTTTTATTTTCTTGCATTCCAAACTTCAGTTTTTCTTATACATACAATTATTTAATTATAAAACGATTTCATGCCTTCAGGTACACATGTTTTTTTATAAAACAATGTCGTCCATTTTGTTTCTAACTAACCATTGGTTAAGTGAAATGTGTACAGATCCCTCCGAAATTTTAGAAAAATATGACCATCGGAGGAGGGAGGCGACTGTTGGAGCTTCGCCTATAAATATGAGATCATTTGAAAGAACAAAACACTGATCATTAACATATGTGCTGACATGCTGTTGAAGTGATTTCTAAGGAGAAAGGCTCTTATCAACTCTCATGATTTGTGCCGAAAGTTTGAACTGCTTGTTCAAACTTTTCCTTGTGCAGAATTTCTTAGTGCGTCTACGATTGTTTTTGATTACAATCGAGGTCTTCTGGGGATAGGAAGACAGTGGTGCCGACTACCTTAAATTTGAGGGCTTTCTTGATGTGGAAGGCAGAGGTTCCAACCACCTTGAAGTTGAGGGCTTGTGGGGATAGCAAGACAGAGACTTCAATCTTCGTATCAAGGGCTTACCCTGGTGTGGGTAATACAGACTTTCTTGAAAGTTTAAATCAACGAACTTTTATCCATGGTTGTTGGATACACTTCTCTTTGGGTTAGAAGAGTTATTTTTTGTTACTTGTAGTTTTACTACTTGTTTTTCCGCTGAATTTCGTATTTTAAGGAAAGTATAACCTTATTATATTTCCATACACTTATACTACGATTAATTTAGATTCTATATTCTTTAATCTCATATTGTAAAGATCGGTTAAGTTTCAATTTCCAGATCCATATTTCCGGAACCAGATTATCAGAATCACTTTCCAGATTTAATCAAGTGCATTGAAATAGAAGTTTGTAACTTCTTACTTTGTCCCAATCTTTCATTGGTGTTAGAGGTGTTGTGAATTTTCTTATTTTAACATTGTTAAACATAGATCTTTCTTTGTTTAAGGAATTTTTTCAAGTGTACAATTCACCCTCCTATTGTATATTGAGCATCTACATCATTATTTTGATCCTACAAAGAAAAAATAGAAAACCCATTTTCTACTATGGTACCGAAATAATCCTTAAACGCCAAACTCCATCTATCAATTATAATATCCAAAATTTGTATGAGTTATGATTTTATATAAAATTTTTCTAACCTGCTGTATTTTTTAGGATTATGAGTTCAATAAATTTTAATGGGGATAAATGGATCATTTCAAAATAATTGACAAGGACAATGGAAATTTATATTATCGATATAATCAAATGAGTAATCGGTGGTCTGGTACTAGGTACTAGCTGAATCCCCTTGGTGAAGTGTTTTTTTTCTAGATCTCTAGGTTATCAATAACCACTAGGTACCCCATGTGTAGCTGGCAGTTAGATAATGGTCACTTGAATATTTGTTTAATTTTTTATTCAATTTTTTTTAAATTTTCTAAATATTAACTCACCTACACATTTTAGTTTACTCTAGTCATGAAATACTAGCCATTTACCCTCTTATATATCCCTATACCTCTTTAAGTTAGTGGATCTCCCAAATCTAAGCTCAGTTATTCATTATGTTAATTGAATAAGGTTTCATATAGTAAATACAAGAATCCTATTATATCTATTATTGCTATACTGCACTATTTTAGTATATTCTATCATTTAGGCTCAATTTTAGTGTTTTTTAATATTTTATGACTTTTACTGAATTTATCCAATTCTTCTAGAGATTTTAGATGAAGAAGATTCGATTAGATTAAGGTAGAATGTCGTTAAATATTTATTATTGTTCTTTATCATTTCTTACAACCTGTGATACATATTATTTCTATGAATGTGTGACTGTAACTAAATTTATCTAAATCATTTACCCATGACCTAATTGATCAGGGGAAGGATTTTCGGAGTCATAATTGACTATTTGGTTATTATACTTAGATTTGATTGACACCAATTACCTTGAATCCAGATTAAAATGTGATGACCAAAATGATTAGAATACCAATTTAGTTTAAAATATGTTTTTGGTGATATGATGGACCGTAAATTTGATCATTTATCTCTGTTGAGTTATCATAGAAATTAATTTATTCTAGCTAGATCAAAATGTGACCCCCAAGGAGATTTATAGTTTCTATATAGATTTTTTCTAGTTGATTTGAACTACTGTGGGTGTTTTCCCCAAATAGATTGTAGATCCGAGTCAAATATTCCTTAGATTTCATAGGATATTAGATCAAGTTATTTATTAAAGGCCTAGATATTTAATAATTCATGTTATATGACATTCCAACCTTAATGTACTTATATCGACCTACATGTCTTCAATGGGACTCCTAGTGTTGTTTTGGATTATATAAAGTTATAATATTACCAAGGTGCTTGTAATGGAAATAATTGCATTGATACAAAAACTAATGAAATGTTATTCATGATATGGGTTGTTATTCTAAATATTTCATTTAAATGAGGCTGGGAAGATATACCCATTATATAGGGACATAATGATGACAAATTAAATGTTGTATATATTGAGGGATATTATGTCCATTATGATTTTTTATGCAGTTGAGAAATAATATACATTTCAATGGGATGAAATTCAAATGTGACCCTTTGATTATGGTGATGGGAAGCTATGTCCTCATATATATTATTACCCAAGGGAGTGAGACATATTTCCCTTGTTGAGATATATCCATGGATATAGAAGTGATTTCATAATGACTATTGTTTTTTATTAGAAATGAATCCTTTCCAATTTTTAAATGGATCAAGGAGTGGTATTTACTTCCAAATTATGTGTTTTCAAGGAAAGGTATTTCATGCAATGACGTGATCATATTTTCAGGTCATTATTCTTGTTTTAATATGTTATATTAAGTGATCAATTCCAATAGATGTGATTATATTATTGGTATATGTTAGTAATGTATCTATGGTTACATTACCATATAGATTTTATTCCATTACCTTCAAATATATTATTGGAACATAAAACTTTATTGTCATTTATTATCTTATGAATGGATATTATTCTTATTTAAAATAAATTGTGATGGTTTTCTTATTCAATGATTATATGATATTATTATAGACATCCCAACCCTGAACAAATAGGGTAAGGTAACAGCCAGGTGACTATGATGCACCCATTTCTATGACATATGTGTTGTTATTTATTTTCTCATTTACATTCCTTTCCATCATATCAAATTGTACACACATATAAATTAATTGATATATTTTAGGGATATCATTTGTGGTAGAATACAGAGTTTTAATCCCACCCTACTTAGGTACCTTTTGTAATACCCAAAGAGTTAAAATTATACATTCCATTATGTCCTGATATGTTTTCTAACATATGAGAAAAAAAAACCGAACCATAATGAACCAAAAAACTTTATATAACCATTAAAATTTAGACACAAAATTGGTGGGTAAAAATATATATAACCAAATTATAAAATATCTATTAAAATAAAAATAAAATCATTATCCATGTGAAGGTACTATAGATAATGTTAGTGAGACTAAATAATAAATAAGAATCATTTCTAGTTTAAATTGCAACCCTTAAAAAATTTTATTTTCTAAATTTTATTGTAAGATACTAAATATATCAGAGATAAAATAAATTTCTAATATGAATAATATATTAACACCAATTTTATTAGTAATTTACATGAAATAAGAATAATAGTAGTTAATATTTTTTAAAAAATACTTTTCTTTGAAAAAAAATTTCATTATATTTTTATATTTTAAAGTTAAATTATAAAATTTTATAATTTTAATATGATAAAAAGAACTATTTTTTAAATAAATCATGATTATATTATCTTAAGATTTTTTTGGTATTTTTTTGGAAATAATAGATTTTTAGTTGAATTGTAAAAAATAATGTTTTTACCAAAAATGTCAATTTTATAACTATCAATATATAAAGAATACTTAATTTTGTTAAAACATTTAACTATTAATATATTTATTTAAGGGTTAAAACTATATATAATTTTACATTTGGATTTTAAAACACTTATAACTTACGTAATACTTTACAAATCATACTAATTTTTGATTTTCTTTTAATTAAATATTATTGAGCTAAAATTTTGTTTGGATTTATTTGACATCACATAAATTTTATTTTATTTTTAATAAAAAAATTAATTCATTAAAATATAATACAATGATAAGTTTACCATACACAAATAAATTATGATTAAAAATACACTTTTTCAAAAAAAACTCGTTTCTACACATTATAGGAACTGATGTTAAAATTGAATTTGTTTTAAACCTGAAAATTTTTTCTAAAAAAATTATTTCATATTAAGAATCATATTATCCAAAATATATCATAAGGTCTATTCTATTATTAGGCATTAAAATTAAATAACCTAGGAAAAAACGTGTTACCATGATAAAACAAAAAATTGTAAAAGTAAAAATTCTATGAGTTAAGAACAGAGAAATATGTCTATAACATGTGTGAAAATGAATTTTTGAGTTATTATCTTTGTTATTTTAACCTCCAGTTCATTATTTTCCATTTTGGAGTCTTATTTACATGTAAAACATGTGATCTATTTATAATAAGTTGAAATATTTAGAAAATTCCTTTCTCACACCTTATAAAAGTGTCTTCACACCACAACATAAATTCCAATCCAAAAATTATATTTTCCCCAAAAATATAATTTTTATCATTCCCACGAACCCTATTAATATTTCTTGATAATATATTCATAAGGGGTTCACCAAAGACCACAATTTCCATAGAGTCTTCTAAGGGAAAGCCAAATTCCTCAATGTGAGTACTGTTTTTCAAATTTTATTTTCAACTTAATTATCACTTTAATAAATATAATGTTATAATTTATATATATTGTAATTATTATTTTTTAAATAATTTATTTAATTATTCTCTGTAAATAATTATTAAGGATATTTCCCCTTTTTAATCATGAAAAATAAAACCGTCATTTGTACGTTGTGTGGATTACTACCTCCATGATGTGAGGACTTCCATTTTTCACCACCACACATATTATATAGTTATAAGGGTTAAAATAATGAATAAATATGACATATATATTATTATTATTATTATTAATTGGATATAAATTTTTATCCACCTTATTTCCCTCTCATTCTTTAAGTAATGAAAATGTTTATCGTGCGTCGTGCAGACTACCAAGTCAAAAAAGTAACAAATCTCATTTTTCATTTAGTTTATTTCTTATTTATAAAACCCTATTAAAATTTTATTCACCACCTTAGAAGTAACTAAATATTATCATTATTCTTATATAATAATTTTATTATTCCCAAAATAAACCACTTTTGTAATTTTAATCTTCCATTAATTATGACATGTTATTGTTTGTGTCAGTTTAACAGCCTTATTGAACAATGATGAAAATATATATGAAGGATGGGTATGTGAATTTAATTATTATAAATATATGATACAATTAAGTAAATAAAAATTTATTTTATTTATGGAATGATATAAATTATATTAAACATGTTAATAAATATAACGATGTCTGTTCATGGAAAATTACCAAAACTTACTCCCACTGGATTTTATCTTTAAAGATTATTTCATAAAACCCCATAAAGTGAAGTTATAAAACTATAAAGAATTATAAAAAATCAATTATCTCACATTATATTATATATGAATGATTAATTTTGGGATTTGAATCAATAACAACACCACTATTAAAAATGTTGTTCAAAATGATCAAAATCACTTGCACCCTATATCGAAAATAGATTAATAACAAATATACATATAGATAATAATTATATATGATGTTTATAAAATTATATAAATAATAAAATAGTTCTTAAATGTTTTGTTAATATCGTTATTTTTAATTCTAAAGGTTATAGTGCCTTTCTACTGAGTAGGAATTAATGAAAGTGTTTGTGCTAACACAATTTTCTTTCATTGAGTTACATACGTTCTTACTGAACTAAAATTTTCCAAATTGGATTTATTTTACTAAATGAATAAATTTTATAATATTTACATATTCCATTATGGGGCTATATAATTCCACATAATAACCTCATAATCAAATTATTCTTACTTCAAAAAATTATATTACTTGAAAGGGGATTCTTGTCTCAATTTTCACACCTTGATATATATTTCTTAATAAACTCAAAATTTTCATTGGTATAGTGCATCGATAACCCATTAAATATTTTGTATAAAAATTATATAATTATTTAGGTTCTTTATTATTTCATTTTAAAATCTATCCTATAAAGATTTTTTATATGAATGTTTATAATATCATAAGGGTTTCAAGTTTCATTTTTCACCCATTGAGACACATTTCTTATTATTAAACGGGTAATATTTTATATAGTGTATTTAATAAAATGATTATATTTCATTTATCATTATTATCTCATAAATCATGTTATGTATTGTTTCATTTGATATTTTATCCTTCTAGTAGGTTTGATTCAAAAGTATCTGAAGCCGTAAGTGTAATTGGCTTATATTTTCAATTCTATAAGAAATTTTGGATAATGTGAACCATATTTTATTTTATATGGTGCATTAAATGAACTATTTAATTGTTGTGAAATTAATATCTTTCAAATTAATTACATTCCTCTCTTGTTCTTTTGATTCTTACATTATAAATATGATAACTGTTTTTGTATCCCAATTTTTCTTCACTATGATATGATTTTCATTCACTAATTGTTTGAATTTTTATATATTTTTTGGTAATTAATTTAATTACAAATCCTCACATTCAAAATTTATTTTCAGTTATTAAAATCATGGAAATACATCACCACATTATTTATTCCAAATCACCCTCTATTACAAGAATTAGTTTTTCGATTAATCCCTTCCTTTGTGAGCACTCTATATTTCCTTCCATTGATTGAACAATGATCAGTTAGATTAATGACAATGATCGATGAGGGAAATTATTAACTTCAAATTATAACCCTTCATATATTTGGTGTTAGTTTGAAGGATGTTTATATGGAAGTCTATTTTATTTATTAATTTGGGAAATATTGAAAATATGTATAATTGTTATTCCAATGAGGACGTTTTTTTGAGTATTATGGAATATTATTTATGTATTATATATATAATTTATTAATTTATATGATTAATTCACTTAACTTATTTATTTATTATTGGGGCATGTAGTATCCCCTCAAAGCATCGATAGGACTCATGAGATAAAATAACATGTGCATTTTGGTGTATACTTGCACAGGGGATAAACTATTTCCTAAACATAGGTAGTTGAGGGTAAAATAATGATATCTATGATAATTATTTATTTTATTAGGGATTTGAATTATATACCTTTTAATCATTCAATTCATGAGTAAGGAATTAATTATTATTATTTATGTGTTTATTTATGGATATTTTAACCATGGATATGTTATGATCACAGTTTATATTGATTATAACATTATTTTGATTATTTATTATTTAAATATTTTTTATGATCATTTTAATATTGATAATTATATTTTATTATTATCTCTTAATATTATCCTTACTAAGGGTTTTCTCTGACCCCATATTATAATTTTATTTCCCTAGGATATAAGAAAAATATTTCACATGAAATTTTTGGAAGGGGATCACGTGTAAATATTTAATTGGGAGATGTTGAAGACTGTTTATTGGTAAAATAAATTCACATATACTATAAAAAATATCATTTATAAGTGAGTGAAATGATCATTTTTATTTTAACTTTTTTCTTCAATCTCTAAAAATCTAAAACTTAAAGGTTCTTTAAATGTTAATGAATCAACATTTATTAGTGATATTGTAATTATTGATTGTTAGAATTGGGTATATTTGGTTAATTTTAAAGATGAAATGTAAATTTGGTATTTTTGAGAATGTGATCCCAAAAGTGTAGGTCTGAGGTATTACACCTTGGTACATGAGAATACATTATGGTTTGTGATCCTGGTTGGTGAAGGGGACCCATTATCGATGGTGTATTTGGATCATGATAGAAGAAGGGTGTTATGGATTATGTGTGACTAACTATGGAATGCTAATAATGATTTTTTTCATGAATTATTATTATTCATGATTTTATTTTATTGAGTTATATTAACTGTAATAATTTTATGTAATTTTCAATGAAAAATAAATGGTTTTATTCTTACTAAATTATTTTATATGATTTATATAGTTTTATATAAAAGAAAAAATTATAAATATATTAAAATTAATTTGATCATATTAAATTATTATTTTATATAACAATATAAATTATTTCTTTAGTTTATGTGTTTGATTTTTTTAAAAAAATTAGATTTTTGGTTAAATAGTGAAAATACTGATTTTTCTAAAAAAATTTCTTTATTTGTATTCATAATGTCATAGTCTATTTTTGTTTGGTTTTAAATTAAAATTAACATCATTTGATTAAAAAAATTGAAATTAATTCTATATAAATCATAATAATATTTATTGTTTAGAAAATTTATTTTTAAGCCTAAAAAAAATTCCTTAATTTTTTTTCTTTTCATTATATGTATTTATGTTGAAATTAATTTCTAACACTTATATAAACTAAATCATGAAAAATGGATTTGATATTTAGAGTCTGGAGGTTGGAATTTAGAAACTAGTTCATTTTAAATTTTTTTCAAAATGAATTGTTATCATGGTAAAAAATATTTTCCATGGAAAAGAGTAAAATAATTTAATTAAGAAAAAAACTAAGGTGTTGGATCACAAAATATAATCTTAATATTTATTGTATGAGATAATTTTTACCTCTATCACCATAGAGTTCAATTTTTTGTGATTTTTTTCTAGTTTTTCATGAGTAATACTTTTATAATATTAAAAATTTAAAGATATTTACAAGTGTGCCACTCACCTCACTTATAAAATTGAATCTCCTCTCTTCACTTGTTCAAAATATTTGAGCAATTTATCTAAGAAAATTTTTATAAAAATGCAATCATAAAATTCATACCCACTTCCCATATTTTTTTCCTATCTAATATACCAACATAGAATGGTTAAGGTGTATGCTAAATGAGGTTTTCTGAAGAATAGGTGTAACTCTTAATAGAGTTATTTCATGTTTACGTATTATTATAATTCTCTAAAAACTAAAATTAATATTGTTATATAATAAAATAAAATTTTAAAATATATATAAATGATATTATGTTTTTGGTACAAACCATTTTAATATCTTTTTACTTCTTATGGGAAATGAAAACAGTGCTCGTTCGTACATGTGGACTATTACATCCATGAAACAATGTATTTCATTTTCTATCCTCACCTCACACATCATGTTGTAAATGTGGAATTAAATATTATATAATATTTTATGTAATTATTAGTACTCTTGAAATATAATATATTACATTTTTTATCCATCCATCCATCAGAAAATGAAAGCATCGCTTGAGCTAGTAGGTTCACTACCACCTCTATGGAGCGATGCGATTCATTTTTCAGGACTACCTGTCATGAACAGTTATAAATTTTATATAATGTATTAATATTATAATTATAAAATGATTAATATTATGTGGATAATATAACCATGAATCATTTGACCATTTTCAACACAACAATGTTATTTTGAGGTTATAAACTGAACAACCCCTAACCACCCAATGCGAAGTTAACTAATTTAGTAACTATTTAAGTAATGGTAATAATTTAAATAAAATGGATTATTAAAAGTTAATTTAAATGAAAAAGGTTCTTAATAGTGTATAATATTAATATGACATTATTATTATGAAATTAACAGACGTACATGAAGAATCTTGAGACTTGGTAATGGATTTTTCTTTAAAAATTTATTTTAAAAATTTTATACTCGTTTTCCATCTTCAAAATATTCTTAAATTTTTTAATTTTATGATTTATCTATACATTAATGTTTTTAAATTTATTTTTTCAGCTTTTTCTTTCTTGTAAAAAGGTAATAAATAATATTTTTATGTTCATTCTTGTAAGGGTTACTTTTACTCCTACTAGAAAAACGTGAAAAATAATATATTTTAACATTTATCGTATGATGGTGCTTCCCTCCACCATTTTTGTTATAATTTAAAAATATTCCTATACACATTTATATATGTTTTTAGTGAATATCATATTTTCTACTATAACGGTAATTTTACATTTTATTAGTATTCAAAGGAAAAATTGTTTTTTATCATTATTTTTACATGAAGCCTAAATGTGTTTTTATGTACATGTTAAAAAAATATTTAGTGACATTATATGATAGAAATAAAATATTTTATGTTCATTTATGATGATATAGTTTTAGGAAATTTTATACGATGATATGTGATATTGATATAGCTTTGAAAATGGATGAACCTGATATGACTCTTTAACGCAATGGGTAATGTGATGGATTTAAAGAGAAATAAGTAACACCTATGGGATACATTGTAATTATTTATAATAGTTCTTCATTTATAAGGGTTATTATAAGGGTTTTTATAAGGGTAAATTTTAAATATACCTACATGAATTTTAATTATTAATATAGGTTTAAAATGGATTATATTAATTTCAAAAGGTAAGAGAATGAGCTAATGATTAAACAAATGTTTATGATTTTCTAATATTGAAATGTTTTTTTCTTTTTTTCTCATGTTTTCAAAAGTAACATCCATGATTATGATTTTTAACTTATTATTTCTATAAAATAATCAGGATTTGAAATTTATTTCATGGGTAATTAATGTTTATTTTGAGTACAAAATTTTTTTATATAAAAGAATATTTGTCTATGGGTTCTCATGATTTTTTTAAATAACTTATGAGTTTTCTTTGTTTTTATATCCATTAATATGTTTTGTTTTTTATAGTCCAAAAATTTTAAATTCCTTCACTAGGATTAATGATGTGTTAGTATTATAACATGTTCAATGGTGACATATCCTTTATGATGAAAATTTTTCTTGATTTAAATAAGAGTGTAAACACATGAACCTATTTATTTTGTTAAAAATGTATTATTTATTAAAATTTACACTATGTTATATCATGTTTTTCTTAATTATTTAAAAACTATATGCCAAAAAGATCCCTGAAATGTGTGAAAGTGTAACCCTTGTTATAAATCATGTATTTGTGGAATTATTACAATATAATATCTTATAGTTGGAATCAAATAAAAGGGATAGAAACTTTAGAGGTTGGGATGATAATAAAAGGTGCTTTTAATAGATTCTAATTTATGGTTATATTATCATGAGATATCATTTTAGGAGTTACACATTTCTTCATTTAAGATATGTTTATCCATAATTATCTTCATTATAGGAAACATAGAGAATAGTGTTGTAAGGAAGCAAGAGACTAATATCCTTCTGAATCAGTAACATAAAATGAATTGAGTTAAATCTAATTAGTTTGTGGATGTGATAACTCAATTTTTGTAGGATATAAATAGTGGACCACATGAAAGGGAGTGACTAAATTATACATGGAGAAACATGTCTATAGTAGAACATTTCATGAAACAAAACCCTCTATATTTAAGTGTATATTTATACCATATTTTAGCAAAAATATGGATTATTTATTTTTAAAATATATTAAATGTCTTGGTATATTTATGAAATTATAATTTAACTCTTTTAATTTATCATTTTGAAGGTGAAATCAATCAATAGTAGTCTACGATTAAGTATACCAATGAGAAAGTTGAG
Source organism: Viscum album (assembly GCA_963277665.1). Lineage (NCBI taxonomy): Eukaryota > Viridiplantae > Streptophyta > Magnoliopsida > Santalales > Viscaceae > Viscum > Viscum album. The sequence goes on from OY728138.1 coordinate 661,375,882, forward strand.
ATTGATTCCATAAAGTTGAAAACCTTAAAGAATATTTTCTGTGAGAACTATTTTCCTAAAGTTGTTTGACTCAAAATGGATGGGTAATTATTGAAATTGACGTAGAAGGAGGATGATCAAATTTTTTCCTATAAATAAAATTTTACTATATTTTCGATATATGTAGAAAATTTATTTTCAAATAATGATAAAAAAATTTAGTGAATTTAATTAGGATTGAAATATATTTTGTGAAGGTCTTCGGTTACTCAATATTTTATAAGTTATAAGGAAATTGTTCGATGTGATGAGATAGTAGAAATAGATTTTTTTTAATTCTATATCAACTAGGAGAGGAAGAAGTCTAGATAGAAATAAATGGTAAAGAATGCATTAAATAAATATAAAATTAAAAAAATTAATATTTCATCTTGTGAAAAGTGTGGTAAAAAGAATTACAGTGAAAGTATTTTGCAATCCCAAAAGAATCATCAGTGTGGTAAGATGGGACATATGTCTTATTTATGTAAATATAAAATCAACAATAATGGTGAGACTAATTAAGATAATCCATCCATAAAATGTGGTAATTCTAATTGGACGAGACATTATGAAAGTGCATGTACAAAGTAAAAAATTATGTATGGAGTCCATTCAGATCACAAGAAGAGGGGTGCAACTAGTTCAATCGTGAGTAAGACAAAAAATAAATCCCCATTAATTGAGGTGGTGTAATGTACACTATATTTTTACTTAGATTATTCTAATGTGTTGTTTGATTCATGGACTACTTATTCTATTAGTTTGTATAAATTTTCTAGTAAAACGGAAATTTCACATCAAGAAATATAAAATATCATTTGTTAAAAAATATTGGAACAATTATGAATGGATCATAGATTTATAGATACCTTCCTAAAATCATATGTGTAACAGTGTTTCCTAAAATCTAGTGGTCTTTCCGTTAGTGGAGTTTGATATCAATCTTGGTATGAATTTAATATTAGATTATCTTGATAAGTTATATTTTAGAGGTCAAGAATTCAAAATTCAATTCTCAAAGTGAATTTAAATTTGTATATAAGAATGAGTTCATACATGTGATCACATATCATTAATCCGAGAAATTTATTAAAGATGGGGGTGAATGTTATCTTGCACTTTTTTATGGAAAATAAAATAACATTTTTTACTTGGTGATGTGCTTGTGGTAAATTAATTTTTGAATATATTTCATAATGATTTTACTGTTATTTGAAAATCCAAAAACCTTCTTTTGTATATGAAACAATTTAAGTATTTCTATAATTCATTTTCATTACTCATTATTAAATGTTAAAGGGTTTGGGGGTGGCTTGGGGTGTTGGTCGGAGTGGATACTCAAGAGGTGGGGGGGGGGGAATTGAGTTCCAATTAAAATTTATGTTAAAAAATTTATGATAAAAGTCCCCCAATTTAAAACAGGCCATTCAATTAAGGAAGTAGAGATATAAATGTTTAATTACACAATAAGTTTATCTGCGGTTGATTAGTCCTCAGTTGAATCAATGCAATCACTAATTCAACTTTTGAAATAGGTTTACTGAATTAAGAATATACACACACTAACCAAAACTAACTATCAGAGTTAATGTAAAAATAGTTTTCTATCATCAAAAAATACAAGATGTGGATAAAATAAAAAATATTATTTGAAGATTAGCACAAAAATGCAAAAAAGTGGTTTAGTATGAAGCCATGACCTAATCCACTCCACATGGTGATCACCTACCACCAAGTTGTTTGTATAAATAAACTTGATAGAAAACCTATATCGGGTTGTACAACAGTTTTTACACTGTCCAGGTTCTACAACCTCTACCACAGTTCTACATGGGAGAACAAGCGACCAAGCCACACAAAGCTTCTTCCATAGTAATGCATGTGAAACAAGGTGAGAGAGTTTTGATTGGAGAATTTTAGTATCCCCCAGTTAATGTACAGGAGGAAGTGTGTTTGTAACAAACACACAAAACATAGAAATGTAAAATAAGAAACACAATAGAGCCAGAGAAATTAAGATGATGTTTAGAATTCTCTATGTGTTTGCAGGTCAACTCTGGACTTCTTGCAGTTGAGGAAATGAAGGTTTTTGTTCTTCTCTGCATGTTTTCTCCAAAATAGAGTGTCGAAACTTCCAGGTAAAAGCTTCCAAGTACTGAGATGTTCAACATCATGGTATAAGAGAGTTGATATAGCACATCAGGACAACCTTGAATATGTTCTTCAAAAAGATCTTTGTGATGCTCTTGGATCTTTAGTATAAGCACTGTTGTTTTCTTCAACTGGTTCTTCATTAGGTTATTCCTTATGAATTTGACTGGTGAACTTCCCTCTTTTTTTATATGCCTCTCTCTCTCTCTCTATATATATATATATTAATTTTCTTTAGTCTTTTTCTTTCATATTTGAGGTGTGAAAATAGGAGTGTACACATCACGTGAAATTTTTCTCATACCTCACACTATCACGATATGGTCCCCTGACATGTCTACAAACAATATTAAATATTGTTAGATGCATTAAATGTATCAAATATGACCCATATGATAATATCATGAAAATGGATAAATTATAGAATATATTATCAGTCGACCGGTAACAGTAGCTAGTCAATCGGTAGCATCTTCAGCAGCAAGCTCAAGTAGCTGTAGACTTCTAATAGCAGGTGTATCCAGTGGTAGGATTCGCCAACTGTAGGCTTGTCCAATGGTAGGATTTGGCAAATGGTAGACTTTAGAAATGATAGACTTCACTAACGGTATAATTATCGATAGTACACTTCACCAACAATAGACTTGGCCAATAGTAGACATGTTCAATAGTAGACTTGTCCAACAGTAGACATTTCCAAAAGTTATACTTATTCAACAATAAACTTATACTGGTGACTTCCAAAAGTAACTTAATAATTTTATCTTTTATAATGATAACTTTCATCAGTATGGACTTCATCGATGATCTTTTCACCAGTGACCTCTTACCCATAACTTTCAACAGTGACCTTGACGTAGAAAATTTTTATATAATAAACTGATTCCAGTAAAGTCATGAGACTAAAGTAGATCATGTAGATTGTCAAAAAACTAACCGATTATAAAATTAATTATGATTAGGGATTATAAAAATAGGTGAATCCAAAAATCTCCCCATTTTTGATAATCACAAATTATAACATTAATCTTTATATTAATTATATGATAATTAGAGATATTGAAAATGAGAGATAAGTTAATAGAATAAATAGGTGTTACAGATAATCCTATCACACATGTAGTAGCAGGGATTAATGTGATATGGATATTGAATTACTACTGTTTTACTTGTGGTGTATTTTCTCCCCCTTTGTGATTAGAAAAAAGAAATACAATACGATACCAAAGAGATTATTTATATTAATGAAATATCATTACATGATTCAAAGAGCAGTAAAAAAGCCCTATCAAAAGATACTACCATACTCAATCCAAATCAGAAATTTCCATTGGAGCATTGGCTTTGGAAGATGAGGATGCGCGATCTAAGGGTGGAGGGATAGGACGAGGGATGACAGTTACTAGGGTAGGAGGAGCTGTAATAGAAGCATCAGTAGACTTGTAGTGAGTAGATATTTGAGGAATGGTAGGGGTCAAGCTTCAAATGGCTTGAGCAGGAGACAACATAAGAGTAGCACTGACAGATCCTGAGGAACCGAAGGTAGAGGGAAAGGCTATAGGGACAATGATGGGTGTACAGTCCACATGGAGGAAAGGTAACATAAAATTCATTAATTCCATGATGATACTGCCTCCTCTCTCCATGGTTGAGATAAAATCAACCTTATTCTACATAAATTTCTCGAAGGCAGGAGTAATCTCTCAAAGATTGCTCACTTGATCCTTAAATTCCTGAGTAATAGGTGGAATCCTCAGGTTCTCCAATAGCAACTTGATGTGGACATCCATCTGATGCTTAGTGTATACCCGTTTGTAATATAAGTCATCTGTTTCCTTTATGGCCTTCTTCTCTTGAGTAGATTCCCTCAAATAATTCCCCACATGGGTATGAATCTCTCTGGTAGTAGAAATTACCTGAGAGTTTGAATTACTAGCACCCGAGATCTTTTCAACTTCTTCTTTGACAATTGATCTGAAAGCCTTAATGTAAACTAGAGGAGAGGTTGTGGTGGAAGCAGATGCACCTAGAGGTGCCCGAGAGAAATATATTGTCTTCTTGAAGGATTTATTCAAGCCACTGATCAACCTCTTCACATCATCATCTTCACATTTAACAAGTGTTTCCATGGTCTTCTTAAAATCCTCAAACACAGTTACCAACTACTACACTATACTTTTTACTTATTGAATATCTTTTTCCACCAAATATCTAGAGGTCAGAATAGAATTAAAGCTCACAGATGATTATTTCAGAAGCTCCCAAGATTGTAACAACTCATTCATTTGACTATGACACTTCCTTACTTTTTGAAGAAAATTAGAGTGCATATTGGAGAGTATTTTGGCTAAATCAGATGCTGAATGATCCTGAATTAGAGAAAAAACCTTTTCTATCTCAGAGGCCCAATCCTTAGACATTCTCTATAGGTTATATTTCAAGGATTCAAGGTCTTATTTTCTGACATAGTCTTGAGGGAAAGATTTTTCTGGAGGTACAAAAATGCAGTTTGGCACTGAAGGTCTTCTGTTGGGCCTTTCATCTTCTCAGTCATCATAATCTAGTCCCAACACCAAAAAACCAGTTTCCTCAGTCCATCCTTCCATGTTATGAACAACTGATACTAATCCTTTGGCAATAGGATTCTCCCCCTCAATCCGAGCTATCACTTGGACAACTATTTTAGCTTCTTCCTGCCTTGAAACTTCGACAACTGTTACTTCTTGATCAACTATCTCACCAGTAGAGTGAGCTATTGCCTCGAATGATTCATCCAAAATTTCCATAGCAAGGGTTGTTGATACAATTTCTTCTACTTGTTCACTCACTTCTTTTTCAGTGACTCTTATAAGTGTACTAAAACTGAGTTCCTCTCCTTCAATATCCTTATTAGCAATAGCCTCATGTTCCTCATGGTCATAATGACCAAATATAGAATCTTATTCATCTTCTAAAGTATCTCTAACAGTGATATGAGCCTCATCATATTCTTCTTCACTGGGTTCTTAAACATCATTGTCCCTTAGGAAATATTCTCTTCTCAATAACTCTCTTGGAGGACTGGTAGGTAGTTCAAGATCACTCATATCATCTATAGGAGTACCCTATTTCTAATTCTCCACAACCTCCTCTACATCTTCATCATAATACATAGGTTCTGCCTCATTAGGCTTCACACCTGGATCCCTCTTATCCTTTGGACTAGAAGGATTATTTTTAGGGTCAAACTTCTCATAAATAATCCCTTCAACATTTAGCCATTCTCATTCCATTGATTCCTACTGATCTTCATGAAAATTCAGACTACATAAATCAGTTTGGCCTGAAATAGAGCATTTTATTTGAAACTTGAATTCTTCATGTCTTCAAATTGAGCCACCAGAAACTGACATAGGTTGATCTTATGTACATGATTAAGTAAATACAATAGTAATATGTCTTAATACTTCAACACAGTGAAGTCCCCTCTCTAAGGACTTATCACATATTGGATAAACTTAAACAAAATTCTATCCTCTCTATTCATTTCAGTAGCAATAATCTTTATTGAGGTCCAATTTCCTGTCAGCTCTACCAATTCTTTCTTATACTCAAAAATCTCACTATCTAGAGGAATCAATATAGAATAGTAGTTACAAATACCCTCACGAGGTACCCTTAGGAATTCATCCCATTCATATGACGAAAAGGTTACCTTAGTTCTATTTACTCTTGACATTAGTCGGTTATCATAATATGACTACTTGAATTTCAAATATTCATAAAATTATTTGACTATCCTCGGGTAGTATGGTCCATTATTGTTGGAAAATCACTACACCTAGCCTTGATCCTCTAGTTCCTCTAGCATGAAGGATTTTCTCGAGAGAAACCAATCTTCGCTTAACTCCTTTTCGGCTACAATGTTCCTCTTTGACATATACAGGTTAACAGGCTCTGTTGATATATTAATACCACCACTGTACATGGATCGAGGTTTCTTAGGCCTTGGTGTATCTCCATCATCAGCCGAAGGTCACATGAACCTTTCAATTGAGGTTCTAAGCTGTTTTAGGGTTCAACAGAATGTTAGGGATTATGGATTTTGAGAGTAGTGGTTCGAGAGTTAAGAATAGAGTGGATAAAAATGTGTTTGTAGTATAATTTTATCATTTAGGAATTGAAACAAAAACAAATTGATGGAAAGAAAAAGTACTAATAAAATGGTTTAGATTCCCACATAAAATTTGAAGTAATGGTAAGGTCTAATAGTGAGGTTCCCAACAATGAGTTTCTAATGGTCAGGTGCTAAAGTGAGGTGCTAACAGTGAGATGATAACAATGAGGTGCAACAGTGAGGTTCTAACAATGAGGTTCAACGGTGAGGCTCTAACAGTGAGGTTCAACAGTGAGGCTCTAACAGCAAGGTTCAATTGTGAGGTTCTAACAGTGAGGTTCAATGGTGAGGTTCTAAAAGTGAGGTTGAATTGTGAGGTTCTAACAGTGAGGTTCAATGGTGAGGTTCTAACAGTGAGGTTCAACGGTGAGGTTTTAACAGTGAGGTTCAATGGTGAGGTTATAACAGTGAGGATCAACAATGAGGTTCTAATAGTGAGTTTCAACAGTTAAAATTAATCATCTCTAATTCATGTTTGATGTAGTTTAACCTCTATAACTTTAACGGCTTTGTGAATATAATAGCCAATTGATGTTCAGTTCCAATGAATTCAAGTGTGATATCACCTCTTTGATAATGATCTCTCAAGAAGTGATGTCTTACATCAATATGCATTGTCCTAGTTTGAGATACTAGTTTTTTAGAAATGTTAATATCACTTGTGTTTTCATAGTTTAAAGGGACATGTTTGAATTGATATCCACAGTCTAGTAAAGTGTGTTTCATCCACAAAATTTGAGCTCAACAACTACCAGCCACTATATATTATGCATTGAAATTCAATAATGAAACTGAATTCTATTTCTTACTACACCATGATAATTGTGACTTGCCTAAAAGGTGACATGTTCCAGGGGTTCTTTTTCTATCTAACTTGTAACTAGTAATGTCAGCATCAAAATAACTTATCAGATAAAATGATTGTCTTCTTGGATAAAATAGTCCTAAGATGGGAGTATATTTGAGATATTTGAAAATAATTTTGAGAGAATTTAAATGAGATTATTTGGGATTAGATTGAAAGTGAGCACATATTCATAAACTAAACATAACGCCATGTCTTCTAGCTGTAAGGTAGAGAAGACTCCCTATCATACCTCTATACTTGGTTTGATCCACTGGTTCTCTAGCTTCATCTGTATCAAACTTACAAGTGGTACTCATAGGTGTGTCATTACCATTACTACCATTCAAACAAAAAAGTTTTAATATATCCTTAATATATTTACTTTTATTTAAAACAATACCATATTTATTTTGAAAATTTTGAAATCCAAGGAAAAATTTAAGTTCTCCCATTAAACTCATTTCAAATTCATTTTTCATTATTTTTTAAAAATTAAGTACATAATGAATTTTTAGAAGATAAAAAAATTATGTCATGTACAAAAATTTGTACTATCAAAACATCTTTGGAAATTATTTTAATAAAGAGAGTAGGATCAGCTACTCCCTTGGTAAAACCTTTTGAAATAATAAAAGAGCAGATCCAATCATACCAAGATCTTGGAGATTACTTTAAACTGTATAAAGATTTTGAGAGTTTAAAAACATGATTTGGAAAATGGGAATTTTTAAAACTAGGGGTTGTTCAACAAACACAACCTCAACTATAAACCCATTTAGAAAAGCACTTTTAACATCGATTTGATAAGGTTTAAAATTCTGATGAGCTTCATAAGAAATTAGTATCCTAATTGAATCTAACCTAGAAACAGGAGCAAAGGTATCCTCATAGTCTATTCCTTCCTCTTGACTATAACCTTGTGAAACTAACCTAGCATTGTCTCTAACTATATTTCCAGAATCATCAACTTTGTTCCGAAAATCCCATTTAGTTCCTATTGTCAAACTATCCTTAGGTCTTTCAACTAGTTCCATGAATTTGTTTCTTTGAAATTGATTTAATTCATCTTGCATATCCATCACGAAAAATTCATCATTGATGGAATCATTAATATTTTTTGTTCAAGATGTAAAAGAAAATCTTCATGTTCAACCTGATGTCTCATAGAAGCTCTAGTTTGTGTCCCTTTATTTAAATCACCTACTACAACATCTAAAGGATGATTCATGAGAGTTCTAATACCTCTAGAAAGAGTTGAAATAGAACCCTCATGATCGTCTATTAGTTTAGACTCAACTAGTGCAGATTCTGGAAGATTACCAGAACTGGTTACTTTCACAGGGGATTCACTATCATTATCATTAAGTTCCAGAATTCACATATCTTCCTCAAGATATTCAAGAGAGGTTTTGGGTTCATGTGGATCAGTCTCATCAAATTTGACATGAACTAACTCTTCCACACATTTGGTTTTCTTATTGAATACTCTATAGGTTTTATCGAGATTGAGTAACCTAGGGAAATTCAATCATCACTTTTGGGGGAAAACTTGTCAGGATTATCCTTAGTGTTAAGGATAAAGACTTTTTGACCAAAAACTCTACAGTAGTTAACCATAGGCTTCCTATTATTTCAAATATCATAAGGGGTCTTCTTAAGAACAGGTCTAATCAAGACTCTATTGATGGTATAACAAGATGTATTTACAGCTTCAACCCAAAAGTAAATAGCTATATTATACTCACAAAGAATAGTTCAGGAAATCTCTTGAAGTGGAATTTTTCTTCTATCTACGACTCCGTTTTGTTGAGGTGTTCTAGGAGTAGAGAAATTGTTACTATAGCCATTGTGTGAAAAATATGATTCAAACTCATGATTTTCAAACTCACATCCATGATCAAATCTCAAGGTCTTAGTTCTATGTCCACTATGATTTTCTACAAACATGGAGTATTTGATAGAATAAGAACCAACATCACTTTTCTGATCCAGAAATTATACGCAAGTGTACCTAGAAAAATCATCTACAAGAACATAAAATTAGTGATTTCCATTTAAACTTGAAACTATTTATGGTACAAACAAATCCATTTGAACCAATTCAAGCAGTTGAGAAGTAGAAACTTATTTCTTTGGTTTGAAAGAAACATTTTGTTGCTTTCCCTTTTAACAAGGATTACACACTTTGTTAAGAGGGAATTCTAGTTTAGGTAAGTCTCTCACTAAACCTTTCTTAGTCAATTTCCTAAGTGAGTGAAAATTGCAGTGTCCTAATATTCTATGCCACATCTAGGATTCCTTACAAAAATCATTTAAGAAAGAAACATTTTTCTTGGCTAAAGAATTTAAGTCAGCAACATACACATTCTCATTTCTAAGAGCAATAAATATAATATTATTTTTAGAATTGAAAACAATACATGAATCATTTTCAAATTTGATATTGAAACCATCATCACAGAACTGAGAGATGCTAAGTAAATTTTACTTTAATCTATCAACAAAAAGTACTTTTGAAATTAATATTGTATCCGGGTTACCAATATGGAATAAGCCAACGATTTTTCCCATTGCATTGTCACCAAAATAGAAAATTCCTCCATAAACCTTGATTAGGCTATTGAAGTAAGAATAATCTCCTGTAATATGTCCTAAACATCCACTTTCAATGTACCACAAAGTATTACATGAACTCTTTAGGTAACATCCTTGCAAAACAGATTAGACATGCAGTAACTTTGGATCCCAGATTTTATTGGGTCTAGAGAGGTAAGCAAGTAAAATATTGGGAACCCATACTTATGACATAGATTTACTATAATCAACAGATATATTTTGAGACATGAACACTTTTTTTGGTCCTTTATATAATTGTTTTTCAAGAAATGGTCTATAACATGAACTAGTTGTGAATTTTCTAGATTTTGGAATAATTTTAGTTTTAATGATCATTTTGTGCCATGGTTGATACCCTGGACCAATTTTATATTTTGGTGCAATTTTTTCCCAGAAAATAAGTCAAGGTATCCCTACCTACAGTAAACTTCTCAAGATATATTCTTAATTGTTCATTAGATAATTTAAGTTCAGTGTTTTCTTTTAACAGCTGGGAGAATTTTTCTTTTTCAATATCTAGATTTGACTTATAATTTGTATTTAAAGTGTGTTGTCCCTTTAATGATTTATATTTTTCCGTGAGATCATTAAAGTTATCCTCAAGAATTTAACAGTATTCAAATAGTTCATACTTATTCATATCTTCATCATTATGTTACTCACTCCTATTCTCAGAATAATAGGAATTATGTATAGGAGAGTAAAGTGTTACCTCAGATGATTCTTTTATGAAACATATGCTGTCATGATTGTTATGTTCACTATCAGAAGTTGGAATGATGTTCTTCATATCCTTTTTATAACCCTTTCCTTTATCTTCATATTTCTTCTTAAATTTCAGATTGGGACAGTCTGCCTTCACATGACCTTTTAGTTTGCACTCATAGATGATAATTTCACTTGAGTTGTCATTCTATTTTCAGTCATTCATTAATTATCCTTTATTATCTTATTTCCCTTATAGTTTGACTTCCTAAAAAATTTATTCTTTTGACAGAACGTTTTAAACCTTCTAGAAAGATTAGCCATCTCTTCATCACTGTCTGAATCTGACTCTTCACTGGTGGAAATGTCTGCATGAGCTTGAATGTTTTTTTGTCTTTTATCTTTGAGGTTGAAGTCTTGAACACTACTGAAATCTTCTATGGTTCCTCATCTACTTCTTGGTTCACCTTAAGCTCTTCTTCATACATCATAAGTTTTTCAATTAGTTCCTTCATTGAATGTTTGCCTGTATCACAAGATTCTTGAATAGAAATTGAACTTCCTCTCCATTTGTCAGGTAGGCATCGATGTAGTCTCCTGATTTGTCCTTATAGTCCACTGGTTTCCCATGTAGACTCATGGTCTTCACTATTTCATTAAACCTGAGATAAATTTCAGAGATAGGCTCATTAGGCTTCATTTTAAAATTATCATTTTTGATAGTGTATGTATTAAATCTTATTTCATTAACATTGGTTCTTCCCTCATGAGAGATAGATAAAGTATCCCAAATTTCATATGCATTTTTACAAGTATATACTCAATTGTTTTTCTCATCACCTAGAGAAGAGTACACAAAATTTATTGCTTAACATTTATTATTGTACGCAGCTTTAGTCAACTGAGACCATGTGTCCCTAGAAGTAACATGAAATACATGTTTTTCTTCAATTGTGTCATAGATTTCAGGTCCCATGCCCTCTAGATACATTTTAATTTTTAATTTCCACTGATCATAGTTATTACCACTAAATAAAGGTGGCATGTTAGTAGCGACACCCTCAAATCTAGTTCCCATAGATACTTAGAAAAAAATTTAGATATGACCAAAATTTTATGAACATTACGATACAACTAAAATCTCAGTTGAAAAGAGTGTGAAAAATTGAAAATAAAATCCTCTGATACCAAATGTTGGTCGGAGTGGATACCCAAGAGGGGGAGTGAATTGAGTTCCAATTAAAATTTCTGTTAAAAAGTTTATGATGAAAATCTCCCAATTTAAAACAGCCCAGCCAATTAAGGAATTAGAGATATAAATGTTTAATTTATCAACAAATTTATCTAAGGTTGATAAGTCGTCAGTTGAATTAATGCAATCACTAATTCAACATTTGTAATATGTTTACTGAATTAAGAAGATATACACACTAAACAAAACTAACTATCATAGTGAATGTAAAAAAAAATTCTGTCTTTGAAAAATACAAGCAGTGGATAAAATAAAATAGAGTATTGGAAGATTAGCACAACAATGTAAACAAGAGGTTCAGTCTCAAGCTGAGACATAATCCTATCCACTTGGTGATCACCTTCCACCAAGTTGTTTGTATAAATAAACTTGATACATAACCAGTATCGTGTTTTAAAATAGTTTTTACACTGTCCATCTTCTACAACCTCTACCATAAATTCATGTGGGAGAACAAGTGACCAAGCAACACAAGGATTATTCAACAGTTATGCTTGGGAAACAAGGTGAGAGAGTTTTGAGTGTAGATTTTCAGTATCCCCTAGTTAAAGCGCATGAGACAGTGTGTGTGTAACCAACATACACTAATCAGAAATGTAAAATATGGAACATGGTAGAGACAAATAAATTAAAATGAAGTCTAGAATGCTCTATGTGTTTGAAGGTCACCTTTGGACTTCTTGCAGTTGAGGTAATGACAGTTTTTGTTCTTCTCTTCAAGTTGTATCCAAAACAGAGTGTCACAACTTCTAGGTATAAGCTTTCAGGTACTGAGATGTTCAACTTCTTGGTATAAGAGAGTTGATGAAGCACATCAGGACATCCTTGAATATGTTCATCAAAAAGATCTTCATGAATCTCTTGGATCTTCAGTATAAGCACTGGATTGTTATTCTTTTTATTCTTCTGCTGTTTCTATCTTATGAATTATACTTTTGAACTTCCTTCTTTTTTATTTTTCTATGTACCTCTATATATATATATCTTCTTTTTCTTCAGTCTTTTTCTTTTGTATTTGAGGTCCAACAATAGGAGTGCGTATATCACGTGCAATCTTTCTCGTACCACGTACTGTCAAGTTATGGTTTCCAGACTTATATATAAACAATATTAAATAATTTAAGATGCATTAAATCAATAAAATATTACCATTTTGATATTATGAAGAAAATGGATAATGTAAATAATACGTTATCAGTAAATTGGAAAGAGTATCCTTTCAATCAGTATAATCTTCAGTAGGAAGCTCAAGAAGCAGTAGACTTCTAATAGTAGGCATATCCAGTGGTAGGCTTTGCCAATGCTAGGATTGTCCAATGGTAGGCTTTGTCCAATGGTAGAATTTACCAATGTTAGAGATCATTAATGGTAGAATTATTGATGGTAGACTTCAAAAATAATAGACTTGTCCAACAATGGTCTTTTCAAATAGTATATTTGTCCAACAGTAGACTTATCCAACAGCTAGAATTATCCAACAGTAGACTTATATTGGTGACTTCCAATAGTAACTTTATAACTGCAGCTTTTGTAATGGTAACCTTCATCAGTAAGGTCTTAATCGATGATATTTGCACCAGTGACCTCTTACCAGTAACTTTTAACAGTGACCTTGACGTAGAAACTTTTTATACTATAAAATGATTCCAGTAAAGTCATGAGATTAATATAGATCAAGTATATTGTAAAAAAAACTAACCGATTATAAAATTAAACATGATTTAGGATTATCAAATTAGGTGAATCCAACACGGGACTATGTTAACGATGGATTTGAATACTTGGAAACTAAAAAATGCAGGTTGTAGCCTTTCATAATGTGATAATAGGGGTTTTCCATGAAAGTGGATGACTGAGGAAAAGAGTTCCCTATTCTAAAAGGTCATGAAATTACCTAATGTTTCACACTATGACACTACCAAGAATGATCAGTATTATTTTTTTAATAATTTTTGATGGATTTAAAATTAGGGATATGTTTCTTCCCCAATAGTAATGTCACTCCATCATCCTCCTTAGTTCTATTCTACACTTTTGTGGGTGGTATTACTCCCTTTTTAATGGATTAAACCACTGTTCTTCATGTTGGGAATCTAACAGTAAGTCTAATCTTATTAATCTATAACTTGTTTATGTATTTTGATGTCAATCGAGTTCTAAATGTTTTTGTTCATTTTCCTGATTTAAATGGTATTTATTGGATTTTCTAATTTCAACAAGATTATCCCAAATTAAATACTGAAACTAGATGATTAGGTCCCTATAATTTCTATGTAAGTGGTATAGTCTTTTTCTTTTTAGGTATCTCTATCATAGTTAATTATCTTCTAGTATTTTCATACTGACTAGTAAGACAATTAACCTATAAATTAATTTAAATTTGTTTTAAATTATTGACATTTTGATAACTATATTAGACTTGTAAAAGTAGGTATGCTTTTGTATACCTTTGTTGAATCCATTAATGTGAAAAAATAAGCTTTCACCTTGGGAATATGTGAATTAATTGAGGATAGTTTAGGGATTCCATTAATAATGTAATAAGTTATCTTAGAATGTGGGTTTCTTAGGATCACCCCTATAACCTGTTTTTTTCCTATCCAAGGAAATAATGAATGAAAAAAATGCGTATTAATCCAAAGTAGTGATATTTTCTAGAAATTTTTATTTTTGAATGTTTAAATTTTAAAATAATGACTTGGTTGAATCTATGGGAAAGCTTGTGAGTATGAAATTTCTTGAAGGAATTCAGTATATTCCTTATGAATTATATTGGTGTGGAACTACATGGAACTTCCATGGATGCCACTAGGTTACTCACTTTAATTCTCAGAGTGAATACATCCTTGGATTTAATGTGGTAAAAAGTAATGGAATACCTATATAAATCTAGAGGATTCTATTTAGATTCATTACTATGAATGGAATGGTGTGGTTCCCCTTGATTTCAGGTATTTTATGAACTTATTTCATGACATATATTAATATAATGGGTTCTTGAGTAGTACAATTTCTAAATATCATGGGATGAGTTCCCCATATTTTTCTGGATTTATTGGCTAGGAATACCTTTGGTGTGATCAGTGGATTCTAGTAATGCCATGATTCTCAATATCAAGGAAAATTTCTTGAGTTTTGATCCATGAAATAGGTTTACATGGGAATTATTATAAGGGAATGGCCTGATAAACCACATGGATTTTCTTAGGTCACTTGATTAAGGATGCATCATATATTCACTTATGAAATGAATCTAGCTGTGATACCTCCATCATATTCAAATAATGGAAATGGATGAAGCAGGTGGGGATGTTCTGAGTTTTTCCCTTAATACATGAGGCACATCTTGGTTATTTTGTTTCCAAAACATATTATTATAATTATTTCACTTACCTAAAAAAAACATTATTATTTACACATGAATATGGGATTTTAATTATAAACCATTGGTGGTAAACTGATTAGTTATACTAACACCCTATTCATCCACCATTTCGTTTCTAAAAAGCTTTAATGGATACAGGTTTGGAAAAGGGAATTCAACTGCTTCTGATTGTTGAATGTATATCTATGATAGATCTTGGGAGTTTGGAGTCTGTATAGTGCTTGGGAATTAATTAATTCAATATTATTTTAGTGTTTTTTAGTTATTTAATATTTGGGATTTGATATACTTGACTAAAATTGTATGTATGATAGCCTATTCTATATATAGAATCATTATGATAATGCATAGTATATGACATAACGATCTAGAAAATATTTATTATATGAATTATTAGTTATATGATGTTTCATTAATTTACACTATGGTTAGATCTTACGTGAGGGTATAGTTTCCAAACTATACCACCTATAGACCCTCTTTTCTTGTTAGGAACCTTTGGCCTATGGGGAAAAGCGCATGAGTCCATATGTATCACTAGATTTAGGTGTTAGTTTGATGAAATCTAGGTTGGGGAGATACAAAGTGGTACCAGAGCCTTTCATTTCATTGTTTTTGTATTTTTTTCATGAATTAAAAGAGGTAGGATATTTTGTGTCTTAGTAATAAACTCAGTCCTAGTATTATATAACCATATTTGTTGAAAAAATACAAGTTTCTAGGGATGATATTGTTTTTCATAAATTGTAAATTTATACTTTTTTGATTTCCACCTTGTCTAGTCACTTGGATTTCTATGTTATGGTTTTTTGGATTTTATTTGTTGGTTCAGTATAAAAAGAGAGTTTTTGTGCCTTTATGAGACATTCTAGGCATATATTTAAATAAAGAAATTTCAATTCTTTCTTTGATTGTTTTCTAAGGTTTCCTTTTTAATATTTTTTGTCTAAATGGTATTCATTAACCTAAAAAATGTTTAACTATATTTACTAGTGGTGGAAATCTACCTTACCAATCAATAAATTATTGAAAATTTGAAATTATAGTTTTTTTACAATGAAAATTAAATTAGTGTCCGTTAAATGGGGTTCCAACCAATACTTAAAGAATTTCACCCCCAATAAATTATTATAAGAATATTGATTTATAATAACATCTTTATTTAGTGCCTTGGTTCCAAATTAGTCTTTATAGTTCCAGATCTGGGTTGGGGTAAGGGCCATGTTGTCTATGGTTGATATAGAGAACACATGAAACTAGGTGGTAATGATTGGGATACACTTGGGAAAAATGTATATATTATTTAAATAATTTTTTTACTTTGGTTATATCTATATATGATATGTATATAAGAGATATTGTTTTTATATTTCATTTTTTCATAACATTAATAATACTTTTTTTTATTTTATAGAGGGATGATATTTATTAATTGATGGAAATAAGTTGAGATGTATTTATATACTGCCCTTCATTTTTTATTACTGTTTACATATTTTATCCATTATTTTTTTATATACACTTATTAAGGTATAATATCCCCACTTTAGTCAAAGAACATCACCACTATTAATCAACCTTTGTATTATGGGGAGTCTCACATGAGGTAGGTTGAACTCGGTTTGGTCACATTGATGGTGAACCAGTTCTTATCAGGGGGCATTACAATGTTATTTCAGCACCTGGATTTTTCATCTTTTGTATAACTATTTGTTACATAGTATACAATAGAAAGGATTTTATCCAATTATGTGATATTCTCTATGCATTTTCTTAGCTAACCCATGTAATGGGAATGTTAATATTACCAAGGAAAATTTGTTTTTTTTGTTTATTAATTTACTAGTAGGTTACAAATTATCAATATGATAAATTATAATGATTGAATTGTTTATGGATTTTTTACCTATGGTTGAGGGTGCTAATAGAGTGTGAATTCATGCATCATTCTTTAAATTGAGTCATTACATTATATAAATGTGATTTATTTTTATTGATCAACTTTTGGATTTCAAAAGGATTTTTGAAAAACAAATTATCTATAAAATCTTATATTTTTCTTTTTTATATAACATTTTAGTGGAATTATGTTTAATAGAATCAAGGTAACAAGATTAATATTAAAAAATTATGAGTGAATACTTTATTTATTTGACCCTACGTTTAAGAAATATAGAGTATGTAACTAGGTATTGAGATAATTTTTGAGGTTATATGAGACCTCTATGATTCTAGTTTATGTGCATAAAACTACCTGATGCTTTTCTTCTTACTTTTTAAAATATTTTTATATCAAGACCTATTATATATGTGTTTATGAGACACATGTTTAAAATTTTATTGAATTCCCACCACAAAAATAGTATGTTTTATGATAAGAGGTTGGAGATGTGAATACTCTATTAGTTTTTGATTCAAAGAACCCATTTTTCCATGTACATAATTTTTATTAGTAGCTATTTGAGATTAACCAATATATCCTAGAGAGGGTGAGCATTAGACTGTTGAGATTTTCCAAGATTTTATAGATTATATTTGAACATATAGTGAGATTCCTTGATTCGAAATGGAATTTTTTAGTATACATGATTATGGGACCAGTGATGTACTTATGTGATGTACATTTCTACGTTGACCATATAAGAGGATTTCCATAAATAACGTTTGTGCTCATTTCATCAATAATTTTTCTCATTAGACCCCAAGTGTTGAAATATATCAAGTTTTTATACATCTGACTCAGGGTAGGATGGAAATGATGGAACATGTTTCATTTTTAAGTGAGAATATCTATTTTGATATTTTACTAGAGATTAATGAGAAAACTAAGGTTCACTAGATTGAGAATGGATTAAGAAATTAAATTGATTCCGATGAGGGAATATTCATTCTTAAATCATCTTCTAAGGCATGAATAATTATTTATCACAAAGTGAAACCTAATTATAGAAAATCTTTATGAGTAATTAGGTTATACTATTTTGTTTGAGAGTAGATCTTCAGGAAACAAAAAATAGTGTTTTACAAACTCTCATCAGAGTGGCATTGGGTTGGACAGTCTTGGACATGGTTCTTCTTTATGTTAAAATTGGAAGTCTCTCTTAGTGTGTTACCAGTATATACTGTCTTGAAATACTCGAATATATTTACACTAATCTCTAATGGATTATTTTTTCTGTTGAAAGATTGAGAATCTATAAAATTTCATCCCAAATTCTTCTCAACTAGATAATGGCTGTAGGGATTTACAAACTCATTTATATGATTTGGTATTTGGTATGGTGCCACATGGGGGTAGTTAGAGTTGTTTTTCTATATTCACGAATAGAGTTGGCTGAGGTATTAATATGTGTAGTGGTAGTTGAGTGATTATCCTCACTATACCAATGGTTTTGGAGGCCATGGTAGAGTCTCGGGGTAAGGAAGACTTCATTTCATTAAGCCCACACTACCTAACTATGAGCTAGGGCCCTCAACTATTTGATGTACTATTTTTCTGGAATCTACCCTCACAACATTTATATTTGATATTGGATTATCAAAATCATTTATCTATATTTTTATTCTATCAATCTACGATTTTATATAAAGTACCTATCATAAATGATGTTTACTAGTAGTCCCTTAATGGTGTGATATGTGGGTATCCATTAATGTTTTTAGTGAGAACCTATGGTTAGTTGATATTATCAATTTTAGGATTTATCTATGTCATAGATGTGGAATTTTGATGTAATCCTTGCTATTTAATGTTTGAATCGATATTGTGTATACATTGAATTCTATCAATGGTGGGTGTCTTTTATGTTTTTCATGGTGACACTTTTCTTTATAGTGAGTGGGATATTTAGTTAGGAAAATTGGGACCTTACTATCAATAGTAATAGAATCTATTATCACAGTTTTCTATTGTTATTTTTGATGATGATGTGACATATTATACAATATTTCCTCCAATTTATGACATTTACCAAGATGAATTTTCTGAGGTTTCATTGGGGATATACATGGAAGGGAGGTGGATATTATATTAAATGTCATTCGTAATATAAATATTATATCCATTCCCCTATACTACATAGCTTCTACACAACATTTTGATTTAAAGTAAATGTTCTTGAGGTGAAAGGTTAAATTCACTCGATCATGTCTCCTTGGAGTATTCTTATATTGTTCTCTAAGAAGGTAGATAACTCATTGTGCCTATATATAGATTATTAAAGGTTATACTATGTGATGATTAGGATCTAATATCTTATCACCTATACCAATGATATATATTACCAACTAAGGGGATCAAAGTAGTTCTCTAAGAATGATTTGAGATAAGTTTATCATAATTTTAGAGTGCGACCTTTTGATAATCCTCTTACTGCATTTAGAAGCATGCATAACGTGAAAGAGTATCCAGTTATGACATCAAGATTAATGAATGTTCCTATTATGTTTATGGACCCGATTAAGATTCACCCATCCAAATCGTGAATCTTTTTTGGTGGTCTTTATCAATGGAATTCTATTATACTTATAGTCAATCGAGTACCAGGATTATAATATAGAGAAAATTTTTAGTACACTTAGAGAGAATTTGGTTTATTAAAAGATTGGAAAATTTTAGTTATGGATCAACGTGGTATGATTTTTATGGAATGTAATATCATATACCATAATATAAATGGATCCTTAAATGGTTTGGGATATGTTTTACATGAATTTTCCTAAGAATATAATCATGATCCATAGTTATATGAGTTTGTAATGCTATTATAAGATACTAATTTAGGGCTTCTCATGGCTGAAAAATTAAATATAATTCTAGAAAATATGTGAGATAATATCCTATTATATGTAACATGTGAAAAATCCTTCTAAGATATGACAAGTAAAGATATATATGAACTACTTTTGAATATACTAGGGTTAGGTAATAAGTACACCCTATATTGTGATGTATTATGTGGTTTCCTGGGATATATTCTGATGCAAGATGAGCATGATTTTTTCCATTTTTTCTAGGAAGTTATGGCCAGATGAGTGAAATTAACTAAATCATGATATAGTGTTAATGTTAGTAGTCTAAAAGTTCATATGTTAATTTTATAATTTTATGGGTGATAATTTCTTTCTATTTACTAATTATAAGATACTTAAGTATATATTTTCATTGAGAGGCCTAAACCCTAAAAATAGTGTGTTGGATGAGAATAATAAATATTTTGAATTTAATTTACAATATACCCATTATAAGGGGAATATATTTCTCAATATACTGAGTAGGAATACTCGAGTGTAGGTAATATAGATAGCTCGTAACAAGTAGAATTTGATGAGCCTCTTTTTTTTGATTCACCATGATGTTTCAAAGTATCAAGGTAGATAAAACTTATTTCCTTTAATTATTTAATCCTAATTAATTGAGATAGTGGTAGTGTGATACCCTATGAGTTAAAGGAATGTTTCATTTTAATCTGTGTGATTGTTAAATTCAGGGTTGGGAGGTTTTTGAGGCTACATAGTGTCTTAAATAGGGTTTTGGGTATTTTTATTTGCACCACGGTTAGGAACACACCATTTTATAAGATTATTTTTTCATATAAACTATCTGTGTAACATTAGAAGGACAAACAAGACTATTTTAGGGAATGGTCTTGGGTGTGGCATATTGATCATCTTACTATGCACTAAAAACAAAATGGCCAACACCACCTCATGATGGAGATCTTGGTGGGTTAAAAATGGGAATTGTTTTTATACCACCCCATATAGGGTCTCCATATTATGTTTCATAGGATTTGTATGATTGAGGAATGTATGACCATGGTGGGAAACACAATTCCATTGTGACAATTTTTTAGAATATAAAGTATCCAACTCACCAACTATTCTTATGGGGGATGTTACATCTCATAAATAAGATGCATGTGATCATTAAAATGGGATATTTAATGAGTTATTAACTTCATTTACCCTCTATTAATCTATTTATTATCATCCTATTGTTATGGATTCAGATCTATTAGACTCTGGGAAGGGTTCTGGAAATTCTTCCTTCACGATGTAGCAACTTAGGGTGATACCCAACTTCTCAATCTTATTATTATTGATCTAAGATCAATGAAATCTCAACATCATAATATCTTGTTATAAATTTAAAATGAGACTATGTTTTATCCATTTGAAATGTGTATGCCTCTATAAAACAGTTATTTCTTACAACATGCCCGGTTTTTATTGAGTTTTAATTTGGTATTGGAATATAATAATAGTCATTTTAAAATCCATGAGGGTTGTTTTGAATATCTACATATTTGGTGGCATGGAAAATGGTTTTGAATGGATTTCATTTAAAAATTGTTTTACACACATCATGTGTTTGATGAAATTCAAAAAACATGGTTTTGACTATAAAATTGGCTTTTAAGGATTGGATAGGTAATGTGTTTGTTTTATAAATTCTTTTTTAAAATGTGGTCATGGATTATATAAATGATTTATTAATACATAGAACATGGGAACCATGAGTGTGTTTTGTCCTAGAAATATTAAAACCTTAGTGAGTGTGGAACCACTTGGGGTTATGTTTGTGATATTGATAGAATTTGGGAATGATTAGTAACATTAGGATCAATGTTTTTTTTTCAGATGATGATCTTTTCTTTTCCTATTTTGGTATTACCATAGGATCGAACACATTTATGATTTTTTTTCTCATTAATAATGGATACATATCATTCCTTTATTTCTCACATGTTTTTAATATTTTTTCCATTATTTCCCTCCATTATTCATTCATTCAATTTGGACATGTTCTTAGTTTATTTAAATAATCCATGTTTTAGAGAAAACCTAAGGTTATTTAATATTTTTCTTTTAAATGAATGTTCTTTATGAGACCCTATAAATTTTAATACTTGAATAATGGTATTTGGGTGAGAGAAATTGTATAGGTTCATAGTGGAATCCTATTGGGAGTTTTCCTCTCAGACTGAATCTTCCTTTTGGAATATTCATATGTTTTTTATAGGATACATGAAAATGAAATGGTGTTGTGTATCTGGATGAATTATTTGGGTTATGACACTTACTAGGGGGTTGGGATTCTATTTATAGTCTATCATAGGGAGAATTTGTTTTTTTGATTTATTTACCATTTTATATTTTTATCTTGGTTTTCTATGTCTCATAATTATATATTTCTTCATCCATGATTAAATATGATAATTAATCTTATCATTTAGTACACAAAAAATTTTGTGTTTTGATTTTTGTGTTGAAACAATTCCCATTATATTTTGTGTTTATATCTTGGTTTTTTTGGACATGATGATTTGAATCCTGCTTTAAGCCTTATAGCGAGCTATCTTGGCTAGCATGTCATGTGGACTTGGGTTAGTTCCTTACAAAATGAAATTAGAGCATTATGTTCTTTGGGGTGAATTTGTAGTCTAGAGTTAGGACCACTATAATTTTGGTGTTAGGAGTGGGGGGATTTCTTGGGTAGCTTAATTACGTATCTAACCACGAGTTACAATGGACGATTATGAATATTTATTCAATCATTGAGCTTGGTTTTTGGTTTATTTATATATAAACTTTTCCATTTTTAGGTTTGTTTTTGATATGTTTGATATAAATTATTTATGATCATATGTTGGTTTATATATGTATTATTAAGTTATTATGGTGTTATGCCTCTTGTTTAATAGATAATTCCTCCAAGAAGGATCTCCTCAAATCACTGGGAAGGGCCAACAGAGAGATTCCTATAAAAAACCTCCATTAGAATCTAATATAGTGGAAAGGGAAATATATAGTATTAAATAACTAGATCATGTGGGTGGTGAAAATTAGGAATAAAAACTTGATCATAGTTTGGAGTTCACCAATATAAATAAATCAATCTTCTATAGTGACAATGGAATCCAAGAACCTGGGTAATGGATTGAGATAATAGTAAGGATATTCCAATTTTTTAATACTCCAGAGGACTCTATGGTGGTATTGACCATTTATGTTGTTTAATTACCAAGAAATAAGTGTTGGTATTCTATAAGGATGGATAAATTACACTTGGAAGTCACTTTTACCACTTTTAATAGGGTCTCCAATCAGTAGTTTTATCCACATATGTTACATATTATGAAATATTGGGTTTTTGAGACCTTAGATCAGGAGAACACTCAATAATGGATTATGCTACACATTTCACCAAGTTGGTCCATATATCTCTAGAATTTTTCACTAATAAAATTTTCAAGGATAGATGGTTAGATATGGGCTAGAAGCATGATATTTGATCGATGCTCATTCTCATTTTCCTACCAAACGTTTTTGTGGTAGTTTATAAAGTGGTTATGGATGAATCAGACATAGTTGATAAGATAGGTCTTAGTGGATCTTGGGTTACATTAGGATTAAATTGTGATTTTCATCTATAAAGAAAAAGAAGTATAGTAAGGGTGATCATTTTAAATTCGGATCAGATAATTAGGATTCATTGGGACAAGACAAGGTGGTTTTCTTCCAATGTGGAAAGCCGGGTTATAAAAAGTGTGTCTATACTGTATCACCCATGATTATCAATCATTGTGGATATTATATAAGCCTTAATATTTTATGTGGAAATGTATCTTCAGGAATTAGATCTAGATCCACCATTACCAAAGGCTGCCAAGTTTTATCATATGCATGAAAATTTAGGGGATAACATTATCATTCAGAGGGTGATACTCTTGTAGTGATGGTGGATCAAAGAGTAGATGAACCTAGAATATTTTATTTTATAGGGTGTTCACCACATGAATCGAATATGGGGATATACACAGGGAGTGGTATAATATTTATTTCATCCACTATGGCCCTGGAACTATTTAACGCTTCTGAATCTAATTCCATTATATCAAATATTATGATTGAAATGTTGGTATTATAATCTTATATTATGTCACTCATGATAGATGTTTCCACTCCCATGGTAAGGATGATAGAATGAGGGTTAAAATATTCGAACTGTCAGGTTATGATTGAAAACAATGAGGTTGTATGGTATTTCTAAGTACTTGATCTTGATATCTTTGACCTCATTTTTGGCATGGATTTGATGGTTTATTTGAAGGCCCAAGTTGATTATTATCATTATCATGTTTATTTACTTATGTTTATATCACCCCACCAGGTAACTCACATATTTCCAAATGAGTGGGATCCCATATCTGAGATAGTGGAGCCCATTATTCCTATGGTTAGAACTATCTTAGGCTAATTTCCAGAGATGTTTTTCAATGCATTCGAATTTCAATTAAGTTGTCTACTTCCTATCATAGTGAATAATTTCCCCAATTCCATTACTATTATTTTTTTCTAGGTCACAAACTCATATTATGGTCCATTTATATATTGACTTGATCATAGGGATTCTACCCATACCCTTTCTGTCTTATTTCATGCCACATACCGAGTTTAAGGAACGTAATGTTCAACTTGAGGATCATGAGGCTAGGGGATTGATTCATCTAAGAACATCACCTTGGATTAACTGGTTCTATTTATAAATAATGAATATTAAAGACTCTTATATTATGATTATTAATGAATGATTAATTAATTAAATATTAAAAACAAATATATTTTTCCCGTGATTGATGATCTATTTGACCAGATTAGTGGATCCTGCAATTTTTATAAAATTAATATGAGAACAGGGTACCATCAACTAAGAGTTTGAGAGAAAAATATTACAAATTATATCTTTCTAGATACTGTATATACACTATATGTATTTAGTTACCTCATTATGCCTTACTAATTAACTTGTGGTGTTTATGGAATTTTTGAATTAGATCTTTCTTCAGTTCTTGGACTCTTTGGTTGTTGTTTTTTCAGATGATATTTTAGTGTATTTCAAGGCATAAGAAGAAAAAAAATATCATCTTGATATTATTTATATTTATATGAAAGAACATTATATATATTTAATTATTTATAAATATTATTTTTGGTTCGAAGAGGTTATTTTTTGGGCCACATTATAAGTTAAATTGTAATCTTAGAGGATTCAGAAAATATTCTGGAAGTGTTGTCATTCAAGAAATACATGAATTTATTTGAGATTAAATTATTCTTAGATTTTGATGGTTATTATATGGATTTTATTAGTGTTTTACCTAGACTGTTTCTCCTCTGATATAATTGACCAATAATTATATTAAGTTTGCATGAAATGATATGTTTCAAAGATAATTTTTCAAACTAAAGTTGAGTTATAGTTCTGATTCTTTTAGAGCCGGGATTGGGATATGGAATTTTCTGTGATGCCATACGTATATGAGTAATATGTGTTCTAATTCAAGGGAAGTAGGTGGTTTCCTATGAAATTCTAAAAAAATTACCTTATGCGAATAATTTTCTTACCAATGATATATAGTTTCATATAGTGATTTATGATCTCAAAATTTGGAACCACTATCTCTTTAGAAGGAAGTTCTTTATGTATTCAGGTTATAAGAGACTAAATTATAATTTTACCAAATGGGATCAGAAACTATGATTGAGTGATTGAGTTGAGTATCTTATGAATTTGTTTTTGTATATTGTACAGACTCCTATAAGAGGTAATGTGGTTATAGATGCATTGACCATAAAGTTATAGACTCTAGCCTTGATTGAATTAGTTTATGGATACTCTTTCATGATTCTATTTTATGACACGATAATTCATGTAAATATAGATAATGATAATGTGTTATTAGTTTTTAAAATATTATTCTTTATTTTATGGTCAAATTCATCTTGGAAAAGTAATAAAACAAATTGTCAATGTTTTAGTGAAATCCTCTATGGAATGGAGATCATGAGTAACTGGTCCCAGTCTTTTCAAGGCCTCTTTCATTTCCAAGGTATATTGTTCATTTAAATATCTATGAAAAAGGGTTTGATATAGAGTGGATATTTTTAAAGTATGTATATACACTCTATGAATAACATGATGTATCATGACTTTAGAATTTGTTCTTAGTGGTTGGGGATGTGGTAGTTGATTGCAGACATTGTATCATGATCCCTTACCTGCCAGAAGATTAAGGTAGAGAAATAGGGACCATGTGGATTATTATATCACCTACCCATTCTAGAGTTGAATAATAATTTGATATCAGTGGACTTATTTTTTGGAATACTATGGAATCATTGGGGAAAAATTCAATTTGGGTGATCATATATCAACAAATGAAATTGGATAATTTCGTTCAAATTAAGGAGACTGTGAAGGTTGAAGATCTATAGAACCTGGATGTAAATTGGACCCTAAAGCTCTATATATTAACTTATATTATTGTTTTTGAATGAGGACTATGATTTAATTATCATTTTCAGAATGTTTTAGAGAAAAAATGGGTTTATTGTTGAATATATGCATGAAGTATCACCCTGAGACTGATTTACTGACTAAATGAGCCATTAAAATTATTGAGGATTTGATTCAGGTATGTGTTCTTGATTTCAGAGGTTCGTGGGAAAATAAAACTCCCTTGTTTGTGTTCTCTAATAATAAAATATTACAAGATTCAATTAAAATGACTCCTTTTGAAACACTGTATAGGTATCCATGTAGATCCCCATTGTGTTGGAAAGGGTTCAGACAACTATCTTTTATTGTAATTATTATTGCTTAAGAGACAATGTAAAAGGAATTATTGATCCAAAAGAGGTTAAAAAGAGAATTGAGTCTCTATAAATCCTATTTGGACCATCATCATAACATGTTAGAGTATTTGAAATGTGATCTAGTTTTCTCAGGGTTTCGCGTCATTGTGTACATCAATTTTTAGGAATATAGTGTAAGCCAACATGAATTTTTATTATCCACTTCATGATCAAATAATGTCATGGAATTAAAGATTAATTGTTAAAACTAACATCTTACTTGATTTTAATTTTTGATATGTTTCAGGTTTCTTCACTAATAATTTTTCAACAAGACCCTTCTCATGTGTTAGAATGTGAAGAAGTAGATCTTGAGCCTTCTACATTAGTGGTTGAGAAACCTTTTTAGAATATGAATCATCATAATATAGTGCTTCATGATAAAATGATTCCTTTAGCTTATGTAAATTGTTAGTGTAGATGAGATATCCATGGGAAAAGGGTTCATATAGTACTGAATATTCAATAGTGTCTTTATCTCTTTAAGAGTCTAGAATCATTATCTCTTTATAAGAATGTAATTTAATATATGGGAGAGAATTGTAACTCCATAAAAATCATACTTATGTTTAATTTAGTGCCTAGTTATGGTTAAATTCAGGTTAATGTACTGTTGGAGTTTTCATGGTGTCTTAAATTTAGTTTTCTATGATTTTAGGCGCCCCATAGGTTGGACCATTCCATAGTTTTGGAAGTTTTATTCCCAAAAACATCCCATGTGATATAGGCAGGACTAACACACCAGTGGAGGGACAAGTCTCAAGTGTGGGATGCTAGGGGTATTAACATAGACCATGATAATAATATACACCACCACATCATGGTGGAGGGTGTGGTGGGTTTAAAAGAACCATATATTTTTAGTACTCTATTCAGTGTCATCATGTTGGGTTTCCTGGGTGTGGTGTGATCTAGGACACCATGGAAATGATGGGAAGCAACACTCTATGGAGATGGTTGTTTTAGATTTTTAAATGTCTCATTCAGCTTCTAGTCATTACGAGGACATTATATATACTATTGAGGATGTGTGTGATCATTATTAAGGTATTTCTAATGCATTATTTTATTTATTTTCATGATATTAAGACATTTATGCTCCACATATAACTACAAATTCTTATCCAGTTGATTCCAAGAAGTGTTTTGGATATTCTTACTTCATCATGTATTATTTTAAGGAGATCCCATCTATATTAAGATTATTATTGTTTTTATTTTATTGTGGGTATCTCAACATATTTTTCACTAGTCACCATTTTCAAAGGAGACTGATTTTCCTCTATTGGTATGGTAGATTTATCTATACAATGATTCTTTCTCATGGAATAACCTATTTTTCTTAGGATTTCCTTTTTTATTATATTATGAATATGGTTATTTTGATATCTATATGGGAGGTCTTGTGTAAATATATCTTTGGTGTTCTGGGAAATGACATTAATGAGTATTTAAAAAAAATATGTATATCATGTGACTGATGAAATGTCTGAAGATGGTTATGACTCTAAAATGGGTTTTCAAGCATGGGAGTGGTAATTATTTACTTGCAGACACATTTTATTAAATTTTGGGCATGGTTTAATTTATTGTTTCTACGAAGACATAGAACATTAGAACCTCTAGTGAATAGAGTTATATGACAAATTAATCCTTAGTGAGTGTGGAACCACTAGAGGTTTTAGTTGTGATACTTATAGAATGTAGCTGAACATGATATTATTTTGATTCACATTTATGTTGGATATTTTACCATACATGTCTATTTTATATATTACTATAGGTTAGAGACCATTTTTTCTTTGTTATTAGATTCATTCAGGATAGTAATATCTCATTCCTTTATTTATCCCATCTTTATCCTATTGATTCAGATCTCCCTGAAAGTCAATGATCTCTTCCAAGGAGTGCCACAACTTTGTCTCTCTCTGAATAAATATAATCATGCCACAGATCTATGAAATTTTATGTTAAATATGAAGTTGAAAATCCCAGTAAGTTATTATTTAAGGGTTATAAAAGAAAGATAATAAAACAATATAAATTCTTTAGAAAGATGAATTTATTTCTTAAGATTATATTATCCCAAAATAGGTAGATGTAGAAGAAGTGGAGAATTATAATGTCCTCTCTAAGGAATTTTGTGTGGCCTCGATATATATATTTTAGGTTGAAGATAATGATTATGAATATGATGATATTGAGGGTAGAGTTGACCTCTAGGCTGAACTAAAATCTATCATTGAGGAACAAGATGTATATAAGGATATGGAAAATAAATTCAATATAGTAGTGTTTTAATCCATAAATTTTATGCTGTAATAAGAAGAAGATAATTATATATTTAAGAAGGAGATTGAAAGAAATAAATCTAGAATTTAAAAGAAATCCAAAGAAGATATTCATATGAAGATAAACGTTACAGATCACTCATTGATTATTGATGAATTGACTAATTTTTTGAAGGATCAAGTTTAAAAAATTTGAACTCAAAATGTATGTCATAATGATGATATGACAGTTTGATGATCAAGATATAATTATAACACCCAATATGTCACATGTAATATTGTAACCCAAAGACATGAACCTCTCATTTATATAACATAAATCAGTATTTAATTGTAATTCATTCACATTATGATTTAGGTTTATATTTGAATATAATTATGGAAAAATATTAACTAAAAAAACCCATGGTCTTTTCATCGATTAGACATTTTACACATTATATACAAAAATACTTATGCCATAATTAGTATTCAATATATCCCACAAATTCTCCACTTATAAATCTATTTTATACACTTCATAATTTTTTTAGTCTTAATCTATTATTATGTGTGACACTTGAAAATAATTTACTTATCACATTATAAAGAACAAATGGAAATAATTTATTTTTATAAAACATTCAAATGAGAATCATTCATTTTTTTTCAGAAGTAATCTATGGTATAAATGAGGTCTATTCAACACATCATAAATAACACATGTAAAGAAAACTAGGATTCAATCATTCTCAAATGGATTCACATAAGGAAAAAATAATAATTATGTCAATAAATACTTTAATTCCATGAAAAATAAATGATAATATAATGACATTAAGTAACTTTTAGGTAAATACCATTCAATTAGTATATTAAATCAATTGTTATGTACACAACATAAATAATGTGTATATTGTTAAGATTAAAATTTATACAATAAATTGATGTATGGAACCCAGTTGAACACTGTTAATGTATAGGAAGGAAATATATAATGTTCACTTGGGGAAAAAATGAATGATAGATCATAATAATATACAATGGATGATTAAATATTAAAAAGAAACAAATAAATAATTTATATGATAGAAAAGAACATTTCATAATACATCTAGAGAAATAAGGTTGATGGTATCATCAGATGAATATCCTTGATAATCATTATATGAATTAGATTATAATTCCGTATAGGAAATATAATTTCTAGGAGTTTTATAAAAAACTAATTTTCTAATAAGAAATATTATTGATTTGGTAAAATAATGTTGAAATAGAAAATTTCTAATACAATTTTAATAATAATTTATTTGAGAACCATGATAATTTTGGATGCAAAAATTCATATATAATGTAAAATATTAAGGAAGTACATGTTTTTACATAAATATTAGAAAGGGAGGATTTTTACTTTTAGATTAAAATGGCTATAAAGAAAATAATAAAACTTCATTAAATTTTTTAAAAGTTGGTAATGTTGAAAAAATGACATTAATAAATTTTTTAATCATACATATGAACACTTTAAAAGGTATCTAATGAATAAAAATATTGAAAAAGGTGTGTTCTAATGTAATAATAAGAGATATGATCATTTTCTTTTATAAAAAACACTTTGGGTAAAATATATGTTAAGTGGAAATAAAATATTTAGAGTATTTGTAAAACCCCATTCATAACAAATGAAAAATATGAGGGACTTTATATATGATAAATATTACCTAGATAGATTACCATTCTAAATAAATCCTAATATTAAAATAATTTTGACAATCGAAACACTTACTGTTTGAGTAACATGTTAATGCAAACCCATTTTACCGTTGGTATATTTTGAATCAAAGGCCATTTAATGATTTTATAAGATATGATTCTTTAAACCCCATGTGTATTGTAAAATAAATTCATTATGTTGTAATAATACCTTATGAATGGTTTTATGGTTCACATTAATAAATATGTGAGATAAATTAAATTTAAGGAAAAGAACACCTTGCCTCAATTACTGGTTAGTCAAAATGCACTCT
Source organism: Viscum album (assembly GCA_963277665.1). Taxonomy (NCBI): domain Eukaryota; kingdom Viridiplantae; phylum Streptophyta; class Magnoliopsida; order Santalales; family Viscaceae; genus Viscum; species Viscum album. Next base: position 661,407,012 of record OY728138.1, read on the forward strand.
AACTGCCTTTATAAAAAAATTATCATTCTTAATCACCCATTATAGAACATTTTTATTATCAATATAATTTTAAAAAAATCATTTATATTTATTCACATTATTTATATTATTTATTTATATTCCTTTTTGGATATCTTGCGCAAGTAATCTAGATCGTTTTGAACTAGTTTCATAATAATATTTTTTCTATTCATTATTATACAAAAAATAATTCTTAAAAAATTATAAAAGTTATTGAAATATTTGTTTTTAATTATTTATAATGAGAAAATTTCATTTTATCAGAATTTTGGGTATGATCATTTGAAATGATTTTGGTGATGAGGACGTTTTGATGATTCTTAGTGAATAGTTTGTGTTTTCCTAATTATTGAGGTAATTTTTTATATTACCATTATAAAGATAATATTCACTTATCTATATCATATTTTAATAGAAATTAAATTATCATATTCAACTATGATATAAATTTATTTCATTGTTTATGTAGGTGGTTAAACAAACCCAAATTAGAACATACCATAATTAATGGATAATTATGAAGTGATTTAGTTTTAATATAATTATATCAAAAAAATAATGACCTTACTTAGTAATTATTAGTGTTTTATATCATAATTTTAAGTTCTTAAAAAATTAAATAACATATAGAATGAATGTTTATAGAACTAAGAATTAAATTATGACTTTTAGAATGATCTTTTTGATAGATGATTTTACCTAGGTCATTTTTCTCATATTTCTAATATGACACCCAATTTCTATTTAAATGTCATTAATAAGTTCATAAACATAATATTTATCCTTTAATAATATTATCATGAAAATACATGTAATAATTTGATGAAAAGAAAAATGAAAATCAACCGTTCCACAGAGTCTGTAGTCTATATGTTTGTAAGGATGATGATTTCATTTTCAATAGAATGGGGAAAATTATTAATATGGTTTATTAATTTAGAATATATAATATGTCATAATTATCATAATTATATATTAAATTCTCTATTAGGACCATAATTATAAGGTGAGAAAGGAAAGTGAAACACATTGCATTACAGAGGTGGTAGTTCGTACACCACACGAATGATGGTTTTGTTTTTGTTTACAGAAATGTGAAATGTGGTTAATGATTTTTCCATAATTATAATGACATAAAAGAGTAATAATTGAACCTATGTTATAATTTTAATTTGGTATAATGTAATTTGAGTAATAATAAGTTAATATAAATAAATAGAAATGAGAAAACATCCCTTATAAATTTATACCCCACTTCATGGATTATCTCATTTGAAAAGGGAGTTTATCCTATAAGGAATGGTATTTTAGAAGAAAAAAACCATTTTAAGGTTTATAATATTGTTTATGAGATGTATATTTATATCTAGGGATAAACTAGGTGGGTTTTTATGTGATAGGAATTAAGGAGAGGAGTTCCCCTTTTATTAGTGAAAAGGGATTCCATTTTTTTTAAATACTCAATATTTTTAATAATTGGACATTATTATAAAGTAAAGTAGGTATAAAATTAAGAAATAATGGATATGAGATGGTATAAGGTCATGAAATTCCATAATAACTCATTCCCATGCATGTTTAAAATAGGTTTGTTGTCTTCCCCTCTTTGATCAACCCTTTTTACACCTATTTCTTTTTACTGATGTAACTAGTTTTTACCAAAGTAATTTAGCCATTATGAATTAAAATAATTTGGTCATTATTACATAATTTTGACCTGATAATTCCAAATTTTAAATATATTTTACTATATTAATTTTATAATGCAATAAAAATTAATTTTGAAATGCTAAATGTATATTGTATTATTTTTTCTGAAACATAAATATTATATCCTATAATATCAAATTTGGGTTTTTAAATTAAAAAAATTATTTATAAAACTATAAATTCATCTATAAAATAAATATTTGGTTTTAAAATATGATTCAAATATTTTCAAATCATACTAATATACCATTAATTTCGTAAAAATCAAGTAATTTGTAAAGACAATATTTTTCAACATTAACCTACAAATCATTTTTTTGAAAAAAATGAATCGTAAAATAATATGAAAATTTTAAATAAAAAAATGAAGTCTAATTTTTAAAATTAAATTTCAATAATTTTTTATTAATTATTTTAAATAAAATAATAAAATATTATGAGAAACTATTTTGTATGAAATTATCTTCTTAAAATATTAGTTTTTCATATTATTAATTTTTATAAAACACTAAAAAATTAATAATTAATCAAAAAATAATATAATTTAATAAAACAATCATTTTATAATAATATGATTAGTTTCATTTAATAAAATTTACAACACGTAAAAAGATAGATTCTAAAAAATAATAATAAATTAAAGAAGTCTGTATAAAATACATTATATATATAAATATATACTTTTATATTTCTTAATTAAATGACTCTTATTCAAAACTTCCAACTCAATGAATATGTATTAATGATCTAAATATACCATATTTTTTATTTAGTTTGGTTTTGTGTGTAGTGAAAAATATTGAACAAATTTGTTATTTAAAGAAAATATATAGTGAAATCGTAGGTTATTAATAGGAATTTCTTGTTCATAAACTACTAAATAAGATATATAATAACAAATAGAGTTAGTTGATAAATTATTAACTTGATAAAATGTGAATCATCTCAAATATAATAGTACATCTCTATATGAGATTTGTTATAAGAAACAATTAGTGGAAATTGATGTGATACCTTAAGAACCCACTCCCTAAAAGGAGGCTGTTTTAATTGAATTATGGAAATATAAAAAAAATTAATTTTGGAGATAAATGAAGAAAAAAAATAATAAACTATGCATCTCATTTTATTTTTATGTAAATATGGGAAAAACACAATATATTTTTTTCATAGAAAAGATTCATTTTGAATGTTATGAGAAATAAAAATAGATGATTGGAATTTCCTCATTTTGGTATAGTTTTATGGGTTGTTTTTTTAGTTTTAAATTTATGGATAGAAATCCATGAATTTATCATAAATGACGCATTTAAATATTCCAAATTAAAATCTTAGAATATTTCTTTAGTAGGTGGGAGCATCATTATACAATATAGAAACTTATAATATATTAACATCATTACACTATAATTATGGTTCAATGGAGTTGAAGGTGTAATAATATAATTAACCATGAATAAAAGGAATGAAGTGAACATGGATCGTGAAAGGAAAGGATAGTAAGGTAAAAATCATTAAAATTCCTTTGAAAGAGATTGATCAAGCTAGAAAATGGATTCTAGAGAGCGGTTGATCTTACCACATGACGGGAAACAATGATCGTGTCATGGGCAAAAAATATGACAAAGCTAGAATAATCCAATTTAACAATGATGAAAAGTGAAAGAATATTGGTTATGAAAACTGAAAAATTATATTAAAATATGGGCGTGGAATATATTACATTATAATTAAAGGCCTTAGTAACAATATTTTGTGTGTTAGTAAATTACGTGAGTTGGTTCATGCAGTTAGTTTTAAGAGAAATCATAAATCATCAATGAAATTAATACTACTATTGTTATTTTTAAGAATTTCCCAAAAGGGAACCTCTATATCATTTTTTTGAAAATAATTTTTATTTCTGACCAAGGAATAAGGTATTGAGTTGTAGAACTTTCATATTATTCCCTTGATCCATTTTTTTTGAAACCTTAGTGAATAATTAAGGGGCATACTATATCCCTAGAATCTCATGTGATTACACTCATATGTGTGACAATTTTGAAAAAGGGAAAATTGCTGGAAATACATACAATAAAATGGATAATAAATCAATAATATTTTTTTATTTAGTTCACATATATGTTTTTAGGTTAATATAACCCCAACATAATGATTTAATTATGCAATATATATTTTTATTTATTATTAAAGAATAATGGAATGACTCATGGTTATCGATCATAAATCTAAAGTGTTTCTATGTATTACATGTCATCAAAGATTTATAGATAATATTATTAGGATAATTATTCATATGTTCTATACTAATAATTTTATATAATTTTATAATATTTATTTGGCTTAATATCTCTAGAAACATTGGATATGATGCCAGGTTTCAGTGTTAGTGATTCCTCAATAAAAAAGCATCATCTAGAGTAAAAACCAAATTCTAAATAAATCGGAGAGAAAAATATATTTTAGGAAAAATATACCCCTGATATATTGAAATAAGAAGTGGTTAAATTAGTTCATATCTCTAATAGAGAATGTATATGATTGATTGAATATAATACACCATATGGGTTAATATATAGGGAAAATACAACACTAAATTAAAATTTAATTTTTAGAAGTAAATGCATTAATATCAAAAAAATAAGATCCCAAAATTTTATTATCGTGGTATTGAAAGTATTATACACGGATATTCATCCAAAATTATATCATCAAAATTTTATAATAAGAACATTTGTGAAATTTTTGAATTCCAAGATGTTACTTTTGTTGAATGAAAGAAGTTATTTTCAACTAATGAGTGGATTTCATAGTATAATAATTATAATATTTAATAATAAAGTTATGTACAAGTGTTTAGCCACTTGGATGAACAGTAGGTTAAAAATTAATTATATGAATATAATAATAATGATGAAAATACAACAGTTTTAGTATAAAAATGAAGAGAAAGAATTTAGGTTAGGAAAATCATGGTAACATTATTGGTGACTCGACAAATCCATTGTAAACATGAAGAATAGAGGCTCTCTAAAACACATCACTTTTATCTCACATAGATCCAAATTGTTTTAAAGAGTCTTATAAAGTTGAAAATTAAATCCATGAAATTAATGATGAGTTTGAACAAAAGAAAAATAATCAATCATGGTTATTTTTTCCAGGAAAAATAGTCAAGAACATAAATTATACAAATAGAGTGTTCTAAAATTAAATAAATGAATATGGATAAGTAACTTAAAGAAAATAAAAAATTTCATGTAAGGGATATTCCCAAATTGATATAATTATTATTGATAAGACATTTGTATCTATTTCCTGTTTGGGAACTACTCATCCTTTCCAATAAATGTCAATGAAAATGGGATTCATTGTGTGCCAAATAAGTATAATATCAAAATTCATTATGGGATAAATCAAGTAGGAAGTGTAAATTTTAAAAAATGGATTTATTTATTATAAAAAAATATGCGAGGTAATTGTGAAAATTTATTGAGGATTTTTCTACACTAAAGAAAGAAAAAGGGGGCTTGGTATTCATTATTTTGTTAATTCTTGATGAAGACTGGATTCCATATATTAGGAGTTGATCATAACATCCAAATCCAAATTAAAACTGAAAAAATATTTCTTCTTTCTTATATAGATAAGATAATTTTTATAGAATTAGATGACACACAATGAAATATATTTTCACACTATATATGATAACTAGTGATATTCACTATATGTGAGGTAAGTTATTCCTTGATTTATAAGAAATGTTATGAGGTGAATGTACATTAATTTAAAAATCAAAATATTTAAAATAAATACTCATGGGATTATTAATTCAATATTCTAATACATTGGAAACATTTATGGATATATAGATTAAATTGTGAAGATATGTTGGCAAAAAAGTGGTCAATATCCTAATGTATAGGTAAATAATCATAAATTTATTATATTTAACAACAAAATTACCTGAAATTGTGTTTTCATATGTAAATCCACATGGAACCAATGTATTTCCAAGGAAATACATATACAAGGAGTGAAAATACTATATATCTACATCAATAACGTCGATTTTTTTGGATTTTTTTAATAATAAAAACCCAAAAAAGTTATTAGGATGGTTTAGAATATTTTTTCAAGTTTAAATAGAGTGGTTTTTTATATCTTTAAGTTTATTTATTTTATTAGGTGAGTAATAAGAAAGAATACATTTCCTTTAAAAACATGAATGTTGAAAATATTATCACTACTGAATCATCTACTCAAGTGATGTGGATGAAGAAATGGTTGAGGATGTTGGATTTGATAAGAAATATCCTATTGTAATCATGTATAATAACTCAAGTTCTATTAATATTATAAAAATATAATTCACTATTAAAATTCAAATAAAATTGATAAAAAATATATTTTCAAAAATAGAAAGATTGAGAAATATTTAGTTCACTTAAACAATGTGTTAACCAAAAATCATGTTATAGATATCACGATGATATAAATTCGCAAGGATGGTGGTTAAAGTCACATGTTTTCTCTCAGTTTCAAAATATCACTATCTAGAGAAATGGGATGGAGAAGGGGCCTCTATATCCACAAATAATTTTTTTAAAAAAAGTTTTGGTAAGTCTATTTAATTAATTTTTTATATTTATAAATATATTTTGTTATATTTTAGAGAAGTAATATTGGTATAAGTTTTCCATAATTGATGGTGAAGAAGGTAGGGAGTGTTTTTTCCCATGAATTATGGGGGGAAATCATGTTCTAGGGTTTTTGAGAGGGTGAGACTATTAAACTATTTATTTTGGGGAGAATCATTATTGACAAATTTGAACACTAAGAATAATAAGAAGTTTTTTAATAAGTATATTTTCATTTCAATAATTTTAGTAAAAAATAATTTGATTCCTGTGAGATTATATTTAAGATTATTTATTTGGTTATTAAGTATCTTCATGAAATAAATTCATATAATGGTGTTTTTGATATCTAGTTGGAACTACAGTTTCTAAGTGAAGATGTGTGGAATATATTTTGAGTTATCAAGAACACTTCAAGAATAATATTGTTAGGAAAAATAAAATTATAATATTTTATTGGTTTTATTTTTTTAACACCTTGACACCCATAAATTAGACCTATTTTTATCTTATTATATTGACACATGATCCAAGGGATTTTTTCCTAAAGTATTGAATAATTTTTTTTGTCTTAGGATACTATATATGAAAATTATTCCCACATTACATTTAAAAGCATGAAATAAAACTAAAAATTATAGTGATAACATTATTATCTCTTTAAGTATATCCCTAAAATTATTCATAGTTTCTTTCATGGTATCATAGAGAAAGTAAATCATATGAAAATAAAATCTATGATATATAATAATGATAAAAATAAAATAGAATATGTCAAAATGTGAATAAATCATAAATAATACCACCCACAAAAATAATAATATAATATTCCATATAAAATTTATCAAAAAATGATATATATCTATAGATGAAATAACAACATAAATAGTGACATTTATAACAATAATTGAATTTCACAATGATAGAATTCACAATTCAAGAAATCAAAATCTTATTATCAAAGATCCATTACCTACTAATGCATCGAGGGGATATAAAATGATTCATATATCACTTACTATGTTTAATACATTCATCATATGAATGAAATGAAAAATAATTCAATATATTATCAACACAAACCTTCCTATTAAAAAATACCCTACAAAATGTTAATATTATCTCCATTCGATAGGTAGAATAACACATTCACAAGCCATCTAAATTAATTATGAGGATGATATTATTAGCATATATCCCCAATAAAGCATAATATTTGTCAAAATATATTTACAAAGATGAAAATAATTCTAAAATAACATTCAAACCATTCTTTGAAATTACGTGGACAATATCCTTTTCTTTTGATAACATGTTAAATGAAAATTTATTGAAGGATGAGAAAAATTATTTTTTCGAATATAATAATAGAATATTCTCATGGATGATTTGAACTAAATAACGATTATAACAATGGGAAAAGATATTCTCATGGTAAATTTTAAAACAAAGATTCCTATCAAAATTTTGGAAAAAAATTAAAAGTAATTCATTCAGAAAATAAAAAGAGGATAACAATTAAAACATTGAAAGGAATGTAAATTCTAGCTAAAAAATAATTTTAATAATATTTTTATAACAGAAAAAATATTCATTAAAAATATTTATGAAACATAGAAATTGAATAAAAAATCATCAACTAAAGGAGAAATAAGGTTGGTTTTTCATAGAAAAACATTTTCTCAATCATATTAAGCACCATGTACTAGAAATAGAAATAAATTTAAACTAAATATATTTCTAGATGATAAAAAAAATATGGAGATTAGAAGAGTAATATATTACAATTTACTTCAATGTATATTAAACCTCAAAAAATAAAGAATAAAAATTAAATTATATAATAAACCCTTACATCAAACACCCACCTAGTACGACATATTATATTCTCCTCAATAAGAAAATTAAATTTATTAAATACTTTATTAAGAAACATATCATCTATATTTATTTTTCCAAGGTCCTTTTATTATAATTTGGAATTCAATCATTGAAAAGTTCTTATTGATATTGGCCACTTAAGGTTGTTCAGTTAATTTCTCCAAAATTACATCAGTACATTGATAATATGTAAAGGTTTTATGAAAAGATTCTATCATTTTTATAATGTTAAAAATTTCATTAATATAATTTTTTTCATTATATATTCTTTTTTAATCATACATGTATTTTAGTAATAGAAAAAACCAATCACATCGGTTCTTGGAGGTGGTAGACTAGAGTTATGCACATATGATGTTATTGTTCTATAACATTTGAAATAGTATGATGGTAAATGATATATTATATTTTAAGAATCATAATTATTCCATAAATAACATATATATGTTAATTATTCTCATCTTTATAACTATACATGTAATGTGGTGATGAAAAATGAATTACATAATTATATAGAGATTGTAGGTCATATATACACACGAGAAGTGTTTTCAATTTCTGTAAAGTAGAAAGGTGATATAAATTTAATTTAACATTAACTTAAAACATGAATGTATTTTTAATATACTGATTTAATTTTTTAATATGGTTATTGAAGATTTATATGTGGGTTAAGAAGAAACGAACTTTTAAAATATGATTAGCTTGGTGTAGTGTATTATTCTAGCCATCAAATAATTTTTTTTACTCAAAATAATAATTTAGAAAAACTTGTGGTGTTACATTATACCACCATTGAAATGAATTTTTCCACTGAAATTTTTCTGGGTAATAAAAGGATTAATACTTTAAATATCCCCGCATTGAAACACATATTATAAAAAATTATAATTACACTTACTTTAAAAAAGCATAATTGAAAACATAATGGTTACCCAAAGTAACTCATAACTAGGTTTCCACAAAGGTGAACATTGGTGGGAAGTGAAAAAAATAACATAGAAGAGAAAACCAACACCCAAATATTGATTGAGAGAGAGAGAGAACATGGTCAGGGGAAAGTTAACGATCAAAAATCCCTAAACCAAATATTCTGTAAAAATGTCATTGATATCATAAAAAATGATGGCAATGGGAAAAAATTTATTTCAAGACCCTTTTCCCTAATGTTGAAGAAAATTGATGAGAAGATATAATTACATGATTTAATTCCATTTCATAAGTACAATCCCACCTTATATCTATTCCTTGATCAAATTAGAATTTATCTCTTACTACAAGAAATGAATGTTAATTTCCTATCATTGAAGTACAATTAGATCATAAGATCCATAGATATAATGAAAATTATTTTCATCTAAAATTAATTATACTCATAAAAAATGGATAGAAAAGGTTATCAAATTTTAAAAAAGCATTATATTTTTAAATATTAGTCTCTAAAACCTCATGAAAATTATAACATAGACCTTTTAAAAAATGGTCAACCACTTGAGCATTCCTAAAGATGAAAATCCAAAACATTAGAATGAAGTTCAAAAAATTTCTCAAAATCAACTTAATACTGATCCCCTATGTATCACAAAATAATCCTTGATTATCATATACCAAACATGTGAATATCTTCATCATTTATTCTCTTGAAACATGGTAATAAACTAAATTACCATAAATCTTTATCGAAAACATGCATTCTTCATCATTATTTATATATATTATTAAATATATTACTTAAATTCAAAAATAATGTAAACTTCATTAATGATAAGATAAAACACTTTTTCAATAAATCCTTTATGGGTTTCAAAATACATAATACTATCTAATTTAATATACCCATATCAATTATATCTTTATTCAAGATAAATTTTTTTTTCAACATCATAAATAAATTAAGGTATACCTTACCTTAATCAAAATATTACATTTCCAATAAATCACTTTTCCATTTCATTAACCCCATTCAATATATTTTTTTCAAATAATTAATGAGAAATAATACTCCATGATTCATATAACATAATTCTCGAATTATCATACATAAACACTTCAATCATCCTAATTCATTCTCAAACCTTTAACCAGGCTTCATTATCTTATTCATTAATATAAAATATGAATCATATATTAATATTCATCAACATCAAATTAATCATGTTTATAAAAAATACTATTTGAACAACACATACCTTTCATATTTCATTCTTGGTCTCTTCATCAATATAATAAATACCATTAATGATAATACTTTTTTAATTTCTATAATGAGATTTCCCCCTAAGAAATTTATTTTCAAAAGTCCCATTATTTCCAAACATAATACATTCAATTGTTGAGAATACCATAGGGATACCAATATCACCATCTATTGCATTAACTAATCTCTTCACTTTTACTTATTAATTACTTATATGATGGAATTTTTCTCCACACATAAGACTTCTTATTATTCCTTTGATACATTCCCATGAGTTCTTCTTCCCAATTTTTTGAAAAATAGGATACTAAATCTTTATTCCTCCATTGTTACCATAACTCAATCTAACAAAAAACTCTATTCTAATCTACTTTGGTGAGTCTGGTATTTGGTTAAGGTACACATTGTTAATCATGTTCCATGATAATTGATTACACATAATCCCAAAATCATTTATTCTATTCATTATCCAATTTTTCTACTCATCATATTTTTTTGACACATATAATGTTAACCGAGTTCCTATTGGTTCCCACCCCTTACTAAAACTAAAAATACAGTGTGAGTGACATTGATGATAGTGTAAGACCACAAAATCATGAAACATCACTTATATTATGTATTAATTATAATAACACATTTTTAATATATGACACCTTAGATTCATCCTAGGTTATATATAGTTATCATCTATTTAAATCCTTTACGATGGTTCGTAAATATTTTGTTAATTTAAAAATCATATCCCTAGAGAGTGTCAAACTAGGTGTGTAGTAAGTCCCATTATCATTCACGTATTCCTAATCAAGTCTATCTTAATACAATTATTTTATGGTTCTTACACCATGGTAAATCAGTTCTAGATAAACATCAACTTTTAGTATCTAGGAATCTATGTTTTCCTCGGAAACCACTCACTTTATCCTTTACAAAAATTCAATGACATTTTAATATAAATAAACTCATCATTAGAATTATCTTTAGAGGCATCCCTAGAAAAATTATTTGAAATATCCATAGGGATCTCACTAATGTTTTCTCATTATAGTTTCTGAAGGTTGAATAAATCTTTCCTTTGATACCAGCTATAGAGTCCCAGGATTAACACACATGGATACTACATCTATTTAGATAAATATTCATTACATTATACTAACACATGATCAAGGACCATAATATTTTAGTGCCTTTAAAAACATGGAACACAATATTCTAGTCTAGTGAAATAACAATAATGTTTAATAAAAATATATTCCCATTTAGTCCTCCTACTTAAAACCATTCTTCATAACCCAGGGAAGGGAAACATAAATATGGGTGAAATCAGATGATTAATAAGGAAAAATAAAAGAGATAAGTAAGCATAATATGAATATAAGGGTATGAGAACATGATCATAACATTTTAATATCATAGCCCACTTATCATAGATAATACACTTTGTTGAGTCAATAGTTCCCTTTTGACTTCTATATCTTGTTCTGGACATCACAAATGTCTTTTTAATCGTACTAACTTTATCAATAGTATCGTACTGACCTTGTCAATCATATTGTACTGACTCTGTCAATCGTATCATACTAACTCTGTCAATCGCATCGTACTGACTCTGTCACTCGCATCGTACTGACTCTGTCAATCGTATCGTACTGACTCTGTCAATCGTATCGTACTGACTCTATCAATTGTATCGTACTGACTCTGTTATTCATACTTTCATTACTTTCTTGTATTGGTACTTAGTCAAAAACACATGTTTCATATTAATCTTACTCTTGTTTATCATCTCCATATATCTGGTTTTAACCAATACGATGTCGTTGAGTTAGTTACAAACTAATAAAAACGCTGTCGTGCTTTCTGTTTCAATATGACCTTTATAATGCCAGGTGTCCAAGTCCCTCCAAGATTTTCGGAGAAATATGACCGTTATAGGAGATGTGACGGTTGGAATCTGATGCCTATAAATAGGAGGTCATTTGAAGCTGAGAAAGATACACAGAAAACTGAGAACAAGCGTGAACGTGTGTGTACAATTGAGATATTTTGTTTCTGTCATGTTCTAGAGAGAGATGCTGTGACTTTTCTCATTCTTTGTGCTTTGTGCGTCCGATCATCATAACGAGGGATTTCAAGTAATTGAAAGACAGAGGTGCCGATTACCTACAAAATCGAGGGTTGTTGGGGATAGGCAGACAGACGTTTCGATCATCGTATCGAGGGCTACCGGGGATAGGCAGACGGATGAACCGATCATCGTATCTAGGGCTGTCGGGGATAGGCAGACAGACGAACTGATCATCGTATCGAGGTCTTACCACGGTGGTGGTAAGACAAACCTCTTATCCTAGGTGAAAGGATAACCCTTTTCTTTGGGTAAAAATAATTGTAATACTTTTACATTTCTGCTGCTATTTATATTAGAAAGGAATTTGTATTGTTTCCTTTCCTCATTACACTTTCAATTGTAATTGTTTCAATTACAATTATTCGATTACATTTTGTATTATTAGATTCTATATGCTTTATGGTAGAATATCTCACACATGTTTTACTCTGATTATTGTATTCATCTTGAATAAAATTACTTCACTTCTCTAATAGTATTACATTACTTCATACCTTTATATTTAATACAATTGCGGTGATTTGAATTGTATTAATTTAAGATCTTTTAAACTAATCTCTTTAAGTGTTTAAAATCAAAGTTTTTAAACATACAATTCACCCCCACTTATATTGTTCCATCTAATATACATATACGTCTACATATTCGATCCAACAGTTGGTATCAGAGGAGGTTTTCCACTGATTTGTATTACTTGTTCTATTTCTTTCATATTACTATTTTTTAACTTGTTGCTACACTAACGTGTGTAGAGGAAAAGATATTGTTTCTTTAGATAGCATGAATGAATATTGGGTCAATAGACAATCTAAATCCTTCTAGACCACCTATCTTTTAATGGGAATGATTATGAGTACTGGAGAGATCGTATAAAGACTTTTGTGATCAATACTAGTGTAGAAAATTTTATAATGCTTACTGGAGGTTACAAAATTCCTGAAAAAGAAGTCAGTACTTTCACTAACAAAGAGAAGCAAGAATATCAGCTGAATTACAAGGTATACAATACTTTATTATGCTCTATGACCAAGAATATATACAGCCAGATATCTTCATGTGAAGCAGCCAATTGTATGTGGAAGAAATTAGAAGTCACTCATTTTAGTACATCAAAGGTTATAGAAACAAGAAGAGCAGTGCTACGAGCAGAGTATCATGGATTTGTTTTTCCTTATGGAGAGCCAGTATGTAAAGTGCAACAATGATTTATGAAAATTGTCAATAGTTTACAATCTATGGGAGAAAAATGCCTTGATAAAGAAGCTCTAGTACATAAGATTATAGATATAATGCCAAATGAATGGGAGTCAAAAAGGAAAACTATTTATGAGAATAGAAAAGTTTCCCAGATTACTCTTGATGAACTCTTTGGAACTCTTCTATAGGACAAGACAAGAATGAAGAGAGATGATGATTTCAACAAGAAGAAGAATGGGAATGGAAGTGTAGCCTTTTCATCTAAAGATAAAACACCTGAAATGCTTACAAGAACCAAAGCCAATAAAGTTTTATCTGATTCAAGTGGTGGTGATCTTTTGGATAATGAGCTATCCAATCTTGCTCGAAGGATGAACATGATTTTGGGAAAGAAAGACTTCCAATATAGATTCAAAAATAATGATAGGAAGGATAAGAAAGATTCAGAGGTATCTTGTTATGAATGTAAGAAAGTAGGACATATAAGGCCTGACTGTCCTTTACTGAAGAGGAAAGACAGAAAGGAGAAACACTCTTAAAGAAACAAGAAAAGTTTTTATAAGAAAAAGAAAGTCTTGAAGGCAAATTATACTTGGAGTACAAGTGGTAGTGATTCTTCAGATGATTCTTCAGAATATGAGTTCTCAGGAAAAAGGAATATTGGACTTAAAACCATATTACCAATTGAAGATCATTGTCTCACAGTTAAGGTACACAATGATGAATCTATTAAAAATGTCTCTTTAAAAGAAAACTATATTGATGATAAATATTATGAATCTTCAAATGATGAATCTTCATCATCAGAAGATGATACATTGCCTTTTTTTGAGGAAGTATCTAGATTTTCTAAATTACTTGAAAATGAAAATTCTAAACACAAGAAGAAGCTTGAGAAAGAAAACTCTAGAATTTCAGTTTTAACTAAAGAAGTATCGAGTCTTTCTAATGATCTTGATGTGAAAAGTTTTTATTTTGAATGTATTTTAAAAAACCCTGAGAAAGTCAAATATGATAAGGATAAAAATTCTAAGGACCTAGATAATGTTATTTCTAAGAAAAATATTTTAGATCCTAACTCTAGTTTAAAATCAAATGTTTTGGAAAATAAAAACATAGTTTTAAAACTAATGTCAGAAATTTTCTCTTTAAAGAAATGTTTTTCAAACGTTACTCAGGGAAAGGAAAACTTTGACAAGATGTATTCTCAAATTAGTCCTTGGAGAAATAATTCTGGTCTTGGTTATACCCATTCCAAACCTGTTTTTAGTAATAACTATTTCATTCCACAAAAACCTCTTTTTGTTCTAAGTGCGAATGTAGTGGAAACTGGGGATGAGAGTGTTCTCCCAATAAAACTCAATCTTTAGGATTTCATAAAGCTCATTTTATAAAACAAATGTTGATTCCTAAAATTTTGTTATCTAACCATTCTGGATCCAAAGAAGATTGGATTCCGAAAAACTAATTATTTATTTTTCAGGAAAACGAGAAGTGTACCAACAAGAATATTTGGTACATGGATAGTGGTTGTTCTCATCATATGACTGGAAACAAAGATCTGTTTGAAAAGTTTATCAAAAAAAAAGGTGGAAAAGTTACTTTCGGAGATAATTCTGAAGGAAATATTGTTGGTATAGGTTATATTGTTTTTCATGGAAAAGTTCTTATCTCAAATGTTTTGTTTGTTAAAGGTCTTAGACACAATCTCATCAGCATAAGTCAATTATGTGATGAAGGTTACCTTGTGAATTTCAGGAATGATAAGTTTCTAGTCCAAAATTCCAAGGATGAGTTCATTCTATCTGCCCATAGGCAAGAGAATGTATACACTATTAATTTATAAGACCTTAGGTGCCAAAAGTTTCCTTGCTTAAGTGAAATAGAAGACCATTCATGGCTATGGCATAGAAGATTAGGACACTGTAATCTAAGAAACCATTGTAAACACTCAAAGAAATGACTTATAAAAGGATTACTAGACCTTAGATATGATTCTTCAAAAGTAGGTGATCCTTGTCAATTTGGAAAGAAACATAAAACCAACTTTAAATCAATTAATGAAGTTTCAACTTCTAAAGCATTACAGTTAGTACACATGGATCTTTTTGGTCCTTCACAATCTGGAAGCATTGGAGTCAAATACTATGTATTTTTTTTAGTTGACGACTTTACAAGATTCACATGGGTCTATTTTCTCACAAAGAAATCTAAAGCCTTTTCCTATTTCAAAACTTTTACAGCCCAAGTTGAAAATGTGAAAAACCAACCATTGATAACTATTCATAGTGATCATGGTGGTGAATTTGAAAATTCAAAATTTGAATCTTTTTGTAGTAAGAAAGGTAATACTCACAATTTCTCAGCTCCAAGAACTCCTCAGCAATATGGTGTTGTTGAAAGAAGAAATTGTATTCTTCAGGAAATGACTAGAACCATGTTTAGTGAATACTCAATTGCTAAGCACCTCTAGGCTGAAGCTGTTAGTACTGCCTGTTATACTGTAAATCTTATTTTAACTAGACATTTTTTTAATAAAACCCCTTATGAGTTATGGACTGGCCGAAAACCTAATGTTTCATACTTCAAAGTTTTTTGGTGCAAAGTATTCATTCTGAATAAAAAAGATAATCTACAAAAATTCGCACCAAAATCTGATGAAGGGATATTTCTAGGTTACTCCACAACTTCTAATTCTTATAGAGTTATCAATAAAAACACTTGTACTGTTAAAGAAATGGTACATGTGAAATTTGATGAATTTGATCCTTTTGTTTTTAAATCATCCCAACCTACATCCTCAGATATGTTTTCAAAAACTAATTATCAACCTTTGATAGAAGATCCTTCTGATAAGGAAAATGTTCAAGATGATACTTCTGAAACATTTACCACAGAATATTTTCTACCATATGTTGATGAACAGGTTTTACACAACCCAAATCAATTTTTTCTTTGGAATCATCCCAGTGATAACATCATTGGTGATGTAAATCAACCTGTAGGGACCAGAAATTTCTTAAGAAATGAAATAGAACATCTTTCTTTTATTTCCCATTTTGAACCTAAAAGTCCAAGTGAGGCCTTAGGTGATGATGATTGGAACAAAGAAATGCAAGATGAACTAAATGAATTTGAGAGGAATCAAGTCTGGACTTTAGTTGAAAGACCTAAAGAAACAACTGTAATTGGTGTAAAATGGGTTTTCAGAAACAATTGTGATGAAAATGGAATCATTTTTCGAAATAAAGCAAGACTTTTTTCTAAGGGATATAATCATCAAGAGGGAATAGACTATGGTGAAACATATGATCCAGTAGCTAGACTTGAATCTATTCGTATTCTATTAGCTTTTGCACCATACATTAATTTCAAACTTTTTCAAATGGATGTAAAATGTGCTTTTCTAAATGGTTTTGTTCAAGAAGAAGTTTTTGTCGAACAACCTCCTGGTTTTCAAGACCTAAAACATCCTTATCAAATTTTTAAACATAACAAGGCTCTATATGGTCTTAAACAATACCCTAGAGCATGGTATGATAGACTTATATGATTTCTTTTACAAAACAATTATACAAAAGGTACAACATATCCAACCCTTTTTATAAAATTGGAAAAAAATGTTTTTTTTATTCAAATCTATGTTGATGACATCATATTTGGATCAACATAACAATATTTAACTGATTCTTTTGAAAATTTAATGAAGTCTGAGTTTGAAATGAGTATGATGGGTGAGTTAACATTCTTTTTAGGTTTTCAAATTTCTCAAAAACTAGAAGGAACATATATATCTCAACATAAGTATATTAAAGACTTACTCAAAAAGTATGGATATGACAAAACTAAAATTATTAGCACTCCAATTAGTACCTCAAATAAACTTGATCTTGATGTAATTGTGAAACCAGTAGATCAAACAATCTTTAGAGGTATGATATGAAGTTTTCTATACTTGAAAGCTAGTCGACTAGACTTAATGTTTTCTGTATGCTTATGTGAGAGATACCAATCTAATCCAAAAGAGTCTCATTTAAAATCCGTAAAGAGAATCTTTTAGGATTTAAAAGGCACTATGGATCTAGGTCTCTTTTATTCTTCTGGAGATGATTTTGTTTTAAAAAGTTTTTCAGATGTTGACTTTGGTGGTTGTAGAATGGATAGAAAAAGTACATCTAGAACAAGTCATTTCTTAGGAGGTTCTCTGGTTTCTTGGTCCTATAAGAAACAACACTCAGGAGCAATTTCCACTACATAAGCTGAATATGTAGCAGCTGGAAGTTGCTGTGCTCAAGTGTTGTGGATGCAACACACACTCACTGACTATAGATTGAGATTATCCAAAACTCAAATTCTATGTGATAATACCAGTGCCATAGATCTTAGTAAGAACCCAGCACATCACTCTCGTGCAAAACACATAGATGTTAGGCATCACTTTCTTAGGGATCACACACAAAAAGGAGAAATTGTTTTACAATTTATCGGAACACAAGAACAACTTGCTGATATTTTTATAAAACCATTAACTTCTGATAGATTTGAGTATATAAAATAGAATCTAGGAATGATTACATTAAATAATCATTCATATCCACTTCTTGTTTTACTTTTTTCTTTACAACAAAAAACTCCCTTAGAAAAGTGGAGAACATTTCTTACTGTGTTTTTTTACTATGTTTCTTTTTATCTTATGATCTTTAATAATTTAATCTCCTGGTATGTGGTTTTACTTTTTTGTTTTTCTTAATGACAGTTTTATTGTTTTATTTTTCTTTTCCATCGTATCGTCAGATCATGGTAATGAATTTCTTTTCCATCGTATCATCCTATCATGGTGATGAATTTCTTTTCCATCGTATCGTCCGATCATGGTAATGAATTTATTTTCCATCATATCGTCTGATCATAGTAATGAATTTCTTTTCCATCGTATCGACCGATCATGGCAATGAATTTCTTTTCCATTGTATCGACAGATCATGGTAATGAATTTCTTTTCCATCGTATCGACCGATCATGGTAATGAATTTCTTTTCCATTGTATCGACAGTTCATGGAAAAGAGATTGTTATCCATCAGCTTGTCAGTTCAAGGTAACGAGATTGTTTTCCATCAGCTTGTCAGTTCATGGTAGCAAGATTTTTTTCCATCGACTTGTCAGTTCATGGTAACGAGATTGTTTTTCCATCGGCTTATCAATTCATGGTAACAAGATTGATTTCCATCGGCTTTTTAGTTCATGGTAACAAGATTGTTTTCCATCGGCATTTCATTTCAGGGTAACAAGATTTTTTTCCATATCCTTGTCAGTTAATGGTAACGACTTTGTTTTCCATCGGTATGATGATTTATAGTATTCTTTTACTTCATACGTTTGTGTTTTCTTTTGAACTCTACTAAAACCAATAATAACCTTACGTTCTCCGGCAGGAACTTTCCATTTTTTATTTTTATTTTAATTTTAATCAAAACCATTAATCTTTTTTCCTCTAATATTGACCTTAGAAGATCAACAGTCACCCCTATATATCCTATAAATAGCCCCCCTCCTCCCCAAACCCACATTGGTTTTTCAGGTTGTGAGGCGAGGCTCTGCTCCACTGTTTTTAACTCATCATACGATCTTTAATCGGAAGCCCCTATATGTATCAGTCCTCTGATAATACTCCCGCAGAAATGTCTTCAAAGACTTTTACAGAGAAATAATTTTTCAGAGAAAGGTTAGTTTCTCGGGACTTTTTTGATTCGTATGATTCCACAATCAGAGGACTCATTTTTTTTCAAGGATGGGAGATTTTATGTGTTGGAAGACATATTTCTCAAGATCCGGTTCTCTTTGATGAAGTCAGTCAGTTCTATAAACTGTATCTTTCGACAAAGAAATGACTATCAATTTTGCTGTGTACGATAGAAATTTTTTTATGTCTGTGAAACCAGCGGCTCATTTTTATAATGTCCCAATAGAAGGGGATTCTTTCTATCCATATTATAAACTACCATAGTAAGTCGGTACATTTAATAGAGAAAGTTCTGAGAAGTATTTGTTTTTTATAAATTAAGAGAAGAGAAAAGTGGCTCATATTTTTCCAGACAATCGGTTTGTGACTTTATGGATGCAAATTTTTCTTATCCCAAGGAAAGGGGATAGAGAAACTCTGAAAGTTTCAGATATTTTTATGCTTGACTATCTTGTAAAGATGTGAAAAGTAAATATCATGGGGTATGTTTTTGAAACCATCATGAATGTCAAGCCAGGAGGAAGTAAGTCCCAAATGTTTATGTATCTAGCTATCAATATAAAGTTTATTCTTGAGAGCATGAAGTTTTGCAACATTCCTTTGAAAGGAAACCTGATAGATCTGAATCCATCCTGGATTAGTACGAGTACGATGAAAAAGTTGAATGTTTGTTTTGATCCAAATTCAAAACTTTTTATAAGAGATGTAGAGGCTAAATCAGCTCAAAATCAATCGGCACCTATGCCAGCCAAAGACATTCCTTCTACTACTGTTACTCAAAAGTCTGATCCGCAAACCAGCTCAAATCCAAAGATGAAGCCTAAGTACAGCCAGGAGGCTGTAGCCAAATGGAGAAAGGATAAAGAATAGAGAAAGGAAGGTGATCCAAAGTTTGGACTTGATCCAACCAAAGCCTTTGCTGAGAGATTAAGGTTTGAGGATACCCTTCAGGATGAAAAGAAGAAGAAGTTACTTTTGAAAAGAAATGCACAGAGATTTGATGTTTCAAAACTCTTAAAATTAGTTGAGGATGCTAGTGCTCAACTTACCGCAGAAGTGCATCAAGAGCCCATCGTACAGAGCCTTCCTGAGAAAGAAAAAGGAAAACAAATGATGAAAGAGATAGAAGAAGTTGAAGAGGAGGAAGGTGATTTTCTTTTAGAATTCCTTCAGAGTTTGAAGAAGAGTAGAGAGGAATCAGTTCAAAAGAAGAGTGAAGGTGTTCAACAAACCCCTCATGCCGATCAAGCACCTTTTGAAACCTCTCAAACTCCGGATATAACAACCCCTAAAGCATTGCAAGGTCCTCAATCTTCTCATACTGAAAAAGTTATTGTCATCAGTGACAAAGTAGAAGAAGAAATAAGAGATAAATAAAAAGAAAAAGTAAAACAACCAATTGTTGACTCAAGCCGATCAAATGAATTGCCTTCGTACGATGAGGATACTGATTTAGAACATACAATCTCTCTTAAGAAGAGTGATTATATTGTTCATGTTTTAAGAAGGGTTAAAAAGACAATTCCTTACCTTATTAGGTAGGAAGGGAAATTTGATTTCATTATTGACAATCAGAAAAAGATGTTTGGTTCTGTAAGAGAGTTGAGAAAGAATGTTTTGTCACTTGAAACCGATGTGAAAGTTCTTTATGAAACCTCGGCTGCTCATAAGAAAGCTTGCAACAGGATGAACAAGTGGTCATATAAAATAGAATGCTCGGTGAAGGACCATGAGATAGCAATTGAAGATATAATGAGGTTGTAAAATGAGCTTGTTATTGCCTTTAATAATCTTGACAAAGAAACTATTGAAAGGCCGAATCAGATAACTCATGGAGCCGATATTCCTTCAGTGAAATAATTACAAGAGAGAATGAATGATTTTCATTCTGAATTCTCAATGGTTTCATCTTTCAAATGGTTTTGTTGAAGAAACAGAATTCTGTGCTATCCAATGATAACAAGAATTTGCAAGACAGAATTGATACCCTTGAGGAAGTGATCAGAGTACAGGAGGAGACTATCAAGAATAAAGATCAGATTTTTGCAGACCAACAATAGCTTCTCAGAACTCAGGGTGATTCAATTTCTGAAGACAAGAAAGAAATCAAGAAGATGAAATCTGCTCTTCATGAGCTCATAAATAAGGAAAAGGAAAGAGAAAACAAATGACTGTTGTATTTGTTTTTCTTTTCTTTTGGAACCTATCTTTGTTTTGTAATAACTTTTATGATTCTTTTCTTCTGTCCTACATTTCTTTTCTATAACCCTTTCAGGAAACTCAAAGTAACCCCATTATTTTTGTAAACCACAAAGGGGGAGAATGTTTTACAAAGGGGAAGAATGTTTTACAAAGGGAGATTGACTTAATCAAATTCTTCGAAACCAAGGAAAATCTATGAATACAATCCTTAGGAAAGTATACACCTAATGGGGAGTTAGTTGTATTCAAATTCATATTCATAAGAGTTTCCAATAACTCAGGGGGAGATAATTATTCCTTTTTGTCTTTACTTTGTGTTTTGTGCTTTCCAAAAATGGGGAGATTGTTGAGTCAAAAGCTCCCTTTTAACTTCTATATCTTGTTTTGGAAATCACAAATGTCATTTTAATTGTACTAACTTTATCAATAGTATCATACTAACCATGTCAATCTTATCGTACTGACTCTGTCAATCGTATTGTACTGACTCTTTCAATCGTATCGTACTGACTCTATCAATCGCATCGTACTGACTCTGTCAATCGTATCATATTGACTCTGTCAATCGTATCGTACTGACTATGTCAATTGCATCGTACTGACTCTGCTATTCATACTTTCATTACTTGCTTGTTTTGGTACTTAGTCAAAAACAAACATTTCATATTAATCATACTATTGTTTATCATCTTCATATATCTTGTTATAACCAATACGATGTCATTGAGTTAGTTACAAACTAATCAAAACAATGTCGTGTTTTCTGTTTCAATATGACCGTTATAATGCCAGGTGTCCAAGTCCCTCCGAGTTTTTCGGAGAAATATGACCCTTGGAGGAGATGTGACTGTTGGAATCTGAGGCCAATAAATAGGAGGTCATTTGAAGCTGAGAAAGATACACAGACAACTGAGAACAAGCGTGAACGTGTGTGTACAGTCGAGATATTTTGTTTCTGTCAAGTTCTAGAGAGAGATGCTGTGACTTCTCTCATGGTTTGTGCTTTGTGCATCCGATCATTGTATATAGGGATTTCATGTAATTGAAAGACAGAGGTGCCGATTACCTACAAAATCGGGGGCTGTCGGGTATAGAAAAACAGACGTTCCGATCGTCATATCGAGGGCTGCTGTGGATAGGTAGACGGACGAATCGATCATCGTATTGAGGGCTTACCAAGGTGGTGGTAAGAGAGACCTCTTATCCTAGGTGAAAGGATAACCCTTCTCTTTGGGTAAAAATAATTGTAATACTTTTACATTTTCTCTACTTTTTGTATTAGAAAGGAATTTTTATTGTTTCCTTTCGTCATTACACTTTCAATTGTAATTGTTTCAATTACAATTATTCTATTACATATTGTATTAATAGATTCTATATGGTTTATGGTAGAATCTCTCACACTTGTTTTAATCTAATTATTGTATTCATCTTGAATACAATTACTTTACTTCTCTAATAGTATTACATTACTTCATACCTTTATATTCAATACAATTGTGGTGATTTGAATTATATTAGTTTATGATATTTTAAACTAATCTGTTTAAGTGTTTAAACTCAATGTTTTTAAACATACAATTCACCCCCTCTTGTATTGTTCCATATAATATAAATATACATCTATATATTCGATCCAACACACTTGAGTCATGGGATTATGATTAGTATATCATAATTCCGGAATCATAAAGAAATCAAGAGAATAATCCACGAAAGCATAACATTGGAATAATACATTTAATTGTAGCAGTGAAATAAACAAAAAAACATGATTTACATAGTAGAGAAGGATCATTGAAAAAGCTATATTAGCGTGATGGGTTCAATCCCCAGACCATCTTAGTAGTCAAGGCTCACTCCCATGACCATATTAGTAGTCAAGGTTTACTCCCAAGTCCATATTAGTTGTCAAGGTTAACACTAAAGACCATCTCAGCTGACAAAGTCCCTTAATGAAATAGGTTCACTCCCCATTATAGCCATGTCTATATCATGAGATATAAATCTTTACCCAATGAATTTAAGTGCTATCTAGCTTCACCCATAATATAAGCGATAATGGGTTACTCAACACTATCTGGGACACCCCATCATATAAGCTGTAACGAGTTTACCCAATGCTATATAGGCCACCCCATTGTATAATATATAATGGGCTTACCCAACACTATCTAGGATTCCCCATCATATAATATGTAATGGGATTAACTAGTTCTATATGGGCTATCCAATTTACAAGCTATGTCCAAGAACGACAACATGAATAAAGTATAAAGATCTTGCATATCATCCTAAAAATTCATAAAACAACCATTATTATTTCATAAATCAATTAACCCATGAAAACGAAATTGATTTCATGTTAATATATTTGAAACATAATTAACCCATAAAAAATAAATGGGTTTTATAAAAATATCTTTGTAACATGATTCTCTTGTTGATAGGAAACATGTTCTATAAACATCATTCCATGAAAACAGAAACCATTTTGTGAAAGAATATGAATCGTATACTTAGATCACATCCTCTAAAAGGAAAATATAACACTGACTTATGACATATTAGTGGGAAAACAATTTTGAAAGGATATTTTAAAACATTTGTTTATGAAAACAACATGTCCACTTTTATTTTTTTAAAATAAAACCTTTTGAAAACCTTTTTCTTTGAAAATAACCATGAAAACTTATAAAGTAATCTTTTAAAATCATTTAAGGCACATTTTTAAAACATAAAAGAGTTTAAAATTTATTTTACATGAAAATTATATTTAGATATAATTTAAAAATATTTTTTAAAACATATTTAAAAAACGTTGTTTTGGAAGAAAATAGATTTCCAACCAAAGAGAGAAAGGAAGTTGGGTTTTCTTAAAAACATTTTCTTAATTAATATAATTTCTAAAAAGTAGATAAATTGTGAAATTAATTGAAGATATCATGAATAACTATAGGGGAAAAAACTCTATGATTATTATTGGGACATATATCATAATATTTTATCATTGGAATCATAATCATAAATAATCCCGTTAAATGATGAGATTGTAAAGTAAAATCATAACCACTTTGGTAACCTTGAATTGAAATACCCATGAAGAAATAAAATTAAATGGAACATAAAATTTCACGAGGGAAAATAAATTCATTACATTACATTTAAAAATTTCTATATATATATCTAGTGAAATAATATATGAGCATGTCATAACATACATCTCAAAAAAGGCAAATTGAGACAAAAATTCATTACCGATTTGGTAACTTTTGAACTGTAAAACCCATGAACGATATATCCTAAAATGGATATCTAAATAAAAATATATTTTATGAAAATAATAATAAAATAAATTCATGGGAATTATATACACCACACAGAGTAATGAGTTGGTGAATATAGCATGTGTCTCACAAATGTAAAAAGTGAGACAAACACCCCTTACCTTAGGTCTTGTTTTACATCATAATCGTTGAAACATCCTATATAATTATTATAAGTTTATTATAAATCTATAACATAAAAATATTCATACATATCATATCTCATATTAATTTATTATTACTTTATATTACCCATATATTAACAATTCCATGTCAATGTTATATTTTTGGTAATAATCACTTTATTTTTCGTATATGTTTTGACTTGTCATTTTTGGTCCGATTATTTAGATCATGGCTTAATAATCTCTATAATAAAAACCATGGTATAAATATAGTATATATTCAGTATATACACATTTATATTATTCTATAAAATATGGTTATAGGAAATATAATACACCATTCAGGGAGACGATAGGTTGTACCTATACATAAACCCTATATCCATTTTCTTATCTTATTGTCAAATTTATTTTAATGATATATATATATATATATATAAATTATAAAACCAATATCATTATTTTTTTATATATATCATATATTTAAATTAAACCCATCCTTAATATATTCTATATAAAGAGTTAATGAATCACATCACTTCGTGAGGCTGTAGTCCGCCATACACAAGAATGTCGTTATCGTATTCCAAAAAATGAAAATAATAAAGATATGTGTTATATAATAATTATAGAAGATTAAAGACATTATAAATACCATATATATCATATATAAATAGTATTTACATTATTATTTCCAACCTTGAGAGGTGGTAAGGAAAAACGAGACATTGGTTCGTGAGGTGCTAGTCCGCCGTACACATGAATAATAAATTCCAACCCATTTGATGGAAGTGTGTGTATTTGTAGTTCATACCCATAACATAACAATGTATAAGTTTATGTAATATACTAATGTTATTATATAATCATGATTAAAAATAATTTAATGGGTTTGAGGAATAAATAAAACAAAAAAATCTGTTGATGAACGTTACATCTTCTTTAGGCATCTCCATTTTGTTTGCACCAAATTAATTCCATGGTTGGATTTATGTAAAAATTAAAGATTATAGAATGATGGAATGCAATTTTTAAAGATATTTTCTAAGATATTGGCTAATCCAAATGGCTTGAGATGTGTTAAGAATGGGGGAGTGAGTTCTCTTTTATAGTTGAGGAGGAGTAACATTCTTCTAAATAATCCAAAGTTTTTACTAATGGGAGGTATCCTTACCTCACATGGATTATAAATTTTATAATAATGTATTAAGGGAATATATGGATTATACATACATCTATTAGAAAAAAAATTCATTTTTATAATGTTCTTCCATAACTCCTATGTTTCCCGATTTTTCCCATTTTGGTTTTTATAAAATTAACTTATTTACAAACCTAGGTAATTTATCCATGAGGAATAAATTATAAGAAGAATTATTAGAAAATTTAGACCTAGTGTTTATAAAATATTATATCTAATTTATAAAAAAATCCCATATGCGTTAGAAATTAATTTGACAAAAGCACACATAATGCACAAAAACACAACTTTAAACCTAACCGTGCTAATCACGTTTTTACGATTTAGGGGAAAATATGTAAATTATAAAAGATAAATTGATCCATGAATGGACCATATGATTTATTTATTAAAATTAAAGAATAACTTGGAAAAAGATATGATTTTTAGTAATATTAAATCATCTAATAAAATTTCATTTATTATAAAATACATTAATTTCAATTTCAAAATTATTCATTTAATTTTAATTTAAATGTAATTAGGATAATAATGGAATTTTAATATATTAATTTAACACCGGTGTAACATTATATATTTTTATTCAAAATTAATGGAAGTAATAATTCATTCATTTTATCTATCTTTTAATATTTTAACTATATTTTTTAGTTAATTTATTAACTAAATAATTCAAGTGTTGGTCTTTATTCAGAATTTAAAGTAATTATTTAATCTATAAAATTTTAAAACATATTTTCATGATAAAAATAACTTATATTACATTAAATATAATATTTATCATCAAACGTACAATATTCTTTCTATATCTCAAAGCATTATAAATATTAATGGCAATGAAGGTTCATTTTTATTCTTTTTCTTTACTTAAATTATTATATAGGTCAATTTCTTGGAAACATTCCACATATACTCATAAAAATATATATTAATTTCAAAATTACCGAAATATTTCTATAAAGTAGGGGTATTTACAAGTGTGGGGTCATTCTTACACCTTTTATTCTTAGTTTAACCACTAATTAATCTTGTTTTTTCCTTAATCACTGTAATTAATTTTAACTATTTACATTAATAATTTTTGTCAAAAATTAAGTAAATCATTTTAAAATTAAAAACTACAATGATTATAAATGGTTAATTCATTTTATAAACACCAAACTTATAATTGGGAAAATTAAATTAAAATTAATCCCACAGACATGATGAGAAAGGAAGTTTTTAAGGTGAGAATGTTCAAAAGATTACAATGTTTTTATATAAAATTAAAATATGAAACTGATTCAAATTACCATAATTGAATTAATATATGTATAATTTAACTAATTATACTTTAAATAAAATTTAAAATACAATTTAAATACATAAAAAAATGATATTAAAAGACATTTTTCCATTAAAATTCAGTATTTTTCACTATTCATTAAAAAAAGAAATTTCTATGCAAAATAACAAAAAATCACTGTAAAAAAATTTTGATATTACCATTTCTAAAATGGATTTTATTTTTCAAATAAATTTTATAAAATTTGTAAAATATAATTTTAAATTATGTGTACTAAACACGATTAACACTTCTTTTAAAAAAATATTATTTTTCAGAATAAATTGGTATTTTAAATGATTAATATTTTATTTCTATTAAATAAATAAATAAATAATATATTGGTGAAAAATGTATATTTTCATAAGGGAGTTAATCCAATTAATTACCTAAATTCCAAAATCTAGGTGATAACTATTATATAATATAATATTATTAATAATATATTATTGTTCGGTAAAACATGGTTTTTCATATAACAAGATATAACAAATGAACTTGGTATTATGTGTAACACAATACAAAATTAGTGTTTCATATAAAGAAATATTACATTGGTGTTTCATATAATTCAAGTTTAACTTGGTGGGTCATGAAAAGAAATCCATCAAATAATTTTAATTTAGTTAAAAAAATTCATAAAAGGGTGTTACATTCTAACCCCCATAAAATGAATTTCGCCCTTTAAATTCATTTGGGTCATCAAAAGATTAATAATTGAAAGTTCCTCTAATAGAAAACCACATCGTAAAAATGAATAATAAAAATTCAATTAAAAAGGAAATTTGGAATCATATTGGTTACCCAATGTAGCTTAGAACTAGGTTTCCACATAAAAGAACATAAGCAGGAAGGGAAAACATGGATATAAAAGAGAAAACTAAAACCCATATATAGATTGGGAGTGAGAGATGACATGGTTAGGGGAATGTTAATGACCAAAAAAATATTAAACAGATATGCCTGAAAAAGATCACTGATATCTTAAAAAATTATGATAATAAAAAAAATATTATCTGAATACCCTTTTGATAAAGTTAAAGAATTTTAATGAGAATATATACTTACTTGATTTCATTCAATTTAATTAGTAAAATCTAACTATGTAGTTGTGCTTTGATAAATTTAGAGTAGATATCTTACTCTAAGAAATGAAGGTGAATTTTTTATTTGTGAAGCACTAACATATTATAAGATCGACATATAGATTCATATGTCATTTCGTCTATCTTTAGTTATCATCACAACATAATGGTTAGCATGGGATATACAATATTCATAAATCATCATATCGCCTCAATCAATGTTCAACACAATCATTTTCATAAATGGTGAACCTTTTGAACCTTCTAAAAGATAAATATCAAAAAATTTATAAAGAAGGTCACTAAATTTCTAAAAACCAGCTTAATAGTGATCCCCTATGTATTATGAATTACCTCTTGATTATCACATACCAAAAAATGTAAATACCTTCATCATTTATTCTCTTGAAACATTGAAATAATATGAATTACCATATGTTCTTATTCAAAACATGAATTTTTCCAGATTTTTTATATATATTATTATATATTTTCCAAAAATCCAAAAATGATGTAAACTTCATCAATGTTAACATAATCCAATTTTTCAACAATTTTTTTACCTGTTATTGAGGTCATAAATACTATCCAATTTACTTTATCTATATCAATTATATCTTTATGTAGGCTAAAAAAACTATTCATCATTAGGAACCCATTAAGGGTAACCTCCACTTAATCCAAATACCCCCTTTCCATTAAATCGAATTTCTAAGTCCTCGGAACCATTAAATATATATGTTTTGAAAATCCTTAATGAGAAACATATACTTCATGATTAATAAAACATAATTCTTTAATTCCAATAAAGAAACAGTTCAATCATCCCACTTCCTTCTCAAACCATTAACCAATATTCATTATCTTATTTATTAATATTGAATATGAATAATGTGTTAAAATTAATAAAACTCAATCTAATCATTATTATAGACAATACTATTAAAAAACACATACCATTCATTATTCGTTTATGGTCTCTTCATAATCAACAAAAAAACCATTACTCATACAACTTTACTGATTTCCTTCATGAGAATTCTCCCTATGACATTGATTTGAATAATGACTATACTTTCCATACATAAGAAATTAACCTATTGAAAATACCTTAGGTTTAACAATATTCATATCCGTTTCATTAACTAAACTCTTTATTTTTATTCACAAATTACTTATTCTATGGCCTTTTCACCACACATAAATCATCTTGTAATTCCTTGAAGATATTACCTTGAGTGATTCTTACTGCATTGTTGACATATAAGAAACAAAATTGTCATTCCTCCAAGGTTAACATCACTGGATCTCACATATAAAATAACATAATCTTGAAAAATCACTTTTACAATGTCAAAATAATAACACCTTGTTTTTAATCTATAACACCTTAGGTTCATCATAGTCTATTCATTGTAAACATATTTTTAAATCCTTATTGATGGTTCATAAAAAGTTTTACAATTTCTAATGCATATCCCTTAAGATTGTTAAATTATTTGTGAAACAAGGATCATTGACATGCACCAATTCCCGATCCGGTCATACTCAATATGTTTTTTGAGGGTGTTACCCCTATGTACATTTGTGCCAGATCCACATCCACTTATCGTATCTTGATAGGGATGTGTTTCTAGAACACCACCTCCACTATCCATTACCAAATATCGAGGAAATTTTCTTATAATTTAACTCATATTTAGACATATCCTTAGAGATATCCCTTGAAACATCCTTAAAAATATACCTAGGGATCTCACTAAAGTTTTCTCATTCTAGATTATAAAGCTTGACTAAACCTTTTATACCAACTATAGTGAACTTGACTTAACATACATGGATATTACCTCTTTTTAGATTAGTAATCATTATATTACACAAACACATTCCAGAGGACTATAATATTTTAGTTCATTTGGAAATAGGAAACATAATATTTTAGTTTAGTGGAAGATCTTCAATGATTCTCACAAAGATCATCCCCATTAGTACTCCTTAAAACCTTTTTTCATAACCCAAGGAATGTAAATATAATAAAGGGTAAGATTATTTTTTTAGTAAGGGTAAATAAATCAGATACGTAAAAATAACATGATCATAAGGGTATGAGAACATCAACATAACAGTTTAAGATCATATCCTATATATCAAAGATCATACGCATGAGTCATGGAATAAATATTGATCGGTCATGAGACATAAATAATAAATGAAACAATAGCATAAGCCCTTAGAGAATGACATATGAATAATTAATTGAATTGTGATTAAAATATAATAATAATAAATTATTTTCATAGAAGTCAAGTCACACATACAAAGATATCTTAGTGGAATGGGTTCACTTCCCAAGATATATTAGTAGTCAATGTTCACTCCCAAGACCATCTTAGTAATCAAGGTTCAATAACAAGACCATATTAGTAGTAAAGGATCACTCAAAAGACCATATTATCAGACAATTTCCCTTACCTAATTCGGTTCAACCCCCATTCTAGAATGATTTGTCTTCTGAGACATAAATGTTTATCCAATTCATTGGATCTCTATCTATATGCATCTATAATGTAATCTATAATAGTCTTACCAGATGATTTCTGTTTCACCCCATTATATAATCTGTAACGGTTATACATGGTTCTATCTGGGCCTCCCATCTTATAAGATATAACGGGATTTCTCGACACTCTCTAGGCCACCACATCATATAAAATGTAATAGAATTACCTGAGGATTTCTAATTCATCCCATCATATAGGTTATGTACAAGAACCAAAACATTAATAAAGTGAAAATAGATTTCATATTATCATAAAAACTCATAAAGTAACCATTATTCTTTCCTAACCTAATTAACCTATGGAAGATAAATGGGTTTCATGCCAATCCCTTTGAAACATGACTAAACTTTGGAAAATAAATTGGTTTCATAAGAATATCTTTGGAAGATGACTGACTTGTGGAAAATAAATGGGTTCCATAATCATTATTACATAAAATAATAAACCATTATGAGAAAGAATATGAATTGTATCATTAGATCATATCCTCCGTAAGACATAGGAAACACTGAAATATGCCATATTATATGGAAAATAATTTTTAAATAATAATTTAAAATATTTATTTAGAACGATATCATATACTATTTGGAAAAATATTTTTAAAACATAATACAGTTTAAAAACCTTTTTATTTAAATATAACATCAAAAATGTATAAAATAAGATTTAATAATTATTTAAAACACTTTTTTCAAATAGAGAAAAGTTTTAATATAATTTTCATTAAAAATGAGATTAATTTAAAATAAAAAAAAATTAAATTTTTTTAGAAACCATTGTTTTGAAAGAAAATATATTTATGACCGATGAGAGAAATAAGGATGGGTTATCGTAAAAAATCGTAATTATAATATATAAAAGAGAGTATAAAAGTGGTTCCATTACTTTAAGATATAATTAATAAACATTGGAGAATAGAATTAATTAGATTTAATGAGAGATAAATCCTAATATTTTATCATTGAAAGTATAATAGTAAACAATTCATATAAATGATGAGATTGTAACATAAAATCAGTACCACTTTGATAACCACGAATAATAATCACCACAAAGGAATAACATAAAATGGATCATAAAATATCATTATTATAGATAAATTCATTATATTACACGTCAAAGGGGCTATATGTACACATCATGAAAGAATATAGGAATATGTCATAACATACATCTCAAAGAAAAAAAATTGAGACAAAAATCCAATACTAATTTGATAACATTTTAACTGTGAAACCCATGAATGTGAGATCCTTAAAAGGATGTATAAATACAAATACATTTTATTATAATAATAATAAAATAAATTCATTCACTGTATATACACCAAATATAATCAAGAGTTGGTGAATATCACATGTGTCTCACAAATGTAAAAAGTGAGATGGAAATCCATTACCTTAGGTCTTGATGTTCATCATACTCATTAAAAATTCCTCTATAATAAGTATAAGTTTATTATACATATTTAAAAAATCCATATTAATATTTATAATACCATATATTATTTTTATGACTTTATATTACCCTTTTATTTTTAATTCCATGTTAATGTTACGTTTTTGTTTATAACCGCTTTGTTTTTCATATATGTTTTGACTTGTCATTTTTGGTCCTATTACTATGGTCATGGATTTGTAATATAAAAAATTTAAACAATTTTATAAAAATCATATATATGGATTTATATTATTTCATAAAATTTAGTTTTAGGAAATGGAATACATCGTCCATGGAGACCGTATGCTGTACGTAAGCGTAAAAGTAGTTTCGATTTTCATATTGTATTAAAAGAAATAAAAGTAAATGAGACACATAAAAACTCACACACACACACACATATATAGTATCATATGATTAATGTTTTTATGTTATATATATCACATATGTCTATTAAACCAATATTTAATATATTCTATTTAAATCCTGAATGAATTACATCGCTCTGCGAGGCAGTTGTTTGTCGTATACATGAACGACATTATCATATTCCCAAAAAACTAAAAAGCATAATGGTATGTGTTGTATAATAATTATAGAATGATAAATACATAATAAATATAAAATATATCATTTATAAATAGTATTTATTTCATTTTACCTAACCATGAGAAGCTGTAATGGAAAACGAATGACATCAGTTTGGGATGCAGTAAACCTCCGTACACATGAACAAGGATTTGGAAACCCATTTGATGAAAGTGTGTGTAGTTGTAGGTAATAACATGAACATAAAAACATATCAATATATTTATAGTAATTATGTTATTTTATATGTGTTATATGAAAATAATATAATGGGTTTAGGAAGAACTAAAACAAATATGTTCATTGATAAACATTACCACTTATTTGGTCATCAAATTTCTGTTTTCACTAAAAGAATAACTTTATTAGATTTCTTCTAAAATTATGGATTCTAGGATGAGGGTATGGATGTTGGAATGTTATTTTGGAAGATATTTTTTGATCAAAATTTCTTGATAGCTATGACAATTGCAGGATAGTGAGTGCCCTTTTATAGTTGAGAAGGAGTGATATTCTTGTAAATACTTAAAAGTATTTACTATTGGGAGGTATACCTTATATCATGTGGTTAAAAAATTAGATAATAATGAAGTGGAGTGTTGATTTAGTTTATAAATACATCCACCACACAAAATTATTTCAATTTTACCATGTTCTTCTATAACATCTATGTTTTCCTATTTTTTCCATTTTGTTATTTATTAATGCAACTTATTTGATAATCTATGAAAATTTTCCAATTATGACTATATTAAAGTGATAATTATTAGAATATTTATACCCAATTATAAAAAAAATGTTATATAAATTATAAAAAAAAAATTCTATTTTTAATTAATTCAACAAAATGACACATAATGAACAAAAACACTACTTTAACCCTAATCGCACTAACAATGTTTTTTTCTATTTAGGGCCCAATATGTTCATTATAAAAGATAAATTGGTCAATTATTGGATGATATATTATATTTTTTTAAATTTGCAAATAACTTGGCATATTGTATGATTTTTTTAAATTTTATGCCATTTAATAAAATATCATTTAATATAAAATAACATTAATGTCAATTTTGACATTATATATTTAATTTTAATTTATTTAAAAAATGAATAAAATTAATGAATTTGAATATATTAATATTGGAAATATGTAACATGATATATTAATCTAAAAATTTAATTTAAGACAATAATTCATTCAATCTACCTCACTTTTAATATTTTTATTACCATTTTATTTAGTTAATTTATTAACTATATAATTCCAATGTTGGAGTTTCTTAAGTATTTGATGTAATCATTTGATCTCTGAAAATTTAAAATAAATTAAAATGATAAAAAAACACATTTTTAATTCAAAATAATATTTATAACCACGATTATGATATTTTAACTTTTCCCAAAGATTTATAAATATTAAAGGTAAGGAAGGTTCCTTTTTTGTATTTTTACTTTCTGAACTTTTTATATAAGTCACTTTCATGTAAAAGTGTCCCAAAAATCATAATATTGGAGAATAAGTCACATGGTTATAAATATGTCCATTCAATGAGTTTTTATATGTTTTGGGTCATTATTACACCTTATATTCTATATTTAACCACTAAGTAAACTTGTTTTTTCCTTAATAGCTGTAATAAATATTAATTATTTTCACTAATAATTTTGGTAAAAAATAAAGTTAGCCTCATTAGACATTAGAAATTATACTGATTCAAAATTTTGAATCCATTTTTACATGTTGCAGACAAATAAGTGGAAAAAATTAATTTAAAATTAATCTTGTAGACACGATGAGAATGTTGGGTTTTAAAGTTGAAATTTTCTAATGATTACAATGTTTTTATAAACAATTTCAATATAAAAATTATTCCCATGAACTTAATTGTATTAATAGATGTATAATTTTAATAATTATTTTTGTAAAACCAATTTAAAATATAAATTATCTATATAAATAAATTATACTAAAAGACAATTTTCAATTAAGATTTAGTGTTTTTCACTGTTCATAAAAAAGAAACTTCTTAGAAAAATTCCAAAAAATCAAACCAATATAATTTAAATATTATGATTTAAAAAATGAAGTTTATTTTTTAAAATATTTTTTATTAAATTAATAAAATTATGTACCCAAAGCACGATTTACCATTCTTTTAGAATATATATTGTTTTTTAAAATAAATTTATTTTTATCTTCACTGATTCTTATTTTATTTATATTAAATATTTAACTAAAAAATAATTTGGAAATATATATTTTCATATTTTTTTTAATTATATTCATTCCCTCCATTCCAATGGATAGGAGGTAACTATTATATTAGATAATAATAATAATAATATTTTATTTTATTTTGGTAAAGCTCTCTCTTTTGTGTAATGTATGGTATCAAATGAACTTGGTATTGTGTGTAATAAAAGGAGAACATAATACAATCTGTAGAATAAGATTAACCGTGTGTTTTATATAATAAAATCTTATCTTGGTGTAGTGTACAAGGTAATTCGTTAAATAATTTTAATTTATTTGAAAAAAATAATTCATAACAACTCGAGGTGTTACATTGTCCCCACTTAAAATGAGGTTCTTCCTCAAAATTCATCTGGGTCATAAAAGGATTAGTACTTTAATGTTGTTCTCATATAAACTCACATCATAAAAATTAATAATAATAATTATTTTAAAAAATTAATTTTGGAAACATAATAGTTACCCAAATTAACTCATAACTAGTTTTACAAATAAGCGAATAGAGGTGAGAAGTGAGAACATGAAAATATAAGAGAAAAATAACCCCCAAATACTAATGGAGAGTGAGAGAGAACATGGTTAGAGGATGGTTAATGATCAAAAATCCCTAAACCAAAGAATCTGTAAAAAATCCATTGATATCATAAAAAATTATGATAGTAGTACAAAATTTTATATCAGTACCCTTTTTCCTAAAGTTGTACAATTCTCTTGAGAATATATAATTACATGATTTAATTCTATTTCATAATTACAATATCACACTATAGCTATGACTTGATAAATTTCCACTTTATCTCTTACAGAAATAAATCTTGGTGATTTTTTATGCCTGAGGTACTAACAGATCATAAGATCCATAGATAGAATGATAAGTCATTACTTCTATATTTAGTTATAATCACAAACAATGGTCATAATTAGTTTTCTTATATGAATAAATCTTCATATTATGAAACATTAATATCTAAAACCTCAATAAAAGTTCAACATTAACCTTTTTCATAACTATTTAATCCATTAACCCTTCCAAAGGATAGAAATAAAATTCTTTGGAAACAAGGTCATTAAATTTCTCAAAATCAGAATAACATTGATCCCCTATCTATCGTTAAGTATCTCTTGATTGTCACATAGAATACATGTGAATACCTTCATAATTTAATCTCTTGAGACATGTTAATAACCTGAATTACTATAAATCCTTATTGTAAACATGCATGATTCTTCATTCTTCATACCAATTATTTTATATACTCTATAAATCCAAAAAATGCATTAAAATTCATGAATGATAACATAAACCGCTTTTTCAAAAGATAATTTTTTATTTTCTGAGGTCATGAATACAATAAAATATAATATATCCAAATCAATAATATATTTATCAAAGATAAACACAATTTTCACAACATCATGAACACAATAAGGGATTAATTTCCTTAATCAAAATATCACCTTTCCATTAAATCACATTTCTATGTCATTAGAACCATTCAATATTTTTTCGAAATTTTTAATGAGAAACATATACATCTTGATTCATATAACATAATTCTGTAATTCTAATATATAAAAAATTTAATCATCCCACACCCTTCTCAAACCATTATCTTTATTTCATCATATTATTACTTAATATGAAATACAAATCTGGTTTTAACATTTATAAAATTCAATTTAATAATGATTATAATCAATACTATTAGAATAACACATTCTTTTTGTATTTTATTCATGGTCTCTTCATTATTAGTTGTAAAACCATTACTCATACAACCATTATGTTTTCCATCATGAGATTTACCCTCATGACATTTTTTGAATATTGACTATAATTTACACACATAAAGGATTCAACTATTGATAATAACTTAGGAAGACCTAAATTATCATCCATTTCACTAATTAAACTCTTTACTTTTCCTTGGAAATTATTTATTCTATGTCTTTATTCACCACACATAAGACATCTTCTCATTCCTTTGAGACATTCCATCGAGTGATAATTTTCACATTATTGACATTTATGAAACTGAATATTTATTCCTCCATGGTTACCATAACTCAATCTCATAGAGGACTCTTTCATTCCCTTCTTTAGAAAGTCCTTGAGTTGGTTAAGGTACACATTGTTAATCATGTTCTATGAAAATTGATTTGGCACAATCACAAAATCCATTACTCCAGTCATCATTCAATTTGACTGCTGAATAGAAAATTTTCCATCACATTCAATGTCAACTGAATAAATTCTTCTTCTTAACATTGACTAAAATAAAAAAAACATAGTTTTAGAAACACTAATCATAGTGGAAAAACACATAATTATGAAAAATAACTTATATAATTTCTATATCATAAAACATATTTTTAATATATGACACCTTTGGTTAATACAAAGATATTCATAGTAATCATATATATAAATATTTTATGGTAGTTTGTAAATAGTTTGTGAATCTCCAAAGCATATCTCCCGGGAGATTAAAACAAATTGTGAAACAGGGCTTGTTATTGTGCACTAGTTCCGGATCGAGTCTATCTCAGTACTGTGTTTTCAGGGTTGTTAACTATAAGTATATCTATTCTAGATCCACATCCAGACGTAGTATATAGACATGGATATGTTTCTAAAAAACCCCTCACTCCATCCTTTATCAAAATTCCAGGAAATTTTCATATACTTTGACTCATCCTCAGACTTCTCCTTAGAGACATACCAAGACACATTCTTATTAATATCCCAAGGGATCTCACTAAAGGTTTCTCATCCTACTTTCCAAATGATGACTAAACATTTCCTTGGATACTAAATATAGATAACCAGACAAAAAATACATGGATAATACAACTTTTTATAGGAATATTCAGTACATTATATCAACTCATAGTCGTGGACCCTAATGGTTTAATCCCTCTAGAAACATGGAAGCACAATCATAGAGTCTGGTGAAAGATCATAAATATTTTCAACAAATATCATTGCAATTAGTAATACTAAAAAAAAATCATTATTTATATCCTAGGGAATGGAAACATAAGAAAGGTGATATCAGATGTTTAGTAAGTGTAAATAAAGGAGATACAGAAGCATAATATGAACATAAGGGTATGATAACATACACATAGAATTTGAAGGTCATAACCTTTATATCAAATATCATACACATTATTCATGGTATAAATATTAGAATATCATAAGATATGAATCATAAGGTAATCAAGAGAATAATTTATGAGAGCATAATATAAGAATAAGTCATGGAATTGTGGTAGATACATAATCAGATAAAATGATTTACATAGTAGTCTAGGATTAATTCCATGTTTATCTTAATGTAACGAGTTTAGTCCCTAGACCATTATATTAGTAAAGTTTCACTCCTATGACCATCTTAGTAGTCATGGTTCACTTCCAAGACCCTCTTAGTAGTCAAGTTTCACTACCAATACCATCTTAGAAGAAAAATTCACTTACTAAACTAGGTTCTCTCCCCCATTCCATCCATATTATTATTAAAAAATAGATATATATACCTAATTAATTGATGTGATATCTGGGCACACCCATCATGTAATCTATAATAGGTTTATTTAATGTTATCTGGGGATATCCATCATATAATATTTAATATTCTTACCCGATGCACTCTAGGATTCCCCATCACATAAGTTGTAAAGGAATTACCTGGTTCTATATGGTTTGACCCATCATATATGATTCAATAGAATTATCTAATTCTATCGAGGCCACCCATCGTACAATATATGTCTATGAACCACAACATGAATTAAGTACAATGGGATTTCATATCTATATAAATACTCATAAAAACCCATTATTCATTCATAAATTGATTAATATATGGAAATGAAATGGGTATCATTAAAATATCATTAAATCATGATTAAACCATGAAAAATAAATGGGTTTCATAAACATCTCTTCATAATATGATTAACCCATGAAAAATAAATGGGTTCCACAAACATTAGGCCATCAAAGGATTAACCATTCGGAGAAAGAATATGAATGATATCCTTGGATCATGTCCCCCATAAGAAATTTGAAATACCGATGTATGTCATATTAGATATAAAATATTTTCAAAATTATTATTTAAAACATTTCTTGAAGAA
This sequence comes from Viscum album, assembly GCA_963277665.1. Taxonomy (NCBI): domain Eukaryota; kingdom Viridiplantae; phylum Streptophyta; class Magnoliopsida; order Santalales; family Viscaceae; genus Viscum; species Viscum album. The sequence continues at coordinate 661,446,785 of OY728138.1, forward strand.
AATATCCTTTCTTCTCTGAAAATTTATTTTTAAAATATATAACATTTTAAAAACGTTTTTCATTTAATATAACCCTAAAAACATATTAAGGAACATTTGAAAATAATTTAAACAATTATTTAAAATATTAATCATCTTAAAAATAAATTTACATTAAAATTCTTTTAAAATATCTTATAAATAATTTTTTTAAAACATTTTTAGAATACATTGTTTTGGAATAAAACAAATTCCCGATTGAAGAGATAAATAAATTCAAGATTTCTTAATAACATTTTCATAATTATTATAAGTGCCAAAGAGTAATACAAATAGCGACATTACATTAATATAAGATTAAAAACCATAGTATAATAAAATTCATGTGAATTATTGAGAGATATATTGTAAGGTTTTTTCATTGTATGGAAAATTATAAACAATCTTTATAAATGATGAGATTGTAACATAAAATCATTACCACTTTGGTAACCTTTAATCATATGATCCATGATTGAATAAAATAAAATGGAAATTAAAATATCATGATTATATATAAATTTATGATATTACATTTCAAATGTCTTGTATATATACGTTGTGAAAAAAATAAGAGAATGTCATAACACATGTCTCAGTGAAGGAAAATTGAGACAAAAATTCTTTACCGATTTGGTAATTTTTGAACCGTAATCCCTGTGAAATAGAGATCATAAAATGGACATGTAAATAATGATATGTTTTATTATAATAATCATAAAATAAATTCATGGGATGTATATACACCACATATAATAAAGTGGTGGTAGATATGGAATGTATCTCACAAATGTAAAAAGTGAGTCAAAAATCCCTTAACTCAGGTCTTGACTTCCATCCTATACGCTAAAACTACCTATATAGTAAGTACAAGTTTATTAAAAATATATAAAATAACAATTTTTTTATATCAAATACCATATATTATTTAATAATGATTTGATATTAATTGTTTATTAAAAATTCCATGTTAAAGATACATTTCAGGCAATAACCGCTTTGTTTTATGTATAAGTTTTGACATGTCATTTTTGGTCCTCTTACTTTGATAATGGTTTCATAAAATACATAAGTTAAATAATGGTATAAATATAATATATATTTATTATATATGAATTTATATTATTCAATATAATTTGTTGATAGGAAATGGGAAGTACCATTCATGGAGATGGTAGGTCATACATACACATGAACGTTGCTTCAATTTTCATGTATTATTGAAAGAATGAGAAGTAAATGATATATATATATAATAATAAAATTAAAATATTTATTTTATAAATTTCATATATTTCTATTAAACCCATCCTTAATAAATTTCGTGTATAGCATGAATGAATTACATTGCTTCTCGAGGAGGTAATCATCCACACACACAATTGATGTTATCATATTCGTAAAAAATAGAAATGATGAATTTTTTTGTTATTTAATAATTGTATAATAATAAATTAATAAAATATCATATATATAATATATATAATGTATTTCCATCCTTATTACCATCGTTGAGAGGTGGTAAAGAAAAAAACAAACAATATCTGTTTGTGCGACAGTAGTCCTCCATACACGCGAATAATGATTTCATAACCTATTTGATTAAAGTTTGTGTAGTTGTAGTTCATACCATTAACATAAAAATTTATCAGTATATGGAATAAACTAATGTTATTATATAATCAATATATAAAAAAATTAAAGGGTTTTAAAAAAAAATTAATAAAAAACATTCATTGATGAATGTGACCTCTTGTTCGGGCACCTGCTTTTGGTTTTCACCAAAGTACTTCCTTGGTTGGATTTATAACCAAAGAAAGGATCCTCAGAATATGGTATGGAAGTTGGTAAGTTATTTTTTTATATCTTGGTGGATCTAAATGACTTGATAGGTTTGAAGAATTGGTAAGGTTGAGTGCCCATTATAGTTGATAAGGAGTGACATTCTTCTAAATACTCAATAGTTGTAACACCCCAGGTAAATAAAGAATATGACATTTCATATTTATCCATATTTGTGAATAAAATATTGAAATGACTTTAAAGGGGACGCTATGCTCGATGGCGTACCCAACACGCAACAACGAGTTTCTTGGGAATCTTACGTTTCACTCTAATAATAAAATAATATTATTTTAAATAACATGTAGCCGTTGTATTGGCAGGAATGGTTATAAATAAATAAAATATGATTATATATATTTTTAAATGTTTTTACATTTATCCAATAAAAGATAATGGCTTAAAATACGGAAAGAAATCAATTTTCGGCTTTTATACCCTAATTTTCACTAAAGGCTCACTTATCACCTTTTGATGGCGAATTTTCATTAAATATAGTTTTGATCACTCTTATAAATTATTTTGGATCAAATAAAACTCTTATTTAGAATTGGAACATCAAAATTTACTTTGTGTAAATTTTTGGTATCTTTCCGATAAAGTTCAGTTTTTTCAATGAATAGTGTAAAATGTGGTATTTTAATTCAAAACCCCTTTTTAATCTAATTTATTTATATGATTAGATTATCTTTTGAATTTGTTTTAAAGTAAAATTAGAATATATTTTTACCGTTAAATCCAATAGTGGTCTTTGGAATAAATTTCAATTTGAAATCAGACTTAAACTAGTGTCAATCTTTTGATACTTATTGTTTCATAAAAACACGCTATTTGCTTTGACAGCAAGAATTAATTATTAAATTAATCTGACTTATATGTATTGAATTTTGTAAAATAGACTTAATTTTTGAAATCGTAATATCAAATATAGCTTAGGGTGAATTTTTGGTAATTTTCTGAAAAACTTCAATTTTTAATGAATAGTGAAACCACTAAGTGGTACTTATAAAGACTGATTTTCCGTTTAAATGAAATTTTGCCATCATTGTGTTTTGAATTTCAAAAATCTGACATACATGGTTGTCATTAATAAGTAAAATGTGGTTCAATGAGGTTATAATAATTTTTTGGTGAATAGTAACTTATTAAGTTCTTAATCGCGATTAGTGGTAATTAGTGTAGTTTAAGGTAAAAATAATGTTTTAATAATATGAAATGAACTTGACACATGTCCTACCCACATTGGTTGTGTCATGGCCGACCAATACAAGCCATGGGTCAACTTGGGGACCCCATGGAGACACTTTGGTTGGGAAATGACATAAATAACTTTTTATTTAATGTAAAAGTAAAAATGACACAAACATAATATGTTTTATGAAAACAATTTTAACATGGGGTTATAAAGATCAGAGTTTTTATTATAAATATTCATTGTAAATCTAAAAAGATTACCTACATCATAGTATTTTTTTATAATTTTTAGACATTAAATAAATTAAATTATTTATGACATAATAATGATGCAGCGATGACATCATTATTTGACGATTTAAATAAAATGGAAAGATAATGTAAAATCTATAAACTACACATGTCCAAAACTTATTGGATGGGTGGATTTCGAACCCTTATCACCTTATCCACGAATTATATCAATGTGGGACCTTTTAAAACAGAAAAACATTTTCAAATAAAGTAATATTTCTTTACTTTCCAAAAGTGCCCCTCCTCTCCTCTTATAAAAGGCCCCCATCTCTACCTCATTTCACAAACTCCTCAAGCCTTTGGCTCGGCCAACCCCTGACCATTTACTCTCTACACATCGCTCTCCTCATCCTAGAGGGTTCCCTTGGGGCATAATCCTTTCAAAGGAAGCCTTTAGGCTCAAATCAAAAGGAGTTACACTTTTAAAGGTAATTCATTCTCTCATGTTCATTTGTTTTATTTTGCTTCTCCAACCCTCTAAACTCTTTTTATTTATTTCTTTTGTAACAACACCAGTATCTTCAATATACTAGGATATTGTTATATGATTAATTCGAGCTACACTCTCACACAACTACATCAAATGGTTAAAGAACATACGGTTTCCGTGGATGGAAAAATTGCACCTCCCGAAACGATGATTGTTCAATACTCATTTAACACCTTCAAATGTGGCCATTATGATGTCACTATTTTTATATATGATATATAATATTTTTATGTTTTACTTATTCTTCTGTATTTTTCATTTGTGTCTTACCTTTATGGCTTCCATTATGGGTATACGCGATATCTTCATTTTAGGTAGTGCGGACTACCGCCCCCTCAAAGTGATGTGATTCGTTAATGCCATATGTGGGACGTGTAAAGGATGGATTTAAAGTTATTATATATAATGTTATACTGGAATTATAATATACCTCTATATAATTATTATTTCATTCCATTAAAGTATGAGATATAAATGAAAGTAGTGTTCATGCGTACGTACGGCTTACCGTCTCCATGAACGGTGCATTTCATTTCTTATCCCCAAATGTAATGTACTATTAAAAGTACATGTATATAATGGATATATATAATTAATGATATATCTAAATGATGAATATAATTCTGGAATTAAAATATACATACCTCTCATTTAGTTTTAATTCCATTAATATGACAAAGAAATGAAAGTAGCGTTCATGCGTACGTACGACTTACCGTCTCCATGAACGGTGCATTTCATTTCTTACCTCTAAATGATTATGTAATATTATAAATACATGTATATGCTGGATATATATGATATATATGATATCCAAATCAGGAATGTCATTCTAGATATAAAGAACCTTTGACCACACGAACAACATGTAATTGTGACAAGTCCACTTTCGACTTAAGAACCAAATATCGACAAAACAAACATTATGAACTTAAATAGTTACATAATGTTTATAACATGGAAATAAGTGATATAAAAGGAATAATTAACTCTAAAAAGGTTCTTAATCTAGTAGAAATTAACTCAAGTTTATTATTCAGGATGTTAAAGAACGATCGAGTCAAGTCGGACCCGAGGTAAGGGACTTCGTATCAATCTCCTTTCATTGAGGCATATTTCATTTTATACACAACTTTCTTTTAAACGGTGTATAAACACCTTTGACTTTTACTTTTATACAAAAGGAATCTTTTTCTACGAAGCGTTTTACTAAACGAAAAAAACGAATGTTTTTTTAATGTACGTGGTGACAACGACCTTTTCCGCCACCGCGAGTATTATTTGGTCTTTGGCTTTCTCAACAAGCCGTAATGTTTTTAGAATAAAATAAATACCATATACTCTTTTATGTATTTTGGTATTGAAAATGGTTTTGAAAAAGGATTCTATTATGTCAATATATTTATGATATATTGTGATTGAAATGTGGAAATGTTATCATTCCTTTATATTGGTTTTATGTTTTATGATTTTATACTGGTACTTGGACATTTTAACGGGTGGTTACGTTATAAACCATATGACGGGTGGTGCCGTGAATAACAGGATGGGTGGTTACGTTATAACCTCTAATGAATTGGGTATGGAAGTCGGCCGTATGGCTATTCCATTAAGTATGTATGGAAATTGGCCGTATGGCTATTCCATTAAGTGATATGTGTGGGAGTCGACCGTATGGTTATTCCACTTAAGTATGTTTATGTACCAAGTTACCTTTATATATGTTATGTGTTCTTTTTATGGATTTTTATGGTAATCCTTTGGTTACAAAAAGGTAATTAATGATACTTTATTTAGTGAAGAGTTTTTACTACTTCATGTAGGTGAAAAGTATTACATTGATAAAGTATTCATGGTTTACTTGTTGTTTTGAAAAACTAACTGTTTTCATTATTTGTGTATCCCTTACTGAGCTTCTTATGCTCATCCCAAGTTTTTGAAATATTTTTCACAGGACTTAGCGTGGAATAGGGTCAAGGATGGGATCAAGGGAAAGTCATGGTACCTAAAACATGGAACTATACATGTTTCTTTTAAAGAGTTTTTATTTTTTGGAAATTTAGTAGAAGCGACTACTTTGTAATCTTTTGAGATGTAATAGTTATGTCCTAATTCTCTAAAACTCTAAACCTGAAAATATCCTCAATGTGAATTACTCATTTAATTCAATATTAAGTAAGGTTTAAGGCTGGGGCCTTATAGTTGGAATCAAAGGTCGGTTTAGATAACTTTAGAGGTTAGGGTATTCTTTAAGCATAAGTGACATTACCATAATGGTTAGGATTTCAGACAGAGTTCTAGTTTTAGATAAAGTGAATGAGTAAGAATATCTTAGTGTTTATCTTCCTCATTAGTACGTGATGGTTTTGTTGTTATACTCACACTGACCCTTTTTGGTTTTAGAAAATGGTTGGATCTAGCAGGCACCAAGGTAACGGTGGATGTGAAGGAAACTGTGACAGTTTTCTGAGCGAGCAACTGAATGATATGGGGGCGGTAATGATAACTCTTGTGTTTATCCTCAACCAACTATCTGGAGTCATGATTGACCACCTAAACCTTGGATATTTCTCTAAGGCATCGTATTTTCAAGAAAAAAATCCCTACGGAAGTACAGGTAATAATCATAAAGGTAAGTGTGTTCAAAAACCTATGTGTCAAAGATGTGGAAAGAAACACCTAGGAAAATGTTTCAAAGGGACAGAAATATGCTATAGATGTGGAAATGAAGGTCATAAAGCAAGAACCTGCCATGGAAAAAGGAAGCATCCAGTTGACTCGAGGAAAGGGAAAGAAGTTCTTTCTAAGGGATCAATTGAATGTTTTAAATGTGGTGTGCATGGTCATTATGCAAACACATGTCCCATTAAGAAGTTTCGTGAATGGGATCACCAAGATCATACAAATAATCGTTTACCAATACCTAATGCCATTCCGATTGAGGATGAAGAAACTGACAATGACCAATCAAAGGTATGTATTATTCCATGACTATTGTTTTCCTATTTTGGAATCTTAGGATATGATTCATGATTTTGTTTGTAGGAAATAGGTATTTTGGAATAAGTTGGAAAGGAATGGTTAATGGATCATGAAGAATGTTGAATGAGTAAGATGTCAACATATAAGGGCTTCAAGAGTTATGGTGAAATTCTTAAGAGTATTAAGTCTCTTTTGATGATGGGGTTACATTAGAAGACTTTTTATATTATGTGTAACCCTGATGTTTAATATAGGAAAATTTTATTCATGGAATAGTTATCTTTTCTTTTGTGGACATAGTTATAAAGAACCATTTGGGTTTATATGATCCTTACTTTTGAGGTAATTATGGGTTATTATACGATATGCTGGAAAATGAAAGGCATGAGATAAACTTGAGGTTAAAATATGTTATGATCATTTTTTATGATTTTATATCTTTTTGGGGAATGATTTAAGAATTATATAGTTTTGGAAAAAGGACAACACGCAGACCGTGTGACAACCCGTCGCGTCAGACAAAGTTGCGGGAATCGAACCCACAACCAAAGTGCGAATGGCATTTATCGCCTACCACTGGACTACGTGAAGTCCCTGGTTAGTTTGACTGATTCTTTCTAGTTATATGATTTTATCAATTAAGAGTAAGTTGATTTTGGGTTATTTATGAAAATGATTAACCTATCATGGAGGATATGTGATTAGGTTAATTACTTTTCAATACGAGACTTTAGGAGCAACAGATGTTGTTTGGAGATAAATGTTACGATTTAACTTGGAAGTCTATGTGACTAAATCCTTCAAATGTTTGGGTTTCAATCTTAGATTGGTTTACTTTGAGGAATTTTATGGACAAATTGTTGATCAAATGGTCCTCGTTGAACTTTGGGTTTTGTTGGACAAATTTTGGAGATTATGAATAGATTTTCTTTCTAATGGGTTATCCTTTTCTGGGTTATCTGATCTTGTACTAATCTTTTGGGTTTTGGTTTTGGTTAAAGTCTAAAGACATGGGAAGTATGTAGTTATTTTTTTTGGGTTAGGTGATTCTCTAGAAGTTGATTATAGTACTCTTAATGCGAACAAGTCTCCCTAAATACGCGTCTTTTGGAAAAAATATGAGTTTGATTAAGGAATCTAGTAAAATTTGAAAGTCAACATGATAAGTGATTATGTTTCCTTATTAATAAATTCCTCAATAAAAAGTAACTTAAAACAAAAATGTTGTCTATTAACTTTTGCTACTGGGGAACCCAACACCGTTTAACCCATCACAAGTTTGTGATTTTCTTATTGTTAACTTTCTCCTAAACATGTTTTCTATCACTCTCCATCAGAACATGACCCTATGTTTTCTCCTCCATGTCCATGTTTTCCTACATGGAATCCTAGTATGGGTTAACTCGGGTGACCTCTGTACTTATCTTCCTTTATTTTAAAGTGATTGTTTTACCGACTCTTGTTCCGATGTGGGACGTTCATGGATGTTTCCAAGCTCAATTTTACAAATTGTGAGGACGCAATTCCCAAAAGGGGGGAAGGATGTAACACCCCAGGTGAATAAAGAATATGACATTTCATATTTATCCAAATTTGTGAATAAAATATTGAAATGACTTTAAAGGGGAAGCTATGCTCGATGGCGTACCCAACACGCAACAACGAGTTTCTTGGGAATCTTACGTTGCACTCTAATAATAAAATAATATTATTTTAAATAACATGTAGCCGTTGTATTGGTGGGAATGGATAGAAATAAATAAAATATGATTATATATGTTTTTAAATGTTTTTACATTTATCCAATAAAAGATAATGGCTTAAAATACGGAAAGAATTCAATTTTCGGCTTTTATACCCTAATTTTCACTAAAGGTTCACTTATCACCTTTTGATGGAAAATTGTCATTAAATATAGTTTTGATCACTGTTATACATTATTTTGGAGCAAATAAAACTCTTCTTTAGAATTGGAACATCAAAATTTACTTTGTGTAAATTTTTGGTATCTTTCCGATAAAGTTCATTTTTTCAATGAATAGTGTAAAATGTGGTATTTTAATTCAAATCCCCTTTTTAATCTAATTTATTTATATGATTATATTATCTTTTGAATTGGTATTAAAGTTAAATTAGAATATATTTTTACCATTAAATCCAATAGTGGTCTTTGGAATTAATTTCACTTTGAAATCAGACTTAAACTGGTGTCAATCTTATGATACTTATTGTTTCATAAAAACACGCTATTTGCTTTGACAGTGGGAATTAATTATTAAATTTATCTGACTTATATGTATTGAATTTTGTAAAATAGACTTCATTTTTGAATTCGTAATATCAAATATAGCTTAGGGTGAATGTTTGGTAATTTTCTGAAAAACTTTAATTTTTAATGAATAGTGAAACCACTAAGTGGTACTTATAAAGACTGATTTTCCGTTTAAATGAAATTTTGCCATCATTGTGTTTTGAATTTTAAAAATCCGACATAAATGGTTGTCATTAATAAGTAAAATGTGGTTCAATGAGGTTATAATAATTTTTTGGTGAATAGTAACTTATTAAGTTCTTAATCGTGATTAGTGGTAATTAGTGTAGTTTAAAGTAAAAATAATGTTTTAATAATATGAAATGAACTTGAAAAATGTCCTACCCTCATTGGTTGTGTCATGGCCGACCGAGACAAGCCATGGGTAAACTTGGGGACCCCATGGAGACACTTTGGTTGGGAAATGACATAAATAACTTTTTATTTAATGTAAAAGTAAAAATGACACAAACATAATATGTTTTACAAAAACAATTTTTACATGGGGATATAAAGATCATATTTTTTATTATAAATAGTCATTGGAAAGATAAAAGGATTTCCTACATCATAGTATTTTTTTTATAATTTTTAGACATTAAATAAATTAAATTATTTATGACATAATAATGATGCAGCGATGACATCTTTATTTGACGATTTAAATAAAATGGAAAGATAATGTAAAATATATGAACTACACATGTCCAAAACTTATTGGATGGGTGTATTTATAACCCTTATCACATTATCCACGAATTAATTCAATTTGGGACCTTTTAAAACCGAAAAACATTTTCAAATAAAGTAATATTTCTTTACTTTCCAAAAGTGCCCCTCCTCTCCTCTTATAAAAGGCCCCCACCTCTACCTCATTTCACACACTCCTCAAGCCTTTGGCTCGGCCAAACCCTGCACATTTACTCTCTCAACATCCCTCTCCTCATCCTAGAGGGTTCCCTTTGGGCAGAATCCTTTCAAAGGAACCCTTTAGGCTCAAATCAAAAGGAGTTACACTTTTAAAGGTAATTCATTCTCTCATGTTCATTTGTATTATTTTGCTTCTCCAACCCCCAAAACTCTTTTTATTTATTTATTTTGTAACAACACCAGTATCTTCAATATACTAGGATGTTGTTATATGATTTATTCAAGCTAAAATCTCACCCGACTACATCAAATGGTTAAAGAACATACGGTTTCCGTGGATGGCAAAATTGTGCCTCCCGAAACGATGATTGTTCAATACTCATTTAACACCTTCAAAGGTGGCCATTATGATGTCACTATTTTTATATATGATATATAATATGTTTATGTTTTTCTTATGCTTCTGTATTTTTCATTTGTTTCTTACCTTTAAGGCTTCCATTATGGGTATACGCGATATCTTCATTTTAGGAAGTGCGGACTACCGCCCACTCAAAGTGATGTGATTCGTTAATGCCATATGTGGGATGTGTAAAGGATGGATTTAAAGTTATTATATATGATGTTATACTGTAATTATAATATACCTCTATATAATTATTATTTCATTCCATTAAAGTATTAGATAGAAATGAAAGTAGTGTTCATGCGTACGTACGGCTTACCGTCTCCATGAACGGTGCATTTCATTTCTTATCCCCAAATGTAATGTACTATTAAAAGTACATGTATATAATGGATATATATAATTAATGATATATCTAAATGATGAATATAATTCTGGAATTAAAATATACACACCTCTCATTTAGTTTTAATTCCATTAATATGACAAAGAAATGAAAGTAGCGTTCATGCGTACGTACGACTTACCGTCTCCATGAACGGTGCATTTCATTTCGTACCTCTAAATGATTATGTAATATTATAAATACATGTATATTCTGGATATATATGATATATATGATATCCAAATCATGAATGTCATTCTAGATATAAAGAACCTTTGACCACACGAACAACATGTAATTGTAACAAGTCCACTTTCGACTTAAGAACCAAATATCGACAAAACAAACATTATGAACTTAAATAGTTACATAATGTTTATAACATGGAAATAAGTGATATAAAAGGAATAATTAACTCTAAAAAGGTTCTTAATAAAGTATAAATTTACTCAAGTTTATTATTCAGGATGTTAAAGAACGATCGAGTCAAGTCGGACCCGATGTAAGGGACTTCGTCTCAATCTCCTTTCATTGAGGCATATTTCATTTTATACACAACTTTCTTTTATACGGTGTATAAACAACTTTTACTTTTACTTTTATACAAAAGGAGTCTTTTTCTACGATGCGTTTTACTAAACGACAAAAACTAATGTTTTTTTAACGTACGCGGTGACAACAACCTTTTCCGCCACCGCGAGTATTATTTGGTCTTTGGCTTTCTCAACAAGCCGTAATGTTTTTAGAATAAAATAAATACCATATACTCGTTTATGTATTTTGGTATTGAAAATGGTTTTGAAAAAGGATTCTATTATTTCAATATATTTATGATATATTGTGATTGAAATGTGGAAATGTTATCATTCCTTTATATTGGTTTTATGTTTTATGATTTTATACTGGTACTTGGACATTTTAACGGGTGGTTACGTTATAAACCATATGACGGGTGGTGCTGTGAATACCAGGATGGGTGGTTACGTTATAACCTCCAATGCATTGGGTATGGAAGTCGGCCATATGGCTATTCCATTAAGTATGTATGGAAATTGGCCGTATGGCTATTCCATTAAGTGATATGTGTGGGAGTCGACCGTATGGTTATTCCACTTAAGTATGTTTATGTCCCAAGTTACCATTATATATGTTATGTGTTCTTTTTATGGATTTTTATGGTAATCCTTTGGTTACAAAAAGGTAATTAATGATACTTTATTCAGTGAAGAGTTTTTACTACTTCATGTAGGTGAAAAGTATTACATTGATAAAGTATTCATGGTTTACTTGTTGTTTTGAAAAACTAACAGTTTTCATTATTTGTGTATCCCTTACTAAGCTTCTTATGCTCATCCCAAGTTTTTGAAATATTTTTCACAGGACTTAGCATGGAATAGGTTCAAGGATGGGATCAAGGGAAAGTCATGCTACCTAAAACATGGAACTATACATGTTTCTTTTAAAGAGTTTTTATTTTATGAAAATTTAGTAGAAGCGACTACTTTGTAATCTTTTGAGATGTAATAGTTATGTCCTAATTCTATAAAACTCTAAACCTGAAAAGATCCTCAATGTGAATTACTCATTTAATTCAATATTAAGTAAGGTTTAAGGCTGGGGCCTTATAATAGTATTAACTATTGGGAGGTCTTCATTACCTAATGTGGCTCAAAAAATTGGATAATAATTTAGGGGAGGTTTTCTTTGTTCTATAAATACATCTACCACAAGAAAATAAAAGCATTTTGTTAATTTTATTCCTAAAATTATATGTTTTCCTATTTTTCCATTTTGGATTTTTAATGTAACTAATTCTCTAACCTAGGTAACCTATCCATAAGATTAATTTAATGTCAGAATTATTTGAAAATTTATACCCACTAATTCTAAAATATGATATATAATGTTAAATAATAAAAACCCAATATGCATTATAATTTTATTTAATAAATGCAAACTTAATGCGCAACACCATTTCTTTATCCCTAACTATGCTAAAAAAGTTTTTTTAATATTTAGGGGTTAATATTTTAATTATAAAATATAAATTGGTATATTAATGGAACATATATTATATTTATTAACATTCAAAAATTACTTTACAAAAATTAATATTTTTAGTATCTTTAAATCACTTAATAAGATAACATATATTATAAAATAACATTAATTTCAAATATGAAATTAATTGTTTAATATGAATTTAAAAAATATCAATAAAATAACTAAATTTGAATATATTAAGTTAAAACCTATGTAACATGATATATTATTCTATAAAATTAATGTAACATAATAATTCAATCAATTTTACCTCACTTTTAATATTTCTAGTATCACTTATTTTATTTAATTTATTAATTAAATAATTATTACTTATAATTTCATTAGAAATTAAAGTAATTATTTAATATTTAAAAAATTGAAAGAGTTTTTCATGATAAGAAACTAATTTTAAATTCAAAATAATATTTATAATTGAAAATATGATATTTTTCCCTATCCCAAATCATTATAAATATTAAAGTCAAGGAAGGTTCCATTTTTTGTCTTTTTCTTTACTTAACTTATTATATAGGTCAATTTACTAGAAAAGTGTCCCAAAAACTCATAAAATTTCAGAATTAGGCCCCAAGGTTCTTAATATTCCCTAAAATGGGTTTTGGACAGTTTTGGGGTCATTGTATTAGCTTTTAATCTATGTTTCACCAGTATGTAAACTCGTTTTTCCTTAATATCTGTAATTAATTTTAAACACTTCCACTAGAATTAATTCCATAGATGCAATGAGATAGCGTGTTTTTAATGTGAAAATGTTCAATAGTTTACAACGTTTTTATATCAAATTTCAAAATGAAATTGATTCAAATTAGATTAATTGGATAAATAGATGTATAATTGATCTAATATACTTTAAACCAACTTAAAATATAATTTTACTATACAAATAAATTAGAGGAAAATTCAATTTTCAATTAAAATTCAGTAGTTTTCACTATTTATCAAAAAAACATTTTAGAAAAATACCAAACTTTTAGCCTAATATAATTTTGATACTAAAATCTTAAAAAATAAAGTTTATTTTTTAAAATAAATTATCTAAAAGTGGTAAAATTTAATTAAAAATTTTGTATGTCAAGCACAATTAGCTCTTCTTTTAGAAAAGATATTGTTTTTCAGAATATATTTATTTTTCTTTTAAATGATTATAATTTTATTTATTACAAATAGATAAATAATAAACATGTGAAAAATATATATTTTTATAATTTAGTTAATCTTATTTATTCTTTTTATTCCAACTTCTAAGCGATAACTATTATATTAAATAATGATATTAATAATATATTAGAATTCTTTAAAACCTAGACCTATGTGTAACTCAAGCTTTCGAATGAACATAGTACTCTGTGGAACAAAATAAAAAAGAAGTGTTTTGTGTATAAAAAAATTAAATTGGTGTTGCATATAAATAAATATTAACTTGGTGTAGCGTGCAATGCAATCCATAAACGAATTTTAATTTATTGAAAAAAATAATTCATAAAAACACATCGTGTAACACAACCTCCCACTCCTATTCACTCAAAACCCATTAAATTTTTTTTCCTCTCCATATAAGTCTATAAATACCTCCCAATGAATTACCAATATCTTAAAATGATTCCTTTAAAATTTTAGAATCACCCTCCCAAGGTAAGGGATTCTCTCTTCTTCTATTTAATTTCCTGTACATTCTTTGAACTGAGCTTTTTTTAATTCTAGGTGTTCAGGTTGTTATGTGTTTATACAAATCCCATTACTATAATTATTATTAAAAATTAATGATATAACACCTTTCACTCTCATTTAAACCTTACTTTAACCTTTATATACAACAATTATATTGCAGAAATTATCCTATGATTTTCCATGCCAAAAATCTTGTGTCTTGAATACCCATAACCATTTACATTCAAGGGTAATAAAATTGATTTACCTATCATTCATTGGTTGGATAAATAAATTTATTCAACCAAGAATCCCTAATCATAGTATTAAATATTACTAAATATATCCATATATTGTATGATCTATGCAGTACATAAATCCATGATTATAATATGATAGTGACGTGTGGGTACATAATTATATATCCCTCCAATGTATTGGGTAATGATTTTATCTCATTAGATACCATTTATGGTGAATTATATTTTATTCTATGCACACTATGTTATGATTTATTGTCATTTAGTATTGAATTATGCTTATGATGTCATGTTTTGTGTTGTTGGAACATTCTTATTTTTCCTTGATGTAATCATATTATATCATGCTTTGATGTTCATGTTTCTTATTATCACCCCTTTTTTCACCTCGATATTCCTCTTGAATAATATGTATTACTTTCATCATGTTATTATATGATTATTCCCTAACTGGTATTTATAGCTCCCCCTTTCTTATGTACATCCCCAGGTTATACTATACAATATTATAAGATCAATTGTTTTTAAGGGATTGTTATAGAGTATAAAGTAATGTCATTGAATACATATTTAAATTTATTATTATATGTACCTAATTTTCCAAATAAATAGGGCCTCTTGATATTATATTATATTATTATGTGTACCTTCATATAATAAATCATGTAAGAAGATGTTTAAAAGACAAGGGTTTTCATAGTTGGTATCAGTGGAGAGGATATTTATTTTTTTAGGGATTTGGACTATAAAATATTAGTGAAAGACATGAGGATAATACTAAACATAGAAAAAAATACCTAATTTTTGATAAAGTATATATTAATTGGTTTCTATGTAATAAAATAACTACTTAGATACTAAAATTGGATGTGTGGTCTCACCCAAATTTACCCATGTTTTTTGGGTTAAGCGGTCACTTGTAGTGTAGATTAGGTTGTTGAATCCTCAAAATACATAAGAAGAAACCTAAATACATGTACATTATATGGATTGTTTTTAGTTATAAAGTGGCCAAATTTAGATTTATTTTAGATAGGTTAATGTGAACACTAGGAGATATAAGTTAATTAAATTTAAAAGAATGAGTTGATCCTAGGTTATCACTTGGGGTGGATTGGATGCATTTTTTTCGACCATTTCAATATCTTATATTTGATATGTTTTTATTCAATGAATTAAAAATACCATAATCACTTAAATATTTAATATCTAAACACACTAATAATAATCAAATATACAGTTGTAGGATCATTTTTATGAGAACTCCAAGGTAATGGTTTGTATTAGTACTTGAAGTGTGTGGCCATAAATTAACAAGGAAGAATGTGTTTAATGATTGTAAAACCAAATTCTAAATTAAAATAAATTATTAGAAATTAATTTAGTGAAAAATAACATCCATTATATCCCCTTTCTTCTCCCTTGGTATCAATCCATAAGCATGTTATCCCTCCATTGATGCTATGGTTTCAATGGAAGCAGGAAGTAGACTTATGAGGGAGGAATTGAAGAGGTAAAAAACAATGAAATAATGAACACTCCTCCATTATGTGAGGAATTTTTCATTTTTTTGGGTGAATAAATTCACACCTTGATTAAATTATATCAACAGGTTAACAAAATTTATAGAAAATGAGATGTAGAAGAAGTTTTATAAATAAGATCACGTGAATTGAACGACTTAAATGAAAAAGAAATTTGATTACAAACACAAAGAAATAGAATAACATTAAATTGAAAAAAAGAACCAAATATGATAAAATAATTCACCAATAATTTCTTAAATAAGCCTTTAAATAGTTTTGGGTCTAAATTTAAAAATTATAATTCACTTAAATTAATGGTGGTTGGCCGAGGTGGGTGCAAAGTCTGTAGGATTTAGATTTTTCCACACTTGACCCGAAATGGTATCCAGCTTTCATATACAAAATAGATGTGCCAAAATGAGGTTTTATATTAATGAATATGGGTGGTAAATAGAAGAAAAATGGATATTAATATGTCCCTTGATTGTAAATAAAATTTAAGCCAGAAAGAATATTTAGTTTTTGAGTTATGAGTGAAATGGTGATATGTTTTTCTAGGCCACAGAATCTGCCCCAAAATTGTATATTCACATTGGGATGCCTATAATTCAATTAAAATATCTAAATTATCATGGTAAAATGTTTTATTAAATGTTCCAAATGATTTTATATATCTCCTATTAAATTTATATAATCATTTCTTAGATCTTGGCCACTAAAATTTCTTTATTGGGATGCTGTCTAGTTTACTTTTCCCAGAATGTGTAGGATTGAAAGCCCACTATGGCTATCATTCAATGTAAATTTACAAGTGATACAAAAGAAATAATTGTTCCCTATAGCATGAGAGGCTTGAAAATAAAATATGAAAATAAAATCATGACCATTTTGTGTTTTAGGAGGTGCTTAATATGTACCATGCAATAGTGCCTTCTACGAAGGAATTACAATCACAATATGAAATGATGTTCAATTTTTAAACTACACTAAAAATTGTTTTTATGAATAATAAATCACATGAAAATTATAATATATGTAATGATTATTATACTCTTCCAGTGGTTAATATCATCCCCAACTTGAGTTTTTCTTGTCCTGAGAAAAATGTTTCTAAAAAATATGAAATATGAAATCCATTTTCCAATAAAACTTTAATACACATTTCTCACCCAATGACCTCATTCCAAAAAATTATGAAAGCATAAAAATAATTTTAAAAAATATAGGTCTAGAGGTGTATCCCATGACCAAGCACATTTCTTTGTTCAAATTCATTACCACATTTTATCCAATTCCAATTAAGAAAGATGAAGTGTTGTGCATCACAATAGATATGGGGTTTATATTTATTCAAAGAAGAAATTATTGAAGCACTCGGTGGAATCACATTTTAATATCAATATGAATATTCATTTATTTTGTTGTGTTAGTTTTTGTTGTATTTTTTTTCAATTTTTCTATGGTTATTGAAATTGAACTCAATAGACTCAACCCCTGTAGCGAGACTTTGCCGATGACTCCCAGGCTCAAATACCTTAGGGAACCATGTGAATACCACATGCTCATGCATCATCTCAAGTTTACTAAATCTAAAACAAATTCAAATTACCAAAAAAAGAGATAAAATTCCCATCTCCAGGGTAAAAAACTATGGAGTCATGATCCCCAAGTGCCTAAATTAACACATTAGGTCAATCCATTTCTCTACGCACAATTGATTGTTTTTTATTTTTTCATTGATTTTTTTGAATACTCAAGTTAAAATTAATATTATCACAAAAAATATGCAATTTATTATGGGACCCTAAGAACTCAAAATAATACCCCATAATTCCAAGGATGTGAGTTTTGTTTTTTTAAATGGATGAAAATATAAATGGTGAATAATAATATCAGACAACCGCACTCCCCAAAATATATTCTCATGAACTTAAAATTACATTAAAATCATAATCAAGTTAGTAAAATTTTTTGGATATTGAATTTCAAAGATTGAAATGTGTATTATCATGTTCAAGGCGAAAGTAATTTTTCATTCCATGCATTTTTTTGATTTCAAATCAATTTTTTTTTATGTTTTTAGGGAGACAATTTTTTTTATTTCATCTCCCCTATCATAAAATAAAATTGTCCCTAGTGTTTGATGAATATAAAATTTATAATGGGTAGAGGTGGAGGATAAGTGTTCTAAAAGAAAATTTAAATAAGAAACATGGTATAAAGTCACCTTGTTTTTGAAGTTGAAGTTCATGACACTACTGATTACTCCTTTGATCTCTATGTCCCTCAGAGAAGCCTCATTAATGATGATTTTTTGTGTTTGTACAAATGAACAAAATATGAATTGCCTAAAAATCCATCAATATCAGTATCTCATGAATCATAAACACCGACACAATTAGAATACAATGATAACCCCTTGAGGTTACTTTAACTAAAAATAAAGAAAAACAAAAGGAAAGGGAAAATACCTATTTATGTTAGCATACCAAAGATCGATACTAGGAACAAGTAAAAATTATATATATATATATATATATTAATATAAATTTGATATATATGTATATATATATATAATTAATATAGAATAAGGAAGAACTATAAGCTATAGGTAAGTGGTAGGCGCACTCCCCTATCCCACTTCAGTCATAGGTTCATGTCTTGCGGCTTCTCCAGCCATGATGGGGTTGTCTCCATGACATATTGCGTGGATGTTTGAGAAATAAAAATTAAAAATTAAAAATTTCTTCCTTGGATTTTGAAAAACAAAAAAAAATTTAAATGAACACAAAAGTCATGTTTCCTCCTAGAAAGCGCTTAGTTTAACATTGTTAGCTCGAAATGAATCCCACATACCCACCCAATACCAACTTTCAGAATATTAAGTTTTATATTTTTCAACACATACATTAGATCATGATTTTGTTTCCATTGGATTTGGTAAGAATGTTTGGAAATTGATTAAAGAGTAATATAGGTCACATTTAATGGGATAATCCCATGAATATTGAAAAGGCTCAATCCAATTACTTTTATAAGCATTATTAATTCATCATGGAAAATATTTTTATTATTTGAAATGAGAATAGATAAAATGATGAAAAAATATTATTGATTGTACCATATAAAGGAAGACTGGAGATAGGATTTATGGAACTTGAATTTGAGATCAGGTTGGATAATAGATTCAAATACAGGTTGGTACATTGAATCAAATTCAATTTAATTTTCAAAATTTCTCAATACACTTTGTTTCTTTTGAACAAAATATTCAACCACCAAATTGGAAATATATATTTCAACTATGGATATGGAATTGAAGTTTTTTATTTCTCCCAATGGTTCAATGATTTTTGGTTATGAAAAACCATCAATGGAACAATATTAAGGACAATCAATCCATAATGTCAAATTTCCCACTTTTGAATGAAAAACAGAAGTTTCCTATTGACTTAAACACCCATTAACAATTCCTTCATGTTTTTCTGGTCTCTTAGATTCAAATGGTGCTTCTTTATCATTTTCATGAGAAGTTTCTGTGTAACAGGATTCTTCTATGAATGATGAGTAATGGAAAAAATGATTGGGAATGGGTTTCATAACTATTTTAATGATTTTTAGTTCTACTCTCAATGATGAAACCTCATAAGTCATTCTCTCCATTTGTTGACACATTTTCTCAAGTAATTGTTATGGATAATGATGTAAAAGTGGCTGAGAGGGATGGTATATTCTAGGAGGATACTTCACTTTATGGAATTCTTTAAGAGGATTTTTAATTGGAATTTTTGTTAATGTAAATAAGTTTTGGTCTCACACAAATTTACACAAGTTTTTCTGGTTAAGCAGTTACTTGTAGTGTAGCTTGGGTCGTTGAATCCTCAAAGACCTAAGAAAAAACCTATAGACATATACATTATATAATTTTTTTTTTGGATATTAAGTGGAAATTTTTTGATTTATTTTAGATATGTTTCAGCTATTACTAAGATACATATGTAAATTCAATTTAAAAGAATGAGTTGATCCTAGGTTATCTCTTAGGGTGGATTGGATGCATTTCTTTGACTATTTTAATTTCTTAAATTTCAGATGGGTACATTCAATTAAGTAAAACTACCATCATTAGTTACTAATAAAATACCTATGCACCCAAATAATAATCGCATATACACTTAGAGGATTATATTTATGATAACTCCAAGGTAAAGGTTGGTATTAAAACATGAAGTGTGTGACCTTTTTTTAAAGGTTGGTGTCAAAGCCTCATTTTATTTTATAAAGCAAAGACCTCTTTAGATTAAGTAGATGGAGACCCATTATATAGCTCGAAGGCCCAAGGACTTGTGGCCGGAAGACAAGGCTTGAAATCCCATTTTTTGGCCCAAAGAGCCCATTAGTGAAAAGTACTACTATAGTACCTGGGCTGCTACAATACCTGCTACAGTACCACCACCGCTATATTTCCTGCTACAGTGCCTCCACTGCTATAGTGTTGCCATTGCTATAGTTCCACTGCTACTACAGTACCGCTACAGTGTTGCTATAGTACCCTGGAAATAAGTCCCTTCCATGATTTGATCCTGGGTCTTTTGAAGTGCGTGACCTTAAATTCAACAAGGATGAATGTAATTATAGATAGCCAAAAACATTCTCAATTAAATGAAGTTATTAGACATTAATAGAGTGATAAAATGCATCCAATATATGACCTTGATACTCACTTGGGATCAACACATTATTGGCCTGGACCACCATTTATGCTATTGTATCAATGAAAGCAGGAAGTAGGTACATTAGAGAGGAATTGAAGAGGTGAAAAACAATGAAATAACGAACACTCCACTATTGTTTGAAATATTTTTCCCTTCAATATGTAAATAAATTCACACCTTGATAAAACGGTATCAATGTGTTAACAAAAAAACTAAAAATTATATTTTGAAGAAACTTTATAAAGAATCTATTATGAATTTAACAACTTACAAGAGATATAAATGTGATTACAAAACCAAAGTAGTAACATAACATTAAAATGCTATAATGAATGAAATATGATCAACTAATTCACAACTAATGGATTATTTATGAATTTAATGAAGCTTGGGTCGAGCCTCAAAAAGTCTGCGTCTCTTCAATTAAAGGTTGTAGGCCAATGTGGGTGGATTGTTTGTGGAATTTAGACATTTCCACCCTTGACCCAACATGGCAGCCAACATGCATCCACCAAACAGAGGAGCATAAATTGTGCTCTATATGGAAGAATTTTGGTGGGACATTAATGAAAAAATGTATACAGATGTCCCCATATATTATGTAAGATTTCATCTTAAAAGGGTTTTCGGGTTTTTGAGGTATGAGTGAAATGGTTGGATGTTATTCTGGGCCATGAATCTAGCCAAGAATTGTATCATCACAATGGACCACATGTAACTCCATTAAAACATCTTAATTATCATATGAAACTATTTAATTAAATTTTCCACATGATTTATTCTATCTTAAGTTAATTTTTTAGAATCATTGGGAAAGGATATTGGCTCCTACTTTCTCATTATTGGGATACTATATAGTTTACTTTCCCTAGAATGTGTTGGCATGAAATCTTACTATGGTCATCTTCAAATGTTAATTTATAAGCGATCCAAAAAAATGAACTATTCCTTATATCCTTGGAGACCTGAAAATAAAATTTGAAAATTAGATAATGACCATATGGTGTTTTAGTAGGTGTTCAAATATATACCATGCAATAGTGCATTTTATGAATGAATTATAATCATAATGTGTAAAAGTGATCAATTTGTAAAATGCACTATAGACAATGTTTACGAATAATTAAGTACATGAAAATTATAATATAAATTATGAATATTAGAATCTTTTAGTGGATAATCAATGTTGATATAGAAAATTTGTACATAAGGGTAATACCTCTAAAAAGGCACATGAAGTATGAAATCAATCATCAATTGGTGCATGATGAGGTGGCTTTATACACACCTTTTTACACTCCTAGGGGTATGATTTGGATAATTTATAAGATCATTACAAATTATTATAAAAGAGTCAAAAAATACTCATAAAATATTATGTTACGCAACTAGAAATTGGGGCTATACCCTTGAATCTATACAGAATTCTTTTACTAAATTGTGTCTATATAGTTTTTAGAAAATTATATACCTATGATTTTTTAAAAACCATGGGTATAGAGTCTTAACTTAAACCTTGGACTCCCCTCATCTACTCATCCATGATCCCTAGTCCCTGATCATCTAATAATTTTAATGCCTCATATTCTCCTCCAGTGTTCTACTTCCCTAATTCAAAGAATATTTGATTTTGATCTTCTTCATCATCATATTAGTGAGTTATGAATCCTTATTCTCTTCTACTAACTATTAATTTCATTTTTACCTATTTATGTGATTGTACTAAAAAATATTTTCATCACTTATGACCATTATTTTTTAAAATTTCTATTCTAATAGAGATAAAATATAGTCTATTTCATTCTTATAGGTACTGTTTTTTTATAATTTCTTAATTTGGATAACTTTCCTATGGATTTTGATGAATTTAACTTATATTTTAGAATATTTTGGTGAAACGTTTTAGGGATTTAGATATTTTTAGTGTTGGGAATCATATTTATGTTATCTACAAGAGTCAATGTTGGTTTGTGTTATCCTTGAGTTATGAGATATAATTATTTAATTTTATTTTGTTATAAAACATGTTTTTTTAATTTCCATATTTTTTATGAACATTGAAATTATGTGAAGTTAACTAATGGTTAAAATTGTTAAGTGGTGTTAAACCTACATACCAAATTACTTCACAAATGATTTGAATTTTTTTATTAATGGAAATATAAAAATCATAATAAAATATAAATTGTTTTACTTTTTAAATTTAAAGAGGTGTTTTCATGGAATAATTAATAAATTAATTCAAAAATGATTTCTATAAAAACATGTTGTATGTTTTAATAGTTTCCTTGGATTATCCATTTATTTTTTTTCACTATAAACATATTTCTATATGAATTTTAATTATTTGAAATGTTTTGGTTACTTATAAATAACCTATTTATTTAGAGATTTTATTTTTGAATTATGTAAATTTTATGAAACATGTTAAATTCTTTCTTTTATATTATCAATTATATATATATATGGTTAATCCTTGACTTCTATTTTTTTTCTTATGTTTTTATTATATAAACTAGTTCATTATTATTGAGGAATGTTTAAAACATTATTAAAAACATCTATATCATGAACCATGTTTAGAATATTTATTGGATTATTGTAACCCTAAAAAAATAATAATTGAATGATTATTTATATGATTATACTATTGTAAGTAAATATAGAATATTTCTTTATCTAGGAAATTTATTTCTTCAGAAATTCACTATTGTATTTATAGTACATGTCAAGCATGTTTCTTAGAATTCATTATTATGATTTAGAAATGAAAGAATGATAAAATATTATTTAAAATAAATAAATATTTAGATTTAAAATGAATAAATATTTATTTTCTATGATATTAGGATTTGTCGATTATTTATATTTATATAAATTATGGTATAATTTACATGATATTATTATACCTTGTTTTTTTTGATTTTTGGTGACACATTGTTGTTATTCTTGAGTAAATGATTTCCATCATTAAGAAAAGTGTATATAATTGGATTAATTTCATATTATAATCATTGATGTCTTAAAAACAATTTTTTCATAATGATATATGTATAAAATTTGATTTCATAATATTTGTCGCTCATTCCATATCTTATACTATTTCTATTTTGTTATTTATAGGAATCACTTATAGAATATGTTGTTTCTAATATTCGTTATTTTTATAGATACTAGAATGATATAATGAATTTCATAATAAAATTGTTTATAATTAATTTTTTAATCATGGTTTATATTTTTGATTTTAAAATAAATGTTTTCCCTATAATATAATGGATAAAAGATGAATGTATCATACCGATCAAATTTAAACTTAATTTCAAAAGAAATTGGATATTTTTTTAGCTTTTTCATTTAACAATGCTTTAGATAGATGTTTTATACAATGTCCATGTTATAATTGTGTTGGAATACCATGGTTAATTTATGAAGAAGATATACACCATATAAAAAAATCTACATTTCAAACAAACTATTTTGTTTGGTATCACAATAGTGAGATGAAAAAATATTCTACTATTGATGAATAGAAAGAAAGAAGATGCATACAGAATTTAATATTTTATCAGTTTAAATTTAGGAATCATCATTATAGAGATATTATAATATTGAATAAAGAAAATGATATCAATAAGCATGAGGAAAGGAATGAAGATGATGATGTTTAGAGAGTGAAAAAAAATTAATGGATGAATCTAGAACTCCAATATATTAGTAAAGGAATAAAATGAAAATGTTTGAATTTTTAAGGCATTTATAGCATGCAAAATGATGTATGTAATTTATAATACCTCCATTGATTATATTATTACTTTATGGAAGTACTTTCTTCTTGATGGTGGATATTTTTCCACAAATCATTATAAGTTATGGAAGTTAATTAAGATACTAATATTTTATAATAATAAAATTAATGATTGTATAACATATTTCATTATATTTTGGGAGAAAAAATAGAACATAATGAAAATAAATAATTTATTACAACTCAATAAAATGAAAAAGAAACTGTAAAACCATCTTGTGTGCCACATAAATTAACTTGGAACTTCCAATTAATTCCCAGGCTTCCAAATCTATTCTGTTTTGTAGAAATATAAACCAATATGAAATAGAATGATTATGAGTGAATTAAAGGTAATGATGAGTTGGTTCATCATAAACATGGATTAGAATGGTGGACATTTGATGAATAAAATCCCAATTTTTTATCTGAGGTTCATAATGTCAGGTTGGGTCTATACTGTGATGGTTTTAATCTATTTGGTCACACACTTACTGCTCAAAACACATGGCTAGTTGTTGTTCAAATTTATAATATTCCTACAAGGTTTTGTATGAAATAACAATTCACTTTATAAAGAACACTAATAAATGGACCTTCTGATCCTAGAAACGATAGGGACATATACTTGAAACCTTTAATAAGAGAGTTGAACCATCTTTGAGATATGGGTGTGCACACATTTGATGCTTCTTCAAAATATATATTTCAAATGAGTGGTACCCTTCTATAAAAAACAAATTATTTACCTACTTATGAAATGATATCTGGTTAGTGAATGAAGATAAAAATATCATGTCTTATTTTTATAAAGAATACATGATTGATAAAACTTAAATATCATCATAGTTTAAGTTTAATGGGGCATCAATGATTCTCTCTAATGGATCATCAATATAAGAATAATCATAGGAGGTTTGATAATACTATTGACACATAAAAGTAACCTCATCATTTTTCAGTAAATGATGTGATTTATGAATGTAAATATTTTTGTTTTTTATTAGGGAAATCATAGATTAAATCTAAAAATAGGAATAATTCTTACACTAAAACCACATATAATTGAAAAGGATACATATATTTTTGAGTTTAAATATTCATATAACAATTTGTTACTTTACTTTTTAGAAGTAATGAACATTGAGAAAAATTTCATTTCAATTTTTTTTTCAATTATTCTAAATATCAAGGGGAAGACCAAATATAACTTATGATATATTTGGGACTTGTTGTATTGGGGTATTAAACCAGAACTGCATCCTTTGTGTATTGATGAAAAAAATGGAAAGTTACTTATGATTTATATGTGAGGAAACCCTTAGATAGAAATCAATTTATATAAGTATTGGATAATATCAAGGTTCCTTATGTACATGCCAAAAATATATTTAAATGAGTCTACAAAAAGGAGTTTAATGTAAAACCCCTAAAAATCATGATTATCACATCAATATTCATGAATTGGTGCCAAAAGAAATCCAGAATTTTCTATCTAATAATGTAAGGGTGATGGTGATTATATTCTTCCATTTGTTCAAATACCATTATGCTAAAAATTTATCCATGTATTTCTTGATAAAAATTCATTAAGTGGAGCGATTAATTTTGGGTGATTTGAATTTTTTTCCACCATAATTTTTCACCAGCATGCTATATTTAATACTTCTTATTCTATGTTAAACACTTCTTGGGGGACCCGTTTTTTAGTGGATGTATCGTACTGAAATATTTATGTTCACAATGAAATATTATTTCCTAAATAACAATTATCCTGAAGATTTTATTGTGACAAGTTATCTGGCTTAAGAATATATTGATTTATATTCAATGTATTTTTCTGATGTGAGCATAAGATATAACCGACCAATGGGAAATATAGAGGATAATTATGCCGTAATTGGCCCCTCATTTCCATCAATTCCCCAAATAAGAGTAATTTCTAGGTTATATACATTGGATACATTGAGCCTTGATGAGAGGGATACAACACATCACATAGTATTTTTTAACTGTGATTTTTTTAATGAATAAATAAAGTAAGTAATTTTAATATTTATATGTTTTCTCATCATATGACATTTAAAATAAACCATTAAATTTTATCATCACCTTATGTAGGGAATACAAAAAATTATAAGTAAAGTCAATCGATATTTTCCTTTGAGAAGGATAGAGGCTTTTCATATGAAAGAGTTTCCTGCTTGGCTGAAATCAAAGGTAATACCATTACTTTAATTGAAATAAAATATAGATATTTATTTAATTGTTTTATTCATATATATTTTAGGATTTAAGTTTACATATAGAATACATCCCTAAATAATTTTGAGTGTTGTATTTTGGTCCCCATTATTTTGTTTTGGAATGAAAATATTTAATAATAAATGGGTATAAATTTGGTATATCATATTGAGGAGTGAAAATGAGAACACAAAATGATTGTGTTATGTTATTTTCTATAATATACTGTTTTTCTAATGCATAAAATATTATACCTTGATATTAAAATGTGTCTTATTATGGTCCTATTTAGAAAATATTATTATTGGATCACTACCCTCATGGTCGAGTCACTATGATGAAATGTAAATAGTTTTATTTTATGATGGGACATGGTATATTTATTTGTGAATTCAGGTTCAGAGTTATTGACATGACTCAATTCCTAGCTACCTATAAACCATATATTTTGGCATTAATGAGAAACTATGTGCTTTATGTGAAAGATCATCTGAGACATGATTACAGTGTTATAATTGACATAATCACAAGATATATTTTTCATGATGGTGGGGTCATATTTGACACAGTTTACTCCCCCTTTGGTGTTGACCAAAACATTGTATTTTATAGCTCAAATTGCCCGATTGTGAGAATTAATGTTGAACTTGAAGTAGTGGTGGGTAATATATAGAATCAACCATGTTTGTTCATTGGTCATTCAGTTTACCATGAAGAGGGTTTCATAGGTTGGTACTGCTATACTTATTTAAATTTAGTTTTAGTTTTCATTGAAAATTTGATTCTTATTAATTATATTGAATTTTTTAGATGCGTTATAAAAAAAAGAACAAAGACTCTTTGACATATTTTTACACTTTGGGATGCACTAACATGATCGATCATGAGAGGTACCATGTAATTTAATATATAAATAAATAATATCTATACTTATAAGGTTGGAAATGGCATATTAATGTCCAAATGCTCCAATATCCAAATTGGACAAATGGCCAAATGACCAAATGGAAAAATGGAAAAACAGAAAAACGAAAAATTAGTTAATGTACAAATGAAACAATTTCCAAATAAAAAAATGGTCTAATTGGACAAGAGGCCAAAAGTCCAAAGGGCTAATTGAACAAATGGAGAAATAGAAAAATGGAAAAAAGGCCAAATTAGCCAAATGAAAAAATGTAAAAATGCTCAAATTGGCCCAATGGACAAGAAGCTAAATTTTCCAATGGACAAATGGAAAAATGCCCAAATTACCAAATGTCCAAATAGCCAATTGACCAATTATCCAAATGGAAAAATAGAAGGAATGACCAAATGGTAAAATGACCAATTGGTCTATTAGTTAAATGGTTAAATGAAATAAATAACTTAATAAAAAAATGGCCAAATAACCAAATAACCAAAATGACCAAATGTAAAAATAGTCTATTGTTTAAATGAAAAAATTTCCAAATGGAAAATATAGAAAATTGGCCACATGAATATTCATTTTATCGATTTACTCAATAGATAAAATTTGAATTCATGCCTTTTTATCAATTTTATACTATTCAATAATGTGCTATTATAGTTATCAATGAAATTTTCCCCAAGAATATTTGGTCATTGAAGGTCGTGTGGCTTGGGTAAAATTAATTTTCTTGAGTAGGAATAAAACGGATGGAAGTGCTGTAAATCATGGTCCTAGTGACGGTCTAGATGATGGTACTTCTAGTTGTGTTTTTGTTAGTTATTTTTTTGTTGTTTCTGATAATGATGATGAATATGGTGGTGGTGGTGCTCCGAGCATCTATAATGGCGATGATTATAGTGGCACTAGTGGTTATGAGGGATATATTAACCCCACCACATTTTTGAGAATATGTTGAGACATGTGTGGATAACTAAAACTAATTGATGATGTGGATTGTACATGTATGTTATAGTACTATCAATGTTTTGAAAACTATTTATAACATGATTGTCTAATTCAAAATATATAATAAGTTTACTACATTAAATGTGTACCATGGGTTTTAATTTATATGCATGTTTTTTGAGAGGAGCTGGATGGTGGTGCTTCTGTCGAATAGTGGTAGGTCTCAATAACAGTGGTTCGAA
Organism: Viscum album; assembly: GCA_963277665.1. Taxonomy (NCBI): domain Eukaryota; kingdom Viridiplantae; phylum Streptophyta; class Magnoliopsida; order Santalales; family Viscaceae; genus Viscum; species Viscum album. The sequence continues at coordinate 661,475,917 of OY728138.1, forward strand.
AAACTATGTGTATACATGATTTTTGGACCACCACTTTATCCCATGGTTAATGGAATAATGGTGATAGGCATATGCCCATGGTTTCATGTGAACCATGGGTATTAAAAAATCTTTATAGCCTATACCCATGGTTTGTATTGAAACTGTGGGTATAAGCCTATTCTGATAAATTAGTCACACATGATTCTTAGAATCATGGGCATAGCTTATACCCAATGTTCTAAATTGTGGGTATAGGTTAAGATTCTAGTAGTGTTAGGTAATATACCAGGAAAAACTTATATTGAAACTTATAAGTTCATAGGTTAATGAATGTATGTGATTTTTTGAGTTACCAATTCAATGTTTATAGTTTCCCTTCTTTATGTTTACAAGTTTGAAAATTATCATCCCTCTGTCTATTTTGGATGATGTAAATAATTAGAACCAAAATAAAATAGTGAAAGGTTGGGTTATCATCCATGGTTCTACACATTTTTTCATATCATGGATGTTTAATAGAACTATTCAAAAACCACCTCAAAACATGAAAGTGGAGCTATCAGTGAAAAAAATGTGGAAATCAATACATCCCATGTATATAACTTCTATCCTATCTATATATATTAGATGAAATTCTTAGTGAACCATATGATACTATATTTAGCGTAATTTGATATAACATTGTGTATGGATCAAATTTCCTTGTATAGAGATACCAAAAATTTCTAGGAGGAGGAAATCAACCTTCGTATCTCTAATCACCACCCAATTCTATAAAATTTATAGGATTAATATGAATCTCACTTGGAATCATCATCTCAATAATTTATATTATTATCTTATGAGAAAATTTTTCTTTATAAAATTATTGGCACTAAGGAAAAGTTTTTCCTTAATGACATTACCATTTTGATGGAACACACTAATGTGTTTCTCGAATAATTTATTGATCTTCCACCAAAATTAGAGATATAGTTCTCAGTATATCATATACCCATAGATATTACAATATCCAAGACTTTATATATACAGAATATTTTTGAACTTGAGGAGTCAAAGAACAAACTACAAGAGAATCTGTATAAAGGGTTTATATACCCTAATACTTCACCATGGGTTGAACTAGTCCTATTTATCAAGAAAAAGGATGGGTAAATGAACCACTACATTGATTATCACGAGCTTAACAAGATTATGATAAATAAAAATTATCCTCTACCACATATTTATGACTTTATTGATCAACTATATGGATCCTAATACTTCTATAAGGTGGATCTTTGGTTGGGATACTATTAAGTAAATGTGAAGAAGGAGGACATCCCTAATAATTATTTTTTTGTAGGTTATGACCACTACATGTTTATTGTGATTCAATTTAGACTATAATTATCTAAATATCAATATGGACTTAATGAACATATTATTTAGGGATTCTATTCATAAATTAGTGATAGTCTTTATAAATGACATTCTTGTCTACTCTAAAATCAATGAGGAACATGATGAGGATTTCAATCTTGTACCAAAGACCTTAAGAAAAGAAAAATTCTATGAAAGTTACATAAAATGTGAGTTTTTGATGTATAAAGTAACATTCATTGGTAATATTATCACTAGATAATTGATATCCATGAATCATTTAAATATAGAGACAATTAATGGATGACATGGACTAGTATTTGGGGAAAATATCAATAGTTTCCTTGGTTTATCCAAGTATTATCGTCAAGGAGAGATAAAATTATATTGTTTTTAAATACCACTAACCATGTAACTTTTAAGGGAGTGGATTTTTTCTAGAATGATGAATGGGGGGAAATCCATAAAGAGTTAAAAAAGAGGAAAATCATTATAACTGTGCTCACATTACCCACCGGTGGGTTAGGATTTTTGATCTAAAATGATGGGTCCAAAATGGTCTTGGGTTTTATACTCATGAAATTTGATAATGTTATAGCCTATTCCCATTTCTATTTAAAGAGAAATGAGTATAAATACACAACACATGATTAGGAATTGGCTGTAGTGACCTTAGTGTTGAATATTTTGAGATATTATCTCTATGGGGATATGTTTGAAATTATATATAGATAAAAAATCCTCATGTGTATATTAACTCAATGGATATAAATATACACCAGGAGAGGTTATAATAGGTAATTAATAATTATTATTATTCAATCCATTAGCATCTTATGAAGGAAAACAATTTGAGAGATTCTCTGAGTAAAAAAGGATCCTGCAACCCTATCATAGATAAGGATTTAAAGGGATGTAGTATTATGGAAATAAAAAGGATGTACACGGGAATAATAAAAATATTTTCATAATAAATTTATAAAATTACTACTTAACCATCCATTCTAGATAGGAACAAAGAGTTTTTAAAAGACAACGAGGAGCTACAGAGGAAGGTAGTGAATAATCTAAAGTTTATCATTGTTGAAGATAAATTTATAAGGTTTGGATTTTTTATTAGAGTCCCATAAAAACCAGAGAAAAAGAGGAAAATTTTGTATCATGCACATATCACATCATTATATATTCATATTAGATGTACTATGATGTATAGATATCTGATTCAAAACATCCGGTGGGATAACATGAAAAGGGAGATTGAAAAAAATTGTATCTCAATGCTTAGTATAACGACAAGTTATGGGTAAATCATTTATGTCTAAGGGAATTATGGAAGCATTTACCATAATAGTATGTAAATGGGAAAACAAGACAATAGATTTTATTATAGAACTCCCTAGGGAATCTAAATGTAATAACGCCATCTGGGCGGTAGTCAATCACCTTACAAATTCAGTGTATTACATTTATATCAATGAATATTTCTCTCTTGAATTACTTTTCAAGATATACATAAGATAAGTAGTAATATTTCAAATATTATCAATATATATTGTATCTAATTGAGATTGAAGGTTTACCTCATGGTTCTAGAGAATCCTTCAAAAATCACAACATATAGAGCTGAGTTCTAGTACTACTTATCACCCATACATTGATGGTCAATCTAAAGGTACTATTCATACGTTAGAGGATATACTGTTATATTTAATGGATTTGCATTGTTTTTGGAATTAACACCTTCCCTAAAGTATTTACCGCATAAAATTTGTTCCAATTATAATTCTAAAATAGAACCTTATAAGGATCTTTATGGTAAGAATTGTCAAACTTCAATATGATGACATGAAGATGGAGAGTGGAATCTCTTGGAACCTGATCATATTCAACATATGGAAGAGATATTTCAAACCATTCATCATCATATAAAAACCATAAAATGATGAAATTAAATCTATGTAGACAATCACTAATGAGACAAAGAGTTTGAGATCAGAGGTAAACTATTACATCTTATATCACCATGGAAGATACTAATGAGGTTTTGGAAGAAAGGAAAGATTAGTCATAGGTACATTGAACCATTTAAGATCCTTGATCACATCATATCTATAAATTATTGACTATAACCCCCACCTAACATATCTCAAGTACATGATGTTCTCCGTTTAATACTCATGGGGAAGCACATATGAAACCCCTCAGATGTACTGAATCTATAGGTGGAGCGTTTGGATAATGTAATTTTCATATGAGGATAAACTAAATATGATATTAGATATTAAAGACAGTGTTCTATGAAATAATAAAATTCACATGATCAAAGTGCTGTGGAATAACCACAAGATTGAATAAGTATATTGGGAATCAGAAGAGGTGATAAAATATAAGTACCCTCATCTTATTTAGTGTATGAAATGAAATGTCAATGTTAAAATTTCTAAAGGTGAAAAATTATAATGACCCATAATTTTATAAATGAAACTCCCCTTTTGAAAAAAAATTCTTTACTATGAAATGTAGTTATAGAAAAACACATGAAATACTTTGGTTACTTTGAAATGCTATAAATTATACCATGTTGAAATTAAAAAACCATTAAGAATCTTAATAGTTGATAAAATTTAGATTTCACAATGACTGTTAATAAGAGTACATATTAAAGGTTATGATAACATCCAATTGACATAGATGGAATAAGCGATGGAGTCAACCAATAAGATCATACCCTATAAAGCCCAATTAATTGAAGTTTTGAGTGATACATCATCATTAGGATTTTACCTTGACAAAGAACATGTTGAAATTAAACAACTAAAACATGAACAAAACCATTTACAATATAATTTCAAGGTTATAAATATCGTATCTCAAACTATGTTTTCCAAACCACATAATGAAGGTACCACCATCGCACACCCTACCCTCAGGGAGTATGCTGATGTAATTAGGGATTTAATTTCTAGACCCTAGTAGTTTCAATTTTTATGTTTTCCTTGTAATAAAATTATGATTATGTTTATCTCTTTTTATTATTAATGTATATATACAATAATATATTTTTTGATTAAAATTAGATTTTTCTACGAAGAAACAAAAAATTTATTTTTTGAAAATACATTGTTTCAAGAATATTTTTTATGAATTTAATAATTTATAAATAAATATTACTTTTATAAAGTTTTATTATTAAATAATATTTATTTATATAAAATTTTATCAATTCTAATTTAATCTTTATATGGGTAAAAAAATATTTATTGTTCTAAAAACAAGTATTTTCCATAAATAGGGATTCTTATTAAAAAATTTAAATTATCATATTTAGAGAGTCGTTTTGATTAAATAAATATTATTTTTTAAATCATTAAGTTTAAATTATCCAATAGTGATTTTTTCTTAATTTTAGGATATAGTCGAACTTATGGTTAAAAATTAACTAATGTATAAATATACAGTCTATATTATGACATCATCATGACTCAAAAGCCATGTAAAAAATAATATAAATGGAATTAAAAACAAAATATATTTTTATACCTTAACATAATGTGTTTTTAAGTTATTTTATTAATTTTATAAACCTTTAATGAATCATCCAAAACCTATGTTATAATTTATGGTTTTAAAATCAATTCATTATGTACATGAATCATTTCCACATCACCAGTGGTATTATTTTAATATGTTCAGTTCTTTGACCTAGAAAATATTAAAAACCACTATTATTTGGTTGAAACCATTGGATAAAATCTTTTTATGGTTTGTGTTTATTATTATTATTTTATATAGAGTCCAAAACCCATGTTTAGAAATTAATAAGGTATTCTCCTCTCTTTTTCTATAAATACCCATCCAACATATCACTCCTCTTTTGTAAAAAACCATTGATATTGAATTTTATCTCTATATATCTATCTAAGTCCCTCTTAATGTGTTCCCGATATCTTGATAATCACTTCCCAATCTTTTAGAATCATCCTCTCAAGGTAAGGGATTCTCTCCACTTATTTTTTATTTCAATTACTTTCTTTGTAATAAGACTTTTTATTTCCAGGTGTTCATGTTAGAATGAATTTTTACACATATATTTAATATCATTTTGATTCCAAAGTAATGATATACAACCTTTAAATCTCATTAAACCCTTCTTTTAACCTTTAATCTCACCCGTTATACTTTCAAAATTATCTCGTGATTTTTCATGCCAATTTTTTATATTTATAATACACATACCCATTTCCAATAAAGGATATTAATCAAGATTTACTAATCATTAATTTATTGGGTTCATCCATGTATGAACACCACACTTGTTAATAATGAGAATAAATGTTATAATATAATTTTTTTTATTGTTTGATCCATGTGGTACAAAAATTGATGTAAATAATTTGAATGTGATGGGTGGGCCTTGAATTATATAGCCCTCCAATGTATTGGGTAATGATTTTATATCATGATATTCCATTTATGGTCAATTTTAGTTAATCTTAATCACACGTTGTAATGATTTCTCAGAAGGTATCATTGACCAATCCTTATGATGTCATGATTTATGTTTTAACTTCATTCCTTTATTACCTAGATGTTATCACCTTATATCATTCTTCCTAACATGAAAAGTCAAAATTATATTTTATAAAAAACTTTTAAGGAATATAAATAACCCAAAAAGAGAAAATATAGCACCAAGGTTAAAACCATATTAAAAAATACCAATATATTCCAAAAAATATTTAAATGGTTTGAATTAATCACCATATTTAAGATCCATGAGATAGAGGTTACCTTCTTTTCTAGATCGTCTTTGATGAGACCCTCAATGTGGTAGGCCATCTTGTCCTAGGTTTGAATATATTCCTCTAGATTTTTTTTTCATTGAATCCACATGTCAATACCTGATCCCATTTATTTATCCAATAGGTTTTATCTTCATTAGGATCATTTTAAATTGACCCCTCTTAAATTATACCAATATCGGACTTTTAAACATTGAGATTGAAATATTACTCAAATATATATTCCTAAGAATGGAGGATAAGCTTCCAATTGACATCCTCTTGTCTTACAACCATTTGGACACCATAAAATGCCTTCAGTTCCATCAATCGGTAAAGAATTTATAACCTAAGAACATTACTCTCCTCAGTCTTATCACTAAATACCGTAACCTCATCACCATGATGTGTTACATACACCCTCGGAGTTCTACATTCATAAACCTAAGCTGGATCCAGACATTTCTCAGACTTGATATTCTTTAGTTTTCTACCTGATTTGTTGACCATGGGATTTGGAAGGTTGGATTAGTATTTTTATTACTTATTTTTTTATTTTGGTTGAATGTAAAATTTCCAAAAACAAAATTACCTTGATTCCCATTCATTAAGTATCACCCAACAACCATTATCGTATTATGATATTTATCACACTATGATGTTGATTGGGATTCTGTTTCTTTGTCACTTTGTTGAATGTTCTCCGGGGTCATAGACCCTACTGACTTCCTCTTCCATCATGGAATGATAAAATTACACCCTTAAATATCATCATACTCATCCTCACTTCCATTCAAGGATGAGAATTAGTTTTTGAGTTGGTTCTACTCTTCTAGTATGCTAGCTTGGAAACAGAATGCATCCCCTTCATTCCCATATCTAGAAGAATTGATCATACCCTTACCAATATCACAATCATATCCATTATTATCATTTACAACAACCAAAACATGATAAAATGTTAAAACAACATATGGGGTGCTTGACCAAGTCATTCCCAATGTTTGTATAACAGGTATGCCTTGTTCCAAGTCTCATGCTTCAATTTTCATGTTTATAATACTCACTAATTTTATATCACCTAGATATGACCCTCGAATAACATGTATTTTTATCATCATGTTATTATTGTACTATTCTATTACAATTCTTCATAGATATTCCCTTTTTAACATATGTCCCTAAGTTACCTTGTGTAGTTTTAGAAGATCAATAAATTTTAAGGGTACATTATGGATATTTAAATAATGAAATTGTATCCCTATTTCATGTTATTATTCAATATAGATAATTTTAAAAATATACTAGGCCTTTCAATCATCTAGTATTGTATTATATGTACCTTTATTAAATAAATATTGAAGTAAAGTGTATAAAAGAAAAGGGTTGTCATACTTCCTATTCCATGGAGCTAATTTTTTACACTTTCATCATATTCTTGATAAGAGTCAACCATTGATCAACTTCACCCCTTAAATGATATGCAACCAAAATAAATTTCACATTGTCCGAGAATTAGGGAAAAATATATATTTTATATTGATTTTTTTCATTGATAAGAAATTAATGGATCTGAGGAACCAATGAATGAAGAAAGATGTTTTTATATAAAAGACCCAACAGTTATTTCTTATTTCATTTTTCCATTTGGAAGTTCATTATGATTCATTTTACCACTCAAGGATTGAGAGATTCAGGTGAGAATAGTCATAGTATTTCCTATCCCAAATCAAATTTTAGTTAGCTTCTCATGAGGACAATCATTGTATTATCCATCCCATTCGATGTTAACATGATTCCTCTTGGTTACAAAAATTGACTAAAACCTAAATCTTTGTTTGTGTATCGAACATGAAAAATCAGACTAAACAATCATATAATTATGAAAATCATTCTTATAATTTCCTAAAAACTGAAACCTTATTTCAACCTATAAAAAATTATTGTTTATCTCATATCACTATGAATTTTCATATATTATATACTCCCATTTATTATAATGGTTCATACAGAGAATGCGAATTAACCAGAGAATATCTGTGGAGACAGTCTACCCAGGTGTGCAGTCTTAGGACCACTCATCATATACCAAGTAAAGATCATGTCGATACTTAAATATCATTTTTCATGGTGTTTAACCCTAGGTTCATTTATGAAATAACCACATCCTCGTTCTAGAATTAAAACAAGTTTATACTCAACTATCTATTTTCATGGGGTTTACACTAGGATTTTCACAAAATCTTCTGAATCAGAATCATTAAAAATAACTAAACTCTTATCTAATACCAACTAAGACAACCCAAACATTACATACACAAATATTTCATCATTTTAGATGAATATTGAATACATATCATAGAAACACACAAAATATAACTATAGATGTTTATTGTCTTTATTATCTAGCTATAAAAACGTATTACATCATAAAAGAACATCAATATCACCCAAAAATTTCTTATCACATAGTTAAATTATTTGATATAAACTACTACAAACGACACTTTTATCATTGTTAGCAAAGGGCCTTTATCTACAATTAAAAAGTGTTTTCTACCAATGAGAGTTTAAAATCCAACCATTTTTAGTGCTAATAAAGGCCCCCTTTATCAGCATTTTTATATATTACTGATAACGGAATCCTTTATCAGTTTTTTATAGCATTGATAAAGGTTTAGGTTATTATTTCATTTTCTAGAGCTAGTAAAAATTGAAAAAATATTTTTTATTTCCTTTATCAGTGATTGAGGCCTCATTTCTTAATGCTCTAACCGACCACCCCACACCCACCCCCTTCTTAAAACTCACTACCCTCTTCCTTAGAGCTAGATAGATTCTAACCCACCCACATATGCATTGGGATTTGATCATGTGACCTCTATGTGCAAATCAAATGTCTTTACCACATCCATGCCTTGTTTTATTATGTATTATAATATAATTTCTATTAATATATATATATATATATACATATTTATATACATATTTATTATTCAAATATATATATATATATATATAATATCAATATTTTTTACAAATATTAGAATATATGAATAAATATATATATGTTTATTAATATATATATATATATATTCATATAGTTTTACTGTAAATTAATTTATATACTATATTTAATGATAATGATATATGTATCAATATTTATTTCTATATGGTTTCTATATTATTTTTTTACATATATATGATTTAATATGTATTTATACAATTGGTTTATTAGAATTAAATATAAGAAAATATGCATATATCTTACTATAAATAAAACTTGATAATGAAAAATGACAAAACATCAAAACCATAATATCAATATGAATGTAATATCTTGGGGTAAATTTATTCTCCACTAAAAAATAGAATAATTTCCCCTTAAATGAGGCTGAAATTCCATCCAATGTTAAAAACGTGGTATACCCCTACTAAAAACTCAGTTTTGGAGGCCTCCTAAGATTTTTTGGCCACAAAAAAGTGAATGTGGTTTCCACTAGTCAACATGATGTGTATATCTCCACAAAATTTGTTTTAATATGTGGTAGAGCACAGAAAGACACTCGGATCCAAATTTATAGTCTTTTGAAATTCAAGTCATGTTTTCAACTTATCTTAGATCGTTAATTTATTCATTTAATTTTTAAGTGATGTAACTATTATTAAATTATTATTACTCAATAATAATTTTAAAATTATTAATTAATTTATTTTTTAATTAATTTAAAATTAGTATTCACTGTTTATCTTATATATTAAGTGTAAATGTGTATTTAAACTTTTATAAAACATTTTTAATAAAATATATTATGTTTATTTCAGTATTAATATATTTTTATATTAATATATTATTTGACATCAAATATTTTTTTACGAAATATACCCTTTATCAGTACTAGAAAAAAATCACTGATATATGGACGCCTTTATCAGTGCTAGTAAAAAAGAATTGATAAGAGGGGGGGGGGGGGGTTATCAGTTCTTTTTTTACTAGCACTGGTAAATGGACCCCTTTATAAGAGATTTTAAGTTGTAATGGTAAAGGGATCCCGCTTATCAGAACTTTTTTATTATCACTAATAAAAGACCCTTTATTGATTGTTTTTTAGTATTGATTATAAGCTCTATTTTTAGTGATGATAAAGCCCCCCCCCCCTTATGAGTTTTATTTATAGTACTGAAAAATGGGGCCTTTATCAACAATTTCAGCCGGCACTGATAAATCATATTAGAAGATAAACCTAGATTTGTAGAAGTGATACCATACTTAAATCTTGTTTTTATGTACTACAGAAATGAAATATAAGAAAGGATGATCTCAATTTCTTAGTAAGGTTAAACATATGAGATATCAATTAGTGATAAAAAAGAATAAGGTTATGATAACATCATCACAACTTATGAAAGTCACACCCAATAAATCAAGGTTATTTAATAATGAATTTTGGAAAAATAATATTTCATTATATTCATAAGTTATAAGTGTGTAGAATCATTAATAATCAATCATGATCCATAAGATCATATCATAAGCATAAGACATTGGTTTTTGGAATATACATAAGCAAGGAAAACAATTTCTTAGTGAATTATCACTAATAAGACTGTCATAGTGGATTGGCTTCACTCCCCATTACATCATTTCCTTAGTTATGGTTTAATCCTAAGTCTATCATAATAGGCATAGTCCCTTACTGAACTGGGTTCACTACCCATTCCATTCCATATTATCATTTGAGATATCAATATTTACCCAATATATTGGAGGGATATATAATTTTGGTCCCACTGATCACATAATGAAAAACATACATATGTATAGAACAAGATAATAAAAACATCCATCATTTCATCATAGCATAAACTAGGGAAAGAATATATGTTTTAAATACATTTCATCATATTATCATAGCATTACCTGTGGAAAAGAAATGAGTTTGATAAATTTTTTATCACAACTTAACTAACACTAGAGAAATAAATGAGTTTTATAAAAGTATCATTAAATAATAATCATCATAATATATCCTAAGAAAAAAAATGTGTTGTATGATAATATCATATACCCAATTAAGGATAAAAATTCTTAAAGTATTTTGACATAGAAGAAAAATGCCTTTAGGAAATCAATTGAACATTTATTTGAAAAAATGAAAATTACCCTTTTGTCTCAGTATCATAAAAAATCTAAAAATAATTGGAAACATATTTTCCTCAATAATAACCATGGAAAAATGTAAACAAATCTGTAAATGAAAGAATATTTTTTATGGCAGGAAAAGTTGTTCATTCGGTAAATGTTAAAAAAAGATTCATTTCACACTTCTGGTAAAATTTAAAAAGTACCCCATTCAAAAACTGACAGGATTATCCTTTTTAGAACATTTAAAATAAATTAAAATATGTTTTAAATGAATTTACATAACCATTTTATCATATAAAAAATATTATTGAAATCTTTTTAATGAACAGGGACATGAAAGAAAAATTTCATCAACTAAAGAGGAAATATGGTTGTATATTCTTAAAAACATTTCTTGATACTTTTAAGTAAAAAAGACAAGAAAAGGGTAATAATACATTAAAATTATATTAAAAAATATAATATAATAAAATATGTGGGGTTTAAAGGATAATGACCATATAATTTACTTCAAAAAAATTTACCATAGACAATCCCAAAAATAAATTTGATTGTAACATAAACCATTACCTCAAGTATTTTTTTCATCATACACATTTTAAAATTTTATATAATAAACATATATTTATTATAAATTTATTTTATAACTATATTCATCTACATCTTACAGTAAATCAACCCCTTATAATTTTCAATTACCATTTTGTTAACAAATCTTTATTAAAATCATTATTCAAGTGAAAAGAAGTATGTTTTCCATGAATGTTTCAGTTTGACGGTTCTAGTACATTAAACATGGTCATGGATTAATCATATAAATAATATTAATATTTTCATAAGTATACTATTTATTCATTATTTACACCAATAAAACCATTCATATAAAGCGATGATGAAAAATGATATATGTCGCTTTACGGAGATGGTAGTCTGTACGTATGCACTAGAGATGTTTTCACTTTTCAAAGAATGGAAAAAAATAAAGGTAAAAAGTAATTACATATTAAATAATCATAATTGTTTTATAAATATAATATATATTCATTAAATATATCCTTGTTACCATTCATAGAAAGATTAAATGATAAACGAATCATATCGCTTCATAGAGGTTATAGACCTCACGTATGCATGAGTGATGCTATCATTTTAAAATGAATGTGAAGGAGATATAAAATATAAATAATTAACAGAATAATATCTTTGTATAGTTAATATTATAATTATACCATGTTAATATGGTTATATAACATTTTTTCTAGGTTTACGAAGAAAGAATCCTCAAAACGATCAGTAATAACTTACACCACTTCTCCAGGTAACCTCATTTGAAAATCTCCTTAAGGATTCATTGATGGGTATTTTGGGAAGAATTGAACCTCAAGAAAATGGATAATTATTTTAGGAGAATATTTTAAAATATATTGTTTGAGATAAAGTGCTCAAGTGGTGTGTATAGGAGAGGATTAGAGGCTCCCATTTATATGTGAGGGGAGTGACACTCTTGTAAATACTTAAAACATTAAAATATAATAAAGTACTCTTCAAGTTAAAGTGGGACCAAAATATACCAAATTCAAATTTAATATAATTTTGGGTTAAAATAAACTCAACCAACACGATTTAGATAGTGTTTTAGTTTATTTTATCCCTAATATCATTAGTTTAGTTTCTCATTAACCATTTTAACCTTTACCATAATAATAATTATTTTAACTCAATTAACATTCATAATGACCAAAAATGAATTTAACCTAAATAATAAATTTATACATTATTATCCCATATATGGAAACCATTTTATTATATTCATTTTTTGAAGGTGTTATAAATTCATTTTAAAAAATGTTCTTAAAACACAACAAAACACATTTTTAGAAAAATAAATTCTTTAGCATAAAACTAAATTTATTATTATTACTTTCTTAGTAAAATTAATATTAAAACATATTATTAAATATTTTATGTGAAAATTTCATTAATGTAATTCTATATTAGTGATTAATTTAATTTATTAGTATAAAAAATACATTGCATGTATAAATTGTTTTTCCAAAAAACAACTCTTTTTTAATTTCATAAGATTCTATTTTAATTTATAAAAAAGTTATAACCAAAGTATTAATTTTATTTATGTTTAAAAAATAATTTTATATAATTTTCTTATTCTTATTCATAACTTTTAATCCAATGACTATGTGATAATAGTTTCATTTTATAATAATAAAATTTCAATAGTATGTTGTGGTTTGTTTAAACTCAATGTTTCGTTTAATGAAAGCTATCAAAAACCTCAATATTATTTAAATATAAATATATAATAAAATATTAGTATGTTATATATACCATAATATATACTATATTTATATTCATCCCAAACCCCAATCTATACTAACTATTCATCCTATTGACAACCATCGAACAAGGGACAATCCTAATGCCACCTATACCCTTGCCTTCATTTTTACATCCCCACCCCTTGAGAGATACTATAGAAGATTTATATTAATGAAATACAAATAAATAAGACACCATTAATGGTTATCTTGTATTATATTGTCTTTGAGGTACATTTCATGATATATTTTTAGGCGATTCACTTGTAATAAATTGTTCATGTATGGGAAGAGGTGTATAGAGAGATGAACATTGAGTTTTCATCAACTCTAGAAATTAAATTGAAGGATGATTATTTTAAGATGGGTAAAAAATATTGGATCATTTATTTATAAAATTGATGGCTGACATTGTCATTAACACCCATGATTTTTTGAAGGCCCAAGTCTATGTAGATACTAAACTAGGTACATCGAAGGACAGGACCCATTAACTATGGAGAGTAGATACCGCCAAACTGATTATAAAACATCACCCCTAAAAGAACAAAATCACTAATCTGATGAGGGATGTACTAAGGATAATTTATAGGGTGATTACCCTTTCTTGTCGTGCTAATGGAGATTCTTTAGGATAAGTGAGTAAACCAGATTTCCTAATTTTATATACCATATCTGAGGATTTCCCATCAACATGGAAGATTAGTTTTTACTCCTTATTGAGGTGAAAATTAAATATGAAAAATGTATAAATATTGGTAGTGACATCCTCACCCAACTAGAATAATATTTTGGAGCCTTTTAGTGGTCCGTGATACTTACCACTATTAGAAAGATCAAGTTGATTGATTCTCTTAAATTATCCATGATAAGCCAACTGTAGAAAGAGTGGAAGGGTTATGAGCAAGGTAATGAGTGTGCATTAAATGAGGGAGAATATAGGGAAGAAAGGGTCTATTATCAAGATTACTCCCATTCTTAAAAGTTTCCTAAATCTAAATCTTCCCCTCCTATATAGGCTCTAACACCCTGCATATCTTAGATAGAGGGGAATCATTATGTTTGGGATTATTTGTAGTATATAATTAACTTTTAGAATATAATATACCTAAGGATGAACCTATACCATGATACCCACAATGTGAACAAATAAATACATTATCCACATCACCCTATACCCTTTATATGAGTGACACCATCAGTGAAAACCTACTACCTTAATGATTTCCACACATTTTGATCTGACTCATCCATAATCCTCTATCCTAAAAATTGGTACACCATCATACCCATTGGGGTTTAAATTTTAGAGGATACCGAGAACTAATTAGCATCAACACCATGAAATACCCAATGAAGTAGTTAATACTTCCACCCACTTCTATCCTGATATATAATCCCAAGGGAAGGGAAATGGTAAGATGATAGAGACACCTAATGAGATTCCATTTATTGATCTATCTTCTCACCACATAATTTTAATTTCAATTAGATAGAACTAGATAACCATGAGAGTATTTATAAATAATATCCTATAGTTAACAGTATAACCACCTGTATCACCAATACTATGACTAGTTTTGAGATAATAGATGATAATGCTGCTATTGAGAAAGCCATGGGTACTACCATTAATATAGAACTCACATAATTTATTGAGACCAATACTATTATTTATCATATATTAATGTCTTTTATTGGTGTGTTTGAGGGCTTCTATAATGGACCACCCCTAGAGTAATCCCTATTCCCACATAACATAAATATTCCTTATTACCTAATAACACCTGCTCTAACATTGGTTGGGCACATCAATTAAGAGTTAACATCTATCATGGTTGAAATTACTTGTTTACCTATGTCATGTGGAGGCATGAGAGGTAATTTGAATAGAATCCATCAGCAACTACTATTATTCCTAGATATTATAACACTTCATAGGATGTGGAACATAATTAGAAAACTGAACATGCCACCTAAGAATTTTTTAATCCCCCTCTTTCATTTCTTGTATTTTTTAGTATGGTCTCATGAATTCTGAAAATTTTGGCTCGTATATTTGTTTAGACCATCTGTATCTTTCCCTAATGAGAATATTTCAAATCATCATTATACTTATTTTCTTATATATTTGAAAATCAATCTTTTAAGATAAAATTCAGTGATTTATCTTAATTATATATCAATTTTTCAGGTGTGAAAATTATACATTTCAATTTATATAATTAAATAATCCAAAAATTTGAGGATTTCAATATTTTCAGCGCATCCCAATAAACATAGAATATAAGCTATTAAAACCAAGGAATAATTTAGATTCTTATATTTATCTTTGATCTATTCCATTCCAAAAATTTAATATCTACTTTCTTTTACCCATCTCACAATTTTTAAACTATTCAAAAAAATAGTAAATTCACATTGATGGGAGATATAATTGAACCATAATTAGAATTTTTACCCATTTTTGATCTAGGAGACATCATTTATTAGATAAATAATCTCATTTTTTTAAAAAATTAGATTATATATACTTATAAATGATAAATACATAGTGAAAAATAATTTAATTTTTCAAAGCCATTCCAATTTCTTGTTTTTAACATCAATATAGATTTGATTCTAGTTTTTTTATTCTAATTAATAGAAAATTTCATTTAGTATAATTATCAATTTTATTAATTCTATAACTTGATTAATAAATTATTTAATTCCAATTCAATAGTGGCACTATAAACCCGTTTTTCATATTATTTATTGTACCCTATTCCTTTATTGATTATTCTTATATACCTCATTGTTAGAACTCACATCCCAATCTTATTAAAGCAGAAAATTTTTTAATCATATTTAAATAGTTGAGTATATAATTTATAATTTTATCCCATTTCATCATAAGGACTACCCAATGTCTAGTATTCTAACAATACCATATAGATCATGAATTTCCTTAAAAGAAGTCACATTACAAGTTGATTTATCCTTCCTCCCCTAATTATTTAGGGCAATTTCATGATTCCATTTTTATTAAAGAATGATATTGGGTTGATTCAAGGAGTTGATCAGATATTTTTATATAGAATGAATAATAATCTGGGAATTATATCTTGATGATTTATAAAAAGTGTACTTGTTTCTAGTGATAATGTTATATTGGTTACATTATATTTTAACGAATTATAATAATAAAATACCATATATAAACCATTGGATAATCATATCCCACCATCATGTTATAAATATCCCAAATAGTGTCAGAGAGAGATTTTTACAGTGTATTAAAGTGTTATTTTGGTATGACTTCCAAGGGTACAATATTTAATTCTTGAGAAATTATATTATTTAGTAAGAGTGGAAAATAAATTCGGATATAAGGAGAAATATTTCATTGATTTTTTGAATGTTCATTTTGAGATCCTATGATGAAGATGATTAAATGATGTTGTGACTGATCACCAATGAGGAGAAATGTATAAGCTATTTTACATTGAGTTTAATTGAATATCATGAATTATATCTTAAGAGTTTAAACACCATTTTAATCATTGAATTTAATTTTTTTAAATCAATACTTACCAACCATTACCATGATATACATTATAAATTTAATAGAATTCCTCTTGATTTCTGTGGCTGACCTTCTAAGGGGATATTAATATGACTTATAAACATATGGGTAATGTTAATATACTTAATATTGAGTTTATATAAAATTAAATGATCATGAGTGATGAGTGGAATAATTTTTCGGTATGGTATATCATAAGTAGAATAGATAATGATGAAATATTGAATAATTCAAGTGAAAGAGGAAAAGAGTATTGAATTGGAATTATAAATGATCATTATTGGAGCCCTTTTAATTAGATTAATTACATGCTTTTATAATCTATATTTATGAATCTATGTTTATGAGTGTATATTATTAAATAATTCCATTACTAAAATATTAGATATTTTCCTTGGATGATCATGTTTTTCTTAGGGATAAATAAAATATTATTTATAAGGAATTTATTATCCAAAAACATGTATGAAATGTTTCTATATGTTTACAACTAAAATAGACCAAATTCTATCAAATTACTTTTGTTTTCCATAATTTATGGTCGAAGGAAATATTGGAGAATAAAAAAAGGAATTTTGTGGAATCTTGTGGAGATGGAGATGAAATTGGTGATTAGATCCTTTCCACATTGATTGATTTATTTTTAATAATTACATAATCCCTATTTATTTATTTATTTATTATTATTTCTATTAACCTGAGAAAGATTGTTAATTTATTATAATTTTTTATTAATATCTTAATATTTATCATTTGTTATTATTTTCTTACACTAATAGTTTTATTAATATTTTACCTATTTCTGGAATCATATATATTTTATATCTTATAGGAATGAATCTTATATTTTATGTTTTTATTTTATAAATGTTTTTAGAGTTCCATATTAATTTTATAATTTTTTTTTCAAATAACTGACTGTTAAATTTTATAAAATTACATTAATGTATGGAGGCATGTTTAGAATTTAATATCTCATATTCAATGATTATAATATATTTATTTTATACAACTTTATTCTAATACTTTGAAATTCATTTTTAGTTATGATATCAAAATTACTGCTTCAAAATTTAATGCTTTAGATGAAAGTTTAATGATTTATAGGTGGATAATCCATTATAATCTATGATTGATTATTGTTTTATTTTGTAAATACTTTTTTGGAACCCCATTTTCTGCGATACAATGTGGTCTATATTTTTCTTTAGCATGGTCAAGTTTCATGGCCTTCGGGTTGTTTAGAGGAAATAATGAGACCACATGTTCTATTTCTTGGCACATACCATGGTGTAGAAGGGAATCTTTATATGAAATAATAAGTATGGGTTATTTTTTTGGTTCCCTTGGTCATTCTATAGTTTATTTATAAAAATTATTATTCTTTTAATATTGAAATATGAGTAATTTTTATTCATATTAAATTAATATTTCCAATTCTTGAAATTATAGATTTTTTGAAAGATATTTTCAAGGGGAATTAAAAAATTTTATTTATTATTTTCTCAAAGTTATGTTTTTTATTATTTTTCTTTAATGGATCGATGAATGGTTAACTTTTCGGAGACAATGAGGTTTGATGTATATTTTTTCAACTTTAAAATACTTATTCATTTTCAATTTTATCAATATAAATAGATATTTCGAAAAACTAGAATTATATATGACATAAATTTGAGATACATCAAGTTGAAAAAAATATTTGTAATCACTAAATTCTATTATTATTTTGATGAAATCTATCATGTAAAACATCATTATCTAATGTGATCAACCTGTTACAACGATTCATACTTTATCAATATAAATCTTATTTTGTGGTGATTTATTTCTTCATATTTCCACTATGTGAATAATGTAATTGGTTTATTATTTTCTATATAAATGAAATATCAATTTGTTTATACCTTTGAAGAATGAATTTTTATATTACCTAGTTATGAAACACCTTGAAACGTCGGTCTTGTATGTTTTTAGTAACTCTTCAAGAAAATAATGGTTTTTATGTGGGTTTAAAATACCCTTGAAAAGTTGGGTTCTTATTGGGTGACGTACCTCTAAAGGAGTAGATAGGTGTGAAGATTCGACACCATTTATTTTTGATCCAAACTAATATAAAAATATATAGATTTAATAATTTTTTTTAACATTTTCATTTTGATTTTGTATTTGTTTTTATTTATTTGGTCAATTCACCCTTGTTGTTGCCTCATCCAACTGACATTTGGTAAAATAATATGAATCAAAGTAGGTCATTATAAGGATAGGCATGCTTTAATTTTATCGATGCATAATCCTATATATATATATTTTTTATACCCTTATTATAAACATAATAACCTAAGGAAAATATATATATAGATAAATTTAAAGGAAAAAATGATGGATGAATTCCTAAAATAACACCCTTAGTATATAGGAATGGCTATCGATATTAGAAAGTTAGGATGGAATCAAACCTCATGAAACATAGTGTTTAACCTCATAATATTATTTTAAAACAATTAAAATGGAATAAGATTGATCCAAATTTTTGTAAATGTTAATAATGTGTCTAAGTATGTTCTAAATTAAAATGTTGTGAATATTTTGTATTGTTTTATTAGAAGTTTTTTATTCGTGTTATTTCATGAAAAAATACTTATGAAATATAGAGAAATTTAAAAGTTACTCACTTTGTTATAGATAAGTTAAATATAAATAAGAATAGATTATTGATGTTTGAGTAATAAGACATCATGATGGGGTAAGAAGTGACTATAAATCAAACGTTCCACATATTCACACACATAATCAATTGAATGAGTACACTTTATGAATCCTTTGAAAGCACTATCATGGTAGAAAGAGTTCTCAGATCCTTATTAAATATGCTTCATTACATGAAGGAATCCATTGATTAAGGAAATAATTTCAAGGAGTATACACTTGATGAACATGCTAGTTCACTTATGTAATATTAATTGGAGTTGAAAAAATTATGATGAAGTGGCAACTAAAAATAAATGTGTTTTATTTAAATCTATAAATGTTGTTTCTCAATATTCTAATTTTTAGGTATAAATAAGGGAAAAGGATAAAGTATCCAAAACCTTTAATAGAGTTTATAAATAACTGAAAATAATGAAATGTTTATCTTGATTATTTATAAAATAATATCAAAGATATGATCATAATGGGAATAAGAAAGTAAATTCAAATTATAATTGAATTAATTATGATCCAACCTATTATAAATTAAAAAAAAGTCATATCAAGAAATAATATAAAATATTTACGAAAAAAATGGATAAAAGGTTAAAGAATAAAGAGAAATGATATTTATCCACTAGTTGGAGTTACACTAATGATTTGGACTCTAGTGACCAATATAGAATAGATAAGGAATATATGAACATGTAATTTATGAAATCAATGAATGAGATTTGTAACTGTGATATCAAATTTAACTATGATTATAATGTTGAATTTTATTTTATTTGTTCAGAGTAGACAATCAAGAGGGGTGAATTGAGTTCATAAAAAAATTTCATTCTAAAACACTTATTTAAAAATTTCACCAATTTAAAATAAAAAATGTCCTAGTGAATCAAATTGAATGATTTATAAAAGTTTTGATCTTTTAAAAGACATCTAAAAGAGAGATTAGTTCTCCATTGATGTAATACGGATTATTATTTTATCTTATAAAATCTATATAATAAATCAAATTATAATATAAATTCTATCTAATATTAACTATAAAAGTGAGATAAATGTTTTATTCTATGATTAAATAAAGTAGTGGTACCAAAACATTGAAAGACATAGTGGATTACAACAAGAGGTTCAGTCTAAAGCAGATACTTAATCATCTCGACATGGAGATCACCTGCCACTAAGTAGTTTATATTAATAAAATTTGATCCACACCCTGGATCAGGGTAAACAACAGTAATCACAATGTCCATGTCAACAAGACATCTTCTATTATTATAGTGAGTGTGACAAAACAACCAAGACTCATGGGGACCTATTCCACTGTTTTCTATGGTAGTGAAAGGTATAAAAGGATGATTTGCGAAGATATTAGTGTATCTTCATATTTTTCATAGGATTTAGTGTGTTTTTAAAAAATAAAGACACACACTCTCCTAGTAATTTAATAGATGTTCACAAGAAAATTAAAAATTATTCGAAAAGAGATAAAATGTTCTATTTGATTTTCAATGCATCTTTCAAATTTTTGGAAGATGTCTTGAGATGTACCTTGAGTCGACTTCCAAAATTGGACACAAAAATAGGTTGTCATGATATATTCTATCTACTATTTCAAGTGAGGTTTTAGTTTTATCATGTAGTTCTCCTCAACTATTTTATTTATTTATACAAGATTTTCTTAGGTTTAAGATCTCAATAGTATCGCCTATTGTGCACAGTAAGTATTTCATAGGTTCTTCATAGGTTCATGAGAAGATCTCTATCTTTCTGTAGTTGTTATATTTCTTTTTTGACATGGTATTCACATTATACAGTATATCCTGAAATAATCATGTTCTCTTGTACCTCATACTTCGTACTAGTCTCTAACATTGATAATAATTTTGTCTACAAAAGACAAAAAAAGTTATTAAAATAAATAATATCACTATGTTACACAAATATGGCTATTAGAATAAATTTATTTTAAATGGAAAAGAAAAATTTGGTGATGTCTATGTAATGGTTGGTCAGGTAGCGGTGAATTAGAACTAGGGTCTCAAACTTAGAGAATTCTTCAATCAGGAATGGTGAGACAACTATTGGTGACTTAAGAGCGGTAGGTTGCTCTGATTGTAGGTTGAATTGACAGTGAATCATGTTATCAGAAGTTCATACTAGAAACTCATAATTAGTGAAAAATATAATTCCATTAGCAAGTCATTATTTTGGTAGGTTGATTCAATAGTGACTTAGTGCATTAGTTGATTGATTTATAATGTCTCATCCATTGTCAGAATTTAGTGTTTTTTCTGATGGTGAGATAGGTGATTGTGAGACATCTTATTAGTAGGTCCATATCCATGGTAGCTCATAGTTATCTATTTTTATAACAATATTGTGATGTCCCGTAATGAATTTAACACAATGGTGAATCAACCTTAATGGTGAATCATACTTAGTAAAATATTTTCAACCAATATTAAAATGTGAAATACTAATTTAATATATTAAGATGTTAAGTAAACATGAATAAAAATAATTTAACATAATTTAACTAAAATAAGCTTGATTTGTGAGCATTAAAACTAGAGGATTCCAATAATCTCCACCTTTTTTATGATAAATAATCATGGATTTAATAAGCCTTTCATAATGATCAAATTACAAAAGAACTATTCTACATAACATGAAATACAGATCATGAGAAAGTAAATTGTAGAATAAAAAAATCAATGAAAATTATATTCCATAATATTTACCATTTTTCATTAAATTCAAAACGCATTCTCCCCCTATTGGGATTATCAAAAAGGTAACAAATAAGATAAAATAATGAACACATAAAAGTTTAAAAGTGATAATTTATTTCAAAATAAAAATAGAGTACATAGGATCTGGATAAAGAACAAAATTACATGCCTATCAAAGTTCAACCCAGAATCAACTATTCTCCAAAGAGGGATCCAATATTGATTTACCCATATCAGTATGGACAAGTGGAGGAATATATGGTAGAAAAGGAGTTGATCTACGCATCTGATGAATGAGAACTCTAGAAGGTACAATAGATGTTTGAGTAGAAGCTGTAGGGGATATAAGTTCTTTATAGATAACATGCCTTGTATAATTAAGAGACTGAGCATGATACAAGATAAATGGTTGAAGGATTTTTGGATGAAGAGAAAAAGGGTTTTGAGTAACAACATCCTTGTATTGGGGGTTCATAGATTGGTAGATGGATCCCAATGGAAGGTTCTCAGTTAGAGGCCTAATAGGGGAGGGATCCAGAGCTATAATAACTATTTTCCGAACATGTAGGTATGGATTCATAAGGTTCATAAAATCCATTATAATCTTCCCACCCTTCTCTATAGCCTTGGTATAATAATTTTTATTCTATATAATAATCTATAGTGAAGGTGTAATATCCCTAAGCTGTTTGACCTATTCCTTGAATACTTGTGTGACACAGGGTTGCCTCAAATTCTCAATCAAATATTTGAAATGAATGTCCAACTGATGTTTGGTATAAATCCTTTAAAAGTATAAATATACTTTCTTTGTGATCTCTTATTGAGCATTATTGGACCCTTTCTTGTAAAAAATTACCATGTAATATATATTTTCACTATTCTTTCTTATTTTTCTTAGTATCTATTAATATGAACTACCCATAATAGTCTGATGTTCTTATCATATCAATAATATGATCTAATAACTTTCAGAAGTCTAAGTCGGGGAAATAGTGTTTGAGGCTTCATTTAAAACATATTTGATTACTGATCTCAAAATAGACAGATCAATATTTGGAGGAGGAGTATCATCCCCAAAAGATGTATCATCAATATTTTTTGAAATTTTTTCCAAGGATTTTTTATACCTAGATGATATCCTTTCACAATAGGAACAATAACAACCAACTAATAACTTAATCTTTTATTTTCCATCCTTGTTTCCTGATGTTTTGAAAGCATTTGAGTTTGAAGCTATGGAACAAATGTTTCTAAAATTTTGGCAGCATCAATTTCACTAAGACTAGAAACTGATACAAGTTGAGGTTGAAGGATGTTTCATACAAATGAGCACAAATCCTCTTTAATTATACTGAAGTCATTCTCGGTCACCTAATATGAAGACATAGATGCAATCATATGAGTAGATGTAAAAGAATTTAAAACTAATACTCTTTGAGCATTAACCTCTCTTTCAACCAAGGATCCCTTAAGATCAAATGACTCGTCATTTGAGTCTAGATATACCAAGCCTAAAGTGACATATCCAGTGTACTTCCACTATTATGGCACTATTACATCAATAGGATTAAGGGGGGAGACTTTAAATTTTTGAGACTATTTCACCCCATCAATAGGATCTTCCCTCTAAATATGTGATTTCAATATATCATAAACAAATTATTTCAATTGAAAAAATGGGGATACTTCTTCAACTAAAATTAACCAATGATCCCTATTAGGTTCCACCACTGGTTCCTTTTCAACTACAAAAAATTCAGCATGATATGTAGGTTCTACAACAACTAGAGGTTCCAAACCATTTTCCTCCCCAACAGAATCATTTTCAATAGGAGTCTCAAATTCTTAAATAGGTCCTTGATCCATAATAGTAAGATTAGCTTCACCCCAGATTCACCACCATTCTTACCACTCCCATATTTTCCTCTTATCTTCATGTGCATTAAATCCACCTTCTTCATACACTTCTTCTTCAAACTCTTATTTTTTCTCTCTCTATTTTTCTTCATATTATTCATTATAATTTTCATTATTATCTTTAACTTCTTCACTACCACTTTCACTTGCATACTTAGAATCTTTAGATTCCTATGTCTCTTCATTAGAATCATCATTTAGGATATGTTCTTTAGTAGGAATCCTTTTTGGAGGGCTATGAGATTCAAAAGTGATTTTATCTATAATTCATAAAATATCCGGATAAATCCTATCATTAATAGGTTATTCTATTTCATTCCATGAATTATCTATTTGTTCTTCCTCGTATGAGTACTCTACCACTTCATCTGCTCCCTGAACACGATCATCCTTACTTTTTGGACTTGTGGGATGTGGAACATGATCAAAGTATTCATAAATTTTCTCGTTATCTTCAACCAAATACATCTTCCAAAAATTTCAACTAATATTCATTATTTTTCATATGGCTTTGGTAATGAAAAATTCATCACAGACAGTCATTGTTTCTTCTCCTTCATTTACAAATCCTTTAGCTTTCAGCATTACAGAAACCAGATTGGAATAAAATAGGGAAGTTGACTTGGATTGAGGTTTGATCATATCACTTTTGTGGACCATGAGGTATCTTCAAAAATTGATCGTGTGTCCTTTCTTCAAAGAGAAAACAAATAGACATCTAGATATTTAAAAGAAGAAAATTACACTTTCCTGGGACCCAATTGATGCTAAATAATGTTAAATAACAACATGAATTCCCCATACGACTTAGTTTTTATAGGTATTCTTGGGATTCCATCACTGTTCAACTTGGTTAGGGCTATTTGCTAACTGAAAAAATTATTTGTAGGATTAATACCTTGGTAATAAAAAAAATAACTTCATGAGGCACCTTCAATCATTTATCCCACTTCTTAGAAGAGAATGAAATCCTTTTTCCACCTATTGTAGACTTGATCCATAACTCCTTAGTTCTATCAATAATAAACTCGAAAAAAATATAAAACTCATGAATTATTTTTGGATAGAGAGGTCGTGGGTTGTTGAAGAACCATTTAACCAACATTACTCTATCAATACTTTCAAAATGAGAGACTTACATAACAATAACCATTCTAAATGTACGTCTTTCTTATTTATGACTATTCAGTTAGAAATATTTGGGTTAATAGGTTTTGGATTTGGAATAATTTATTCCCGTTTCTATTTATTAAAAGGATGTGACTCATTTAAAAAAATCAAAGGTAAACACTTCACTCGATACATTTGAAATATTAGAAAGGATCCGCTCAAGGGGAGACTATAGTGAAGGTTTGGGAGACAACAATATGGTTTAGAGAGTAGAGTGAGTAAGAAATGATTAAGATTAGTTTAATATTTATAATTTATAGATTTCATAAACATAAATAGGGAAAGTTGTATTAAATTAAACAAAAGAAATAAAATAATGAATTTTAGTTTGAGATAGAAAAATAATTAAGTAATTAACAATGGTAATTCACAATAGTGAGTGATAATAAATTGTCGTTAACATTGAGTCATCAATGTTGATTCATAAACGATGACTCATTAACAGTGATTCATCACTAGTGAGTCATCAAAGGCGAATCATCAAAATTGAGTCATCAACAGTGAGTCATCAATGATGAGTCATCAATGGTGAGTCATTCAAAATTGATCGTCCCCAACTCATGTCTGATGTAGCTCATTTTATCGAAATTTAAATGAGTATTGAAAATATTAGTAGGATGATGTTCAATGCCAATGAATTCAATAGTAATATCATATTTTTTTATAATTTTCTCTCAAAAAGTGATGTTTTCATCAATATGCTTTGTCCATGGATGAGAAACTAGATTCTTAGAATTGTAAATAGAAAATATGTTCTCATAGTTTATAGGTAGATGTCTAAATTGATATCTATAGTATAGTAATGTGTGTTTCATCTACAAAATTTGAGCACAATTTCTACGAGCAACTATGTATTTATCTTTAGAAGTAGATAGTGAAAAATAATTTATTTCCATACTACAATATAAACCATATACATTCTTAAAAAGTGAGATTCTCTAGAGGTTCTTTTTCGTTCTAACTTTCAACCACCAAAGTTAGCATCAGAATAACTAACTATGTCAAATGGATATCCTATAGGATAGAACAATACTAAGTTGGTAGTATATTTTAGGTATTTGAAATCTATTTTAACAAAAATTAGATTTGACTATTTAGGATTTTATTGAAAATGACCACACATGTAGACACTAAACATAATATCAAGACATCTAGAAGACATGTAATATATATTTCCAATCAAAGATCTCTAATTGGTTTGATCTACTAATTTTCTATCTTCATCAATATCCAATTTACAGTTGGTAGTCATAAGAGTATCCCTACTTTTAGTGATATCCAAATTAAAATGTTTTAGAATATATTTATAATATTGAATTATATTTAAAATAAAACCTTTTATATTTTGAAAATTTTGAAATCTAAGAAGGAATTCAGGTTCACCCATTAAACTAATTTCAAAGTCATTTTTCATCATTGTTAAAAAATAAAAACATATATAATTTTATGAAGATCCAAAAATAATATCATCAACATATATTTGAACAAGTAAAAAATATTTTGAAATTAAATTTATGAAAAGAGTAGGATTAGCTATATCTTTTGTAAAACCTTTAGAAATAAGAAATGTTTTTAGCCTATCATATCAAGCTCTTGGAGCATGTTTTAAACCATACAATGATTTCGTTAATTTTAAAACATGATTTGGAAAATAAGGATTTGTAAAATATGGGGGTTATTCAACAAAGAATTCCTCAACTATATAACCATTAAGGAATTCATTTTTGACACCAATTTGATAAATTTTGAAATTAATATGTGCAACATAATCTAGTAGTATTCTAATGGAATCATGTTGGGCCACATATATAGAGGTTTCCTTATAGTCAATTCCTTACTATTGACTTTAACCTTTTATAACTATTCTGAATTTATTTCTTAATATTGTACCATATTCATCCACCTTGTTTCTAAATAACCCCTTAGTAACTATTTCCAAGGTGTAATTGGATCTATCAAAAAGTTTCCATATTCTTTTTCATTCAAACTATTTTAATTATTCTCGTATAGAAATCATCTAAATTTACTCATGTACAACATTATTGCTGTTTTTTAGGTTCAAGATGTTATAAAAGAATTTATGATAAACCTAGTTTCTTAGAGAAGCTTGAGTATGTGTTCCTTTGTCTAAGACTCCAACTAAAACATCAAACAGATGGGTTTTAAGGATTATAACAGACATAGAACAAGAAGGGATGGTCACTTCAGGTTCATTTACAGGTTTGTGTTAATTTTGGTCAGAATTTGGAGAGCTTCTAGAGTCTGGTTTTTCTATTTATTTAATAACATAATCAGAAGGTTTATGTTTAATGTTTAATATGGATAAATTATCTTCAATATTTTCTAGAGAGTTTTTGGAATCATACGGATCTATTTTATCAAACATTAATGGCACAAATTCTTCCACACATTTGGATCTCTTATTAAAGACTCTATAATATTTACTAGATATTGAATAATCTAGGAAAATTCCTTAATCAAACCTGGAGGCATGTTTGTCAAGATTATCTTTTGTATTAAGGATAAATGATTTAAAACCAAAAAATTAATGTAATTAACCTTGGGTTTCCTATTATTTAATAGCTCATAGGGGTTATTATTTAGGATAGGTATAATTAAAACTATTTTGATTATATAGCGATCAATATTCATAACATCTACCCATAAGAAACCATGTAAAAGATATTCATTAATCACAGAATGAGAAATATTTTGTAAGGTTCTATTTTAATTTAATAAAACTCCATTCTTCTAGGGTGTCCTAGGAGTAGACAATTTATGACTACAGCCATTTGTGTGTAAAAATATACAAATTCTATATTTTCAAACTCAAGGTCGTGGTCACTTCTTAAGGTTTGGATCCTGAGTCCACTTACATTTTCTAATTACCAGCATACATGGTGAAATAAGAGCAAGACTAACTTTGTGAGCTAAAAATATGGTCCATGTATACCTAGAAAATTCATACACTAGAACATAGGAATAGTTCTTCCCATTTAAACATGAAACTCTACAAGTTCCAAAAAAATCATTGTGAACCAACAAAAGAGGCTAAGAAGTTAAATATTATTTCATGGGTTTGAATGATATTTTATGTTGTTTTCCTTTTTATCAAGGATTACAAACTTTATCATTTGGAAACTATTTTTTAGGATGATACTTGAATAATCCTTTTTTAGTAACATTTCTACGAGAGTGAATGTTATAGTGGCCTAGTCTTGTATGACAGAGCAAAGACTCTTTATAAAAGGAACCTAAGAAAGGAACATTTTGTGAGAATATGGAATCCAAATTAACAACATATAAATTTTCATTTATAAAATTAGTAAATATAAAAAAAATTTATAATAAAACACACAACAAGAATGATTTTTAAATTTAACATGAAATCCATCATCACATAACTTTTAAATGCTATACAGATTATACTTAAGACAATAAAACAATAAATAAATTTCAAAATTAAAATAGAGTTAGTGTTACATATTTGGATAACACCAATAATTTTTATTTCTACATTTTCACCACAGGTGACAAGTCCACTATCAATATTTATGAGATTCTTGATGCTATAGTAGTCCACGGTCATGTGTCTTGAACATCCACTGTCTAAGTACCAAAATATCTTATAGGAACCGTTCATATTGTTTTCCTATAAAAAATTTTATGTAAGAAAATACTTTGGTACCCATATTTACATAGGTGTAGTAATATTAGTAAATAAGGATTTAGGAACCCACATTTTCTTCATGGGTTTCCTATAATAAGTTTTTAATGTTTTGAAAAAATAATCATTATTAGGTCCAGATGAACTATAAGTGGTAAAAGATGTTACATTAATAGAAATTTTAGAAATTTATCTAGAACTAGGAATTAAATTTAATTTTCATGATTTGGATCCAAAATTATTTTTAATAAAATTTTTTGTCCTAGGTTGATTTCCAATACTAGTATAATACTTTGGAGTAACTTGTATTTCCAACATTTGAACTATGGTATCTTTATCATTTTTAAATCTGTCTAAATCCTTATTTAATTTCTCATTATAATGTTTAAGTTCAGTGTTCTCATTGAGTAGTTGAGCATTATTTTCTTTTTCTACACTGAGTTCACATTTAATTGTAGCAGAAATAACATGTTCTTTCTTAAGAGATTTGATTTTATCTTTCAGTTCATTACAGTTATCCTCATGGATTTGGAAATATTCAAACATTTCTTCATTAGTTATATTTTCAGAATTTTTATATTCAGTTTCATCTTGAGAATAATAAGAGTTCTATACAAGAGATGATAAAGTTACCTCAGATGCGTTTGTCATAAAAAACATATTGAATTTTTCACCTTTTTCATCATGATACGATTGTGATTCACTAATAATATCCTCAAATGAACTACAGTTTTCCTTTATTTCCTTATTGTACTTTTTATCATTATCCTCAAATTTGTTCTTGTACTTTAGTTTCGGACAATCATCCTCTACAGGTTCTTTTCATTTTCACTTATAGTAGACTATATCATTGGTATTATCATTTATTTTCCAATCCTTTTTCTAGTTACCTTTGTTTTTATATTTCTATCTATAGGTAGGATTTCTAAATAACTAACTCTTTCTATAAAAATTATTAAATATCATGGATAACATAGGCATTTCTTGATCATTTTCATTTGTTGAATATTTAATGCTGTAACTTTCACTAGGAACTTGAATTTTCTCATTTTATTTGGATTCAGTGGGGTTTTATTCCATTGACTTCCTTTTAGGATCATCATATTATTTTCTATTAAGTTTCAGTTCTTCATTATACATCATCAGTTTTCCAATCAGCTCTATTACAAGTACTGTATCGATGTCACAAGATTCTCTAATTGATACGGAGGTCCCTCTCCACCTTTCCAAAAGACATATAAAGATCCTCATGATCTATTATTTTAGAGTGTCTATCTTTCCCAATGATATAATATTATTCACAATTCTCACTGAACCTGAGATACATGTTAGAGATAGACTCATTAGGCGTAATTTTAAAATTATCATATTTAATAGTATATGGGTTAACAATCGTTTCCTTAACATTAATGCTACCTTCATGTGAAACAGCTAAAGTATCCCAAATTCCAATATATTTTTTACATGCATAAGTCCTATAGAATTATTCATCATGTATAGAATAATATAAATAATTAATAGCTTAGAAATTTTTACTCGTGGTTTTATTATTTGGGTAATCCCATCTGTTTCTAGCAGTACTAGAAACCTTATATTGGTCAACTATAGACCAAATTTCAAAACCCATGCATTCTAAATGTATTTTCATCTTGATTTTCCAATGATCAAAATTTGTGCCACTAAAATATATAGGTCTGTTGGTTGCATCACCTTCCTATCTATTATCCACGTTAAAGAATAAAAATAAGTTTTAAATAACTATAAATTTTGATATGATTTTTTTTGAGATCCTTAAAAAGACAACTAAAATAACTTTTGAAAATATTTTAAATCTTCTAAAACCCTGAAACTCAAAAATAAAAAACCTTTGATAGCAAATACAGTTTAGAATAGGACATTCAAGAGGGGGTTGAATTGAGTTATTAGAACTATTTTAGTGTAAAACACTTATTGAAAATTTTCGTTAATTTAAAATAAAATATGGCCTAGTTAACCAATTTTGTAGATTTATAAAAGTTTTTATTTATTAAAAGACTTCTAAAATAGTGATTAGTTCTCACTTAACGTAATATGGTTTATTATTTTAACTTTTGAAATCAATCAAATAAATCAAATTCTAAAATAAACTCAATCTAATATCAACTATCAAAGTGAAATAAGTGTTTTCTTCTATGAATAAATAATGTAGTGAATAAAACATTAGAATACATAGTGGATTAAAAAAGAAGGTTTGATCTCAATAAATGACTTAATCCTCTTCACATAGTGATAACCCGTCATCAAGCACTTTATATAAATTAACATTGATCCACACGCTGGATCAGGGTAAAAAATATTATACACACTATCCAGATTAACAAGATCTCATGCACAGTTTTTGTAGGAGTACTAAAACAGCCAGGCCACATAGGGACCTCTTTCACTATTATATGTGATATTTTAAGGTATAAAAGGATGTTTTGTGAATACATCAATGTATCTTCACGTTTTTAATAGGAGTCAGTGTGTGTTTAAAAAACACAAAGACACTCACACTACTTGTAATGTTAAATAAGTTCATAAACAAAGTAAAAATAATTTGAAAAGAGTTTGAAGTCTCTGTGTGATTGTCAATATAGCTTGAGTATCTTGGAAGAAGTCTTGAGGTGTAGCTTCAGTTGGAAACCAGAATTAGACACCAAAACATAGTGTTTTCAGATCTTCTTTCTATTGTTTCTAGTGAAGATGTAATTTTATCAAGTAGTTATTCAATACACTTTTTTGTTGCTTCAAGATTTTATTCAATTTACGATCTCAATAGTATCACCCACTCTGCAAAGATATTAGTTCTTGAGTTTTTTTGAGGCACATGAGAAACTCTCTATCTTCCTCTAGTTGTTATATTTCCTTTTTGATCTGGTATTCACTTTATACACTACAGATGTAAATAAGAATTTTATCTGCTACCTCATACCTCATACTAGTCTCTGAAATCGATATTAATTTTGTTTAAAAATGAAAAAAAGATATTAAAATAAATAATAGCACTAAGGTTCAAAAATATGTCTGTTAAAATAAAATTGAATTTAAATGGAAAAGTAAAAGTTGACAGTGTCATAGAAATGGAGGTCATATAGCGGTGTCTTAGAGACAGTGTCTCATACATAGAGAATTAAATTATCTATAATGGTGAGACAATTATTTTTGACTTAGTATTAGTAGGTTCTTTGATGGTAGGCGACTTGATGGTGTCTTGTGCTATCAGTAACTCATATCAGTAACTCATAATTTGAAAAATTTATGATTCAATCAATAATTCATTATATTAGTAGGTTGATGCAATGGGGCCCTATTGCATTGGTATATTGAGTAATGGTGTCTCATCCTTTTTTAGAATTCATCATCTATTTTAATGGTCAGACATCTTATCTATAGATCCATATTAAGGGTAGCTCATACATAGACACTTTTCTCCCCAGGGTGAGATGTCCAACAGTTAGTTTACCTTAATGGAGACTAAACCTTAATGTGGACTCATAATTAGTCAAATATTGGCAGCCTATCATCTGATTTGAAATATTAATTTAATATATTAAGATTTTAAGTAAACAAGAGTAAACATAATTTAACATAATTTTACATAATTAAGAATGATTTGTGAGAATTAAAACTAGAGGAGTCCAACAATTTTGATAAATCTAGTATTTATGTTCTGAGTAGAATGGCTGAAAAATTGTAAAGTGATTTCATTAGAATTTCATAATTGTAAAATAAACAAAAATATATTAATTAGGATCTTGTTGAGGAAAATATGGTTCTTAAACAAAAGAATAATAAACTGATAAATATTACTTCCCTCATAAATTAACAGGTTTGTGTTTATTTGTAGTTCATTTAAATAGATAATGAAATGGTTGTGAATGAGATTCCAAGTTTCAAAGAAAATATATCTATATTTGTTCAAGTTAAGGAATGTGAGGAAAAACTTTTAGCGAAAAAACATGTTTGGATATATTTTTTTTCAATTAGGCTTGTTAATATAATAAAATAAACTGGGGGTGGGATTGTGATATATACCCACCAAAGAAGAATATTTTCTTCCCATATATTATGGGAAAAGGAATATGAAGACTTGGCCACCCTATAATACCTGGCTAGAAAAATTCTTGTAGGCAACCCTGATGTAAGTTTTTTTTCATGAAAATAGTGATTAAGCAATTTATCCCCAATATTAATGAAATATAGTTGTCCTTGGATTGTCTATCGAGGATGATATAATTTGAGTTACAAAACTATCAATTTTTCATTTTTTTCATGAATATAAAACATTTTAGGGATTTGATTAAAATATATAATACAATAAATAATAATAAACTAATGAGTAATAAAATTTAAGGTAATGATAGAAAATTTATATTGAGTTAAATTGGTTTGAATTCATTGTTCAAATAGTAGTTGTCTATAAGATCAATGATCTCAGACATTCCCCACTTGTTTAAAATGATTTACCTATTGAATTTATAAATATCAACGAAAAGAAATTTGAATACACACCTTAGTTTTCATGGATATAATATTAATACCACAATATGATTATTTTTACTCCTGTAGAAGTGATTATTTCACTTGAATACCTCCAAATAATAAAACCTATTCGATACTGCAATACTCAATAACAAGAACTCACAGAAGAGATTTAAATAGAGATATCAATTATTTTAATTCATATATTGAATAACCATCCTAAAAAATTATTTAAAAATGTATTCAATAAATAAGAAGAAAAATTTCCTTCAAAAATATAAATTCAATATAAATTCAAATGAGAATACATAAGAAGATCACAACATAGAAGAGAGTGTCTATCGGTTTTGATATCCACAACCACTCGGTGCCTAGACTCAAATCACTTAATTAGATGCCATATTATCTATTCCAGAATTAATGTGAAATATCTTAATCAAAATATCTATCTTAGCCTTACCATTTCTCTTTCAAGCCAACAACCCCGTGCATAGAAGTGGAGATGGAATTATAATCAGGATTGGTGGAAAATTTTCTATCAAGATTATATCGATCTAAATAAAGATACCTTTTATCCTCATTAAAAGATAAATATCTATATCATGTATTCTATAATGTTATTTTAAATTTAATTTTCTGTTGGCTCTCAAAATTTCATGTCTTTTGGAAATTTCTAAGAAAATTGACATCCAATTTATTGGTGTTCTCTTTTTCTACCCATAGATACCTTTTAACCTATTCAAATTTGGATCATGAAAAGACTTACTTCTTGGATAGAAATTCCTCTAAACATACCAGGAATGCATTTAATTGATTCTTATTTACTCTACGTCTAGAATCACATCAATTTGTTTTTTGTTGAAGGATTTACACCTCATTTAATGAGGTGGGGTAAATTCTATCAGCCAAAAAACATTTTCCACTTTCAATGATTTATTTCAGCCTCAAGAAGTTCAACTAAACACTTGTACTAGTTGAAAAATATTTATCCTATGAATATAGGAATCCTGGAAAATAATTAATCAATTTGGATCAATATTGGAAGCTTTATAGTCCCAATCCTGATGTGATTGAAAATAGTTTAAATAACAGAATTGAAAAAATTTCAATTTTAACATCACTACATCCCAAAAATCCAAAAAATGCTATTCATCTCAAATTGGTAAATTTTTGTGTTTTAAATCATTAAAATACACATGAAAAATGTTTTATGAATTATATATCTCAATACCATACATCGGTTGATTATTGATCTGTTCTTCAAGACAAAATAATGGAATATAATGTGTTAGTGGTACGTATATGGTCTAAATGAAGTGAAAAAATAGGAAGAGCGAGATAGATTCTACACTTATACTAGAAAACATGCATATCTACATACACCAAGTGTAAAACAGATTCAATGTTTGTATAGAATCATGTATTGGAATTAGATAATCCATTAATGTGTACACATACATGAAAGATACTAAAAGCCCTGAGGAAACACACTTGGATGATTGTTCGGGTTTATTGAAATCATAAGTGCAGTGTGTGATATTAAATAACTCAAATAGGAAAGATTATATTCTTAAAAAGTAAATTGGAATCATGATGAACTGTTTGAGAAATGTTCATAAATTTCAAAAACTTTTTGAACTATTTATGGATGGTTGATAATAATCGGATGCAGAATGAAGGACCCATGGTTTAAAATGAAGGAAATATAAAAGCACACCTAATTCCAAGAACCACTTATGTAAAAGATAACATTCATGAATTTGAGTAATGTAGGTGAATTTACATAGCTAAATCCCCCACTTATGTAAATAGTTTCATATACAATGATTGAATCAGAAAAATTGAGCGATGACCCTAATTTCCAAACATAAAGGATTTTGCGGTGTATCTGAACATCACATATCTTTTATGTATCCGAATATAGATTCATATACCCAAATGAATATCAATTTATGAAAATTATCATAGGGGAACCATATATCCAAATTTTGATATGTGAACCACCATATAAGGAAATCCGTCACATAGTCATGTTTATGTATGAGAAGTAAAAATTCACATAATTGAATTTTCCTTACATCCTAGGTGGAAACTTTTAGAGTTTTTAGAATGATGATTCTATTGAAAAATATCAAATTTTATGATGGTTGTGTTGTGAATTCATGATAAAAACATCATAAAGGTTATTTAAGCAATAATCCAAAACATTTTTGAGGAAGCTTAAAGTAGAAGATACATTGTAGTTATTTATTGATGAAGAATATGATATTACTGGGTTTTAAAGAATAATACAGTTGAAAATACATCATAGCCCAAATTTTTATCGAAGATTTCACTATTTGTAATATGGTGGTATTTGAGTGAGACTAGAGAAGGGATAATATATTATAGGTGCGTACATATTATATTGGAATTGATACTAGATTTCACTGAATCTCTCATGAAAAAGTAAAATGAGTTCCATTCTATATATGAGGTTTTTTATATTCTATATAACCATGATTATTATTTAATGTGTGTAATTTGAGTGGATATATGTTGTGGAAGAAGAGGCCGAGCTTACTCGGGATATTATCATAAGATATATTCACCCAAACTAATAAAATGAGAATAAATAAATAGGAGGGAAATGATTTCATTTAGATGATAAAAGTAATTAAAAATGGAAGATTATGATAATTGATGGGAGCCACCCTATGAATGTATTTTTCTTTCATGCATTTACTATAACAATTCCATTCAAGGAAATGAGAAGCGTTTCCCACCAAAAAAGTCATAGATACCTGAAAAGAAATTGAGATAAAGGTATTATGCAATATATTGGATATTTTGATATGTGAAATCATGTGTCAACAAATTTGAATTGAATTTATATTTTATTATATAGAAAATAATTGTTGGTGACCTATGTATAAAAAAGAAAAATATGTTGTGAGAAAATGTTAGAAAAAATTGAGGATCCATGTGCTATTGGTTATGCTAAAAAATATTATGAGGAAAATTATCAAAGAATATAATGAAGAAGGATCCAAGCCTATGATAAATCTTAATATCATATGGTTATTGAAGTATTAGTGATAATATAAAGAACCTTAAATAACCATTTTTG
Organism: Viscum album; assembly: GCA_963277665.1. Lineage (NCBI taxonomy): Eukaryota > Viridiplantae > Streptophyta > Magnoliopsida > Santalales > Viscaceae > Viscum > Viscum album. The sequence continues at coordinate 661,512,893 of OY728138.1, forward strand.
CAGTTGTTTGAGAATAATAATATGATAATGGATGACATGAATATATTTTATTATTTATAAAAAAGTTCTTGAGCCAATTGAAAAATGAGAAGCTACTGGAATATCACATGGTATAATTAAGTGAGAAAAATAGATGATTATATTATGAAGATACATAATGCTGATATCTGAGTAGTAACTGAGTTACAATGTTTTCTTGAATACTTAATGGAATTCAAATAAGGTACATGTGAGTTTAAGGATGTAGTTTTTATTGATGTAATGACATCCTATGAAGAAATGGTGATCTAATTCCAATAATATTATGTTAGGAAATACCTTTATATATATGGTGCAAATCCATAGAACCACTCTAACTCTGGGTGTCTAGAGAGATCACCCTAAGACATGGTTACTAGAGTATGAAACTGTAGAAGATGTATAGTATGAATATTGAAAGAAAAAACCTTTGATATAAGAGAAAAGTGGCCTTTGTGACTTTGGACAAGAGAAGATATGTGAGTATCTGATCATATTATGGTGTGTGAAGCATATTATGCTTTTAATTTTTGATTTTTGATTATAATAGAAAATCCATGATTGGGGCACATCACCAATCATGGCACGGATTTGGTCTTTATATTGAACCTTGTAAATCTTTGTGTTCTTATGCCATTATTTACTACATTATTCAAGTAATCATGTGAGGTGAAATAAATATTGGGTCAAGACTGATAAAATTTGGTAACTTTAATTGAAACAAAAAAGATTTTTGAATCTTTTAAGTGAACCTAGATTCACCCCTCACCTTTCATTGATCCAAAAATATCATGGCTCTTCAAGTGGTATAAGAGAAAATGTTCCCTCTAAAACTATCTAGTTAGAGTGTATATTTTAGATTAATTAAGAAGAGCCTCTGGTCATGAATTTTATCTCCACACCTAATAAAGTAAAATTGGTTATTTTAGCCATGATATTGAAAAATAGTTTAAAGAAAGAAGAAAATAATAATAAATATTGGGAAACAAATGGATCAACCACTTCTAAAAGTTGAATAAGTGGAAAGTGATCATGTATTTAATATATTTATAAATATAATTTTAATTAGTCTAGTAGCAGTGGATATTATGAAAAGATAAAAATAGTTGAATACATATACTCTCATGTTGAATTTTATAGGAAGAATGTTACTGATGAGGTTATTGAATATATATTTGGATTTATTAAGAAACTATTTGATAGAAATTCACAGTTAGATAAATATTTTGATGCTATGAAGGATGCATTAGAAAAAAATATTAGAGGATAAAATACTATCATAAATCCAGTGAAAGCTAAGAAAAATTAAAACACAATTTATATTGAAATATATTATTTAATTCATAAGAAATTATAATGATTTCTTTGCGAGAATGATTTTTTTAATAATTTCATAAATAAAGTAGTCCATACATTAGATAATAATTAAAAATTATCCTTGGATGTTAAGACCATCCAGATGGAAGTAACCTCAAAATGGGTTAAAGGGATAGATAATTCTTTAATGGAGTCGTAGAGAATTCATGATGTTCAAAGGAAAAAAATTGAAGAGTGATTGGGAAGATTTGTTGAGATCATAGGAAGATGAGATGAACACACTCAACCTAAAATACATAGAGATGAAAATGAAACTGAATGATATAGAAGTCAAATCGGGAAATTTTCATTATTTTGAGTTGAAATGTGTTTCCACACAAACATAATAATTTCGTCTTATATTAAATAAGTCTCACAATGGTGTTATAGGGAGTTTCAGATCATTTGTAGAATCATCCACTAATTTATTTTTTTAAAATGTACCCCACAATATAGATAAAGTATCATAGATAAAATATATATTTTTTAGTAGTGTAGGACAAAAATTAAAATTAGTTCAAATGTAGAGGGTGAAAAATATTAGGACATCCACCAATGTGTTAAGGACAGAGGTGATCTATGAAGAACTAACAAAAAAATGAGTTTAGAAACATAGAGTTATAGTCTAAAAATTTAAATCATAGCATTCTCTATATCCTATAAATAAATTGAAAAGAATAATATTTATTTGAAAATGTCAGTGCTACTAGAGATTCAACCATGAATATATTGATTTCTAGAATAATATATTAGTATATGGAAGACATATAATTCTTAATTGAGGAGGTAGAAAATATAAATAAAAGAAATAATTTTTTTTAAAGAATCAGGCCTCATAGAAAAGGAAGAGTCATTATCTAAAGAATCGATTTTAAATCTTAATGAATTTATATAAGATAAGAAACATTTATGGTTAAAACTATGATAGTTATCGGTACAATCATACTAGGTGAAATATATTTACTAAAGATCTAATAGAATCACAATATTTTGAGATGTACATGACCAAAGAAAGTGAATATTCTTTGGGAGAAAAACCTATTAAGAAGAAAGATAAATCATCTACTCCCAAGATAACATAAAAGATAGATGACAAGGAGGTCAAACCTATTAGAAATAAATAATTTTACCTTGTAAATAGAGTCTACACAATATACTATAGTATTATTTCAAATAATTTCAATAAATATATGAGTAATCTGAAATATAAAAGGGATCCAATTCAGGAATGATATAAATAAATTGGTATAGTTGTTGACACTCTTTTTGAAGAGTATTATAGGTATCCAATAAAGGGAAAAGTAAAAGTTGATAAATATGTGGGTGAAAGGTAAAATAAGTTAGGATATAGTGTTATTACTTGTATAACATGACTACCATGTGAAAAGGAGCTCATGAAAAAAAATGGAAATAACCAATGGTTTATAGTTTAAAAACTATTGGTATAATGAAGAAATTGACACTAAAGAAGAAGGATGTCCACGAGACAAGTGATATTTTGATCTAATGTCTCAATCAACTGTAATAAGGAAAGATGTTGGAAAAATAATCAAAGATTGAAACTGATTTACTAGATTAATAAAAAATCACATTCTAGATAAGTAAAAAAAATATTAAATAATACCCCGCTTCCCAAAGGCGAATAGAACTAGAAATCTAAAACATCAATCCCAAAGAATTATAGGGATGAACATCATGGTTTATGAAATTCATCTCAAATAACTTGATCAATCTTAGGAGCTATTCAGATATCCACATTATTCCCTAATCTATATAAAGGTACTTCAATGTTATGGAAATGAAGGTGAAGTTGACTGGGAAATATTCATTAAGGGGGAGATAATAATATAACCGAAGTTACTCGATATCTATTCAATTTTAGAAAATATATAATTCTAGATAAGTTTTAAGAAATAAATATTGAGGTATTATATTTATTATAAAAACATTATTTTAAATATAAATTGATTATAATATCAAGGTGAACTGATTATCTAACAAAACGAGGAAGAATAAAAAATCACTTGAGCATTTAGATGTGTTTTTTAATTTGAATTAATGTTTATAAATTTATGAAAACATATTATACATTCCAAGATAAATAAATTTTTGATTTGGTATCACATATTATGTAGAAAATTATTTTATATAAAATAAAATCATATGTTTTTGACATCCGGATTGATCATGTGAATTTTATGTTAGTTGGATAAAGGCACCCTAATAACGAATATGTGATTCCACAATAATTTAGATGATGATTTAATATATTTTATTTATAACAATAACATGAATCTATTGATAAGTTATTCATTCTGAAAGCCTTCTCTCAAATAAGTGTTTATTAGGTCTCTCTATGTGGGGTAGAATTCATTTTTAGAGGAGATGTGTCGTAGAAATTCTCTAATATTTAAATCATAACAGGGTGTGGAATTTGATGAAGACCCTTCCCTTAAATCACTAGTGGTATAATATTTTAAGTTTTATCATTATGAAGTGGTATAACAAATGAAAGGGAGATAATAAATTATACCTACATTGTTAAAAATTGGGAGAAGTTTTTCCCACCTTTTTATTCATTGGAAATTATGGGTAGATAAATTATATTGACTATTGAAGACTATTTGGAATTGAAAACAAACATAAAGGGGGATATTTAAGAACCATAAGGTGTTTAGATTCATTTTTTTATCAATTTAGCTTGTAAATGTATTAAATTTTAATAATATGGGTAATAAATTAGAGTACCCATTCACAAAAGAAGAAGAGTTTCTTCCCATATACCATGGGAAATAGAGTATAAATGTTGTCTACCCTTGGATACCTGATTGGATTGATTCATGTGGGATGACCATATATCAAGTGATTATTGAGATATTCCTTGATATAAAACCATAGATTATGAATCAAAAGTGCTTCCAACATTATTTTCAAGAAGTGAAGAAATATGAATATTGATTAGGTTGTTACACTTGTAATAGAAAACATGGATAATTGTGAAGACTGAGTGTAAAATAGGTTCAATGTTTAGAGAGGAAGCTAGCTTGGAGTTGGAGAATCCAGCCATGCATATTCATGCATGAAGGCAACTAAAAACCATGACCAAACACACCTGGTTTATGTTTTTGGTTTATTTGAATTATAAGCGCAATGTGTGGTATTAATGACATTAAAGAGTTGAGTTTATATTCTACCAATGTACATGGGAATCGTGCTGAAGTGTTTCCTTGAAAAAATAATGCTGATGTGTTTGAGTAAGATTAATAAATTCCCAATTTTTTTTGATGTTGTTTTTGAGCGGTTGAGAATGAATGGAGATAGATTTGAGGACACCTGGCTCAAAATGAAGATAATATAGTGAAACACCTATGTTTTAGTTCCACATATATGAATGAACACATACATGAATTACAACAACATAGGTTACAACATACAAGTAGGTTCACCGTGTATGAATATATTTTAATACATAAATATTGATATAGCTGAATTTAGTGATGTAGTTGATTACCTCACGCAAGGGATTCCATGGTGTCTCTAAAATTCAAAAAGAGAAATTATTTAATGTATCTTAGTTAAGATCCATATACATGAATGAATATACACATAAAAATTTATTACAAGATCACTATGTATCTAAATTTTTGTATGTAAAACACCGTGTACGAGAATCCATCACTTAATTGAGTCTACATATGCGAAGATAAAATTCATGTAACTAAATTTAGCTTACATCCTAGGTGCAAAATTGAAGAGTTTATAGATTGATGATTCTGAGGTAGAAAACTAAATATGATGATGCTTGTGCTATGAATTAAATGATCAAAACAACAAGAATCTTATTTAAGCCCTGCTATGAGCCTATTTTGAGGTCGAACAAAGTAAAATAAAAATTGAATGCATTTCTTATTTAAGAAAATGAAATTATTGAGTTTTCAAGAATAATGAAAATGAAAAAACATCATAGCATGACTCTTCATTGATGTTTAAACTCATTGGGATCCAAATATATTTGAGTGAGAATGGATATGAGATGAGATATTATAGGTGTGTAAGAATTCAACTAGAATACATACTATATCTCACTCAATATCAGAAGATTAAATGAAATGAGTTCTATTTAAAAACATTATTGATTTATATTTGATACACTTGAGAGTATTATTTAATATGAGGAATTTTCAAGGAGATATCTTGAAGAAGAATAGTTCAAGCTTTTTGGTGATATTTTTTGAATATATATTCGTATGATCCATGAAAACTAAGATGAAAATAAATATTAAGGAAATACTATCATTTAAATGAGGATAGATGTTTCCAAATAAAAATATGTGATCATAAGAATCTATGGGACCTAACCCTTACATGCATTTTTCTTGCATGCCATTACTGTAACATTTACATTATTAAAAATATTAGGGAACACCCACCAAAATATTTTATCCACCTAGATATAAATGTAGATAGTGGGATAATAACATGTACTAGATTTTAAGATTTGTGAAAATTTGGGCCATTAAATTTGAAGGGATTTTCTATATTCTAAAATAAAAAATAAATTACAGTGACCTATGTATAAAATGAAAAAACTATTATAAGAAAAATCACAACAAAATAAGTATGTAAGGGTTTTTGTTCTCTGATAAAAAACTAATATGTACTCACAACGAAAAAGAAGAAGAAGGATCTGATCCTGTGATAAATCTTATGGTCATTTACATATCAAATCAAAATTTAGAAGAATAAGATCCCATAACAACCATTGTTGTATAAGTTTGAGAAGAAATATTAGAGAAAGGTTGAGGTGTATGTATTATATTATATATTTAATTATAGTTGATCCACTTAAATAAATGGAGAACTTTTGGGTTTGAAGATCATAGGATCTCATCTATTAAGTTATCTAGTAGACTATATTTTGAATATCCATAATGGATATTTTTGAGAAATAATCAACTTGAAATGTTTCATTAAAGACTTTATGGAATTCTTGGAGACTACTTGTGAATTGAAGGATATCCGTTTTATTGATATAGAGATATCCTATATATAACTAGTAATCTAATTTTAATAAGGTTTCACGAGGAAACACATGTATATATGTGGCATGATTCCAAAAAACCAATGTGACTCAAGGTGTGTATAAGGATCACCATGTGACTTGGTGACTATAATGTGAAGCTATTGAATACGTATAGTGGGAAGATGGGAAGTGAAATCATGTGTGGAACAAGAAAAGTGGATGGTGTGATTTAAGATTATTGAAGATCTGTGAGGCTTTTATCTAGTTATGGTGTCTAAATCATCCTCCACTTGTAATGGATTGAATTTTATTATTGTGTATAATCCTTGATTGGGTAGCATAAAAATCAAAAAAAGTTGTAGGAATTTCTATCAAACCATGTAATTATTTGAATTCTTGCCCATTTATTTACTGCATTATCTGGGTATTGCTATGTGACACAAGGAGTGGATCAAGACTAAATTAGTCTACAAGGATAAATTGAAAACAAAATAATTCATAAAATTTTAAGCGACCATTGAATCACCCCTACCCCTCAGTGGTCCAAAAATCCCATGGCTCCTCAAAAATGTAGTCTATGAAAAAAATGAACAAAAAAAATAATGGTGTTGGTTATGATTAGAAACTCACTGAGATATATAGGAACTTATTTATTAAAATCAAAAAAGGCAGTATCTCTATTGTTATGCATTTTAGATGTAGAATGCGTGGACATTACGGTAGTGATTGTTTTCTTATATTTCCATAATCTTTGGGATACACGGAAGCATTTATTTGTAAATCCACATATTCTATAATTCGTATTAATTGTTGTTTAAAATCTATATGTGTTTTGAAATACACATTTACTACTCCCATTAGAAACCAATATTGATGGGTACTAAAAAATTCTATTAATTGTTTTTCAAAAAAATGAGTTGGAAGAATCAAGAAATATATAAGGTACATGGATAGTGGATTCATAAGACATATTATTAGAGACTCATAAAAACTCATTTATTATAATTGATATGATGGAAGGATTATCACTTTTGGTGGTAATTATAAAGGCAAGGTAAAATGTTTTGGTGAGGTTTGTATAATGAATTCTATTATTATTAATAATGTTGTATATATTTATTATTTACAATATAACATGATCATAATTTCTCAATTATGTGATGATATTATGTATGTTAAATTTTCAAATGATAAATGAATTGTTTTTAAGGATGATTTTATATTTTTTATGCTAACCTAAGGGAAAATACCCATTTTTCTAACCTTGAGGAATTGATAATTCAACATGTAACGTTTTTAGATTTTGTGTAGATAGATGGTGTTTTATGGTAGGAGGATTGATCTTATGAATTTAATATTTATTTATAAATCTTATAAATAGAAAATACTTTTGTAATTATTTGATCTTAAAGTGGAAAATATCTCGTTTGTGATCCATTCATGAAAGGAAAGGAATATAAGGATTAATTTATACTAATCAAACATGGGGAAATTGTTAGAACAATTTATTATATTCATTTAGATTTTGTTGGACTAGTTCTTACTACTTATACAAGATGAAAGAAATATGTATTTGTTATTAAAATGAATACAATAGGTTCATTAAAATCCATGTTTTTATTTTGAGGTATTTTATAAATCATGTTTGGTCTTACCTTTATTAAATGGATTAATTGGGTGTTTTAACGAAAATATTAGTTTTCTGGTTGGAAAGAAGGAGGAGCACAATGTTTTCATGGTTAGTAGAAACTATGCGCTAGAATAGTGCAAACCATCTGACGAGGACAGTGGCACTATCTATGCTGCATGTCCTAACACATAGGCATGTGGCCCTCACAGGATAACCATGAAACCCAGAAAATGGCATTATTTAGGCTTCATGGATAGGTATACATACATGTGCCCCCTCCAGGTAAACATTTTAGCCACCTTTTCCTCATACATAGTGGTGTAGCATGGTTGGTGCATTGAAAGGAAAAACATGTGGCCAAACTATGTGAACTTACTGATTATTTTTAAAAAAATGCACTAAACTACCCTCCACTATTTTAATTCCCTAACGCATTTCTCTCCGTATTTGACCCCCTCTACCCAAGGTGGACCTCCCTCTCCTCCTACACATCATTTTCCTCAAATTTTTTGGTGATTAGGCTTCAATTATTCATGAAATCGTCAAGTAAATCCCTATAAAATTCCATTCTTTCCTTATCTAGGTTCTCCTCCCATAATCATTATGATCTATTTTCTTTAGCAGGGGTTCTGACTTACGTTGGGTTCAATCTTTTTTTTTGGTTGGATCTTGTTGGTTTTGGTATGTACTTTCCTCTATAGGGTCTCCACTAGTTTTGAATTATGATTTCAAACTAGTTTCAAGTGATTCCAAGTGAAAGGGTATGTGGTTACATGTATAAATATTCCATTATGATATATATATGCTTGATTGTTTAAATAATTTCTAAAATTGTTTTGGTGTCTGTGAAAATGATTAATTTTTAATTTTTGGTGTGTGTGTGGTTTGAATGTTGATAAACCCCCTTGTTAATGGAATGTTTGATCAAGTGTGGGATTGTATTGTGAAATAAAAATATTTTGTTGTTTGAAAATGGGGAAACAACATTGGTATCCTGGGTATCTAGTTGGGTATACTAGGAAAAGTATGCTAGAAATGACCCACCCTACCTAGCTTGTTTAGGAAACAATACTAACTAAACATTTATGATGGGGATTGGTTGGATTGAAAATAAGATGAACCATCACAACATAGATTGATCACTGAGAGTACGAGGATCCTGTTTACTCACTAGCCATAGTTACCTAGATATTTCCCACAGTTCCTATAAATTTTCTTATTATTTCCATTACTTGTTTCTTTTTATAACAAATCAAGTTTTAAAATATTATTTATTTATTTATTTAAAAAACTCAAATGTTTAAATTGTCTTATGATAGCTATGCATGGAATCATCTAGTGGTATCCTACCAAGAAAGTGTTATCACACCTTACAAACAACCTTGGGTGTATTTAGATTATTTATTATTAGATGGAAGCAAAGGAAATGCATTTCGTGGTGGAGATGATGATTTATTGTGGTGGTGATCCTTTTGGGAAGGTGTTGGTAGTGGTGTCATGGGGTGCCAACCCACATGATGCATGGGGGTTTTGTTCATATAGTTGATCACCTCCCCATTCATGATAATTGTTTTCTAGATGTACTTGTTAAATGCATAATATATTTTTGTTTCATTATTAATTTGTTTATTTTTGCATTACATAGATGTTTATTTAGTGGTATGCAATTACTGTTTTTTGTTTGATAATTATTTGATGGGATAAAATGTTCCCAAAGGAGTTCTTTGATTCCCAAGAACTAGTATCTTTCTAGGAGGGATTGGGAACACCCTTTGAGCTATATCACGGGCTGGGTTGGATGTGGAGTTGTGTAAAGACCCAGAATTTCCAAGGAAATCATTTATCTTAAATACATGGGAATTTTATGAGTCTGCGAAAGCTGATGGCACATGATTCCGAGGCACGATGTGCCAGGAATCAATTTATGAAGTTTTGTTCAGGTACAATTAGTAAACGTACGAGCGGGATTTTATAACATTGGAACCGGTGATCAGAATTGAAATTAGGGGGCACCGTTGAACTCGCAGCACCGATATTCACTTAAAGAGACTTTCACCTCGATGATAGTTGGTCAAAAATAAAAGATAGATTTTGGGTGTTCATGGAAAATAATAACATAAATTGTGTTTACCTTTATTTTATTTGAGCTTCCAAGTGAGTGTTGGGTGGTTAAAACCTCCACTTAGAAGTTGGAGGTGGGGCACCACACCTTAACCTCCCATTAGATGTTATGGTGGTGGGTCCCACCCGAACTCAACCTCCCATGTGAGGATAAATGAGGTGGGGACAACCCGGGATCTTAACCCTTTGAAACATTCCATTAAAGTGGAGAACCTCCCAACTCTCCCTCATTAATGAGGTAGAGCCTCTCCACCTCTACATTAATTAAATGGAGCCAACTCCCTTTTTATTCATTGTGCCAATATCCGTGAATTAATTAAGAGAAGCCTATCTAATTAATTTAATCCTCTATTTGAATTTTGTTCCAACATATAAAATAATAGACACTCTATTATTATTCTTGATTGTCATTTCCCATTTGGGGGGAGCCTTTGAGAGGAGATCTTGGGGGAATTAGTGTTCTCCAACGAAGAACCCCATCTCCCAATGAAGAATGAAGAATTCCGACCTTCTTCAACTTCTTCCTCGAAGCTTCAGCTATCGTGGGATGTATTCGAAAACCGACTTCCACATCGACTATCTTCTTCTTCATATACTCTCTACAACATCATCAACGAACGATGTTCGATGAACAATAGGTTGGAATTTTATTTCATGTTGAGGCTTTCCATGAATATTCTTCTTAGGTTCGAAGGTATTCATTGCGGGTGAGTTGTTGTTTATCATTCTTATGATCTTGATGAACCGCATGATACCACCCGAAAGGTGAAGGGTGCGGGAAAAAACAATATGACTCATCCCCCCTCCGCCGTTCTTGTTTTTGATGCCCTTCGACGAGGTGACAAGGTGACAGAATGAAGAATGCGGCGATGATAAAGGTCGCGCTACCTGCGACCTCTGTCAATCGCGCTGCCCCCGCAGTGCACTGGATCTCTTGGCCTGACACCTCCATCTCGTGACAGTCCGAGCCGCACCGAACCGGCCAGCCCGACCGCTAGACCGCCTTATCGCGGCCTCCTGCGGGCCCTGTCAAACTGCTCGCCCACTGCGTGGCCTACCCGTCACCCTGGTGGTCTGCTCATGGCCTGCCTGACGCCCTACCAGCCTGCCCGTGCCCTGCGCGGTTTGCTCGCAGCCTGTCCGCGCCCTGCACGCCTTTCCGGGCACCCTGCCGACCTGCCCGCACCTCGCGCCACCTGGCCGCGAACTACCCGCTCCCCGCGCGCCCTGCCCGACGCCCCGCCAGCCTACCCAAGCTACCACCCGGCTTGCCTGACCACCTTCTGGCCTGCCCTACACCCTCCCAGCCGACCTGCCGGCCTACCCAGCGCCCTGCCTGGCCGCCAGCCGGCCTGCTCGGCTGCCTCCCGGCCTGCCCGACCGCCACCCAGCTTGCCCGACTACGCCCTGATCCCCGGCCGAAACAGACGAGCCACGCCGGCCTCCCGAGCTAGTCAATGGCATCCCACGAGGCATCGCTAGCCGAACCGGCCCTGAACTCTGGGCTGAACTGCCCTAGCAGTCCACTGGGCCAGGCCCAATGGACCAGGACGAACCTAATAGGCTGGCTCGCCCGATGGGTCGGGCTAGACCTAACAGGTCTGACCTGGTCGACCCAGACCGGTTCGGTCTAGACATGGTTGTGCCGAGTCAGTCTGACCCAGTCGGACCGAACCCAGGCCCACTACCAACCCTTTAATTTCTTTGGCCATATATTTGGCACCAGATGACCATTTGATGAACCATTAGAGGTATTTAATTTCATGGAGCATGATGGACTCTTTGTGTATACCCCACTGGTGTTCAGGGATTAGTTGAGTTACAGTCAGGTTGGATCATAAAAGAATCCAACCGGGCCCCCAAGATAAAAAATCTAATAACTCAAAGACCGAGCATCTAGTTGACGCACCGTCTATTGCGTTGAGACCCCAATGCCGAGGCATAATGTTGAGATACTTCTACGTGGGACTTCGTGACAGTTGGATTATCAACCAGTAGCTTGTGAAGCAGATCTTTCATAGATGAGCAGACATTTGTGCGGGAACATAATAGCTAGCTGAGACTTCACAACTGCTGATCGAGCGACTCGGAGTGACTCGTATGGCCAAGTGGGGAGTGCCTGGTTTTGGAAGAAGACCCATAGGTGGGGAGTTCTTGGTTGTGGTGGTAGACCCACGATACTCGACCAGAGGAGTACCTCTGTAGGCTATGAGGGGGTGCAACTGATTATGGAAGTAGACCTATAGTGGGAAGAGCCTCTGTATGACGTAACAGACTCACAATACTCAATAGGAGGAGTATCTCAGCAGTCCAAGGTTAGTGGTAAGCACCTCTTTGTGACACAGCAAGCCCAATTTAATCGATAGAGGAGGAGTTCTCTGGCAGCCGAGGGTTTAGATTGATACCATCCCTTGAATAAAATTCTGGTTGAGCTGAGTCAGTTAATTTTGTGTTTACCTCATGATTGATATGTATTACTTGGTAACATTGATATGTATGGTCATATACCTAAGTGAGGTTATCTGTTGATTTCATACTTTGGGGTTTATCCATGTTGGGTTTTGTGAGACATTGAGGGTCTGAGGTCCCTATTAAGTATTGTTATACTCACCACTGCACGGGCTATGCCTGCACCTCGTTATGTTGGTTGCAGATGACGGACATCACTGACTTAGGATCAGAGTAGTAGGATTGGACGGTACCTGGAGGTAGACCATAAAACAAGTTGATACATGGAGTAGACTGATGAATGTGGAGTGCTAAGGAGGCTATCTGTGCCAACCCATTAGGTAGGAATTAATGGAGGACGACCCAGTAGCTGCTTTAATTTTCTTTAGTTGTACTTGTTGTTCAGTTGTAATTGTACTTTCCTATTGGGATTGTATTTCTAGCCCCTTTTACTTTTCATTACTCCTTTGTGTACAGTTTTTCTTAGTGTTTTACTTCCAACTCGTACTTTGTTGTGTGTGTTTACAATTTATAAAGGCAATGCCTTCCCAATTTTAGTTGTTTATGCCTTTGGTACTAGTCGCTAGACCCTAGCCTATGGAAGGCGGACTTGGGGTAGTCACGACAAGGGCCCCAAGGTACGGGTCATGAAAAATTGGTATCAGAGGAGTTGGTTCTACCGCAAAACATATTACTCTAATATTTATTTTCTGTGAAGCAATAGTGTTAAGGGTAATGAGTGTGGTTTTCAGTTCAGGGAGTCCAGTGTTGGTGCGGCACCCGACGTATTCATACACCAGGACCCTGACTTCTGATTTCTGACTCAGTGCACAAAAACACTAATTGCGCGTGTGTTTTCAAAAGTTTTATTTAAGTCATCTCAACCAGGTCAGGTCACCATGTATAATCGTTTGACCGTGTTGCATTCGTTTCGTTCACGATGCCTCCCTACAGACAACCAGTTAGTTCCCTGAGAGTCGTATGCACAGATAGACCACCGAGAAACAAGGCCTCGGTGCAGGGCCCTTTTCCTGCAGAGGCACATGTGGTACTACTTCCCGTTGGGTCACTAATGCCACCAGACCCAGTAGCATACAATGCATGCTTCTTGAGCACGTTTCATGAGATCCAGAGCTAGAGGCCACCTTGGTTCATGGGAGAGTGAGACACACATGCGATTGAGGATTGGCTAGAGGTTGTGGTGAGAGTTTTCAGACTGGTAGGGACCCCAACCGACTTCGTGGTGATTCTTGATGCAGCCTTCTATAGGAAGAAGCTGGTAGATTGTGGAGCTTGATGCCCCAGGTTCACCACAAGATGATGCTAATCTGTATTGACTTCGAGAGACTATTTCTGGTAGAGTTTTCCGCATCCACCCTAGGGGCGGTGCAGAAATAGGAGCTGCTGCATCTACTACTGGGTATCATGACAGTGGTACAGTACTCAGTGAGGTTCACCAACCTATAACAATACTCCACATATATGGTACAAGACCCATTCTTAAGGGCCCAAACATTCGAGTAGGGGCTCAACCTAGAGATCAGAGCTTCGGTGATCTCTCTTAGAATCTCGACATAGGTGGGGGTGTTGGAGAAAACCCTCATAGTCAAGATTTTACTTACTGTGCAGTCTCCAGCAGCGAGACCCACCACTAGTAGACATGTAGCATAGTCTTATAAAATTGGTAGTAGACAGATGATGTAGATGTCTAGGAGGTCCAGACCTACTGGTGTACGACCGCACAACTCACGATCAGTTGTGTGGGGCACCCGAAGTGGAGACAGACTTTCCCGGAGTGGGAAATGTAACTCATGTAGCGAGCATGGTCACATGGCTTGTGACTGTCCGAAAATCCATTTATATGACCACCAGACAGTTGAGGGACCTCTCAGGCGGAGGCAGACACTCGATCGAGGCGGTCTGCAGGGAGAAAACATACGTGGAAGAGGATTTGGCCGTGCAACTTGTGGTGGATGACATTTCGAGGTGTTATTGCCACCACCAGCAAGAGGTCCACCCCGACTACAGGGAGCCAGTGGACAAGGTAGATATCATCTCCAGGAAGCTGACGCCTATGATAATGACACTCCAGAGATGATTCGAGGTTTGATCTGTGTGTACTCCACAATAGCTACAGTTCTTATAGACACATGTGCCAGTCAGTCTATCATTTCCACTACCCTTTTTTGGACCTCAAATATTCCAACGGAGCCCTTGGATCAATCCTTAAGGCTATAGTCTCCAATGGGAGCAGACTCGACGATCATGAACTGGTGCTGGAAATGTGAGCTTACTCTAAGTGGTGAGATCTTCGACTGGGATCTCATAGCAGTGGCATCGAGGCCTTACGACATCATCTTGGGTAATGACTGGTTATCTATAGTCCATGATCATATTGACTATATTAGGCACAATGTGCAGTGTGTCTTCATGGATGGTACAAGGTTTACCTTCATTGGAGAGAAGGGAGCCTTTGCAGCACAGTATGGACTTACTCGGAGGAGGGTGCAGGCGATCACTCATCAGTTGTCTTGCCTTACCCTCAGAGAAGTTGATGTGGACAGTCCGACATATCCTATATGGGTGGATCCATACATGAATTTTTTCCCTTATGATGTTCCATGTCTTCCACATCACAGATAGGTAGACTTATAAATTGACCTATACCCCGAGATGACACCGATATCTACACCATAAAATCGTATGGCTCCCACGGAGCTTCTCAAGCTGCAGGTACAGCTAGAGGACGTTTAGTGGAAGGGATTCATCCGATCCATTGCTTCACCCTGGGAAGCCCTGATTCTATTCGCCAAGAATGCAGATGGAAGATTGAGGCTTTGTGTTGACTATAATTCCCTGAACCAGGTGACCATGAAGAACAAGTACCCACTTCCAAGGATTGACTATCTCTTTGATGAACTAAAGGGAGCATGGAGGTTCTCGAAGATAGACCTCAGATATAGCTATCATTAGCTCAATGTTTGAGATGAGGATGTGAAAAATATGTCCTTCAGGTGTCAGTACGACAACAACAAGTTCTTGGTTATTCCATTCAGCTTAACTGACACTCCAATAGTGTTCATGGATCTCATGAACATGATCTTCCAGCCATACGTCAAACATTTTGTCGTAGTTTTTATCGACTACATTTTGATCTACTCGACTACTGGGGAGGAGCATGCCTACTATTTGTGGGTAGTACTGGACACACTCTGAGAGCACTAGATTTGTGGAAAGCTCTCGAAGTTCTAGTTTTGTATCCAAGGGGTTCAATTTTTGGGACATGTCATCACAGAGGCTGTAGTTGCACTCAATCTAGCGAATATTGAGGCGGTGCATGCTTTAGAGCTACCCATGAGTGTGACAAAGGTACGAAGTTTCCTGGGTTTGGATGGTTACTACTGGAGGATCATTCCAGACTTCTCTAGAGTTGAAGAACCACTATCAGATTTTACAAATAAGGGGAAACCATTTTTGTGGTCGGAGAGATGCAAGTAGAGCTTTCTGGAGCTGCGGTAGAGGCTGACTATTGCCCCCATTTTGAGGCTTCTAGATGAGGGAATAGGGTACGTAGTCTACTGCGAAACATCAGGGACATGACTTGGGTGTGTCCTGATGAAAAAGTGAGAAGTGATCGCTTATGGTTCTCATCAGCTGTGACAACAAGAGTATAACTATTCCACCCATAACCCAGAGATAGAAGTAGTGGTCTTCACCTTGACGATGTAGCAGACCTATTTAATTAGAGAGTGTTTCATAGTATACTCTAACCACAAGAGTCTCAGGTATATCTTCTATTAGAAGAAACTGAACCAGAGATAGTTTTGATGGCTTGAGTTCCTCCAGGACTATGACTTTGAGATAGTATATACTCATGGGAAGAGGAATGTTGTTGTAGATGCACTCAGCAGAAGGTCTATTATACAGCTGCTAGGTGAGGTGACATAGCAACTGGCTACTTTACAGATTTCCTTTGTGTATTGATACAGATCAACCATTCTTTAGTTTCTTATAGTCACTCCTCCACTTCTTCAGCGATTCATGGAGGCAGTGTGTGGAGATTTTTATTGGGAGACACGGTGTGCTCAGATATCCTTAGGGCAGGCACCTGATGGATTTTTTGAAGGTGGGGAGCACATGATCCTCTTCAGTGGATGTACTATGGTGCAAGTGTCACTTCAGGAGGTAATGTTGAGGGAGTTATAAATATCCTCTCTTTTGGTAAATCGTGGAGTGGAGAATATGTACCAGGACCTTCGACAACAGCACAAGTGTCCAAGTATGAAGAAGGAAGAAGCAGATTTTGTCTCTCGATGCTTCACTTGTCAGAATGTGATGGTAGAGCACCAGGTACTAGCATGCTTGTTCCATCCTTTAGAGGTCCTAGAGTGGAAGTGGGATGGGATATCCATGGACTTCATGATGGTTCCTCCACATAAATCCATGGGTCATGACTTGATTTGGGTGATCATCAACTGACTCACCAAGTCTCCCACTTCCTACCAATCAGAGAGTAAGGTTTAGTAGAGAGCGTGGGATTCCTCCATGTGCAAAAGATTGTGCATTTACATGGTTTACCTTCGATGATTGTCTACGACCATGAAAAATACTTTACTTTTTGACTATGGAAGGGGTTGCAGGAGGCATTCAGGAAGCAACTTTGTTTGAGCACCGCCTTCCATCCTCAGATAGAAGGACAGACTGATCGGACCATTCAGACCCTCAAGGATATTCTTCATGCATGTTTCATTGACTTAGGTCGCAACTAGGAGGATCACTTAACTTTGGTGGAGTTTTCTTACAACACCATCTGTCACTCCGCCATCAAAATGGCTCCTTTTGAGGCCTTGTATGGTCGACCTTGCAGATCTCCGTTGTGTTGGACAAACCCAGGGGAGTCAGCACTAGTGGGACTAGAGATGATACGAGCCACCATAGAGAAGGTGCAGATAATCCTAGAGCTAATGAAGACTGCACAGAAAAGAAAGAAGTCGTAGGATGACAGAAGATAGAGACCTCTAAAGTTCGAGGATGGAAACCACGTCTTTCAACGGGTCTCACCTCGACGAGGCTTACTGTGATTTGGCTGAGGCGGCAAGTTATCTCCATGATTCATTGAACATTTCCAGGTCCTTAGCAGAGTATAAAAGGTGTCTTACTTCCTGGATCTTCCACCTTAGTTGCACTGGGTGCATGACGTCTTCCACGTATCCCTGCTAAGGAGATACGTGCATGACCTTTCTCAAATCATCGAAAATGGGGATCTGGATGTTGATGATGGGGAGACTTTTAGGAGGTTCTAGTGGAGATTGAAGATCGACAAGAGTGAGTCCTTCGTGGAAGTTTGTTACCTCTGGTGCACGTATGTTGGTAGCACAGGAACCTTTCGGAGAGAACATGGGAGCGGGATGCTCATAAGTGTGCTTAGTACCCCCTTTTGTTCCCTTAGTTCGAGTTATAGCTTATGGGGACGTAAAGCCCTGAGGTGGTGAGAATGTAAAGACCCATAATTTTCATGGAATTTTTTTCTTAAATACATGGGAATTTTACGAGTCCGCAAAAACTGACGGCACATGATTCTGAGGAACGGTGTTCCCGAAATCAATTTCTGAAGATTTTTTTGGGTATGATCAGTAAACATAAGAGTGAGATTTTATAACTTTTTAACCGGGGCTTGGAATAGAAATCCAAGGGCACTGTTGAAATCTCAAAGTCGGTATTCACTTAAAGAGACTATCACCTCGACGATAGTTGGTCGAGAATAAAAGTTAGATTTTGGGTTTTCATGGAAAATAATAAAATAAAGTGTGTGTCAAATTATTTTATTTGATCCACCAAGTGAGTGTTAGGTGGTTAAAGCCTCCACTTGGAATTTGGAGGTGGGGGCACCACAACTTAACCTCCCATGAGAGGTTATGGTGGTGGGGCCCACCCAAACTCAACCTCACATGTGAGGATAAAAGAAGTGGGGACCACCAGGGCTCTTAACCCCTTGAAACTCCCCATTAAAGTGGAGAACCACCCAACTCTCCCTCATTAATGTGGGAGATCCCCTCCACCTCTCCTTTAATTTAATGGAGAAAACTCTCTTTTTATTAATTTTTCCAACACACGTGAATTATTTATGGGTAGTGTATCTAATTAATTTAATCATCAATTTGAATTTTGTTCCAACATCTAATATAATAGACACTATATTATTATTCTTGCTTCGCATTTCTCATTGGGGGGGGGATCCTTTGAGAGAAGATCTTGTGAGAATTAGTGTTCTCCAATGAAGAACTCCATCTCCCAACGAAGAATTTAGAATGAAGAACGCCGAACATCTTTGACTTCTTCCTCGAAGCTTCATCCATCGTTGGATGTCTTCGACTACCGAATTTTGCATCGACGATCTTCTTCTTCTTCGTCTTCTCTCCACAACTCCATCAAACAATGACGTTCGACGAACAAATGGTAGGGGGTTTATTTCATGTTGATGCTTTCCTTGAATCTTCTTCTTCAGTTGGAAAATAGTCATTTTAAGTGAGATGTTATTAATCTTTTTTATGATCTAGATGAACCACATGATACCACCCTAAACGCAGAGGGTGCCGGCCAAACCAACATGGATCATCCCCCCTCCATTGTTCTTGTTTTTTATGCCCTTCGACGAGGCGATGAGGTGACAAAATGACGATGACTGCGACGATAAAGTCTGCTCTACCCACGGACTCCGCGAATCATGCCACCCATACAGTGCACTGGTTCTCTCGGCCGAACACCGTTAGTTCGTGCTAGCCCGAGCTATGCTGAACTGGCTTGCCCGACCACCACCCGGACACTGCCCCGCCTGCTCGTAGCCTCCCAAACACACTGCCCATGGCCTACCCGGCGCCCTCCACATGCCCCGCATGGACTTCCCGCGACCTCCTCGTGCCTCGTGAACCCTTCTCGGCACCCTTATGGTCTACCCGTGGCCTGCCTGGCACCCTGTCGGCCTGCCCGTGCCCTGGACGGGCTGCCTGTGGAATCCCCACACCCCACTCGTCCTTCCAGTGGCCTCCCTGCGCCCGGCGCACCCTACCTGGTGCCCTGCCATCCTGGTCGCACCCCACGCGGCCTGGCCATGGGTTACGCGCAACCCGCGCAACCCGGTCACGTGTTACGTGCAACCTGCATGCCCTTCATGGTGCCCTCGCCGGCCTGCCCAGTCTCCACCCGACCTGCCCACCCGCCTGCTGGCCTCCCAGCGCCCTCCTGGATGACCTGCTAGCCTACCTAGCACCCCGCCCGACCGCGCCCCGATTCCAAGCCAAACCAGGCGAGCCACACCATTCTCTTGATCCGGCCCACAATGTCCCACGAGGCATCGCTTGCCGAACCTGCCCCGACATCTGGGCTGAACCGCCCTCGCAGTCCGCTGGGCCAAGCCTAGTGGACCAGGCCGAAATTAATAGGCTGGGCCGCCCAATGGGCCAGGCCACACCAAACATGTCTTACTGGTTCGACCAAGACCAGGTTGGTCCTGACTGGGTTGGGCCATGTCAGTCTGACCGGGTCTGACCGGACCCAGGCCCACTACTGACCCATTCCATTCATTGGCCATATCTTTGGAACCAGATGACCATTTGGAAAAACATTAGCAGAACTAGATTTCTTGGAGCACGACGGGCCCTTTGAGTATACCAGACAGGAGTTCGGTGTTTAGTTGAGTTACGGTTAGGTTGGATCTTACATGAATTCAACCGGGCCCCTGGGACTAAGAAGATAATAACTCACAGACCGAGCATCCGATTGATGCGTTTTCAGTTGGGTTAAGACCCCTATGATGAGGCAGACATTTGAGATACTTCTACATGGGACTTCGTGATAGTTGGAGTATCAACCAGTAGCTTGTGGAGTGGATCTTCCACAGACAAGCATGCATTTGTGCAGGATCCAAGTAGCTGGATGAGACTTGACGACTACTGATCGGGCGACTTGGGGTGACTCGTATAGCCCAGTGGGGAGCGCCTGGTTGTGGTGGCAGACCCACAGAATAGGAGTGCCTGGTTGTGGCGGCAGACTTGCGATACTCGATAGGAAGAGTACCTCTGCAGGCTATGAGGGGGAGCGCCTGATTGTGGTGGTAGACCAATAGTGGGGAGTGCCTCTGTGTGATGCAGCAGACCCATGATAATTGATAAGAGGACTACCTCATCAGTCCAAGGTTAGTGGGAAGCACCTCTATGTGACACAGCAGGCCCACTGTACTCGATAGGGGAGGAGTTCTCCAGCAGCCGAGGGTTCAGATTCATACTATCCCTAGAATAAAATTTTGGTTGAGCCGAGTTAGTTACTTTTGTTTTTACCTCATGATTGAGATGGATTATTTGGTAACTTAGGTATATGTATGGGTATATACCTAAGTGAGGTTAACTGTTGTTTTCATACTTTTTGGTTTATCCTCGTTGGATTTTTTGTGACCTTGAGGGTCTCAGGGTCCCTAATGAGTATCGTTATACTCACCCCTAGATGGGATATGCCTGCACCTCATTGTGTTGGTTGCATAAGAAGGATAGTACTGATTGAGGATCAAAGTAGTGGGACTGGACGGTACACGGAGGTAGACCTTACGATGAGTCGGTACATGGATGATACTGGCGAACGTGGAGTGCTGAGGAGGCTATCTGTACCTACCCTTCAGGTAGGAATTTCTAGAGGATGACCCAGTCACTGCATTACTTTTCATCAATTGTACTAGTGTTTTAGTTGTACTTGTACATTCTTGTTGGGATTGTATTTTGGGAACCTTTTACTTTTTTAAACTCCTTTGTATTCAATTTTTCTTAGTGTTTTACTTCCAACTCGTACTCTTCTATGTGTGTTTACACTTTATATAGGAAATGCCTTCCCAGTTTTAGGGATTTACACCTTTGGTGCTAGTCATCAACCCCTGTCCTATGAAAGGTGGGCTTGGGGTAGTCACGTCACGAGCCCCAGGTGATGGGTCGTGAAAATTTGGTTGGAATCCACGACTAGTACGTGAAAAGTGGTATCTAATCCATATTTTTCCAATTATTTAGGTCCTGTTATTTGGGAGAGTCTAGATAGACATGAGAAATGATGGTTGGGGCTTGAGATTATAGTTACATGTGGGGTGTCTTGCCAACACACCTTCTAATAGGCCTTATGTCACCATGGGAAGTTTAGGATTTGGTTTAATTACCCCTTTAGATGTGACTCATAGGCTTCAAACTATGCATGGACACCCATATGGGGTTGAGTGGTTTAATATATTGTGTGAGTTTGTTATGGGGTCATTTTGATATATATGTATGTTTAAATAATGTTATTGTTAAAACCCTAATGGGTTGTATATTTTAGATTTCCCTTGTATTTTTAATTGGTCTAGCATCATGCCTCCCTAGAGACCTCCCGTGAAACCATGTGAAGATGTTGGGTAGAATTAACCCTCACCATTTGAGAATATATTAGTTGAGGTAGTGGTTCATGCTGTTGAAGCACTAGATCATGGAGTGAGGTCAATCCCGTCTTTATCTAGGGAGGCTGAACCAATTTAAGAAGTTGATAAAGCTCATGATTTCCTAAAAATAAACCCCTTTCATTATGGGGTAGCATGAACCCCCATGAAAAAGAGAAGTGGATAAAAATGATGAGAAGATTGTTTATTTCATTAGGACACTTGGGGCATTAATATAAAGTGTATTGTATTCCTACTAGAAGGGACTAACAGTATGTGTTGGGAATCAATGGATCAAGTTGGGAAGAATGAGTAGATGGGATGGAAATATTTCAAGGTAGTTTTCAATGAGTATTATTTACATATGACCTTGTCCTCACCAAGACATGGGAGTTTCTAGATCTCTATCAAGGGAATCAAACCGTGTTAGAATATGATAACCATTTTGAGAGACTATCCCATTTCACACTTGAGGTAGTTTACAATGAGCGTATTATAGCCATAAAATCAATCCCAGGTCATTCTGTTTATACTGAATATATATTCTATGGTAGTGACTCAAACCCTAATGGTGAAAATTGATTGTATAGGCAACACAATATTTTCTAGGATAATTTGGCATATAGTATAGGGTATCAGTGGCATGTCTAAAAGGAATATAGTGCATTAGAATAAGGGAAATATGAATGGGAGAAACTATGGATACCACTCCTGATCTATCATGTTATTAGCTTTGGGTGGTAGATCTGTTGTGTACCACCAATGCAAGAGACATTGGAATATGAAATCCACATGTAAATATTCACCCAAACCATGAAACAAGTGTGGATGTTTGGGTTACTTGAATATGTTATATAATGATGGCCTACCCACTAAGAGTGTTGAAGGCTCCACATCATATAGATTATTACCAGCTTTGTCCAATGTATTGAGAGCTATGCGTTCTCAGAATCCAAGGTAAGGTGGAAAAGACAGATATTCCTCTGGCCAAAGTCAACTAATAGAAAATAAAAAATTTAATAATAATCCTTATGAATTGATGGAAATGAATAAAATTTATTATATGGAGAAATCACTAGTGGAATCAGATGCAGCCCCGCAAAAATTCGAGGTACCATTTTCATTTCATCATCCATAAACATCACTTTTATTATATGAGTTATTCTAATTATTTTTTTTAGAATCTTCTATAACTGCTAAAATTACCAATCGATCTTATGACTTATACCATGGAGCTAGTGATGCCCCTTTGAAAGAAGAGGGAACATGGTTTCAGATGATCATCCTATGATCTCACTCTGTCATGGAACACACCCGATATCTATTCCCTCTTTTCATATGGCCCCCAACAAGTTGAGGGAATCAAACATACTACTAGATTATTTGGAATCCAATGTATTTATTTTCCAAAGCATCTCACCTTAGTCTACTCTAGTTTCGTTTTCTAAAAATGTAGATGGATCTCTTTTGTTGTTCATTTATTATTGAATGTTAAACAGGGTCATATCCAGTCATAAATATCTCTTTCCCCAAATTAATGATGCATTTGATCATCTAAAGGGGGAAAATGTGGATTTATAAGATTGAACTATCCTCTCTGTATCATCAATTCATGGTTAAAGAAGTAGAAATCCCCAATATAGCCTTCTTAAGCAGGTATGACCGATTTTAGAATTTTGTTGTGCTATTAGGATTTAGAAATGGTCTGATGCTTTTAATGGATCTTATGGATTTAGTGTTCTATAATTACCTCATATATTTCTACATTTTTATTGATGCTAACATACTGGTTTACTATGGCATAGAGAAAGACCATTGGAACTATGTGAGGATCATTCTAGGAACACTTCAGCACCACCATCTCAATTCAAATATCTCTATGGGCACTTTTTTGATATACTATGTCATGTTTCTTGGCCACGTGTTCTCAGAACGTGGGGTTTTAGTGGACCCTAATAAAATTGGAGTAATGAAGTCATGGGAGAAACTGAGTAATGTATTTGAGATTAGAAGCTTCTTGGGCAAGGTAGGGTACTAGATACAGTTTGTTAAATATTTTTCTCTACTCACTTCACCCATGAATATGCTTACCCAAAAAGGTGTAAGGTTTGAATTGAACCCATAATTTCAATAATATTTTGATTAGATAATGTAGATATTGACTACCACTACTATTTTTATCCAACCTAAATTATAAATGCGATACATGGTCTACTGTGATGCTTCAGGTATGGGTCTTGGGTGTGTGTTAATGCAGGATGACCATGTGGTGGCATACAAATTTGACCAACTCCAACCATATTAGTGGAATTACCTAATACATAATCTAGAAATGGTGGTAGTGATGCATGCATTAAAAACATGGTGTCACTACCTTTTATTGGTGAAATTAATTGTTTACTCAGACTATAAGAACTTGTCATACATTTTCTCCTAGAAGGTTATGAAACTGGTGTCACTTTGTTGGATTGAGTACCTTAAGTGGTTTTATTTTTATACCTTCTATACCCCATGAAAGGAAAATTTGGTGGTTGATTCCATAAACAAGAATATTCTTGTGTAATCTGTAAATAAGTCAAGTGATGAACGAAATTTGATGAGGATTTTTTCCCTATTCACCTGGAATCCATGAAGTAAAGTAGAGTCAAGTTATTTCTTATTATTAGGTTAATCCCCACCCTTATAAAAATAATTTATGAAGAACAACTTAAGGATGAATTGATATAGAATTATATGTATCTTCTAAATGGCTATGAGGTTCCCAATGAGTGGTCATTTTCTTCTGAGGGAATCTGTCATTTCAAGGGTCTTTTCATGGTGCCATTATCTTTGTGGAAGGTGGTGATGCAGGATGGCCACTAGTCTCCATTGTTTTTTCATCGTAGGACAACAAAGATGTTTTATTATGTGATATTATAGTTATTGTGTCCATGTATGAGGCATGATATTAGTGAATTTGTATCCATGTTCTATACTTATTAGTAGATTAAATCTAAGCACCAGAGACCTTTAGGTTTTCTTCAGCCACTCCCGAATCTTACCTAGATGTGGGGAAATGGCTCCATGGAAATTATCATTGGGATTCATCATACACCCTGAGGAAGGTACATAATTTTTGTGGTTATTGACCATTTTTAAAAGTCATTCCATTTCTTTCTAATCATGTATTCGACCAAGGTAGAATAATTAGGCTGATTATATATTCATGAAATTATGAGGCTTCATGGTGTGTTGTCATTACCATTTTAGATAGGGACCCCCATTTTACATCTCAATTCTTGGAATGATTTCAAAAGGCAATGATATATCATGTCTAACTTATTATGACATGCCATCATAAAAAAAGTGGTCAAAATGGGTGGGTGATCCAAATTCTAGAAGATATGACCCTTGAATGTGTGCTCGATTTTGGAGGGTCATGGGATAATCATATGGTATTGGTAGAATTTTATTATACTAATAGTTAACAATAAAAAATATAAATCACTCACTTTTAAGCGCATTATGGTCATCCATTTCAGTCTCCTTTTTTATGGATAGAATTGAGTGATAGATCATTTCTCGGATTTAGCCTTGTGAAAGATACATCTGATAAATTTTGATTGATCAGGTAGTGGTTGTTAGTGGCACATAGCCTCCATAAATCCTATGATGATCAATTATGCGAATAAATAGAGTTTTCAGAATGTGAGTGAGTGTTTATAATGGTTACACCTATCCTGGGTTACTCTTGTCTTGGAAAATATGGGGATATTATTCCATGGTATGTCAGGCCTTTTGAGATTACCAAACAGATTTGAAATTTGTAATAACTCTTAGATTTACCAACCTATTTAACGTTGATCCATGACTTGTTTCAGGTATACAAATTAAATATTCTTAATATAGACCCATCTTATGTGATGAATTGAGATGAACTAGATCTAGAATCCAAATAGTCTATGACTAAGCAACTAGTGCGGATTGTAGATTATCAGGTGAAAGTGATTTGAATAAAACATATACCTTTCATTAAGGTCCTTTTGTAGTAAAAAATGATATGCACAAAAAATTGAAATGTAAATCATTGGTAGAAGAGAATTATACTCATTTATTCTCTAATCATACTACATTTTTACTTTCTAAGGGAAGAAAGTTTTCATGGTGGGAAGAATTCTCAAGTACATAGAGTTATTTTGAGGTATTTTCTCTTCTATTTTTTGTTATAATTTTATTACACAAATTAATTTATATATTTTTCAAGAAAAATAGTGATTTTGAGGTCAGATGAAATGAGGCTCACAATTGGAACATGATTAGTAGAAACCCTACTACAGAACTGTGAAAACTATGCAACCAAGATAATGGCAATGTATAGGATGCATGACTTAGTACAAGGATATGTGGCCCTCCTAGGTTGACATGTAAAAAGGAAAATGGAATTTTTTAGGCTACACAACTAGGCTCATGGGCATGAACACCCTCTAGGTAAACAATGAAACCACTTTTTATTTTTGGACAGTGGTGCCACACAGTTGGTGCATGGTTTGGAAAACCGTGTTGCCAAAGTGTGAGGACTACTATATCATTTAAATATTTTAAACTTACTAAACCACCCCTACCAAAATTTATCACCCAAATCCCCCATTCCCATCCCATTTGACCCTCTCTACCCTAGGTGCACATTACTCTCCTCCTCTATACCCTTTGGATCCAATTTTTTGTTGATTTCTATTGGATTATTTGGCCATCTCCACTCTCATAGATGGATGCTTATATCCCATGACGATGATAGCCTTCGGGCCCATTCATCCTTCGATGAAGGGGGGACCTTAGTCGTCCTTTAAGGGGGTGACATCCAGGACTATCTAACCCTCCTCCAATCTCAACCTTCTCTCCTCTTTCCCTTCAATCACTCTTTTCCATATGGTTATAGATATATTCTATGGAAGCCCTAACCTCAATATTTTTCACTCGGAATTCAACACTGCATCAGATCTCCTGAAATGTATATTGATTTCTTGCTTTAAGAAGAGGAATACTTCCATGGAATCATTTTCTCATCTTATTTTTGAGCACTGGGGTGTGCAAGTGAGAGAAATTGTGGTCTTGCTCAATTGTAATCATATAATGATTCGGTTCGAATCAAAGGTGGAATTGATTAATTCCTGGTCTAGTGCACCCCACAGATGCAATAGATCTCAGTTCTTCCCTTTTAAGTGGTCTTATATCTTCCACCAGAAGCATGAGTCCTCTTCAGTTGGAATATCTATAAGTTACCCACATCTCTCGCTTCCATTTCAAAAGCCTTATATTTTGAGCATGCTTGGGAATCATGTGGGTATATTTATTTTCTTTGATTGTAGAACCCATGGCCTATATCACCCGGTTAATCGAAGGGTTTGTGTAGAAGTTGATGTATTGAGTTTGACTTCTGTGTTCTTTTGGATCACAGTAGGTTTGGAATTTAGTTGCAAATAGCTCATGGTCTATAAATTGTGGGTCAATTTTTATTCCACCAATAAGAAACTTGGTCACCTAAAGACTTCCTATAGGCATGGACCATGGAGACTCACTGCACTGAAGGGTGTGTTATGAGACAAAAAAGGTCTGGTGCCAAGTGTAGATGGTCCTTCTACCTTTCTTAAGTCTGTTAAGCTGATTCCTCAATACCCGAGAGTCGATGAAATTTTTGCTATATTGTTTCAGATTTGGGTGTTCCGAATCCAACAGAACTGACCGCAGGAGGTCCCTACTCCAAGTCTTCTCTTTCATTTTTTGAGACTGTTCAGGTAGGAAGGGGGATTCTACCTTAAAAGTCTGATCTTCTATCTAAACAAGGTTGTGATGATCCTCAAGATACTTCTTGGGTGCTTAAGGATTCTCTAGTATCTAAAATATATGAGGCAATTCCTCAACGTCAATGGGTTCCTAGTTTAAGAATGTCTACAAATCCAAACACGATGCATAATATCTTATCACCCTTGAATTTGGAAGGAAAACAAAATGAGGACCTCAAATGGTAGAAAACTATCATCCCAAGATGGAAAATAAAGCATATTGGATGTCGACAGTCAGAAGATAACGAGCCTAGTGATCAAGATAGGGTTTTCTAGAAATGTTCTATCTTTGAGAAGGAGCCTCTATTTTGACCTGTATCAAGGAAACAGAATCATGTGATCATGTTTACTGGAAATATCATAGTCCTCAAGGGGGGAAACAACCAAGACCCCGCAATGACTACTCGAATACCCCAAAGACTATAGTAACTATATCAGAAAGCAGGGAAAGATGAAATGGATCATAGGTCAACTCAGGGGACCCCTCTTAGATCATAAATATGGATTTTTTCTCTTGTAGATTGAATGGGATCCCTTCTAAGGGATGTAAGGCTCTTATGGGTGAAGTTGAGGAGCTGGAGGGTACAATCTTTACTGCAGACATGGAGGAGGGGATACAGGTGATGTTTGGAATGGGGGTTGAATTACCTAAAGCAACATTGTTGAACTTGGATGATCCATAGAAGGATGTCAATGCAGTGGCCCAGGAAGATTCGTGGACCTCCTAATGCATTACATGGAAGGAATGATGGGTCTAGTTTTGATCAATCATGCATCCAAGGTGGATATAGAGAGGTTGTATGGGAGACCAATGTAGGTGGATACAAACACTGAATAGATCGACTGGATTGATACACAACATATAATTTTGACCAAAGGCTATAATGAGAAGAAGATAACAGTGGAGGAATTCTTTCTATCATGGGACAAATTTGATTCTCATTTTAAAGTGAGTATCATAGAAGAACTAGATATAGAGGTAATATATTTGTCTTGGAAACTATTTAGGTATTTAATTTCTAATTTCCTTAAGTTTTTCATTATGAATTTTTTTATATGCATTATTTTCTGATGTCTGTTTTCACTTGTTGGTTTCTAACTTCTTCAACAAAAGTGTTGTTTTAATAAAAATTTAACTATACTAATAGTGGATTGGATCATTTAAGAAATCCTCATATAAGTACATAATATCTTATCTTCTTCCCTCTTCTTAGTATCTCCTCCATTCCTCCTCATGTTATATTTTATCAAGTAGGGGTTCAAATATATTTTGGGATTAATTAATTATCTTTTGTTGAATCTTGTTCGTTTTGGTGTGTTCTTGCCTCTATAGGGTCACCTATTGGTGCATATTTAGGATTCCAACTAGTTTTATGTGATTTTAATTAGAAAGGAACAAAGTTCTATTTCTAGCTCTTTTTTGATGATTTAGATTTGCATTCATTCTTTTTAAATAGTTTCAATTTTTTGGTGTGAGTAAATATGCTTGATTTATAATTTTTGGTGAAGATTTTGTTTAAAAGTGGATAAACCCCCTTGTTAATGGAATATTTGATTATGTCTAGGATTTACTTATGAAATAAATTATTTACATGGTTTAAATAGGGGAAAAAGACATGTTAATCCTTGGTATCTTGGTTGGAAGACTAGGAAAAGTACTCTTGGCATGACCCATCCCACCTAACTTGTTTATGATACAATACTATCTAAACATTTATGATGGGGATTTTTTGGATTGAGTAGGAGACATAACATCACATCTAGTAATGATCATTGAATGTATAAGGATTTGAGATCCCTACTAACCATAAATACATAGTGATTTACCATGGTTATTATACTATAAATTCTTATTTCAATTAATTGTTTCATTATGTAAAAAAGAATGTTTTCAATTAAATTATTTTATTTATTAAAAAAACACATGTTAGATTCTATTATGATAGCTATTAATGAAATCATATAGTAGTATCCTACTTATCAAATGAGATCAGACACTGCACACACCCTCATTTGTATACTATTTTTTTCTAATTTTGGCAATGGCAAGGCCTTCCATAGGGATGATGGTGGTTATTTGTGCTCTTAATCTTTTTGGGAAGGTGTTCTTGGTAGTGGAATGTGGTGTTGACTCAGATATTTCATGGAGGTTTTGTTCATCTAGTTGATCCAATACCCATGTTTGATAGATTTGTTTTTAGATATAATTATTAAATGTGTAAATAATTTTTAAATCATTATTACTCTTTTTATTTTGGAATGACATAGATGTTTATTTAGTGGTATACAATTATTATTTGTTGTTGGTTAATTATTTCATGGGAATCCATTCCCAAATGAATTCCGTGATGCACAAGGACTAGTTACTAGCACATGGGAATTTAGAACACCATTCAGTCTATGTCACGAGCTGGGTTGGGTGTTGCGATGGGTGGCAGACTGAACTAGGTTTTGATAGATTTACATGGGAATATATTCTATCTCATAAATGAAAAATTTTATTTAAGATTTATACATACTGAAATTTAGTTCAGAAAGATAAAGGTTACTTGATTATTTATATTTTATGTGATATCGGACGAAAATTTCATAATCTAGAATATAATAATTTTTTCAAAAAGAATCCTTATTTTAATAATATTTTATCCATCAGGACACCTCAACAAAATTGAGTTGTAGATAGTAATAATAGTACTCTTTAAAAAATAATAAAAATCATGATAAGTGATTATAGTTTACCTATTTTATTAGTATAATGCTATTTATAAATCATTATATGTTTAAGAAATAATTCACATTAAACATCTTCTCATGAAAATCTAAATGAGTTACGAAAGGGAAAGAAACTTAAGGTTGATTATTTTATAGTTTTTGGATGTAATGTATTTATTCTCAATAAAAAGGATAGTTTGGATAAATTTGATACAGAATATGATGAATGAATATTTTTGGGATATTATAATATAAGTAAATATTATAGATTTTATAAAAAAATGGATTATGATTTTAGATGAATTATATCATGTTAAATTAAATGAAAATGATTCAAATAAAAAATATTCTAAGGAACATCATATTAAAGATGAATTTATAGAAGATAACTTTAGAGGAGAATATAATAAAGAGATGGGTGCAACTATTGATAGTGGAAAACAATTTAGTCCAAAAAATAATCAAGAAGAATCATATATATACATATATATATAACCACAATATGTTATGATATATGTTTCTTAAATTAAATTAAATTTCGTCGATATCTTCTGATACACATGACCCAAAGTCTAAATGAATTGTAAAATAGTATACCATTATAACCAAGCTGTTAAGTTTTTAGAGTGAACAATAACAACCAAATTTTATAAAAATAGGTATACAGGTTTTTTATAAATCAAATATATTGATAAATAAGTACTCAAATTTTATATAATTTATTATAATCTTTTAAAATATATTTTTTTCTCGAAAATGTTTTTTATTAATTTTAATATGAAATTAATATAATAAATTTATTCCAAATTAATAAAGTGTATTTTTAATGAATTAACATAATTTTTAAAATCTGTATTTATAAATTACCTTAGAGTTAATTTTTGATGATTTTGTAAAAACATTGATTTTCAGATGAATAATGAAGAATACCCATTTTTTTATTTAGAATAGTCTTTTAGTTTAAAGAATTTAAACAGTGTAATTCTATTTTAAAATGGTTTTAAAAGTAAAATTTGTTCATTTATATTATGAATAATCTAATTCAGGTCATTATAATTAATTTTATGTTTGGTTTCGGTATAAATTTTTTTACACTCAAGGGAACTTTTTATTAGAAAAATGCATTTCTCAGAATTATGTGGGTTTAATTTTAAATAAAATATATTAATTCTGTAAATTGAATTTGATTAAATGTATTCCATATTAGTAATTATAATTTCAAAATTTTTTAATGAGTCCACTTTCCTTTTTTTTCAATATTAATAGTAACGACAATAAAAATTTGACATTGGTTATGGTTAAAATGGGTTTATAGGGGGATGGGTTAAACAAAGATATAGGTGTATGTTATACAATAAAATTGTCTAATTCTTATTTTATGGTCACATTGCAGCATATTATTATCAAAAATTCAAATCCACATACATTTGGAAACATTCTTCTAGAGTATGACAGTATTATATTTTAGCCTATTATGAAATTCCATGCGTATCCTCTCCCGCATTTATAAAAGGAAACTCATCCTTTCTCTTTTCTCGACCACTTTGAGAAAATTTTCTTGAGAAAACATAGACCAAAAATATTATAAAATTCTAAATAAATAACTTATAGGATCTTGTATTCTTAAAATACCATTCCATGTGCCCTTAAGAGTGGATATCAGAGGCCAACTAAAGAAGCGATAATCATCTTACCAACCTCTTTCAAATTTTTTCTTTTTATAACTCCTCTCGATATATAGTGATCATTATAAAGTAATAATTTTTCTATAATAAATATACAATAGTTTAATTATGATTACGGTACCACTGTTATTATCCCTATTTTCCATCAAATGGAAAGTGAAAGTAACACCTGTTTGTAAGTGTGTACTACCACCTCCCCGTAAGGATACAAATAATTTTTTGTCACCATATTTCAGGAATGGTTATTATGATGGGTTTATAGTTTATATACGATAATTATGAAATAATTATGATTTTTGAATTATAATATCAAATATACTATCTTACCTTCTCACCCATTTGAATATGATAACGTCAGTCATGTGTATGTATGGAGTACCACCTCCACAAAGCGATGTAATTCATTTTCCATTTTCACATTAATTAGATATTAATAAGGATATATTTAATATATATATATATATATATATTATTTATGATATAATTATTTTTCAATAATTTTAAATTAATATTTATATTTTTTTCTCTTATTCGTTAGAAAATGAAAATAATGTTCATGTATAAGTACTACCTAACGTCTATATAATGAATGTAAAAATGTTCCATATCTATATTTTATGGATGAATATACAAATAAATTTAATTAATATATATTATATTTATGTCGTAAATAAAATTCTATATATTATGATACCATGATAATTGTAAAAGGATTATAACTACGTAACTACAACTTCCATGAAAAACCAAATAGTTAACACCCAAAAACAATAATTTTTATAATTAATTATTAATAATTAGGTTTTGAAATGTTATAAGTGGATCAAAATGATATTATTTGTTTTTAAACGATTATGGTATAAAGATATTATAAATGTTAATTTATTATATCGTAAGTTAGAGTGATTTTGAAATAATTGGAACTCATGGTAAGGGATATGTATTTCAATCTCATTTTAATTAGGATAGTTTATACTTGAATTTATATGGTACAAAATAATATGATACCTTTCTAATAAACAACATAAATTTTATTCTACTCTGTTTATCCATGAAATTTCTAACTAAGAGTACAATTTCTCTCTTATTAGTACTTAATTTGACAGAGAAAATGTTTTTAATAAAAATTAACATTATATCCTCTTTGGTCTTGAATATTTTTTTTCCAAGTCCATGTTTTATTTAAAATGTTTTCAATAATGTTATTTCTGTTAACAAATGATTATTTAAATATATTTTTAATTTTTTTTGACTTTATATAAAAAATTAAAAGTAATCTTTTTCTCATTTTCTAAATGAGGTATTATTGACTTTTTATGAAATATGAGAAAATAATTTTTATTTTAACATACATGAAATGAACATAATTAACCTTAGTCATAGATGGTTAATGATTTTATGATTCCCCTATAATTTTCCACATTTATTTTCAAATAATTTTTTTCTTTAATATTTTATAATTTTTTAGATTTTAAATATGCGATTTCAAGATAAAAAGTGTTTTTTTATACAAAAAACATTCCAGTTATATTTTAAATACATTTTTTCTCTATAATAAAATCCCTTAGTGTAACTTAGTATTTACAAGATATATGATCAAATTATGTGATCCTCATTATTTTTATTGGTATTTTATAATATTGATGATGATATATTTATGAAACCCATTAATTTTTCATTGGTTAAGGTATGATGATATGGTGAATCTTTTATGATCTGGTGGAATACATATGTATGTATTATGATTATTTGATTTGTGGGTCAAGAATTATATAACCCTCCAATGAATTAGGTAATGATTAATTTTCTATGTGATTAATGAGTACACATGAGGTTATTACAGTTCCAAATTTGGTACAAATGAAGTAATATCTTTTCTAAAATATTATGAATGGATTGGTTGGTAACCTTGACACAATATTTCTATGATTATTATTATGAAACAACTTATTCAACTCTTTTATGACAAGTTGTTATGCTAATTTTATGTTCTCATGGATCATGTTCTCTGACCCCATTATTATTAATGTCTTATGATCTTTTAAGCCTTAGGGTATGAATTAATTTATGATATATTACTTAATGAGTATGGTTTCAAAATGTTAAGATAATTTTATCATTCGCTTATACTCATTTTATGTTTAAATATTGATTAATAACTGTATTCTTTACCATTATTGAGCTTCTATGGTCACAATTTATTATGATTTCTTTTCCCCTAGAGAATAAGAGATGTTTTAAGTATGATGTGTCTAAGAAGGGTTCTAGTTTTAATATACTAAGTGAGAGATAACATAGATCACTTATGTACTTATTTTTTATGTATC
Organism: Viscum album; assembly: GCA_963277665.1. Taxonomy (NCBI): domain Eukaryota; kingdom Viridiplantae; phylum Streptophyta; class Magnoliopsida; order Santalales; family Viscaceae; genus Viscum; species Viscum album. The sequence goes on from OY728138.1 coordinate 661,547,477, forward strand.
CATGTTTCCAAATACAATAAAAATTTATCGTTTTTGAATGTATTGTAATTTTATGAAATGAATATTTATCTAATAAGATGTAATATTTTTGTATAAAATTTATGGGTCACAATAGTTGGTATCAAAGCATGTTTTAGTTATTTTTTAAAACTAGGATGAAAAAAAAAATTGGAACCATTAAAACACGCCTCTATATAAGAGAATAGCTTAATTTATAGTCAATAAATAAGTTTGGTTTTCCTACTAAATAGATACTTTTTTTGATACCATTAAATGGATGTTGTTGTAGAATAGATGCACCTAGGGGTAAAAAATTCGAATGAGGTGCATTGAGTATTAACTCGATTGTCACCATTGAACGATGAGTGATCCTAAGATTGAACAACTATATTGAAACTCTACAAGGGATATTCTTAGGTTAATTAAATTTTTCATTATGAATCATAATGACTTATTAGAATAGATTGTGTCCATGAATTACCTAGAGTGTCATAGATTACAAAATTGTGTCATGATTTAGACATCTTATGTTTTATTTTTCATGATTATGTGGGTTTTCACTATGATTATTTTTTATTACACCATTATTTTTGGTTTTAGTCAATGAATAGATCCCAAATAAACTATGTTAATGAAAAATATAAAAAATTAAATAAAAATTCTCCATAGTAAATAAATTATATGGGAAAAGGAATAAAAAATATCATTACTATTGTTATAAAAATTTCTCAATCCATGAATCATGCTGAGTTTCCAATTTAGAAAAGGAGGGTACACCGTTCAATTAAGTACTTTATGAGGTAACATCCAATTTTTTTACTTTTTATAATGATCTATTTTTTGAGAAATGGATCATCACCAATGAAAATATATTTTATATTATCTAGTTTTCTATGTAGGAAGATGTCATTTTAGCTATTTATTACTGATGTGGTCACTATAAAAAAGTGGTGAAATTTATAACTTCTAACCACTGTATAAGGGCCAATTTATTATTTCATTATGGATATAGTAACTATTTTATATCTATAAAACATTCTATGGGTATATAAATACCACTTTAATGATCAGATGTTGAATTAGTAGTATAAACTTTAAATGTTATAATGATCACATCTCATGTTTATCATTCTTCTCTGATCGATGTTTGTGGGAATATACTTCATTAAAATATTGTTATTTTTCCTCTTGAGTAATTAAATGTTATTTTGGGTATTTATTGGTTTTCTTTATATAAATCCCATATTAATTTCCTAGGTAAAGAAGTCACATTTTTCACTTCAAAGAAACCAATGATAATATATAAGTGTGATAATAAATATGAATTTTTTATTGAAATTAAATCCACTGTATGAATATTAATTCATATTGAATATGGATTTTGATCTAAAATGATTGGGGATAACCTCAAAATAAATTTTCTCTGATTTTATTGTAGTTTTTTATTTCATTCAAGAATAATTTACTAGTCTTCAACTGAATCATAAAGTTAAGTTTTCAATAGAAATCATAACATATGCTACACCTATTTTAAATAATTTATATAGACCAACCCTAATTGAGTTTCAGTAATTGAAGAAGAATATCTAGGATAATTCTAATAAGGGATTCATTCATCCAAGTGCATCACTTTAGGGTGAACCATCTCTTTTTGTTAAGAATAAGTATAGATCAATATAACATTTTATTAACATTAGGGAACGTAAAAAATATTATAATCAAGAATATGTATCATCTGACCTGTATTGATTATTTTTTCAAACAATTATGAGGATATAAATCTTTTGGAAAGATTAACCTTTGACATGGATAATATTAATTGAAAATAAAAAGTAAACACATACCCAAGAAAACCTTCAGTACAAGGTTTGGACACTATGAATTTATATTAATGTCATTTTGTATTACTAATTAACCCATTATTTTGATGGATTTACTAAATAAATACTTTATATATTACCTTAATTAGTTTGTGAAATTATTTATAGATGATATTCTTATATATTAAAAAATTTAGGGAGAGAAAAAAAATCACTAGATAATTAATCTGAAGACCCTAATAAAGGTGTTGTTTTGTGAAAAAACTGTCAACTGTAAATTTTGGCTATAAAAAGTTTTATTTTTGGGTTATATAATCTCAATAAATTATATATTAGTGGATCCACAAAATATGGAGGTTATATAACGTTGGACTTGACAAAAAACTATAACTAATATATTTAGTGTTATTAGTTTTGAGGGATATTATCAACTCTTGGTGGATAATTTCTCATGGATATCTAATCCACTCACTAAGTTAAATCGGAAGGGCGGCAAGTTCATTCGGATATTTTAATGTGAGGAAAATATCAAGGAATTAAAAAGAAAGTCAGTTAGTGCACCTAAGCTTACACTAACATATAGTAGAGAACGTTTTGTGATCTATATTTATGCATTGAAGAAGGTAATGAGATACATCCTTATGTAGAATTATATAGTGATAGATTATACCTCACAAAAAATGAAGGTTCATTAGAAAAACTACTAGATTCATGATTTGATGTTATAAGTAGTAATTTTTTTATTAATGATATATAAGCATTATCTTAATTTTGAAAGGCATGCCATATATATTGATCATAAATGTTAAAAGTATATATTCACTAAAAAGGTGTTGAATATATTCTAGAGAATATTGTTGATGTTAATTAATAATTATGACTGCTCCATACATTACCCCCTTGTGAAAGAAAACAAGGTGGAAGATGATCTGTGTAGAAAGGATCGTGAAATATTATGTATAATGAGGATTAAGAAATTTTCAATATTAATATATTTTCAAAGGATAAATATTGAAATCATAATGTAAATGGATAATTCTCATCTTTATAAAATGAGTATACAACCGTCAATCTAATTAAGGATTAAAGAGGTTTAAAACGAATATATAGAGTTACAAAAGATGGTCAGAAATGTTCCTGAGTTCATCATTAATTTTGATGGAATGAAAAGGTTTAGAAATCAATTATGTGTCCCACAAATACCATACATGAAGAAATAGTTGTTTGATGAAGATCACAGTTCATCATTATCTATTATTATTGGAAGTATGAAAAAGTATAGAGATTTGAAAGAATATTTTTGGTGGGATAATTTTAAAATAGATATTGCAGTGTATGTATCATGGTTCTTGGTTTGTATGTAATTTAAGGTTGAGAGAACTAATTATAAGGGGATGTGACAATTATTACACATACAATAATGGAAATGAGAAAAATTCACAGTTTTTTAGACTTCGAGAAACATCTAAATTCCATAATTCAATTTGGGTTATTATTGACTACCATAATATGTCTTCAGACATTATTGCTATTATAGAATATATATATCTTAATTGGGTTCCTTTAATATTCATTAAGGAAGTGGTAAGGTTTTATGGAGTAACAAATTTTATAGTATTTAATTATGAAACAAGGATTACCTTGATGTTATGGAAAAGTCTTCAACAATATTTATATTTATATTTTTCTTTGAATACTTCTTAACATCCTCAGATTGATGGTTAGTCTAATATAACCATTCAAACCCTATAGGATATGTTGAGGTGTTTTTCTATGGTTTTCCAAGGTGGTTGGGATCATCACATCTCTCTAGTCAAATTTTCTTACAATAATAGTTTTTACTCAACCATTATTACAGATCCTTATGAATCCCTTTATAGAAAGAAGTGTATAATTCCAATGTGTTGGGATAAAATTAGATAAATAAAGCTATAGGCACCTGAGATAGATGAGTAAATGTAAGAGAAAGTAAAAAAGCATTAAATAAACACATCAAGGTAGCTTATATTTGACCGAGAAGTTATGCTGAAAATTATTGACAAAAAATGAAATTCAAAGTTTGTGAGAAGGTATTATTATGAATTTATCCATAGAATAAGGTCATGAGATTCTGAATGAATAGAAAACCATGCCCTAGTTATATTCCATCTTTCATGATTATTGATCGATTGTATTTTAGATCATCACTTGGTGCATCCACCAAATATCTATCTACTTTGTGATGTGTTCCATATGTTTATCATTTTATTTTCTCAGAGTGACATAATTTGTTGGGGCAAATTCATTTTAAGGGGGTAAAATGTAACACCCTAATATTTTATTATATATTTACATTTTAATAATTTCAATTTCATAAAATTTTTTTATTACATTCATCTCCAACTCTAAATTAAAATTAATATATTATACTATTATAATATATAATTTATGTTTGTAGAGTGAATATGGATAACCAAAATTTGAAAAAATAAGCATAAATACTTTAGATAAAGAAAATATATTAATAAATAATACTCAATTTTTAGTAAAGTAATTATATAATTAATTTATTCCAATTTTAAAAATTTTATTCTTTTAAATTAAATTTATTTTTTAAATCATCATGTCAAAATTATATTAGAGTTAATTTTTGAGAATTTTCTGAAAATATTGATTTTTTGATGAATAATGAGAAATACCAATTTTTTTTTGAAAATCAAATTTTCATTTAAACAATATACAAAGTTAAATTTTGATATAAAAGTAAATATAATAAATTTATATTGTTAATATTTTAATTAAGTTCATTATATTTAATTTTATGTTGGATTTTTGTATAAAAAGTTTTTATACTTAAGAAAACATTTTTTCTAGAAAACAAATTTTCATCATGTTTCATTAGTTTAATTTTAAATTAAATTATCCCCCTTATATGAACGGAATTTAATTAAATGGATTATATATTTGAAGTAAAAATTTATAATTTTTTTAATAAATCCACTTTTATTTTTCTTCATAATGAATAGTAAAAATAGTAAACATTTGTCACCGTAGTTAAGGTTAAAATGAGTTTACCCGGGGTAAACCAAGAGATAAGAGTAATTTTAAAAATTGGAATTGTTTAAATTCTATTTTATGGTTATATTTGGATTTGAAACTATCATAAAATAAAATATATGGTCATTTTGAAGCATTTTATTGAGTTTGTAATTATTATATTTTAATCTTTTAAGAAATTCCATGTGTGTCCCCCCCACTTATAAAAGGACACCCCTCTTTTCTCTTATTTACACCACTTTGAGCTATAGATCTTAACCAATTCCTAAAAAATTATATTATAAACATACCAAAACAAGAGTTATCAGTTTTTTCATTCTTAAGATACTATTCCACATGCTCTTAAGAAAGGATATAAAGGAGGCTAACTTATGGAGGGGTAATCATCCCACCAAACAACTTTCAAATTGTTTCTTCTTACACCTGCTATAAATATATTGAATTCACTATAAAATAATTAATTGAGTATGTTTAAAATAATTAAAATTTATTTTTATTATGGGACCACCATTATTATCCCTCTCTTCTATTAAATGGTATGTTATTGTATCTTTCGTGTGTACGTGTGGAAAACCTGATTCCACATAGAAATACTATTCATTTTTTTCACCATATTTCATGGATGATTATTATGATGGTTTTATAGTTTATATATTATATTTATGACATTATTATTCTTTTATAATTATAATATATTATCTAGATTCTTACCTTGTCATCTGTTTGAAGATGATAACGTCTCTTTGGCGTATGTGTGGACTACCATAAATTGTGTAAATAATTTTTTCTATATCTAAATTTTATAGAGAATTATAAATAAATAAATATATATATAATTAATATATTTTTTATTTATATCATGATTGTTTTATATATTATGGAATAATGATCAAAGTACAATGACCAGTAATTTAGAACATAAACTTCCATGATGAATGAAAGGGTTAACACCCATAAACAGAAATTTTAACAACGAATTATTAATAAATGGGGGTTTAAATTTTATTAGTTGATAATATATGATATTATAAGTATTTAAATGATTATTTCATATAATTTTAATTCATTTAAATTTATTTATAGACGTTTATATCTTTTTCAATGTTAGTAGAACTTGAGGTAATGGATTTTGGTTTCAATATTATTTTAATGACGATTGTTTATGCTTAAATTTCAATTGAAGGAAAGTATATGACCCTTTACAGATAAAACCCATTAATTTTATTCTCATATATTTATTTGTTAATTTTTAAGTAATAGAACCATTTTCATCTCATTGGTATATAAATTGTTCTAGAAAATGATTTTTTAGAAAAAACAGTATTTATTTTTTCTTTGGTCTGGAAAGGTTTTCGTCCTTGTCCATATTTTATTTAAAATGTTTTCCAGAATATTTTTATACTCTCATATGATTTTTTAAATTTATTATTAACCATTTTTTATTTTTTATAAAAAATTGAAAAGGAGTATTATTTCTTTTTTCCAAATGAGGTACTTTAAAATTTGTATAAAAAATGTGAAAATAATATTTGTTTTAACAGATATGTAATGGGAAACGTATCTTGATGTCAAGAATGGTCTATTATTTGAAGATTACTTTATAATTTTCCATGGTTATTTTTAATTAAATTTTTTCCTTACTATTTAGGAATTTTTTTATTATAAATAATTTATTTGAAGATGAAAAATGTATTGTCCTACAGAAATGTTATAGTGATCATTTAAAGAAAAGCTTCATCTATGAAAAAATCTATTGATCTAACTTATGATTTACTAGAGATATGATCCAATGATTCCATACTTGTTCTTTATCTAGATGGTTTGTGATTTTTTGGATCAAATATTTTTGAAACCCATTTATATTACATTGTTAAGATATAGTGATATAATTAATGTAATATGATCTTATGGAATAAATATTAATAAATTATGATTATGTGATGAGTGGAACATAAATTTCATAGTCATCCAATGAATTAGGTAATTTGTAATGTTCTATGAGCTTAAAGGGTACATATGAGGTTATCCCAATACCCAAATAGGGTACACAAGAGGTTATCCCAAGATCAAAAGAGAGTAAAAAAGAGATTATTCTAATCATGAAGTAGGTTCATGGGTGATTGACCCAAGACTAACATGTTATGAATATCTTGGTGGGTAGACATAAAATAATAAATCTATGATTAAGATTTCACCATTCCCTATTCTTCTCTTTTATTACATGATATTATTTCAATGTAATGATCTCAGGGATCATGTTATTTGATTCCTTTATGATTCATGTTCTATAAACATAGAAGATTTCTGTTATGACTCATGATTCTGATTTAAGTATTACAGGGTATAGTTTTCAAATATTAGTCTTATTTTCTCATGCCATTATTATTTTATTATGTTTAAATTCTCTTTGATAAATCCCTTGGTTACTGTTACTGTTAATATAATATCATCTTATATTATATTATATTTTCCCTAGGATAATAAGAGAGGTTTTAATTAAGATGTGTCTAAGAATGGTGTTAGTTGAAATTTACTAAGAGTAAGATGATGAAAATCCGTTATGTACTATTTGTTTATGTATTCATGTTTCCAAAGATACCAAAACTATATTCTTTATTAATGAGTAAAAATATTATATAATGAATATTCATATTATAAGATGTAATATTTCAGTATGAAAAGTATGTATTGCTATAAGATTACTCTATTTTAAGAGTGATTTTTCATGAATCAACCAAGGATACTCTTAATTTGTGTATCCAAGCCAGCACATGGAAAGGCCTAAAGGGAGTTACTAATCCCTATATGAATGAAACTAATGCCCAGACCTCAAATTTATATATAAATCAGAATGATTTCCATCGATGAAAAAATAAAAACACAAAGATTCCACCCACAAGTTCTTCTTGACCTCTCCATAATTTGAATGATCCCACAAACAAATTAGTATTTGTTAAAAATATATGATACAAAATGTGGCCTAAAAAAATATAACCCACAAACAAAAACCAAAATTTTAATAAGCATTGCAATATAAAAAATACAATCTCAATACTAGAATCAACATAATCCAAAACAGAATAAAAAGATTCAACCGATATGGAAATAATACATCAAATTAATTAAATACCAAAATAAAACAAATACATTGATCACTTATCTATATGTGTTAAGAAAAATATTGTTCTTTATAAAACCACTACCACACTTGAACAGAACTCAAGGAGAAACTGATACGCCCAACAAAAGCTGATATGAACCTAAAATATATTGGCCTAGGAAAAAACCGTAGTAGTAATCCTCCTCAATACCAATTAAAACCCATTAAAATTAAAAAACTCTCATTCTAGTTTTTAAAACCTGTTTATTTTAAAAAATTCTATTTGCGTTAAAATAATTCAAATGATAACATGACTTCAAATAATTTTTTTTCAAATCAAACGATTCACCAATCTAAATCATAATCCTTATAAAAAACATTTTAAGAAGGGACGGTAATTTAAAATAAAATAAGTCATATAAAAAACCATACTTTCAAAACTATTAAATTTTTTAAAATTTTAGAAAACAACCCATGTTTTATATTTTCCTTTTTAAATACCTCTATGAAAAATCCCATAGATTTAAAATTATTATTTTTAAATAAATAAAATCCTAAAGATAAGAAATATTAACATAATATCCATAAAAATAACATTCACCAAATAAATACATTGGCGGAAGTGAACCATGACATGAAAAATGTACAAACACCTATAACAGCCATTCAATTAAGGGAAATAAAATAAATGTTAATAAAAATAAGATCACTAACATGAATGAAAAAAATGAAAAATATCATGGGAGTGGACTTAAGAAAACTACGGTTAGGGAAAATGATGATAAATGTACCTTATTGTGATTTGAACCAATTATATCTAACTAAAAATGGAACCCCAGGGAGAGAATTTTCAATGAATAATGAAAATGGGACACCTCGAAAAGTGGCACATTATCCATATCATTTTTATTTTTTAGTTAGTGTTGTAGTGTAGTCCATAGATTGGTATGGCCTGATATTCTCATAGATACTTTTCATATTATTTCCTACCTATTCTCATAGGTTCCCATTATCAAATACTATAAGGTGGGTATTTAAATCATAAAAAAATCACATAAAACATCAACTAAATATATAAATCATTTATTACCTACTATTTAAACATTCCATTACCAAAAATAGTTTATTCACAACAAAACAAAACCCTCTTGATATAACAATCAGCCTCAAAAAATAGTAATCATTAGTTAAATCCCAAATGAACATTGATAAAATCTTTTCGAATCCATGTTACAAATTCATATTTTGAAAACTGAACCAGAAAACAATTATTTATAACCCTTTAAAAGCGCCACATTCTCTTAGACATTCAACCTCACCAATTCAAATCTAAACATAACGAATATTAACAAAGCCTCTAAAAAATATCAAAGAAAAAGATAAAATTATAAAAATAATTCCCAATATTATTATATATATATTATTATAACAACATAAGTTTTCACCCATTAAAAATCACTAAAAAAATACCCATTTTTATCACACAAATCATTTGGAAAAAACTTTTAACTTATTTTAATAAACACTAGTCTTACTTAAAGAAATACATTATAAGTAAAAGCTTATAACCCTTTTTATCATAACGTGTAAACTGAGTGAGGAACCATTAAATTTGGGTATGCGAAAATATATAATCATTGTATGATTTTTAATATGTTGAAATCTTGGTTGAAAAATTGACAATAAATCAGTCCTTAAAATTTAATGATTTATGCATGAAGAAACCTACATTCATCATAAACCATAAATCAATCCAAAGACCATTTTACCATCCTAAGGGTACATGTGAACATAAATAAACCATAAAAACCCTTAAATGGATACACCAATCATCAATGACCAAAACACTATAAAGGGATAATAATTTACAAACTCGTAGAGTAGAATAATGGTTCAGAACCAAGAGAAAAGGGGGTGTACTTCACTCCTTACGCACACCCAGACCTAAGCCACACAAAATCCCCAATTAATTCACATTATACAATGTATAATTGAACATAAATTCACTAAAATACTTAAAATTATTTTAATATACATATAGATATAAATAATAAGTGGTGGAATCAACATCCCCTTGTAGGTCCTTATCTACAAGCGACACAGAAAACCCCATAAAATAGGATGTTTTCACCATTATTTTATAGAATCATCACCCCAAAACCATATAGAGTGAACCCAAAATTATAATAAATCAAGGTTATAGAATGAGAAGGAAGATGAGAAAGAACTAAGGATGGTGGAGGAAAGTAGAAACAACCAAGAGAGATTATGAACAAAATTTAATTTTTCTCACTAAAATTGATGGAGAATAACCAAAGAGAATGGAGGAAGAGTTCCTTGACTAGGGTAAGCTTCTAATCCACATAAATGGAGGTAAAAGAGGGAATACGTGTTAAAATTTCAAAAACAAGTAGGAATTTAAATACATATAATTGAATAAAAAGACATGGTAATCATACCATGATGTGGTCTTCACACACACACCATGGCATGCCTCCCATATTGCCTAGGGTGAAACCTGAACCTGGGATACTTCATGGTATAGTACACCTATCATATTTCTATTATATTCTTATTTCACACAACATTTAATGCATAAGAACTCAATACAACCTCATAAAAGTACCAAGATCACTAAAATTGTCATGAATCATCAAAGGACTACACCACATCAAATTCATATAAAAATGGAAATTTTAATAATAAGGAATCCATCCATTCCATGGTGATTCCATTATAATAGCATGGTGATATGAAAGTTGTAAATATTCTATATTAGATCTGTAGAAATCCCAAACTATCCAAAAAATCATTCAAAAAAAAAACAAAAACATCAAATCCCTAATCTTTATCTAAAATTACAATTTTCTCATTCTCTAACCAAAATATAACAACACAGTTCATTAAATACCTCGCACTATAAAATATTTTTTATCAGAAAATTCCCATGTACCCACTATGGAATAATCCACATACAATATAATGAAAATTTCCACAAATGTGAAAGATTCACAAAAATAAAAATAAAAAAATAGATCTAAAAAAATTCAAACACAGTTTGGGTTCTCCCCATATTAAAAACATCACCTTAATACAAAAAAAAATATTATTAAATAATAAATAAATAAATATAAACTCAGTGGAAAATAAAAATACAATCATACAGAAATAAATTCAAAAAACCAAATACTCTTCAACCGAATACATCACAAAAAATAGTGTACTCTTCAAAACATAAACCATCATTAACACAAAAAATACACCAAAATAAATATAAAATAGAAGACCATAAAATATAAATCACATATTATTCAATGAAGTAGTTTACTCATTTTAAAATAAATCATGTCATTACCCAGAAAACATCACTAAAAAATAAAATAATTAGTATCCACCTTAAAAATCCAAAATTGACATCTCTAATGATAAAAATTAAAACCCCTTTTAAATACTCTAGGTTTATTTTCTTAAAAATGTTATACCAAAATTAAATTATCACATACACCTAATTAGTTATTACACGTATAGAAAAAATAATTTTGTAAAATAAATAACAATATCAATGCACTCAAATGAATGAATCATAAGACTTCCAGGATTTGAAATATAATGGTCCATAAAATGAATCAGTTACCCTTTTACAATTTGGTTTCTTTTAGAATAAGTCATGTATCCTAATATATGCATGATATTTATTGATGAATAAATTTATACAACACACTCCTTATTTCATTAATTCATTTCGAAGACCTAGAATCATGTTTTATTAAATCAATGAATGACTGAAATTCACCTTTAATTATAATGGTCATAATTCAAAAACCATTGAGTAAGTCAAACATATTATAATTTTTATACAAATTGATGATATCTTTTCAACATTTTTAAAACTATTCAATTTAAAAAACATTATCATTAAACTAATTTAAATACAATGTTTCCCCATATTTTAAACATTCAATTTTAAATCTACAAGCAAATACACTATGTTATATTAAAAAAATTCAATGAAAATAGTCTATCAATTGAAAACCATACTTTGTACAAGATAAAAATCTTTTCATCACAAAAGTCACTTGAAATTTCAAATATTAATTTCTAAAAAGTTTATCTTTAAAACATAATCCCGAAGGGTCATAACATAAGAAATTAAAACAAAAAAAACTAAACAACAACAACACATCAATAAAATCATCAGAAATCACCTCAAAATTAGAATAAAATAGTGTAAAAGAAACATGAAATTATATATGTTTCATAAAAAACAATTAAAAACTATTCATAATGTCCTTATATAAATATTGATAAAACATTTATAAGTCAAAATAACAATAGTACCACAACCTTATAATATATAATTTCCACAAGCATAGTTTTTAGTCTACCCACCTTGCCCATGCAAAACATTGGTTCATATTCCAAAACTATTCAAATCTAGAATTTAACCCATAAGGAAGGATGAATAAAATTGGAAAAAGAATAAAAAATTCCCAGTAGCCTTAGAGAATCAATGCTTGATATTGAAATTATTAGCTAGAGGATTTTTTGTACCCACTTATTAATCTTTGACAATCTTATATCAGTAAACATCGACTCCCTAAATACTATAAAAAATTTGGGCTCTAATACCATTATTTTATGAAACAAACTATGCTATCCTTTATCAGAGTACACAATCCAACCTATGGAAAGGCTAAATGAGAATTATTTACCCATATGTGAAGGAATAGTTTTCCTGGATAATAAATTTATATACAAGTGTTAATGATTTCACCCATTAAAATGAGAATAACAGATAGCTTCCAACCATAAGTTTGACATGAAAACTTTATAATCAATATGATCATGAAAGAAATAATAATTTTTTAAAAATATAAAAAATAAAACCTGACTAAAACACACAACATAAATCATAAAAAAAAGCAAAATTAAAATAAACATTGATATATAACAAAATAAAATATCAATATAAGAATGAAAAGATGGGAGAAAATATATAGGAAGAAGAGATAAAAGTTATGATATAATAAAAAATAGGTGAAAACAAGAGCTATTAAGACCAACCTTTCATTTTCCCATTGAAATTGATAGAGAATATCAATGAAATATAGGGGAAGAGTTCCATGGTTGGGGGAAGCTTCTAGGTTGTGTAAATTATTTTAAAATAGGGAAAGGGAGTTAAATATTAAATAATGTTAAGAATATAAATATATAATAATTAAAAAGGAACAATGAAAGAAACCCCCAATTATTTTCTCCCACTATGTTATAGTATACCCCCCATACAACCCACCCAACCCAGAGTCACACCATGAAAATGATTGACCTTCCCATTTTTTGATAAGGACTTCTTCCACACACCATAGAGTGGATCAAGACACATAACCTCACATTGTATAGTAAAAAATTCTATGACTTATACACCAAAACATGATTCACTTTCACTATTTTATATAGGATATCCACCCAACCTCAACCAAGCACCATAATCACAATAATTCCCACAGCATGGAAATGGTTTTCACCAAACAACATCCACTTAAACAAGGTATTTGAACCATAAATAATCCCTACACCACATAAAGTTTCCATGACCATGATGTGGTGATCTATTAAAGAATTACCAAAAAAAATCAAAAAAATCATTCAAAACATGATAAAATCTCATATCACTTGACATGAATCCAAAAAATTATAATCTCCTCAGTCTCACCTACCTGAAAAAACATGGTTCAATACATGATTACTGATGTTGATTCAAGTGTTCAAAATGGAAGATCAATAAACAAATTTCTGGGAAAATTCTTATATTATTTCTAAAATTTTTAATAATATAATATAGGAATGTAAAGACTCAAATTGTGATATGGACAACCAATAGGGGCCTTACCAAATTTCAAGGATATTTTTTGAATATATTGAAAAAATATATGTTCAATAAGTGACTGGAACTAAATGTGGTTTAAATAAAACCTTATGAATCTAAATAAATGGTGTGACCAAAAAATTCATGTAATTAAATTTTTTATGGAATCCATTGAATGATCCTCAATAAAGAAACCCAAGTTGTGTTTGACTAGAAAGGAATATTCATTAATTAATAAAATGAAAATATGATCTACATGTGTCACATGACTTCTCACATAAAGAGAGATTGTGATTCCTAAAAAATATTTCCCATTAAGATGATGTGGTGGTGAGAACACCCTTCTGAGAGTTGGCCGTGTATTTTAGCAGTTGCTGATAAAAGGGTGTTTAGAATATAAAACCGATATTTTGTGGTTCTATTAGACATATTTGGATATATAAAAACCTTATATTGGGGAACCACATATCCAATAGTATATCATTCTTCACAGATTTTTATTTAACTATTCATGGAGATGTAAATCTACTTATTGATCAAAAAATTTATCTATTTTAAATGTGTAATTTTTGATGAAGAATTATGAGAATGTGCTTACGGGGACATGATGAACCCACATACTCTTAAGTCATAATAGCCCATATATGTCACCTCTATCATATTTCTAGATCTTGTGTGAAACCAAGTCTTTTCTATGAGGTACCATAAACCTAGGTACCATGCACTGAGGTTCCCTTCTATCTATAAATAGACCCCTCCCATATATTTTTTTGGCACATAGATCGATTCGAGGAAGATGAAGTAAGGTAGGAACTACATTCACCCTACCCATTTTGGTGCCCGTTCACTAGAACTTAATGCACCATAGTCATCGTAGGGATCAAATACTAGGGTGGAACATGCACTAGTAATCCATGGTGGCCTCTTTACTTGGTTGAAACTTCCCAGCATCTAAGGCCCTCTCTAGTAGAGTTTCACACAAACCTCAAAGAACAGAAACCAATGTGAAGTTAAATTGATTTCTCACAGTAGAGAGCACTACAATTTAGTTCCCAAATAGTGGGGCACCAATCCTATAACTAGTTTCAACCCTTCCCCCAATACCCATACAAAGGAGATCCCTCTTATAGGCTCATACTAGGGATAACCCATTCACCTAGGTCCCACACCTAGGAAAAACTACTAGGGAGAACTCATCCACATTGGTCTCACACATGGAAACCCTTATTAGGTGATCACATTTTCCTTGGACTCCATTACAGAGTGATAACTTTCCAAAGTCTCCTACTTGGGCACTAAATTTACCAATGTGTCCTACTTGGGTACTTAATTAACTCTTATCCGATATTATTATGCTACATTATTTTAGTTCCAAAATTGGGGAACTAACTTTCCTAGGTATTCTACACGGGCAATAAAATTTTTGAAGAACCTACTTGGGAATGGGACTCTATTACATATACCATTAATTGAGATACACTTATTTATTTCCTTATATGTGGGATCCTCTTTAGGCGTAACCCACAACCATTCTAAACACCCTTACTAGTCTGGTTACCAACAGATTGGGGAGGAAAACCATCCATATTCCCTCATATCTAGTTACCAAATAATATGATGAATCATGAAAGGAAGACCATGTGTAATCCACAGACAAAAATTTATCATCACCCCATTCATGATGGAGGCATCCTTTTCATATGACATTAATCTGTATGGATAAATATTGTAACATTAACATAGACTGTGTGAATTGATACATATGTAATTTGATTATTAATCCCATAATACAAATATAATTCCTCTTTTAGGATCTATAAAAACATTTAAATACACTTTATCTCTTATGTGATGAGCATAATATGATCCAATCTTTTCAATTTACCATGATTCATGATATGCCCATTATTTTTTTTCATATTTATATTGAGATGAGATTCTCCTCTTGGTTTTTGAAATACAATGAGTTGAGATACACATATTTAAAAGGGCTTAATACTAGGTGTAAGCCTCATATATACCCACTCTTATTTAATTACCAACCGGAAAAGGAAATATGATGTGTAAGATATACTTAATCCTATATCATTACCTCTTCGTTGATGAATACATCCTTATCACAAGGCCTAAAAATTCATAAACCAATCCTATCACACACAATTAAACTATAAAACTAAAACTAAATGATTTTTGATTCATTATCCCCAAGGGTAAATATGACAACAATTTAAGGAATAATACCAACATTCAGACATACCTTCTCTCTTATGGGGTAAGTACAAGATCATTAGTTCTTCTTAATTTATGTTGAGTCGAGATATTCTAATTGTTTTCCACATATTAACATTGAGTTTATATTCTCATCAGAGTCTCTAAAATATCTTGTGTGAACATTACCCTCTTGGTTAACAAATATGATCCTTTTACTAGATGTAAGCCACAATAATATACTATATTATATAGTTTCCAACTAGAAGGACGAATCATCAAGGGTATTCCAATTCATAATCCCCACTCAATCCTCAATCATTGTACCCTTGGGATTTATTCATCTACTTTTATGACATTAAACTTCTTATATGTGGTCCTTTTCAAATGACCTTTAAATGTATGATGTGACCCATTAAGAATCACTAAAATACGTGTGTTATAATTCCATCCATTGAAATTCAAAATAATCCCCTTTCATGGGATTCTTCATAACACCCTAAAATATTAAACGGATAAAGAACTAAATATTAAAACCCATGTGAAGAGGGAACACCTTCTTTATAAGATTAAACATAATTAGAAATCCATATTTATGTTATATTTTCATGAAGTAGTGTTAGCATGGGGGACCTCATGGAATGTTTCTTACAGTGTGTGTGAGTATGGATAATGTACTATAAATAAATATTTGTTGTCTGGTGGGGAAAATCATTATTTGGATGACTTGTTTTGGCTTGAGGGTGGGCCCTAGGGAGGGGAAAACACAGTTCTATTGGGAAAATGGTGGATCCTAATTGGAAAAGACCTGAAAGTCGTGTTATGTAAGGGTGCTCGTGTAAAATATATGACCCTGTTTTTATAGTGGAATCAGAGGAAACACCCATCCAGAAGTGAGATGTCACTGCATGGGATAAAATATAGGTCCAAAACATAGACATTGTGATCCAATTGTGGCGGGGGATGTAACTATTTAGAATGTAATAGGTTTAATGGAATTGATTATACTACCCATGTAAAAAAGGTGATTTTTTTTGGGGGCCTACATAATCCGAACTCCATATTAAAGAGAGCCTATCATGGAGTAGTTTCCAAATGAGTGACCTCTTAAGAAGTATCCAAGGGTTCATGTGAGTGAAGATACATAACACTAAATGAATATTTGTTGGAATGTAGGGAAAATCATTAGTCTTATGACCCATCTAGGCATATGGGTGATCCCAAGGGTGGGGGAAACTTGTCTTTTTTAGGGAGACTGATGGTGCCTAGTGGGTTAATACTTGATATCTATTTTATGGTGGCGTGATTATGCTATTAGTGGTGACATGTTGTTACACTGATCCCTACACCATAACACCCACTATCTTTTAGTATGGAGAAAAACTCCATTGTTCAAAACTATATAACTTTAAACCCCATGATCACTAATTAACATGATAAATGAAGAGAATGTCTAATACATATACATGTTTACATCAATGTAATATTTTGATCAAGTCACTAGCATAGGGGTATGTTACCATATGAATGTATTTGTAAAGAATTCATGATTATCTATTAAATATATAATAGAGACATAGAGTAGGAGATAATTAACCCCAAACGGGTGAGATTATCAAAACCCCCATACTCATGACCAACATATATTTTGAATCATCACTGGTAAGAAACCATAGAAACCACCAAAATTTAGAAATAATGTCTGAAATAATGTTGACTCAAAATATCATTAAAATGGATACCACTGGAGTTTTCATAATAAATAATCAAATATCATAAATATGTGAATATTTTTAAACTATTCATATATTATTATATTACGAAACACATAAAGGATTCAAGATTATTCAAATGGACATGAAAATTGTATTTCTTAATGGAATTTTGTTATAAAATGTATTTATAATAATGACACATTGTTTTGGACATGAGAAGAATACAAATCATGTGTTTACACATTCTAATGATCTGATATATTGAAACAAGCTCCTTGAACATTATATAAGAGGTTTTCTTAGTTTAATACAAAGAATGGTTTTGTTATTGGTAAATTTGATCCTACATTATTTATTATATTTTATTATCATTTTTTCTCAAAGGAATTATTTATAGATAGTATATGTAATAAACATACATATTTTTTTAACATAATAAGAATCCAAATCATGTTTTTATTCTTTTTAATTATCTTTATAGATTTAAATAGTCACCTTTATATTGGTGTGGGTGGTTTTCATAGTTTCATTTGAATAATTTATTTATTAACGGTAAATTTAATCCTATATTATTTATTAATAGATATTATTAGCATATTATTAATAGACATATATTTAAAAAATCTATTTGATAAATAACACCAATTTCAATATTAGATTCTGATAAGTTATTACTATATTATGTAGCACGTCAACATTTAATAAATTACCAAATGTAAATGAACATTTAATTTCATAATGAAATTATTTTATAGAAAGTATATGTAATATATACACCTAGTTTTAAACATGAGAAGAGTCTAAGTCATATTATTAGGCCTTCTAATTCCATTTATTGATTGAACAATCACTTTTAGCTTTGAATGAGGGGTTTTCCCAATTTAATATAAAGAATGGGTTTATCAATGATAATTTTTATCCTACTATATTTATAAAAATATATTATAATTATATTTAGATTCAATAGACTTATATTGGGGATATTATATTTGATTCATACAGTGTATTATTTGAAGTAATTATTACATTTTATGGCTAATGTGTTTGATATGAGTCATATAGGAGAAATCAAATTCTTTTTAGGATTTCAAATATATCAATGAGATGCTGAAAATATTCTAAATCAAAGTATGAATGCTTATGAATTGGTAAGGACGTTCATACATTATTCTTGTAAAATCATGAATACTCATATGATTACTTCATGTAGAATAGATAAATACTCTACTGGTAAATTAGATTATCATAATCTTTTTATAGAAACTATTTTAATTTCATTATATTAAAAAATTAAAAGAACTCATTTAATAATTAGTATTTTTATTTGTATAAGAATTAAAGCTTAACCATGTAAAATTCAATTGATAGTTATTAAAAGAATTATTAGTTTTGTAAAATCTTATATAAATCTTTAAATGTTCATTATAGTGAAAAAATATTTTGATTTAAAGAGTTATTCTGATTCAAAATTCAACAGATACAAGAAGCAAATAAAAATAGCTTGTGGTTTGTTTCATTTTATATGTAATTTTTCAGTTTCACAATTTTTATAAAAAGAATATTTTTATAGATTTATCAATTTTTGAAGTTGAATTTGTCACTACAATGTGATATCATTTTCATAATATTATGATTAGAAAAATATTATTAGATATTAACATTCAATTTCAAAGGATAGAGAATATGTGTGATAATTCATCATCCAAATATATTTTTATAGATCCTCTAAAAAATTATAGAGATAATAATATTTATATAATATATCATTTTATCAAAGATAATGTATTGAAAAGTTACATCAATTAATGGATTTTCCCCTAAATATTATTTGGTTGATATATTTACAAAACCTAGATGTGGTAAATCATTGAAGGATTAATTATTATCTAGGTATGATGGATGCACATAATTTTCTCAAAAACTAAAGAACAAATATATTGATTATTAAAATAAAATATATTATCTAGGAATAAAATTTATAATTATTTGGTTTGCTTTCTACACAGAAAATATATGTTTTTATTAAGAAAACACTTTTATGGAAAACTATAAAACCATTCATGTACACAATCAGACAACCAATCAATAGGATATGGAATATCCAAATCATTGAGTTTCAATTTAATCATTTTAGAGACCTTACCTTTGTGTAGACTCTATTAAACTGTGGTATCATTCTCATACAGATCATCTTTGAGGATGTTTTCAGAATTGTATGCCATATTGTCTAAGGTTTGAATGTGCTATTCCACAATAATCTTCTGTCCATTGAATCCATGTTCCAGTATTCGAAGTTGTTTTTGGATACATTCAACCCACTCCTTGGTAATGTTGGCCTTAATATTCCTCCCAACCATTCTATCAAACTCCTATTGTGTAGTGATGACCTCTAATACTTTTTAGAGTATTATTAGTTTCAATAGATAATGGTTCCAAACTAATCATAGTCCATCAATTCTTTTCCAATATGGTGGATATTAGATTCAGTGGTCTCCATTTTAGAATTCACCAGGCCAATGATAGATGATTCCCCTATTTGTTGTTCTATCACTTTTTTAGAGTTAGTATCCACCATATTGGGTAACTTTAGAAGAATATTTCCTTTACTTTAAGATCTAGTAATGGGTGGGATTGTTAAGAAAGATTAGTATTTTTTTATTCTAGTCCTACGAGAGTGATTAATAAACCCATCTAAATTAATGATGGTGTTCTTTCACTTCCTTGAAGAGGATCTAATGTAGTACTCTGCAATGTCCACATACATGGACTCAATAGTTTAATACAAATCGATTCTCTATCCTCCTGAGAAACCTTTAATCAAAGTGGGATCTCTCCCTGGGAAGCCTCCACTTCACCGCTTCCTCAAAGGAATTACATTGTTCATCTACCAATACCAAGAATAAATATTGAGAGTAGATAACCATTCCTCCAAACTTTAGCATATTAGAATATTATGGTATATCCTACAAGTCTTTGTAAGGAAAATATGAACCTATAAGCTTCACAAATATATTACCAATAAATTGGGGATTCTTATTAGTTTCCTCCCAAACCAAAAAATCAGGATACTTTCTATGTCTTGGGGTAGTACATACATCCATGCTCACAACAACATAATTATTAGGACTTGATGAGACTGAATTCCTAAGTGAATCAACATCCAGGGGGTCCTCAACTCATACCCAACATTTTCA
Source organism: Viscum album (assembly GCA_963277665.1). Taxonomy (NCBI): domain Eukaryota; kingdom Viridiplantae; phylum Streptophyta; class Magnoliopsida; order Santalales; family Viscaceae; genus Viscum; species Viscum album. Next base: position 661,568,416 of record OY728138.1, read on the forward strand.
AAATAAAACAAGATCAAAATATGAGCCCCAATCAACTGAACGTCCTCCCCAAATATGTTTGATAAGTGGATGATACCCAAATCATACCTCAAATGAGCAAAAAAATCTATGATTCACAACCCCAAATCCTTAGGTTTTGTGCCCTTCACTATGACTGAAGATAACCCTATCATCAAACCCAATTGAACCTCTTCAAGTGGAAGTGGGACCTGCATGAACTTATCCTCACCCTAAGTTTCAGGGGACTCTTGATAGAAGCTTTATTGTAAAACCAATGTCTCATAAATAACCAAATACGGAGAATCGAGGAGTCCCAAACCTCTTGAGACAACCCCACACACTCTCTCAGCCCCTTATGAACCAAAACCTCCATGATCTAATGATTTTGTACTAGGATAATCATGATTCTCTACCCCAAATGACTGACATAGCATAGAGACCGCTCCATTCTAGTCACAACATCCACAATGACAAGTTGAAATCTGATGACCTTGGTAATGATAGTTCAATTAAAATGGAGGCCATGACTCAAAGTCAAAGGTTTTCTACCATCTGAATTCCTCAAAAACTATGAACCAAATACATTTCATTAGAGGTTTATAAATATTGACTTCAATACAAATATGAGGGAATATCAGATGAAAAATTGAATTAGTTTGACTATCATAATAAAAATATAATCCTACAATGTTTCCTAGTATACTTAAAATTGAATGATTTTGGAAAGGCGAAGGAAAATCTTGAAAACATACCCATACTACTATAGAAGGAACATCACATTTCATATTGAACACGATGAACCATATAAATAGGTAAAAGATTCCTTTGTTGATTCAATGACGAGTTCTAGATCAGGATAAGATTAGGTCATCCTCTGAATAAAATCAAATCAAAAAATGCTGCATACCTAGAAGACCCACCACAACACGTTCTTGAAGACCACGAGATTCAAAAAATGAATCCTGTAAAGGCATCGACCATAGTTCAATGGTTCCTAAAATGAGCCACTATAGTAATCCTATGAAAATATAAAGAGTTGTTGAATTATTTCATCAAAATAGCCAGCCAAGAAGAGCCATTTAAGAGGTAAGGGACCTTACGGTAAATGGGAATTGTAGGGAAAGGATGAAGGAAATCAGAGTAATTTTATTATTTTTTGTCTTCACTAACTATTAGTCAATCCTTTTAACTAGTATTTACTTTATAGGTATTTATGTTCATAAACAGATAAGTATTTTCCTTTGTGAATTTTGTAATTGATCTTACAAATTAAACATGATTATGTATCACCTTGTATTTTTATTACTGAAGTTATTGTTTACTGTTGTTATAAAATAATTTTTTTGGAGATTTGTTCTATTTTTAGAGGTAAAATATTTTTTTAAAACTATATTTAATGCCCTGACTCTAGTAAACTAGACATAGTTCATTACTTTATTACATTGACATGATTACAAGGATTTAAATATATATGGATCAAATAGTTTACTAGTTTTGGAAAACGATATTAGTTAAATGATACCCATAATGTATTGTGAAAATAAAATAAAGAATAACAAAATTATAATCTAAAAATCCTTGAATTTCTTTCTTTATAACCTATGTAAAGGAAAAAAATAAGGGTGATCTCAAATACTCAATAACGGTAAGTAATGTGGAAAAGTAATGAATCAAGAAGATTTAATAAACAAGGATAGTTAAATAATTGATAACACATGAAATTTAAATAATTGGATAAGGAATTATCAATATGGAAAGTTAAATAACTAATAAGATCCATTTAATCAATAAATATATAATTAAATGCATCCATATATTTTTCCTTATGAAAATGTCATGTGTAAAAACAATAATATTTGAAATATATATAAAAAATGATTAAATGTCGTATGCCATGTTTGAGACACATGAAAACCTATACTGTCAAGACCATTCTCATCGAGATTTAAAAATATGGGTATAAAACCATATAATTTAAACAAATTATTTTTTAATGGGAACCTATTGATGTATCAAGGGACTATATAAAGCATGGGCCCCACCCCATCACTATACGTCTAAAGCATTCCTTATATCGAGTAATTGATTTAATTAACAAAAACCATGCCTGATAAAAAAATATTGAATAAATAATATATATTTATAAATAATTACCCTAAAATGATAAGTAAAAAACATGTATTTTTAATGTTGATGAATGAAAATACTATTGAAAGATCATTAAAATAATTTTTGAGGAAAATATTTTTTAAAAATTTAAATGTATCCCATACCACATAGAAACATTTGAATCATAATCAACATGAAGTAATTACATTAAATAAAACATATAATATCATGATAACATGGAAATTAATGATATAAAATTGAAAAGGGTAGTATACACACCATGTAAAATAATTAAGCAGTGAATATAACATTTATCTCATAGGTGTAAAAAATGAATTGAAAATCCCTTACCTTGATTCTGACTTGTCATGTGTGCCTTCATATTATAGAATTATAAAATTATGTTAAATATTTACTTACTTCAGAACCTATTTCACGTTTTTTATTTCTTTTACTTCACTAATTACAATTTTTTATACAACTACATAAACAATGATGTTTTATGTTGGGGTTTTGGACCAAATTTATTTCATATGTGAAAAATGAAGTTTGTATTTCAACTATGGTCAAAGGAGTCGTTATGTAAAATTATCCAGAATAATAATCATTACATAATTATAATATCTATACAAAAAATTATTATTTTAAAACCAATCATGATAGATGGTTATAAAAAATGAACCAATGTTACAATCATGGTGACGGTTGACCATATATATGCATGAGTAATGTTCCCATTTTTCAATTATCATTATGAAATGAAGTTAAGTAAAATTTAAATTTTCAAGAATGATCATTATATAATAAGTACCATGTTATTTAATAATATATACTTATATATGTAATTTTTTTATGCAAAAGGAATCACATCGCATTGAGGAGGTCGTAGTCCATACGTCGACAGATAACATTATCACTTTTTTAGTGTGTGTAAAGGTTAATAAAGAAAATGATATATTTTATTTATAGAAATATAATTATTACATGAATATAATATATATTTCATTTATGTAATTTATCTTTAATTAAACCCATATTTAATACATTCAATGTAATGTGTGAATGTATCACATCACTTTTAAGAGGTAGTAGTCAACACATCCACAAACGATGTTATCATATTTACACCATATAAAAGGCATAAATATATGTGTTATAAAAGTTAATGAATTATTTTGACAACATAAATATAATATATATCATATAATATAGGTTTTCTATCATAATACTCCACAATGAGAGCTGGTTATGGAAAAATTAACGACATTATTTCTTGAGGTGGTAGTTTGTCATACAGGAACAATAATTTTGTTACCCATTTGATATAAGTCTGTATTGGTGTAGGTAAAAAAATTAAAATAAAAAAATATTTGTATATTATGGATTCTTATTTCACTATATAATCATGGAATAAAATTAATTCAATGGCTAGAGAAATAAATATAACATAAATGCATTTTTGAAGAATGTTACCTATTTTTAGATAAATCCTTTTGGTTGGCACCAAATGGCTTCCTTGGTTCGATTTATTCCAAAATTAAAGACTCTTGGTTGTGGGTATGGATTTTGGGAGATTATTTGGGTTTATTTTTTTGAGACAAAGAGTCTTGAGAGGTGTGAGGATGTGTAATATTGAATTCCATTTTATAATGGAGGAGAAGTGACATTCTTATAAATACCAATAGATAAACACTATTAGGAGGTTTACCTTACCTCATGTTTTTCCAAAATGAAAAAATAATGGATTAAATGAGGATTATGGTCAATAAAAACTCAAAAAATAGAAAAAAAATCATTTTTATCATTTTGTTCCTTAGTCTTTATGTTTCATTATTTTTATCATTTTAGCTTTTACTGAAGTAACTAGTTTTCTATCCTATGTTATTTTGACATTAATTATAAATTAAAGTAAAATTTATTAAAAAAATATATAAAAAATCAATTATAAATTTTATAATTAATATTAAAATCCAAAATTCAACGTGTGTTCGAAATTAATTTTAAAAGAGCGCTTGTAATGTGTAAAAACACTTCTTTTGCCTGAACCACGCTAATAATGTTTTACTATCTAGGGTGAAATATATTAATTATAAAGGATAAATTAGTCAACAATTGGAACATATTTTATATATATTAAAATTTAAAAAATTAATTGGAATAATATAGTATTTTTATAATTTTTATTTATTTTATTAAAATATTTTTTATTGAAAAATGCCATTAATGGCAATTTTGAAATTATATATTTAATTTCCATTAAAAAATATCAAAAAACTAAAGGAATTTAATTATATTAAGTTAAAATATGTGTAACATGTTATATTAATCTAAAAAATTAATGGAATATAATATTTAACTCAATTTACTTCACTTTTACTATTTTTATAATCATTTGTTTTATTTTATTATTAACTTAATAATCAATGCATTAGAGTTTTTAAATAGTTAATTTAATTATATCAACTCTAAAAATTACGATTAAATTTACATGATAAAAAAATAATTTTTCTTTCAAAATATGTTTTAAAACTAAAACTATATAGCTTATTCCACACTCTAATGATTTATAAATTTTAAAGGTAAGGACCGTTCCTTTTTTTTCTTTTTTTCTTACTCAACTTATTATAAAGGTAAATTTCACAGAATATTTTTCCAATAACTCGTTAAAATAGAAACAATAGGTTATGTGATCTAAATATTGGCATCCAATGGAATTTCGATAGGTTTCTAGGTCATTTAGGACCTTATGTTTATGGTTTAGCCCCATGTTAAGCTTAATTTCACCTTAATCACGGTAATTAATTTCAAATATATTAACTAATATATTTGGTAAAAAAACTATGTTGATATTACTAGAAAATAAATATTATAATTATTACAACCATTCATTTTCATTTTTACAAAATCAATTAACAGCAGTGGAAAAATTACATTTAAAGCTATTCCCACAAACAAGGCAAGAAAACATGTTTTGAAAGTTAAAATGTTCAAAAGTTGAATACGATTTTTATTTCTAAATTTAATATAAATGTGATTAAAATTAACTAAATTGAATTAATATATGAATAAATGATATATTAAGACTTTAAAAACCAATTTAAAATATAATTGATCATTAATAATTATTTAAATGAAAATGATGTTTTCAATTAAAATGAACTGTTTTTCACAATTCATCAAAACATTAAACTTCAAATAAAAAAATGATTCTTCTCATAAAAATAACAAAAAAATACTAAGATAATTTTTTCATTATTCATTAAAAAATATGACTATTTTGAAAAATTAAATTTATAAAAGTTTCAAAATTTAGATTTAAAAAAGGTACACTATTAAAAATAGGTAAAACACAATCTTTCATGTAATGTAAGATAAATAAGTTTTGTGGGATGTTTAAGATAACATAGAATTACCTATAAATATATATAGAAAAAAGTTAATTTTATAAATGAAAATATTATATTGTATAGGGGTGTTATATTATTTATTTTTATTTTTCAAGAAATAATCTTTATTATTTTAGTTTTTTCATTCTTAAAAAAGGGGGAGAGATGTTTAGGTTTTTTAATAATCAACAAACATGAGAATAATGAGTTATTCCATTCCATATCTATTTATTTATTATGATTATTATTTAATCCATATTTTTTATTTATTATTTTATATTATTTATATTTTCCTCATATTTGTTGTTAATTTCTTATTCTTTATTATTATTCTCTTATTATTTATTATTTGTTATTAGTTGTTATGATTATTCATTATTAATATATTTTTATAATTTTCTATTGAATATTTTTCTTAATGTTTGGAATTTTACATATTAGATATATCATAAGAATGAATACTACACATTACATTTTTACTTTTAGGCATTCTCTTTAGAGTATAATATTACCTTTATGTATAATTTTTTTCAATGTTTTTGTAACACCCCAGGTAAAAAAAGAATATGAAATTTTTATATTTATCCCTATTTGTGAGTAAAATTTTAATATTAATTTAAATGGAACGCTATGCTCGATGGCTTACCCAATATCCAAAAATGAGTTCCTTCGAAATCTTATATTGCACTCTAATAATAAAATAATTTTATTTTAAAAGGTAGTTAACACCTAGCCATTGTAATGACGGGAATGAACAGACCTAACTACAAAATGATTATATATGTTATTCAAATATTTTTACTTTTTAAAATAAATTTTAGAGGATTAAAAATTCGAATGAATTCAATTTTAAGCGTAAACATTATAATATTCATTAAAAGGTCGATTAACTTCCGTTTGATGGAGAACCTCTTTTAAATCCAATTTTTGACAATTTTATGTATTATATTTGACAAAATAAAATTCATCATTAGAATCGGGACATCAAAATTTACTTTGAGTAAATATTTGGTATTATTCTGATAAAGATCATTTTTTAATGAATAGTGAAAAATGTTGTATTTTAATTCAAAACCAATTTTTAATCAAATTTATTTATATGATTATATTTTCTTTTGAATTGGGTTTAAAGTGAAATTAGAATATATTTTTACCATTTAATCCAGTAGTGGTCATTGGAATTAATTTTACTTTGAAATTGGACTTAAACTAGTGTCAATCTTTTAATAGATATTGTTTCTTAAAAACACGTTATTTGTTTTGACAGTGGGAATTGATTATTAAATTAATTAATGAAACTTATATGTTTTGAATTTTGTAAAATCGACATCATTTTTGAATTCATAATATCAAATATATCTTAGGGTGAATTTTTGGTAATTTTCTGAAAAACATCAATTTTTGATGAATAGTGAAACCACTAAGTGGTAGTTAAAGAAACTGATTTTTCAAGAGTGCCTTTTGGGACATTTAAAATCCGAAAATCATTTTATAATAATGTAATATTTTATTACTTTCCAAGAGTGCCCCTCCTCTCCTCTTATAAAAGGCCCCCACCTCTACCACCATACACACACCTCTCAAGCCTTTGGATCGGCCAAACCCTGCCCATTTCATCTCTCTACATCCCTATCTTCATCATTGTAGCCTCACCTTTGGGAATAATCATTTCCAAGGAAGCCTTTGTACTCAACTAAAAAAGAGTTACCTGATTTAAAGGTAATGTATTCCCTTCTGTTCTTTTGTTTTATTTTGCTTCTCCAACCCCACAAAATCTTTTTGTTTATTTATTGTGTAACAAAACCAGTATATTCAATATACTAGGATATTTTTACGAGGAGTATTCGAGCTACACTGACACACACCTCCTTCTAAAGGGTAAATAACATACTGTTTCCGTGGATGGCGAATTACTGCCTCACGAAATGATGATTGTTCTATCTTCTCATACCACCTCTCATGGTGGACATTATGATGGAACTATATTTATTTATGATATATATTATATTTATTTCCTCGCTATGCTTCTGTATTTTATATTTCATACAAACCTTTATGCTTTTCATGTTGTGAAAATACGATAATTTCATTTGAGGAAGTGTGGACTACTGCCCCCTCAAGTGATGTGACTCGTTCATGCAATACATGGAATGTATAAAGAATGAAATTTATGAACATATGTGATATATATAACATTTATATTGTACTGTAATTATAATATATATATATATATATATAATCTAGTTTAATTCCATTAATGTGCCAAAGAAGTGAAAGTATCATTCATGCGTACGCACGGCTTACCGTCTCCATGAACGATACATTTAATTTGTTATCTCCAAATGTTATGTACTACAATAAGTACATATATATAATGTATATATGTCATATATTACATATAAATGATGGATATTATTCTGGAATTATAATATATATATATCTCATTTAGTTTTAATTCCATTAATATGACAAAAATAATGAAAGCAGCGTTCATGCATACGTACGGCCTACCATCTCCATGAACGATGAATTTCATTTTTATTATCTCCAAATGTTATTTAATAGTATAAAATGAATATATATTGGATATATATGATATTTAAATCATTAATACTATTATGGAGATGATGTACTTATAACTACATGGAAAATTCTTTCCCAACAAGTTCAATTTTTACTCATGTACCGAACATCGACAAAAACATTTGATATGAACTGACATTATTAACCAATTATTAAAAAACTATAATATGTGATATGAACTGAATAATAATATTTAATTGACGTCCTTAGGAAATTATAAATTGACCAATGTTTATTATTCAGGAAAATAAAGAAACGAACAAGGAATGTCAGACTTGAGGTAAGGGATCCTACCTCTCTCTTTCTTTTTAAGTACACTCTTTTATGTCATTCGTTTTAAGATAATCCTTCTTATTATTGGGTTGTTATTTTATATTACTATTACTGTAATTTTTATGATCATATTATGATAGACCATATTTTCTCTCATCAATCCATTTTGGAAGTTTTGAGTGGCGCCGTTAGGCTGCCGAATTTTCGTAAGAGATCCAACCTCTCTCTTTCTTTTTATGTACTCTATTTTATGTCATTTCTTTTAATCTCGTATTTATTATGTTTGGGAGTGTTATTTTATATTCCTCATACTGTACTTTTTTATGTTCATATTATGAGAGACCCTATTTTACTCATAAATCTATTTTTGGATGTTCTAAGTGGCATCGTTTGGCAGCCGAGATTTCGTAAGGGATTTTTCATCTCACTTTTATTCCGATGACATTTATGTTACGGTTGCCACTATTTCCTTTGAGTGGTGTATGTACTTACCATTATTATACAATTTTTGTAGTATAATTTCATTTATGTGTATTTACATATTCATTGTATGACCCCTCTTCCATGGGGTGTACGTTTCGAAAGTTACCCAACTCGGTAAGGGGACCTTTCAGCCTCCAATTTTTAAACGACTTCTTTTGTTATGTATTTTAATTCACATACTATTGTGTTGGGATATGTTCTTATATATCCTTATTTATGTAAATTTTATGTCCAATTGAGTAGATACCATCTTCTCTCTCATCAACCCATTTTCTGAATTTTAAAGTGACGTCGTTAGGCAGTCGGAATTCTGTAAGGGAACTTCTTAACCCACTTTCAATTCTTTAGGTTAAACCTCTACATATTGATTTTATTAATCCATGATTATTTCTAGAATCTCTATTTTGTAATTTCCAAAAACATTTGTGTAGATGTTCTATTTCTACACATAATCATCTCATTGATAAATTCTTACGAACTTGTATGTGATATCATAACTCAATCTCATTTCATTTAGTTAAATATCTATGTCATTGGTTTTGTTTTTCCTAGATTATGTGTGAATGACCTCTGATTGTTTCACACATAATATCCACTTATATTGGGTGTATTGATATTTCTCACACATAATTATGTGATAGATTTATCCTTAATTTAAGGATACCATCTTTATAATGGATTTCATCTCAATTTACATTTCCATTGAGACTTCATTGTTGTTATGCACCAATTCACTCTTATATGGTGTGTATACTATCATTTGAAATATTATGTCATGAATCCCTTTATTCTCATGATATTATAAAGTTCGGATTTAATGTTATTCCGCAATTATTTGTATTCAAGAGTCTCTAATTTTGTTAAAAACTCTTTAACAAAAATATCATTTTAAATGTTATAAAGATTCATTATTCTAAATATTTATCTTTAATGTTCATGTTTTCAAAATGTTTTTCAGTATTTATTTATATGGACATTAATGTTTTAAAATTATAATTTCATTAAAATCATCAAAGTGGTATGAGACACTTTGATTCAAAAATCTCTTTTAAATGATTTTTGAAAATGGATTGATTAATTCAACATCTTGGAAATACTTATTGTGATTGAAAATGAAATGTTTTTATTGAAATGTTTATATTTTCAATATTTTATGTGTAATGATGGTACTTGGACATTTTACGGGTGGTTACGTGATATATCATATGATGGGTTGTGTCGTGAATACTAGGACGGGTGGTTACATTATAACCTCCAATGCATTGGGTATGGAAGTCATCCATTTGGCTATTCCATTAAGTGATATGTGTGGAAGTCGACCGTATGGTTATTCCATTTAAGTATGTTTATGTCCCAAGTTACTTTTATATGTTATGTGTTCTTTATATGGGTTTTTATGGTAATCTTTTGGTTACAAAAGGGGTAAGTAATGATCTTTTATTCAGTGAATATTTTTTGTTACTACTTCATAAAGTTGAAAAGTATTACTTTGATAAAGTATTCTTGGTTTACTTGTTGTTTTGAAAATCTAACAGTTTTCCTTCTTTGTGTATCCTTTACTGAGATTTTTATGCTCATCCCATGTTTTTGAAATGTTTTCCACATGACTTAAAAATGAATAGGGTCAAGGATGGGATCAAGGAAACACATGCTATCTAAAAAATGGAACTAGACATATTTCATTTTAAGAGTTTTTTTGTTTATTTTATGGAAACTTAGTATAAGTGTCTACTATGTAATCTTTTGAGATGTAATAGTTATGACCTAATTATCTAATACTCTAAACCTGAAAAGATCCTCTTTGTGAATTATTCATTTAATTCATGATTAAGTAATGTTTAAGGTCAGGGCCTTATAGTTGGTATCAAAGGTCGGTTTAGATAACTTTAGAGGTTAGGGTATTCATTAAGAATAAGTGACATTACCATACTGGTTAGGATTTTGGAAAGATTCATAGTTTTCAGATAAATTGAATGAGTAAGTATATCTTACTGTTTATCTTCCTCATTAGTACATGATAATTTTGTTGATATACTCACACTGACATTTTTGGTTTTAGTAAATGGATGGATCTAGCAGGCACCAAAGTGACAATGGGTTTGAAGGAAATTGTAGTGGTTCTCTGATTAAGATACTAGATGAAATGGAGGATTCAATGAGAAATCTCGTGGTTATTCTAAACCAACTATCAGGAGTGATGATCAATCACTTGAACGTTGGTGAGTTATCTAATGCATCATGTACAAGAGAACCAACTCGACGTGGAAGTTCAGTTAATAATTATAAAGGTAACCGTTAGGGTTTATATGATCCTTACTTTTGAGGTAATTATGGGTTACTATATGTTATGATGGAATATTAACGACATGACATAAACTTGAGGTTAAATTATGTTATGGTTATTTTTGAAGATTTTATCGCTTTTTAGGGAATGTTAAAATAATTATGTAGTTTTGGAAAAAGGACAACATATAGACCATGTGACAACCTATCGCGTCTGACGAAGCTACGAGAATTGAACCCACGACCAAAGTGTGACTGGTATTTATCGCCTACCACTAGACTACGTGAAGTCCCTAGTTAGTATGAATTATTCTATTTAGTTAGATGATTTTATGAATTAAGAGTAAGTTGATTTTGGGTTATCTATGAAAATTATTAACCTATCATGGAGGATATGTGATTAGGTTAATTAATTTTCAAAATGAGACTTTAAGATCAACTGATGTTATTTGGAGAGAAGTGTTAATTTTTACCTTGGAAGACTATGTGATGAAATAATTTGAATATTTGGGTTTCAATCTTAGTTTGTCTTAATATGAATAATTTTATGGACAAATTTTTTATCAAATAGTCTTCATTGAACTTTGTGTTTTGTTGGAAAAATTTTGGAGATTAAGAATAGATTTTCTTTTTATAAAGGGTTATCCTTTTCTGGATTATCTGATATTGTTCTAACAATTTTGGTTTTGGTAAGGGTCTAAAGACATGGGAAATATATAGTTATTTTTTGTGGATTAGGTGATTCGCTAGAAGTTGATTATAACTCTCTTAATGTAAACAAGTCTTCCTAAATACTCATCATTTGGGGAAAGTATGAGTTTGTGTAAGAAATATAGTAAAATTTGAAAGTCAGCATGACAAGTAAGTATGTTTCTTTAAGATCAAAAATAAATTCCTCAATGAAAAGGAACTTAAAAACAAAAATGGTTTTCTGTTAACTTTTCCTACTAGGGAATCATATACCGTTTAACCCACCACAAGTTTGTGATTTTCTTGTGGTTAACATTCTCCTAAACATGTTTTCTAACACTCTCCCTCAAAACATGACCCTTTTCTTTTTCTTCTATATCCATGTTTTCCAACATGGAATCCTAGAATGGGTTAACTCAGGTGACCTCTGTACTTATCTTTCTTTCTTTTAAAGTGATTCTTTTACTGATTCTTGTTCTAATTTGGGACATTCAATGATGTTTCCGAGCCCAATTTTAAAATTGTGAGGATGCAATTCCCAAAAGGGGGGATGGATGTAACACCCTAGGTAAATAAATAATATGACATTTTTATATTTCTTTCAATTTGTGAGTAAAATATTAATATTAATTTAAAGGGAATGCTATGCTCGATGTCTTACCCAATATGCAATAATGAGTTCCTTTGAAATCTTACGTTGCACTCTAATAATAAAATAATTTTATTTTAAATGGTAGTTAACACATAGCCGTTGTAATGATGGGAATGAACAGAACTAACTACAAAATGACTATATATGTTTGTCAAATATTTTTACCTTTTACAATAAATGTTATAGGATTAAAAATGCGAATGAATCAAATTTTAAGCGTAAACATTCTAATATTCATTAAAAGGCCGATTAACCTCCTTTTGATGGTGAACCACTTTTAAATCCAATTTTTGACAATTTTATGTATTATATTTGACAAAATAAAATTCTTATTTAGAATCGGGACATCAAAATTTACTTTGTGTAAATTTTTGGTATTCTTCTGATAAACTTCATTTTTTAATGAATAGTGAAAAATGTTGTATTTTAATTCAAAACCTCTTTTTAATCTAATTTATTTATATGATTAGATTATCTTTAGAATTGGTTTTAATGTTAAATTAGAATATATTTTTACCATTTAATCCAATAGTGGTCATTGTAATTAATTTCACTTTGAAATTGGACTTAAACATGTGTCAATATTTTAATAGATATTGTTTCTTAAAAACACGCTATTTGTTTTGATAGCGGGAATCGATTATTAAATTAATTATTTCAACTTATATTTTTTTAAATTTTTTAAATTGGACATCATTTTTTAATTCAGAATATCAAATATAGCTTAGGGTGAATTTTTGGTAGTTTTCTGAAAAAACATCAATTTTTGATGAATAGTGAAACCACTAAGTGGCAGTTAAAGAAACTGATTTTCCGTTTAAAAGAATCATCACCACTTCTGTGTTTTGAATTTCAAAAATCCAACATACATGGTTGTCATTAGGATTTAAAATTTGGTTCAATGGTATTAAAATAATTTTTTGGTGAATAGTAATTTTTATGTTTTTAATCGTGATTTGAGGTAATTAGTGTAATTTAAGGTAAAAATAATGTTTTAATAATATTAAATGACTTAGACACATGTCCTAACCTCATTGGATGTGTCATGGTCGACCGATAAAATCCATGGGTCAAAATGGGGACCCCATGGAGCCACTTTGGTAGGAAAATGACATTAATAACTTTTTATTTAAAGTTAAAATAAAAATGTCACAAAAATGAGTTTTTTTACGAAAATAATTTTTAAATGGGGTTAAACAAGTCATATTTTTTACTATAAATATTAATTAGAATGATAAAAATATTTCCTACTTCAGGATTTTTTTTATAATTTTTAGACAGTAAATAAATTAAATTATTTTTGACACTATGATGATGCAACAATTACCTCATTATTTAACGATTTAAATAAAATGTAAAGATAATGTAAAATCTAAGACCTAAACTTGTCACAAACCTATTGGATGGGTGGAGTTCAAAACCATATCACCTTATCCTCGAAATATATCCTTTTGGGACCTTTAAAATCAGAAAAGCATTTTATAATAAAGTAATATTTTATATCTTTCCAAGAGTGCCCCTCCTCTCTTATAAAAGGACCCCACCTCTACCACCTTACACACACCTCTCAAGCCTTTGGCTCGGCCATCCCATTCCCATTTCATCTCTACAAATCTCTCTCTTCATCATTGATGCCTCACCTTTGGGAAGGATCCTTTCCATGGAATCCTTTGAGGTAAAATCAAAAAGAGTTACCCGATTTAAAGGTAATGTCTTCCCTTGTGTTCTTTCGTTTTATTTTGATTCTCCAACCCCTTAAACTATTTTTATTTACTTATTTTGTAAAAACAACAGTATCTTCAATATACTAGGATGTTGTTATGAGGATTATTGTAGCTACACTAACACACACCTCCGTCTAATGGTTAAAGAACATACTTGTAATGGCCCAGACCTCCCTGGTCCATTACTTTGTGAAAATGTTGGTGTTGGAGGTGTTCTGGGAGGTCAAGGTGACTTATCACCCAGCCGCTGCCTACTGGTAGCTCAGTCTACCAGTAGCTGCTGCCTACCGGTAGCTCGGTCTACCGGTAGCTGCTGCCTACCGGTAGCGCGGTCTACCGGAAGCTGATGCCTACCGGTAGCTCGGTCTACCGGTAGCTGTTGCCTACCGGTAGCTCGGTCTACCGGTAACTGCTACCTACCGGTAGCTCGGTCTACCGGTAGCTTATGTCTACCGGTAGCTCGGCTAACACTGCCAATTTCTAGTTCTGTGAACAGTGTTTTTAGTTTTATGAACAGTATCAGTAGGTGAACAGTGTTTCTATTGGTGAGGTTCAGTGAACAGTGTTTCTATCGGTGAGGTTCTATCGGTGGACTTCTATCGGTAGACTTGAATAGTGTTTCTATCGGTGAGGTTCTATCTGTGGACTTCTATCGATAGACTTGAACAGTGTTTCTATCGGTGAGGTTCTATCGGTGGACTTCTATTGGTAGACTTGAACAATGTTTCTATCAGTGAGGTTCTATCGGTGGACTTCTATCGGTAGACTTGAACAGTGTTTCTATCGGTGAGGTTCTATCGGTGGACTTCTATCGGTAGACGTGAACAGTGTTTCCAAAATCCTAAGAGCTACCGATCCCATACTTTTCCAAATTTCACGAATGAACAGTGTTTCCAGACTTCATGAGAGCTACCGATCTCATACTTTGCCAAATTTCACGAATGAACAGTGTTTCCAGAATCCTAAGAGCTACCGATTCCATACTTTGCCAAATTTCACGAATGAACAGTGTTTCCAGACTTCATGAGAGCTACTGATCCCATACTTTGCCAAATTTCACGAATGAACAGTGTTTCCAGCTTCGCAAATTTGACATTTTCTTTGACGTAAAATACTTTTAAAACCTTATTTTAAGGACTTTAAGGCCAATTCAAAGGCCATAAATCCTATATTAATTATTCCCAAGGCCGTGATGTTTTTACTTGGTCAAACCGCGTTGGTTAATGCGATCCGTTTTTAATGGAGAATAAATCGGATCTTAAACCATCGCCTCTCTAATTTATTTTTTTAAAGGGAATGAGATATCATTATTCGTTGTTCTTCCTCCTGGTTCTCATCTACGAGACGCTAGAACCTTGCAATCATTCCCGTAGGAGTTTCACAATCAAATGTTACTCGGATCAGTTCCGCTCTGTTTGATGCAACCAAGTTGTGTCGATCGTTCTTCCATATAATTTGTCGTGAGAGAAGGATTGTGGCCCATTGTGTGGATAAAGGACTTCAAGAACTCTTCGAGGTAGGGGATTCATGGCTTCTCTAATTGTTTATGTACAACTGTAGAATTAGCATGATTTAACCCTTTGGATCACAATGAAATTGACCTAATTAAATACTTGAACCGGATTAAAAGAATTGGTTGATCGCATGTTGTTGCTTTGTACCGTGATAACGGTTTGCCTCATGTTTTCCTAGATATAGTGATATCTATGATTTTCTTTAATTAGTTGCTCGTTCATGATGGAAATTGATAAAGAACGCAAAGCCGGAATTATTTGTTAAATAATTGGCTAAAGATAAAGAGGCATGTTAATGAATCTGTTAATTCAAGATGGATTAAAGAACTATTAGTTCAATAATTTCAAAAGGGTTCTGAGTTACCCGCTTGCTTGTATGGCTGAATGCCTTGTGGTTTGGAGCTCTGAGTGCTCATTTTGTATGAAGGATGAATGCCTTGTTAAAGGGCCAAGAGCCCATTTTGTGATCTTTTTTTTCCTGCTGCTTGTGATTTGATGTGAGCCTGGATGGCTGTTGTGATATGTGGAGGTATGGAGACTTGTGGTTGTGGCAGCGGATGATGCCTAGTGTGGCAAGATGCATCGGTTTATGCATGTGGGTGTTGGGGAGGACACTAGGGATGATGGTATGAGATGAATGTGATGGTTTGATGATAGTGGTTTGGTTTGGTTGTTTATCTGATTTACTTTTCCCCACTGCTCAAGGCAGCTGGTCTTGCTTACCCTCTTTCCTAAGGAGGCGAAGACATGGAGGGTATTCCACGTGCTTTCCGTGTTTAGCCTCTCGATGGAGGATGGGTCTATGCTCTTTCTATAGGCGGAAAAGACTCGACAGGTAGTATATATATTCACCGTGTTGAGCCTCCTTTGTGTTTAGAAGCATAAGAAGTTTTCTAGAATTCCTGAGAATGTGGAAAAGTAATTCTGTAATGAATGGTTTATTAAATGGTGATAATCCATGGGGATAGAGAAACTGGAATTTAACAGTGATGTGAATCCTAAAAAGGAACAGTTTTGAATGTGATGCCAATTTAGTTTAATGTGGTAAATTGTTCATGGTTAATTAATGTTTAAAGAATTAATTAATGTATAGTGGAACTGATAAAATAATGGAGCAATCTAATAAAGCTCTTCAAATGGTTGTGTGATTATAGGATACCTAGTCTTAGAAGTAGCAGCCTGGAGTCTGAGAGACGTTAGCTACAGTTGTGCCTATGACTAGGTAATTCCCATAGTGTGGTTGTGAGTTATATATATTCTGTACTTTTTGTGTTTCTATACACTACTCCACCCTGTCGGTAAGGGCAACTGACACCCCTAGGATTCTAAGCCCTGGGGGGGGGGGTGTTTTCCCCAACATTCTAATGGGAGGTTGAATGGCTGACTACCCCCTTTGGCCCCGCTCTCTTCTCTTGGTAGATCTTTGTGTTGGTAGGCACAGTGGCTAGTTTTACCCATATATGTGTGCAGAGGGCTGTAATGTCTTGTGGTTATTTCACACACATATATTCTAGATATAGTATCCTATGGACTACTATAGGTGTAACGTGTATAGGCTGTGATGGATTGAGGATCCTTACTCGGCGTATGGGCTGTAATGGCTTGAGGTATAATACTCGACGTATGATACATGTTATACGAGCTATGGTGGCTCCCGGAAACTACCTGGTTACTTTGGTTGTGAGGATGGTGTGGTGCTTAGCCTAGTTGTCTGCGAGAAAGCCTTTGTGGTGCACGTGGTGCAGTTTGTAGAGCTTAGCCGAGGTGTCTGCGGGCAAGCCATTAGAGAGAGATGCACAGGACGTATGACATTGGGGCAAAGCAGCAAACCAGTGGGGAAGTAGTAGCGGGGTACCCTTGATATTCTTTACTATATGCTATATTCTTGTATGCGTTACTTGGTGAGAGTATCCATGGTGAGGTTTGGAACTTAGTATACATGTTTAGGTAACAAGTTAGTTTTACTTGTTGTTCACTGGGCTTTAGCATGCTTTCTTTAATTTTTCACAAGAGGCTTGGGGAGGATCCTACTTAGTATACTGTTATACTCACCCTATGTATATATAAACTTTTTTTCAGGTCACTTGGAGCAGGTTGGAGATCAAGCTGGTTACTACTAGCTTGCGGTTGGAGGAGGAGCTGTTCGGGCTTATGGTCGCTGCCGTTTTACTTTCTTTTGGGTACTTTTAGTTTTCCATTTCAGTTGTAGTACTTTTGCATGACATTTCATATATGTACTTGGGTTTCTTTTATATTTCAGTTATGAGTTGGAGTTGGTTGGAGTCTATTCTATCTCTCTCTTCTGCATGTGTTCTCTTAAAGGGTAATGCCTCCCATTTGTGTGTGTATTATACCCTCGGTGCTAGTCGCGAACCCGGGGCCTACTGGAGGCGGGACTCAGGGGTCATTATCTCCCTTCTCACATTGCTGTCCCAGGAGGGGTACACTTTGTGGGGAGGGGGTCGTGACAGAGTGGTATCAGATGCCTGGTTGAGGTATAGGATGGAGCTTGCAGTTAGGCACAAGTGAGGATTCATGGGATGGTAGGGCAACGGTGTCATTCATGTTTATCAAGTGGGGTAAACACTGGAGACCGGTAGAGACATAGGCGTTCTGGGCCCCCTATGATCTATTGCACGGACCTTTAAGTTTACGATGGCTACTAAACAAAGTGATACCGGTTGCATGGTAGCGACCTAGGAAGGGATCATTCATCATTATTCTTTGCGCTTGTGTTTGAATGGGTAGACCTTGGGATAGGTAACCTAAAATAAATAAAACAAAACAATTAATTAATTAATGTTGAGTCTTCCATATTCCAGGCTTAGGAGCTCTAACAGTTGTTATTTTGCAGGTATGGCTCCAGGTCGACGTCCTCATCAGGTTTGCGCAGAAGATGCCCAGCAGGCTGCTCCAGCAGATCACCGCCGAGTAGAGGTTGACGAAGATGACACTTGGAGGAAGACACTTAGAGATTTTCAGCGCCAGAGTCTACAGAAGTACGAGGGATCCGTTTCAGATGCAGTAACAAAAGACTGGTTGGAGGAGATCGAGATAGGCTTCAGTTCGATTCGTGCTCGGAAGGAACACTTGGTGTCCTTGGTTGCGACGATGCTGCGTGGAGCAGCGAGGTAGTGGTGGTTCTTATTCCTTGGTGATCGTGAGGAGTCAGAAATCTCATGGGAGGAGTTTCGATACAGGTTTAGAGTCGAGTTTCTTTCGTCGACTGCGAAGGTGTCCAGTCGCCAGGAGCTTCTCACCCTTCGACATGGGAGCACCAATGTTCAAGAGTTTGGAATCTGTTTCAGGAACCTTCAAAGATATGCTTCAGACCTGTTACCAGATGATGAGGTCTGGGCGAGGCATTTTTGAGGAGGCTTTGCGTCCAGAGATCCAGCGCCAGGTCACCCCATTTATGTTGAAGACATATCTTGAGGTGCTGGCGAGGGCAGAGGTTGTTGAGAGGACTTTGGCCAGGACTGGATCATCATGAGAGGGGAATCGTCATGATTCCTCACGAAGCAGAGCTGTGGTCTGGGGTTCCTAGTTTTCAGGACAGAAGAGTTTCCGTTCACCTGGGGGTAGGTCCCAGCCCTTCCCATCTAATTTCTCTGGAGGCAGAAACTCTCAGACCTATGCCAAGGGATCAGGCGCTTGTTTTTCTTGTGGTGGTCGTGGTCATCAGCAGCGGGAGTGCCCGACTTTTCAGAGTAGTCATCGTGCACCAGGCTCTCCACTCCAGGTTCCTCCGTTGAGGCAGTTCCAGCCGAGGCAGCAGCAGCAGGTTGCACCAGCTTTAGATCACCAAAGGGTAGATGGAGCAGGCAGAGGACAACCCCATGACGCTCCTCGTCCTCAGAGAGCAGAGTGCGGCTGTGGTGGTGGTCGTTATCAGGGTCAGAGAGGCCATGGATGAGGTCGTGTTCAGCTTCATGCTCTAGCGTTACTAGCCCCAGGCGAGCCAGATGTCGTTCGAGGTACCCTTTGCTTGTTTTCTACCTTGGTGTATGCCTTGTTTGATTCAGGAGCATCACACTCCTTCATATCACCTACCCTTGTCCATGCTTTGGGACTTGAGGGAGAGAGGCTTCCAGTGCCCTTGGCATTGACTACGCTAGTTGGAGGTCGAACTGACTTGTTTGAAGTATGTAGACACTGTGATCTAGTGTTGGGGAAACACCGCTCTTGGGGAGATTTCCTATGTTTGCGAATACAACCATATGATGTCATACTTGGCATGGATTGGTTGTTTTCGGTGCAGGCTGTTGTAGATTGCTACTGGAAGAAGGTCGTTTTCTTTAATGAAGATGGGGAGAAAGTGGTGTTTGTTGGTGAGAGAGAACCTCGGATGAGTCATAGACGAGTTCCATCCTTATCATCCATGATGGCTGGGATGACGCTGAGTTCTTCAGAGGTTCAACAGTTGGCGTTTCCTAGGGTCGTAGAGGAGTACTCTGACGTCTTTCCAGAAGAGGTTGTATCATTACCCCCTCGAAGAGAGATCGAGTTTGGGATCGAGCTACAGCCAGGAGCGTCTCCTATATCTATGTCTCCGTATAGGATGGCCCCTTCTGAGTTACGAGAGCTATGTATTTAGCTCGACGGTCTTTTGCAGTGTGGTTTTGTTCGGCCAAGTGTGTCACCGTGGGGTGCACCAGTTTTGTTTGTGAAAAAGGATGATGGCAGTTTGCGGTTGTGCGTCGATTATCGTCGGTTAAAAAAAGTGATAATAAAGAACGGCTATCCTCTCCCACGGATTGATGACCAATTCGATCAACTGAAGGGTGCAAGTTGGTTCTCAATGATAGACTTGCGGTCAGGATATCATCAGATGCGTGTAAAGGATGAGGATATTCCGAAGACTGCTTTCCGTTGTCGTCATGGGCATTGTGAGTTTGTTGTAATGCCATTCGGCGTGACGAATGCTCCAGCTGTTTTCATGGGGTTGATGTATGCTGTGTTCCATGAATTCCTGGACAAGTTTGTTGTGGTTTTCATCGACGACATCCTTGTTTACTCCACCTCTGAAGAGGAGCATACAGAGCATCTACGAGCCGTTTTGGGAGTTCTTCGCCAACATCAGTTGTTTGGGAAGTTGTCTAAGTGTGAGTTATGGGCTCAAGAAGTTCGTTTCTTGGGACATGTTGTGTCCCAATAGGGAGTAGCTGTGGATCCTTCGAAGATAGAAGCAGTGGTGTCTTGGCCAGCCCCCATGACCGTGTCATAGGTGCGAAGTTTCCTTGGTCTCACAGGCTATTATAGGAGGTTTGTAGCTAATTTCTCTCGAGTTGCGACTCCTCTGAAAGCTTTGACCAGGAAGGATCAATCGTTCATATGGACTGATCAGTTTCAGACAGCTTTCGAGTATCTAAAGGAGATGTTGGTAAGTGCTCCAGTCCTTTTTCTTCCAGCGGAGGGAGTCCAGTTTGATGTTTTCTGTGATGCTTCACATCTGGGGCTAGGTTGTGTTCTCATGCAGCAGAGGTCAGTTGTTTCTTATGGGTCTCGGAAGTTGCGTCCCCATGAATGCAACTATTCCACCCATGACCTTGAGTTGGCAGCCGTAGTGTTTGCTCTAAAGTTGTGGAGACATTACCTCATTGGTGAGCACTTTGTGGTTTTCACCGATCATAAGAGTTTGAGGTATGTTTTCTCCCAACGTGACTTGAACTTGTGGCAGCGTCGGTGGATGGAGTTCTTGCAGGAATACGACTTTGAAATATCGTATACACCTGGAAAAGGGAACGATGTAGCTGATGCACTAAGTCGAAAGATACGTAATGATGTTGTGCGTGAATCTGGTGATTCTTGTAGAGTGATGGAAGAGCTATCAGCTTTGCATCTTGATATGGGAGAAGTTGGGGGTAGAGGTTGTCTTTTCTAGATGACGGTGGAGTCATCCCTGATGCAGAAGGTGGAAGAGTCTCAGTTGGGTGACCTAGAGGTGGAAGTTTGGAGAGACAGAGTTGTATGTGGTGAGGCCCCTTATGGTTGGTCGGAGGATGAACAACACCGAGTGTTGTATCATGGAAGGATTTTTGTTCCCTTGGCGATGCACGAGACGGTTCTCCGAGAGTTACATAGTTCACCCTTGGCGGTACATCCTGGTGTGACGAAGATGTACCGATCCTTGAGGAGTCAGTTTTGGTGGCCTGGGCTGAAGCGTACAGTAGCAGAATGTGTGTCTCGATGTTTAGTATGCCAGAAGGTGAAGGCCGAACACCATGTTCCTGGTGGTCTTCTCCAGCACTTAGAGATTCCTCAGTGGAAGTGGGAGGACATCTCAATGGACTTTGTTACAGGTTTACCTCGAGCTCCGGGAGGACATGATGCTATATGGGTGGTAGTGGATTGTTTAACAAAATCATCCCACTTCATAGCGATCAAGGAGTCGAGCTTAGTGGAAGTTTTGTCGAGGCATTATCTGGAGGTGGTGGTGAGGCTTCACGGAGTTCCTAAGACGATCATTTCTGATCGAGATCCTCGTTTTACCTCCAGGGTGTGGAGAGGTCTCCAGCATGCTTTTGGTTCTCAATTATGCCTTAGCACTGCTTTTCATCCTTAAACGGATGGTCAGACAGAGTGAACCATCCAGACACTTGATGACATGTTGCGCTCTTGTGTTCATGATTTTGGAGGTTCATGGGTGAAGTACTTACCCTTGGTAGAGTTCGCTTACAATAATAGTTTTCACTCTACCATCGGTATGGCGCCGTTTGAAGCCTTGTATGGCCGGCCATGTCGTTCTCCGTTGTGCTGGACTGGGGTCGGAGAGTCAGCAATTCTCAGACCAGAACTAGTGCAGAATACAACAGAGATGGTTCAGGTGGTTCGTGAGAGGATGAAGATAGCACAGGATCGTCAGAAATCATATGTTGATCAAAGAAGGAGACCGTTAGAGTTTAATGTTGGGGATCATGTGTTTCTAAAGGTGACTCCCCGCCGTGGGCAGCGAAGGTTTGGTCGTGGAAGTAAGCTTTCTCCCCGGTTTGTTGGGCCTTTCAAGGTGTTAGCTCGTGTTGGAGCTGTGGCATATCGAGTAGCACTTCCCCCTCATATGAGTCGGATACATGATGTTTTCCATGTATCACAGCTTTGTCGTTATCTTCATGATGAATCTCATTTTATCGATTGGGGAGAGATCGATATTGACGATGATTCAACCTTCGAGGAGCGACCTGTGGAGATCCAAGACCACAAGGAGAAGGTGTTGCGTTGGCGTTCTATTCCCTTAGTTCATGTTTTGTGGCGACACGGTGCCATGGAGGAGAGTACCTGGGAGTGTGAGTCACAGATACGTGCTCAGTACCCAGAGTTGTTTAATGTTTAACTCTTTTCATGTAATGACGTTTCCTTTATGGTTAGACCCTTCATGTTTTATTTATGTACCTTTGATGTGATGTTATGTTTGAATTGTTTGGTTATGGATTGTTTGTTTCCATACTCTCGGATGTCGTAGTTTTGTTCCAGCTTTTGAACAACTCATGGTGGTTTTCCCCTGAGAGGTATCTTATGGGGTGGTTGTTCGGACCCCTCTGTTCCTCTGAGTTGGTTTTTAATTCTCGAGGACGAGAATGTTTTGAGAGGTATCTAATGTAATGGCCCAGACCACCCTGGTCCATTACTTTGTGAAAATGTTGGTGTTGGAGGTGTTCTGGGAGGTCAAGGTGACTTATACCCCAGCCGCTGCCTACCGGTAGCTCGGTCTACCGGTAGCTGCTGCCTACCGGTAGCTCAGTCTACCGGTAGCTGCTGCCTACCGGTAGCAGGGTCTACCGGTAGCTGCTGCCTACCGGTAGCAGGGTCTACCGGTAGCTGCTGCCTACCGGTAGCTCTGTCTACTGGTAGCTCCTGTCTACCGGTAGCTCGGCTAACACTACCAATTTCTAGTTCTGTGAACAATGTTTCCAGTTTTATGAACAGTATCGGTAGATGAACAGTGTTTCTATCGGTGAGGTTCAGTGAACAGTGTTTCTATCGGTGAGGTTCTATCGGTGGACTTCTATCGGTAGACTTGAACAATGTTTCTATCGGTGAGGTTCTATCGGTGGACTTCTATCGGTAGACTTGAACAGTGTTTCTATCGACGAGGTTCTATCGGTGGACTTCTATCGGTAGACTTGAACAGTGTTTCTATCGGTGAGGTTCTATTGGTGGACTTCTATCGGTAGACTTGAACAGTGTTTCCAGAATCCTAAGAGCTACCGATCCCATACTTTGCCAAATTTCACGAATGAACAGTGTTTCCAGACTTCATGAGAGTTACTGATCCCATACTTTGCCAAATTTCACGAATGAACAATGTTTCCAAAATCCTAAGAGCTACCGATCCCATACATTGCCAAATTTCACGAATGAACAGTGTTTCCAGACTTCATGAGAGCTACCGATCCCATACTTTGCCAAATTTCACGAATGAACAGTGTTTCCAGAATCCTAGGAGCTACCGATTCCATACTTTGCCAAATTTTTAGTATGTGAACAGTGTTTCCAGCTTTGCAAATTTGACGTTTTCTTTGATGTAAAATACTTTTAAAACCTTATTTTAAGGACTTTAATGCCGATTCAAAGGCCATAAATCCTATATTAATTATTCCTAAGGCCGGGATGTTTTTACTTGGTCAAACCGTGTGGGTTAATGCGATCCGTTTTAATGGAGAATAAATCGGATCTTAAACTGTCACCTCTCTAATTTATTTTTTTAAAGGGAACAAGATATCATTCTTCGTTGTTCTTCCTCTTGGTTCTCATCTACGAGACGCTAGAACCTTGTAATCATTCCCGTAGGAGTTTCACAATCAAACGTTACTCGGATCAGTTCCGCTCTGTTTGATGCAACCAAGTTGTGTCGATCGTTCTTCCATATAAGTTGTCGCGAGAGAAGGATTGTGGCCCATTGTGTGGGTAAAGGACGTCAAGAACTCTTCGAGGTAGGGGATTCATGGCTTCTTTAATTGTTTATGTGCAACTGTAGAATTAGCATGATTTAACCCTTTGGATCACAATGAAATTGACCTAATTAAATACTTGAATCGGATTAAAAGAATTGGTTGATCACATGTTGTTGCTTTGTACCGTGATAACGGTTTGCCTCATGTTTTCCGAGATAGAGTGATATCTATGATTTTCTTTAATTATTTGCTTGTTCATGATGGAAATTGATAAAGAACGTAAAGACGGAATTATTTGTAAAATAATTGGCTAAAGATAAAGAGGCATGTTAATGAATCTGTTAATTATAGATGGATTAAAGAAATATTAGTTCGATAATTTCAAAAGGGTGCTGAGTTACCCGCTTTCTTGTAAGGCTGAATGCCTTGTGGTTTGGAGCTCTGAGTTCTCATTTTGTATGAAGGCTGAATGCCTTGTTAAAGGGCCAAGAGCCCATTTTGTGATCTTTGTTTTCCTGCTGCTTGTGATTTGATGTGAGCCTGGATGGCTGTTGTGATATGTGGAGGTATGGAGACTTGTGGTTGTGGCAGCAGTTGATTCCTAGTGTGGAAAGATGCATCGGTTTATGCATATGGGTGTCGGGGAGGACACCAGCGATGATGGTATGAGATGAATGTGATGGTTTGATGTTAGTGGTTTGGTTTGTTTGTTTATCTGCTTTACTTTTCCCCACTTCTCAAGGCAGCTGGTCTTTCTTACCCTCTTTCCGAAGGAGGCGAAGACACGCGGGGTATGCCACATGCTTTCCGTGTTTAGCCTCTCGATGGAGGATGGGTCTATGCTCTTTCTATAGGCGGTAAAGGCTCGACGAGTAGTATATCTATTCACCGTGTTGAGCCTCCTTTGTGTTTAGAAGCATAAGAAGTTTTCTAGAATGCCTGGGAATGTGGAAAAGTAATTCTGTAATGAATGGTTGATTAAATGGTGATAATCCACGGGGATGGAGAAACTGGAATTTAATAGTGATGTGAATCATAAAAAAGAGCAGTTTTGAATGTGATGCCAATTTAGTTTAATGTGGTAAATTGTTCATGGTTAAATAATGTTTAAAGAATTAATTAACGTACAGTGGAACTGATAAAATAATGTATTAATCTAATAAATCTCTTCAAATAGTTGTGTGCTTATAGGATACCTAGTCTTAGAAGTAGCATCCTGGAGTCTGAGAGACGTTAGCTGCAGTTGTGCCTATGACTAGGTAATTCCCATAGTGTGGTTGTGAGTTATATATATTCTGTACTTTTTGTGTTTCTATACGCTACTCCACCCTGTCGGTAAGGGCAACTGACACCCCTGGGATTCTGAGCCCTGGGGGGGGGTGTTTTCCCCAACATTCTGATGGGAGGTTGAATGGCTGACTACCCCCTTTGGCCCCGCTCTCTTCTCTTGGTAGATCTTTGTGCTGGTAGGCACAGTGGTTAGTTTTACCCATATATGTGTGTAGAGGGCTGTAATGGATTGTGGTTATTTCACACACATATATTCTAGATATAGTATCCTGTGGAATACTATAGGTGTAACGTGTATAGGCTGTGATGGCTTGAGGATCCTTACTCCGCGTATGGGCTGTAATGGCTTGAGGTATAATACTCGACGTATGATACACGTTATACGAGCTATGGTGGCTCCCGGAAACTACCTGGTTACTTTGGTTGTGAGGATGGTGTGGTGCTTAGCCTAGTTATCTGCGGGCAAGCCTTTGTGGTGCACGTAGTGCAGGTTGTGGAGCTTAGCCCAGGTGTCTGCGGGCAAGCCTTTAGAGAGAGATGCACAGGACATATGTTGTTGGGGCAAAGCGGCAAACCAGTGGGGAAGTAGTAGCAGGGTACCCTTGATATTCTTTAATATATGCTATATTCTTGTATGCGTTACTTGGTAAGAGTAGCTATGGTGAGGTTGGGAACTTAGTATACCTGTTTAGGTAACAAGTTAGTTTCACTTGTTGTTCACTGGGCTTTAACATGCTTTCTTTACTTTTTCATAAGAGGCATGGGGAGGATCCTACTGAGTATACTGTTATACTCACCCTATGTATATATAAACTGTTTTTCAGGTCACTTGGAGCAGGTTGGAGATCAAGATGGTTATTACTAGCTTGCGGTTGGAGGAGGGGCTGTTTGGGCTTGTGGTCACTGCCATTTTACTTTCTTTTGGGTACTTTTAGTTTTCCCTTTCAGTTGTAGTACTTTTGCATGACATATCATATATGTACTTGTGTTTCTTTTATATTTCAGTTATGAGTTGGAGTTGGTTGGAGTCTATTCTATCTCTCTCTTCTGCATGTGTTCTCTTAGAGGGTAATGCCCCCCATTTGTGTGTGTATTATACCCTCGGTGCTAGCCGCCAACCCGGGTCCTACTGGAGGCGGGACTCGGGGGTCATTATCTCCCTTCTCACATTGTCGGCCCAGGAGGGGTACACTTTGTGGGGAGTGGGTCGTGAAAATACTGTTTCCATGGATGGAGAATTACTGCCTCACGAAACGATGATTGTTCTATCTTATCATACCACCTCTCATGGTGGCCATTATGATCGAACTATATTTATTTATGATATATATTATATTTATTTCCTATTTATGATTCTGTATTTTATATTAAATAAATAACTTTATGCTTTTCATGTTGTGCAAATGCGATAATTTCATTTGAGGAAGTGTGGACTACCACCCCCTCAAGTGATGTGACTCATTCATGCAATACATGGAATGTATAAAGAATGAAATTGATGAACTTATGTGACCTATATAACATATATATTATCCTGGAATTATAATATTTATATATAAATCATTTATTTTAATTCCATTAATGTGCAAAAGAAATGAAAGCAGCGTTCATGCGTACACACGGCTTACCGTCTCCATGAACGGTACATTTAATTTCTTTTCTCCAAATGTTATGTACTATTATAAGTACATATATATAATGGATATATATGTCTTCTATTACATCTAAATTATGGATATCATTTTGTAATTATAATATATATATCTCTCATTTTGTTTTAATTCCATTAATATGACAAAAAAAATGAAAGTAGCGTTCAGGCGTACATATGACCTACCGTCTCCATGAACGGTGCATTTAATTTTTATTATCTCCATATGTTATGTAATAGTATAGAATGAATATATACTAGATATATATGATAATTAAATTATTAATACTATTATGGAGATGATGTACTTATAACTACATGGAAAATTCTTTCCCAACAAGTTCAATTTTTACTCATGTACCGAACATCGACAAAAATGTTTGATATGACCTCTCATTATTAACCAATTATTACAACAATATAATATGTGATATTAAATGAATAATAATATTTAAAGGAGGTACTTAGGAAATTATAAATTTACCAAAGTTTATTTTTTATGAAAATAAAGAAACGCACAAGGTAAGTCAGACTTGAGGTAATGGATCATACCTCTCTCTTTCTTTTTAAGTACACTCTTTTATGTCATTCATTTTATGATAATCTTTCTTATGATTGGGATGTTCTTTATTATTAATATTACTGTAATTTTTATGTTCAAATTATTAGAGACCCTATTTTCTCTCATCAATCCATTTTGGATGTTTTGAGTGGCGCCGTTAGGCTTCCGAATTTTCGAAAGAGATCCAACATCTCTATGTCTTTTTAAGTACTCTATTTTATGTAATTTCTTTGAATATCATATTTATTATGTTTGGGGATATTCTATTATATTCCTCATACTTTAATTTTTATGTTCATATTATGAGAGACCCTATTTTATCTCGTAAATCCATTTTGGACGTTTTAAGGGGCGCCGTTAGGCTGCCGAGTTTTCGTAAGGGATTTTTCATCTCACATTTATTCCCATGAAATTTATTGTATGGTTTCCACTATTTCCTTTGAGTCGTGTATGTACTGCCCATTATTATACATTTTTTGTAGTATAATTTCATTTTATTGGTCTTTACATCTTCATTGTATGACCCTTCTTCCATGGGGAGTACGTTTCGAAAGTTACACAACTCAGTAAGGGGACCTTTCACCCTCCTCTTTTTAAAAGACTTCTTTTGTTATGTATTTTAATTCACATACTATTGTGTTTGGATATGTTATTATATATCCTTATTTATGTAAATTTTATGTCCAAGTGATTAGATACCATTTTCTCTTTCGTCAACTCATTTTCTGAATTTTAAAGTGACGCCATTAGGCTGTCAGATTTTTGTAAGGGAACTTATTAACCCACTTTCAATTCTTTGGATTAAACCTCTACTTCTTGATTTTATTATTCCAAGATTATGTGTAAAATCTCTATGTTGTAATTTCCACAGACCTTTGTGTAGATTTACTATTTATACACATAATCATCTCATTGATAAATTCCTACGAACTTGTATGAAAAATCATAACTCAATCTCATTTCATTGAGTAAAATATCTATGTCATTGGTTTTGTTTTTCCAAGATTATGTGTGAATGACCTCTGATTATTTCACAATTAATATCCACTTATATTTGGTGTATTTATATTTCTCACACATAATTATGTGATAGATTTATCCTTAATTTAAGGATACCATCTTTATAATGTATTTCATCTCAATTTACATTTCCATTAAGACTTCATTGTTGTTATGCACCAATTCACTCTTATATGGTGTGTATACTGTCCTTTGACATATTATATCATGAATCCCTTTATTCTCATGATATTATAAAGTTTGGATTAAGTGTTATTACACAACTATTTGTATTCAAGAGTCTCTCATTTTGTTAAATACTCTTTAACAAAAATATCATTTTAAATGTTTTAAAGATTCATTATTCTAAAAATTTAT
This sequence comes from Viscum album, assembly GCA_963277665.1. Taxonomy (NCBI): domain Eukaryota; kingdom Viridiplantae; phylum Streptophyta; class Magnoliopsida; order Santalales; family Viscaceae; genus Viscum; species Viscum album. The sequence goes on from OY728138.1 coordinate 661,597,884, forward strand.
CTTTAATGTCCATGTTTTCAAAATGGTTTTCAATATTTATTTATATGGAAATTAATGTTTTAAAATTATAATTTCATTAAAAGCTTCAAAGTGGAATGGGACACTTTGATTCAAAAATCTTCTTTAAATGGTTTTTGAAAATGGATTGATTAATTCAATATCTTGGAAATAATTATTGGGATTGAAAATGAAATGTTGTTATTGAAATGTTTATATTTTCAAAATTTTATGTGTAATGATGTTACATGGACATTTTACAGGTGGTTACCTGATAAACCATATGATGGGTGGTTCCATGAATACCAGGATGGGTGGTTACGTTATAACCTCCAATGAATTGGGTATGGAAGTCGGCCGTTTGGCTATTCCATTAAGTGATATGTGTGGAAATAGACCGTATGGTTATTCCATTTAAGTATGTTTATGTCACAAGTTACCTTTATATTCTATGTGTTCTTTATAGGGGTTTTTATGGTAATCTTTTGGTTAAAAAAGGGGTAGGTAATGATCTTTTATTCAGTGAATAGTTTTTTTACTACTTCATAAAGGTGATAAGTATTACTTTGATATAGTATTCTTGGTTTACTTGTTGTTTTAAAAAACTAACAGTTTTCCTTCTTTGTGTATCCTTTACTGGGCTTTTTATACTCATCCCAAGTTTTTGAAATGTTTTCCACAAGACTTAAAGATGAATAGGGTCAATGATGGGATCAAGTAAAGAAATGCTATCTAAAACATGGAACTAGACATGCTTCTTTTTAAGAGTTTTTTTGTTTATTTTATGGAAAATTAGTAGAAGTGTCTACTATGTAATCTTTTGAGATGCTATAGTTATGAACTAATTATCAAAAACTCTAAACCTGAAAAGATCCCTTATGTGAATTATTCATTTAATTCATGATTAAGTAATGTTTAAGGTCGGGGACTTATAGTTGATATCAAAGGTCGGTTTAGATAACATTAGAGGTTAGGGTATTCTTTAAGCATATGTGACATTACCATACTGGTTAGGATTTCAGAAAGAGTCATAGTTTTTAGATAAAGTGAATGAGTAAGTATATCTTAGTGTTTATCTTCCACATTATTACATGATGTTTTTGTTGATATACTCACACTGACATTTTTGGTTTTAGTAAATTGATGGATCTAGCAGGCACCAAAGTGACAATGGGTTTGAAGGAAACTGTGGTGGTTCTCTGATTAAGAGACTAGATGAAATGGGGTAATCAATGAGAAATCTCGTGGTTATTCTAAACCAACTATTAGGAGTCATGATCAATCACTTTAACCTTGGTGAGTTCTCTAATGCATCATGTACGAGAGAAAAAACTCGGCATGGAAGTTCAGGTAATAATTATAAAGGTAACAATTTGGGTTTATATGATCCTTACTCTTGAGTTATTATGGGTTACTATATGTTATGATGGAATATTAATGACATGAGATAAAATTGAGGTTAAATTATGTTATGGTTATTTTTTAAGATTTTATTGATTTTTGTGGAATGTTATAACAATTATGTAGTTTTGGAAAAAGGACAACATGTAGATCATGTGACAACCTGTCGCGTCTGACGAAGCTACGGGAATCAAACCCACGACCAAAGTGCGACTGGTATTTATCGCCTACCACTGGACTACGTGATGTCCCTGGTTAGTATGACTTATTATTTTCAGTTAGATGATTTTATGAATTAAGAGTAATTTGATTTTGGGTTATCTATGGAAATTATTAACCTATCCTGGAGGATATGTGATTAGGTTAAATATTTTTCAATATGAGACTTTAAGAGCAACTGATGTTATTTGGAGACAAATGTTAATTTGTACCTTGGAAGGCTATGTGATTAAATCCTTCAAATATTTGGGTTTCAATCTTAATTTGGTTTACTTTTAATACTTTTATGGACAAATTGTTTATCAAATAGTCTCCGTTGAACTTTGGGTTTTGTCGGAAATTTTTGGAGATTAAGAATAGATTTTCATTTTATACAGGGTTATCCTTTTCTGGATTATCTGACCTTGTTCTAACAATTTTGGTTTTGGTAAGGGTCTACAGACATGGGAAATATATAGTTCTCTTTTGTGGATTAGGTGATTCTCTAGAAGTTGATTATAACTCTATTAATGTAAACAAGTCTTCCTAAAATACTCAAAATTTTAGGAAAGTATGAGTTTGTGTAAGAAATATAGTAAAAGTTGGAAGCCAACATGAAAAGTAAGTATGTTTCCTTAAGATCAAAAATAAATTCCTCAATGAAAATTAACTTAAAAACAAAAATGTTTTCTGTTAACTTTTCCTACTGGGGAATTGAATACCGTTGAACCCACCACAAGTTTGTGATTTTCTTGTGGTTAACATTCTCCTAAACATGTTTTCTAACACTCTCCCTCAGAACATGACCCTTTGATTTTTCATCCATATCCATGTTTTCCTATATGAAATCCTATAATGGGTTATCTCGGGTGAGCTCTATACTTCTCTTTCTTTCTTTTAAAGATATTGTTTTACTGACTCTTGTTCCGATGTGGGACTTTCAATGATGTTTCCGAGCCCAATTTTAAAATTGCGAGGACACAATTCCCAAAAGGGGGGAAGGATGTAACACCCCAGGTAAATAAAGAATATGAAATTTTTATATTTATCCCTATTTGTGAGTACAATTTTAATATTAATTTAAAGGGAACTCTATGCCTGATGGCTTACCCAATATGCAATAATGAGTTCTGTCGAAATCTTACGTTGCACTCTAATGACAAAATAATATTTTTTTAAATGGTAGTTAACACCTAGCCATTGTAATGACGAGAATGAACCGAACTAACTAAAAAATGATTATATATGTTTGTAAAATATTTTTACTTTTTAAAATAAATGTTAGAGGATTAAAAATGCGAATGAATCCAATTTTAAGCGTAAACATTCTAATATTCATTAAAAGGTCGATTAACCACTTTTTGATGGAAAACCTCTTTTAAATCAAATTTTTGACAATTTTATGTATTAAATTTGACAAAATAATATTCTTATTTAGAATTAGGACATCAAAATTTACTTTGTGTAAATTTTTGGTATTTTTCTGATAAAGTTCATTTTTTTAATGAATAGTGAAAAATGTTGTATTTTAATTCAAAACCTCTTTTTAATCTAATTTATTTATATTATTAGATTATATTTTTAATTGGTTTTAAAGTGAAATTAGAATATATTTTTACCATTTAATCCAATAGTGGTCATTGAAATTAATTTCACTGTGAAATTGGACTTAGACAAGTGTCAATCTTTTAATACATATTGTTTCTTAAAAACACGCTATTTGTTTTGACAACGGGAATTGATTATTAAATTAATTAATGAAACTTATATGTTCTGAATTTAATAAAATGAAAATTATTTTTGAATTCATAATATCAAATATAGCTTGGGGTGAATTTTTCCTAGTTTTCTGAAAAACTTCAATTTTTGATGAATAGTGAAACGACTAAGTAGTAGTTAAAGAAACTGATTTTTCATTTAAATGAAACATTACCACTTCTGTGTTTTTAATTTCAAAAATCCAACATACATGTTTTTCATTAGGATGTAAAATGTAGTTCAATGAGATTAAATTAATTTTTTGGTGAATAGTAACTTTTATGTTTTTAATCGTGATTAGCGTTAATTAGTGTAATTTAAGGTAAAAATAATGTTTTAGTAATATGAAATGACCTAGACACATGTACTACCCTCATTTTACGTGTCATGGACGACGAATAAAATCCATGGGTCAACATGGGGACCCCATGGAGCCACTTGGGTAGGAAAATGACATTAATAACTTTTTATTTAAAGTTAAAATAAAAATGTCACAAACATGAGTTTTTTTACTAATTTTTTTTAAATGGGGTTATACAAGTCATATTTTTTACTATAAATATTCATTAGAAAGATAAATAGGTTTCCTACATCATGATATTTTTTTTTGTAATTTTTAGACATTAAATTAATTAAATTATTTATGACACCATGATGATGCAGCGATTACCTCATTATTTAATGATTTAAATAAAATGTAAAGATAATGTAAAATATAAGACCTACACTTGTCAAAAAACTATTTTATGGGTGTATTTATAAACCTTATCACCTTATCCTCAAAATATGTCCTTTTTGGACCATTAAAATCCTAAAATCATTTTATAATAAAGTAATATTTTATAACTTTCCAAGAGTGACCCTCCTCTCCTCTTATAAAAGGCCCACACCTCTACCCCCATACACACACCTCTCAAGCCTTTGGATCGGCCATCCCATGACCATTTCATCTTTACACATCCCTCTCTTCATCATTTAATCCTCACCTTTGGGCATAATCCTTTCCAAATAAGCCTTTGAGATCAAATCAAAAAGAGTTACCTGATTTAAAGGTAATGTCTTCCCTTGTGTTCTTTTGTTTTATTTTGCTTCTCCAACCCCATACACTATTATTATTTATTTATTTTGTAACAAAACCAGTATCTTAGATATACTATGATGTTATTAGGAGGAGTATTCTAGCTACACTAACACACACCTCCGTTTAATGGTTAAAGAACATACTGTTTCCAGGGATGGAGATTTACTGCCCCACGAAACGATGATTGTTCTATCTTATCATACCAACTCTCATGGTGGCCATTATGATGGAACTATATTTATTTATGATATATATTATATTTATTTCCTCTCTATGCTTCTTTATTTTATATTTAATACATACCTTTATGCTTTTCATGTTGTGAAAATGCGATAATTTCATTTGAGGAAGTGTGGACTACCGCCCCCTCAAGTGATGTGACTCGTTCATTCAATACATGGAATGTATAAAGAATGAAATTGATGAACTTATGTGATCTATATAACATATATATTATAATGTAATTATAATATATATATATATATCTCATCTAGTTTAATTCCATTAATGTTCCAAATAAATGAATGTAGCGTTCATGCGTACGCACGACTTACCGTCTCCATGAACGGTACATTTCATTTCTTATCTCCAAATGTTATGTACTATTATAAGTACATATATATAATGGATATATATATGTCATATATTACATATAAATTATGGATATCATTCTGTAATTTAATATATATATCTCTCAATTAGTTTTAATTCCATTAATATGACAAAAAAATGAAAGTAGCGTTCATGCGTACGTATGGCCTACCCTCTCCATGAATGGTGAATTTCATTTTTATTATCTCCAAATGTTATTTAATAGTATAAAATCAATATATACTGGATATATATGATATTTAAATCATTAATACTATAATGGAGATGATGTACTTATAACTACATGGAAAATTCTTTCGAAACAAGTTCAATTTTTACTCATGTACCAAACATCAACAAAAATGTTTCATATGAACTCACATTATTAAACAATTATTATAACACTTTAATATGTGTTATTAACAGAATAATAATATTTAAAGGAGTTCCTTAAGCAATTATAAATTTACCAAAGTTTATTATTCATGAAAATAATGAAACAAACAAGGCAACTCAGACCTGAGGTACGGGATCCTACCTCTCACTTTCTTTTTAAGTACACTGTTTTATGTCATTCATTTTAAGATAATATTTCTTATGATTGGGATTTTATTTAATATTAATATTACTTTAATTTGTTTGTTCATATGATTAGAGACCCTATTTTCTTTCATCAACCCATTTTGGATGTTTTGAGTGGCGCCGTTAGGCCAACGTATTTTCGTAAGAGATCCATCCTCTCTCTGTATTCTTAAGTACTCTATTTCATGTCATTTCATTTAAGCTCATATTTATTATGTTTGGGGATGTTATTTTATATTCCTAATACTTTAATTTTTATGTTCATATTTTTAGAGAACCAATTTTATCTCATAAATCCATTTTTAAAAGTTTAAGTGGCGCCGTTAGGCTGCCGAGTTTTCCTAATGGATTTTTCATCTCACGTTTATTCCCATGACATTTATGCAACGGTTGCCACTATTTCCTTTGAGTGGTGTATGTACTGCCCATTATTATACACTTTGTGTATTATAATATCATTTATGGGTATTTAAATATTCACTGTATGACCCTTCTTCCATGGGGTGTATGTTTCGAAAGTTACCAAACTCGGTAAGGGGACCTTTCACCCTCCTCTTTTTAAAAGACTTCTTTTATTATGTCTTTTAATTCACATACTATTGTGTTGTGATATGTTCTTATATATCCTTATTTATTTAAATTTTATTTCCAAGTGATTAGATACCATTTTCTCTCTCATCAACTCATTTTCTGAATTATAATGTGACGCCGTTAGGCTGTCGGATTTCTGTAAGGGAACTTCTTAACCCACTTTCAATTCATTGGGTTAAACCTCTACTTCGTGAATTTATTATGCCAAGATTATGTGTGGAATTTCTATGTTGTAATTTCCAAAAACCTTTGTGTAGATTTAATATTTATACACATAATAATCTCATTGATAAATTCTTACGAACTTGTTTGAAAAATCATAACTCAATCTCATTTCATTGAGTTAAATATCTATGTCATTGGTTTTGTTTTTCCAAGATTATGTGTGAATGGCCTCTGATTGTTTCACACTTAATATCCACTTATATTGGGTGTATTTATATTTCTCACACATAATTATGTGATATATTTATCCTTAATTAAATGATACCATCTTTATAATGGATTTCATCTCAATTTACATTTCCATTGAGACTTCATTGTTGTTATGCACCAATTCACTCTTATATGGTGTGTATACTGTCCTTTGACATATTATATCATGAATACCTTTATTATCATTATATTATAAAGTTTGGATTAAGTGTTATTCCACAATTATTTGTATTCAAGAGTCTCTCATTTTGTTAAAAAATCTTTAACAAAAATATCATTTTAAATGTTTTAAAGATTCATTATTTTAAATCTTTATCTTTAGTGTCCATGTTTTCAAAATGGTTTTCAATATTTATTTATATGGACATTAATGTTTTAAAATTATAATTCCATTAAAATATTCAAATTGGTATGGGACACTTTGATTCAAAAATCTCTTTTAAATTGTTTTTGAAAATGGATTGATTAATTCAATATCATGGAAATACTTATTGTGATTGCAAATGAAATGTTGTTATTGAAATGTTTATATTTTCAATAATTTATGTGTAATGATGGTACTTGGACATTTTACGGGTGGTTACGTGATAAACCATATGACGGGTGGTGCCGTGAATACCAGGACGGGTGGTTATGTTATAACCTCCAATGCATTGGGTATGGAAGTCAGCTGTTTGGCTATTCCTTTAAGTGATATGTGTGGAAGTTGACCGTATGGTTATTCCATTTAAGTACGTTTATGTCCCAAGTTACCTTAATATGTTATGTGGTCTTTATATGGGTTTTTATGGTAATATTTTGGTTACAAAAGGGGTAAGTAATGATCTTTTATTCAGTGAATAGTTTTTTTACAACTTCATAAAGGTGAAAAGTATAACTTTGATAAAGTATTCTTGGTTTACTTGTTTTTTTAAAAAATAACAGTTTTCCTTCTTTGTCTATCCTTTAATGGTCTTTTTATGCTAATCCCATGTTTTTGAAATGTTTTCCACATGACATAAAGATGAATAGGGTCAAGGATGGGATCAAGGAAAGACATGCTATCTATAACATGGAACTAGACATGTTTCTTTTTAAGAGTTTTTGTTTATTTTATTGAAACATAGTAGAAGCATCTACTATGTAATCTTTTGAGATGTAAAAGTTATGACCTAATTATCTAAAACTCTATACCTGAAATGATCCTCTATGTGAATTATTCATTTAATTCATGATTAAGTAATGTTTAAGATCAGGGCCTTATAGTTTTAACTCTTATAATTCAAGGAATGAATTTTATGAACTATTATTAGTTTAGATCTTTTTACATATTTAGGGAATTGAAGAGAATAAATTTATGTAGTTTTCTTTAAATATTTAAAAAGTTATTTTTATTTAAAAAATATGTTATTATTTTTTAATTAAAATATTAAGATGATACCTTTATTATTTATAGGTGAATTACTAAAAAAATTTGTTCATTCCGGTATTCATTAACCCTTGTTTATCTAAAGATCAGGGATGTATGATTTTTTTGAATTAATTGAGTCTAGGTATAAATATTTGCAAGGTTTGGGGGGGGGGGTTACTTGGGTTTAGAATGCTTTAGAGATGGATTATGATTTCTCTGCAAAATATAGAATTTAGATTGCCCACTGAATATATTCACATTGTGAATTTGTTTCACAAAGTGAATCTTTTCTAAGGATGATACCACAAGCCCCACTGAGCGTGTGAAAAATTAAAATTCTTGAAATAATTTCAAGTAATCAATCTATCAATCATGATTAACTCAAACTGATGTGACGCCTTTTCGATGTATCTGTAAAATAATAAAATTCATGACATTAAAGGGGTTTACAATATGAATTATTCTGGTCTAGTCGTTTTTATTACATTGGATTCTTTACCTCTTCTCCATTCGATGTGTATGCATCCCTCTCAAACCAAAGAGAAAGTTTGGGTGAATTTGGATGATCTCCCACCTTCTAAATCACTTCATTCACCATTTGATCCCCACAGTAGTTCTGTCGCTTCTCCCTGGTATGGAGTATACCAATTTCTTATTTTACTTTGGTTGAAGTAGTATATTTGAATTCATTTAGGGATAGGGTTGGGATTAGTTTGGGTTTTATATCAATGAATTATAGTTTTCTCTCACTCCTTTTCTTTTAAAGGAAAATATGATTATTTTCAATCTCTATTTTTGATGGAAATTAAGTTTTATATATTCCATAGGTAGGTGTATCTATACAAGTGGTTCTATTTTTTAATTTCATTAAGTTCATATCTATTTCTTTGAATTTTTCATTGAAGTTAATTTTTTTACAATGGAATGGATTTTTTTGTTTAAGATACCCGTTTTAAAAGGGTATTATTTAAAAATGATTGTCTTCCCAACATGTATTTGATTAAATTATATGAATGGTGGTATTGTTTTTGAAATATGGATTTAATAAAAAAATGGGGAAGAGTATTTGATGTGAATTTTTTTTATTAAATTGGATCATGGTTTCGAAAAGGTTTTTGAAAAAAATAGTAAAATATGTTACCTTGGGTGCATTTGGAATAGAATTATTACTATTTGTGTGTATAACTCTACAAGATGATTTACGTCACTTTAGTGTGTGTAATTCCACTAAATGTTATATTGGATGGATCCACCATGGGAATGGATTAGGGTTTTTATTTTATTTGTAGCACACGTACCCATAGTTTAGAGCCCAAATAGATTGTTTTTCATTTACATATTCTAAATAACATGATGGTATATGTCATTATTTTTTTCTCACATGATCATATTATGATATATTAATGGTCAAATACACGTTTTCTTATCATATTCTTAGATTATGTAAATTTGTTATGTTCTTTAAAAACCAAAGGAATGTTTTACAAAAAGGTATATTTTATTAAAATGGATTGAATACTGTATTTGTTCAAAATATACTACTGATGCATTATTGAAATTAGAACTTCTATATATTATTTGGTGGTATCATACTTTGATTTGTGCTTGCACCCTAATTTTTTCTTGGGGAATTTTTAGATGTTGTTTTATAGGACTTATGTAAAGGGAAAGGAATTATGTAGCATTAATATTTCATTTATTTTTACCTTCTTCATAGCAGTATAGTTTAGTGGTGAGGGATGGTCACATAGGGTCATGTTTAGAATAATTATGTTTTATCTTTCTACTTTTTCCTATCTGGATTGACTTTTTATATCTCATGGTTATGTTCTCTTTCTTCTACACTATACCCCAATTTGTTTTCCTTTTTTAGCTTTATTATGAGACATATTGCTTCCATTTTTTACCTTAACACATGACAGACCATCATGGGTGACTTTTCTATTTTTCCTATGTTAGTTCATTATAAATTGGTATTGGAGACATTAATCAGCCTAAAGTGTTATGAATCTACCTGGGTTTTGTTTAGTGTCCTAATATATTTGAGTTAAGATCATTATAATTAAGATAGTATGGGCAGAAAATAGGTCTGGAATGATCAATTTAGTGACTGAAGATGAGTTACCATGGGTATTAAAGGACTTTTTTTTTCAATTTTGAGACATGGTGGGTGGGGGTTATTTGAATGAACTGGAATAGAAGACTATTTAAATGGGAATATTTTTTTAAAGTTTCAAGTATCATATATAAAATTCTTGTTGAATTACATGTTCATTATTTTAAGGAATTGTTATGAATGCATGATATTAATCCAATGATTTGGAAATATTCTCTAAAGATGATTGGTTATTGTCTTGTGTTTAGTTGATTATAACATTTAAAATAGATCATCTGAAATTGAGTGATGATGTTGGAAGATTGTTTTTCCATGAAAATTCTCTTCTGGACCCTTCTTTATTTTGAAGCTGTAATCTACAATATTTAGGATCTAGGTCTAGAAGGTGTTGGGAACCTATGATGAGCAATTGATCATGACCCAAAATTTACTAACTAGTTCCTACCTATCTTATATGGTGAAGAAAGATCCTAAGAATATTAATATTGGATATACTGGATTGAGATGATCTTCAACTTATTAAAATGTCATGATGATACAAAGGTGGGGTTTTTCCATGTATGTGATTGAGGGACCAAGAAGAAGGTGGGGAGACTCTACTATGCAATCTATGTTTCATAAGGGTCATACCTTGAATTCTTTTAAGAAAATTTTAACCAATAGTTTTATCCTGAGATTTTGTGGGGGAAAAGATCCATATGTTTCTGACCTTAGACCAAGGGTATCATATTATTCTGGAGTATTCATCACATTATATTGAGTTGGTTATTTTGGCACTGAAGATAGAAAAAATAAATACCTAAAATTTTTTAGGTTTGAGTTGGGGTTGAAGGATGATATTTGGTTGATAATTATTCTCATGTTCTTTCAGACCATAATGTAGGTAGTCAATAAGGAATATTAGGTAGAGGCATACATTGGTGTAAAAATAGGGTTGTGAAGAGCTACAGATGGTATAATCATAAGAAATAGTGTATCTTGTGTCCAAAAAAGGAAGTGAAAAGGTATGTAGTTTTCTTCCGAACCAATTTCAATTGCTTTATTGGAATAGTACTAGGGGTTTTTCTATCTATATCGAACTCCCAGTACTACTAGGCCTAATTGTATTGATGATCCCAATGCATTTCAGAATCACAAAAAATTTGTCCATCTAAGGTATTTTTGTGAATGAATTTCTAAAGGAAGTATAGATGGATCTACTCTCAATATGGTTTTATATGTTTTTATGGATTCACCCAATGATGGTGGTTATTTTTTTAGGATAAGTGGGGTGGTCATGTTTCCATGAAAGATTAGGGAGGAGTTCATACTAGATGTCTTATGAGGTGGCATATCCCCTAGAAAAATCTGAAGCAGGGCTTGATATTATTAAAGGAATGTTGTTTATTTTATCTTCTATGGTACTAAATTTTTTTATTGAACTTGTTATTATTTTATATCTTCAATGTTAGTTGATGTTTTGGACATGCGTGAAGAGATATTGATTTTATTATTTAATCTTACAACACCTTTAGGAAAGAGGTCCAAACATAGTTTCAAATGTTCTTCATGTTAAGAGATAATATCCAACAATGAAGTGGTGTAGTGAATCATGGTTCTTGATATTAATATCATCAACCAGATTGTTGGAATGGATTGGATGATCAATTTTAAGTCCCATATCAATTTTTATTTATGTTAAGGTCTCTTTATTATCTCTAGATGAAATCACTCATGTCTTTCCAGGTGACTAATATATCCGGACTAGAAGAGTGGGGCATATTGTTCATTATGTTGGGGTGATCTCATGTTAGCTTTTAGAAATTATATTGGATGATGTTGAACTTTTTTTTGTATTATAATTACTATGGTGGTGTGTACATACCCTGAGGTAATTCTAGGGTTTATTTATGGTTCACCGCTATAGAGAGAGTTTGATTTTACCATAGACCTGCTACTTAGTACAATTATCTTTTCTATTCCATATTAACATATGGAACCTTCTGAGTTGGTAGAACAAAAGGTCTATATTACAGAACTAAAGGCTAATGGATTTATTCATCCTATAATTTCACAATGGGATCCGATTATCCTCTTTTATAAAATGGTATATGGGACATTCAAAATTTGTATTGATTATTGGGATTTAAATTAGGTCTATGAAGAATAGATATCCCTTTCCCATGATTGATTATTTCATGGACCAGCGTAGAGGAGTTCATTGGTTTTAAAATAATGTATTTTGATTAGGGTACCACCACTTGAATATACAAGGATTGGATATACCTAAGAAAACGTTTTTGAGATGGTATGATCATTTCATGTTTCGGGTTATTCCATTTAGTCTCACAAATGATCCTATGACATTTACAGTATTGATGAACATGATCTTTCATTGGTTCTTAGAAATTTTTGTTGTTGTGTTCATGGATTATATTATTGTGTACTCCATGTTAGAGGAGGAACACATGGTCCATTTTTATATCTATCATAGAACCTTGAGATAACATCATCAATTGGTCAATCTTTCCAAATTTGAGTTTTGGATATAGGAAGTGATGTTTTTTCTCGGTATGTTTTATCTTAGAGGGGTGTATTAGTAGTTATTGAAGTGATACATGTGATTATATTATAAGATATTACTATAAATGTGTTTGATATCTGACGATTTTTAGTGATGGATGGTTATTATAGGTTGTTTTTTGGACATCTCCATGAACACATCTCAGATGATTGATTTAACCTATAAGGGTGTATTTTTTGAGTGAATGAAAAGTGTCAAAAATATTTTGAGGAACTAATGGTTAGGTTGGCATCAAATCTAGTTTTTCTTCTTTTAGAACCTGGTTCGAGGTATGATATTTTCTTTGATTCTTATAGTATGGGTTTGGGGAGCGTCTTGATGAAGGGGAAATGTGTGGTGGCATATAGATCTCTCCAATTGTGATTCCAAAGAAATACCGTAACCATGATATTTAGTTAGTAACTATTATGAATGTACTCAAAAGGTGTGGTATCTATCTCTTTGGGGAGTGGTACACAGTATATTCTGATAATAAAATCTTGAATTACATTTTTACTTAGATGGATATGAAGTGGAGATTGATAAGGTGGGTTGAGTATCTTTATAATTTTGATTTTGAATTTTAATTCACTCATGGGAAAAGTATTTTGGTTTCCCATACATTAATTAGTAAATTTTGGACATATTACATGAATGAATTAGTAGTGGGATGGTCCATGCTGAGTTTTTAATTGAGATGATCCTAGGGGTAGAAGAAGTTGATGGATAATTGTTCTTATTTTTGGTTAAATATTACTCATCTTTAGATGAGAATATTTTTCTTGATCAGCTGACATACAAGTAGTTACAAAACATAGTAAAATCATTAATGGTGGGGAGACCTTCGTTGAGTGGCTTCGGTCTCCTAGTGGATCTTCGTGTTTCCATAGTAGGCTGGATGTTTGGATTTCACTGAGGTAAGTTTCTATGAATAGTGAACACTCAAATTGTTGGTCCATGAGCCTTAGGAGTGTGAAGATGTTTCATAACTTCATAACTCAATATTGGTGGATGATAATGTGGTGGTTAGTTACATATTTCATATCACAATGTCTCAATTTTTATAAATTTAAAAAGGATCAATAGTTTCTTATGGGTTTTTTTGAAACCATTATTCATTTTGGTATGGAAGTGGGATGATATTTCTTTGGATTTCATCATTGGTTTGCCACAAAATTATTTTTGGAATGATGAAATTTTGATGAACAATGATTGACTCATGAAATAAATTTTTTTCCACCATATCAATGAGTTGATGAAAGTGGAATAGTTTGGAGACTTGTATGTCTGATAGATTGTGAGACTTCATGGGGACCCGTTAGAGTCTATTTTCTAATAATGACTGAAGTATCACTATAACAACCATACGCTTTATTACATATACATAATTTATTTATGTCATAATATTATACTTAATACAAACCAAAATATCGAGAATTATAGTGTCTTTTGGATTTAAGAAAATTACATAACAACTTAAAACATGAAATACACAGTATTTAATGAAAACCTTCTTAACATGTTCATAATATTCCTTCATACATAAAACTGCATGGAATTACCTGGGGACAAGTATAAGAAATGGGTGAGATATAAATCTTAGTAAGGTAATAAACATGGAATAACATGAAGAGGATAATACATATTAAACAATAGGTATATCAATGACCCATAAAAAGTGTAGTAATAATAAAAATAAACAAAGAGACATGATATAACATGATAATCATAACATGGGAAATGCGGGAATAAATTAAAACACTGCATCATAAACATATGCCAAGGATAAAACCACCAATTCACCTAGGAAGACAATGCACCATAAAGGAATTAGGTTCAATCCCTATCGTAACATCATGTATCATGATACTAAAGATTACCCAATGCATTAGAGCGCTATCTAGGAACACCCATTATATTCAATTCATAATCATGCTTAAGTATTACACATAGATCACACAACATGGATTCATTCATTATCATAATTTATTCCACAATAAAGGGATAAAGAATACATACATGTGAGTCCAAATAAATATTTATATGTGTATAAATTTGAATACCATTGAAATATAAAAATGGTATGGTATTCACTACACACTTGTTTTTATGGAAAATCATGGTGAAATTTTAGAAGTATAAGGACGTCACATAAAACTTGATAAAGTGAGACGGTGAGAGATAAAAGGGTATATAATAATTTAGAAAGGAAATTTAATGTAATAGGTACATGTAAATACATTTCCCAACATTAGTAATTAGATATTGAAGTCATATGATTTTGAAGAAACATTAAATATGAAGAGAATGTAAAGAACCCTTACAAAATTTCCGCATGGTAATGGGTGTACCTAAGGGTTCATAAGAGGAAAAAATTAGAGTTAAAGGGGATATAATCATTTATTAATAAATTTAAAATTAAAGGGGATATGTAAGAACATTTCCTAATATATTAAAATTTAAATTAAAAGACTTGACATAAAAGGATTTCTTGAAAAAAATGAGAGTGGATGATCCATTACTTGAGTGTGTGAATCTAAAAGATTTGGAGGGGCTTATTTTGAGATTAGAGGTCCCATGGGAGGACTCAAGGGAGTGTAGGTAAGAGTGTGGTCAACCTCCAAGTAGTTTCAATGATGATAAATGGGATATTGGATGGGTTTATATAATAAGAGAGGGGAATTTCATTATTATTTTGGTTTTGGACTCTATATAATAAAATATCCAAAACCACAAACGATCCCATGGATTTTTCCCATGGTATCTATCAAATAGAAGTGGTTTTAATTATTTTATAAGTCTGAGGCCCTTAATTAATAAAATAATTCTCCTGATTACGTGGAGGTTAGTCACTCTCTTAAAGAAAGTATTTTAAATCCAAAAAATATATTATATATTTTAGAGGATTCATAATGGATTTAAAAAATAAAAAAATAAACATAAAATCACAATATTTTAAAGGGAAAACATATATTTGGTATTTTATCCCATTTATAATAATTACTACACTACTTTTGGGTCATTATAATGTCATAAAACACAATGTATATTTATATTGTACTTAATTTTTAACCAAAAATTAGAATGTCTCTATAAATTATGAAAAATTTATTGAAGGATAATTTTGATACATGGACTCCAAAAAAATATTCATTTTATCCAAATAATTTTCTAAATATGTGTATTTTTACTTTTAAAATAAAATATAAAATTATTAAGAAATACTGGGTTTTTTTTGATAATAACAGTTTCTCAACACTTATCAAAATTACATTTGATTATATGATCTCTTATATTTGATAAAACTTATTTAATAATAAAATTTTATTAAAATATTATTATTTTTCAAAAATCATTTCATTTCATAAATTCATTAATTGAATTTTAATATTAACAAAAAATATAATATGTGTTTAATTGTCTCAAAATAAAAATCATTTACAAAGTAACAATAATAGGATTAAAACATATTCATTATTGTATAAAAAATAATTTAAATATTATTATTTCTAGTGTATTGATACATATCGTTTTAATAAATCAGTTTGAACCCTAAAATTAAGGTTCCATATGGTGGAACTTTTATGGGGTGGTTTTGAGAACATGATTTGGGTTGTCATCTTGAGAATATTGAACTTATTCCGTAACTGGTTTTGTTCATGCATAAGTTGTTGGATCTCATCTAGGGACTGGTCAAGGGAAAATACTAGAGGAACTATCTCCCTTGGAAGCTCTGATAAATGGTCTTCATAGGATACAATTCTAATAGTTGAGGTTATCACTTTTTTTGTTTGTGTTAATTGGATTGTTAAAACCCTATAATTTTACTAATCACATGATTACTATTAAAAGGCTATTTATCCATGATAATGATAGTTAATGATATTTTGAATACAGTTGTATATAATAAAACTAAATAAGTGCATGTTTTTTCTAGAACTATATTACATAATAATCCATTTAATTAAATACAAAGGGTAATCTTATTTATAACAGTTTAGGTCTTTACAATATCTCCCACTTAGAAATTTCTCATTATAAATTTTCATTTCCCATAATAAAAAAGACGAGGCTGACTATGCTTAATGACCACCTCCGATTTCCATGTTCCTTCTTCAAACATTTGGTTTCTCCACATCACATTGACAAGGTGCATTATATTATTTTATAGAACATTTTCTCAAGGATCTACGATTATTGTCAACTACTCTTCATTAGAATGGTCAATCTCTAATGGTTCCACCTCTGGATTGATTACATGTGATGGTTCTTTTATGTAATTTCATAAGAGGGATACATGGAACACATCATGAACTTGGATAGGTTTGGTGGGATTTCTAGTCAATAGGTCACTGTTATGATGTGATTAAGGATTTAAAAAGGGATTATGTACCTTTAAATAAGCTTAACCTTCTTCCCAAATATAATCACTTTATTCCATGGATATATTTGGAAGAATCCCATGTCTCCAACATCAAACTCTATGTGTCATCGATGATTGTCATCATAGATATTTTTTCAACTCTGAGTAGTCTTGATGTGCCTATAAATGGTGTAAACCTTTCCCACTCTATTTTTTTTACCATTTCAGGACTGAGATGTTTTCTTTCCCAAAATTCATCCCAACTTGAAGGTGTTCTGTACCTCATCCCATAAAGAGCTTTATAGTGTTCCATTTGGATTTTTTAAGTTGATAATATTATTGTAAAAGAATTCGACCAGATGAAGATGTTGGTCTCATCCTCCTTTCATATCAATTGAAATTTCTCTCCATATATCTTAAATTTTTTTATAGCCCACTCATATTGGGAATTAGTTAAAGGGTGATAAGCCATACTAATGTTTAGCTCAGTGTTTATAGAAATCTGGATAATTTCATAAAACATAGCAGTGAATCATGGATCTTAATTGGACATAACCAATAGTTGTACTCCATGAAACCTCACAACTTCTCTAATTTATATCCATGTATGATGATCCAGGAATAAATCCCCTCAAATCAAAATGAAGTGTGCAATATTGAAAGAAGGGCTACAATAACCTAGATAAGATTGTTTCTTTTGGAAGTCTTCGGAAGTAAGGTGAATAATTATATAGTGAGGTTTTCAAATTTACATGTTGTTATGGGTAATGGTTTCATCATCCCATTAGACTTATTTTTATAGACATCACTTGTTGAAATACCATGCACTTTTATGTATATTCAGAGATCTCTTACATTATGTCATCCTACCAATAGTTCTCTCAGAGATCTCTATTCATTTTTGAGTTTCCTAGGTGAATAGAGAAATTCAAACTATGTGCATCATCCAATAGGTTATTCATTAACAAAGGATTTGATTGAACACACAGTCTTGAACAAAATATCACAATTCCTTCATCATTAATATTTAAATGCAAATATTTTCTTTTTGTTATAGTTTCCAGTTTCTTTTTAATTCCAACATAATATTTTTGAGCATCCTTTAACATTTTAATAAGAGATGATTGAGAATTTATTTCTGAAAGTATTGATAATGATCCTTCCTCTATGATCCCCATGTCCATCCACTTTAATTCTATAAATATTGGATCCTTCTAGATTCCTATCAGGGATAAAATTTCTGGAACCTTTCTACTTAGATCATCCACCACTTCATTCTCTTTACCAAGATTGTAGTTAATTGTGCAGTCAGAGTCCTTGAATAGATCTAACCATCTTTTTGGCACATATTCATCTCTTCGTATGTGAATATATATATTTAACATTTTTTATCGGTATATATTTCACACTTCTAACCAAAGAGATAATATTTTCAAAGTTAAGATCACTTCAGAATGATCTAGATCTTGTATTAGGTAGTTTTGTTCATGGACTTTCAAATTCCGTGAAGCATAGGCTATGACATTTCTTTTCCATCAGCACACATCCCATTCCATTCTTCAAAACACTATGGAATATTACAAAAATTTCTCTACTTATGGGTAGTGTGAGCATATGGGTAGTAATAAGCCTCATTTTTAACTCATTGATGATTTCTTCACATTCATCATTCCAATTAATCTTGACTCCCTTCTGAGTTATCTTGGTAAGTGGGTTTGAAAATCATGAGAAAATTCTAAAAAATCATAGATAATATTTAGCTATCCCAAAGAAACTAACGATATATATCACTTATGTTGGCCTCATCCATCTTTCAATTTCGTTTGTCTTTAGGGGATCCATAGATATCCAAATTCTTGTGATGATATTACCCAAGAATGAGATTTACTTCCAAAATAACTCACACATGTTGTACTTTTCATAAAGATTCACTTTTCTCATGGCCTTTAACAGCGTGCTGATAAACCCCTCAGGCCCCTCCTTGGTTTTACAATATATTATAATATCATATATAAATATTACTAAACATTTGTTGAGGTAATGTATAAAGACTCTATTCATAATTTCAATAAATATTGATGGAGAATTAGTGATTCTGAATGCAATTAACATGAACTCATAGTTCCCGTACTATGTATGAAAATCAGTCTTGGGGATATCCTCCTTCTTCACCCTAACTTTGTAATAGCATGACCACATATCCACCTTGTAGAAGTGTTGTGCTCTACGTTGATGATTGAATTAGTCACCAATCCATATAAACTAATACATGTTCTTTATCATCATGTTTTTGAGTTCATGATAAACTATATTTAATAAACAACTCATTAACATGTTAATGATATTCCTTCGTACTTAAAGCTGCATGGGTTTACCTAGTGACAAATATAAGAAAGGCGTGAGCTATAAAGACTAGTAAGGGAATAAAAACAGAATAACATGAAAAGGATATCACATGATAAAAGATATTCATATAAATGATGCATAAAAAGTGTAGGAATCATAAACATGAACAAAGATACATGATTTAACATTATAATAAGAAATGGGAAATATGGCCACAACTTAAAACACAACATAATAGACATATACCACGGATAAAAAAATCCCAAAATCATGGTGGGAAAAGTACCATAAAGGAATCAGGTTCACTCCATATCCCTAGAGGAAGTATAATGATACTAAAAAATACCCAATGTATTGGAGCACTATCTGGGCACACCAATCATATACATTTCAAACGCATGATTAATTGTTCCACATAGATTATACATCATTGATCCATTCATCATCACAATTTATTTCATGATCACAAAATGTGGAATACATAAATTTAAGTCCCCAATAAATAAGTATATGTGAATAAAGTTGAATACCTTTGATAGAAAAAATGTGTATGGTATTCAGTACACAATTGTTTTGGCATGGAAAATCACAATGAAGTTTGGCAGCATAATGACGCCACATAAATATTCAAAAAATGGGTTGAAGAGAGAGAAATTGTTCTCTCATAATTTTGAAAATAAATTACATGTAATAAAAAAATTTAAAGACATTTAACAACATTATTAATTGGAAATATATGTCCTACGATAGTTATTAAACATTAATAAGGATGAGAAAGGAAAGAACCTTTACAAAATTTCATTATGGTAATGAGTGTTTGTAAGACTTTATAGGAGGTAAAAATGATACTGAAAGGGTATCTCATAATTTATACATCAAATGAGAATTAAGGGTGATATTTAAGAACATATCACAACATATTGAAATTGAAATTAAAATAAATAACATAAAATGAGTTCTTGATAAAAGAGAAGAGTGAAGGATCATTTACTTTAGTGTGTGACTCCAAAGGATTAAGAGGGGCTTCTTGAGAGATTTGGGGTACATTTAGGGGAATATAGTGAGTAGAGTTAAGAGTGTGGTCATGCTCCAAGGAGTTTGAGTTAAGATAAATGGGATCATGGGTGGGTTTATATAGGGAAATAAGAGGATTTCTTTATTATTAAGGGTTTGGACACAACATAATAAAATATAAAATCCACAAACCATACCATAGTTTTTTCCCATGGTCTATTTCAAATTGGATTGGTTTAAATTAGTTTATAATGAAAAGGGCCTGAATAAATAAATTAATACACTTCCTTACGTGGAGGTGAGTCACAGTTAGAAATAATGGATTTTAAAACCTTAATGTACATTATATTTTTGGAGGATTCATAATAGATTTAATTTTTTCTTGAAAATTTGGTTGTTTCTTAAAATTATGAAAAAATAACTACTGGATAATTTCAATTCTCTGATTAAAAAAATAATACATATTTTATATAAATAATTTTATAAATGTTTGTATTTTTATTTTTATAATAAAATCAACATTTATTATGAAATGCTTGGTTTTTTATAATAACAGTTTTTCAACACTTATAAAAATTAAATTTGATTATATGTTTATTATTTTTTGAGAAATATTATATTATAATAACATTTCATTAAAATATTATTTATTTTCAAAATCCATTTATTTCTTATATTAATTAATTGTATTGGAATATTAACCGAAAAGAATTTTTTTCTTTATTATATCAAAATAAAAATCATTTACAAAGTAATTATAATAGAATGAGAATATATTGATAATTATATATTAAATAATGTACATATTTTTATTACTAGGATCTTGATATATATCCCTTTGATACACCATTATACACTCTACGAGTAAGGGTCATGATGGTAAGAATTTCTTGGTGCGGTTCAGCGAACATGGTTTGGGTTGTGATCACGTTGAGCTTGAACTTATCCCATTAAACATTTCACTCATTATTAAGTTGTTGGATCTACGATTTGGATTGGAAAAGGGTAAATTCCATAGACATTAACTCTATCAGAATCTCTGATAAACAGGTTTCATTGGGTATGATCAAACAAGTTGATGCCATCACTTTTTTTGTGTCAATTGGATTATTAAAACCCTATATTTATACTAATGACATGATAAATATTCAATGACTATATTATCAAGGGTAATAATTATTAATTGTATTTTAAATCCAATTGGATATAATAATAAAAATATGTGCATGTTTTTTCTATAACCAATCTACATGATTGATTTTGGTGGATCTTGGGAGAAGCATTTCCACATAGTCAATTTTTCCTATAAATTGGTTTTAAGTATTATATTAATATTGAACCAAATTAAGAATTTTTTTGTTGGCCATGTAGATCTATGTTATTTTGGGTATAGTTGGGAGTGTGTTCCTTGGTCAGACTGAGTCTTGTTTATAATATGACATAAAAACATACAGTTGGTCAGGAAGAGGTTTGTAATGACATAGGGTAATTTAAATCCTATACAGACTGTCTTAATCAACCACTAGAGTTTGAGAGTTATTATCATGTTTTTAGCAGAGTTTCATCTCACTTGGGAAATCATCATTTGGGTAGACAAGGTAAGTTAGCATTAGGGTTTGTTGTCCCCTCTGATATTATAGAGCATCTTGAGAAGGTGGTGTATTAGTTTGACTTATTATGTTATTTGATTTATATCCATAATTTGATTTATGCTTCCCAGCTGAGGAGGTATCAACCAAATCATTTCCATGTGATTGAGTGAGAGGATATAGACTTTGATCCTAACACCACTATTTCAGATAAACCTTTTAAGATTATGATTTTCTGAGAAAAGTTACTATGGTAAAACAACTCCCTTCATCGATGTACTATAGTAGTGCTGATGAGATAGCCAAGAGACCCGAGAGTTGATGTTATTTATGTGGATGCATTGAAAGTAAAATTTTTTGAGTCCAGGATCTTGAGGATATTCTAGGGACATGATGCATGTTTAATGTGCAAAATTTTAACAACCCATTATTATAGTTATTTTGTAACCCTTGTTGATCTAAGGTTTGGTGATATATGATTTTTTGAATTAAATGAGTCTAGGTATAAATTTTTCCAAGGATTTTGGTGGTGGAGGGGGGGGGGGGTTCTCATTGGGTTCATAAATCTTTAGATATGGTTTGGGATTTTCAACAGAATCTAGACTTTGGAATGCCTGTTGCATATATTCATGTTTTGAACTAGTTACACAATGTGAATTCATTTAAAGGTAGATACGATGAGTCCCATTAAGATCATGAAAAATTACTTGTGGTGAAATCATTTAACATCATAATTGGTTTTATCTGGATAAATACAACTAAGGGAAAATCCTTTTTCTTGAATATCAATTAAATCATGTAATTCATCATGTGAAATGGGTTTAAAAATGAAAATTCATTAGTTCGAGGGGGTTTATTACTCTTCATTCTGGAATTCTTCTCCATTAGATGAGCATGTCTTCAAATCAATACCTATGATGATTTTGATTGATCTCACACTTTCTAGATCACTCCATTTTGTGGTTGATCCCCATGGTGGTGGCATCACTTCTCACTGGTATGTAGTCTTTCTATTTATTTTCTGTATTTTATTGTACTAGTGGTGTTGGATGAATTTTTTGGGTTTAGTTGTGATTAGTTTGGATTATTTATTAATCCTTGGTAGTTTCCCCTCTTACCTTGTCTTTTGGATGCTTATCTTCTTTTTTCCAATCTCTGTTGCCAAAGGAAATTAGGATTCCACCATTCTTATGGTAGGTGTATCTATACAAGTGGTTCTAATTCATGAATATCTTTATGTTCTTTTCAATTACATTTTGTTGTTTATTGAAATTGGTTGGTTCAACATTGTAATTTGTTTTTTGTAAAATACATATCTATTTAAAGGGAATTTGTTTAGAAATGTTTTTTCACACACCAATTGTTTTTTTAAATGATTGGAAAGGTGGGTTTGGTTTATAAATGGGTCTTTAATCCCACAAGTGTGAATTATTTGATGTTAAATTGATTTATTAAATGTTATCATGGTATTAAATTAGATTTTGACAAACATACGTCCTTGGGTAACATTGGATGCATCAAGAATAGACATATCACTCTTTTTGTATGTAATTCCATAAGTGGTTTTATGTCACTTTAATGTGTGTAATTCCATTAGGGGTTATATTGGTTAGATCCAACATAGGCATGAGTGAGGTCTTTTCATTCATTTCTAGCACATATACTCATAGTTTAGATCCCAAATTGTGTGATTTATAATTTATGGATTATTTGTCACATGATGGTATATTTCATGGTTATTTTATCACCTTGTAAACTTATAATGTATTCATGGTTTATTACATGATTTATTGACATATTACTATATTTAGGGAATATAAAACAAATGAAAGTTTACAATTTTTTTATTATTTAATTTCTTAATATAATGTATTTGTTTTAAAGATAGAATTGATTCATTTTTTATATTAAAACATATATAGATTATTTAGTGGTATCCTACTGGGATTTTTTCCCTAACCCTACTTTCTCCCTTTGTGTAGTTTAAGATATTGTTTTATATGACTCATTTAAAGGGAAAGAAATTAGGTAGCATTCCGGTTTCTCTTATTGGCTTCATCTTTAAGGAAGCATTGTTTAGTGGTGACAAGTGGTCACACATAGATCAGTTTAGACTCGTCATGTTTTATTTTTCTTGTTTTCCTGTTCAGATTAACTTTTTAGGTCTCATGGTTATATTTTATTTCTTCTTCATTTAACCCTAATGTTTTTATTTATTCATGTTTATTATGCGATATTTTTTCATTTGATTTATTTTTACCTCACAATGTGGAAGACCAGCTTGGGTGACATGTCTAGTTGACATGGGTTAGTAAATTGAAATTACCTATCATTAGTGCAACAAATAATTATTTTATCTTCTATTAAAACCATTTGGGTCCCCATTATTTTGATACACTATGGTATTTATATTTTTTCAGTGTGGTTTAGTTGATGGGAAATTAGGTTGTTCAACATATATAATCAAACCATGTGTTCTATAACTTTGCACATTCTATGGTGTGGGATAGAATACCAAATCAAAATGGAAGGAAGGGACCACACCATTATTCCCTAGTTCAAAACAATGTTATTTATGAATTTTTTTTATAGTTAAGAAAGAGTAATTTTAGGGAATGTTAAATGAGGATTTCAAATGCCTTAAATTATAGAGAATACATCAAATTTGTTTTCACGAGGAATCAAATTATTTTAATGAATATTACTGAAATAATATTATGTTTATTATTATTTTTATTACGTGTTCATGAATTATTTATTATTAGTATAATATTAATCCAATGGTTATGAAACTTTAATGTGGTTTTTCCAAATTTGAATTGGTTCTTTATTTTCAAATATATCTGAATAAATTGAAATTTAAACAAACCAAAATATAATATGTGATACACGTGATATATAGTCATTTCATAGAAAATATTCATGACCAATTTAATTCTTCAATTATATTGAATAACTTCATTATGTAAAATTTTATTGTCTAAAGTGATATAGGTATTAAAACCATTCACACATCATCCGTCTAAAGAGTGTTTTGCAGTTCTTAATTTATTTATCATTACACTATGTGTGTATTGTAATTGGTTAATGATTTTATATATAGAATAAATATATGTTTGGTTATACCTTTATAAAATGTATGTGTTTATACTAGGGTTGTATCTCTACTTGAAAATATAGGTCTGTGTGTTGGTTATGCCTCCACTAGAATTGGTAGGTTATAATTTCATTATGTCTCCCCTTAAAAATTTGGGATCTTAGTGGAAGCTATACCTTTAAAGTAGTATAGAGGTTCATTATAGAGTTATATAGGTGTTACATATGAATAAAAATGAATAAATTATTGGGAAAACATAAACCTCATGCATTAATGAAGTTATATATAGATAACTTAGAGAAAATTGAATAATCCCTTACATTCTGGATTAGAGTGTTTCAAAAAAAAAACCTAAATAATCATAAATTAGAGTATCTTTGAAGAACATAAACTATGATTTATTCCACCCTACTATGATTGAGATGACCCATACCTGTTCTCTATGATTTGGTGTCTAAACTATATTCTTTACATGCTGGTATTGATACCAACTTATGTAACCCAAATGTAAACATCCATAATTAAGATATTAATGATAATTATTATGTCTCTTATATTCTAAATAACTTTTTTGGTTTAGACTTTTATATAATTTAGAGAAAATATTTAAATATCAAAACCTAAATATTTTCTTTCAAATGGAAATTTTACCCACTAAACATAGGATTCATTAATTTACCATAAGTCTTAAATATTTCCAAAGAACATCACCCACACCTGACACACTTATAGAAAAATCACATGTAACACTATTATTTAGGAGTGGATGGTTCCACATTCATCTTGATGCACAAATCCATCCCATAGGGTTTTCTCCTTATCCCTTCACGGCATTCTAATACCCATATACTCCCTCTCATTTCATTAGCCTTTTTTTGTGAAACATCATCAATGAAGATTTGAGGGATGTGAATAATAGATATTTAATATTTAATATTTCCTTTTATGGTTCAAATATACATCGATGATATCTATCTAATACTTGTTATGTGTTCCTTCATCCCTGCTCATCTATTCTTAAGTCTCATATTCTTTGGTCTTGTGATGATGGTCGTGGAATCACTATTGTATTCCTGGTATCGTTCAGTGACCAATGTTAGTGGAGTGCAAGGTCTTCCACTCCCTAGATATGGTTTCTTCCAGAGTTCGGATACTTATTTTCATATATAGTAATTTTTAGTTTTGAGGAGCAGGATTATTAGTGGTTGATAATTTATAGGTTCAAGCAGGAGTTGAGGATAGAATGGCCTTGGTTTGACAAGATTAGGCATGAACATGGAGGGTATTGCTGAGTGTTTATGGTGGTGTTTGGGTGAGGATATGGAATTGAGTCCATATTCATTAATGATTTAATTTTAGTGTCAATTGGGCATCACTAGTTTCTAAAATGGTTTAGGGGATCCTTTTTTTCTCTTTTATGTGTGGTATAGCAGTAATCCGCTCTAAATTATGGGATTTTTTGTTTATTGTGTTACACAAATATTTTGAAGTATTAGTAGTTGCCTCATGAGAATTGGTAGGAAGTAAAACATCTTGTAGGTGTTGCTGGGTGGGATCCTTTAAAATATGGATGGGTGTACAAAAACCCACCATTCATCCATTTTCATTATTTCTTGATAGTTGTATAGGAACCTTGATTCTATATTTTTTACAATTTCTTTAGTATTGTTTTTCATTGCATTAGTTTAACAGTGTTGTAGGTTCCTTGAATGAATTATTGTATGGGAGGCTTAGAATAGATATTTGTGTGTTGGAACATATCATCCTTCCCTCCATCACATGTTTGTGTGGGTAAAAATGATTCTCTACCACATTGTGTTAGACCATTATACCACATATTTTTTGAGGGGTGAAACATCATTATTGACTAGTTAAAATGAATAATTTTATGGAAATAGTAAGGATTAATCTTTTTATTGTTCTTTCATTGCTGTACGCTTCTCTTTGGACACTTGGGACCAAGTTTAGACCATCAGGTCATTTCCCTTTATGGAATTCAGGCCTCTGTATCGTGTAATGGGATCCCAATTTTCCCATTTTTCAAAAGGGGTATTTTTTTTAATGTTAAATAGGGGTTGACCCTAAATATTTTGAAAAAAATAATAATATAATTCATAATGGATTGAAATCGGAATATAAGAAGTGTGAGATAAAAAACTCAGTAAGCCAAAATATAAGAAATAATAATTGATTATTATAAGTGAGAATAAATTAAACATGTGGGATGATAACATTACCAATTTTTATGAACACATCATAAGGAAATCAATCCTAATAAAATACGGATCATAATTCATAAGTCATAATATAAAGAATTTGGAATGAAGAAGTTGGTATCATAGGATCATAGTATCTTAAGAATATGAAAATAATATACAGCATAACATTATATGTATAGGTCAAGGGTCAGTTCCAAGACAACAACACATATTGGAAATATTCTAATAGTGTATTGGAGTTATCCATAAATCTATAACATATCATCTCATGAGATATAAAACATTACCTAGTGCTTTGGAGGTCTAGATAATTTCGGTCCCACCCATCACATCATAATATGTACATTCATATGTATTCAATATAAGAAAACATTCATAACATCATACAATCATAATTTACTCGAGAAAGAAATGGGTTTCTTGAAGATTTCCACATGTCATGATCATAAAAAATACAAAAACATATTATGGATAATATTAATATATCACATTTATATTGAAGTATAAAAAATATAATAGGATATTGATATGGATGAAAAACTCTTTTTTAAGAAGATGGGTTACCCAATACTTTCAAAAGGTATCACATAATAATCGATCATGAATTAGATATTTTGAAACCAAATGATCAATATACCAAAATAATAGAATCACATTTTAATTTAGAGGGTATTAAATGAAACATAACACCATAGAATATATATATTTTTTATAATTTTATAATAAAATGGAAGAAAAATTGTAAAATTAATTTTCATAAATATTTTGTAAAATGGTTGTAAAAAAATTATAAGAAACTTCTAAAATGAATTTCAAGGGTTTAAGAATAAGAAATTTAAAAAAATAATTTAAAAATAATTTAAAATATTTATTCCTTGAAAAAAATGAAATTAATGATAATTTTTTTGAGTGAAATATAAAAATATACGTAATTGGTACAAAATACCTTTTTTATTCTTCTTAAATAATAACCATTATTTTCTAAATAGAAAATATTTTACAAAAACACGAAAATAAAAAATATATTGTATAAAAATGAATATTTGATTAGGTAGATTCCTTATAAAAAATGGTTACAAAATAAATAAAAGGATTCTATGCAGAAAATGATAAAAAAGAGATTTCTTTCACACTTTTGTAAAGAAGTCAAAAATAACACCTGATGAAAAGTTTAGAAAACATCTCACAAAATTTTATCAAATAAGTCACAGTTAATAAAAAATTACATCATTAAATAATTTAAGTATAGATACTAGAAATCATGAAAAATATAAATAATATAGAAATAGATAAATAAATATACATTATATTGGATGATAATTATTTTTAACAACATCATATTTTTTTAGAGATTGAAATCTAAAAAAGGATAATATTTTAAAGTAAAAGTATATTTTCCCTTGAGTGTAACACCTTGAGATTTCATGAAATATATTTTTTCTAATAAATTTAATTTTCAGATATTTTATGCTACATTAAACACCATGGTTATATTATGTTACTAGAAACAGCGAGTTTTTCTTGTGTTACACGTAACACCGAGTGTAGTATGTGTTACACCCCACATTGAGTTTAAACGAAACATGATATACTATTAAAATATTAATTTTTAATATGATAGTTATCACCTAGCTGTTTGAATGGTGGATATAAATAGGATAAACTAAATTATGTTTATATATGATTTATATATTTATATAAAATTAATTATATAGTTACCAATTAATTAGAAATGAGAATTAAAAACAATTTAAGAATAAAGGAAATATTTTTATAAAAATCTATTTTTATTAAAAAATTCATTTATCATAAATTTTTTTCAAAATATTTTGGCGAATTTTTTTAAAATTTAAATATTATACATTCAATATAATTTTTGAAATTCATATTATTTGTTTTCATGAGCAATCATAATAATAAATCCAATTTGATGCTTAAACCCACATTTTTCTAAAAAGGGAATTATTGCTTTTCATGCACTTATTTTTAAAATATTTTTTCAAGTTTTCTGAAATTATATTTTAAAATATATTGTTAATTTTTGAAATAAACATTTCATAATTATCTTAGCATGATTTCATTAGAATTTTTTGAGAAGATAATATTTTCGATGAATAATGAAAATACAAGTTTTTAATTAGAATATCCATTTATTTAAAAGATTTAAAAACATAAAAATTGTTTTAATATGGTTTTAAATGAAATAATAATTCTATTATATATCTATTAATTGGTTCATTTGAATAATTTTAATATTTAATTTTTATATAAAAACATTTTAAACTTATGAACATTTTTCCTTGAAAACCCACTTTCTTGTTGCGTCTGTGGAGTTAATTTTAAATAATAAATTTCCACATATGTCAATGGAATTTGGAAATATAGATCCAATATTTAGAATAATAATTATTTATATTATATAATATGTTCAACTTATTTTTTCACCATAATGAATAGTAAAAACATTAAATATTATTTACTACTGTTGAGGTAAAAATGGATTTACTACAGGAGGGGGGGGGGATAAGTAAGAAGATAATGGTGAAAAATGACCAAAAACATTAAGAAAACCATTTAATGGATTTATATATACATTATATATTCTAATATAGAGAATGTTACATTTTGGAACATTTTTGAATGAGAAAAATAAGGATACACATTTTTTTAAAAAAATTACAAGCTTGCCACACACATTACTTATAAAAGGAACCCCACTCTCAAATTTTATGAATACCTCAAAACCATGGTATTTTGTCAATACCTGACCAAAAAAATTCCTTAATTCCTTATTCCCATTCTATGTAGCTTAGTTTGGTTAAAAATCCACCATTAGAAGGATTTTGGTGTAAACAAAAAGAAGTTTTCCAAAGAAGAGGCAACTTCATAATCGATCATTTTATTTTATTTCTTCCACCACATACATAAATTATTATCAAAAAATGATGATATAAAAACCTTATTACCTTATATATAATTATTATTATTTATTTTCATGGAATTAACTACATCCGTTTTCTCTTCCATCAAATCTGATATAAAACTATCATTCATATATACGGCAGTCTACAACCTTGTGAATCAATGTTACTAATTTTTCATCACCACCTATCACAGAGGGATATAATGATGGAATAAATTCTTATATATTATATTTATGATATTATTATTCTTATTGAATTATTATATCACATATACCTTTATAATTTACATTCTTTCGGAATATGATAACATCGCTTTTGTGAACCAAAGACTACCACCTCACGAAGCGATGTGATTCATTCATGAATTAAATGAAAGGTAATGAGGATATATTTAATTAAAATTTGTGATATATATGATATATAAATGATTATTTAATGTTAATATATTGTATAACTTTATTTTTTTCAATTCCTTGTGAAAATTTAAATAACATTCTTGCGTATGTACAACATATCATCCCCATGAATGGTATATTTCATTTTCTATCTAAATATTTTATGGATTACTATAAATAAAATTATAATAAATATATATGATATTTATATCATGTCTAAAATTCTTAGATATTATGGAACTATAATAAATCTAAGAGGACCAAAAATACCATACCAATACATACATGAAAAATGAAGTAGTTATTACCCAAAACTAAATTATATTAAAGAATTATTAATAAATGGGTAATAAAATGTCACAAGTAAATAATACATGGAATGATATATATTATTATGGTTATATAATATATGAATAAAAAAATATATTTATTATACAGGAGAATAAAATGTGAATAAAGACTTTGAGACTTATATTAAGGGTTTTTTTCTCACTTTTTACTTATGTGAGACACAATCCATATTCACCACCTATTTATCTTATGTCTTGTATGTAATAAACATGAATGGATTTCATGATGAATATCATAAAAATTATTAGGATTTAAATATCCATTTAAGGACATATCATTCACGTGGTTTACGATTTGAATGTTTCAAAAGAGGTAAGGGAATTTTGTCTCAATTTTTATTACACGAGACATATGTTATGTTATGAACATATATCATTTTATGAGGTTTATACATAGACCCTTTAACATTTACTATAATGAATTTATTTATTCTCATGATAATTTAATATTAATTTGATGTTATTCCTTGACATGGCTTACAATTTAAAGATACCAAATTTGTAAGGATTTTATGTTACAATTTATCGTTTATCGAGATTGTTTATGACTATGTTTCTGATGATAAAATATTATGATCCATTTACTAATATACTCATGAATTATCTTTTCCTATGTTTATGTCCTGAGAATATATGGTTTCCCTTCATTTTACTATCTTTATGTACTCAAGAGGTCAAAATAATGTTTTTAAGAAAAATTATTATTATTTCTATCTTCAGTAGAAAATGAAATTTCTTCCAGAAAAATGTTTTTAAAGTGTTTTAATTTCTTTTAAATTATAAAAATGATTTATTAATGAAATTTTAACACATGATTTTTTTTAATTTTTTTTGAAAGGAATCTTCAGGTATTTTTTTTAAATTAAACCCATTTGACTTTTACCAAAAATGTTAAATGAATATTTTTTGTAAACATTTATGGAATGAGTGGTTTATTGCACAGTTATAAACAAATGAATGTTTTAACGATTAATTTAAAAAATTTCAAGGTTATTTGAAAATAAAATTATTTTCAAAATTTTTTATGTTTTAAAAACTATTTTTCAAAGAAAAATGGAATGTTTTATAAAGAACTGTTTTAATTGATCTTAAAACCTTACTTTATAAGTTTACAAAGGTTTTTTGAGATTAAAATATTTTGAATTTCTTTTATGATTTATGATTTTTTAATGTGGAAAGGATATTTTAGTAATGTGAAGTTTTAAATGATTTTAAAATATTTTTTGATATGTTTCAAATTTTATTTAAAAATAATAATTCCCAAAATGTATTATGACTTTTTAGTTTTTAAAAGTTATCCTGAAAGAATATTCATTTTCCGAAAGAAATGTTTCAAGTGATCTTTCAAAAGAATTTTCCATCTAAGATGAAATCCTATGATTCAACTTATGGTTTACTAGGTATATTTTGTAATGATAGTATTCTTATTCATTGTCTATATCGTTTATGTTCTTTATGATAAGGTGTTTATAAAACCCATTTATTTTCTATGGATTATACCATGAAAAAAATGCTCATGAAACCTGATTTTTTTTCAAGAGTTATAATACGATGAAATGTGGAAATGGTTTTGAAACCTGTCTCTTTTACATAGATTATTATATGATGAAATGTTTATGAAACCCATATCGTTTCATGGTTTATGATATAATTATTGTTTTATGATCTTGTGGCATGAAAACGTAATAATTTTATTATGTGATAGGTGTAACCTATATCACCCTAAAATGAATTGGCTTAAGGCTTATATATCATGAGATAAGAAGGAAAATAAAGGGGATTAAACCCAATTATGTAATTACATTTGTTCATTATGATGGTCTTGGGAGTGAACCTTGACTATTATGATGGTTTTAGGAGTGAACCCATTCTACTATGATATCCTTGTAAGTGAGCCTTTACTACTATGGAAATGATTTTTTGGGATTATCTATATGGCCTAATTCTATATCTTGTTCCAATGTTACTCTCTCATGGATCATGTTATTTGATTACCTTATGATAAATTTATTAGGAACTACTAATATTTATTCCTTCACTCAATATTATGAACCTCGATATTGGTTATGGTTTTCCAATGTTATACTGATGTTCTCATACCATTATGTTCATGTTATGCTTACATATCTCAATTGTTTACCACTATTAAGAATCATATCTCAACTTTTCTTGGGTTCCTTTCCCTGGGTTATGAATAAATATTTTATGTATAATATACTTAATAAAGGTTCTAATTATGAAGAACATAATGGGAAATGATTTATTTCACCTATGAACCAATTATTTATGTTTTGAAGTTTCTAAAGGAACTATACTATTACGATCCTTAGGTGTGTGTTTGTGTAATGTAACAAATATTCATCAAAAGAAATGTAATATCTATACATGAAAATCCTAGGTCACTATAAAAAGGGGATGAGAGTTTACCATATATAAAAAATAAATGGAAGACAAAAATAAACATAAAAGAGCATAGTCAAAGAAAGATTTTATACCCAAAAAAAAGAAAATTGAGTTGAAAAAACCATTTCAAATAACATAACATGTGAAGTAAGAATATATCAATGAATACATCATGATAAATAAGTGTAAATCCAAATAAAACAAGTAGAAAAAAATAATCCCAATTTTTAATTCACATAATTTAATTATAACAGATTCTATAAATGATGTAACTAAATGAAATAATATCGAGTTAATAACCCCCTTAAAGGGTTTGGTAATTTATGATTAAAAATATCATTAAATATAACATGAAATATAAATTTTAATCAAATTAATGAAATTTAATTTATTATAAAATATGTCATTGGATTGTAAGTACATCATGTCAAATAAGAATAGGAGAATAATTTTGAAATAATTATCAATGAATGGAAATTGAGACAAAAAAACCATACCTGGGAATCTCAAATTCCCAGACACATTATAGATTATTGTATAACAAACTAAAATTCATTTTTTTCTATTTAGGAATATTATACAAATCTATTACATTTTTTTATCTTTAATATTCATTTATTACATTTTTATTACATATTTTTAGTTAATATTGATCATTTGTGTTAGTAGTTTTAAAAATTCCTAGTATGTTTCAGTATAATAGTTAGAGTCATCATTGCACATTCATGAGTTCATAATCAAAAACATATTAATGTAACTATAACAAAATTACCCAAATTTGTTATGATATTTCAAATTTATTCCATGAGAGTTTTGGTTATGGCTATCCCAGATGAAATCCATAACACACTTGTTTTGGTAAATTTTAATGAATAAGATCTAGTACATTATTAGTGAGATAAAGGTAATTTCATAAAAAATAGTAATTAATTTTTAATATCATATATAACCATTAATTAATTTTCCATAATCACCCACTAAAGAAATATATATCATTGTTCATGTAGGTGGCTAAACCAACCCAAATAAGAACATGTTTTAATCAATATATAGGTATGATTATGAAGTAATTTTACAAAAATATCTTTCTTATAAAGTTTAATAATATCATTTAGATATTTTAAGTAGGATAAATAATAATTTTTAAGGGATAAAAAATAAGATAAACGGAAATTAAGGATAAGAATCCATTACATATAGAGAAGAAATTGTATCTTCTCTTAGAATCATTCTAGATTTGAAACTAATTAGTGAATTATTTTGAGTCCATAGGCTCAAGAACATGTGATAGAATTACCATTGAATGAAATGTGATATATTTCAAAGAGTAATAAAAATTTTAGGCATGTATTGGAAGGGGTGGTGGATGGGTCCTTTTATAAGTGGGAGGGATGAAATATTTGAAAATACATATTTATTAATATAAAATGAATGTCATCTTCAATCTAAATCAACCCAAAATGGATAAAAGATGTTAAAGGATAAGGTATGGTTGTTATTTATCTCATAAACACGTTTATATAGGATTTGTTATGATATTTTGTGACTTTATAAATTAATTTTAACATTAAATACAATTTGAAATCATTTTCAACGTTCTCTAGAAATCTATCATTAAAAATATTAAATTGATAATAAAATTCATGAATTTTTTAAAGGTAATTTTTTATAATTCATAAATATATATGAAATTATTGAATCACTAATAATCACTCATACATCATCACTTTAAATGTTTTTAAAACCAATTAAGTAACTTTTATCCTACTTATATAAGCATTGTGTTGACACTGTGTAATCATTTGGATAATTAACTTATTATATAACTATAAAATTCATATATATATATATAAATATGTAATTATTTATTATATTCTTATTTTATGTCGATATTAGAATTTTCACCATCAAAATATTATCGCAAAGGTACCCATTTTGAATTCTCCAATGTTGTTTAAGTATTACATTAACACTAATAAATATTCTCATATTTATCCAGAAAAAGATTTACTTTATTTTACATTGGTGATATTTTGAGTTTAATTTAATGATATGTATCACTAATTATTGAAAAAAAAATGAATAATAAAATTTTAATTCATGTTTATATCATGACCATGTCATAAAAGTTATGGTTTTGTAGATATGCATATTAGATTAACCACTCACTTGGGATGGGTGAATCAATGGTTTATTTTTATGAGTTTCCTTTATTTTCGTTCTGTCTCTTGAACTTTTCATGTTTCTAAATCCAGTCAACATTTTCTCTCAATATCACCACATGTGAAATAGTAAAAATACATAGAGTAAGACACATGATCTACAAGGTATGAAAATGAAAGACATACTCCTTTATATATCGGTTAGATACCATAACATGTATTCATTACTATATAATAAGTGAATACCAATACTTCCATATACAACAGAGTGAGTATTTCTCTGAATCTTATCAAGAGACTATGTTTTCATTTGGATCCGAACAAAATAATTCTTTATCTGGCTTCAACTGAAAGACTATTTATGCATCTATCTCCAACAAAAATTCATAAACTACTCCCGACACTAACCAGAATACTTCACCATTACTAAATGATTAATACACTATAGTATGATTTTTCATCTTCCACTATAATCTTTTAAAATATTATTTTCTCATGTACTCTGTCAAGAATTTCAGCAATACTGGTCTCTAGTCTCTTTCTAGATTTTGTGCTATATGAAATCTCCTTAATCTTTGAATGTTTGGGAAATCATTCTTATTCTTTATTTTAGATGGTTCCCCACTTCCAAACTCTTCCCTTCTTCGATACAATAATGTATTAGGATCTCAAAATGATCTTTCAATTATGTACATTTTCTCACTACATGAATGAATTTATTCAGACAAAACAATTGTAGTGAATATGAATCTCAACAAATTCCATGATTTAAATTCTCATTTAAATCCTAATTTCAATGTTTTTTTAATAAACACATTTATTTTTACTTCTTAAATATGAATACCCATTGGTTTTTGGGTATTATAAATTCTAATTTAAATAACCCATTGTCTATGGGTATTTAATAATTGTATGATTATTCAAAATATTTGGTTGGGTATTTTCTTCTTTCATTCAATGAACAATACATATAGGCTTCCTGTGTAAATATGAATAACAAAGGGAATTCAATACTATATAAGTAGCATCTTAAATGCCTGTGGGTATCAGATATTATTTTCTCTTGTTCCTCATTCATCTTGGTGATCACCCGTAACACACATAGCATGAAATAATTTTAAACAACCATGGATTGGGATACATATATTTATTCTTCCAGTGGTGTGGATTCAATGTTTAAACTCACCTATAAGAATAGGGTTTCCTTAAATGATCACAGTCATAGATCACCTAATTATCATGTTGATTTTATTTTGAATACCCATAGGTAT
This sequence comes from Viscum album, assembly GCA_963277665.1. NCBI lineage: Eukaryota > Viridiplantae > Streptophyta > Magnoliopsida > Santalales > Viscaceae > Viscum > Viscum album. The sequence continues at coordinate 661,634,699 of OY728138.1, forward strand.
ATGTATCCTCATTAAATCTTCATCTGGGTTATATATTCTATAATATCCATTAATATGGTCTCTATAACAACCCACCTTTTATTACATAACATTTCATTACATTTTACATACAGATGATCTTTAATGTCTAGTGACATGGAATTAAAGAAAAATATACATGAAAACATTAAACCTTATTCTAATTCACTTTTAAAGAATCATAAAATGTTCATCCTATGTATAATTGCTGCATCTCATATCCTGAAGACTTACATCAACAGAAAGGGTGAGTAGAAGGCCCAGAAATGAAAGGGAGGGAATCGGTTTATTTGTGATATCAATAAAAACTTGATGAAAAACATAAGGACATGAGGAATGGAAAAATAGGCATATCATAATATAAAATTAATCATAACATGAATATGTGGCTTCAACATTTAATTTATACATTAATGAACATATCACCAAGGATCATTCCCATGGTGTCAGAAACATTACCAAGGATATTCACTAGGGAATCGTGAAACATATCATCTCTAGAGATTAAATTTTTTTCCCAATGCATTGGGGCGCTAGCCGAGTGATCCATTAATATATAATTATTTACACATGATCCATATATATCATAATCATATAGTTCATAAATAACCCAAATAGAATAAAAGATACGGGTTTCATATCAAAATCTTGACGTTTTAAAAATGATTAAAACTTGATCGTTATGTCATTTATAACCCAAGGAAAAGGAAAGAGGATTTAATGTATGTATATTCCAGAATAAAATATATATTTTTATTGTATTTAAGAATACCCATAGAAAATAAATTTGATTGGGTATTCATATAAATAAAATAAAAAATTTCTTGAGAAAAAGAGGGAGATATTTTTGAGACCAAAATTCTACATCAGAACGACAATATAACGTTGTTTTAGAAAGCATTAAAAAGAGATGAGACAAGAGTAATCCACTGAGAAATAATTAATAATACAATATAGGAAAGAAATAAATTTTAAATTAGATCATACTATGGGTGTTTAAATGATATACAACCAAAAAAAGAAACATAAAAAAAGAGAAGATGCGATTTGTTTTAAAACAATTCGGCAGCTTAATGTAGTCCCTTAAAAATTCATAATATTAGTTGATGAGATAAAAAAGGGTATCACATCAATTGAAAATGAAATGGATATTAGTAAATATATATATTAATAAGCCCCCACATAATAACATTGAACTAGAAGACATAATATAAAGGAATTCAAGACTAAAATAGGAGGGTGAAAGGTTCCCTTACATTGAAGAGTAACATCAAAATCATGAATGTTGGGATCTTGGGAGGCTTGAGAGAAAGATGGGAGGACTCATTGGGAAGTAAAAAATATTATATCTTCATTTATTGTGAATTTTTAATGAAAGTAAGGAAGGACTGGGTTTGTATTTATAGGAAAAGTGATGGAATATTTTATTAATTCCCAAGGGACACCGCATCGTGGTATTTTCAAAACCATGGTCTTGACTATGGTATTTTCCCATGGTATTAGCCAATTAGGGAATCTCATAACATATATTACTATTCATTGGTCTAACGGAATTATTACATCCTTATAACATCATTAATAATGTCATTAATCACACCAGAACTCAAAACTGTATTTTTACTATTCACTGAAAAACAAAACATTTTATAAAAATCTCATAAATTCACTCAAACCTAATATCGATGATCTAAATTCAAAAAATGAACTCCTTTTTATGAAAAAATTTAATTATAAGATATTTAATTTTTATTTAAAAACACTATTTTTCTGAAAAAATACCAATACTTAACTAATAATTTATGAAACCGTTATTTACTTTTTCTATTATTTCACTTCACCATTCTAGATTCCTAAATTATATTTATACTTTCTTAAGTGTGGTTAATAGTCTATTGGTCACATTACTATTCATAATGGTAATATTATTTTTCATACTTTACTATTCACTAAAAGTTAAGTTGATCTTATTAGACTATATATTTCTTATTAATCACAACTGTAGAAGGCCATTTTTTGAAAATCATTTTACATTATTAATTATTTTAAATAATACAAAAATATTTTAAAATAACCTTTTTTTCAAAATTTCATCAATAATATGGATCTTCAATAAATTCATCCAATATTTATTCGAACACTTTATATACACATTTTTTACTATATGAATAAATAAAAATGTTATTTACACAAAAGGATTGCAAAAAGTAACTAAGGCCTTGTTACATTGCCCCTTATAGAACCTGCATAGGACATTAGTGTATGGTGTGCTATGGTAATACAATCTTGCGGCGGCTCAGACTATGTTGCCCGAGTGGGGATTTCTATCAGCTTGATCTTCTCCTCAAGTGATTCCATTGAAGCTTCACATATTGAAGCTCAACTTGGGCTTTGTCAAGATCAAAGCCTAGTGATGCAACATCCTTCCCAAGATCTGACATATGGGCTTCATATGGCCCATGTCTACTAGATGAGGCCATCAACTTTTATTTTTGTATTAATTAACCATGATCACTTGTATTTATTAACAATAATCATAATGTTAAGAATTTAGTTTCCAATGGTCATATTGAGCAACAATCAAATAATAGTCAAAACCCAGAGGTATTATTTTAATTATACTCACACCATTTATTAAAGGATACTGTTTTATTGAGTATAAAATAAAATAATACACAAATTCAAGAAACAAATATTATTTAAACATTTGGGTTGTTACATTCTTCCCACCAAAAGAAAACTTTTCCCCAAAATTTAAACTTGTACTCTCAGAAGAGAAAATGTGTGGGTACTTCTACCTCATAGATTCCTATGGTTCCCACATGTCTTTTTCATATTTGTGGTTCCTCTATGATAAATTTGAAAGGTAGGTAGTCTTGTGGCATAGAACGTTGTCTTTACAATCCAAGGTCTCTATCGGATGATCCTCACAAGAGAGGTCATGTTAAAGTTGTACCTCCTTATGATTTAGTACATGTGAAGGGTTAGGTATGTACTTCTTGAAGAGGAATACGTGGAATACATCATGAATATGTGCTAGATTTGGAGGATGTGGATGCCTAGAGGCCACTGCCCCTACAAGATCAAGGATTTTATATGGGAAATTGTACCTAGGTTTGAGCATCCCGTTCTTTCCAAACCTCATGACCCTCTTTCAAGGTGAAATTTGAAGAAAGTCTTTGTCACCAACATAAAACTCAAAGTCCCTTCGATGGTTGTTGGTATAGATATTTTGCGGACTATGACCAGCCTTAATGTGTTGCTGGATGGCATGTACCTTTTCAATCATCTCTTGAAAAATATCAGGACCAAGAAGCTTCCTCTCACCAGCTTCATCCCAGAAAAAATGATTTCTACATTGCTTCCCAAATAGAGCACCATAGGGTTCCATTTGAATGCGAGAGAGGATGTAATTGTTGTAATAGAGCTTAACTAATGGCAAATTCCGATCCCATCCAACTTGAAATTCCATTGAACAAGTTCTGAGCATGTCATCATTTGTTTGAATAGTCCATTCCAATTGGCCATCAGTTTTGGGGTGACATTCCATACAAAAATTCAATTCAACACTCAGATCATGTTGAGGACTTCTCTAGAATTTTGTTGTGAACCTTAGATCATGATCAGATACGATATAAAGTGAAACTCCATGATGCCTTACCACTTCCTTTACATAATTCATGGAAAGTTTATCAAGAGAGAAATCTTCCCGAGTTGATATAAAATGGGTAGTCATGGTGAGACAGTCCACAGTAACCCATATCACATTGTTTCCATTGGAATTTATCAGGAGACCAATGACAAAGTCCATTGTGATATTATATCACTTCCATGCTGGTATGGGTAGCGTTTTGAATACCCCTTTAGGAAGTTGTCGATCTGCCTTCACTTGCTGACATACCAGACACCTTGACCTGTAGTCAACAATATTACTTTTCATATTATCCCACCAATAATGATCATGAAGTTTTCTATATATTTTTGTGCTTCCTCGATGTATAAATAAAGAAGTGCTGTGAGCTTCATCCATAAGATCCTTCTTTATTTCTGGAATAGATAGAACACAAAGTCTTTTATAGAAATTCAGTACACCTTCTTTATCAATATTGAATTTTGGAATCTTCCCATCCTTCACAGCCTCATACTTCTTCTATAATAAAGGATCTTATTTTTGAGTTTTCTTGATCTTCTCTATTTATGACAGTTGTGAAATCATTTATGTTAGGGTGGATTCTTTCTATTTCCATATAACTCCCATGTCCAGCATTACTAGGTCATTGATCAAAGTATCTCTTTGAATCCTTATAATGAAAAGAACAACTGGGTCTTTCCTACTTAATACATCAGCAACTTGGTTTTATCTTCCGAGATGATACTGAATTGTATAATAATAGCCTTTAAGAAGTTACAACCATATCATTTATCTCACGTTCAATTCATTTGGTGTAAAAATATACTCCAATATATTGTGGTCTGTGTATATATAACATTTCTCCTTATAAATATAGTGCCTACATATCATCAGATTAAAAAGGAACGCATCCAGCTCCAGATCATTCAAAGGATAGTTCTGATCATGAGTCATCAACTGCCGAGATGCATAAGCAATGGATTTTTCATTTTTCATTAGGACAAACCCAATCCATTTCAAACAAGAATCGTTGATGATAAAAAATGTGTCTCCACTTGAGGGTATAGTTAACATGGGTGTAGTAGCCAATCTATTCTTCGGCTCTTGGAAACATTCCTCACACTCATTTGTCCAAATGAACTTGAACCCTTTTCGAGTTAACCTGGTTAATGGATAAAAGGTCATGAAATGTTTTTCTTAAAACACTTATAATATCCTGTTATTACAAGGAAACATAAAATCTTATTTATTATTTTAGGTTGAGGCCACACCTATACATCCTTTGAATTTACAGGGTCAACTATGATTCCTTCATTGGCTACAATTTTACAAAAGAAAGAAACTTTTGGTAACCAAAATTCACAATTTATGAACTTTCCAAAAAGCCTATCCTTTCTAAGAGTTTGAAAAATTACCCTTATACATTCCTCATACTCCTCGTGACTTTTGAAATATAGAATAATATCATCAATAATAACTACCAAGAAGATATCAAGGTAGTACTTACAAAATTTTCCATCAAAACCCTAAAAATAGTAGATTCCTTAGTCAGTCTGAAGGGCATAAAAATAAACTCATAATTCCCTTATCTTGATCGAAAGGCAGTTTTTGGAATATCATCTTTCATCACCCTCAATTAATGATAATCATATCGAAGATAAATCTTAGAGAAGAATTAAACCCCACGATGTTGGTTAAATAATTCATCCATTCCTAGGAGAGAGTATTTGTTCTTCACTATGATCCCATTTAATTCTATATAATAAATTCATAACCACATTGATCCATCCTTATTCTTCAGAAAGAGAACATGTGCTCCCCATGGAGAGACACTTTGATGGATAAACCCGTTCTCTAAAAGATCTAAAATTTGCTTCTTTAATTAGTCGTGATCAACATTTTCCATTCTATACATGGCCATTGATATTTGATGAGACCCATGTATGAGATCAATGAAGAACACTACCTCTCTTTCTGGGGGAGGTTAGGGTAACTCCATAGAAAATAAGTCAATGTATTCCAGGATGATGGGAAAATTTTCTATACTTATACTCACATTTCTTTATTCTTCTTCACCGATAAACTCTATAAAGAAAGATATATGAGGTTATTCTAGACAATGATCGGGATGAGATATCCCTCTTTATAAGATAACTGTAGGTTTTCTATACAAAACTGGTTATATTTCCCTGTTTCTGCATTTGACCTTAGCATTATACTTTGATAGCCAATCCATCCCTAGTATAATGTTGAATTCTGGAATGGGAATGACTACTAGATTTGTGATAATAATGTCCTCAATGAAGTAAATACTATAGTTTCTAAACACTGAAGATGCTTAGATAATCCCACCAAGTGTCTTGAATGATAACTAAACTTTTATAGATTCATTTTTTGATTCTAAATCTTTGCATACGTGGATGAAATAAAGGAATGCATAGAACTAGAGTCAAATAATGTACTTGCTATATTTGAATGAAAAACAATAGTACCTTCCAACACATCATTTGTAGCTTTAACATTTGCTGTTGTGATAGAAAAATCATGACCGTTGTCCCTGGCCCTTTGTTGAGGCTGATAGTGGTTACCCTCTACTACCCTCAGATTTGGAAATTGATTGGAAAAGTTCCAAAGTTTCCCACACTTATATAATCTAAAATCAGGTGGGGCCTACACCATCTTCACTTTTTCGGTAGTGTTGGGATGTTGTGGATTCACCTCACTATGAAAATTCCTTCCCATATGGTCATCTCTACCAAAACTATAACACTTCATACTCTTCCCACATTTATTACATGTTGTAAGTTGCACTTTCTTGCCTCTTCTTCCCTGATCGAAGCTCCTAACTAGGCTTGGCTCCATTGATCTCTTCATGTCATTGGATTTATGAGAGCAATATGACTCACCAAACACCAGTTTTACCTTCATTACACTCTGTATGATCTCTTTATAGCTTTTGTAGTCTCATTTGGCTAGATTCATCTGCAGATGAGGTCTCAGTACCCCAAAGAATCTATCAAACTTACCATTAGGAACCATGACAAATATTGAGGTGTAATGAGAATATATAGTGAAGTTCATCTCATAGATTCCATAAAAATTCATTCTTGTTCAACTTAATCTCAATAAACTACTTCTTCATTTTTGTTCTCATCGAATGAGGGAAACACTTATTAAAGAAGAACCCTCTGAACACTTCCCACTCCCTAGATTCAACCTCAACTCTTGGCCTTGGGTTTTTTAGTAGCTCGCACCACTAATCAAATTATCCCCCTAATTGGTAAATAGTCATGGTGACCTTCTCTTGTTCCGAACAGTGGAGCACATAAAAGATCTTCTCAATAGTGTTGATCCACTGTTCAGCAATCAATGTGTTGGTAGATCCACAGAAGGTTGGTGGTTGTTGATGAATAATGGACTCAACATAATGTTTTTACCTTCATAGTAAGATTAGTCCCTTAGCATGATTCTAGTTCTTTCGCATAACCTGAATCAGTTGGTTCATCATTCTCATGAATGTTTGCATTTTTTCTTCCATTGGATGGTCATCAGCGCATGGTCCAATGATGTCACCATTTGCTTGGTTCCTTCTATTACCCTTTATTATCTATAAAAACGTAGTCAGAATCTTATTTTATTTATGAATATTTTAATTATAGTCTATTTTATGTCTTAAAACAACATTCTTAAACAATTTTATTTCCCTACAAATCCATCACAATGATTCATAAAAGTGTTGTGATTAAACAGACATATCCCCCAGAAGTGTGAAACTAGGAGCACAACAAGGCCTGTTGTCATATTCCAGGATACACTGGGTCAATCCCAAAACTCTTTGTTAGAGCTTTCACTCCAAGGTACATCTTTACTAAATCCACATCCAGTTGTTCATATCCATACATTCAATTATTTGTTCAGAAACCCCTTACATAATATTTCACCAAAATACCAGGAAGTTTTTCTATATTGAAACTTTTATATAGGGTTCTTCATAAATTTTTCATATCCTAATTTCCATAAATAACTAATGTATCTATTTATACCAACTATGGAATCTCTCCTTTTATGACATAACATTTCCTTACATTTTACAATCATAGGATCTTTAAAGCATAGTGTCTTGGAAATAAGGAAAAATATACATGAGAACATTAAAAATTATTCTAATACACTTTTAAGGAATCATCAAAGGTTAATTTTATGTAAAATTATAACATCTCATAACTTGAAGATATACATCATAGGAATGGATGAGAAGAAGGCCTAGAATGAAAAGCAAGGGAATCAGTTTAATTGTGATATCCAGAAGAACTTGATGAAAAACACAATGACATGAGGAATGGAAAAATATGAATATCATAATAAAAATAACATGAATAATAACATGAATATTTTTCTACAATATTTAATTTATATATTCACGAACATATCACAATGGTTTATCCCTAAGGTGTCATATAAATTACTATGGTTATTTACCCTGGCATCGTGAAACTTGTTATCTGTAAAGATTAAATTATTTACCCAATACATCAGAGCTCTATCATGGAGAACCCTTAATATGTTTTTATTTTCATTTGATAAAAATATATCATAATCATACTATTAATAAATAACCCAAATAGAATAAAAGAAATGATTTTCATATCAAAATCGTGACATTTTAAAAGTGCTTAAAAACTTGATCGTTATATCATTTATAAAACTAGAAAAAGAATGAGGGTTTCAAGTGAGACAATTCCAGAATAAAATATATAATTTTTATGTCTTTATGAATACTCCTATAAACGAAATAGGTTTTGGTATTCATATAAATAAAAGAAGAGAATTTATTTAGAAAAAGAGAGAGATATTTTGAGATGCAAATTCTGCAGCATAACAGCTATATAAAAATGATTTAGATAACATTAAAAAGAGATGGGAAAAGGGTAAAAAGATAATAAATAACTCATAATAAATTATAGGGACAATATAAAATTTAAATAACATAATGGTATGGATATCTGTATGATATCCCACATGAAAAAGAAACATGAAAAAAGAAGATGTGAATTCTTTTACGAAAATTCGGTAGCTGAAGAATGTCAATTAAAAATTCATAAAATCATTTGATGAGAGAGGAAATAGTATCTCATAAATTGGAAATGAAATGGATAGTAGTAAATATATATAATAATAATAATCCCATACATAATTAAATGTAACTAAAAAACATAACATAAAGGATGTCAGGAATAAAAGTGGAGGGTGAAAGGTTCCCTTACCTTGAAGAGTAACTTCGAAAGATGGATGGTTGGGACATTGGGGGGCTTGATAGAACCTTGTTATGACTCCATGGGAGGAAAAATGGATATAGATTCATTGATGATTAATTTTTAGTGAAAGGAATGAAGGATTGGGTTGGTATTTATAGCAAAAGTGAGGGAATATTTTATTAATTTCTATGGGACAACTCATCGGTGGTATTTGAAAAACCATGTTCTTTCCCATGGTATTTTCCAACAGTATTGGCCACTTGGTACACTTCATGACATGTCTGACTATTCAAAATTAGACCAGAATTATTTAATCATTATTACATTATTAATGATGTCATTAATCACACCGAAACTCAAAGCTGTATTTTTATTATTCCCTGAAAACAAAATTTTTTATAAAAATATCATAAATTCACCCTAACCTAACATCAATGAATTGAATTCAAAAATGAAATCAATTTTATAAAGATACTATTATAATTAAGAGATATTTAATCTTTATGTAAAAACATTATTTAACCGCAAAAATACTAATACTTAACTAATAATTTACAAAATATTTATTTACTTGTTATATTATATCACTTCACCATTCAAGATGCCTAAATTATAGTTACACTTTCTTATGTGAGGCTACTATTCCATTGGTCATATTAATATTCATAAAGGAAATGTTACTATTTATAATTTATTATTCACTAAAAGATAAGTTGATCTTATTAAAATCAAAATTTCTTACTGATCAAGACTATAGAAGAGAATTTTTCAAAATAATTTTACATTATTAATTATTTAAAGTATAAAAAAATATATTAAAATACTATTTTTTCCAAATTTTCATCAATAACATGGAACTCCTATTAATTCATCCTATATTTATTCGGACACTTGAAATTTACAAATTTAACCATAAGAATAAATAAAAATTTTATTTATAAAAAAGGATTACACAATGTAACTAAGGCCTTGTTACAAAGACCCTTATAAAACATGCATAGTACCTAAGTGTAAAGTGTTCTATGGTGATATAATCTTGGGGAGTCTTGGAAAACATTTCCTGAGTAGTGATTTTAATATGCTTGAACTTCTCCCATAGACGATTTCGTTCCAGATTAACTTGTTGAAGCTCATCTTTGGATTGGTCTAGATGAAATCCTAGTGATGAAACCTCCTTCCCAAGCTCCAAAATATGGGTTTCGTATAGACAAACCCTAATGTATGAGGCCAACGACTCTTATTTCTTTATTAATTAACCATGATCACTTGTATTTATAAACAATAATCACGACATTAAGAATTTACTTTCCAAAGGTCATATTGACCAATGGAAATATAACAGTTAAAACCCAGTGGTATTATTTTAATTATACTCACTTAATTAATTAAAAGATATAATATTGTTGAGTATAAAATAAAAAAACCCAAATTCCAGAAAATAAAATATTATTCAAAAGTATGGTCGTTACAGTGTCACCAATTTCAATCGAGAGAATATGGTTCTCTATTTATTCCCACATCATCATAAATTCTCATCAATTATCATATAAAACGTGTTCATGAATATCCTATACACATTAAGACTCAACTACCATGGTCATAGGTTACCACTTCAAGCCTCCACTCATTATGATAAGTCAATTATTTTATAAACACCAAATATTTTTGTTTATATCAATAGAATCGTGTGATTTCATTATTACACATTATGAAATACTAACATTCATCAGATTAGGATTTCATGATTCTTCCCAATTAATCTAAAATATATCATTTATTAATATTTCCTCTGAAAATTCATTTATAATCGATTGAGGCTCGTATTTGAGTTTTCAGCATACATGAAAGACACATATTATATTCACGGAGAATCATATGTTCTTCACCACATAAAAATAACTACATAACATCCATAGAGTGTTCAGGATTAATCAAAGGTGGTCCAGCGTGAATTCTAATATAAAGGATAACTCAATATTCACTAGAGGTAGAATAAGACACCTCATCCGTATCCTATAACTCAATTCAAACCAATCTAATTTATCACAAAATGTTCATATTTTTTAAGAGGGACAAACAATGTGCACACTGTGCACATCCCACCTTAGTTCCTCACTTGTTCTGAGATATTGTATATGAATCAAGAAATGGATTTAGCACTCTATAAATGAGTACTGGGGTGGGCTCCTAAACCCCACTCTCACCGCCCCATGACTAATCTTGTTGTCGTCGTGCCTCCCTAAACCGTGGCGCTACTATTTCTCCCATGTGCTCTCTATGGACATTTTGTACACCCTCACTCATATCTCACTATGATGAATGTTTTCTTGAGGCTGAACCTAGTTCCCTCCCCCGTAGTAGTTTTCGTAAGGTCCCCTCAGCAGGTCGTGGGCATAAGTTCTTTTTGTAAACTCTCATTAAGAGTTAGTGAAACATTCCTCAAATGTTATTCTTAAATTCTATGACACATTCAAAAAAAAATTTCTTCAACCATACCTAATGAAAAATATATTTTATTTTACATGTAACTATTTTAATTCATATATTCTTAAAAAACATCATGAAACATATATTATTGTCTTTTCATGCCCTTCAAAACTTATTCTATATGCAAATAAAAATTTTCATGGACAATATAATTTCTTATCATATAGTAACCAAAGTTTTATATTTTAACAATTATATTTGGAACATAAGATCACATAAAAAATAATTATATTTATAACATTAATAATTGATCAAGTGAGACATCCAATTCTTTCAAATGAAACCATAAAAATTCTCTAGGAATCACCACTTCATCCAAATTCAACAAACACATATTTAAATATAATTGACAACCAATGCAACACTGGACCCTACAAATTTTCCCATTTCAAATTTTTTTAATATATCTTCACATATTTAAAAATCAATATGTGTTCTCAAAAACATATCCCTCTATGAAAATGAAATGAAAAAGATAAGTTAGGGGTGTTATCACCTCATAATTTTCTCAAAAACATGATCTTCTCCCAAATATGGAAATTTATTGATAATTTTTAAGAGTGGGATGATCTCAAATGGTTCTGTTAGAAATGGGTCTTTAGTTATCAAATGTAAGACTATTTGGGATAACAAAGAGTAGAAATCAAGAGAGATACTACCAAGTTTGACTAAGTTATCCCTAAAATAACATGCATGCACAATCATGATCATAATGTCTCATTTCTCAGACAAGGGCTTTTAATAATAGTTTTTTTAAATGAAAAGATATTTCCTACACACACTATAACATACACATAAAAAAGTTCAATTGAAAAGTACATATCTCACACATTGTCCCATCTTTATATTAATCAATAAATCTTACTTAATTGGTATAATTATGAAAATTAAGAACATGAGATGAATGTGTAATTGGTATACCTCAAAATCCAATTTTATCATGTTGTTCAGATATTTCACATTCACCATGTAGTGAAAATTTTACATCTTTATCACATCAATTCTACCACTCAAGGGAAGAATCTATATCATTAAATTCCATATACATTAGTACAAAATAATATATATAATTGGGAATAAAGCGGGACCTTATTGTTTCTTTAGAAGAAACATTAAAGGTGATAGTTTTCTCTTATCCTTGTTTTCTTCTTCATTCAATTTCGTTATGGGATTTTATTTCCTTTTTGTTAAATTGCTTCATGGATTGTGAACATTTTTTCTTCCCCTAAATTTCAACTTTTTTTGGAATATATTCTTCTATACCCTTCACTGTTGGAACAACCTCTTTAGAAATTCATTTTCTTTTCCTCTAAGAGTGTTGATGTGAGTGCTAATTTTTAATCTCCAAGACATTAAGCATATTTTCTATCTTAATAGGCTATCTTACAAGATATGAAATTTTGTAGAAAGTCATAGGAGTGGATTGTATCCATAAATATTCGTTACCTTTCCATGCATTCCTCAGAGTGAAATTCTTTTCTAAATGATGGAGGTTAGAAAAAATGAAACATTTACCAAAAGTCATACCACTTTTGGTTTCTTATTGATTTAGATGATGGAACTGATTAAGATCTTATAATATATTTGGGATTGTTGTATTTGATATGACTATTCAGAATGTCCCCAAATAGTACACAATAAAAAAACTTTGGTGATATTTTGTTTTGTGGGACTAATGTTCTATATTTTAATGGGAAAACATTACTTTTAGATTTCAGATATGGGTTCCTCTTTGTTGATACACATGTTGGGACATATTTTGTAGGAATATTAATTTTCTCTCTTTAGGTTTTAATCTTCTTCTGAAGGTCTCTTATTTTTTATATATTTCTCTTTCAATTGAGAAACCATCACTTTCATATTTGAAGAATCATTCATACATGATAATACCTTCTCTTCATGATGTGACATGATGCTAAACTTTAACTCATTTTCAATGTATTTTTTTCTTTGGAATCTTTTGGGAATGATCTTCTATTATATCACCATGTTCCTTCATATTCGTTCCCATTTTCTATGAGTTTAAATTAAAGGATAATGATTCTCTCCTCAATTTTTAATTTTTAAAGTTCAAATCATTAACCATTGAATAATAAACTTCACGAATTATTATACATTGATCTTTTTGTTTTTGTATAAAAATGTATTAGAAAAACAATTTGATGTTGTTACCTCATCATCTCTAAGAGAGAGTCTGTAATTTTACACCCTTTCTTAATAGGATGTTTATAATCACAAATAAAATTATGTTCAAAATTTACCTTAATTGCAGAGATTTTTATTACGATGGATTATTATTATAATTATTTTAATGAAAGTAAAGGATATTGATTACATATCTGAAGTATAATGAAAAAGATGAATTGGATTTCTTCTTTCTATTATCTTACTTCATCACTTGAACCTTTCTTACAATATTGATATAAGTGTAAAAAACTAATTAAAATTTTTATCTGATCCAATATTCAAAACTTATAGAAAATTTAGAGGTGTCATACCATGTTACTACACATGGAGATCCCTAGGACAGAGTCACCACATTTAGTGGAGGGGTGAATTAGTGGTTTAATTTTACTATGTATTTTTATTTCAATACAACCACTAGAACTTGTTATGTTTCTTGATATATTCAATATTATCTCTCTATATCACCACATGTTCAATAGTAATAATGAAGAGACCATCACAAAATATTAACATGGATTTAAAATAAAAAACCCACTACTTTATTTGTTACTTAGACACTACAACATGGATTATTCACTATCAATCAAGTGAGAAAAAATTCTCACAGCTTCAAATGAGACACTTCTTCTATGGATACAAACAAGTGACTCTGTTTGATTTTTGGATCCAACTAAAATAATTATTTCTTTGCCTACAACTTAGAGACTCCTTCTTCTTCTAACTCCAACCTGGTGATTTTAATTACTTTTAACACTGACTATAAGACTTTACTATTGTTGAAGGTTTTATACCCACCATGATGATCTTTGATCATCCTCAAAAATCTTATAGGATAATAATTTCCCATGTAATTCCCTATGAAAATTAGAAATTCAAGTCTGGAGACTCCTCCAAGATTTCGTGTAATATGAATTATACTTAATTTTTTATCTTCTAGGAACTGATGTAATTTATTCTTCAAAGGCACCTAGCTTCGAATTATTCCTATATTAGATACAAGACTGTATCAAGATACCATAATGATCTTGAAAATCTATCCATATTCTTATCACCAGCATGCACATATTTATAAAAAATCTGTTTTTGGATGTGATTCTCAATAAATTACATTATTTAAATTGTCATTTAAATTTGTTTTGAACAAATACATTTATTTTCCCTTCCTCAAATATTAATTTCTGTTGGTTTTTTGGTATTATAATTTCCCTTTTAAATACCCCATTGACTATGAGTATTTAATAATTTTTTTCTTATTGAAAATACATGGTTGGGAATTTTTTTCTTTTATTCAGTGAACCACACATAAGGGATTTCTATGTAAATATGAATAGCCAAGGGTATTCTGTACTTCATAATTTGCATCTCAAATATATGAGGGGATTAGGTATAATCTTTTATTCTTTCTCATGTGGCTAGGTGATCACACGCGACTCACATAAGATCCATTAATGTACATATTTCAAACAATCAAGGATTTAGAATTCGATATTTATTCTTCTTGCACTGTGAATTCCATCCTCTAAAAAATCCATAGGTCTCAGGTTTCTTTAAACTATAACATCCACGACTCAACTCATTATCTTGATTCATTAATTTTATGTACACAAAGATATCAGGTTTCTCATTAAATATTCATATCAGTTATTTATTATTGAATACCCATGGATACAGTCACATAATTTTCACTAAAGATAATTAGGTTTTCTATTTCTTCCCAAAACATTGTAAATCCTCATAGATTCTAGGATAAAATATTTTCCTGAATATCTTATATCCATGAACACTCGTGCACCATATTCATAGCTTGGAACATAGAGTGTCCATAAATTATGTTGAGTAATAGAATTTATAAATAATGAATATTTAGGAATATCTAAACAACATCGTGAATTCTATTTATTCCATAGTGTGAAATCCTAACATGCATGCGATGAAGATAACATGATTCTCCCCACTAATGCTCAAGAATATTGCATATCATAATAGCCTCTGAAACTTTTTTATAGTCGACCCCAACTTATCATTGAGTGGTCTGCATGCTTGTAAGATGTTTATCTAATGCATGTATATTACTATCTCTTTAATCACATAAAAATTGTCATAGAACACCCATGGATTGGTCAATCTTGATCGAAGGTGGTTTGTAATGAATGCCGGTCTAAAGGACCCCTTGAGATTTGCTAACGGTGGAACATGATGCCTCATTTAGATCGTATGGCTCAGAACATACCACTCCACTGGCTCCCTAAATTTTCATCTTTTTTACGACAGATGAACAATGCATGCACCATGCACATCCCCCATTTATTCCTCACTAGTTTTTCACTTTGGTATATCTATCATGATGCACCTTTATCTATTTATAATCTAGTTCCAAATTCCTCTCTCGAATCCCTCATAGAACTACCTTTTAATGGATCTCCTTGCCATCATGGTTCCCCACACGGTGGTACCGTCAATACCCCCATGTTCTCTCTATGGGCATTATGTGCACCATTCTAATAGATCACATCAAAGCGTTTTAGCTTGTGGTTGAACCAAGTTCCGAACTCACTAGTGGGTTTCACATGGTTCCCTTGGATAGGGGATGATATATGTTTCTTTATTAAAATCACATTAAATGTTATCCAAATATAACTCAAACATTAATCTCAAATTTTATTCCACATTCTCATATATTATACTTTAACCATACCTCGTGAAAAATAAATTTTAATTTTCATGGCCCTTTTTTAATTCTTATATTCTTCGAAACAACATCATGAAAAATATATGATTATATTTATATAGCCTTAAATAAATTTTATTCATGTTCATCAAATATTTTATAGAAAATTTACTTCTTCATATTATTGAATACAAAGTGTCATATTTTGAAAAAGTATTTAGAACTTATGTTCACTTCAATAATAAATATCTTTACAACATGGATAATTTATAAAGTTTGAAATCCAATAATATTAAAGGAATCCATAACATTACTCCTTGTATCAACACTTCATCCAAACTCACCAAACACATATTGACATATCATTGATAAAAAATTCAACACTGGGGCCAAGAAGTACTTTTAAAAATACTATATTTCATTATTATTCACCTACAAATACTCTTTTTAGATAAATACCAAAACATCACCCCAATATAATTTTGAAATGATTAATTAAAAAATTAATCCAATTTAATAAAATTGAATTTCATAAAATTTAAAATAAAAATTTAAAATAAAATCATTTCACACATTAAAAACAATTTATTCATAATAAAAAATTTATTTTTCAAATGAAACATTATATTTTTATTTTATATATTAATAATTTTTTAATAATAGATATCAATATAAATACATATATTTAAAATAAATATTCATTTTTAAAATATCTAGCAATAAAATTATGAATCATGCTAAGAAAATATAGTTAACCATAAAATAAAACATTTTTAATATTATGAACTAAATTAATTAATTTTAAAGATAATATTTTATTGAATAAATTCATAAAATCAATAATAATAAAATATAAAAGTGAATTTTTATTAAAATTATTTTGTTTTTAAAAAGAACATATGAATTGGAATGAATTGAAAATTTATCCATGTTGGATATTCTGCCAATACTTCGTACAACAATAAAGGAAGGGACAATACGTAGTAGTGTACAAAAATATCACATCATAGCCAAGTCCACTTTGCATCCTGACTTGGTTAAGTTAAGATAAGAGAAATTTCAAAACATGGTTGTAAAATTCAAAGGCAAATCCTTGATTTCTATGTAATTAAGATATTTTTAGAGGAGATATTTTATATCATGCTAATGTTTTAATGAAAATAATTTCAAATATATTATTTTTTGATATTATATGGAATATTTTTGAGACTATGTGGTAAGATGACATATGTTTCCAAGGCCTGGTGTGCTTAAAAGAAATCTTTGAAATAAATTAATATACTAAATTATACTTGTTTATATTATTTTTTGGAAAAAGGGGAATGAATCCTGAATGGGGGCCATATTAGAAATGAAAGTGCACTATTGAGTTCAAAATTTTGGTTTTACCTTATGTGGGGCACAACCTTTGTTGGTATGGGGTGTATGTGAAAATTTCATCCCGAGCCTGGAATAAATAAAATATGATTATTAATTTGATTAATTTATTTTATTTGAAGCAATGTTTGTCTTTTTCAATAAGTACATGATTATAGATATGTATTAGGTTTGGATGATAAACCCTAGAGACATCAAGGAATCATTAAAGAATGATCATGGTGAACAATAAGAAATCAAGATCAGATTGAGGATCATTTTTTCAAAGAAGTTCATAGATCTCATCACTGATGGTAACAAAGAACTATTATTATTCATTGATCGATCCAAATTAAAAGTCAGAAATTTATTTAATTTTTCTATCATTTTCTTTAATCTTGGTCAAATGTGGATCCATTATACAAAAAAATTGATACATTCATCATTGATAGATTTAAATTGATGGATTACTTTTTTATCTATCTCTCTTCATTTTTCAATTCTATGACAACAGATCAAGGCCAAAAAAAAGTTGAATTTCATTCCTGACATCATAGGTATTGTGATCTCCTCCTCTATTTCTCCAATTGACCAAGGAAAACATTAACTTTGGCACATAGTTTAATGAAATACTCAGTATTCTATCATTGGAAAACTATTATTCAGTTAAATGGATCAATACCATTGATGAAGTTCATGAAAATGGGTGAGATCAATGTATAAAAATGTTAGAGGATGATCTGATGTGGTTCATATGGAATTTTTGGGATATATTCTTCCCATTACTGATGTGTGGTGATGAATGGATTGACATGGTGTCTATTTAGTGGATTCAAATCCGAATACTAGTTGTCGACGATGGAAAGGGCTAGCCAACCATAGATCTGTTGGTTATTGCAAGGTAGGCGGCTCCAGAAATGGATAAGATGATGCAGAGGAAGATCCCAAAAGAAAAGGAAAATAACACTATACAAAACGTTTATTTTTGGATTAGACACCATGTGGGACCCTTAACTATAGTTCTAGGGTTTTCATGATGAGTTAAATATCACATGCCGTGTAAACCTTCTATGATAGTTCAATGTGTACCTTGGAGGGTACATAGACATGACAGAGATTACCTGATAAGGATCACACCTTGTTCTCAGACATAGACACAACTTGGTGTACCCGAGCCTGACTAGGTGTACATAGGTCAATACATGGTCATGACCAGTGGTACATGGGAATGGATAGAGAACACCTGTAAGGATTCAGGTGACCTATATATTCCATGTTAAACCACTTACACACCATGTATGTTGAGGTTTACAACCATTTTTAGGTTATAACACATAGTCATATCCAAGTTGAGTGATTTACACCATGTACTCTACATACACATCATGTATTCCATTAGAGGCAACTTAGAGAACTTCATCTATTTAGTTTAGACTAGTATTGGTTGAGTGGTTTTTCCCATGGTATTTTCTCCTAAGGGAACAATATAGTATTTTGTTCATTGAGAATAATTGCGATCCTCTATAGAGGATGAGTCTCAAATGGGGTTCATGGGTTCCCTCTGTGAGACTGCAGTGTGATCATTTATCATCTTTATACCCTAAGAGGGGTTTGTGGAATCAGAGTGACCTTTTTGAGTAGAGAATTGATTCCCAATGTTGATGGCCATATAAGTTAGGTTTATAGGTATCATTTTCATATGATCCATTACATAGTGGGATGATCTAGATTGGGTTCGTGGTGTCCCCTAATAGTTCTGGGCGTGACCCCCTATCTGAGTATCAGGATCTTCTAATACTAGCGAGCTTTATTGGGAAGGTAACATGGATATTTAAATATTCTATGAGAGTTTCTAGTGATAGAATGGATTATAGTGTAGATTCTCAAAGAATAATAATTTCTTTGAGAAGACTCTTATTGCTCACAGTGGGTTATGACTACTTGGTGGTGCAGTGTCCTTGTGTATATCTAGGAATTTTCTATTATACATTGATTTTAATGTCCTTATATTGAGATGACTATAATTTATGATTTGTGTTCAGTGTTTTGGGGGTGTTATACTATGTATTGATATAATTACTACTACATGGTCTCTTCCCACATGTGTCATGTCTTATATAGATGAAGGCTCTTTTGATGGTGTCTAGGATGGACACAGAGTGAGTGGATTGAATATTTAGATACAAATAATGAAAAGTTTTTTTGTTACATTTCATTTGATCATTATCCTCACTCATAGAGTATGATGGATTCTTTTCACTTTTTGGTTGGGCTCATATTTTTCTTCTTTTAATCTTATCGTACTTTACTATTGTACTCTATTTTGGGGATATAGATATATGAATGCATTGGTTTTGGTTTTTTTACAATTATCATTATGCAGGTTTGGAGATGTCTACATGTTTATAGGTAAATTAGGATAATGCCTCCCATTTTTGGGACTTTCCTACTTGGTGCTAGTCACCAACCCCTGTCCTACTGAAGGTGGGATTGGGGTAGTAAATGGTCGGACCTCTAAGGTGCATGCTAGGATAGAGTGGTATTAAATTATTCTGTTCAACCTTATGACCAATTTTTTTGATATTGGATTGGGGAATCAATGTTTAGTGTTTTGAGTTTATCTTTTTGGCCAGTGACTCTAGTGTGGGTCTGGCGACCAATGCATCCATACAGTAAGAAATTTATCACCTGGCATTCAACTTGGTACATGTGAAAATTGTTTGTACGAAAAAGAATTGAAATGTTCATCCTAGAAGAATGGTTTGTGGTTTCCATGTTCTTCTCGAAACAATTCCCCATACATAATCTTTGACCGTGGTATATCTTTTTTATTTAATGATTCCTCCATGATGATATCCATCTATGTTTCCACTACATGATCATTAGAATAATCGACCAAGTGATGAAAAATCAGTGCAAGAGACCATACCACATATAGAACCTCTGGGTGGTTTACCATCCATAACACAACCTGTTGAGAAGCAGCTAGTGCTGGAAGTTATAGATGATGATTTATGAAAGCCAAGTGCACTATATGATTTCTATTAGTAGTGACCTATTATGTTTTAAAGTGAAGAAGATCCCCATGTAGATGATGAATGGATAAAGATATTCACTCGCATTTTCCGCATTGAGATGATGCATACAGATGAGACAGAAGTCGTCGTGATGATCATATTATAGGTATATTTTGGGAGATGGTGGAGTCTAGTGACTCAATCATATGATGATACATATCTATCACGGTCATTATTTGAGTCTCTTTAGGGATGAGTTATATATAGCCATGTTGATATCAATGTCCATAGAGGATCTTCTGCATATGTAGTAGGGAGGTTCGACAGTGGCTGAGTAGTCAACGAGGTTTACTAATCTCTCACGATACACCACATATGTGGTTTTGGGATCCTTTCTCATGGTATATACATTTGAAAATGGTTAAGTTTAGACATCGGGTCTTCACTAGTAACCATTGGCATTCCCACCTATGTTGGGCTGCTTGAGAGGTCCTTAGTGGTGGACAGATTTCTAGAAGAGTAGGAATTGATAGTGGGTGATGGTAGAGGGAACCCAGGAGATAAGGCCTCAAAAGTTGGTAGTTAATGGTAGTCTCATGGATCTAATAATGTCAGACACATCAGGAAATAATCCTAGGACACAAAGATAGTGGCATAGGGCTCTTAGGATGGCTTGAAATAGATGAGAGAGAGGAGATGTCTCATCTGTGATTGTATTTCACCCAAAGACATGTATGTATCCAAAATAAATGTATTTTGATAGGGACTAAGCTGTATATCCTCTTTATCTTCAGAAGAAGGTTTCATAGTTAATTTATCCACATCAGATGTATTGTTTAGTTTGAATTTAAGGCACAATTGTGGCCTGAATAGTTGACTGTAGTGGGTTAAAAGGTGTGAAATCATTGTGGTTGGATACAAGGTCTTCAAAGGTCTCCAACATTTTTATTCACGAAACTAGAAACATCCAACATATCATATATCCATGATTCATGGACCTCCATTCAAAAGGCAGGCACTCATTGGGTAACTTGGCTAATGACACTTAATAGCTCACATTGATCAGGATGATGGGAACATAGGATCATCACACCCTTTTGGGGGGGGGGAACTATCACATATTATGGGATTCTCTAATAGATTTAACTAATATTCATATGTTAAAAATCCTTGGTTAATTTTAATGAATGTGTCCATGGACTACCTATAGTAATGACTGTTCATGAATACATATGGGTTTAGAATCGTCTATATGTATCTAAGGCTATTCATTAATTGAGGGTTCTATATGTATCCAAGGTTCTCTATCAACATTACCCTTTAGTTCATGGATCAGAGATTCCTTGGCATTTGTTGGGACAGCGATGGTCCTGAGCCCTATGATAGAGTGACCAAGTGTTTGTTATCATACGGGAAGAAAAACACTTTTTGGATATCGAGATCTAACATATAAGATGGGCCTCCTACATACCCCTATGAGAGGAATTGGAACACATGTAGTTCTATGCCCCTTTACTGGACACATAACCTTTTATAGTCGTGTGACAAGGACATGACCATGTAGTTTAATGTCATACGGTAAGGACATCTGGGTGAATGGGTGCCTGGATACAGATGGTGTTGGGATTATGCTGAGAGGAACCATGATATCTAGGAGAGATGTGGTATCTTGTGGGAATATAAACATACATTGAATATGGCCCGAATATCATTAGTGTGGGTTTGAGTGTCAGTTTTGGACCACCAAGAGGCTTCCTATGAATCCCTCTTTGTTGGAATCAATTCCCACGTAGTTCAGTTTGATAAAGAAATACATATTAGAGGATTCCTTTAAAGGGGGGAATTATTAGGGCTTATATATGTTAGGTACCCACTTTAGGGAATTTTATCTGGATTGACACATTCTAGGAGGTCCATTTGAATCAAATTTGGGGCATATATACATGGAGAAGGCCCACTCTTTTGGATCATTCTGATGTAATGATTACTGCCAACCTCTAATAACATGCAAGTCATGCTCTATGTGAGAAAAAAGAGGAGGTAGTGGATATAATGATATCACATCCCACTTCATCTGTTGATGGTTGGTGCTGGAGCCCAAAGGGAAAGCGATGGAGGGATTTGAGTGTTCCTGTCTCCTCTTCTATTTTTTAACTGTGATAGTAATGTTTGGTTATCTATATGGATATTTCTTATGATAAGTAAATGTGGATCAAGATTTTATTCCTCCCATAAGAAAATATATGGGCTCTCCTCAGTGGGAGTTCCCTTTGACCAACCCTGAGAGAGAATGGAATTTTTAACACTATCCCTTATTCAGTTGAAAGGATAGTGGTCCCTTTCAATCCCTAGAACCATGAGTCTCACATGGTTATACTAATGATAGATTCTAGGTTACCATGGTAATTTAAATATAGGGGAATTAAAATGGTCTGCTTCTTGGTGGAGATCACCCATGTGGTTCAGTTTACCATGGGTATGTAAACAAAAAATGGTATGATGATGTGGCCACTAGTTTTATCATAAGTGTCTGATTGCTTGGGAAAAGGTAATGTCCTGATATCGTTGGACAATATCATAGAGGGGTAACTATAATAATTGATAATTCAACCAAAGGGAGTGACTAGAGATTGATAATGGAACACCCTAAGATACCCCATCCCACATAACATGGTTTTACGCAGGATGGTCTACCCACCAGGTATGGTGGTGATTTTGGGTAATAGGTCAATCCATATACCATTGTGGTATACATCCCCAAGTTTGTTCAATGTATAATTTTTCTACATGGGGCATGGTTCCATCCATGTATCATGTTGCTTTGTGGGGCCAGGTTCTGTTTGCATAGCATTTTTCTTCAGGGGATCATGTTCCTCCATCGTAGTGATTTTCTAAGTGGGGAAGGGTTCCACCTGCATTGTGATTTGCTACATGGGATTCCTAGTTGAAAAGGTGTTTATTGGTTATCACATTGTGGGGAGTAATCCCATGACGATTTTTATTTCATGAACTACCTATTGGTTTATTTTATCATCCTTAATGATATTCAGTGGGGTTTTACCTATGGAGAATCATCGAAGGATTCCTACATTTGCAGAGCTATCAATCTCTCCATTCAATTTATTCATCGATTCATTTATCCATAAGTTATCTATACCCTTTTAGGTTCTAATTGGGTTCTATTTATATAAAAATGTAGTAACTGGATACCAGTTTTTCCAGTCATCTATGATGAGGCCATGATCCCTCTTTTAAGGAATCCCATGGGAAATATAAGGCCCACCAATGACTTAGTCTGTGGGGGAATGGTGTCATTGTCCGTGGAGGTGAGAACCAACACCTTATTCTCATAAAAAACATAGTTTCATTCTTGGAGATATGACAGTTTCACCTCACACATGATGTGTTTTAGTTCACAGGAGAGAATAATTTGCTGGGTAGATACCTCCACCTCTTTCCTGTGGATGAATTGTTTTCATTTTTGGGTGCTAGTACCATCATCTCCTTCCTATGAACTACATATTTCGTGGACACATTTCAAAGAAAATCTCCATGTAGAGCAGTGACCGGCGAAGGATTTATACTTTGTGACCTCACATATTTTTTTGACATTTTCTGTTCTTTATACGTTTTTCCTTCAATTAATTCTCATTCCTTTTCCAAATCAATGGGATTTCGTCAATTTCCTATGAAATGTTTTCATGAACCTATAAATGACCCCATCAGAATGGGTTCCAATGAATTAGAGGCTTTTATAATGTAGAATGTCATCCTGAATCAAAGTAGTTTTTTGTATGTAGGTGGACCCATGGGAGGGGACCAAGCCTATTTATAGGTGTCCTAGGTCATTTTTTCCTTTACCATGATTCTCTACAAATTTGATTCTCGCATGAATCTCTCTCAACTTCCTTGAATCTGCGAGGTATATCGTTTTCGAATTTCTTCACACACGAATTCAAAATTTCCATCTATAAATTTAGACTTCTTCAATGAATTATGAGTTTGAACCTCAACGTAGCAGGGTTTTGTGCATGGTTTTCCAGTTCTGTGAACTATTGATTCACTAGACAATGTTTTGTAGGCCAACGCTTGGAAAGATTCTACAAACTATTTGTTTGTAGATGGTGCCTTCAGAGAACAATAATTTGCAGGTATTTTTCTTTAGAAATTTTGATAGAAACTGACTTCTGAAAATCCATCACCTGAACGTTAATGGATCTCCCCATCACTCCAATGAATGCGATTAAGGGAAGAATGAATTTGGTCAAGAATGTTAAAGATAACATATGAAATTGTGTTATCCATCAAGAGAGTACTCATAAATATATCCTTCCCCCAAAAATTATAGAATACCCACTAACTAGTATATTTCCATTGTATAAATTCAGACTCTATGATGACAATATTTTTCCACAAGTTGACAGGATGATCCTCACGATCTGTATCATAATGTATTAGTGGTGAAATCAAGAATATGTTTCTTCCATGGGGGAGATCATATCTGATTTTCGACACGAAGACATATTCATTCTAAATGGAACCATGTGGATGAAAAGTAATTGACATAGCCATAATACATCCTTGGAATATACCATCCACAAATATCTATCCATTTTAAACCTTTCCCAAGGTAATCCTAATAGAGGTTTGAGCTCCAAATTGGATCTGAATTTTAGAGGGTTATTTTATGATGAATGGGATATGGAATTCTGAGTACATTATATTTTTTTGGAACTTCCGAAACCATTGGAGGCTTGATAACGTTTTCCTGGAAGTATGATATTCTCAGTTTTGAATTTAACCACTGGGTTATATGTTTCCTAAACTACATAGAAAATGTTGTTCAATCATTATCACATTCCACATATCACATGGTGAAGTGGGAACTATCTTGACAGATATCTACCAGATATGAGGAATTACTATCCATGGTAATATGTATGAAGAATTATTACCGACAATCAATACCTTGGATAATGTCGAATGAGTTTCTCGACAAGAGAATGATTTTCTGCTCACAACATAGATATTTATGGGTCAAACACTCTATTCTCACTCCTTTATTCTATCTGAAGATTAGATAAATCATTTTTTGTAGGTGGACGGACCAAGACTGAAGGACTATTGTAGCCGGATGCATTAGGCCCAACAATCGCGATGAATTCCAAAATAATACCGTGATACCATTGAGGTAGGCCAATACACCTTCTGGGGATATGAATTTTGACCAGAAATTTCATTTGTGCTTAGACTGGTGGGTTTCTTTGCCATGTTTTGGAGTGGATAGATTTTCCCCTCCCGAAACATTTATACTAGTGTTAGAGTTTTCACCTTGATGATGGAATCTAAATTATTAAAAGGATAACCTATCAATTTATCCATCCCCACCTTTTCCAATATTTATGAATTACTAGGGAAAATACAAGAAGTGAGATCTCCAAATCATCTTAGTGAACCATTTTGATTATTTTACGACTGGATGGTAGCACATTTACCTATTTATTAGTATAGGCATACCACAATGGTTCCAAATTATGGTTTCAATCCATACCTTCTAAATTTTTTTGTTGTTCATCCCAAAACACTGAGTGTCAAGAAAATTATTGATTTGATGAGTTATTTTTCACTTTTTTCTATTGTACCTCACCCTACACCTCATGGGGCAGTGTTAGAAAATAGAAGGGGATATTTGAAATAATTCTACTATATTATTATGATACAAAATGGAATCATTACCACCTTCATAGATAGAATAACCATTTCCGAGACATAAATTTCTTATAGATTATATAAGAAATTTGGAAGCAAATAGTAGGTCACATTTCTCCCAGTTACTCAGGTTAAAAGGGAATCTCACCCAGTAATTGTTCGCCAATTATGGCTTATGATTATTCATGAATACATGGGTATGAAAGTTATTATTCCCCAAACAATGAATTGAACTTACTTATAATTGGATTATGTGAAAATTCTGGTGTCTTTCTATCTTAATAGAGTATTGGAACGGTTAGTTTGATGAGTTCAATGACCATTACGACTTCCAGTTCTATTTCAGATACAAAATCTCCCTTCATTACTGCTTCAAGGAGGCATTTTGTTCACCATATAATGGGATATGAGGGGAATTCATACATGGATCCAATCTCTATGTATAGTTAAGCATACCCTATATTTTTCACTAACATAGTCTATAGTTTAATTGAGGCTTACCCAAGTGGGACTTCACCATGCATCCTTGAAATTGTAGTTAACCCCATTTTCTTAGCTTCAAGGATTGGACCACCTAAAGAGGGGGAATAATCAACAATTTGGGTAACTAATCTTTGGGAGACTGTATCTATAGTTATTTCACTTTTAGATTATATACTCATTGCATTGGAGGAGAAAAACCAATGTTCTAATGCTATTAAAGAACACCAGGATATACAGAGATGAGAATGGAATCAAATTTCTATTATCATTACAGAAACTCCCCTAGAAGAATTTTATGATGTGGCGGACACCCATTGGTGGATTTTTATTAATTTGGGTTCTGGATGCTTTAACTATCAGCACTTGAAAGAACCCATGTACCAAATCATCCTATCTCAAGAGGATTTAGCTTCCCATGAAGTAAAAATTTATCAATTCAAAGCCTCTCATCATAAAAATGAGTCCATTTGAGATATTAATGAGTATTTTCATCACCAATTGGATGAGGATTAAATATCTTACAAACAAATTACTACCCAAAAAGAAGAGCTTCCGGAGTACAAGACTTGTGTAGACAAGCAGAAAGTGTAACAGGAATCAACAAGCACCAACTTTGAGTCTTATAAACAAAACGAGTGAGATCATATGGCCAAAGTTAAACAAGTGTGTCCAGTGGTTGAAGATGAGGATGGGTAGACGATTTATTTATAATGATCCCTTAGTGGAAATGTAGAGACCCAAAGATTTACGTACATGTACATGACATTAATTTTACGGAATAATTAATACATAACAAAAACCAACACTCAAGGACCGTAATAGTTTAGTGTCTTTGGAAACTCGAAACATTATCATCTAATCGTAGTGAAAGATCTTCAACATCTCCCATAAAGATCTTCCCCTTTTTTTCTTTCCTAAAACATTTCTTTATATCCTGTGGAAAATAAAACATAAATAGGGTGAGATCAAATGCTCAATAAGGGTAAACATAGATAACATTAAAAAAATCCATAATCATTTGAATGAAAATACATGAACATAAAATCTAAACATCAAAATCTTGAGAAAAGACATAAATCTTGGAAGTATGTGAGGAATATATCATAATGGAACATCAATAATGATAAAATAGCTTGATGTAAAACTTGTAATTGTGGCAAAACATTAATCACATGATATGATATTATCCAAGGCATTGCTTCCAAGACCATCTTAGTGGACGAATTCCCTTTTTGAATTGAGTTCATTCCTTGTTTTAGTCCTGTAACACTGTACCGAATTAACCTACCATTCCAGCCATTTCTATCTCATGAGATATAAATCATTACCCAATTCATTGGAGGGATATATAGGTACCACAAATCTCATAATGAAATCATTCTTAGTTGTTCCACAAAATAAACTTAAAACATTCATCATAACACAAAGAATAAAATGGGTTTTATAAACATCATCCCATAATCACATAATACATATAAAACAAATGGATATTTCATCATAAGAAAAGGTAAAACCATGTACATCATGGATACATTATACATGAAACATACACATATGAAATAATTTCATCTTATATGGAAAATGGTTTTGATAAAACACTTGAAATGAATTCTTGAGTAAAATATACTTTCTCTTTAAAAATCATTTTCTTTTCACAAAACACCACAAAATTTTAAAAGAAAATGATTTTATTGAAAATAGCAATGAAAAATTGTAGAGGAAGATTCTTGAAAATTAGGCGATATGAAACCAGAAAAATTCGTTCATGTCGTATAAGTTAAAAAAACATTCTTCTCGTACTTTTGCTGGAAAAGTAAAAAAGTACCTCATATGGTAAACAAAAGAAAGATTACATACATACCATGTAGAAATAGTAAAAAATCAGTAAAAATGAATTTAAACATACATGAAACCATTTTTAGAAAATAAGTACATGGATGAAAAATATAACTCGAGTAAATATTCTCGAATAAACAATCTCGGATATAAAAAAGACTGGAAAAGTTATCCCTTACCTTATGTCTGATATGTTTTTTACATATCCGAACCTCCTGTACTACCATTTAAATTATTTCATTCACTTATTATAGAAACATATTCATTTTTATGACATCATATATGGTTTACTTATGCCTTTATATTACTCGTTCTTTTGTAAATTTGATGTAAAAGCAGCGATTTGGGTAAAATCGTTTTGTGTTTCGACTTGTTGTTCTTGATATTATTGCTTATATCCTGATTTACATAATTTAAGAATGTAAAACATGGTTTATATATAATATAAAATCATAATATACATATATATATGATAGATCGATAAATGGAATGAAATACATAGTTCATGGAGAGGGTAGGTCGTACGTATGCATGACCGCTGTTTTCATTTCTTTATTGAATTGAATGGAATTAAGTAGATGACATATATATATATATATAAATCTAGTATTAGTATTATGTCATATAGTTAATGATTACTTATTATATATACTTTATAATCTTTCATTAATTGTTAACATGAAAAATGAATCTCATCGCGTCGTGGAGACGGTAGTCCGTACGTACGCACGCGCGATGATACCATTCCCATGATCATTGAATTTTATTGAAGTGTATGTATAATATTTTAGTAACAATATAAATTTACAATAATCATATATAGTTATTTATTTACACCATTATACCCATCCATGTAAGGTGGTGGTCAAAAACAGATTACACCACAATGTGGAGACGGTATTCTGTACAAATGCACGCGTGGTGATTTCATTTTCCGTAGGATGGATAGAAGGTGAAATAGGGTTGTATCATATTTATAATAACATATCAGTATATATGTAATACTGATGTAAGTACTTTATAATGAAACAACTAAAGATGAGGAAGTAGAGGAAGAAAGAAACTTGAGAATCGGAAGAAGAGATTACCTCTTCTTTGACACACCTCCATTAAGATTCCTCTTAAGGGATAGAGATAGTATTTTTACAGAATGTTTCTAGGGAAGTGGAGAAGAGACATGGGCAGGGTTTTGCCGAGATTCAAAGGTCAAAATGGGTGTGAAGAGAAGAGGGAAGGGGTTCCCTTTTGTAAGGGAGGAGAGGGGCACCTTTGAAAAAACATAAACTATTATTTTATAATATAGTCATATTCTGTTTATAATATCTCCAAATTTATTTATTTAGAAAGTAATGTGGGGATAGGACGAAATATTCTCAACCAATAGGTTTTAGAAATGTTTAGGTTATTATTGTAACCTTATCTTTTAGATTTAACAATAAGTTAAATAATTTTACTTTTACATTGTCTTCTTGTTTTCTTACACTATATGGTTAATAAACATACTATAACAAGCCAAAAAAAGCCCAATACGTTCATTATTAATATATATAGCCTTATCTAAGTCATATTTCCGAAACGTAGATTTTAATGAATAAAATAACAATTAATAATATAATATTTGTTTCAAAAACTATTTTATGTCAATTTTGATACTATTTGGTAATTGATTTTTGTAAAAATCATAACAGAATTATTAGTTCCAAAAAAGTTAATGAAATCAATACTAACATGTCAAGTTAACCTATAAAATTATTTTAATTCATAAAATGTCTCAAATTACATTTATTTGGGTATTTATAACATCAATTATGTTAATATTTTATTCATAAGGTAATTACTACATCATCATTGTGTCATAAATAAATTTATTTATTTAATGTCTAAAAATTATAAATAAATTACCATTATGTAGGAAATATTTTTAGAATACTAATGAATATTTATAGTCTAATTTATCTTATGTATGACCCTATATTAAAAATGATTTAGTTATTAAACATTGATTTTAACTATTTTAAGTATTCTTTAAATAAAAAATAATAAATGTCCGAATCTAATCCAAGTGGACCTAAAGGGTAATATTTTATTCATAAGGTTGTTTATGGTCGAGATACCCTTGTCCAATTGAATCAGGACATGTGTTAGGATAATATTAATATAATTTTTACCCTTAATTGCCCTATTTACTTTTAACCGTGGTAAATAAAAGTAAAACGTTACTATTCACCAAAAATTATTTTCATCTCATCGAACCGCATTTTACTCCTTGATATTAACCGTGTCTCTCAGATTTTATCAATTCTAATCATAGAAGTAGTAAAATTATGTTTTATGTAAATTTTTAGATTCTCCAAGGAGGTGGGTAAAAGATGGTGAAAAGTTCAATAAACTTTTTATATATTTAAAATTATTATAAAATAACTCCATTGAATTGCATTGAACATATATATGTATTATGTATAAATTTTGACCTAAAATAAATTTAAATAAAATAAATATGTTTTTAAATAAAAATTCGGGTTTTAAATAGTAACCCATTGTTTTCATTATTCATAAAAAATTGAATGTTTTCAGAAAAATACCAAAAATTGACCCTAGGCTAATTTCGATATTCCGGATCCAAAAATGAAGTCCATTTTGAAAGATAAAATTTATAAAATTTTAAAAAGTGGGTATTATTATTCATAAAGGCTAGTTCATAATAATAATATAATAATATCTCATTTAGTGAAACTTGCTATTGTGTATAACACACGATATCGCGGAAGGTCGCAGTTGCGTGTAATGAAAGCCAAGTCAGGGTTGCGTGTAGTGCAAGGACTCATTTGTTGTTTCATATAATTGAATCAAACCATATTTCATTTATACATTGAATATATATATATATATATACACTCAATGTTGCGTAAAATAACATCTATCAAATGAACTTGAAATTGTATGTAACAAGATCCAAGATTAGTGTTGTGTATACTAGAAGCTAATACGGTGTTGAATATAGAACAATATAATTTTGTTGTCACATACAACATAAGACATCAATGAAATTAAAAATAATAATTCTCAAAAAATCTTGGGTTGTTAGATTCTCCCCCACTTAAAATGATTTTTTCCCTCGAAATTCATCGTGGTTCTAAATGGTTTACTATTTGAATGTTTCTTTCATAGAAACCCACATCGTAAAAAGGAATACTAAAATATACTATTAAAAATGAATGTTAGAAACAAAACGGATACCCAAAGTAACTCATCACTTGTGTTCCCACATAGGAGATCATAGTTGAAAATATGGATATGGAAGAGAAATCTAACCATCATGTTCTGATGGAGACTGGTAGAAAACAGTGCTATGAAAAATCCAACAATCACAAATCCATAAAATTGTGATGATCTAAGGTACTATCCAATTCATTAGATATAAGGGCACTAGGACAACATTTTTGGTTTTCAAGATCATTTCTCTAAAGTTGAAGAAGTTTGAATTAGACGAAATACTTTCTTTTTTTTGGTACAATCTCACCGTTGGTCGTTCCTTGGACAATTTCCACTTAATCACTTATAGAAATGAAGTTGAATTTATCATTAGTTAAGTGTTAGAAGATCTTGTGATAGAATGAAGGTTCATTCCACCTATCTCATACAAAAGTTTATCCAAAGTTGTCAAATATACATAATTCCATCTATTGTGAGATTAATCATATATGATTCCAAGAAAGGACTTATACTTCATATATCATACCTCTTAATAAAATAAAACTAGTTTCTACTAACCAGGGAATTTCTGTAGGCCAGTGGTATGTGTTAAAGGCTCGGCACACTTCAGTTGTGGGTTCAATTCCCACATCCTTTTCCGACGTGATGGGTTGTCGCCCATCCTATGGGTTTTCCTTTTTGTAAAAATACACTATTATAACATCCCTGTAATAATATCGAAAAAGATCTAGCCTTAAACAGTATTGTTTTAATTCATTCCAATCATTAGGATTATCCAAAATAATTCTGTCCAAGATCATAGTATAAAGAAAATAATTACTAGAAATGTCATCTACTGAGTATGTGAATACCATCATTTATCCCCCATATATCATAAAATATATCTTGTTGGCCACATTCCAGACATGTGAATACCTTAATCATGTATCTTTTGAAAAATGAATTACCATAGAACCATAGTGAAAACATGAGTGATGTCAAAAGTTAACTCTTTCCACATACCAAAATCCCAAAAATTCTATATACTCAAACCATGATATCACTTAGTCCTTATATCAATCATGAGCTCATCAATACTATCAAAATTTCATTTTCTCTTTATCCCTTCATTATGCACATATCATCTTCTTTCCAAAAATATTTCAATCACAGTTCATGGTTACCGATGCCATATTATTATGGAAAACCACAATGGACCAATACATAGATATTACAATATACCATAAAAGGGCCTCAACAACATTATTATTGAATACCAATAAATAAAAACTTCAATCCATCATATTCAATGATTTTCATGGAATAATTACATCCTTGAATTAGAAGTAACCTCTTAGGTTAGGGCATTGAGTTGGGTAATGCCCATGTTCTCCACAGAAAAGACATTGAACTCCATAATAGTCTTTCACTCTATAACCCTTCTCTCAACATAGATAAGATCCTCCCCTCCATTTGATGTATTCATCAAGGTTCTTCTTCCCTTCTTTAGAAATCTCAATATTCATTTCATTATGCTCCTCAACATGATAACATTCCTAAAATTCCATCTTCCTCTTATTTGATGAATTTAGAATACCACTAAATTTTACCTTGTTAATAATATATCGTGATGTCTAATTTGGCATAATCAAAAAATCTTTTTTTTAGGCATTACGTAATTTTGTTGCTCATAGTCACCAATTTTTCCATTTGATTAAATGTTGACCCAATTCCTTCTGGTTCCCTCCATTGACTAAAACCAAAACCCATGATGTAAGAATCAGGTAAAATAACGGGGAACCACATAATCATAAAAATTCACTTATGGGATGTCTATATTATCACACCTTATTTAATACAGGACACCTTAGGTTCACCCTAGGTTATTAATGATCGTCAACATAATTATAGGATGATAAACTATAGTTATACTAAACCTTAGGGACATCCTTAGACATATCTTAGAAATTTATCTAGGGATATAACTAAAGTTCTCGCATCCTATTTTCCAAAGGTTGACTAAACCTTTCCTCTGATACAAACTGTAGAGACCCAAAGCATGACGTACATGGAAATTACATTACTTTTTCGGAATTATTAACACATAACAAAAACCAACACTCAAGGACCTTAATAGTTTAGTGTCTTTGGAAACTCGGAACATAATATTCTAATCGTGGTGAAAGATCTTCAACATCTCCCATAAAGATATTCCTCATTTTTTCCTACCTAAAACTTTTCTTTATATCTGAGGGAAAAGAAAACATAAAAAGGGTGAGATAAAATGCTTAGTAAGGGTAAAAATAGATAACATTAAGCAATACATAATCATTTGAATTAAAAGACATGAACACAAAATATATACATCAAAATCTTGAGAAAAGACCTAAATCCTGGAAGTATGTAAGGCATATATCATAATGGAACATCAATCATGATAAAATAGCTTGGAAATAAAACATGTAATTGTGGCAAAACATTAAGAACATGATATTATTCCATAGTAGCCAAGATATTTCTCTCAAGACCATCTTAGTGGAGAAAGTCCCTTTCTGAATCGAGTTCACCCCTCGTTTCAGTCCTGTAACACTAAACAGAATTAAATTACCATTCCAGCCATGTCTATATCATGAGATATAAATCTTTACCCAATGCATTGGAGGGATACATTGGTCACACCCGTCCCATAATTAAATCATTCTTACTTGTGCCACAAAATAAACTTAAATCATTCATCATAACCCAAAGAATAAAATGGGTTTCATAAACATCATCCCATCATCACATAATACTTGTAAAACAAATGGTTATTTCATCCTATGAAAAGTAAAAACCATGTAAATCATAGATAAATTATACTTGAAGCATACACATATGAAATAATGTCATCTTATATGGAAAATGGTTTTGATAAAACACTTGAAATGAATTCTTGAGGAAAATATCCATTCTCCTTAATAATCATTTTCTTTTCAAAAAAATCCACACAATTTTAAAAGAAAAGAATATTATTGAAAATAACCATGAAAACATGTAGAGGATGCTTCTTGAAAATTAAGTGATATGAAACCGTAAAAATCTGTTCGTACCGTATAAGTTAAAAAAACATTCTTCTTGTACTTTTGCCGAAAAAGTCAAAAAGTACTTTATATGGTAAAAAAAAGAATGATTCCTTAAATACCATGTAGAAAACGTCAAAAATGGGTAAAAAGGGATTTAAACATACATGAAAACATTTTTATAAAACATGAACATGGATGATAAATATAACCCAAGTAAATACTTACGAATAAACAATCTCGGATAAAAACGAGATTGGAAAAGTTATCCCTTACCTTAGGTCCAATATGCTTTGTACGTATCCGAACCTCTTGTACAATGATTTAAATAATTTCATTTACTTATTAAAGAATCATATTCATTGTTATGATATCATATATGGTTTACTTATGACATTATATTACCCATTCTTTTGTAAATTTGATGTAAAATCAGCGATTTGGGTAAATGTTTCGACTTGTTGTTCTTGAAATTATTACTTATATCCTGATTTACATAATTAAATAATGTAAAAAATTAGTTATATATAATATATATTCTTCATATTAATATATATATATATGATATATCAAAAAATGGAATGAAATACACCATTCATGGAGACGGTAGGTCGTACGTACGCATGAACACTGATTTCGTCTCCTTATTGATTTGAATGGAATTAAGTAGATGACATACATATATATATATATACATAAATCCAGTATCATCATTATTTCATATATTTCATGATTAATTATTATATATACTTTATAATCATTCATGAATGGTTAACATGGAGAATGAATCTCATCACGTCATGGAGACGGTAGTCCGTACGTATGAATGAGCGATGATACAATTCCCATGATCGTGGAATTGTATTGAAGTGTATGTATAATATTTTAGAATAAATATAACGTTATAGTAATCATATATAGTTATTTATTTACACCATTATACCCATCCAATTAAGGTGGTGGTCGAAAACAGATTACACCACGGTGTGGAGACGATATTTCGTACGTACACACGCGCGGTGATTTCATTTTTCGTAGGATGGATAGACGGTGAAATAGGGTTGTTTCATATTTATAATAACATATTAGTATATATATAATACTGATATTATTACTTTATAATGAAAAAACTAATTAAGAGGAAGTAGAAGAAGAAAGAAACTTGAGAGAATTGGAAGAAGAGATTACCTCTTCTTTGATGCACCTCCTTTAAGCATCCTCTTAAGGAAGCAGAGCTGGTCTTTTGAGAAGACCCGAACCTCTAGAATGTTTCTAGGTACGTGGAGAAGTGAAATGGGCAGGGGTTGGCCGAGCATCAAGGATCATAAGGTTGTGAAGAGAAGAGGGAAGGGGTGCCCTTTTTATAAGGGAGGAGAGGGGCACCTTTGAAAAAACGTAAAATATTATTTTATAGTAAAGTCATATTCAGTTTATAATTGCTATAATTTGATTTATTTCAAAGCTAATGTGGGGATTGTTAGAAATCCTCTCAACCAATAGGTTTTAGACAAGTTTATGTTACAATTTTAACCTTATAATTTAGATTTAACTCGAAGTAAAATAATTTAACTTTTACCGTGTCTTCTTGTTTAATTACACTATATGGTTAATAAACTTACTATAACTAGACAGAAGAACCCAAAGTGGATAATTATTGATATATATAACCTTAAATAAGTCATTTTGGAGAACCTTAGATTTTTAGGAATAAAATAACAATTAATAATATAATATTCGTTTTAAAAACTATTTTTTTTGTCAATTTTGATACTATTTGGTAATTGATTTTTGTGAAAATCATAACAGCATGATTAGTTCAAAGAAAGTTAATTAAATCAATAATAACAGGTCATATTAACCTATAAAATTAGTGTAATTCATAAATAGTCTCATATTACATTTATTTGTGTATTTATAACATCAATTAGGTTTATATTTCATTCATAAGGTAATTACTCCATCATCATTGTGTCATAAATAAATTTATCTATTTAATGTCTAAAAATTATAACTAAGTTACCATTATTTAGGAAATATTGTTATCTTTCTATAGAATATTTATAGTCGAATTTATCTTATGTATAACCCTATATTAAAAATGTTTTAGTTATTAAACATTGATTTTAACTATATTAACTTTTCTATAAATAAAATAATAATAAATGTTCTAATCTAATCCAGGTAGACCTAAAGGGTAATATTTTCTTCCTAAGGTTGTTTTTGGTCGAGATAAACTTGTCCAATAGAATTATTACATGTGTAAGGGTAATATTAATATCATTTTTACCCTTTATTACCCTATTTACTTTTAACCGTGGCAAATAAAAGTAAAAAGTTACTATTCACCAAAAATTATTTTCATCTCATGGAACCACATTTTACTTGTTTATATTAACCGTGTCTCTCAGATTTTCAAAATTCCACTCACGGAAGCAGAAAAATTATTTTTTATGTAAATTTTCAAATTCTCCTAGGAGGTGGGTAAAAGACGGTGAAAAGTTCAACAAAATGTTTATATAACTAAAATTATTAAAAAATGACTCTAATGAATTATATTGAACTTATATAGGTATTATGTATAAATTTTGACAAAAAATAAATTTATATAAAATAAATAATTATTTAAATAAGAAGTTGGTTTGTAAATAGTAACCTAGTGTTTTCATTATTCATCAAAAATTGAATGTTTTCATAAAAATATCAAAAATTCACCCTAGGATAATTTTGATATTCCGAATCCAAAAATAAAGTCCTTTTTGAAAGATAAAATTTATAAAATTTCAAAAAGTTGGTATTACTATTCATAATAGCTAGTTCATAATAATAATATAATAATATCTCGTTAAGTGAAACTTGGTATTGCGTATAACACACGCTATCATGGAAGGTCGCAGTTGCGTGTAATGAAAGCCAATTCAAGGTTGTGTGTAGTGCAAGTATTCATTTGTTTTTGCGTATAATAGAATCCAACCATATTTTATTTATACATTGAATATATATATATATACACACACTCAATGTTTCATAAAATAACTTCTATCAAACGATCATGAAATTGTGTGTACCATGATCCAAGATTAGTGTTGTGTATACTGCAAGATAATACTATGTTGCGTATAGAACAAGATAATTTTGGTGTCACGTACAACACCAGACATCAATGAAGTTAAAAATAATAATTCTCATAAAATCTCGGGTTGTTACAGGCACAAATCAGATTATTATCGATTTGTTGAAAAAATCAGGCTGAGATTCACTATAATCATATAAGGTTTCCTCTTCCCCCTTGACTTGATATCAGAGATAATCTCTAGATCATGTATGGTCCTCCATGCTTACTTAATGGAATGATTTTTTTTCACTCTATAATACTTGTCTTTTTATCTTCCCATGACATTCCAATTAATTATAGTTGACTGCATTCTAAATTGAAATGTCTATCAGATAATTATTTTAATCATGACCAGAGATAACCAAATTAAAATAATCAAAAAATTATCTAATTGTTTCTTGAGTTGAGGGACTTAGTTAGCATTATTTGACTTTTTATAGGGTTATATGAAAACCTTATGAATTTTGTGTCTTTTCTCATATCACACTAATGTTTTACTATGACTTCTCTAGTTCTGGCATAGAGGGTATAGATTGGGCTTTTTTGTAGGATTCCATTTTCATAATTTCATCCTAACATGATTTTGTGTCTCATTGATTTTTTTATTCCACGATATTTTTCCTAAAACATGCTAGGAATAGATCTAGAGATCTTGAGCTAAACTGTTTTCTAGTATTCCCTTTAATTGTTTTCTACCTACAGAGTTTTATGTCTCTTTCAGTGGGAAAATTAAATTATTTCAAATAATAATAACATTATTGATATTTTAGGTTGAAAAAAATTTACCATGAATTGTATGGATAAGGCCCCAAAGAGTTTATAGGTCGAGAGTGTCCAAATATTTTTCAGACATGAATGTTGGATTTTTATTGACCCTCATATTATGATTTTTAGATATGAGACATGATATGGGGCATGGAATCCATAGGGCATATCGAGGTAGGAAAATTCCACCATGAGGACAAATTTACCTCTGGTTGACATACCTTTTTAGGGTGGGAAACATATATTGATCCACTAGGGCATATTGTTCATAGTTAAACAATGGTTTCCCCAGGAAAATGACCCTCCATTTCTGATGTACATGTTATTTTATAAGAGATTCATATTTTTGTTATTATTTTGTTTTTTTTCAAGACCTTGAATGGTGGCTCAAGAGTGATGTTCAAGAATGATGATAGTATCTGTATCATATTTTGATAGAAAAAGTTCCTATACAAATTGGAATTTTGTAATAGAGGGTTGTAGCATAACACTATTTATTGTCGTGCAACTATGACCTTGGTGGAGTAGTTTAAGGCCTTACTTCCAGGACATTTGGAATTTACAACTCTACTCCGAAGGAAGGGGTAAAAATTTCGTCCTTTTCATGGTAATATGACTGGGAATGTTTTATCATATTCAGGCATGAAGAGGAAGGAAGGGAGTAAATTACGAGTCAGTAGGTTTTTGGATCCAAGGAGTGATATGGGATATAAAGTTCATAAGATGTATAGAGGTAGGAAATTACACTCATGAGGGTGAATTTTCCTCAGGTTGACATGCATTTTTTTTGTGGGAAGCTTATGCAGGGCCATCAAGGCATATGGTGTATAGTCAAACAGAGGATCCCCAAAGACCCTAGCTTTCCATATACAATGTCCAAGGATGGTTATGAGGATTTAGACTATTCCAAACATAGTGTTTGGTCTAATAAATTAGGCTTCTTGATAATGAGAGGGTCATTTCAAGTTATAATTTCCAAGAAAGGGATATAGAAATGTTACTTACGTAGGTGTGATGGGTATTTCTTATATAGGTCTTAACCACATATTGATATGATACACTATCCATGTAGTTTAACATCTTCTAGTGAGAACATTTGCTCAGGTAGATTTATTTTATTCATAAAAACATGGGGGGAACCATTATTTGAGGTGTTAAAAAAATTCCATATAGTTCTGGCCCATATCATGGGAAGGAGCATTTATTTACCCAACACAATGGATTCTGATGTTGGGGGAAATGTCCTCTTAGACGAGGGCATCGTGATGGTTCTGTGTAGTTTCCATCGTCTAACTAGGATGGTGGTAACACAGTTTGTCACCATGTTTTGCGGACAAAGTGAAAGTGTTCCATTATGGGGGGGGGGGAGGATGGTGCAATGACAATAAAATGAATTTAATGAGGACCGAAGATACCATGTGTTATACCACATACTCCCAATAGAAACTCAGGGAAAGGGGCCAAAAGGATGAAAAGATTTATAGCTAGGTACAGTGATGAAATTTATGGATGTTTCTATGTACCTCATATTGGTGGGCATTGATAAATACATAATTTTTGAGAAAAATCCCAACATAGATTCGGTCCATACATAGAGGAAGGAATTTTTTAAAGGGGCGGTGGATGGAAAATGATGTAGGATCTGGGCATCACTACATATCCTATGTTGATAGGAATAAAGGCATGTGTATTTATTTAGGAGCTATATAATTTAACATCATTTGGTGAGGATTCATTTTTATACCGTTTAATTTCACGCAATTAAGAAAATTCCCCGGCAGTTTATTATCATGTCGTTAGGAAAAATATTCCATGAAATTTATTATCACGTGATTTGGAAAAATTTTCATAGGAACCATGAATAAAATGGAATCCAATCAGGCCAAGAGGTTATGATATGATTTGGATTTAAATGGGGATGAAATCAAAAAACATGTTCCTAGGGATTCTCAAATAAGGACGGATGATACATAGCATGGAAGCCATTGAGGCATATAGAGGTAGGAAAACCTCTCCAGAGGATGAAATTGTCTCTAGTTTATAAGACTTTTTTGTGGGGAACTTATGTATAGCCTCCCGGGCATATTGTGTATATTCAAACAATGGTTTCCTTATGAAACTATCCTTAAACATCCTATAGTTGTAGAAGGATTGAGAAGATCCAAAATTACCCGAGTCATAATGTCTGATAGATGGAAAGGATGTATCCAGATATGCAAGAATCATCCAAAACATAATTGGTTATAAAGTGTGAATCACCCTACATAGATCTAACTCAT
Organism: Viscum album; assembly: GCA_963277665.1. Lineage (NCBI taxonomy): Eukaryota > Viridiplantae > Streptophyta > Magnoliopsida > Santalales > Viscaceae > Viscum > Viscum album. The sequence goes on from OY728138.1 coordinate 661,675,750, forward strand.
ACATAGGGGAATTTCGATTCCTTAATAGATACATTATTTGGAATCCAAAATTAAAACCCTATGGATAGATATGAATTTACATATAGAAGATATGGGAAGCATATTTTTTTGGTGTTGGTTGGGCCCAAGATATTGGATCTGGGCGTCGCTGCATACCATGTTGAAATGAGGATCAAGACACACATAGTTCTTAAATAATTCCTTATGAAAATTTTATTCATACCCAGTCAGGGAATTTTTTCAACTTTTTCCTATAAATAGGACCTATTTGGGAGTTCCCTGTATTGACTTGGCTTATATGACAGGGAGGGGGAATTTTATTCATTTCATAGCTGGGCCCAGAACATAAGATGTGGATGTCACTATATATCCTATAGAATATGAATAAATCCACACATAGTTCTTTAAAATTTCCCTATTTAGTAATGGTTCATACATAGTGTTTTCATTTTTTGATCCATTGTTTCATTTGGACTAGGGTGTAGAATCCAGGAGTCACTACATATCTTGTGTTAACTGGAATCAATCCACACATAGTTCTCTATAAGAATTCTCCCTGTGTAGGTCTAGCCTGTATGAACGGAGGGGGCATATTTAACATATGGGGTGGCTGGACAAGGATGTGAAACCCATACATTGGTACATATCCTGAATGAACAGTAATCAAGCATTATGTAGTTCTTGAAGATCCATGCAGTGGTCTGACCCACGTACTGTGGAAGGAGAAATTTTAAACCATTAGTTTGGTGTGGCTGAAAAAATATGTAAAATCCAAGTGTCACTACATATCATGTGTTAACAATAATCAATCAATACATTGTTCTTTAAGTGGCTTCTTACATAGATCTGGCTCTCACAGCGGAGTGGGGGAATTTTATTTTTTCCCCACAAATATATAGCTCATGTGATGTGTGTTTTTGATTAAAAAACATTGTGTAGTTTAATGTCATTTGATTAGGACATTAGAAGCATAGTTTCCTGTCATATTATCAGGATGACATCCACATAGTTTAATTTCATGTCGTTAGTTCTTTGGCCATGTAGTTCATCATCATGCAGTTAGGAATATTTATCACATGTCATGAAGAGAAGGGGAATAATATATCCAGTAGTTTAATTTCATGTTATCGGAAAAAATTCCATGTAGATTAACATTATGCGGTTAATACATCATTCTCGTGTAGTTTAACGTCCTACGGTTAGGATGAATATCTCATTCCATTTATCATCATGCAATTTGGACATTGATGTCATGTAGTTTAACGTCTTGTAGTTTTGATGTAGATCATGTGTGGTTTAACGTCATTTGATTAGGATGTAAATGTTGTGCAGTTTAATGTTATGAAGTTAGGACATAGAGGTCATGAAGTTGAACTTAATTTTGTTAAAACGTATTATATAATGTCAAAAAAAATATTTCTTTTGGAACATTACATTGGTGGGAACCATAGTGAGATGTCCATCCATTGAAATCAAGGAATAATCTCTATTGGAGTGGACCTTATGTGTAAAATACGATCCCCCCATTTGGGATCCATCTTTGGAGGCTTCCTTTTGAGTATCATTAGTTTCATGAGAACTAACACCATTTCTTCTTTGAGGAAAGACCATAGGATGGCCTTTTTGTTAATGGATCATGAAATTCAGTTTTGATAAATCTCAAAATGATGCATGGTATACAATCTATTTTCATTGAGTTTCTCCAGCCCATCCAGTTATTTTTGGGATTTTTCATCCATGGATAACTGATCACTGATTGGTATGTGGATAGAGGACGTTTGAATTTCAATTTACACGATTGCCTCTATCCCATATAAAAATGATTTTGGGGTTTCCTGAGTGGTAGTGCAAGTCATTGTCTGATAGGCCAAAAAAGTATGGAGGAGTTTGTCCATACATGATTTCTTATCATTATCCACCATCTCTTGAAGTAAATTTGATGTGGTCTTATTAAAAGCCTTTATCCACTCATTGGTCGCTGCATGATTGCAGGATGAATGGTTGGTCTTGATACCACAATCCTAGTAGAATTTATCCAAACCAGTAGAACCAAAATTGATGTCGTTATCTATTAGTATGGTGTGGGGGGCCCTAAATCTAGTGAATTGATTGGATTTCATGATGCTGAAAATGTTAGTAACCCTGACATCTTTGAGCAGTACAACCTGTACCAATTTGGAAAATATGTCTGTCGCTATGAGGATATACTTTAATTTCGTGGCCATAGAAGGAGGATATGGTCATACAATGTCCCTTCCCTATATGGAAAATGTACAAGAGTACTAGTCTTTGTGAAGTAACTCTAGGGGTTGGTGGATGAAATTGGCATTAACATGGCATGAATGAGACTTCCTGGAAAATTTCGTGTAGTCTTGCATTACAGTGGGACAATAGTATACATGTCATTGAATTTGATGGGAATGATTGGATCCTGATTGGTGAGATGCACAAGATCCATTATGCACTTCTTTTATGATAGTGAATGTCTCCCCCCCTTTAATTCATTTAAGAATAACTCCATTATGGCACTATTTATAGAGTTATTTCTGATTATTAGTGTCTTTATAGGGAACACTGTTATCTTCTCATATTTATATTTGGTCACTCTGTCTCGGTATGGTGGGAGCCCTCCCTTTTGGAGGTAGTCCACAATGGGAATCATACATCTAATGGTGGGACCATATGGCATAGGTACATGGATTATTTCATTTATTTACTCCTCGTTATCCTGAATGAATAATGACAGCATCCGACAGCATGAAATGTGGAGAACTATTTCATCCTAGTCCGGATTTTCTAGAGTAATGGGTGAATTTTCTAATGCATCATCTTGAGCATTCTATGATCATGGTAAATTATTTAATGTTGGATCTATAGGGAATTCTCTCATTAGTCCTAAAACATGATCCAACAAAAGGATGATCTCTTCTTTTTTTGGTGGCACAATCACTGTTAACCTACCTGAGGACAAGTTCCAAATCACCTTTTATATTAATTTGTTTTACTCGTACATGAATTTCCACCTATAGCCTTGCAATGAGAGCCTAATATTCTGCTTTATTGTTTGTGCGCCCCTTGGAATGTTGGATTAAGTATGGCATGATTTCCTTTACTGGATATATGATCCTGATCCCAATACCACTTTGTCGAGCTTGGGGCCTTCAATCCTATTTCCCCTCGGGCTTCTAGGTGCATCGTCAAAATGCATCTCCCATGTTTGGGGATCTTCCATTAAAGAAAAAATATCTTAATCAGGTAGTTCAACATCCAATGAAGTAATTTATGCCTATGGATGATCTTCAAGGAAATATGATAATTCGTGGCCTTTGACAGATTTTTGAGGCACAAACCAGATTCCAAACTACTATATAATAACATACCACCATGAAAGATGTCCAGTTAGCATTGTAATACTGAGTGAATACTTGGGCAGGTTGCTACAATAGATCAAATAGACCTCATGATGCTAAAATTAGTGCCTCAATTTATGGACTAAAAATATCAATTCTAGAAATTTCTTATCAATATCTATGTAACGAGTTTCAGAATTGAGCATGGTTAAGCTGAGATATTAGAGGCTAGTTTCTTTTCCAGAATCATTCTTTTGTCCTAGATAGGTGCCAAGGGATCTCTCCAATGAAGTCACATAAAAATGAGTGTTCTTACTTTGATGGGAAATATTATCACAAGCAGACTTCAATAATGTTTCTTGATAATGTCAAATTATTACTGATAATCACCAATCCATTTATATTCAATCCCATTTTTCATCAACCAGGTGATGGGAAAAAATATCCTATAAGGTTGGATATGAAGCGTATAATATAAGAAAAGTGTCCCTGATGTCCTCTCCACTCGGTGAGGTTATGAAGATGTGAGCTTCCCAGGATAACCATTTTCTTCTTAGGGTTGAATTCGATAACATGATGGCATACGATGAAGCTAAGGAATTTCTCATAGGTAACACTAAAAGAATATTTTAAGGGGTTCATTTTCATGCTTTGTAGACATAGTTTTTCAAATAAAATTTTAGGATCTAATAGGTGGTCTAAACACCATCATGATTTAACCACCAATTCATCAATGTAGCATTTGACAAACATTACCATGAAGGGATTGAAGATGCGATACATGACCCATTGATATGTGGCACCGAAATTCTTTAAACTAAAGGGAATTACCTAATAATAAAACACTCATTGGGGGACACTTAAGGTGGTAGATTCTTCATATTCCTGATCCATTCATATTTCACTATATCATGAATATCTATCCATGAAGGAAAGAACATGATTTACAACTGTTGAATAAATCAGTAATTCTATAATCGGGTTTGGGAAATCATCTTCAAGCAATGCAGGATGGGATCTCAAAAATCAATGAAAAATATAATTTTTAAGTTCTTCTTACATATGGGATATTGGAGCCCCTAAATGATGTTGGATCTGATGATATTTTTTTTCCTTAGCATCTATCATGGAATCATGTGTGAGGTGCATCCTTCTTCATGCTTTCTTGTAGCCTCGATGCTATTCTAGAAAGCCTAACTGGTGAGTGACTACTTCTGGATCAAGGCATGACATTTTTGTGTATTTCTTGGTGAATACATTTTTTTAGAAATTAGGTATATTCATCTTACTCTTCTGAAGACATGGATTCACTAATCCGGGTTGGTCGTGGATCTTCCTACATACCCAGCTTTATTTACCTATGCTGATCAGTGGTGGTTGAAAGACCTTCATCAACTGCTGGAGGGGAATCCCTAGGTCTTGTTAATTTTCCTCTTCGTCTTAACCTTCTTCATCACTTAGTTTTGATGGGGAAAACAATTCTTGAGATGATCTTTCCATAATTAGGATAGGAGTCGAGGTCTCTGAATTCGGAGGCTGAAGCAACTTTTTCAGACTTAACTGACAGTGGGAGAGTTTTTGGAGAGGAAGTGGTGAGGGAAAGAAGAATGTTTTATTCCCACTCTACCTTAGTTGGTTAGACAAATATTTTTTGGATATCTAATTATGGTTTTGGGTTGTTTCTATCAGAAAATTCATCATTATATTGGAGGTCAATAGATTTTACAACACTGCTAGATCTCGTGGACAAGACTGAAATGACAAAGATTATTGAGTACATGCCCAATTTTGGACACACGCAGTCAAAATAATTGATGGGAAGAATGTATTATTCTCTGAGCTATTTGATGTGGTCCTCTATGACTATCTCAAAACCATTAGGGGACATGAACCAATCAATACCATTGACTGAGATTCACTTATCTTTTTTATTATGGAATCCTACATTTATATAATGGGACTCATATGATTCTAACCAGGCCTTATCAGTGTATAATATCCCATTTTCTCCATTATTATAATATTTGATTCATCGGTGGTAGGATGAAGGAATCACCATATGTTAATGCAACCAAGGATTTCTTAATAAGAAGTTGAAGCCAATGTTTTTCAAAACCACTAGAAATTATAAGTCATCTATAAGGTCTATGAAATTAGTTTTATGCTTGATTTGGACCAATGGATTCTTCTCTCTTTTGTTATTTCCTAACAGGGTTGTGGTGTAGGATATCAGGTTATCATCATTGTTGCCTAGATAATGAAGTTTTCATAGTGGGATGAGATTATCTCCAGATCCATTTTTAATGAAATTTTTCAAAAATCAATATCATTTGTCAAGCTCGAAACATATAAAGAATTTTTGTGTACCAATACAATAGAATATTTATCTAGATCCCTGAAAGAGATAACCACATGGAATAATGTGGGATTGGTCTCTGTTTGATATATTTCAGAGGCGAACACTTCAGATTGAAATTCTTGGGGGCTTAGAAAAGCCTCTATGAGCACTTCCCTAAGGTATGTTGATAGATTCAAGGATTTATGATTGATAGCTTGGATGAGAATGAGGCTAACTATTTCTAGATTCTATACATCTAGAAATAATTATTGTGCTTCCCATTACATGGATACTCATTCACAGGATCATTAGGGGCTTGAGCATTGGATGTAGATGGACCGACCCCTAAGACAAGAGCTAGTGGTTCTTCTATTATTTGGGGATGTAGTCAGGATGATCATACTACATGCCAAGGGTGGATAGAAACATGTTCCAATTTTGATGAATATTATATAATGATTGGGCAAGAGTGGATTTTGGTAGGTGCAGGGGAATTTTCTTGTTCTTGCTGGGTTCACTGAAAGACTATTTGACGAATTTAGTCAGTTTTGATAGTTTGAGCATGAGTGTGACAATAGGCTTGGTTTCTACCATAGCTACAACTTCCTTGGTATCCCCAGCTTCTGTGGTATCTTCCATCGATTCCTTGATTGGGTGTAATGAAATTATGTTCATAGTCATTTTCATCATTAGAGAATTGGTCCATTAAGAGAATGACATTAATAGATCCAAAAATCAACGCTTCTAATGATAATGAATTTGAAAGGTTGACTACTTCTTGGGATGTCATTTGGTTGTACAGTGCACATGCTTGGGTGTATCACCGACTGAGGTTAGAGAGTTGGAAATCAATGGACTAGACTTGATAAAAAGTATAATATTTAATATTTATGTTATATGAAAGAGAATATAACTTACATAATATTTTAAAAAATCTAATATTAATCAAAGTAAGATACTGATGGGGTTCAAGGTTAGTGATTATGTTTCCTTGATTATTCCTCCTCATTGAGGATAGTGCATGTTTTGTAGTGTTAAAATCATTTTCCCTGGTTTACTGAACCTTTCAAGGTGTAGAGTAGATTAATTAGATGACATACATGTTGGTGCTTCCACCCCAAAAAGAATCAGATTCATGTCATCTTTTACATGTCATAACATTGGATTTATCTTAATAAAAATTAAAATATTTTTGATTTGGGTGAGTTAAATATTGAGGTGGATTCAATATTTTCTAAGAGACCTATAGAGATTCAATATTTTCATGAAAAAGTGATGTGAGAGTGCATTATTCCTTTGGTTTATGACTTATAGTGGGATTATGTTTTTCAGTAATTCACATGGGAGAAAGATTATCATATTAAATTTTATTACCATAAGATATTTTGAAAATTAATTCATGTAGTGGTGTTGTCATGCAATCTTGAATCAATGTAACTGACACATTCTTCTATATTATTTTTGTTTTTTGATGTAGATATTCTAGTTTGAGAGATATATAATGTGGTAGTTGATCTTTTCAGATTTTTTAATTAATATAGGTTTTTGTTCTGATTCTAAAGGGTAAGAAATTATTGAGAGATATCTAATTTGGAGGCCCACATTTTCAATATGTTCCTTCTATGGGGTGTTTATTGATTTTGAGGCATTGGGGGAAGAAGGGAAAGATTTAGAAAGGATTTTAAATAGAAATAATAGTTGAATAAAAACTCACACAATAACATGTCTCATTACAAAATAAACCACTTTTGGGGTTAATGGTTTTAGCTTAATGTTGAAGTTGTATAAGAGTAAAACTATTGGTCATTACAACCTAGGAGTTTCATGGTGATTTTAATTATTGTGGTGTAGTGGGATAAATTAAATCATAGTATAATGTGAGGAATTATTTGGTATTTGGGAATTTTTTTAATGATATGTCATTAGGATATAGTTTTAAGACATGGTTTTTAAGAGATACATGCCTTACACCATGTTATATACCATCATGACAAGATTATTTATTGGAAATTATGAATATAAAATGAATGTGGATAAAATTTTTGGAGGGTAGAGTGTATTATATTTTGAATCATAGTATGAACATTAAACTGTGTAAATTAGGGTATAATGGTATGTGTTATAACAGAATTAAAATTGATAGAATCTATTTTTCAAGCTATGAAAATGAAGGAGAGATAAGGAATATTACACCATGATTTTTAAATTCTAGATTACCAACACCCACTGTGGTGTAATAAAGACCATTAAGCATATATTATTAATGTTTGCATTTTTTTAATTTATAAATTTAATTGGATTCTAAATTTCAAATTAATTTATTCTTCATTTTTAAAACATTTAGAGACTCTTCTGTTATCTTATATTTCCAAAATAACCTCTTTTAAAACGTTAATTACTTTCCCTTATATAATCAGATTCATATAGGTCATTGAATGTTCTTCTCAATTATTATTTTTCATATAATGATTCTATATTTTTGGGATATTTAGAACCATAATTAAGGTATTGATGTGATGGATGATTAATGTTGTGCCATTGGTTATATATTCATTGGGGGGTTTCTCATGATGACATGAAAATTTGAGTGTTGGAATTCATCTTTTGAAAAAATGAATATTTAAGTTTTCATTTGAGGTCGGTGATTTAGAAACCATCTATTTATTTTTATACTATTATTATGGGATTAACATGCTTTAAAGTACATTGATTTCATTAATGAAATTTTTATAATTATATTACATGAAATAAATATATAATAATGTGATGTTTTACTATATATGTAAAATATTTTTGTTACCCATTCACAACTTAATTTATAAGTGTTGTTTTGGTTGAGAGTACTGATATAAACAATTTGTAAGATATAAATATAATTATGTAAGGTTAGTGTGGTTTAATTTACATCGTATTATAGTGAGGTTTTTAGGAATAGGAAAATGTAGATTTCCTTGTATGTGGATGCTAAATTGAATAAACTAATGAATGAACTAAAAAGAGTAATGAGACGGGGCATGTGTTGATAGATGTAATTAATAAATTCAATATGTAAAAAAATAATATAATCTAAAATCTAAAATACATAGTAATTAATTAGTTAAATGATGAAGAATAAATAATGAGGATAATTAATTTTAATATGTATATGGTGAATTTAGTGAATCTGGTAGTGAATTGGTAAATGAGAAGAAATATATGATAAATTACTAATTAACTGGTATGGTTTTTGAGTGGTTTCAGATGATAATATTAGTTTTCCAATAGGTACAAATTGAGTTAACAGATATCATCAATGAAACTAGATAGGATACAGACTCTAGATTGGGTTTTGTTTGTTATATAAACAATTGTTTGTTTTATCATTTATTAATAACCACAATCCATGAGGGTAACCTAATTTAATCTTATATAATGGTTTGAGTCAAGGTTTAAACCCCAAATATCCAGTATATGGGTCATAACCCCCTCACACACACTACGTTTTAGATATTGATGGGGGATATGTGGTAGAGTCAGGGGCTATAATATGTGGGAAAATTGGCTATGATATGTGGTTGTGGAATATAGTTATATCATGATGTTTCAATATGTGTTTTTTGTATAAGGATGTGTCATGTGTATATGGGAAGAGATGAGAGAACCTATATAAATAAATCCCATGAAGAATCTTCATATATTTTTTCAAAAAAATAACTATTAACACAAATAATAAAAAATTAAAACAATTATAAATGCAAAAAATACTATTACAAAAACACATAAGAAGAGGGGTGATATTCTATTAGAGCTAGAAGATGCTACTGCCAAGGGTTCGTAAATAAAATAGAATAGAACCGATGGAGAGAATATGACTAAACATTGATGTCTAATGGTGGGTATAATGACTCTCCATTGATGTTTAATGGTAGGTAGAAATACCCACTGTTGACGTCCAATGTGGAGTAAAATAACTCACCATTGAAAAATGATGGTAGGTTACTAACCCACCTTTTTTAATTTTTCAATTTTGAATCATCACCCACCATTGGTTTTTATCAATAGTGAAATGTCACCCACCTTTGGTATTTACCAACATTGACTTGAGAAGTAACGAAAAGTGGAAGGGACTTTTAAACTAGAAAACATATGCTTATATCGACACCTGCAAGTAAATCTCAAAAGATAATATAGTACAACGAAGAAGGATAAGATGAGATTATGTTTTTCTAGATAGAAAAATATCCATAATCCAAACAAGATAAAAGAAAAAATCAGGAATAAATGAAGAATCATTACCTCAAATCAAGATGAAACAAGTAGTGCTGAATTAAGCAAGCTAACATTGTTAAATAAAATGGCTACACGAAGGACACATGTTTACTGGAGATTGAGGGGAATCCCATAGAAAATGATGGGAATAAATATTGGTGTGTGGGAAAGAGACAACATGTGCATTCAGAACTAAAATTTGAGGAAGTATAAAGGTTACTGATACACCGCTTCTATCCGAGAGAAAATGATGGATGAACAGTGATTTTAAAAATCATTGTCCCACATATAATTGAACTGAAGGGGGATGTGTGGTATATTAAACAAGGTTCATTGAACAATAGATCAATTTATAACACAATAACACATACACAGGCCACAAACCTATGGGCGACCTATACGCAAACATGCATGTTCTCCACTAACCATATGTATAGGCTTAGGAGATCGATACTTCAACTAAGCCAGACCCAACAACTTTACGATCCTCAAGGGTTGGACCACCAAAGGGGGTTGACATCTAGATCCTACGAAATGTGTCTATAGGTTTGGTCAAAGGGGATTGTGCAGAAGGCCTTATTTTTTATAACACATAATTAAAATAATAATAATGAAAAAGTGTAAAAATTAGAAAACAATCAATGATCAAAATAAAATATTAAAACATTTGGATGAGAAATTTTATTTTTTGAAACAATTTTGAATGTAAATAAGTGTGATGTAAGTTTAATTTATTATAGTAAAGAGATATTTAAAAGTGTTAATACCCAATTACAATAATATACACTATTTATAAATTAAAAAACCTAATATTTAATAAAATCCCAAACAATAATAAAAAAATAATTATTAAATGTTCAAAAATATATAATCACTTTATTAATGTTATCAAAAATTAAATAAATAAATATAGTTGAAATGAGCTTCCCTTTTAATGAATAAGAAACATATCAAAAGTAATATAATAGACATGAATTATCAACATACTAACATATAGTTTAATTGTTTATGTAGATAATGTTATCAAAATAAAACAAATCAAAGTAGAATATAGAAATTTCAATTGGAGAAAAAATTTAAAAAACACTGTATAGATTTATCAAAATAGTAATTATACTATGAAAGAGATAAGATTCCTATATACCCAATTCAAAAATTTCATTAATATATAAAAAATACACCCCATTTAAAAAAATTCAACAACTGTAATAGTAATTGAATAATAATATTATCATGAGAGTAAAAAATACATAATATTAAATGATATAATAATTTAGATAATATTATTTTTAAAAATAATTTTTATCAAAATTGATCTAATTATCATTTATGATGAGTAGAAAATGACAAAGAGATGCATAAATCAAGTGAAAACATTATTTTATAGAATTCAATGATAGTAAAATTATGACAGTCTAAAAGATTTAACAATGAAAATGTACATAGTATAAATTAATTACCATTAATCTAGAATGATCAAAATTTATCAAAATAGATCATTTATATAAAGTATAAATGTTAATATTTTCATGCATGTGATGTTTAATCATAAGAAAATAAGAAAATATTATTATATTCAATGATGAATTTATTTTCATGAATTTATTTTATAAAAAAATGTTTTTAATAGAAGTTAATGATTTCTATCAATTAAAGGTTTTTAAAAAAAACTCCCTATCAGTTTAATAATATATGTATTAAGTTAAATATAGATCAATAAATGAAATTTTTTTTCCAAAATTTTGTTCAATAATTTAAAGAAGGAAATTAGAATAATGGATCAAATAAAAGATTTACTCTAAGAAATGTAATATAATATATGAATAAATACTAAATTTACCATTATATAATTAAAGAAATTTTACAGTAATTTTTTTATTTAAAAAAAATTATAAAAAATTAGTTCAACTAATAATTATTAAAAACCAAATTATAAAGAACATAAGATATTTATAAGAGTATAAAAGATTTTCATATATCATTTTCTGAAAAAAAAAATTCAAACCAAAAATGAAATGTTAATTTTTCATTATCTAAAAGGTTTAAAAAATAATTTAAGACTTTACAAATCTGTACCTTATTTCAAATAACAAACAAAGGGTAACTGCCCCTAAATTTATGAATCATCAAAGAAAGAAAAATCAATAATATTAAAATAATTTATAGATGGTAAACATATAGTGAGTATAATTTGATTGAATCACTAACTTTGTAGACTAAAATAAAAGTACTAGATAAATGAAAAATAGATATAAATTAATTCAGGTGACTTGAATCAGAAATAAATAGATTATTAAAAAATCATTAAATATCTTATAAGATATCATATAAATTTTTTTTATAGTAGATAATATACATGCTTTTTAAAAATAAAATTATCTGACATGATGACCAGCTTTGGTCTAATATAATTTTAAACATCATATGGGAACCCAATATGTCCATATATCCTGTTACTTTATAAATAATCAAGTGGGGTTCTTAAAAAACAAATCTAGAAAATGGTTGGTTTAGCACCCAAACTTGTTCTCTCCAAATGGATTAGTAGAAAATGTTTTAGGTACTGATAAAGACATGAGAAATTTATTGTATTATAATCTAGAAGATTTTTTTGAAATCAATGTATTATTATTTCTCAAATAATGTGTAAAAGTTTTAGAGCATTCATTTTCAAAATTACCTTTCATGTTACAACTAAATCAAGTAACATTTTAAATACTCTAATTTATGCCATAAAAAATAGTTTTGTAAACATTAGAAAAATGATTATTATAACCAGAACCTATTTTATCATATTTTGGGTTTCTTCATATACATTATTTTATCATTTTATTTTGTTCTAGGAAAATAATAGACAAGGTTTCCTTTCAACAAATAATTTCCTTTTCCAGTTTTTTATTCTCTTTTTGAATAACCTCTATGTAATAACATATTTTTACATTTGAGCATGATCCAAAAATTGTATGTTTCTCGTTCTCATGTTTAAGATTCTTTAATTTAATTTAAATTTTATCTAAATAATTATAAACTAATTTAAATACTATATTTTTAAATTCATTAATTCTTGACATGAAATATTTTATTTTTATTTTCTAACCAATATCTTTTAACAGTTCATAATATATTAAAATTTTCTCTTCTATATTACATTGAACAGAATCACACACTTTCTTATTTTATGCTTTAATTTTTTTATTTTCTCTTTGCATCTCCCTATAATGTTTATAAATTCTTAAGATATCATTTTTAAATTTTTTACTTTTGAAAAATTAATTATTTTACTTCATTTTCAATATCAGATTTATAACCATAACTATAATAATAGTGAGAGTCTAACAAAATTATAGTTTTATCCTTAAAAAAATATTGGTAGATTCTTTTTCCCTTTCAGAACCAACATCACATGAGTTTGACGTTTCTGTACAAATCCATCCTGCATGACATGCCTTTCATTTATTATTCTTATATCGATTTTCTATTCCATCATGTTTTAGTTTGGGACAGTCTAATTTTATATGACCCTTTTTCCTACAATCATATCATATTAATTTTAAAACAACATATTTATGACTTTTAACTATTTTACTACCATTCATGTCATACTTTTGATGATCTCTTATGGGGTGCTTATTAAATTCCCTTTACCCTTCATATACATGTAAACCCCATTATTGAAATTTTCAATCTAATCCATTTCACTTTAAAGCAATTCAGAATCATAGGAATTAGTAATAAAATTTATATTTTATGTGAATATGATACCTTTTATTTTTCCATTTTCATCATCATTGAAATTCATCATTTTGAGATTGTATTGAAGTATTGATCCAGTCAACTCATCCATTGAATATTAAGTAAAATACATACATTCTTCAATAACAACATTTTTTGAATTCCGTATATTAGGTAGAGATCAAAGTAATATTATGATCAGTGCTTTATTATTCATGGTCTCATTGAGAGAAATCATACTTTTGAAAAGTTCTGTGAATCTATTGTACATTTCATTAACTCTTTATTGATCATTCAATATAAATTATAGATATTTAATTTTATGAATACCAAGATTGTTTTTTTTCAACTTATCAGTTCTTTGATGAGTTCATTTTAAATGCATACAGATGTTAGAAGTAGTTTTTTGGTTTAAATATGACTATACATTTTTTAACTTATAGAGAAATATATGTTATTCATAACTTAATAATTTAATAAGAATTTTTTAGCATCATTACTGATGAGAGTTTCTTAATATACATTAAGAATTCTATATGGTTTTGACATTATATTACAATAATCAAGTCATATATTTTTAATAAATACCCCCATTCCATATTTCCAAAAAACATAATCACTATTTTTCACAACAAGAAGTGAATATTTTCCTTATACTTTTCAGTCTATGAAAATGGATTGTTCTGAAAAAGACTATGAAACAAGAAAAAAAATATTTAAAATGAAACCTCCCTTTAATAGGAATTGTCAGGTATCTTGGTATGGTAGTAGTGACTAGAGGTGGGGGGTGAGTAATCTATTCAGATTTATTAAAAGTAAATATTTTCTTTAGAGTTAGAATACTGTTAAAATTTGTAGATTAAATAAAATAGATAACACATGAAGTTTTTCATAGTGGTTTATATCACCAAGATCCTAGTGTCTTATTCAATTTATTCTACTCTATGAGAAGACTGGTATTCACTAGATACTCACTTTTGATAGGAAGTGATAGCCCAAATACATAGAGATGAAACATAAATTTTTCGCACTTTGAGGAATAACCCCTAACTTTTGAAAAAGTTACAACTTACATTCATTTTTTAGAAAGAAAAACACGACTTTACTTTTTTATTGGAGGAATAAACCAATGGCATATCTTTTGGATGGTAAAATGTTGAACCAAAAATCGAGAGGAATAATAGATAATAAGAACAATTAAAATATAAAAATAAAAAATTAAATAGAATATGAGAAGATGATATAGAATTTTAGTGTAACTCAAGTTCATTGATCACCCTAGTGGTGAAAGATGAATGTTATGAAGATCTTAATTGATCATAGTAGAGATAACAAAAGTCAAAGAATTTTTTTGGACGATGTGGAGTAATAGAAATTTTACCACCATATTCTCATCCAATTAATCATCTATAGTAGTACATGTTTATTAATCCATGAAGAGATATAACGTATCATTAATGAAATACCATCTATGAGCATAACCATATCCAATATTTTCATGACACATTTTATAGTGTAATAATATAAAAATATGACTGTTAGCTTATTTTTTTAAATCCATGTTAAACAAAACACAATCTAGATTTGTAATTATTAATTAAATATTAAAATAAAACATTTAATTTCTTAATTATAAAAATTCTAAACAAATAACAATTTTAAAATAATTGAAATAAAAATACATTCTTATAGAAAATAAAGACAACAAAAGTTGTAAAAATATGGCATCACCTGAGTAACAGTTATTCATTAACCAGTGTATACAAAATAATTTTAAAATTAGTTTACAAACTATTTAAATTATTTTTGATTATAAAATGATAACAAATTTAATACATATAATAATTTTTAATAATATTAACTAAAAATTAGAAAGAAAATTTTTGGAAACAATTTTTTGCAAATGATGGGTCATGAACAATGATTGGAATAGAGAGATGTGGCTCATGAACTACTATTGGAAATGTCCAATGGTGGAAAAATAGAGAATTACCTATAATTTAAATTTTATGAAAAAAAATTAATAAAAAAAGTAATACCATTCCTATTAAAAAAATGGACTCATGAGAAGAATAAAAAATTACATACCTTTGGATATATAATGGTGACTCCTAATTCACCTTTGGGTTACAATGGTGACTCATGACATATTGTTGGGTTCCAATAGTAGCTTAATGGATAGTATTTTCTAACAATATACGAATGTTACTGATGAATAAAAAAACAATTTTTTGTAAAATAAAAATAAACTAATTGAAATAAATAATATGAAAGAACAATGAACAAAGAAATAAGACTCTTCCATGCTTCAAGGAAACTATAGAAATAAAACCCATGAATAATTTTCATATAAATAGAATTAAAAACATTTATTAAAAATTATAATTTAAAATTCAAAATTTATAAAAATAATAAGACAATTACAATAACACACAAGAATAATGGTAAGCTCTCATTAGAGATAGAAAACCAAACTACCAATGATTCACACATCAAATATGAGATAGATGATGGAGAGAAGATTACTCGCCATTGATTTCCAATAGTGGGTAGAAACATTCACCATTAATGTCCAATGATTGGTATAAATAATCACTATTGATATACAATGGTGATTAAAATAACTCACAACTCAATGATGGCGATTGGTCACCAACCCAGCATTGGTATTTTCTGAATAGTGATTCTTTACCCACCACGAGTTTTTACCAAGGGGGACTTGTCACCCACTATAGGTATTTACCAATGGAGACTAGAAGAGTTTCAAACAAAAGGAGGGATCTTGGAAATAGAAAACTTTGGATCCTATCAATGCTTGTACAAAAACCTAAAAAGATAAGATGGAATGATGAAGAAGGAAAAAACGAGCTTATATTTTCTTGGATGAAAAAAACCACAATCCACAAAAGATAAAATAAAAACAACGATGAAGTGAATAACCAGTGTATCAACTCTAGAAGGAATGGGTGATGATGATTAAATAAATCTAATAAGGCTTAATGAAATGGTGATATAAAGGAAACCCATTATATGGAGTTGAAGGGGAATTATAAAGAAGATGATATAAATGAATAGTGGTGTACAGAAGAAGAAAGGAAACATGAGAGTTCAAAAATATAATGTGTGGGAGTAAAAAGGAACATGATACACCTCTTATTCCTAAGAGAAAAATAAGATGAATAGTGATACTAAAAATCACTTTAGCACATTGAATTAAACGGAAGGAAGATGAGAGGTATATTAATAAAAGTGCACTGAACATCAATTAATATTATAACACAATCCCACATACATGGGTCGTGGCCCTATATGTGACCAATACCCAACCATACATAGACTCCATTGGCCTTATACTTGTGCCCTAATGAGTTATTATTCAACGAATCTGGACTTATCCAATGTGTGAGCCTCATTAGATGGACCACCAACAAGGGTTTAAATCTAAGTCCCCCTATAATTGGTTGTTGTTTCGGCCTAAGAGTATTACACAGAATGCCTTATTTTTTTGACAAAAATTAATAAAAAGAATAATAAAGGCGATGATTAAAAATTAAGAAAAAACTAATGATAGAAATAAAATATTAAAATATGTTGAAGAGTAATATTATTTTTGAAAAAATATTGAATTTAATTAATTGTGATGTAAGTGTAATTTACCAAAAAAATACAGATTTTAAAGTGTTTATACAAAATATAAAACACATACGATGATATTACAATGTGGTTAGATATAATTGGTGGATTCACTAACTACTTTAGAGTTGTCTCATTTGTTTTTTACATGTGGAGTTGTTTAGTCATATGAAAATTCATTCATTTGCACATTATTACTAGGATTTGGGTTTTTATGTGGTTTTGGTGTTGATTTTGGTTTTTTCCCTTCCATTCTTGGGATAAATAAGATAATGATCCCATTTATCAAGTTATATGTATTTAGTTCTAGCTACTGAATCATAGTTTATTAGAGGTTGACATTGTGGGTCACTCTTGGTTTTATTATAGGCCTAGGATGGGTTATAGTTGAGTTGGGAGATGACATTACTACTCAAGTTATTTTTTTTGATATATTCTGTAACATATCATGAATAAAACTATTTAGTTTTTTTTCATACAATTATGTTATAGTGGGGAAAATGATTAATGTTTTTTAATGTTTCTTTTTTTCAATAAAAGGGAATTTCCCCCTATAAAGTTACGTTTATACCATTACTGCATTTGGAAACACTATGATCGATTGAATGTAGTATTTAAAGGTTATTAAAGGAACCCATAATACTCTGATAGGGGGGATTAATCTGGGTGTTATAGAAATTAATCTTTTTTCCTTATGCACTTTTCACTATGATCTTACATTCTTTTTAGAAGGAAAAAAAATCAACCAATGATTTATTTTTCCACACAATCACACTGATTCAAAAATATTTATGTATGGAACATGAATATTTTATTTGGTTCACCCATAATAGGATATATCTAAGGATAATATAGTGATAACCATTATTTTTTACCAAATACAATATAACTCAGTACTCGTTTGGAGAAATTATTTTGATAAGGTATATACTCACCAAGGATATCTACATTTATAAGATTATAGATAATGTCACTACCTCCCAATGAAAACATGATGATGATTCTCAGGTAAGATCACTTTTGACTTTGGATACTCTCTTTTTCTCTTCCATGCAGAAATCCAGTGAAGGTATCTATTTATATAGTTGTAGGTCATCTTCTTATTTTAATGACATAAAGGTCACTCCAAGTTCCATACTTGAATTATGTATCATACTTCCCATTGAGATGATTCAGTGAATAAAATATTATCCAACATGTACCAATGAATAAATAATTAACTACTTATTAAAATTGATGTGATTTTGATCTTCAATCAAAATCCAAATAGAAGTAGTAAAAGACTCTATTAATTAATTCCATCAAGTAATTTATTCTTCATCACATGTAATCTTCGTTACTCTAGAAAAAAATGATGATAACATAATATTCCACCTAATTGATATTCCCGAATATAAATTTTAAATTGAACATTTTCCTAATCTAATCATCATTAGAATATAAAATACTCTTTCTATTCAAATATTGATCTATAAGGAGATACCTTTTGTTAGAAACTATATTATATAATGTTAAATATTGAACATATTTCTATCTTGATATCCTCTTTATTCTAAAATACACATATTTCTTATTCCCTTAGTTTTTTTCTTATTTTTTATACTATCCTACATATTTCAATTGTGGGTAATAGACAATATGAACTAGAATGAATTGAATTTAAAATTTGAATTATATAGAAACAACAGACCATGATGTGTCCAACTACATTATAGTGTGACATGAAAATTTCTCTGATAACTTCATTGAACTACTAAATAAGTTATGGTGTGACAAATGTATTCATCCTAAATATAATTCAGACCTAAATTTTGACATCCCTTTGGGATTTACATATTAGTTTATCACCACACATCACCTAATCTTATAGAATCATGGAATACCTTATATGATGTAAGCATCAAATCTTTAGAAAAAATCTTATATTTCTAAAACTCATTCAAATTTTAACCTGTTATAATATTTCATGGCATTGCGGTGGACAAATATTTTAAAATATACTAAGAAAACCTTAATGACATAATTGATTAAATCAGGATGTGAAACTATTCTTGTTTTTACTACTATATTTACAGACATAAAAACTACTATCCTTACTTGTAAGGTCAAAATCTCATAAAAAACATATAAAATAATAGAAAACATTTCCAATAAGAAAATAAAGTAGATGTTGAGAATAACTCATAATTTTATATGATACACCTTCTCACAACTGATGTTGTTTTCAAATTATTCAATCATCAAGTACCGTCATCATCAATACATTAATATTCAATATTATTAACATCAATTCATTACCAATAAATGAAACATTGATTTTCAATCATCTTTAACCTAAAAGAACCAATTATTCCAATAACCATCCCCACTGAGTGTTAACCAATTCAAACCATATTGTAACACAGAACATTATTTAATATTTAACAATTTTAAAAATTTCCATGATTATCAGAATCAATCACTCATAATAAAGTTATTTTCAACCATTATTTTATTCCTTCAATGAGAGTCAATATCATTCATGTATTGTCAAAAAATAAAATATATAATATCTTCATTATAATAGATACTCTTGATTTCTATGGTGAATGAAGTAGAGTATTATAAGGTTAATGTCATGGTAATAGATCACTTGATTTCTATTCAAGTGTATATGATCAAGTTAATCTTATTGGGGAATTGACTATTGTGGTTAAAGATAAACATCAAAACTTCTTAAAATATTTGACTGGTTGATGAAATATTAAAATATTCTATTATATAATATGTGATGAAAATTATTTTTTTATGAATGAACCCTGTACTATTATTAAATATATTTTTGAGGTTAGTTATATATTTCGTAGGTAGATGCGGGCATTGAGGAGACCCGATATTAACATATTAAAAATAAAATAATTATTAATGCTCGAAAGAATGAACTTATTAAAAAATTATAATTTTTTTGTAAGGAATCATACATAAAAACATTATGACCATAATTGAATCTATAATTTAGGTTTTACCCTAGTCACTATATATTTTTTATTTACATTGGGTTCCATAATTTTTCCCAACAACCCATGGATTTTTTAAGATTATTAATTAATTGATTGATTAAATCGTTAAATTATTATTTTATCCAAGAAATAATCTATTTAATCATATATTTCATAAATCACATGGGTTAGTTACATTACGCTGGGATTTGAGAGGTGAATCCATTGGAGAATTCATTTAGCATATAGATCAAGGAGAATATAACAATGATGAATGAATTTGACAGATACCATAAGTGACTTTAACTTAGGTTCAATTATTATCTGTTGATAAATAGAAATTAGATTCATATTATTTTTATTATTGGTTTTTTTCTATATATTTTGATATTTATAATCATATATTTATTATTTTAACATAATTTTTACACTTTGTATAGCCCTATCAACTGAAAATTTATTATTTTGAGTAGATTAAAACATTGAGCATGGTTTCCATTAATATTTATTTAGTTTCAACATTGATGATCAATTATAGGGTTTTCAATTACCATCTATTTTACTCCAATTTTTGTGCATTTTATTTTATTTCACTATTATCCACATCATTCATCATTGGTCATGATGTGGTTTGCATGTTAACAATTTATTTTTCAGTTCAAATCATGAATAAACACCATTATTTGTGTGTTAGTGTTGATAAAGACACCATATATCATAGTAATTTAATGAATAAAGGATTATTATTTTAGAAATGAGTTTGGTAGAACTGTAGAGGATGGGATCGAGGTGAATAGTGGTTGTACTGGGACCGAGGTGTCACTTTGTGTGCCTGGCAGGTGTTTGAATTTTGAAATTTTAAATGGATGCTTGTTTTTCAGTTTGAATTTAATGTTTTGATCATTATAATTCGTTTTTTCATCTAGTTATCGGTCTTATGAGTCCTTCACTACCCTTTAAAAGTGGATAGTCTATAAATAAAATAATATTGTAATTTGATAAAAATTTTAGGTTGAATTTTTCACAAGGGAAGATTTATGGGGTGATAAGTCATCGATTAGAGATCACATTTCTCAAAACCGGTGCCTAGAAATAGATGACCTGAAACCAATATTGATTGTTATAATATCTATGAAAAATTATTTTTATGAAGTTTTGGGAAGAAATATTTATAAAAATAATAGATATGATAGATAAATAGGAATAAAAATTAAATCTAAAAACTTTCTAGAAATTACGGGCTAGATGATGTGTAGTATAAAGGAACACAAGCAGTTTATATCTAGCATTGCAGTAGCTTGGGTTTTGGGTGAGTTAAATAACACACATAATTTGGATTGACCCATATGTTTTTTGAACCTTATAATCTTTCTCGACATGTACTGGTATTACAAGACCAAATACCCAATTAACTCTACAAACCTTGTGCCCTAACCCACATGTCATGTATCTATATCCTGGTAATCAACATATACAGTGGGTAAACACCAAGGTAGCTATTTGGCTCACAAAATATTTATTCTGGACCCATGTTCCATATATCTGAATCATTACATTCCATATTGGTTCTAGTAGATGACCAGGTTAAATGTAGATGCTTCACACTGTGTGTCCTTGAGTCACAATATGTAACTATCTGAGAACAAAAAGCTCATAATTTCTCCTTATTAAAATTCAAATTTGGGAATATAAATAGTATATTCTTAGTGTTTTTTCATGTATAATGTGATTTTGGAATCTTTTTCATTATCTAAGATATATCATGAGGTGGTGTGAGCAGTTTGTTCGCTTCATCAGTGATTAGTTTGGTATGTGTTTGTGAATGGTTATCAAAGAGTTTCTGGGGTAGGTACTACCCCATAAGGTGCATATATTCCAGAGATAAGTCACCCAATTTTGATATAAAAATTGTTTTATTACTCCTCCACACAAACTTGGGGTATGATCCACTATCTTCAAAGTTGGTACACCCCCATCTTGGAGCATAGGCAGGGAATAGACCTCCACATAGTGTAGGTACTCATTTCATGGTTATGAACCCACTAGTAAGGCATAATCCCCCACATCTAATGTAGAGAGGTTATGATAGGTTACTTGTTAAATTTGATTATGGTTGAAGCAATTGTATCTTGGTTTTAACTTGCAGATGGTTTTTCTGATCATGATATTCCACTCTGTATCAGCCCCCCTTGAGAATATATTGGTTTTCAATTTTCATTAACCATGGATATGTTTATGAGTCAAGTGACCCTTATAATATTTGTTACTATTTTTGGAGAATCCTACTAGGTATGTATATAGTCAACCATACAAGGTATTTTCTCATTAAAATGTCATGCATTATATATGTGATATACTATTAAGTGGAGTTATTATGGGTCCAGGTGGAGATGATGCTTGATATTTAATAGTGGTGGTTCTAATGAGAAGTATTTTGGTTTAAGAGAATGCGAATGAATCATCCATAGAAAAAGTTTTTATGTTATATTTTCCTCTTATATTGGGCATGTATTTTCCCCCATTATATTATACTTTATGTTACGTTTTTTATTTAGACCCAAGTGGTTTTTTAAATAATGTTTTACCTTTATCATTTTATTTAGTTTCATTTTAATAACATGTGAGGAGGTGTGCATTGCATATATGTACATTATGTTAAGGCCTCACATTTGAGTGTTATTCCCACTCGATGCTAGTCACTAGCCTTTGACCTATTGAAGGTAGGATTGTGGTGTCACACTTAGCCGACCACTATGAAGGAGGGGTCCTTGTGGGTTGGGTTGTGTTAGAGTGGTATCAAAGAGATGTTTTATTATGAATTGATTTTGGAGGTTAATGTATTGTGAGGATGGATTTAAAAATTATGTCATTGGTGTGGAATAATCATGAGTTTGGATCTCGTGTTAGGGTACCCAGTAATTGTATGATGATTGACATATCGTTTCACCATGGTCCTGATAACATTATTGAGTACTTGGTATGTTAAGACAACAATTGTTGTGAAAACACTATTACATGGTGTAGACATATGACCCCATGTTGATAGATAACCAATATTATGATACAGTGTCAAGACAGTGACGAGTTGAGTGATGAATCTTTTGTCTAGGGGAAGCTTCATAAGGTCTTCCTTTAGGGAATGTAAAGAGTTATTCCCCAAAAAAAGTGTGATGAGATGAATCTCCACCCATCATGTGAGAAGATGTTTCTCTTTATATGGATAAAATTATTATTATAGATTCTCAAGGAGAATATTCACATAGTTTGAAAAAACTCCAAGAGCTTTAGATGCATATACTTGTTTGGTTTCAAGTAGAGAATAAACTACATGCAATAAAGAATTGGCTAGAGTTAGTGATCTAAATGTTCCTTCTTGTTTTTACCCCACACAACAAGATGGTGGTACTCACATATAAACTTCTTCATGGTTTAGTGAGTTTCTAGTGGTCATTGATGACACATAGTCTTCCTGAGGAGAAACTCATCTAGGATATTTGTAGAGGATTTTCCATGAGAAATATTATCCAGAGAATATAAATTCATTATGTATCTAGGAGCTTCTAGAGTTTCAATATTTTGGAATTATAGTTTTATTGTGAACATCTATATTTAATAATATCACATAATGATTCCTTAAAAAAATCCATGGTATTTATTGTGATCGTTGATGTTCTAGTATATCAATTATTGGGAAATCCGAGAGGGTGTTATACCTCGATTCATTTTCATCAATAAATGGGGTTCTATAGTGAGTTTTGGTGATTTCAAGTCTCTTGGATGAGGATAGGAAGATACCTTATGCCAAAGGTGGATATCCTATGGTGGAGTCATCAGGAACCGCCAACATGCAATGGGAGGGTGAGTCTTGAAAAGAAGAATTCATTCTCTAAGGCTCAAAGAAAATTTACAAAATATTACAGTTCTTAGAGGGGTTATATCTAGCTGTGACACATGCATTGCTATTCCATTGAGGGATAAGGTCACATGACATGTAAATTCCAAAGCTATTGTGTAGTAAATTATGGTTAGATAGTTGATATATCACCTTTTTAATGATAAACATTGACCAAGGACCTCCCAAATGGGTTTAGGTATCCCTTAGGGAGGAATTCTTGGGAGAAGAGTTAGTGGTTCTCTAAAAGAAGAAGTCAGGGATGAATGGGGATACAACCTTTTTTTGGCCCTGGAAAATGCGTCCTCAAAATTTTCCAAATGCTTCCATACATGATCCAATATTGTATTAATTTTCTCAAGATTCTATTTGGTAGGTCTCAGGGCCCGAATGGAGTTACAGATTAGGAGTTATTGACTTTTGAAGTTGGGCTAGAAAACTGGTTCGCGAAGCTCGTTTGCGAAGACCCATCCTCGATCGCAGAGAGCCGCCATGAACCAATGAGGTGAGATGCTACGTGAACCCATTTGAAGTTAATGATGCACTGTGAAGACCCGCCATGATGCAAGTAGGTGGGACGCTCCCCGACCGCCTTTGACGTTTGCGATCCTCCACAGAGCAATCTCCGTCTTCGCGCCGAGAAAGCTCTGCTTCCGCGGAGCCCTTGCCTATAAATACCTATCCCACGCCCCATTCGATGGACGACCACTTCGACCCTTGCGTGGCTGATCTCCCGGTTCGCGGAGCATCACTTTGCAGATCCGCAAGGCCATGCTCTGCGAGTAGCTTCCTTCTTGTTGATGCTCCGCGAGTCCCTACTCCGCGAGCAGCTTCCTTCGTGGTGCTGCTCCGTGTGTTGATGCTCCACGAGCCCATGCTCTGCGCGTCCATAATCTGCGAGTCCATACTCTACGAGTCCATACTCTGCGATGCTGCTCCATGATGCTTCTCTGTGATTCTACTCTGTGAGAGATGTTTGATCCGTGAGTCGCCTTTTCTCCATGAGAGCACCTTGCTCCGTAAGAGACCTTTGCTTCACGAGGCCATGATCGGTGAAGCTACTTCACAAAGACCTATCCTTTGAGATGCTTCTACCTTCGTTCCCACCGGTCCATACCGTGGGGCTTGTTCCCCCGCACGCCCGCTCGGGGTCACTTCTGGGCTGTGGTCCCGGCCCTCCGGGTCGGTCCCTTCGCCACCATCATTTACCCCCATGAAAAATGGAGAGTCACACTATGAACTTCTCGGGCCGGGACATTGGGATTTTCAATTACACCCTTATGCGCACCTATCTTCCACATGTGGAATACCATGATTTAAGTGACTCCTCCACACACCATGAATAACCTTGAGTAGACAAATTCCTCTTCATTTCATTCCCATTTCATGAGTTGAGATCATCATCATCAATTCCACGAGTTCCTTGAGTCGAACAATTCCCCAGGCAACTCTTCCAAACCCTATCACATGGATCCTATGCAGGGTCAATCCAGAAAGGGAAAACCTTGTGTAAGTCCCAACACCATCCATTTCTAGGAACCATATGCATATGTAGTCCTATCTACTTGACTATAAATTGTAGTACACCCAAACTTCCAATCATAGGATGCCTCTTGCACTAAATAAGATTTGCCTTGTACTCTAAGCGTAAGATTCCTAATAGTAAAATCTACATGACTATAAACTATAGTACACCCTATGATCCAGACATAGGATGCATCTTACACCAAACAAGATATGCCTTATTCTCCCAGCATGAGATGATAATAGTCCTATCTACATGAATTTTAAGTGTAGTAATCCTTATATGATCAACATAGGATTCCTCTTTCCCTATTCGAGGGATTCCTTATTCTCCAAGCATAAGATGCCTAATAGTCTTATCTAAATGACTATAAATTTTATTTCAACCTATATTCCAGACATAGGATGCCTCTTAATCCAAATAAGAGATTCCTTATGCTCACAACATGAGATCCACAATAGTCTTATCTATATGGCTATAAAATTTAGTAATTCCTATGTTCCAAACTTAGGATGCCTCTTACTCCAAACAAGAGATGCCTTCTGCTCTTAGCATGAGATGAAAAAAGTCATGTCTATGTGACATTAAACTGTAGTAATACTTATTTTCCAAACTTAGGATTCCTATTATGAGAGATACCTTTTGTTCCATGAATTAGATGCATAATTCCATGATTACAGTGGCATAATTTCAAGAGCATTGGAATTAGTTCAAACATTCCACCACCCCACCTCACGCTTTGTGTGTCCTTCATTCAGATCCTCACCCACTTCCATGTCTGGAGGGACCCCCTAACAGCCAGGTCCCATGTCGCATTGGCTCAACTACCATCCTGGGCCAATGCCCTGGATGACTTTTGAAAACACATCGAGTCAGGTCCAGTGTTTCGAACATGGTAAACAGTCTACCCTCATTTGTTTGTCCCCATTTTAGGCTAACATGATATGGATGTTGTGTTTTGAACACAATAAATAGTTATCCTCTATCGTCACAACACCCTCACCACATTCCAAATGTCAGGAATGTGACTCACACATTCCATATCCCTTTGTTCAAATAGATTCCAACACCCCTGGTGTTATCCCTCTTATGCACTAGTGTATAGCTGAATGCGTCAACCCACAAGTGGGTTGGGAATCCATCATGGCCATACATGAGGAAGAAATTTCGAGAAACTTTTTTTTGTAAGTCCCATTCACCATGTATGTTCTGTAGCGGCACCCGAGCAACTTCCTTGCATAAGCCCCATTCACCTTTGTCTCTCTATAGCGGCACCTGGGCAGCTTCTTTGTGTAAGACCCATTCACCGTTGCGCTCCACAGCGGCACCCAGGTCGCTTCCTTGCATAATCCCCATTCACTGTTGGCACTCTATAGCGGCACCCGGGCATCTTCAATGTATAAGCCCCATTCACCATTGCCGCTCCATAGTAGTGCCCGAGCAGCTTCCTTGCGTAAGCCCCATCTACCAGTGACGCTCCATAGCGGCGCCGGCCAACTTCCTAGCGTAAGCCCCATCCACCAGTGCCACTCCATAGCGGTGCCCGAGAAGCTTTGTATCATATGCCCCATCCACCAGTGTCGCTCCATAGCGGCTCCTGGGAAGCTTCCTAGCATAAGCCCTATCCACCAGTGCTACTACATAGTGGTGCCAGGGCAGCTTCCGATCGTAAGCCCCATCCACCAGTGTCGCTCTATAGCAACACACGTGAAGCTTCCTAGTGTAAGCCCCATCCACCATTGCCGCTCCCGAGCAGCACCCTAGAAGCTTCCTTGCGTAATCCCCATCCATGATTACCGCTCTATACCGGCACCTGGGCTGCTGACCATGCGTAAGACCCTATTTCCTATTCGCTTCCCACGGACGCACCCTTCACGATGTGATCATCATGTCCCTGCAAACTATTGTTTCTCACACTGAGAATGACTCCCATGAGATTAGAGTGAGAACCAACCCATACACACCTTGGGCCGCCTCAGACCGTAAGCCCCAAATTCCCCCATCCCGCATGACGTTAAATTGTTCGCCCAAACTACGTGGTCTTTGATCCATGTCCAGGCATGTTAAGTAGAAAGCCTCACGAGGTTGAAGGCCATCACCCATCAGACCCCCAGTCCATCTTCACATTGGTTCTACGACACACCCCATCTTGAACTATGTGTCCTTTGATCCATGTCAAGGCATAGTACATAGGAAGCCTCCCCGAGGATCAATCCCATCACCCATCGGACCCCCGATCCATCTTCACATCGGTTCGCTGACCACACCATCCCCAACTACGTGGAATTTGATATTCTCTAAGGCAAGGTATGTAGGAAGCCTCCCTGAGGTTCAATCCCAACAACCACATGGACCAAGATCCTTATTCACATCGATTATCCAACACTGCCACCTCCCGAATTACGAGGACTTTGATCCATGTCAAGGCACGGTACGTAGGAAGCCTCCATGAGGTTCATGCCCACCACAGGGTCATTCCGACCAGGTTGGTTCACCAAAAAAATGGTCAGCCTAGAGTGTAATCCCCACACTATCCAGAAATTATTGTCACTGATCCATGTCAAGGCATGGTATGTAGGAAGCCTCACCGAGGTTCAAGCCCATCACCACGTAGATCAAGGTCTATCTTCATGTCGGTTTGCTGACGACACCCATCGGACCCCCGGTCCATCTTCACGTCGGTTCTCCGAGAGGACCCATCCTGAACTATGAGGACTTTGATCCCTGTCAAGGCATGGTACATAGGAAACCTCTCGAGGGTCAATCCCACCACCTGGTCTTCCCAACTATCTTCACATTGGTTCATCCCCGTCCCGCATGACATCAAAATGTGGTCCAATTCAGCGGTAAGTCTTTGTCATCCCATCCAATGGTAATCTGTTGTGACCTCCTTCAGTGGTAAGCCTTCGTCAACCTTATTCGGTGGTAAGCCATCATCAGATGAACTACATGGTCTTTGATTCCCTGCAATGAGGATACGTAGGAAGCCTCCCTAAGGATCAAGCCTGTCACTCCTGTCTCATCATGATCACTCCCTCGAGCCTGTGTGTCTCTGGAATATCATGCCCTATCCCAGAGGTTTCACTTCCTCTAGGCCCCATCCATATCTCCATTCTCACGGGCCACCTCCTCAAGTGTCCCATCTCCCCACTGAATTACGTAGACTTTGATTCCCTGTGACGGGGATACGTAGGAGGTCTCTTCGAGGCTCAAGCCCAACTTCACCATCTCCCTTGCGATGATCCCATTTAATTCCCCTCCACTTCATTCATACATCCATCATCCATCCTAATTCTCACCTGGGACGCCACATCCCGGGGGGATCATGCCATCCACCTCCTCGCTGAACCTAGCAGTACCTGGGCTACTATCCACGCATAAGCCCCAGCATGTCTCCTGGTCGTTGTCCTCTACGTACAACTCGAATCATCACCCCTTCGAACTACATGGGTTTTTATACCTGTTTTCTACACAGGGTACGTAGGAAACCTCCCTGAGGTTCAATCGCAGCCAATGGTAACCTTGGTGTGCCCCCATTCTGGGGTGCACAGTCTCTGATCCACCCTCAGTGGTGTCCAGGTCAGCCTACATGGTGTGACATCTCCCCTCTATGAGACACACCACCTATGATCCGCCTCTATTTGAAATTATGATCACCCTCATCCCATCACTGCAATACATTAAACTCGTGGATTACCTCGTGATAATCATGAGTTTCTTGAGGAAAACCACTGAAGACATGCCTTTGGTGTAACCGTCTCTGATAGAAGTTAATCATGCATCTTATCCAGTGTTAAACATGTGATGCTGAGGAAAAACTCAGATGCATTCCCATGGCATATGATTCCCCGCATTCAACGCGTTATGCCTTGGGTTCTACACCTTGGAGATTCCCTCTTATGAGGAAGAATATTGGTTCCCCAATGTCCACGCACCCAGATATGCCCTGACATGCCTAATGTTTTCATCTACTCTGACTGAAGGTCGCTACCATGTCAAGACCCCATGGAATGTCCTGACATAAGTATAGTAATTAACCAGTATCCATGAAAATATGGCACCGGGAACACGATTCACGAACCTAGACTTAAATATTTATGGGAGACCCGGAATAGGTACCGACTTCTGAGGAGGAATCCATGGGAGGAAGAACCAACATCCCATCATCCAGTTTCAATCATGGAGTAAACGTCCCTGAATAAGGGATGGATACCGCCCACCTTTGGAATGCAGGAACACATGGTAAAAAAGCCGCGCCTGTCATACTCAAGGGAACAGACGCGCGCGCCCCAGCGAACATGTCATAAACAACCTTCTTTTGTCATAGCCACCCCCATGTGGGTCATTCCATGCTTAATGGGTTTTCAATAAAGGTCTTGGATAATTAATTACTTTTTATGCTTATGATCTAGAGGCAATCAACGTGATTATAGTTATGATATTTGTCTTTTATTAATTGGAAAATACCTATAGACATAGTTTTAAGCCCTTATTTCATTTCAATATCATTTGTTAGGAACATAATTCTCTAGTTCAGCCTCAATAATGACCTATGCGATGAAGAAACCATATCGGTGCAACCCTTTGATCATAAACATATTCCAAAAATTTTATCTCATGATAAGTGGTGAGAGATTCACTTTAGATATTTTTTTGATTTTTATGGATCCATATAACATCATCCTCGCTATGGATTTTTTTCTCAACATTTCATGAGTAGAATAAAAATTTCTATCTGAGAGTGAGATGACTTTGAGAATATGTTTCAAGGTTTTTATTCATGGGTGTGAGGATTTTCTATTGAGATAAATTGGGTATATGTATGAAAATATATAAATGATCACCCAATATTCTATAAGTTTAACCCTTGATGAAATGGATCCTTCATATAGTCAAATTCAACTAAAGTTGGATGAATTCCAAAAAAATTTCTTTGAGGATGTACTAGGATTATCCCTTGATGAGAGGTTGATATTTTATTAAGTTTTACACTAGGACTAAATTGATATCATATAAATCTTATCATTTGGTCCCAATATAATTCAGACCGATGAGGATATATTTGAAAGACCATTATAAAAAGGATTTTCACAAATCCTCTGTCTCCCCCTGAACATATCTATTACCATTCGCTATGAAGGAATATAAGAGCATGAGGCATTGTGTAGACAATCACCATCGGAAATAGGTGACAGTAAAGAATAAATACCCTTCAACAAGTATTTATGAACTATTTGACTAGATGAAAGGATAAAAGTGGTTCTTTAAGATTAATAATAGTTTTCGTAATCATAAACATTGGTTTTTTTGGGAGGATGTCTTGAAGATTACATTTCAATGTTGTTATGGAAATAATGAGTTCTTGGTGATCAAGTCTGTCATAATGAACACCCTAGCTCTGTTCATTGAACTCATGAACCAAATATTTAATCCCTTTCTACATCATTTCATAGTATTATTCATTTATGACATACTCAATTATTCAGGACCAGTCATCAAGCATACAAAACATTTTTGAATGTCACTAGACATACTTTAGAAGAACTAACTATACAAAAGTCTCTTAAATGATAGTTCTAGATTATGGATGTCCAATTCATATGAAATGTTATCTTAGGGGTAGGATGTATCACCCCAATATTTGTTGAAGTAGATTTTTTTCAAATAAATATTTTCCATCCTATATTTTATATTAAACAAAACAATGAGTTTAGTTTACATTACACACAACATCATGTTTAAAGGAAACATTCCATATAAGTAAATTATTATTATATGATTTTTATCACCTATAAATAGGGATGTAGGGTATGAATAGGAGTAACAAAATTATTAAAATAGATGGTTTAAAAAATTATTTCATTGGTGTCAAATTAGTTAAAAATGAAAATAAAAACCGTTTGAAAATAACCGAAATATTTTTCTGAAAACATTTTTTATGAAAAGTCACTGTTTTACATTAATAAAATTTAAAAAAAATATGGAAAATGATTTTAATGAAATATATACAGTATATATTCAAAAAATTTCTTAAAATTTATCTTATTTGAGATAGTAATAATTCTAATTATAAACATAAAAATTATATTTTATAAAAACCTATTTTTTCTCAATTTTTTACACTTATATTAAATAATTTTTTTAAAACTTGCAGATTTTTTTTGAAAAAATAAATTTATTTTTTAAAATAATAATTTCAAATATATGTGAGGTTTAATTTTTTGGAATTTTATTAAAAGATTAATTTCTTGATAAATAGTGAAATATACAGAAATTTAATTGAAATAGGCCATTTCGTTAAAATTATTTTTTTCAGTTAAATTATAATTAAATTTTCCTTTAAATTTAAATAAGATCAATTATATATCAATTAATAAATTATATTTAATATGAATATTTTTCAAACGGATGTTTTATATAAAAACCTTGTAATCTTTTGAATATTTTTTTTCATGAAAACCCGATTTTTCATCATATTTTCGAGATTAATTTTAAATTAACATTTTCAAATAATCTAAATTGAATTTGAAAAAAATTATTGAATATTTATAATCATAAAAATTTATACTATATAATAAGGTCAAATTAATTTTTTAACAAAATGAATAATGAAAATAGAAAAAATTATTTACTGCGGTTAAAGTAAAAATGAGTTTATGAGGGGCTAAAATATCATGATAAGGGTTAAAATGGCCTAAAAAATTGTATAAAAACTAATTTATAGATATAATTAGATCATATTACATTTAATTATAAATAATACATAATTTGGTACCCTATTGGAATGTGAAAAATGTTGAAACTTTTTTTTCGTTTCATAAATTACAAGAGTGCCAATAACATCACATATAGATGGCCTTCCACTTTCCTCCACTATTTAAACCTTAAAAAAATTAATTTATCTAATAACTGACCAAATAACATCTCATGTTCCATAATATCATACTATAAAATTTATTATGGGAATAAATTCAATCAATGAAGGATTTTGATGAAAACTTAAGGAGGTTACGCATAGAAGTGGTAATGTTCTTCAACAACCATATTTTTTTATTTATTCCTCCACTGCTTTAAATTTTTATTAAACCATTATTATATAATAAAATAAGTATATTAAATATAATTAAATATTTTTATGTTATTTTAATGACCTAAAAATATACACAATTCCATCTAGTGTGTTACAAAATTAGCAATATTGTGTACAATGTTCTTCCACCACACAAAGTGATGTCATCCATTCTTCCATTAACAACTCTCATGAATGGGTATGATGATGAATATAAATTATATATATAGTATATTTTTAACATAATCAGACCTATGGATTCATTATATTATATATTTATTTTTAATTTAATTTTTCAAGGGATATGATAACATCCCTCGTGTGTATGACAGAATACCACCTCACAAAGAGATGTGATTTATTTTTAGTAACACATTAAAAATAAGAAAATAAGGATAATGTTAATGAATGTATTAAATATACACGAAATATTTATTATATTTATGAAATATTTAATTTTTTTAATTAAAATATATCATTTTATTTCATACCTTTTCACTCACAGAAAGATGATAACATCTTTCAAATACGTGTGGACTACCACCTTCATGAAGCGATGTGATTCTATTTTCTTCACCCCACCACATGGATGATATGTATAAGTATATTTAAATAAATAATATATTATATATGATATTATTATTTTTATGGGAATATAATATATTACTTACCTCATTTCAATAATGAGAATTAAAAAATGGAAATGTTACTCATTCGTACATACGATCTACCATCTTTATGATCGTAACATACTTAATTTATCAAAACCATATTTCATGATTAGACATAATAATATAATTTATATATATATATGATAATGACATCATTATTTTTATTCTGTAAATTATATAACTATGATCAATTTAATATGGGTGAAAATATCAAATCAAAACAAATACAAAAAATTATGTGGTTATTACCCGAAAGGTGGTTTTGACAAGAAATTTATAAAAAAGGTTAATTAATGGTAATAATTAAATAATACAGGGCATAAAATATGTAATTATGGTTATATAATATATTTATAGTAGGTTATATTTATTAGACATGATGTTTGAATGTGTACAAAGGAATTCACGACTTAAGGTAATGGATTTTAATCTCCCTTTTATTTTTCTTTGAGACACATTCTATATTCACCACTTGTTTCATTTATATAGTGTATATAATGCCAATGAATTTTGTTTATGATTTTTATCCTTAAACATTTTTGGATTTAAATATACATTTTTGGATCTCTATTTTATTGGGGTTATAGTTCAAAAGTTACCAAACAAGGGATTTTTTGTCTCAAATTGCCTTCTTTGGAACATAAATTATGTTTTGAACATATCATCTAATATGAGGTGAAAATACGAGAAATTTTACATGATATATCAGGAGTATTATTATTAATTTGATATTATAACTTTCATATAATGTTATTATTTCATGAGGATTATGATTTAATGTTACCCAATTGGTAATAGTAACATTTTAGAATTTCATTTCTTATCTAGATTGTGTATGATTACGATTTGAATGATGAAATATTATGATCTATAATTAAATAAACTCATTAATTTTATTCTAATTAGGATATTCCAGGATAATACATTATTTTCAGTTTATTTACCAAGATTTAGGTACGCAAGATTTCAAAATTATGATTTAAAAAAAACGACTTCATTTTTCTCTTCGGAAGAAAGTAATTTTTCTTCTAAAACCATGTTTTATAACAATATAATGAAAATTTTTATAAAAATAACAAAGTAATTTATTAAATATTTTTTACCCATTTTCAAATTTTTTATTTTTTTAATATAATATATTTTTTTTTCTGAATAATTCCCATTTTTTGTTTAACCAAAATGTGAAAGGAATCATATTTTTAACAAGTATGAAATGAAAAGAATTTAACTCCATCATGACCATTATTTTATTTTGATTTTTCCTGTACATGTTTTCTAGGTAATTTTAAAATATAAATATTTCAAAAATATTTTATGTTTTTAAATGTTTTGTTCTAAGTGGAGTGGTTAATTACCTCATGAAATGTTTGAAATTATTTTCCAAACTTCTATTTTATGTTTTAAAGGTGATTTTTGAAGGGATGGATTTTCAAAATTATTTATGTTTAAAAAATTATTTTCAAATTGAAAAATTTATTAACTTGATGAAATATTTTAAATAGTTTTTTGGAGGCCTCATATTCACGTTTTTCGATTATAATTTCAAATAAATGGATTTGAAAAATATTTTATGAATTTTTAGTTTTTAAAAATTTAGTTTAAAATAAAATATATCTTCATATGTAAAAATTCTAGGTGATTTATCATTAAAAAATAATTCTTCATGTAAGATGACATACTTTGATGTCACTTATGGTTTTCTTGGGATATGAACCAAGGATAC
The DNA here is from genome assembly GCA_963277665.1 of Viscum album. Classification (NCBI taxonomy): domain Eukaryota; kingdom Viridiplantae; phylum Streptophyta; class Magnoliopsida; order Santalales; family Viscaceae; genus Viscum; species Viscum album. The sequence goes on from OY728138.1 coordinate 661,710,909, forward strand.
CATTTTTACGAGTTCTTTGAAAATTTTACTATGATAAGATGCTTATTAATCCCATTTCTCTTCCATGGGATATAAAATGATAAAATTATTTTCAAACCCACCTCTTTTTTCAATGGGTTACATTATGATTAAATGATGAACTGATTATGAAACTGTATCTTTTCCACATGATATGACATAATGAAATGTTAAGGAAAACCATTTAATGTCATCGGTTTTGATATAATTAATGTTTTATGTTCTTATAGAACACATACATTTGATTTTCATTATTTGATAGGTTGGGCCTATAACTCCAACCAATGAGTTGGGTAAGGATTTATATCTAATGAGTAAACTTTAATAGGATGGGAAGTGAATCTAGTTTAGTTAAATAATTTTTCCACTATGATGGTCTTGGGAGTGAACCTTTAGTAATATGAAGGTTTTGGGAGTAAAACCATTCCACTGTGATAGCCTTGTAATTGGACCTTAACTTCTATGAAAATTATTTTCTATTCTTATGTTTATGCCACAATTCTATGTCTTATGCCAATGTTATCCTCTATTGTATAATTTTCATTGATTCCCTTATGATTCATGTCTTATGAACTGCCTATAGTTATGCCTTGAATAAATATCATGATATTTGATATATAGGATGTGGTTTTCAAATGTTATGTACATGTTCTCATACTATTACACACATATAATACTTATGTTTTCTTGAATATCTAAATTTCGTACCCTTACTGAGCATTTGAGCTCACACTTTTTTTAAGTTTCCTTTTCCCAAGTTATGAAGAACTATTTTAAGTAGGTTATTGTTGTGAAGAGTTATAAAGGGGAAGATATTTATGAGAGTTATTGAAGATCTTTGACCAACTTAGAAAATTTTCTACTCAGTATCCAATGACACTAAACTATTATGGTCCTCAGGTGTTTTTTGTAATGTATTGAATATTCATCTAAAAATAAATAATATCTATGTATGAAAATACGAGGTCTTTATAGTTAGTACTAAATTAATTGTTTATTTAGACTTTGGAAACTCGGATAAGAAAAATTTTAGTGAGATAAATAAGGATATTTATAATTATATTTCATGGGTTGTCTATAAGGATAAGTTTATGTATGAGTCATTATATGAGAAAATTTCCTATATTTTTTGTAAAGGATAAAGAATGTGGTGTCTATGAAATTAAATCTTGGTATAGGTACTCTATGTAGATGTGGATCTAGTACAGAGGTTATTAGGGATAATAAAATATAATAGGGTTCATTTAGTTGAACTTCATCATCACTTAGTGCACAAAAATGGGGCTTGATGAACACCTAGTTTCAAACAATGGACAAAAATTATTTGGAAATTAAAAAACTATATACAAACCATCATGTATGATTTAAATAGATGATGATCAGGGACAACCTAGGTTAAAAATAAGGATTTATATATTTAGAAATATGTTTCTTCAGTTAAACCTCATGTGATTTAATTTTTAGATTTATGGATTTCCATTACGATTACCATTCCTCACACTATGTTTTTTTTGGGTTTAGTCAATAGTCAGAACTAGATGGAACTAGGTTAACACTAAATCTGATGAAAATTATTATAATGATATGAAAAATGGGATGATGACATGAGTGAGTGATATTATGATTATTCTAAATTAAATACTAGGGAACATCATTAACAACATACACCTTAACTAACTATCAGACCCACAATAGAATGGAAAGATAGAGTTCGCTCAGTGTTATGGTAGAAAAGACCATAGAGGAAAGAATATTTAGTCTCCTTTATGTAGAGAACGTTGGAAAAAGCACTCAAGAAAATGTCTCAGAGGGATGAGAATATATATTGGGTGTGGGAAAGGAAACAAAGTAAGTAAATTCCATGTAAAAAATGAAAATTTTTGTCAACATAATGGATTAGAATAATGTTATCTCTATTTTATCATCAACTATATATTGTTTTAATTTTGTAATGTATAAGAATTTTATAAATATGGGTCCTAAGGGTAAATATCTTGAAGGGAATCAACAAGCATTTATGATTAATAGTTTTTTTATTGAGGATGAAGAGACTATGAATGGCATATAAAAGGAAGGATTTATTAATGAATAAAATGTTGAATACTAGTTAATATCATAAAAATAAGGTGGAATAATTTATGTGTTTATGTAATGGAATTCTTGAATTATGTTATATGAACCATAATATACATAAGGATTTTTAGCATTTGAAATAATATGCTAAATGGTACTGATGAACAAGAATGTTGATTTAAAGATAAGGTGATATTTTATGTAAAATAAATGTTTTAGGATAGATAAACCTTAAGATGTTTATAAATATAAAAATTGTGTTTTTTGGATAAATAGATAATTCGTATGGATAATATAAACTGGATAGTTCTGATTTCCATGGAATTCAATAAGGATTTGTTAAAAAATTTGTTTATGATATCATTTATGGAGTTTAAAACATGTTTAGATTAATGTAATATATCATATAATATCTTTTTTATGAAATTAATATGAAAGAATGTCTATTTCTATATGTTTTTATGGTAATTTAGGTCATTACCATGTTTTAAGAGAATACAGGATGATGGTATTCACATGTTTACTCTTTGGAAATCAAGATCTACTTTATGATATGTGGGGGATAAATGTTAATTTTATTTTGACAAATTTAGTGGAATTATTTATAAATTATGAATTTTATAAGGGTTATAAGAATAATCATTCTTTTGGGATGGTTTAAGTTGATATTTGGATGTGGTTTTAACGATTAATGTATCACTTCACCATATAAAGATTTATCTATATTGGATAATTAATGATAACATTTTTTTTAATTTGAGATAGAAGGAATGACTTGTCATTATTTTTTGGATCTTATTTGGTGCTTTATAAAAGAAAAATTCATCTCTTAGAGTAAGATATGAATTAGAAATTGACTAAGGGACAACTAAAGGAAGAAATTGTTCTTATGAAATAAAGATATATCAAGTGAGTAAATTTGTGATATATTCTCATTATAGATGAAAAAGGAATTAACAAACATTATAAAAAGAATATTGAAATTAAAATTTTTCCTTTTATCATAATTTATGATGATATAAATGACCTTTTTCATGCCTCTATGCTTTATGGATTGGTGGTTGTTATCTTTCTCATCAATATGTTCTCTATATTTCTCCATCAATATTTCAATCTTTGTTTTCTCATCAATGTCGTTGTTTTAACTTCCCATCGAAGTTATACATTGTGGAACCATCATATGTGTTATTCTTAATGACATTTTCACATCGTTTTTCTTCATGGGGATTTTTTATTAACCCTTTTTACGATGTGGGTTTCTAAGAAGAAATTTTATAACGTTAAACCATTATTGACCAAGATTAATTTAGAGGGAAAAAATAAATTTATGGGTGGTAGAATACAACACCGTGATATTTTATGAATTATATTTCGGAAATTAATTTGATCTTTTTCATAATTTTCATTTCATGTAACATTTTTCTTATCTTACGTTATAGACAATATTGTGGTTAAACAAAATGTGTCATTTTATTAAAATATTATTATATGATAGTTACAATATAGTTGTTGTAATGATGGGTATGAATAAAAATAAATTCATTATCAAAATATATGGTTTATAAATTTGAATAAATTCAATTCTCTATCAACCAAGTAATAAAAATTTAATATAAAACCTATTTGAAAATAAATGAAATATTTTTATGAAAAAGTATTTTTATAAAAACAAAAAGGTTTTCACTAAATAAATTGAACAAAAATAATTTAGTTAATTAGTTTAATGATTTATATATATTATATATTCAGCAAACCATTTAATATTCATGTTCTAGGAGATAAGAATAAATCTATTTTTATAATTAAATCTATATTTTTCTAAGAATATGTTTTATCACCATTTTGCTCAATTAGTTTAAAACTATTTTTTCACATTTAAATAATTTATTATATAAAATAATGATAATTTCTGAAATCATAATTTTATAATTATATTAGCGTAAAATTTTAAGAATTATCTGAAAAAATTAATTTTTTAAGAATAGTAAAAGTAAAGAACTTTAATAGAAAACCACTGTTTCATTTAAATTATTTAAAAAGTTAATTTCCATTTTTTTAGATTTTAAATTAATTTCAAATTAAAAGTAGTTAAATTATATACCTATTGATCCATTTATGTAAATTTAATTATTTTCCTACTCTATATTGTTATAAAAACTTTCTAAACCATTGAATATTTTCTCTTTGAAAACCCATTTTCTCATCCCGTATATATGATTAATTTTAAATTAAATCTTTTCAAAACTTTAATTTAATGGGGAATAATTGATTCCATATTTTTAATAATAATAACATATATTATATAATAATGTCAACATAACTTTTTATGAAAATTAATAGTCAAAATTGTAAAAATTATTTACTTAGATTTATGTAATAATTAGTTTATTGAGGGTTAAACTAAAACGATAAGGGTTAAAATAACCATAAGATTGTATAAAACATATTTTATAGACATATTTTGATCCTATAATGTATATTTCTTATGAATACTAAACTTTGGACCCTTTTTTCACTTGAAAATTGTAGGTACACCTTTTTTCAAAAATTCCCAGCATACCACACACCTCACTTATAAAAATACTCCAATCTCCTCTCATATTAACAGAACAAAAACCTTTTGTTTCAGCCATTATTTTTCCAAATGAATTCCTAAATTCTCTCATATAATTTTATAATACATATTTTTGAATTAATTTATCCTGGGAATGATTTTGATTCCAACCTAAGGAGGTTACCTCAAGAAGTGGTTATTTTTTTCAACAAGAGTTTTTATATTATTTCATTCTTCAATTCATTAAATTATTATTAAAATATAATGATATAAAAACCTATGTATCTTAAAAATACATATAGGTTGTTATTTTAAGGTCATAAACTTCATCTATCACCAATTCCATTAAATGAGTTACAATATCATCATTTTGGTGTACGGTGGACTACCGCCTCATGAACCAATGTCATTTGTTCATCTATTAACAAATTTCAATGTTGGGTATAAAGATTGATATAAAGTAAATTTATATTATTTTTATAAAATAATTATACCAATTATGTTTTTATATAATATATATCTTTTTTTACTCTCTATTTCATGTGGGATATGACGACACCAATCATTTGTACGTCTGGTAACCGCCTCACGAAGCGATTTGATTCTTTTTTCACTAATATTTTACATGAATGATAATAAGGATATAGTTAATGAAAAAATGTTATATAGATGAAATAATTATGATATTAATGAAATAAATATTATTATTAAGGGACAATATACTATTATATTTCTTTTCATTTCACTGACAAAAATATTATAACGTTATTCATGTATGTGTGGACTACTGCATTCCCGATGTGATGTGACTCTCTTTTCATCACCAAAACAAATAGATGATATGTATAAGAATATTTGGAGAAATAATATTATATTTATGATATTATTATATTTTTTAATGATAATATATTACTTACCCATTTTCAATAATGATTTTTGAAAAACGGAAATGTTACTCATGAGTACGTACAATCTACTATCGATATGATCACAACAAACTTATTTTCTCAAAAAAATATTTCATGATTGGTAATAAAAGTATAATTCATGTATGAATATGATAATTATTTCATCATTATTTTTTTGAATATTATGAAACCACGATCAATGTATGAGATCAAAAAATAAATAATCAAAACATGTTTGAAAAACAAATTTAATATTACCTGGAAATTTATTTTAAAAAAATTGGTAATTAATGTGTAATTAATGGTTATAATTGAAAAATTTATATAATTATTGTTATATAATATATTTATAATAAAATTATATTTATTATATTTTTTTTCTATTGTGTTTGAAGACATCCAACACATAAGGTAAGGGATTTCAGTTTCACTTGGTTTTCTACGAGACAGAAGCCATATTCACCACGTGTTTATTTAGGTGGTGTATATACGACCCATGATTGTATATTATTATTATTGTCCTTATAATTTTGTTGATTTATATATCCATTTTTTCATCTCCCTTTCATTGTGTTTATTTTTCAATATCTACCAAACTCATATGTTATTTTTTGTCTCAAATTGCATTCTTTGAGACATAAGTTATGTTATTCACCTATATTCTTCAATGAGTTATATATACAGATCCGGTGACATGTTTTATAGTAAATATAATTATTTTAATGATATTATATGATGTATTTAATGTCATTTTATCTTGGGTATTACTATTTAAATTTACCAAAGTGGTAAGGGTTTTTATGTTACGATCGCACTGGTTATCGAGATAATTTATGATTATGATTCAAATAAATGAAATATCATGATCAATCTCTCAATAATGTAATGAATTTTTTATCCACTTGTTATGTAATTATAATACATATTTTCATATCATTTTCCTCTATTTATGTACTCATGATTTTAAAATAATGTTTTTAAGGAAAGTTATACTTATTTCTCTCTTCAGTCACTAATACTTTTTCTTCTAAAACAATTTTTTCTAAAAATGTTTTATTTTTATTTTGACATTATTAAAATGATTTTTTAAATAAATTTTTACCCATTTTTTCCATTTTATATTTTTTTGAAAATAATATTGAAGTCGTTTTCCAAACAATGCATGTTTGGATTTTACTGAAAAAGTGAAATGAATAACTATTTTAACATATACGATTTGAATGGAATTTCTTACCATTATGACCATTATTCTATATGATGTTTAATTATTATGGTTTCTTGGTTATTTTAAAATAAATGGATTAATAAAATGTTTTATGTTTAAAAAATTGTTTTTAATGTGCAAAGGATAATCTCCAAAGTAAAATTTATAAATTAATTTTAAATATATCTTTAAAAGTTATCAAGAAAATTTTAAAAGGAATATATTTTGAAAATGTTTTATTTTTTAAAAAAATTATCATCAAGGTGGAAAAGTTATTTTCCTCATGATTTTTTTAAGTGATTGTTTTAAATATACCTTTAGAAGTTTTTCAAGTTAATTTTACAAAACATTTTTTGATTTTTTAGTTTTCAAAATGAGTATTTCTCAGAAAATTTATCTTTCTCGAGGAATGTTCCCAATGATTTATCATTAAAAATAATTATCTATTTAATTTGATGTCCTTTTATGTTACTTATTCTTTCCTAGGGATATAAAATTATGACACCGTTATTATTATTCAATTGAATGGTATTTAAGGACATTATATTTATGAAACTTGTTTCTCATCCAGGGGTTATACCATGACAAAATTATTATGAAACACACTGAATTTTCCATATGTCACGCTATGATGAAGTAATGAAATGACGAATAAACATGTCTCATTTCCATAGGTCATGATATGATGAAATGATGATGAATACCATTTCATATAATGGGTAATGATCTGATTAATATTTTATGATTTTGTGGAAAAAATTTTATGCATTAAATTATGTAATGGGTGAGACCTATATCGCTTCAAATGAATTGGGTAATGATTTATATCTTATGATATAGGTAGAGATGGAATGTGGAGAGAACCCAGTTTTTTAAGGGAATTTGTCCTCTATTATGGTATTGGGAGTAAAGTCTAACTACTATGGTGGTTTGAGGAGTGAACCAATTCCACTATGATATCATGGGATGTGAGCCATTGCTATTGTGGAAATTATTTTATATGATTATGTTTTTACCAAAATTACATTCCAAATGAAAATTTTATACTCTCATGGATCACGATTCTTTGGTTTCCATTATGATTCATTTATTATAAACTACCATGATTCGTTCTATGTTTCACGATTATAGTTATTGATATAAAGGGTATGTATTTGAAATGTTAAGCTCATGTTCTAATACCCTTATTATCATGTTTGTTGGATCGAATAGTTGATATAAAAGTCTATTAGATGGAACAATACAAGAGGGGGGGTGAATTGTAGGTTTAAAAACTTTGAGTTTTAGTAACAAAGAGATTAGTTTAAATGAACTTAAACTAATACAAATACAAACACCCACAATTGTATTGAAAGTAAAAGGTAAGATATATTGTAATACTATTGTAAAGTAAAACAATTGTATTCAAGATGAACACAATAATCAGAGTAATACAAATATGATTGATTCTACCTTAAAGCGTATAGAACCAATTGATACAATATGTAATAGAACAATTGTAATTGAAACAATTACAATTGAATATGTAAAAGAAGAAAGGAAACAATACAATCCCTTTCTAAAACAAACAGCGGAAATGTAAAAGTAATACAATTCTTTTAACCCAAAGAGAAGGGTTATCCTTTCACCTAGGATAAAAGGTCTGTCTCACCAACACCTTGGTGAGCCCTCGATACGATTATCGGCACGTCTGTCTGCCTATCCCTGGCAGCCCTCGATACGATGATCGGCTCGTCTGTCTGCCTATCCCCGGCAGCCCTCGATACGATGATCGGCTCGTCTGTCTGCCTATCCCCAGCAGCCCTCGATTTTGCAGGTAATCGGCACCTCTGTCTTTCAATTACTTGAAAGCCCTCGATACGATGATCGGACGCACAAAGCTGATGAGAGAAGTCAGAGTCTCTCTCTCTAGAATCTTCGGAGTTCACAGTCAATCTCTTTTCTCATCGTTTTCTTCTCAGCTTCAAATGACCTCCTATTTATAGGCCTCGGGTTCCAACGGTCATATTGCCTCCAACGGTCATCTTGAAACAGAAAGCACGACATCGTTTTGATTAGTATATAACTAACTCAACGACATCGTTTTGTTAGGACAAGAGATATATAGAAAAGTAAAACATGAGTATGATTCATATGCAGAGAGAGTATTTTTGACAAAGTACCAAAACAAATAATGATTATCTGAATAGTAGTTAGTACGATACGATCGACAGAGTCAGTACGATACGTTTGACAGAGTCAGTACGATACGTTTGACAGAGTCAGTACGATACGTTTTGGTCGATACGATCAACATCGTACGATACGATAAACATAAAAGACAATTTGTTATTTTATAAACATATGATATAATACATTCGAGATTTCCAAAACAAGACAGAATATATTTGTGATTTCCAAAACACGATGTAAAAGCCAAAAGGGGACTTTTGACTTAACAATCTCCCCCTTTTTGGAAAGCACAAACACACAAAGTAAATGAAACAAGAAATACTTATCTCCCCCTGAGTTATTGAAAACTCTTCTGAATAAGAATTTGAATACAACTAACTCCCCCTTAGGTATTGACTTTCCTAAGGATTGTATTCATAGATTTTCCTTAAGAGCATTGTATTGCATTCTCCCCCTTTGTAAAAACAAACTTTGTAAATATTCTCCCCCTTTGTGATTTACAAAAAGAAAGGAGTATTCTCGAATTGTCTGAAAGGATTAGTAAAGTAAAACAAGACAATTGGATAAAAGAGAGAATTATAAGAGTTATTACAACACAAAGTTTCAAAAGAAACAAATACAACAATCATTTCTCTCTTTCCTTCTCCTTCTTTATCAGCTCATGAAGCACGGCTTTCATCTTCTTGATCTCCTTCTTGTCTTCAGAAATTGATTCACCCTGAGTTTTGAGAAGCTCCTGTTGATCCGCAAAAATCTGATCTTGATTTTTGATGGTTTCCTCCTGAACTCTGATTACCTCTTCAAGGGTATCAATTCTGCTTTGCAAAGTTTTGTTGTCCTTAGACAATTCAGAATTTTGTTTCTTCAGAAACACCATTTCATCTTTGAAAGATGAAACCTTCGAAACTTCTGATTGGAAAACATTCATCCTTTCTTGCAAGTCTTTTACTGAAGGAACATCGGTTCTTTGAGAAGATAAAAGATTCAGCCTTTCAACCGTTTCTTTATCAAGCTTATTGAAAGCAATTGCAAGATCATTTGAAAGTCTCCTTATATCTTCAATAGCAACTTCATGGTCATTGATTGAGCTTTCTGTTTTGTACGACCACTTAGTCATCTTATTACATGCCTTCCTGTGAACAACTGAGCTTTCAGAAAGAACTTTCAAATCGGCTTCTACAGACAAGACTTTCTTCCTTAACTCTTTCACGGATCCAAACTTCTTTCTCTGATTTTCAGTAATAAAGTCAATCTTTCCTTCCAGCCTTGGAAAATAAGGAATAGTTTTCTCCATTCTCCTCAAAACATGAACAATGTAATCACTCTTTTTGAGAGAGATTGTGTGCTCTGAATCAGTATCATCATCGTACGATTCTAGTTCATGTGATTTGCTTGATTCAACAACTAGCTGTTTGCCTTTCGCCTTTTCTTTCTGTTTTCCATCATCCACTTTATCACTGATGACAACAACTTTGTCAGAATGAGAAGATTGAGCATCATTCTTTTCTTTCGATGACATCCTGTCCGGTGATCTTTCCTGATCGGCATGAGGAGTTTGTTGAACTCCTTCGCTCAGCTTTTGAAGTGATTCCTCTTTACTCTTCTTTGAACTTTGAAGATATTCTAAAAGAAAATCCTCTTCTTCTTCCACTTCTTCCATCACTTGTTTCCCTTTCTCTTTCTCAGGCAAACTCTGTACGATGGGCTCTTGATGTACTTCCATTGTTAATTGAGCACTTGCATCTTCAACAGCTTTCAAGACTTTGGAAATATCAAAGTCCTGAGCCTTCCTTTTCAAAAGAGTCTTCTTTTTCTTTTCAGCTTGAAGGGTTTCTTCTACCCTTATCCTTTCTGCAAAGGCCTCAGCAGGGTCAAGTCCAAACTTTGGATCACCCTCTTTTCTCTGTTCCTTGTCCTTTCTCCACTTTGCCACAACTTCTTTACTATACTTCGGCTTCTTCTTCGGCTTTGAACTAGTCTGTGGATCAGACTTTCGAGTAACACCGGCCGATTGATTATCCTTGGCTGGCATCGGTGCCGATTGATTTTCAGGCACTTCAGCTTCTACATCTCTGACAAAAAGTTTTGAATTTGAATCAAAACAAACATTCAGCTTTTTCATCGTACTCTTATTAATCAAAGATGGCCATAAATCCATAGGTTCTCCTTTCAAAGGAATATTACAGAACTTCATACTCTCAAGAATGAATTTCGTGAGGATGGCTGGATACATTATTATCTGGGATTTAATCCCTCCTTTCTTGACATTCTTGATCGTTTCAAAAATGTATCCCATGAGATTTACCTTCCTCATGTTCACGAGGTAGTCAAGCATAAAAACATCAGAAACTTTAAGGGTTTCTCTATCCCCTTTCCTTGGAACAAGGAAACCTTTCATCCATAGAGTTACAAACCTATTGTCCGGTGAAAGATGATAAACTTTTCTCTTTCCCTCATTAACAACAAACAAAGACTTTTCAGCATTTTCTCTATTGAAAGTACCAACTTCCTCTGGAAGTTTATGAGATGGACAGAATGCATCACCTTCTATAGAAACATTTAGAAAATGCGCCGCTTGTTTCACAGACATAGATAACTTCCTATCGTACACAGCGAAGTTAATATTCATATCCTTGTCAAAAGAAACGGTTTTGTAGAATTGACACACTTCGTCAAACAGAACTGGATCTTGAGTATCAGGCTTTTCTACACAGAGATGTTCCCATCCTTGAAACAAAATAATCCTCTTGATTGTAGAATCGTACGCATCAAAGAATTCTCGTGATACTAACCTTTCTCTGTGAAAGTCTTTCTCTGTAAAGGTCTTTGAAGACATATCAGCGGGAGTGTTGGCAGAAGATTGAGACATAAAGATGATGCCGATTGGGAAGATCGTACGATTGATTATAGCCGGTTGAGCAGAGCTTCGCCTCAATTCTTGGATAAACGATGTGGGTTTGGGAAGGGGAGGGGGTATTTATAGGCAATAAAGAGATGACTGTTGATCTTCTACGGTCAGGATTAAAGAAAAAACAGATCAACGGTTAGAAATAAATAATTAAAAAAAATGAAAAAGAATACCTGTCGAAGATCGTAAGGTGATTGCTGGTTTTGGTGACATTACGATAGAAAACAATCTCAATACTATCATCGGTCGATTCAAAAATTATTTGAATGGTACGATGGAAAAGAATTTCAATACTATCATCGGTCGATTCAAAAATTATTTGAATGGTACGATGGAAAAGAATTTCAATACTATCATCGGTCGATTCAAAAATTATTTGAATGGTACGATGGAAAAGAATTTCAATACTATCATCGGTCGATTCAAAAATTATTTGAATGGTACGATGGAAAAGAATTTGAAAACGATAAACAGAAAAATTGAAATAGTCAATACGATAAACAGAAAAACTGAAATGGTCAATACGATAAACAGAAAAACTGAAATGGTCAATACGATAAACAGAAAAACTGAAATGGTCAATACGATAAACAGGAAAAGAAACATATAAAAAGAGAGTAAATATTAAAAATTCAGAAACATAGACATAAAGAAATGTCCTCCCCCTTTCTACGAGGAGTTTCTTACTATTAGGAGAGATGTAAAACAGGAAGTAGATATGAATGATTATTTTAATGTAATCATTCCTAGCTTCTGTTTTATAAATTCAAATCTATCGGAAGGTAAGGGTTTTGTAAAAATGTCAGCAAGTTGTTCTTGTGTTCCGATGAATTGTAAAACAATATCTCCTTTTTGTGTGTGATCCCTAAGAAAGTGATGCCTAACATCTATGTGTTTTGCACGAGAGTGATGTGCTGGGTTTTTACTAAGAGCTATGGCACTTGTATTATCACAAAGAATTTGAGTTTTGGAGAAACACAAACCATAGTCAGTGAGTGTGTGCTGCATCCACAATACTTGAGCACAACAACTTCCAGCTGCTACATATTCAGCTTCAGCAGTGGAGAGTGCTACAGAGTGTTGTTTCTTGCAGGACCAAGAAACCAAAGAATCTCCTAAGAAATGACATGTTCCAGATGTACTTTTTCTATCCATTCTACAACCACCAAAGTCAGCATCTGAAAAACTTTTTAAAACAAAATCATTTCCAGAAGAGTAGAAAAGACCTAAATCCATAGTGTCTTTTAAATACCGAAAGATTCTCTTTACGGCTTTTAAGTGAGACTCTTTTGGATTAGATTGATATCTTGCACATAAGCATACAGAAAACATCAAGTCGGGTCGACTAGCTGTCAAGTATAGCAAACTCCCTATCATACCTCTAAAAATTGTTTGATCTACTGGTTTCCCAGTTTCATCAAGATCAAGAGTATTTGAGGTACTAATTGGGGTGCTAATACTTTTAGTTTTGTCAAATCCATACTTTTTGAGTAAGTCTTTAATATACTTATGTTGAGATATATAAGTTCCTTCTGGTTTTTGAGAAATTTGAAAACCTAGAAAGAATGTTAACTCACCCATCATACTCATTTCAAACTCAGATTTCATTAAATTTGCAAAAGAATCGGTTAAAGATTTCTGAGTTGATCCAAATATGATGTCATCAACATAGATTTGGACAACCAAAACATTTTTGTTTTCCATTTTGATAAAAAGAGTTGGATCAGCTGTACCTTTTCTATAATTGTTTTGTAAAAGAAATCCTGTAAGTCTATCATACCATGCTCTAGGAGCTTGTTTAAGACCATATAGAGCCTTGGTAAGTTTAAAAACATGATCAGGATGTTTTGGATCTTGAAAACCAGGAGGTTGTTCAACAAAAACTTCTTCTTGAACAAAACCATTTAAAAAAGCACATTTGACATCCATTTGAAATAGTTTGAAATTGAAATATGCTGCGAAGGCTAATAGAATTCGAATAGATTCAAGTCTAGCTACAGGAGCATATGTTTCCTCATAGTCTATTCCCTCTTGTTGATTATAGCCTTTAGCAACAAGTCTTGCTTTATTCCTTACAATGATTCCATTTTCATCACACTTGTTTCTGAAAACCCATTTTACACCAATTACAGTTGTTTCTTTAGGTCTTTCAACTAAAGTCCAGACTTGATTCCTTTCAAATTCATTTAGTTCATCCTGCATAGCTTTGATCCAATCATCATCACCTAAGGCCTCACTTGGACTTTTAGGTTCAAATTGGGAAAGAAAAGCAAGATGTTCTATTTCATTTCTTAAGGAATTTCTGGTCCTTACAGGTTGATTTATATCACCAATGATGTTATCACTGGGATGATTCCTAAGAAACAATTGATTTGGGTTTTGTAAAACCTGTTCATCAACATATGGTAGAAAATCTTCTGTGGTAAATGTTTCAGAAATACTTTCTTGAACATTTTCCTTATCAGAATGTTCTTCTAATATAGGTTGATAAATATTTTTGGAAAACACATCCGAGGATGTAGGATTGGGTTGGTTGAAAACAAAAGGGTTAGTTTCATCAAATTTTACATGTACTGTTTCTTCAACAGTACAAGTGTTTTTATTGAAAACTCTATAAGCCTTAGAGGTTGTGGAATAGCCTAGAAAGATTCCTTCATCAGATTTTGGTGCAAATTTGTGTAGATTGTCTTTTGTGTTCAGAATGAATACTTTGCATCCAAAAACTTTGAAGTAAGAAACTTTAGGTTTTCGGCCAGTCCATAACTCATAAGGAGTTTTATTAAGAAAAGGTCTAGTTAAAACACGATTTATAGTATAACAGGCAGTACTAACAGCTTCAGCCCAAAAGTGCTTAGCAATTGAGTATTCACTCAACATGGTTCGAGTCATTTCCTGAAGAATACGATTTCTTCTTTCAACAACCCCATTTTGCTGAGGAGTTCTTGGTGCTGAGAAATTGTGAGTAATACCTTTCTTACTACAAAAAGTTTCAAAATCTGAATTTTGAAATTCACCACCATGATCACTATGAATAGTTATCAATGGTAGGTTTTTCTCATTTTTAACTTGGGCTCTAAAAGTTTTGAAATATAAAAAGGCTTCAGATTTCTTTGTGAGAAAATAGACCCATGTAAATCTAGTAAAGTCATCAACTAAAACAAATACATAGTATTTGCCTCCAATGCTTCCAGATTGTGAAGGACCAAACAAATCCATATGCACAAGCTGTAATGCATTAGAAGTTGAAACTTCATTAATTGATTTAAAGCTAGTTTTATGTTGCTTGCCATATTGACAAGGATCACAGACTTTTGAAGAATCATATCTAAGATCCGGTAGCCCTTTTACAAGTCCTTTCTTTGAGAGTTTTCTTAGGTTTCTCAAATTACAGTGTCCTAGTCTCCTATGCCATAGCCATGATTGGTCTTCTATTACACTTAAGCAAGGTAAGTTTTGGTTCCTAAGGTCTTCTAAGTTAATAGTGTAAACATTCTCTTGCCTATGGGCAGATAGAATGAATTCATCCTTGGAATTGTGAACTAGACACTTATCATTTCTAAAATTCACAAGGTAACCTTCATCACATAATTGACTTATGCTGATGAGATTGTGCCTAAGACCTTTTACAAATAAAACATTTGAAATAAGAACTTTTCCAAGAAAAACAATATTACCTATACCAACAATCTTTCCTTGAGCATTATCTCCGAAGGTAACCTTTCCACCTTTTGTTTTGATAACCTTTTCAAAGAAATCTTTGTTTCCAGTCATATGTCGAGAACAACCACTATCCATGTACCAAATGTTCTTATTGGTACACTTCTGATTCTCCTGAAAAAGAAACAATTAGATTTTTGGAATCCAAACTTGTTTGGATCCAGAAGAGTTAGATAAAAGAATTTTAGGAATCCACATTTGTTTTGCAAAATGAGCTTTATGAAATCCTAAGGATTGAGTTTTGTTAAGAGAACAATCTCTTCTCCAATGTCCACCACATTGACACTTGGAACAGAAAATGGTTTTTTGAGGAACAAAATAGTTATTACTAAAAACAGGTTTGGAATAAGTATAACCAAGACCAGAACGATTTCTCAATGGTCTAATTTGAGAATACATCCTATCAAAGTTTTCTTTTCCATGAGTGAAGTTTGACAAACACTTTTTCAAGGATAAAATCTCTGACTTTAGTTTTAAAACCAAATTCTTGTTTTCTAAAACATTTGAATTTGAACTAGAGTTAGATTCTAATATATCTTTCTTTGAAATAGCAGTTTCAAGATCCTTAGAAAGTTTATCCTTTTCAGATTTGACTTTCTCAAGGGTTTTCAGAATACTTTCAAAATCAGCAGTTTTCTCATCAAGATCTTTAGAAAGATCTGATACCTCTTTAGTCAAAACAGAAATTCTAGAATTTGCTTTTTCGAATCTCTTTTTGAGTTTAGAATTTTCATTTTCAAGTAACTTAGCAAATCTAGAAACTTCTTCAAAAGAAGGTAATGTATCATCTTCTGATGATGAGGGTTCATCATTTGAAGATTCATAATATCTATTATCAGCATAATTTGCATTTAAAGAGACATTTGTAACAGCTTCAGCATTATGTACCTTAGCCATGAGACAATGATTTTCAATTGGTAGTCTGGCTAGAAGTCCAATATTCCTTTGTCCTGACGTCTCATTATCTGAAGAATCATCTGAGGAATCACTACCACTTGCACTCCATGTATCGTTAGCTTTCAAGACCTTCTTTGTCTTATAAAACTTTTTCTTGTTTCTTTCAGAGTGTTTCTCTTTTCTATCTCTCCTCTTTAGTAAAGGACAATCAGGCCTTATATGTCCTGCTTTCTTGCACTCATAACAAGTTACCTCAGAATCTTTCCTATCTTTCCTGTCTTTCTTTTTGAATCTATATTGAAAATCTTTCTTTCCAACAATCTTGTTCATCCTCCGAGCAAGATTAGCTAACTCATTATCTGAAAGATTACATTCACTTGAATCAGATACAACAACTTTCTTGGATTTAGACCTCGTAACCCTTTCAGGTGTTTTGGCTTTAGATGCAAAAGCTACACTTCCATTCCCATTCTTCTTCTTATTGAAATCAGCATCTCTCTTCATTCTTGTCTCATGCTGTAGAAGAGTTCCAAAGAGTTCATCAAGAGTAATCTGGGAAACTTTTCTATTTTCATCAATAGCTGTTCTTTTTGACTCCCATTCATTTGGCATGATATCTATAATCTTGTCCACAAGAGCTTCATCATCAAGACCCTTTTCTCCCATAGATTGTAAGCTGTTGACAATTGTCATAAACCTCTGTTGCACTTTACATACTGGCTCTCCATAAGGAAAAACAAAACCATGATACTCTGCTCGAAGCATTGCTCTCCTTGTTTCTATAACTTTGGATGTACCAAAATGAGTGACTTCTAATTTCTTCCAAATACAGTTGGCTGCTTCACATGAAGATATCTGACTATATATATTCCTGGTCATAGAGCATAATAAAGTATTGCGTACCTTGTAATTCAGTTGATATTCTTGCTTCTCTTGATTGGTGAAAGTACTAACTTCCTTGTCAGGAATTTTGTAACCCCCAGTAAGCATAATAAAATTGTCTACACCAGTATTGATGACGAAAGTCTTCATACGATCTCTCCAATATTCATAATCATTCCCATCAAAGATTGGTGGTCTAGAAGGATTCAGATTATCTATTGATCCGATATTCATTCCTGCCATCTATAACAAAAACAACTTTTCCACTCCACACGTTAGTGTAGTAAGTATTTAAGATAAGAAATAGAGCTAGTAATACAAATCAGTGGAAAACCTGCTCTGATACCAATTGTTGGATCGAATAGTTGATATAAAAGTCTATTAGATGGAACAATACAAGAGGGGGGGTGAATTGTAGGTTTAAAAACTTTGAGTTTTAGTAACAAAGAGATTAGTTTAAATGAACTTAAACTAATACAAATACAAACACCCACAATTGTATTGAAAGTAAAAGGTAAGATATATTGTAATACTATTGTAAAGTAAAACAATTGTATTCAAGATGAACACAATAATCAGAGTAATACAAATATGATTGATTCTACCTTAAAGCGTATAGAACCAATTGATACAATATGTAATAGAACAATTGTAATTGAAACAATTACAATTGAATATGTAAAAGAAGAAAGGAAACAATACAATCCCTTTCTAAAACAAACAGCGGAAATGTAAAAGTAATACAATTCTTTTAACCCAAAGAGAAGGGTTATCCTTTCACCTAGGATAAAAGGTCTGTCTCACCAACACCTTGGTGAGCCCTCGATACGATTATCGGCACGTCTGTCTGCCTATCCCTGGCAGCCCTCGATACGATGATCGGCTCGTCTGTCTGCCTATCCCCGGCAGCCCTCGATACGATGATCGGCTCGTCTGTCTGCCTATCCCCAGCAGCCCTCGATTTTGCAGGTAATCGGCACCTCTGTCTTTCAATTACTTGAAAGCCCTCGATACGATGATCGGACGCACAAAGCTGATGAGAGAAGTCAGAGTCTCTCTCTCTAGAATCTTCGGAGTTCACAGTCAATCTCTTTTCTCATCGTTTTCTTCTCAGCTTCAAATGACCTCCTATTTATAGGCCTCGGGTTCCAACGGTCATATTGCCTCCAACGGTCATCTTGAAACAGAAAGCACGACATCGTTTTGATTAGTATATAACTAACTCAACGACATCGTTTTGTTAGGACAAGAGATATATAGAAAAGTAAAACATGAGTATGATTCATATGCAGAGAGAGTATTTTTGACAAAGTACCAAAACAAATAATGATTATCTGAATAGTAGTTAGTACGATACGATCGACAGAGTCAGTACGATACGTTTGACAGAGTCAGTACGATACGTTTGACAGAGTCAGTACGATACGTTTTGGTCGATACGATCAACATCGTACGATACGATAAACATAAAAGACAATTTGTTATTTTATAAACATATGATATAATACATTCGAGATTTCCAAAACAAGACAGAATATATTTGTGATTTCCAAAACACGATGTAAAAGCCAAAAGGGGACTTTTGACTTAACAATGTTATGCTTATGAGATATTTGATATCTCACGTTCTTACCCCTAATGAGAATATGAGATCACTAGTTATTATAATTTCCATCTCTAGGCTATGGAAAAAGATTTTAAGTAGGTTTTTTTAGAAGAGTACTAAAGGGTAAGATCATTGTTGGCTATATTGAATATATTTCAACAAATTAGAAGATTGTGTACCCAGTCTACAAAGACACTAAAATATTATGTTCCTTTGGTGTTTTTTAATATGTGAATATTCTTCTAAAAACATCTAATTTTTATATATGGAAATACTATCTCACTATATAAGAATATCCAAGGACTCGGTCAAGATTAAGAAGGTGCTATCTTGGGAGACACCAAAGAGTGTGACATTCATGGCAGTCATTTCAAAGATTATGGAACCCATGAATACATTATCATAGAGTGGTAAATTTTTTAATTATTCTAAAAAATTTCATAGCTCCATTGAGGAGATGGGGATGAGGTTGACCATCATTCATATCCTAAGGCTACTAGATGATGGATTTGATTATGTGTTCTTCCGTAATTCCACTAGAATTGGGATCAATTTTGTTTTTTTGAGGAGGAAGTCCATGATTTCTTATGGGTTTAAGTGGTTGAGAACCCAAAATATGATTTATATGTCCCATTATTTATAGATATAGATAGTAGTATTTTTCTTAATTATGTGCGGAAACTACCTCCTTTTTGAGAAGTTTATGGGATAATTAGACCATTATTATCTCAATTCTATATTTTCCAAGAGGGATATAAAACATAGATAGTGGTATATGATGGAGATCAAGTATGGATATGACATTGAGATAGTCCTCTATCTATGAGAGGGAAATGTGGTGGATTATTTATTTTGTAGGAAATTACATTCTAAGTTTTTGGTTGAGTTTTTAGTGTATTTTTCTTCATTATAGATTTCATTGATCAACGAAGAATAAGTTTAACTCTGATTGATGGTGGTGACTTATCCACTTATTTGGCACATGAAGAATGGCCAGCTTAGGGAAATTGACTATGTGGAGTTTCAGGAATGGATATTCTTAGGTGACACACACATTTAATTCTCAATATATGGGGATCATGTTATCCTATTTTGAGAATGGAAGGTAGTGGTGGTCATGATGGAGGAGGTAGTTCCAAGGGAGTGCCATAAAACCTCATAGAGGTATATCATAGTATGTAAATGATATATCAAGGCCTTTTGATGATAATTTTATTTTTTATGAATTAATTCAAGTGTTTATGAATTCATTTCATGATTTTTTACCTATTAGAATGTGAAAATAGATCCATAGGTCCAAATCTCTTTAGTTAAAAACCTTGAGGAACCATAATGAAATAAAGATGGTATATTTAGGAATTTGATGATAGTAATTTTTCTGAGTAACAATATTTCAAAACATTATCTAGGTGATTATCGATAGACTAATCAATTAAAAACACATAATCACTATATGAGAGAATAATTTAATGAACATATTTGGGTACTTGTATGTGCATGACATCATGTTTTTTGAATGTATACCCTTGATGGTTGTCTATAATCAAGACACCCAATTCTTGTACCTATTGTGGAGGGAATTATGAGATATTATTGGGACTTAATTTATTATGAGTACAAAATTCGATCATTAGTTGTATTTCCAATTAGAGAAAACCATTCAGGTTCTCATGGAAATATTGGGTTATTGCATGTTAGACTTAATTTAGGGTTAATAGAGATATATTCTGTAACACTTGTGATTTTTATGAGAAATATTTTTTTATGTGATATACATAATCAAAGGAATAGTTCACTACCCAAAACACTAGCTTGTCTTGCATTACACGCAATCTCGACCATCCTCGATAACATGTGTTGTACGCAATACCGAGTTTCACTAAACAACGACATACTATTAAAATATGATTAAAACTAGCCATAATGAATAGTAATAACCACTTTTTGGAATTTTATAAATTTTATCTTTCAAAATGGACTTCATTTTTGGATCCAGAATATCGAAATTATCCTAGGGTGAATTTTTGTATTTTTCTGAAAACGTTAAATTTTTGATGAATAGTGAAAACACTAGGTTACTATTTTAAAACCAACTTTTTATTTAAATAATTATTTATTTTATTTAAGTTTATTTTAGGTCAAAATTGATACATAATACCTATATAATTTCAAAGTAATTCATTGGAGTCATTTTATAATAATTTTAGATATATAAAAATTTTATTGAACTTTCCATCGTCTTTTACCCACCTCCTAAGAGAGTTTGAAAATTTACATAAAACTAAAGTTTACTGCTTCTTTGAGTGGAATTTTGAAAATCCGAGAGACACGGTTAAAATTAAGGAGTAAAATTTGGTTAAATAATATAAAAATAATTTTTTTTGTGAATAGTAACGTTTTACTTTTTTTACCACGATTAAAAGTAAATAGGAAAATTAAGGGTAAAAATGATATTATTATTACCTACCACATGTCCTAATTATATTGGATAAGTTTAATTTGACCAAATACAACTTTAGGAATAAATGATGACGATTTAGGTCCACTTGGATTAGATTAGGAAATTTAATGTTATTTTATTTAAAGAAGAGTAAAAATAGTCAAAATCAAGGATTAATAACTAAACAATTTTTAATATAAGGTTTTAAATAAGATAAATTCAACTATAAATATTAATTATAAAGATAAATACATTTACTACATAATGGTATATTATTTGTAATTTTTAGATATTAAATATGTTAATTTATTTATGACACAATGATGATGCAGTAATTACCTTATTAATAAAATATTAACATAATTGATGTTATAAATACCCAAATAAATGTAATTTGAGACTTTTTACAAATTACAATAATTTTTTATGTTAATATGACATGTTAGTATTGATGAAATTATATTTTTTCTAACTAATCATGATGTTGTGATTTTTTCAAAAATCAATTACCAAATATTGTCAAAATCCATATAAAATAGTTTTTAAAAAAAATATTATATTATTAATTGTTATTTTATTCCTAAAAACCTAAGGTTCGACCAGATGACTTATATAAGGTTATATATATTAATACTGAACCACTTGGGGTTCATTTGGTATTTTATAGTAGGTTTATTAACCTTATAGTGTAAGTAAACAAGAAGACACGGTAAAAGTTAAATTAATTAACATAGAGTTAAACTTAAATGATAAGTTTAAAATAGTAACCTAAACTTGTCCAAAATATATTGGATGAGATTATTTAGACCCATCCTCAACTTATCTTCATAATAACTCTTTTTTAATCTATTAAAAACCATATATGACTTTATAATAAAATAATATTTTATGTTTTTTCTAAGGTGCCCCTCTCCTCCCTTATAAATGGGCACATCCTCCCTATCTTCAACACATCACTTTGAGAATCCATGATCGGCCAAACCCTACCAATTTCTCTTCTACACTTCACTAGTAATATTCTAGAGGTCTCGTTATTCTTCAAATACCAACATTAGTTCCCTAAGAGGAGGTTTTAAGGAGGCTTGTCAAAAAAGAGGTAATACCCATTACCGATTCTTTCAAATTTATTTCTTCTTCGACATACTCTTCTTTAGTTGTATCACTATAAAGTAATAACATCAGTATCACTAATATACTTATATGTTATTATAAATATGAAACAACCCTATTTAACCTCCTTTCCATCCTATGGAAAACGAAATCACCACGCGTGTGTACGTACAGAATACCATCACTACGCTGTGGTGTAATCTGTTTTCCACCACCACCATACATAGATGGGACTAATGGTGTAAAGAATATATATATATATATATATATGATTATTGTAATGAGATTTTTATTATTAAATAATATACATACACTTAAATACAATTCCACAATCATGGAAACGATATCATCGCTCGTGCTTACGAACGGCCTACCGTCTCCACGAAGTGATGCGACTCGTTCTATGTGATCTTAAATGCATAAGGACTATATAAATGAATTGAATTAATAAATATGATATATATTACACTAATACTATTATGTAAATGACGTATCTATAACGTTAAAATACGAATACGAATTTATTTGACAAAACATGCATAAGAACAAAAGGAAATAAACACCCGAATAAAAAGTAGCAATGAAATATTACTAACAAGAAGCTAAGAATATGACTATATATGATATAATAACAATGAGTACGATTCTGGAATATGTCAATAACATTATTTAAATCATTATACCGGAGTTTCGGACACGTATGAAGCAAATCGGACCTAAGGTAAGGGAAAATATCACAATCTCATTTTTTTCCGAGATTGTTTATACTTTGGTATTTACTGGGGTGTATTTATCATCCACATCTCTGTTTCCTCAATATGTAATATTATTTATATCCTCCTACAATTTTTTAAATGCAATATCACTCATTGGTGAGTTTTAGTAAAATATATGAAATGAATCTTTTGTCATTTTTTGTACGAGGTACTTTTTGACTTTTCTGGCCAAAGTATGAGAAATTTTTTTTTAACTTATACGTCATGAATGAATTTTTTATAAAATTATTTCCATGAAGATTAAATTACAAGTTTTAATGTTTATTTTTAATTAACTTATTTTAGTTTAAAATTTTATTACATGTTAAGAAAGGAAATATGTTTTCGAAGTAAAAAGGATATTTTCCTCAAGAATGGAGTTCAAGTATTTTATCAAAACTATTTTCCATATAAGATAATATTGGGTTTTTTTCTATCCCTATTCTTAAATTTATTTTATTATGTAATTATGGAATTGTTTTTATGATTTCCTTTTATAATATATGGATTATGTTATGATGGCATGATGTTCAAGAATCCCATTTTTATTAATGAGTTATGCTATGATGTATGATTTATGAACTTGTGGCACACATAAGAATGGTATCATTATGAGATGGGTGTGACCTATATCTCCCTCCAATTAATTGGGTAAAGATTTATATCTCTTGAGATAGACATGGCTAGAATAGCAGGTTCATCCGGTTCAGTGAAACAAGACTGAAAAATGATTATTATAACCAGAACCTATTTTATCATATTTTGGGTTTCTTCATATACATTATTTTATCATTTTATTTTGTTCTAGGAAAATAATAGACAAGGTTTCCTTTCAACAAATAATTTCCTTTTCCAGTTTTTTATTCTCTTTTTGAATAACCTCTATGTAATAACATATTTTTACATTTGAGCATGATCCAAAAATTGTATGTTTCTCGTTCTCATGTTTAAGATTCTTTAATTTAATTTAAATTTTATCTAAATAATTATAAACTAATTTAAATACTATATTTTTAAATTCATTAATTCTTGACATGAAATATTTTATTTTTATTTTCTAACCAATATCTTTTAACAGTTCATAATATATTAAAATTTTCTCTTCTATATTACATTGAACAGAATCACACACTTTCTTATTTTATGCTTTAATTTTTTTATTTTCTCTTTGCATCTCCCTATAATGTTTATAAATTCTTAAGATATCATTTTTAAATTTTTTACTTTTGAAAAATTAATTATTTTACTTCATTTTCAATATCAGATTTATAACCATAACTATAATAATAGTGAGAGTCTAACAAAATTATAGTTTTATCCTTAAAAAAATATTGGTAGATTCTTTTTCCCTTTCAGAACCAACATCACATGAGTTTGAGGTTTCTGTACAAATCCATCCTGCATGACATGCCTTTCATTTATTATTCTTATATCGATTTTCTATTCCATCATGTTTTAGTTTGGGACAGTCTAATTTTATATGACCCTTTTTCCTACAATCATATCATATTAATTTTAAAACAACATATTTATGACTTTTAACTATTTTACTACCATTCATGTCATACTTTTGATGATCTCTTATGGGGTGCTTATTAAATTCCCTTTACCCTTCATATACATGTAAACCCCATTATTGAAATTTTCAATCTAATCCATTTCACTTTAAAGCAATTCAGAATCATAGGAATTAGTAATAAAATTTATATTTTATGTGAATATGATACCTTTTCTTTTTCCATTTTCATCATCATTGAAATTCATCATTTTGAGATTGTATTGAAGTATTGATCCAGTCAACTCATCCATTGAATATTAAGTAAAATACATACATTCTTCAATAACAACATTTTTTGAATTCCGTATATTAGGTAGAGATCAAAGTAATATTATGATCAGTGCTTTATTATTCATGGTCTCATTGAGAGAAATCATACTTTTGAAAAGTTCTGTGAATCTATTGTACATTTCATTAACTCTTTATTGATCATTCAATATAAATTATAGATATTTAATTTTATGAATACCAAGATTGTTTTTTTTTCAACTTATCAGTTCTTTGATGAGTTCATTTTAAATTCATACAGATGTTAGAAGTAGTTTTTTGGTTTAAATATGACTATACATTTTTTAACTTATAGAGAAATATATGTTATTCATAACTTAATAATTTAATAAGAATTTTTTAGCATCATTAATGATGAGAGTTTCTTAATATACATTAAGAATTCTATATGGTTTTGACATTATATTACAATAATCAAGTCATATATTTTTAATAAATACCCCCATTCCATATTTCCAAAAAACATAATCACTATTTTTCACAACAAGAAGTGAATATTTTCCTTATACTTTTCAGTCTATGAAAATGGATTGTTCTGAAAAAGACTATGAAACAAGAAAAAAAATATTTAAAATGAAACCTCCCTTTAATAGGAATTGTCAGGTATCTTGGTATGGTAGTAGTGACTAGAGGTGGGGGGTGAGTAATCTATTCAGATTTATTAAAAGTAAATATTTTCTTTAGAGTTAGAATACTGTTAAAATTTGTAGATTAAATAAAATAGATAACACATGAAGTTTTTCATAGTGGTTTATATCACCAAGATCCTAGTGTCTTATTCAATTTATTCTACTCTATGAGAAGACTGGTATTCACTAGATACTCACTTTTGATAGGAAGTGATAGCCCAAATACATAGAGATGAAACATAAATTTTTCACACTTTGAGGAATAACCCCTAACTTTTGAAAAAGTTACAACTTACATTCATTTTTTAGAAAGAAAAACACGACTTTACTTTTTTATTGGAGGAATAAACCAATGGCATATCTTTTGGATGGTAAAATGTTGAACCAAAAATCAAGAGGAATAATAGATAATAAGAACAATTAAAATATAAAAATAAAAAATTAAATAGAATATGAGAAGATGATATAGAATTTTAGTGTAACTCAAGTTCATTGATCACCCTAGTGGTGAAAGATGAATGTTATGAAGATCTTAATTGATCATAGTAGAGATAACAAAAGTCAAAGAATTTTTTTGGACGATGTGGAGTAATAGAAATTTTACCACCATATTCTCATCCAATTAATCATCTATAGTAGTACATGTTTATTAATCCATGAAGAGATATAACGTATCATTAATGAAATACCATCTATGAGCATAACCATATCCAATATTTTCATGACACATTTTATAGTGTAATAATATAAAAATATGACTGTTAGCTTATTTTTTTAAATCCATGTTAAACAAAACACAATCTAGATTTGTAATTATTAATTAAATATTAAAATAAAACATTTAATTTCTTAATTATAAAAATTCTAAACAAATAACAATTTTAAAATAATTGAAATAAAAATACATTCTTATAGAAAATAAAGACAACAAAAGTTGTAAAAATATGGCATCACCTGAGTAACAGTTATTCATTAACCAGTGTATACAAAATAATTTTAAAATTAGTTTACAAACTATTTAAATTATTTTTGATTATAAAATGATAACAAATTTAATACATATAATAATTTTTAATAATATTAACTAAAAATTAGAAAGAAAATTTTTGGAAACAATTTTTTGCAAATGATGGGTCATGAACAATGATTGGAATAGAGAGATGTGGCTCATGAACTACTATTGGAAATGTCCAATGGTGGAAAAATAGAGAATTACCTATAATTTAAATTTTATGAAAAAAAATTAATAAAAAAAGTAATACCATTCCTATTAAAAAAATGGACTCATGAGAAGAATAAAAAATTACATACCGTTGGATATATAATGGTGACTCCTAATTCACCTTTGGGTTACAATGGTGACTCATGACATATTGTTGGGTTCCAATAGTAGCTTAATGGATAGTATTTTCTAACAATATACGAATGTTACTGATGAATAAAAAAACAATTTTTTGTAAAATAAAAATAAACTAATTGAAATAAATAATATGAAAGAACAATGAACAAAGAAATAAGACTCTTCCATGCTTCAAGGAAACTATAGAAATAAAACCCATGAATAATTTTCATATAAATAGAATTAAAAACATTTATTAAAAATTATAATTTAAAATTCAAAATTTATAAAAATAATAAGACAATTACAATAACACACAAGAATAATGGTAAGCTCTCATTAGAGATAGAAAACCAAACTACCAATGATTCACACATCAAATATGAGATAGATGATGGAGAGAAGATTACTCGCCATTGATTTCCAATAGTGGGTAGAAACATTCACCATTAATGTCCAATGATTGGTATAAATAATCACTATTGATATACAATGGTGATTAAAATAACTCACAACTCAATGATGGCGATTGGTCACCAACCCAGCATTGGTATTTTCTGAATAGTGATTCTTTACCCACCACGAGTTTTTACCAAGGGGGACTTGTCACCCACTATAGGTATTTACCAATGGAGACTAGAAGAGTTTCAAACAAAAGGAGGGATCTTGGAAATAGAAAACTTTGGATCCTATCAATGCTTGTACAAAAACCTAAAAAGATAAGATGGAATGATGAAGAAGGAAAAAACGAGCTTATATTTTCTTGGATGAAAAAAACCACAATCCACAAAAGATAAAATAAAAACAACGATGAAGTGAATAACCAGTGTATCAACTCTAGAAGTAATGGGTGATGATGATTAAATAAATCTAATAAGGCTTAATGAAATGGTGATATAAAGGAAACCCATTATATGGAGTTGAAGGGGAATTATAAAGAAGATGATATAAATGAATAGTGGTGTACAGAAGAAGAAAGGAAACATGAGAGTTCAAAAATATAATGTGTGGGAGTAAAAAGGAACATGATACACCTCTTATTCCTAAGAGAAAAATAAGATGAATAGTGATACTAAAAATCACTTTAGCACATTGAATTAAACGGAAGGAAGATGAGAGGTATATTAATAAAAGTGCACTGAACATCAATTAATATTATAACACAATCCCACATACATGGGTCGTGGCCCTATATGTGACCAATACCCAACCATACATAGACTCCATTGGCCTTATACTTGTGCCCTAATGAGTTATTATTCAACGAATCTGGACTTATCCAATGTGTGAGCCTCATTAGATGGACCACCAACAAGGGTTTAAATCTAAGTCCCCCTATAATTGGTTGTTGTTTCGGCCTAAGAGTATTACACAGAATGCCTTATTTTTTTGACAAAAATTAATAAAAAGAATAATAAAGGCGATGATTAAAAATTAAGAAAAAACTAATGATAGAAATAAAATATTAAAATATGTTGAAGAGTAATATTATTTTTGAAAAAATATTGAATTTAATTAATTGTGATGTAAGTGTAATTTACCAAAAAAATACAGATTTTAAAGTGTTTATACAAAATATAAAACACATACGATGATATTACAATGTGGTTAGATATAATTGGTGGATTCACTAACTACTTTAGAGTTGTCTCATTTGTTTTTTACATGTGGAGTTGTTTAGTCATATGAAAATTCATTCATTTGCACATTATTACTAGGATTTGGGTTTTTATGTGGTTTTGGTGTTGATTTTGGTTTTTTCCCTTCCATTCTTGGGATAAATAAGATAATGATCCCATTTATCAAGTTATATGTATTTAGTTCTAGCTACTGAATCATAGTTTATTAGAGGTTGACATTGTGGGTCACTCTTGGTTTTATTATAGGCCTAGGATGGGTTATAGTTGAGTTGGGAGATGACATTACTACTCAAGTTATTTTTTTTGATATATTCTGTAACATATCATGAATAAAACTATTTAGTTTTTTTTCATACAATTATGTTATAGTGGGGAAAATGATTAATGTTTTTTAATGTTTCTTTTTTTCAATAAAAGGGAATTTCCCCCTATAAAGTTACGTTTATACCATTACTGCATTTGGAAACACTATGATCGATTGAATGTAGTATTTAAAGGTTATTAAAGGAACCCATAATACTCTGATAGGGGGGATTAATCTGGGTGTTATAGAAATTAATCTTTTTTCCTTATGCACTTTTCACTATGATCTTACATTCTTTTTAGAAGGAAAAAAAATCAACCAATGATTTATTTTTCCACACAATCACACTGATTCAAAAATATTTATGTATGGAACATGAATATTTTATTTGGTTCACCCATAATAGGATATATCTAAGGATAATATAGTGATAACCATTATTTTTTACCAAATACAATATAACTCAGTACTCGTTTGGAGAAATTATTTTGATAAGGTATATACTCACCAAGGATATCTACATTTATAAGATTATAGATAATGTCACTACCTCCCAATGAAAACATGATGATGATTCTCAGGTAAGATCACTTTTGACTTTGGATACTCTCTTTTTCTCTTCCATGCAGAAATCCAGTGAAGGTATCTATTTATATAGTTGTAGGTCATCTTCTTATTTTAATGACATAAAGGTCACTCCAAGTTCCATACTTGAATTATGTATCATACTTCCCATTGAGATGATTCAGTGAATAAAATATTATCCAACATTTACCAATGAATAAATAATTAACTACTTATTAAAATTGATGTGATTTTGATCTTCAATCAAAATCCAAATAGAAGTAGTAAAAGACTCTATTAATTAATTCCATCAAGTAATTTATTCTTCATCACATGTAATCTTCGTTACTCTAGAAAAAAATGATGATAACATAATATTCCACCTAATTGATATTCCCGAATATAAATTTTAAATTGAACATTTTCCTAATCTAATCATCATTAGAATATAAAATACTCTTTCTATTCAAATATTGATCTATAAGGAGATACCTTTTGTTAGAAACTATATTATATAATGTTAAATATTGAACATATTTCTATCTTGATATCCTCTTTATTCTAAAATACACATATTTCTTATTCCCTTAGTTTTTTTCTTATTTTTTATACTATCCTACATATTTCAATTGTGGGTAATAGACAATATGAACTAGAATGAATTGAATTTAAAATTTGAATTATATAGAAACAACAGACCATGATGTGTCCAACTACATTATAGTGTGACATGAAAATTTCTCTGATAACTTCATTGAACTACTAAATAAGTTATGGTGTGACAAATGTATTCATCCTAAATATAATTCAGACCTAAATTTTGACATCCCTTTGGGATTTACATATTAGTTTATCACCACACATCACCTAATCTTATAGAATCATGGAATACCTTATATGATGTAAGCATCAAATCTTTAGAAAAAATCTTATATTTCTAAAACTCATTCAAATTTTAACCTGTTATAATATTTCATGGCATTGCGGTGGACAAATATTTTAAAATATACTAAGAAAACCTTAATGACATAATTGATTAAATCAGGATGTGAAACTATTCTTGTTTTTACTACTATATTTACAGACATAAAAACTACTATCCTTACTTGTAAGGTCAAAATCTCATAAAAAACATATAAAATAATGGAAAACATTTCCAATAAGAAAATAAAGTAGATGTTGAGAATAACTCATAATTTTATATGATACACCTTCTCACAACTGATGTTGTTTTCAAATTATTCAATCATCAAGTACCGTCATCATCAATACTTTAATATTCAATATTATTAACATCAATTCATTACCAATAAATGAAACATTGATTTTCAATCATCTTTAACCTAAAAGAACCAATTATTCCAATAACCATCCCCACTGAGTGTTAACCAATTCAAACCATATTGTAACACAGAACATTATTTAATATTTAACAATTTTAAAAATTTCCATGATTATCAGAATCAATCACTCATAATAAAGTTATTTTCAACCATTATTTTATTCCTCCAATGAGAGTCAATATCATTCATGTATTGTCAAAAAATAAAATATATAATATCTTCATTATAATAGATACTCTTGATTTCTATGGTGAATGAAGTAGAGTATTATAAGGTTAATGTCATGGTAATAGATCACTTGATTTCTATTCAAGTGTATATGATCAAGTTAATCTTATTGGGGAATTGACTATTGTGGTTAAAGATAAACATCAAAACTTCTTAAAATATTTGACTGGTTGATGAAATATTAAAATATTCTATTATATAATATGTGATGAAAATTATTTTTTTATGAATGAACCCTGTACTATTATTAAATATATTTTTGAGGTTAGTTATATATTTCGTAGGTAGATGCGGGCATTGAGGAGACCCGATATTAACATATTAAAAATAAAATAATTATTAATGCTCGAAAGAATGAACTTATTAAAAAATTATAATTTTTTTGTAAGGAATCATACATAAAAACATTATGACCATAATTGAATCTATAATTTAGGTTTTACCCTAGTCACTATATATTTTTTATTTACATTGGGTTCCATAATTTTTCCCAACAACCCATGGATTTTTTAAGATTATTAATTAATTGATTGATTAAATCGCTAAATTATTATTTTATCCAAGAAATAATCTATTTAATCATATATTTCATAAATCACATGGGTTAGTTACATTACGCTGGGATTTGAGAGGTGAATCCATTGGAGAATTCATTTAGCATATAGATCAAGGAGAATATAACAATGATGAATGAATTTGACAGATACCATAAGTGACTTTAACTTAGGTTCAATTATTATCTGTTGATAAATAGAAATTAGATTCATATTATTTTTATTATTGGTTTTTTTCTATATATTTTGATATTTATAATCATATATTTATTATTTTAACATAATTTTTACACTTTGTATAGCCCTATCAACTGAAAATTTATTATTTTGAGTAGATTAAAACATTGAGCATGGTTTCCATTAATATTTATTTAGTTTCAACATTGATGATCAATTATAGGGTTTTCAATTACCATCTATTTTACTCCAATTTTTGTGCATTTTATTTTATTTCACTATTATCCACATCATTCATCATTGGTCATGATGTGGTTTGCATGTTAACAATTTATTTTTCAGTTCAAATCATGAATAAACACCATTATTTGTGTGTTAGTGTTGATAAAGACACCATATATCATAGTAATTTAATGAATAAAGGATTATTATTTTAGAAATGAGTTTGGTAGAACTGTAGAGGATGGGATCGAGGTGAATAGTGGTTGTACTGGGACCGAGGTGTCACTTTGTGTGCCTGGCAGGTGTTTGAATTTTGAAATTTTAAATGGATGCTTGTTTTTCAGTTTGAATTTAATGTTTTGATCATTATAATTCGTTTTTTCATCTAGTTATCGGTCTTATGAGTCCTTCACTACCCTTTAAAAGTGGATAGTCTATAAATAAAATAATATTGTAATTTGATAAAAATTTTAGGTTGAATTTTTCACAAGGGAAGATTTATGGGGTGATAAGTCATCGATTAGAGATCACATTTCTCAAAACCGGTGCCTAGAAATAGATGACCTGAAACCAATATTGATTGTTATAATATCTATGAAAAATTATTTTTATGAAGTTTTGGGAAGAAATATTTATAAAAATAATAGATATGATAGATAAATAGGAATAAAAATTAAATCTAAAAACTTTCTAGAAATTACGGGCTAGATGATGTGTAGTATAAAGGAACACAAGCAGTTTATATCTAGCATTGCAGTAGCTTGGGTTTTGGGTGAGTTAAATAACACACATAATTTGGATTGACCCATATGTTTTTTGAACCTTATAATCTTTCTCGACATGTACTGGTATTACAAGACCAAATACCCAATTAACTCTACAAACCTTGTGCCCTAACCCACATGTCATGTATCTATATCCTGGTAATCAACATATACAGTGGGTAAACACCAAGGTAGCTATTTGGCTCACAAAATATTTATTCTGGACCCATGTTCCATATATCTGAATCATTACATTCCATATTGGTTCTAGTAGATGACCAGGTTAAATGTAGATGCTTCACACTGTGTGTCCTTGAGTCACAATATGTAACTATCTGAGAACAAAAAGCTCATAATTTCTCCTTATTAAAATTCAAATTTGGGAATATAAATAGTATATTCTTAGTGTTTTTTCATGTATAATGTGATTTTGGAATCTTTTTCATTATCTAAGATATATCATGAGGTGGTGTGAGCAGTTTGTTCACTTCATCAGTGATTAGTTTGGGATGTGTTTGTGAATGGTTATCAAAGAGTTTCTGGGGTAGGTACTACCCCATAAGGTGCATATATTCCAGAGATAAGTCACCCAATTTTGATATAAAAATTGTTTTATTACTCCTCCACACAAACTTGGGGTATGATCCACTATCTTCAAAGTTGGTACACCCCCATCTTGGAGCATAGGCAGGGAATAGACCTCCACATAGTGTAGGTACTCATTTCATGGTTATGAACCCACTAGTAAGGCATAATCCCCCACATCTAATGTAGAGAGGTTATGATAGGTTACTTGTTAAATTTGATTATGGTTGAAGCAATTGTATCTTGGTTTTAACTTGCAGATGGTTTTTCTGATCATGATATTCCACTCTGTATCAGCCCCCCTTGAGAATATATTGGTTTTCAATTTTCATTAACCATGGATATGTTTATGAGTCAAGTGACCCTTATAATATTTGTTACTATTTTTGGAGAATCCTACTAGGTATGTATATAGTCAACCATACAAGGTATTTTCTCATTAAAATGTCATGCATTATATATGTGATATACTATTAAGTGGAGTTATTATGGGTCCAGGTGGAGATGATGCTTGATATTTAATAGTGGTGGTTCTAATGAGAAGTATTTTGGTTTAAGAGAATGCGAATGAATCATCCATAGAAAAAGTTTTTATGTTATATTTTCCTCTTATATTGGGCATGTATTTTCCCCCATTATATTATACTTTATGTTACGTTTTTTATTTAGACCCAAGTGGTTTTTTAAATAATGTTTTACCTTTATCATTTTATTTAGTTTCATTTTAATAACATGTGAGGAGGTGTGCATTGCATATATGTACATTATGTTAAGGCCTCACATTTGAGTGTTATTCCCACTCGATGCTAGTCACTAGCCTTTGACCTATTGAAGGTAGGATTGTGGTGTCACACTTAGCCGACCACTATGAAGGAGGGGTCCTTGTGGGTTGGGTTGTGTTAGAGTGGTATCAAAGAGATGTTTTATTATGAATTGATTTTGGAGGTTAATGTATTGTGAGGATGGATTTAAAAATTATGTCATTGGTGTGGAATAATCATGAGTTTGGATCTCGTGTTAGGGTACCCAGTAATTGTATGATGAATGACATATCGTTTCACCATGGTCCTGATAACATTATTGAGTACTTGGTATGTTAAGACAACAATTGTTGTGAAAACACTATTACATGGTGTAGACATATGACCCCATGTTGATAGATAACCAATATTATGATACAGTGTCAAGACAGTGACGAGTTGAGTGATGAATCTTTTGTCTAGGGGAAGCTTCATAAGGTCTTCCTTTAGGGAATGTAAAGAGTTATTCCCCAAAAAAAGTGTGATGAGATGAATCTCCACCCATCATGTGAGAAGATGTTTCTCTTTATATGGATAAAATTATTATTATAGATTCTCAAGGGGAATATTCACATAGTTTGAAAAAACTCCAAGAGCATTAGATGCATATACTTGTTTGGTTTCAAGTAGAGAATAAACTACATGCAATAAAGAATTGGCTAGAGTTAGTGATCTAAATGTTCCTTCTTGTTTTTACCCCACACAACAAGATGGTGGTACTCACATATAAACTTCTTCATGGTTTAGTGAGTTTCTAGTGGTCATTGATGACACATAGTCTTCCTGAGGAGAAACTCATCTAGGATATTTGTAGAGGATTTTCCATGAGAAATATTATCCAGAGAATATAAATTCATTATGTATCTAGGAGCTTCTAGAGTTTCAATATTTTGGAATTATAGTTTTATTGTGAACATCTATATTTAATAATATCACATAATGATTCCTTAAAAAAATCCATGGTATTTATTGTGATCGTTGATGTTCTAGTATATCAATTATTGGGAAATCCGAGAGGGTGTTATACCTCGATTCATTTTCATCAATAAATGGGGTTCTATAGTGAGTTTTGGTGATTTCAAGTCTCTTGGATGAGGATAGGAAGATACCTTATGCCAAAGGTGGATATCCTATGGTGGAGTCATCAGGAACCGCCAACATGCAATGGGAGGGTGAGTCTTGAAAAGAAGAATTCATTCTCTAAGGCTCAAAGAAAATTTACAAAATATTACAGTTCTTAGAGGGGTTATATCTAGCTGTGACACATGCATTG
This sequence comes from Viscum album, assembly GCA_963277665.1. Classification (NCBI taxonomy): domain Eukaryota; kingdom Viridiplantae; phylum Streptophyta; class Magnoliopsida; order Santalales; family Viscaceae; genus Viscum; species Viscum album. Next base: position 661,746,421 of record OY728138.1, read on the forward strand.
CTATTCCATTGAGGGATAAGGTCACATGACATGTAAATTCCAAAGCTATTGTGTAGTAAATTATGGTTAGATAGTTGATATATCACCTTTTTAATGATAAACATTGACCAAGGACCTCCCAAATGGGTTTAGGTATCCCTTAGGGAGGAATTCTTGGGAGAAGAGTTAGTGGTTCTCTAAAAGAAGAAGTCAGGGATGAATGGGGATACAACCTTTTTTTGGCCCTGGAAAATGCGTCCTCAAAATTTTCCAAATGCTTCCATACATGATCCAATATTGTATTAATTTTCTCAAGATTCTATTTGGTAGGTCTCAGGGCCCGAATGGAGTTACAGATTAGGAGTTATTGACTTTTGAAGTTGGGCTAGAAAACTGGTTCGCGAAGCTCGTTTGCGAAGACCCATCCTCGATCGCAGAGAGCCGCCATGAACCAATGAGGTGAGATGCTACGTGAACCCATTTGAAGTTAATGATGCACTGTGAAGACCCGCCATGATGCAAGTAGGTGGGACGCTCCCCGACCGCCTTTGACGTTTGCGATCCTCCACAGAGCAATCTCCGTCTTCGCGCCGAGAAAGCTCTGCTTCCGCGGAGCCCTTGCCTATAAATACCTATCCCACGCCCCATTCGATGGACGACCACTTCGACCCTTGCGTGGCTGATCTCCCGGTTCGCGGAGCATCACTTTGCAGATCCGCAAGGCCATGCTCTGCGAGTAGCTTCCTTCTTGTTGATGCTCCGCGAGTCCCTACTCCGCGAGCAGCTTCCTTCGTGGTGCTGCTCCGTGTGTTGATGCTCCACGAGCCCATGCTCTGCGCGTCCATAATCTGCGAGTCCATACTCTACGAGTCCATACTCTGCGATGCTGCTCCATGATGCTTCTCTGTGATTCTACTCTGTGAGAGATGTTTGATCCGTGAGTCGCCTTTTCTCCATGAGAGCACCTTGCTCCGTAAGAGACCTTTGCTTCACGAGGCCATGATCGGTGAAGCTACTTCACAAAGACCTATCCTTTGAGATGCTTCTACCTTCGTTCCCACCGGTCCATACCGTGGGGCTTGTTCCCCCGCACGCCCGCTCGGGGTCACTTCTGGGCTGTGGTCCCGGCCCTCCGGGTCGGTCCCTTCGCCACCATCATTTACCCCCATGAAAAATGGAGAGTCACACTATGAACTTCTCGGGCCGGGACATTGGGATTTTCAATTACACCCTTATGCGCACCTATCTTCCACATGTGGAATACCATGATTTAAGTGACTCCTCCACACACTATGAATAACCTTGAGTAGACAAATTCCTCTTCATTTCATTCCCATTTCATGAGTTGAGATCATCATCATCAATTCCACGAGTTCCTTGAGTCGAACAATTCCCCAGGCAACTCTTCCAAACCCTATCACATGGATCCTATGCAGGGTCAATCCAGAAAGGGAAAACCTTGTGTAAGTCCCAACACCATCCATTTCTAGGAACCATATGCATATGTAGTCCTATCTACTTGACTATAAATTGTAGTACACCCAAACTTCCAATCATAGGATGCCTCTTGCACTAAATAAGATTTGCCTTGTACTCTAAGCGTAAGATTCCTAATAGTAAAATCTACATGACTATAAACTATAGTACACCCTATGATCCAGACATAGGATGCATCTTACACCAAACAAGATATGCCTTATTCTCCCAGCATGAGATGATAATAGTCCTATCTACATGACTTTTAAGTGTAGTAATCCTTATATGATCAACATAGGATTCCTCTTTCCCTATTCGAGGGATTCCTTATTCTCCAAGCATAAGATGCCTAATAGTCTTATCTAAATGACTATAAATTTTATTTCAACCTATATTCCAGACATAGGATGCCTCTTAATCCAAATAAGAGATTCCTTATGCTCACAACATGAGATCCACAATAGTCTTATCTATATGGCTATAAAATTTAGTAATTCCTATGTTCCAAACTTAGGATGCCTCTTACTCCAAACAAGAGATGCCTTCTGCTCTTAGCATGAGATGAAAAAAGTCATGTCTATGTGACATTAAACTGTAGTAATACTTATTTTCCAAACTTAGGATTCCTATTATGAGAGATACCTTTTGTTCCATGAATTAGATGCATAATTCCATGATTACAGTGGCATAATTTCAAGAGCATTGGAATTAGTTCAAACATTCCACCACCCCACCTCACGCTTTGTGTGTCCTTCATTCAGATCCTCACCCACTTCCATGTCTGGAGGGACCCCCTAACAGCCAGGTCCCATGTCGCATTGGCTCAACTACCATCCTGGGCCAATGCCCTGGATGACTTTTGAAAACACATCGAGTCAGGTCCAGTGTTTCGAACATGGTAAACAGTCTACCCTCATTTGTTTGTCCCCATTTTAGGCTAACATGATATGGATGTTGTGTTTTGAACACAATAAATAGTTATCCTCTATCGTCACAACACCCTCACCACATTCCAAATGTCAGGAATGTGACTCACACATTCCATATCCCTTTGTTCAAATAGATTCCAACACCCCTGGTGTTATCCCTCTTATGCACTAGTGTATAGCTGAATGCGTCAACCCACAAGTGGGTTGGGAATCCATCATGGCCATACATGAGGAAGAAATTTCGAGAAACTTTTTTTTGTAAGTCCCATTCACCATGTATGTTCTGTAGCGGCACCCGAGCAACTTCCTTGCATAAGCCCCATTCACCTTTGTCTCTCTATAGCGGCACCTGGGCAGCTTCTTTGTGTAAGACCCATTCACCGTTGCGCTCCACAGCGGCACCCAGGTCGCTTCCTTGCATAATCCCCATTCACGGTTGGCACTCTATAGCGGCACCCGGGCATCTTCAATGTATAAGCCCCATTCACCATTGCCGCTCCATAGTAGTGCCCGAGCAGCTTCCTTGCGTAAGCCCCATCTACCAGTGACGCTCCATAGCGGCGCCGGCCAGCTTCCTAGCGTAAGCCCCATCCACCAGTGCCACTCCATAGCGGTGCCCGAGAAGCTTTGTATCATATGCCCCATCCACCAGTGTCGCTCCATAGCGGCTCCTGGGAAGCTTCCTAGCATAAGCCCTATCCACCATTGCTACTACATAGTGGTGCCAGGGCAGCTTCCTATCGTAAGCCCCATCCACCAGTGTCGCTCTATAGAAACACACGTGAAGCTTCCTAGTGTAAGCCCCATCCACCATTGCCGCTCCCGAGCAGCACCCTAGAAGCTTCCTTGCGTAATCCCCATCCATGATTACCGCTCTATACCGGCACCTGGGCTGCTGACCATGCGTAAGACCCTATTTCCTATTCGCTTCCCACGGACGCACCCTTCACGATGTGATCATCATGTCCCTGCAAACTATTGTTTCTCACACTGAGAATGACTCCCATGAGATTAGAGTGAGAACCAACCCATACACACCTTGGGCCGCCTCAGACCGTAAGCCCCAAATTCCCCCATCCCGCATGACGTTAAATTGTTCTCCCAAACTACGTGGTCTTTGATCCATGTCCAGGCATGTTAAGTAGAAAGCCTCACGAGGTTGAAGGCCATCACCCATCAGACCCCCAGTCCATCTTCACATTGGTTCTACGACACACCCCATCTTGAACTATGTGTCCTTTGATCCATGTCAAGGCATAGTACATAGGAAGCCTCCCCGAGGATCAATCCCATCACCCATCGGACCCCCGATCCATCTTCACATCGGTTCGCTGACCACACCATCCCCAACTACGTGGAATTTGATATTCTCTAAGGCAAGGTATGTAGGAAGCCTCCCTGAGGTTCAATCCCAACAACCACATGGACCAAGATCCTTATTCACATCGATTATCCAACACTGCCACCTCCCGAATTACGAGGACTTTGATCCATGTCAAGGCACGGTACGTAGGAAGCCTCCATGAGGTTCATGCCCACCACAGGGTCATTCCGACCAGGTTGGTTCACCAAAAAAATGGTCAGCCTAGAGTGTAATCCCCACACTATCCAGAAATTATTGTCACTGATCCATGTCAAGGCATGGTATGTAGGAAGCCTCACCGAGGTTCAAGCCCATCACCACGTAGATCAAGGTCTATCTTCATGTCGGTTTGCTGACGACACCCATCGGACCCCCGGTCCATCTTCACGTCGGTTCTCCGAGAGGACCCATCCCGAACTATGAGGACTTTGATCCCTGTCAAGGCATGGTACATAGGAAACCTCTCGAGGGTCAATCCCACCACCTGGTCTTCCCAACTATCTTCACATTGGTTCATCCCCGTCCCGCATGACATCAAAATGTGGTCCAATTCAGCGGTAAGTCTTTGTCATCCCATCCAATGGTAATCTGTTGTGACCTCCTTCAGTGGTAAGCCTTCGTCAACCTTATTCGGTGGTAAGCCATCATCAGATGAACTACATGGTCTTTGATTCCCTGCAATGAGGATACGTAGGAAGCCTCCCTAAGGATCAAGCCTGTCACTCCTGTCTCATCATGATCACTCCCTCGAGCCTGTGTGTCTCTGGAATATCATGCCCTATCCCAGAGGTTTCACTTCCTCTAGGCCCCATCCATATCTCCATTCTCACGGGCCACCTCCTCAAGTGTCCCATCTCCCCACTGAATTACGTAGACTTTGATTCCCTGTGACGGGGATACGTAGGAGGTCTCTTCGAGGCTCAAGCCCAACTTCACCATCTCCCTTGCGATGATCCCATTTAATTCCCCTCCACTTCATTCATACATCCATCATCCATCCTAATTCTCACCTGGGACGCCACATCCCGGGGGGATCATGCCATCCACCTCCTCGCTGAACCTAGCAGTACCTGGGCTACTATCCACGCATAAGCCCCAGCATGTCTCCTGGTCGTTGTCCTCTACGTACAACTCGAATCATCACCCCTTCGAACTACATGGGTTTTTATACCTGTTTTCTACACAGGGTACGTAGGAAACCTCCCTGAGGTTCAATCGCAGCCAATGGTAACCTTGGTGTGCCCCCATTCTGGGGTGCACAGTCTCTGATCCACCCTCAGTGGTGTCCAGGTCAGCCTACATGGTGTGACATCTCCCCTCTATGAGACACACCACCTATGATCCGCCTCTATTTGAAATTATGATCACCCTCATCCCATCACTGCAATACATTAAACTCGTGGATTACCTCGTGATAATCATGAGTTTCTTGAGGAAAACCACTGAAGACATGCCTTTGGTGTAACCGTCTCTGATAGAAGTTAATCATGCATCTTATCCAGTGTTAAACATGTGATGCTGAGGAAAAACTCAGATGCATTCCCATGGAATATGATTCCCCGCATTCAACGCGTTATGCCTTGGGTTCTACACCTTGGAGATTCCCTCTTATGAGGAAGAATATAGGTTCCCCAATGTCCACGCACCCAGATATGCCCTGACATGCCTAATGTTTTCATCTACTCTGACTGAAGGTCGCTACCATGTCAAGACCCCATGGAATGTCCTGACATAAGTATAGTAATTAACCAGTATCCATGAAAATATGGCACCGGGAACACGATTCACGAACCTAGACTTAAATATTTATGGGAGACCCGGAATAGGTACCGACTTCTGAGGAGGAATCCATGGGAGGAAGAACCAACATCCCATCATCCAGTTTCAATCATGGAGTAAACGTCCCTGAATAAGGGATGGATACCGCCCACCTTTGGAATGCAGGAACACATGGTAAAAAAGCCGCGCCTGTCGTACTCAAGGGAACAGACGCGCGCGCCCCAGCGAACATGTCATAAACAACCTTCTTTTGTCATAGCCACCCCCATGTGGGTCATTCCATGCTTAATGGGTTTTCAATAAAGGTCTTGGATAATTAATTACTTTTTATGCTTATGATCTAGAGGCAATCAACGTGATTATAGTTATGATATTTGTCTTTTATTAATTGGAAAATACCTATAGACATAGTTTTAAGCCCTTATTTCATTTCAATATCATTTGTTAGGAACATAATTCTCTAGTTCAGCCTCAATAATGACCTATGCGATGAAGAAACCATATCGGTGCAACCCTTTGATCATAAACATATTCCAAAAATTTTATCTCATGATAAGTGGTGAGAGATTCACTTTAGATATTTTTCTGATTTTTATGGATCCATATAACATCATCCTCGCTATGGATTTTTTTCTCAACATTTCATGAGTAGAATAAAAATTTCTATCTGAGAGTGAGATGACTTTGAGAATATGTTTCAAGGTTTTTATTCATGGGTGTGAGGATTTTCTATTGAGATAAATTGGGTATATGTATGAAAATATATAAATGATCACCCAATATTCTATAAGTTTAACCCTTGATGAAATGGATCCTTCATATAGTCAAATTCAACTAAAGTTGGATGAATTCCAAAAAAATTTCTTTGAGGATGTACTAGGATTATCCCTTGATGAGAGGTTGATATTTTATTAAGTTTTACACTAGGACTAAATTGATATCATATAAATCTTATCATTTGGTCCCAATATAATTCAGACCGATGAGGATATATTTGAAAGACCATTATAAAAAGGATTTTCACAAATCCTCTGTCTCCCCCTGAACATATCTATTACCATTCGCTATGAAGGAATATAAGAGCATGAGGCATTGTGTAGACAATCACCATCGGAAATAGGTGACAGTAAAGAATAAATACCCTTCAACAAGTATTTATGAACTATTTGACTAGATGAAAGGATAAAAGTGGTTCTTTAAGATTAATAATAGTTTTCGTAATCATAAACATTGGTTTTTTTGGGAGGATGTCTTGAAGATTACATTTCAATGTTGTTATGGAAATAATGAGTTCTTGGTGATCAAGTCTGTCATAATGAACACCCTAGCTCTGTTCATTGAACTCATGAACCAAATATTTAATCCCTTTCTACATCATTTCATAGTATTATTCATTTATGACATACTCAATTATTCAGGACCAGTCATCAAGCATACAAAACATTTTTGAATGTCACTAGACATACTTTAGAAGAACTAACTATACAAAAGTCTCTTAAATGATAGTTCTAGATTATGGATGTCCAATTCATATGAAATGTTATCTTAGGGGTAGGATGTATCACCCCAATATTTGTTGAAGTAGATTTTTTTCAAATAAATATTTTCCATCCTATATTTTATATTAAACAAAACAATGAGTTTAGTTTACATTACACACAACATCATGTTTAAAGGAAACATTCCATATAAGTAAATTATTATTATATGATTTTTATCACCTATAAATAGGGATGTAGGGTATGAATAGGAGTAACAAAATTATTAAAATAGATGGTTTAAAAAATTATTTCATTGGTGTCAAATTAGTTAAAAATGAAAATAAAAACCGTTTGAAAATAACCGAAATATTTTTCTGAAAACATTTTTTATGAAAAGTCACTGTTTTACATTAATAAAATTTAAAAAAAATATGGAAAATGATTTTAATGAAATATATACAGTATATATTCAAAAAATTTCTTAAAATTTATCTTATTTGAGATAGTAATAATTCTAATTATAAACATAAAAATTATATTTTATAAAAACCTATTTTTTCTCAATTTTTTACACTTATATTAAATAATTTTTTTAAAACTTGCAGATTTTTTTTGAAAAAATAAATTTATTTTTTAAAATAATAATTTCAAATATATGTGAGGTTTAATTTTTTGGAATTTTATTAAAAGATTAATTTCTTGATAAATAGTGAAATATACGGAAATTTAATTGAAATAGGCCATTTCGTTAAAATTATTTTTTTCAGTTAAATTATAATTAAATTTTCCTTTAAATTTAAATAAGATCAATTATATATCAATTAATAAATTATATTTAATATGAATATTTTTCAAACGGATGTTTTATATAAAAACCTTGTAATCTTTTGAATATTTTTTTTCATGAAAACCCGATTTTTCATCATATTTTCGAGATTAATTTTAAATTAACATTTTCAAATAATCTAAATTGAATTTGAAAAAAATTATTGAATATTTATAATCATAAAAATTTATACTATATAATAAGATCAAATTAATTTTTTAACAAAATGAATAATGAAAATAGAAAAAATTATTTACTGCGGTTAAAGTAAAAATGAGTTTATGAGGGGCTAAAATATCATGATAAGGGTTAAAATGGCCTAACAAATTGTATAAAAACTAATTTATAGATATAATTAGATCATATTACATTTAATTATAAATAATACATAATTTGGTACCCTATTGGAATGTGAAAAATGTTGAAACTTTTTTTTCGTTTCATAAATTACAAGAGTGCCACTAACATCACATATAGATGGCCTTCCACTTTCCTCCACTATTTAAACCTTAAAAAAATTAATTTATCTAATAACTGACCAAATAACATCTCATGTTCCATAATATCATACTATAAAATTTATTATGGGAATAAATTCAATCAATGAAGGATTTTGATGAAAACTTAAGGAGGTTACGCATAGAAGTGGTAATGTTCTTCAACAACCATATTTTTTTATTTATTCCTCCACTGCTTTAAATTTTTATTAAACCATTATTATATAATAAAATAAGTATATTAAATATAATTAAATATTTTTATGTTATTTTAATGACCTAAAAATATACACAATTCCATCTAGTGTGTTACAAAATTAGCAATATTGTGTACAATGTTCTTCCACCACACGAAGTGATGTCATCCATTCTTCCATTAACAACTCTCATGAATGGGTATGATGATGAATATAAATTATATATATAGTATATTTTTAACATAATCAGACCTATGGATTCATTATATTATATATTTATTTTTAATTTAATTTTTCAAGGGATATGATAACATCCCTCGTGTGTATGACAGAATACCACCTCACAAAGAGATGTGATTTATTTTTAGTAACACATTAAAAATAAGAAAATAAGGATAATGTTAATGAATGTATTAAATATACACGAAATATTTATTATATTTATGAAATATTTAATTTTTTTAAATTAAAATATATCATTTTATTTCATACCTTTTCACTCACAGAAAGATGATAACATCTTTCAAATACGTGTGGACTACCACCTTCATGAAGCGATGTGATTCTATTTTCTTCACCCCACCACATGGATGATATGTATAAGTATATTTAAATAAATAATATATTATATATGATATTATTATTTTTATGGGAATATAATATATTACTTACCTCATTTCAATAATGAGAATTAAAAAATGGAAATGTTACTCATTCGTACATACGATCTACCATCTTTATGATCGTAACATACTTAATTTATCAAAACCATATTTCATGATTAGACATAATAATATAATTTATGTATATATATGATAATGACATCATTATTTTTATTCTGTAAATTATATAACTATGATCAATTTAATATGGGTGAAAATATCAAATCAAAACAAATACAAAAAATTATGTGGTTATTACCCGAAAGGTGGTTTTGACAAGAAATTTATAAAAAAGGTTAATTAATGGTAATAATTAAATAATACAGGGCATAAAATATGTAATTATGGTTATATAATATATTTATAGTAGGTTATATTTATTAGACATGATGTTTGAATGTGTACAAAGGAATTCACGACTTAAGGTAATGGATTTTAATCTCCCTTTTATTTTTCTTTGAGACACATTCTATATTCACCACTTGTTTCATTTATATAGTGTATATAATGCCAATGAATTTTGTTTATGATTTTTATCCTTAAACATTTTTGGATTTAAATATACATTTTTGGATCTCTATTTTATTGGGGTTATAGTTCAAAAGTTACCAAACAAGGGATTTTTTGTCTCAAATTGCCTTCTTTGGAACATAAATTATGTTTTGAACATATCATCTAATATGAGGTGAAAATACGAGAAATTTTACATGATATATCAGGAGTATTATTATTAATTTGATATTATAACTTTCATATAATGTTATTATTTCATGAGGATTATGATTTAATGTTACCCAATTGGTAATAGTAACATTTTAGAATTTCATTTCTTATCTAGATTGTGTATGATTACGATTTGAATGATGAAATATTATGATCTATAATTAAATAAACTCATTAATTTTATTCTAATTAGGATATTCCAGGATAATACATTATTTTCAGTTTATTTACCAAGATTTAGGTACGCAAGATTTCAAAATTATGATTTAAAAAAAACGACTTCATTTTTCTCTTCGGAAGAAAGTAATTTTTCTTCTAAAACCATGTTTTATAACAATATAATGAAAATTTTTATAAAAATAACAAAGTAATTTATTAAATATTTTTTACCCATTTTCAAATTTTTTATTTTTTTAATATAATATATATTTTTTTCTGAATAATTCCCATTTTTTGTTTAACCAAAATGTGAAAGGAATCATATTTTTAACAAGTATGAAATGAAAAGAATTTAACTCCATCATGACCATTATTTTATTTTGATTTTTCCTGTACATGTTTTCTAGGTAATTTTAAAATATAAATATTTCAAAAATATTTTATGTTTTTAAATGTTTTGTTCTAAGTGGAGTGGTTAATTACCTCATGAAATGTTTGAAATTATTTTCCAAACTTCTATTTTATGTTTTAAAGGTGATTTTTGAAGGGATGGATTTTCAAAATTATTTATGTTTAAAAAATTATTTTCAAATTGAAAAATTTATTAACTTGATGAAATATTTTAAATAGTTTTTTGGAGGCCTCATATTCACGTTTTTCGATTATAATTTCAAATAAATGGATTTGAAAAATATTTTATGAATTTTTAGTTTTTAAAAATTTAGTTTAAAATAAAATATATCTTCATATGTAAAAATTCTAGGTGATTTATCATTAAAAAATAATTCTTCATGTAAGATGACATACTTTGATGTCACTTATGGTTTTCTTGGGATATGAACCAAGGATACCATTTTTACGAGTTCTTTGAAAATTTTACTATGATAAGATGCTTATTAATCCCATTTCTCTTCCATGGGATATAAAATGATAAAATTATTTTCAAACCCACCTCTTTTTTCAATGGGTTACATTATGATTAAATGATGAACTGATTATGAAACTGTATCTTTTCCACATGATATGACATAATGAAATGTTAAGGAAAACCATTTAATGTCATCGGTTTTGATATAATTAATGTTTTATGTTCTTATAGAACACATACATTTGATTTTCATTATTTGATAGGTTGGGCCTATAACTCCAACCAATGAGTTGGGTAAGGATTTATATCTAATGAGTAAACTTTAATAGGATGGGAAGTGAATCTAGTTTAGTTAAATAATTTTTCCACTATGATGGTCTTGGGAGTGAACCTTTAGTAATATGAAGGTTTTGGGAGTAAAACCATTCCACTGTGATAGCCTTGTAATTGGACCTTAACTTCTATGAAAATTATTTTCTATTCTTATGTTTATGCCACAATTCTATGTCTTATGCCAATGTTATCCTCTATTGTATAATTTTCATTGATTCCCTTATGATTCATGTCTTATGAACTGCCTATAGTTATGCCTTGAATAAATATCATGATATTTGATATATAGGATGTGGTTTTCAAATGTTATGTACATGTTCTCATACTATTACACACATATAATACTTATGTTATCTTGAATATCTAAATTTCGTACCCTTACTGAGCATTTGAGCTCACACTTTTTTTAAGTTTCCTTTTCCCAAGTTATGAAGAACTATTTTAAGTAGGTTATTGTTGTGAAGAGTTATAAAGGGGAAGATATTTATGAGAGTTATTGAAGATCTTTGACCAACTTAGAAAATTTTCTACTCAGTATCCAATGACACTAAACTATTATGGTCCTCAGGTGTTTTTTGTAATGTATTGAATATTCATCTAAAAATAAATAATATCTATGTATGAAAATACGAGGTCTTTATAGTTAGTACTAAATTAATTGTTTATTTAGACTTTGGAAACTCGGATAAGAAAAATTTTAGTGAGATAAATAAGGATATTTATAATTATATTTCATGGGTTGTCTATAAGGATAAGTTTATGTATGAGTCATTATATGAGAAAATTTCCTATATTTTTTGTAAAGGATAAAGAATGTGGTGTCTATGAAATTAAATCTTGGTATAGGTACTCTATGTAGATGTGGATCTAGTACAGAGGTTATTAGGGATAATAAAATATAATAGGGTTCATTTAGTTGAACTTCATCATCACTTAGTGCACAAAAATGGGGCTTGATGAACACCTAGTTTCAAACAATGGACAAAAATTATTTGGAAATTAAAAAACTATATACAAACCATCATGTATGATTTAAATAGATGATGATCAGGGACAACCTAGGTTAAAAATAAGGATTTATATATTTAGAAATATGTTTCTTCAGTTAAACCTCATGTGATTTAATTTTTAGATTTATGGATTTCCATTACGATTACCATTCCTCACACTATGTTTTTTTTGGGTTTAGTCAATAGTCAGAACTAGATGGAACTAGGTTAACACTAAATCTGATGAAAATTATTATAATGATATGAAAAATGGGATGATGACGTGAGTGAGTGATATTATGATTATTCTAAATTAAATACTAGGGAACATCATTAACAACATACACCTTAACTAACTATCAGACCCACAATAGAATGGAAAGATAGAGTTCGCTCAGTGTTATGGTAGAAAAGACCATAGAGGAAAGAATATTTAGTCTCCTTTATGTAGAGAACGTTGGAAAAAGCACTCAAGAAAATGTCTCAGAGGGATGAGAATATATATTGGGTGTGGGAAAGGAAACAAAGTAAGTAAATTCCATGTAAAAAATGAAAATTTTTGTCAACATAATGGATTAGAATAATGTTATCTCTATTTTATCATCAACTATATATTGTTTTAATTTTGTAATGTATAAGAATTTTATAAATATGGGTCCTAAGGGTAAATATCTTGAAGGGAATCAACAAGCATTTATGATTAATAGTTTTTTTATTGAGGATGAAGAGACTATGAATGGCATATAAAAGGAAGGATTTATTAATGAATAAAATGTTGAATACTAGTTAATATCATAAAAATAAGGTGGAATAATTTATGTGTTTATGTAATGGAATTCTTGAATTATGTTATATGAACCATAATATACATAAGGATTTTTAGCATTTGAAATAATATGCTAAATGGTACTGATGAACAAGAATGTTGATTTAAAGATAAGGTGATATTTTATGTAAAATAAATGTTTTAGGATAGATAAACCTTAAGATGTTTATAAATATAAAAATTGTGTTTTTTGGATAAATAGATAATTCGTATGGATAATATAAACTGGATAGTTCTGATTTCCATGGAATTCAATAAGGATTTGTTAAAAAATTTGTTTATGATATCATTTATGGAGTTTAAAACATGTTTCGATTAATGTAATATATCATATAATATCTTTTTTATGAAATTAATATGAAAGAATGTCTATTTCTATATGTTTTTATGGTAATTTAGGTCATTACCATGTTTTAAGAGAATACAGGATGATGGTATTCACATGTTTACTCTTTGGAAATCAAGATCTACTTTATGATATGTGGGGGATAAATGTTAATTTTATTTTGACAAATTGAGTGGAATTATTTATAAATTATGAATTTTATAAGGGTTATAAGAATAATCATTCTTTTGGGATGGTTTAAGTTGATATTTGGATGTGGTTTTAACGATTAATGTATCACTTCACCATATAAAGATTTATCTATATTGGATAATTAATGATAACATTTTTTTTAATTTGAGATAGAAGGAATGACTTGTCATTATTTTTTGGATCTTATTTGGTGCTTTATAAAAGAAAAATTCATCTCTTAGAGTAAGATATGAATTAGAAATTGACTAAGGGACAACTAAAGGAAGAAATTGTTCTTATGAAATAAAGATATATCAAGTGAGTAAATTTGTGATATATTCTCATTATAGATGAAAAAGGAATTAACAAACATTATAAAAAGAATATTGAAATTAAAATTTTTCCTTTTATCATAATTTATGATGATATAAATGACCTTTTTCATGCCTCTATGCTTTATGGATTGGTGGTTGTTATCTTTCTCATCAATATGTTCTCTATATTTCTCCATCAATATTTCAATCTTTGTTTTCTCATCAATGTCGTTGTTTTAACTTCCCATCGAAGTTATACATTGTGGAACCATCATATGTGTTATTCTTAATGACATTTTCACATCGTTTTTCTTCATGGGGATTTTTTATTAACCCTTTTTACGATGTGGGTTTCTAAGAAGAAATTTTATAACGTTAAACCATTATTGACCAAGATTAATTTAGAGGGAAAAAATAAATTTATGGGTGGTAGAATACAACACCGTGATATTTTATGAATTATATTTCGGAAATTAATTTGATCTTTTTCATAATTTTCATTTCATGTAACATTTTTCTTATCTTACGTTATAGACAATATTGTGGTTAAACAAAATGTGTCATTTTATTAAAATATTATTATATGATAGTTACAATATAGTTGTTGTAATGATGGGTATGAATAAAAATAAATTCATTATCAAAATATATGGTTTATAAATTTGAATAAATTCAATTCTCTATCAACCAAGTAATAAAAATTTAATATAAAACCTATTTGAAAATAAATGAAATATTTTTATGAAAAAGTATTTTTATAAAAACAAAAAGGTTTTCACTAAATAAATTGAACAAAAATAATTTAGTTAATTAGTTTAATGATTTATATATATTATATATTCAGCAAACCATTTAATATTCATGTTCTAGGAGATAAGAATAAATCTATTTTTATAATTAAATCTATATTTTTCTAAGAATATGTTTTATCACCATTTTGCTCAATTAGTTTAAAACTATTTTTTCACATTTAAATAATTTATTATATAAAATAATGATAATTTCTGAAATCATAATTTTATAATTATATTAGCGTAAAATTTTAAGAATTATCTGAAAAAATTAATTTTTTAAGAATAGTAAAAGTAAAGAACTTTAATAGAAAACCACTGTTTCATTTAAATTATTTAAAAAGTTAATTTCCATTTTTTTAGATTTTAAATTAATTTCAAATTAAAAGTAGTTAAATTATATACCTATTGATCCATTTATGTAAATTTAATTATTTTCCTACTCTATATTGTTATAAAAACTTTCTAAACCATTGAATATTTTCTCTTTGAAAACCCATTTTCTCATCCCGTATATATGATTAATTTTAAATTAAATCTTTTCAAAACTTTAATTTAATGGGGAATAATTGATTCCATATTTTTAATAATAATAACATATATTATATAATAATGTCAACATAACTTTTTATGAAAATTAATAGTCAAAATTGTAAAAATTATTTACTTAGATTTATGTAATAATTAGTTTATTGAGGGTTAAACTAAAACGATAAGGGTTAAAATAACCATAAGATTGTATAAAACATATTTTATAGACATATTTTGATCCTATAATGTATATTTCTTATGAATACTAAACTTTGGACCCTTTTTTCACTTGAAAATTGTAGGTACACCTTTTTTCAAAAATTCCCAGCATACCACACCCTCACTTATAAAAATACTCCAATCTCCTCTCATATTAACAGAACAAAAACCTTTTGTTTCAGCCATTATTTTTCCAAATGAATTCCTAAATTCTCTCATATAATTTTATAATACATATTTTTGAATTAATTTATCCTGGGAATGATTTTGATTCCAACCTAAGGAGGTTACCTCAAGAAGTGGTTATTTTTTTCAACAAGAGTTTTTATATTATTTCATTCTTCAATTCATTAAATTATTATTAAAATATAATGATATAAAAACCTATGTATCTTAAAAATACATATAGGTTGTTATTTTAAGGTCATAAACTTCATCTATCACCAATTCCATTAAATGAGTTACAATATCATCATTTTGGTGTACGGTGGACTACCGCCTCATGAACCAATGTCATTTGTTCATCTATTAACAAATTTCAATGTTGGGTATAAAGATTGATATAAAGTAAATTTATATTATTTTTATAAAATAATTATACCAATTATGTTTTTATATAATATATATCTTTTTTTACTCTCTATTTCATGTGGGATATGACGACACCAATCATTTGTACGTCTGGTAACCGCCTCACGAAGCGATTTGATTCTTTTTTCACTAATATTTTACATGAATGATAATAAGGATATAGTTAATGAAAAAATGTTATATAGATGAAATAATTATGATATTAATGAAATAAATATTATTATTAAGGGACAATATACTATTATATTTCTTTTCATTTCACTGACAAAAATATTATAACGTTATTCATGTATGTGTGGACTACTGCATTCCCGATGTGATGTGACTCTCTTTTCATCACCAAAACAAATAGATGATATGTATAAGAATATTTGGAGAAATAATATTATATTTATGATATTATTATATTTTTTAATGATAATATATTACTTACCCATTTTCAATAATGATTTTTGAAAAACGGAAATGTTACTCATGAGTACGTACAATCTACTATCGATATGATCACAACAAACTTATTTTCTCAAAAACATATTTCATGATTGGTAATAAAAGTATAATTCATGTATGAATATGATAATTATTTCATCATTATTTTTTTTGAATATTATGAAACCACGATCAATGTATGAGATCAAAAAATAAATAATCAAAACATGTTTGAAAAACAAATTTAATATTACCTGGAAATTTATTTTAAAAAAATTGGTAATTAATGTGTAATTAATGGTTATAATTGAAAAATTTATATAATTATTGTTATATAATATATTTATAATAAAATTATATTTATTATATTTTTTTTCTATTGTGTTTGAAGACATCCAACACATAAGGTAAGGGATTTCAGTTTCACTTGGTTTTCTACGAGACAGAAGCCATATTCACCACGTGTTTATTTAGGTGGTGTATATACGACCCATGATTGTATATTATTATTATTGTCCTTATAATTTTGTTGATTTATATATCCATTTTTTCATCTCCCTTTCATTGTGTTTATTTTTCAATATCTACCAAACTCATATGTTATTTTTTGTCTCAAATTGCATTCTTTGAGACATAAGTTATGTTATTCACCTATATTCTTCAATGAGTTATATATACAGATCCGGTGACATGTTTTATAGTAAATATAATTATTTTAATGATATTATATGATGTATTTAATGTCATTTTATCTTGGGTATTACTATTTAAATTTACCAAAGTGGTAAGGGTTTTTATGTTACGATCGCACTGGTTATCGAGATAATTTATGATTATGATTCAAATAAATGAAATATCATGATCAATCTCTCAATAATGTAATGAATTTTTTATCCACTTGTTATGTAATTATAATACATATTTTCATATCATTTTCCTCTATTTATGTACTCATGATTTTAAAATAATGTTTTTAAGGAAAGTTATACTTATTTCTCTCTTCAGTCACTAATACTTTTTCTTCTAAAACAATTTTTTCTAAAAATGTTTTATTTTTATTTTGACATTATTAAAATGATTTTTTAAATAAATTTTTACCCATTTTTTCCATTTTATATTTTTTTGAAAATAATATTGAAGTCGTTTTCCAAACAATGCATGTTTGGATTTTACTGAAAAAGTGAAATGAATAACTATTTTAACATATACGATTTGAATGGAATTTCTTACCATTATGACCATTATTCTATATGATGTTTAATTATTATGGTTTCTTGGTTATTTTAAAATAAATGGATTAATAAAATGTTTTATGTTTAAAAAATTGTTTTTAATGTGCAAAGGATAATCTCCAAAGTAAAATTTATAAATTAATTTTAAATATATCTTTAAAAGTTATCAAGAAAATTTTAAAAGGAATATATTTTGAAAATGTTTTATTTTTTAAAAAAATTATCATCAAGGTGGAAAAGTTATTTTCCTCATGATTTTTTTAAGTGATTGTTTTAAATATACCTTTAGAAGTTTTTCAAGTTAATTTTACAAAACATTTTTTGATTTTTTAGTTTTCAAAATGAGTATTTCTCAGAAAATTTATCTTTCTCGAGGAATGTTCCCAATGATTTATCATTAAAAATAATTATCTATTTAATTTGATGTCCTTTTATGTTACTTATTCTTTCCTAGGGATATAAAATTATGACACCGTTATTATTATTCAATTGAATGGTATTTAAGGACATTATATTTATGAAACTTGTTTCTCATCCAGGGGTTATACCATGACAAAATTATTATGAAACACACTGAATTTTCCATATGTCACGCTATGATGAAGTAATGAAATGACGAATAAACATGTCTCATTTCCATAGGTCATGATATGATGAAATGATGATGAATACCATTTCATATAATGGGTAATGATCTGATTAATATTTTATGATTTTGTGGAAAAAATTTTATGCATTAAATTATGTAATGGGTGAGACCTATATCGCTTCAAATGAATTGGGTAATGATTTATATCTTATGATATAGGTAGAGATGGAATGTGGAGAGAACCCAGTTTTTTAAGGGAATTTGTCCTCTATTATGGTATTGGGAGTAAAGTCTAACTACTATGGTGGTTTGAGGAGTGAACCAATTCCACTATGATATCATGGGATGTGAGCCATTGCTATTGTGGAAATTATTTTATATGATTATGTTTTTACCAAAATTACATTCCAAATGAAAATTTTATACTCTCATGGATCACGATTCTTTGGTTTCCATTATGATTCATTTATTATAAACTACCATGATTCGTTCTATGTTTCACGATTATAGTTATTGATATAAAGGGTATGTATTTGAAATGTTAAGCTCATGTTCTAATACCCTTATTATCATGTTATGCTTATGAGATATTTGATATCTCACGTTCTTACCCCTAATGAGAATATGAGATCACTAGTTATTATAATTTCCATCTCTAGGCTATGGAAAAAGATTTTAAGTAGGTTTTTTTAGAAGAGTACTAAAGGGTAAGATCATTGTTGGCTATATTGAATATATTTCAACAAATTAGAAGATTGTGTACCCAGTCTACAAAGACACTAAAATATTATGTTCCTTTGGTGTTTTTTAATATGTGAATATTCTTCTAAAAACATCTAATTTTTATATATGGAAATACTATCTCACTATATAAGAATATCCAAGGACTCGGTCAAGATTAAGAAGGTGCTATCTTGGGAGACACCAAAGAGTGTGACATTCATGGCAGTCATTTCAAAGATTATGGAACCCATGAATACATTATCATAGAGTGGTAAATTTTTTAATTATTCTAAAAAATTTCATAGCTCCATTGAGGAGATGGGGATGAGGTTGACCATCATTCATATCCTAAGGCTACTAGATGATGGATTTGATTATGTGTTCTTCCGTAATTCCACTAGAATTGGGATCAATTTTGTTTTTTTGAGGAGGAAGTCCATGATTTCTTATGGGTTTAAGTGGTTGAGAACCCAAAATATGATTTATATGTCCCATTATTTATAGATATAGATAGTAGTATTTTTCTTAATTATGTGCGGAAACTACCTCCTTTTTTAGAAGTTTATGGGATAATTAGACCATTATTATCTCAATTCTATATTTTCCAAGAGGGATATAAAACATAGATAGTGGTATATGATGGAGATCAAGTATGGATATGACATTGAGATAGTCCTCTATCTATGAGAGGGAAATGTGGTGGATTATTTATTTTGTAGGAAATTACATTCTAAGTTTTTGGTTGAGTTTTTAGTGTATTTTTCTTCATTATAGATTTCATTGATCAACGAAGAATAAGTTTAACTCTGATTGATGGTGGTGACTTATCCACTTATTTGGCACATGAAGAATGGCCAGCTTAGGGAAATTGACTATGTGGAGTTTCAGGAATGGATATTCTTAGGTGACACACCCATTTAATTCTCAATATATGGGGATCATGTTATCCTATTTTGAGAATGGAAGGTAGTGGTGGTCATGATGGAGGAGGTAGTTCCAAGGGAGTGCCATAAAACCTCATAGAGGTATATCATAGTATGTAAATGATATATCAAGGCCTTTTGATGATAATTTTATTTTTTATGAATTAATTCAAGTGTTTATGAATTCATTTCATGATTTTTTACCTATTAGAATGTGAAAATAGATCCATAGGTCCAAATCTCTTTAGTTAAAAACCTTGAGGAACCATAATGAAATAAAGATGGTATATTTAGGAATTTGATGATAGTAATTTTTCTGAGTAACAATATTTCAAAACATTATCTAGGTGATTATCGATAGACTAATCAATTAAAAACACATAATCACTATATGAGAGAATAATTTAATGAACATATTTGGGTACTTGTATGTGCATGACATCATGTTTTTTGAATGTATACCCTTGATGGTAGTCTATAATCAAGACACCCAATTCTTGTACCTATTGTGGAGGGAATTATGAGATATTATTGGGACTTAATTTATTATGAGTACAAAATTCGATCATTAGTTGTATTTCCAATTAGAGAAAACCATTCAGGTTCTCATGGAAATATTGGGTTATTGCATGTTAGACTTAATTTAGGGTTAATAGAGATATATTCTGTAACACTTGTGATTTTTATGAGAAATATTTTTTTATGTGATATACATAATCAAAGGAATAGTTCACTACCCAAAACACTAGCTTGTCTTGCATTACACGCAATATCGACCATCCTCGATAACATGTGTTGTACGCAATACCGAGTTTCACTAAACAACGACATACTATTAAAATATGATTAAAACTAGCCATAATGAATAGTAATAACCACTTTTTGGAATTTTATAAATTTTATCTTTCAAAATGGACTTCATTTTTGGATCCAGAATATCGAAATTATCCTAGGGTGAATTTTTGTATTTTTCTGAAAACGTTAAATTTTTGATGAATAGTGAAAACACTAGGTTACTATTTTAAAACCAACTTTTTATTTAAATAATTATTTATTTTATTTAAGTTTATTTTAGGTCAAAATTGATACATAATACCTATATAATTTCAAAGTAATTCATTGGAGTCATTTTATAATAATTTTAGATATATAAAAATTTTATTGAACTTTCCATCGTCTTTTACCCACCTCCTAAGAGAGTTTGAAAATTTACATAAAACTAAAGTTTACTGCTTCTTTGAGTGGAATTTTGAAAATCCGAGAGACACGGTTAAAATTAAGGAGTAAAATTTGGTTAAATAATATAAAAATAATTTTTTTTTGTGAATAGTAACGTTTTACTTTTTTTACCACGATTAAAAGTAAATAGGAAAATTAAGGGTAAAAATGATATTATTATTACCTACCACATGTCCTAATTATATTGGATAAGTTTAATTTGACCAAATACAACTTTAGGAATAAATGATGACGATTTAGGTCCACTTGGATTAGATTAGGAAATTTAATGTTATTTTATTTAAAGAAGAGTAAAAATAGTCAAAATCAAGGATTAATAACTAAACAATTTTTAATATAAGGTTTTAAATAAGATAAATTCAACTATAAATATTAATTATAAAGATAAATACATTTACTACATAATGGTATATTATTTGTAATTTTTAGATATTAAATATGTTAATTTATTTATGACACAATGATGATGCAGTAATTACCTTATTAATAAAATATTAACATAATTGATGTTATAAATACCCAAATAAATGTAATTTGAGACTTTTTACAAATTACAATAATTTTTTATGTTAATATGACATGTTATTATTGATGAAATTATATTTTTTCTAACTAATCATGATGTTGTGATTTTTTCAAAAATCAATTACCAAATATTGTCAAAATCGACATAAAATAGTTTTTAAAAAAAATATTATATTATTAATTGTTATTTTATTCCTAAAAACATAAGGTTCGACCAGATGACTTATATAAGGTTATATATATTAATACTGAACCACTTGGGGTTCATTTGGTATTTTATAGTAGGTTTATTAACCTTATAGTGTAAGTAAACAAGAAGACACGGTAAAAGTTAAATTAATTAACATAGAGTTAAACTTAAATGATAAGTTTAAAATAGTAACCTAAACTTGTCCAAAATATATTGGATGAGATTATTTCGACCCATCCTCAACTTATCTTCATAATAACTCTTTTTTAATCTATTAAAAACCATATATGACTTTATAATAAAATAATATTTTATGTTTTTTCTAAGGTGCCCCTCTCCTCCCTTATAAATGGGCACATCCTCCCTATCTTCAACACATCACTTTGAGAATCCATGATCGGCCAAACCCTACCAATTTCTCTTCTACACTTCACTAGTAATATTCTAGAGGTCTCTTTATTCTTCAAATACCAACATTAGTTCCCTAAGAGGAGGTTTTAAGGAGGCTTGTCAAAAAAGAGGTAATACCCATTACCGATTCTTTCAAATTTATTTCTTCTTCGACATACTCTTCTTTAGTTGTATCACTATAAAGTAATAACATCAGTATCACTAATATACTTATATGTTATTATAAATATGAAACAACCCTATTTAACCTCCTTTCCATCCTATGGAAAATGAAATCACCACGCGTGTGTACGTACAGAATACCATCACTACGCTGTGGTGTAATCTGTTTTCCACCACCACCATACATAGATGGGACTAATGGTGTAAAGAATATATATATATATATATATGATTATTGTAATGAGATTTTTATTATTAAATAATATACATACACTTAAATACAATTCCACAATCATGGAAACGATATCATCGCTCGTGCTTACGAACGGCCTACCGTCTCCACGAAGTGATGCGACTCGTTCTATGTGATCTTAAATGCATAAGGACTATATAAATGAATTGAATTAATAAATATGATATATATTACACTAATAATATTATGTAAATGACGTATCTATAACGTTAAAATACGAATACGAATTTATTTGACAAAACATGCATAAGAACAAAAGGAAATAAACACCCGAATAAAAAGTAGCAATGAAATATTACTAACAAGAAGCTAAGAATATGACTATATATGATATAATAACAATGAGTACGATTCTGGAATATGTCAATAACATTATTTAAATCATTATACCGGAGTTTCGGACACGTACGAAGCAAATCGGACCTAAGGTAAGGGAAAATATCACAATCTCATTTTTTTCCGAGATTGTTTATACTTTGGTATTTACTGGGGTGTATTTATCATCCACATCTCTGTTTCCTCAATATGTAATATTATTTATATCCTCCTACAATTTTTTAAATGCAATATCACTCATTGGTGAGTTTTAGTAAAATATATGAAATGAATCTTTTGTCATTTTTTGTACGAGGTACTTTTTGACTTTTCTGGCCAAAGTATGAGAAATTTTTTTTTAACTTATACGTCATGAATGAATTTTTTATAAAATTATTTCCATGAAGATTAAATTACAAGTTTTAATGTTTATTTTTAATTAACTTATTTTAGTTTAAAATTTTATTACATGTTAAGAAAGGAAATATGTTTTCGAAGTAAAAAGGATATTTTCCTCAAGAATGGAGTTCAAGTATTTTATCAAAACTATTTTCCATATAAGATAATATTGGGTTTTTTTCTATCCCTATTCTTAAATTTATTTTATTATGTAATTATGGAATTGTTTTTATGATTTCCTTTTATAATATATGGATTATGTTATGATGGCATGATGTTCAAGAATCCCATTTTTATTAATGAGTTATGCTATGATGTATGATTTATGAACTTGTGGCACACATAAGAATGGTATCATTATGAGATGGGTGTGACCTATATCTCCCTCCAATTAATTGGGTAAAGATTTATATCTCTTGAGATAGACATGGCTAGAATAGCAGGTTCATCCGGTTCAGTGAAACAAGACTGAAATGTGGAGTGAACTCAGTTAAGAAATGGACTTTGTCCGCTAAGATAGTCTTAGAAATGAGTCTTCACTACTAAGAAATGATTTTCAATGATTATGTGTGTATGCCACAATGTTTCATGTTTTATCTTATGAATATTGGGATTACATTTCACTACTATTATTTAACCCATGTTATGAAATTATGATCTATTTTTCAGGTTAAGATTTCTAAAATGTTATGTTCTTATGAAGATGATGTGATTGATATTTCTTTTGTTTATCCTTACTAAGAATTTGAGCTCACCCTTTTGTAGGTTTTATTTTCCCTAGGTCAGGAAGAAGGGTATTATGTTCGATATGCCTAAAAAGTATTCTTGATATGATGAAATAAATGAGGGACAATGTAGATGCTTTATGAACCACTTGTTTATGTTTCCCAGTTTCTAAAGACGCTGTACCTATATTGTCCATTCATGGTTTTGTTATATTTTTTAATTAGTGTACTTCAATTTTGATTTATTAACAATGTATGTAAAGTATGGGTCATTATAGTTGGCATCAAATGAAAGGTATATTCAACCTTTAGAAACTACGATGTGAAAGCCTTAGTAAGAACCCTAAGGATATATATCAGCATAGAACACAATCTTAGTGTTTTAGAAATGGCCATGAACAACCTATGATAAGACATTAAGTGTGAAATTTTATTCTTGATTATGTGGTTTTCCTATTATAATTATCATTGCTCCCACTATTCTTCTTTGTTTTAGTCAATGGCTGGAACCCAAAGGAACTGTGTTAATGCAGAATGAGACGAGCAATGCAATGATTGTCCCCCTGAACAACCAAACGTTATGGGAGATGGAATGAAATATCTTGTAGCAATGCTCACACAACATTCTCAATATATGAATCATGCAGGACTTCCAAACGAGCAAAGGAAGGAGAAACATTATTTTTAATCCTTCATGAGGCATCATCCACCTTCATTTAGTGGTTCTACTGATCCATTAGTTGTTGAAAAATGGATCAGTACCACTGAAAAGAAATTATCATTTCTTCAATGTTCTGAACATGATAAAGTCATATTAGAAGTATATCGTTTGGAAGGTGAAGCTGATCAATGGTGGAATCTTATCAAGAATATGAGGACAAGAAATGAAATTGAGTCCATGGAATGGGACGAGTTAAAGAACTTATTTTTCAATAAGTACTTCCCTCACATTCTTCGAACAAACATAGAGAATGATTTTCTTGAATTGAAGCAAAAGGATGATGAATCTGTAGGTACCTACGAAGAAAATTTTACAAGACTTTCAAGGTACACTTTTGGGATTTTTATCCAACCTGTGAGTAAGATCGATTGATTCTTTAGGGGCTTAAAACCAAGTCTTCGAAGGGTGTTATCCATAAGGGACTTCAATAGCTACGAGGAAATCGTTCGATGTGATCTCAAGGTTGAGATGGATATTGGAGTAACACATCAGTCATATGCATTTGATAAGAAGAGGAAAATGGAATAAAAATAAAAATATAAAGACCACACTTAAAGGAAGATGAGTTTTTCCTTGTGTTCAAAGTGTGGAATGAAACATGGAGGGAGTTTTCTTAAAGGGACACGTAAATGTTACAAATGTGGAAAGGATGGTAATCAGGAATTTTAATGCTGCAATGATGGGAAGAATATTTCTAGTGATGCGAACAAAGAAAATGCTACACAGAGAGCACATACTAGACTTCAATGTTACAAGTGAAAGGAAATGGGGAATTATTCTAATCAATTCCCTAATCCATGTGTTTTTTATGATGATCGATGTCAACAAAATATTATGGCTAAAGACAAAGGAAAGTCACATGCAATTTCTATTAGCGATGTAGAGTATGATAACGAAGAGGTGAGTGGTACACTTACCATCCACTCTAAAGTAGAAAATGTTTTATTTGATTATGGATCCACCCACTCTATTATTTCTGAAGTATTTTCTAAGGGTATCGGTGTATTTCCTCAACAATTAGACGTTGAGTTAGCTGTGACAACCCCTAATGGCACATCAATCACATCAAAAGATTATAATTCTTCTCCGATTGATGTTTTTGGGAAAGTTCTTCCTGAAAATCTTGTGATCCTTCCTATAGTGGAATTTAATTTAATTCTAGGCATGGATTAGATTTCTTTATATGGAGCTCATATCAATTTCCAAAAAGAGAAGTCACATTTCATAGTCCAGATCAATATATGATCGTCTATCGATGCAAGGATGAACATAACCTTCCAGTGGAAATTTCTTCCATTTTATTGGTCTTGATTCCACTAAATTAAGGTTATTTATTTCAAATTGTTGGTGAGAAACTCACGATTAAGAATATTCCCATTGTACGAGAGTTTGATTATGTCTTTCCGGAGGAATTACAGAGTCTTCCACCAAATCGTGAAGTTGGGTTTTCAATAGAACTCGTACCAAGTGCTTTGCCAATTTCAAGGACACCATATAGAATGGACCCAATTGAGTTGCAGGAATTGAAGAAGAAACTCCAAGTGAATATGTATAAGGGATTCATACACCCTGGTTCGTCACCTTGGGGAGCACCTTTTCTGTTTGTTAAGAAGAAATATTGATCAATGAGAGTCTGCATTGATTATCGATAACGTAACCAGATCACGATCAAGAACAAATATCATGTCATGCACATTGATGACTTATTTGTCCAACTACATGGAGCTCAATACTTTTCCAATATTGATCTTCGTTAAGGGTGTCATCAATTAAGGGTCAAAAAGGAGGATATACCAAAGATGGATTTCCATACAAGGTATGAACACTATGAATGTATAGTGATGCCATTTGGTCTTACTAATGCCCATGATATCTTCCTGGATGAAATGAATAGAGTATTTAGAGAGTATCTTGATCAGTTTTTGGTAGTCTTGATAGATTATATTCTTTCCTATTCAAAGAGAAAGGAAGAACATGAAGATCACTTGAGAATTGTATTAAAGACACTGAGAAAGGAGAAGTTTTATGCCAAATTTAGCAAGTGTGAATTTTGGCTTAAAAAAGTTTCATTTTTGGGTCACATAATCTCAAAATATGGGATATCTGTGGATCCAGAAAAAACAGAGGTTATTGAAAGATGGTCGAGACCAACAAAAATAACTGAGATCCGATGTTTTCTTGGTTTGTCTGGATATTATCGATGTTTTGTGAATGATTTTTGACGATAATCTAATCCACTCACCAGGTTTACTCGGAAAGGAGTTACGTTCGCTTGGATAGAGGAGTGTGAAGAGAATTTCAAGTAGGTAACAAGAAGGTTATCTAGTGCACCTGTGCTCACACTACCTTGTAGTGGAGGAAGGTTTGTGATCTATAGTGATGCATCCAAGAAGGGATTGGGGTGTGTTCTCATGAAAAACAATATGGTGATAGCTTATGCCTCACGACAGTTGAAAATCCATGAGAAAAATTACCCAACTCATGATGTGGAGTTAGCTGTAGTAATCTTTGCATTAATGATTTGGAGGCATTATATTTATGGTGAAAGGTGTGATATTTATTCTGATCAAAATGTTTAAAGTATATTTTCACACAGAAGGATCTGAATATGTGTCAAAGAAGATGGTTGGAGATGATTAAGGATTATGACTACTCAATTTATTACCACCCTAGGAAAGCAAACAAGGTGGTAGACGCATTTAGTCGACAAGACCATGCTAGCTTATCCATGATGAGGATCACAAAAGATCCAATATTTATGTATTTACAAAGGATGGATCTTGGGATTATAATGGAAGGGGAAAAATATTATTATTTTTCTCAAATAAATGTTCACCATCTATACATGTGAAGATTAAAGAGGCACAAAAAGTGGATGTTGAGTTACAAAAGAAGGTGAGAAATGTTCCAAAATTTAACCTTGATTGTGATGGGATAATAAGGTTCATGAATCGTGTTTTTGTTCCTCCCATCCCAGAATTAAAGAAGTATCTACTGGATGAAGCTCACAGTTCTTCATTCTCTAATCATCCAGGAAGCACGAAGATGTATAGGGACCTAAAAGAGTAAATCTGGTGGGATGGCATGAAAAGAGATGTTGCTAAATATGTCTCTCGATGCTTGGTTTTTCAACAAGTTAATACTGAGAGACAGAAGTATAAATGGATGTTACAACCATTACCCATACCCGAATGGAAATGGTAAAACATCACAATGGACTTTGTCACCGGACTTCCTAAAATAACCAAAGTCAATAATGCTACCTGGGTTATCATTGATCATCTTACGAAGTCGACACACTTCATTGCTATTAGAGAATATTTTTCTCTGGATCAGCTTTCCATGATATATTTAAAGGAAGTGGTAATATTGCATGGAGTACCACATTCCGTTTTATCTGATCAGGATCCATGGTTTAGCTCAACGTTTTAGCGATGTCTTCAGCATAATCTGGATACATAGTTGAGTTTCAGCACTACTTATTATCCTCAGAAAAATGTTCAGTTTGAGATGACAATTCAAACTCTAGAAGATATGTTGAGAGATTTCTCTATGGATTTCAAAGGATTTTGGGATCAACACCTACCTTTTGTGGAATTTTCTTATAATAATAACTTTCACTCCAGTATTTAGATGGCTCCTTATGAATCTCTCTATGGAAAGAAATGCCGAACTCAAACTTGTTGGGATGAAGTTGGGGAAATAAAGCTATTAGGACATGATCATGTTTATGAGATGGAAGAAAAGGACCGATCTATTAAACAACACATATGAGCAGCTCAGAGTCGACAAAAAAGTTATGCCGATAACCGAAGAAAAGACCTAGAGTTTGAAGTGGGTGATAATGTGTTCTTACAAATATCTCCTTAGAAGAGAGTAATGAGATTTGGAAAGAAGGGAATGTTGAGCCCTAGGTATATCAGTCATTTCAAAATACCGGATCTTGTTGGGAAGGTAGCTTACTGATTGGTGCTTCCACCGAATATCTCTCATGTTCACGATGTGTTCTTTATATATCTCATGAGAAAGTACATAACCGATCCTTCACATGTACTCAGCTCAGAAGTTGTACCACTGGAGCAAGATCTTTCTTATGAAGAATAGCCGATAGAGATTCTGGATTGTAGAAAAAAAGTCCTACGAAACAAGACCACTTTCTTGGTGAAAGTTTTATGAAGGAACCACCAATTAGAAGAAGCAACATGGGAGCTTGAGGATATGATGAGGGAGAGGTATCCTCATCTGTTTGTTACAAAGTAATGAATTTCAAGGTCGAAATTCATTTTATGGGTGGTAGAATGTAACACCTGATATTCTTCTGAGAAATATTTTGTTTTTATGTCATATACATCATCAAAGGAATATTTCACTACACACAACACTAGATTGGCTTGCTTTACATGCAATCATGACCTTCCTCAATAGCTTGCATTGTACGCAATACCGAGTTTCACTAGACAGCGATATGCTATTAAAATATTATTAAAACTACCAGATATGAATAGTAATACCTACTTTTTGAAATTTTATAAATTTTAACATTCAAAATGGACTTCATTTTTGGATTCTGAATTTCGAAATTAGCCTAGGGTGAATTTTTGGTATTTTCTTAAAAACATTCAATTTTTGATGAATAGTGAAAACACTGGATTACTATTTAAAAACCGACTTTTTATTTAAATAATTATTTATTTTATTTAAATTTATTTTAGGTCAAAATTGACATATAATACCTATATGTGTTCAAAGTAATTCATTGGAGTAATTTTATTATAATTTTAGATATATAAAAATTTTATTTAACTTTTCACCATCTTTTACCCACCTCCTAAGAGAGTTTGAAATTTTACATAAAAGTTAATTTTACCACTTCTGTTAGTGGAATTTCAAAAATCCAAAAGACACAGTTAATATCAAGGAGTAAAATGTTCTTCAATAAGATAAAAATAATTTTTGGTGAATAGTAACGTTTTACTTTTTTTACCACAGTTAAAAGTAAATTGGGTAATTAAGGGTAAAAATTATATTACTATTACCTTAACACATGTCCAAATTCTATTGGATAAGTTTAATTCGACCAAAAACAACATTAGGAATAAAATATGACCATTCAGGTCCACATGGATTAGATTAGGACATTTAATGTTATTTTATTTACAGAAGAGTTAAAATAGTTAAAATCAATGTTTAATAACTAAAAATTTTTAATATAGGGTTCTAAATAATATAAATTTGAATATAAATATTAATTATAAATATGCAAAGATTTCCTAAATAATGGTATTTTATTATTAAATTTTAGACATTAAATAAGTTAATTTATTTATGCCACAATGATGATGCAATAATTACCGTATTAATAAAATATTATCATAATTGATATTATAAATACCCAAATAAATGTAATTTGTGACTTTTTAAAAATTCCAATAAATTTATAGGTTAATATGACATGTTAGTATTGATTAAATTCACATTGCTCGAACTAATCATGATGTTGTGATTTTTACAAAAATCAATTTCCAAATAGTGCCAAAACCAACATAAAATAGTTTTTAAAACAAGTATTATATTATTAATTGCGATTTTATTCCTAAAAATATAAGGTTCGGCCAAATGACTTATATAAGGTTATATATATTAATAATGAACCTCTTGAGGTTCTTTTAAATTTTTATAGTATGTTTATTAACCTTATAATGTAAGAAAACAAGAAGACACGGTAAAAGATAAATTATTTAACATAGAGTTAAACCAAAATGATAAGGTTAAAATAGTAACCTAAACTTGTCTAAAATCTTTTGGTTGAGAGGATTTCGACCCATCCTTACCTTATCCTCGAAATAAATCAGTATGGTGCTATTAACAACCGAATATGACTTTATAATAAAATAATATTTTAAGTTTTTTCTAAGGATCCCCTCTCCTACCATATAAAAGTGAAACTCCTCCCTCTCCTCCTCACACCCCGTTTTGCCTTAAAGATCCGAAAAACCTTGCCAATTTCCCTTCTCCACTTCCCATGTAATATTATTGTGGTCTTATATTTCTTCGAAGACCAACATTAGTGCCCTAAGAGGAGGTTTCAAATAGGCTTTGTCGAAGAAGAGGTAATATCCGTTACCGATTCTTTCAAATTTATTTTTTCTCCTACATCCTCTTCTTTTGTTGTTTTATTATAAAGTAATAACATAAGAATCAATCATATACTGATATGTTATTATAAATATAAAACAACCCTATTTCACCTTCAATCCATCCTTCGGAAAACGAAATCACCACGCGTGCGTACGTACGGAAAACCATCTCCACGCCGTGGTGTAATATGTTTTCCACAACCACCTTACATGGATGGGTATAATGGTGTAAAGAATAACTATATATGATTTTTATTCTGAAATAGTATACATACACTTCAATACAATTCCACGATCATGGGACCGATATCACCCCTCATGCGTACGTACGGCCTACCGTCTCCACGATGTGATGCGACTCGTTCTACATGATCTTCAATGCATAAGGACTATATAAATGAATTGAATGAATAAATATGATATATATTACACTAATAACATTCTTTTAAGGAGGTATCTATAACATAAAAATAAGAATAAGAATCTATTCGACAAAAAAAGGATAAGAACAAAAAGCAATAAACACCCGAATAACAAGTAGCAATGAAATATCACAAATAAGAAGCTAGGAATATGACCATATATGAAATCATATCAATGATTATGATTCTAGAATAAGTCAATAACATTATTTTAATCATTATATAGGAGTTTTAGACACGTACGAAGCAAATCTAATCTAAGGTAAGTGAAAATATCACAATCTCATTTTTATCTGATATTGCTATACTTTGGTATTTACTAGGGTGTATTTATCATCCACATCAATTTTTCCTCAATATATAATATTATTTATATCCTACTACAATTTTTGAAATCCAATATTACTCATTGGTGAGTTTTATTAAAAGATATTAAAGGAATCTTTTGATGTTTTTCGTACAAGGTACTTTTTGTCATTTCCAGCCAAAGTACGAGAAGAATGTTTTTTAACTTATTCCGAATGAATGGATTTTTTAGAAAATTATTTCCATGAAGATTCCTTTACATGATTTCATGTTTATTTTTAATTACCTTTTTTTAGTTTAAAATTTTATGACATGTTAAGAAATGAATTTTTTTTTGAAGTAGAAAGGATATTTTCCTCAAGAATGGAGTTCATGTGTTTTATCAAAACTATTTTCCATATAAGATAATATAGGGTTATATTTCTATCTATATTCTTACATTGATTTGATTATGTTATGATGGAATTATTTTTATGATTCCCTTTTATCTTATATGTATTATGTTATGATGGCATGATGCTTAAGAATCCCAGTTTTACTACATTGGTTATGCTTGGTGTATGATTTATGATCTTGTGGCACACATAAGAATGGTATAATTATCAGATGGGTGGGACCTATAACTCCCTCCAATGCATTGGGTAAAAATTTATATCTCATGAGATAGACATTGCTGGAACGACAGGTTAATCTGGTTCAGTGAAATAGGACTGAAATAAGGAGTGAACTCGGTTCAGAAATGGACTTTGTCCGCTAAGATAATCTTGGCAATGAGTCTTGGCTACTAAGAAATGATTCTCTATGATTATGTGTGTATGAAAAAAAGTTTCATGTTTTTTTATGATTATTGGGATTACATTTCACTACTATGATTTATCCCATGTTATGAAATTATGATCTCTTTTGCAGGTTAAGATTTCCCAAATGTTATGTTCTTATGAATATGATGTGATTGATATTTTTTTGTTTACCCTTATGAGGCATTTGAGCTCACCCTTTTGTATGTTTTCTTTTCCCCAGGTCAGGTAGAAGGGTATTAAGTAGGATATTCGAAAAAGGGATTCGAGATATGATGAAATAAATGGGAGACAATGTAGATGCTTTAGGAACTAGTTGTTTATGTTTCCCAATTTCTAAAGACACTATACCTATACTGTCCTTTCATGGTTTTTTATATGTTGTAATAATTTTACTTCAATTTTTAATTATTAACAATGTATGTAAAGTATGGGTTGTTATATATTATGTTGGTGGAGTTATCCTACAAAAAAATTTATGAATCCATGAATGATATGGGACCATTTTAGAACCTATACAGGAGGCCTTACTGGTCACCCATTCACTAGATGAAGTCAATAGAATCACCACCCATGGGGCTAGAGATAGTAAGAGAAAAAATATATAATTTCATAGTGATTAAAAAGTATATTTCTATGGAATAAACCCATTATAAGTCAAATATGGACTAGATATGGAGACTCATAGTGTTTTGGGAGGCAGACCATATGTTACTAAAGGTATCATCCCAACATTGACGGTGTAATTTTGGTCAGGGTGGTAAGATATCACCAATATTCATTGTCATATTCCAGATTCTGGGTAGGGTTAGTGAGGCTGTGTATAACATGTTATGATCCCCATAGTTATACTAGGTACACGACATCTTCCATGTGATACAACTGAAGAGATACATGCAGGATCCTTCACAAATAATTAACTTGGGTAAGAAGGAAATAGAGGATGATGCTTTGTTTTCAGATTACCCATTAGAAATTGATGACTATTATCATAGGACCCTTTATAGATGAGTTATTCCACAAGTTCAAATCCTTTGGTAGAATATGAAATAATAGAAAATCTCATGGGATCAAAAGAGCTATATATGGGATTAATACACTCACTAGTTTAAGTACGATATGAATTTTGGGGATAAAATCCTTGAAGATGTGGAGGGTGTAATGAATATATTTTTTGTTATTAAAACAATTAAATATTATTTAAAATATTATTAGGTTATTTATTGGTTTG
The DNA here is from genome assembly GCA_963277665.1 of Viscum album. Lineage (NCBI taxonomy): Eukaryota > Viridiplantae > Streptophyta > Magnoliopsida > Santalales > Viscaceae > Viscum > Viscum album. The sequence goes on from OY728138.1 coordinate 661,780,200, forward strand.
GCTTGGATATACATGCATTATGGATCCACAATACTAATATATTAAAAATAAAATAATGTTTAATGCCCACATGCATTAATATTAATGAATGATATTTCTTCTCTTTAATGGAGTCTCATATGGGAAAATTGAAACAATTGTTGAACCTGGAATCTAGTTTTTACCTTAGGCAAGATGTAAATTTCATTCAAATCTGGTTCTGCGATGGTTCAAAATCATAGTATTATTTTGGAGGAATATTAATTAAAATTAATAATTAAATGGTTAGATAAAAAATTTAAGTATAAATAATATATTTGAACATATCTTATAAAAATTAACATGATTATCCACATAACCATAGTATTTGATTTTATCCACCATATAATAATTATTTTCGCATAGAGATCAATGATAATCCTGCAATAATAAATGAATTAAAAAATTATCATCAATGAATTCAATGCATGTTTAATTATTCTTCAGTGATTGATACATCATTGATGTAGTGATTTGGTTATTGTTTTTTACTATATTTTTTTATTTCAAAGAATGTATAGATAATATTCTCTCAATTCCCTTCCTCTATATGTCCTTATTAATTTATAATTTATTATTAAAACTATAATTAATCATTGAGAATGGTTTCTTTTATCCATTATTTAGTTTTTCTCAACGAGAATCGATGATTGTGTTTGCAATTACCATCTATATTAATCAATTTTATGTTTATTTTTATTTTTCCTTTCATTATTCACAATATTTATCATAATCCGTGATGTGGTTAGTGGTTTAACTAATTATTGTTCGGTTTGAATCATTATCAAACCCAAATATATTTTTTTCAGTATTAAATAAAACACTACAAATCTTGGAACTCAAATTATACATGAAAAAAATTTATTAAATAAATTTTGTGGATGGTTTGATTTAAATTTTACAATGGGAAGATGTATGGGGTGACAAGGCTCTAAAATAGAATCTCATTTTTGGGAATAAATGGAAATAATTCATTCTTCAAATGTTATAGATCCATGAATGATGTGTTTGTTGAAGGTTTGGATGTGATTGGATGTAGAATTTTAAGATAAAATGTATGACATGATGAATATTTGAACTTTCTGGATAATTTCAAACCACACAATGTGTTGATTGAAAAAACACATTTCTTGTATATTTGGTGCTATGGTGACTATGGTTTAGGCTGTGTTAAAAATCACTCTCAGTATAGACTAAACCACATGCCATGTGACTCTATATGTCTATATTTATGTGTATATGCGGTACATGTTAAGGCTATTTCATATAACTACACACTATACAGATTAACACATATTCCACGTATCTCTAATGGACCAATCAGTGTATACATGGGGTATATTCCTAGATACCCATAAACCCGAACAAACTACATAGGCTAGACCCACATATCGTGTTTGTCAAACATTATACACCATGAGGGATCTAGTACATGACCAAGCTAAACTTGGTGGCTAGATGATGTGTTTCTTATGAGGCTTGTCATGTACATCAACCAGAGCCACTAATTGTATGTATCTTTTTTAGAGTCTAATTTAAACATATAAATAGTCCATTATGAGTTTATTTTATATTAAAATGAGATATTGGAATATTTTTAAATATCCAATATGTGATTTGAGGTGGTGTTAGTGGGAAGTTTTCTTTAATAATTATTAGTCGATGATGGGGTCTATGAATAGTTATTGGAGATTTTATTGGGCCGACACTCCCCTAGAAGGTTTATATATACTAGGTCATAGTACCATATTTTCTATTTATTGATAGGGTCTATAATTAAACACACACATATGATTCACGTACCTATATCTATAGAGTTTATAATCCCTTTTCTCTGAGCTTGAACGGGGCACAATCCCATGCCTGGTGTATGTACTGCCTCTGACATCATACACCCATCAGTATGTCATGGACCCCCATATTTGTTTGGGATGGGTAAATTTTTTTTACTATTTTTTGATGATTCATATTTATGTAAATATATATAGATTTTCACTTATGGATGGATGTGCGGATCATGACTTTTCCTCATGTACCATGTCTCCCTTGAGCTTATATGGGTTCTTCATTTCCATTTCCCTTAGTTATGATTATGAGATGACTAACCCTTTAATATATTTCTTTCAGTTTTTTTGGAATAAATCTTCGTATGTATATATTAATGTATTCATGGGAATCATTCTATAAAATGTAATGTCTTTATATAAAAAAGCCTATTCAGTAGAGATCTTAGTTTTCCAGGTTTTGATAGAGCATATCAGTGATTGGTGGGGGTGTTAAATAATATTATTTTAATTTAGTGGTGTTATCCGGGTCATATCCTCTATATAGTTTTTAGGCTAGCTTTTATTTTTTATGTGGTGAATGCATTTTTAAATTTTAATTAAACAATGAATTCATTTTTCACATTCGGACCATATAGGTTGTTTCATGCTTGGTTTTCCATTATCAATTGATTTAGTTTCATTGTAATAGAATGTGTGTATGTGTTAATTTTATAAAAGTACATCATTATAATACATCCCATTCAAGTATTATGACTACCCAGTGCTAGTCATTAGCCCCAACACTATTGGAGGATGTCTTGGGGTTGTCCACTAATTTTACTATATGCCAATATGGGTCCTATAATGTTGGTGCATGTCATAATAGGTATATAAAAACTAAAATGAAATTTTTAATTATTAAATCTTATAACATTAAATCATCTAGAGAAAAGAGCTACACAAGTATTAAATATTCACTTCCACTCTTAAAGGATATATCACTAGATAGAAATGTGCTTCCAAATATGACATATAATGCTAAATAGTTGTTATGTTTTATATGTATGAACTATGCAATGATACAAAAATTCCCAAACTAATAAATTGTATTTCAAAAAACTATACAATTATTATAAAAATGACACAAGAATTATGCGTATTTATATAATAAAAATGATCAAGTCTATCAAGAGTTTTATGATTCTTTCGATCCATTCCCTGATTCAGATTTTTATATGGATGTTTGAGTACATCATGGAAATTGACATAGTGCACAAATAAAATATTACAGTTAGGTAATATTTAACACTATTTATATACTCCTCAATAGAAGGAAATTGGTTATAAATATCATGAATTAGGAAATGAAATATAAAACATTCATATTTCATTATTTAAAATGTTCATAAATCCTTATGGTTTGGAAATATGTGTTCATAATACATAGTGAACTATATTGGTAAAATATAACATACCACTTTGATTATGCATGGATCATAATTATATCATGTTTTAGATGTTTATTTTTGTTTTTAATCAACATGTGCATGATATTGACATTTGGTTAGTTTCATTAATTATAGATTTTGAAATTATTGAATTATGTGGGTATTTTGGTGTAAAATAAAAAATAAAAATAAAAATTTATAATTTTATTCATGATATTTATTAATAATTTATTTACAAACATGATCTTAAAACATAACCAAGGTTATTGTCTAATAATTTCCAACATATTCTTTATCATATTGGTGATGAAGTGGTTGGGGGCATTGTCTATGGAATGGTAAAAAAGATTAATATTACTTATTATCTGTTAATTTATTAAAGATTAATATATAAAAAAATATTGTTATATATTATAAGATAATATGTAAATGTGTTTATAATAGTTATATAAAATATTTTAATGTCAAAATATTAATTCATGAGTTTTTTATGATGTTATAAAACATTTGTACTGTATTTTCATAATTTAAATGTATATAAAACATTTAGTATCATGATAGAACTAATTAGGAGTACCCTTGAATCCTATAAATAGTGATTTAGTGCATGGGATAATGTTTGATTCATTCATTTTACTTATTAATGAATATCTCTCACTCCATTATTCTATTCCATCAAAATGTAATGGAAGGCCATAGGTAAGAGTGACATTTTCCCAACATAATATGATATTTTAAAAAATATGTGTTGTATCATTAGAGGAGGGAGTTTGTACATACCTATTATATATATTCGTTAACTAATATGAAATATTATTTAATTTCTTAATAGAAAAAATGTTTAATATATGAAAAAGTTATCCTCTTTGCATTTAATATATTTATATAATATATACCATGATTTGATAATATGGAAATGGTTTTAAGAAGTTGATTATATATCCTTTAAATAATTAATATACCATATAAAACCCAATATTGGAATCAAATACCCATATGTGATATTTTAATTATGTTATACTTGATAATTATATTAAAAATACCATGGCCACGATTTACCCAAGAAATGAATTTGGCTTTTCACTGCTTGATTTATAACACTCCAAATTTTTATCACTTTAACATATTGAATATATTTTTACTCATATAACATAAAATTAAAATAAACCATTATATATTATATTGAGAGTAAATATTTTAATACAAAATAAAGATTAACAAATTATGAGAATTTAATAAGAAATATCCTTATGAAAATGACAAGAGGAATAAAATAATAATTAAATAAAAGACTACAAACATGAAATCTCTATCACTTTGGTTTTCCTAGAAAATCATTAACTTATTATAAATATTAGAAATAATTATTTTTTTTAAATATAATATAAGTTTTTAGATAGAAGTAAAATCATATAATTCATAAGTTTTAGTAAAGAATGAAAAGACATATAAATGAATGTAACATGATATTTATATATATAGTTATTATAATTTTTTCTATTGGATATGTTGTAGTTGGGTGTATTTATATTTAATAATAATATTGAGTATTTTACAATTATTAGTAAATAATGTGTTACACATATAATATCTTCCATGTAGATTACATAAATAATTTTGAAAAAAGATATAAGTATAGTAGATCATTTATGAAAATATCTATTATTTTAAAGATTTTTTCGTACATAATGTTTTTAAAATTAAATTTATTATTGTAAATAATAATTTAAATAAAGTATATCTTTAACATTCAAGGATTTATTGGTAAATTAATCAAATGACATATAATAAAAGGAGTTAGAAATAATTCATAATTAATGATTCACGATCAATAAAAAATATATTAATTTAAAAAATAAATTTTATTGAATATCATTATTTATATTTTAAATATAGATTTACTATATTTGGAGTATAAAGTTAGTAAAATATTTTTTTATATATTGAATTAAATGAACTAATATTATTTCAGTGATCATTACTCATTAAGGAATAAGAGTAAAGTCCCTTTTATGTTTAATATATAATTTTATAAAAAAAATTTATGTGTACTATCATTTTTATTAAAAAAATAAATTAAATCAAATTAAGAAATTAAATTTCTTAATGTTTAATTTATTTTTGGAATCAAAGAATTGGAATTAGTTACGAGTGTAAATTTCATATTAGGATAGAAAATTATTTACAGAGGTAAAATTAAGTTACTATGATAAAAGGTAAAATGAGTTAAAAGGGACAAAATATTGGCTAAATCCATTATATATCACAAAATATTATATATAAATATTTTTATAATAAAATTATTAACCTTTAAATTTTATTTCTTAAATATTTTTTCTTATTCCTTGTAAAAGGGCACTCCTTATGCATTAAAGAATATGTATTTGTGGATATTCCACTCAAAAACACCTATAAAAGGACCCCTCCTCTACCCACTTAAAACAAAACTTTTACATTGGTTATATTTTTACACCCTTCCCAAATATCCCATCCTAAAAATTTTTTACACCTTTTATAGTCTCTAGTTCTAATATTGAGTCCCAAGTCCTTCCTTCCTAGGGAACACATTTTACGGAGCGAATTCATCACTGTATCTAGTTCTTTACCAAATTTTTCAATTACATTCACAACTACATAATTATGAAATATCATCCACCACTATAATTATATTATATTAACATTATTATTGTTTGATAAAAATTATAATACTACAATATAGCATTATACCCTTACTTATTCATTAGTGTAACATGTTCTTATTTGGGTCGATTCAACAACCTACATGAAAGATATTGTACTATCTTCAACATTTCCAAGATGAAATAGAATCAATACATTAATAATGGTAACATAATATATTAAAGAGTAATTTATTTTATGAATTTAAATTTATAATGGAGAAAAAACCTATGGTTATTATAAAGTAAGTTGTTGATTTTATTGTTAAATTACCTGAAACATGCTCATTTGGGATTCCATTATTATAAACCATACACATACCTTCCATTGAATAAAAATGGGACTATATAAATAATAAAAAAAATTATTCCATTATATTGAATAGTTTATAAATTATGAACATCTTACAAATAATGAGTATCAACATCATCATTATGAAACATTAATGAAAGAATAAAAATTACTAATCTTCATTGAAGAAAATAAAAAATAACTAACTAATTAAAGTGTAATAAAATATTATATTCGAAAAGTGTAAATGGTATTATATATTAATATAATTCTTAATTAATTTATCAAGATGGTTATGTTTATTATAGTGGATGTTAAAGTGCTTTTGTAGAAGTCTGAAGAAAAGGCAATCATTTCTTTTCCAACATCACATTAAAATCGATCATGTTTATGTATAACTTCCCATCACATGAAATTATAGGTTTTTATATAAGAAACTAGAATTTATTCTTCTAGTCTAGTTATTTTTTGGGGTTACATGTATTCTCATCATTTCCACTCCCATTGGTTAATATTTAACACAAAATCATGCATGTAAGTTGAACTAACCTTATATCTTCTATTTATAAGGGACTCTTTTTATTTTTGTAAATGTTTTTATTATATTATTTTATGGATTTCAATATCCCTAAATATATTATTTATTATGTTAATTTTCTATTAATTTTAAATTTCTTTACAAAAGTGTGAAATGGATCTTTTGGAAATGTTTTTCACGAGATTATGTTCCCACACTATTTTCTTTAGTTTTATTTAAACAATTCAATTACATGTTTTCATGATTGTTCAATGTAATTTTATTTAATTTCATAATATTATTAAGATAATTTATTTAAAAAAAATTCTTTAAAAAATTATCAAAATGTAATAGACAACCCTATATTGAACCTCCGCAAGGGGAAGTGGGACCAGCATGAACTGATCCTCACCCTAAGATTTAGGTGTCTACCTATAAAAGCCTTATTGTACAACTAATGTCTCATACATAAGAAAATATTGAGAATCGAGGAGTCCTAAACCTCCTAAGACAACCCCATACACTTTCTCAACCCTTTATGAACCAAAACCTCCATGATGTAATGAGTTTGTAGTAGTACTATCATGAGTATATACCCCAAATGACAAACATAGGATAGATACTGATCCTTTCTAGTACCAACATCCACAACAACATGCTGAAATATGATGACGCAGTTAATGAGAGTTCAAGTAAAATGGAGGCCATGACTCAAAGTCAAATTTTTTTCTTCCATCTGAATACCTCACAAACTATGAACCAAATACATTTCATTAGAGGTTTAGAAATATTTACATCAATAAAAATATAAGGGAAGATAAGATGATAAATGGATGTACTTTGACAATCAAAATAAAAATATCATCCTACAATGTTTCCTATTATACATAAAATTGAAATATTTTTGAAAGGCGAAGGAAAATCATGAACACATACCCATACCACCATAGAAGGAACATCACATTTCATATTGAACATGGATAACCAATGAAATAGGTATAAGATTCCATTTTTCATGTGATGAGGAGTGCTAGTCTAGGATAAGATCACATCATCCTCTGAAGAAAATCGAATCACAAAATTCCGCCTACCTGAACACCCACCACCGCACGTTCTTGAAGACCACGAGATTCAAAAAATGTATATGGTAAAGGAATCGACTAGAGTTCAAAGGTTCCTAAAATGATCCACTATGGTTATCCTGTGAATATCTGAAAACTTGTTTAATTATTTCATCAAAATACCAATCCTAGGAGATCCATTTAAGAGTTAAGGGACCTTAGGGTAAATGGGAATCATAGGGAATGAATGAAGGAACTCAAGGTTATTTTATTAATATTTTTCTTTACTAACTATTAGTCAATCCTTATAATTATTATTTACGTTATAGGTATTTATTCTCATAAAATGATAATTATTTTCCCTTAAGAATTTTGTAATCGATCTTACTAATTAAACATGTTTATTTATCACCTTATAGTGTTATTACAATTTTTATTGTTTACCATTGTTATAAATTTATTTTCTTAGGAGATTCATTCTATTTTTAGAGGTAAAATAATTTTTTAAAACTATAAGTAATTCCCTGACCCCAGTAGACTTGATCTAGTGGATTACATTATTACATTGGAATGATTAAAACGATTCAAATATAGAAGGACCGAATAGTTTAACAGTTTTGGAATACCATATTAGTTAAATTTTACCAATAATTCAATCGGAAAATAAAATAAAGAATAACATAATTAAAATAAAAATATCCTTGGAAACTCTTTCTTCATAACCAAGTTAAAGGAAATAAAATAAGGCTGATCTCAAATACTGAGTAAGGGTATGTTATGTGGAGAAAATAATTAATTAAGAAGAATTAATCGACAGGAAATGTTAATTAATAGATAACACATGAAATTTAAATAATTTGATAAGGAATTATAAATATGGAAAGTTAAACACCTAAAAAATCCATTTAATCAAAAAAAAATAGAATTAAATTCATCCATAGATTTTTTATATGAAAATATCACGTGTAATAAGAAGAATCTTTGAAATATATATAAAGAAAATGATTAAATTTCATATGCTAGGTCTGAGACACATGAAAACCTATACTGTAAAGACCGTTCACATGGAGATTTAAAACTATGGGTAGAAACCCATATAATTTAAACAAATTATTTTTTTAATGAGAACCTGTTAATGCATCTAGGCACTATATAAAGCATGGGCCCCACCCCATCACTATATGTCTAAAGAATTCCTTATATCGAGTAATCTATTTAATTAAAAAAACCATTCCTCATAAAAAATCTATATTGAATAAATAATATTTATTTATAAATAATTACCCAGAAAATGATAAGTAACAACAAGTATTTTTAATGTTTATGAATGGAAATACTATTGAATGATCATTGAAAGTATTTTTTGAGGAAAATAATCTTTAAAAATTTCAATGTATCCCATACCACATAGAAACATTTGAATCATAAACCACATGAAGTAATTACATTAAATGAAACATGTAATATCATGATAACAAGGAAATTCAAGATATAAAATGTCAAAGGGTAGTATACACACCATGTAAAAGAATTAAGTGGTGAATATAACATTTATCTCATAGGTGTAAAAAATGAGATGAAAATACCTTACCTTGAGTCTGACTTGACATGTGTACTTTTACTTCACTAATTACAATTTTGTATACAACTACATAAACAATTATGTTTTAGCTCTAGTGTTTGGACCAAATTTATTTCATATGTGAAAAACGACTTTGGTATTTCCACTATGGTCAAAGGTGTCATTATATAAAAATATACAGAATAATATTCATTACTTAATTATAATATTTATACAAAAAATTATTATTTTAAAACCAATCATGATAGATGGTCATGAAAAATGAACCAACGTTACAATCCTGGTGACGGTAGACAATACATATGCATGAGTAATGTTCCCATTTTTAAATTATCAGTATGAAAAAGAAGGTAAGTAACATTTAATATTTCTATAATAATTATTATATAATAAGTAACATGTTATTTAATAATATATACTTATATATATAATTTTTTTGTAAAAGGAATCACATCGCGTCGAGGAGGCGGTAGTCTATACATCCACAGATGACATTATCACTTTTTTAGTGTGTGGAAAGGTTAATAAATAAAATGATATATTTTATTTATATAAATATATTATTAAATTAATATAATATATATTTCTTTTACATTATTTATCTTTAAATAAACCCATATTTAATATATTCAATGTAATGTGTAAATATATCACATCACTTTTAGGAGGCAGTAGTCAACACATCCACAAACGATGTTATCATATTGACACCATATGGAAGAAATAAATATATGTGTTATAAAAGGTAATTAAGTATTAAGACAACATGAATATAATATATATCATATAAAATAGGTTTTTATATCATAATACACCACAATGAGAGTTGGTTAAGGAAAAATGAACGACATCATTTCTTGATGCGGTAGATTGTCGTACACAAACGATAATTTTGATACCCATTTGATGAATGTGTGTATAGGTGTAGGTAAAAAAATTAAAATAAAAAAATATTTGTATATTATGTATACATATTTCATTATATAATCATGGAACAAAAATAAATCAATGGCGGGAGAATTAAATAAAAGATAAATTCACCTTTGAAAAATGTTACCTATTTTTTGATAAATCCTTTTGGTTGGCACTCAATGGCTTCCGTGGTTCGATTTATTACAAAATTAAAGACTCTAGGTTGTGGGTATAGATTTTAAGAGATTATTTTGGCTTATTTTGGATGAGACAAAGTGTCTTGAGAGGTGTGAGGAAGGGTAAGATTAAATTCCATTTTATAGTGGAGGAGGAGTGACATTCTTGTAAATACAAATAGATAAACACTATTGGGAGGTTTACCATACCCCATGACATTCAAAAATGAAAAAATAATGGATAAAATGAGGGTTATGGTCAATTAATACTCAAAAAAAATCATTTTTATCATCTTGTTCCTTAGTCTTTAAATTTCATTATTTTTATCATTTTATCTCTTACTGAAGAAACTAGTTGTCTGTACTATGTTATATTGACATTAATTATAAATTAATGTAAAATTTATTAAAAAAATATAGAAAAAATAAATTAGGAATATTATATATAATATTCAAATCAGAAATCCAATGTTTGTTGGAAATTAATTTTAAAATGAGCTATTTTAATGCGTAAAAACCATTCTTTAACTAGAACCATGCTAAACATGTTTTACTATATATGGTGCAATATATTAATTATAAAGGATAAATTGGTCCATGATTGGAACATATATTATATATATTAACATTTAAAAAATAAATTTTAAGAATATAATATTGTAATAATTTTTATTTATTTAAATAAAATATTTTTTATTGGAAAATGAAATTAATGTCAATTTTGATATTATATATTTAATTTAAATTAAAAAATACAAAAAATTATGGGAATTAAATTATATTAAGTAAAAATATATTGAACATGGTATATTAATCTAAAAAAATAATGGAACAAAATATTTAATTAAATTTACTTCACTTTTAATGTTTCTATAATCATTTGTTTTATTTAATTATTAACTAAATAATCAATGTGTTAGAGTTTTTTAATCATTTAATTTTATTATATCATCTGTAAAAACTAAAATTAACTTTACATGATAAAAAAATAAGTTTCCTTTCAAAATATTTTTCATAACTAAAACTATATAGATTATTCCACACTCTAACGCTTTATAAATTTTAAAGGTAAGGACATTTCCCTTTTTTGTCTTTTCTTCTTACTCAACTTATTATATAGGTACATTTTACAGAATATTTTCCCAATAACTCATTAAAATAGAAACAATAGGTTATGTGGTCTAAATATTGGAATAAAGTGGATTTTCTATAGTTTTCTAGGTCATTTAGGCCCTTAAGTTTATGGTTTAGCCCCATGTTATGCTTAATTTCATATTAATCACAGTAATAAATTTTAATTACATTCACTAATATTTTTGGTAAAAAACTGAGTTGATATTAGTAGAAAATAAATATTTTAATGATTAAAATCATTCATTTTCAATTTTAAAAATACATTTCATAGTATTGAAAAAATTAAATGTAAAGATAGTCCCGCAAACATGGCACGAAAACAGGTTTTAAAATTTAAAATGAACAAAAGTTAAATAAACTTTTTATGTCTAAATTTAATAAAAAAAGTGATTAAAATTAACTAAATTGAATTAATATATTTATAAATGATATATTAATACATTAGAAACCAATTTAAAATATAAAATATCAATAATTATTATTTAAATGAAAATTATGTTTTCAATTAAAATGCTGGGTTTTTCAAAATTCATCAAAAAATTAAAATTATAATAAATTTTTTTACTTATCATAAAAATTCCAAAAAATAATACAAAGATAATTTTGTCATTACTAATTAAAAAATGATTATTTTGACAAATTAAATTTCTAAAAGTTACAAAATATAGTTAAAAATATGTGTACCACTAAAAAGAGGTAAAACATGATCTTTCATTTAATGTATGCTAACTATGTTTTGGGGGTTGTTTAAGCTAAAATGGCATTACCTATTAATATATATAGAAAAAAATTATTTTTATAAATTAAAATATTCTAATGCATAGGGGTGTTACATTATTTATGTTTGTTTTTCAAGAAATAATCTTTATTATTTTAGTTTTTTCGTTCTTAAAAAAGGGGGAGAGATGTTTAGGTTTTTTAATTATAAAAAAGGATAAGAATAATTCGATATTCTATTCCATATTTATTTATTTATTATGATTATTACAAAATCCCTATTTTTTATTTTTTATTTTTTATTTTTTATATTTTCCAAAAATTTCATGCTAATTGCAAATTTTTTATTATTTTATAGTATTAGTTATTCTTTGTTATTAGTTGTTATCATTATTCACTATTAATATATTTTTCTAATTTTATATTGAATAATTTTCTTAAAGTCATGAATTTTACATAATAGATATATCATAGGAATGTATCTTACATTTTACATTTTTACATTTAGGTATTCTCTTTAGAGTGTAATATTACTTTTATGTATGTTTTTTTCAATGTTTTGACTCTTACAATTCAAGGAATTAATTTTTTGAACTAGTATTAGATTATATTTTTTTAAATATTTAGGTAATTGAAGAGATTCAATTTATATAGTTTTTTTAAATATTTAAAATGTTTTTTTAGTTAAGAAATATGTTATTATTTGTAATTTTAAATATTAAGATGATACCTTAATTATTTATAGGTTAATTACTTAAAAAATTTCATCCATTCACATATTTATTAAACCTTATAAAACTAAAGATTAGGGACGTATTTCTTTTCTAAATAATGGAGTCTAGGTATCAATGTTTATAATGTTTTTTTGGAGGGGGGGGGGAGTTTCCTTCGGTTTAGAAAGCTTTAGAGATGGTTTATGATTTCTCTGCAAAATATGGACTGAAAACTGCCCGCTAAACATATTCACATCTTTAATTGGTTACACAAATTGAATCTTTTCTAGGGAAGATACCACAAGCCCCATTGAGTCTGTGAAAAATTACAATTCATGAAATCATATCAAATAGTTATCTATCGATCATGATTAATTCAAACCGAGTTGATGCTATTTCTGTGTATCTATAATGTAATAAAAATCATGACATGAAAGGGGTTCACAATTTGAATTCTTCTTGTATAGTGGTATTTATTACACTGGATTCTTTACCTATTATCCATTCGATATGTAGGCCTCCGTCTGAAACCATTTTTAAATTTTTGGTGAATTTGGATGATCTCCCACCTTCTAAATCACTTCTTTCAGTGTTTGATCACCATGATAGTTCTGTCACTTCTTTCTAGTAAGAGTATTCATATTTCTTATTTTACTTTGGTTGAAGTCGTAGATTTTTATTCATTTAAGGATATGGTTTGGATGTGTTTGGGGTTTCTATCAATGTATTATAGTTTTCTCTCACGCCTTTTCTTTTAAAGGAAAATCTACTTATTTGCAATCTCTGTTTTTGATGAAAATTAAATTCTATATATTCTTTAGGTAGCTGTATCTATAACAGTGTTTCTAATTGGTTAATTTCCTTTTGTTCATATCGATTTATTTGATTTTTTCCTTGAAATCAATTGGTTTTACATTGGAATGGAATTGTTTTTGTAAAAGAGACCTATTTTAAAAGGGTTTTCATTAAAAATGATTTTGTACCCAACTAGTATTTGATTGAAATATTTAAATGGGGGTATTGGTTTTTAAATAGAGATTTTAACCCAGAAGGGTAAATATTATTTTATGTGAAAATGTTATATTATATTTGATCATGGTTTTGAAATGGTTTTTGAAAAAAATAGTAAATTATGTATCCTTGGGTGCATTTGGAATAGAATTATTACTATTTGTGTGTATAACTCTACAAGATGATTTCTGTCACTTTAGTGTGTGTAATTACACTAGATGTTATATTGGATGGATCCACCATGAGAATAGATTAAAGTTTTTATTTTATGTTTAGCACACATACCCATAGTTTAAAGCCCAAATAGAGTATTTTTCATTTACGGATTCTATATAACATGAAGGTATATGTCATCATTATTTTCTCACATGATCATCTTATGATGTATTAATGGTTACATACATGTTTTCTTATAAAATTCTTAGATTTGTAAATTTTTTAGGTTTTTTAAAATCAAAGGAATGTTTTAGAAAAAAGTTTATTTTATTAAAATTATTTGAAAACATTATTTTTTTTAAATCTAGTACTAATGCATAATTGACATTAGAACATGTATATTTTATTTGGTTGTAACATAGTTTTATTTGTGCTCGCACCCTAATGTATTCTTTGGGAATTTTTAGATGTTGTTTTGTATGACTTATGTAAAGGGAAAGGAATTATGTAGCATGCCTATTTCATTTATTTTTACCTTGTTCATATTATTATGGTTTAGTGGTGAGGGATGGTCACATAGGGACACATTTAGAATAACTATGTTTTATATTTCTACATTGGCCAAATTGTATTGACTTTTTTATCTCATGGTTAGTTTCTCTTGCTACTGCACTATAACCCAATGTTCTTCCTTTTTTAGGTTTATTATGAGATATGTTGCTTCCATTTTTTTACCTTACCTTGTGACAGACCATCATGGGTGACTTTTATAGTTTCCCTAAGTTAGATCATTATAAATTGGTATTAGAGACATTACTCAGCTTAATGTGTTATGAATCTACCAGGGTTTTGTTTAGTGTCTAGATAGAGTTGATTTAGGATTATCATAATTCAGATAGTATGTATAATAAATGGGTTTGGTAAGATCACTTCAGTGACTGAAGATCAGTTACCATGGGCATTAAAGTTTTTTTTCAATTTTGAGACACGCTGGTTGGGGGTTATTTGAATGAACCGAAATAGAATATAATTTAAAAAGGACTATTTTTTAAAGTGTTAAATATCATATGTAAAATTCATGTTGAATTAAATTTTCATTATTTTAAACAGTTGTTATGAATTCTTGATGTTAATCAAATAATTTGGGAATATTCTCTAAATAAGATTGGTAATTGTCTAGTGTTTATTTGATTATGCCTTTTAAAATATATCTTCTAAATTTGAGTGATTATGTTGGGAGATTTATTTTTCAAGAAAATCCTCTTGTGGAACCTTCTTTGTGTTGAAGCTGTAATATAAACTATTCAAAATCTAGGTCATGAAGGTATTGGGAACATATGATGAGCGAAGGATCATGACTCAAAATTTACTAAGTAGTTTCTACCTATCTTATATAGTGACAAATGACCCTAAGAATATAAATAACGGATATACTGGATTGAGATGATCATCAACTTCTTAAAATGTTTTGAAGAAACTAAGGTGGGGGGTTTTCCAAGTATGTGATTGAGGGACCAAGAAGAAGGTTGGGGGACTCTAATATGCAATCTATGTTTCATAAGGATCATACCTTGACTTATTTAAAGAAAATATTTATCCAATTTTTTTATCATGATATGTTGTGGGGGGAAAAGATCCAGAAGTTTCTGAACATAGATCAAGGGTATCGTATTGTTCTGGTTTATTCATCCCATTATACTGAATTGGTGAATTTGGCACTGAAGCTAGTAAAAAATGATTACCTAAAAGTTTTTAGTTTTGATTTGGGGTTAACGGATGATATTTGGTTGATACTTATTCTCATGTTCCTTCAAACCATTATAGTGGTAGTCAATAAGGAATATTAGGCAGAGGCAAACATTGGTGTCAAAATAGGGTTTTAAAGAGATATGGGTGGTATAATCATAAGAAATAGTGTATCGTATGTCCAAAAAAGTAAGTGAAAGGATAGTTAGTTTTCTTTTGTACCAATTTCAAGGGCTTTATTGGAATAGTACTATGATTTTGTCTATCTATATGGAATTCATTATATTACTAGGCCTAATTTTATTGAGGATCCCAAGAAATTTTATTATCAAAGACAATTTATCCATCTATGGTATTTTTGTGAATGGATTTCCCAAGTAAGTAAGGATGCATCCACTCTCAATAAGATTTTATAAGATTTTATGGATTCTCCCAATGGTGGTGGTTATTTTCCTTAGGATAAGTGGGGTGTTCATGTTGCCAAGATAGATTAAGGAGGAGTTTATACAAGATGTCTTATGCGGTGGCATATTCCCTAGAAGAATCTAAAGCATGGCATGATACTGTTAGAGGAATGGTGTTTATTTTATCTTATATGGTACTATATTTTTTTTTGTATTGAACTGCTCATTATTTTATATCATCAACGATAGTTTATGTGTTGGACATGCATGAAGAGATTATGATTTTCTTATTGAATCTTATAATACCTTTAGGAAAGAGGTCCTAACAATGTTTCAAATGTTCTTCATGTCAAGAGATAATAACCAACCATGAAGTGGTATAGTACATCTTGGTTCTTTATATTAAAATATTCAACCTGATTGTTGGAATGGATTGGATGATCAATTTTAAGGCCGATGTCAATTGTTATTTATGTTATGGTTTCTTTTTTATCTCCAGATGAAATCAATCATGTCTTTTTAGGTGAGTGATATTCCAGGTCTAGAAGAGTGGGGACTATTACTCATTGTGTTGGGGACATCTTATTTTAGCTTTTAGAAATGATATTAGATGTTGCTGACCTTTTCTTGTAGTATAATTACCGTGGTGGTGTGTACATAGCCTAAGGTATTTATAGTGTTTTTTATAGTTCAACGCTATAGAGAGAGATTAATTTTACATTAGACCTACTACCTAGTTTGATTATCATTTCTATTCTATCGTAACATGTGGAACCTTCTGTGTTGTAAGAAACTAAGATTTATATTACAGACCTAGAGGCTAATAGATTTATTCATCCTATAATTTCACAATGGTATTCAATTATCCTCTTTTATAATTTGGTAGATGGGAGCGTCAAAATTTGTATTGTTTATCGTAATTTAATTTAGGTTACTATCAAGAATAGATATCCCTTTCTAATTATTGATTATTTCTTTGACCAGCTTAGAGAGTTTTAGAAGTTTTCAAATAATGGATTTTGATCATGGTACCACCAGATGAATATACATGGATATGATATACCTAATAAAACTTTTTTTGAGATGGTATGATCATTTCATGTTTTCGGTTATTATATTTAGTCTCACAAATGATCCTATGATATTTATAGAATTGATGAAAATGATCTTTCATTGGTTCTTATACATTTTCATTGTAGTGTTCATGGATGATATTTTTGTATACTCCATGTTAGAGGAGGAACACAAGTTCCATTATTATATCATTCTTAGAACCTTGAGAGAATATCATCTATAGGTCAATATTTCCAAATGTGTGTTTTGGAACTAGGAAGTGATGTTTTTTTGGGGTATGTTATATCTGAAAGGGGTGTCTCAGTAGATATTGAAGTGATACATGAGATTATATTATAATATCTTACTAGAAATGTGTTTGATGTATGATTATTTTTAGTGTTGGATTATTATTATAGTCTATTTTTGGACATCTCCATGATCACATATAAGATGATTGATTTAACCTATAAGGATGTAATGTTTGAGTGAATGAAAAGTGTCAAAAATATTTTGAGTAACTAATGATTACGATGGAATAAATTCAAATTTTTCTTCTTTCCCGAACCTGGTTAAGGGTATGATATTTTCTTTGATTCTTAGAATATTGGTTTGGGGAGCGTCTTGATGAAAGGGAAATATGTGGTGGCATACGTATCTCTCCATATGTGTATCCAAGAGAGTAAATACCCTAACCATGATCTTGAGTTGGTAGCGATTATGAATGTACTCAAAAGGGGTGGTCTCTATCTCTTTGGGGAGTGGTATAATGTATATTCTGACCATAAAATATTGAAGTACATTTTTACTCAGAGGGATATGAAGTGGAGATTGACATGGTGGGTTGAGTATATTTATACATTTGATTTTGATATTTAATTCACTCCTGGGAAAGGTAATGTGGTTTCGTTGCATTAAGTAATTTTTTTTGAAACATGACATCAGAGAATTAGTAGTGGGATGGTCTATGATGAGTTTTTAATTGAGATGATATTATGAGTAAAAGTATTTGAGGGATAATTATTCTTAGCTTTGGTTAAAGATTACTCATCTTTATATGAGAATATTTTTCTCGATCTACTAACATAAAAGGAGTTACAACACTTTAGTAAAATCATTAATGGTGGGGAGACCTTGGGTGAGTGTCTTCGGTCTCCTAGTAGAGCTTTATGTTTCCATAGTAGGTTAGATGTTGGGATTTCTCTATGGTAGGTGTTGATGGATAGTGAACACTCATCTTGTTGGTCCATGAGCCTTGGGAGTATGAAGATGTATCATAACATCATACCTCAATATTGGTGGCTGAGGATGTGGTGGTTAGTTACATATTTCATATAACAATTTCTCAATTTTTATAAATTTAAATTGGAGCAACAGTTTCCTATGGGTTTCTGGAAACCATTATGCATTTTGGTATGGAAGTGGGATGATATTTCTATGGACTTCATCATTGGTTTTCCATAAAATTATTTTTAGAATGATGAAATTTTGGTGAGCATTGATTGCCTCATGAAATAAAATCTTTTCCTCTAGATCAATGAGATGATGAAAGTGGAACAGTTTGGGGACTTGTATGTTTGAGAATTGTGGGACTTCATGGGTACCCATTATAGTTTTTTTCTAAGAATGACTCAAGGATCACTATAACAAATATACTCTTTATTACATATAATGAATTTATTTATTTCATAATATTTAACTTAATACAACCCAAATGATCGAGAAGTATGGTGTTTTTTGGAGTAATGTAAATTACACAACAACATAAAACATGAAATACACATTCTTTACTAAAAACCTTCTTAACATGTTCATAATATTCCTTCATAGTTAAAACAACGTGGAATTACTAGGGGAAAAATATAAAAAATGGGTGAGATATAAATCTTAGTAAGGGAATAAACATGGAAGAACATGAAGAGGATAATACATGTTAAACAATAGGTATATCAATGATGCATAAAAATAGTAGTAATAATAAACATGAACAAAGAGACATGATATAACTTGATAATCATAACATGGGAAAAGTGGAAATAACATAAAACTCTAAATCATAAACATATGCCAAGGATAAAACCACCAATTCACCTGGGTAGACAATGTAACATAAAGTAATTTGGTTCAATCCCTATCCTAACATGATGTATCATGATACTAAACATTACCCAATGCATTAGAGCACTATCTAGGCACACCCATTATATTGAATTCCTAATCATTCATAAGTATGACACATAGATCATACAACATGGATTCATTAATTATCATAATTTATTACACAATATTGGGATACAGAATAAATTCATGTGAGTCCCCAATAATTATGTATATGAGTATAAATTTGAATACTTTTGAAATAAAAAATGGTATGGTATTCACTACACAATTGTTTTTATGGACAATCATGGCGAAATTTTAGAAGTATAACGAGGTCACATAAAAATTAATAAAGTGGGACAATGAGAGAGAAAAGGGTATCTAATATTTTATAAATGAAATTTAATGTAATAGGGACATGTAAATACATTTACCAATATGAGTAATTGTAAATATAAGTCATATGATTTTGAAGAAACATTAATAAAGAAGAGAAAGGAAAGAACCCTTAAATAATTTCCGCATGGTAATGAGTGTACATAAGGGTTCATAAGATGAAAAAATTATAGTTAAAGGGGATATCATAAATTATAAATAAATTTATAATTAAAGGGGATATGTAAGAATATATACCAACATATTCAAATTTAAATTAAAAGTCTTGACATAAAAGGATTTCTTGAAAAAAGAGGAGTGTGGATGATCCGTTACTTGAGTGTGTGACTCTAAAGGATTTGGAGGGGATTATTTTGAGATTAGGGGTTCCTTGGGAGGAATCAATGGTGTGTAGGTAATAGTTTTCTCTGGCTCCATGGAGTTTCAATGATGATAAATGATATATTGGATGGTTTTATATAATAACAGAAGAGAATTTCTTTATTATTTTGGTATTGGACTCTATATAATAAAATATCTAAAACCACAAACTATCCAATGGATTTTCCCATGGTTTCTAAAAAATAGTATTTTTTAATTATTTTATAGGTTTAAGGCCCTTAATTAATAAAATAATTTTCTTGCTTATGTGGAGGAGAGTCACACTCTTAAAGAAAGGATTTAAAAACCATAAAATATATTATAGTTTTTAGAGGATTCATAATGGACATAAAAAATAAAAACAATAAACATAAAATCACAATATTTTAAAGGGAAAACATATATTTGGTATTTTATCCCATTTATAATAATTATTACATCACTTTTTGGTCATTATGATGTCATAAAACACAATGTATATTTATACAGTACTTAATTTTTACTCGAAAATTTTAATGTCACTAAAAATTATGAAAAATTTATCATTAGATAATTTTTATACCTGTATTTCAAAAAACTACTCATTTTTTCCAAATAATTTTCTAAATATCAGAATTTTTACTTTTAAAATAAAATATAAATTTATTAAAAAATGCTAGGTTTTTTTTATAATAATAGTTTCTCAACACTTATAAAAACTAAATATGATTATATTATCATTTTTATTTGATAAAAATTATTTAATAATAAAATTTTATTAATATCTTATTATTTTTCATAAATCATTTAATTTCATAAATTCATTAATTGAATTTTAATATTAACAAAAAATAAAATTTGTGTTTTATAATCTCAAAATAAAAAACATTTACAAAGTAACAATATTAGGATGAAAACATATTAATTATTGTATAAAAAATAATTTAAATATTCATATTTCAATGTTATTGATACATGTCCTTTTAAAAAATCACTATAAACCCTAATATTAATGTTCAAGATGGTGGAACTTTAATGGGATGGTTTGGAGGACATGGTTTGGGTTATGATCTTGATAAGCTTGAAATTATTCTGTAAATGGTTTTGTTCACGCATAAGTTGATGGATCTCATCTCAGGACTAGTCAAGGGAAAATACTAGAGGCACTATCTCCCCTGGAATCTCTGATAAATGGTCTTGATAGGATACAATTCTACTAGTTGAGGTTATCACTTCTATTGTTTATGTTAATTGGATTGTTAAAACCCAACATTTATACTAATCACATGATCACTATTCAAATACTATATTATCAATGATAATGATACTTAATGATATTTTGAATCTAGTTGTATATAATAAAACAAAATAAGTACATGTTTTTTCTAGAACTATATTACTTAATAATCCATTTAATTAAATCCATAGGGTAATTTTATTTATAACAGTTCAGGTTGTTACAACCTTCCCCCTTTAGAAATTTCTCTCAATAAATTATCATTTCCCACAATAAAAATATATGAGGCTAACTATTCTGAATCACCTCCTCCTATTTCAATGTTCCTTCTTCAAACTTTGGGTTTCTCAACATCACATTGACAAGCTGCGTTATATTATTTCATAGAACATTTTCTCAAGGATCAATGATTTTTAATGACTACTCTTCATTAGAAAGGTAATTCTCTAATGGTAAAACCATTGGATTGATTACATGTGATGGATCATTTATGTAATTTCATAAGAGAGATACATGAAATACATCCTCTACTTGGACAGGTTTGGTGGGATTGCTTGTCGATAGGTCACCGTTATGATGGGATCCAGGATCTAAAATGGGATTATGTACCTTTAAATAATGGTAAACTACTTCCCAAATAACATCACTTTATTCCATGGATATATTTGGAAGAATACCATTTCTCCAACATCTAACTCTTGGTCTTATCGATGATTGCCAACATAGATATTTTCCCAACTCTGAGCAGCCTTGATGTGACACTAAATGGTCCAAACCTCTCCCACTATATTCTTGACAATTTCAGGACCTAGATGTTTTTATTCCCAAACTTCATCCCAACATGAAGGTGTTCTGTACCTCTTCCCATAAATAGATTCAGAGTGTGCCATTTGTATTTTTAAATAGATACTATTGTTGTAAAAGAACTCGACCATAGGAAGATGTTTGTCTCATCCTCCTTTCATATCAATTGAAACTTCTCTCAAAATTTCCCATATTGTTTGTATAGTCCACTCATATTGGGAATTAGTTTAAGGGTGATAAGACATACTATTGTTCAGCTCAGTGTTTATAGAAATCTAGAAAATTTACTAAAACTTAGTGGTGAATCTTGGATCTTGATTTGACATAACCAATAGTGTTACTCCACAAAACCTCAAAACTTCTATAATTTATATCCATGCAAGTTGATCCATAGATAAATCCTCTCGAATAACAATGAAGTGTGTAATATTGAAAGAAGGTCTACAATAACCCAGATAAGATTGTTTCTTTTGGATGTCTTCAGAAGTAAGGTGAAAAATTATATGGTGAGGTTTTCAAATTTACATGTTGGAATGGGTAATGGTTGCATCATCCCTTTAGAATTTTTCCTTTAACCCTTCACTTGTTGAAATAAAATGAACTTTTATGTATATTCAGTAATCTCCTTATTCACTTTATCCTACCAATAGTTCTCTCAAATACCTCTAAACATATTTTTGTTTCCTAGGTGAATAGAGAAATTCGAACTATGTGCATCATCCAATAGTTTCTTCTTTAACCTAGGATTGGATTGAACTCGCAGTCTTGAAACAAATATCCCAATTCCTTCATCATTAATATTTAAATCCAATGATTTTATATTTCATTATAGTTTGCAATTTCTTTTAAATTCCCACATAATATTTTTGAGCATCCATTATTATTTCAATAAGATATGATTGAGAAATTATGTGTGAAAGGATTGCTAATGATCCTTCTTTTATGATTCCCGTATCAATCATCTTCAATTATAAAAATATTGGATCCTTCTAAATTGTCATCAGTGATAAAATTTCTAGATCCTTTCTACTTAGATCATCCACCACTTTATTATCTTTACCAATATGGTAGTTTATTGATCAGTCATAGTCCTTCAATATCTCTAACCATCTTTGTGGGAACAAATTCATCTCT
Source organism: Viscum album (assembly GCA_963277665.1). Classification (NCBI taxonomy): domain Eukaryota; kingdom Viridiplantae; phylum Streptophyta; class Magnoliopsida; order Santalales; family Viscaceae; genus Viscum; species Viscum album. The sequence continues at coordinate 661,803,594 of OY728138.1, forward strand.
TCCTATGTGAATATATATTTAAGATTTTTTATCGGAATATATTTCACACTTCTAACCAAAGAGATGATATTTTTGAATTGAAGATCAGTTCTGCGAGCTCTAGATCATGCATTAGATAGTTTTGTTCATGGACATTCAAATTCAGTGATGCATACGCTATGGCAGTTTTCCACCCCAACACACATCCCAATCCATTCCTTAAACCACCATTGAATACTACAAAAAGTTCTCTAATTGTGGGTAGTGTGATCATAATGGTAGTAATAATCCTCATTTTAAACTCATTGAAGATTTATTCACATTCATCATTCCAAAAAATCTTTACTCCCTTCTGAGTTATCTTGGTAAGTGGGTTTGAAAATCGTGAGAAAATTATCAAAAAATCAGAGATAATATTTATCTAAAAAAAAGAAACTACTAATATATATCACTTATGTTGGCCTCATCCCCCATTCAATTTATTTTGTCTTTATAGGATCCACAAATATCCCATTTCTTGTGATGATATTACCCAAGAATAAGACTTACTTCAAACATAACTCACACATGTTGTACTTTTTATAAAGATTATATTTTCTCAAGGTCTTTAACAGAGTGCTCATATTCCCTTCATACCCCTCCATGGTTTTATAGTATATTATAATATCATCTATAAATATTACTAAAAATTTGTTGAGATAATCTATAAAGACTCTATTCATAATATCTATAAATATTGATGGAGAATTAGTGAGTCTGAGTGCAATTAATATGAACACATAGTACCCGTACATTGTATGAAAATCAGTCGTGGGGATGTACTCCTTCTTCACCCTAACTTTGTAATAGCTTGACCATGTATCCACCTTATAGAAGTTTTGTGATCCACATAACTGATTGAACACGTCATCAATCCATATAAAATAATACATGTTCTTTATCATGAGGTATTTGAGTTAACAATAAACAATATTTAATGAACACCTCATTAACATGTTTATAATATTCCTTCATACTTAAATCTGCATGGGATAACCTAGTGGCAATTATAATAAAGTTGTGAGCTACAAAAACAAGTAAGGGAATAAAAATGGAATAACATGAAAAGGATTTCACATGCTAAAAAATATTCATATCAATGTTGCATAAAAAGTGTAGGAATCATAAACATGAACAAATTTACATGATATAACATGATAATAAAAAATGGGAAATATGGAAACAACTTAAAACACAACATCATAGACATATACCATGGGTAAACCACCGAGACATCATGGTGTAAAATGTACCATAAAGGAATCAGGATCACTCCATATCCCTAGAGGATGTATAATGATACTAAAAATTACCCAATGTATTAGAGCGCTATCTGGGCACACCAATAAAATACATTTCATATGCATGCTTAATTGTTCCACATAGATTATACATAATTGATTCATTCATCATCACAATTTATTTCATGATCAAAAAATATAGAATACCTAATTTTTTGACCCAACAAATAAGTATATGTGAATAAAGATGAAAACCATTGATAGAAATGATTCATATGGTATTCACTACACAATTGTTTTGGCATGGAAAATCACAATAAAGTTTTTCAGTATAATAATGCCTAATAAAAATTCAAAAAAATGGGTTGAAAAGAGAGAAATGGTTCTCTCATAATTTTGAAAATAAATTAAGTGTAATAGGGAAATGGAAGGATATTTAACAAAATGAGTAATTGGAAATATATATCCTACGATATTGATTAATCATTAATAAGGAAGAGAAAGGAAAAAACCATTACAAAATTACAGCACAGTAATGAGTGTACGTAAGAGTTTATTGGGGGAAAAAATAATAGTGAAAGGGTATCTCATAATTTATACATAAAATGAGTAGTAAGGGGGATATTTAAGAACATATCACAACATATGGAAATTTAATTTAAAATACAGAACCTAAAATGAGTATTTGATAAAAGAGAAGAGTGAAGGATACTTTACTTGGGTGTGTGACTCTAAAGGATTAGTAGGGGATTCTTGAGAGATTGAGGGTACATTTAGGGGAATATAGGCAGTAGAGTTAAGAGTGTGGTCATGCTCCAAGGAGTTTGAGTGAAGATAAATGGGAGCTCAGGTGGGATTATATAGGGAAATAAGGGATTTTTATTATTATTATGGGTTTGGACTCTACATAATAAAATTTACAAAACTACAAACCATACCATAGTTTTTTCCCACGGTTAATTTAAAATGGGATTGAATTAAATTATTTTATAAGGAAAATGGCATTAATTAATAAAATAATTCTATTCCTTACATGGAGGTGACTCACACTCATAAATAATGGATTTTAAAATCTTAAAGTTCATTATATGTTTGGATGATTCGTAATGGATTTACATAATAAGTAAAAAAACTTAAAATTAAATTAGTTTAAATTTAAAACATATATTTGGTATTTTACCCCATTTATAGTAATTATTACAACAACATTCGGTCATTATGATGTCATAAAACACAAAATATATTTATACGGTATTTAATTTTTTTTCCGAAAATTCGGCTGTCTCAGAAAATTATGAAAAACATCTCCATTAGATAATTACAATGCTCTGATTAAAAATAACACATATTTTATATAAATTATATTATAAATGTGTGAATTTTTTATTATAATAAAATAAAAATTTATTAATAAATGCTTTATTTTATAATAACAGTTTTTCAACACTTATAAAAATTAAATTCGATTATTTGATTATTTTTTCTTGATAAAAATTATATTATATTAACATTTCATTAAAATATTATTTATCTTCAAAATCCATTAATTTAATATATTAATTAATTATATTGGAATATTAACCAAAAATAAATTCTTTTCTTTATTATATCTAAATAAACATCATTTACAAAGTAATTATAATAGAATGAAAATATATTCATGATTATATATTACATAATGTAAATATTTCTATTACTAGGATCTTGATATATATCCATTTAATACACTATCATACACCGTAAGAGTAAGGGGAATGATGGTCACACTTTCTTGGTGCGGTTCAGTGAACAAGGTTTGGGCTGTGATCTCAATTTACTTGAAATTATCCCATAAAATGTTTCACTCATTATTAATTTGTTGGATCTCAGCTTTGGATTATTCATGTGTATGTTGTATATACACTATCTCCTTTGGAATCTCTAATAAATAGGTTTCATTGGGTATGATCCAACTATTTGATGCCATCACTTCTTTTGTTTGTGTCAATTGGATTGTTAAAACCCTATAATTATACTAATCACATCATCAATATTCAATGACTATATTATCAAGGGTAACGATACATAATGGTATTTTAAATCCAATTGCATATAATAAAAAAAATATGTGCATGTGTTTTTTATAACCAATCTACATGCTTGATTTTGGTGGATCTTTGGAAAAGTATCTTCCTTTAGTCAATTTATCTTATAAAAATAGTTTTAAGGATTAGATAAATATGGAACCCTATTAAGAATTTTTTTAGTGGCGATGTAGATCTCTGTTATGTTTGGTAGAGTTGGGAGGGTGGTCCTTGGTCAGACTGATTCTTGTTTATAATATAACGGAAAAAGGTACAGTTGGTCAGGAAGAGGTTTGAAATAACACAGAGTCATTTAAATCTTATACGGGTTGTCTTCATCAAACTCTAGAGTTTGAGTTTTGTTATATTGTTTTTATCATAGTTTCATCTCACATGGGACATCATCATTTGGGTAGACATGGTAAGTTGGCATTAGGGTTTTTCGGCCCCTCTAATATTATAGAGCTTCTTGGGAAGGTGGTGTATTGGTTTGACTTATTATGTCATTTTATTTCCATCCATAATTTGTTTTATGCTTCCCATCTGAGGAGGTATCAACCAGTTCATTTGAATGTGATTGAGTGAGAGTATATAGACCTTGACCATGAAGCCACTATTTTTGAGAAACTAGATAAGATTATGATTTTCTGTGAAAATTTACCATGGTAAAAAAATTCCATTCATCGATGTACTATGGTAGTGCCGATGGGATAGCCATAGGAAATGTGAGTTGATGTTATTGATGATGATGCAATAAATGTAACATTTTGTGAGTCCAGGATCTTGAGGACATTCTGGGGACCCGATGTATGTATATTGGGGAGAATTTTAACATCCCATTATTTTATTTATTTTGTAACCCTTGTTGATCTAATGTTTGGAGATATATATTTGTTTTAATTCAATGAGTCTAGGTATAAATGTTTCTAAGGCTTTTGGTGGTGGTGGTGGGGGGGGGGGGTTCTCGTTGGGTTCATAAATCGTCAGATATTGTTTGGGATTTTTCAACAGAATCTCGACTATGGATTGCCTATTGGATATATTCATGTCATGAACTAGTTACACAATGTGAATTAATTTCAGGGTATATATGATGAGTCACATTAAGATCATGAAAAATTAAAAGTGATGAAATCATTTCACATCATAATTGGTTTTATCTAGATAAATTCAACTAGAGGAATATTTTTTTTTTGAATATCAATTAAATCATGTAATTCATGATGTGAAAGGGGTTTACAAATGAAAATTCATTTATTCAGGTGGGTTTTATGATTCTTCATTCCTGAATTCTTCTCCATTAGATGTTCATGCCTTCATATAAATCCCTGTGATGATTTTGGGTGATCTCATGCATTCTATATCACTTCATTTGGTGGTTGATCCCCATGGTGGTGGCATCGCTTCTCACTGGTAAGTGTTCATCCTATTTCTTTTCTGCATTTTATTGTGCTAGTGGAGTTGGATGCATTTTTTGGATTTAGTTGTGATTAGTTTGGATTTTTTATCGATCCTTTGTATTTTTCCCTCATGCCTTGTCTTTTGGAGGCTTATCTTCTTGTTTCCAATCTCTATTGTCAAAGGAAATTAGGTTTCCTCCATTCATATGGAAGGTGTATCTATACAAGTGGTTCTAATTCATGAATTTCCTTATGTTCTTTTCAATTACATTATGTTGTTCATTGAAATTGGTTGGTTCAACATTGTAATTTATTTTTTGTAAAATACATATATTTTTAATGGGATTTTGTTTAGAAATGTTTTTTCACATATCAATTGTTTTATTAAATGATTGGATAGGTGGTTTTGGTTTAAAAATGTGTCCTTAATCCATTATGTGGGAATTATTTCATGTGATAATGATTTATTAAATGTTATCATGGTTCTAAATTGGATTTTTACAAACTTAGGTCCTTGGTTAACATTGGATGCATTAAGAATAAACATATCACTTTTTTATGTAATTCCATACGCGGTTTTATGTCACTTTATTTTGTGTAATTACACAAGGGGTTATTTTGGTTAGATCCACCTTAGGCCTGAATGAAGAATTTTCTTTCATGTCTAGAACGTATACTCATAGGTTAGATCCCAAATTGTGTGATTTTTCATTTATCGATTATTTATCACATGATGGTATATTTCATGGTAATTTGATTACATTGTAAACTTAAGGATTATTCAAGGTTTCTTAACTGATTTCTTGGAATATTACTAAATTTTGGGAATATAAAACGAAGGAATGTTTACAAATTTTTTTATTTTATTAAAATGATTTTTATACTGTATTTTTTTAAAGCTAGAATTGATTCATTTTTTATATTAAAACATATATAGATTATTTAGTGGTATCCGACAAGTATTTTTTCTCTCATCCTACTTTCTCCCTTCATTTAGTTTAAGATGTTGTTTTATGGGACTCATCTAAAGGGAATGAAATTAAGTAGCATTCCAGTTTCTCTTGTTGTCGTCATCTTTAATGAAGGATTGTTTGGTGGTGACGAAAGGTCACACCTAGACCAGTTTAGACTCGTCATGTTTTATCTTTCGAGTTTTCCTATTTAGATTATCTTTTATGGTCTAATGGTTTTGTTCTATTTCTTCTTCATTTCACCCTAATGTTTTTATTTATTAATTTTTATTATGATATATTTTCTTATTTGATTTATTTTTACCTCACAATGTGGCAGACCATCTTGGGTGACATGTGTAGTGGACATGGGTTGGTTCATTGAAATTAACTATCTTTAGTGCAATAGATAATTATTTTATTTTCTATTAAAACCATTTGTTTCCCCATTATTACTATACAATATGGGATTTATATTTTTTGATTGTGTTTTAGTTTTTTGGAAATTAGGTTGTTCAACATATATAATGAGACCATTTTTTCTATAACATGGCACATACTATGGTGTGGGATAGAATACCTAAAAAAATTGAAGGAAAGGACAAAAACATTGTTCCCAATTTCAAAAAAAATTATTTATGAATTTTTTTATCGTTATGAAAGAGTAATTTTAATGAATATTAAATGAGGATTTCAAATGCCTTAAATTATATTGTATACATCAAATTTATTTTCACGAGGAATCAAATTATTTTAATAAATATTATTTCAAAGATAATATCTTTAATATTATTTTTATTATGTCTTCATGAATGATTAATTATTAGTAATGTATTAATCTAATTGTTATGAAACTTTTAATGTGGGTTTTCCAATGTTGAATTGGTTTTTTATTTTCAAATATATCGTAATAAATTTAGATTTTCACAAACCAAAATATGATATGTGATACACATGATATACAATCATTTCATTGGAAATATTCATGACCAATTTACAACTTTAACTATATTGAATAACTTCATCATGTAAAACTTAATTGTTTAAAGTGATAGAGGTATTATAACTAATTAGACATCATCCATCTTAAGAGTGTTTTGTGGTATTTAATTTATTTATCTTTACACTATGTGTGTACTGTAATTGGTTAATGATTTTCTATATAGAATAAATATATGTTTGGTTAAAACTTTATAAAATGTATGTACTTATAAAAAGGTTATGTCTCCACATGAAAAGATAGGTCTACATGCTGGTTATGCCTCCACTAGAATTGGTAGGTTATAATTGCATTGCATCTCCCCCTAAAATGTTTTTGAATCATAGAAGATGTTATACCTTTTAAGTAGTATATAAGTTCATTATGGAGTTACCTAGGTGTTATATATGAATAACCAAGAATAAATCAGGGGGAAATCATACTCCTCATGCATTAACGATGTTATATATCGATAATTTAGAGAAAATTGAATAATCCCTTACATTCTGGATTGGATTGTTTCAACATAGAATCCCTACATAATAATATATTAGAGTATCTGTAAAGAAAATGAACTGTAATTTATTCCACCCTACTATGATTCAGATGACCGATATCTACTCTATAGGATATGATCCCTAAAATATATTCTTTACATGCTGGCATTGATACCAACTAATGTGACCCAAATGTAAAAATCTATAATTAAGATATTAAGGATAAATATTTTGTCTCTTATATTCAGAATAACATTTTAGGTTTAGTGTTTTATAGAATTTGGAAAAAATATTTAAATAACAAAACCAAAATATTTTACTTCAAATGGAAATTTTACCCACTAAACAAAGGATTATTTAATTTACCATAAGTCTTAAATATTTCCAAAGAACACTACCCACACATGAAACACTTATAGACACTTCACATGTAATACTATTATTTAGGATAGGATGGTTCCACATTCACATTGATAAAAAAATCCATACCAAAGGGTTTCCTCATTATCCCTTCACAACAGTCTAATTCCCCTATACTCCCTCTCATTTCTTCAACCATTTTGGTCAAACATCATCGATAAAGATTTAAGGGATGTTAATAATAGATATTGAATCTTGAATATAGACTTTTATGGTTCAAATATAAATCCATGATCTCTAACTCATCATTGTTATGTGTTCCTCCATCCCAGATCATCTGGTACTAAGTCTCATATTATCTGGTCTTGTGATGATGGTAGTGGAATCATTGTTGGATTCATGGTATAATTCAGTAACTAATGTTTGTGGTGTGCAAGGTCTCCCACTCCTTAGATATAGTTTCTTCCAGATCTGGGATCCTTATTTTCATATATAGTTATTGTGAGTTTTGAGGAGTAGGATGCTTGGTGGTTGATAATATCTAGGGTCAAGCGAGAGTTTGGTTTCGAATTGCCTTGGTTTGACAAGATTAGGCAAGAACATGATGAGTATTGCTGAGAGTTTATGGTGGTGGTTGTGTGAGGATATGGAATTGAGTCCGCAGTCATTAATGATGTAATTTTAGTTTCCATTGGGCATCACTAGTTTCTAACATGGTTTTGGGGAACCTAATTTATGTTAGATTATTTTCTTCTCTTTTAGGTGTGGTATATCTATAATCCACTCTAAATTATGGGATTGTTTTTTTATTGTGTTACACAAATATTTTTAAGTATTAGTCATTGAATCATTGAATTTGGTAGGAATATCAACATCTTGTAGGTTTTTATGGGTGAGATCCTTTAAAAGGTGTATGTGTGTACAAAAACCCATCATTCATCAATTTTCATTATTTGTTGATGGTTTTATAGAAACCTTGCTTCTATGTTTTTTACAATGTCTTTAGTATTGTATTTAATTGCATTAGGTTAACAGTGTTGTAGGTTCATTACTTTAATTATTGGATGGGAGGCATAGAATTGATATTTGTGTGTTGGAACGTATCATCCTTACCTCCCCCACATGTTTTTCTGGGTTATAGGTATTCTCTACCACATTGTGTTAGACCATTATGCCATATATTTTTGTAGGGGTGAAACATCATAATTGACTGGTTAAAATGATTAATTGTATTGAAAGAGTGATGATTAGTCTTTTTATAATTCTTTCATTGATGTACGCTTCACTTTGGACACTTGGGGCCAAGCATAGACCTTCGGGTCATTTCTCTTTACGGAATTTAGGCCTCTGTATCGTGTAATGGGTTCCCACTTTTCACATTTTTAAATAGATGATTTTTTTATTTTTAATATGGGGTTAAACCTAAAACATTTGAAAAAAATAATTCTATACTTTATAATGTATAGAAACGGGAAAATAAGGAGGGTGAGATCAAAAACTCAGTAAGGCTAAATATAAGAAATAATAATTGAATCTTTTAAGTGGGAATTAATTAAACATATGGGATGATGACATTACCGATTTATATGAACACATAATAAGGAAAACAAACCTAATAAAATAAGGATCATAATTCATAAGTAATAATATAAGGAATTTATAATGAAGAAGTTGGTATCATAGGATCATAGTATCTTACGAATATGAAAATAATATAAAACATAACATTATAGTAATATTTCAAGGGTCAGTGCCAAGACAACAAAACATAATGGACATATTCTCATAGTGGATTGTAGTTATCCATAAATCTCTTACAAATCATCTCAAGAGATATAAAACATTACCTATTTCTTTGGAGGTCTATATAATTTTGGTCCCACCCATCGCATCATAATATGTACATTCATATGTATTCAATATAAGAAAACATTCCTAACTTCATCCAATCATAATTTACTCGAGAATGAAATGGGTTTCTTAAAGATTTCCACAAGTCATGATCATAATAAATACAAAAAAAATATTATGGATAATATTAATAGATCACATCCATATTGAAGTATTAAAATTATAATAGGATATTGATATGGATGAAAAACACTTTTTTAAAATGATGGGTTCCCCAATACTTTCAAATGGTATCACATAATAATCGACAAAGAATTAGATCTTTTGAAACCAAATGATCAATATACCAAAATAATAACATCATAACAGAATTTAGAGGGTATTAAATTAAACAAAATGCCATAGAATATTTTTTTTATAATTTTATAAGAAAATGGATGAAAAATTGTTATATTAATTTTCATAAATCCTTTGTAAAATGATTTTAAATACATTATAAGACACATATAAAATGTATTTCAACATTTTTAGGAATAATAAATTGAATAAATTAATTTCAATAGAATTCAAAATATTTATTCCATTAAAAAAATAAAATAAATGATAATTTGTTTTGTGTGAAAGATAAAAATATACATAATTGTTATGAAATCCCTTTATTTATTCTTCTAAAACAATAACCATTATTTTAAAAATTGAAAATAAGTCACAAAAGAATGGGAATATAAATTATATTGTAAAAAATTGAAAATTTCATTAGGTAGATTCATTATAATAAATAATTACAAAATAAAAAAAAGTATTTTATGTAGAAAATGTTAGATAAAGATATTTCTTTCACACTTTTGTAAAGAAGTAAAAAATAAAACATGCAGATATGTTAAAAAAACTCCTCAAAAAATTTTATCAAATAAGTCAATGTTAATAAAAAATTACATCATTAAATAATTTAAGTATAGATACTAGAATGAATGAAAATTATTAATAATATATAAATAGATAAAAAAAATATTCATTATATTGTATGATAATTATTTTTAACAAAATCATATTTTTAAAGGGATTGAAATATAAAAAAGGAAAATATTTTAAGGTAGAAATATATTTTCCCTTGAGTGTAACACCTTGATATTTCATGAAATATATTTTGTCTAATAACATTAATCTTTTAGATATTTTATTTTACATGAAACACCATGTTTATCTTATGTTACATGAAACATTGAGTTTTATTTAGTTAAACGCAACACTGAGTGTAGTATGTGTTACACCCAACATTGAGTTTATAAACTATTTTGTAGACATATTTAGACCCTATTAAATTTAATTATAAATTATACATAATTTAGGGCCCCTGTGGCATGTGAAAAATATTTATACTCCTTTTTTCTTTTCATAAATTACAAGAGTTCCACTCACATCACTTATAAAAGGCCATACACTCTTCTCTTCTATTCACACCTTCAAATAATTTTTATTTATCTGATAACTGACCAAATGACATCTCATGTTCCATAATCTCATACAATAAGATTTATTATGGGAATAAATCCATACAATGAATTCTTTTGATGAAAACATAAGGAGGTTACCCATAGAAGTAGTAATGTTCTTCAACAAGAATATAATTTTTATTTATTCCTCCACCTCTTTAAATTTTTATTAAACCATGATTATATAATAAAATAAGAATATTAAATATAATAAAATATTTTTATGTTAATTTAATGACCTTAAAACAAACCCAATTCCATCTAGTGGGTTACAAAATCATCTATATTGTGTACAATGTTCTACAGCCTCATGATGTGATGTCATTCATTCTTCCATTACCAGCTGTCATGATTGGATATGATGACGAATATAAAGTATATATATAGTGTATTTTTAACATTATCAGACCTATGGATTGATATATTATATATTTATCTTCAATTTCATTTTTTAGGGGATATGATAACGTCTCTCGTGTGTGTGACGGAATATTGCCTCACGATGAGAAGTGATTTATTTTTACTAACACTTTACAAATATGAAAATAAGGTTAACTTTAATGAATATATTAAATATACATGAAATAATTATTTTATTTATGAAATATTTAATTTTATTAAAGAATAATATATCATTTTATTTATTATCTTTTCACTCACTGAAACATGATAACGTTGTTCATATACATGTGGATTACCACCTTCTTGAAGCGATGTGATTCTATTTTCATCACCACACCACTTGGATGATATGTATATGTATATTTAAAGAAATAATGTATTATATATGATATTATGATCACTATGGAAATATAAGATATTTCATACCTCATTTCAATAACGAGCCTTAAAAAATGGAAATATTACTCATTCGTACATACGATCTACCATCTCTATGATCATAACATACTTCATTTATCAAAACCATATTTCATGATTGGACATAAAATTATAATTTATTTATATATATGATAATAAAATCATGATTTTTATTCTATAAACTATATAAATATGATCAATTCAATGTGGATGAAAATATCAAATCAAAAAGATATACAAAAAATAATGTGGTTATTACCCGAAAAGTGATTTTGACAAGAAATTTGTATTAAAAGGGTAATGAATTGTAAAAAATAAATAATACAAGGTAATATATTTAAATATGGTTCTATAATATATTCGTAGTAAAATTATATTTATTATACAGGATGTTCTAATGTGTACGATGGAATTCAATACAAAAGAGAAGGGAATTGCATCTCCCTCTTATTTTTCATTGAGACACATTCTATATTCACCACATGTTTCTTTTATATAGTTTATATAATGAAAATGAATTTAGTTGATGATTTTTATCCTTATATATTTTTTTATTTACATATACATTTTAGGACCTCTCTTATATGGGGGTTATAGTTCAAAAGTTACCAAACAAGAGATTTTTTGTCTCAAATTCCCTTATTTGGAACATAAGTTATGTTTTGAACGTATGTTCTTATATGATGTACATATACTAAAACTTTTACATGATATATCATGAGTATTATTATTATATTGATATTATAACTTTCATTTAAAGTTATTATTTCTTGAGGATTATGATTTAACATTACCCAATTGGTAAGAGTAATATTTTACAATCTCATTTCTTATCTAGATTGTTTATGATTATGATTTGAATGATGAAATATTATGATCTATATATAAATAAACTCATTAATTTTATTCTAATTGTGTTATTTCAGGATAATACATTTTTTTCAGTTTATTTACCAAGCTTTTGGTACTCAAGATTTTAAAATTATGTTTCAACAAAAATAGACTTCATTTTTATCTTCGGTAGAAAGTCCATTTACTTCTAAAACCTTGTTTTCAAAAAATATTTTGGAAAATTATTATAAAAATATCTAAATAATTTATTAAATATTTTTTACCAATTTTTATATTTATGATTTTTAAGTAATATTTATGTTTTTCTCTGAATAATGCCCATTTGTCGTTTTACCAAAATGTGAAATGAATCATATTTTTAACATGTATGAAATGAATAGAATTTACCTCCATCATGACCATTATTTTATTTTGAAGGTTCATTTATATGTTTTCCGGGTTATTTTAAAATAAAAATATTTCACAAATATTTTATGTTTTTAAATGTTTTTTTCCAAGCAGAGTGGTTAATTTACTCATAAAATGTTTAAAATTATTTTTCCAACTTCCGTTTTATGCTTTCAATGTCATTTTTGAAGGGATGGATTTTTGAAAATATTTATGCTTAGAAAAAATATTTTCAAATTGAAAAATTTATTATCTTGATGAAAATTTTAATTTTTTTTTTAAGGTCTCATTTACATATTTTTCGATTATAATTTAAAATAAAAGTATTTGAAAAATATTTTATGACTTTTTAGTTTTTAAAATGTTATTTTCAAATAAAATATATCTTAATATATAAAAATTATAGCTGATTTATAATTAAAATATAATTCTCCATGTAAGATGACATATATTGACGTCACATATGATTTTCTTGGGATATGAACCAGGTATACCATTTTTATTATTTATCTGAAAATTTTACTATGATAAGATATTTATTAATCCAATTTCGATTCAATGGGTTATAAAATGATAAAATTAGTTTTAAACCCACCTCATTTTCCCCGGTTTATGTTATGATGATATAAAGAACTGATTATGAAACAGTATCTATTCTACATGTTATAAAATGACGAAATGTTAAGGAAAACCATTTAATTTAATGGATTTTGATATAATTAATGTTTTATGATCCTATAGAACAGATACATATAATTTCTATTATGTGATAGGTGGGTCTTATATCTTATTCCAATGCGTTGGGTAAGGATTTATATCTAATGAGATAAACTCGACTGAGATGGGAAGTGAATCTAGTTTATTTAAAGACTTTTTCCACTATGATAGTCTTGGGAGTCAACCATGACTAATATGAAAGATTTGGGATTAAAACCATTCCACTATGATATCCCTATTAGTGGGCATTAACTACCATGAAAATTATTTTCTATTCTTATGTGTATTCCACAAGTCTATGTCTTATGCTAATGTTATGATTTCTTGGATCATTATCTTTGATCCCCTTCTGATTAATTTCTTATGAACTGCCTATATTTATGCCTTGAATTAATATCATGATATTTGATATGTAGGGTATGGTTTTCAAATGTTATGTACATTTTCTCATTCTAGTATTCTTATATCATACTTATGTTATCTTTGATATCAAAATTTCATAACCTTTCTGAGCATGTGAGCTCACTCTTTTTTATGTCTCCTTTTCCGAGGCTATGAAGAACGGTTTTAAGAAGGGTATTGTTATGAAGAGTTATAAAGGGGAAGATATTTATGGTATATATTGAATATCTTTGACAAAATTATAAAATTTTCTACTCAGTCTCCAATGACACTAAACTATTATGGTCCTGAGGTGTGTTTCTTTGCAATGTATTGAATATTCATCTAAAAATATGTAATATCTATATATGAAAATACAAGGTCATTATAGTTAGTACTAGATGAATGGTATATTTAGACTTTATAAAATAGAATAAGAAAAATATAGTGAGACACATGAGGATATTTATAACTATATTTCAAGGGATGGATATAAGGATAAGTTTAAGAATGAGTCTTTGTATTAGAAAATGTCCTAGATTTTTGGTAAAGGATAGATAATGTGGTGTCCAAGAAATTAAATATTAGTATAGGTACTGTAAGTGGATGTGGCTCTAGTATATTGGTTCCTTGGGGTAATAAAACATAAAAGGGTTCATTTAGTTGAACTTCATCATCATTTAGGGCACAAAATGGGGCTTGATGCACACCTAGTTTCAAACTGTCAACGAAAATGATTCGTAAATTAAAAAACTCCATACAAACCATCATGTATAATTTAAATAGAAGATGATCAGGGATAACCTAGGTTAAAATTAAGGATTTATATATTTAGAAATATGTTTCTTCAGTTAACCCTCCTTTGATTTATTTTTTAGACTTTATGGTTTTCCATTACGATTACCATTGGTCACACTATGTTTTTTGGGTTTAGTGAATGGTGGGAACTAGATGGAACTAGGTTGACACTGAATCCGATGGAAGATTTTATAATAATATGCCAAATGGGATGAGTACATGACTGAATGATATTGTGATTATTAATAATTAGATATCAGGGAACATGATTAACAACATATACATTAACCAACTCTTGGACCCACCCAATAAGGGAAAGATAGAGTTCGTTCAGTGATAGGGTAGCAAAGACCATAGTGGAAAGAAGATTTAGTCTCTTGTATTTTTAGAACGTTTGAATAAGCACTCATGAAAATTTCTCATAGGGATGATAATTTATATTGGTTGTGGGTAAGGACACAAAGTAAGTAACATCCATATAAAAATAAAAAAATTGTAAACATAATGGATTAGAATAATGTTCTCCCTATGATATCATAGAATATTGAATGTTTTAATTTTGTAATGTATAATAATTTTATAAATCTAGGTCCTAAGGGTTATTATCCTGAAGGGAATCAACAAGGTTTTATGATTAATGGTTTTTTTGTTGACGATGAAGAGACTATGAATAACATATAAAAAGAATGATGTATTAAGGAATAAGATGCTGAATCATAGTTAATATCATACCAATATGGTGGAATAATTTTAGTGTTTATGTATTGGAATTCTAGAATTATGTCACCTGAAACAAAATATATATATGGATTTTTGGTATTTGTTTTTCGTTAAGGATTTTCAATAATATGCTAAATGGTACTGATGAACTAGAATGTTGATTTAATGATAAGGTGATATTTGATGCAAAACAAATGTTTTAGGAAAGAAAACCCTTAATATTTTTATAATTTTAAAAAATGTGTTTTTTTTGGATAAAGCAATAATTCACATGGATAGAATAAATTGGATAGTTCTGATTACCATGGAAGTAATTTGTGATTTGTTAAAAACGTTGGTTATGATATCATTGATGGAGTTTAAAAAATGTTTTGATATGTGTAATATATCATATAATCACTTTTTATGTAATGAATAAGAAATCATGTTTGTTTTCCATATGTTTTTATGGTAATTTAGGTTATTACCATGTTTTTAGAGAATACAGGATGATGGTATTGACATGTTTGCTCCGTGGAAATGAAGATCCACTTTATGATATATGAGGGATAAATGTTAATTTTATTTTGGAAATTTCAGGGGAATTATTTATAAATTGTGAATTTTATAAGGGTTATAAGAATAATCATTTTTTGGAATGGTTTATGCTGATCTTTGGATGTGGTTTTATAGATTAATATATCACTTCACTATAGAAAGATTTATCTATATTGGATAACTAATGATAACATTTATTTTACTTGAGGTAGAAGGAATGACATGTCATTATTTTTTGGATCTTATTTGGTGCTTTATAAAAGAAAAATTCATCTATTATAGTATGATATGAATTGGAGATTGATTAAGGCACAACTAAAGGATGAAATTGATCCTATGAAATAAACAAATATCAAGTGAGTAAATTTGTGACATATTCTCATTAAAGATGAAAAAGGAATTACTAAACATTATAAAAATAATATTGAAATTAAACCTTTTCCTTTTATCATAATGTATGATGATATCAATGACCATTTTCATGCATCTTTGATTTATGGATTGGTGGTTGTTAACTTTCTCATCACTATGTCCTCTATCATTCTCCATTAATATTTCAGTGTTTGTTTTCTCTTCAATGTCAATGTTTTCACTTCCCATCGATGTTATACTTTGTGGAAACATAGTATGTGATTTTCCTAAAGATATTATCATATCGTTTTTTTATTTTTCAAGGGGATTTTCTATAAACCCTTTTTATTATATGTGTTTCATTGAAGAAATTTTAAACTGTTAAACCATTGTTGATCGAGATTAATTTAGAACGAGAGAACAATTTTATGGGGGGGTAGAATATAACACCCTAATATTTTATAAATTATATTTTTTAAATTAATTTGATCTTTTTCATAATTTTCATTACACGTAACATTGTGTTTATCTTATGTTACAGAAAATACTGAGTTTAAATGAAATGTGTCGTTTTATTAAAATATTATTTTATGATAATTACCATATAGTTGTTGTAATGATGGGTATAAATAAAAATAATTTAATTATGAAAATATATGGTTTATAAATGTGAATAAATTCAATTCTCTATCAACCAAGTAATAAAAATTGAAAATTAAAACTATTTGAAAATAAAGTAATTATATTTATGAAAAACTATTTTTATAAAAACAAATAGGATTTCACTAAATAAATTAAACAAAAATAGTTTATTGAATTATTTTATTGATTTATATATATTATATATTCAATGAACCATTTAATATTCATCTTCTAGGAGATAATAATAAGTCTATATTTATACGTAAAACTATATTTTTCTAAAAAGATGTTTTATCACGATTTAGCGTAATTATTTTAAAACTATTTTTCACAATTAAATAATTTATACAAAAAATAAAGATAATTTTTGAAATCATAATTTAATAATTATATTAGGGTGAATTATTTAGAATTTTTTTAAAATATTAAATTTTTGATGAATAGTGAAAATACAAAATTTTAATTGATAACCTCTATTTCATTTAAATTATTCATAAAGTTAAATTTTATTTTAATTATATTTTAAATTAATTTCAAAATAAAATTATTTAAATTATATACCTATTGGTCCATTTAAGACAATTTTATTATTTTCATACTTGATATTGATATAAAAACCTTGTAAACTTTTGAATATTCTCTCTCTAAAAACCCATTTTCTCATCTCGTATATATGATTAGTTTTAAATTAAAATTTTCATCTTTTTAAATTTAATTGTGAAAAATTGAATCCATATTTTTAATAAGAATAATATTTATTATATAATAATTTAAAATAACTTTTTATGAAAATTAATAGTAAAAATTGTAAAAATTATTTCTTAATTTTAATGTAATAATTAGTTTATCAAGGGTTAAAATAAAAATATATGGGTTAAAATGACCATAAAATTGTATAAAATTTATTTTATGGAAATATTTTGAACCTATAATGTATATTTCTTATGAATACTAAACTTTGGACCCTTGTGTCATGTGAAAAAAGTGGGTACACCATTTTTTTAAAAATTCCAAGCTTGCCACTCAACTCACTTATGAAAAGACACCACTCTCCTCTCCTATTAACAAAACAAAAACCTTTTGTTTCTGCCATGATTTTCCCAAATAAATTCCTCAATTCCCTGATAAAATCTTATAATACATATTTTTGGAGTTAATCTACCCTGGGAATGATTTTGATGCCAACCTAAGGAGGTTACTTTAAGAAGAGGTAATATTTTTCAACAAGTGTTTTTATATTATTTCAACATCCAATTCATTAAATTCTTATTAAAATATTATGATATAAAAACCAATGTATCTTACATATACATATTGTAACACCCTGAGATTTTATGAAAAATATTCTTTTTAATTTCTTGTGTTGTACGCTACACAAAAATTAGCTTATGATATACGCAACACCGTATTTGATTACAGTATACACAACACTATTCTTGGCTCGCGTTACACACAATTTCAAATTCACTTTGTAGAAACTATTCTACGCAACATTATGTATTGATTTTGATTAATGTATAAATGAAATATGTTTTTATTATGTTATACGCAACACCAAACAGAGCTTTCACTACAGGCATCCCTGACTTGTCTTGCATTACACTCAATAAAGACCTTCCTCGATAGCATGTGTAGTAAACAATACTGATTTTCACTAAACGAGATATTATTATAATATTATTATGAACTAGACGTTAGAAATAGTAATAACCATTTTTTGAAAATTTATAAATTTTATCTTTCAAAATGGACTTCATTTTTGGATTCAGAATATCGAAATTAGCTTTGGGTGAAATTCTGGTACATTTTGGATAACTATCATATTCTGATGAATAGTGAAAATTACTAAATTTTAATTAAAAACTACATTTTTAATCAAAATAATTAATAGTGATAAATTATTAATTTGAGTGGTTTTAAAGTATATTTAGAATATATTTTTACCATTTAATGCAATGTTGGTCATTGGATGTAATTTCACATATAAACCAGACATAAAAAAGTGTCAAACTTTTGATTGTTATTATCTCTTAAAAACACGCTATTTGTTTTGACGACGAGAATTAATTTTGAAAATAATTAATGCAACTGGTATGTTTTGAATTTGGTAAAATAGAAACCATTTTTTAATTCATAATATCAAATATATCTTAGGCCTAATTTTTGGTATTTTTCTGGAAACATTCATTTTTTGATGAATAGTGAAACCACTAAGTGGTAGTCAAAAAACTGAAATTTTCATAAAACATAATTTTACCACTTCTGTGTGTGAAATTTAAAAATCTGAGAGACACAGTTAATATGAATGAATAAAATGTGGTTCAATGAGATTAAAATATTTTTTTGGTGAATAGTAACTTTTTACTTTTATTTACCATGGTTAAAAGTAAATAGGATAATTAAGGGTCAAAATTATATTATTATTACCCTAAAACATGTCCTAATTCTATTGGATAAGTTTAATTCGACCAAAAACAACCTTAGCAATAACATATGACGATTTAGGCCCACTTGGATTAGATTAGGACATTTAATATTAATTTATTTAAAGAAGGGTTAAAATAGATAAAATCAAAGTTTAATAAGTATATCATTTTTAATATAGGGTTATACATAAGATAAATTCGATTATAAATATTCATTAGAAATCCAAAAATATTTCCTAAATAATGGAATTTTATTTATAATTTTTATACATTATATAATTTAATTTATTAATGACACAAAGATGATGCAGTAATTATCTTATTAATGAAATATTGACACAATTGATGTTATAAATACCCAAATAAATGGAATTTGAGACTTTTAATGAATTAAACTATTTTTTTAGGTTAATATGAAATGTTATTATTGATTTAGTTAACTGTTTTAGAACTAATCATTCTGTTATAATTTTCAAAAAAATCAATTACCAAATAGTGTTAAAATTGACATAAAATTGTTTTTTAAAAAAATATTATATTATTAATTGTTATATTATTTATAAAAATCTAATGTTTCACCAAACGACGAAGATACGATTATATATATTAATAATAAAGAACTTGGGGTTCTTTTGGCTTGTTATAGTAAGTTTATTAACCATATAGTGTAAGAAAAAAAGAAGACATGGTAAAAGTTAAATTATCTAACGTAAAGTTAAATCTAAATGATAAGGTTAAAATAGAAACCTAAACTTGTCTAAATTCTATTGGATTAGAGGCTTTATACCCATCCCAACCCTAGCTTCTAAATAAATCAATCTGGAGCTATTATAAACTGAATAAGACTTTATAATAAAATAATACTTTTTGTTATTCCAAAGGTGCCCCTCTCCTCCCTTATAAAAGGGCACCTACTCCCTCTCTTCCTCACAACAAGTTTAGCCTTACAGATCATCCAAGACCTGACTAATTCTCTTCTCCACTTCCCTAGAAACATCCTAGACGTCCTAGTCTTCTTCAAAGACCAATTTTAGTGCCCTAAGATGTGGTCTCAAAGAGGCGCTTCAAAGAAGAGGTAATGTCTGTTACCGATTATTTTAACTTTATTTCTTCTTCCACTTCTTCTTCATTAGTAGTTTCATTATGAAGTAATAACATCAGTATCACTCATATACTTATATTTTATTATAAGTATTAGACAACCATATATCACCATCTATCCATCCTATGGAAAACGAAATCACCGCGCGTGCGTACGTATGGAATACCGTCTCCACGCCGTGGCGTAATCTATTTTCCACCAGCACCTTACTTGGATGGGTATAATGGTGAAAGTAATGAATATATATGATTATTGTAAATTTATATTAATTATGTAATAGTATACATACACTTTAATACAATTCCACGATCATGGGAATGATTTCATCGCTCGTGCGTACGTACAGACTACCATCTCCACGAACGCGATGAGATTAATTTTCCATGATTAACCGTTCAAGAATGATTATAAAGTATATATAATGAATAATAATTAAATATATGAAATAATAGTTCTACTGGATTTATTTATATATTTGTATGTAATCTATTTAATTTAATTCAATTAAATATGGAAACGAAAACTGCGTTCATGCGTACGTACGACCAACCGTCTCTATGAACGGTGTATTTACTTTCTTTTTATAGATCTATAATATATATGTATATGGTGAATATATATTATATATAAATCATGTTTTAAAATATATAATTATGTAAATCAGGATATAAGTTATAATATCAAGAACGACAAGTCGAAACACATACGATAAATGAAATGATTTTACACAAAACGCTACTTTAACATGGAATTTACAAAAGAACGGGTAATATAAAGTCATAAGTGAAAAATATATGATATCATAACAATGAATATGATTATTTAATAATTCAATGACATTATTTAAATCATTATACAGGGGGTTCGAATTCATACGAAGCATATCAGACCTAAGGTAAGGGATAATTATTCCAATCTCGTTCTGATCCGAGATTGTTTATTCGTAAGTATTTACTGGGGTTATTGTTATCATCCATGTCCATGTTTCCTAAAAATGGTTTCATGTATGTTTAAAGTCCTTTTTACCCATTTTTACTTTTATCCAATGGTATGGATGGAATATTTCTTTTATTTAACCTACAAGGTACTTTTTGACTTTTCCGACAAAAGTACGAGAAGAATGTTTTTTTAATGTATACAGCATGAAAGGATTTTTATGGTTTTATAAAGCCTCATTTTCATGAAGCTTCGTACAAATGATTTCATGATTATTTTCAACCAAATCCGTTTCTTTTAAAATTTAATTGATTTTTTTTAAAAGAATATGATTAAAAAAAAGGATATTTTCCTCAAGAATTTATTTCAAGTGTTTTATCAAAACCATTTTCCATATAAGATGAAATTGTTTTCATATGTGTATGTTTCAAGTATAATGTATCTATGATTTACATGGTTTCACAATTCTTATTATGAAATGAAATCCATTTCTTTTATATGGATTTAGTGATGATGGGATGATGTTTATAAAACCCCTTTTATTTATTGGGTTATTATGAAAGATGTATGTTTATTTTGTGGCACAAGTAAGAATGATTTAATTATGATATGGGTAGGTCCTATATATCCTTCCAATGAATTGGGTAAAGATTTATATCTCATGAGATAGACACGGCTGGAATGGTAAGTTAATCCAGTTCAGTATTACAGGACTGGAACGAGGAGTGAACTCAATTCAGATAGGTATTTTGTCCACTAAGATGGTCTTGGCAGTAATGCCTTGGCTACTATGGAAATCATTAGATGTGCTTAATGGATGCTACAATTACATGTTTTATTTCCATTCTATTTTATCATTATTTATGTTCCATTATGATCTATTCCTTATGTACTTACATGTTTTATGTCGTTGCTCAAGATTTTGATGTTTAAACATTATGTTCATGTTTTTAAGTTCAAATGTATATGGTATGTTTTATTTTATCCATGCATACCCTTACTGAGCATTTGATATCACCATTTTTATTTTTTATTTTCCCCCAGTATTAAAAGAATGGTTTTAGGTAAGGAAATAAAAAGTGGAATATCTTTATGGGAGAAGTTGAAGATCTTTCACCATGATTAGAAGATTGTGTTCCATGTTTCCAAAGACACTAACCTATTACAGTCCTTCTGTGTCTGTTATTGTTATTTATTATGTATTCCAAAAAATTAATGTAATATCTATGTACGTCACGCTTCGGGTCTCTACAATTGGTATCAGAGGAATGGTTTAGTTAACCTTTGGAAACTAGGATGCGAAAACATTAGTGAGATCTCTAGAGATATTTCTAAGGTATGTCTAGGGATGTCCTTAAGGTAAAGTATACGTATTGGTTATAGTCCTAGAATTGCACTAAATATCATATAATTAATCCTTATATGTTAGATACTGAAGGTACTCCCCCTTTATTATGTTGTTTCCCTAGAATGGTATTTTCCTCTCACACTATTTTTTTGGGTTTTAGACGATGGCTGGAACCCGAAGGAACCTTGTTGATCAATGTAATGGACAATGCAATGATTATCCTGCTGACCAGACCAATGTCATGGGAGATGGAGTGAACAATCTTATTTTTATACTTACACAAGCTACGAATCATTATGGATTTCAAAATGAGCAGATAAAGGAGCAACATTCTGTTGAATCCTTCATGAGGCAGCGTCCACCTTCATTCAGCGGGTCTTCTAATCCCTTAGTGGCTGAACAAAAGATCAGTACTACAAAAAAGATATTTTCAGTTCTACAATTTTCTAAGCATTGTAAAGTCATCTTAGTAGTATATCGTTTGGAATGTGATGCTGATCAATGGTTGAATCTTATCAAGAATACGAGGCAAAGAGTTGAAATTGAGTCCATGGAATGGGACGAGTTCAAGAACTTGTTTTTCAGTAAGTACTTCTCTTTTATTCTTTGACCAAAGATGGAAAAGGTGTTTCTTGAGCGTAACCATAATGATGATGAATCGGTTGGTATATACGAAGTGAATTTTAAAAGACTTTCAAGGTATGAATCTGGCTTTATCATCCAACCTGAAAGTAAAGTTGATCAATTTTCAGTGGTTTAAAACCAAGTATTCGAAGGGCATTAGCTATAAGAGACTTCAGTAGCTATGAAGAAATTGTGTGTTGTGCTATCATGGTAGAACTAGAATTTGGTGTAACATATCAATCTCATGGTTTTGTCAAGAAACAAAATATGGAGTTCAAGGATAAATCTCAGAACAATGGTGAAAATAAGATGAAGGTTTCTTTATGCTCAAAGTGTGGAAAAAATAATGGTGGAGATTTCCAAAAAGGTACTAGAAAATGTTTTAAGTGTGGAAAAGAAGGCCATCGAGCATTTTATTGTCGATGTAATGGGAAAAAGGTTGCTAATGATGTGAATAGAGAAAATACTACAGAGAACTCTCCAACACTTCAATGCTTCAAGTGCAAGGAAATGGGGCATTATGCTAATAAATTCCCTAATCCACAGGTTAATGATGATCAACCTCAGAAACCTCTTAAGGCAAAGGATAAAGGGATGTCTCATGAGATCACTATTTGTGATGTTGAGTATGAAAATGATGTTGTGTAATGATTAAGTGTCTATGTAATGGGATTTCAAAATAGTACCATGGAATATCATTTATGGTATTGTGGAATTGTGGAATATCTATATATTGGTTTTCAATAATTATATAGTACTGGTAATCATGAAAAGGTGATTGAAATATTTTTATAAAGCAGATGAAATGCGCATAATGAACGAATAAGGAGAAAATAATATGATAGTAATCATGATCTCATGACTGATACAAGGACTAAGTGATATTATGGTTTGAGTATATAAAGTTTTTGGGATTTTGGTGTGTGGAAAGTGTTAAAATTTAACAACATTCGTGATTTCACTAAAGTTCAATGGGTATTCATTTTTCAAGAGAATACATGATTAAGGTATTCACATGTTTTTATTTTGACCAACAAGATACATCTTATGATATATGGGGGATGAATGATGGCATTCACGTGATTATTATGTAACATTTCAAGTAATCATTTTCTTTATACTATGAGATTGGACCGAAGTATTTTAGATAAGCCTAAAGATTGGAATGGATTATGTTGGACATAAGTTAGTTCGATATTATTGATGGGATGTTATAGTAATGTAGGTTTAGAAATAGGAAAACTTGAAGGACAGACGACAGCCCATCACATCAGACAAGGCTGCGGGAATCGAACCCACAACCGAAGTGTGACTGGCCTTTATCGCCTACCACGGGCCTACAGGAATTCCCTGGTTAGAAAAAAAATAGTTTTATTTTAATAACCGGTATGATATATGATGTATAAGTTCATTTTTGGAATGGTATATGATTAAACTCACCATAGATGGGCATATGTATATTTGATATCTTTTTCTAACCTTTTGTTTGAAACAGATGGAATGACGCATCATTCTATCACATGTTCTGTTAACACTTCAAGAATAAAAAATTCAACTTCATTTCAATAAGAGATGAAGTGGAAATTGTTTAAAGCATGAACAATAGTGAGATTGTACCAAAATCAAGAAATTATTTCTTCTAAATCAAAATTATCAATTTTATGGAAATGATATTGAAAACCAAAAATGTTTCCTAGTGCTCTTATATCTGATGAATTAGATTGTACCTTAGATCATCACAAATTTATGGCTTTGTGATTGACGGATTTTTTCATAGCTATGTTCTCTACCACTCTCCATCAGAACATGATGGTTAGATTTCTCCTCCACATCCATATTTTCACCTATGTTCTCCTATGTGGAAACCCAGTGATGAGTTATTTGGGTATCTATTATGTTTATAACGTTCCTTTTTTAAATGAAGTTTTAGTATTCCTTTTTACGATGTGAGTTTCTATAAAAGAAAATCTCGTGTAATAAACCATTTATAACCCCGATGAATTTCAAGCACAAAATTCATTTTAAGGGGAGTATAATGTAACACCCTGAGAATTTATGAAAAATATTATTTTTAATGTCTTGTGTTATATGCTACACCAAAATTATCTTCTGATATAAGAAACACCGTATTTGTTTGCAGTATACGCAACACTATTCTTGGCTCGCGTTACACACAATTTCATGTTCGTTTTGTAGAAACTATTCTATGCAACATTGTGTATAGATTTTGTTTAATGTATAATTGAAATACGTTTTGATTATGTTATACGCAACACCAAATAGAGATTTCACTACATGAATCCTTGACTTGTATTGCATTACACGCAATAAAGACCTTCCTCGATAGTGTGTGTAGTACACAATACCATGTTTTACTAAATGAGATATTATTATAATATTATTATAAACTAGCCGTTATGAATAGTAATACCAACATTTTTAATTTTTATAGATTTTATCTTTCAAAATGGACTTTATTTTTGGATTTGGAATATCGAAATTAGCTTAGGGTTTAATTTTGGTACTTTTCGGATAACTTTCATATTCTGATGAATAATGAAAATTACTAAATTATAATTAAAAACAAATTTTTTAATCGAAATAATTAATAGTGATAAATTATTAATTTGAGTGATATTAATGTATATTTATAATATATTTTTACCATTTAATACAATATTTGTCATTGGATGTAATTTCACATTTAAACCAGACATAAACAAGTGTCAATCTTTTGATAGTTATTATCTCTTAAAAATAGGCTATTTAATTTGACGACGAGAATTAATTGTTAAATTAATTAATGCAACAGATATGTTTTGAATTTGGTAAAATAGACATCGTTTTTGAATTCATAATATCAAATATATCTTAGGCCTAATTTTTTCTATTTTTCTGAAAATTTTCATTTTTTGATGAATAGTGAAACCACTAAGTGGTAGTTAAAAAACGGAATTTTTCATAAAACATAATTTTACTGCTTCTATAAGTGGAATTTCGAAAATCTGAGAGACACGGTTAATATCAAGGACTAAAATGTGATTCAATTAGATGAAAATATTTTTTTTGGTGAATACTAGCTGTTTACTTTTATTTACCATGGTTAAAAGTAAATAGGATAATTAAGGGTAAAAATGATATTATTATTACCCTAACACAAGTTGTAATTCTATTGGATAAGTTTAATTCGACCGTAAAAAACCTTAGGAATAAAATATGACCATTTAGGCCCACTTGGATTAGATTAGGACATTTAATATTAATTTATTTAAAGAAGGGTTAAAATAGTTAAAATCAAAGTTTAATAAGTAAATCATTATTAATATAGGGTTATACATAAAATAAATTATACTATAAATATTCATTAGAAATATAAAATGATTTCCTACATAATTTTATTTTATTTATAATTTTTATAAATTATATAATTTAATTTATTTATTACACAAAGATGATGTAGTAATTATCTTATTAATGAAATATTGACATAAATGATGTTATAAATACCCAAATAAATATAATTTGAGAGTTTTTATGAAATAAAATAATTTTATAGGTTAACATGACATGTTATTGTTTATTTAATTAACTTTTTTTGAACTAATAATTCTTTTATGATTTTTACAAAAATCAATTACCAAATAGTAACAAAATTGACATAAAGTAGTTTTTAAAACAAATATTATATTATTAATTGTTATTTTATTCCAAAAAATCTATGGCTTTTCTAAATGACTTAAATAAGGTTATATATATTAATAATAAACAACTTGGGGTTAGTTTGTATTGTTATAGTATGTTTATAAACCTTATAGTGCAAGAAAACAAGAAGACACGGTAAAAGTTAAACTATCTAACTTAAAGTTAAATCTAAATGATAAGGTTAAAATAGAAATATAAACTTGTCTAAATTCTATTGGATTAGAGGATTTAGACCCATCCCCACATTATCTTCGAAATAACTCAATTTGGAGCTATTAAAAACAGAATATGACTTTATAATAAAATAATATTTTTGGTTATTCAAAAGGTGCCCCTCTCCTCCATTATTCAAGTGCACCTCCTCCCTCTATTTCTCACACCACATTGAGCCTTCAAACTCGGACAACCCCTGCCAAATTCTCTTCTCCACTTCCATAGAGACTTCCTAGAGGTCCTGGTCTTATTCATTGACCAATTTTATAGCCCTAAGGGGAGGTCTCAATGAGGCGCTTCAAAGAAGAGGTAATGTCTCTTACCAATTCTTTCAACTTTATTTCTTCTTCCAGTTCTTTTTCTATAGTTGTTTCATTATGAAGTAATAACACCAGTATATATAATATATTTATATGTTATTATAAGTATGAAAAAACCATATTTTACCATCTATCCATCCTACGGAAAATGAAATCACCGCGCGTGCGTACGTACGGAAAACCGTCTCCACGCCGTGGTGTAATCTATTTTCCACCACCACCTTACTTGGATGGGTATAATGGTAAATGTAATGAATATATATGATTATTGTAAATTTATATTGATTATGTAATATTATACATACACTTTAATACAATTCAATGATCATAGGAATGATATCATCGTTTGTGCATACGTACGGACTGATGTGTCCACGAACGCGATGAGAATCATTTTCCCTGATTAACCATTCAAGATTGACTATAAAGTATATATAATGAATAATAATGAAATATATGACATAATAATACTACTGGATTTATGTATATATATATATTTATGTCATCTATTTAATTTCATTCAATTCAATAAAGAAACGAAAACATCGTTCATGCGTACGTACGGCCTGCCATCTCCATGAACGGTGTATTTCCTTTCTTTTTATAGATCTATAATATATGTGTATATGATGAATATATATTATATATAAATCATTTTTTACACTCTTTAATTCTGTAAATCAGGATATAAGTAATAATATCAAGAATGACTAGTCGAAACACTTATGATAAATGAAATGATTTTACCCAAAACGCTACTTTAAAATAGAATTTACAAAATAACGGGTAATATAAAGTCATAAGTGAAACATATATGATATCATAACAATGAATATGATTATGTAATAAGTAAATGACATTATTTAAATCATTATACAGGAGGTTTGGATCCATACGAAGCATATCAGACCTAAGGTAAGGGATAACTATTCCAATCTTGTTATAATCCGAGATTGTTTATTCGTAAGTATTTACTAGGTTTGTTGTTATCATCCATGTCAATGTTTCCTAAAAATGGTTTCATGTATGTTTAACCTCCTTTTTACCCATTTTGAATTTTACCCAATGGTATGGAAGGAATCTTTCTTTTATATACCCTACAAGGTACTTTTTGACTTTTCCGACAAAAGTACGAGAAGAATGTTTTTTTAACGTATACGACAGGAAAGGATTTTTACGGTTTTATAAAGAATTATTTTCATGAAGCTTCCTCCAAATGATTTCATGCTTATTTTCAACCAAATCCCTTTCTTTTAAAATTGAATTACATTTTTTGAAAAGAAAATGATTTTTTAATAAAAAGGATATTTTCCTCAAGAATTTATTTCAAGTGTTTTATCAAAACCATTTTCCATCTAAGATGACATTATTTTCATATGTGTATGTTTCATGTATAATGTCTCTATGATTTACATGGTTTCACTTTCCATATTATGAAATGATATCCATTTCTTTTACATGGATTATGTGATGATGGGATGATGTTTATAAAACCCATTTTATTTATTGGTTTATTATGAAAGATGTATGTTTATTTTGTGGCACAAGTAAGAGTGATTTCATTATGAGATGGTTGAGACCTATATCTCCCTCTAGTGCATTGGGTAATGATTTATATCTCATGAGATTGACATGCCTGGAATGGTATGTTAATCCGGTTCAGTATTACAAGACTGGAATGAGGAGTGAACTCAATTCAGAAAGGGACTTTGTCCACTAAGATGGTCTTGGAAGAAATGCCTTGGCTACTATGGAAATCATTTCATCTGCTTAATGGATTCCACAATTACATGTTTTATTCCCATTCTATTTTATCACGATTTATGTTCCATTATGATCTATTCCTTATGTACTTGCATGTTTTATGTTGTTTATCATGATTTGGATGTTTGAACATTATGTTCATGTTTTTAAGTTCAAATGTATATGGTATGTTTTATTTTATCCAAGCTTACCCTTACTGAGAATTTGAGCTCACCCATTTTTTGCTTTATTTTCCCCCAGGATGAAAAGAAATGATTTAGGTAAGGAAACAAAAAGTGAAAGATCTTTATGGGAGATGTTGATGTTCTTTCACCATGATTAGAAGATTACGTTCCATGTTTCCAAAGACACAAAACTATTACGGTCCTTGTGTGTCTGTTTTTGTTATATATTAAGTATTCCGTAAAAGTAATGTAATATCTATATACATCAAGCCTCGGGTATCTACACATATAGGTTGTTATTATAAGGTCATAACCTACAACCTTCCCCAATTCCATCAAATGAGTTACGATATCATCATTTGGGTGTACGGTGGACTACCGCCTTATTAACCAATGTCAATTTTTCTTCTATTAACACATTTCAAAGTTGGGTATGAAGATTGATATAAAGTAAATATATATTATTTTTATAAAATAATTATACCAATTAAGTTATTATATCATATATATCTTTTATACTCTCTATTTCATGTGGGATAAGATGACACCATTCATGTGTACGTCTGGTTACTACCACACGAAGCGATGTGATTCATTTTCAATAATGATTTAAATAAAGGATAATAAGTATATATTTAATGAAAAAATGTAATATAGAAGAAATAATTATGATATTAATAAAATATTTATTATTATTAAGGGACAATATACTATTTTATTTCTTTTATTTTCACTCACTAAAATATTATAACGTCATTCATGTATGTGTGGACTACTGCATTCCCAAAGAGATGTGACTCTCTTTTCATCACCATAAAAAATAGATGATATGTATAAGAATATTTAGAGAAATAATATTATATTTATGATATTATTATGTTTTTTAAGATAATATATTCCTTAACCATTTTCAATAATTATTTTTGAAAAATGGA
This sequence comes from Viscum album, assembly GCA_963277665.1. NCBI lineage: Eukaryota > Viridiplantae > Streptophyta > Magnoliopsida > Santalales > Viscaceae > Viscum > Viscum album. Next base: position 661,834,184 of record OY728138.1, read on the forward strand.
AATGTTACTCATGAGTACGTACAATCTAAAATCTCTTTGATCACAACAAACTTATTTTCTCAAAAACATATTTCATGATTGGTAATAAAATTATAATTTTTTTTGTATGAATATGATAATTAATTCATGATTATTTTTTTATAATATTAAACCATGATCAATGTATGAGATCAAAAAATAAAAAATCAAAACATGTCGAAAAAACAACGTCATTTTTACATGGAAATTGATTTTAACATAAAATTGTTATTTAATGTGTAATTAATGGTTATAAGTTAATAATATATATAAATATTGTTATATAATATATTTATAATAAAATTATATTTATTATATTTGTGTTTCAATTGTTTTTGAAGGAAGGCATGACATAAAGTAAGGGATTTAAGTGTCACATGTTTTTCTACGAGATAGAAGCCATATTCACCATGTGTTTCATTAAGGTGGTGTATATAAAGCCCATGATTGTATATTATTATTATTATCCTTATAATTTTGTTGATTTATATATCCATTTTAGGATCTCTCTTTCATTGGGTTTAAGGTTCAAAATCTACCGAACTCATAAGGTATTTTTTGTCTCAAATTGCCTTCTTTGAGACAGAAGTTATGTTATGCACATATACTCATCAATGAGTTTTATATACATATCCTTTGACATGTTATATCATGAATATAATTATTTTATTGATATTATATGATTTATTTAATGATATTTTTTCTTGGGTATTACTTTTTAAATTTACAAAAGTGCTAAGGGTTTTTATGTTACGATCACATTGGTTATGGAGATAATTTAAGATGATATCTCAAATAAATGAACAATCATGATCTATCTCTCAATAATCTAATGAATTTTTTATCCTCTTATTATGTAATTATAACAAATATTTTTACATCATTTTACTCTCATTATGTAATCATGATTTCAAAGTAATTTTTTTATGTAATGTTATCATTATTTCTCTCTTTGTCCACTAATACGTTTTCTTCTAAAACCATTTTTTTTCTAAAAATGATTTGTTAAATCATGTTTTACCCATTTTTACCATTTTATATTTTTTTGAAATAAATATTCAGTTCATTTTCCAAATAATGCATGTTTAGATTTTACTGAAAAAGTGAATGAATAATTGTTCTAACATATATGACCTGAATGGAATATCTTACCATTATGACCATTATTATATCCAATATCTACTTTGTATGTTTTCTTAGTTATTTTAAAATAAATGGATTAATAAAATGTATTATGTTTAAATAAATGTTTTTAATGTGTAAAGGATAATTTTCTAAATAAACATTATAAATTATTTTTAAGGATATCTTTATAAGTTCTCAAGGAAATTTTAAAACCCTTCAGGTTCTATAACAGAATCAATATGGTATATTTTGGGATTTTATAATCAGAATTTTGTGAGTAAAAATATTTCACAACATTATCTGGGTGATTATCGATAGACTAATCAATCCAACCCACTTACTCACAATATGAGATTATATTTTAGTGGAAATATTTGGGTACATGTATGTGCTTGAGATCATGTTTTTTGATAGAGTAACCTTGATGATAGTCTATAAACAAGACACCCAATTCATGTCCCTGTTGTGGAGGGCCTTATAAAAGGATATTGGGACTTAATTTATTACGAGTACAAAATTCTATCATTAGATGTATTTCCATTTAGAGAGAACCATTCGGGTTCTCATATACATATTGGGGTATTACATGTTAGACATAATTTAGAGTTAAGAGGGATATATTCCATTGGTGGAGTTATCATACAGAAAATTTATCAATCAAAGAATGATATGGGACAATTTTAGAACCTATACATGATGCCTTACTGGTCCCCCATTTACTAGATGAAGCCAATATAATCACCACTCATGAAGATAGATCCACTAAGAGAAACAATAGATAATATTTTACTGATTCAAAATTATATTTTGATGGAATAAATCCATTAGAAGTCAAATATGGACTACATAAGAAGACCCTTAGTCTTTTGGGAGGGAGACTATATGTTCTTAAAGGTATCATCTCAGCAGAAACTGTGGAATTTTGGTCAGGGTGGTAAGATAACACAAATATTCTTTGGCCCATTACATATTCTGTGTAGGGTTAGTGAGGTTGTGTATAACATGTTATTACCCCCACAGTTGTATTGGGTACACGATGTCTTCCATGTATACAATTGAAGAGATACATGCATGATTCATCACACATAATTAACTAGCATAAGAAGGATATAGAGGATGATACTTTCATTTCAGAGTACCCATTATAAATTGAGGACTATTATCATAGGACCCTTTATAGATGAGTTATTCCACTAGTTCAAATCTTTTCTAGAATATGAAATAAGAGGAAAGTTCATGGTATCCTAAGAGCTAGATATGGGATTAATACCCTAACTATTTAATGTAGGATTAGATTTTTGGGGATAAAATCCGTGATGGTGGGGATGGTGTAATGAATCTAGATTTTGTTATTAAAACCTTTAAATATTATTTAAAATATTTTAAGGTTATTTATTGGGTTGGAATGGAGATACATGCATTATGGATCCAAAATAATAATATATTAAAAATAAAATAATTTTTAATGCCCAAATGCATTAATATTAATGAATTATATTTCTTCTCCTTAATGGAGTCTCATATTGGAAAATTGAGACAATTGTTAAACCAGAAATTCAGTTTTTACCATAGGCATGATGTAAATTTCATTCGCATCTTGTTCTGTGATGGTTCACAGTCCTAGTTTTATTTTAGAGGAATATTATTTAAAATTAATAATTAAATGACTAAATTAAAATTTTAATTAGAAATAATATATTTAAACATAACTTATAAAAATTCATAAGATGATCCCCAAAAACATAGTATTTGAGTTTAGCCACCATATAATAATTATTTTCGCATAGAGATCAATGATAATCATACAACAATAAATGAATCACAAAACGATCATCAACGACTTCAGTGCTTGTTTAATAATTCTCCAGTGATTGATCCATCATTGATTTAGGGATTTGTTTATTGTTTTTTAATATATTTTTTCATTTCAAAGAATTTATATATAATATTCTCACAATTCCATCCCACTACATGTCCCCATAAATTTATAATTTATTATTAAAGCTATATTTAATCATAGATCATTGTTTCTTTAATCCATTATTTGGTTTTTTCAACGAGAATAGATGGTTGTGTTCCCAATGACCATCTATATTAATCAATTTTATGTTTATTTTTATTTCTCCATTCATTATTCACAATATTTATCACCATCTATGATGTGGTTAGTGGTTTAACTATTTATTTTTTGGTTTGAATCATTATCATCCCACAAATTTTTGTTTCACTCTTAAATAAAACACTAAAAATGTTTGAACTCAAATTATACATGAAAAAATAGATTAAATAATTTTTTTGTATTGTTTGATTTAAATTTTCCAATGGGAAGATGTACGGGGTGACAAGGCTTTAAAATAAGATCCCATTTTTGGGAATCAATGGATATAAATCAATATTAAAATTTTATAGATCCATGAATGATGTGTTTGTTGAAGGGTTGGCTATTATTGGATGTAAAATTTGAAGATAAATTTAATGACATGTTGAATATGTAAACTTTCTTGATAATTTCGGACTACACAATGTGTTGATTGAAAAAACACATGTCCTGTATATTCGGTGATGTGGTGACTAGGGATTGGGGTGTGTTAAATATCACTCTCTGTATAGAATAAACCACACGCCATGTGACCCTATATGTCTATATTTGTGTGTATATGGAGTACTTGCTAATGTTATTTCATATAACTACACACTATGCAGATTAACCCATATTCCACATATCTCTAATGGACTAATTAGTGTATACATTGGGTACATTTTTAGATACCCATCTACCCAAACACACTATATAGGATAGACCCACATATCTTGTTTTTGAATCATTATACACCATGAGGGATCCAGTACATGACCAAGCTAAACATGGTGGCTAGATGATATGTTTCCTAAGAGGCATGTCATGTACATCTACTAGAGCCAACAAATGTATATATCTTGTCTTTTACAGTCTAATTTGACATATGAATAGTCTATTATGAGTTTCATTTATATTAAACTAGGATAGTGGCCTATTTTTAAATATCCAATATATGATTTGAGGTGGTGTTAGTGGGCTGTTTTCTTTAATAATTATTAGTCGATAATGGTATCTAGGAATATTTATTAAAGATTTTATTGGGCCGACACTCCCCTAGAAGGTTCATATATACTAGGTCATAGTACCCTATATTCTATGTATTAATAGGGCCGGTACTTCAACAAACACATATGATTCACATACCTATATCTATAGAGTTTATAATACCTTTTCTTTGAGCTCGATCAAGGCACAATCCTATTCCTGGTGTAGGTACTCCCATTAACATGATACACCCTTCGATAAATCATGGACCCCCATATTTGTTTGGGATTGGTAACACTTTGTTACTATTTTTTAATGATTCATATTTAGGTATATATATATATATATATATTCACTTATGGATGGATGTACGGATCAAGATTTTTATCCAAGTACCATGTCTCCCTTGAGCTTATCTGGGTTTTTCATTTCCTATTCTCTTAGTTATGATTATGAGATGACTAACCCTTTAATATATTTCTTATGGTTTATGGGGAATCAAACATGGTATGTATATACTAATGTATTCATGGGAATCGTTCTCAAACATGTCATGTCGTTACAGAAAAAGGTTCTTCAGTAGAGATCTTAGTTTTCCAGGTTTTGATAGAGCTTATCAGTGATTGGTGGTGGCGCTAAATTATATTATTTCAATTTAGTTTTATGATTAGGGTCATATGCTCTAGATAGTTTTTATTTAGGGTTTTATTTATTATGTGTTGAATGCATTTTTAATTTTTATTATACTTTGAATTCATTTTTCACTTTCAGACCTTATAGGTTGTTTCATGCTTGGTTTTCCATTATCAGTTGATTTAGTTCCATTTTAATGTTATGTATGGAGGTGTTAATTTCATAAAAGTACATTATTATAATGCATCATATTCAAGTATTATGACTACCCAGTGCAAGTCTCTAGCCCCAACACTATTGGAGGATGTCTTGGGGTGGTCAACGGATCATTTTATAAGCCAAGATGAGTCCTAGAAGGTTGGTTTATGTCATAATAGGTATATAAAAACAAAAATAAAATTAATAATTCTTAAATTTTATATCATTATATCATCTAGCTAAAATAGTGACACAAGTATTAAAGATTCAATTCCTCCCTTAAAGGATATACCACTAGATAAAAATGTGCTTATAAATAAAACATATAAAGCTTAATAGTTGTTATCTTTTATAGGTATGAACTGTGTAGAGATACATAATTTCCCAAACCATTATATTTTATTCCAAAAAGTGTACAATTAAAAAAAATGACCCACGAATTATGCGTCTTTATATAATAAAAATTATGAAGTATATCAAGAGTTTTATGATTTATTCTATCCATTTCATGATTTAGATTCATATATGGATGTTTGATTACATCATGTCAATTAACATGGTGCACAAATAAAATATTTTAGTTATGTAATATTTAACACTATTTATATACTCCTTACAAGAAGGAAATTGGTCATAAATATCAAGAATTTTGAAATGAAATATAAAGCCTTCATATTTCATTTTTTAAAAATTGCATATAACTTTATGGTATGGATATTTGTGGTTATAATACATAGTGAACTATATTGGTAAATTATAACTTACCTCTTTGATTATGAATGGATAATAATTATATCATGTTTTAGATGTTTATTTTTCTTTTTAAACAACTTGTACATGATGTTGAAATTTGTTTAGTTTTATTAATTTTTTGATTTTGACATTATTGAAGTATATGGCTATTTGAGTGTACAATAAAAATAATAAAGAAAATTTTCTAATTATATTCCTTATATTTATTACTAATTGATTTATGAACATGATCTTGAAACAGATCTAATGTTATTGACTTATAATTTCCAACATATTTCTTATCGTATGGATGATGAAGTGGTTGTGTCATTGTCTATGGAATGGTAGGAAAACATTAATATTACTAATTATCATTTAATTTATTATAGATTAATATATAGACAAATATGGTTATATATTTTAGAATAATATGTAAATGAGTTTATAATAGTTATATAAAATATTTAAATGTAAAAAATTTTAATTCATGAGTTTTTTAGGATGTTATAAAAAATTTGTATTGTATTTCATAATTTGAATAATTATAAAACATTTAGTATTATGGGAAAAAAATTGAGGAGTACCCATGAATCCTATAAATAGTGGTTTAGTGAATGTGATAATGTTTTATTCATTAATTTTAATCATTGATTAATATCTCTCACTCCATTCTTCTCTTTAATCAAAAAGTAATGGAAGGCCATAGGTAAAAGTGACATTTTCCTAACATAATATGATATTTTAAAAAATATTTGTAGTATCATTAGAGGAGGGAGTATGTACATTCCGATTAGATATTTTCATTATCTAATATGAAATATGATTGAATTTATTAATAGAGAAAAATGTTTAATATATGAAAAAGGTATGCTCTTTGCATTTAATATATTTATATAATATATACCATGACTGGATATTTTTTAAATGGGTTTAAGCGGATGATTATATATCCTTTAAATAATTAATATCCCATATAAAACCCATTACTGGAATCAAATACACTTATATGATATTTTAATTATTTTATACTTGATAATTCTTTTAAAAATACAATGACCATGCTTTACACCAGAAATGAATTTGGCTTTTCATTGGTTTCTTTGTAACACTATAAATTTTATCACTTTAACCTATTGAATATATTTTTTCACACAGAACATAAAACTAAAATAAACCATTATATATTGTATTGAGAGTAAATATTTCGATACAAGATAAAGATTAACAAATTATGAGAATTTAATTAGAAATATCATTATGAAAATCACAAGAGGAATAAAAAAATAATTAAATAAAAGACTAAAAACCTCAGATCTCTATCATTTTGGTTTTCCTAGAAAATAATTTAACTTATTATAACGTTAAGAAATAATGATATTTTTAATTATAATATAAATTTTTAGATAGAAGTAAAATAATAGAATTAATAAGTTTTAGGGAAGCATATAAAGGCATATAAATGAATGTAACATGATATTTTTATATATAGTCATTATAATTTTTTCTACTGGATATATCGTATTTGTGTATATTTATATCCATTAATAATATTGAGTGTATTACAATTATTAGTAAATAATGTGTTACACATATAATATTTTACATGTAGTTTACATAAATAATTTTGGAATAAAATAAAAGTGTACTAGCTCATTTATGAAAATATCTATTATTTTAAAGATTTATAGTACATAATGTTTTTTTAAATTAAATTTATTTATTTTAGAGAATAATTTAAATAAAATATATCATTAAATTTCAAGGATTAATTGGTAAATTAATCAAATGACATATATTAAAAAGGAGTTATAAATAATTCATATTTAATGATTCATAGTCAATAAAATATAAATTAATTTAAAAAATAATTTTTATTGAATATTATTATTTATATTTTAAAAATAGATTTATTATATTTGGAATATAAAAACAAATAAAATATTTTTTTATATATTTAATTAAATGAACTAAAATTATTTCAATGATCATTACTCATTAATGAATAAGAGTAAAGTGTCTTTTATTCTTAATATATAATTTTATAAAAGTATTTGTTATGTGTATTATCTATCTTACTAAAAAATAATTTAAATCACATTTAGAAGTTAAATTTCATAAAATTTAATTTCATTTCGGAATAAAGGAATTGGAATTAGTTAAGAGGGTCAATTTCACATTGGGATAGAAAATAACATACCAAGGTAAAATTATGTTACTATGATAAATGGTAAAATGAGTTAAAAGTGATAAAATAGTGGATAAATATTTTATATATCACAAAATATTATATATAAATTTATTTAAGATGAATTTGTTAACCTTTAATTTTTCGTTCTTCATTATTTATTCTTATTCCATGTAAAAGGGTATTCCTTATGCCTTAAAGAATTGGTATTTGTGGAGATCCCACTCGAACTCACCTATAAAAGGACCCCTCCTCTACCCACTTAAAACAAAAAATTTACATTGGTTATATTTTTACTCCCTTTCAAAATACCCCATCCTAAATCATTTGTACATGTTTTATAACATCTAGTTCAAATAAGGACTCAAAAATCCTTCCTTCCAACATAACTCATTTTATAGAGTGAATTCATCAATGTATCTAGTTCTTCACCAAATTCATCAATTACCTTCACAACTAAATAATTAAGTAATATCATCCAACACTATACTAATATTATATTCAAATTATTATTTTTTGGTAAAAATTATAATACAACAATATAGCATTGTACCCTTACATATTCATTAATGTAATATGTTCTTAGTTGGGTTGGTTCAACCACCTACATGAAAGATGTCGTACTTTCTTCAACATTTCCAAGATGAATTAGAATAAATACATTAACAATGGTAACATATGATATTAAAGAGTAATTTATTTTAAGGATTTAAATTTATAATTGAGAAATAATACAATGGTAATTATAAAGTAAGTTTTTGTTTTTATCATTAAATTACACGAAACATGCTCATTTTGGATTCCATTATTATGAACCATTCACATACCTTCAATTAAAGGAAAATGGGACTATATAAATAATACAAAAAAAATTATTCCATTATCTTGAACAGTCTATAAATTATGAACTTCTTATAAATATTGAGTATCCACATCATCATTATGAAACATTAATTAATGAATCCAAATTAGTAATCTTCATTGAAGAAAATAAAAAATAAATAACTAATAAAAGTGTAATAAAATATTATAATTGAAAAGTGTAAAATGTATTATTTGTGAATATATTTCGTAATTAATTTATCAAGATGGTTATATTTATTATATATAATGTTAAAGTTATTTTTTAGAAGTCTGAAGAAAAGACAATCATTTATTTTCCAATATCACTTTAAAATTGATCTTGTTTTTGTATAACTTTCCATCACATGAAATTTTAAGTGATTTATAAAAGAAAATACAATTTATTATTCTATTGTAGTTATTTTTTGGGGTTACATTTATTCTCACCATTTCCACTCCCATTGGTTTATAGTTAACCCAAAATAATGCATGTAAGTGGAGCTTACTTTATCTCTTCAATTTATATGTGACTATATTCCTTTATTCAACTGTTTTTATTATATTATTTTATGGATTTCAATATACCTAATTCCATTATTTATTATTTTAATTTTTTATTAATTTTAAATTACTTTAAAAAAGTGTGAAATGAATCTTTTTGAAATGTTTTTCAAACGATTATATTCTCCCACTATTTTCATTGGGTTTATTTAAAATATTATTTTAAATGTTTTCATGATTATTCAATGTAATTTTATTTAATTTCCTAATATATATAAGATAATTTATTTATAAAAAAATATTTAAAAAACTATCAAAATATAATAGACATTTCTTCTTATTTCTTAAAAATATTTTTAATTCCCTAATGAAGTGTTTTTTCATAAATGTATGAACTTATTGAAATTTATTATATTTAAATGGGGATAAATTTCATTAAATTAGGCCTAATGATTTATCTATATGATTATATTTTATTTCATGCTCTAATTCTTCTGAAACCAATTTATTTCTCAGAAGTTAATTATTCTTTGATATAATTATAAATGTTTTCAGGTACATGAGGAACACATATGTATAGTTTTTAATTATATTATAGGTTAAATAGAATTATAAATCCACCAAATGTGTTGGAAATAAATTTATATCCCGTGGTTTTGTCATGTATGGGAGTGGGGAGTGAACCAAATTCATAATTAATAAATAATCTGGAGTGAACTCAATCATATATGAGACTATATCCACTATGTAATGATTGTCTTCATAGTGATACATAAAATTATTAAGGAATTATTATTATTATGTGTATAAAACATTTTAATATTATTATATGTTACTATGATATTCTTTATGATTCATGATTATTGACTCATTTTTCCACACAACTATGAATCATATCTTATATTATTTCAAAATACATACTCTATGATTCCAGATTTATGATCCGTATTTTATTGGGTACGGTTTCTTTAAAATATGTACATACAACTTGATTATTTTCATTTACCCACAAGTTCATCTTATGGATTTTTATGACCTTCTATTAACAACTATTATTTTTACTTTCACTGAGTGTCTAATCATACCCTTTTTTTCTTCTAGTACCTAGTTAATGAAGAGGATTTATATGTGTAATATTTCTATCAAGATTTATTGTGTGGAAACTTTTATTAGAGTTGTTGAAGAATTATTATAAAATAATAATTCCATTAATTAATCTCTAAATAAAAAAAACTAGGTTTTGTTGTGTGATTTACTATAAGATGAAATTGATATTCATATAAAATGGCATATTATTTATATAAATTATGGTTGGGAAATCTAATCTAGTATTATAGAGGCATTTAGTAAATTTTTGGGATCGGGTTATGAATAATAAGATTATGGAACTTAAAAAGTTATTTATCAAACCAAAAGTGACGTATGATTATCCTAAAAGGTTATAAGTAAAAATAAAACTGTCATAATTTAGGACATATTCGGATTGGATATATGTATCTTATGATTTCATGCTCCGGTTATTATTTTGTTCTACTCACACTAACCTTTTATTTTTTTATTCAATAGTCGTAACCATAAGTAACTTAGTAAAAAATTTGTGATATAGATAATAAAATTATTTTACCAACATAAAACATAAGTGGATGGGTGATGGAGTAAAAATATCATAGTTATATTAACCCAACTTTCTCAATAAATGAACAGTAACAAAAATAATACCTAACTCCTAAATGTTATAAGGAACAACTCTATATTGGTTCCTTTATATGAAAAATTTCCCCATCCATTAGTGGGTTTTATAATCCACTAACTACCAAGAAGTGGATAAAATCATATATATATATATATATATATATATTTAATTGGATCATAAAAAGGATTTTTTTATCTATTTATCATTTGGATGGTGAGTCTGATCAATGCTGCACCATAAACCAGAAAATAAAACCAGAGGAATAAATTGATTCCCTATAATGATAGTTTTTTAAGAATATATATTTTTAGTAAATATTTTCCCAACATTATTTTCAAAAAAATTGAGAGAGAATTCCAAGATATAAAACAAAGGGTGGATGAGTCCTCTAATTCTTTTAAAGAAAAAATCATGATACTTGTAAGGCATGACTACGGATTTATCATTCAACCTAAAATAATAATAGATCATTTATTTAGCTTCCTAACACTATGTCCTAAAAGTCATTATCTATAAGGTAATATGAAAACTAAAATGAAATTTGATAACATTCTTTAAAGGTTGAATTGAAAATTTGGGACTCTTTTTTTCTCATGGTTTTGGGTACAAGAAGTGAAAAATGGAATTTTGTGGAATTAATTTTATAAAACCCATAGAAGAAAAATTATTCATCTTCCAACATGCTAAAAATATGGGAGGACTCTTGGGGGAGAATTGACATAAAATAATAATAAAATTCCTCAAATGCGGATTTAAAATCTATCAACAACATTAATTCCAATGATAAATGAACTAGAGAACCAATAAAATGGTTGAAAATAAATATCAACCTAATGAATCACCCACTCTCAAATGATTCAATTATAAAGAGTATAGAAATTATTGAAACGAGTACATTAATCCATGGGATAATGATGAAATTCAATTTCTACAACCTCCAAATCCTAGAAAGAATAAGAAATTCTGTGAAATTAAAATATCTAAAGTGGGAAATAAAAATAATGTGGTGAAAGGTGCACTAATAAACAACTAACAAATTATAAATATATTATTTTAATATGTATCTTAACACACCTTTATGTCTATAAATTTTTATATATAGATCAAATCACTACCTCAATGATTTGGTATTGAATTATAAGGGAATACACATATTTGAGTGATTATTAAATCCTATGTATTTAAATCTTCTTTGATTGAGGTTTCTGGGTATTTTCCTTATAAAAATATAATTATTATCTATTTGGTAAATTTTATGTGTTTTTAGACTTGGATCACCTTCCTTTACATAAATCCTATATTGATTTCAAGGATCGTGAAATAAAATTTCAAATCCAAAATCAACCCATGATCATCTATTAGTGTAAGGATGAAAATTAACTCTCTATGGAAATAAATTAAGCTATATGTATATTAAAAACTAATAATTAGTTGTATTTACCTCAATCACATAGAGTAAAACAAAATATTTAAGATATTATTATTCTAGAAGAATATACAGATTTAATTGTAAAAGTGTTTCCTGATTTTTCCCTAGATCGTAATGTTGTTTTTATATAGAAATCATATATAGTTCAATGCTAATATCTAATTATATATATAGAATATCACAGATCGAATTCTATAAATTGAATAAACAACCCCAAGAGAATCTATATAAAGGTTTTATATGCCCATGTTCTTCACTATTGGGTGAACCGGTCCCATTTTTTATGAAGAAGGATGTATCAATCAATATTTTCATTGATTATCATGAATCAAATGAGATTATTATCAAGTAGAAGTATATTATACCCAATATTGATTACTTGTTCGATAAAATTATAATGGATTAATATTTATTAATTATATACCATCATTTGAATATCATCAATCTGGGGTTTTAAGAAAGGATATATGTAAGGAATACTTTTATAAAAGATATAGACCCTAATAATTTTTAGTTATCCTATATAGACATATAAATTCCCCAACATCTCCATAGATACGATTAAGACTATATTTATATCAGTCAATATGTGATAATATTTGTGGATAATATTCTCATATTTTCCAAAAGAAATGATGATCATAAATATAATTTAGTGTGGTACTAAAGAACTTAAGATAGTAGAAAACATATTCCAAATTTACAAAATTTGATTTTTGGATATAAAAATTATCATTCAAGGGTCAAATAATCCTAATTAAGGATATATAAATGTATCCTCCAATGATGGAGGGGATTAAAGGATGGATCTGACCAACCACTATAATAGATATCCATAGTTTCCTTGGATTGGATTGATACTATAGGTTAATTGTGATAAATTATATGTGAGTCTCAAATCTTCAAAATAAGTTTACATATATGGTATTCAATTTCTTCTAGAATGATGAATGTAGAGTCAAGATCAAAGATCTCAAGATAAGGATGTACAATGCATATGTAGTAACACATCCTTCAATGGGAGAGCATTATTTATATAAAAATATGATTTATTTAAGGGAATGGGATGTTTCTATGAAAAATAACAAGATGGTAGCTTATGAATCACATTAATTAAAGGTATATGAGAAAAATTACCGAATGGATGATCTAGAGATTTCTGTGGTAATATTTTCCTTAAATATATGAAGGAATTATATATACAAAAAAATTTGATATATATATATATATATTGATCACATGATTTTAAAATATATATTCACATAGAAGGAGTTCAATCTGAATTTAATGAGATATTTAAAGTCTATCGAGGACTATGAAAGATCAATCAATTACCAATCAATGAAGGAAAATAAGGTGGATAATTCTTTGTGTGACAAATATCATACTACATATATTTTAAATGAGTTAAAATAGACCCAAAACTCATGAATTTTAAAAGGATATACCTTCAAATCATAATGTAATTGGATGAATCATATCATTCCCAAGTGACTTATAAACCATCCAAATATATAATTATCAAGGATGTACAACTATACGGTAATGAGATATATAATAATGGTTTAAATGTTCTAGAGTTCACCCTTGATAATGATGAAGTTATACATTTTTATAAATTCTTGTGTATCTATTTAACAATATAATTGAAGAAGGTGGTTTTGGATGGTGCACATAGATCATCATTATTTATCCATCATGGAATAAAAAATATGTATAGAGATCTCAAAAATCTTTTCTTGTGGAACAACATAATGAGGGATATTACAAAATATATAACTTAAAGCATGGTATTCTAGAAAGTTAAGGATGAATGATATAATTCTAAGGGAATGGTGAAACTATTACCCATGAATATATGGAAATAAAAGAACATAACAAAAGATTTAATTTTTGGTCTTCCTAAGACCTATAGAAACCATAATTCTCTTTGGGTTATAGTTGATCACCTTATTCAAACAAATCATTGAAATTTGAAAATATTTCTTTCTTGATAAAATTTACAAGATATATATTCCTGAAGTGGTATAGTTTCATGGTGTAAAACATTATATTATATCAGATAAGGATCCATGGTTTTCCTCAATGTTCATGATAAGTATTCTACTAGCATTGAATATTGAGTTGATAATTATCACTTCTTATCATCCTTTAATGGATGGAGAATTTTAAATGACCTTTCAAACCTAGAAGATATGTTGAGATCAAATTAAATTTATTTTTAAGGGGGTTGGGATCAACATATTGTTTTGGTATAGTTATTATACCAAAAACCATTTCAATTATCTTATTTAAATGAAACTATTTTAGTATTTATATGGGAATAGGTGTATAAATACTATTTTTCAAATGTAGATAGTGAGTAGAAGTTAAAATGAATAGATATTTCTCATGATTTTTCAATAAGATTCAATATATTCATAAATATATCAAAGAAACATAAATTATATAGAAGATATATAATGATAATCATTAGTGAGGTTTACAGTTTGATGTTTGAGATAAGTTATTACTTTAAATATCACCATAAAAGTGGGTTATGAGATTTAGGATGAAGGGAATGTATATCCCTAGATACACCATTCCCTTCAAGATCCTTGACAATGTAGGTATGGTTGCTTATAACCTTGTACTTCCAAAAAACCTATTGAAAGTGAATGATGTGTTCCATGTATCATGTTTGACAATGTACATACTGGATCCATTATATGAACTAAAATTAAATGTTATAAAACTGGAACATGATGACTATTATGAGTAATATTTGGTAGGGATCTTAGATCAGAGAGATAATGTATTATATGAGAAGAGTACACACCTAGTTAAAGTTTTATAAAAGAATCATAAGTTCATAGAGGTGATTTGGGAACTTGAATATGAAATGACGAAGAAGTACCAAATTTTTTCCCAACTATGTAATGGAATTTAATGGAATAAATTTATTTTAAAGGGTATATAAATTAACAAACAACATTTTTCTCTTTTTGACTTGTTTAATAGATTATATCACATGGAACAATAAAATAAATCAAACAATGAAATATTTTATTGATATAAATTATTACAAAACGAGATAAAGATTAATAAATTATAAAAATTAAATATAAAAAATCATTATTAAAATCATAAGTAGAATAAAACCATATGTAAATAAAATGGGCATGAACATGAAATGTTCATCCTTGAGGGTTTCCTTAAAAAATATATCACTTATCATTACCATTACAAGTTCATTTAAGGATATATATTATAATATAATATAAAAATTGAATATATGGTCAATGGATACATGTGCATTGAATATGTGGTTATTGGGTATATTTTTATTAATTAATAGTTAGAAGTAAATAATTTGTTATAGATAAAATATTTTACATGTAACTGATATAAATGATTTGGTAATAAAATAAAAAATATATAAATACTGTTGTAAAAATATATATTACATTGATGATTTTTTAGTATATAATGTTTTTTATATTATATTTATTACTTCTAAAGAATCATTTAGTTAAAATAGATTAATAAAATTAAATAAATGATCAGTTGAATAATTAAATGACATCTAGAAAAAAGGTATTCTAAATAATTAGAATCTAATGATTCATGATCAATTAATTTTTTTTAAAAAAATTTATTATTATATATGATATGTTTATATTTAAAAGATAAATTTCTCAAATTTAGAGTACAAAATTTAATAAAATATGTTTTTTGTATATTGAAACAAATTAATTAACATTCTTCTAATGATTATTTCTTATTAATGAAAAAAATAAAGCCACATATATTTTTAAAATATAATATCCTAAAAATAGATTTTATGTATTTTTTGTTTCTTCTTTAAAGATAATTTTAATTACTTTTAAAATTTTAATTTAATAAAATCTATTTATTTTTTTGAATATTTTAATTGAAATTAGGTAACATGGGAAAAATAAATTTTTAATAAAAAATTTTTACTGGCTTAAAAGTAAGTTAACATGGTAAAGAGTAAAATGATTAAAAAAGGTTTAAATAAGGAATAAATCTATTTTATAAAACCAAAATTATCTCTAAATGTGTTTATGAGGAAATTGTTGACCCACCTTCATTTATTTTTCATTATTATTCTAATTTTCATGTAAAATACATTCCCTACACAATAGGGAATGAGTGTTTTGATAAATGAAATTGAAACTCACCTATAAAAGGACCCATCATCTACCCACTTCAAACCACACTTTTCATTCATTTATATATATACTAACTTCAAAAATACCCTCTAATAAATCTCTATACCATGTTTAGTGTCCAATTTTTAAATTAACATAGTAATATACTATTTAAAAATATTTTCTACCATAGTACTGATATTCTATTAACATAATTTTTATTCAGTAAAAATTACATTACAATAGTATAAATCCATACTCATACTCATTCTGTAGTATACAATTTTTTTATTAGGGCTATTCAAACCACCTACATGAATGATGAAATATTATATTCAGCATTTGGAACATGAATGAGTATAAAAACTTTAATTCTGATAATGTATGATACTAATGACTAATTTATGTCATTTATATGGTTCTAAAATGGTGACATAAAAACAAGTTTTCATTAAAATTTAACTATTTGTTATGGATAAATTACATGGTACATACTCATCTTGGATTACATTATAATAAACCATACCCATAACATCCATAAAATTAAGACGATACTTCACAAATCACTGTAACATAATAATTCCACTACCCTGAATAATATAGGAATGATAAACTTTTTATTAACAAACAATAATTGACATATCCATTACCAAACATTTACAAAGTAATCAAAATTACTAACCTTTTAGGGATGAAAATAAATAGAAACTAACTAATATATATTTCATATACAATTAATATTTAATATTATATTTTTTTTAAAATATGAATACATTTATTTAATAAGTTATAAATATTGTTATTTTTACTATACAATAGTTTAATTCACTTTTTTGGAAGTTGAGATTAAAGTTAAGGGTTTCCTTTCCAATCTCACATAGAAATTGAGATTGTTTTCTGCAAATTTACATTTGGTAAAATTATATATTATTGCATTCTAAAACCAAATATATATTCCTCCCTTCTATTTTTTGTGGTTTTAGGTGTATTTTCACCATTTCCCCTCACATTGGTATGTAATTCACCTAAAATGATGCATATAAGTTTAATTGACATTACCTCTTCTTTTCAATTATGGATAATTTCTTCTATGCCCATTTTATATTATTTTATATATATCCTTAGAAAAAATTATATAATTATATAATTTAATTTTTATCTAACTTTTTATTTTTAAAAATTGTATAAAAGTAATAATTTTAATGTCTTCCCCCTATTAACACTATCCCATTGTTTTCGTTAGTTTTCATTACAAGTTTTACTTTTTATGTTTTCATGATTATCAAAAGTATTTTATAATTTAATAAAAATTTATGATAGTTGGTTTTAAAAAACATTTTTTAAAAAATATATCAAAATGTAAAGGATATTTTATATGGAATAATGCATTTTATTATATAACTTTTCAATTCATTTTACAAACAGAGGATATTTAAAGTCCAGTGTCATGGAAATCATGAACAATATACAAGAAAACATGAAATATTATTTCAATACACTATTAATTATTCATGAAAGATTCATCCTAAGTAAAATTACTGCATCTCATAACCTAGAGACGTACACCAAAAGAAATGGTGATTCGAATGCCCAGCAAGGAAAGTAAGGGAATTAGTTTACTTGTGATATCAAGAAGATCTTGAAGAAAAAAATAAATACTGAGAAATGAAAAAAGTGGAATATAATAACAGAAATAAAATGAATCATAATAGGAATACGTGGCTAAAACGTTTTATTTATATATTCATGAACATATCACCATGTTTCATCCCCAAGGTGTCAGAAAAATTACCAAGGTTATTTTTTATGGTATTGTGAAACTTGTCATCTCTAGAGATTAAATTATTTACCCAATGCATTGAGAAACTATCAGGGTGCACCATTAATATGTATTTATTTCCATGTGATCCACATCGATCAAAACCATACAGTTTATAAATAACCCAAAGAGAATAATATAAATTGTTTTCTTATCAAAATCATGATGTTTTAGAAGTACTTAAAAACTTGATCATTATGTCATTTATAACACAAGGAAAAAGAATTAAGGATTTCATGAATGTCAATTACTAAATCAAATATAAAATTTTAATGGCTTTATAAATATCTATAGTGATCCATCATCCTTTAAATTCCATTGAGCATATTCTTAACATTTCATTGAGTGTTTGAATAGTCCTTTCATATTTGACATCAGTTTGGGAGTGATAGGGCGTACTGAAATTCAATTCGGTACTCATAGAATGTTGAAGACTTCTCCATAACTTTGATGTGAACCTTGGATCAAAATTAAATATGATAGAATGTAGAACTCTATTCAGCCTTACCAATTCTTTTATGTAAATCCTAGTTAGTTGATCAAGAGATAAATCTTCCTTAATAGAGATAGAATTGGCAGTCATGGTGAGACGGTCCACAATAACCCATTTTATATTGTTTCTTTTGGAAGCTCTCAGGAGTCCAGTTACAAATTCCATTGTGAAATTGTCCCACTTCCATGTTGGTATGGGTAGTTGTTGTAGTAACCTTTTAGGAATTTGATACTCTGCCTTCACTTTCTGTCACACCAGGCACCTTGAAGTGTTGTCACCAATCTCCCTTTTCATATTATCCCAAAAATAATGATCACGAATGTCTCAATACATTTTCATGCTTCCTATATGTATAGAGAAATTAGAGAAATGTTATTCATCAGTCATCTCCTTCATTAATTCTGGAATAGATGGAACACATTATAGTGTATGAAATTTTAGTACACCTTCTTGATCAATATTGAACTCAGGAAACATCCCATCCTTCACAACCTCATAATTCTTTTGCAACAAAGAATCATCTTTCTAAGAATTCTTGACATTATCTGGTAAGTATGGTTGAGAAATTATTTGGATTTGGGTTGATGATATACCTTCCCTTCAATTCCCATGCCCAGAAAAACTAGTTTATAGATAAAAGGATCTCGTTGGATCCTTATCATGTAATGAAAAACTTGGTCTTTCTTACTTAATGCATCAATGTCTTTTTCTGCACCTCAGGTATGATAATGAATTGAACAATAATAGTCTTTAAGTGGTTCCAACCATATCATTTTTCTCATGTTCAATTCCTATTTTGGGAAAATATACTTAAAACTTTGATGGTCTATGTATATATCACATTTAACCCCCAAAAGATAGCACCTCCATATCTTTAGAGTAAAAATGATTGCAACTAGCTTCAGATCATGCATAAGATAGTTCTTCTCACGAGTCTTCAACTGCCGAGATGCATAAGCAATGAATTATTAATTTTTCATGAAGACACACAAAATTCCTTTCAAAGGTTAATCTCTAAAAATAATGAATCCTTCTCCACATGGGGGATGAGTAAGAATGGGTTCAGTAACCAATCTTTTCTTCAGCTCTTGGAAACCTTTCTCACACTCCTTTATCTAGATAAACATAAACCCTTTTCATGTTAACTTAGCTAATAGATTTTAAATTCATGAAATGTTTTTTTCAAAATCCACCTATAATATCCTGATAATGAAAGGAAATTATGAATCTCAATTATTGTTATAAGATAAGTCTAGTCCCTTACAACAATTGTCTTCACAGGGTCAACAATGATTTCTTCATTGGTTACAATGTTCGCCAAGAAAGAAACATATTGTAAACAAAATTATCTTTTGCTGAACATTCCAAAAATCTGCTCCTTCTAATGATTTCTCAAAATGACCCTTAGAATGTCCTCATGCCCCTCTCAACTATAGGAATTTATCAGAATATCGTCCATAAAAACAACCACACCATTATAAAGGTAGTATTTAAAGACTATATTCCTCAAATCCATAAAAAATTCAGGTGCATTAGTCCTTCCGTAGGGAATAAAAACAAACTCATAATGTCCATATTCTGATCGAAAGGAAATTTTAGGAATATCTTTTTTCCTTACCAGCAATTTATGATAAACAGATCGTAGATCAATCTTAGAGAAGAATTGAGCCCCAGGAAGTTGGTCAAATAAGTCATCAATTCTTGGAAGAGGGTATTTTTTCTCCACTGTGATCCCTTTTAGTTCTCTATAATCAATGAACATCCATATTGATCCATCCTTTTTATTCATAGAGAGAATATCTAATCCACCGGGAGACATGCATGAACGGATAAACCCCTTCTCCAATAAATCATGGAATTGGTTATTTAATTCTTTCAGCTCCATATTTTACATTCTATACGGGGTTGTTAATATCAGATGAGACCTCGGTAATAGTTCAATGGAGAAATCTACCTCTCTTTTTGAGGGAGATCCAGGTAACTCCTCAGGAAATATGTCAATGTGTTCCTAGACGTTGGGGAATTTTTTTACCCTTATACTATCATTTCATTCTTTAAATTAAATAGTCTACTCCATAAAGAATGATATAGGAGGTTATTCTAGGGAGGGATCGGGTTGTGATATATCTCCTTGGATGATAAATGTCGGTTTTCTATTTAAAACTTCTGAGATTTCCTTACTTCTGCATTTTATCTTAGCATTATATATTGAGAGCCATTCCATACCTAGTATAATGCTGAATTCCAAAATGGGAATGGATACTAGATTTTTTATTAGATTGTGATCACTAACGTAAATACAAGAGTTTATAAACACCGAAGATTCTTGGATTATCCCACTAGGTGTCTTGAATGATAACTCTAATTTTAGGAATTGAAGGGTTGATTCTAAATTATTTGAATACATATAGGAAAAAACAGAATACTTAGAACAAGTATCAAACAATGTAATTCCTAACATTGAGTGAAAAATAAGAGCACCTTCCACCGCATCATTTTGAGCATCAACAACATATTTCATGATAAAAAAAGGATGAACTTGTTCCCATGGAATTTTTTGAGGCCGAGGGTCATTCCCCTCTACTGCCCTGAAATTTGGATAGTGAATGGAAAAGTTCCCAAGTTATCCACACAGATAGAATTTGACATCAGGTCGGCCCTGAACCATCTTTTCTTTGTTATTAGTGTTGGGAAGTTGTGACTTCACATCACTATGAGAATTTCGTGTGGTATGGACATCTCTACCACAATTTTATCCCTTCTTGCTCCTGAGTAGATAGTTACCGGAATGCTTCTTCCCACATTTATTACATCAGGGAAATTTCACATTCTGGCCTCCTCCTCCATGATCGAAGCTCTTACCTAGGCATGGCTATGTTGATCTCTTCTTTTCATTGGATTTTTGATAGCCTTGTGTCTCACTAAACTCATGTAAGACATTCATTGAACTTCGTATGATCTCTTTATAGCTATCACAGTCTTGGTTGGATAGATTCTTCCCTAGATGAGGTCTCAGTCTACCAAAGATTATATAAACCTTATGATTATGATCCATGGTAATGATTAAGGTGTAATGGGAATGTTTTTTGAAGAACATCTCCAAGATTCCGACAGATTCATTATCCTTCTACTTCATCTCAATAAATCCTTCTCCATTTTTGTTCTCATCAAACGATAAAAATACTTATTGAAGAAGATTACTCTGAACTCTTGCCACTATATTGCATCAACCTCCAATCCTGGCATGGAGTTTTTTAGTATCTTCCACCACTTATCATCTTCTCCTACTAACCGGTAAACATCCAGGGTGACCTTCTCTTGTTTCAAACATCATAGCACATGAAAGATCTTCTTTATTATGTTGATCCACTATTTAGAAATCCATCGGTCGATATATACATTGAATGTTGGTGGTCATTGAAAAATAAATGGCCCAATAGAATGTTGCTCTCTTCCTGGTGAGTTCATTCTCTCATCTTGATTCAAGTCATTTCCAATAATACGAGTCAGTTTTTCCATAATTCTCATGAATGTTTCCATTACGGCTTTCATCGAAGGTATGTCATCACATGGTCAATTACAATGACCATTTTCACTATTTCTCTTATTTCACACCATTTTATAAAATAACATAGCTATAAAATTATTTCATTATTGAAACATTTAATTATACGAGATTTTTTTTCTAAAAACATCATTCTTATACAATTACAATTCTCTATAAATCTTTCAGAATGATTCATAAAAATCTTGTGATTAAAAAAACATATCCCCCAGGAGTGTCAAACCAGGAGGGAAGAAAGGTCCATTGTCATGTACTGGTAAACCCCAGGTCAATCCCAAAACACCTTTTCATAGTTTTCAATCCTAGGTGCATCTATGCTAGATCCAAATCCACTTGTTCATATCGAGATATGGGTTTTTTGTTTAGAAACCACTTAATTAATATTTCACCAAAATACCAGGAGGTTTTCTTATATTCAAACAATTATAAATGGTTCTTCCTAATTTTATCATATAATAATTTCCATAAATGACTAAACTATCCTTTGATACCAACTATGTCATCCTACAGTTTATTACATAACTTTTCATTAAATTTTACAGACAGAGGATCTTTAATGACTAGTGTCATGGAAATCAGGAACAATATGGATGAAAACATTAAAAATACATTTAAACCCCATGAGAGGCATCATAAAAGGTTCATCTTAATTATAAATACTACATATCATAACTAGAATACATACATCAAAGGAAAGGGTAAGCAGAAGGGCTAGTATGTAAATCAATAAAAACATGATGAAAAACATAAAGACATGAGAAATAGAAAAACAAAAAATCATAAAAAAAATAACATGAATCATACCATTAATATGTGGCTACACCATTTAATCTATATATTCATGAACATATCCCCAAGGTTCATCCCCAATGTTTCAAAAAAATTACTAAGGTTATTCACCAACGTATTGTGAAACTTGTAATCTCTAGAGATTAAATTATATACCCAATGAATTAGAGTGATATCAGGGTGAAACCATAAAATATATTTTTTCCCATGTGATCCACATATATCTAAAATCATATCGTTCATAAATAACCCAAAGAGAATAAATAATGGGTTTCATGTCAAAATTGTGACGTTTTAAAAGTGCTTAAAAACACTATCATATTGTCATTTATAACCAAAGGAAAAGAAATGAGGGTTTCAAATATGTCAATTAAAGAATAAAATATATCCTTTTTATGTTTTTATGAATACTCCTAGAAAAAAATAGGTTTGGGTATTCATATAAATAAAATAAGAGAATTTCAAGAGAAAGAGAGAGAGAGAGTTTTTGGGAAGAAACTTTTACATCATAATGATTATATTACATGTTTTTAAAAAACATTAAAAAGATATGGGAATAGGGTAAAACAATCATAAATAAATCATAATACAGTATAGGGACCAACTAAAATTAAAATAAGATCATGGTATGGTTGTTTGAATGACATACCTCATGAAAAGGAACCATGAAAAAAAAGATGCGATTTCTTTTACGAAAATTCTTTAGCCTAACAGCCTCACATAAAAATTCATAAAATAAGTTGATGAATGATGAAAGGGTATCTAATCAATTGGAAGTGAAAGGGAAAATAATATATATATAGAAGAATAATCCCCCACATAATAGAATGGAACTAGAATACATAACATAAAGGAAGTCATGACTAAAAAAGGAGGGTGAAAGGTTACCTTACATTAAAGAGTATCTTCTAAAGCTTGAAGGTTGGGACCTTGAGGGATTGATGAAACCTTGAGAGGACTCCATGGGAGGTAAAAATACCAGATATTTGTTCATGATGAATTTTTTATGAAATGAATGAAGGAATGGGTTGGTATTTATCACAAAAGTGATGGAATATTAAATTAATTTCTGTGGGACATCACATCAGGGGTAATTGCAAAACCATGGGCTTTCTCATATTAATTTTCGATGGTATTGGACACTTGTTACACCTAATAAAATATTTTACTTGTAACACCCCGATATTTTATGAAAAATATTCTTTTTAATTTCATTAATGTCTTGTGTTGTATGCTACACCATGATTACCTTTCGCTTTACACAACACTGTATTAGCTTGCAGTATACGCAACACTATTCTTGGATCGTGTTACACACAATTTTGATAATAGTTATTCTACGCAACATTGAGATTTTTTTGTATATATATATATATATATTCAATGTATAAATGAAATATGGTTGGATTCTGTTATACGAAACAATGAAGGATTCTTGCACAACACGTAACCCTGACTTGGCTTGCATTACACGCAATCACGACCTTCCTCGATAGCGTTTGTTGTACGCAATACCAGGTTTTACTAAACAACGTTATATTATTATAATATTATTATGAACTAGCCGTTATGAATAGTATTAAATTAATTTTTAATTTTATTACATTATTATTCATCTTACACATTTTCTAGAACATGGTATTAGAACAAAATAAATTTTTCGGGTAAAATAAGTATTTTTAAAAAAAATGCAGTTTTGCCGCATTTTGATGGAGCACCCACTTTAAATCTAGTTTTGACATGTTTATAAGTTAAATTTCACAAAATAAAATTCTTCTTTGGAATCAAGAAATAAAAATTTACTTTGGATAAAATTTTCATATTATTCTGGTAACTTTCATATTTTGATGAATTGTAAAAACACGCTATATTTTAATTAAAAATAACTTTTTTCATCGCAATAATTTATATGGATAAATTATAATATTTAATGGTTTTAATGTATAAATAGAATATATTTTTACCATTTAATATAATGTATGTCATTAGCATTGATTTTACATTAAATTCGTAGGTTAAATCAATTTATTTTTTGCACTGTTTTAAAGAAAAAACCATTTTCTTTAGACAATGGGATTAATTTTAATTTAATTTCTGAAACTTTTGTATATTGAAATTATAAAAATGGATTCCATATTTGGAATCAGTGGGTCCAAATTATTTTAATAAGATACCTTTTATTTTTGGGAATTATGAATAGTAACTACGATAAATTTTATTTACCATAGTTAAAGGTAAATCGGGTAATTAAGGGTAAATATAATATTATAAAATTACCCTAACACATGAAAAAATAATATTGGATGGATAAAAGTAGACCCAAATAACCTAAGGGTCGGATTAGATTCATTTTATTGACTTTTTACCATGAAAATAATTTAATTATTATTAAAACCAATGAAAGTGACAACATGTCACTCTCTTAAATATTATAAGTATAATAATTTTACTTTAGTGATAAACATCTTAAAACCTCAAACATTAATAGTCTTACGAAAGCTAATAAAATTATAGACATCATGATAATTTATTTAGAATTTTTAGGGATTAAATAATTATCATTAGTGGTGATACATTAATAATACAGAAATTATTTATTAAGTGGAAAATAAGTAATTTTGTTTTTATTGAATTAATAATACCCATTAAAATGTCCAAAACCTGACCAAAACATATTGGTAGTGTATATCTACACCATAATCATCCAATGACCTAATAAATGACCGTTTGGAGCCTTATAATAGTGAATATGACACTTATATTATTTTATTTTAAATGATGCCAAAGTTGTCACCTTCATAATTTAATAAATATAACAATTTAAATATTGTGATTTTTAGATGATAAATTCGAGTAAAAGTATTATTGTGAACATTAATAGATTTATCTTCATCATATGATTTTAGTTTTAATTATTATACAAAAAATCAGTATATTAAATAATTGTACAAAAATGTTGTAGTAATTATTTTATTAAGAGATAAACCAAATAAATGGTTTTAAGAATAATAAAATAAATATTATATGAACTATTTAATGTGATCCAATTATTTTATAGATACATATGACCTTTTATGAATCTATTAATGCTTTTATTTCGAACATATCTTCTGTATATATTTTATTTAAATTCAAATAAATGAAAAGTGTCAAAATTGACACTATTGTTATTTTATAAAAATAACATATTATAAAATTGTTTAAAAATCACAAAAATATTTAAAAATTATAAATTTAAATTTATATGGTCTATAATTTTATAAAGTAAACCATTATGAAAAATTCACAACAAATAAGTAATTATTTGTTATAATTTTAAATTTATAATTTTATTACCACAAATAAACTTAAATAGATTAAATAAGGATAAATCAAAATGATAAGGTTTAAAATAAGATCCAAACATGTCAATATTTGATTTTTTGATGTGGTTACAACCCTATATCATCTAATATTTGAATATGAGTCATTTTTGGAGGATTTTAAGTAGGGTTAGATTTATTATAAATTAATATTTTTATGAATTCCAAAGGTGCCCCTCTCCTCCCTCATAAAAGGGAACCTCCTCCCTCTATTCCACAAACCACATTGAGCCTTCAAGACCGGACAAAAACTGACCAATTCTCCTATAAACTTCCCTAGAAACATCCTAGAGGTCCTGGTATTCTTCAAAGACCAATTTTAGTGCCCTAAGAGGAGGTCTCAAAGAGGCGCTTCAAATAAGAGGTAATTTCTGTTACCGACTCTTTCACCTTTATTTCTTCTCCCACTTATTCTTCTTAGGTTTTTTCATCATGAAGTAATAACATCAGTATCACTAATATACTGGTATGTTATTATAAGTATGAAAAAACCCTATTTCACCATCTATCTATCCTACGGAAAATGAAATCACCTGGCGTGCGTACGTACAGAATACCGTCTCCACGCCGTGGTGTAATCTATTTTGCACCACCACCTTACATGGATGGGTATAATGGTGTAAATAATAAAAATATATGATTATTGTAAAGTGATATTGATTCTGTAATAGTATACATACACTCCAATAAAATTCCATCATCATGGGAACGTTTTCATCGCTCGTGCGTATGTACGGAATACCGTCTCCATGACGCGATGAGATTCATTCTCAATGATTAACCATTAATAAATGATTATAAAGTATGTATAACAAGTAATCATGAAATATATGAAATAATAATGATACTGGATTTATGTATATATATATATATATGTATTTCATCCAATTAATTCCATTCAATTCAATGAGGAAACGAAAAGAACGTTCATGCGTACGTACGGCCTGCTGTCTCCATGAATAGTGTATTTCATTCCATTTATCGATCTATTATATATATGTATATTCTGAATATATATTATATATAAATCATGTTTTACATTCTGTATGTAATTAATCATGATCTAATTAATCATATGAATATTTACAAGTCAAAACACGGGGGACAAATGAAACGATTTTACCCAATACACTTTTTAACATGGAATTGACAAAAGAATAGGTAATATAAAGTCATAAGTGAACCATATATGATATCATAACAATTAATATGATTCTTTAATAAGTCAATAACATTATTTAAATAATTATACAGGAGGTTCAGATACGTACGAAGCATATCAGACCTATGGTAAGGGATAATTTTGCAAATCTCATTTTCATCCATGATTGCTTATTCGTCAGTATTTAATGGGGTTATTTCTATCATCCATGTGCATGTTTTATAAAGTTTTTTCATGTATGTTTAAAGTCCTTTTTACCCATTTTTGACTTTTACTACATGGTATGTATGGAATCTTTCTATTACGAGGTACTTTTTGACTTTTCTGACAAAAATATGAGAAGAATGTTTTTTTAAATTATATGGCACGAACGGATTTTTACAATTTTATAAAGCCTTATTTTCATGAAGATTCCTCCAAAATATTTCATGACTATTTTCAACAAAATATCTTTCTTTTAAAATAGAATGACATTTTGTGAAAAGATATTTATTTTTAAGAAGAAAGTATATTTTCCTCAAGAATTCATTTCAAGTGTTTTATCAAAACCTTTTTCCATCTATGATGATATTATTTAATATGTGTATGTTTCAAGTATAAAGTATCTATTATTTACATGGTTTCACTTTTCTTATTATGAAATGATATCCATTTCTTTTATATAGATTATGTGATTATGGGATGATGTTTATGAAACCCATTTTATTTATTGGGTTATTATGAATGATGTATTATTATTTTGTGGCACAAGTAAGAATGATTTCATTATGAGATGGGTGGGACCTATATCTCCCTCCAATGCATTGGGTAAAGATATATATCTTAGGAGATAGACATGGCTGGAACGACACGTTAAACCAGCTCAGTAATACAGGACTGGAACGAGGAGTGAACTCGATTCAGAAAGGGACTTTGTCCACTAAGATGGTCTTGGCATCAATGCCTTGGATACTATGGAAATAATATCATGTGCTTAATGGTTTCCACAATTACATGTTTTATTCCCATGCTATTTTATCATTCATAATGTTTCATTATGATCTATGCCTTACGTACTTCCATGTTTTATGTCATTTTTCAAGCTTTTGATGTTTAATCATTATGTTCATGTTTTTAAGTTCAAATGTATATGGTATGTTTTATTTTATACCTGATCAACCTTATTGAGCATTTCAGCTCACCATTTTTATATTTTCTTTTCCCCAGGATATAAAGAAAGTTTTTAGGTAAGAAAAACAAGGGGGGAGATCTTTATGGGAGATGGTGAAGATCTTTCACCACGATTAGAAGATTACGTTCCACGTTTCCAAAGACACTAAACTATTACGGTCCTTGTGTGTCTATTTCTGTTATAAGTATTTCGCTAAAGTAATGTAATTTCCATGTACGTCAAGCTTTGGGTCTCGACAGTTGGTATCTGAAGAAAATTTTAGTCAACATTTGGAAACTAGGATGAGAAAACATTAGTGATATCCCTAGAGATATTTCTAAGGTATGTATAGGGATGTACCTAAGGTTAAGTATAAGTATATGTTATAGTACTATAAATACGGTAACCCAAGATGTTACATATTGAAGGTACTCCTCCTTTATTGTGTTGTTCTCCCTAGCATGATTTTTTTCTCTCACACAAATCTTTTTGGGTTTTAGACGATGGATGGAACCCGAAGGAACCATGTCGATCAATGTAATAGACAATGTAATGATTTTCCTCCTGATCAAACAAATGTTATGGGAGATGGAGTGAAAAATATTATTGCTATACTTACAAAAGCTATGAATCATTTTGGACTTCCAAATGAGCAGAGAAGGGAACAATATTCTATTGAGTCCTTCATGAGGCAACGTCCACCTTCTTTTAGTTGGTCTTCTGATCCAATTGTTGCTGAACAGTGGATCAGTACAACTGAAAAAATATTTTCAGTTCTTCAATGTTCTGAACATGATAAAGTCATCTTACCAGTGTATCGCTTGGAAGCTGATGCTGATCAATGGTGGAATCTTATCAAGAATTCGAGGCCAAGAGATGAAATTGAGTCCATGGAATGGGACGAGTCCAAGAACATATTTTTCAATAAGTACTTCCCTCGCATTCTTCGAACAAAGATGGAGAAGGAGATTCTTGAACTAAAGCCAAAGGATGATGAATTTGTTGGTATATACGAAGCGAATTTTACAAGACTTTCAAGGTATGCATCTGGATTTATCATCCAACCTGAAAGTAAAGTTGATCGATTCTTCAGTGGCTTAAAACCAAATATTTGAAGGGCATTAGCTATAAGAGACTACAGTAGCGATGAAGAAATTGTGTGTTGTGCTATTAAGGTAGAATTGGAAGTTGGTGTTACTTATCCATCTCATAGTTTTGACAAGAAACGAAAGATGGAGTTCAAGGAGAAATATCAGAATAATAGTGAAAAGAAGATGGATGTTTCCTTATGCTCAAAGTGTGGAAAGAAGCATGGTGGAGATTTTCTTAAAGGGACAAGTATATGTTTCAAATTTGGCAAGGAAGGTCATCAGGCATTTGAATGTCGTAATGATGGGAAGAAGATGTCTAATGATGCAAACAATGGAAGGGATACATAGAATGAACCTACTAAACTTCAATGCTTCAAGTGCAAGGAAATGGGGCATTAAGCTAATAAATGCCCTAATCCGAGGGTTAGTGATGATCGACATGAGGAACCACTTAAGGAAAAGGATAAATGGAAGTCACATGCGATCACCATTGGCGATGTTGAATATGACAACGATGTGGTGGAATGATTAAGAGTCTATGTAATGGGATTCCAAAATAATGTTGTATATAGTATCATAGAATATTGGAATATTTATGTATTGGTCTGTTGTGGTTTTCAATAATTTTATGGTACCGATAACCATGGAAAGTGATTGAGATATTTTTGTAAAAATTATAATATGTACATAATGAAGGGATAAGGAAATATTGAAATGTTTGATAGTATTCATGAGCTCATGATTGATATAAGGACTAAGTGATATCATGGTTTGAGTATATAGAATTTTGAGGATTCTGGTATGTGGAAAGTGTTAACTTTTAACTGCATTCATATTTTCAGTAAGGTTCAATGGGTATTCATTCTTCAAGAGAATACATGATTAAGGTATTCAACAAGATATATCTTATGATATATGGGGGATAAATGATGGGATTCATGTGATTGTTATGTGACATTTCAGTAATCATTTTCTTTATACTATGATCTTGGACCAAAGTTTTTTAGATAAGCCTAAAGATTGGAATGGATTATGTTGGACATAAGTTAGTATTGTTTAAGGATAAAACTTTTTTCGATTTTATGAATGGGATGTTATAGTAATGTAGTTTTAGAAAAAGGACAACCTGCAGGATGGGCGACAACACATCGCGTCGGACAAGGCTGTTGGAATTGAACCCACAACTGAAGTGCGATAGGACTTTATCACCTACCACTGGCCTACAAGAAGTCCCTAGTTAGTGGAAAGTATTTTTATTTTATTAAGTGGTATGATATATGAAGTATAAGTTCATTTTTGGAACCATATATGATTAATCTAACCATAAGATGGACTTATAACTTTTTCTAACCTTCTGTTTGAAAGAGATGGAATGACCCATAATTCTATCACATGATCTGCTAACACATAATGAATAACAAATTCAACTTCATTTCTTTAAGGGATGAGGTGTAAATTGTTCAATTCACGAACAACAGTGAGATTGTACCAAAATCATGCTAGTATTTCTTTTAATTCATCAACTTTAGGGAAATGATCTTGAAAACCAAAAATGCTGTCCTAGTTCCCTTATATCCGATTAATTAGATGGTACCTTAGATAATCACAAATCAATAGCTTTGTGATTGTTGGCATTTTCATTGCCATGTTCTCTACCACTCTCCATCAGAACTTGATGGATAGATTTTTCTTTCATATCCATATTTTCACCTATGTCCTCCTACGTGGAAACCCAGTGATGAGTTAATTTGGATAACCGATACATTTCATACTTTTGTTTTTAAATATTGGTTTTGGTATTCCTTTTTACAATTTGGGTTTATATTAACGAAACGTTCATGGAGTAAACCATTTATAACCTCTACTAATTTCAAGGGAAAAATTCATTTTATGGGGGGTAGAATGTAACACCCTGAGATTTTATGAAAAATATTCTTTTTTAATTTCATTAATGTCTTGTGTTGTATGCTACACCAATATTACCTTGCACTATACGCAACACCGTATTAGCTTGCAGTATACACAACACTATTCATGGATCGTGTTACACACAATTTTGATAATAGTTATTCTACACAACATTGAGTGTGTTATATATATATATTTAATGTATAAATGAAATATGGTTGGATTCTATTATACGAAACAATGAAGGATTATTGCACAACACGCAACCCTGACTTGGCTTGCATTACATGCAATCACGACCTTCCTCAATAGCGTGTGTTGTACGCAATACCGGGTTTTACTAAACAACAATATATTATTATAATATAATTATGAACTAGCCATTATGAATATTATTAAATAAATTTTGAATTTTATAACATTATTATTCATCTAACTCATTTTCTATAACATGGTATAAGAACAAAATAATTTTTTCACGTAAAATATGTATTTTTAAAAAATGCAGTTTTGCCGCCTTTTGATGGCGCACCCACTTTAAATCTAGTTTTTGACATGTTTATAAGTTCAATATCACAAAATAAAATTCTTCTTTGGAATCATGAAATACAAATTTACTTTGGATAAATTTTTCATATTATTCTGGTAACTTTCATATTTTGATGAATTTTAAAAAGACGTTATATTTTAATTAAAAACAACTTTTTTCATCGCAAAAATTTATATGGTTAAATTATAATATTGAATGGTTTTATAGTATAAATAGAATATATTTTTACCATTTAATATAATGTATGTCATTAGCATTGATTTTACATTAAATTCGTAGGTTAAATCAATTCAATCTTTTGCAATGTTTTATATAAAAACCCGTTTTCTTTCGACAACATGATTAATTTTAATTTAATTTATAAAACTTTTTTGTATTGAATTTTGAAAAATGGATTCCATATTTGGAATCAGTGTGTCCAAATTATGTAAATAAGCTACCTTTTATTTTTGGGAATTATGAATAGTAACTACGGTAAATTTTATTTACCATAGTTAAAGGTAAATCGGGTAATTAAGGGTAAATATAATATTATAAAATTACCCTAACACATGCCAAAATTCTATTGGATGGATAAAAGTAGACCCATATAACCTAAGGGTCGGATTAGATTCATTTTATGGTCTTTTGACCATGAAAATAATTTAATTATTATTAAAACCAATGAAAGTGACAACATGTCGCTCTCTTAAATCTTATAAGTATTATAATTTTAATTTAGTGATAAACATCATAAAACCTCGAACATGAATAGTCTTAAGAAATATAATAAAATTATCTACATCATGTTAATTTATTTAGAATTTTTAAGGATTAAATAATTGTCATTAATGGTGATACATTAATGATACAGAAATTATTTATTAAGTGGAAAATAAGTAATATAGTTTTTATTGAAATAATAATACCCATTAAAAGGCCCACAAACCTGACCAAAACTTATTGGTAGTGTATATCTACACCTTTATCATCCAATGACCTAATATATGACCGTTTTGATATAGAGACCCGACGCTTGACATACATGGACATTACATTACTTTTTCGGAATACTTAGTACATAACTAAAACACACACACAAGGACCATAATATTTTAGTGTCTTTGGAAACTCGGAACATAATCTTCTAATCATGGTGAAAGATCTTCAACATCTCCCATAAAGATCTTCCCCTTTTTTTCTTACCTAAAGCCTTTCTTTATTTCCTGGGGAAAAGAAAACATAAAAGGGTGAGCTCAAATGCTCAGTAAGGGTAAACAAAAGAAATATCAATCACATCATATACATAAGAACATAACTTTTGGAAATCTTAACCTGCAAAAGAGATCATAAATTCATAACATGGGGTAAATAATAGTAGTGAAATGTAATCCCAATAATCATAACTTAAATCATGATACATTGTGGCATACACACATAATCATAGAGAATAATATCTTATTATTCAAGACTCATTGCCAAGACTATCTTAGTGGACAAAGTCCATTTCTAAACCGAGTCACCCTCATTTCAGTCCTGTTTCACTGAACCGGTATAACCTACCGTTCTAGCCATGTCTATCTCATGAGATATAAAATCTTTACCCAATGCACTGGATGGAGATATAGGTCCCACCCATATCATAATGATACCATTCTTATGTGTGCCACAAAATCATAAATCATACATTTTTTTTGAAGGTGGGTTCTGGTCAAAAGACCAGAACCAGGAATTTTATTCAAAAGAGAAAGTCACAAACGAGTTACAATAGATGGAAAGAGGGAAATTTTCTAGAATCTTTAATGAAAGCAGGAATAAACTCTGGCAGGAGTTCATTCATCCAAATGATCTCATGAGAGACACCCATGTTGGCAAGCCCATCTGTGACCATATTAGCCTCCGGATATGTATGCGTGGCAATAACATTGAGGTCACTGAGCATAGCGAGGCAATCCATCCATCTGAGGGTGAGAGGCCATTAAAAATGTACATCACCCTTCCAGATGGCTTGCACAATGGTAGTGGAGTCACTCTCGATCCAGATATTCTTCCAGTTGAAGTGCTTTGAAAAGGATACAACATGAATGGTAGCAAGCATCTCGGCCTCTAGTGCAGAAGCAATTCCGCAGCTTCCAAGGAAACATCCGAGGATCCGGTCTTGATGATCTCTAAAAATTCCCCCGTGTCCAGCAAGACCAAGGTTTCCCTTTGATGATCCGTCCACATTTACTTTAATCCAACCAGGAGGGGGTGCCTGCGGAAAACTTCAATAGTGTAACGAGGTTTCAGGAAAATACCTTTGACACCAATTCGGCGGAGGGTTTCAAAATCTATGACAGAATTGTCACAACAATCCTTTTGGATCGTAAACGCTTCCCTCATAGCCAGTAGAATCTGCATTTTACCTGAATAAATATTAAAGGAATTATTGTTGAAGATAGAATCATTTCTACCATACCATAGAATATGCATAAGCTCCGCAACAGCCGTTAGAAAAAGATTCTTGATTTGAAGAGATCTTGGGAGTTCCAACGATCCTTTCATTTGAGAGAGAATAAAAGTATCTAAAAGCCATCTGCAATCAAAAAGGTAAAAAATATAATGCCTAGCAGTATCACAAGATAAAAAGTGATGATTTATGTCCTCGCGATGTTGGTTGCATAATCTACATTTAGAGCAAAGGTTAAAGCCGTATGATTGCAGGAAGATATCAGATGGAATTTTTTGATGTGCAATGCGCCACATAAGAGTAAGGTGAGAAGGCTTAATCCAAGATTTATTGATGTTAGAAACCCAATGAAAATGTTCATCCTCACTAGGGAATTGATAGTGATAAAACTTTTTAGAGTCTAAAAGGCCATTATGAGTAGGTTCCCAAACAAGTAGATCCTCATTGGAGGTAAAATAATAATTATCCACAATCCCCTTGATAGGATCCGGAAGTTGAGAATCATGGGAATTGATCATCTCTCTAATGGAGAAATTCGAAATATTATGAGCCAAGGTATTAGGCATATCAGAAATGAGAGGGTGGCCAGTCCAGTTATCAAACCAGAAATTTAAAGAAGAGTTTTTACTAACAATCCATCTAGAATTTTCCACGATAGAGTGAAAAAAAGATTTGATTGATGGCCAGATATAGGAAGTCATATAATTAGAAGATCCAGACCTAAGCTTATCACGAAAGTGTCTTTTGAGGAATCTCATGGAGGTAGAGTTGTTATAAATGAGGGACCATGTGAGTTTGACTTGGAGGGCCTCATTAAAAATTTTAAGATTATTAATACCGATTCTTCCATTTTCAATAGGTTTACAGCAAGTGGCCCAAGAAACGGTAACTAATTTCTTTTCTAGATTACTTCCACTCTAGATGAAATTCTTGATAGCTGTATTAAGTTTTTTAATCAGCCACAAAGGCCATTTGTAGATCATCATGGATTAAACAAGCTTAGAGACAATAGTGGATTTCACAAGGCAAATTCTTCCAGCCATAGAAAGGGATTTAACTTTCCAGGAAGAAAAACGATTTAGAGTTTGGTCAACAAGGCTAAAAAAATAACAAGCTTTGGGACGACCCCAGAATAGGGGAACACCAAGATAAGTAAAAGGAAGGGATCCTTCCTTTATCCCTAAAACATTGGTGATATGAGTTTTCCTATTAGAGGGGAAGTTTTTTCCAAAGTAAATGAATGATTTTTGCCAATTAATGCATTGACCAGAAATCTCCTCGTAGTGAGAAATTATGTATTTAAGGTTATTGAAATTTCTTTTATCTCCCTGAAGGAAAAGGATAGTATCATCAGCATATAGCAGGTGAGAGGGAGCATGAATATTCCTGGAAGTAATGATAGGTTTGAGTGTTCCTCCCTCAACATTCAGGGAGATCAGTCTACTAAGATAATCTTCGGTGATAGAAAAAATGATCACAGAAAGCGGATCAACTTGCCTAACACCTTTAGAGCATTTGAAATAACCCCTTGGAGAGCCATTAATAAGCACAGAGATGTTTGTAGAGTTTAAGATGATTTTAATTTTATTAATAAAGGAGTCATTGAAGCCAAAACTGGAGAGGACCTTAAAAGTAAAGGTGCAGTCAATCGTATCGAAAGCCTTAGTGATGTCAAGCTTAAGAGAAATTTTCCCACCCCTATTATTTCTGTTCAATAAATTGTTGGATTCAAAGGCAAGGAAAATACAATCCTGTATAGATCTACCCTTAATGAAACCAAACTAGTTCCATGAGACAATTTTATTACTAATATTAGAAAGCCTATCAGCAAGGATCTTGGTGATAATTTTAAAAAGAGAATTTAAAAAGGGAAATGGGACGGAAGAGGTGAATTTCATCCGCATTATCAACTTTAGGAATTAACGTGAGGAACTGAGAGTTGAGAGCATGTGTAACAACACCTTTTTCAAAAAAAGATTTAACTAAGTTACAGACATCATTTTGAAGGACATCCCAATGTTTTTGATAGAAACCATTTTTGAAACCATCGGGACCCGAGGCACTGTCCAGGTTAAGACCAAAAACTGTATCCTTGATCTCAGAATCAAGCGGGATGCAATTAAGAAATAGTTATCCTCAGAAGTCACCAAACAAGGGATAATGTTTGGAAGGATATATTTGTTAGTTCTAGGACCATTGAAAATTATAGTGAAGTAAGAAACAACATAATTTGCAATCTGTTCCTCAGACTCAATGATTTTATCCTCAACTCTTAAGCAAGAGAGAGGATTACAGGTTTTCCTAATCCGTTGTAGAGAGATGTAAAATTTGGTGTTTCTATCCCCATCCTTGAGCCATTTAGTTCTGATGATTTTTTTTTAAATTATCTTTAAAGTTTAGAAGAGAGATCAATTTAGTAGAGATGGTGATTTCATCCTGGGATTCAGAGATGAACGAAGTGTTGCTAACTTGAATGAGAGACAAATCCTTTTCTAAGTCCTGGATATCGTTTTCAATTAAAGCTGTTTTATTAGAACACCATTTTTTAAGAATGCTCTTCCGATTTTTCAACATAGTGGTGCAAACAAAAGGATCCCTGTGATTTCCCATATTAGTCTAGGATGAATTAATAAGATAGACACAATCCGAGTCAGAAGACCAGGCCAAATTAAACCTGAATGGAAAAGAAGGTTTCCCAGAGTTTTGAGGAAAACTGACTAAGATCGGATGATGATCAGAAGAAAGTTTAGTAAGGGTGGAACACAGGATCTGGTTAAAATTATCAAGATAAGATTCATTAGTGAAGGATCTATCTATTTTATTTGCCACCACTCGGTTGTAGTGGTTTCTATACCAAGTGAATTGGGCACCAGTAAGGTTAATCTCAATGAGATTATTACATTCTATGGAAGCTTTAAATTCCCTGGCGGAGATGGAGGAGAAGGAGTGTCCAATTTTTTCAGAGGGGGAGAGAATAGAATTGAAGTCCCCAACCAAAACCCATGGATCATGAGTCCTCATATTGATGTTAAAAATTTCATTCCAAAGAGATCTTCGATCAGGGTAATTATTCTTGGCATAGACAAAAGTAATGAAGATGTGAGAACTACCAAGGTAATAATCGCACGTCAAAGCTTGTGACGTGAGACTAAAGATATTAACATTTTTCATAGAGGAGTGGAAGAAAATCCAAAGAGAGTCTATATGTCCATTTTTACAAGCACCCAAGAAAGAGAAACCAAGGTTACTCAGGTGCGTGAACATAGGGGAAAATTGAGTTTAGGCTCATCAATAGCAATTAGCATGGGACGATGAGTAAGAATAAAAAACTTCAAAACATTAATGGTTCTAGGGTTTGCAATCCCCTGACAATTCTAGTATAGAATATGCATAATTATTTACCTTTTGGGTTTGACCCCCCTTTCTTTTTGTAACCAGAATTTTGGCCTCTAGTTTTCCTAGGGGAAGTGGTTTTGCTGGGAGGGCAGATTTTATCCTTTTTGGACATAGGAGACTCAGGATTGGAAGTATTATATCCTGCCTTAATTTCATGGGTAGACATCACACAAACAGGCTTGAGAACCGAGCCTGAAATCAAAGGGTCCAGGTCTGAAACAGAATTGGTCCCCAAAGTAGGAGGACATCCATCCAAGACAGTGATTCCCTGATGATCAGGATTTGCTTCAGTAGGTTCGGAGGCTGATGGATTTACATCAACCACAACATTTGGAGTAAAATGCCTGGAAACAGTGATGGACAGATATGCTTACCGGGCATGCAGATTATCATGAGGAGCAGGCTAGAGAAGGGAGGAAGAAGAAACATTATTGTCCAGAGACTCAGAGGGAACATGACCAGGTGAAGATTGCCTGGTGCATTCTTCATTTTCAGAAGAGCATGATTCCTCTACACATGCAGGTGTACTGGCAGGAAAAGGGGGAGGGAGTTCATGCTAGCTCTTAGAGGAAGATCCAATCATACAATTAGTCAAAGAAGACTCACCCACAAGAGTCTGTGATCTGGGAATAAGAGGAAGATCTTCAGAAATTGGACTGCAACCCAATATTAGGGATGTATCAAGTCTATATTGAGCTCCAGTCAATTGGGGGTGAGAAGGCAGGTTATTAACATTATCCAGATTTTCCTTAATGGATTGATCCTATAAATCCTACTCCATATTCTCCACCAGATCATCCCAGGTTACCCCAGGTTCCTTTGGGGTTTTTGGAATCCATTTACTAGGTTTTCTTTGTAAGGGGTCAAAATTAGCAGGGGGGGGGGCTCTATCCTTCTTGGTTTTCCTAACTTCAGACCAATCATAAGGGTTATGATGGTTGGGATCCCTTTGAATGAATCTACAAATTTGGACAGAATGACCCACAATCTTACAAATGTAACAGAAAGAGGGCATATTTTCATATTACAGATCAATTACAGTTTTGTAATCTTTAACATGAATGTTGATAGTTTTAGGAGGCTTGGTTTCAAGATTAACATCCACTTATATCCTAGAATACATACCCAAATCCGCATTAATGGTTCTTTGATCAATTTTAAGGGGGTACCTATGCAGGCTGCAAGATCATTCAGTATTCTAGGTTGCCAAAAAAACCAGTTTAGGTTATGGAACCAAACCCAGATTTGAGAAGACTTGCCTCTTTGTGTATTCAGATTGAAAGAGAAGTCCCAATCTGAGAGTCTCATATTTCCAGGCTTCAACAACAGATTACCTATCTTCCAGAGAGCATTAAGATCCTCTTGAGTGTACATGAGCATATGAAAAAAATAACCTTTTCCCAGGGGAATCATTTTCCAGTTTGTGAACCCCCAGCAAAGAGAAATTCTTTATTTCAGATCAATATAGGACCAGGGATTTTCTCCTTTAGTATAAGAGACACGACCCATTAAAGAAAACTTACATAGATCTTGGCGTAGTGCGATCACATCAGGATCTGCTTCAACGGAAAATCCTCCATCATCCAGACGCTTGATGGTCGAGCAAGACCTAACACCTGTAGAAGAAACAGGTGATCCTTTAAGAGCTTCGAGGAAAGAAATACCTCGCGGTGCCCCAATGATTGGAGGATTAATTCCAGAAACCAGTGAAGCATTTCTCGGGTCTGAAACCATCGTATCTGAGCTTTTCTATTCATTTTGATCTTGTAGAACCACCGCAATTTCCCAATTAGAATCAAAACCAGCCGTGCCAGCACGACATCATAAAATAAGTCATATAAAATAATTCCATCACAACATAATCAAATCAATGTAATAATATGGATAGAAACAGAACCCTATATTATCTTAGATGGAAAATAATTTTGATAAAGCACTTGAACTCCATTCTTGAAGAAAATATCCTTTCTACTTCAAAAACATTTTCCTTTCTTAACATGTCATACAATTATAAAATAAAAGATGTTGATTAAAAATATACTTGAAAACTTGTAAAGGAATCTTCTTGGAAATAATGTTTTTAAAATCCATTCATGCCGTATAAGTTTAAAAAAACATTCTTCTCGTACATTTGTCAGAAAAGTCAAAAAGTACCTCATACGAAAAACGAAAAAAGATTCCTTTCATATCTTTTACTAAAAACTCACCGAAGGTTAAAATAGGATTTAAAAAATTGTAGGTGGATGGAAATAATATTACATATTGAGGAAACATGGATTTGGATGATAAAATACACCCCAGTAAATACCAAAGTATAAACAATATCGGATAAAAATGAGATTGTGATATTTCCCTTACCTTGGGTCCACTTTTCCTTGTAAGTGTCCGAACCTCCTGTATAATGATTTAAATAATGTTATTGACTTATTCCAGAATCATACTCATTGTTATGATATCATATATGGTTCACTTATGAATTTATATTACCCGTTCATTAGTAAATTCCATGTTAAAGAGCGTTTTGGGTAAAATCGTTTCATTTGTCGTCCATGTTTTGACTTGTAATTATTCATATGATTACTTAGATCACGATTACATAATTCCAGAATATAAACCAGGATTTATATATAATATATATTCAGAATATACATATATATAATAGATTGATAAATCAAAATAAATACACCGTTCATGGAGACAATAGACCGTACGTACGCATTGACGCTGTTTTATTTTCCTTATTGAGTTGAATGGAATTAAGTAGATGACATACATATATATACACATAAATCAAGAATAATTATTCTTCCCTATATTTCATTATTAACTATTATATATACTTTATAATCATTCATGAATGGTTAACGTGGAGAATGAATCTCATCGCGTCGTGGAGACAGTAGTCCGTACGTACGCACAAGCGATGATATCGTCCTCATGATCGTGGAATTGTATTGGAGTGTATGTATACTATTTCAGAGTCAATATCACTTTAAAATAATCATATATAGTTATTATTTACACCATTATACCCATCCAAGTAAGGTGGTGGTGGAATGTAGATTACACCACGGCCTGGAGACGATATTCCGTACGTACGCACGCGCGGTGACTTCTTTTTCTGTAGAATGGATAGATGGTGAAATAGGGTTGTTTCATATTTATAATAAAATATCAGTATATTAGTGATACTGATGTTATTACTTCATAATGAAACAACCAAAGAAGTAGAGGTGGAAGAAGAAATAAAGATGAAATAATCGGTAACAGACATTACCTCTTCTTTGAAGTGTTTCTTTGAGACCTCCTTTTAGGGCACTAAAACAGGTCTTTTAAGAAGACCAGAACCTCTAAAATGTTTCTAGGGAAGTGGAGAGAATAAATTGGAAGTGTTTGGCCGAGCTTTAAGGCTCAAAGTGGTGTGAGGAAGAGGGGGAGGAGGTGCCCTTTTATAAGGGAGGAGAGGGGCACCATTGGAATAACTAAAAATATTATTTTGTTATAAAGTAAAGTTCGTTTTTAAATAGCTCCAAATTGAGTTATTTCAAAGATAAGGTGGGGATGGGTCGAAATACTCACATTCAATATAATTTAGACATGTTTAGGTCATTATATTATCCTTATCTTTTAGTTTTAACTCTTAGTTAATTAGATTAACATTTACCATGTCACTTTGTATTTTTCTATTATATAGTTAATAAACATACCATATACATCCAAGAGACCCCCATGTTGTGTTTTATAAATATATATAACCTTATCTAAGTCATTTGGCCGAACGTTAGATTTTTAGTAATAAAATAAAAATTAATAATATAATATTTGTTTTAAAAACTATTTTATGTCAATTTTGACACTATTGAATAGTTGATTTTTTTGAAACTCATAACAGAATTATTACTTCGAACAAAGTTAATTACATCAATACTAACATGTCATATTAACCTATAAAATTAGTTTAGTTCATAAAAAGTCTCAAATTATATTTATTTGGGTATTTATAACATCAATTATGTCAATCTTTCATTAATAAGATAATTACTGCATCATCGTTGTGTCATAAATAAATTAAATTATTTAATTTATAAAAATTAAAAATAAAGTACCATTATGTAGGAAATATTTTTATCTTTCTAATAAATATTTATAGTCTAATTTAGCTTATGTATAACCCCATATTAAAAATTATTTACTTATTAAACTTTGATTTTAACTATTTTAACCCTTCTTTAAATAAATTAATAATAAATGTCCTAATCTAATCCATGTGGGCCTAAGTGGTCATATTTTATTCCTATGTTTGTTTTTGGTCGAATTACACTTGTCCAATAGAATTATGACATGTGTTAGGATAATAATAATATCATTTTTACCCTTAATTACCCTATTTACTTTTAACCGTGGTAAAAAAAAGTAAAAAGATATTATTCACCAAAAATTTATTTTCATCTCATTGAACAACATTTTACTTACTGACATCAACTTTGTCTCTCGGATTTTCGAAATTCCACTCATAGAAGCGTTAAAATTAATATTTATGAAAAATTCAGTTTTTTAACTACCACTTAGTGGTTTCACTATTCATCAAAAAAGTAAAGTTTCCAGAAAAATACCAAAAATTTGATCTAAGATATATTTGATATTATGAATTCAAAAATTAT
Organism: Viscum album; assembly: GCA_963277665.1. Taxonomy (NCBI): domain Eukaryota; kingdom Viridiplantae; phylum Streptophyta; class Magnoliopsida; order Santalales; family Viscaceae; genus Viscum; species Viscum album. Next base: position 661,877,133 of record OY728138.1, read on the forward strand.
GTCTATTTTATCAAATTAAAAACATATCATTTTCATTAATTAATTTAAAAATTAATTCCCGTCGTCAAAACAAATAGCGTGTTTTTAAGAGATAATAACTATCAAAAGATTGACACTTGTTTATGACTGATTTCAATGTGAAATTACATCTAATGACCAACATTGTATTAAATTGTAAAAATATATTCTAAATATACTTTAAAACCACTCAAATTAATAATTTATCACTATTAATTATTTCGATTAAAAAAGTTGTTTTTAATTATAATTTAGTAATTTTCACTATTCATCAGAATATGAAAGTTGTCCGAAAAGTACCAAAATTTCACCTTAGGCTAAATTAGATACTCCAAATCCAAAATTTAAGTCAATTTTGAGAGCTAAAATTTCTAAAATTTTAAAAGGTAGTTATTACTATTCATAACGACTAGTTTTAATAATATTTTAATAGCATATCGTTGTTTAGTGAAACTTGGTATTGCGTATTACACACACTATCGAGGAAGGTCGCAATTGTGTGTAATGCAAGGCAAGTCAAGGATGTGTGTTTAGAAATCTCTCTTTGGTGTAGCGTACAACACAAGACATTAATGAAATTAAAAAGAATATTTTTTTATAAAATCTCGGGCTGTTACATTCTACCCCCCTTAAAATGAATTTCGCCCTCAAAATTCTTCGGGGTTATAAATGGTTTACTACTATAAATTTTCTTTAATAGAAACCCACATAGTAAAAAGGAATACCAAAACTTGGATTTAAAATCTAAAGTATGAAATGTAACGATTACCCAAATAAACTAATCACTAGGTTTCCACATAGGTGAAAATATGGATATGGAAGAGAAATCTAACCATCATGTTCTGATGGAGAGTGGTAGAGAACATGGCTATGGAAAAGCCAGCAATCAAAAAGCCATAAATTTGTGATGATCTAAGGTACCATCTGATTCATCAGATATAAGAGCACTAGGACAAAATTTTTGGTTTTCAAGATCATTTCCCTAAAGTTGATGAAATTAGAAGAAATACTTTCGTGATTTTTGTATAGTCTCACCGTTTGTCGTTCTTTGGAAAATTTCCACTTCATCTCTTAAAGAAATGAAGTTGTATTTTTTATTCGTGATGTGTTAGCAGATCATGTGATAGAATGATGGGTCATTCCATCTGTCTCAAACTAAAGGATAGAAAAGTTATCAAAAAATACATAAGTCCATCTATAGTAAGATTAATAATATATAGTTCCTAAAATGGACTTATACTTCATATATCAAACTGATTAATATAATAAAACTAGTTTCTACTAAACAGGGACTTCCTGTAGGCCAGTGGTAGGCGATAAAGGCCAGTCGCACTTCGGTTGTGGGTTCGATTCCCACAGCCTTGTCCGACACGATGGGATGTCTCCCATCCTGCAAGTTGTCATTTTTCTAAAACTATATTACTATAACATCACATAAATAATATCAAAAAAACTTCTATCCTTATAAAATAGTAACTTATGGTTAACATAATCCATTCTAATCTTTAGGCATATCTAAAATACTTCGGTCCAAGCTCATAGTATAATGAAAACGATAACTTGAAATGTCTTCAACCAAGCATGTGAATACCATCATTTATCCCCCATATATCTTGTTGGTCACATTCCAATCATGTGAATAACTTAATGATGTATTCTCTTGAAAAATGAATACCCATTAAACCTTTGTGAAAACATGAATGCTGTCAAAAGTTAACTCTTTCCACATTCCAAAATCCAAAAATTCTATATACTCAAACCATGATATAACCTTCTCCTTATATCAGTCATGAGCTCATGAATACTATCAAACATTTAATTTTCTCCTTATCCCTTCATTATGCGCATATCATCCACTTTCCAAAAATATCTGAATAACCTTTCCTGGATACTGGTAACATTATTCATACACTTTCAAAACTCAAGGAAAGACAATAGTGTAACAATCCTTAGATGTCTCTTAATTCCATAGTACCATGAGATTACTTATACAACATTACACATGATAAACATGTAATCATTCCACTACATTCTTAAACCATTAACCAAGATTCAACAATTCCTTCATCCCACATATCATTTATAGTCTCTTCATCATCATCCATATAAATACTACGCATACGACCATACTGATTCTCTTCATGAGACTTTCCCTTAGGGCATCGGTTTGCATAATGCCCGTACATTCCACATTTAAAACATTTAAACATTGTTGATGTCATAGCAATACCATTATCCTCATCCCTGGTGTTAACTGAACCTTTTCTTTTGCACTTACTGGCATTGTGTCCTTCTTTTCCACACCCAAAGAATCTTCCAGTTCCTTTGAAAAATTCTCCTTGATGCCTCTTCCGACATGATTTAAATAGGGGAAATTGAACTTTCTTTCCTCTATGATCATCATGAAACTCCATCTTTCTCTTATTAGCCGATTCAGAAAACTTACAAAATTTTAATTTATTGATCATATTATGAGATTGATGATTCGGCATAATAATGATGTTTGGACTTCCAAATCCCATTTCATTTGGTTGCTCATGAACAATATCATTCCATTGTCCATCATATCCTCCATTATCGTGAATCATCTTGTTTCCAGCCATTTTCTAAAACCCAAAAAGAATAGTGTGAGAGGAAAAAATCATAATAAATGGGGAGTAACTTCAATATCTAATATCTTTGGTTTAATCTCATATCGTTACCATAGTTCTAGGTCTATATCCTATACATATACTTATCCTTAGGGATATCCCTAGACATACCTTAGAAATATCTCTAGGGATCTCATTGAAATTTTCGCATCCTAGTTTCCAAAGGTTGACTAAACATTTCCTCTGATACCAACTGTAGAGACCCGAAGCTTGACATACATGGACATTACATTACTTTTGCAGAATACTTAGTACATAACAAAAAACACACACACAAGGACCGTAATAGTTTAGTGTCTTTGGAAACTTGGAACGTAATCTTCTAATCATGGTGAAAGATCTTCAACATCTCCCATAAAGATCTTACCATTTTTTTCTTACCTAAAACCATTCTTTATATCCTGGGGAAAATAAAACATAAAAGGGTGAGCTCAAATGCTCAGTAAGTGTAAAAAAAAGAAATATCAATCACATAATATACATAAGAACATAACTTTTGGAAATCTTAACCTGCAAAAGAGATCATAAATTCATAACATGGGGTTAATCATAGTTGTGAAATGTAATCCCAATAATCATAACATAAATCATGAAACTTTGTGTCATACACACATAATCACAGAGAATAATATCTTATTAGTCAAGACTCATTGCCAAGACTATCTTAATGGACAAAGTCCATTTCTGAACCGAGTCACCCTCGTTTCAGTCCTATTTCACTGAACCGGTATAACCTACCGTTCCATCCATGTCTATCTCATGAGATATAAAATCTTTACCCAATGCATTGGAGGGAGATATAGGTCCCACCCATATCATAATGATACCATTCTTATGTGTGCCACAAAATCATAAATCATACATCATTGCATAACCCATGTAGTAAAAATGGGATTCATAAACAACATGACATCATAAAATAATTCATATAAAATAATTCCATCACAACATAATCAAATCAATGTAATAATAGGGATAGAAACATAACCCTATATTATCTTAGATGGAAAATAATTTTGATAAAGCACTTGAACTCCATTCTTGAGGAAAATATCCTTTCTACTTCAAAAACATTTTCCTTTCTTAACATGTCACACAATTATAAAATAAAAGAAGTTGATTAAAAATAAACTTGAAAACTTTTAAAGGAATCTTCTTGGAAATAATGTTTTTAAAATCCATTCATGCCGTATAAGTTAAAAAAACAATCTTCTCGTACTTTTGTCAGAAAAGTCAAAAAGTACCTCATACGAAAAACGAAAAAAGATTCCTTTCATATCTTTTACTAAAAACTCACCGAAGGTTAAAATTGGATTTAAACAATTGCAGGTGGATGGAAATAATATTAAATATTGAGGAAACATGGATTTGGATGATAAAATACACCCCAGTAAATACCAAAGTATAATCAATCTTGGATAAAAATGAGATTGTGATATTTCCCTTACCTTAGGTCCGATTTTCCTCATAAGTGTCCAAACCTCCTGTATAATGATTTAAATAATGTTATTGAATTATTCCAGAATCATACTAATTGTTATGATATCATATATGGTTCACTTATGACTTTATATTACCCATTCTTTATTAAATTCCATGTTAAAGAGCGTTTTGGGTAAAATCATTTCATTTGTCGTCCGTGTTTTGACTTGTAATTATTCATATGATTAATTAGATCATGATTACATAATTCCAGAATATAAAAAATGATTTATATATAATATATATTCAGTATATACATATATATAATAGATCTATAAATGGAAAGAAATACACCATTCATGGAGATGGTAGGCCGTACGTACGCATGAACGCTGTTTTCTTTTCCTTATTGAGTTGAGTAGAATTAAGTAGATGACATAAATATATATACACATAAATCAATAATCATTATTATGTCATATATTTCATTATTAATTATTATATATACTTTATAATCATTCATGAATTGTTAACGTGGATAATGAATCTCATCGCGTCGTGGAGACGGTAGTCCGTACGTATGGACGAGCGATGATATCGTCCTCATGATCGTGGAATTTCATTGGAGTGTATGTATACTATTTCAGAATAAATATCACTTTACAATAGTACTATATAGTTATTTTTTACACCATTATACCCATCCAAGTAAGGTAGTGGTGGAAAGTAGATTACACCACGGCGTGGAGATGGTATTCCGTACGTACGCACGCGCGATGATTTCTTTTTTCATAGGATGGATAGATGGTGAAATAGGGTTGTTTCATACTTATAATAACATATCAGTATATGAGTGATACTGATGTTATTACCTCATAATGAAACAACTAAAGAAGAATAAGTGGAAGAATAAATAAAGATGAAAGAATCGGTAACGGACATTACCTCTTCTTTGAAGTGCTTCTTTGAGACCTCCTTTTAGGGCATTAAAATAGGTCTTTGAAGAAGACCAGAACCTCTAGGATGTTTCTAGGGAAGTGGAGAGAAGAAATTGTCAGGGGTTGGCCGATCTTTAAGGCTCAAAGTGGTGTGAGGAAGAGGGGGAGGAGGTGCCCTTTTATAAGGGAGGAGAGGGGCACCTTTGGAATAACTAAAAATATTATTTTATTATAAAGTCAAGTTCGGTTTTAAATAGCTCCAAATTCAGTTATTTATAAGATAAGGTGGGTATGGGTCGAAATACTCTCATCCAATAGAATTTAGACATGTTTATGTCATTATATTAACCTTATCTTTTATTTTTAACTCTTAGTTAATTAGATTGACATTTACCATGCCACATTGTATTTTTATATTATATAGTTAATAAACTTACCATATACATCCAAGCGACCCCCAAGTTGTGTTTTATTAATATATATAACCTTATCTAAGTCATTTGGCCGAACCATAGATATTTAAGAATAAAATAATAATTAATAATATAATATTTTTTTGAAAAACTATTTTATGTCAATTTTGACACTATTCAATAGTGGATTTTTTTGAAACTCATAACAGAATTATTACTTCGACCAAAGTTAATTAAATCAATCCTAACATGTTATATTAACCTAGAAAATTAGTTTAGTTCATAAAAAGTCTCAAATTATATTTAGTTGGGTATTTATAACATCAATTATGTCAATATTTCATTAATAAGATAATTACTGCATCATCGTTGTGTCATAAATAAATTAAATTATTTAATGTCTAAAAATTAAAAATAAAGTACCATTATGTAGTAAATCTTTTTATATTTCTAATTAATACTTATAGTCTAATTTATCTTATGTATAACCCCATATTAAAAATGATTTACTTATTAAACTTTGATTTTAACTATTTTAACCCTTCTTTAAATAAATTAATAATAAATGTCCTAATCTAATCCAACTGGGCCTAAATGGTCACATTTTATTCCTAAGGTTTTTTTGGTCGAATTACACTTGTCCAATAGAAATAGGACATGTGTTAGGGTAATACTAATATCATTTTACCCTTAATTACCCTATTTACTTTTAACCGTGGTAAAAAAAAGTAAAAAGTTATTAATCACCAAAAAAATATTTTCATCTCATTGAACCACCTTTTACTTACTGACATCAACCGTGTCTCTTGGATTTTAGAAATTCCACTCACAGAAGCGGTAAAATTATGTTTTATGAAAAATACAGTTTTTTAACTACCACTTAGTGGTTTCACTATTAATCAAAAAAATGAAAGTTTCCAGAAAAATACCAAAAATTAGATCTCAGCTATATTTGATATTATGAATTCAAAAATGATGTCTATTTTATAAAATTAAAAACATATCAGTTGAATTAATCAATTTAAAAATTAATTCCCATCTCCAAAACAAATAGCGTGTTCTTAAGAGATAATAACTATCAAAAGATTGACACTTGTTTATGACTGGTTTAAATGTGAAATTACATCCAATGACCAACATTGTATTAAATTGTAAAAATATATTCTAAATATACATTAAAACCACTCAAATAAATAATTTATCACTATTAATTATTTTGATTAAAAATGTTGTTTTTAATTATAATTTAGTAATTTTCACTATTCATCAGAATATGAAAGTTATTCGAAAAGTACCAAAATTTCACCATAGGCTAAATTCGATACTCCGAATCCAAAAATGAAGTCCATTTTGAGAGCTAAAATTTCTAAAATTTTAAAATGTGGTTATTAATATTCATAACGGCTAGTTTTAATAATATTTTAATAGCATATCGTTGTTTAGTGAAACTCGGTATTGCGTACTACAGACGCTATTGAAGAAGGTCGCGATTGCGTGTAATGCAAGGCGTGTCAAGGATGCGTGTTGAGAAAGCTCCTTTTGGTGTAGCGTACAACACAAGACATTAATGAAATTAAAAAGAATATTTTTTTATAAAATCTCGGGCTGTTACATTGGAGCCTTATAAAAGTGAATATGACACTTATATTATTTTATTTTAAATGATTCCAAAGTTGTCACCTTCATAATTTAATAAATATAACAATTTAAATATTGTGATTTTAAAATGATAAATTCGAGTAAAAGTATTATTTTGAAATTTAATAGATTTATCTTCATCATAGGATTTTATTTTTAATTTTTATGAAACAAATCAGTATATTAAAAAATTATACAAAAATGTTGTAGTAATTATTTTATTAAGAGATAAACCAAATAAATGGTTTTAAAAGTAATAAAATAAATATTATATGAACTATTTAATGTGATGCAATATTTTTATAGATACATATTACCTTTTATGAATATATTAAAGCTTTTAGTTCGAACATATATTCTGTATATATTTTATTTAAATTCAAATAAATGAATAGTGTCAAAATTGACACTATAGTTATTTTATAAAAATAACATATTATAAAATTGTTTAAAAATCACAACAATATTTAAAAATTATAAAATTAAATTTATATTGTCTATAATTTTATAAATTAAAGCATTATAGAAAATTCACAACAAATAAGTAATTATTTGTTATAATTTAAAATTTAGAATTTTATTACCACAAATAAACTTAAATATATTAAATACGGATAAATCAAAATGATAAGGTTTAAAATAAGATCAAAACATGTCAATATTGGATTGGTTGATGATATTACAACCCTATATCATCTAATATTCGAATATGAGTTACTTTTGGAGGTTTTTAAGTGGGGTTAGATTTATTATAAATTAATATTTTTAAGAATTCCAAAGGTGCCCCTCTCCTCCCTTATAAAAGGGCACCTCCTCCCTTTATTCCTCACACCACGTTGAGCCTTAAAGCTCAGCCAACCCCTACCTAATTCAATTCTCAAATTCCCTAGAAACATCCTAGAGGTCCTGGTCTTCTTCAAAGACCAATTTTAGTGCCCTAAGAGGAGGTCTCAAAGAGGCGCTTCAAAGAAGAGGTAATTTCTGTTACCGATTCTTTCACCTTTATTTCTTCTCCCACCTCTTCTTCTTAGGTTGTTTCATCATGAAGTAATAACAATAGTATCACTAATATACTGATATGTTATTATAAGTATGAAAAAACCCTATTTCACCATCTATCCATCCTACGGAAAATGAAATCACCGCGCGTGCGTACGTACAGAATACCGTCTCCACGCCGTGGTGTAATCTATTTTCCCCCACCAACTTACATGGATGGGTATAATGGTGTAAATAATAACTATATATGATTATTGTAAAGTGATATTTATTCTTTAATAGTATACGTACACTCCAATAAAATTCCACGATCAGGGGAACGATATCATCGCTCGTGCGTACGTATGGAATACCGTATCCACGACGCGATGAGATTCATTCTCAATGATTAAACCTTCATAAATGATTATAAATTATGTATAATAAGTAATCATGAAATATATGAAATAATAATGATACTGTATTTATGTATATATATATATATGTATGTCATCCAATTAATTCCATTCAATTCAATGAGGAAACGAAATCAACGTTCATGTGTACGTACGACCTACCGTCTAGATGAACGGTGTATTTCTTTCCATTTATCGATCCATTATATATATGCATATTATGAATATATATTATATATAAATCAAGTTTTACATTCTGGATGTATGTAATAATGATATAAGTAATCATATGAATAATTACAAGTCAAAACACGGACGACAAATGAAACGATTTTACACAAAATGCTCTTTAACATGGAATTTACAAAAGAACGGGTAATATAAAGTCATAATTGAACCATATATGATATCATAACAATTAATACGATTCTTTAATAAGTAAATAACATTATTTAAATCATTATATAGGAGGTTCGGATACGTACGAAGCATATCAGAACTAAGGTAAGGGATAATTTTGCAAATCCCATTTTTATCCGAGATTGCTTATTCGTCAGTATTTACTGGGGTTATTTCTTTCATCCATGTCCATGTTTTATAAATTTGATTTCATGTATGTTTAAAGTCCTTTTTACCAATTTTTTACTTTTACTACATGGTATGTATGGAATCTTTCTATTACGAGGTACTTTTTGACTTTTCCAGCAAAAGTAGGAGAAGAATGTTTTTTTAACTTATAAGGCACAAACGGATTTTTACAGTTTTATAAAGCCTTATTTTCATAAAGCTTCCTCAAAAACATTTCATGACTATTTTAAACAAAATGTATTTCTTTTAAAATAGCCTGATGTTTTGCGAAAAGAAATTTATTTTGAAGAAGAAAGGATATTTTCCTCAAGAATTCATTTCAAGTGTTTTATCAAAACCTTTTTCCATTTAAGATGACATTATTTAATATGTGTATGTTTCAAGTATAAAGTCTCTATGACTTAAATGGTTTCACTTTTCATATTATGAAATGATATCCATTTATTTTATATGGATTATGTGATTATGGGATGATGTTTATGAAACCCATTTTATTTATTGGGTTATTATGAATTATGTATGTTTATTTTGTGGCACAAGTAAGAATGATTTAATTATGAGATGGGTGGGACCTATATCTCCCTCAAATTAATTTGGTAAATATTTATATCTCATGAGATAGACATGGTTGGAATGGAAAGATAAACCAGTTCAGTAATACTGGACTGGAACGAGGAGTGAACTCGATTCAGAAATGGACTTTGTCCACTAAGATGGTCTTGGAAGCAATGCCTTGGCTACTATGGAAATAATATCATGTGCTTAATGGTTTCCAAAATTACATGTTTTATTCCCATGCTATTTTATCATTCTTAATTTTTCATTATGATCTTTGCCTTACATACCTCTATGTTTTATGTCATTTCTCAAGCTTTTGATGTTTAATAATTATGTTCATGTATTTAAATTCAAAATTATATGGTATGTTTTATTTTATCCATGCTTACCCTTACTGAGCATTTGAGCTCACCCTTTTTATGTTTTCTTTTCCCCAGGATATAAATAAAGGTTTTAGGTAACAAAAAAATGGGGAAAGATCTTTGTGGGAGATGGTGAAGATCTTTCACCATGATTAGAAGATTACGTTCCATATTTCCAAAGACACTAAACTGTTACGGTCCTTGTGTGTCAGTTTTTGTTATAAGTATTCCGCTAAAGTAATGTAATGTCCATGTACGTCAAGCTTTGGGTCTCTACATTACTATTCACAATTCAACCATAATAATTACATCATTATAACATCATTAATTATGTCAATAATTACACCGAAACTCAAAACTGTATTTTTACAATTTAATGAAAAAAAACATTTTATAAAAATATCCCAAATTCACCCTAACCTAATATCGATGCACTAAATTCAAAAATGAACTCCATTTTATTAAAATAATTTTCTAATTATGACATATTTAATTTTTAAATAAAAACACTATTTATCCAAAAATATTACTAATACTTAACTAATAATTAACAAAACAATTATTTACATATGCAATTATATAACTTTACCATTGATGATGCCTAAATTATATTTACACTTTCTTAAATGAGGTTAAAATTCTATTGGTCACATTAATATTCATAAGGGTAATATTAGTATTCATACATTACTATTCAATAAAAGTTAGTTAGATTATATTAGATACTAAATTTCTTAATGATCACTACTATAGAAGACCATTTTTTGAATATCATTTCACATTATTAATTATTTAACGTATATAAAAAAATTTCAAAATACCATTTTTTAAAGTTTTCATCAATAATATGGAATTTCAATAAATTCATCCTATATTTATCTAGACACTTCAAACAAAAAAATTTACCATATGAATAAATAAAAATTTTATTTACACTAAAGGATTACACAAAGTAATTAAGGACTTGTTACATATACCCTTATAACACCTACATAAGACATAAGTGTAAGGTGTTATGTGGTGATAGAATGTTGGGGCGACACAGACAAAATTGCCCGACTAGTGATTTCTATTAGCTAAAATTCTCCCTTTGGTGATTCCGTTCAAAATTCACATATTAAAGCATTTCTTGGGTATGATCCAGAGCAAAGCATGGTGATGCAACCTCTTTCCCAAGCTCTGACAGATGGTCTTCTTATGGCCCGAGTCTACTAGATGTGGTCATTGACTCTTCATTCTGTATTAATTAACCATGATCACTTGTATTTATAAACAATAACCATAATTTTAATAATTTAGATTCATACTGTCATATTGACCAATAGTCATATAAAAGTATTAACCCAGTAGTATTATTTAAATTATACTCACTTCATTAATTAAAGGATATAGATTTGTTGAGTATAAAATAAAATAATACATAAAATCATTAAACCAGTATTATTCAAAAGGTCGAGTCATTACATTTCTTATTATTTTATAGGAATATTTCTAATTCACTAATGAAGTGTTTTCTCAAATATGTAAAAACACTTTAATTTTTCTTTTATTTCATTGGGGTTATATTTCAATTGAATCATCCAAATTATTTCTCCAGATGATTAATTCTTATTTAATGTAATTATTTTTATGAAATCAGTTTTTTTAACAGATTAAATATTCTACAATGGGATTATAAATGTTTTTATGTTTATGTGGAACATATATGAATGGGTATTTATTATTTTAATGGTGGACCACGAAATATATAAACCATTAATGCATTTGGTAAATAATTATCTCTCGTCAAATGAAATCTATGAGATATGGGATTGATCTTTATCTATAATTTTATGGTAATAGGGGGTGAACCAAATACACTACGAAACTCTATCAACTATGCAGTGATGGTATCTATACTGGGTCTTTTCATAAGAAATGATACTATATTCCTATAGTTTTTTAAAATTTCAATGTTATTCCATTTTATTATGTTATTATTCATCGATCATGTTTTCCAGATCATTTGTCAACATCACTAATATTCATTTCTTATTTTATATCAAATTCCATTTGTTATGGTTCATGTATTATGATCCATGTTTTTTTGTAATGATTTCCCTGCGGTATGTTAATATACATTGGTTATGTCATCACAACAACATTTTTATCTTTTTCTCACATATTATTTTTTCTTTAAATCTATTATGTTTACCATTATTAAAAATCTAACCTCAACATTTTCATATGTTTATATTATTATGGTAATAGAGAGGAGTAGTATGTGTAATATTTTTAGAAAGATATCAAATGTAAACTTTTTTATGCTAGATGTCGAATAATTCTTGTAAAATAATATTCTCATATATATAACCCCTAAATAACCAAAAAAACTCTGTTCTGGGAATTGATTTATTGTGAGATATAACACATATTCATATAAAATTATGTATTATGTATGTATTTATGTGATGGTTGGTCTGTTTCTAAAAAAACAATGTATCATGATGCATTAATTTAATAAACATTACATTGATTGTGTCAAAATATAAATTTTATGTTTTGATGTGACATAGATAATGTAAGGGTTGTCATGATTCCTTCATCAAGAAGATGGATACATTTATGAATATTTCATGATGTAGAAAAAAATAGATTATAATATTTAAAAGAGTATATTATGATACTCACATCAAGATCACAGATAACTTCACAAAGAATTCATAAAATAGACATCACAAATAGTGTCATGAAGAGTCCACAACATAGAAACTTTTTTGGATGTTTTCTAATTATAATGGTTCTTGGGTTGTAATAATGGGTTAGTTAGACCTAAATAAACAATACATACAAATAACCATATCATGAATACATTGATATATTCATTATGTACACTTACCATTATAGTGTACAGATTTTTGTATCAACTGTTTAGTGGTAATATCCATTGACTATTTTTCGTGTCAAAATGCTATAGTAGAACCCAAGCTATAATGAGAATATCAAGGTACTATGAAAAAAATCTTAAAAATATTTTCTATGGTCTAGATACATTATATTGAATGGAAAGAGTAGTTTTCTGACTATCTGGTTCTGGGGGTGCATAAGAATAGAGAATTCTTCTCATGATGTTCGCACTTGGTGTTCCCTAGTAGTTTAGAACATTAGGATAGACCTACCTATATGAACACCACATGTTTTGGGTTTCATTTTATTTTATTAAAAAAACATGATTATTTTCCCCTGAAATGATATTAATATCAACATCTTCCATTTGATCGCATACTTTGGTGAAAGGAAAGACCATGATAATGAAATCATTGTGGGGTATCTTGTGTTGGGAATGTTATTGGTGTATGACATTGGATGAATGGTCATGATAAAATTTTTCTCTTCCATATTGAGGAAGTAATATCTTGGGATAGGTTTATTAGGATGGTATTACCATCATAAATACCTGGCCATGGTAGTCGAAGGTATATCCATTTAGTTAGATCAACAAATAATAAAGAACGAAAGGACAATGAAACCAATGTGTGTCACACTTTATGATATATAGAAAGACAAAGATATTATTTTACCCAGTGCATATTCAAAGGTTTCTAATCGTTGCAATGACTATTACATATCTCTCTAGGGGTCATGATGGGTGTCTAGATTTCTCTTTGGGATTGAGAAAATTATTCATTCATATTAAGAGATGGGCCAAGGGGGTCACACACAATATCATATTCAAGATTCTGCCCTATTCCAGTGAATAGATATAGAGGAATGGATGGGACCCACCACAAGGATATAGGATATGTTCAAGGATACTTGATCTTAAAGTAATAAATTGGTTCATAATATTTAATTTGAAAATAATTATTATTGTATTTATTTGTTAAAAGTATTTACAAGTATTAAATTAAACACATGGCGAATATTATTTGATTGAATATTATTTTATTATCAAGCTTCATTTAATAATTATGGAATGTTGAGTAATTTTAATGACTCACATGTATCACATAACATATTTATTATATTACAAGAATGTGAGAAAAATATATATGAAATTTATGATTCTGTAAAATAGTTTTAATATACCATTTATAATTTAGATAGTGAATAATATATATTTAGGGGGGAAGAGAGAATTTTCTACGTAATTATATAACTCACTATAAATAGTAGGAGAGAAGGTCTCAAGTTATTATTATTCACTACTAACCCTTGAGATCTTTTATCTCCTCCCCTACTTTCTAGAGATATAAGTTATCGATCTGAGTGATCAACTAGAGATGTCTTTCACACATCATAAGAATGTCGATGTCGCGATCATCAGGATGTTGAAGGTGATGTCAGATATCCATGGTAGAACCTGAAATTCGATGATTAGAACTCCCGTTAATTTTTTAATCACATGTGGATGAAGTATAAGAATTTGAAATTATTTTTTTTGAGAAATGATAGCAATTAATGAATAGAAAATCAATGCAAGAGTTTAGATCAATATAGGTATTAATGGTTTAATTTTGTGCTTAAACTTCTTCATGCATCATCTCGAGATTTAACCGAGACAGTTCTACACTAACGATAGTGTTTTCACATTGATTTTCAGTGAAAAATTTTAGATCATCATCCAACTGGCTTCCACTAGGCACCATACTACATTCACCTTTCTTTGCCCAAAATCATAAATTAAATATGTTTTATTATTTATTCATAAATATTTATTAATTTTTAATCAATAATAAGTGTTAATGATAAATGTACTAAACAACTTTATAGACATAGGTAGTGTATCCAAAAATTTATTTGGTAGAAAAGGTATATATATATTGTATATAAATGGTATTATGATTTTATTTTAATATAAAATGTTTTTGTGAAAATTATAAAATGGTTTATAAATTGTTTCTAAATTACAAACTAATGAAAAATTTAATGAAGTTTATATTCATTTATGTCATTTTTATAAGTCAAAATTTGAATTAATATTATTAAATTACTTATTATGAATTATTTATTCTTTAATTAAAATCTAATTTTTTTTGGATTCAATAAAGATTTTAAATAAATATAAAATATATTACATTTTAAAAAAAATTACATTGTAAAAAATATGAGATGATCATGTTTTCATAAATCATTCATTTTAATATAAATAAGTGCATATCCATACCATATAAATACTAAATTTTAATATTAAATATTTGTAACATAAATGAAAATAATTCATACTTATATATTTTATAATGTCCATAAAATCAAGTGAAAATTATAATTTATTTTAAATTATTTAATTTCTGAAATATTCCAATGTGTATATATTATGTAAAAATACATGAAACCTTCATTAATTTTTTATTTCATATTAATTTACAATTCATGAACATAAAGTGTTTATATTATGAATTTTTGTGAGTTTTATACTCATTTCTTAAACCACTTCTTATAAAATTCTGATTGTGCATATCTATTTTCATATTCTAGGAATGATTTATGATTTAGTTTCCTTTAACAAAGAATATGGTTTGTTTTTGAGCTATAAGTTCAATAATGAGTGGTAATTATGATTTATATATATTTGGTGATTGTAATGGATTGTAAATAAGATACCTATACAGTATTGATCAATGGATAGAGGTTATTTGGGTCAGGTTATAGTGGCATGATTGCACCTTTTCCAACAGAAAGGTGATTAGTTGGAAACTAGCCACGCCATACTTACTCTTGAGTAAAATTTTAGTTTCTTATGATTTTAAAACTTCAAATGAAATGGTATTACATAACTTATTCATGAGATCTATTTTGATAAGTGGAAAAATTGATAATATTTATTTATATCTAGTAATAAAAATCATTTAATTTATTTGGTATTATAGATTAAATTGTATGAAACAAATAAATGTTTCCAGATATAATAGTAATAATATTAAATAAAAAAAATATATATATATATGGAATACGTAAGATATACTATATGTGATAATTATATAAAATAATAAAATTGGATTAATAAATCACCTCTCTAAAAACCAAGTGTGAGATTCCATCTAATGTGTTTGATTATCAAAACCTCAATATTCTAAATGCATAGGTCATGAATAAATGGCCGCCCAGGGATTTTCTTGTTCAAGAAAAAAATATGTTTGAACCTTATAGGATTTTGTGTGTGTATCCAACATAATATATGGGGTACACATAGTTATGAAATCCTTATAAGATTATGTTTCAAGATAAATCATGTTAGGAAAATCCATCTGGTTGATTATGATAACATATTTCCATTGAATTATCCAAGAGGTGTATATGATGTAATTGGAATAGTTATCTACCAAAATAGAAAAAATTACTAAAATTATAATGTGACTAAATTTTGAGGGAAATATTAATCTCAAAAATAAATATATATAATTAAAATACATTGTTATTATTTTAGAGTGAGAATATTTAATACACATCCTTATTAAATACATATAAAAATTGACACTATTATAATAAATGTTTTTTATTTAAAAAAATATAATAACTCAACATTAATTTGATTTCAATCATTAAAAGTAAAAAACTAAATGGTTTTATTTTCCTATCCTTCAATTATAATTTATTATTTTTTTTGAATAATAATATTTTTTTATATTTTAGAGGAACCACCTCCCAAAATCCATAGTTAAGAAAATAGTTATGTAGATGATGGTACTTTGTGAAAATACAATAAAGACTAGATTGAAATATATAAATTGATTCTATTTTCCATGGATCTCTAAATATAAATGTATTGTGGGAATATTGGTTCATTTGGTATAATTGGGTCACACAGTTAGTAAATATTGTATGTGTCAGTACATATAGTTTCCCCTAACCATGTGGGGATTTTCCATGGGACATACAAGGAACATGGATTTTCCTATCCATGCACATATAGTCGTACACCCATGTTAAACATATCTAGTTATTCATAGCGCTGTAGAGCATAACATGCACATGATTTGGAAAACTGTTCTCATTAACCATGCAGGTACCATCATAGGATAGTGTTCCCCAAATGGTTGGTGCATGGGTTGGACAACCATGTAGTCATATCAAGTGATCCCCTAGTTTTTGAAAGATTTTAATAAAAATTAACTTAAATGTAATAACTCACACCCACCTATTTATTTAACTTTTTTCGGCATACAAGGGGGGTTATTCTCCTATTGATCCCCCTCTTTAGATCCTTATAGCTTTTTGGATACCTTTTCAATCCAAAAAATGACTTGATATTCATTTATATCTTTGGATTTATGCTAGTAAAATCTTTATTCATGTTTCTCCTTTCTCTATTTTTCTTTCTCTCAGTGAAGATATTTAGGTGGGGGCTCATATTACATATTTTCTGTTGTTCATCTTTTCATTCTATTTCTCCCAATTTCGAAAAAACTAAATGTTGATACAAGATGAGTTCTCCCAAATAAGTATAAGGAATTTGTTTTTGTTCTTATCCATCAATGATGATATGTTTTATAATATGCGCCCTTGTGCCACATGCTAGTTTCACTATGAATTTCCCCTACATTGAATATTTATTAAATTGTTTTCCATGATTTGGAACCCAATGAAATTATTAGATCCCAAGAAACATGTGAGGTTGTGAACCTCAATGCATTCCACCCCTATGGGGTTTAACCTTAAGAGACTAATTAGATTTCATGGTTATGCAACCAAAACACTTATCAGTGTGTTTGGATTCACTTTTAAAATGTGGTATCATAATTTAAATTATATATTTTTTGTTTTATAGATTAGATGACATATTTATCAAACTAAAACAAGTTAAATATAGGTGGTTAGTATGACCATGTCACCAAATTAAATGAAAAAATGGTTACAACATTATTATTATTGATTACTAATGAGATATAAATTAACTACTTGATCATCCTAAATTCTTGAATTCTTCATATATATTATGATGTAAGAGCATGGAACCCCTCTCTAAATATTATATATGGAAATGGAATCTAATCTATTTTTTTTATACTTGGACTTGGAGACCCTAAAACTATGATACGTGCCTGGAGACACTTTCTAAATGTTATACAAGTAGGGGTACCCTTTATAAATGTGATACATGCATGAAGTGCATTTATAGGATATGATATCGGGCTTCATGATCCTATGAATATGATACTAGTAATGGAATCCCATATTCTTATGATACATGCCTGATGACCATATTTTTATGATACCATGCATAGAGACCCTTACTACAATGATACTGGGTTTGATGTCCTCTATTCATGTGACATTCGGCGTTGTGTCCCTTGATAGTTTTGGCACTCATGCTACTACTTATGGATGATTCAGTTATGCCATGTGTCCAGTCTAGTGATAGTATCCATATATATGGTTTTGGGAATCACAATGTATAAAGTCCAGATATATGAATACATATGGCTACAAGTTTAGTGACCACCTGGTTGAGGCCAAATAAGGTAGTGTCATCCTATCTTCCTTATTAAACTAGTACTTTCCCATTATAATTTTATGCATTTCCCTCCTTTACTACCTGCAAAAATTTAAATTATACGCACTAACTGTATATTTTTGGACACCATTGGTTGTGGCATACTGAGTTTATATCACACCATACCAGTTCCTCCAATGGTACTTGAGAAGACTATATCCTTGCAGGTGAATATAAGGGAAACCATCCACTTGTGGGTGTGTGACTTCTATAATGACTCAAAATGGGATTTTAGTAGTTGATGATAGAAAAGGGCTCAAGATTCTTGGATTGATTTTTGGAATTTTGTACCCATTTGTATACCCTGTCTTGTATTGAATTCCTTACATCTTTTATACGCATTTACCCTATTTTATAAAGGCTTGAACCCATCATCTTTTGTTTATGATCTAGTTTATTTATTTGGATTATTATTTAGTGAATGAATGTTTATAAATTCTTCAACTGTCTTTTCCATTATCGATATGATTCTACAATTTATCTTTTGATTATTACATTGTGCCACTCTGACAAGAGGGTATAGTCCCAAAAGCCACAGCCATGGCCCTAACAACTATTCGAAAGCCTATGGCATATGGGAAGGTTCACTTAATATCATGTGGACCACTGGTTCAGGGACCATCTTATTGGAACCCATGTTAGGACATTATATTATTGTGTAACAGGTTTTATTTATTTATTTACTATTTTGAGATAATTGATAGGATATTCGGAACACTTTGGGACTTAGTCATAAGCTGTATTAGGGAGTAGAAAACCCATGTTAACAGTAATTCCGTGTTACCAGGAATAAGAAAATTTTGTTCTTTATTTTTCAAATTATGGATGATTTGATTCCACTGTTAGGTGACGCACATCCAATGTGATGGTTGATTTTATTATGATTTACTTTTATCTTTTATCCTTCGACCAATGAAATGAGGGATAGGAATCATAAATCATGTGTCATTTTAGGCAGTCATAGTACATTAACATGCCATGAATATTCCATTCCATATAAGAGCATTGTGTTATTTCATTAAATATGATTTTTATGAGTTATTTGACTACTATAAATAGAATTGACTAACATTTTATATTGGGAATGATAAACATAATTGTTACATAGAGTGTCTATTGTAACATAGATAGTGTTTTCCTACAAAAGATATAGAAGAAACCCAATATATTGAATTATGGAATGATTAT
The DNA here is from genome assembly GCA_963277665.1 of Viscum album. NCBI lineage: Eukaryota > Viridiplantae > Streptophyta > Magnoliopsida > Santalales > Viscaceae > Viscum > Viscum album. The sequence goes on from OY728138.1 coordinate 661,896,776, forward strand.
TTATAAACAATTAGACGCATGGAATGAAACTTGTTATAGGCAGGGTTAAGTGGATTCCACACATTAATTCATGAGGTGTATGGGCCCTAATGGAGCAGAAATGGTATCCCTTTTTGTTCAACCATTTAAAGAGAATGATAAAATAAAAATTAAATTAAACATTGAATAGAAATTGTAAGACAAAGATCTTGACCCTGAACCGACCATAGTAGTGGGTTGTAGGAAACGTCTCTTGTGATTCTCTTGATCGATTATTCATCCTAGACCAGCATTAATGAATATGTAGAGGGTTGTGTTTTACATTGAATGACATTAGACCTACTCTATTCTTTTATTAATAGATAATTCCATTATTTATTATTATTTGATTCATGTGTTTATCATGTGTAGAGAAATTCCCCCATGACATCCTCTAGTCGTATGCTAGTATGGGGGTATTGACCAAGATCTGGAGGTGGTGGGCAGTAAGCTACAATAGATTCCTCTAGTAGTTCCACCCATGGAATGTTTTCCCATTCCATAAGTCACGATGATTCATGGTTTTGAGGATCTTTTATGCATCATATGAATATGATATAGTGAGATCATCGATCCACCCCTTCAATGGGATATTTGACGTGGGAGTTCTAGTAGTAGAATCCATCAACTTTTTCAAGAGATAGAGGAACACATGCTTCAAAGATATGGCTTTAGAAGTTAATGTATATTTCATAGGATATAGAGACACCTCTTTATACAATAATTAAACTATCTAATTATATTATTCAAGGATACTTCAAGTGATGGTAGGATATTAAAAAAATGGTGGGTCAATATTGCGAAGTGATTTGGGGGGACTTCCAATTCAGTTTTTAGGAATACTTCTTCTCTGATAACCTGAGCTCTAATCAGGATGGGGACTTAATGAATTTGTAGTAGGGTTCTATGACAATTTTGGACTACTCATCTCGTTTTATAGAACTTCATCACTTTTCACCCATATACACTACTAATTATCTAGATAACGTGATACAATTCAATGATGGGATTACACAACCTATTCATTATCAGGTAAATGTTTTCTTAATAAATATAATATTTGATATAGTGAACCATCCTCTTATCACCAAAAAGGACCCAAGGGAAGTTGGCAGTGTGTGCTATGGTGGTTCAAAAACCAGATATGGTAGTGGTTCATCTAGCAGTCAAAAGAAACACTTTTATACTATGTGCATGAGAGGTGGTAGCCATGTATAACCAACTTACAGTTAAGTGGGTTTTCAATAGTGTGGGAAGCATGGGCATATGAATCCCCAGTGTCCCATAGAACTCATATAGTGCCGAGGATATGACAGATTGGAGAATATTCCGCATTTCTAAAGGGCCTTTCCAACTATTTTGTGTGTGAGAGGATCCTTGATACATCCACCTTTAGAAGCATGATCAACAACACCTAGCTAGGTAGGTAAATAGAGTATTAACAACCGTACTAGAACAGGATGAGGGAATGTATGTTGTAGTAATGCTTCTAATTTATAGTGCCAATATAGAAGAACCTCTCCGGGTTATCAAGGTATAGCATAGGTGTGGGGATCATGATATATTTATTTAGTGTAGCCCACACTGGAGGTACTGGGGGATAAGCCATCTAATGTTTGAGGTATTATTCTAGTATCATCTACTATAGTGTCTGCCTTATTTGATATAGGGGAATAATATTCTTTTATATTCATGGATATTGTGGGGATTCATGAAATTTATATTGAGTACTCCTGTGTCATTATGAATCTTGATACGCCTTTTGGGTTACAATCATAAAGACTACACAGATGTAGGGACTGTCCTTCTGAGGTAGACAAACAACATTTTATATTGGGCCTCTTCATCCTTAGGATGATGAGATTCAATTTCATTCTTAGGATAGTCTCATAAGTCCCCTATCATACCTATAGGAATTTCTATAGCCATAGTGGGTAATTTACATCACCAGAGGATGGTACATATATTCCCAAGGGTGAGTGAGATGCCTAATCAAGATGACATGGACCTAATGATTTTGACATAGGGGGAGTGACCACCCAAAATTATATCCCTTTAATGGATGATTTTTCATTACTTTAGAATGAATTACCTCCTTCAGTTGATCATTTTAGTGATGTTTCCCCACAACAAATTTTCATGATAACCTCTTTAATGAGATGCAGTGTTTACTATAATGCTAGTTTCTATAGCTACACTAGTGTCCTTTCCACATTATTGGATGGCTACTACTGTGTTACAAGATCTCAAATTGCATATATAAGATTTAGAGGCAAAAGTTTTTAAACAATTCAATACTTATCCATATGGTTCACCAGTCCTATTTTCCATGAAGGTGAATATAACCTTAATGATTTGTATAGATTACATAAATTTGTACCTATTGATGGTTACAAACTGATATATGTTACCCAGTATAGATGTCATGTTCAACTAAATCAGTGGATGGAGGGTATTATCAAATATCAACTTAATATTTTGTTATCATCATGTTTGAGTTAGGCCTTCAGCTACACCATGTATGGATTTCCGTAGTTGGTAAACTTTATATGAGTATATTGTTTTGTCTTTCAGTATTAAGAACATTCCAACTATATTAATGGTTTTGATGAATATGGTTTTCCATCCCACATTGGATTCTATTGTGGAGGATTTTGTAGATGAAATATTTGGGCGTTCTAATATTTTAAAACACCACGCCACACATCTTGAGATCATTTTGAACTCACTGAGAGAGAACTAGATACATGAAAAACTCAATAAATTTAACTTATAAATTAAAAAGGTACACATCCTAGGTCATATTATCTCAATGGTACGTGTTTCAGTTTAACAAGAGATATTGAGAGCTATGCTTAAATAGGAGAATCCCAAAAATATCTTTGATATATAGAGTTTCTTGGGGGTAGCTGGTTACTACATGCACTGAATACACGACTTTTCATACTTAGCATCACCTATTGGGGGCTTGAATAATAATGTTGTCATGTTTATGTAGTCTAAATCATATGAGACAAACATTCTAGAGATGAATGAGATATTTACTTCATCAATGATATTGATTCTTCTAGACCCAAACTGAATACATTTAGTATATTTTGATGCATTAGGTATCAGATAAGGAGAAGCTCTTATATAGGAAGATTGATTCATTACATATGGGTCTCGGTAGTTGAGGCCTCATGATAGGAATTACCCTATACACAATCTCAACATGGCATCTATTATTTACACCTTGCATTGAAGGATACATTAACATATAAGAGATGATTTTTTGGTGTTTAATAACTAAAATAATCCTCATCTATATTTACATGTTTCATGAATTGAATCATAGAAAGTGTATGTGGGTTGAATATCTATAGTCCTTTAACATAGGGATAACCTATATTCATGGGAAGGTAAATGTTCTTGTCTATTACATGAGTTGGATGACTCATACATAGGTAGTTCGAAAGTCCAATAGTGAGTGGTAGATTATGGCTCTATTTTCCAAGATAAACAAATAGCTGCATGAATATCATAGGAATTTTATACTTATATCATTATTAGTGACATCTTCACTTATGAAGAGATTTATGATTATGCAATTTTGGATCCTGAAGGCATGGTCCTACAAGAGAGTATTTCTGGAGAGGACCCACCCTTAAATTTCAATATCATTAATGATGAAATCCTATGTATATATGGGAGTATATAGGTCCACACAGATATAAGAGATCAGATTATATAAGATTCATATATATCTTAGTGGAATTTTCACATGGGAATATCAAATATGTGTCATGATATTAATCAACAATATTGGTTTCTAGGGATGAAATGTTATATTGAAGGTTTTATCACTAGGTGTTCCACCAGACAGTAGGTGAAGGAAGAGCACCCATGACTGTATAGGCCCAAATCATAGCGTAAAAGGACATTACATTACTTTTGCAGAATACTTAATACATACCAAAAACCAAAACTCAAGGATCGTAATAGTTTAGTGTCTTTGGAAACTCAGAACAAAATCTTCTAATTGTTTTGAAAGATATCAACATCTCCCATAAATATCTTCCCCTTTGGTTTTATTACCTATAAATTTTCTTTATATCCTGGGGAAAATAAAACATATAAAGGGTGAGGTCAAATGCTAAGTAAGGGTATGCATGTAGAGAATTAAACAAACCATATACATTTAATTTTAAAAACATGAACATAATGTTTAAACATAAAAATTCTGAGCAATGACATAAAACATAATAGTACATAAGGCATAGATACCTCAATCATCATAAAATATCATGGGAATAAAACATGTAGTTGTTAAACCCATTAATAACATGATATTATTTCCATAGAAGCCAATGCATTACTACCAAGACCATCTTAGTGGACACAGTCCCTTTCTGAATCGAGTTCACACCTCATTCAAGTCTGGTAACACTGAACCAGATTAACAAACCATTCCATCCATGTCTATCTCATGAGATATTAATCTTTAACCAATGCATTGGAGGCAGATATAGGTCCCACCCATCTTATAATGAAATCATTCTTACTTGTTCCACAAAATAAACATAAAACATTCATCATAACCCAAAGAATAAAAATGGGTTTCATAAACATCATCCCATCATAACATAATCCATAAAAAATGGATATCATTTCACCATAATAAAAGTGAAAAAATGTAAATCATAGAGAAATTATACTTGAAACATACACATATAAAATAATGTCATCTTAGATGGAAAATGGTTTTGATAAAACAATTGACATAAAATATTGAGGAAAATATCCTTTCTTATTCAAAATCATTTTCTTTTTCACAAAATTCCATGAAATTTTAAAAGAAAACGATTTTTGGAAAATATTTAGGAAATATTTTAGAGTAAGATTCATGAAAATAAGGCATTATGAAAACAATAAAAATATTTTCATATTGTATAAGTCTTAAAACATTCTCCTAGTACTCTTGTTGGAAAAGTTAAAAAGTACCTCGTATTGTAAACAAATGAAAGATTCCTTCCATACGATGTGGTAAAAATAAAAAGGGGTCAAAATTACTTGAAACATACATGGATGAAAAGTAAAAATTTTATGAAATTTTTTTGATAACATATGGACATGGATGAAAAACATAACCCTAGTAAATACTTATGAATAAACAATCTCAGATAAGAATGAGATTGGAATAATTATCCCTTACCTTATGTATGATATGATTTGTATGTATTTGAACCTCCTGTATAATGATTTAAATAATTTCATTGACTTATTACAGAATCATATTAATTGTTGTGATATCATATATGGTTCACTTATGTCTTTATATTACCCGTTCTTTTGTAAATTCCATGTTAAAATAGCGCTTTGGTAAATTCGTTTCATTTATCGTACTTGTTTCGACTTGTTGTTATATATATTATTACTTATATCCTGATTTACTTAATTACAAAATTTAAAACATGATTTATATATTATATATATTCAGAGTATAGATATATATAATATATCTATAAATGTAATGAAATACACTGTTCATGGAGACGGTAGGCCGTACGTACGCATGGACGCTGTTTTTCATTTCCTTATTGAATTGGATGGAATTAATTAGATGACATACATATATACATACAAAAATCCAGTAGATTTTTTTTGTCATATATTTCATGATTACTTATTATATATACTTTATAATTATTATTGAATTGTTAACATGGAAAATGAATCTCATCGCGTCGTGGAGACGGTAATCCGTACGCACGCACGAGCGATGATATCATTCCCATATTTATTAAATGGAATTGGAGTGGATGATATAATATCATAGAATCAGTATGATGTTATAATAATTATATATAGTTGTTCTTTTAACCACTATACCCATCCATGTAAGGTGGTGGTTGAAAAACTAATTACACCACGACGTGGAGACGATATTCCGTACGTACGCACGCATGGTGATTTCATATTCCGTAGGATGGATAGAAAATGAAATAGAGTTGTTTCATATTTATAACTACATATCAGTATATTATTAATACTGTTGTAATTACTTTCTAATTAAACAAATAAAGAAGTGGATGTAGAAGAATAATGAAACTTCGAAGATTCGGTAGAAGATATTACCTCTTCCTTGACGCACCTCCTTTAAACTTATTTTTCAGGGAACTAAAGTTGGTATTTTGAGAAGACAAGAACATAAATGATATAAATAGAGTATTTGAGAATTGGAATTGGCAGGGTTATTCTATGCTTCTAGGCTTAAAAGTTTGTGATGAGAAGAGGGAAGGGGTGCCCTTGAATAAGGGATGAAAGGGGCACATTTGGAAAAACTTAAAATATTGTTTTATAATAAAGTCATATTCAGTTTATCATAGCACAAAATTGATTTATTTCGAAGAGAAAGTGGGGGTGGGTCGAAATCCTCTAAACCAATACGTTTTTGACATGTTTAGGTTACTATGTTATCCTTATCATTATATTTAACTCTAAGTTAAATAATCTAACCTTAACCGTGTCTTCCTGTTTCCATACACTATATGGTTAATAAAATACTATAAAAAGCCAAACGAACCCCAAGTGGTTCATTATTAATATATATAACCTTATCTAAGTCATTTGACCGAACAATAGATTTTGAGGAATATAATAACGATTAATAATATAATATTTGTTTTAAAAACTATTTTATGTCAATTTTGACTCTATTTGGTAATTAAATTTTTTGAAAATCATAACATAATGATTAGTTAGAAAAAAGTTAATTAAATCAATACTAACATGTCATATTAACTTAAAAATTAGTGTAATTCATAAAAAGTCTCAGATTACATTTATTTGGGTATTTATAATATCAATTATTTTTATATTTTATTATTTAGGTAATTACCGCATCACCATTGTGTCATAAAGAAATTCAAATATTTAATGTCTAAAAATTATAAATAAGATACCATTAGTTATGAAATCATATTAGCTTTCAAATGAATATTTATAGTTGAATTTATCTTATGTATAGCCCTATATTAAAAATGTTTTAGTTATTAAACTTTGATTTTAACTATTTTATCTCTTTTTAAATAAAATAATAATAAATGTCCTAATACAATCCAAGTGGACCTAAGGGAAATATTTTATTCCTAAGGTTGTTTTTGGTCTAATTAAACTTATCCAATAGAATTAGGACATGTGTTTGGGTAATAATAATATCATTTTTACACTTAATTACTCTATTTTCTTGTAACCGTGGTAAATAAAAGTAAAAAGTTTTTATTCACAAAAAATTATTTTTATCTTATTGAACCACATATTACTCCTTGATATTAACCGTGTCTCTATAAGTTTTTAAATTCCACTCATAGAAGCGGTAAAATTATGTTTTCTGTAAATTTTCAGATTCTCCTAGGATGTGGGTAAAATACGGTGAAATGTGTAATAAATTTTTTATATATCTAAAATCATTATAAAATGCCTCAAATGAATTAAATTGACCTTATATAGGTATTATGTATCAATTTTGACCTAAAAAAATATAAATAAAATTAATAATTATTTAAATATAAAGTCGTGTTTTAAATAGTAACCTAGTATTTTCACTATTCATCAAAAATTGAATGTTTTCAGAAAATTACCAAAATATAATCCTAGGCTAATTTCGATATTCCGAATCCAAAAATAAACTCCATTTTGAAAAATAAAATTTCAAAAAGTGGGTATTACTATTCATAATGGCTAGTTTATATAGTATTTTAATAACATATCGTTGTTTAGTGAAACAAGGTATTACATACAACACACGCTATCATGGAAGGTCACGATTGCATGTAAAGAAAGCCGAGTCAGGGTTGCGTGTAGTGCAAGATTCCTTTATTGTTGTGTATAATAGAATCCAACCGTATTACATTTATACATTGAATATATATATAAATATACGCACAAAATGTTGCATAGAATAACATCTATCAAACGAATTTGAAATTTTGTGTAACACAAGCCATGAATAGTGTTACGTATACTGCAAGCTAATACGGTGTTTTATATAGTGCAATCTAATTTTTGTGTTGCATATAACACAATACATCAATGAAATTAAAAATAATAATTCTCATAAAATCTCATGTTGTTACATCCTACCCCCCTTAAAAGGAATTTCGCCCTTGAAATTCATCTGGGTTATAAATGGATTACTAATTGAAAGTTTCATTCATAGAAACCCATAGCGTAAAAAGGAATACCAAAACATAACATTAAAAAAGAAATTATAAAATGTAATGGTAACCCAAATTAACCAATCACTGGGTTTCCACATAGGAGGACATATGTGAAAATATGGATTTCGAAGAAAAATTTATCCATCATGTTCTGATGAAGAGTGGTAGAGGACATGTCCATAAAAAATCCAACAATCACAAAGCCATAAATTTGTGATGATCTAAGGTACCATCTGATTCATAGGATATAAGGGAACTAGGAATTTTTTTTGGTTTTCATTATGATTTCCCTAAAGTTTATGAATTTGAATTATAAGAAATACTTACTTTATTTCTATATAATCTCACCGTTGTTCGTGCCTTGAACAATTTCCACTTCATCTCTTTAAGAAATGAAGTTGAATTTTTTATTTGTGAAGTATTAGTAGATCACGTGATAGAATGATTTGTTGTTCCCTATGTCTCAATCAAATGGTTAGAAAAAGTTACAAATATAAAAAATTACATATTTTGTGTGGTTAATCATATATGATTCTAAAAATGGACTTATACTTCATCTATCATACTTCTTAATAAAACTAGTTTCTACTAACCAGGGACTTCCTTTAGGCCAGTGGTAGGAAATAAAGGCTTATCGCACTTCGCTTGTGGGTTCAATTCCCACTGACTTGTCTGACGCGATGAGTTGTCGCTCGTCCTATGGGTTTTCCTTTTTCTAAAACTATATTATCATAACATTCCAGAAATAATACTGAAAAATACGTTCTATCCTTAAACAATGCTATCTCATGTCTAACATATTTCATTCCAATATTTAGGCTTATCCAAAATACTTTGGTCTAAGATCATAATATACAAAAAACAATTATTTGAAAGGTCACATTACAAGCACGTGAATATCATCATTTGTCCCCCATATATCATAAGATATATCTTGTTAGTCAGATTCCAAACATGTGAATACCTTAATCATTTATTCGATTGTAACATGAATTACCATAGAACCTTAGTGAAAACAAGAATGCTATCAAAAGAAAACTCATTCCACATACCAAAATCCCAAAATTTCTATATACTCAATCCATGATATCACTTTTTCCTTATTTCAGTCATGACCTCATTAATACTATCAAACATTTCATTATCTCTTTATCCCTTCTTTATGCGCATATTAGGTTCTTTCCAAAAATATCTGAACAACCTTTCATGGCTACCAGTACCATTCAATATATACTTTAAAAGACACAAGGAAAAACAATAGTGTAACAATCCTTAGATGTCTCATTATTCCATAGTACCATGAGATTACTTATAAAACATTACTATTGATAAACATGTAATCATTCCACTACCTTCTTAAACAATTTACCGATCGTGAACAATTCTTTCATCTCACATATCATTTGTAGTCTCTTCATCATCATCAACATAAATACTACCCATACGACCATGCTGATTCCCTTCATGAGTCTTTGCCTTAGTGCATTGGTTTCCATAATGCCCGTACATTCCACATTTAAAACATTTAATCTTTGTTGATGTCATAGCATTACCATTATCCTTTTCCACGGTGTTAACTGAACCTTTTCCTTTGCACTTACTGGATTCATGTCTGTCCTTTCCACACCTAGAGCATCTACTAGTTCCTTTGAAACATTCTCCTTGATGCCAAGATTACACATGATTTACATGAGGGAAATTGAACTTTATTTCATCTATGATATTTATGAAACTCCATTTTTCACTTATTACATGAGTCGAGATACATACCAACGTTGAGATTATTGATTATATTGTGAGATTTCTGATTAGGCATAATAATTATGTTTTGACTTCAAAATCTCATTTCATTTGGTTGCTCATGATGAATATCATTACATTGTCAATCATATCCTCCATTATCGCGAATCTTCCTATTTCCGACCATTTTCTAAAACCCAAAAAGAACAGTATGAGAGGAAAAAATAATGCTAGGATAACAACATAATAAAAGTGGAGTATGTTCAATATATAACATATTAGGTTTAATTTTATGATCGTTACCATAATTCTAGGACTATAACCTATACGTATACTTATCCTTAGAGACATCCCTAACATACCTTAGAAATATCTTTAGGGAATTCACTAAATTTTTCGCATCCTAGTTTCCAAAGGATAACTAAACCATTCTTCTGATACCAACTGTAGAGGCCCAAATCTTGGCGTATAAGTACATTACATTACTTTTTCAGAATAATTAATACATAATAAAAACCTACACTCAAATATTTTAATAGTTTAGTGTCTTTGGAAACTCAAAAAAAAATCTTCTAATCGTTGTGAAATATCTTCAACATATCCCATAAAGATATTCCCCTTTGGTTTTGTTACATAAAACTTATCTTTATATCCTGGGGAAAAGGTAAAATATAAAGGGTAATCTCAAATTCTCATTAAGGGTAAGCATGGAGAAAATAAAAAAAACCATATACATTTGAACTTAAAAACTTGAGCATAATGATTAAACATCAAAATCTTGAGCAATGACATAAAACATAACAGTGCATAAGGCATAGATACATCAATCATGATAAAATAGCATGGGAATAAAACATGAAATCGTGTCAACCATTAAGCACATGATTTGATTTCCATAGTAGCCAAGGCATTTCTGCCATGACCATCTTAGTGGACAAAGTCCCTTTCGGAATCGAGTTCACTCCTTGTTCCTGTCCTGTAACACTGAACTAGATTAACTTACCATTACATCCACGTCTATCTCATGAGATATAAATCTTTACCCAATGCATTGGAGGGAGATATAGGTCCCAGCCATCTCATAATGAAATCATTCTTACTTGTTCCACAAATTAAACATAAAACATTCATCATAAACCAAAGAATAAAAATGGGTTTGACAAACATCATCCCATAATAACATAATCAATAAAAAAATGGATATCATTTCATCATAAGAAAAGTGAAACTAAATAAATAGTAGAGAAATTATAATTGAAACATACACATATGAAATAATTTCATCTTATATGGAAAATGGTTTGGATAAAACACTTGAAATAAATTCTTGAGGAAAATATCATTTTTTATTCAAAATCATTTTCTTTTCAAAAAATGCCGTGATATTTTAAAAGAAAAGGATTTTGTTGGAAATATTCATGAAATATTGTAGAGTAAGAATCATGAAAATAAGGCGTTATGAAAATCGTAAAAATCTGTTCATGCCGTATACGTTAAAAAAACTATCTCCTCGTACTTTTGTCGAAAAAGTTAAAAAGTACCTCGTATGGTAAACAAAAGAATGATTCCTTCCATAGGATGTGGTAAAATTAAAAAGGGTAAAAATGACTTTAAACAAACATAGAAGAAATGTAAACATTTTATGAAAGCATTTTGAGAACATATGGACATGGATGATAAACATAACCCCAGTAAATACTTAGGAATAAACAATCTCAGATAAGAATGAAATTGAAATAATTATCCCTTACCATATGTCTGATATGCTTGGTATGTATTCAAAAATCCGGTATAATGATTTACATAATGTCATTGAATTATTACAGAATCATATTTATTATTATGATATCATATATGGTTCACTTATGACTTTATATTACTCGTTCTTTTGTAAATTCCATGTTAAAGCAGCGTTTTGGTAAAATCATTTCATTTATCGTACGTGTTTCGACTTGTTTTTCTTGATATTATTATTTATATCATGATTTAAATAATTCCATAATTTAAAACAAGATTTATATATAATATATATTCAGAATATACATATATATAATATATCGATAAATGGAATGAAATACACTGTTCAAGGAGACGGTAGGCCGTACGTACGCACGAACGCTGTTTTTGGTTTCCTTATTGAATTGAATGGAATTAAGTAGATGAAATACATATATAAGTACATAAATACAGAAGAATTATTATGTCATATATTTCATGATTACTTATTATATATACTTTATAATCATTCTTGAATTCTTAACATGGAAAGTGAATCTCATCACGTTGTGGAGATGGTAATCCGTACGTACGTACGAGCGATGATATCATTCCCATATTTATTTAATGAAATTGGAGTGTATGATATAATATCTTAGAATCAGTATGATTTTATAATAATTATATATAGTTATTCTTTACACCATTATACCCATCCAAGTAAGGTGGTGGTGGAAAAACTGATTACACCACGGCGTGGAGACGGTATTCCATACGTACACACGCACGGTGATTTCATTTTCCATAGGATGGATAGAAGGTGAAATAGGGTTGTTTAATATTTATAAAAACACATCAGAATTTAAGTAATACTGATGTTATAACATTATAATTAAACATCTAAAAAAGAGGAAGTATAAGAATAAAGAAACTTGAAAGATTCGGTAGAAGAGATTACCTCTTCCTCGACGCACCTCCTTCAGAATTATTCATAGGGAACTATAGTTGGTCTTTTGAGAGGACCAGAACCTCAATGATATAACTAGAGAGTTTCAAAAGAGGAATTGGTAGGGGTTGTCCGAGCCTCAAGGCTCAAAAGGGTATGAATAGAAGAGGGAAGTGGTGCCCTTTTATAAGGGAGGAGAGGGGCACCTTTGGAAAAACGTAAAATATTATTTTATAATAAAGTCATATTCGGTTTATAATAGCTCCAAATTGATTTATTTAGAATATAAAGTGGGTATGGGTAGAAAGAATCAAATCCAATATGTTTTATACATGTTTAAGTTACTATTTTAACCTTATCATTTAGATTTAACTATAAGTTAAATAATTTAACCTTTAAAGTGTCTTCTTGTTTTCTTACACTATATGGTTAATAAACTTACTATAACAAGTCAAACAAACCCAAAGTGGATCATTATAAATATATATAACCATATATAAGTCATTTGGAATATCCTTTCATATTTAGCAATATAATAAATATTAATAATATAATATTTGTTTTCAATAATTATTTATGTCAATTTTGACACTATTTGGTAATTGATTTTTTTTGAAAATCATAACTGAAGTATTATTTAGAAAAATTTAATTAAGTCAATACTAACATGTCATATTAACATAGAAAATTAGTGTAATTCATAAAAATTATCAAATTTCATTTATTTGGGTATTTATAATTTCAATTATTTTAATATTTCATTATTTAGGTAATTATTGCATCACCATTGTGTCATAAATAAATTAAATTATTTAATGCCTAAAAATTATAAATAAAATACTATTACATAGGAATTCTATTTAGCTTTATAATTAATATTTATAGTCTAATTTATCTTTTGTATAACCCTATATAAAAAATGTTTTAGTTATTAAACATTGATTTTAATTATTTTAACTCTTTTTTAAATAAAATAATAATAAATTTCTTAATATAATCCACGTGGACCTAAGGGAAATATTTTATACATAAGCCTGTTTTTGGTTGAATTAAACTTATCCAATAGAATTAGGACATGTTTTTAGGTAATAATAATATCATTTTACCCTTAGTTGCCCTATTTACCTGTAATTGTGGTAAATAAAAGTAAATAGTTACTATTCACCAAACATTATTTTTATCTTATTGAACCACATTTTACTCCTTCATATTAACCGTGTCTCTCGGATTTTCGAAATTCCACTCACAGAAGCGGTAAAATTTAGTTTTATGTAAATTTTCAAATTCTCCTAGGAGGTGGGTAAAAGATGGTGAAAAGTTTGATACAATTTTTATGTATCTAAAATAATTATAAAATGAATCAAATGAATTAAATTGAACTTATATAGGTATTATGTATCAATTATCACCTAAAATAAATTAAAACAAAATAAATAATTATTTAAATAAAAAGTCGTTTTTTAAATAGTAACCTAGTGTTTTCACTATTCATAAAAAATTGAATGTTTTTAGAAAAATACAAAAAAATTCACCCTCGGAAAATTTCAATATTCTGAATCCAAAAATGAACACCATTTTGAAAAATAAAATTTTAATAAGTAGGTATTTCTATTCATCACGGCTAGTTTATATAGAATGTTAATAACATATCGTTGCTTTGTGAAACTCAGTATTGCGTACAACACACACTATCGTGGAAGGTCGCGATTGTGTGTAAAGCAAGCCAAGTCTGGGTTGCGTGTAATGCACGATTCCTTTACTGTTGTGTATAATAGAGTCCAACTGTATTTCATTTTTACATTGAATATATATATATATATACACTCAATGATGCGTAGAATAACTTATATCAAAAGAACATGAAATTTTATGTAACACGAGCCAAACATAGTGTTGCGTATACTGCAAGCTAATACAGTGTTGCGTATAGTGAAAGATAATTTTGGTGTAGCGTACAACACAAGACATCAATGAAATTAAAAATAATAATTCTCATAAAATCTTGGGTTGTTTCAATGACCTTTTATTTTATTATAACTATTATTATTACAAGAATGTAAATGGTTGGATATTGTGATGGATTTTTTCTTCAGCTTACCGAGGTCTATTCCAGGTAACCACACGATTTGGGTAGTTATTTATTGAAGGAAAAATTTATCCCACTTAATTTTTATCCATAATAATTTCGTAAGTGTCAAGCTAGTGATACTATTTGATTATGGGATTATATAGCTACATGGGGTTACTCACACTATCATTTAAGATAGTGATGATCATTTTACATTATAGTTCTATCATGGGAAATAGAGAGATATCTATACATAGTTCTTCTAAGCACAACTTTTCACCCTCATACTTATGGCTTATCAAAACGGTCTATAAAATTGTTGGAGGACATTCTATGGGAATGTGTCTTTGATTTCAGAGGTTCTTGGGAGAATAATATCCCTCTCATTATGTTCTCTAACAATAATAGCTTTCACGACACAATTAATAAGGATCCTTATGAGGCCCTATACAATAATCCATGCCATTCGCCCCTGTGATGTTTAGAGACCAAAGTGGAAATAGTATTGGGCCCACTTCTCATTCAGGAGACATAAATGGAGTATTATATTATCAGGAAATGGATTTATACCACTCAATAGAGACAAAAATATCATGCTGATCACATTTTATGGCCTATAGAGTTCAAAGTCATGGATCATTTTTTTTACGGTTATCACCCAGACATAGGAATAGATGTATATAGTGGTAAGAGAAGCCATTGCCTCATTATGTTAGGCTGAATGAGATATTGGAGTGAGTTGGGATGGTAACCTATCAATTTCTATAACCTTATAGGCATTGTCCCATTCATGAAACATTCCATGCATCACAACTTCTCAGTTGTCATGTCGACATGTCTCATACTTCTGATCCTAAAGTTGTTGAGTTAGATGTTGATTCTTCATTTTAAGTGTATCTTATATGAATCATTAACCAAATAATGAATGATATATATGTATGGTCTATCAATTTAGTATGGGTTCTATGGTAGCACGACCATGTACAAAATGAGACTTGGGAGTGGGAGGCTGACATACATGGTCGGTTTCTAGAATTGTTCTCAGACTACATTTCACCACCCTTGAAGGGTAACTCGTAGATGATTTCCTTAAAAGGGGGAATACTGTATGAATCCAATTTTTATATAAGGTATATATCCTTTTAAATTTTGGTCTATTTATTTATTTTTTATGTAATATGGAGTCCTAATAAGATCTAGAATGCTTCAGGGGTGTCCAAGGCTTGTTCAATGCTCCGATCCCTGGAAAATGGAGAAAGGAACTAGGCCGCACTGTTAGTAGAAACCAAGAAATTTATTATATATGGTTTCTCCTAAACATGTGAGGGTTTTGAAAGGGCAAGAAAGATTAAAAATTTTTCCCTAACCCTTCAACCAAGTCCAAACACACGTTATAAACATCTAGTGTTCTTAATATCACCTTAGATCATGATTTTCACATGGTTTGGAAAACTATGCACAAGAACCATGTGGGTAAACATATGGTATAGTGGACCGTACTTGGTTGGTGCATGTTTTGGCCAACCGTGCATCCATACTATGTGTCACCTCTATTTTTTCAATAATTTTACCAAAATATATTTAAATGTAATAACATACACCCCACATTTTTCTTTATATATTTCTAGTGTACATGGGGTTTTCTTATCCCATTTAGCTCCCTCTCTACATCCTCAAAGGTTCTTGGATGTGTTTTTGATCTAGAATTTGATTCAATATTTATGTCTCTCATCAGATGCACAGTAGTAAGATCTTCCTTCATCTTTCATCTTTTTCTTTTGGTATTTCTCTTAATGGAGATAATTAGGTGTATGCTAATATTCCTTATTTTTAGGTTTTTAGTTTGTTCATCCACTTCATAAAAATTTGTTCCAAACTAAAGGTAGATAATAGATGATTAATTTTATATTGTAATAATATTGGTTCTCTAGTTCTTATCTCTGAAATTTGACATGTTTTATAACATGTTACATTTTTAAGGAAACTGATTTCACTGTGCAATGCCCCTAGATTGAATCTGTCTAAAATCAATTGTTCCATTTTAGAACACAATAACCATATTAATTACCAAGACACACGTGATTTCATCAACCTCAATTCATGCCACCCCTATGGGTGTTAATTTTATATGCATAATTGTATTTCAGGGTTATAAAACCAAAACACCTAACACTATGTTTGAATTCACTTCTTAAATTTGATATCATAATTGATATTAGATAATTATTATGGTATAGATAAACTAAAAAATATATCAATATAAAATTATTTTAATATAGGTGATCTATATGACTATTCCACCTAATTAAATGGAATAATGGTTACACGCTTGTTATTATTGAATGCAAATGAGTTATAAATAACTTTTGGATCATCCTAAAGCCTTGAATTCTTCATATAGAGTATGACTCATTTGCTTGGTGTCTCTATATAATTGTTTATATATGCCCATGGTGTATCAATTTTTTTGCGATAGTTGGGAATGGATACCCTACAGCTATGATACGGGCATAAAGAGCCTATATAAATATGATATGGGCATAAATACCCCTTCATAAATGTGATACCGGAATGACTACCCTTTATATGCTATGATACCTGGCATAAAGACCCTATAACTATAATACATTGCATGTAGTCCCATATTATTATTATATTGGAATGGGTACTCTATGATTATGATATTGGGCATATTGACCATTACTACTATGATACTGGGCATGGTGTCCCCTATTTATGTGATACTGGGTATAACATCACTTGAAACGTGTGATACTCATGTTACATCTTATGGATGTCAAATTATTATTTGTGTCTAGAATAGTGGTAGTATCCATATATATGTTTGTATATGGAACTATGTATATTGTTTATATATGTGTATACATCTGGTTGCTTGTATAGAAACCATCATGATCAGCCCAAAGCAGGTTGTGTTATCCTAGTGTCCTTCTTGAACTAGAATTAACCCTTTACAATTTTATTTATTTATCTCCTTTTTTACATGAAAAATTTCATATTATATGCACTTATGGGATATTTATAGACACCATTGGTTTTGGAATAATGAGTTTATCTTACACCCTATCTGGGCCACTGATGATACCCAGATAGACATTATAAATGTAGTTGTGGATAAGTGGAAGCATCCACTAATAAATGAATGGATTCTTTCTTGACTCTGGATGGGATCAAATTAACAGATGATTGGGCTATGGATTTGGGTGCCTGTATAGAATTTTTTCATTTTGTACCTTTTTTATAACATCTACTGTAATTAATTCGTACTTCCATTTATACATACTTTCATTATTTAGTAAATTCAAGATATTATCATATTTTGTATATGAATTAGTTTACTGATTTTGATTATTATTTAATACTTGTATGATTATTATTTATTCTATTTTCTTTTCCATTATTGATTTTTTTTTCTATTTATATGTTTATTATATGGTTGTGTTACTCTGACCAGAGGGCATAATCTCCCCATGGACACACCCTAGGCATTCAATGTTAGTCGGAAGCCTCAAGCAAGTGGGGATGAGCATTTGAGACCATGTGGCCCACCAGTTCGGGGCACCACTAAGTAGAACTCGTGTTTTAATGACACATATAAAATTTTAAAATTACTATTTCAAAACAATATATCTTAAAGAATATCAATATACCCCCATTAAATAAATACAATTGGGTTTAAAGATGAAATAGAGTGATTGGGATTACCACTCAGGTTAGATTTAGTAATAGTATTTTTCTTTTAATTTGTAGATAGATTCTATAAATTCCTCATTAATTATATTATAAAATAATTTAATAAATATTTACATAATCTATTCAATGTATTAGGGTTCATGAGGATTATACGATTGGAGCAGGATGTACTTCCATGTTAATAAAACAAAAAAGAAAGGGTAAACATTTTTGCCAAAAAATATTAATAATAGTAATGGATAGTCTTCAAATACTTATTTAAAATGAAAATTGGTTTTGTTATAGATGGAAAATATTTCCACTATAGAAAGGGTAAACATTGAAGATTTAATTTCATTTAATATATAATGTGGTTTACGAAATATAATGTATAGTTAATGATAAGTATTAACATTATAACAATGTATTTCTATATATTGACGGATTTATAAAACCAAATGTATATTATATATATATTTTTTAATATGAATAAATATTTAAAATAGAAGATGTTTCAATTGATAAATCAAAGAGTTGATGTATTTGAAACAATGAAGGGTTTCTTCACTATGATAAGAGACATTGATTTAGAATTTTTGATAAATATAAATAAACTTAATCATTTTTATTTCATTCTCACCTATTTTATAATAGGAGTGAAATTGAAATAATAAGTAAGGTTTAGAAAATTAAATAAGGTTTCAATAGAAACACATGGTTTATTTGCTTATCATTCTATAATATATTTTGATAAATGAGATGAATGTGAATGTATTCTAATGGGTATTCAAATAAAATATAATTTTAAAATAATAAAATGTGATAATGATTTATATTTTGATCTTCCTTTTATTTTTATCTAATTCTATATTTATCCATTTTATTAAGAATTCATATGATATATGTCATTAAAATTTTAAAATAACCCATTAAAAATATATAGAAGATATGATTTGGCTATAAAATGTTTCTATATATTAAATTCATAGTGTATTTATAGATTACTAAATTCTAATTGCATATTAGGAGTAAAAAATTATCTTATAGAATATTAATATTCAAATAAAAAATAACATATTTCAAAAGTAATGTTTTCCAAGATACAAAATGTGAATTCCCCTATAGAAAATACTGATGGAGGGTTTGGAATATGGTTGTTCAAATAAGAAGTTTCATGTAAACTGTTCTATTATTAATTATTACTAATGTTCTAAAAAATGTTTTATTCACATTTAGAGTTTGATGGATTTTTTATTTTTAAACAAAGGTAGAAAAGACATTCTAATATTTAATATTTCGTCAATTCATTCCACTAGGGTATACATGGAACACACACTTTCTTCCCACACATTCCCAATTTCCAAAGGTGTGTAGCCCCCACCACTATTGGTGGTAATGTTGTCACCGTGATTGAAATGAGATGATGGGGCTGTTGATTCCTCCTTACATAGATTAGTCCTTGAAGATCGGTGCCTTGTTGGGCCTCCCTCAGTTATTTGATTCATGTTCATAAAACTCATTCCCACTTCCATCACGAGGTGGACATGAGTTAATTACACTACTTCTGTATAGATTGGGAAGTAACCTTCTATTAGAATAGATAGATACATTGATAATGTCAAATCATTTTTTGATATTGGGTGTGTTGGATACCTATGAATTCTCTCTCTTTCAATGTAAAGGTCATCTCATGTGTGAGCATGTTAGGATAAGAACCCGAGGCATCATGTGTTATCTTCAGGGTAGTTAACACGATAGGAGAACAAGGATTCCAAATATTTGAACCCCATATATCCCATGTTTATTGTATGAGGTAATGATTCTGGATCAAGTCACATGTTAAACATCTTTTGGGGAAATATGGGTCATAAGTTTAACTCTTCTGGGGATAGGCGGGTCATAGTTTTAACATCTTATTGGGACATTTGGGTAATTTGTTTCACATATTGTGAAGATAAGAAGGTCACATGTTTAATGTCATATGGGGACTGGTTGGTTATATGTTTAATGTATTTTGGGGGTAGGTCTGTCACTTGTTTAATATCATGTGGGGATAGGTTGGTCATAGGTCCAACATCATTTGGGGACAAGTAGGTCACATGTTTAACGTCTTATGGTTATAGCTAAGTCATAGTTTTAAAGTCTTTTGGGTACAGGTGGGTCACAAGTTTTACATCATATAGGGAATAGTTAGGTCATAGGTTTAATTGAATTTGGGGATGGGTATGTCACTGTATAAATTTATTATGGGGACAGTTTTATGACATGTGTAATGTATTGTGGGGATGAGAAGGTTGGTTTGAGAGTGTCCCATGGGAGCGATGATCAAACATCAAATTTGTATACTTTTAGAGGGAATACAGGAAAATTTTATGGTAATTTCGGCGTTTAGGTATTGATCCTATTGAAGGAATCCTATGAACCCTTTTTTAAAATAGGGATCATGTCATGACAAATCAAAAAGAATCCCTTACCATGAATCTCGAATCCCACCTCAAACAGGCCAAGGGATGGTGACTTTCACCGAGTTGGAATATCACTAACATGGGATAAATTATCCTATGTACCAACACACACACATATCTCCAAGCCTTTACAATGATAAAATTTAAAAAAAATGAACAACCAGACATGAAAACATATAAATCTCACAACTAGTGTACCAAAAAAGTAAAGGAAAGTAAATATGGTCAAATACAGGGCTACCAAAGAGTCTGAGAACAAGTCTATCATGGAATTAAAACTGATACTGATATCAAATACAATTGGAACACACCTGAGTCCATCTAATCGCTCCAAGCACTGTTTGATCCTAGTCCATTAAGGAATCTGTTAAAATGTGGACCCCCTACCCAATACATGACACATGTGGTAAAAACCCATAGAAAGGCAAGTATAATAATACCCAGTAGGACACCCTGAAACCACAAAGATATAAAAAAGGAAAGTAAAATAATCCCTCTGTAGGAATATGTCTACAAATCATATAACATGAATATCTATATACACGCAATAAAGACACATAGTATAAAGGTATGCCACAATCGTACCACCATCCTATAATTCCGGCTCGATGATTCCACCTAAAACTCATCTATGAGAGAACACCCATGAGTCCAAAAGAAATAATGATGTTCATCATAGAGGAATTTATCATCAAGTATCATCATTAGAAGTACATTTTAGTATTTGAAGAGATACTATACACATATGATTATCCCACCCAAGGCCATGGGGTATACCAACAACTCAATATAGATAAATCATATAAGTAGAGGGTCGACAACTACATAGTGTTGGATATCATGATACCAAAAAATATACCTAGGGAATGAAGATAAATAAAGGATCTCACTATGGAACTCTTGTATGGATTACAAAAACTCTATCCAAGAAGTCTAGCTGAAGGGGTTATTGTCTGTTCTATTGGAGGCAATTCCATACTAACCCTCAAAGAAAGGATATAGGGAACACAACATAATAAAACATGTCCAATATACAATGAAAAAGGACTCCAATAAATAATATTGAATGTAAACGGTGTGTATAAATGTGAAATGCAATATCCTTTGATCCAGGTTCATGCTATGTAAACGACCCATGTCTCGTTCTCGTGTTCCTATAATAGTACATGAAATGTCGGCTTCCTGTGTACCAGTACACGACCTAGCCTATCTACATTTCCAAGCCGTTTCCATGTAGGAGAGTACATGGCATGCTCCAACCCTTTTCTATGTACCTTCCATGGCATACGATGACTCACTGAGGAGAGGTCACAAGCTATATGAAAGGGTCCAATGCTATGTGTTCTTTAACATTCTTCCACAACCCAAGACGCCACATGGGGGGGGGGGGGCACAACATTTGGATCTTTATTACACCTGTTATAGTGAAAAAATTTCTAGATTTCCAGATCTAAAAATCCATGTTAATTATAGAACCTCTAGCCTTCGATCCAGCTACCGTATTACTTTTAAAATAAAGAAACCACCACATCTGAGCCTTTCAATCAATGAATAATAAGATTCAAACTTTACATCCATTCAAAAATGGGATCATTAATTGTTCTAGATTTCATTAAAAATAAAACAAAATTTGGTATCCAAAACAATATGTTTCTCTTCCAATTCCATTGTCACACCACCTTTGGACCAAGATTATCCAAAATTTAAAATTTCAGATCATTTTTCCAAAAAATAGGTTCACATTGAGTGATTCATTGAGATATGTCGAACCACATGTTGAACAAAAAACAATTGTGATGAATGAAGAATCAGGGGATAAATGAACCTAAAAAAATGAGGAATTATCATCAGACAATGATTATGTTATCCTTGACCAATTTTCATTATAATAAAAATGAATAATTAATAATTGTAATGAAATTATCCAAAAATAACCTTGTAAAATAACCCATATTGTAATATGCATGATCCATGAATGAAAATATTTGATAGTTAATTCATAATCATCATAGAAATTATGAATGGGGAATGAATCCATATCACAAAATATCTTACCTCATTTTGGTTTGATCGATGGTTAAGAATGAAGCTATTCTATAATTGTTTGCAAGATCATTCGATTTCGCCTCATAATTGTTGTCGACATACAATTGAGTTGTCATCTAACAATTTATTATAATTTTATGTTCTCCAACTGTCCTATGGATCTCTATGTTTTAGTGGATAAACCAAAATATTCCCCATAACTATGTATTTATAAAAGGGTCTAGGTCGCTTTGTGAAGAAAATCAAATAAAGAAAATCAATTAATTATTTTACTCATTTCATGCACGTGATGAATTTTCTTTATATACCCCACACTGACAATGGTTAAGTAACTCCTATGGTTAAAACCACATTATAAACTCAATGGTTTTCTCATATTTATGATTTAGGCCCCTTTTTAGTATTTATTCAATTTTTTCAGAAAAACATTGTGTGCATGCTATTTGATATATTGAATATATTTCAAACATTTATTCCCATCATAATAGGACATGGAATCATACCCGTTATTAGTTCATGGACTAACAAATAATCCATAAAATATCCAAATAATATATATGGGAAATAGATGTCAATACACTCTTCCCACCTTTGAGATTTACGTCTATACAATCCAAAAATATGGTCTACACAAAGAGATTTAGGTACTGAGCATGAATCTGAGCCTCCTACCCTAATATTCTCTCATAAAGATTCTCATGATGCCACAAAAAAATGAATTAATTTAATTGATCACCCACAATGGATCCCCTCCTTCTGATCCTCAATCTCTATTGGGTAGGTAGCAAAGGAAGATCCATCCTCAAAGTCCAACTTTCCCAGTTGATAAAATGTAACCCCCCAAACCCTCTAGATCGGAGCCGGTGAATTACCAATTACATTGGAATGATTACAAGGAATAAAATCCCGAAAGACTGAGTAGTTTAGTAGTCTTGAAAAAATAGATACATACATATAACTTATATTACATTGTGAAGGGTAAAAAATAACACATAACAAAAACTAAACGAATTCATCCATGAGATCTCAATAAATGGTCCCCTATTCATAACCTGTTGAAGGTAAAAAAATTAAAGGGGTGAGCTCAAATGATTAGTAAGGGTTAAATTTATTTGAAGCATGAATAAATAATAATTTAATTCCAAACAATTTGACATAATCAATATGGAATGATGAATAAATCAAAAACTCATGCCATTAATAAGGTAAGAATGAAACTGCATCCATTGATTTTTTTATAGTGAAAACCTCAGAGATACTAATAACTAATAATGTATAATGATAATTCTTATTAGTTGGATGTCAAGTATCTTTAACATAATAACATAATACTGTAAAAATGGTTTAGTTCTATAGGTATAAACCTGTTTGATTTTTGGAAACAAACTCAAAGGGTTTGTCTCTAACTGATTTGTCTCATGAGACATACCGATGCATAGATGGGATGTAGCGGGCCCCACCCACCACATCATGTCCGAATGATTCTCCATACATAGATTCAACACAAGAGAAATATTCCTTTACATTATCCATATAGAATAGAGAATACAGATTCATCAATATTTCCACAGTCAAAACAACATTCAAAATATATACCATACATAAAATCTTATACGGATTTGAAAATATTCATATCCATGATATGAGAATATGGAAATTTAAATGTAATATAATTTCAATTGAAAATTGATATCAAATTTGTAGTAGGAACACCACATATGAATGAGTAGAATCATAATACTATGAAAGTCACAATAAGGTGAAAATAGAGACCACGCTCGTTACTATGTTGTTATCAATTGAGTAATATGACCAAAAGTTCAAAAACACCAAATGAATAATAGAATACATTGAATATAAATATAATCATTAAAATATATATATAATGTCAGTAAAACTATACCACATTTATGAAATATGATGAGAACAATGGAAATCCACCAGAATTGAAAGTGAGATGAGAAAAACGCTTACAAATAGTTCGGTATGGTAATGAGTGTTCCTGTGAGGACATAATGATAGTTAAATAGGGAATAAAATTATTTATATATTATAAAGGAATTATGGGGGATGTGAAAAAAATATAAAACAATAAAATTACATTCACACATATTCTTTGAACAAAGTAGCCAATGAAAAAGATGTTTAACTCAAAGAATGAACACTGAGTTAATCAATCCCTTACAAAGATTTTACAATTTGAGTGAGGATAAGTCAATGAAACATTTATTTGTGACAAATTAAAATCCCCAAAATATAAGTGTATATACATTATAAAACTATAAAATGACATTCAAATATATTCTAGGAACAATGTATTAATGAATTAGATGTTTAACCCAAAGAATGGAAATTGAGTTAAGCAATCCATTACAAAGATTGTATCATTAGAGTGGGGATAGGTCAATGAAAAATTTATGTGTGAAAAATTAAAATTCAAAAAATATAAGTGGATATAATGTATAAAAAAATAAGATGACATTCACACATATTCTTGGAACAATATAACCAATGAAATAGATGTTTAACTCATAAAATTAAAATCGAGTTAAGTAATCCCTTACAAAGATTGTATCATTAGAGTGGGAATAAGTAAATGAAATATTTATGTGTGAAAAATGAAAATACAAAAAATATAAGTGGATATACAGTATAAAACTATACAAATTACATTCACACATATTATTGGAAAAATGTAATCAATGAAATAGATGTTTAACTCAATGATTCTAAATTGAGTTAAGCAATCCCCTACAAAGATTTCATCATTAGAGTGCAGACAATTCAATGAAATATTTACGTGTGGTGAATGAAAATACAAAAACAATAAGTGGATATATAGTATAAAACATCAAAATTAAATTCACACATATTCTTGGTACAATGTAAACAGTGAAATAGATGTTTAACTCAAATAATGAAAATTGAGTTAAGCAATCCCTTACCTTATGCGTGAAGGTGTCCATGATTGTCCATAATCACCCGAATAATAACATTTATCTTCAATAATTAATAATTCTATAAATTCATATACATTTAATTGATTTGTTATTAGTTTATTAGGTTCATTAATGTCATTTTTCATGAGTTTTAGAGATTCAATTTTATTATTTTGGAAGTATTTTATTCCATGGTTTTTAGGATCCGTTTACATGCATTCATGAATAGATGTTAATTTGAAATGTGGTTAAACATCCAGAATTTTTAATATATAATATTTTTTACATTAAATATATGTAAATTATCTTATAATGATTCTGGTTATATACCATGAGGATGACTCATTCGATGAGTTTATGATAAACGCTTGGATTTGGCTTGGTGGTTTTGTGCACAATGAACATGTTTTGTATTATTATTATTCGATAATATGAGTGTGTAAGGATTATAGATCATTAAAAAAGATAAAATACATATATTATGATCTGTTTTACCATTTAAATGATTTCATGACCAGTATTTAACATAGTAATGAAAATTGAATACCCGTCTTCCATGAGTGTGATAAATTGACACATCTCAGACGGTGTTTGCATTTATGGTATAAAATGAGGGGACAAGAGAGATTTTGATAAAATATACCATTATAATAATAAAAATACAGTATATTTAAGGTAATGTAATTATCATGGAATTTGGATGAGTGAAGATGAGAAGAGAGAACAAAATAATGGAACTTTGTAAAAGAAATTGAAAGAAAAGAGAAGAGAGGTTCACCTCTTGAGTACCCATCATTTAGAATCTTCTTAAGGCCTTTATTTTTGGAATTTTGGAAAGACCAGTTTTTCTTGGACGTGGGGGAGGAGTTTATTGAGCTATTTTATCCTAATTTACAGATGTCTTAATGTTTTAGTGGTTTGGGGGGAAGAGGGGTGATGGGTGGTTTATATAGAGGATGGGAGAGGGGATTTCTCTATATTAAATTCATTAATTTATTATTTCTTCATAAGACAAGGAATATTGAGTCTTCCATGACCAATAATGGTAATTTTATCATGTGAATCCAAATAAATTTGGCATAAATCAGCATAAAAGCAGACATGACTCTATAATTAGTGTATTTAGCTTATTTTGTAAATTATGGTATTTCTCTATTCATCAAAAAACTCATGTATTTCAGAAAATTATGAAAACTTCACCCTAACCATTTCTAGACATGTAAAATCCAAAAATGAAGTCTATTTTTCCAAAATAATATTCTTAATATAATTAAATAAATATTTAATTAAAATCATTATTTAATCGAAAAGTATAAACACTTAAAATATTCATCTACATTTTTAAGGTGCCTATATTTATTAATACATTCAAGGGTATGGATTCCATTCATAAGAGTCATATTAAGATTCATAAGGGTATTATACTATTAATATGGATAGGCTATTATTCATTAGGGTAGATTACTATTAACTGAAATTTAAGTTAATTCTATAAGGCTCTAAGTATCATCCTAAACACTAGTGTGTATGTCAGATTTTCAAAATCCAAATCACAGAGCTAAAAAATTTAACCCTAATGGCTAGGTTATAAAGAAGTGGAGTTTTCTAGAAATTCAGTGTATCATGAATTTTAGATTGTATTTATTTGTAAATTCTTGGGGTGCTATATTATCCCCACATTCGGGAAATTGAGTCCTCATAATTTTATTTACTTATTAAAAAAGTGTGGGTACCTTGATCATGATGTCCATCTGGTTCCATCATTATATTTCTCATGTAAATAATAGGTCCATTAAATAAAAAAAAATTTGGAGATCCTTCAAAATCATTTTCTTCCTTCATCCAGATACACAATGTACAATTTGTTTCATATGGCTGTTCATAGAAAAATAGTTTTAGAAAATATTCATTTATGACATATAATTTCAAAAAAACTGATAAAACCTGACTTTCATTAATCTATCGGATATATTTTGAGTTAGAAATTTCAATCAATGGTCATTTATAAATTCCATAAGTATGTTATCAAAGTCTATATTTTAAAATAAAAAATAAATAGGTTTCCCATGTCTCATTCTTTAATACCTTTTTCAAAATAATAATATGCTTCAAAATCATGGGATAGGGTAAAATATTTGAAAATGATTTTATAATATTTAACTTCCATGAAAATATGAGAATATTGAGAAAATAGTATTGGATTAAATACAACCCATGATCCATGATGGTATCTATATACAGTGGAGGTGTTTGATATCTCAAATAGTTTCTTGCAAGTGATTTGTATGATAGAAAATGTATAAGAAAAATTGGGACATGACATTGCAATAATTATTGCAATCAAGTCATCATGAAGGGACAATAATAAAGTTTAGATCTTCCTCCTTCCATTTTTAATGGAAATTCGTTGATCTAAAATGCTATAAAACATTGATTTAACATAAATAATAGACATAGATACTGACCATATGTTTAACGAAAAATAATAATCTATAAAGTTTTCTACGAGAATTGATTCCCCTTCTATAATTTGGAACCATTTCTAAATAATTTCCCATACTAGATTTGTTTACGAATCTAAAATATAAAATAACGTCACATAGATTGAAATTCTATGCATATCGAATTTCATAAACATGGTTTCTCTGAGGAATAATTTACATTTAGATCCTTCATAATGGCTTGTAATGGAAATATGAATTAACCTAATCATATCCCCCATGAGTGTC
Organism: Viscum album; assembly: GCA_963277665.1. Classification (NCBI taxonomy): domain Eukaryota; kingdom Viridiplantae; phylum Streptophyta; class Magnoliopsida; order Santalales; family Viscaceae; genus Viscum; species Viscum album. Next base: position 661,925,337 of record OY728138.1, read on the forward strand.
ATAACCATGAGTGCAGCAACACCCATTTTCATGTAACAAGATGCCTTGAGTCAATCCTAAAACTATTTATCAAAGATTTTAATCCTAGGTACATTAGTTCCAGAGCCACCTCTTCCTGCTCGTATCCAGACAGGGATCTATTGCTTGAAAGATCCACATAATATTTTCCTTAACAAAATATTGATACGTTCTTGTATTTTTTTTCCTCAAATATTTCCTCAAGGATTTGATCCCAAATATATATTTTCTAATATGCTTTTCAAGATTCCTATTAAACTTCCTCAGATACCAACTGCAACGCCTCGACCCCTCTAGACCAAAGCCAGTGAATTAATAATTATATTGGCCTGATTACAAGGAATCAAATCCCGATAAATTGAGTGGTTTAGTAGTATTGAAGAAACTAGATACAAACATGTAACTCATAATACATTGGGAATGTTAAAAAACCACACATAACAAAAACTAAATAACTGAATCCATGAGAACACAATAAATGGTCTCCTCTTCATAACCTATTAAAGGTTAAGAAATAAAAGGGGGGGGGGTGCTCAAATGCTCAGTAAGGGTTACAAATAGCAGAATCAAGAATAAAAAATAACTAAAATGTATTCAATTTGACATAATCAGTATGACTTGGTGAATAAATGGAAAACTCGCCTCATTAATAAATTGAGAATGAAACAGAATACCTATATTTTATATTAGTGAAAACCCCATGTATTGTAATAAATAATAATGAATAAAGATAATGCTTATTAATTGGACGTCATGTACCTGGAAAATGATACCATAATACCGTAACAATGGTTTAGTGTTGTGGGTTGAAACCCATCTGATTTTTGGAAACAAACTTGAAGGGTTTGTTGCCAACTAATTTGTCTCATAAGACCTATAGATGCATAGAGGGGACGTAGTGGGACCTACTCTCCACTTCATTTCCAAATAATTCATTATAAAATGATTCAACAAAAGAGAAATGTGCCATTATTTTATCTATATATAACAGTGAATAGATATTCATCAATATTTCCATAGTCAAAACAACATTAAAAATAAATATCTTATGTAAAATAGTATACAGATTAGACAATAATAATATTCATGATATAAGAATATTCAAATTTAAATGTAATATAATTTCAATTGAATTGTGATCTCAAATGGGCAGTAGGGTCACCATAAGGAAAGAATAGGTGCATAATACTACGAAAGTCCCAATAAAGTGAAAATAGAGACAGATCTCGTTACCATGTTGTAATCAATTGAGTCATATGAAAAAAAGGTAATTTCACAAAAATAAATCACATAATACCATAAATATAAATAAAATCATGATAATATATACCAAATGTCAGTAAACCTATACCACATATAAGAAATATGACGTGAAAAAATTAATCCTTCAAAATTGAATGTGTTATGAGAAAAAACGTTACAAACATTTCGTCATGGTAAAGAGTGGTCTTGGGAGGGCTTAATGAGATGTAAAGTGGTATCCCATTATTTATATATCATAAGGAAATTATGGGAGAAGTTCTAAAACATACCCCTTCATTAGGTATTACAAATAAAAGAGCACAATATAGGGGAGATTCTTGAACAAAAGTGAGAGAGAGGATCCCTTTCCAAGAACGTATAATTAGATTGAGGAAAAAAAATTACATAATTATGTGTGACAAACATAAATCCACACAATAAATGATGATATAAATAATAAAATAGTCATAGGTCTTTCCCACACATTTTGGGAAAATGAAAAACAAATGACATTGATGTTTAACTCAATGAATGGAAATTGAGTTAATATATCCCTTACAAAGGTTATATTATTAGAGTTAGGATATTTCAGAGTATGATTTATTTGCAAAAATTTAAAATACATAAAATATATGTGGATATATAGTATAAAACAATAAAATAACATTCACACATATTCATGGATTACTGTAACCAATGAAATAGATGTTTAACTTGAATAATGAAAATTTAGTTAGAAATCCATTAAAAGGATTGTATCATTAGAGTGAAAATAAGTCAATGAATTATTTATTTGATAAAAATGAAAAGACAAAAAATATATGTGGATATACATTATAAAACAATAAATTTACATTAATTCATATTGTTGTAACAATGTAACCAATGAAATAGATGTTTAACTCAAATAATGAAAATTGAGTAATGTAATCCATTACAAAGATTGTATCATTAGAGTGAGGATAAGTAAATGAAATATTTATGTTTGAAAAAATAAACTCTATAAAATATAAGTGGATATATAGTGTAAAAAAATATAATGACATTAACACATATTATTGGAACAATGTACCCAATGAAATAGATGTTTAACTCAATGAATGAAAATTGAGTTAAGTAATAAATTACAAAGATTGTATCATTAGATTGAGGATCACTCAATGAAATATTTATGTTTGACAAATAAAAATCCACAAAAAATAATTGTATATATATTAAAAAACAATAAAATGAGATTCACACATATTCATGGAACAATTTAACCAACGAAATAGATGTTTAACTCAAAGAATGATAATTGAGTTAAGCAATACCTTTTAAAGATTGTGTCATTAGAGTGAGGATAAGTCAATGAAATAATTTTTTTGTGAAAAATAAAAATACAAAAAATATAAGTTGATATATAGTATAAAACAAAAAAATTACATTCACACATATTCATGGAACAATGTAACCAATGAAACAGATGTTAAACTCAAATAATGAAAATTGAGTTAAGAAATACCTTACCTAATGCTCGAAGGTGTTCTTGATTGTTCTTAAAGACCTCAATAATCAAATTTATCTTCCTTAATTATTAATTAAATATCCTCATATACATGTAATTGATATGGTATGACCTTATCAGGTTCATTAATGAAATTTCTTATGGGTTTAAGAGATTAAATGTTTTTGTTTTGGAAGCATTTTTTTCCTTGGTTTTCAGGATCCGTTTACTTGTATTCCTGAATGGATGTTTATTTTAAATGAGGTTAAACATAATTTTTTTAATATATAATATAACTGACAATAAATTGACATAAATTATCTTATAATGAGTCTGGTTATATACCATGATGATGACTCAATCGATCAGTTAATGATAGACGCTTTGATTTGGAATGGTGTTTTTGTGGATAATGAACTTGTTTTGAATTATTATTCCATATTATGTGTGTGTATAGATTACAGAACATTAAAAAAGATAAAATGAATATATTATGATCTGGTTCAACCATTTAAATTGTTTCATGTCAAGTCTAGAACATGGTAATTCAAATTGAAAACCCATCTTCCTTGAGAGTGATAAATTGACACTTCTCGAACGGTGTTTGTATTTATTGTATAAAAGGAGGGGAGAAGAGAGATGGTGGTGAAATATCCCATTTGAATAATTAAACTGTAGTATATTTAAGGTACATTAATTATCATGTAATTTGGATTTGTGGAGGTGATAATAGAGAACAACAGAATGGAACATTGTAAAATAAATTGAAAGAAAAGATAAAAGAGGTTCACATCTTGAGTACTCATCCTTGAGAATCTAGTCAAGGCCTTTATTATTGGCCTATTTGTGAGACCAAAAGGTCTTGGACGTGGGGGAGGAGGTTAGGGAGCTATTTGATTAAAATTTAGCAAATGATAAGGCTTCATTGGTTTGGGGGGATGATGGGTGTGGGGTGGTTTATATAGTCGAGGGGAGAGGGGATTTCTCTATATTATATTCATTAATTTTTTATTTCCCCACAAGTTAATGAATATTGAGTCTTCCATGACAAATAATAGTAATAATATCATATAAATACAAAACAAATTTGGCTCACATCATCATAACATCATACATGACTCTATAATTAATTTATGTAGCTTATTTTTTAAATTATGGTATTTCACAATTCATCAAAAATTCATGTATTTCAGAAAAATTCCAAAAATTCACACTAACCATTTTTTGACATGTAGAGTCCAAAAATAATGTGCATTTAAAAAAATAATTTTCTAAATATGTATAAATAAATATTTTATTAAAATAATTATTTAATAAAAAATATAAACACTTAAAATATTCACCTTTATTTTTAAGTTTCCTATATTTATTTAAACATTCAATGATTTGGATACCATTCATAAGAGTAATATTAACATGAATAAGGGTAATTTTCTATTCATAAGGGTTGGTTACTATTCATAAGGGTATGTTAATATTCATCATAAATTATGTCAATTCTATGGGACTCTAAATATCATCCTAGACAGAACTATGTATGTCATATTTTCAAAATTCTAATCACAGAGCTAAAAATTTCATGTTTAATGGATTGTTTATAAAGAAGTGTAATTTTTTAGAGACTCGTGGTTTAATGGATTCTATATTAAATTTAATTTTAAATTATTGGTGTGTTACATTATCCTCACATTCATGAAACTGCGTCATCATAATTTTATATACTTATTAAAAAAGGTTAGGGTACCGAGATCATGGTGTCCATCTGGTTTCGTCATCATCTTGATGACATAAATAGAAGGTCCATGCATTGAGACATTGATTCAGAGATAATTCAAAATCATTTTCCTTGTTCATCTAGATAAAACTTGTATAACATGGTTCGTACGGATGTTCATAGGAAAATAGTTTCTAAAAATAATCTTTATGACATATAATTTCAAAACATCTGACAAAACCTGATTTTTATAAAATAGTTAAACTGAGTTTGAGTTGAAACTTGAAATTAATGGTCCTTTATAAACTCCATAAGTATGTTCTTAAAGACTATATTTTAAAAGAAAATATAAATAGGTTTCTCAAGGTTCTCCTTCGTCAGCACCTTTTTCAAAATCATTATATTCATTAAAATATTGTCACAAGCTAAAATATTTGAAAATGCCTTGATAATATTTTCCTTTCCTGTAAATATGAGAATATTGAAGAAATAGTATTTTATTAAATACACCCCATGATCCACTATGGTATCAAGGTATAGTGGAGGTGTTTGACATCTCAAACTATTTCTTTCAAGTGAGTTATATGTTAGAAAATGATTCATAATTTTCGGTACATGACTTTGCAATAATTATTACAATCATGTCATCATGAATGGATAGGAATATAATTTGAGAGCTTTATCCTTCCATTTTTAACTTAAACTCCTTGATCTAATATTTTATATAATAAGGGTGTAACTTAAAGAATATACATAGAGACTAACCCTATGGTTAATAATAACTCATAATCCCTAACTTTTTCTATAAGTATTGATTACCCTTCTTCCAATATGTGCCATTTCTAAATAATTACATACACTATATTAGTTTACGAATCTAAAATAGAAAATAACTTAACATAGTTTTAAATTAAATGCATACCTAATCTCATAAACATGGTTTCTCTGAGGAAAAATTTACATTTTAATCCTTCATAATGGATTGTAATGAAAATATAAATTATCCTAAGCATATCCCCTGAGAGTGTCATAACCAGGAGTGCAGTAAGACCTATCATCATATACCAGGATACCTTGGGTAAACCCCAAAACTGTTTGTCGATGATTTAACTAATAGATACATATGTGACAGAGCCACCTCTACATGGTCATATCTAGACAAGGATGTATTTATTGAGAGATACACATCATACATTCCATACCAAAAAAAGGGACATTCATTTATGTTTTTCCTCAAACTCTACCTTAGTTCTTTGTTCCATAATCTATATTTTCTAATCTTGTTTCTAAGGTTACAATTATACTTCCTCAAATACCAACTGTATTTCCCCCACCCCTCTCGACCGGAGCCGATGCATTAATAATTATATTGGCATGATTAAAATGAATCAAATACCGAATGACCGAGTAGTTTAGTACTCTTGAAGAAATTAGATACATACATGTAACATATATTACACTGGGAAAGGTAGAAAACAACACATAAAAAAAACTAAAATACTGCATCAATGAGAACTCAATAAATGGTCTCCTATTCATTACCTATTTAATGTTAACAAATGAAAGGGGTTAGATCAAACACTCAGTATGGGTTACAAATAGAGAAGCATGAATCGATAATAACTGAATGGTAAACAATTGTACAAAATCAATATGGCATGGTGAATAAATTAAAAACTCATGCCATTAATAAACTGATAATAAACTTCATCGATATTTTTTGTAATAGTGAAAACCTCATGGATATTAAGAACTGATAATGAATAAAGAGATTACTTATTAATTGTACATATTGTATCTAGTTCATGATAACATAATACCATAAAAAATGCTTAGTTCTATGGGTAAAAGCCCATCTGATATTTGGAAACAAACATGAATGTTTTTTCGCTAACTGATTTGTCTCATGAGACCAACAGATGCATCGAGGGGATGTAGTGGGACCCACCCTCCACTTCATGTCCAAATAATTCTTTATACATATATTCAACACAAGAGAAATATGTATTTACATTATCTGTATAGAATAGAGAATACATATTCATCAATATTTCCATAGTCCAAACAACATTCAAAATAAATACGGTATGTAACATTGTATATGGATTAGAAAATTATCATATCCATGATATGAGGAAATATATACTCAAATGGAATATAATTTCAATTGATAAGTGATCTAAAATGGTATGTAGGTATAACACATAAGAAATAATAGGTACAAACCACTATGAAAGTCTCAATGAAGTTAAAATAGAGATAAATCTCGTTACGATGTTGTAATCTATTGAGTCATATGACCAAAAGTTAATAACAACCAAAAGAATAATAGAACACCATAAATATGAATATAATAATGATAATATATATCAAATGGTTGTACACCTATACCACATATATGAAATAAGTGGCGAGAAATAGAAATCCCACAAAACTGAAAGTGAGATGAGAAAAAACCATACAATCATTTTGGCAAGGTAATGAGTGTTCTTGTGAGGGATTAATGAGAGGAAAAGAGGTATCCCATTATTTATATTTTTATGGGAATTATCATACCAGTTATAAAATATACCCCATCAATAGATATTAAAAATAAAAGAGCATATTATAGGGGAGATTCTTGAACAAAATTGAGAGAGAGGATCCCATACCAAGAACATATCATTAGATTGAACACAAATCAATGAAATAATTATGCGTGACAAAAATAAACACACACAATAAATGTTTATATATATAATAAAACAATCATAGGTCATTCACACTTATTTTGGGAAAAAACAAAACCAATGACCTTGATGTTTAACTCAATGAATGGAAATTGAGTTAAGATATCCATTACAAAGATTGTATCATTATAGTGAGAATAATTAAATGAAATATTTATGTGTTAAAAATGAAAATACACAAATTATAAGTGGATATACAGTATAAAATATTAAAATTACATTCACACATATTCTTGGAATAATGTAAGCAATGAAATAGATGTTCAACTCAAGGAATGAAAACGGAGTTAAGAAATCCCTTACAAAGATTGTATCATTATTTTGAAGATAAGTCAATGGAATATTTATTTGTTACTAATAAATATCCAAAACATATAAGTATATATACAATATAAAACAATAAAATGACATTCATACATATTCTTTTAAGAATTTAACCAATAAAATAGATGTTAAACTCATGGAATGATAATTGAGTTAAGTAATCCCTTAAAAAGATTGTATCATTAGAGTGTGGATAAGTCAATTAAATATTTATGTGTGAAAAAAGAAAATCTAAAAAATTTATGTGGGTATATAGTATAAAACAAGAAAATTACATTCACTTATATTATTGGAACAATGTACCCAATGAAATAGATGTTTAACTCAAATAATGAAAATTGAGTTAAGCAATGCCTTACAATGATTGTATCATTATATTGAGGATAATTCAATGAAATATTCATGGGTGAAAAATGAAAATACAGAAAATATATGTGGATATAAAATATAAAACAATAAAATGACATTCACACATATTTTTGAAAAATGGAACCAATTAAATATATTTTTAATTCAAATAATAAAAATTGTGTTATGCAATCCCTTACAAAGATTGTATCATTAGATTGAAGATAATTCAATGAAATATCTTTGTGTGACAAATGAAAATCCATAAAATATAAGTGGATATATATTATAAAACAATAAAATGAAATTCACACATATTCATGGAACAATGTAACCAATGTAATAGTTTCTTAACTCAAAGAATGAAAATTGAGTTAAGCAATCCATTACCTTATGCTCGAATGTGTTATTGATTGTTCTTAATGACCTTAATAATCCAAATTAGATTCATTAAAATATAAATACAGAACCTAATAAAAATTTAATTGATATGGTATAACTTTATTAGGTTCGTTAATGTCATTTTTATGGGTTTAAGAGCATCAATTTTATTGTTTTGGAAGAATTTTCTTCCATGGTTTTTCAGGATCCATTTACTTGTATTCATAAATGGAAGTTCATTTGGAATGTGGATAAACATCCAGAATTGTAAATATATAATATTACTGACATTAAATAGATATAAATGATCTTATAATGATTCTTGTTATATACTAGGGGGATGAATCATTCGGCGAGTTAATGATAGATGCTTGGAGTTGGCTTGGTGGTTTTGGCACAACAAATTTGTTTTGTATTATTATTGCATATTATGATTGTGTAAGGATTCCAGGACATTAAACAAGATAAAATACATATGTTATTATATTTTTCAAACTTTTAGATGGTTTCAATACTAGTATTTAACATATTAATGCAAATTGAAAACCCGTCTTCCTTGAGTGTAATAAATTTACACATCTCGGATGCTGTTTGAAATTATTGTATAATTGGAGTAGAGAAGAGTGGTTGTGTGAAATATACCAATAGAATAATGAAAATAAATTATATTTAAGGTAATTCAATTTTCATTTCAATTGGATGATGGTAGTTAAGAAGAGAGACTGAAAGAATGGATCATTTTAGACGAAATTGAATGAAAAGAGAAGAGAGGTTCACCGCTTGAGTACTCATCCAGGAGAATCAACATAAGGCCTTTTTTTGTCTTTTGGTGAGATGAAAAGGTCTTGGACGTGGGGGATGATGTTAGTTAGTGATTCGAGAAGATTTTAGGCAAGTCATGATGTTAGAGTGGTGTGGGAGGAAGAGGGGGTGAGGGGTGGTTTATATAGTGGAGGGGAGAGGGGATTTCCCAATATTATATTCATTAATTTATTATTTCTCCACAAGACAAAGAATAGTGAGTCATCCACAACCAATAATAGAAATTTTATCATGTGAATCTAAATAAATTGGGCTTACATCAGCATAACATCATCCATGACTCTATAATTAGTGTATTTATCTTAATTGGTAAATTATGGTCTTTAACTATTCATCAAAAATTCATGTATTTCATGAAAATACCCAAAATCCACCCTAACCATTTTTCTATGTGTAAAATAAAAAAAATTAAGTTAATTTTTTAAAAATGATTTTCTAGATATGATTAAATAAATATTTAATTAAAATCGTTATTTAATCAAAAAAATAAACACTTAAAATAATAATCTTCATTTTGTAGGTGCCTAAATTTATTTATACATTCAAGGGTATAGATGCCATTCATAAGAGTAATTTTACTATTATTAAGGGTACATTACTATCCATAAGGTTATATTACTATTCATAAGGTTATGTTACTATTAAACTAAATTAAAATTAATTCTATCTGACTCTAAATATCATCCTAAACACAACCGTGTATGCCAGGTTTTCAAAATTCAAATCATAGAGCTGAAAAATTTGTGTTTAATGGATAGGTTATAAATAATTGGTGTTTTTTAGAGACACAATGTTTCATTAATTCTATATTAAATTTATTTTTAAATTCTTGGGGTGTTACATAACATGTGATGGGTCATGCACTTACCTCCTCAACTGCAACACATGGAAGACGTTGTGTGCCTAGTCTTACCCTAGAGGCATAGCTATGTTGTATTCCACCTCCCCAAATATACATAGTATCTGGAATGGTCCAATGAATCTTTGAGATAAATTTGCACCCCAGACATATCTCTGTAATCCATGTTGAGGTGAAACCCATAATAACACATGGTCTCATTCCTCAAACTCCACAGGACATAGTCTTCTATCTTCACAAGACATATGATAGATCTATGAAATCTTAATTTTCTCCAAGATGATTTGAAGCTTTATTTTTAGTATCTCAAACTAACTCTGTACCCATGACTGTTGACTCTCCTGGGTCAGTTAAAAATATTGGTGACTAGAAGGGTTTTCCATAAAAGCTTCAAATGGTTCCATAATGATGGTTGAATGGTAAATTTTGAAGTACAAAAACTCAACATGTGGTCGGTGATCCTCCAAACTAAGAACTAGTTCCAAAATGCATTATCATAGGATTTCCTCCAAATCATGAATGGTCTGCTCAGTCCGACTATCAGTTTCTGGGTGAATTTTCGTGATGAAGCTTAATTGAGTCACAAAAAACCCCTGAATTCCCTTACACTACTGATATTTGGGGAAAACATCACTTTTAGAAATTATCATTGATGTATATCAATAGATTAAGACTATAATCTAGACTAATAGGATTTACAAACTCTCTACGGAGCTTTTATCCGGAATATCTATGAAGTGGGTAGGCATGGTGAGTTAATATATGATCACCCAAATGGAATTGTATCTCTAGGACGTGTGTGGTTAGACCATCACAGAGTCCATGGATATCCCATGACACATCATTTCTATCACCCCAAGGGGTTGACATAAACACCCTAACATATGGTGCTCGAAATTTCAGATGCTGGTATGTAAGGAATCAAGAGACAAAGTCTACAACTCCCTTCTTCATTCATGTATACCAAAATTGATGTCATAGTTCTTGGTACATCATTTCCCCACCTGGATGTACCTCCAACGGATATGTATTAAAATCGCTCAAAATCACCTCCTTCAACTTCACTAGTACCAAATTTCATTATATTAAATGAAAAATATGCTTTCCACCTTCAAAAAATCCATTAGAATCATTTCCATTAAATATGAGAGTACATAGGGTCATAGAGTCGACATCCCCAATCTATGTATTTATGAATCACTAAAAATGTAGAGGGGAGAAAACCATAAATTGGAGGGTGTATAATCACAGTCCATCCACAATGGATAATTGTTAGGATTTTAAATTCTATGATACCTTGTTCAAAAATTATGAACAAGATCTTCTATTGGGAGAATTTTCTACATTGTTCCCATTCCTAGGAGTATAGATAGTTTTGAAGTCATATTCATCAAGGAACTCTATCCATGGACTCTATATCAAGTTGAGATTATTTTAAGTGAAGATAGACTTGATAATCCTATGACGAGAATATATGATAAACCGATCTCCCATCAGGAAGTGTTGCCACATCTTTTTGGTTACGACTACCAATATTAACTCAAGATCTAGGGTGGTGTAGTTCTTCTCATGGGATCTCAACTGGTATGAACTCTAGGCAATCACAACATGAATATTCTTTAGAATGAAACAAAAACCAACCCAATTCACGATTTTTAAGAATAGTATGTACTCAAAACCCTCCTCTATAAATATCAATATGGGGGAAGTCGTCATTTTCTACGTCAACTGATGAAAGGTATCGGGCACCTCTCCGTCCACACTAAAGTTTCTGCCTTTTAGGTCAAATCTATCAAGGGTGATGATATTCGAGATAAATTCATTATGATTCTCCAAAGCAAAGGTATCATCACACATCCATCACGCCCTTTGGTGGATTTGAAGCTAACAGTGCCTCGAACATGGCATGGTCCACTTCTACTCCATCTTCTATGATAACATGTCCCAGAAAGTTGAATGTATGAATCAAGAGCTGACCCTTCAAGAGATTTTCATTATGTTTTTTCTCTAAATATATGTTCACAACTAACCTCATGTTTCTTTCATGCTCATCCTCAGATATTGAGTACACAGGGATATCATCGATAAAGACTACCAAGAAACGGTATAAGAAATGATGAAAGATTGAGTTCATGACTGCCATGAACAAAGATGCGGAATTCTTAATGCCAAAGGGAATCACCAACTACTCATATTGTATGTAGAAAAATCTGAATGTATTGTTCTCTATATTTTCATCCCATACTCGCAACTAGTGATATCCTAACAAGAGGTAAATCTTCAAGAACCATCGTGCCCCTCTCAATTGATTAAATATGTCATCGATCCAAGGTAGTGGTAACTTGTTCATCATATTCACCAGGTTCAAGACCCGGTAATCCACATGTATCCTCAATCTCCCATCCCCCTTCTTGGTGATCAAAACTGGGACATCATAGGGTGAAATAATGGGTCTAACAATGCCCTTCCTCTTTATGTCCCACATATACACCATCATATTATGAAGCTCTATGGGAGAAATCCAATATACTGGCATAGATATCGGTTCCATAAAGGGGTGTATATCAATGAATAATTATTTATATTAGTGTGGACATAAACCTGAAACATACTTAAGTAATACATCATTATACTCCACCACCACTAATAGAAATTGGGAACACATAACATCCAATAAAATAAGAGTTAGTCCAACAAAATTCGGAGTATTTGGAAACACCCTCCTATGTATGAGTCCATCCTACAATACCTGATATTTCATTCTACCAAGAAAGGAAAACAAGGATCCTTCACTATGTACACACTATATACTCCATAAAAACTATCAATCTTCAAATGAGATATGGATATCCAATCCATACCTAATATGGAATTATAAGGCCTCATCATTTCTACAAAGATATCTAAATAGAAACTCTCACCTCTAAGAGTTAGGTCACACTGTCGGTACAGATGTGTGATCACAGAGACTTCTCCAATAGGAGCCTCCAAGAGCAATGGTCAGGCCATGTTCCCAATAAATATATCTATATCTCATATAATGTATGTGGAAGGAATGGAATGACTAGAATCTATGTCTACCAATACTGTCAGTAAGGTAGAAAAGACACACAACATAACTTGAATGATTATTGGAGCCTTTGGGTCATAAGATTCAACCACCTATAGTTGTCCCCAGCCCTTTCCAATAAATCACTAAGAATGGTGTGGACCACATGTGGTTAGTGGTGGTAACAAGTCAATGTATCGTCCACCTCCTACTGATCTCCCATATACTCTTTCGCATCTGGTGCCTTGAGAACCTTCTTGATTCTACCACTTCTTCTAACTTGAAAACCCACATATAGCCTATCATTAATCTATATGGAAGGATGGAAAATCTCAAGAAAGAGGTACCCTGCCACCAGAAGAGTTGATTTACCTCTCTCTAGGATGACTGGACCCATCCTGGGATCATTGAACCACTAACTCTCGTTCATGGGACCTCCTACTAAAACACCTTCCACATCCATGTCACCAATACTGACAACATATCCCTACTGTAGAGTAATATGATTTTGTGTGCTCGTGACTAGAAACCAATTTCTATATATACACCACCAAGAATCTCTCTACCACCTAATCCCATTATAGTACGCCAAAATAGATAGGAGTTCATTGAGGGATAAAAACAGCTCAGATGTCTCTATGTATCCCTCACATGATGGTTAGATCCTTGAAGACTAGGTTGCAAACCATATCCCTTGATCACATAAAATGGTTGGTAAGCCATGATTAATAATATAAAAATGGAGTTCAACCCTCCTGAAGGAACCTAATATTTTAGATATATACATCCCACATGGAAGCTAATAATAAATCCAATATGAAAAGGAACTCAAACTCTATACATGATAGTGTTCCCTCTTCATAAGATCGGGTCACCAAACCCCACATATTCCATGTCGATCAATGAAATATTCTCACTTTCAAGACCACCATATGATCTGCTGGTGTCCTAACCATATTAAAATCTGAGGTCACCACCTCAATCCATTCCTCCCCCTCCTGTGTGTTGGGATAACCATAGAACATGTGGGGTCTCTGTCGCTGAAATCCATGAATGGTGCTCAACCTATTCACCTCATTCATTGGTACTACATGTACCATGTTCTTCTCTATTGGTGGTGGTATAGCTGGTGAACCACCTAGAGCTAACATCTCAGGAAGTAGTCCCTTTATTGATTACTCATCATTGAGGGGGCCATCCTCATGAACGTGAAGCTGAATCCTTACTAGAATACATCATGGAGGAATCATGAAATAAACAATATGTACAATGGTAAATGAGTATATCTTGAGAGCCGACTCACGAAGGAAATGGAAACCACAACCCCTTCATATATGATGCATGTAAAATTGTTTTTTGTATAACTAGTGTTCTCATATATGGAGTTGAAATGAAGGTGGTCATATTCCTGGTGTATGGATGTAGCAACTGCCATACCAACACTAGAGTCCCTACATTAAAAGTAAATCTCGAAACACTTAACATTATTTTCCCTAACTAATCTCATAGACTCATACCCTAATATAGGATGAAATGATTATGATAGCACTAAATCAGGACCCATCCAAAAGGTTCCCGTTCCACAACTCCCCAAGCATGCCTCCAATATTCATGGGGTTTACAACTAGAACATACTATGAATATCACTAACATGAGAGGCCTTAAACTAGGTAATTTTAGAAACACACACATATCCAAGCCCATACAATGAGGAAATATAAAATATTAGAACAACCATGCATGCGTAAATCTAAATTTCACATCCCGAGTATAATAATACATAAATGAAATTAAACAAGTCCAAATACAAGACCACTACAAATAGTATGAAAAATAAGTCCAACCTAAAAGTAGAACTAGCACTGTTGACAAATACTACACGAACAAACATCGGTCTATCTAGTATCACTAAGCACTATATAGTCATATTCCTTCCAAGAGTTTATCAAAAGGTTGATCGCTGGAAAAAGACATGATTCATGCGGGAACATCCCATGAATGGGTAAGTATAACAATACCTAGTACAACACCCCAAAACCACAAAGGATAAATCAATGGAAAAAGTTCAGTTCTATATAGGTATATTCCTATGACACAGATAAAAAAATATCTAGATATAACCAATAATGACACAAAATATAAAGGTATGTCGCAACTATACTTCCAAAAAAGGGTTCTAGATCAAATATTCTCTATAGAATGCTTCTAGGATGGAACACTCCCATGTATGAAAGAACTGATTATAATATTCTTAGAGGTAGTGATCATCAGGTTTCATCATTAGAAGTGCATGATAATGGAATAAAGAGATATGATAAATAGATGTGGAGCAAACCCAAGGCCAAGGGGTATACGAACAACACAATATGAATTAATCTGCTATATAAAGTATTGACACCCACATTGTGTTTGTTATGATAATACAAATAACTCTACCTAGGAAATGTAGATGAATAGAGGATCTCACTCGGGGCCTCATATAAGGATTGCAAAAGATATATCTAAGAAGACATGATGAAGGGATCACTACCCGGTCTATAAGAGGTGATTCCTTACTAACCCTCAAAGAAAGGATATGGTGAATAAACCCAATAAAACATTTCGACGATATAGAGGAAAATGTCTCCAAGACATCTTTTAGAAAGTAAAAGGCATGTAGAAAGGGTACACTACATGTCCCTTGAACTTGGGTTTTACCCATGTAAACAGACCATGTCTCATGCCTGTGTCCATGTATTAGTACATGACATATCGGCTACCCATATACTATACATATGTACTAGTACATGAATTAGCCTGTGTACTCCCCGAGGCCATGTCCATGTAGGAATGTACATGGTGTTATCCAACTAGTGTACTCCAAACCATGTCTGTGTACCCTCTGTGGAACACACCGAGTCATTGAGGATAGGTCACATGTCGTGTGATAGGGTCACACACTATGTGATCCTTAACATTCTCCCAAAACCCCAGTCACTACCTGGGAGGGCACACTGCATGTGGATCACCATTACAAGCCATGTAGTTTAGAAGTTTTCATAATTACAAATAATGAAATCAACATGCATTACAGCAACTCCGATCATTGATTCAATGACTGTCTTTCCAGTAGAATCAGGTAACCACATCATATGAGACTCACTGTCGATGAACAACATGTTCCAGCCATCAAATACTTTTGGAAAAAATGGGATCGTTCATAATTATTCATTTCATGTTGAAGAACATGAAATTTTTTATCCAAGATTGCCCTATTTTCATATGCATACTTCATTTTACAACTGCCTTGTCATACCAATCCTATATCTATTATTTGAGAACATTTCACCATGAAATGGGTGTTCAGTGATTGAATCATCGAGACATGTTAAATTGCAGTCCAAATGAAGAAATCCTATGATGAATGAAGAATTATGGAATAAATTGACAACTAAAAACATGATGAACAAACGTCATTCAATGTTACTATTGGGCTTAATCCATTACTATTAGAATAAAAACAAATAATCATGAATCAAAAACAAATTATCCCAAAATAACCACACCAAATAAACCATCCTGCAATACACCCAATCCGTGAATCAATATGTTGGTCAATTTTTCCTGTTCATCATATAAATTATTAATAATGAAATAATCTGAAGGAAACAAATATCCTACCATAATTTGGTACAATTTCTTGAAAAGATCACAGTTGATTTAAGATCATTGGAGAGATCCTTTGATTCCATCTCACACCAGTCTCTATTCTCAAATACTATCATTGTTTTCCAATGGAATCTCATTGGACATTCTCCAACGGTCCAATGAATTTCTAGGTTTTAGTAGATAAAACTAATAATTCACCATAATAGTATACTTACAAAATAGGCTAGGTTGATATGTCAAAAATGTAAAATAAAATAAATTAAATTAATTCAATTAATTATTTTATTCATTTCATGCCCAAGATGACATTTCTTCAATCACCGACACTAAATAAGGTTATGTTGTGCCTAGGGTAAAAAATAATTTTAGAACTCAATGGTTCCATTAAATTTATGATATGGGGCCTCATTTAGAAGTTATTTCACTTTTTAGAAAATTTGATCAGGGTTTCTATTTAATATATTTCAAATATTTATTTCAACTGCACCAGGACTCAGAAATCGAACGTCTTCTTAGTGCCTAGTATTGAAAATAAACCATACAATATCCCAAAATAATACATATAAAATATGAGTCATTACATTTCAAAACCCTTGTAGTTTGATATGTTAGGATTTAACCTCGGGGAGGCATCTTACATAACCTATTATGGGATAGATATCATAACCAACGTAGTTCAATTTCATGGTCTAAGGTCATGTGAGAGGACCTGTGCATGTATTATAAGGATTTTCTGTATGGATTGTCTTGTTACATATGGAGGTCCAATAAGGAATTATGTGGGGCTTACACATGGAGTCTTCTGAGTTCAGGTGTTTCATCTTATGGAGGTGTTGTATGGTGTGGGTATTATTCATATCAGATGCCTATCAATGGTGTCGTATCCCATGGTGGGGATGGGGTGTCATATCATGATGATCATGCATGGAGAATCCAGTTTTCATCAAATAGTGTAAGAGGTGTGGGGTCATCTATTTCTAGTAAAATACAAGGGTATGAGGTGTGGGTATTCCATTTATAGTCATATACAAGTCACTTTATATTCATCAAATAGTGTCGGGATATAGTTTTACTCCATGTTGTGAGGATATTGGTGTATGATGTTTCACATCAGGTAACTAAAACATTGTAGTGGAATACACATAGGGAGACCATATCCAAGTAGTAGAGAATGATATGAAATTATCCCTCATTAATGGAAAATGAAATATATTTATCTTGATGATTCTATCTCCATGGCTTATGTGTATACTACTCTGGAGCCTCTATGGGACACATAACGTAAACTTTACAATGGAAAAAAGGACAATAGATGTCCCAAAATTATGGTGCTTATGATTTAGAGTAAGAGGAATTAGGGATCCTATTTATAGGATGATGATTCATTATAAACTTCTGGAATATTATTGAAATAAAGAGGCTAGAAATGTTTCTCGACGATATACATCATGTATAAGATTAGAGAATGAGTGAAACATGTATGAATTGGTTTCTGGAACCTATGCTCTCAACATTATTTAAATTTTGTTTTCTAGAAGGAGTCACCATTACTTTTCCTGGTAGATGGGTTTCAAAATTTTTTAGGGTTTAGTAAAGGCCAGGGTCTTCATGAAGGGATGAGATCTCATGATGGTGATAAATTTTCTTATGTGGATAAAATTTCCTCAAAGTAAATTCTTGGTTACCATGGGGAAGGATTCATGATAGATAATTATCAAATAAAACCCCTAGCATCATGCAGGGAAGTATTAAAGTGAATTCCACAAACTTCTTGAAAAGAATCTCTACCATGTTACAATGTTCTTAGGAACCCAAGGGAGGTTGTTTTTGAGAAAGAGGGATGGGTGTGGGAATAAAACTTACCTTTTTTCTTATGAAGGTTTGAGTTTCATGAATTTAGTACCTTTTTCATAAGTCCAAAGGTTATGTCTCCTAAAAGTCAGATGGAGAGAGGTATTTATATAAATAAATGAGGTTTGTAGACATGTTTCATGAAATTCGAATCCTCTTAGAGGAATTTTGAAAACATTGGACCATGACTATAACATTTCACACCTGTAAATTCATTGTTAAAATGTTTCTATATTTTTCTTGAGGCACTATTTTGGTGCCCAGATTATATTCAAACAATCCTTAGGATTCACGGTGATTATGACCTTCATGAATCCATTCATTTAGATGGTTTTTTATTCGGTTTTCCATCTATTCACGTCAAATTGTTCATGTATTCATCATCATATCCAGTTAAAAAGTTATTTTCGGTGTCAAAAAATTCTCCCCATAGAATTGGTTCTAACTCTAGAGGGGAGGGTCAAATACTAATGTGAAACTACTGAAAAATTATGATCTGAGAGCCCTATTTATGAAACTCAACAGTGAAATACGCCTTTTATTAGTGGTGGGAATTCCAGGGGGTCCAAAATATTTTCACATAAAATATGACCTATATATATTTTCATGAAACACAGGGCTTTAATGTGTGTTCTACTATCCTGATCCATATCGCTCATGAAGCTTTGCTAATTCCATGGATAGTTCATCTGAGAATATACATTCATGATGATATAGGGATCATTCACCAACAATACCATCATGAACCAAACTTCTGTGAACCAGGAACAAAATTTTTTTAACATCCCAAGGGTGTGTGTAGATGGTTTTGATGTTATAGATGATCTATTAAGGGGTTGTTGATGAAAACCTTATGATTTTTGGGAGTATTAGAATGAAATTACAATATGAATATATTTATGAATTTTTGGAGTCATGATAGGAATATCCTCTATGAAATAGATTCCTATTATACGTATCTGGGATGAAAAATGATGTGTTCATCCCATGTACCGATCAAGATGAGGATTCTTACTGGTATAGATGCTCTCTTAGACTGCACCAGGGGTATGCGCTTTTGTGGGTCACTGCATAAAGGTCCACACATTTCTTAATAACCATTTAAAATGTAACCACATGAAAAAAAGAAAGGATGATGAATTGGTTATAGAGACTCCCCAACCCCATATATGAAACTCTTCTTGTGGAGAGTATGGTAGAAATTATACTAGAATGGACAAAGGAGTGGTATTTTTTGTTAGAGTGGAAACATTAGGGATTAATGGGCCTGAGTATATAGGGAATTCGAGTCTAATTACGAATTTTAGGTGGCATTGAAAAGGGTGGGGTTATATGAAGCAGTGGGGATTTTACAGTTCCATGTTTACCAATACTCGAATATCATGCATAATCCATTAAAAATGTGGTCAATAAGGACCAAAAAATTTCTTCTAAACCATGGGGAGATCAACATAAACTTTTGAGACCTCTAAAAAATATTTTGGATCCCTATTTTTTTAGACATTTATGATGATTTTTTACCCAGTGAAGATGTTTGAGATGGCACTGATTAGACTTTAAAAATATATAGATCACTGCATGGTCTGGGGAAAGGTATATAAAAGAATAAAATATGGATGAAGTATATACCATTCAAGAATTTGTTCGACTTATTTCTGAATGAGACTACAGAAAGGATTCAAGGGAGGCCTCTACAGTTCCTAAATTAATCTAATTGTGGTAAAACAAACTTGTATTTCACAATCCTATAATAAATACAATGGTTCATGTGGGTGTAAAATGTATGACGTGAAGCCTATAAAGTTAGAGTGGAAATATTTATCACAAATCTTATCATCGGGTGGATTCTCCCATTCTATGATGCCCTCATGGTGGTATGACCAAGCACATTGATTATGGTTATAGTTATGGTCATGGGGAGGCACTTAAATCTATCATTGATGGTGTTATCAAAATTATAAAAGTGGTATACTCACCTCTACATGTGTAATTCCTTTAACTTTATATTTGTTTGGGTCAATAGAAACATATGGAGGGGGGATTAACACCCAAACTCAATAACATCACCTAGTACCCACTTTTGATTTTCAGTTATTAGAATTCCTGGGATTCAGCCTCTAGATATGGGACTAGTTGGTGTACTAAAAATTATTGGGTTGGTGGACCATTTCATATTTCAACCATTCACCCTCCCAAAAGGGACGATAACATATTATGGGGTAGTGAATATGGAGTAAAATTCATTCCTCATGGAATTATGAGTTGGGGGTACTGGTGGATTTGGTGGATTAAAAAGTTGTTGGTGAACCCTATACTCCAAAATGGTTTTCAAGGAAATTATAGCATATCCAAAATCATTCCTTGATGTTTAAAACTAAGGATCACATCGACCACCACCCCTAGGTTTTATAAAAATATGTGGGATGTTTTTTAGGAAAATGGTAGAGGAAGGATTGATCTACTATCATCTAATCCTCTAAACACTATTTTTCATGAGTACATGATTATATGAGAAAGTTCATACCATAAATTGATTATTATGTGATCAGGGACTCAGGTTGACTCTGGTGAAGCGTTATTATAGCCACAGAGTGGGTGAATTCAAATAAAGATAGTTCAAGCTATGTAGGAAGTGTTCGTCCTACAGGGAGTATAGCGGGCATAGATATTTCACTAATTGTGGGTGGAGCTACACCAAGAAAGCAACTTCTTGTAAAACGCCCTTGGGAGAACGGTAAATCCTGAAGATTAGTTTTGAGCGAAAAACATGAGGAATTGGGGATGTAGTTATGCCACCCAGATATTTCTAGTGACACTATCTTCCTCGATGTTTGTGAGATCCAGAGAATCTATAGACAACACAACTCCCATGATAGGTTATGGTTTCATTTTCATGATGAGGGGATAAGCCATCCTAGGCTAGTCCATAAAATCTCATGCTTCAATGATTCATAGGAAGATGTTGTGAAATATGTTATAGATATATAAAATCCCATCCAATCACATGGAATCACACTACACATGATAGAAAGGGAGAGGACACTGATCGATATTACCTCTCTTTCAAACCTTCCTAGGGATCAATAAACAGAAAATGAATCCATCTAAGAGGGTTTTCTAAAAGATGAATCACGGGGAATCAATTCCTACCTAGAATCCTCTGGGTGTGATGATCCTACTACTGATCAGGTAAATTTTCTAGCTATGTCTCTCTTGACCAATTCATAATCCTCTATAAATTATTTCTTACTAATTATTTTCACTTGTATAGAGATCATCGAGCATCAAGGAAGGGGAGTTTCATGATGAACGTCTAGAAGAGGATGGGTGAGTACTAAACCATGATGGGGTGAGAACGAGTCATATTTTTGGTAGTTTTTTAAATATTTCCAACATTATGTTATTGAGATATCACCAATGATTGAGGTTACCTATCCATATCCCCGATTATTACCTTGTAACTTCAGTTTTTTACTTCTTAGTTTTAGTATTTTCACTTGGGAATTATTAATAATTTTGCATATATATTAAACAATGTCAATTTATTTGGTTGAGGAGCATCCCTTAGAAGATAAGGAATCAAATCCAGAAGAAATTCCATCGTTGGTGGAGGTTTCAATTAAATTTATTTAGTTTCTAGTTATCCATTACACATATTGTTTGTTTTCTACATTTCATACATTTTATCCTTCTATAAGTTGAGTCCCTCTAATCTTTTATCTATATAGAAGTGAAATATATGTTAGGGATCCATCATCCATTAGTGATGCCTTAGCTAGTGGGTCCTATATATGAGGTGGTTATGGATGACGTTGTGATATCAATAGATGAGATTGAGGTTGTTCCCTTAGTGATGGTGGATAATGAGGTTGTGACAGTTGTGTATGTTCCCAAGGTTCTATAGAAGAAGGTTTATGAATCATTGGCCACAAAATAGGTGATTGTGATGGTCGAGCCTTCCCCATAGATGATCGTAGAGGTGGTGGATGATGATGTTGGTAGAGAGTTAGACAAGGGACATCTTCTTAATGATGTGGACCCTATCCTAACAGAGCATCTTATTATGGAAGAACCCATGGTATATGTGTTGGAATTATTCCCTTTATATGATCCTGAACTGCCTAAGAACTTCATGGAATCCAACTCTAACATGGATGAGGAGAAATGGATAATCCACATTAGAGAAAAGATGAGTGTCTGAAACTTCATCACCTACACACTATAGGTTAATGTAATAATCTAGGCGAGTTCCTCCTCCATTGGCTTGTGAGCCTAGGGATCGATGGGGTAAAATACCATGTTATTCATTCTATAAACTAGGAATTAATCAATAAATGGGTATGATAAATGTTGAAGGAACGAGAATGAACCTAGTATAGTGATTATCCTAATGAATCTAAGGTTTTTTGTGAAATCTAAGAGGATTTATCCTAGTTAGAGGGGAATGAACAACAATATGAGGCCATCATCACTTCCAAGGGAGAGATGATCAACCATATTAGGGTGAAACAAGTAGGGGATGAGGATGTGGAAGAAAAGGTAGCCTATTTGGTAAAAGTGTGTAGGATTGAAGAAGTCGGGATCCATATTTAGGCTGATGATGTTCTTCCATTAATGAATAGAGAGGCAATTGAGCTAAATGAGTGACATCATGCCCTAAAGGAAACTTGGTAGAGCCTAGCTAAGATGGAATACTATGTTTTTGGGTTTGAGTATTAATTAAATTTTTATTTGGTAGAAATAAATGAGATTCTCAAATGTTTGGATGACCCTTCTCAAAAATATGAAATTTTTGTCTTTAGACATCAGCATGCCTAGTTTTTTTTTTCATTATCATGATCAAATTTACAAGAAAACATAAAATGAATCCCTGAGCCTATGTCAATCATGATCGATATGGGAAAAGGAAAAAACAATAGATTTCTCACCTATATGAGAGTGAAAACAAGGGATAAACACTCGGATATTGAACTATCTATTGACTATCAAGTGAAATCTAACTAAAAAAACCTTAGTTGGATTGTATAAATCATTATCTCTAACTTATCTTCCTAGAGTTCAGATATTCTTGAGTGGGGTAATGCCTGATGTGTTTGATTATATTTGAAAAAATGAAATTACGGAGGAAATGAATATAGACATTTGTTATTTGGATTGAAAAATTTGAGGGACATGTAAATGAGGATGCCTAATTTCATGTTCCAAATCAAGGATTATCACACTTCAAAAGAAGGGGATACACAAGTGGGGGTTGAACATTGATCATGTTATACACATGAGGACATATCAAATTTCATTGATGTCCCTTTGAGGTGCGTGATTATGATTTTTGGTGAGAAAAAGTGCATAGACACTCTTTTTATTAGGGGAAGTGAATCTAGACATGAATGGTGGGGGGGATCCAAAATCAAGGGAGACATGATGTGTGGGGTTAACTAAGTGAATGTTCAATTGGAGTCTAACACTCCCAAGATTATGCCACTATGGATCTGAGCACATTGGATGGGCATGTTAAACTATAAAAACCTAGGAATCAACTTTTAAGGAGAGCATCATCTTGGCTGCCGAGCAACAATTGAAGAAGTCAAATGGTGTGGTAGGTGACTAACATGGAAGTAGGAAAAAAGGATTCTCAAGTGAGGGAATATTTTTTTGTAGTTTTATGTTGTAAAAACGTATAGAGGGTTATCGTTTAACATATTTTGTAACGGATCATGAACATGTAATATAATTCTATATGGTGTGGAAAATGTTTCTATAGTTTATGGTTACAAAACATTAACCATTATGCTGTATATTTTAACATCATATGGTTGGGACATGGGAAGTATAGTTTGTTTTATTGGGACTAGGAAATGCGAACATGTGTGAATTAAAGAATGAGTTAAGTATTGTACTTATCTTTTTCTTAAACTAGTGGGTCTATAGAGAACAACCCAAATTTTCTAGGGCTCATGGTGTGTATCACTGGTTTTGTACCTCTTTATTCATACCCTCATTTTCTCCCCAGTCATAAGGGTAACCCGATGGGTGGAATTATAATTCTTTATAAGGATTACCCTATATGTTTTCAACCTGAAAAATCAATGTCCCACTTTCTTAGAGATGTTTATTGTTATTCCACTTAGACATGGGTTACTAGATTAAGGTCATATATTTTTGAAATTGAGGTAGAATTAAAGGAAAATATTACATCTGATAATCATACCACAAAAGGGAGGTTACTAATGTAAAGGGAATGATTGTTGAAAATATTTGAAACATAGATCCCATAGGCACACTATTCATGGATGAGGAGAATATATTTTGGATCTATCTTTGACTATAGTTTAATCATGGGATCCGAAAAATGTCATCAAAAATAATTTAATGCATGTGCCCAAGATGATAGGTGAGCCCGTGTGACCTGGGAAAATTACCATTAATGGTCCTATTTATATTATGAGGATGATGACAGTCTAAATTAAAGAAAGGAAAAAGTGAAAGTGGTAGGGTGCGATATACCTTAGGAAGATTAAATTCATTAAAAACTACTCCACCATATACTGGAATTCACCGGATGAGCATATAAATATGAAAGGACTATGTATTACTCTACGGGGAAAGACCCCAGAATGTGTTGGTGGTGGGAATGGTCCTAAGATACATGATCCATGAATCACAAAATATCCCACTATATTGGGAGTCATGATATACATAGTCTTGGAACATGGTGTGGTGTTGATCTAATTAGGAAAGGGGTAGTCCACTCATGTGAGGATGTGGGGTATCATGTTATTTCATATCACATTATGGGGATATAAAACATGTGTTTAACATATTGTGGTAAGGACATTCAACACATAGTTTACAGTCATATAGTGCGGACATGAATTTTCCTCCCAACCGATAGGGGAACCAAACCATGATTTTTTGAATGGGTTATCACATATCATTATACGACAGATCCTGCATTTACTATAAAAGGAATGATATTTCTATTTCATAGGATATGGATACAGTTTATTATCACGTTCTTGGAAGTTTTGTGTGGAGATTACATATTGAACTTCCCATTCATCTTTCCTTATGTAGGGTTATGAGTCCATCTCAACCTATTGACAGACCGAGGGATGTGATTGGGGATTAACACTAGTGAAGATAACCTCATGTTGGGGGAGAATATTTGTAGCAAGGCTAAATGACTGTGGTTTTATGTGTAACTACATTTCCTAATATATTTGGAATCAATCTACATGTATTTATAGGAAACGACTTGATTTGACACCAATGCTATGAAGGATGTGAACCATATAGTTTAACATTTTTTGATGAGGATGTTGGATCATCTCATATTTATCATTTGACACCTCCAATGGTTTTTAAATGAGTTATGGATATAGTTTAACTCTTATCTAAGGATGTTAGTTTGAGTCATGTAACATGTGTCATATAAGCCATATTTTGTTTTTCACATTGGGTAAGTATACATTTTGATGATATATACTAATGATATTGTCTTGTTCATCTCACATTTTTTATATTTGGACTCCTGTGTTTTTAAAACAAGTCAAGGATATAGTTTATCATATTATGTTGAGGTTTTTGGTTTTTTTCATAACATATTCATCATATGAGGCATCCTGTGTTTTTCGCATATGGAAATGCTATATTTTAATGTCTTGTGTTGTGGAAATTGGACATATATGTTAGTGTCATATAATTAGTACATATGGATTTGTATTGTAATATCATATAGGCCAGAATATGGAGGTTCATGAAAATTACTGCTTGAATAACCTGTCATTTAAAGGTTGTTTGATATTCTCTCCATCCATGATAACCAATGATTATATACCACTAGAGTAGAACTTATGAATTATAAAAGGTCCTTCCAATTTGGGTTCCAGCTTCGATATATTTTTCTACGTATCAATGATATTCTGATATTTTATAACATATCACCATAAAGGATGAAGTGGAGGTGGATCATTTTGTTGAATGATCATGATACATGGTTCTGGTTCCTCTCTATGTTATGTAGTTCCTGAATCATATTTTCCACAAGGGCATCCAACTATACTAGAATAATTTTTCTACCTTTTTTGGTGTTTTGTGATCATAATAAACTATACACAACGGTGGTATCTGAAACTATATTGGTAAAACAACCTCAGTTCTATACAGTAGGGAGTATGGGGAACCTGGGTATAATTTTGAGTTGTCGTTTGATATACCCATAATGAATTTGGGATCTTATCAGGGAAAATTCTTTTATTATATCCTTCAATAATCTTCAAGATATTATAGATGATTATATTAAAAAAATTAATTTTTCCCATTTATCCATGCATGGTATAAGGTGGTGTGTTCATATTAGATGTTGTACCAAGCATACAAATTTTTTAGTTCAATGGCTCAAATTTTAGTGCTTTTTTCTACGAGAATAGTGTGAGGAATCCCAAATTAGTGGATGCTATTAGAATGACTGATTGTGTCTGGTCTTATTTAAGTGGAATGACTTCCACACACATTCCAAAGTACCCCAATGTAGTCAAAATAAACCTATACTATCCGCATATTTCTGGAGGGTTGGGGTCCACAACATCAATTCCATATTCTATGAATAACGAAGAGTACATAATGGAATGGAGAAAATATGACAGTTCATGCATAAAGATTGAATAGATATATCATGCGTGAAACCTACTTGAAAACAAAATAATGTCATGTACATTAATTTTATAGAAATAACCCAACCTCTTGATCTGGTTGGAGGGTTTCAAAAATACTTGAGAGGATCAATAAGACCTAGCATGTACCTCTTTTATGACTTAGGGTATCTCCCTAACATAGATTCAATATAAGAGGATTCCATAAAATCTAAATATGCAGAGAGATTACTTGAGGTTGAGGATTTTTGAAAAGGGTGATCTGTGTTTCACCCCAACTAATTCACTCATGCATGGATCATCAATTAACGTGTGTACCATGCTTGAGACACATGATGAATGGATTCATCCAATTGTGTTATTCTTCGATATCAAGTTTATTTGTGGGGGCCTTCTATAGATGTTTCAATAGAAAATTGGTTTACTTATTTGGGGTCATAATCAAAGGTGATAATATAAATGACTCTATGTGGTTCCACATTAATGACTGGATAATTACAACCAGGCACTACAAGAGACCCAACTTGGATTTCCAAAGCATCAGATTGGCCATTCTATGATCGTGGAACATGAATCACCTCTAGATGATAAGGTAACTTGAACATAATCTGATGAGTCTAGTATAGTAGTGAAAAATATCACTATTTATAATGATATAGTCACTGTTAGTCTAGCGGATGATTGGCTCAGACTATTCGTTCATATGAAAATTGGGGGCATAAAACCCAATGGATATTTAAAGACTGGTAATAAGATCCTGATAAAAGACTATTTATTAGTGTATCCTTATAAAAAAGTTAATGGGTATAATAGGATGAATTATAAAGGAATGATGAAGACAATCCACGTGCATACCTTATTGAGTTTGGGTTCATTAAGACTTATACCTGCTGGGCTCCAGGAAGAACCATCGAAGTGGCAATGCCAAAAAGGTACAATTCGATCCATAGAGAGGATGGGTTTACCTGGGAGGTCAATATCAAGGGGTATCTTTTTTGGGGGTCTATTATTCAACCATGAAATTTATAGTCATTTTCCCTTATAAGATTCATGGGAATAATCATGATGTTGAACTGATGTAATATTACCACCAAACGTGCTAGTCACCAATTTAATACGGTGTGGTTGTGAATGTATTCTAGTGGGTTAACATGGGGAATGAGCTATATATCATGGTGTTCCAATAAATGTCACAAATTCTACACTACAAATACTAGTGGGAGGTAACTCTTCTCAACGGGTGGGTATCTGGTATTCATATCATGGAATATGTTACTAAGATAATATAAACCATTATCCCAACCCTCATTGTTTTTCTAGGTTATAAGGATTCCAAGGGAACTTTATAGGTATGTAACATAATAAACTAAATGTTCTTCTGGGATATGTTCCTTCAAGACAAGAGGATGAAAAATATACTACTTAATGTATTCAAAGGAGACCACAGAGTCCTTAAACACTAGTAGGTGTAACCATTCATCACAAGCATTGAAAAGGGCATACAAGCTAGCCATATTTAGAATAAATTGGAGAATATTGGATAAGAGGTGTTAGTGGCCACACAAATCCCAAAGTTTATGTGGAGGAGGTATTTTACTGATAGCCTTTATTTTCATAGGAACAATCTCAATGCCTATGTGTTTGATGTTGAAGCAAAGAATATTTCTTGATGTAACCCTGAATGCACACTTCAAGGGGTTTTACTTAAATTGATGAGAGAGGAGGAAGTTAAACACTTTCTAAGAGTCTTTGAGATGGTCCTGATGTTGAAAAAACATGATTAAAAAATAAACCACAAAACACCTTTCCAATATCCCATATAGTGTCTTAAAGATATTGTGTATAGCCTACTGGTATGTGGCCTCAACATTTTTCAAGATGAAAGTCATCACTAGATAGAAGAATGTTCATTGTGGTACTATAAAGGTAGTGGATTCTTCATCCTATGAGTCCATCCAGATATATTTATACCCTACGTGTCTATCCATAAATGAAATTTCCTAGAAACCAGATATATAATTGATAATTTACTCTATAATAGAAATGGGAAAGTCAGCCAATGGACAATAGTAGTTGCGGTCCCATAAGATAATGCAGATGCTGATCTTCCCATTATTATTCCTAACATAGATAATTTTAGCTATCCATTTGGGGTATTGGTTCTCTTTTATGAAGTTTGGATTAAAAATATTGTCATATTAGTTCTAAAATATGGAACTATGGGAAGGGTGAATATTTCTAGGGGATTTATTGAACCCACGATGACTAACTAAGTGGATAAGGTGAAGACCGAAACCAAGTGATTGAGCCCTGGCATCTCATTATAGCTCTAGGTGAACATGTTGTTGTGGTATTTTAGGAAATCAACATACTATTATTGTTCCATTGATGAAATAGATATTTTGATTAGTCTCAACCTAAGATATTACCCAGTGATGAGGTTTACCTCAGTAAACTCATTGACTATAG
Organism: Viscum album; assembly: GCA_963277665.1. Taxonomy (NCBI): domain Eukaryota; kingdom Viridiplantae; phylum Streptophyta; class Magnoliopsida; order Santalales; family Viscaceae; genus Viscum; species Viscum album. The sequence continues at coordinate 661,954,928 of OY728138.1, forward strand.
TGGATACACACTATTTTAAGGGAGGAGGGGCATCATTTAGAACCTCTACTTTATTCTGGGCATGTTGGCCTGAAGAAAGAATTAATTCATCTAAACCCATGGATCTTTGAATTGTACTAGATTATGTCAAATTAGAGAAAATAACCTCAATTAGGGGAACATTCTCCATGGATATCATAGTTATAAAAGATGGGGAACCAATCCCACTTAGTTTTAGACATTGTGATCCACATTTGATGTCAATGTAGTGATAATGGTTTAAATTCTATTGAATCAACCCTGATTTGTAGAACATACGAGAATTCCAAGGTTCAAATCTTAATGGTCAGAACTGCCTGATTCTTTGGTTAACCAGTATTGGTTGGGCCTATATAGTATAGTAGTATGATTTGATTTATAATAACTCTTTATTAGAGACTATGAAATAGATCCTCATGTCTAGCATGGTGGGTTCCAAATGGTGGATTCAAAAGATGAAGATGTACTTAAATTATTCAAAATGATCTATGGTAATGGAATTCCGGTCATTTGAGGTATTAATTTGCTCTAAACCAATAGTCTAGAGTTATTTTCCCCGACTTTTTTATTACCCAACATCCCAATAGAGAGCCTCAAAAGTGTTTTTGGGAGATTTGTGACCCTGAAGTACCTATACATGACCACCGAGAGATAATTCTAAGCCTTGGTGGTATAAAAAGGTAACCAATTAATGAATATAAAGATATATCATTCCAATTAGGGTGTTATAGGTGGTATCCATTATGGTTACCATAAACAAAATGATTTATAATAGGTCACCAAATTGAATCTTCTTCCATAGCTCACCATAAAACTTCTTCTCACTCTTTTAAAACCCATGAATTATCAGGTTGGAGGGAGTCAAACTTGTCTTTATAATCCCCACATTGTAGATTATTTCGATTGAGATGAGATTGGACAAATATATAATATCCACTAGGAAGTGGTGGATTTCAATTCCATTGAACTGGCTGGGGATATACCTCATATGCACGTGCCCAAGAATAACAACACCCTTGTCTTCATCATAAAAGGAAACGATAAACCAAAATCTATCCCATTCACATTCAGTTTTGTGATATGGAAATACAGAAGATACCTAAGTACAAAACATAATGGGTATATTTAGGGATATTATGAGGGACTCATGCATCTCATTTGATAGTTGGCATGCATTAATGATGAATCCTTTACTTGTACACTATAAAGGAATTTCTGAAGGTAATATTTTCTTATGAGTGATATATTTTTTTCCTTCTACTTGAACCTCTTTGATAGGGAGTGTAGAGAGTGATGTCAGTTGAGGTGATGAGGCTTTACTAGTGCTATGTACACTCTTATCTAGGTAATATGGACTACCTTGAATAGATACATCTTGAGCACTAGATGATTGATATCAAGCCCTAGCATTACATGGATGACCACAATTTAGTGGCGGTTGAGTAGTATAGTCAACAAACATAGTCATCTATGGAGGAATTTCTAACAGAGAAGTCTGGTAGGGACATAGTTTTTGAACCCTATGAAATGCATTCTATCTATTCTATGTGGAATAAATAGCATAGTATAAAAAATTGGCTTGGATATTTTCCCTGCCATTGGTTCCCCTGGCTCTCCATCGATGGGGTCATTATAAGGAGACAAAGAGGTGTCAAATAGTCTTTCCCATCATTTAGTGATGTAAAGGGATTTACTAGCTTCAACACATTGATATAAGCATATTTTTATCCTTCATCAGTGAAATATTCTAGGACCAAACATGTTTTTGGTGAATTTATAAATTCAAGAGGCATAAATTTTTTAAGGGTGAAAGCTGGTTTCAGAATAGGAAGACAACCTTGTTTTCCTATTCATTATTGAAACCTGTTCTTTTGAGACATAGAAGGTTGTGATAGAAATGTAGATACAGTGGTTGGTGAGGTAGAGAAATTTCATGGGGTCTTGGTTTTATCAATTAAGTATAAATATTACCATATGTGTGTATGAATATATTCTATGAAACCCAGTCATTATACATCTAAAAACCAGGACCAATGACAATTTTACAACCACTAGAGTCCCTATTATCACTATTAAGGATGGCAGAGACATGGACTGCCTATACTCAGTTTCCCCCAACATAATAAGGAAATGATCCACAATGTTTTAGAGCAATTCCTTAATGATTAATAATTATTTAATTGTATCTCCCAACCGTGTGGTATGGGAAGTGATTTGGATGACTGGTGAGTTTAGTCTCTAAGGGTCTCTTTAATTCTAGTAGTTTTTGCATTCCCTTCTCTAAGGAACAAATGAATTACTATGATAATTTTGCATCCTTGAAGGAGTATATATTATTAATTTTTTCAATGGAAGAAACCCTATATTCTTTGTCCTGATGGGGGACCAGGGAAGCATTCTCCCAATGATGTTGTTCTTGATGAGGATGAGGTTGGTGAGTTTGGGCTTAATGAGGCCGCAATTGATGAGGTTCATCTGGTAAATGGGCTTGTAGGTGATCTATATCAAGAGGCTTATAGTTAATGGTGGTGGCCATTTCTTGTGTCACATGCCTTTAAACCATAGCAATATGGGGTTATGGCATGACTGCAATGTGGTCTATTTCAAATATTCTTCCAGTCACTAAGCTTTTTTGGGGGATTCTTGAAAACATCTATGACAATTCATGGAGATAAGGGTATGGACCATCTCATATTTCACATTCAACACACAAATTATTAATAGCTTCTCATGAGAATGTTGTATATCAATAGATTATGTGAGCCCCTTCCATTGGTTGATGAATTATGTAACCCACTCATTATCCTTCTATAAGAATTTGGAAAGCTCTAAGATATTAGTCCATCACATGGTGGAGTTGACCTGGTAGAGGAACTTCATATGAAGATATTACCAATTAAAAATATATCCTGAATCTAGATGGCTATACCAAACAAATATAGGTCCTTGAAGATCTTATATGAAATACTAGAACATAGTGACCTCATGCTACTCTAGAATAATTTTCATTAGGCAACACCATGTGTCAAAGTGAGCCATATGTTGTATAATATCACCCATATCTTTAAGTGGGAAAGACTCAAATTAATGATTTCTAAGGATAGATGTATGTGATCCACCCATACTAGATATAGATTCCCCTTAGGTGGGATTGAAAACAATCAAACCTCCAAAGTCTCAAGTCATGCGATGGGAGTAGTGATCATGTTATCTTGGTGAGGGTTAGTGGTCACCAGTTCATTGATAGGATCATCGATTTAGGAGGTGGATAAGCCTCGATTCCCAGGTAGTTAGTGACACTTCTCAAGTAAAGCAGGAGACTAATATCATGAAAATTTTCTATAGAAACCCATTTCATCCTAGATAATTATCCTAGGGATCCCTTCATCAAACCTAGGATCCTTGAAAAGGGGGGAAAAGTGTCCAAGTAGAAGATAAATGAGAAAACATTTGACATTTATATGACATGTAAACTACTCACTGAAAAGATCAGTAGTAATCAAATTATATCCTTCAAGATCCAAGATTGACGAAACCAACTTGCTAACTCAATCAGTTTATAGTGTGATATTAGATAGAATGATAGGCTTGAAGGCCCCCTTACCTTTTCCAGGGTATCAGTGGGCATGTGGTAATATTTCATTGGGGTAGGGTATCTCAGGGACCCATTCATATATCAACTGATGACTATGGGTGGCTTTCAAGGGATCCACCTAGTATTATTACTCCCTTTGTGGTTGATTATCTTTAACATAACTTGTGTTTGAGGTTTGGTTTATAAGGTAATCCAGAGGGTCTATTGGGAAGATGTTAATGGAGGTTGTTTTCATAAAAGAACTGTCACCATTGAATATAAAAATATATTGAGGATATGTTAGTTTATGTGGGTTGGATATGGAGTAGAGGGAATCATACTTCTCATTTCCTCTAATATTTACACGTTGGTATGCCTATTCCATGACTCATAATATTACAAAGAGGATCTCAATGTAGCATTTTGAAATTTTTTCAAGAATCCTTATGGACCAAGGTGATAATCCACCAAGAACACTGTGAAGTCAACCCTTATAAATTATTCGTGGATGAAATCATGATTCTCATGGTATGTTTGTTAAATCATCTAGTGATCCTAAAGGTGGTTGAGAAAATTATTATATATTCTTGTAGAAGAATATTGCCTAGTCCTCAGTGAGGGACTATCCTATGATTTAGTTTGGGGTTTTAGGTTTCTAAAATGTGACATGTATCTATCTGGTGGCTATGACAATATTTAAGTCCTATTGTTAATTACCCAGGGGATCATATCAATCTGAATCTTCTCAAGACCCAATTGGAATTAGTTAGAATGTTGGTGGTGGAACTAGTACTGAACTTCTTTGCTTCTAGCTTTCCATATGGTGGGGTGTCTCACAATCTAACCATAACCTAAATATTAGACTGTATTGGGGGGGGGGGGTCTTCATGATAATGTTAATGTAGTATTGGGTGTTCACAACCTTCTGATGAGTGATAGAGGATACATATTCCTAGGGCTCAGTGGTTTGTTCACATTTATTTAAGGACTTCGACCCACAACCCTATATCTCTCCCTCTTGTGGTCTATACTTTGATAGGAGGGAATATATAACAACCATTCTATTTATTAAACACTAATACATGTTTTATTACGTAATATTACACATAACACAAACTATAATACTGGTAAATCTAGTGTATTTTTTTAATAAGGAATATATAATAGCATCTTGAACATGGGATAAAACAACATTATTAAAAACATCCTTAACATGTTTCTAAAATTCCATGGCTTCTAAAATTGCATGAGACAACCTGGGGACAATCATAATAAAGGGTTGAGAAATAAATTCCAGTACAGGAATAAAAATGGCATAAGGTGATACATGTTATTAAATAGGAATATCAATGAGGAATAAAAGAGTCAGAATCATAAAACGAATAATAAGACCTGATATATCATGATAATGATAACATGGGAGTTGTGGAAACAACATAAAACATGAAACATAAACATAGTTCAAGACTAAACAACCAAAAAATTATGGTAGAAAATTACCCTTTAAGGAATCATTCTCACTCCCTTTCCCAACATGATGTATCATTATTGTAAACATTACCCAATGTCTTGATGCGCTATATAATTCTGGGTGCACCCTTCACATTCATTTCATTCTCATGATTAAGTGTGCCACATAGATCATACCACATGGATTAATTCCTCAACATAATTTATTACATGATAAAGGAGTGTGGAATAAATATATGAATTTTCCTAATCAAAAAGTATATATTCATAAATGTGAAAATCCATGAATGGAAATGTGTGTTTTGATCACTACATAATTCTTTAAGCATCGAAAATCACAGTTAAATTTTGGCAGGACAATGACATCACTAAAATATCCATTAAAATGGATTTATGAGAGACAATGGGGTCTATAATAACATAGAAATACAATTAAAAGTAATACGTACATGGAAAAACATATCCCATTATTATAAATTATAAATTGAAGTCATAAGTTAATGAAGGAACTAGAATAATGAAAAGAATCCTATCTATATTTTGTGCATGGTAATAGGTGTACATATAGAACAGAGTGAAGATTAATGAGAGTGAATTGGGATATCATCATTTATATATTAAATTTAATGTAACATGAATATGGAAGAACATATCATAATATAATAAAATGTAATTTAAGATGCATAACATTAAAGAAGTGGTTGAATAAAAATGAGGAGAGAGAAATACATTACTAAATATTTGCATGGTAATAGGTGTATATAAAGTATAATGAAAGGATTTACATGATTTAAGGGAATATATCACAATTTATAAAAAAATTGTAATTATTGGGGAATATTTAGAAACGTTTTCCAACATAAGAAAAAATAAATTTAGAGACATAACAAAAATATGTGCTTTATAAATATAAGAGAGTGGAAGATCCCTTACTTGAGTGCGTGAATCCAAATTCATAGGGGGGATTTTTGAGAGATTTAGGGCACCTTGGGAGGACTATATAGAGTAGAGGATAGATTATGGATGTTCTCTAAGGATTTTTAGTGAAGATAAATGAGAGTTTAGGTTGGTATATATAGGAAATGAGGGAGATTTCTTTATTATTTAGGTTTTGGACTCTACATAATAAAATAAAAAACCACATAGTTTTGGCCCATGTTTTCTATCAAATGGGTTTGGTTATAATTATAATATATGTTAAATTTATAAATTTAACAAAATAATTTTATTTCTTATTTGGAGTTGAGTCACACTCTTAATTAATGTTTTTTAAATCCTTAAAATATATTATACATTTGGAAGATTAATTGTGGATTTAATAAATAAATCCAATAGACATAAAGTAAAATTATTTTAATAGGAATAAATATATTTGGTTATTTACTCCATTTATATTAATTATTACATCACTTTTGGGTGAATATGATTTCATAATAAACGAATTATATTTATAGTGTAATTAATTTTTACTTGAAAATCGACTCTTAGAAAATTATGAAAAATTAACAATTGGATAATTTTGGTTTTTTCATTCCAAAAAATATATTCATTTTATCAAAATAATTTTTAAATTTTTAAATTTTTACTTTTATAATTAAATGTACATTTATTAATAAATGAATGGTTTTTTTGAAAATAAATGTTTTTAATACTTAATAAAATAACATTTTACTTCTTAAAAATTATATGTTCATTAATATTTAATAAAAAATAATTAATATTAATAATTTATTTGAAATAATTTATTTCACAAATCAATTAATTCATAAAAATAAATTCCTTAATTGAATTTAAAAATTAACACAAAATAATTATTTTGTTTTATTGAATCAAAATAAAAATCATTTATAAATTTATAAAAATAGGAGGAAAAGATATTCATTATTTTGTAAAAAATAATATACATACTCATATTTCTAGGGTCTTTATACATATCACTTTAATAAACCTAAAAGTTCCCCATGGGTATGGTGTGTGAGGTAGGAATCTCATGGGGTGGTTCAACTAACATGGTTTGACCCATGATGTCGACAAGCTTGAATGTATCCAGTAAAAAGTTTCACTCATTCTTTAGTTGATGGATCTCAATGCCAGATTGTTCAAGTGAATATCCTAGTGATATATCACTATCGTATGCTTTGATAAATGGGATTCATAGGGTACGACCCTACTGGTTTAGGCCATCACTTCATTTGTATATGTCAATTGGATTTGTTAAACCCAAATATTTATAATAATTATGTGATCACTATTCAACGATTATATTATCGATGGTAATAATACATAATGGTATTTTACATCTAATTGGATATAATAAAACAAAACAAGTGCATATGTTTTCTATAATGATATTATATAATAAATAAATTAATTAAATCTAAAGAGAAATTTTATTAATTATAGTTCTAGTCATTACAAAAACTGATAGTAGAAGATATGGCTACACTTTGACTCATATAAATAATGAAATAACATCACCATATGCAAGTATCTACAGGGGAATTTGGGTATTTTATGGACCCAACATTTGGGATCACTAGCATCAGTTAATGGGTTCCTACCCCTAGTTATGAAAGTGGATGTAAAGGCTCCTTCATAGAGTCATCCATAGTCTCAGTTTCCAAGAGATCTATGGTGACATGATGTTTACCATGGTCTTATCTTTTGTGGTGAGGAAGCTCACTAAGCATGATCAGATGATAATTTCTTAGATTCCGTCCTCATGTGTTGTGAATAGTTCCACAAGAATGACCTTTATGGTGGTTGATTATACTACTAACTGAGGATGGTTCTTTTGACCCGAGAATGTCTTCAACTTAGTGGGGAACACCATGGTAGAATTCTTTATCATGTGATGTTTTTTTGATGATTTTTGGTTTTTAAACTAAATGGTATATTTAACCAGATCTACCTATGATGTGCATGAGGACTCGATCCCATGCAGGCATAGATTTTTCATCGCATAGTGGTTGCGGGGGTAGGATAATATGAAATTGTGGTGGTTAGGGACCCTGTAGGTAGAGAAGAAGCCTCCTATAGTTAAAATTTTATGACCTACCCCAAGTATCAGTGTTGTGTATTCTGGATTGAGGATGGTGGAGCAGGAGTGGAATAGATTTTCTCATCAACTTGTGGTGCCCATTGGTGTTTTCAAAATGGCCAAGTGGGATCCCTCTTAGGTAACTCCCCTGTGGTGGTCACTATGGGTGCGACATGTCTGTCTTCCACTTCCTCATAATAAGGGAGGAATATATTAGAGAGTTATAGTTAGATGATTCTAAAATGGATCCTTATTTTGATGTGTGTGTGGGGGGGGGGGACTTCCCCCCATTATATCCCCTATGGGCGGTGATATTGGAATGGTTATATGGAATCCATATATTATAGAACTATACCCTTAGTTTAGATGACCCCTTCATCTTTATACTGACAAAAAAAACACTCATGAATCTTATGTGGGTAATCATGGAAGGGGATATATGGTGATAGTGACTAGTACTCATTAAAGAGGTGTCCATCACAGCAGTTGCATTGTTTTGTGAGATTGTTGTACCATTAGTCCCCCTGACCCTGTTCCCATCGGGGAGTGACTTCATTCATTTCTTATAGTTGGTGTCCTATTGAAATCATTGAATCAGACCATTATTAGATGACCAATAGAAGCAATTCACAATATATCCAACATCTTTCAACATTTTTCTTGGTGGAGGATCCACGATGACAATGTCTCTAACCATGAAGGACCAACATGCTTCATTCATCCATATTTACAGGAGAGGAGTTTGTCCCTAGGCCCACCATCTATTTGGTAAGGGCCTGGCACAACATATTTGAATCTAGTCATGCTCAAAATTTCACGGTGCTTATCATTACTGATCCACTCACTGTTGAAGGATAATAATTTCACATTGATTTAACTATTTTTTATGAATCTTTAAAACATTCCAAACTCATTCTTTCTCTCTTTGCATTCCCTCTTTTCATGGGAGGGTGACCTCTACCATGTATGTGATGTTGGATCCCAGATCAAAATAAGACTATGTGTTGTTGGTTCCAACTATCATGGATTCCTACTTTGAGATCATTTTATAGCCCAGGTCTCCCTCAAAGATTTGATTCGTGTTTCTGAAACACATTCTTGATTCTTTATCGATGTGGATGTCAATTAATTACACCACAACATCATCAATTGGGTAGCAACCTGTAGTCAGATTAAATGGTAATTTTGGGAATGGTTGACAATTTTTCGACATTGGGTGAATTGGGTACCTAGAGTGTCTTAATAATTTAATGTAAATGGAATGTCAAGTATGAGGAATCTTATATGAGAAACCCAAGACATCCTATGTTTACCAGAGATTAGTTGATACCAGGGGTGCAAGACATACAAGTATTTTTACCCTTGATCATCCTATTTTTATTATATGGGTAAATATTCATAATCATGTAATAAGTATATTGTCTTGTGGGGATAGGATGGTCCCATGTTTAAAGTCTTGTAGAGATAGGTGGTCACATGTTTAAAGTATTTTGGGGATATGGAACTCATAGGTTTAACATCATGTGTGGATATGTGGGATATAATTTTAAATTCTAGTGGGGGAAGGTAGGTTACAAGTTTAATGTATTATGGGGACATGTGGGTCACAAGTCTACCACCTTGTGGGGATAAGTGGTTCACAAGTTTAATGTATTAGGGGGACATTTAAATCATATGATTAAATTTTTTTGGAAATATGTAGGTCACATATTTAACATCATGTAGGGACAAGTATGTTATAGGTTTAACATCTTGTGAGAATAGGTGGGTCACAAGTTTAACATCTCGTGCGAGTAGGTGGGATATAGGATTAATATATTTTTGTGATAGGTTGTTGGGGTTAACTGTTTTTTAATGGTGATATGATCATAAATTGATGTTTTATCCATTTGGATGGAAGATATGTTGGCTTTATGGGAATATTTGGGCGTTTGGATTGAACCTTATGGAGGAATCAAATGTACCCTGTTATGTGAAGGGATCAAAACCCATGTAGTTTTATGTGTCAAGATTAAAACATATGTAGGAATATTACATACTATATTATGATATAGGGATAAAAACTGACAATTTTTGATGTTGTGGTTTAAGGACATGTAATTGGACTGGTCCCTGTAGTTTAACATCATGTGGTAAGGAAGCTCGCATCACAAAAATAGCAACAACAAGGGATTTTGTGGGGCATACACATGGTGGTTTCTTGCTGTAGGGGTTTTATACACTAGAGTTTTAGGATAGTGTGGGGCTTATTCATGTGGGATTTCCATCACAAGAGTCTCATCCCAATACAGGGAAGGAGGTGTTATACCTTATTGATTGTACATGGGGCATCTTGTGTTCATCACGTAGGTTAGGATGTGTGGGGAGATCCCATTACAACCACACATGGAGAATCCTAGGTTTATCACATAGGGTAGGGACATGGTTTTAAATAATTCTCTAATGATGTTTTCTTATAGTTTAATGTCATGAAACTAGGATATTGGGATAGAAAGTTTTACTTCTTGAAACATTGAAGTCAAACGGTCTTAATCCCATGGAAAACAGATCCTAGTTGTATAAGAAGATATGTCATCAAACCTCTTAAAAGTTAAATGAAGCATTTTTCCATTGATTGTGAAATATTTGTGGATTATGCATATACCTTTTAGATGCCTTTCGGTGGTGTGTGGTGTAATAATTTCCCTAAAAATGTGTCCTAAAAGGGACCTAACATTAGGGTTATTATGAATATGAGAAAGGGGTATTATGTTTCCTATTATAAAGATGAATAGGTTGTATAATTTTCTAGAGAATTCTTGATGAAAATTTTTTTGGACTTAGGGTTAATGATACCTGACCTAAAGAAGATCAAATCATGAGTGAATTAGGTTTTAATGGGTATTGGGAAACCAAGCACTTGACTTTTGTGAAAGTGTGTTTTCTGAAAGGATGAACCATGTATTGTATTGATGGATTGGTTTTCTAAAGGTTGGTAGTTTAGTGAAGGCAAGGGGCTTCAAGAAGAGAATATAACTCGCAAAGGTGAGACTGTTGTGAAATGAGATGGCCCACCTAGGGATAATGATTTGGTTATCAGGGGAGGGTTTTGTGAAGTATTATTATCTCATGAAACCCCAAGAATTGTAAAGTGAAGCCTTATAACAAGGAGATCATGTATTTTCAAAAGGAATATATATCATGTTCTAATGTTCCTAGAAACCCATTGGAGGATGTTTCATGGTAGAGGACTACCTATGGAAATCCATATTTCTTTTTTCACATGAAGGTTAGAGTTTTATGAAATTAAATGTTTTTTCAGAAGTCCAAGGGCCACATTCCCCTATAAGTTATATATTGGTAGGTATTTATAGAAACCATAGAGGTTGGGAGATATGTTTTTAAAAATTTATCCCCTTATTGTGGTGTTCCATAAATGATTAGTCTTTTATTCTAACCATTCTGGATTATACATATGTTTCATGATGTTTATTATCTTTCTCTTGAGGCACTTTTTCATTGACCAAATGATCATCACATGAACATTATGGTCCATGATGGTTATAAAATTCATGAATCCATAATTTTAATTTTATGTTTTAGTTATTTTTTCCTAGATTCACCACAGTTTATCTATGTTTTCATCAACATCTACCATAAATTTTTTTTCGTGTTGACAATATTAAAGTAAATTTATTCATCTAAAATGCTCAATGTGTTAAAATTATGTATTGGGAAAATTGGAATCACCACTACCCCAGTAATTTATTCATATATGGTCTATCATTAAAAATTTTCATTGGATAATTTATTAGATGGTTTCATGGTGATATAAAATATCTTATTTATTGATGTAACATGTGTTACAGGAAAATATAATTTTTTTAATAGAAAAAGTGAAAGAAGAATAACTTGAGGTCATTTGGTTCTCTACAAACTAGGATACAATGAGAATGATAATTATGAATATTTTTTTAGTATTATCATAATATTATTTTATGATATTTCAAATGTATCATGTTATATAATGTAAAGACCCATAAATATGATGGGAAATTTTTTATTAATTTTATATGGGATTTTACAATATGCAGTTTCTGAAGGTACCTGATTCTGAGGCCCGGTGTGCCCAGAACCATTTTTTGATGTTTAGCTCGGGTACGTTCAGTGAACGAATGAGAGGGTTTTCCCAGATTTTGAACTGGTGGTCGAAATCAAAATCTGAGGGCACCGATGGAACCGCGGTGCTGTTAATTGCTTAGGAAGACTTTTCTTGGAGTTGCGTTTGCTCGGGAGGTGATGTTAAAAATGTGATGAATAAAAATAAAATTGTTTTACAATTTATTTTTATTTCTTTAACGATGGTTAAGTGTTGTGGAAAAGGAATATGCAAGGAATTTGGGGTGGGTCCCACACGATCCCAACACTTTTCAATTTCTTCAATATCCCATTATGTTTTCAAACCCCCCATTATTTTTTGTAACTCCCTCGCACCCCTTTTAAATGACAATTAAACTCCCAAAATTAATTGGATTGTTTAAGGCTTTTAAATTAATTTAATTAATTGAATGAGATCTTTTTGAATTTGAATTTAATGTTGACTTGTGTGTGTGTGAATAAAATAATACAATGTCTTATTTTATTGGGGGGTTGTTTTGTTGTGTGAAAATAAGAGGAGAGGACTATTGCGCTCTGAAGAGCATCATCTTCCTCGTCGAAGAACGCGAAGAATGTCGAGTCTACGATGAAGAACATCATCACCGCAAGGGGAGATCACCATTCCATCTTCTTCGCTCTCTACAGTCGGTGAGAGACGCATTCTTCGAAGAATGACGACTCGCCACATCATTCATTGGGAGAACGCCGCCAGCGCTTACGGAGCCTCGATCTGTGACGTCGTCTTTCGCGACATCGTCTTCCGTGACATACTTTTTCCGCAACAATCCTCATTCGACAACTTCATTGAGGTAGGGCATTGAGTTCAATTTGTGGAATAAATTTGCGTTCGCTTTGGAGAAGCTATTTTATTTTGAGCCGCATATTATCGTTATAACGAGAGGAGGTCGGACCGCACGAACACAGCCGACCCTCCCCCCCATTGTTGTTGAATTTGTTGCAGCTCGAACGAAGGCGGTGCATCGCAACGGCACCGCGCAGAATCAATGAGGAACACGGTGAAGAATCACGACATCATCGCGCCGCGCCGTTGAGGCTGAACGAAGCCATGGACGGAGTCGGGTCGCGGTGAAGGGGTGCGGCACCATCATTCCATGCTGGAGAACCACGAAGAGACGGAAGCCGGAGAGGGGCCGTCGTGGAGGGGTGTGGCGTCGTCGCACTGCGCCGGTCGGACCAAGGCCGTAGCCTTTGGCCGCGACCGAGCAAGGGAGGGCGGCCAGAGCCGCCGGCCGTTACATCGGGCCAAATTATGGAAATACCGGGGGGTTTGACCCCAGTCAACGTGGTAGGGCGGACCCCCACGGGTTTGCCGTTCGGTCTCAAGGGGTGGTTTTTCCCCCCTTCCGCGCTCACGCGGTGCCCTCGCCAGGCCGACCAGGCCGACCGGCCGCACCGGGGCGCGCCGGCCGGGCCGCACCCTAATGGGATGGACCCAGACCCGGTTTGGGTCGACCCGGTTCGGGCCAAACAATGGTGTCTTGGGCCTGGTCGGTCCGGGCCCAAAACCCCCTAAAACCAGACATGTTCGTTTAAATGCCCGTAACATGGGATACAAACATCTGATCGATGCACTGTCAGTTGTGATGCGATCCTTGGGTAGACATGGTCGTTTCAGTATATTTCACTCAAGGTTTTGGAGATCTTTGGGTACATCCCGGTTGGTTCGAACACAAAACCAACCGAGCCCTCGAAGCGAAAATGCATATAACTTGAGCTCCGAACAACAGATTGTTGTTCCTTTGACTTTTTTGGTTTCCTATTAGTGAGACATACCTTTTGTCTTACTCCGCTCGAGGTTTGGATGTAGTTGGAGTGCGGTAGGGTTGGTTTTGACTTAAAAACCAACCGGGCCCCTGGGATGAAAAAGTCAATAACTCTCAGACCGGGTGTCCGATTGACGCGCCTTCTATCGCGTTGTGTTCCTATTAACGTGACAAAACATTGAGATATATCAATTCTGGTCTACGTGACAGTTTATGTATCGACCTCTTGGCTCGTGGAGCAGACCCTGCCAGAATGAGCGTGCTGTGTGCGGAAACCCTGGAGCTGGCTAAGACTTGACGACTGCTGATCGATCGACTTATTGTGTTTCGATAGCCTATTGGGGAGCGCTTGGTTATAGCGGCAGACCCACAGTGGAGGAGCGTTTGGTTGAAGCAACAGACCCGAAGTACTCAATAGAAGGAGTACATCTATAGGATATGAGGGGGAGCGCCTGGTCATAGCGGCAGACCTATGGTGGGAAGCACTTGGTTGTAGCAACAGGCCCACAGTACTTGACATGTGGAGTACTACAACAGTCCAAGGTTAGTGGGAGGCCCTTGGTTGTAGCGGCATGCCCACTTTACTCGATAGAGGAGGAGTTCCCCTACATCTATGGGTTTGATGGTGAAGACATTCATATTAGAATCCTCTGTGGGTTCGACGGTGAAGACTATCGTACTGGAATCCTTCGTGGCTTCGATGATGACGACAACCGTAGTGAAATCCTTCGTGTGATCGGCGGGGATGACTATAGTAATTGAATCCTACGTGGGTCCCAGCTAGATAAATTAGTAACTACATCTAGTCTTCTCCTTTTTCATTACAAATGATGTATAACTGTGTGAGATGAGTCTTGACTTTCAATCATTTTCTTCGATATGATTGACTTTCTTTCCTATGTGGATTAGATTGTGCATTATTGTGTGGATTATGTAGTATTATCCTGTTTCGATTTGATCGAACTTGGGCTTGGATGTTAGAGCCGAACTGGAATTCATGACTTAGGTATATGTATGGTCATATGCCTAAGTAGTGTTGGATGTTACTTCGTGATTGAATCATTCCATTGTGGTTTATCCTTTGTGGATTCGGGCAGACCTTCGGGGGTATCGGGGTCCCTACTGAGTAGCGTATACTCACCCCTGCATGGGATATGCTCGCGATACGGTGTTTTGGATGCAGAGGTGAGGAGGATATCTGTACCCACCCTTCAGGTGGGACTTCTAGTGGACGACTCAACGTTACTGCTTACATTTTAGTTGTTGTACTTTCATTGCAGTTGTACTTTACTTTCAGTTTGGGTTTGTATGCTGGCCCATTTACTATCCACACTTACTATTGTACTCAGTTTATAGAGTGTTTACTTCTACTGTCTTACTCTATGGTGTTTGTTTACTTTATAAAGGCAATTCATTCCCCTTTTTTGTCGGTATTTACGCCTTGGTGCTAGTTGCTAGCCCCTGGCCTATGGAAGGCAGGCATGGGGTAGTCACGGCACGGGTCCCGACGACTGGTCGTGAAAGATTTGTCTCAGAAGAGTTTGGTTCTATCGCAGAACTCAGGACTCCGATCTTTCATTATGTGAGGCAATAGTGTTATGGTTATTGAGTGTGGTTATTAGTCCAGGGAGTCTAGTGTGGGTGCGGCGACTGACGTATCCATACACCAGGACCCTGACTTCTGATTTCCGACTCAATGCACAAAAAAATTGATTGCATGTGTGTTTCAAAAGTTTTCTTTGTGATTACTTTGTGTCATCTCCCCAGGTATACTGCTCTGACTGTGGCACACCTGTTTCTTTTCAGGATGGACCCATGAAGGCAGCCAGCTAGGGGTCAGTGCTTTGTTGGATACGACACCCACCGAGCGACGAGGCCTCGGTGTAGAGCCCTTTTTCAGCGGAGGCACCGGTGGTACCTCTACCCACCGAGCCACTGATCCCGCTTTCCCCAGCTGCTGAGAGTGCACATCGCCTTAGTGCACTGCACGAGATTCAGCTTCAGAGACCGCCCAGGTTCCATGGGGAGACGGACCCTCAGGCAGCCGAGGATTAGCTGGAGGCTGTTGTTCGAGTTTTTAGGTTAGTGGGGATAGCAACTGACCTCATGCTGATCCTTGCTGCGAGCCTCCTGCACGTGGCAGCAGGTAGCTGGTGGATGTTGATGCTCCAGGTGCATAATGATACATCCCTTCTGTGAGCAGACTTCGAGAGCCTGTTCCGGGCAGAGTTTGTACCAGCCACCCTTCGAGCGGTGCGCATATAGAAGATACTACAACTGCGGCTGGGCAGCATGACAGTAGCGTAGTTTTCAGCGACGATCACCGATCTCTCGTGTTACTCTACAGATATGGTACGAGACCTATTCTTCAGGGCCCAAACCTTCGAGCAGGGGCTCAGGTGAGAGATTAGAGATTAAGTTGTTTCTCACAGAATCCCGGCAGAGACAGGGGTGTTGGAGAGAGCCCTCTTAGTGGAGAGTTTCCTAGCCGAGCAGTCTCTAGCAGTAGGACCCACCACTAGCCGATATGCGGCAGAGTCTTCTGTAGTGGGCAGTAGACAGATGACGCAGAGGTCCAGGAGGACCAGACCTACAGGTGATCGACCACATGACATAAGATCATGTGTGTGAGGAACTCGGGGTAGAGAATGAATTACCAGGAGCGGACAATGTTACTCAAGTGGTGGGGTTGGTCACATGGCACGTGACTAACCGACCCTCTATACAGATGACTAGCAGATAAACAAAGGACCTGCAAGGAAGAGGCAGATGTTCGATCGGGGCGGATCGTAAGGAGTAGGAGACCAAGGCAGGTGAGCTGGCCGTGTAGCTAGAGGTGGACGACGCTTCGAGGTGTTGCAACCACCACCACTGTGAGGTCCACCCCGACCGTAGGGAACATGTGGACATGGGAGAGATCAGCTTCAGGCAGCTGAGGCATTTGACTATGGAGCTCCGGAAGCTGACGGACAGGAGCGAAACTAGTTTCAGGCATGGAGGCCTTGTTATTGGTGCTTCTAGCTTTCTTTTTGTTGATTTTGTGGTTGTATGTGACTTTTTACTTTGAGCTTCAGTAATAAAAGACACCTTTATTTGTGGCGTTTACTTTATTGTCCTCTCTTTAGTTTTCACTAAGAGGTTCCAGTTAAAAAACCAATGACTTTACCCTCGATTATGAGATACCTACTCGAGGAGACCTAGTGACCACACACTAATGCCGACAGTGTGACTCAACCCTTGGAGGTGGGAGTAATGGTTGGATCTCTTGGTAGTGGTGTCGAGGCCTTACGACGTCATCCTTGGTATGGATTAGTATCATCCATGTCGGGATTGACTGTATTAGGCAAAGAATGTGGTTCATCCTGGGGATGAGATAGGATTTGTCTGATCAGCAAAGATGAAATCTTAGCAGCTTTTGTAGGACCAGAGAAGGTCCAGGTCATCCAAGAGAGGATGAGGACAGCTCAGAGCCGACAAAAGTCTTGTGCTAATAGGAGTCGGAGACCACTAGAGTTCGAGGATGGAGACCATGTTTTCCTACGGGTCTCATCTCGACATGGATTATAGATTTTTGACCAAGCCGATATGTTATCTCCGCACGTCATCGGACCCTTCTAGGTCCTCTACAGGATAGGCGGGGAGGCTTATCGCCAGGCCCTTCCACGACAGCTGCACTGGGTGCACGTAGTTTTTAACATAACTCAGCTGAGGAGATATATGCATGACCCAATGCATAACTTCGACCAAGGGGAGCAGGACATCAATGACGGGGTGACTATTTAGGAGGTCCTAGTGGAGATCGATGATCGACATGACTTGTTCCTGCATGGGGGGTTAATTAATCTAATGTGCATAAGGTGGTAGCTCGAGAACCTCCAGGGGAGCACTGGGGAGAGGGAGGCTCAGATACATGCTCAATACCTTTTGTTTCCCTGGTTTGTGTTATAAATTTACGTGGAAATAAGCCCTGAGGTGGGAGTAAAGTAAAGACCCGAAAATTTCAAGCGAAATTTTTTTATCAATTTTTCTTTGGGATTTTACGAGTACGCAGTTTTTGACGACACCTGATTCCGAGGCCTGGTGTACCCGGAACCATTTTCCGAAGTTTAGCTCGGGTACATTCAGTGAAAGAATGAGCAGGTTTTCCCAGCATTTGAACCGGTGCTCGGAATCAAAATCCGATGGCACCGATGGAACTTCAACACCGATAATTTCGTAGGAATACTTTTCCTGAAGTTGTGTTTACTCAGGAGGTGATGTTAAAAATGTGAGGAATAAAAATAAAATTGTTTTACAATTTATTTTTATTTCTTTACCGATGGTTAAGCATTGTGGAAAAAGAAGATGCAAGGAAGTTGGTGTGGGGCCCACACGAGCCCCACCCTTTTCAATTTCCTCAACCCCCCATTAAGTTTGAAAACCCCCTATTATTTTTTGTAACTCACCCGCATCCCTTTTAAATGACAAGTCAACTCTCGCAATTAATTGGACTATTTAAGGCTCTTCAATTAATTTAATTATTTTAATGAGATCTTTTTAAATTTCAATTTAATGTTGACTTGTTTGTGTGTGAATAAAATAAGACAATGTTTTCTTTTATTGGGGGTTGTTTTTTTTGTGCGAAAAGTGGAGGACAGAACTCTTTCGCTCAGAAGAACATCATCTTCCTCGTCGAAGAACGCGATGAACACCGAGTTTATGACGAAGAACTCTCTCACCGTAAGGGGGGATCATCATACCATCTTATTCCCTCTCTGCAGCCGGTGAGAGATGCCTTCTTCTAAGAAAAACGATGTGCCACATCTTCATCGGGCGAACGCTGACAGCGCTTACAGAGCCCCGATCCGTGATGCTGTCTTCCGCAACGCCGTCTTCCGTGACGTCCTTTTTCCGCAACAATTCTCGTTCGACGACTTCATCGAGGTAGGGGTTTGAGTTAAATTTTTGGATTAAATTTGTGCATGATTTGACGAAGATATTTTTTTTTGGGCCACCTGTTATTGCTATAATGGGAGGAGGTCAGACCGTAAGAACACAACCGACCCTCCTCTGCCTTTGTTGTTAAATTCGTTGAGGCTCAAACGAAGGCGGCGCGGTGCAATGGCACTGCGCGGAATCAAGAAGGAACACGGTGAAGAAGCGCGGTGCCATCGCACCGTGCTATTGAGGATGAACGAATCCGCGACTAGACTCCGGCCGTGGTGAAGGGGCGCGACACCATTGCGCCGCGCCGGAGAACAACGATGAGACCGCGGCCAGAGCAGGGCCGTGGTGGAGGGGCGCGGCGCTGTCGCACCGCACCGGTCAGACCAAGACCGTAGAATTTGTCCACGGAAAAGTAAAGGAGGGCGGAAAGGGCCGCCGGTCACCGGTGTGCTGGAGGGAGGGACCAAACGGTCCTGTGGGTGAGCTGGCCGTCCGTTACGGCCGAAAAAATTCCGGAAAACCGGTGTGTTTGACCCCCAATCAACGCGGCCAGGCGGACCCCCGCAGGTTCGCCGTTTGGTCTGATGGGGTGGAGATTCCCCCCTTCCGCGCTCATGTGGCGTGCAGCGCCCTCGCCAGGACGACTGACTACCCAAGCCGGACTGGGCCATCCCAGGGGGTCTTGGGCCGGGACGGTCCGGGCCCAAAACCCCCTAAAACCGGACAGGTTCGTTTAAATGCCCGTAACATGGGTTACGGACCTCCGATGGACGCATCGTCAGTTGCGATGTGATCCTTGGATCGAGTTGGTCATTTAAAAATATTGCACTCAAGGTTTTGGAGAACATTGGGTATGGACATGATGGTTTGAGCATGAAACCAACCGGGCCCTCGGAGCGGAAACACATATAACATGAGCTCTGGACGTCCAATTGATGTGCCGTCAACTTTGTTGGTTTCCTCCTAGTGAGATGGACCTTTTGGATTACTCTGCTCGAGGTTTGGATTTAGTTGGAGTATTTTCAGGTTAGTTTTGACTTAAAAACCAATCGGGCCCCCGGGACAAAAAATCCAATAACTCTCAGACCGGGCGTCCGATTGATGCGATGTCTATCGCGTTGTGTTCCTATTGATGCGACAGAACTTTTTGATACATAAACTATATTCTATGTGAAATTTGATGTATCGACCTCTTGGCTCGTGGAGCAGACCCTCCCAGAATGAGCGTGCTGTGTACCGAAACCCTAGACCTGGCTGAGACTTGATAACTGCTAATCGATCGACTCGGTGTGTTTCGATAGCCCATTGGGGAGCGATTGGTTGTAGCGACAGACCCAAAGTGGAAGAGTTCTTGGTTGATGTGAAAGACTCATAGTACTCAACAGAATGAGTACCTCTGTAGGCAATAGGGGGGAGCACTTGGTTGTAGTGGCATACCAATGGTGGGAAGCGCTTGGTTGTAGCAGCAGGCCCACAGTACTCGATAGGTGGAGTACTACAGTAGTCCAGGGTCAGTGGGAAGCGCTTGGTTGTAGCTGCAGGCCCACTATACTCGATATAATAGGAGTTCCCCAACAGCTATGGGTTTGACGTTGAATACATACGTATTGAAATCCTCTGTGTGTTCGATGGTGAAGACTATCCTTCTGGAATCCTCTATGGGTTCGACGACGACGACAACCATACTAAAATCCTCCGCGGGTTCGGCGGTGATGACTACAGTACTTGAACCCTACATGGTTCCCAGCTAGATGAATCAGTAACTACATCTGATCTTCTCCTTTTGCATTATAAATGACGTATACCTGTGTGAGCTGAGTCTTGACTTTCAATCATTATCTTCGATATGATTGTCTGGCTTTCTTATGTGGATTGAGTTGTGCTATCCTGTGTGGATTGGGTTGTACTATCCTGTGTAGACGTGATTGAAATTGGGCTTGGATGTTGGAGCCGAACAGGAATTTATGACTTAGATATATGTATGGGCATATACCTAAGTCGTGTTGGATGATACTTCTTGATTGTATATTTCCTTCGTGATTTATCCTTTGTGGATTCTTGGAGACCTTAGGGGGTATCGGGGTCCCTACTGGGTAGCGTATACTCACCCCTACATGGGCTATTCCCGCACTACGTTGTGTTGGATGCAGATGACAGACATCGCTAATCGTGGTTGAGGCCTGTGGAGCAAGTCATTATGTAGAGGTGGACCACTGGGCGAGACATACACATAGCAGATGGCTGGACCCGAGGAGCTGAGGATGCTATCTGTACCCACCCTTCTGGGGGGACTTCTAGTGCATGGCTCGACGTTCCTGCTTACTTTACAGTTACTGTACTTTCATTCCAGTTGTACTTTACTTTCAGTTTGGGTTGTTATCCTGGCACATTTACTTTTTGAACTTACTATTGTACTCAGTTTACTTAGCGTTTACTTTTGCTGGCTTACTCTGTGGTGTTTGGTTACATTATAAAGGCAATGCCTTCCCCTTTTTGTCGGGATTTACGCCTTGGTGATAGTCTACATCCCCTAGCCTATGGAAGGTAGACTTGGGGTAGTCACAACACGGGTCCTGAGGATGGGTTGTGACATACAATGGTATTTCCACATTATCATTCATATGTGATTCATACATCTAGAAGATTTGAATGATAATTTTCCTCTTAGTGTTTAAACCGTAAGTTTCACTAGGTTGATAACAATTTAAAAAAGTTACGAAGAATGGATAAATGACTTGAAAATTGTTTATAACAGATCATATAAAGGATAATATGCATATTTTATAGGTAAATTCATCTTGAATTTTGGTTGAAACTATTTTAGTTGGGTATTCTCTTAATCTTTTAATCATGGTGGTTGTGCATTTTCATTGAGGATGATGATATTTTTCTAAGAAAAATTATGTAAAGTTAGAGGATTTATATTGTTATGAATTAATGAAGGATAAGTATAAATTTATCACCCTACTTTGAGGGATTTATAGGGATTGGAATGATTGGGAGGTTGTTTAGTTTTTTGCTATATAATTTGGGTTGTGATATGTATGCTAGACAATTTAACTTCGTAAACGGGTTACACTATATCAACCAGATGACAAGTAGATCTCACGAACTAGTTCATTGTGTAAAAAATATACATTATATGAAATTGGTTCATGTTATGAATGGGTTTATCATTATTATTTTTAACCATTGGAATCATATTTCTTCAACGCATAAGCCACATGGGACATTTATGTTAGGAATCGAGGATTCACATTGTGAATCCATTGGGCACAACACCTTTTTTTTACACTAACATAAAAAAAATTTCTTTCACTATGAAGCCTCTTCTATGAAACCCTTGGTAAAATCTACTTGATTTTTGGGTGATTCCCCACCCCCTCCGCATGGATTCCCCAGTCTAGAGTTTGATATCTTATGAGATCCTTCGCTTTGGTTTTCCCATTTATTCTACTATAATCTATTATAACAATGTGTCATCTTGAATACCATTGAATAAGGTTTTTATCTTGATTATTGTGAGATTTATATCATCCTTGTGATATTATTCACCTTTATTATTCATTGGAATTATCTATTGAGAGAGTTTATTTGATTACTAGATCAAGGTAAGTGGTCTATAAAAAATCCCTATAGTATGTTTACAATTTATAAGTGCATTCAATACTATGAAATTTTGTGGAAAAAATGTTCAGATTAACTAATAGATTAATGGGTGATTATAATCATGTGTTTGGGCCACTCCTCAGATCCCTTTGGATCCAATAGCATCAAGACCTGGCTTGCAACCACCCATAGGGTGAGCCTAACCTTGAAAAATAATGAACCGGGTATTGGAATAAAACATTAATTATCCTGACATGATACATTTGGTTATTTTGTATGATATAATCAAATTGAAAAATGGATTACGTTTTTATTGAAATAACTAGAGATACATTTACATGATATGTTTATATACACTAGGATGTTAATGGTTTAAGACAAAACATACTGAATGAAAGGGAATTACATGATAAAAGGTAATTGGATGAATCGAACTTTGTGGTTTATGATGTAATATTGAACTCCTGTTTCCCTTATGATTTATGTTGTGTCTTAATATATAACAGTATTAGGGTTTTGACTGGTTATTCTATAAATCCTATATGGATTGACCCGAATATGCTATAATTCTTATAAGGATTGGCATGGTTATGTTGAAATTCTTATATAAAGTGTTTGGATTGGTTATGATATGATTATTATAGGGCATGGAAAGGTTATACTATAATGATTATAGATATTCTATCGGTTATTCTATAATTCTTAAAGGGATTGTCCTAGTTATACTATAATTATTATAGTGCTTGGACTGGTTATACTGTAATGAATTAGAGCTTGCCCTATTATTCTATAATACCTATATGTCATATATTAGTAGTAATGTAATTCTTATAGGTCTTGTCCCAATTATACTGACATTGTTTTTTAAAGGTATTGTCTTGGATACGTTGTAATTCATATAGGGTTTGGACCAATTATGCTATAATGTTTAATGGATTGGCCCGGTTACAATGTAATGTTTATTGTGATTGGCCTTGTTATGCTATAATGATTATAGGGTTTGGCCCAATTATGTTGAAATTATTATAAAAATGTCTTTTCTCAATTATGTTATTTTTTCATGGAACTATGGTTACATTTGGAAGGGTAATTCTATATGCCCAATGATATTCCAACATGGTACCAAAGTAGGTTGATTGCTATACTTTATTAATTGATTAATTAACACATTTGTTTATCACTCTATTTTATGAAAATATTATCAAACTATTTTTTTAAACATGATTATGATGACCTATTGGTTTATAATCACACACTATTCAATCTTTCATTTGGTACCTGAGCAGATCACATGAATTCATAGTTGATAAGGAAAAGGTTCTTTGTTGTTTATTGTTGTTTACAGGATGGGTTGGAGCTTAGAGACATAACAACATGGGGATTAGGAGTAGGCAATTTAGTGCTTTTGTTTATTTTTTTGATATTTATCTACTTTACATTTAACTTGACATGTAGATATATTCAAAATTATCATTACATTATTGTACATATTATTTGATTGATCAATTACCTTCACTGTTTTTTATCTACTATTGTGTTACCATTTTCTCTATTTCTATTATTTGGTTATTATTTATTCTCTTATTATAATTCTATACCCATGGGAATGATATCCCCACTGTGGTCTTTATACACTCCATGCTAGTAGAAAGCCTCTGGTGTATGAGGAGGCATGTATGTGGTCTAGTAATCAACTTGTTTTGGCTATGTGAGAGTGTAAATAGTCATGGGATGTTACAAAGTTATATCAGAACCCTCAAGTTTTCCATTTATTTTACATTAATATTTTGGAAATGTTGAGTGGAGATTATGAACTTGTCAGGTCTAGGTAATGATCTTGTGCAAAGGAGTAGCTAACCTGTGTATGAGGGAACAAATGAGTACCTAGAGATTGGATCTTTTTTCATGATGTTCACATGTCATGGTTTATATTATTTCACCTTGGGTGATTAACATTTTGTGTGATGTTATTATTTCTTGATATTTATTCTAATGTCACAATATGTTCTTAGATGAGTATGGTTGAATCATAATATCAACATAGGGATATTAATTAACATGAATTGTTCATGATAGGGAAAAATTTTGTACGTATTATATTTTTCTAAATGTACAATGAAATGATATCCCTTTTATATATGGTAAATGAAATGAAATAACCATTGTATCTTGTGAATTCACATGTTAATCCATTTTTGGATAGACCATGAGACAATGGTTCTCTATTTTTGTCACCCGTTGAGGTTGACATTGTTTTTACCCCGTATTCTATGGAGATAAATTTTTTTGTAGATAAAATTTGTCCCATTCATATTGAATTTTATCATTAGGAGATGTAAATTAAAACAATCCTAATGCAGTTGTACTGGTGTTTACAATATCTCATGAGGATCATAGAGATTTTCAACTTCACAATAGATTCTTGAGGTTCATGAGATCAATGGAAGGGTATACTATTCACATAATACCTTTGATGAATGATTTGATGAGAGAGTTTTAGCTATAACATATACATATGTTGACTTGGGAGGGATGCTCCTAGGAAAATGACTTCTTGATCAAGTTAGTCTAGATGATATTCAAGTACCTCAAGAAACCCATAGATATGAGAGCTAAGCATGCTAAATACATTATTTTTGGGCCTACCAAGAATTTGTGGGACATTCTATAGTAAGATGGGCTAGAAGAGGAGTTATCTTGGAAGAAGTTTGAGGAATTGTTTTTGAGAAGATTCTATCTGAAAACCTTGAAGGATGAGAAGGATCATGATTTCATGCTCCTAACATAAGAGGGCAAGTCATTGACTGACTCTGTTTGATGTTTCACCGATTTTTAGAGCTCTATGTCATATTTTTTAGGTGAGGAGATTTATAGTTTGATGAAATTTCATGATGGTATTTCCAATGTGATAAGGTCACATGTGAATGAATTTTAGTGGAGTATCATTTTAGAGGCGATGAGTTAGAATATCATTATAGAAGGTAATATGAGTAATGAAACATATAATTGCCATACCATTTTAGTTTTTCAAACTTAGAGCACTTCTATTGGTGGAAAGAAGAACCTATATGAAAATTATATCCAACTAAATAGTGTGAAGTGTAGTCAGGGTATTAGGAAACCATCTCAAGAACATGTTCTATTGCAATTCTATAAGTTTTGAATCTCTGGTCGAATGTGGACTAAGTGTTTATAGCCTACATTGGTGTGTCGTTCTTGTTGGAATATGGGAATCCTATATTGTTTTTGTAGGGTCCTATAGCCACTAATTATTATAATATGATCAAGATAGGTATCTGAGTCTATGAATGACTAAGCTACCCCACAGTAGACTAGTAGCTAGAGTTCCACTGGATGTTCAGTTTGAGGGTTGGGACATGGTACCCCAGTGTAGGATTAACAATAAAATATATGGGGAATGCATAGGAAATTCAAACAATATCCTATCCATAAAATAAATTCAACAACCCGCTATTCTGTCTACTCTAGATAGTTTGGATATAAGATATTCTATGATTTGGGGTACGATTATTATATATTCTACAATTTCATGTGATTTTTGATATAGGTGAATCACATTACATTATATATTCTCTTTTTTTAAATGGGTTGGGCATAGTTTTGGATGTCATTGGAGGTGTTTTGGGAATTGACACACCATTTAGAGTGTGGATAAGGAATACAAAACAATTCAAGGCCTATTATCTATAAATTTGTGGTTATAATATATTTCAGTAACTCTTTTTCGTGAAAATTATATATTATGAATTTATTTTTTTGTATGGATTGATCAGTTATATACAAGGATCACATTTACTTTTATAGTATTAGAGTTAGATTTCTATCTTAAGATGGAGGTAGTGATTTTCATCTGAGTGAGTGGGATTATTAGGATGGTCATACAGGACCAATTCAGTGTAGAGTGGATTTTACCAATATTTATATAGAACGTAACTCTATAGATTATGGTGTAATGTAGCATGATTCGTTTTTTGAGTGGTGGACTATTTTAGAAAATACTTTCCTAATGATTTATATGTCATATCATCATAGTGGGAGATTGATTTCATGATCGAGTTAGTGATGAGATGTGATATAGTATCTATATCACATAATAGAAATGAACCGAAAGA
The DNA here is from genome assembly GCA_963277665.1 of Viscum album. NCBI lineage: Eukaryota > Viridiplantae > Streptophyta > Magnoliopsida > Santalales > Viscaceae > Viscum > Viscum album. The sequence goes on from OY728138.1 coordinate 661,981,619, forward strand.
GCTTCAAAATTTTAATTTTCATTTGGGAGATGTAGAATATAAGAGATTCATATGATATAGTACACTATATTGGGGTTCTTCCATGATTTTCACTAAGAAGCATGATGGTACTTTTCACTTCTGTGTGAACTATCAGAGCTTGAACCTGATTATATTCATGAATCAGAACCCCCTTCCACGCATCAATGATCTCATTGATTAGATTAGAGTTTCCAATATTTTCTTCATGAATGACTTGAGATCATGGTATCACTAGTTGAGGGTGAGACAATTAAGCATTCCTTAGACTTCTTTTCAGAGTAGGTTTTACAAATATTCATTCATGACGATTCTATTTGGTTTGAACCATGAACTGACCTTGAAAACCCATATCTTTCAACCTTTCTTTGGATCTGTTTGTGTTGGTTTTCATAAAAAAATATCATTTTCTCGTATTTTGCAGTCGATAATTCCCAATAACTTTTTATCATCCTGATATCATTAATAGAACATCAAATTTATGATAATTTAACCAAATATAGTTTCTTGATTGAAAAATTGTTCTCACTAGGTCATGATACCTAATAGGATGGAGTGCAGTGGACCTAGAGAGGTTTCTAACTATGGAATATTTGGAGTAGCCTAAAAACTTATCTAGGATTCAGAGTTTGTTGTAATGAAAATTTTATCCAGGACTTATCTTGCCTGATAGTATTAATGTTTTAGATGAACAAGAAAGTGGTGAGGCATTTTTGGTCAGATTCTGTTTAGATATATTTTCTAGATATGAAGGGAAGGCTGATGGAAGCATTTATACTTATATAAAATGTTATGATAAGGGCTTATATCATGTAATGGGACACAATCGAAGTTGGAATTAGATCATTTTTGATATAGGAGGACCCTGTGGGTTCTTGTGTATCCAAAATTTTGAGCCCATATAAGAGGAATTATACCATTCAAAATATGAATTTATTAAAGGTGGTACATGCCCTGAGATGCTAGTGAAACTATATTTTGTGTGAGAGGTTATTGGTTTACACAGAACATAAAATCCATGGGCACATTTTTTTCTCAATGGGACATGATCCTTAAGAAGCGGATGTGAGTGAATTACCTGTAGTCTATCAACATCAAGATGGATTATACAATGGTAAATGGATATTTCATTTCTGATTCCTTGATCTATAAGATGTTTATGTAGGTGTTGTAGGAGTCTTGTGATGAGTGGATGATAAAGATAATCATTAATAACATGCATCTAGATGTTTTGAAGCACTAGGTATGAGTAGCTTTGATCTATACATATATTATTCTCATGATTTTGGATAAGATCAAGAACAAAAAGATATATTATTCATATGTATCATCTATTGATGGAAAATTTACAGAGTGTGGAGCCACCATCAGGTTGGTCTTTTTGAAGATGTCATATTCTTCTTTACCAAGGCTGATAATGGGTTTTTTGGGCATTAACAAGGATTCTATGAGGGAGTTTCAAGAATCTAGATGGGTTCTTCACCTAGGTCTATCAAAGATGTATCATGATCTCCATAAATATTAATAATGGTTAGGAATAAACAAATTGATAATGGTTTTTTTGTTCATATGCTTTTTATATTAGTAAGTGGAGGATGATTATCATAGTCCTACTCAGATATTGTAGCCTGTACCAATTCTTGAATGGAAATGGGATGTTATTATTATGGGGATTATAACAGTATTACCAAAGATACCTTGTAATAATGATGTAGTATGGGTGTTTTTCGATTGAATGATGATGGTATACCACTTCATTCAAATTTGGGAGACCTTCACTATCAACGATTATGGTAGTATCTATGTGTTATAGTTAGTTCAAGTATATTTTTTCCAAGGAATATCAATTTTGATATAGATCTCCATTTCACATCTTGGTTGTAGAAGGGTCTTCCAAAGGACCGAGGATCGTAGGATCTTCAATGTATAACCAATCATCCATATACCAACGACCAGTGTGAAAGGATGATTTATATTTTAGATGATATTTTATGAGATTGTGTGATGAATTATGGTGGTTCATGGGAGAAGCGTATAACACTCATAGAGTTTCTATATAATAAAATATTACAAGCATTGATCCAGAAGGAAACCTTCATGTCTTTTTATTGAATTCACAACATTTTCCTCTTTTATTGATTGATTTAGGTGGGTCATCGCCTGGTAGACTTAATATCATTCCAGATATTCCAGAGTAAGTTCAGTTGATTAGGAAGCAGTCAATGACCACACAGATTAAGCATAAATTTTATACTGACCAATGGAGACAACCTCAAGAGTTTTAGGTGGTTCATCATGTTTTATTTTGAGTGTGTCATAGGTTGGGGAAATGACATATAAAGAAATAGAAAATGTTAGAGCCTACATTGGTTTGAATAACTGAGATAGTGGAGAGGGTTAGTCCACTAGAATAAATATTGGACCTTCCAAAGTGCTATAATGCTGAAAATAATGTGTACCATGTATCCCAAATTCAAAGACATAATCATGACCCTTTTCACAAGATAGAGGTTGATGACATCAATATTGGTGTATATTATTCCATTAAGAAGGATTCGATATGGATTATAGAACATAACGAGAAGTATCTCAAGGGAAATACTATACCTATTGTTTGACTGTAGTGACATCATGGGAGTGTTTAAGAGGATACCTGGGATAGAGAATCTGATATGTGAGTACAATTTTTATACTTATTTACCATGACCCCACAGTGATTCTCAGATATTCTCATGTATGAGATATTATATGGTGGAGAGATTTTAAGATATCATTTTTATAGTTGTATATCTTTTGAGTTTTGGTTAAAACATTTTAGTTGGTTTTTCTTTTCTTATTTAAAACATAGTGGTAAAAACATTTCCATGGGGATAGATATATTTTACAAGGGAAGTGACCTAAAATATGTGGGTGTATCTTTTTTTTTAGTTAATTTATTTCAATATAACTATTTCAAATCAATTATAGCGTTCTCAATGTTTTTAGAAAGAATAAATGGTGGTTTGGGTTTTTTCTGTAGAATTTGCATTGTGATTTGTCTGATGGACACTATCACGTCTTGAATGGGTTACATGATGTGAACCTGATGCTATATAGATTCTATCAATATGTTCAAATCATCAAATTTTTACACACCAAGAATTGAGTTCATGTCATTAAAAGGCTTATTGTGGTTATTTTAACTCATTGTGACATCTTTTTCAGTGTATATGCCACATGGGAAATTCATGTCATGAATCAAGGATTCATGTTGTGAAATCCTTGGGTGAAAAAAATTTTGTATGGGAATTCTTCAAAAACATTTCATTTTCTATTCATCATCTTTTCTCAAACCTCGAGGCAAATATATATGATATTTGGGAGATTTATTTCTTCCTAGAAATCTCACTCTTTCATTTATTCTGAGATGAACTCTTTTACTTTGGTTTTCTCCTTTATTCCATTCTAATTTTTTTATAATTGTTTGATCTCATGGCTTCCATTGAATTGGGGTTTTGATCATAAGTTTTTTTGTGTGATATAGGATTCCCATATTATCTCTATCACATTCATTATTCATTGGGGTTCCCTGTTGGGAGTGTTTCCTTGATCATCAGAAAAGGTAGGTGGTTTAAAATAAAACCTTATAGTCTATTTCTAATTTTTCTAGTGTGTGAAATGCTTCATGATCATGCTAAAAAAATGTTTTTGTAAACTAAAATATTTATTGGTAATGATAATTATATATTTTAACCACTCTTTGGATCCCATTGGATCCAACGATGTTGGAACCTAGCTTGTGGAAACTCATAGGGTAATCCAACCCTTGAACGATAATGAACAAGAGATTGTAATGAAACATGAATGATCATTTCGTAATACCTTGCGTGATTTATTATGATAGGATCAATTTTTAAAATAGATTACATTTCTATTAAAATGACTAGATGGACATTGACATGATATGGTTGTGTACACTCTCATGTTAATGGTTTAATACACAACAAGATGAAATAAAGAGAATTGAAAAAAAGGTAATTGGTGGAATTCACCCTTTTGGATTATGATATAACGATTCAATATTATTACCATTTTTACTTTTATTATATTATATTATATAACACATATAGGAATTGTCCCTATTATGCTACAATTTTTATAGGTCTTGGCTCAGTTATGGTAAAATTTTTATTTAGAGGGATTGTCCTAGTTATTATGTAATTCTTACATGAATTGACCGATTATGCTGTAATGCTTATAGGGATTCGCATATTTATACTATAATTCTTATAGGTCTTGGCCAAGTTATGTTGTAATGATTATAGGTCTTGGATTGGTTATTGTAGAGACCCGTATCTTGACGTACATGGACATTACATTATTTTTGCGGAATACTTAGTACATAACAAAAAATACACACACAAGGATCGTAATAGTTTAGTGTCTTTGGAAACTCGGAACGTAATCTTCTAATCATGGTGAAAGATCTTCGATATCTCCCATAAAGATCTTCCCCTTTTGTTACCTAAAACCTTTCTTTATATCTTGGGGAAAAGAAAACATAAAAGGGTGAGCTCAAATGCTCAGTAAGGGTAAACAAAAGAAATATCAATCACATCATATACACAAGCACATAACTTTTGGAAGTCTTAACCTCCAAAAGAGATCATAATTTCATGACATGGGGTAAATCATGGAAGTGAAATGTAATCACAATAATCATAACTTAAAACATGAAACTTTGTGGAATTCACACATAATCATAGAGAATCATTTCTTGTTAGTCAAGAGTCATTTCCAAGACTATCTTAGTGGACAAAGTCCCTTTCTGAATCGAGTAACCCTCGTTTCAGTCCTGTTTCACTGAACCGGTATAACCTACCGTTCCAGCCCTGTCTATCTCATGAGATATAAAATCTTTATCCAATGCATTGGAGGGAGATATAGGTCCCACCCATATTATAATGAATCCTTTCTTATGTGTGCCGCATAATCATAAATCACACATCATCGCATAACACATGTAACAAAAATGGGATTCTTGAAACATCATGACATCATAGAACAATTCATATAAGAGAAAGGAATTCATAAAAATATTTCCATCACAACAAAATCAAATCCATGTAATAATAGGGATAAAAACAGAACCCTTTCATTATCTTAGATGGAAAATAATTTTGATAAAACACTTGAACTCCATTCTTGAGGAAAATATCCTTTCTTCTTTAAAGCACTTTTCTTTTCTTAACATGTCATACAATTATAAACTAAAAGAAGTTGATTAAAAATAAACATGAAAACTTTTAAAGGAAGGTTCTTGGAAATAATGTTTTAAAAATCCATTCATGCCGTATAAGTTAAAAAAAACATTCTTCGTACTTTTGTCGGAAAAGTCAAAAAGTACCTCGTACGAAAAAACGACAAAAGATTCCTTTCATATTCATTACTAAAAACTCACCGAAGGGTAAAATTGGATTTAAACTATTGTAAGTGGATGGAAAGAATATTACATATTGAGGGAACATGGATGTGGATGATAAAATACACCCCAGTAAATACTTACGAATAAACAATCTCGGATAAAAATGAGATTGTGATATTTTCCCTTACCTTAGGTCTGATTTGCTTCGTATGTGTCTGAACCTCCTCTTCTTTGAAGCGCCTCTTTGAGACCTCCTCTTAGGGCACTAAAATTGGTCTTTGAGGAAGACCAAAACCTCTAGGATGTTGCTAGGGAAGTGGAGAAGATAATTTGGCAGGGGTTGGCTGAGCTTGAGTGCTCAATTTGGTGTGAGAAGGAGGGGGAGGAGGTGCCCTTTTATAAGGGAGGAGAGGGGCACCTTAGGAATATCTCAAAATATTATTTTATATTAAAGTCAAAATCGGTTTATAATGGTTCCAAAGGGTCTTATTTTGACGCTAAAGTGGGGAAGGGTCTAAATCCTATCAACCAATAGGATTTAGACAAGTTAAGGGTATTATTTTAACTTTATCTATTAGATTTAACTCTAAGTTAAATAATTTAACTTTTACCATGTCTTTTTGTTTTCTTTCACTATATGGTTAATACACTTACTATAACATGCCAAAGGAACCCCAAATTGTTTATTATTAATATATATATCCTTATCTATGTCATTTTTCCGAACCTTAGATTTTTAGGAATAAAATAACAATTAATAATATAATATTTTATTTAAAAACTATTTTGTGTCAATTTTGACACTATTTGATATATGATTTTTGTGAAAGTCATAACAGAATTATATGTTCAAAAAAAGTTGATTAAATCAACACTAATATATCATAGTAACCTAGAAAATTTTTGTAATTCATAAAAAGTCTAAAATTATATTTATTTTTGTGATTATAACATCAATTATGTCAATATTTCATAAATAAGATAATTACTGCATCATAATCGTGTCATAAATAAAATAAATTATTTAATGTCTAAAAATTATAAATAAAATACCATTATGTAGGAAATATTTTTAGCTTTCTAATTAATATTTATAGTCGAATTTAACTTATGTATAACCCCATATTAAAAATGATTTACTTATTAAACTTTGATTTTAACTATTTTAACCCTTCTTTAAATAAATTAATAATAAATGTCCTAATCTAACCCAAGTGGGCCTAAATGGTCATATTTTATCCATAAGGTTGTTTTTGGTCTAATTACACTTATCCAAAATAATTAGGACATGTGTTAGGGTAATATTAATATCATATTTACCCTTAGTTACCCTATTTACTATAAACCGCGGTAAAAAAAGTAAAAAGTTACTATTCATCAAAAAATTATTTTTATCTCATTGAACCACATTTTACTTACTGATATCAACCGTGTCTGTCGGATTTTTGAAATTCCATTCACAGAAGCGGTAAAATTAAGTTTTATGCAAAATTCAGTTTTTAACCTACCACTTAGTAGTTTCACTATTCATCAAAAATTGATGTTTTTCAGAACAATGCCAAAATTTCATCCTAATCTATATTTCATATTCCGAATTCAAAAATGAAGTCTATTTTACCAAAATAATAACATAGAAGTTGCATTAATTAATTTTATAATTAAATCCCGCTGTTAAAACAAATAGCGTGTTTTTAAGAAACAATATCTATCAAAAGATTGACACTTGTTTATGTCTGGTTTAAATGTGAAATTACATCCAATGACCAACATTGTATTAAATTGTAAAAATATATTCTAAATATACTTTAAAACCACTAAAATTAATAATTTATCACTATTAATTATTTTGATTAAAAAAGTTGTATTTAATTATAATTTAGTAATTTTCACTATTCATCGGAATATGAAAGTTATCCGAAAAGTACCAAAACCTCACCTTAGGTTAAATTCGATACTCCGAATCCAAAAATGAAGTCCATTTTGAGAGCTAATATTCGTAAAATTTTAAAAGGTGGTTATTAATATTCATAACGGCTAGTTATAATAATATTTTAATAACATATCGTTGTTTAGTGAAACTCGGTATTGCGTACTACACACGCTATCGAGGAAGGTCGCGATTGCGTGTAATGCAAGGAAAGTCAAGGATGCGTGTTGTGCAAGCTCCTTTTGGTGTAGCGTACAACACAAGACATTAGTGAAATAAAAAAGAATAATTTTCATAAAATCTCGGGCTGTTACATTCTACCCCCCTTAAAATGAATTTCGCCCTCGAAATTCGCCGGGGTTATAAATGGTTTACTTTTCGAAAGTTTCATTAATAGAAACCCACATCGTAAAAAGGAATACCAAAACTTGGCTTTAAAAACTAAAGTATGAAATGTAACGGTTACCCAAATAAACTAATCACTGGGATTCCACATAGGTGAAAATATGGATATGGAAGAAAAATCTAACCATCATGTTCTGATGGAGAGTGGTAGAGAACATGGATATGGAAAATCCAGTAATCACAAATCCATAAATTTGTGACGATCTAAGGTACCATCTGATTCATCAGGTACAAGATCACTAGGACAACATTTTTTGTTTTCAAGATCATTTCCCTAAAGTTGAAAATTTGAATTAGAATAAATACATACTTTATTTTGGTAAAATCTCATTGTTGTTCGTGCCTTTAACAATTTCCACTTCATCTCTTAAATAAATGAAGTTGAATTTGTTATTCGTGAAGTGTTAGCAGATCATGTGATAGAATGACGGGTCATTCCATCTGTCTCAAACAAAAGGTTAGAAAAAGTTATTAAATATTCATAAGTCATTCTATAGTGGGATTAATCATATATGATTCCTAAAATGGACTTATACTTCATATATCATACTTCTTAATATAATAAAACTAGTTTCTATTAAACAGGGACTTCCTGTAGGCCAGTGGTAGGCGATAAAGGCCAGTCGCACTTCAGTTGTGGGTTCGATTCCCACATCCTTGTCCGAAGCGATGGGCTGTCGCCCGTCCTGCAGGTTGTCCTTTTTCTAAAACTAAATTACTATAACATCCCATCAATAATATCGAAAATCTTCTATCCTTAAACAATACTAACTTATGTCCAACATAATCCATTCTAATATTTAGGCTTATCCATAATACTACAGTCCACTCTCATAATATAGTGAAAACGATTACCAGAGATTTAATACTATCGTTAATCCCCATATATCATAAGATATGTCTTGTTGGTCATATTCCAAACATTCAAAGGCCTTAATCATGTATTCTCTTGAATACCCACTGAACCTTATTGAAAACATGAATGCAGTTATACGTTAACACTTTCCACATACCAAAATCCTCAAAATTCTATATACTCAAACCATGATATCACTTAGTCCTTATATCAAACATGAGCTCATGAATACTATTAAACATTTCATTTTCTCTTTTTCCCTTCATTATGCGCATATCATCTTATTTCCAAAAAATATCTCAATAACTTTGAATACCACATCAATAAATATTGCAATACTCAATGATACAACATTATTTTGGAATCCCATTACATAAACACTTAATCATTCCACCACATCGTTGTCATATTCAACATTGCCAATAGTGATCGCATGTGACTTCCCTTTGTCCTTTGCCTTCAGTGGTTGCTCATGTAGATCATCAGTAACCCTTGGATTAGGGCATTTATTAGCATAATGCCCCATTTCCTTGCACTTGAAGCATTGAAGTGTTGGTGGTGCGTTCTCTGCAGTGTTTTCTTTATTCACATCATTAGAAACGCTTTTTACATTACTTCGACACTCAGCTGCTCGATGACCTTCTTTTCCACACTTAAAACATTTTCTAGTCCCTTTAAGACAATCTCCACCATGCTTATTTCCACACTTTGTGCATAAGGAAAAATTCATCTTCTTTTCACCATTATTTTGAGATTTCTCCTTGAACTCCATCTTTCGTTTCTTGTCAAAACCATGAGATGGATATGTAAAACCAACTTCCATTTCTACCTTGATAGCACAACGTACAATTTCTTCATAACTACTGAAGTCTCTTATAGATAATGCCATTCTAAGAATTGGTTTTAAGCCACTGAAAAATCGATCAACTTTACGTTCAGGTTGGATGATAATGCCAGATGCATACCTTGCAAGTCTTGTAAAATTCGCTTCGTATATACCAATAGATTCATCATCCTTTTTCTTTAGTTCAAGAAACTCCTTCTCCATATTTGTTCGAAGAATACGAGGGAAGTACTTATTGAAAAATAAGTTCTTGAACTCGTCCAATTCCATGGACTCAATTTCATCTCTTTGCCTCGTATTCTTGATAAGATTCCACCATTAATCAGCTTCACCTTCTAAACGATATACTGCTAAGATGACTTTATCATGTTCAGAACATTGAAGAACAGAAAATATCTTTTCAGTAGTACTGATCCATTGTTCAGCAACAAGTGGATCAGAAGACCCACTGAAAGAAGGTCGACGTTGCCTCATGAAGGACTCAATAGAATATTGTTCCCTTCTCTGCTCATCTGGAAGTCCAGAATGATTCATAGCTTGTGTGAGTATAGAAATAAGATTTTTCACTCCATCTCCCATAACATTTGTTTGGTCAGGAGGGAAATCATTGCATTGTCCATTGCATTGATCAACACGGTTCCTTCGGGTTCCAACCATCGTCTAAAACCCAAAAAGAATAGTATGAGAGGCAAAAATCATGCTAGGGAAAACAACATAATAAAGGGGGAGTACCTTCAATATCTAACATCTTAGGTTTAATTCTATGATCGTTAACGTAATTCTAGGACTATATCCTATATGTATACTTATCCTTAGGGACATCCCTAGACATACCTTAGAAAATATCTCTAGGGATCTCACTAAAGTTCTCGCATCCTAGTTTCCAAAGGCTGACTAAACCTTTCCTCTGATACCAACTGTAGAGACCCGAAGCTTGACGTACATGGACATTACATTACTTTTGCGGAATACTTAGTACATAACAAAAAATACACACACAAGGATCGAAATAGTTTAGTGTCTTTGGAAACATGGAACGTAATCTTCTAATCGTGGTGAAGGATCTTCGATATCTCCCATAAAGATCTTCCCTTTTTTACCTAAAACCTTTATTTATATCCTGGGGAAAAGAAAACATAAAAGGGTGAGCTCAAATGCTCAGTAAGGGTAAACAAAAGAAATATCAATCACATCATATACACAAGCACATAACTTTTGGAAATCTTAACCTGCAAAAGAGATCATAATTTCATAACATGGGGTAAATCATGGCAGTGAAATGTAATCACAATAATCATAACTTAAAACATGAAACTTTGTGGCATTCGCACATAATCATAGAGAATCATTTCTTGTTAGTCAAGACTCATTTCCAAGACTATCTTAGTGGACAAAGTCCCTTTCTGAATCGAGTAACCCTCGTTTCAGTCCTGTTTCACTGAACCGGTATAACCTACCGTTCCAGCCCTGTCTATCTCATGAGATATAAAATATTTACCCAATGCATTGGAGGGAGATATAGGTCCCACCCATCTTATAATGAATCCTTTCTTATGTGTTCCACATAATCATAAATCATACATCATCGCATAACACATGTAACAAAAATGGGATTCTTGAAACATCATGACATCATAGAACAATTCATATAAGAGAAAGGAATTCATAAAAATATTTCCATCACAACATAATCAAATCTATGTAATAATAGGGATAAAAACAAAACCCTTTTATTATCTTGGATGGAAAATAATTTTGATAAAACACTTGAACTCCATTCTTGAGGAAAATATCCTTTCTTCTTTAAAACACTTTTCTTTTCTTAACATGTCATACAATTATAAACTAAAAGAAGTTGATTAAAAATAAACATGTAAACTTGTAAAGGAAGCTTCTTGGAAATAATGTTTTAAAAATCCATTCATGCTGTATAAGTTAAAAAAAACACTCTTCATACTTTTGTCGGAAAAGTCAAAAAGTACCTCGTACGAAAAAATGACAAAAGATTCCTTTCATATTCTTTACTAAAAACTCACCGAAGGGTAAAATTGGATTTAAACTATTGTAAGTGGATGGAAAGAATATTACATATTGAGGGAACATGGATTTGGATGATAAAATACACCCCAGTAAATACTTACTAATAAACAATCTCGAATAAAAATGAGATTGTGATATTTTCCCTTACCTTAGGTTCGATTTGCTTCGTATGTGTCCGAACCTCCTCTTCTTTGAAGCGCCTCTTTGAGACCTCCTCTTAGGGCACTAAAATTGGTCTTTGAGGAAGACCAGAACCTCTAGGATGTTTCTAGGGAAGTGTAGAAGATATTTTGGCAGGGGTTGGCCGAGCTTGAGTGCTCAATTTGGTGTGAGAAGGAGGGGGAGGAGGTGCCCTTTTATAAGGGAGGAGAGGGGCACGTTAGGAATATCTCAAAATATTATTTTATATTAAAGTAAAAATCGGTTTATAATGGTTACAAAGGGTCTTATTTCGAAGCTAAAGTGGGGAAGGGTCGAAATACTAACAATCAATAGGATTTAGGCATGTTTAGGGTATTATTATAACTTTATCAATTAGATTTAACTCTAAGTTAAATAATTTAACTTTTACCATGTCTTTTTGTTTTCTTTCACTATATGGTTAATACACTTACTATAACATGCCAAAAGAACCCCAAATTTTTTATTATTAATATATATATCCTTATATAAGTAATTTATCTAAACCATAGATTTTTAGGAATAAAATAACAATTAATAATATAATATTTTATTTAAAAACTATTTTGTGTCAATTTTGACACTATTTGATATATGATTTTTGTGAAAGTCATAACAGAATTATATGTTCAAAAAAAGTTGATAAAATCAACACTAATATATCATAGTAACCTAGAAAATTTGTGTAATTCATAAAAAGTCTCAAATTATATTTATTTTTGTGATTATAACATCAATTATGTCAATATTTCATAAATAAGATAATTACTGCATCATAATTGTGTAAAAAATAAATTAAATTATTTAATGTCTAAAAATTATAAATAAAATACCATTATGTAGGAAATATTTTTAGCTTTCTAATTAATATTTATAGTCGAATTTATCTTATGTATAACCCCATATTAAAAATGATTTTCTTATTAAACTTTGATTTTAACTATTTTAACCCTTCTTTAAATAAATTAATAATAAATGTCCTAATCTAACCCAAGTGGGCCTAAATGGTCATATTTTATTCATAAGGTTGTTTTTGGTCGAATTACACTTATCCAATATAATTAGGACATGTGTTAGGGTAATAGTAATATCATATTTACCCTTAGTTACCCTATTTACTATAAACCGCGGTAAAAAAAGTAAAAAGTTACTATTCACGAAAAAATTATTTTTATCTCATTGAACCACATTTTACTTACTGATATCAACCGTGTCTGTCGGATTTTTGAAATTCCATTCACAGAAGTGGTAAAATTATGTTTTATGCAAAATTCAGTTTTTAACCTACCACTTAGTAGTTTCACTATTCATCAAAAATTGATGTTTTTCAGAACAATGCCAAAATTTCATCCTAAGCTATATTTCATATTCTGAATTCAAAAATAAAGTCTATTTTACCAAATTCATAACATAGAAGTTGCATTAATTAATTTTATAATTAAATCCCGCTGTTAAAACAAATAGCGTGTTTTTAAGAAACAATATCTATCAAAAGATTGACACTTGTTTATGTCTGGTTTAAATGTGAAATTACATCCAATGACCAACATTGTATTAAATTGTAAAAATATATTCTAAATATACTTTAAAATCATTAAAATTAATAATTTATCACTATTAATTATTTTGCTTAAAAAAGTTGTTTTTAATTATAATTTAGTAATTTTCACTATTCATCAGAATATGAAAGTTATCCGAAAAGTACCAAAACATCACCTTAGGCTAAATTCGATACTCCAAATCCAAAAATGAAGTCCATTTTGAGAGCTAATATTCGTAAAATTTTAAAAGGTGGTTATTAATATTCATAACGGCTAGTTATAATAATATTTTAATAACATATCGTTGTTTAGTGAAACTCGGTATTGCGTACTACACACGCTATCGAGGAAGGTCGTGATTGCGTGTAATGCAAGTCAAGTCAAGGATGCGTGTGGTGCAAGCTCCTTTTGGTGTAGCATACAACACAAGACATTAGTGAAATAAAAAAGAATATTTTTCATAAAATCTCGGGCTGTTACAGTTATGCTATAGTGATTTTATGGCTTGGACGGGTTATGCTATAATTCTTATATGTCTCGTTCCAAATATATTATAATGCTTATAGGGATTAGACCAGTTATGCTGAAAGGATTATATAGAGGTCTATGTCCTGTTATGCTATAATACTTATTGGCATTTTCCTAGTTATAGTATATTTTCTATAAGGAATAGCCTGGTTATAGTATAATTATTTTTGGGCTTCACCAAATTATAATAAAATGATTATACGTCTGTATTTTTTACATAATGTGACTCTGGAATGGACTTGTGATTATGTTTATCATGTTAATTCTATATGCCCAATGATACTCTATAATAGTGTTGAAGTAGGTTGTTTTTATACTATATTATTTTATTACTCAATACTTCTATTTATCACTTTATTGAATGTACTTATAATTAGACTTGTTTTGTTTAGAAACAGTGGTGTTGATATAATGAGTTATACTCACACACTCTTCGGGATTCCATTCGGCACCTAAGCGTAATACATGGATCCAGGTTTAGAAAATTTAAATGGTCTTTGTTCATGATTATTTCTTATAGGATGGCTTCAAGCATGGATATGGTACTAACATATTGATCTGTTCTGGGGTTATTAGTGTCTTCCTTGTGTTAATTTTTTCATGTATCTATTTTAAATTAATCTTGATACATTGTTGCATTCTATCCTATAATTACTGTGACGACTTGGACCTAGATGCCATTTAATGGGTACCTCGAGCCTGGTAGGCCACATGGCCTCAAGTGCATCTTCCCAAATTCTAGGGTTTCCGATAAGCAGCGGGGGCCTAAGGTGTGTTTGTGGGAAGACTAAACCCTCATTAGCATAGTGATTCATAACAGAAGGAATATAAAGGAATAATAAACAACATAGGAAATATAAATAAAAAATGGAAGAAAATTGTTGCAAATAGATAAAGAAGAATAACAATACATGTATCAACTGGAAACATAATGATGTAATGTTGTGTCACTGGAAAACTGGAAAACATGGAATCAAGACTATAGACATAACATGTTCCCCAAAGTAATGAAAACAAAGACTTCTCCATGCATCCCAAGATCCAACCCGATCATCTGTTATCAAGCTCCATCCTAAATAGTGTTAAATCATGTGTTTGAAGCCATATTCTTCCCTTTGTCAACACCTGCAATCATATAATCTACTCTGGGTACCAAATGGTGCCCGGAGAGGGTGTGGGAAAAATATCTATGGGCCACCAGCAATGGTTTGTATAACATCTTACTCATGAAATGGAATATAGTTGTTTGCAGGCATGAATATATAAGTAAAATAAGTAGTACAGTATAATTAAATACCCAAGAACCTTCTTCAGCCCTAGGATTGTGTTTCAACATCTAACCAGTTCATCAATTACCATTAAATATTAATAGTTCCATTGAGGCATAGTCATCACTCACATCACCTTGACTTATTATAAGAAGTGAAGTTTCCAATACGTAACAAGGCATCCTGAAAATGATAACCATTGAGGGGGTACCAGGGAAATAAACAGGGTAACATAATTCTCATGGAATTCTAACTTAGTAGTATATTGGTCTAGATAATGGGTAAGAGTGTAATACAAGGAATGTGATCCAAGGAATTCTATAATGAGGAGCCCACCGAGTCCAAGGTGACCGACCAAGGTAAAATGGGGATAAGCAAGGATAGGGCCCTAGGGTCTTTCACCATGGCACCAACTATCCAATGTGTGAAACAAAGAGTGTATCCAAAGTATCATATAATAAAGAATGGGACCCTATGGTAGAATACCAAGAATCCAAGGAATAGAAAAGTACTAAAGTCTAGGAGGGTATCAACATATGAAAACCATATCCATGAATTAGAATGGGGTTCCTAGGACCCAAGTTATTCTTCTATCAGAATCCTAGGTAGGCTCAAGTTAGTCCATTCCTTTTTGATATTATAATAATATAAGAATTCATTTCATTCATGTATTTCATTTCATTAGTTTGGATATGTCAATTAGAGTTTTAGCCATTCAATTATCGGTCCAAACCTTGTTTTCCATTAGTGTGGATAGTCCAAGTAGTGTTGCAACCATTAATCTAGTATTAATTAACCATTAAGGCATATTCAAATAGAGAGGATGACACAGCTTCCTTCCATTAACCTGGGAAGGGGTTCTACAGACATGTGACCTTTATTCAGTATCATTTGATAAGGACAAGTTATAAACTTTGTATACTTTCCATTCTACATTTCATATTTCAAATTAGATAATCATTTGTAAGATCTTTCCGTTGACGGGTGAAGTGGTGAGAATAAATTTTACATGACATTATGTAATTCTCATTAACATCAAGACATTTATTTTATGAAGACGCACCTTTACAATGGTCAATAATAGGCATAACCGAACAGTGGCTAAAATGTTTCAAAACACAAAAACCCAATTTTTTCACAGGATTCAATATAAGGAATATTGATTTGTCAGTGTAACCACTAACAACTAATCACGTATTTGGAAAGATCATAACAAAATTATTCTATCACGTATAATCATGGCAGGTTAATTTACGTAATGATTCCCAATGAAAGTGCTTGGTGCCACATTAACATTCTAAAAGAAACGAATTTTAGGGACAAGTTATAGACCACCCACCACACGGTTTTACAATCCTCCTCCTCCTATATCAGCCATGGATTTTCCTTTAATTGGAGTAGATCTAGGAAAGGGTGAAAAAAACTCACATGAAGATAACTAGGTTAGGAGAGAAATAGAAGAAGAATGGATAAATAGGGCTTGAATAATTACCGTAACATATCCAATGTGATGAATGGAAGCTCAATCAGATTCTAGATGAAGTAGATCTCATTATTCGATGTTTATATATTCTAAAATCCCAAAAATTTGAGATAAATAGGTCAATACATCATGAAATCAGATAAGGTTAGAATGGGGGGCTTAATAGATCATTAAGGTAAAAACTAAAAAATTATCGAGAAAATAGCCTATGAACGGTTTGTCCACACAGTTTGTCAAACCCTACAAAAACTGTGGGGGGTGGCTCTACAAAAAACGGTTTGGCCCGTACAGTTATTTCAAAATGTGTAAAATCCATGCACGGATACCTAGGGAAAATGGGTGCTCACACAGTTAGGTTTCATAGACATGCACCAATCGTGCGAGGTGTCTCTCTTTAGAAAAACATGGTCTATACAGTTTAGAAAACCATGTATATATCCTGCATGGTTTTCTCTAATAAATGAACAAGGTCTGTTTTCTCTGAAAAGATGGGTTCTTGCCTGCAAACAAGCCCCAGACACCCTTGGAACCTTTACTAACTCATTAGGAATTCAAATTTGTTCGCATATCAATATTTCAAAAAAATAATGGATCCATACATGAGTTAAAAACCAGATTCTTATAGTCTTCCCCCCATCAAAGAAGTTTCCTCTCGAGTAGTCCTTCCGCAGTTAAAGAATCACTATATGAGAGAAAATATTTCCACTAAGAACATACATCAGCTTCCCTCTCCAAAGACTCATCTTGTACTCGGTCATGCTTCCATAGCACACATATGAGAGGGACAAACGTTCCTTGGAGAGCCTTCATGCTTTAGTGAATGATTCATACACGATACTATTCAAAGTAATAATTGATATCTAACTAAACTTCTTTAGGATAAAAAGTATGATTTGGGTTGGAAAGATGCTGAAGAAGCTGTGAGATGTGAAAGAATTCATACCTGGGAAGGTACCTCTGAGGTACTTGAAACTAATATGATTCTATCCTGACTCACTCTAGAATGTTAAATGGCCCAACGTAACAAGGTGAAAACATTATTTTCTTACATAACCATCTTGGCCCATGTCTGGGTGAAACCTAAAGGAAAACATAATCCCCAACCTTGAACTCCGGAGTTTGTGAACAATAATCCACATAAGATTTTTGTATAGAATGATCATTAGTCATAAATTTCTTGATCAGTAGGACATATCCTGATGTCTCCTGCATGAGACGAGGACATAGTAGCATAGACTCATCGACCTCTAGCTAGCACAAGGGTGAATTATATGGTCTACAATATAAGGCCTCAAAGGATCCATCTACATCTTTACTTAAAAACTATTTTTATAAGAAAAATATAAGAGAGGTATATACTTATCCCAATAACCACTGAACTACATGACACATACACAGATCATATCCTCTCGAACATTTATTTTCTATTCTGATTTTCCATTGTTTAGAGGGTGATAAGATGTTCTTAGAAGAACATGAGTTCATGTATCATTCTTCAAACCCTTCCATATCCATGACGCGAAATGAGATTCCCTATATGAAATGATAGTATGTGGAACCACATGTAGTCGTATGATCTCACAGACAAACAGTCTTCCCATTTCATCAGCTGAGAAAGTCTTTTGAATAAGAATGAAGTGGGATGATTCCATTAGTCGGTCAATGACTACCTAGATTTCATCGCTACCCCACAGAAACCTAGGTAAGATGAATACGATGTCCATAACAAAATCATCCCATTTCTATTCTAGGACTCGAAGTGGATATAACAAACCTGCAGGTCTCTAGTGCTCTACATTCTCCTATTTATAGGTGGAACACCTAGTAATGAAGCCTGCAATTTGATATTTTATTCCAGGCCACCAATACTGGCAACACATATATCGATATATCTTCGAGATGCCTGGATGAACTGACCATTGAGAATTGTGGGACACATTCATAAACTCCTCTCTCATATCTGTAGGAACCCATATATTTCTACATAGATTCAGTAAATCATATCTATCCATATGAAAATCTAGATGTGGTGTATATCCTTATATATTATCAAAGAGGACCAAACCATCATTATCAGAAAACTGCCTAATCTTTACCTAATTAAGGAGTGAAGACATATCAGTTAAGGATGATATGTAATACAACTAGTGACATTCATGAAACACCATATGAATTTCTAAAAAGGGCCACTAACTTCTATTAATCATTGGATTCATATACAGTTTGCATTTGAGTTTTTCGACTCAGTTCATTAGAGACCATATTGCCCTTTCTGGGCATATAGGCTAGCTGAAAAATCAAAAAATTGTAGATATTCATCCCATCTCCACTATCGAAGGTTCATGTCATGCTGTGAAAATATATACTTGATTCTCTTGAGGTATTTATACACCATAATGTGATCACCCAATATATAATGTCTCAAAAAACGTAAGGCATGGATAAATACTACTAGTTTCAGGTCGTGCGTCGAGTAATTTCTCTTGTAAGCCCTCAACTATTGAGATTCATACGCAAAGACTTTCTCTTCATACATCAAATCTTATATTAAGATAATGTTTGATTCATCATAAAAGATGATATAACTATTACATGGTTCTAGAAGAATCCGAATTAGTGCTGAGACACGCCTCCCTTTGAGCTCCTGAAATGATTTCTAGCAAGCTTCTAACCACAGGAACTTAATAACATTATTTGTATGTCTAGTAAAAGGTGAAGCAAGATTTGAGAAGTCATGTATAAAATTCTTATAATACATATATAGACCCATGGAACACCTGATATTAAACATGTTATTGGGCTACTCCTGGGAAACTACAACACTAACCATATTAGGGTTAACAAATACTCATGATTCTAAAATAATATGGCCAAATAAGTGGACCTTGTCAATCCAGAAGTCACACTTTGAAAGGTTATAATTAAGATGATTCTCTCTTAGTGTACCTAGAATTATGTCAAGATGTTTGGCATGGTCGTTATGAGTTCGAGAATACACCAAAATGTCATCAAAAAAGAATATGAAGAAAAAGTGTTCAAAAAGGGTGGAAACCCCTATTAATCATGACCAAGAGTATAAAATCTGTGTTCGTAAGACCAAATGGCATTAAAAGATACTCATATAGAGAATAAATGGTGTTTATTGATATACAAGGTTTTCCTGATGATACGACTCACACCTGATGACAAACTGATATTAGGTCAATCTTAGAGAAAACCATTGCTCCTCAGAGGTGGTCCAAGTGATCATCTATTTGAGTAAGTGGATACCAGTTCCTGACTGTATTCTAATTCATCCTTCTGTAATCCATGCATAGAAGAATGGTTCCATCCATCTTCTTAGTGAAAAGCATGGGTGAACCACAATAGGATATAATAAGCCATATAATGAATTTGGAATATAGGTCATCGATCTGCCTCCGGAGCTCTTGAAGATCAGTATGTACCATCCTATATGGTGGATGGAACACTGAATCTGCTCCCAAAATAAGCTCAATTATAAACTCTACCTCTCTATTAAGAGGTAATACAAAAAAAATTTCAGGATTGAATTCAATGAAATGATAAATTAATCGTGGAAAATACTTTTGTAGAAAACCCTGAACCTCTAGGAAGAGATTTACAATCTGGTTGGTCACCCCTCCTAACACATGTTTCTTTAGTCCATATGTCCCAGCCTAGGCATCCAACTCAAATTGGAAAGGATAACTACTGCTATCTTGTTATTTAAAGGAGAACATATGGTAATATACATCTAAAAAGGTGTGATAATGGAATAACCAGTCCATCCTAAGAATGATATCAAATCCCACTAACTGGAGAACAAGGAAATTCCACAAGAAAGGGTAACTACCAACCTCAAGGGGATAGTCCCTAAATTGGCATATGCCCTCCGTCTATTTTCCCAATAGTGTATTGGGGGTCATTACACCATAGTGGTACATTATCTATATTCCAAGAAATTCCACGATAGATATAGAAATAAATGAGTTTGAAACACCTGCTTTGAACAATGAAGAGACAATTGTATAGGCTACTATAATAGTACATTGTACTATAGATGGTCCCACAACCTGATCCTCAGGTACCTACTATAAAGAAAGAAACTGAAATGATCCCTGGAATTTTGGAACAG
This sequence comes from Viscum album, assembly GCA_963277665.1. Taxonomy (NCBI): domain Eukaryota; kingdom Viridiplantae; phylum Streptophyta; class Magnoliopsida; order Santalales; family Viscaceae; genus Viscum; species Viscum album. The sequence continues at coordinate 662,002,248 of OY728138.1, forward strand.
ATGTACTACAACAATAAAAACTACTCAACTAGAGTTGCTGGTGATCAGGGGTTAGAATACCACGACCATGACCTCTTTCTCGGCCAGACCGGCAAGTCCTATTCGAACTGCCTATCTAATTCGGCCAAAAGGAACTATCTCCTATAGGTGGAATAGATGAAGATCCTTTTCCACTCAAATCAAGTGTAAAGGACCTACACAAGATTTTAAGATGGCACCTATGACCGCAATCTCGACACTCCATAGGATCTCCATCACATTAGGGATTATTATTCCCTAATAATTCACACTAATGAGACACCACATAACTTTCAAACTAGATTCACTGGCTACCAATACCCTAGTAAAAAATTTTCATGGGACATTTCCTACAAAAAGAAGAACTACTGGCCTAACACGACACCAATCTATTAAGACCAGTACTTGTGACATCAAATAGGTTATGCCTAGTGATAAGGGCCTAATCAACTATAATAGAATAATTTGAAAGGAGAAACACATTCATCTGAGTTCAGATGGCATAATAGATCCCATCCTCAAAACGTCTTGTATGTGAATGCACATATCCAACTAGAAGAAGTGCAAAGCACTATAAATTAGTGAAATGTTCTGAATATTCCATAACTGGCATAGAAATGTACTCATGTGCATGAACTATCTAGATTATTCTACCATCAGGTCCAGAGGAAAGAAATTATTATAGAAGGCACCCTAGAAGTCAAACCATAACATTTCCAGATAACGATTGGCCCGGGTAACTACACCCCACAAACGTTTGGATGAATCTCAAAGAATTTATGTATAATTATTGAATCTGTACAATAAAGGAATTTCTAGATGCTCAAAGATAGACCACATGACCTGTAGCCATGTCCCAACATCTTGAGAACCACTATCCCCCAAAGAAGTATGTGAGTGTTGATGCTGGAACTCACGGGTTAGATCACCCATCGTAGGTGAACCCCATAGGGATCCTTTCATGGAATGCATCAAGCTTAGGAAGCTATCATGGACTTAAGAATTAGTGCCATGTTCAGGTATAATAGGTGGTTCCATATGTGGTGCTCTTAAAAGAAGGACTGGCGGCTCAAAACCCACCATGTATGGAGCATGGTCATAACCACATTCTTAAAGAAATACCCAAGGATGTTGTGGTTGTATTTGTCTAAAAAATGACAAGCACATGACTTAGAACTCACATAGGAGAAAAATATAACATCACTAATAGAATATGAATGTATGAAAACTCACTACCCCAAGGCATAATACCCAAACTACCCACTTAGATAGCCAGGTATCAGTAAGTTATCATATACAAGTTTTATTTCATTTTGAAGTTACATTCTAGGTTCACTCCAATATGTTTCATAAACATGACTTGGTTGGACAAGGATAAGAAACCAATTCAATTTAGATGTTAGAATTCACATTATAATGGATAGTCATTTTTTGTGAATTAGTGATCATACACCTTTCACTAGAAATGACACCCATTTTACGTATAGTATAGTGGCTTGACTCAGTACATTATTCATCCAAACACATGAGGGCCCATAGACATCATGAATTGAGATAGAAATCACTCAGTAAATGACAATGTAATACATATAAAAGAAACTATCACAACATCAACCAAAAATCCCAAGAATATAAAGTAATTCAATGTAGTGAAATGAACCATTATTCCATGGAAATATGCATGATATGTGAAATCTAGGTGCCTATAATGAAGCATGTTACAATGATTCTTACCCTCATATCATCTGGCTATAGATGAAAGGAATTATGAAACAAGGAAATTATCAACAACACCACACCAAATGTGAAACACCTAATAGTGAAATAATATCAATTGTAATAGGAAAAATATAACAAAAATTCCATTTTGGGTTACTTATATTTTACCCTAATCTTGGGTTCATGACGCCCAAGAATGACATATGAACAAGTCCCAAGAATTATTATTCTCCAATCTTCTATCTCCAAATAGTAAATCAAGAAACTAAAAAACCTCTGATACCACTTTGTGATGACCTGCAACTGGATGCCACAAAATGGGTGCCCCAAGCCTGGTGGGCCACATGGCCTCATGCGCTTCTTCCAGAACACCATAGGCTACCAACAAGAACAAGGGGCTGGGTGTGTCTATGGGAATACTATGCCCTCATTATAAGAGTGTATCACAATAGAGGGAATATAAAATAATTGTTTAACATAGAAGAAATATAAATAAATATCAGAAGCAAAATGATGAAATAGTTCAACGATAATAACAATAACAATATCAATCGGAATTTTAATGATGTAATGTTATTCCACTAAAAAAACATAAAATATAGATAAATGTTAATTGGAAAAATATTTTCAACAATGCAATGAAAAAAATCAACTCCAAGTATCTAGAGATCCAACCCGATCATCTGTTATCAAGATCAATCCAAAACAATAATCAATCACGTGTTTGAATTTGTATGATTCCTATTGTGAACACCTACAATCATGTAATCTAATTTGGGTACCAAACGGTGCCCAGAGAATATGTGAGATAAAACTATGGGTTCCACCATTAATGGTGTCTATAACATATATCCCATGTAATAGAATATTTCAGTGTGCCGACATGCATATATAAGTAAAGTAAGTAGTACAATATTACTAAATACCCAAGTACCTGCTTCGAACCTCGGTTGGTGTTTGAAAATGTAACCAGTTCATTAATTTTGGAATTAACATTTAATGTTAATATGTTACTTGAGATGTAACTAGCACTTACATCACCTCATGTTATTATAAGTATTTAAGGTACCAAGACGTAATAAGGAAACCGAAAATATGATATTTAGTGAGTGAGTTCCAAGGTAATAACAAAGGTAATTTAATTCTCAGGGAATGATAACTCAAAAATATCTATGTCTAGATTTGGGGTGAGAGTTTAATCCAAGGAATGTAATTCCGAGCATTCCACAATGAGGCGCCAATCTGGTCCGAGTTGATCGACCATTGTAAAACCGGAATAATGAAGGACTGGGCCCTATGTTATTTCACCGTGGAACCTACTATTTAATGTGTTTACGAGTGTATCCTAGGTATCATACAATATAGAAAAGAACCCTATTGTATTATACTGGATATCCAAGGAATAGACATAAACTAGAGTCTAGGTGGGTATCAACCTAATAAATCTATATCCACGAATCAGAATGGGGTTCTTGAGAGCCATAGTATTCTCCTCTCAGAATCCAAGACAAGCTCATGTCAGCCGATTAGATTTTGATATTTTAATCATGTAAGATTTCATTTGGTTCAACACATTCCTTCAATTAGTTTGGATAGGTCATGTAGAGTTGCAACCATTTTTTTTTCAAGAATTGTCTTCCATTAGTGTGGATATTCCAAGTAGTGTTGCAACCATTACTCAATTTTTAATTAACCACTAAGGCATATTCAATTAGGTAGGATTGTTCTGCTACCTTACATTAACCTGAAAATGGTTCTATGGACATGTAACCTTTTTTCAGTGTCATTTTATAAGGCAAAGATATATACATATTGTACATTCCATTACACATTTCATATTTCTCATTAAATAATCATTTGTATACACTTACCTTTGGTGGGTCAAGTGGTAGGAATACAAGGTACATGCCATTTTTTTATTCTTACTAATAACATGCCATTTATTTGAAGAAGAATCAGCTTTAAAAAAGTCATGAAAAGGGATATCAAAATGGTGGTTGATACGTGTCGAAACACAAAAACCCAATTATGTCATAGCCTTTTACATGAGGAGGATTGTGTTTGGGTGTAACAACTAGCAACTAATCACATATTTGGAAAAAGCATAACCATATTATTCTATCTATAATTATCACAACATGAACATTTAATCAACGGATCCCTAAATAATTGGTGTTTCCCAAACAAAAATTCCAAAATAAACGAACTTGTGGGATAAGTTATAGACCACCAACATTAGGTTTGTAGGATCCTCCTCCCCCTATATCGCCCCTTGATTTTCCTTAGATCGGAGTATATATATTAAAAGGATAATAATCATTAGACGGAGATAAATAAGTTGATAGAAAAATATAGTAATAATGTATAAAGGGGACTCAAGTACTTATAGTTTTTCATCCAACGTAACGAAAGAAAGCTCGATTAGATTCCGGACAAAGGAGATCTTTTGATTTCTGATTTATATCTTTAAAAAGCCTCAAAATGAGAGAGAAATAGTTCAATCTTTCATAAACTCAGATTAGGAAGTAAGGGGTGTCTAAATAGATCATTAAGTTAAAAATAGATAAAATTAAAAAGAAAATAGACAACGCATGGTCTGTTCACATAGTTTGTCAAACCCTGAACAAACCATGCGGGACGACTCTATATGAACAGTTTGGTCCACACTATTTTTCAAACTGTGAAAAATCTATACGTGGATTCATGAGAATAAGGGTTGCTCACATGGTTAGGCCACACGACCATGTGACAACCATGTGAGGTGGATTTGTCTGAAAAAAAAGTTCTGCATGGTTTACCAAACCATGCAGAAATTCATTACGGTTTTCTCTAAACTGTGTGGAAGGAAATTTTTCTCTAAAAAGATGGGTTCTAGGCTCTGAAAAAGACATGGACACCCATGGAACCTTTACTAACTCATTAGGCAACCAAATTATGTCCAAAGTAAATATTTAGATCCAAACATTAAAGATCCATACCTAAGTGAAAAACTGGGATCTTACAATTACATTATTCTTTATATTATTGGTTTTCTCCCTTTCCGTCAATATTTGGTTTATCTTCTATAATTATACTATTTCTATTATTTTTGGTTACTTTGATATTATTTTCATATTCATTATAATTCTATACCATGGGGTATAGTATCCTCAGTATGTTTATTACACCTCCACTACTAGTTTGTACCCTTTTTCATATGAGGAAGGGAACTTTTGGTCTAACAAAAAACCTTGTTTGGCCACATGAGAATGTTTTGGGATGAGTTATATTACATAAATGTAAATTTATTAATCATGAGACAAAAAATGGTTTTCTATGTTCTATATTGAACAAATAAGTGTACTTCATAGAATGATAAGCATTATTTAGGTAGTTTATTAGGGTCATATGTTTTATTAATTTTTTTATTACACAAATTTTATTTGTTTCCCTATATTTAATCATTCATACATTGATACTATTATTTTTTCAACCTTCACGATAAGCTAATCATGGGGTGAGGGTTATGTTACATCTCATATGGTATTTATTTCTTAAATAAGATATAATGATTCCCCATTTATGTTATGTATGATGTTTGGTTCCATTATTGGGTAATATTGGGGATGTTTATGGCCATAACAAGTTATTTAGGGGACCGACCTATTATATTTCGGTAAATAATATGATAATTATCTATTCATATTGTCCAATATTTATTAATAGAACAAAGAATGTATGAGTTGGGATATATGGGACTAAAATTCTTTATGTGTAATGTTTAGAATATATGACATAGATTAGTGGATTATATGATGTATTCTATACAATTTCTGGATATTTTTATAATGATATTTTGTATGGAAATCGTTATATAATCTTTTATAGCTTGATTGGAAGAAGTTCTTTACTTGGGGTACACATTTTCTAAAAATTGTAGATTTTTAATTAATAATTATTTTAATGGTATAAATTTACAGGAGAAAAAAATAAAGAGGTTTTGTAAATGACAATTCAATGTTAGAAATCAGTTTTATATTATTAATATATTTATATAACATCTTATCCAAAATGTGTTTTGAATGATTATCAAAATAAAATTTTGGATATGATTTCACTTGTTGTTGCATATAAAGTTACACATGGTGAAATGTTTATAATGAAATGGATGTTTTAGTTCAATTGGGATACATATTGACTTATATAATACATACTATAACATTTTTATTTGTATATTTTAGTCAATAATCATGTTGAACTTGTGACCAGGTTAGTGAATTGTTTTTACATTATCTATGGGATAGTTTATAATATTTTATATTTTACTATGTTATTTCCTTTATTTTATTTAATATATAAAGACATTTTATTATATTTTATGTCACAATGTTGAAACAAGTTTATAATATTTATATTAATCTTTTATATAATAAATGGTCCATTCATAGGTAATCTAAAATGATAGAATTTTTTTACAATGTGTATCATAATATTAATATTTATGAAATATTTTATATTATAATAGTTCCATTGAAGAGCGTCCATGAAGCATATAGAAAGAGTTTGAGACTATGTTAGTGGGTATTATTTATTCAAGAAACTACTTGTCTAAAATCTCTTATTTTTTCCTCTCAATCATAAGTTGCGAGAAGGTAATGGGTAAGAGATAAATAATTCCTATGAGTTAGAATATTTTTAAAATCTATTGAATATCATTAGAGGAGGGAGTCCTTTAGTATCCACATAGAGATCTCACTCAACCCCAATGAAAATCGATGGATTAATAAATAATAAAAGGGGTTCTATTTTAAAAAAAATGTATTTAGGCTATATTATACATATTAAATGAAATAACACCATGGTTGGAATGTGTGGAATTTTGTTTAAGAAGTTTATTACACTACCATTGGATAAATTTTTCCCCTTAAAAACCTTATTGATATAATAACTAACCTTCTTGTATATATTAATTTATTTGGGTATAATATTAATGAACATTTTGGATATCCTATATATGAATAATTTTAAAACAACGTTATATTTTCAAATGATATGAAGACTATCATTCATAGGAAAGATAAATGTTTTCCTTGATGAGATTTATGTTGATCAAAAAAATCATTTAATGATAATTTATAAGAAGTTGTGTCACCTTATCCATTAATGTAATATGGAAAATTTTAAATAGTAAAGGATGATATCACTACTTTTTGTAAACCTTTCTCTAAAAAACATACGACAATTTATTAGAAAAATATCAATTTTCATCAGATTAATTTCTTGTAAGGTAATATATATTTTTAAATTTATATACATTAATCATATTGAGAAAACAATATATGATAGTATCATTGGTATATTACTCAATGTAAAAGGAAAAACAAAATATTTCTTCAAGTACATGTTATACATTATTAAAATGGGGATAGAGAATCTTCGAAACCAATGAAAGAGTACAGACACACTTTCTTCCTCTAATGTCTCACATGCTTATTAAGAAATTGATATTTAATTTTTTATGTTTCTTATGTATATAATGTTCCAAAAGGAATATTCATAAAATTTCATGATTTTTTATCAAACAGTGGATTGAAGTAAAAGTGTTTAAAGTTTTATGATTATCATGTTTTGATATAGTATTTAATTCTTATAGCTACACATTATAATTTGTTGAAAAATTCATTACATGAAATAAAAAGTTTTCTTTATTTTTTTAAAAAATATTATAGAAAAAATTTGACATCTTAAAGTTATTATGAATTGAAAGAGAATTTATAATCATATTATAAAAACTACATATAGTCATCCCACTATCATTCTTTGATATTAGGTCTCAATTTATGGTTCACTTAATGAGAGAGGTCCAACATTATTGTCAAATAAAATTGAGATGAATGTAACATATTAAGTTCTATTTGAATACATTGAAAGGATGTGTGAAAAATAAAAATATTTATGATGGTTTTATAATTGAGTTATATATTATCAAGGATGTTATTGAATTATGCATTGATACAAATTTATGTGAAAATAATTGGGGTCTGAAAGTATCATTACACCAAGAATATCAGAAGTGAATAAATCCATGGATGAGAGATTATAATGATTCCCATCATAGATTAGGAAATGTATTATATTTTGAGTAGTAGTACGAAGTCTACATCACATGTAGAATTTCACAGTTACACTATTTATAATTTTAATATAATAAGTGATATAAATTATATATAAAAAAAACATTTTTAGTAGTTTCTAAATTGTATAAAATATAACATTTTATATATTTATATAAAAATAATAAATCCATTTGAGGAAGAGTATATTTTTTTCAAAAAGAACAAGAATATTTGTATTACAATATATTGGGCATGTAATTAATGGTTATATATGCTATACAAAGGAATATGATTAACCTTGTATGCTACTAAATAATGAAGAAACTTTTATAGCTCAAACACTAATAACTCAGAGTTAGTGGTTATTTATTAAAATGGAGACATATTATACAAGATCAGATTACATGGGATCTAAATGTTTAGTTGTCTTAAGATAAATGATACATACATGAACATTATATTACATTAAAAAATATAGTGACTAATAGAAACAAATGAAAATTTACTCTATCAAGACTCTCATCCTTAGAACAGTGGTATTATTAATCAGAGTATCCTACGAAAATTGGGATATAATATTAAGGATGATCTTAGACCCTATATAAGGGATTAAATATTAGAGATGTTGAAATTACACAGACATAACTTACACAACATAGTAGCATAAAATATTCGAATGATTCAATAAAAATTAAAGCATTGGAATAAAATATAAATAAATGAAAATGGCAATAAATAATAACATGCATAACAATAAAAGATATCATAATAATGTAATCCATAATGGCAGACATTATATCACTGAAAGTGGATTATTATTCTAATAAATCATAATTAAATTGTTAAAAAACACCCATTATATATGATATTTTTTCACATGAGGTCCATATAGTTGTCAAGTAATGGGTTCATATAGATTGAACAACACCTATTTATCACAATAAAAGGCAACAAAATCCTTAAATCCAAATATCACCATGCAGTGAATATTGAAATCTTGTAAATTGTAAATCGTGAATTTTTACCTTACACTAATGATATCCACTTTCATTTTATTAAATCATGAACATGAGGAAGAACTATTAAATGGAACAACCAGGTCCATCCTCTAGTGTGTATCCATGGGCTGATATGTTTCACGTGGTTCTTAGGGAGGATTCAATATTACCCGCATAGTATACTAGTACCACTCAGTAGAATAATGAGTAGGAGAAATATAACACTAAAAGAATATGTTGAAATATTGAACTGGATCGATCCTTTCATATTGATACTAATAACATCAATATATAACCCTTAAGGACACTCATTGGGTGATCACATGTAACTTGTTTTTTAAATAATATATGAGTTATCAATGTGGATAATAACCATTTATTACACTTTAATAACACAATTCTTCAAAACCATCAATCTTATGAGAAGTTTCATATGATAATAATCATTTTTGGAAGATTAATGAATTTTATTATTTAAAATTTGTCTTCTTCTAATAAGTTGTAAAACTTCCTTTGAATTTTATAATATGATTGACAATAATATGATTCAATATATGGTACACTAAAATTGGTTTAATATAGTAGCATGGTTTTTACCTATCATTCCATATTATATTATTCGGAACCTATATTTCACACCACATGAAATTTACATATCATATATTATAATATAGTTACATAATAAAATGTTTTATACATTATTTAGTGTATATCACCATAAATCTACCACTTATACTAAATTCTCAAAATACATTGTTCCATTTCACATTATATTATATCATATACAATTACTTGTGATCCCATAATCAAAATCAAATTTGAATGACTTCCAAAATAATTTTGCAAATATAAAATCAAAATAATCATGTATTATAAATTATGAAACACTATGAATATAAATAAAAAACTCTTTTTCTATAAACTCTAAAAAAATTATATAGAAACACTATGATCCAATAAAAATTCATTCCCATTAAGATTACCATAATGTTTGATCAAAAATGTTTTTATCATTTTGAAAACAAATATGAATTACCAAATTACTCAATATAAGAAATTAATAACCTCTAAAAAAGAATTTATTATACTAAATGTATAAAGGGTATAGTGCTATCTAAACCAAACACATGTATCAATATACTAGTGAACCCCATCTATTTCATATAAAATAATTCAATTTTATATAACACATTGGTCCAAGATATCGAGAAAACATGGTAAACATTGTTTGTTAATCACATATAGTCCACTCATACATTGTTGATTATCAAAGTATAGATTGACCAGGTAAATTAATACACCACATGTCATCCACCCTTATAGATGGGACAAAAACATAAACCTCATCCAATAGATAATAACCTCACAGGTTTTATCTAGGTATGATTATACACTTCTTAACTCTGTCACAATCAAGGGACCATATGTCATACTCATTAAAAGATTTGACATATACTATATTGGTGTACCCTAAAGTAATAAAATTATTACAATATATCCAACCAACCACTGATTATAAATAACTAAAGGCTAGTATAAAAAGGGATCAAATAATTTTTTTGTCATTATGGCTATTTTTCCAAATTCAAGTATTGGAGAAATTCTAATATGAAATACACCCCCTATTATACCAAATATATAGCGTATGACACTCTGTGTGGTATACATAGGGGGTCATCTAGCTCAAAAAACTATTTTTCCCCATCATCATATTATCTACCTCTATATGAAATCCTATTCAGGAAAAAAAAGAACTTTCATCCCAAACTATAATGATCCATAATGGACATCGATTTGGGGTAAATAAAAGTCAAACATTGAAATGATAATTACAATTTCACATTATGTACTATATAAATATGAAATGAAAGAATTATAAAGAAGTTGTTTCGTTTTGTATAGAAGAAACATTTTATATTAACAAAATATTTTTAAAATAAATCATTCATAAAAACATGTATCAATATAAAACATACAAAAGACTACGTGAGAGGCATTTTGTTTTCCACATGATTATTAATTTTATAAACTGATTACAAGTCAATGTAATCTCTTCCACATATTTATGTGACCCTTTAATAAAATCTTCACACTAAACTACTTTAGTGAGTAACATCTATAAATTGAGTGAGTTTCAATAATGGTGAGTCTTCAAAATAATATCCTTAATTTATAATTAATTTAATAAATAATAAACTTCAAAACATAAAATTTTACCATTTTAATAACCTCATTTTCCTACTTATAATTATTTATAATATTATCATAATCATAATTATTGCATGTTTTATATCATTTTTTTTCATTGAAATTATTTTTTTAGAATAATTTAAAACATTATATTTTTCATTTCCAACACATCCAAAACTCTTTTATGACACAATGTAATGTTCACATTATTATTATTACTAAATGAAACTTCGACATTTCTATTTACCAATATACCCTTAAATAATATATGAAATTATGTGAAATACAATAAGAAATTTTAATGATATAATCATTTACTTATTAATCTTTTAACTTCACCAAGTCCAAATATGCTCCCACTGTACACTTAGAAACATGTTTTCAAAATATCATGGTAGGATAAAAAACTATTTAGTTTCTAGAAATAACATTCATTTACCCATAGTGGGAAAATTTTAAAAAAATTGAATATATATATTATATTTTATTCGATGTGTTTGGAACATTAATTAATATAAGTATTTAATATTTTAAATATTCCACTTCAATTTGGTGATGTCACTTCCCTCTAATTTAACTAAAATTTGGTTTAAAATTAATCATATATACAATAATTTTATCTTTATATTCATTTCAAAGCATGTAATAGTTACCAATGAATCATAAACCATGTGTATTGAATCCAACATCTAATGTTATTTATAACCATACATCTTAGTGAACAACTTCTCTTACCATATAAGATAAATAACATTAAAATTTACATGCTTTATTAAAATCCATTCGATCTTGAAATAATTATTTGAATTAATCTACCTAATTCAATAACAATTTTCAGGATAATTTAAATAAAAAATACTAGACCCATCAGTTCTTAGATTGAACATATATTCCAATTCATTTAAAAAACACATAAGATATATAATTAGTATATATAGTCATATAAAACTGAAGAATTTATTTCTATACCACCATTATCGGATATTGAATTTTCCTATATTTTCTCAAATAACTTCAGATATATCAAATTTTTCAATTATATAGTTACAATGACATTCCGTTATAAATCTATATTTATGTTTCAGTAAACTTTTCTGACTATTTTAAAGAAACATTACTAGAAATTCTATATAACCATTGATATTATGTTTTGAACTTCTACCCCTTGTACTATTGATACAATACATGAAACATTAATTTAGATACCCTAGACTATAACCTCAAAAAAATTATAAAAATGGGTAATATATTATTTAACATTTATAACATTGTATGAACATTTCTAATGATGGTTTTTGAATTATTTCTTTAACTAGATCATGTCTTAAAGGAAACACTTAGTCTCTCCATGTGATTGGTATACTCAATCCCATTGAGTAGATTAGTATAGGCAAAATAAATATTTGTTATTTTTTATATATTACCTTTATAAACCTTATATGAATATGTGAATGCTCCTCATATGAATTTTAATTCATTTTTTAACAATTTTAATAGTTATTTATCCATGAAGGGGTTTTATTTAACACATAAATTTTTCTTCTTTTTCTAAAGCACAACACATATGTATTTAAATGGTCTATGAAATTTCTGGCATTTATATCCTCCTTTATCTAATTTTGATATGAATGTAATTTTCGAAGATTATGATTATTTCATTTATCTATAACCAAAGATGATTTACGATTATTTTCAATTTTTTATTCAATTATAAAAAACTTTTAATAAAAGTGATTCCAATTAAATGATGACCCATTTCGAAATTAATTATACCATTTAGTAGGAAAATCAATATTAAAATTTTCATTGGGTTTATCTATCATATCTTCCATCACTTATCAATTTAGGTAAATAAAAATTTCAATCATATTAGATATGAGTCTTGGATAGTTGAGTAGATAGCTACATTTAAAAATCCTTCATATTTATTCAATCAATATTATTCCATCGGTAACCAAATTATATCAGGGTAATATGGATAAGTATAACTCAAATAAAATGTGTAAAATAGGTACTAAATATTATCAGGGACACCTATTACATTATTACTATATACAAGATAATTCAAGGGAACACAAATTTGGAATTACCTGTCTAGTTGGATGATTGAGTTCATGAAAAGTTACCACTTTGGAATTAATATAAAACATAGTATTTTGAAAGGGGATTTAATATCACAACATTAAATATTTCTCTTCTCATTTATATATGAATGCTTAAAATTATTTAGTATTGAATGAAATTCCTTCACATAAATTAATATATTCAAACTATATTTATGTGTAGCTCTATGCATAGCTCAATTATTAGGTCACAAACCCCAATTAAAAAACAACTATATTTATTTGCCTATAAATTCATAACATGAATAATGTTTATGAATCAATTTCATGTAAAAATTTATAATCATATTAAATTAATAATATCCCTAAGAGTTTGTTTGGAGATAATAATATCTAGACCCCACTTTTCTAGATAAGAAATAATCCTCCAAGCTGGTGAATAGTTTGAACCAAGGTACCTCTAACCAATGATACGTTACTAAAGAGAGACCAAAATTCCAATATAATTAGAACAAAAAATATTTATAAATTGTGGACAAGATTTAATTCATATTCATAACCTATTATATTACAAAGGTAGGGTAGAATAAAATTAAATCAATTATCATACCTTGCATTTAAATCCATAAATGTACGTATAACAATTTATATATCTAGTATAACTATTTTATTTAAAAAATGGATATATTCATAATATAACGAATAGATTTGTGTATAAAATAAGGAATTTAATAAATAAATAAACAATTCATAAATTCAGACATGATATAACCATTTGTGAATAATTCATAAAAAAATAAATTACAAACATCTAATATTTTAGGCAAAAATTGTGGGCATTCCAAAATAAGATAAATTTAAACACTTTTTTATTTATTATCAATATAAATACCTTCATATTATCCCTTTATTTTTAATTATAATAAAATATATTATTTTAATTAAAATATAATTTTTTATATATCAATTCTATTATGTAAAAAATTTACAAAAACTAAATATCACATATTCAATATTATTTAAACCTTTCCATATTAACTACCAAAATCCCTTTTGAATTTTTTAAATAATTTCTCAAATTATGCCACTTAATTTTAACAATTGAAATTATATAATTTCTAACAATTCATAATTTTAACTGTAAAACACCCTATATATTCAATATTATCTATGTTATAAACACTCTATAAATTATTCTTATTATTTTAATATAAAAATAATAAATTCAAATTAAAAACCATTCCATAAAACTTGAATATTTTATTTTATTATTAATAATTAATATTAAAGAATATTTATTTAATAAAAGATTCACATACATTTATTAATCAAATATATTTTATTAATTAATTATTTTATAAAAAATTATAAATTTTAAAAATATTCCTAAATATTTTATGTCACAAGCCATATTGGGTCATCCCAAATCTAGATACTTCAGTCATGCCATTGTAAGGCATGATGGGTGTTCCTGATCTCGATGGGCTAGAGATAAGGGGTTTGGGGAATGATTTATCCCACAAAAACCCAAAAAAAGATGGAATATAAAAAAAAATAAATACAACACCAAAATTCATAAAATGAATGTCAAAGAGTACAAGGTTAATGAAAGTGTCCAACCAAAACTGGTAAACTAAAGCACAAAAACCATAGACTGCCCATCTTTATGTGTTATGTAAGAACCTAACCATATAAAACATATATTCTTGTGAATTTAAACTAAAATTATCATTAATAAATTCATAAATGTATTTTAGGTTTAGAGTTTTAGATATTTAGATCATAACTCTTATATAACAAACCCATATATTACAAAGTGGACAGTTCATCTTGGAATGGATTTTTCTAATAAAACAAAAGTATTATGATATAAAAAGTTTTATTATAATGATATATGATGAAAAATACTATTTTTACCTCATCATTGTCCCTAATCATCATGACACTCTATGTTTTTTTTTTCAATTTGGGATGAGTTGAAAAAATCCTAGTAAGAGAAATATAAAAAGAAATAAATAAATAATTAGTCCATGAACACTTATAATTTTTATTTTTGAAAATGAATGTTTGACTCAAACAACTCATACATAAGAAATCAAATTATTTTCTATAATATATTCATATATAATTTTATAATAGATGTTAATGGGGAAACGAAACAAATAATGGTTTATTGGCAATCATGAGAAACTTATAATAATTTATTCATAAAGTTATAAATTTTATATTTATGAAACAATATATAATTTCATTTACATGGTCAAATAATAATATTTATATAAAAGCTCGTAAAAATTATAGATAAATCTTGTAGGTAAAAGGGGTATTATTTTCATATAACTCATAATAATATTTTAACCTTTAATGTTACATATTTAAAAACCATTACAGTGTCACATAAAATATCAATCTCAATTATAATTTGAATTACCACTATGATATATTCTCATAATGTCTTAAGAGAAACCTAACAGTGTAACTCTTATCCATATTTAGAATAACCATCACAATATATTCCCATAACCTCTTTATATAATCCTAATTAGTTAACTATGTCTTATATTTGGAATAACCGTCATAGTGTATACCTATAATCTTTTATAAAATACATAATCAGTTAAATCTATCCCTTTACTGAATTTATTGTATAGCAATAAAGGATGAACCACAATTGGTTTATAATTGATCTACACATACTAATAAATAATTCCAATAAGCCATAATAGAATACATAAAATACTTCCATATAAAAATGTTCTTATCACCCATATGAAAAAAAATTCAGATTTTGATATATACACATATATTTTAAGTATCCCTTCCATTATTAAAAATGTTTTGAAAATAACTCGAAAATATGGAATTAGGGTTATTTGTTTAATAAAACACATAATATTTTAAGGAAATACAACAGTGAAATAATGGTTATAGTTGTTGGAATTCCCATTTTCTTCACACACATTAAAATAGATATTCATTTTGATACTTTTTATAGAACATTAAAATATTCCATAAAAATTTCATTTTGAATAACATTGAAGTAAAGACTGAATAAATATTAATTATACTATATAATTAACTTATATCCATAAAAATATATTTATAAAATAAATTTAAATATTTTTATATGAGAGAAAACGAGAGTTTTAAGTGAAAACTTAAAAAAGGTTTTTTTAAAATCAAAATCCCATTACCTTGAGTCTGATATATCATGTATATTATTTATCTCCATTAATAATAAAATCATGTAAATTATTTACATTCTTGAGAACATTTTTCAATTTTATTATTTATTTTATCTCAATTATTACCATTTTGTAAGAATTACATAATCATTTAAGTTCATGTTAGATGTTTTGATGATATGCAGTTTATAAGTCCAAAATGACTTTGGTAGGTTGAATGTGGTCAAATATTTAATTATTAAATCATATATATAATAATATTATTCATTTAATAATTATTATTTTTATAAATAAAATATAATTTTAAAATCAAACATGAAAGACTATTATGAAAAATGAACTATGTTAAAATCATAGAGACAGTAAAACATACAAACACGTGAGTAACATTTCCATTTTTTTTAAAGATCGTCATAGAAAGAAGTTATGTATCCTTATATCATTAAATAAGTATAATAATACCATAAATATAATATTAATTATTGAAATATGATTATATATATAATCCATGTGATTTGGTGAGGAAAAATTAATCATATCGCTTCATATAGGTGGAAGTCAACACGTACACATGAACGTCATTATCATTTTTTAGTGAATGGAATGGTAAGAAGGTAAATGATATATTATATTTTAATAATGATTAATATTTCCTGAATTAAATATATAAATATTAATTTTATAAATTAAATAAATTCGTGGTTTATGGTGATAGAAAATGAATTATATTAGTTCACGATACCATAGTCCACACTACAAATGAAGGATGCATTCTTTTCCTATTAGATTGAATACGAGATGGATCTAAATTATGAAATTAAAATAATAAAAATTAATTATATGTTATATAAATTTTTTATAATTTTATCATGGTTTGTGGTTATTTTAAGTTGGTGGATGGGAAAATAAAACTGAAACACTCTATTAAGAATAAAACCTCTTCTTTGGACAACTTCTAATGGGTTACCCGAAAGGATTTGATGGTTTGATTTTGTGATAAAAAAAGACATTAATATGTGATGATGGATGTAAGTAAGGTATTTATTATGGAATTGGATAAACCTAAATGTTCTTGAGTTTTTATTTAATGAGAATAACATGTTATCCTTTATAAGAGAGGGGAGGGGTGCTCTTGGAATTTCTTAATCTATTAATTGAATAAAAATTAATTTTGATATCAAAATTGACAAAAATTGATAAACTTGAAAATAATATATGTATGTGTATAAATAATATCCTTAAAATAATTTTTAAATGTTTGGATTACATTTTTACCTTTATAAATTTTTAACCCTTTGTTAACCCTTTAAACAATTACCGTAATATTAATGTTTTAGACCATTTAATTGTTAATAATGATACTATAAAATAAAAAAAGGCTTATAAATGTACCATTATAATTATAAAAAACCATATGTAATATATTTGGATTAATATGTGGTTTTTATGAATGTTAAATAATTTTATAATGTAAAATTTATTATAAAATAACATTAATGTTAATTTTAGAATATTTCATTTACATTTACATTGATAACATCAATACAAAAAATTAATTTAAATAAAATTACTCCAAAAACCTAAAATATTTCTTGTGTATCTATAATTTTTTTTTACATTAATCTTTTTAAATTATAAAACTTTTAATATTATTTATTTTATTTTTCTATTAATTGAATAATAATAATGTTAGCATTGTGTAAGCATTTATGTTACATTTTTCTTAAAAAAAAAGTTAAAAATAAATCACCATTATGTAGATTAATCAATTATACATCGATTTAATATCTATAACCTAAAATATCTTTTGATTACATATTTGTCAAAAAATATTATAGTTATTAAAATCAAGCATATGACATTTGAACATGTCGTTAAATAAAATATTATAAAGCTAATAATAACAGAAAATGGTAAAAAGAATATATATATTAAATTTGAAATAATAATGTTAAAATATAGTCATCTAATAAAATGTAATCATGTTTCTGGGTAATTTTATTGTCATTATCATTTTTTTACCTTAATTACCAGATTTACCCATAATAGTGGTCAAATATTACTATGGTTCATATTTATTTTAAACATATATAACACAGAAATGTTTCCCATGATTCAAACCCAAGTTTAAAATAGGAATTTCATTTTTTTTAAATAGAATATAAAGAATTAAATTTTAAATTAATTTGGGAAAACATGATGAAAACCCATTTTTCATAAAAATGGTTTTTTTAAATATAAAATCATTATGTAATAAATTAAATTTTAGAAATGATTTCAAAAATCATAATTATATAATTGAAATTAAAATGAACTAATTAAATTTTAAAAATAAAAAAATTCACTTTGTAAATACATTAAAATAAAATACATTTCTCAATACAAATTAGTATTCATCATTATTCATCGATAACAAAAAATTTCAGAAAAAATATCAAAATTTCAACATAAGGTATTTTTATATTATTATTAAAAAAATTATATTATATTTGTTAAATAAAATCTAATAATTTTCCATAAAGGATTTATATTATTCAGTCATAAAATTCCATATAATTTTTTTTTATGAAAACATATTTTTTATGAATAAAAAGACTATTGAAAATTTAGATTATATTTCAGAATAAATAATCAATATATTTTAATTTATTGCAACATATATATGTATATATTTTAAATACTAGTTAATTTTATTCATACCAACTTTTTGAAAAGATTGGTTATATTGGACAAAACAATATTTCATGACTGTTTTAAGCTCAAAAATGAATATATTTAATTCTATGAAGAACACTATTATTTTATAATATCATGATATTTATTTTTAAACAATTTCAAAAATTGTTCCGTATCAATTATAACTATACCTCAAAAAACAACCCCAAAATAACGTTATTGAATCCCATATCCGACAAAGGGTTAATAAAACTTTCTCTTCAAAATTGGAAAAGGAAATATGAGTGTCATATCAAATAAAACATTACTAGGTTTCCGAAAATGAAAAAATTAATGGGAAATAAAATTATGTAAACAAAGAAAAAACTAATCCCCAAGGTTTAATAAAAAATCTTAGAGAACATGGTCTTGAAAAATTTAACCATCACACAATCGTAAATCGTAGAGGGGTTAAAAGACAATTGACTTCGTAGTAAGAACTATAAATAGATATCTTTTTTGTCTCAAGGTCATTTTTATAGATACTAGGAATTATATTATCATATATAATAAAAATATAAAGAAATATACTTACTTGAAAATTATATTTCCATTCCTTAATCAATTCCCAACAAAATAAAATATTTTTCCCTAAAAAAATTTAGTATCCATGATGATTTTATAATACCAAATTCACTAAAATATACTTATAATGAATCACATAATCCATCATTGAATAACAATAAATTCCTTATGTTTTTAATCATTATGAAAAAAATAAAAGTGTTAGAATAATATAACATAATTAACAAAATGAATAAACCTTCATATGAATTAATAATACCACAATCCCTAAAATTCAATAGTAATACTCAAATTTCAATCTAAATCATTTTGTAAATAACTAACCTCAATGTTCATAAAAATATTCCATACTAAGATTTAAACACAAATATTATAATTATCTAATCACCTATTTCTCCAAAATAAATTTTATATTTATCTCTAAATAACATTAATTGATCTTAAAGTCTCATGCAAAAATTATATACATGTTAATTATAAAATCTAAAAAATATGACAATTATTTACCTAAATAAAATGAATAACCATAATATATAATAAAATAATATAGGATTCCAAAATACAATTAAATCATTATTCCACAAATAAAATCCCATACTGTTATGTTTATCAAAACCAAATAACATTCCCAATGTAGTGAACTTATTCCCAAATAATATTAATCACCAAATCACTTTTCAATCCCATGGTAATATTTACAATAAAGAAATATATCCCCAAAATAAATCTAATAATTTTTATATAACACCATATATAAAAAAGGTTTCCATACTAACCAGGACATCTCATAGGCCAGTGGTAGGCACCATACCCTTTATATTATTTTGATGCGGGTTCAAGTCATATGTCCTTGTTGGATATGACGGGTCATTGCCCAGTTTGTGCATTGTCCAATTTTTAATATTATATTTATATAATTTCCTGATTTTTCACAAAAATATAATTAGAATTATAAAAAATTTAATTAATCTTTAAATCAATTTTTACCCTCTAATGTTTTCTATATAGATCAATTTTAGACAAAACAAAATAATCATAATCAGAAATCATTTTTTTAACATTTATTTTTGAACACAAAATATTATATAGAATGATTCATAATTATCATAATATTTTAAATATATCTGAATATCTTGTATAAACACATCCATTATTAAAATTAATTGTTAAATAATTAACCATTATTTTCATTATTATTCATTGATATGAAATATTTATGTATGATTCCTTCATATAAATCATTATTTATTTATAATTAAATAAATATTAAATAATTCATTCTTTAAATTCAGACATTAGGGTCTTCCTTTATCCAGTTAATATATCCTTTATCTTCATACATGAATTCTATATCTCCAAAAAATAAGTAGTCAAGTCCTTAGTGGTATTTTAATTTCTGAACGAGATTTATGAGTTGATATTTTTAAATAAAAAAAGAGATTCCATGTAACATGAAATTTTTAGGGAAATAAAAAGGTTCTAGATAAGTGAAACAGTTTCTTGCTGGTGATTTGAATACTAAATAATCTATCAAAATAATTAGAACAATATTTTGTAATAATTATGATAATAAGACAATCTATAAGGGATAATCTATTTTTGAATGTCCACTTTCTTTCCATATTGATAAATGGTATTTAATTAATTGAAAATAACATCAATTAAAATTGAAATGAATTAATGAAAAAAAATTTAGAAAATACAATACTAGAGAAATTTTATAATACAATAATCCTTAAATAAAATTATATATATGTTTATTTATGTAATATTTAACCCATTTAATAATAACTATAAATATCCATAATAATCAAACCATTTTGATTATATATATTTGTATATTTTTCAAACATAACATCCAATCCTCTAATGTTATCTAAACACTATTATGATACAAAATATCAGGAAAAAATCTTATACAATATATATTTTAGTGAATTTAAACTAAAATTCACATTATTAAATTAAAAAAGATGTTTTATGTTGATAGTTTTAGATTGTTAGGTTATAACTCTTACATAACAATCCCATTTATTATAAACTGGACACTCAACATAGAATTCTTTTATTCCAAAAAAATAATAATTTTATGATAAAACACGATTTATTTGGTGATATATCTTCAAAATATTTATCTTGGACTCATACTTGTCTCTTTCATACTAAAACACCATGAAAAACATTTTAAAAAATAGGGCGAGAATAAAAAATCACATTAAGAGACATTAAAGAATGAAACAATTTTCCCTTGAATACTTATAGAATTCTTCCTTTATAAAAACAATGTTTGAGATAAAAATAAAAATTTTCATAAAAAATAAAACAAATTTTATACCCAAATAATTTCATAATTTACTTAATAATTCTAAAATAAAAATTAAAACTCAAAATTGATTCTCATAAATCATGAAAAACTAATTAAAAATTTTTCATAAAGCTATACCTTTTTAAAATTTATGAAGTATCATATAACATCTATTACCCTATGAAATAATAATATTTCTATAAAAACATATAAAGAAATTAATCATTACTTTTTTAACTTGGGGATCATTTTTTACATAAATCATACAAATAAGATAACCATCATAGTTATATGTATAATAACCATCACTGTTACACATAAAATAACATTCATAGTTACAATTTGAATAACCCCCATGGTATATTCTCATAATCTCATAGGAGAATCCTAATTGGTTAACCCCATATCTTATTTTAAATTACCATAATAGTATATTCCAATAATATCTTTGTAGAAACCTAATTAGTTAACATGGTCCCATATTTGGAATAACCCTTGTAGTATATTCTTATAATTACATAGGAGAAACGAAATTAGTTCACTTCATCCCTTTACCCAATTCATTGGAGAGATATAATGAGATCACTCCCATTTGGATTATAATAGATCCACCTTTCTTCATAATCAATGCCCAAGAAGAATAATATATTACATAAAATCTAAAACCATAAAAATATTTATTGCAGCAATATGAAAACATTTTTTGATATTGATATATCTATTCCATTTTAAAACCCTTTTTGAAAATAAGCATAATGAAGTGAATGATGGGTTTTATTTTAATAAAACATGAAATATTTTAAACTAATAAACTAAACAAAAATAATATTTTTGAGGACAAGAAATTTCATTGTCATCATATACATTATAATATAATATTTCTTTAACATTTTTGAGAATAACATTAAGGAATTTTGTAAAAAGATTCCATTTGAACCCCATTAAAATAGATACAAAAGAAACAAATATTTTCCTTCAAAATTCACTTATTTACAAAAAAATACATCCATACAATATTTTTAATAACATGGATATGTAATAATAATTATATTTTTAACGGATACATTGAAATATGATTTTACAAAGACAACACCTTACCTTGATTATGACCAATCACGTATGTTCTTTAACATCAAAAATTATAAAAATCTGATAATAACTTATTTTTATGATAATAATTTTCAGTTTTATCTTTCCTTTTATCCCACTTATTACAATTTTATAACAATTAATTAATTATTTTAGTTCACATCAGATGTTTTTCTGATATTTGGTTCATAAGTCAAAAATGAATTTTGGTAGGATAAATATGGTCCAAGTGGTAATTATTACATCATCTCTAGAATACATAAAATTAAATAATTATCATCTTTATTAAAAAAATTAAATTTTAAATATAATAATAAATATTCCTTTGAAAAATGAACTACAATAAAATCACGAAGGCAATAGGTTATATGTACGCAGAGGTAACATTTCCATTTTTCAGTGATTATTATAAAATGAAGGTAATTATCATTTTATATTTACAAAATTATCATAAAATCAGAAATATCATATTATTATTTTTAAATATTATATATATATATATAAATCATCCCTATGATTTGATTATGAAAAATTAAAACATTGCTTCATGGATGTGGTAATCCACATATATGCACGAACAAAATCATTAATATTCAGTTAATATATATGTTAGAAAGTAAAAGATATATTATCATCTTGTAATGATAATTTTCTCATGAATGTAATATATTTACACTAATCCAAAAATTATAATGCAGATGTGTGATAATGTGATGGAAAATGAATTACATCGATTCGTGAGGCGGTAGATCGCCATACACATGAATGATGGCTTGGTATCCCATTTTATTGAAGAGGAGATTGATATAGATTATTACATTACAATAATTAAAATTCCTTATATTTTGGATACTGGTGTTTTTATTTTACTATGAATGGATAATATTTTATGGAGATTGAAGAAGAAATTAAACAGAAACACTCAATTATGATTGATACCTCTTCTTTTGAAAACTTCAAATGGTCTACAAAAAAACCCTATGCTAGGTTGGTTTTATGATGAAAAAGTATATATTTTTTGATGAGTATTTTGAGAATGGTATTTGAGTAGGTGTGGGGTGAAAAAACTGTTCATGAGTTGTGAATAAGTGAGAAAAAGAGGCTCCCTTTAATAATAGATGGGAGGGGTACTCATTGAATTTCATCAAAAATTATTTTAATATAAATTAATTTTTATGTAAAAAAGTATATGAATTGATATTATTAAAATATAATATGTGGAGACGGAGAAATAATTATATCCAATAAATTTTGGACAAGTATGGGTTACATATTTACCTTTACCATTTTGTTGTAACTCTTCATTAACCCTTTTGACAATTACCATAATATTAAATATTTATATCCATTATGGGTTAAGGATGTAACTATAAACAGAAAAAACACATAAATGGACAATGATTTTGGTAATTAATGTATCTCACTTATTTGGAAGAATCGAATATTTTAATATGTTTTAAATCATTTTATAATATATTATATATTATAAAATATCATTAATGTCACTTTTAGAACAATTTATTTACATTGATTTTAATAACCTCAGAAAAACCAAGGAAACATTTAACAAACCAACACCTCTATAATATTTCATATTTATCTATAAAATTCATGTGTCACAATTATTACTTTAAATTATAATACTTTTATCATTTTTAATACCATTAATATTATTTTTCTATTAATTAAGTAATTGTTGCATCAAAATTGTGTAAGAATTTATTTTATTTATATATTTATTAAAAATTTATAATTAAATTATCACGATAAAGATAAATTATTTATATTTCAATATAATATTTATAACCTAATATATCATACATTTATCCCTATATCAAAAATATTAAAGTTTTAAAAAACACGAATGTGATCATTTGTGACTTTTTTTACAAAATACAATTTTATAATGGTTACAGTCATATAAAAATGGAAACATACATTATATTATAAATTTGAAAAAATATAGAAAAAATATACTGATAAAATAAATATTAGGTAATTGTTTGTGTAATCTTTTTGTCCTTATCATTTTATTTTTTACTATAATTACACGATTAACCCTTCTATGGTAAAACAAATAATTAAGATTACTATTCATATTCACCCAAAATAAATGTACATATTTAAAAAATATGGATCCACTGATACAAAATATATTTTTTTCAAAATTTATAACATATAATTGGTGTAACATAATTTAATTTTAATTCGACAAAACTCGATGAAAAATAGTGTTTTCCTTTAAAAAATGCCAATTTTAAATATAAAATGTTTTTATTCAAAATTCATGTTTTAGGATCAATTTAGAATTATTAGATGGATTATTTTAAATTTAAAATATTGAATTTTAAATTTTAATATAATCTAAAATATAACATTTTTTTCAATACTTTAAAAGAAACAATCGTTTTAAAAAATCATTTTTGTTCAATATTCATTGAGAAATCTATTTTTTTCAAACAAAATATCAATATTTAATAAATTGAAATATTTTCATCTGATTATTTGAAAAATGTAATATTTTTTTATAAAATAAATTGTCTAAAAGTTCAATAAATTAATTAAATTATTCACTTAAAATGAACAATAAAAACCATTTGTTAATAAAACATATTTTTGATGTATAAAATGAATTTATTATAAATTTAGTGAAAATTTACTAAGGCCTATTTCGTAAATTTTTATTGATTATAAAATTTATATAAACGTTAAAAATTATTTAATCCTATTAATACCCTCTAATTTAATAGCTTGGTAATAATGACCATCACAATATCTCAGGACTCATTTAAGCTATGTGTTGAATATCTTATACTCTATTATAAAAATATGTCATTTAAATTATAGGGATACTAAATTCTCCCACATTAAATAAATTCCCTCCTCCCAATTTATAATTGACCTTAAAAATCAAAAGTTTTCCATTAGAAAAAACTAATGTTCAAATATCACATCATAAAAAGAGCATATAAAACTTTCTCTTGAAAAGAGAGAAAATGAAATAAAAAGGTCATCTCGAATAACAAATAACTAGGTCTATATATAATAAAATATTAATGGGAAGTGAAATTATGGACATGGAAGAAAAAACTAATTCCCAGTGTTCATTAGAGAGTGATAGAATACATGATAATGCGAAAGTTAACCATTACAAAACCATAAATTTGTGACAAGTTAAAAGAGCATTGAATAATTATTAGGAAATGTAAAATATAAAATTTATTTCAAGAACCTTTTAATATATTTTAGGAAGTACATTACTATATATACTTGTAACATAATGAAATATACTTACTTGACATGTAGATATTCATCCGTTAATCAATTTCCACTAACATCACATCTTTTGCTCCAAACGATGAGCATTTAAGATGAAATTTTTTATGTCTAAAGTAGTAAAATAGACTATTAATGAATCAAATAATCTATAATAGATTACAAATCCATTCATTCTAGTTTATATATTTATTAAAAAAGGTTATAGCCAGATAAGATAATTCATTAAATGAATAAAACTTCAGATGAAGAAACAATTCCACAATCTCCAAAATTCAATAGGAATGCTCCTTGTTCAAAAAAATAATTATGTATTTTAATTACCCTATTGTCCTTAAAAATATTATAAACTAATACTGAATACCAAATATTATAATTATTTGATAAAATATTATTCTAAAATAAATTTTACATTTACCTGTAAATAACATCAATTACATTAAAAGTCTCATGCCAAAAAATGTATATTCCATTATCATATATACTCAAAAATATTATAATTTCTTCGACAAATAACCTAAAAAACAAAAAATATATAGTAAAATAAGATATTTGTCCAAAATATAATTCAACCTTTCTTCCTAAAATAAAATCCCATAATCTTATGTTCACCATAATAATTTAAGGTTCCCAAAATAGTGAACTTATTCCAAAATAATACTAATCCCTTAATCTAAAAATAAAACTCAATCCAATGTTTATATATATGATAATAAATTTTCAATAAAAATCAGCTTAATCATTATCCTTCATTATTCTTATAAAAAAATTATGGCATACAGTACAACACATCGAATTGGCAATTGGTAGGAGTTACACCCTTATCTCCCTTCGATTGTGTGTTTAAGACCTGTGATCTTGATGGATATGAAAAATAATCTATATATTTTTGGGATATCCTTTTAATAATAATATACTAATATAATTTTAATAACGTTCCAAAATATATGATGAATATTCTCATAAATATCAATAATCATTGAATCACATTTTATCCTTTATGTGTTTCAATATTACTCATATTCCAAAAAAATAAAACAATCATATTTGGAAATAATTTTCATAAAATTAATTTTTATTAAAATATATACCACATAATAATCTATAATTATCACAGTATTTAGAATATATTATAATATTATGGATAAACACATTCTTTATTTACCTTTTTTATTTAACCTTTTATAATTATTTATCATTTTTTTCAATGATATGAAATATATTCTTGTGATTCATTAATATCAACATAAGAATAATTCATAATTAAATAAAATGAAAAATCTCATGCATTAATTGTAGAAATAATGTTCTTCAATTATACTTTTGATATCCCAATTTTCTTCTAGCATGAAGTGTATTTTTTAGAAACAAATAGTGAAGTACTTGGTTTGATTTCCCTTCCCGAATGAGGTGGATGAGTTGTGATTTTGAAATAATATAAAAGATATTCCATGACCCATAATTTTTTTGGGGAAATGAAATAGTGTTATATAAGTCAAATAGTCTATTATAGGTGATTTGAATACTCAATAAGCAATCAAAATTATTTGGAAAATATTTTTTAATAATAGTGATAATAAAATCTTCTGTAAGGGATAATTAGGTGGTAAAAGATCTATTTCCTTCCATCTTGATAATAAATCATTAATATATTTACAAAAACATTATTTAAACATGAAATAAATTATTAAAAATAAAATATTTCACAAGGATAAATAAAATACCTTAAAATTTTAATAACAATATAATTTATCAATCCCTTTATATCATAGTTGGTTTAAGTGTTATCCAATTCCCATACCAATAACCATAATTATCCATAACATACAAAACATCGTGGTTTTAAATTTTTTTTACCAATAATCACATAACATAATTACCACTAATGAAATCTAAACCCTAATTTGATACAAAATCTAAGGACCTAGTTATATAAATTATATATTCTATTGAATCTAACCTAGAATTCACATTATTATTTCTAAAATATCTTTTATGTTTACAGTTTTAGATAGAGAGTTCATAACTCTTACAAAAATAAACAATATATTAAAAAGTGTACACATCAACCTAGAATATATTTGTCAATAAAACAAAAAATTAAAGATATAAATAGTTTCATTTTCAAGATTAAACTTCAAAAACTAGATCATGACCTTATCCTTGTACTTATAAATCTAAAAATCCTATGAAAGTAATTTTAAAACGTGAAATTAGCATAAAAACCCCATTAATGGACATAAAAAGAAAAAAAGAAACCATTAGTCCAAGAATGATTATAGAGACAATAATTCTTTAAAACAAATGTTGGCCTAATAATAAACATTTTATTACCCAAGAAACCAAATTATCTTCCAAAATATTTTCACAAACCATTTCATAATATCATTTCTAGAAAAAATAAAATTTATAATGGTTTCGTCAAAATTATGAAAACATCATAATAACATTTGTATAATGTTTAACTTTCAAACATACAAAAAATAATATACAATCCTTTCCTTTTTAAAATCATCATATTTGAACAAAAACACATAGAAGAAATAGATAAATCATGTAGGTAACTTGGGAAACCATTTGAGTTTCACTCTTACAAATTTTATAAACTTAATTGTTACACATAGAATAAACATCAATATTACATGTAAGATAACAATAATAGTTTCAATTGGAATAACCATCACATTATATTCCCATAATATATTTGGATAAAACTAATAGGTTACCTGCAAAAAATATTTTAAATAAAAATTTTAGTATATTTCTATAATATATTTGGATAAACGTAATTAGTTACATCTAACAAATATTTGGAATAAACATCACTATACATTCCCCTAATCTCTTAAGAGAATCCTACTTAATTATCTTTATCCCATTACCCAATTAATTAGAGAAATATAACATGCTCACTCTCCCTAATTTTATAATAGAACCACCCATCCTCGTAAAAAATCCATATAAACATAATATAACACATAAAATCATACATCATAATAATGTTTTTGCACCCATAAAAAACATTTAGGATATTAATATAACTATTTATATTAAAAACAGTTTGAAATTAATCAGAACATAGGGAATGAGGGTGTTTCTTTTAAGAAAATAATAAATCTTGTAACGGAAGCAAAAAATCATATATTGGTTACAAAGGGAGGAAAGGTCATTGGTGTTATATATGTTAAAATAGAATATATATTTTTTATTTTGGTAATGAACATTCAAAAATTCCATAAAAAGATTCGTTTTGAATAAATTTGATTAAAATTTAAAATAAAACCTATATTTAAATTTATAATTCACTTATGTATATATTTATAAATCCATAAAATGATATGAAAAAATATATATAGAAGAAAAAATGAATTTTATGCGAAACATTAAAAAAGAATTTTAAAAATGAAAGTCCATTACCAGGAGTCTGAATTATCCATACGTTCTTTATATTTATGAAAAATAAACTTATGTTTGTTATTTACATTGATTAGAACATTTTTAATGTTTATCATTCCTTATATCTGACTTATTATCCAGTAATTACAATAACATAGTCATTACATTTCACTTTTGATTTTTTTGTTGATATTTAGGTCATAAGTCCAAATTTGATTCTGTAGGTTGAATATGCTCAAAGTGTTATGATTTTCTTAAATGGCATCCCGTAGATTTGGCTTTTCTAATCCCTCCACCCTATGAAACTCGCACCCCTATCTAAGAAAGGATCACACTAGAGGGAGACCTAGGTGAGAAGGAGTCGTTGTTATCTGAGATGACAAAGCTTTCTAGAGGGTGACTACCTGATTGATGATTGTTCGACATATTAATCCATTAAAATAGGTTGTTAATTCCTCATTTCACCCAAAAATTAATGAACCTAGTACCCTATAGGATGATTGGATCCTGGGGTAAATAAAAATCTCCCATAGAGAGGACTCCCATGATTCGAACCCTACACCTCTGTAAGAACATCATTGTTGTACCCCTCTCCTTCACCACTAAAACAATTCCAAAGCCACACATGGTCAATGATTTATTTATTACATAATATATTGAATATTATTTATATAATAATTATCAGTTATATACATTAATTATGATTTTAAAACTAATAATGATATATGGTTATAAAACATGAACTACGATAAAATCATGGAGATGGTATGAATTAAATACGCTTGTGTAACGTTTCCATTTTTTCAACAATCATTATGGAAAGACGGTAAGTATCATGTTATATTTATAGGATTATAACAATATCATAAATAAAATATTTATTTTTAAATTGTATTATACATAAAATCAGTGTTATGTGGATATGAATAATGAATCACATCGCTTTGTGGAGGTGGTAGTCCACACGTATGCATGAATGATACTATCATTTTTCAAAGGATGGAAAGGTAATAAGGTAAATGATATATTATATTTTAAAAAAGATAAATATGTCAAGAATATAATACATAAATATTTTTTGCTTCATTATAATCTAGTTTTGAGATACGATGATGGAAAATGAATTATGTCGGTTCACAAGGTGGTAGCCTTCCATACACACTAATTATGGTGTGGTTTTCCATTTGATAGATGAGGAAATAGATATGGATTATTTTATTAACACAATAATATATTATAATATGTAGGATAATGTTTTTTAATTATTTTAACAAGATTGGAGATGATTTGAGGGAGGTGGAAGAAAAAATAAAACAAAAATACATAGTTAAGAACAACACATGTTCTTCGAACAACTTTTAAATGTTTAGATCGAAAGATTTTCTAGGTTTGTTTTATGATAAAAAAAACCATTAGAACGAGAGTATGGATGTAGAGACATTATTTGGGTAGGGTTTTTATTAACCAAATGGTTATTGAGTTGTGAATAAATATAATGAATAAGTAGCCTTTTATAAGAGGGGGAGGGGTAATATTGGAATGTCATAAATTACTAATTTAATATAAGTTATTGTTGCTACAAAAATATATCTAAATTGAATAAATTTGAATATAATATGAGTATGAGTTGACATAATCTAATAATATAAAATTTTGGAAGGTTGGGATCATAGTTTTTTCCTTGTATTTTGTTTTAACACTTGATATACACTTTTGACAATTACCATAATATTAAAGTCTTATATCCTCTAAGGTTTAATAATGTTTCCATAAAATGGAAAATACCAAAAAATGGACTATGTATTATTTAATTTACCATAACAAATTTATTTTGTTGGATCCATTATTTTTATAAATTTAAAATAATTTAATAAAATATTATTTATTATGAAAAGTCATGAAAGACAATTTTAGAACTAATAATTTTTTTGTCACATAAATAACATCAATAAAATTGATTAATTCGAATAAAATTGATCAAAACCATTATAATATGTGATTTTCTCTCTATAAAATTAATGGTTAACATTAATAATTTGAATTAATAGTACTTTTAATATTTTTAATATCATTTGTTTTATTTGTTCACTAATTGAATAATTACTATGTCATATTTGTGTAATAATTTAAAGTAATTATTCATTCAATAAATAATAAAAATTAATGAAAATTATGGAGATAAATCATTTATATTTAAAAATAATATTTATAACTGGACATATCCTCATGTTATTCAATTGTTAATAATATAATTTTTATTGAAAACAAGAGTGAGACATTTTTTAATTTTAATTAAATAAAATAATAAAATGTTTATAATCACATCCAAATAGAGATAAAAGGACATATATTATAAATTTGGATGAATATGGATTATATATAATCATAAAATTAAATTTTGGTAATTTTTAGGAAAATTATATTATTTTTATCATTTGAATATTTAATTTAATTACAAGATTTACCCATAAATATAGTACAAAAATACTAAGGATACTATATATATTAACAAAAGATAAAAGTGACCAATTTACCAAATTTGGAACCAATTATTCCAAAGAAGTATAATATTATTAAAAATTAAAAACACATAATTGAAATAATTTAATTTCAAATTAATTTAGAGAAAAAATGATAAACACAATTTTCTAATTTTTTAAAATATAAAATGTTTTAAACTAAATTCAAAAAAATCGTCGAAAAATTAATTATTGGACTATTTTAACTCAAAATGAAATAATTAAATATTAATAATGACTGAAAATATAATTTTCCATTTTAAATACTTTAAAAGAAACACAATTTTTAATACTAATCCGCATTATTAACTATTCATTATAAAATCTGCCTTTCTAGAAACAGTCCCACAATTTTATAAAAGAATAATTTTGATATTGTGTTTTCAAAAAAATTATATCATTTAAAAAAAATAATATTTCTAAATGTTCTAAAAATTCTTTATATTTTTCATTCATAAAAAACAATAAAAACCATTTTTAAGGAATACATATTTTTTATGAATAAAATGATTTTCTAAAAAATATGTTTCTTATTTCCAAAGAATTAATTAGTTAATTATTATTTTCTAAAAACTATGTTTAAATTTCAAAATTTTTCAATCCTGTTCATACCTATCGATTTTACAACTATGTTATAGCAGTTTTCATAATATTTCATGGTTTGTTTAAGCTCGGTGTTTTTTGTCTTGTACACTATCTATCATAGTATTCTTCTATAATATCGAGACATTATTATATAAGATGGTAAACATCCCACTATGTTAGAACTGAACACCCACACCCTACTAATTTTCATAGCCACTTCCACGATTCAGTGCCTTTTGTTTACTCACTTAAGATAAATACAATTTCCAGACATAGACAAATGTATGTGCTGGGTGTGAGAAAAACTAGACCAGTGGGATCCCAACAATTTCTCCTTAAGAAGTGATTATAAAACAAACCAGTTATTATTATTTAATGATTGGAAATTCATGGAATATATTTTAATATTAATACACTATGTAATGTAAATAATCTATTATAGAATCCATTATAATGACTACATAAACAAACAATTTTCCAAAGAATTTTAAAAATTAACTATTTATTAAGAATTAATAAATAACCAATCGAAAAAAATAAGTATAGAATCTAGTAATATGGTAGTGTATATATGGGTTAGAAAGTTTCATCAAATATTTATTATCAAATGAACACATAAATATAATCCATATATAATGATACAGTGTATGGGAGAAAACCCCAACAAGTGAACCCCTATCATAACACAATTTAATTTAAACTGTATCATAAGTCTATGAAAGGTACCCATAAACCGTCCAAGCATTATTATACTAATCCCTAAGCATTTTATATATCCCAGTTTACCATGTTCCTTGTCCCACACTTGGAGGCATTAAATTTCGAAAATGACCCAAACTATTAGACTATTATTTTCATATATAAAACTATTTCGAGGGAATATGTCATATAAATAATAAAACTTCTCAAATATAAAAATCACATTATTTGAAATCAATTTAAATTTCAAATTAAAAAATTTTAAATCTATTTTATTATATAATCCTAAAGTGTCACATTTTTTGAATAAAAAAACATGTATTTTAAATAATACAGGAGAACCAATTTAAATTGGGAATGAAATAATGGTTTATAAAACAATGATTTCCATGAAACAATCCACCTCAAACACATATTACTTCCCAAAAAATTAATCTTATCTACAAACCATGAAGACTGAGGATCATGAGAAGATAAAGAGGACCATAAAATAGGAGAACGTTATAAATAAATACATATTCAATGATCTCTAGAAAAATAGAGATTAGAAAAATCACTTAAAAACACAATTCCCATGGAAACACCAAATGATCTAGGTAAATCTATTATCTAAATTCTTTTATTGAAATAGATTCATATGAAAACCCATCATATTGTTACACAACCCATATATCTACAAATAAAATCCTTATTATACAATTTATTTTATGAAAAAGAGAGGATATCTAAAAGAATTATGGATGCTAATGAACAACAATCTCTTACCTTATGCTTTCTAGATCTAACACCCCAAGATTCGTCATAATTTCGCATTAAAAGAGATTGCTCACAAAACAATATAAGGGTAATAATAAGTGAAAAGATATAAGTCTCTAATATAAATAATTATACCAATGAGATATGTTTTGTTTTCAATTTTTTTATTAAATAATTCACATCACATGATTTGGTTGCACGATTTAAGAAACCATACGCCAATCGTTGGCCCCTTCATGAACATTAGAGATATACACAAAATTTAGTCACAATGTTTTTATAAATATGTTCCAAATCTGTTAAATGAGATAATAATACCCTTATATTTTATTATAAAATTCTCTTTAAATAAATATATGTTTTTGATTCATTACTTTCCACACTACACTGAGTTTAAATGAGCAGTGATATATTGTGAAAATATTTTTTTAATTGGGGAGTTATCACCTTGCAATTGGAATGGAGTGTATGAATTGTAGTAATAAAATTATAAATTTTTTTTGGTTTAAACTTGAATAAAAATCACTAATTAGTAATTAATTGGTTATAAATGAATATAATGTCATTTTAAAGTAAAATATATATTTTTCTGAAAAAATGGTTTTTATGCCTGTAATGTGTTTTTGTGTCAATAAATAGAATTAACCACTATTGGTGAATGATTTTAATGAAATGTATTTATATTATATTATATTAAATTTAATAACATTCATATAGTGGTTTTTTCTAGGAATGTGATATGAATAAATCTAATTTCATAATGAATAACACATTTTGCAAAAAAAAAATGTCGTTGCATTTTTCATGATTATTTTAAAATGAATTTCTAATTTTTTTAGAAATTTATTCCTAACAGATTTATTTAATATTTTAAATTAATTGGATCACTTTTTTTAAATATTTACCTTTTATTTTTAGTCATTATAAATAGCAACCTTGGTTAATATTTGGCACCTAGGAGAGGGTAAAAGAGGTAAAACACGGTTAAAACATTGGGATAATGATTTAAAACATCTATAAAACTTTTTATAATTATATATTATGAGTTTATTTAATATATTATAAAATATATTTTAAACTATGTCAAATTTGTGCTTGTTTTCTATGATTATAACTATAATATTATTTTAAGAAAAGGATAAATACAAAATGCCACTCTCTGGACATTAATATCTCTAGTACTCATTTATAAGGATAAAAATAGGTTATTTTTAGTTATTAGAAATTATTATAAATACAAATTATTTTCATGATATATAAATTTATTTTTAATTTTTAGTGATTAAATAATTATGTTATATTCATACACAATAATGTTAAAATATTTATTAAAGTAATAGAAAACTAAAAAAAATAATTTTAAAAATATTATAACTAATAAAGTTCATATAAATTATGGTGTTCCATAAATTTTATATAAAAATAATACATAATAGGGATATTTTTAAATATTATATTCAATCTCCTCTTCATTCATGTTTTCTTTAATTCCAAACTATATCAAAAGTCCAAAAAATTGAATTTAATGGTATGTTATGTTAAATAACATTTTATTATAAGAATTAAAATTCATAAAAATTTTAGCATCAAACAAGTGAATGGTATATGGTCAATTATATAAAATATTTTACACTTATGTTTCAATTCTCCATTTATAGTAATATTCTTGACCCTTAAAAAGTTAAATTCTGATATCATAGTAATTGTCAAAATAGTTAATGCGGGTTGGGGTGGTGGGGTGTTGAAACTAAGAGAAAAGGAAAAACACATAAACTAATCTTGTATAAATTTTATTTTATTATTGGATTTAAACTTATACACTTAATATATTATAAATATATAAATTTAATCTAAATTAATGTGAAAAAATATTTATAAATTTAATATTATATGTAATTCCAAGTGTTCCCCTCCCATCACATACAAAAGTAACCTAATATCATCATTTTGTAGAAAAATTACATTATAGATAATCCAATACCTACCCTAATATCATCCTAGATTCCTTAACCACTTCCTAGAGCATATTTTTTTTCTAATGGTCTATTCTATCGATGATCAAGGTGTAAACTAATTCAGGTTTCTTAATAAAGAGGTATAACTCTTAACCGGGTACATTCAATTTTTTATTATTCTTTTAAATATTATAAATATGTTTTATTCACTATTAAATAAATAATTATATTAATTTAATATACTAAATTCATATTGTGATTATGGAACAACCATTATTCACTTTTTTTATATCAAATGGGCAATGAATGTATTACTTGTGCATATGTGTGGACTACCACCACCACGAAGTGATGCATTACATTTTTCATAACAAATTAATATCCATGGTTATAATGATGAATTTAATGGACATATATGATATATATTATTTTTTTGTTGTGTAAAGGTTTATTATTATTTACCATTCACTCTTTCTATCCCACAAAAAATTGATACATCACTTCTGTATACGTACAGACTACAATATCCACAAAGTGATGTAATTTTTTTCATCAAAAATTTATATGAATAGTTACAAAAG
The DNA here is from genome assembly GCA_963277665.1 of Viscum album. NCBI lineage: Eukaryota > Viridiplantae > Streptophyta > Magnoliopsida > Santalales > Viscaceae > Viscum > Viscum album. Next base: position 662,038,917 of record OY728138.1, read on the forward strand.
TTTATAAATTGATTAAAAATAATTATAATTAAATTATAAATATTCTATATATTATCTAACCACGACCAAGGTATAAGGATCATGACTGTTGAACTGAAACTTGCATGGAAAATGAAGTGGTTATCACCTATAAAAATGATTTTAATAAAGAAATGTTTATAAATAGGTGATAAATTATTATAAATAAATATTATATGGTACTATTTATATAAGTATGGTTGTAAAATTTTTGTTTAATAATATTAAATTTACTATACAAGAGGACCAAATACGTATGACATTAGATGAAACTAGAGGTAAAAGTTTTATGTTTCTATCCAATTTTAATTGGGAGTGTTTATTCATAACATTCCATTGATGAAATAATATGATGAATATATTATAAAAATATTTTAGTTTTATTATAATATGGTTATTTCCGTAATTTTTATGCTTTAGAAAAATTTACCACTGTTTAGAAGATAATTTTTTTTAGAACTCTTTCTTATGAAAATACAACTTCATTTCTCCTATTTCAGAAATAATATATTATTAATCCATATCTATGTTTTATAAAATATTTCTAGAATATTTTCTCCTATTTCACAATGATATTTAAAAATTATTTCAAACAATGATTTATTTTTTATAAAAAATTTTAAAAATCATATTCCTTCCAGTTCCATAATGGTGTATTTTTTACTGAATGAAAGAACAAAATATTTTTTAAATGATTACAACATGGTAAAAATATCATGTCCTCAAGAAATATTAATTTTTAAAATCTTCATTTTTATGTTTCCATGGTTATTTTTTGTTATAAAATTTTACTTAATATTTTTCATTTTTTTGATAATAAATATGTGATTTTAAAATGTGAAGGATATTTTCAGGAAGAAATGATCTAGATACTTCTAAAATTCATTATTCATCTATAATAATATACTTTGATGATAATTATACCCCATTGGAGATTTTATCTCATGATACCATCTAATTTATTTTTCTATATGGACTAATATTATAATGATTTAAGGATGATTCTATGAAACCTATTTCTTTCCCATATTTTATAAAATTTATGATGAAACCTTTATAAATCCCATTAAATTTTAATGGTCTATTATATGATGATATGAAGTATATTTTATGATATTTTGGCACATATATGTATTTTATTCATTAAAATTTCTTTGGTAATATTAAATCCAACCAATTAATTATATAAATCCATATATCTCATGTTATAATTACGGGAAACAAGATGATGTGATCAATCTACTATAAGAAACATGTGGTGATATCAGATCTATTATGATATATGAAATATGTGGTGATTCTTGATCTATTATGATGCATAAATTTTTTTTGTATTCCTGATCTATTATGATATGATGGTTTATGTAGTTAAACATGACATATGACATGGTTTCTATGAAAATGATTTTATCACAGTCATATGGCATGTTTTTATTATTATGATTTAGCTCTTGAATCATGATTGATTTTTTATGATTCGTCACTCCTGTGATTCATTTATTTTTAAAAGATAAATTTTTATATGGAAACTCATGATTATGATCATTGATATATTTGGTTTAAACTTTGTAATTTATGACCATAATCATATTCCCTTATTCTTACTTTATTCTAATATATGATCATCAATTGATATATCCCATTTTAATGCTTAATGGGCATCTTATCCCACCATTTATTTTTATTACCCTTGGTTATGAATCAATATTTTAAGTAGGGTATGTGAATAAGGGTATAATGTGACAATAAATTTATTAGATATGATTAACATTATACCTAAATAATTTTTTTTGTAGTTGGTCTCCAAGAAAAAAAAATTATGGTTCTGGTGAATGTAATCTTATTATATATATATATTTTTTTTTAAAATTAAACAAAATTAATGAAATGTTTATTTATGAAATGATTTAGTCACCCAGTTGTTTTTAGTGAAAAATTTATTTAAATTTAGATTTTAGGATTCTAGATCTTTAGTGAAAATCATGGGGATCAATATATGTATAGGGGAGAAACATATTTTATGGTAATGAAATTGATCTAATTTTCGAAGGGAATAAATACTTATCTAGAAACTGTCATGTTAATGCAGTTTTGGAAAAAATGGACCTATGGTTAATAAATACAAAAGAGATAGATTGAGTTTTAAGTCTAGCTTCATTGGTGAAATATTAGTGGGCCCAAGACTAAACATTTAGCTAGAAACTCTTGAGGGATATTCATAGGTTAATTACATTTTTTATTGTAAACCATTGTTAATGATTTAAATAGACAATGACCATGGTTGTACTAGATTAAAACCTATGGTTTCCTAGATTGAAAAGATGATGTCAGGATCTATATAAACTAAGAATTATTTATCCTATTTTTATGATTTCTCTCTCAGATAATTGTATCTTTATTATTACAATATTGTTTTTTATTTTATCCAATGGAGGGAAACATATGAAATTGTGATAATAAAATACGTGATGGATAATTAAATTATTGTTCTACTGAGAAAACCAATTCTATGGGAGTTATAATGTAACACCCCAAGCTTCTACGGTACGTTTCCCTTCGAATAATGCGATAGCGTGTGTTGTACGCAACCTCGAGTTCTAACACACACCACAACTAATTAAACTAGCCATTGTGAATAGTAATACCTACTTTTTGAAATCATATATATTCTATATTTCAAAATGGACTTCATTTTTGGATTCGGAATATCGAATTTAGCCTAGGGTGAAATTTTGGTACATTTCGGATAACTTTCATATTTTGATGAATAGTGAAAATTACTAAATTTTAATTAAAAACAACTTTTTTAATCAAAATAATTAATAGTGATAAATTGTGAATTTGAGTGGTTTTAAAGTATATTTAGAATATATTTTTACCATTTAATATAATCTTGGTCATTGGACATAATTTTACAATTAAACCGAACATAAACAAGTGTCAATCTTTTGATAGTTATTATCTCTTAAAAACACGCTTTTTGTTTTGACAGCGGGAATTAATTTTAAATTAATTTCTGCCACTTCTGTGTTTTGAATTTAGGAAAATGGATTCCATATTTGGAATCAGGATGTCCAAATTATGTAAATAGGTAACTTTTATTTTTAGACATTTTGAATAATTACTGCGGTAAATATTTTATTTACCATGGTTAAAGGGTAAATCCGGTAAATAAGGGTTAAAAAATAATATTATAATAATACAAAATTACCCTAAAACGTGTCCTAACCTTATTGGTGGACACATACCCGACCATGAGCATCCTTGGGTCAATTTGGGGACCCCTTGGAGCCACTTGTATGTGGTAGGGACACATTATATTAATAAAGTTAAAATAAAAATAAAAATGGCATAAGCTTACATCTTTTAGAAGAACAATTTTTACATAGGGTTATACATGTTGGATTTTCTATTATAAATATTCATTAGAAAGCTAAAAAGATTTCCTACATAATGATATTTTATTTATAATTTTTAGACATTATATAATTTATTTTATTTATGACACAATGATGATGCAGTAATTACTAAAATAGTGAAAAATAAAAATAATTGATCTTATAAATACCCAAATAATTATAATATGAAACTTTTAATGAATTAAACTAATTTTCTATGATAATATGATATATTAGGATTGATTTAATTGACTTTGTTCGAAGTAATCAATCTGTTAGGAGTTTCACAAAAATCAACTATTGAATAGTTTCAAAATTGACATAAAAGAGTTCTTAAAACAAATATTATATTATTAATTGATATTAAATTCCTAAAAATCTAAGGTTCGGCCAAGAGACTTATATTAAGATAGGTTACTCATTAATGGACCACTTGGGGGTCGCTTGGATGTATATAGTAAGTTTATTAACCATATTATATAAAAATACAAAGAGACATTGTAAAAGTGAAACTAATTAACTTAGAGTTAATACTTAAAGATAAGGTTAATATAAGTACCCAAACCTGTCTAAATTCTATTGGATGAGTTGTTTTCGACCTATCCCCACCTCATCCTTTGAATAGTCAACTTTGGAGCCTTTTTAAACCGAATATGAATTTATTATAAATTAATATTTCTAACTTTTCCAAAGGTGCCCCTCACCCCTCTTATAAAAGGGCACTCCTCCTTCTCATTTCTTCACACCTTCAAAGCCTTTTGGTTCGGCCAAACTCTGCCCAAATACTCTCCCAACATCCCTCACTACAACCTAGAGGCCTTAGTTTGATCAGAAAGCCAACCTAAGAAGCCCTTTTGATCAAATCAAAAGGAAGAACCCGAAGAAGAGGTAATGATTTCACCACCCTTTTCTAAGTTCATTTCTTCTTCCACTTCTTCTTCCTTTTTTCTTACCATTCTGAAATAATAACTCCAGTATCTCACATATACTGTGATGTTATTATAAATATGGTACAACCATATTCAGTATTCTATCCACCCTTTGAATAACATGTCACCATACGTGCGTACGTACGGCTTACCGTCTCCACGTCGTGGTGTAATTGTTATTCAATATAATATTATTTGGATGGGTATAATAATGATGTGTAACTCATGTAAATAATAAATATAACATGTTAATGATTCTGTATATATGATATACCATCCATTTATATATTATTTTAATATCAAAAGAATGATATTGTCGCTCGTGCGTACGTACGGACTACCGTCTCCACGAACGCGATGAGATTCATTCTCCATCGTATCCATTCAAGTATAATTATCATTTGATGATTTAAAAATGATGTTTATGGACTGGATATCATTCTGGATATGAATAAGATACAACAAACATGGCTTATGTAACAAAACATATAAAGAAAATGAGTAAGTTAACACCCGAAACGACGATAATTCTAAGATATTATTAACAAATCAATGTTAAAAGATCATATATGATATCATATTAATATATATGATTCTTGTATAATTTAATAACAATTATTTCACCATTATACAGGAGGTTAACCTACCCCAACCAAGGAAAAGTACAAGGTAAGGGTTATTTCACAATCTCTTCATTATCCGAGGTTGTATATACGTAATAATCTACTGGGATCTCTTTATCATCCACATCCATGTTTTCTTAAAAATGTTTTTCAAAACATTTTTACTATTTACAAGAATATGGGTTAAAGTCATTTATACCCTTTTTTTGACTTTTTATAAGAGGTTTATAAAGGAATCTTTCCTTCGTTTTCAAAACAAGGTCCTTTTTAACCTTTTCGACAGAATTGAGGTAAGAATGTTTTTTTTAACTTATACGGCGGGTGCGGTTATTTTCCGCTGTTATAAAATCGTCAAAGCTTTCCATACAAGCTTATAAGAATATTTTCAAAGAAAATGTTTTATTTTATATGTATCATAAATGATTTCAAAATAAAAGGAGATACTTCTTTAAAAAGAATTTTGATTTCATCTATGTCAACATCCTTTGATGGATTTTATGATTATTTGAAGTTTATTTATTATGATACAAAACTTCTATATTGTATTGAAGGTTTTGTGATATGTTTGACTGTGGATGTGCTATTTTTATACCATTCATAGTTTATGGTGAAATTATTGACATTTTGTATGCTAGTTTTAATACGAATGTTTATGTTATGTTTAAACCTTTTCATATGGGAATGCATTGGACTTAATAAGTGATGGGTGGAGCCCGCTATAGCTCCTCGATGCATCGGTAGGTCTCATGAGACAAACTAGTGTCTTGGCACAAGGCCTTGACAAAATCTTATTTGTAGTCTTGGCACGAGGCCTTGGCTATGTGGTTATGATAGTCTGGCATTATGCATTCCAACATTATGAAAGTGGTTATTGATTTTTGCATGTGATTATTCGATTAGTAGAATATCCATGTGAACAAGTAAATGGCATTATTTCATTTTACTTTTGCCATACTATGTTGAAGTTCAATTTTAAAAGGCTTTTGTTTTAGTAATTCATTGCCTTAAATGTTTATGCTTATTTTGAATGTTCCGCTATATTGTTATCCTTACTGGGCATTTGAGCTCACCCCTTTTCTATGTTTTATTTTTCCCAGGTAGTGAAGAAGTAAATTATGAATGACTTGCAGGGATATTATGAGGGGTTAATAGTGTGGATATGAAGACTTTGTTGTTGTAGTAGTTTTTCACCTTGAAATGTAATGTAAAACTTTATGATTATATCTAGTGTTTCCAAGGCTACTAAACCAATCGGTCTTTCGAGATTTGATCTTCTTGTGATCATGACAATGTTATGTAATTAATGCACCGACTCTGGGCAACTGGGGTCGGGGCGTTACAGTTGGTATCAGAGGAAGTTTAGTACAAACCTTGGAAGCTAGATTTAGATAAACTCTGATTAGAGCACGTAGACCTAAGATGAACTTTGAGGATTAGTATAGAAGAACTTCCTAGAATTTTGGTATTGTAGAGACTTTGTGAGTTTTCCGAGCAATACATCCCTGTCTGGATACGAGCAGGTAGAGGCGGCTCTGGCACAGATGTACCTAGGGGTAAAACCCGAAAACACCGCTTTGAGCTAGACTCGAACGGGAACTGGTGCACGACAACGGGCCTTGCTGCACTCTTGGTTACGACACTCCCGGGGGATATGCTTAGGATAACTCTCACTTTCTTTACAAATAATTATGAAGGGTTTATGAGTATATACTTCCTCAAAGAAAACATATTTATGAATATGGATTATATCCATAGATAGTTCAATTTATGTTAAGTGTTTTATAAGTATGGGATTATGTTTTTTTGATTCATAAACTGATCTAGTTTATGCCATTGTTTAGAAATGGCGCCTAGTGGAAGAAATGGAAACCGTATCAATGCACGCACTCCATGTAGGGATTGCCCTCCTGCTCAAGATAATTATAGTGGGGCTGGTGCTGATCAGCTAATCACCGTACTGGGACAACTTACTCAGGTTATGAATAATAACCTTACCCGTATGGAGCACCCTGATCCGCAGCGTGGAGGATCAATGTTAGATCGATTCATGAGACAACAACCACCAACGTTCAATGGGAGTAGAAATCCCTTAGTAGCTGAGCAATGGATATTTTCCCTAGAGAAAATATTTCATGCTTTGGGGAGTAGTGAAAGGGAAAAAGTTACCATGGCAGTTTACCGCCTCACTGGAGATGCTGATCAATGGTGGTCATTGATTCAAAACATGAAGGAAGATGATGAAGTATCAAACATGGAATGGAGGGAGTTCAAAGATCTGTTTTTAGAAAAATAATTTCCTCGCGACCATCGTGCAGATATGGAAAGGCAATTTCTGAGTCTGAGACAAAAGGAGGATGAGAATGTCACAAAGTATGAGGCTAACTTTACAAGGTTAGCGAGGTATGCTGGAGATTATATTCGCAACCCAAGAAGTAAGATTGATCGTTTCTTTGATGGGTTAAAACCATTTCTCCGTCGAGCATTAGTCTCACAATCCTTTTCATCGTACGAAGACATTGTCTCATGTGCTATCAAGACCGAAAAGGAATTCTCTAAGTCTTATGACTTTAAAGCAAAGCAAGAGAAGAAGAGACCTGCTGATCAATCTGGGAATGGAAATAAGGGGAAGAAGGGAAAGGTTGAATATCCATCTTGTGGTAAGTGCGGGAAGAAACACCCCGGTGCTTGCCTGAAGGGAATGGGAGTCTGTTACAAGTGTGGTGAAAAAGGCCACCAAGCTCATGATTGCAAGGGGAAGAAGGAAGCTACCAACGTTCAGTGCTACAATTGCAGGGAGATGGGGCATTATGCAAATGCATGTCCTAAGCGTCAGGAGAACTTACCTCAGAAAAGGCCAAGGGATCAAGGCCAGGCTTATGCTATCACTACTGCTGAGGTAGAAGCCCCGAAAGACGTGGTGGCAGGTAATTTAATGGTTTCCTCAAGTTTAGCAAATGCATTATTTGATTCTGGATCATCGCATTGTTTCATATCTTCCCAGTTTGCTAAGAAAATTAGATATTTCCAATTTGATTTAATAAGGGAGTTGTCAGTTAAAACTCCTAAGGGAAGTATCGTTGCAACAAAGTTTTGTGAATCAGTCCCCATTAGAGCACATAAATTTTCTTTATCTGCTGATTTCATCGTCATACCTATGATTGAGTTTGATATAATCCTCGGTATGGACTGGCTTTCGGACTATGATGCGAAGATTTATTGTAAGAAGAAAGAGGTTACGATTCTTGATGATAATGATAAGGAACACCTTATTTTTAGAGCATAATCGTCACCACCTAATTCTTATTTAGATCCACCCCCTGTAGCTCAACTTAATTCAATTATCGGGGAGGAAGAGAATGAAATAACTGTCGGTGAGGAAAGGAATGTTCAAATAGAGGATGTACTTATTGTGAAAGAATTTGTAGATGTATTTCCGGAAGATTTACCTGGACATCCTCCAGAACGAGAAGTTGAGTTTTCTATTGATTTGATTCCTGGATCAAGGCCTATATCGAAGACCCCTTATAGAATGGCCACTGTAGAGCTAGTCGAACTAAAGAAACAACTAGAGGAATTGAGTAATAAGGGATTTATTCGCCCTAGTGTTTCTCCATGGGGAGCCCCTGTTCTTTTTGTTAAAAAGAAAGATGGATCTATGAGGTTATGTATCGATTACAGGGAGATCAATGCTATAACGATAAAGAACAAGTATCCCCTACCTCGTATTGATGATTTATTTGACCAACTGCATGGAGCTCAATACTTTTCAAAGATTGACCTTCGATCTGGATACCATCAGTTGTGTGTAAAGAAGGAAGACATTCCGAAAACAGCATTTCGAACCAGGTACGGGCATTACGAGTTTACTGTAATGCCGTTTGGATTGACTAATGCACCCTCTGTATTCATGGATCTGATGAATAGAGTTTTCAAGGAGTATCTCGATGAATTTGTGGTGGTATTTATTGATGATATCTTGGTATACTCCAAAACCTACAAAGATCATGAAAATCACTTGCGCATTATCTTGAAGACTCTGAGGAGGCATGAATTATATGGAAAGTTTAGCAAGTGTGAATTCTGGCTTCAGGAGATTTCTTTTCTTGGCCATATTGTCTCTAAAGATGGAATCTCTGTTGATCCTTCTAAGACCAAGGCAATCCAAGAATGGCCAGCACCTACGAATATAACTGAGGTACGTAGTTTTATTGGTTTGGCAGGTTATTATCGACGTTTCGTCCAGAATTTTGCCCGATTGGCTAACCCATTAACGAAGCTCACACGTAAAGGGGTTAAATTTGTTTGGACAAAAGAGTGTGAAGAATGTTTCGAAGAACTGAAGAGAAGATTAGTCAATGCTCCTATATTGACTCTACCATCGGGGAATGATGGGTTCGTTATTTATAGTGATGCATCGAAGAAAGGACTTGGCTGTGTCCTTATGCAGAATGATAGAGTTATTGCCTATGCATCACGACAGTTGAAAATTCATGAACAAAACTATCCTACTCATGATCTTGAGTTAGCAGCTGTGATCTTTGCTTTGAAGATATGGAGGCACTACCTCTATGGTGAAAAATGTGAGATTTATACTGATCACAAGAGTTTGAAGTATATTATCTCACAAAAAGAACTCAACATGAGGCAAAGGAGATGGCTTGAATTACTCAAGGATTATGATTGCACGATACACTACCACCCGGGGAAGGCAAACAAAGTAGCAGATGCTTTGAGCAGAAAAGACCATGGAGTTCTGAACATGATGAGAATTGAAAGGGATCCAATTTTCATGGATCTAGTGAAGATGGACATGGGAATAACCAGGGAAGGTGAAACATCAATGCTTTTTCAAATGGTTGCCAAACCATCTTTACTAGAAAGGATTAAGAGTTCTCAGACTGATGATGAAGAATTCCAAAAGAAGATTAAAGCTGTGAATGATGGGAGATTGAGAGACTTTGTGTATGAAGATGGAATTTTGAAATTCGGGAAGAGACTTTGTGTTCCCAATATACCTGATCTAAAAAGGGAATTGCTGGGTGATTCTCATAGTTCAAATTTCTCTATACACCCTGGGAACACCAAAATGTATAGAGATTTGAAAGAACATTTTTGGTGGGACAACATGAAGAGGGAGATTTCTGATTTTGTGTCAAGATGTATGGTTTGTCAACAAGTGAAAGCTGGAAGGCAACAGCCTGGAGGAGTCATGCAACCTCTTCCCATACCGGAGTGGAAATGGGACAATATTACGATGGACTTTGTCATGGGGCTACCAAAGACTCCTAGAAGGAACGATGCAATATGGGTGATTGTTGATCGTCTTACCAAGTCAGCACATTTTCTTGCTATAAGAGAAGATCTACCCCTGGAACGTCTAGCAAGACTATACATTAATGAAGTTGTGAGACTTCATGGAGTACCCCTATCGATTGTTTCTGATCGTGATCCCCGTTTTACTTCAAGATTTTGGAAAAGTCTTCAGAAATCCCTGGATACTGAACTTCATTTGAGCACTGCTTACCACCCTCAGACAGACGGACAATCAGAACGGACTATTCAGACCTTAGAAGACATGTTGAGATCTTGCTCACTTGATTTTCAGGGTATGTGGGATCAATATTTACCACTAGTAGAATTTTCCTATAACAATAGCTTCCATTCGAGTATTCAGATGGCACCATATGAAGCGTTATACGGAAAGAGATGTCGTACACCAACCTGTTGGGATGACGTTGGTGAGAGAAAACTTGTAGGCCCAGAACTGGTGGAGGAAACGGTGGAAAAGGTGAAGGTAATCCAAAATCACATTAAAGCAGCTCAAAGTAGGCAGAAGAGCTATGCCGATAATCGAAGGAAGGATTTGGAATTTCAAGTCGGTGATCATGTTTTCCTGAAGGTATCTCCATGGAAGGGAGTCATACGTTTTGGTAAGAAAGGTAAATTGAGTCCCAGGTACATCGGACCTTTCGAAATTCTAGAACGAATTGGGGCTGTGGCTTACCGATTGGCAATGCCGCCAAGTCTCTCCAAAGTTCACGATGTGTTCCACGTCTCTCTGTTGAGGAAATACATGCCTGACCCAACGCATGTACTCACCTATGAGGAATTAGAACTGGAACCCGATCTTTCCTATTGCGAAGAGCCCATCAAGATTCTTGATACGAGAGAACAAGTGCTGAGAAACCGGACGATGCGTCTGGTAAAAGTTTTGTGGAGGAATCATAAGATGGAAGAGGCAACGTGGGAACCCGAGGAACTTATGATGAAGAACCACCCGAGTCTTTTTATGCAGTAATACCCTAGAAATTGCGAGGACGCAATTATTTGAAGGAGGGGAGAATGTAACACCCCAAGCTTCTACGGTACGTTTCCCTTCGAATAATGCGATAGCGTGTGTTGTACGCAACCTCGAGTTCTAACACACACCACAACTAATTAAACTAGCCGTTGTGAATAGTAATACCTACTTTATGAAATCATATATATATTCTATATTTCAAAATGGACTTCATTTTTGGATTCGGAATATCGAATTTAGCCTAGGGTGAAATTTTGGTACATTTCGGATAACTTTCATATTTTGATGAATAGTGAAAATTACTAAATTTTAATTAAAAACAACTTTTTTAATCAAAATAATTAATAGTGATAAATTGTGAATTTGAGTGGTTTTAAAGTATATTTAGAATATATTTTTACCATTTAATATAATCTTGGTCATTGGACATAATTTTACAATTAAACCGAACATAAACAAGTGTCAATCTTTTGATAGTTATTATCTCTTAAAAACACGCTTTTTGTTTTGACAGCGGGAATTAATTTTAAATTAATTTCTGCCACTTCTGTGTTTTGAATTTAGGAAAATGGATTCCATATTTGGAATCAGGATGTCCAAATTATGTAAATAGGTAACTTTTATTTTTAGACATTTTGAATAATTACTGCGGTAAATATTTTATTTACCATGGTTAAAGGGTAAATCCGGTAAATAAGGGTTAAAAAATAATATTATAATAATACAAAATTACCCTAAAACGTGTCCTAACCTTATTGGTGGACACATACCCGACCATGAGCATCCTTGGGTCAATTTGGGGACCCCTTGGAGCCACTTGTATGTGGTAGGGACACATTATATTAATAAAGTTAAAATAAAAATAAAAATGGCATAAGCTTACATCTTTTAGAAGAACAATTTTTACATAGGGTTATACATGTTGGATTTTCGATTATAAATATTCATTAGAAAGCTAAAAATATTTCCTACATAATGATATTTTATTTATAATTTTTAGACATTATATAATTTATTTTATTTATGACACAATGATGATGCAGTAATTACTAAAATAGTGAAAAATAAAAATAATTGATCTTATAAATACCCAAATAATTATAATATGAAACTTTTAATGAATTAAACTAATTTTCTATGATAATATGATATATTAGGATTGATTTAATTGACTTTGTTCGAAGTAATCAATCTGTTAGGAGTTTCACAAAAATCAACTATTGAATAGTGTCAAAATTGACATAAAGGAGTTCTTAAAACAAATATTATATTATTAATTGATATTAAATTCCTAAAAATCTAAGGGTCGGCAAAGAGACTTATATTAAGATAGGTTACTCATTAATGGACCACTTGGGGGTCGCTTGGATGTATATAGTAAGTTTATTAACCATATTATATAAAAATACAAAGAGACATTGTAAAAGTGAAACTAATTAACTTAGAGTTAATACTTAACGATAAGGTTAATATAAGTACCCAAACCTGTCTAAATTCTATTGGATGAGTTGTTTTCGACCTATCCCCACCTCATCCTTTGAATAGTAAACTTTGGAGCCTTTGTAAACCGAATATGAATTTATTATAAATTAATATTTCTAACTTTTCCAAAGGTGCCCCTCACCCCTCTTATAAAAGGGCACTCCTCCTTCTCATTTCTTCACACCTTCAAAGCCTTTTGGTTCGGCCAAACTCTGCCCAAATACTCTCCCAACATCCCTCACTACAACCTAGAGGCCTTAGTTTGATCAGAAAGCCAACCTAAGGAGCCCTTTTGATCAAATCAAAAGGAAGAACCCGAAGAAGAGGTAATGATTTCACCACCCTTTTCTAAGTTCATTTCTTCTTCCACTTCTTCTTCCTTTGTTCTTACCATTCTGAAATAATAACTCCAGTATCTCACATATACTGTGATGTTATTATAAATATGGTACAACCATATTCAGTATTCTATCCACCCTTTGAATAACATGTCACCATACGTGCGTACGTACGGCTTACCGTCTCCACGTCGTGGTGTAATTGTTATTCAATATAATATTATTTGGATGGGTATAATAATGATGTGTAACTCATGTAAATAATAAATATAACATGTTAATGATTCTGTATATATGATATACCATCCATTTATATATTATTTTAATATCAAAAGAATGATATTGTCGCTCGTGCGTACGTACGGACTACCGTCTCCACGAACGCGATGAGATTCATTCTCCATCGTATCCATTCAAGTATAATTATCATTTGATGATTTAAAAATGATGTTTAAGGACTGGATATCATTCTGGATATGAATAAGATACAACAACCATGGCTTATGTAACAAAACATATAAAGAAAATGAGTAAGTTAACACCCGAAACGACGATAATTCTAAGATATTATTAACAAATCAATGTTAAAAGATCATATATGATATCATATTAATATATATGATTCTTTTATAATTTAATAACAATTATTTCACCATTATACAGGAGGTTAACCTACCCCAACCAAGGAAAAGTACAAGGTAAGGGTTATTTCACAATCTCTTCATTATCCGAGGTTGTATATACGTAATAATCTACTGGGATCTCTTTATCATCCACATCCATGTTTTCTTAAAAATGTTTTTCAAAACATTTTTACTATTTACAAGAATATGGGTTAAAGTCATTTATACCCTTTTTTTGACTTTTTATAAGAGGTTTATAAAGGAATCTTTCCTTCGTTTTCAAAACAAGGTCCTTTTTAACCTTTTCGACAGAATTGAGGTAAGAATGTTTTTTTTAACTTATACGGCGGGTGCGGTTATTTTCCGCCGTTATAAAATCGTCGAAGCTTTCCATACAAGCTTATAAGAATATTTTCAAAGAAAATGTTTTATTTTATATGTATCATAAATGATTTCAAAATAAAAGGAGATACTTCTTTAAAAAGAATTTTGATTTCATCTATGTCAACATCCTTTGATGGATTTTAAGATTATTTGAAGTTGATTTATTATGATACAAAACTTCTATATTGTATTGAAGGTTTTGTGATATGTTTGACTGTGGATGTGCTATTTTTATACCATTCATAGTTTATGGTGAAATTATTGACATTTTGTATGCTAGTTTTAATACGAATGTTTATGTTATGTTTAAACCTTTTCATATGGGAATGCATTGGACTTAATAAGTGACGGGTGGAGCCCGCTATAGCTCCTCGATGCATCGGTAGGTCTCATGAGACAAACTAGTGTCTTGGCACAAGGCCTTGACAAAATCTTATTTGTAGTCTTGGCACGAGGCCTTGGCTATGTGGTTATGATAGTCTGGCATTATGCATTCCAACATTATGAAAGTGGTTATTGATTTTTGCATGTGATTATTCGATTAGTAGAATATCCATGTGAACAAGTAAATGGCATTATTTCATTTTACTTTTGCCATACTATGTTGAAGTTCAATTTTAAAAGGCTTTTGTTTTAGTAATTCATTGCCTTAAATGTTTATGCTTATTTTGAATGTTCCGCTATATTGTTATCCTTACTGGGCATTTGAGCTCACCCCTTTTCTATGTTTTATTTTTCCCAGGTAGTGAAGAAGTAAATTATGAATGACTTGCAGGGATATTATGAGGGGTTAATAGTGTGGATATGAAGACTTTGTTGTTGTAGTAGTTTTTCACCTTGAAATGTAATGTAAAACTTTATGATTATATCTAGTGTTTCCAAGGCTACTAAACCAATCGGTCTTTCGAGATTTGATCTTCTTGTGATCATGCCAATGTTATGTAATTAATGCACCGACTCTGGGCAACTGGGGTCGGGGCGTTACATATAATATAGAATCTAGTTTATAAAAACACACAAACTTTTAATTTCATTAATCATTCTGAGATTCTGAGTGATCAAAGGATGGAAAAAATGTAGTTGTACCTTTTATGAGGCAACATCAATCAAATTTTTGTGGGGTCTTCTGATCCACTAGTGGATGATCAACGTATCAGTAACATTAATAAAATATTTTCAATTATATACCTCTCTTAAAATAAAAAATTTGTCTTAGAAATTTATCATTTGGAAATGGAAACATATAAATAGAGAAATATCATTAATAATATTATGTAAGTGGAAGAAATTGAATCCCTATAAAGAGATAGATTTAATGGGATATCTTTTTGAAAGTACATCGAACATATTCTATGATAAAAAATAGAGAAGTAATTCATTTATTTTAAGTATAAGTATGTTAAATCCGTTGGTAACTATGAAGAAAATTTTATAAGACATTTATGTTATGATCAGGGTTTATTCGTCAATCTAGAAAGAAAAATTGATCAATTTTTTAGTGGATTAAATCCATGTCACTAAAATTTGTTCATTATAAGAGACTTTAGTAGCTATAAATAAATAATTCTATATTTTCTTATGTTTGAATTGGAAATTATCAATTACAATCATTACCATGGTTTTGATATGAATAGGAATAAAGAGCCTAAATAAACTTGAATTAATAAAATGGTGGAATGAAATTTAAGTCACCTACATGCTAGAAATGCGGGAAGAAAAAATCAAGGAAATTGATTTAATGGAATTGGGAGGTTCATTATATGTAGAAAGACTAGCTATAAATCCTATGAATATCAAAATACATTGAATGTTATGGTTAATAAAATTAAGGGAAAGAAGACACAAACTAATTCACCAATCAAACCCTAGTGAATCAAATTCTAGGAGTAAGATATTTAAACCAACTAGTGCTTGAATTAAAATTTTCATAATGATGATCATAATTAACAGCCTATTAATATCTAAAACAAAGGAAAATATCCTAAAATCAAGGTTGTCAAAGTGGTTTTATGAAATATATGGTGCAACGTTCACCTATCATCCACTCTAAAACCATTAATCTATTATTTAACTTTCTGTCAATATACTCTTCTATATATAATGAATTTTATATGGGAATCACATTACACCCTCAATGAGAAGATATTTTTTTATAAATTTTAATGTATAGATGATCACATATCATGGTTATAGTTCATATGTAATTAAAGAATATTGCAACCTGATTCCAAAAAATTTATTGATTAATCCACTAATTACATATGATGTGATTTCAGGAATGGATTGTATTTCTTTATATGGATATTATATAAATTTCCATATAAGGGAAGTTAAATATCATATTATAAATTAACCTATTATCATTTATGAATTTGAAGATGAATAAAAACATCCAATGGATATTAATTCTATCTTATAGGACTTAATTCCTATCTATAAAGGTTATTAAGATCATATGGTTAGGGAGGGACTCCAAATTTAGGATATTCTTAATTTATAAGAGTTTTTTGATGTCTTTAGAAAAGTTTTTCATAGTCAACCTCTAAATCATGAACTTTATTTTTCAATTGAAATCATACCTAGTTCCAACCAGATTTCAAAGAAACTGTATAGAATTAACGTATTTGAGTTTTCCAAATAGAAGAATCAAATCTAGTAGTGTGTCACCTTGTTGTCAACCTATACTTTTTTTTCATATGATAAAGGTGGTTTTATGTGTATTTTCATTGATTATTGAGAACTTAACACGATCCTTATCAAGAAAAATTTTCCTATAACCCATATCGATGATTTTTTTGATCAAATATGATGAGATAAATATTTTTTCATGAATTAGATTCAATATATATACAATCAATTTTTGGGTAAGAATGTTGATATACCAAATAAAAACTCTTGTATGAGGTATGATAATTGTGAATTTGTAGTTACGAAATTTAGACGTATTAATTAACCAACTATCATCATGTATTTAGTGAATAAATTCATAATATATGACCCCGATCGGTTTCTGATGGTATTTATAGATTATATTATTATATATTCAAAGGGAAATGAAGAGAATGATATTATTTGAGAATTTCCCTAATGATCGAGTGGAAGGATATGTTTAATTCTAAATTTAGCTTGTTTGAATTTTTTATTTAGAAATATTCATTATTAGGCCATATATTCTCAGGTGTGGGTTTATTAGTTGATATTTAAAATAAAAAGTTAATTAAAAATGGCCTTAACCAAGCAAGACAACTAAAATCCATATTTTTCTTGGGTAATATGGAAACTGATGATGCTTTTGACTGATTTATCATGACTATCTGATCCATTCACTATGTTTTCATTGGAAAGGGTTTTGTTTGTGTGGATAGATTAATGTGAATATAATTTCAAATAACTGAAAAGAAGATTGGTCAGTGAAACTATGTTCACACTACCCTGAATTGGAGATTTTTTTGTGATCCCTTATGATTAATCATATAATAAAATGGTTTCAATACTCATGTAGAATGATATAGTGAGAGCATATAAATCATGCCGATTGATAATATTTGAGGAAAATTACCTGAATCATAGTTTATAGCTAGAAATATTAGTTATATATATATATGACATGGAAGAATTATAATTATGTTGAAATGTGTGACATATATTTGGATTATTAATTATTAAAGTATATATATATATAGAAAGAGTTGAATATATATGATAGAAGATAGTTGGAGATAATGTTTCATAACCTGACGTATCAAGGATAACCTAGATGGTTCTATATTGAGTGTGACACCCCAAGACCACCTATAATATTCTAGAGGTTGGAGAAAAGTACTGAATTGAAAAATATCACACATGGGAGTCCTTAGCCTAAAGTACCAAAACACACACACATCTCTAAACACCCATTAAATGTTGAATGGTAAATAAATTTGATACCAATAATTAATTGATAACATTTATCCCATATCAAATTATGAAAAAGTATAGTAAATAAATAAAAATAAAAATAAAAGTCGACCCATAAGCTGATAAAAGAGTCTAACTTACTATGTAATAGGGGACTGTTATCAAATATAACACCGGGTCCAACCATGATCTGTCTATCTAACTATGCTTTTCCTAATACTATCCATCAAAAACTCCATAAAAATGAATATTGTCTATATAAGATAAGACATGTGTGGGAAGAGAACATGCCTAGTGGAGTATAACAGTACCCAATAGAATACCCCGAAATAACCAAACATAATAATCAAGAGAGTAGTCAAAGCATCATAAGGTAATTCAATAGGATATTATGCATAAAAGATAAAAAAACCCATATATACACATGATAGACTCAAAGTCTCAAAGAGGTCTCAAAAATACTTCTACACACAAGATTCTACTCAAGGATTCAAGGAATCACACATCTTGTAGAACTCACCCCATAAGCCATGTTGTCACTATTGGATGTCTTCTGAGAGGCCATCCACAATGGGTTTCTCCCAATAAATTCTTGTAACTCAAAATATATTGACATACAGATAGGTTATCACACCTAAGAGTACTGGGGGGATACTAAAAAACATACAAGATCAATCATATAGATAAGTGATCAATGACATGTACATGGAGGTCATGCCAATATCATGAATCAATATCCCATCCCATGCCTCATGGATGGATATGATGAACTCTATTTGAAGAAAAAACCATAGAGGGATCACAATCCAATGATAAGGATATAAATACACACTATAAACTCACAGGGTTAGAAAAAGGGATCATAATCAACGAAACATTGTATATAATGAAGACATCGAGAACCTAAACTTGGCCAGAAAGAAGTACATGATGTGTACTTGGGAGTACATGTCATGTATAGTCCACACTAGGTATGCCAGTGTCTATCCCTCTCCCATGTAATGTAATTATCCTTATAAATGATATTTCCTTTTGGGTATGTATCATGTATAGGTTGGGATAAACACAGTGTATTCTCTTCCTATGATCATGTACATATTATTATACCAATGTGCTTTGGGTTATTCCTATGTACCTAGATATGTCTATGTAATAAGACATGAATATTTAATATTTCTATGCCTATGTACTATAGCCATGTCTATGTTCATTTCCATGTTAATTTCCACTTATCCTTTATGGTTCAGTTCGAGCCACCAGCATAGAGCCACAAAATATGTGACATGTGTCATAAGATGTGAAATATTGTTCGTTGCATGTAAACCATCAACATCATAGTTGGGTCCCACACAGTGGGTGTTCTTCAGACTACACACAGTGCAATGATGGATTTTCTTGAAATACATAATCCTCACTTTGTTTTACCATATACATCCTTTTCATCCAATTATTCCATACATCTCATGTATACATCCCGAATCAACAACTGACCATTCCTGATCTGTCGTTGGTGTCCATTATCTGCCCTTCAATCTGCTCATGCACATCTCTTATGTCACCACCATCCCATGACTCCAAAACTATATGGTCAACAATAACTAAATATGAAATTGATACATGTTTATCTATCCACATCACAAACTCATCATTAATCTCCATCTAGAACATGTGGTAACAATCTATTGAGCCAATGATTGATCGCAAAATGATTTTTTTCCTAGTATTTATTAAACAACCATCCAAATCAAATACTGATCACCAAAACTTGAAGAATGTGGATAGAAACTCATAAATCAAAAATTAAGTAATAATCCGCAATAATAATTCTGGTTGGCCTTGATTCGTTTTCATTATAATTATGAATGATTAGAAACAATAAATAATATTAATCCACCATAATCTGAAGAAGATAAAATCGAAAACGCATGGAACGATCAACCCAGAAATCATCCTATTAATGGATTGACTCATTTTCATCATCACATAAGTAATTAAAGAAAACAAAATTGAAATTTTATGTCATACCTTAGTTTTAGATCAATATTTGGTGAAGAATAATCCAGTGGCATCATCCTTGGAATGTTCCACATGCTTTGTTCATGAAAAAGTTCATCGATCCATTATTATTTAAAAAACACTCCCCTAATGGATCTTCTCTCAATAGTTGGGTAATGTATCTAACCCTATGAAGTTTTAATAGTTGTTATTATATATAGTTGAATTAGGTCATTGCATTAAAAAAAATTATTTTACCTTTTTCACCCATGATAAAAATTTATTAAAAATAATAGTACAAATATATGTTTTATCACGACTAGGGTAAAACCCAAATTTTACATTCAACAACTATTTGATATTTTGGACCTGAGACACTGTTTGGGAGTTGTTTTATTATTTTACAAAACTATGTGCACATGTTACAATATATTCATTATTTATATTATATCAATATCGAGCCACTTTGAGCACCAGAATCTCATGCCATATTCGTTCCTAGATCAGAAAATATTCGTTAAACAAGCCCAAATTCATACATAAAAAATGGATGTTTAATTCTCCCCACCTCAGGGATTTTCATCCTAAAAAGACAAACTCCTACTAAAAAATATTCATTTACTGAGCTCACATTTGGGTCTCCCGCCCCATGGTTATCTTATATAGATTCCCATGATACCACAAATCAATAATAAAGGGAATCATTTTCCCATAAAGTATATACTATAATTGAATCTTGATCTCTATTTGGTACTATATAAAGGTAGCACTATCCTTTATCTACAACTCTCCCCATTCAATAACATGTTATGGGTCATGCACATACCACCTTAGCTATAATACATGAAAGACACAATGTATCTGGTATAAATATTATAGTAGTGAAAGGGGTATATAACCTCAGTAACCCTGTATAGTATCTAAAAATGGATAATTAATGTCAAAGATAACTTTTCACTCCTGAAAAATATTTATAATTAACATAGAGGCGATACCTTTAAGAACACATGGTGTAACATCTTGAGATTTTATGCATTTTTTTCAAGTTAATTTAAATATTTAGATAGATTTATTTTTACAAAATAACTATTTTATTCGATATCATGCATGACATGTGAAACTGACCATTATAGAACCATGAAATAATATTCTTATAAAATTGAGGTCAACACATTGGTTTATCGGAGGAAGGGGTGACATTACAATGAAAAGAAGAAAACATACAATGCAGGGATGTACTAGGAGAGGCTCAAACTGAATACCTCTCCATTCCCCATAGGGGAAACTACCAGTTTGCTACACCATAGAAAAAAATATTATTATTATAACCTTGTTTTTAATTAGTAATTTAACTATTTTGTTATAATAATGTATTTATCAAAAAAAATTATTATTATTATAAAAAATGTTATAAATAATGCATAGATACTTTATATATTCATTTGATAATATAAAATTAATTTTTAAAATTAACATATAAAAGTTAACATATGGTGAATTTTTGTATTTTTTTGAGAAAATATTGATTTTCAATGATTAGTGAACAATACATATTTTTGTAAAACTATCGCTTCTTGATAATAAATTAAGTAATTTATCTTCCAAATTATGTTTCAATGTAATATATTTATATATGATAATATTTAATATGTTTAATTACTTTTTAATTAAATTGATATTGTATTTTAGTATATGTTTTTTTTGGGTTTAAAAAGATGATTTTATAAAAAATATTTTAAATTGCATAATGTTTCGACATTTTAGATAATTAAAATAATCCCAAATAATGAATGTTTTAAATTGAATTTATATATTATATATCAATATAATTTAATTTTTATTCATACAATGATTATTATTAGACAGAGAGTTAACAAAAATCATATTGTGCATGACAAAATACAATTATAGGAATCCTTATTTCTTCAATGCGTTTGTATTTCTTAAAAAATTTAATATTTTCCAATTTTATAAAATTTTATTTTAAAATTGTGATTAAATTTATAAATATTCATTTAAAAATAATATATGGGTTATTTTTTGTTAATTTTATGATAGGAGAATATTTTTGATGTATAGTGGTAAAATATTGTATTTTAATTGAAAACTGCCTTTTTGTATAAAAAATTTAAAAATATAAATTATATCTTAAATTGGTTTTAAATTAATGCTAGTAAAATTATATATCAATTAATCCAGTTTTTTTTTATTTTTTTCATTTTTATATTTAAATATGATATAAAATCCTTGTAGTCTTTTTAATTTGTTCTCCTTGAAAATAGGCTTTCTCACCACGTCTACATGGTTAATTTTAAATAAAATTAATAATATTATATGAATTTAATTTTTGAAAATGTTTTATATATTTCGATTCACAATAATTTATTTTATATAATAATGTTAAGATAATTTTTTTACAAAAATTAATTGTAGAAATGGTAAAAATTAATTATCATAGCAAAGGTCTAACTGAGTTTAATGAGGGTTAACCAATAAAATATATAGTCTAAAATAAAAACATAAAAACAATTATAGAAATATTTAGACTATATAATGTATTATACCATATTATAATCTATTTTGGACCCTTATGGAAACATTAAACCGAGGATACACCCTTTTCTTTTCAAAATATTACAAGTCTGCCACTCTCATCACTTATAAAACGCCACCATCTGCTCTATTCATCAAACATTAAAACCATTTTATTCATACAATAACTACCCAAATAACTTAAAATATTCCCTATAAACCACATTAATTAATTATTATCATAATTAATACAATTTAGGATGGTTTATGATGAAAACATATGGTGGGTAGCTGAATAAGAGGTAACATTTTAAATGAGTGATTTTATTTTATTTCTTTCATCACCTCCATACATTGTTAGTAAACTATGATGATATAATAATTTAACTATATTACATAAAATTAGATTTTTTATGTTAATTTAAATACCTAAAACCATATCCACATCCATAAAATGGGTTATGAGTTCATCGTTCATGTGTATGGCAGACCATCACCTCGTGAATAGAAGTCATTCATTTTCTCCATTACCACCAGTCACTGTTGGATATCATGATGGGTATAAAGTATATACATGATATTTATAATATTATTAGTAATATAGATTCTTTTTATCATATATTTATTTTTTTCTTTATAGTCCACAGGTGATATGATAATGTCATTCATGTGTACAACTGACTACCACCTCACGAAGTGATGTGATTTTTTTCACTAACTCTTTTCAAGGAAGGAAATAAGGATAAATTTTAAAAATATATATGATTTAAATGAATTAATTATGTTATTAATTGAATATGTAACCTTATTAAGATAATATATCATTTTATTTCTTCCTTGTTCACTCACTAAATAATGATAACATTGTTTCAGCACTTGTGGACTACCGCCTTCACAGAGCGATGTGACTCTATTTTCATCAGCACACCAATTGAGTGATATGTATAAGTATATTTAAATAAATAATTTTTATTTATTATATTTTACCTTTTTTTAAAATATTTAATATTACATACCTCCTTTCCATAATGAACATTGAAAAATTGAAATTTTACTCATGTGTACCAATGACCAACAAACTTTATGATCGTAACACAATTCAATTCTCAAAACCATCATCAGTGGTTGTAATTAAATATATTATTGATGTATAAATATGATAATTATTTCATTATTATTATTATAATAGAGATTATTTAACCAATATAAAATTAATAGGATCAAAAAATAACAAAGAAAAACATACATGAAAAACAAAGCAGTTATGACACAAAGCATGATTTTAACAATGAATTTTTTATAAATGGTAATAAATGGAAATAAAAAATCCATATATTGGATGAAATGTATAATTATTGTTATGTAATAAATTTGTAATAAATTATATTTATTATACAAAAGGTTCAAATGTGTACAATGTAATTCAAAGATTATGATAATGTATTTCTCTCCCACTTTTTATTTATTTGAGACACATGCCATATTCACAAACTCTCTATTTTATGTGGTGTATATACTGACCATGAATTGATATTATGATTTAGTTATATAATAGTATGTGAATTTAGTTATTTTTTTAGGACATATCTTTATTGGGGTTTGTGGTTCAAAAATTACCCAAGCAGTAAGATATTTTTGTCTAAGTTTACCTACTTTGAGTTATATAGTTATGTTATGCACCTATATTATTTTACAAGGTGTATATATAGACCCTTAGACATATAATATAATGAACTTATTTATAATCCTGATATATTATGTTTATATTAATGAAATTACATCATGGGTATTATGTTTCAATGTTACCAAAGTTATAAATTTTATATGTTAAAATCACATCGTTTATCGTGATTGTTTATAACTATGTTTCTAATGATCAAATATTATGATCCATATCTAAATAAAATCATGAATTTGATTCTCCACTATTTATTCCATGATCATAAAATTCATCCCTCAATTTTACTCTCTTCATATAATCAAAAGTTGAATGAGTTTTTTTATAAAAAATGTATTTTTGGGTGAAAACCCATTTTCTTCCAAAATCTAGTTTTTCTGAAAATATTTTCAAAACTGGTTTTAACATTTATAAAATGAATTATTAAATAATTATTTAATTTTTTTTTAATTTTTAATGTTTTTTGAAAGGATCATCATGTATATTTCAAAATAATTCTAGTTTATATTTTATTAAGAATGTGAAAATAATATCTGATTTTAACATGCACGACATGAATAGTATTTCCGACTATCAGGACCACCAAAATACTTCAAGGTCACTTTACAAGTTATAAAATTTATTTTAAAAAATAATTGTTTCTTTATTGTTTAGGTAATCTTCTTTTTTTAAATAAATGATTTAAAAGTAGAAAAAATTCTTAAATGATTTAAAAACTATGTTTCAAAGAGAAAAGTAAGGTTTCCAAAATATTTTATGATGTTTTTTAAAGAGGATATTTTTTTAAAAAAAATTACCTTCCTACATAAATGATTATAGTTTTCTATATTTCAAAATCATTCTCTATCGAAGATGACATCCTTTTCTGTAACTTATGATTTTCTAATGATATGATCCATGGATAGTATTCTTATTATTTCTCTCAATGATTTATGTTTATGAATATACTATATTTAGGATAACCATATCTCTTCCATGGATTATATAATGATAAAATAACAAGGAAACTTATTTATTTATCCATGAGTTATGACATTATGAAATAATACAATAATTATGAACCTTGTATCTTTTCTATATGTTATGATGTAATGAAATGTTTATGAATCCCATTTTCATTTCATTATGTATGATATAATGAATGACTTGTGATATTGTGGCCCAAATATGTATGTTTTTTATTATGTAATGGTTGGTAACTATTTCTCCTTCAAATGAAATGGGATAACATTTATATATCTTCATATAGACATGATCAGAATGGGGAGTGGGCTCTATTCAGTAAAGGAATCTATGCACAATTATTTTATTGTGTGTGAAACATGACTACTAATATGGTCGTAATAGTGATCCTTGAAAACTATGATGGGTTTTAGGGTGAACCCATTCAACTATGATATCCTTGGAAGTGATCCTTGGAAATTACGGAAATTATTTTCTATGCTTATGTGTTTGAAACAATTCAATGTCTTATGCTAATAATTTTTTCTTATATCTTATTTTCATTGACTTACATATGATTAATGTATTAGGAAATTAAAAATTTATTCCGTGAATCATGATTCCAATATTTGATATATAGGGTATGGTTTGAATAAAACCCTGAAAATGTAATGATAACTTTCTCTTAAATAATTTTATTTCATTATACTCCCAATATTGCATGACTCACTGAAACTCTATGGAACAAAATTTGTTTATTGATAGGAGATATTCATAACCATGCCATTAAACATAAATTATCTACTCTTATTCTTTGAATATCCAAAAGCACACATACACAATTGTGATTTGGGTGATATTTAGAGTCTAATATAATTAAATTAATTTTCTGTGAAAAGAAACATACCCGTATGAATAGTAACATACCCTTATGAATAGTCAATTACCATTATGAATAGTAATATGACCCTAATTAATGGTAACCTTACCCATGAGAGTATAAATAATATTTATGCACCTTAAAAATAATGATGAATATTTTAAGTATTGGTATTTGTTAATTAAATGATGATTTTAATAAAAAATTATTTTTAGAAGATTATTTTTTAAAAATGTAGTTCATTTTTGGATTGTACATGTTAGGAAATGGTTAGAGATGATTTTTTTGGATTCTTCTGAAATGATTAAATTTTTGGTGATTAGAAAAATACTATAATTATAGTATAAATACATTACGAAAAAAATACACAATTCCCTACATCATGGATGATGTAAGAAACTGTTAGTTAGAACACACATGAAATTATTACTATTTTGGGTCATGGAATAATAAATATTTTTTATTTTCGGGAAAAATAATAAACTGACTATTAAATTATTAAGAAAACCATCCTCCATTCAACAATACAAACCACCCATCCCCCTCTTCCTCTTACCCCACTCAAAATTTAAGGCATACCTATGTTATTAAAAATACACTTCCCAAGCCCTAAACTCACGTCTATGACCTATTAGTATCATCAAAATGCCAGAAAAAGCCTTAAGGAGATTCTCAAGGAGGAGTACTCAAGATGTGAACCTCTATTCCTTTTTTTCAACATCTTTTACAGGTTCCATTCTTTGGTATCTCTCTCCTCACCTCCCCTAATCTAAATGATATGATATTTCTATTAACTTACATGAAATATAATTTTTTAATGTAATATTTCATCATTATCTATTTTCTCCCTCCTCTTACACTAAAAATGAAAATACTGTCCAATATGTGTTAATTTTTCACTTTTAAGGACAACAAGTTTTATATTTCTATTATTATCTTATAGAAAGGTCATGAAAAAATTTTAATGTTTGAAATAGATCATAATTTATTTATTTTAACTTATAAATAGTTTTTTTAATCTTTACACACTCATATTATAAAATATTAACACAAAAGATGTTCATTATGCATGAAACCGCCATGTTAATCCAAGCGTTTATCATTAAATTTTATATAATATTTCATCCTAATGGTATATAAACAAAATAATTATTATATCATGTATATCTATTTAATTTCACTAATAATATATGATAAAAATTTGGATGTTTTACTACATTTCAAATGAACTTCTATCCCAGAATTCAAGTAAAATGGTCCTGAAAACCATGGAAGAAAACACTTCCAAAACAATAAAATTTAACCTATTTATACCATAAAAAGGGCATGAATGAAATATATAAGGTAAGAATAAATAAATTAAATGTAGATTAGGTTATTTAATTATTAATCAATGGAGAGAAATTTTATTATTCAAGTTATTATGATGAATTGGACAACACATTCAGGAATAAGGTAAGGGGTTTCTCCTATCACTTTTATTTCCATTATATTTCCATATTTTGACACTAATTTCATGTATGTGGTTTAGTTTTAGTACCATTTAATATATAATATCATTATTATACTTATATTTTTTGTATTTAATGATTCACATGATGATTACTAACTCAATTGATTATAATATTGTAAGAGACTTGGTTTCTGTTTCCATTTCATTATAATTTTCTTGGTACTATTCACCTAATCACTCTTATGCGGTATACATACATAACCATTGAGATGATTTCTCATATGAACATGTAAATATATTATATATATGAATATTATGGTTTCATGGATTTGATTATTTTCTTAATCTGTATACCCTTTTACAAATTCTGTTTATTTGTTATATTGTATTAATTATAGAAATATAGATGAATCAATATCCTCTACTCTATACAGATATTGATAATTCATGTTGTACTTGTATTAAATATATTTATAAAAAATTATTTGGACATTCAGTGATGTGTGGGTCCTACTATATCCCATCGAGGAATCGACATGTCTAATGATACATATCAGCTGGTGACACACATTTTGAGTTTATTTCCAAAACAGAATTAGATGTTTATCTTCCCATAGAAGTAAACCATTTAGATAGTATAGTGGTATCATGTTCCTGAAACAAGATGTCTAATTTATAAGAATTCTATTTATTCATTTTTATTCACTACTATCCTTGAGGTTTTCACTATGACAAAATTTATGTATGCAGTTTCATTCTCAGCTTATTAATGGTGTGTGTTTTTCATATATTCACCATGTCATATTGACTATGATGATATGATTACGATTCAATTAGTATTTATTCTTGCTTAAACAATTTTTAATACTTAGTAATCATATTATATCACCCCTTTATTTTGTTTACCTTCAACAGGATCAGATTAAGAGACCATTTATTGGGTTCTAGATGATCTTATTCATTATTTTTTGTTATGTATTACATTATTCTACATTTCCCAATGTAATATGAGTTACATATTTGTGTCTAGATTCTTATGGACTAATAAACTGGTCATTTCTTTGGGATTTAATTCCTTTTAATCATGTAAAGGTAATAAGTAATCGATCAGCTCAAGGATTCTGGGGTCAGGGTGTTATAGTTGGTATCAAAGGAAGTTTGACAGAGCCCTTGGAAACTAGATTTATGAAACATAGTTTAGTTGAAATAACCATAAGCTATACTTTGAGATTAAATATTGAAAAAAATCCTTGAAATTTGGTAATGTAGAGATTACGTGGGCATTTCTAGAAAACACATCCCTGTTTGGATACTATAAGATGACATGGTTTTTCCAGAGATGTACCTTGGTGTAATAACTCTGACAAGGAGTTTCAAGCATGATCTTGGGTATCCTCATAAATAAATAATAGCATTACTACCAACCAGGTTTGACAGACCTATGGGATATGCATAGAACAATTCAAATTTTCTCTACAAACCATTATGAAGGATTTAAAATTAAATATATACAATGTTTATGAATATGAGATTAGTTGTGATAAATGTATAGATTATCGTAAGTTTTTTCAAGTTAGAAATTATGAACAATATCCTAATTTAGTGTATGTCATTATTCAGTAATATAGCCTAATGTAATAAGGGGAATCGTTACCCTTGGCGAATTTGTGTATTTCATCACTAAGAAAGTAAACACTGTCAATGTTGGAGAAGATCAAATCATGAAATTATTGGGAAAAATTGCTCATTCTATATTGAATAACCATTCTACACATGTACTGGATTGTTTCATGTGGTAGTTTCCTACCTATTTTAGTGGGTGTACTAATCCGTTCGTAGCTGAGCAGTGTATCAAGTATTTTGAAAATATATTTTTCGAATTAAGATGTAATAAAAATGCAAAAGTAGTATGGGTAGTATATTTCTTCAAGGGTGATGCTGGTCAATGGTGGTCCTTAATCAAGAATTCCATAGAGGATGAATAAATATAATATATATAATGATGTACTTCTAAGGAAGTATTCTTCAACAAATATTACCCTCATGAATAATGAACTAAAATGAAGGGTGAATTCTTTATCCAAATGAAATGGAAATAAGAGATTGTTGTGAAGTATGAGGCTGACTTCACAAAATTTTCCAGGAATGCTATGCATTATGTATGTGATTAAGAATAAAATATTGATCATTTCATTGGAGCTCTTAATCCAAGTATTCAAAGGGAACTAGCTTCAAAAAAAGTTTCGCCATATGATGAATTTTTTTTATGTGCCATCAAAATAGATAAAGAATTTTCTAGATAAAAGGCGTTCAATGGAATTCAATATAAGAAGAGGAGTACTAATAACCATAGAAAAGCTGATGCACCAATGAAGATGAAGGGAATAAAGAAATTTCTATTACACAATAACTATAGAAAGAATCATGCTAGGAAATTATTGAAAGGCCAGGGAGATTCCAATATGTTTGGAGAAAAGGGTTATTAATGTTGTGAATGTAAGGGTAAGAGACAAGAAATGATGTGCAATGCTAAAATTATAGAGAGATGGGACAATATGTAAATGAGCATCCTAAGCTACATGGAAACTTGGCTTAGAAAAGGCCACAAGAGAAAGGGAAAGTTTAAAAGATTACAATAGTTGAGGTTCATGTTCCTAATGAAATGGTGAAGGTTACTTTAATTGTTTCCTCAAAATTATAAAATTGTTTATTTGATTCTGAATCATTGTATTCCTTTATATCTTTACAATTTTCCAATAAAATTAGATAATTTCAATTTGATTAAATAAATGAGTTGTTAGTCAAAAATCCATGGGGATGCGTCATTGTAACAATGATATGTCAATGAATCCCCCTCATGACACATAAAAGTGATGTTGTTTTTATTATTATCAACAAACCAATAATTGACTTTGATATAATTCGGTGTATTAATTGGCTGTCAAATTATGATCCAAAGATCTATTTCAAGAAGAAAGAAGTTACAAATTTGAGAATGCTGTAGAACACCTTATCGTTAGAGTAGAAACCACACCATATGATTCTTATCTAGAACCACCTACCATATCTCTAATGAATAATATTCATGTAGAGGAAGAAAACACAATTTCAATAGGTGAGGAATGGAATCTTCAAATTGAAGAAGTACCTATTGTGCCAGAATATATTGAAATATTTACGAAGTATTTACCTAAACAACCTCTTGAATGAGATGTTGAGTTCTCTATTGATTTAATTCATAGTGAAATACCTATAATAAATCATAATTTCCAATATGGATTTAGTGGGCCCAAAGAAACAACTAGAGGAATTGAGTGAAAAAGGATTTATTCGATTGAATGTTTCTCCATGGTGATCTTATATCCTATTTGTCATGAAGAAATATGGATCCATGAGGCTATGAATTGATTACAATAAAATCAATGATATTATAATAATGTACAATTATGCTCTTCCAAAAATGGATGACTTATTCGATCAACTTCATGGAGCCCAATATCTTTCAAATAATGACCTTTGATTTTGATATCATCAGATGTGTGTGACAAAAGAAGATATCCTAAAGATTGACTTTTAAACCAGGTATGAGAATTACGAGTAAACCATAATGCCATTTGGACTAACAAATGCACCCTCTATTTTATTGGATCTAATTTATAGATTTTTCAAAATCATATCTTATAGACTTTTTTGGGGTATTTATCGATAAAACCCCGGTATAATCCAAAATAAATTATGAACGTTAGAATCCCTTGGAGATTATTTTTAAAAATCATAGAAGAAATAAATTATATGGGATGTTACAAAAGTGTGAATTTGGAATTCAATAAATTTATTTTCAATTCTATATTATCTCTAAGGATGAAATCTTAGTTGATCCTATGAAGAAAAAGGAAATACAAGAATGCCCCATTCCAATGAATATAACCGAAGTATATAATTTTATTATCTTAGAATGTTATTATGGGTGTTTTGTTCTGAATTTTTCCCGATTGGATAACCCACAAACCAGTATCCCATGTAATGGGGTTAAGTTTGTATGTATGATAGAATATATAGAATGATTTGAATAATTTAAAAGAAGATTGGTAAATGCTCTAATTTTGACTCTTCCATCGGTATTTGAAGGATTTGGGATGTACATTGATGCATATAATAATGGTATGGGTTGTTTCCTTATAAAAAATGATAAATTTATTAATCATGCATCAAGTCAGTTAAAGACTCATGAGAAAAATTATCCTACTCATGATCTTAATTTACCAACCATAATCATCGCTCTGAATATATGGAGGTGATATCCTTGTGATGAAAGATGTGATATATATACATGTAACAAGAGTTTGAAATACATATTTACACAAAAATAACACAACATTAAGAAAAGGATATGGCTCGAGGTACTCAAATATTATGATTTTTCAATACACTACCACCCAAGGAAGGAAAATAAAGTGGTAGATGCCTTATGCATGAAGAATAATGGACTTATTACCAAAATGAGGATTGAAAGATATCATGTATTCAAGGATATACTAAAGATTTATAATGGAATTATTATGGATGGGGATGAATAATTCCTATTTCAAATGATTTCTAAACCATATTTACTAGAGAAGATAAAAATATCTCAATCTGATGATGAAAATCTGCAGAAGAAAATTATCACTGTTATGGATATAAGATTGGAAGACCATGTGTAAGAGGATGGAGTTTTAAAAATTGGGAGGAGAATATGTATTCCATCAGTACCTATGATGAAAATGGAACTATTAGGTTATCCTCATATATCAAATTTAACTACACAATATGGTATCATTAAGATGTATAGAGATATGAAGGAACGTTTTTTATGGGATAACATGAAGCAAGAAATTGATGACTGTGGGACAAGGTGTCTAGTTTTTCAATAAGTGAATGCTGAGAGACAACATACTAGAGGGTGCATGAAATATATAACTAATTCTACATGAAAGTGGGACGAAATTAAAATGGATTTTTTCATAGGACTACCGAGGAATACTAAAAGAAATGATGCAATCTGGGAAATTTTTTATCATCTCATGAAATCAGCACATTTCCTTCCTATAAGAGAGGATTTAACTCTTGAGTGCTTCAAAAGAATGTATATTAATTATGTTATAAGATATCATGGTGAACCTATATTGATTTTTTTATGATCGAGATCTCTAATTTAAATTAAAATTCTGGAAAAGTCTCTAGTTGGATTTGGATATAGAGCTTTATAAGAGTACTGCTTCTCACCAAAAACTGATTGATAGTCTGAAAGGACTATCCAAACACTAGAAGACATGTTGATATCATTATCTATTTACATTCAAGG
The DNA here is from genome assembly GCA_963277665.1 of Viscum album. Classification (NCBI taxonomy): domain Eukaryota; kingdom Viridiplantae; phylum Streptophyta; class Magnoliopsida; order Santalales; family Viscaceae; genus Viscum; species Viscum album. Next base: position 662,071,734 of record OY728138.1, read on the forward strand.
TATATGGGATCAATAATTTCCATTTGTGGAATTTTCATAAAATAATAGTTTACATTCTAGCATTCAAATGGAACCATATAAAGTATTATATGGTAAGAGATGTCGAACTCCAATATATTGGGATGACATTGGTGAGAGGAATCTTATAGGCCCAAAAATTATTGAAGAGAAAACTACAAAGGTAAAAAAATCAATCCCATATTAATGTAGCCCAATGTTGGAAAAAGCATTATGTAGACAACCAGAGAAAAGGATTTGGAATTTCAAGTAGGAGATCATGTCTTTCTAAAAGTATCTTCGTGGAAGGGTGTCTTAAGGTTCAGTATGAAATTGAATCTATTCCCGATGTACATAAAACCATTTAAAAATTTTGAAAGAGTTGGAATTTTATCTTACTATATAGTAATTCCCCCCAGTCTCCACAAAGATCATAATGTTTTCCTCATGTCGCTATTAAATAAATATATTCTAGACCCATTTCATGTAGTCAACTTTGAAGAAATAGATCTGGAACTTGATTTTTCATATTGTGAAGAGCGTATTGATATTCTTGACATAAGGATGTAGGTTGACTAGTATTTGATCTTTGTAGAAACCAATAAATGGAGGAAGAAACATTGGAACATGATAATGTTATGAAGAAGAACCACCAACATCTTTTTAAAGGGATTTATACAATAAAAATTCCGGGGACAAAAATTTTTAAGGTGGGAAGAATTTAACACCCCAAAAAATTTATGGTATATTTCTCTTAAATACATTAAATTCATTAGATTGCCTATATTTCATGAAGCATTGAGTCTCTATAGAAGAAAACATGGTTAGTTATAGGAGATAGTCATAACTTAGACATAAACTTAAATTTTCTACTTCTGTGCTTTGAATTTTGAGAAACATATATACACGGTTGCGATCAGGATGATAGTTGGATTCTGATAGAATAAACCTAATTTTTTTTGCCAATAGTAACTAACCCATATGAATATTAACTCACAGTTATGAATATTAATTTGACCCTTAAGTATGGTAACCTTACCCAAGAAACTATAAATAAAATTTAGGCACCATAAAAATGAAGGTGAATATTTTAAGTGTTTGTATTTCTTGATTAAAAGTTCATTTCAGTTAAAAAATAAAATTCTAATATTTAGATTTCTTTTTGAAAAGTGGAGCTTATTTTTCTATTATACATATCTAAAAATGTTTATTGTGTAGTTTTTTTGATTTTTTTCTGAAATGCTTGAATTTTTTTGTTAATAGTAAAATACAGTAATTATGGTATAAATATATTACGAAATAAATAATCAATTACCAACATCATGTATCATGTACGAAACCATTAGTTCAAAATGTTATGGAGATATTACTATTATTGATCATGGAATCATCACAATTTCCTATCATAGTGACAAAAATAATAAACTAATGAATAAAATAATAAGAAAACCCTCCTCCACTCCACTATAAAAATCACTCATCACCCCTCTTCCTCCCACACCACTCACGATTTGAGCCTTACCTATGTTCGGCCAAATATAGTTCCCAAGAACTCCCCATTTAGAAGACCTTATGGTCTCACCATAAGTAAAAAAACAAAGGTCTTATGGAGCTTGTCATGGAAGATTACTCAAGAGATGAACCTCTCTTCCTGTTTTTATTTGATAAGTTCCAATCTATTGTCTATCTCTCCTTACCACCCCTCATCCAAATACTATAATAATTATAGTAAGTTACATGAACTATAATTTTATTATTCTAATGTAAAATTTCACCTTCATATCATTTTCCCCTCCTTTTACACTAAAAATAAAAAAACCAACCTAGATGTGTTAATTTATCACATTCAAGGATGATGAGTTTTCAATTTCTATTAATACATCAAATAATTTTCATGAAATTTTTTTAATGGTTAAACCAGATAATAATATATTTATTTTACTCTATTAAATTTTTTATAAATCCGTACACACTCTTAATATAAAATATTATTACATAACATGTTCATTGTGAAAAAAACAACCATATTAATCCAAGCGTTAATCATTAATGTTTATCTAATGTGTCACCCTCATGGTATAAAACAAGAATCATTAGAAGATCATTTATATCTCTGAAATTTCACCAGAAATATATGCTAAAAATTTTGGATGTTTATCTACATTTCAGATTAATTTGAATTCATGAATACAAGTAAACTGATCAAGAAAACCAAGGAAGAAAATTCTTCCAAAACAATAAAATTGAACCTCCTAAACCCATCAAAAAGTCCATGAATAAAAATAATAAAGTTAAACTAAATCGATTATTTCAAGAGTAGGTTTTGGGATTATTTAATAATGAACCAAAATTTTATATTTATGCTTATTAAAATCAATTGAAGAACAGTTTCGAGCATATGGTAAGGGGTTTATCATCTCACTTTTGTTTCTGTGAGATTTCCATTATTTTCCACTTATTTTTTTAATATGGTGTATTTTTACTGCAATTTGATATATTATATCATGATTTAACTTATATTCATTGTATTAAATGATTCACTTTTTGATTATTAACACTATTGATTATAATATAGTAATGGATGTTGTTTCAGCATCAATTTCTTTGTGATTTACATGGTATTGTGAACCTAATTATTTTTATGTGGTGTACATACTGCCCCTTTGAAATAATTTTTCATTTGAAGTTGTAAATATATTATATATTTGTACTTTGGTATCCTGGAAATGATTATTTTCTTAATCCTTATACTCATTTACATACGGTGTTAATTTGGGATGCTATTTTAACAATGAAAATATTGATGAACTCGTATCCTCTACTATATATTGATATTTTTAAGAAATATTGTACTTGAATTAATTCTATGTATAATGAAATATTTGGAATTTTATTTATGTCATTTTCCCTATATATCCCTTGATGCATCGATAGATCTCATGAGACAAATCAGTTGGAAACAAAATCGTCGAGTTTGTTTCCAAAAAAGAATCAGATTGTTATCTACCCACAGAAATAAACCGTTTCGACAATATAGTGGTTCAATATGCCAGATACATGATTCCCTGTTTATAATAATTATAATTATTCATTTTTAGTTATTACTATCCATTAGGATTTCACTATTAAAAAATCTATGGATGTAGTTTCATTCTCAGTTTATTAATGTTGTGTGTTTTTCATTTATTCGCAATCCCATATCGAATATTCTGATTTGATTACGATTCATTTATTTTTGATTCATGGTTCTTCTATTTTTAACCCTTAATAATAATTTTAACTCACCCCTTCCATATTTTTACATTAAATAGGATATGAATAAGAGACAATTTATTGATTTCTCATGGATTCATTTTATTAGTTTTTGTTATGTATTCTATTTTTTTACCTTTCCCAATGTAATATGAGTTGTATTTATGTATCTAGTTTCTTCAAAACTACAATACTAATCATTTAATTGTGATTTCATCCCATTTTCTCATTCCAATGTAATAAGTAATGCACTAGATCGGGGCTTATTGTATCGAGGAGTTATAGTTTCTATATGGCATGCTCATGTTAATATTTTTTATCTCCATTGTTTACCCTTATTGATCATCCAATCTCACACTTTTTATGTATGATTTCCCATTTTATGAAAAAAGGTTTTATTTTGGTTATTTCTACAATTATTAATTAATGATAATAAATATATTGAATACATTTAAGATGTTTCCTCAAATTATAATATTTTGTTCATAGTATCCAAAGGCACTAAACTATTACGATCCTTGGGAATGGGTTTTTGTAATTTATTGAATATTCATATATAATGATTTAATGTCCATGTTTGAGGAGCCTGGTTCCCTATATATAGTCTCAATCCTCAAACTAAAAATGCCTTCATCTTTAGTCCACACAATAGTTGTGATGGTTTTGTGATGTCTTCATCCACACCTGCATGATATTAATACTTTCTATAATATCTTACACCATGTTTGGTCCCATGAGTTCTAAGTCACATGGATCATTCCAACATAGTGTTTAAAATTAGATTCATCCAAAAAAATCATAAAATGGTTCTATTAAAATGGTGTAATTGAATATCTTGTTGTATGAATACTCCAGCAAAGGTATGTAAACATAAAAACTATATCCAAAGTCCAACACCCATTCCAGAAGCACGACCTCTAGAACATGAATGTTATTATTAGTCTGGAAATCAGAATGTGTTGAAATTCCTTTCTCAAATAGAACCATTTTTCAAAGTCCTCCTAAAATACTCTTTATAATCGCGATGTGATGTGAAAATCCTGGTCTGAAATGATCCCTAAGGGAACTATTTGAAGACAGACTATCTCTTATATGTATAGTCATCCCAGACTCTCTCGGGAACTATTCTCTTGGATTATAAAGAATTAGACTGAGTTGGTGAGTTGGTAAATGATCACCTAGATAGAATAATTTACATTAAGTGATTATGGAATCTCCACCACAAAGAACATTGATATACCATCCAACTTCCACTCTGGAACCTCAGAGTGTTGAGATAAACCTTCAAGAACATAGTGATCAACTTTCACCTGTCGACAGGTGAGGCATCGAATGAAAAAATGCAATACACTCATCTTCATAACTTTCCACCAAATCCAATTTTTAATGTCATTGTTCATCTTCACCACACCTGTACGCACTTCCATTTTGGATATATAAAACTCCCTATAAATATCCTCTCACAATATCCTTGGTACCATGAACCATCGTATGAAAATGATGATGTTCTCCCCCACCACCCATCAAAAAATAAATTAGGTGAAAATCCAATGGATTTTTGAGTTTGCAAGGTTTCATAGTTGGTATCCCTATGATAATCCCCTAAAACATGATATATAAGTAGTGGAATAAAAAATATTGATTGAAGGTATTATAAATCATCCTCATCATAGAACAAAATTTGGATTGAGGATAAATGATTTCATGCCTCAACCAAAAACTATGAACAAGAAATATATCTAAAAGATTATACCATCACATTACCCTCCATAGGTGTATTGATTATCTCAAAGAAATGATCCTAAAATAACTCCAACCAATACCACCATCTCAAGTTAATATCCTCCTTCAAGAAGATATACTTGAGGTTCTTATGGTTATTATAAATGATTAATTCCTCACCCATTAGGTAATTTCTCCACATATTTAGGAAGAATACTACCACTAATAACATTATATCGTGAGTTAATTTATTTCTACACATGTTGTGTTAACTTCTAAGAGCCATAGGAAATCCCTACCTACCTCTACCATAGAACCCAACCATGTTTGGCCTCTGAGGAATCACAGATCACAACATTCTCAATACTATTCTATGGAACCCTTAAGATGGGGTACTCATATAACTATGCATAGAATCCATAAAATCATTTTGAAACCTCTCTAATCTTGTAAAAGGACTTGCCTTCACGTTAAATGTTGTAAATATAACTAATATCTTGTAGAAAAAAAGAAAAAATATCCTATAGTATCTTATCAACCCATAGAGATTCCACACCTCCTCCATGCTCCTGGGTTGATCCAACGACAATTCTGCATATACCTCTCTTAGTTCCAATTGTACTTAATTAGACTAGAGAACATGTTCTAGTAATTAGAACTCTCAAATATATAACTAAAAAGTATGGAGCTTCACAAAAATATTGTGTTCCCAAATTATGTCTAAGACCATCCTAAAGTGTCTCACTTGCTCCTCCTCAGATGTCGGGATCTCTAGAATGTCATTAATAAATAAAAACACATAATTCTATATGATAGGCTCCAATATTTGGTTTATAAGTTCTCTAAACATTTCTCAGGTTTTTTCTTGGTGGAAGGAATCACCAAGTACTCATAATGATTACAGAGATATCATAATAGAGTCTTCAGTATATCCTCGTCTTAAACTCAAATCTGGTGAGGACTAGATTTGAGGACTATCTTCAAGAACCATCTCAACCCAATAAAATTATTTACGAGGTAATTTAACCTCGATAGTGGATAAATAGTTTTGATATTCAACTAATTTTAGAGATGATTATCAACACACTACCTCAAGCTTCCATCTATCTTCATGGAAAAACTTCTAATGCTATAGGGGATGACATCCTATGTATGATAAATCCCTCCCCCTAAAAGTCCTCCAACTACATACTCAAAAAAATGATCTGAATGTGTCATATTATAATAATAAGTATATATCAGTTTAGTGCCTGGGTGGAATTCATTGAAAAAGTCAGTCTCTTAGTGGGAAGATAATATTAAGGCATTCTCAGGAAATATGTCCACATACTCTACCACCAGTGTAGGAAGCTACAATCCCATAACATCCAATAATCCTATCGTAATAGTAGGTAATATTGATTTATTGGGTATATACTTATATGTATGATCCATAATACTATTCTTGGGATTCCATCTCACCCATAAAAGAAAACATTGTCCCGTCACCACATATACACCACAATCTTCACATAAAATAGTCAATATGTGTTTGAACTATGGATAAAAACTCCATTCCTAATATTAAATCATAATTCCTCTTTGATACTGAAAATATATACCCTATGATTATCATTACACTATGGTTCATGTTAGACTATTTTTAGTAGTGTGTTCTCACTGAGTCCCTTCCAGTTAGAGTCTACAAATATAAGGGTCTAACTAATGTCTCAGCTAGAATATATATGTCTTTAACAGGGTAAGTTGAAATAAAAGAGTGGATACCACCCATATATGTAAATACATTAATAAAATTAGCTAATACATATATCATACTTCTAATCATCCCTAAAGCTTCTGGGTAGTTGGACTGCACTTTATGGAGCTGTCTTCATCCCTTTCCACCATCTCCTAAGCCTGACACAAACCACCTGAGGGTGGTGGTGGAAACATATTAATCCCTCTTCCACCTACTTCTTCTCTACTAGATATTCGTCTACATCCAATACTATTCATTAGTCATTTAACATAATAAAATATCGTCTTAGATAGTTCTTCTATCATTCATATTTCATCTCTATGATGGGACAGACAATCCTGAGTGAGGCGTCCCTAAATTATTTTAGAGAAACACTGCCTCTATCTCCATTCATTACAACTATCTAGGGAGACCTTAACAACTCATAATCTATGTTAATATGGAATAATAATAAATTTCACACATCTATAAAAATTTTTCTACCATAGGCTCTCAGATACTAAGGTCCCAATTTCTGCATTCCAACTACCAGTATAGGCTATTAGCATATACTTTTCTACAATTCTCTATACTACTATGGATTTCTCAAGAACTCCATCATAGGATGGAATGATGAGAGATACCACTAAATCCATGATATCATTGTTTATACCATACTATAAAGTCCATTATTAGAAATAAATATGTCAATCTATATCCATAGTGTACTATGATAGGAAGTTGAACATCATCGAATACTCAACCATAGAAAAACATCACCGTTGAAGCTGTATAAGACCATGGATATTAAATGATCATAACAAGGATATATACAAGTAATCACATAAAATATTCTCTAAATATGAAAAGTATAGATCATTATCATCATGTGTATGAATCACCTGACTCTACTATCTCCTTGTGTTGCCTTGAAAAATAGTATCCTCTAGGAACTCCATCTGATTAGGAGGCATTCTCACACATGTCAAAAACACAGGTCACTGCCATTATCCACTCCTTTGTATACTAGGGGTCTATATCTCACAAATACCTAGGAGTTTGATAATTTTTAATTTCATGAAGGTCACTAATCCTAATCACATACTATACTTGTACTCTTAGAATAACCTATTTCTCAATATGTGGTGGAAAAATTGGGAAACCACCCAAAGGAAAAAACCCCTATACATGACCCTGTACTGATTCCTCATCACTCGTCATATAATCATCATTATTCTACTGTGGAATAATTCATAGAAATGATCATATATGCATCTTAAAATAAATTAAAGATATACAATAGTCAAAGTGTATATCTGGGTATTTGACTAAATAAATTTATAGAAACTCCTCCCATTCCTATATGATAAATGTACTAATGTTATCCCTAAAAATAGTGCCTACAAGTACTGATTTAATAAAATTGTTATCAGAGTCCTGATGAATGGATAATTAGACCACCTCACCAATACATGATTCATTGGCCTGTAATTCTTACTCAGAACACATTAATAATGTTATCATGGATCCAAAGCTGAACATCACTATTTGAAAATCTACAAACTATGATCCTAATATGATACCCGATATAATTTTACCCTATAATGACTTTAAATATCTAGGCTTTATAGCCAATGATAATTCAAGTGTGATATCCCTATATTCCCACCAATAGGATTGGGGTAGGAGACATGTGTTGAGTAGGAAAATATCAAACATTGGGGGCCTTAACCTAACGTACCTGTACACATACACACACATCTACAGACATCCATACAATTCTAGAAGGAAAAAACAACTGATATTAATAATTCTTGCTTAATATCTATCACACATTAGAGAATGAAAAATAACTAGAGAGAAATAAATGTCTAAATACATACCCAACCATAAGATGATAAAAGAGACCAACCTACTATATAAGAGAGGACTGATATCAATAAAACACCTGGTGTAACCACGATCTTTCTAGGTCACTCTGATATTCCTACTTCAGGTCCTCCAACAACTCTGTTTAAGGGTCTATCTCCTTCATAAGACATGACATGTATTAGAATATCATATATAGGGGTTTGTATAATAATTCCATGGAGGACATCCTGAAATAACCAAACATATTCATCAAGAGAGTAGTCATCTCATCAAATAGTATATCAATTGGACATGAGAAATAAATATAAGAATAAAAACTTGATATAATCATGATAAACTCTATGTCTAAAAGTGTTCTTAAAAATAATTCTAGACACAGGATTATTCTTGAGTCGTCAAGGAATATCTCATCTAGGGGATCTCACTCTATAAGCCATGCTATCATTGTTGGTTCTCTTCTTAGTGGTCAGGCTTATCAGGTATTTCCAAATTACTCACTAGAACAATGAATATGTAGAAATCTAGATAGGTGATCACTCTTAATACTGCCGAGGACACTTAAAAACATGCTTGATCAATCTAATAGATAGGGGATCGATGCCCTGAGCGTGTTTGTCACGTCGACACCGCAAATACTTCCCATAAAATAAGATATGATATAAGATCCCACAACGACCCTCACAAAGGGATACCACAAACACTATAAAATATAAAACCCATAGATGGGATCAAAATTAAGTGAATATTACATAATACAATACTATACACTGATTGGGAATTACCAAGGGATCACCCTTAACTGAACCCGGTCTACACTAAAGAGATGGATGACCTCAATTTTTCCTAAAAGAAGTACATGTCATGTATCAGGGAGTACATAATAGATCACATCTTCCCTTGGTATACCCTTGTGTCACCATAACACAATCCATATAATCTTCTATATAATCAACATATCCTTTATAAGAACATGACTTGTAGAGGTCGGACTGGCACTTGACGTGCTATATGCCCATGCCTGTGTACATATAGTCTTATAGGTGTACTTTGGGTCATGCCTGTGTACTTGGACACGTTAGAATGATAAACCATTCCCATGAACTCTTTCCAAAACCATGAAATATGGTTGTACTCATAAATCTATCCATTTACATACTCATTTACCCTATGGGGTACAAGTCGATCCACCAACATAGGGCCACATGGTATGTGAAAGGAGTTACATGAAACATGACATTTTTCTCTATACATAAACCCTAACTGTTACCATAGAGGGTATGAATACTAATAACTAAATTATGAACATTATATGATTTATACATTTCTAAAATAAATTCATTATTTATCAAATGATTCGAATTAAAATAATGTTTTAAAATAAAAGTGATGTTTTTACAAAAAAATTGTTTTATGAATTCAAAGAATTTTATATAAATTTATCTATATTGGTGAATTTTGTTAAAAAAATTTATATATTATCTATTTTATGAAATAATATTATTATAATAGATCTAGTTTTTAGTTTAAAAGTATATTTGTTTCTTCTAAAATGTTTTTTAAAAGATTTTTCACAAGTAATTTGAAATTAATTTATAATTATTGTAGAAGATGAATTCTATTAAAATAAGTTAATTTTTTATAATTATGAGGTCAATATTTTCTAATTAATTCCCTTTTTATTTTTTGTCAAATTGAATTGTAACCATGGTAAAATTTATCACATTTGTTAAGTGTAAATCAGTTAAATATTGGGTAAAATTAAGTAATAAGGTCATGATTATTCATATTAATTATTAATGGTTGAGTTGAATTCGAAATGTATTTCTAAATATTATAAATTTAGTCATTTAATAGAAAATGTTCCATGAAAATGACCTAGATTTAATTTAAACTAATGGAAGGGACGAAATGTCACTCTCTTAGTTTTAAATATCATTTATTAGTGCAAATATGAGAAAATATTAGTTAAGAGAAAATATTAATATTAATTTTGTTTGTAATAAAGTTATGTTAATTTTTTTTAATTTTAAATTTTATGAATTAAATAATTACCTTAAATACTCACACAATGCTAAAGTAGTAATTATTCAATTAATAGAAAAATCAGATAAATGAGATTAAAATTATAAAAAGTGCAATAATATTAGATAATTACGGGAATAGAAAAATTTTATAGATTAAAATAATATTTTGGGGTTATTTTAAAATATTTTTTACTAATTACAATTTCTTTATTGATGTTGATTCATTCAAAGCATTGAATCGTGTCAAAATTGTTAGTAATGATATTATATGGTAATAATATTTTATTAAATCTTTTTCAAATCATAAAAAAAAGAAGATATGGATATTTTATTATATAATATATCATAAATATTCTATTTAGAATATAATTAAAATTTTATATGTAAAAATGTAACATTTTAAAATTGAAATTTTTTAACCATTGTTAAAATTAAAATATGTTAACTGAAGTTATTTTAAATTATATGGTGTAAATTTAAACCATTTTTTTTAAAAATAATCTATATTATGGGATTAGAATCTTATACCAAATTATATTAAAATAACATTCTATTTTAGTTATTTTTATTGACACTTAATTTTTTATAAATTAATATTTTGGGAAATTTCTAATGTACCCCTCACATTAATTACAAAAGGAAACATTCTACCATAGTTCATTTCACCACATTAAACCATTTATATCATCAATTAACATTAATTTTCTCTTCTACAATTGACTAGAAATATTTTATAGGTGTTGGTCTTCCCAAAAGTCCAAATATAGAGCCCATTAGTTGATATCATAATGATTCCTTTTGAAGAAGCGGTAATTTTTTTAACCAATCATTTAAATTTTCTACACGTATTTACCTCCTATAAATATTTTATATATACCATAAAATAATAAATCTTGTATCCTAAATATTATTAAAGTTTATTATAATAATCAAAACTGATTTATACACTCCCTTTCCCATTAAAAAAGAATTGAAAGTACTGGTCATGCATACGTAAAACCTACCGTCTCCACATAGAAATACCGTTCGTTTTTCATAACTCTATATTATGGATGAAATATATGATTAGGGTAATGATTATATATGATATTAATGACATAATTATACTTTTATTATGATAATATAATGTCTAACATTTTACAATATATTCTTTTGGATATGATATTGTTGCTCATGTGTATATTTATAGTACAGTATCTCTATTGCATTTGGATTAATTTTTCATATATATTGCACATTGATGGTAATAATAATTCATTTTATGGATTTATATATGATATATACCACATAATAATGATTATTTAAATTATGGGACTATGATGTATGAATATGTACTGGGATTCTCGAACAAAAACGTGCATGGAAAACGTTGTAGTTATCACTTTGAATAATGATTATATTAAACAATCATTAGTAAAAGGGTGATAATATATTATACATGGTATTATAGAAATATTATAATGGAATAAATGTATAAAAATATATTTTTATTATTCAGTTTTTTTAATTAGAACAAGTAAAGGAGAGGCTTGTGGTAATTATTTATTCTATACTCCCATCATTATTCTGGATTGTTTATGTTTATGTCTCCAATGAAGAAATTTTTCTACCATGACCATGTTTTAAAAAAAAACTGAAAAATATTTTTTTAATATTGTTTAATATAATTTTTACCAATTTTACATATTAAAAAAATGTTTCTAATGAATCATCTTTTCATTTTATAAAACGAGTTTTTTTCATGAATTTTCTAAAAAAATATGAATGTATTGGGTTTTTATCATATAAATAATTAGAATATTTTAAAAAAATCACTGTTCCATAATTATTTTAAACTTTCATTCCTAATCTTACAAAGTTATTTTCTAATTAAATATCTTCTTTGTTTAATTTAGGACTTAAATAAAGTAATGGCTTCAAAATAAAAAAGATATTTCCTAAAAATTATTTATTGTGATATTTCAAATTGATTTTACATCTATGGTAAAATTATTTTTTATTACTTAGGATTTAATGGGAATATAATCTAGGGGTAAAATCCATAATTTTTCTATTGTTGTTTTATTTTTATGATTCCTTGATGTTTATGAAACCTATTTTTTTCTCAACTGTTATTATATGATGAAATGTTTTTGAAACCTATTTCTTTTCATGGGTTCTAATATTGTATATATGTTATTATGTAATACATATTTTTTTTAATTTTGATATTTTTGGGGCCTATATCCCCCTACAATTCATTGGTTATTGACTAATAAATCAAAAGAATGATATGAGTTGAATAAAGGGTGATCTTAGTTAAGGAAGAGACTTTTTTCACTATAATAGTATTAGAAGTGAACCTTCAAAACTAAAATTAAATGATGAGTGATCTCTTTATAGTTTTATAGTCATGTAAAATACCCTTTACTACCATATAATTGATTTTCTATGCTTTTGTGTATGTCATAATTACATGTCACATATTAATCTCTCATAACATATATTCATTGATTCTTTTATGATTCATGTCTTATGAACATCCAAGATTTATTAAATGAAACAATATTACGATCAATGATTTATAGGGTCTAATTATAATATCAAATATTAATTTTCTAGTACCCTTATTATTATGTTATCAATTACATATACCTTTTTTACCCTTACTAAGCATCAGAGCTCATCATTTTCTTATGTTTCCTTTCCCTAGTAATTGAAGAATGGTATTAAACACGATTTTTCATAGAGTGATAATTATGAAGAAATAAGTGGGAGATGATGTAAATATTTAATGGACCAATTTTTTAAGTTTCCACATTTCCAATGAAACAATACATTTTATATCCCCAAGATTGTGTTTGTGTAATATAATGAATAGTCATCTAAAATATGTAATATTTATGTATAAATGTCAAGGGTTGTTATAGTCAGAATCAATTTATTGGTTAATTTAACCTTTGAAAACTACTATAAGAATTTTTTTTTGATAAATATAATTATAGGAGAAACTTTTAATGTTTTGATAATGATAATGAATTATATAGTTTAAAACTAAGGATTCAAATAATAATATGTTACAATTTATACAATTTATATATTATTTTTCATATTATTTTTTCTTCTCACACTTTGATTTTTTGATTTAGTCAATGGATGGAACCTGAAAAGATAATATTATATCTATTTATGATGGAAAATGCAAGAAATTTTCTGTCGAACAGCCAAATTTCATGGGAGTTTTAATGCATAATAGTTCTGATATTCTCACACAACTTTATCAGGATACGAATCATGTTGAGTTTCAAAATGATCAAAGGAGGGAACAATATTTTTTTTAAATCATTCATAAAGAAACATCCAACTTATTTTAGTGGGTCTTCTGATATTATTTTTTAATGTTTCATAAGGAAACATCCACATTATTTTATTGGGTCTTCTAATCTTCTTGTTGTTGGGTGATGGATCAAAAAAATTGAGTTTTTTTCTCTTCATGAACATGAATAATTCATCCTATGTATTTATTACCGAGGAGGTGAGGTATATAAATTATAATGTATTAACAAGAATTCCAGGAAACATTAAAAAATTGAATCCATGGATTGGGACAAGATCAATAACATATATTTTAGTAATTAAATTACTAATATTTATTATATAAAGATGGAGTGGGATTTCCCTCAGTCAAAGGAAAAGGACAATGAATGTTTTCATACCTACATGGAATATTTTACAAGAAATGAAAGGTATGATTCTGGTGTTGTAATACATCATGTGTATAAGGTTGATATATTTTTTAGTGGCCTAAAACCAAGTCTCAGATGGGCATTATCCATATGATACTTGAGTATCAATGCATAAATTGATCGACCTGCTCTGAAGGTGGAGATGGATATCAGAGTTACTAGTAAAACTCAAGGTTTTGATAAAAAAATAAAAATGTAAATTTAATGATATTATAAAATAAATGGATAGAAGAGGATGGGATTTAAATTCAACTCATGTTTGGGAAGAATAATGGGGGGAAATTTTTAAAGTGACTAGTAAAATTTCTAGTATTTTAAGGGAAGGTATCTCGGGAAATGAATGTTGAAGTGATGGGATGGAGTCAATTAATGATGCTAATAGAGAAGGCACTCCCCAAAATGAGCCACATATTCTCTAATTTTATAAATGAAAAGATTATCCAAATTATTCTAGTAAGAGCTTGAATCTAATGTTTTTTATGATCATCATCAAAACCCTATTAATCGCAAAACAAATGGGAATTATCATGTGATCATGAATAAAAAAGTGGGTTATGAGAATGACACTGTGAAAGATACCCCTATCATCCACTATATAATATCTATTATTTTATGTGATTCAAGATCCACCAGCTCTGTTATTTATAATTATTATTCTAAACATATGACCATATCACCACCAAAATTAGATATTTAGTTTTATATAATAACTCATAAAGTCAAGACCATCACATATCATATTTATATTTCTTCACCGATAGAAGTTTTTGGAAATGTGCTTCCTACAAATCTATTGATTATCCATTTAGTTGAATTCTATGTGATTATTGAAATGGATTAGATATATCTAAATATAGGTCATATTAATTTATTAGGAAGAGAAGTCGTATTTAATATTCCTAATGAACCTAAATTCATTTATCGATGTATGATGTAATATGAACAAACAAGGGGAAATGATTATATTTTATGGATATTAAATCCTATACTAGAAGGTTATCTATATAAGATGGTTGGGGTCATATTTAACATTAATTATCTTCATATTGTATTGGAGTTTTTAATGTCTTTCTAGACTAATTATTAGGTGTTCCACCAAATCATAAAGAATAGTTTTCTATATAACTGATATTTATTTCTATTCCAATCACAAATACTATGTTTAGAATGTCCCTAATTAAGATATAGTAATTAAATAATAAACTCCATTATAATATTGATAAGGAATCCAATTTACATAGTTAATCACCATGTGGTGTATCTATACTATTTTTTAATAAGAAAAATGGATCAATGTGACTCTATAATTATTAACAAGAACATACCAAAACAACTATCAAGATCATGTATCTTATCCCTAATATTGTTGACTTTTTTTATCAACTATATAGAGATCAGTAATTTTTAAATATTTTTATTCATTATGGATATAATAAATTGATATTCAAGAAGGGGAATATACCACATATGACATTCCATTCAAGGTGTGGATGCTAAGAAATTAAAGTGATGCCTTTTGTTCTTACTAATTACATGTTATCTTCTTGTACATGAATAATAGATTCTTCAGAGACTATATAGATCAACTTATGGTAGTCATTATTAATGACATTATTGTTTACTTAAAGTACAAGTAAAATCATTATGATCACATGAGGATTGAGGTGAAGACTATGTGGAAGGAGAATATTTATGGAAAATTTACCATGTGTAATTTTATTTCAAAAAGTTTCATTTTTGGGTCATATAATCTCAATTGAGGGTATACGATTTGATCTTTGAAAGATAGAAACTATTGAAAAATGACCTATACCATTCAATGTAACTAGAATACACAATATTCATTCATTATCCAGATATTATAGACATTTTGCGAAATGTTTTTCAAGACAATCTGATCCACTCAGAAAGCTGATTCAGGAAGAAGTTATGCAGAAATGGATGAAATAATATGAATTTAATTTTAAGGATATGAAAAAGGTTTTTCAATTCACCAATTATAAATATTCCTTATAGTGGAGAAAAGATTATGATCTATAGTGTTTAATCAAAGAGGATATTAGATGTTTCCTCATGAAAAATGATATAGTGATTGATTATACTTCACGCTAGTTGACGTTCCATGGGAAAAATTACCCAACCCATGTTTTAGAGGTAGATACTCTAATTTTTATATTAAAGGTAATAAGGAATTATATATATGGATAAATGTTTCAAATATATACTAATCACGAAATTTGAAAGTACGTTTTCACTCAAAAGAATTAAACATCTGCCAAAGAAGATTCCTGGAGATGATTAAAGATTGTGGCTTCTAATTCCATTAACACCCTTGGAAAGTGAAAAATGTGTAATATTTTTTGAGTTTAAAGGAAAAATATATCCTATTTATGATTAGGATAAATTTTATCCATTATTTATGAAATTAAAATTGATATACAATGAAATATTGAAGATTGGGGAGAAATATTATCTGGACCAAATGAATTCCAAACTATCTATCTAAGTGATGATTAAAGAGGCATATATAGAAAATGTATCGGTAAAAAAAGGTGAGAAATGTTATAGAGTAATAACATCATTATGTTGAAATAATATTTTTTAAGAATTTTGTATGTGTCCAACCCATAATATATTTTATGAAAGAGCTAATAGATGAGGCTCATAGTTAATTATTATATATTCATCATGTACGTAAAAATATGTATTGAGACCTGAGATAATATTTTTGGTGGGATGGAATGAATGGAGATATTTTATACTGTGTTACTTAGTGGTTGGGTTTTCTGAAATTTCATGTAAATAAAAATAAGTCTTAAGGGATGTTATAACTATTAACTACACCTGAATTGAAATTGGAAAACATCACCAAGGATTTTTTTAGCAGACTCCTCAAAAAATATAAAATAAATAATGATATATGGGTTATATATTGTTTCCATAAAATGTTGGGACACATCATTATTATCATAGAATACTTTTATCTACACCAGATTCACAAAATATATATTAAGTAATTGGTTAGATTATTTAGAGTACCATTTTTTTGTATTAATAGGGGTCCAAGGATTACCTAAAAGTTTTGGAGAAGTCGTTAGTAGACTCTAGATACAATTTTATGTTTCATTACAGCTTATCATTCTCAGAAATATGATCATTTTGGGAGGACTATTAAGACATTACAATACTTGATGAGATTTATATATATGAATTTAAATTGTGGTTTTGATCTACACCTTCCTTTCGTATAAATTTATTATGTTAATTTTTTTCACTCGAACATTCAAATGTCTTTATATGAATCTTTATATGGTAAGAAGCTTAGAATTCCAATATACTAGAATGAGGCTAGGAAAATAAATCTATTATAACCTGAAATAATATAGGAAATGTTAGATAAGGTTAGATCCATTGAAAAAAACATATGAGTTTCTCAAAGTGGACAAGAAACTTATAATAATTTTTTTTGAAGGATATATTGATTGATGTGGGTGACAAGGTAAGTCAATGAATATATCAATGGACAAGAATAATGATACTTGGAGGGAAGAGAATAATAAGACCTAGGTATATTTATCATTTTGAAATTATTGATCATACCAGGATGGTAGCTTAAAAAATGTCACTTCCACTGAATATTTCATAAGTTCATGATTTGTTCCATGTATCTCTAAAACAGAGGTACATGCATGGTCATTAAAATTTACTAAAAATAGAGGTCATTCTACTAGATAAAGATATTTGTTATGAATAATAAATATTAGAGATTTTAGATCATAGAGAGAATGTTTTATGAAATAAGACCACTTGTTTTGTAAATGTTTTATGGTGAAACATGCAATTTGAGAAAGCTATAAGGAAACATTCCTATATGATAAGGTAGAAATATCCTCATATATTTAAATTTGAGTGAAAATTTTCATAGGAGAAATTCATTTCAAGGGGGTAATAATGCAACGCCATTTTGATTTTATCAAATAATTCTCTTTAAATAATTTGGTTTCTTGAATATATTGGGTTATAGGAAATAAAGAGTCTAAACAGACCATATAACATTATGAAAATATTATATGTATATTATTGCTTAACCATTAACTTATATTGTATGAATAGTAATAAATATGTTATAAAAAATATATGGCTTATACATTTGTAAAATAAATTCATTAGTTTTCAAATTAATTTATTTAAAAAAATATTTTAAAATAAAACTATCATTTCTCTAAAATTCATTATTTAATGAATTCAATGAATTTCATATCAATTTATACCTATTAGTGTAATTTTTTTAAATAAATTTATATATTATTTACTTAATAAATGTTTTTTTGACATTCAAAAAAATACTTTTCTAAAGAATATGATAAGAAAAAATCCACTTTAACACAAAAAAGTATAATTTTTATAAAATGATGATTTTGTAAAATATTGCGCACTTATTTTATAATAAATTTTATCCATTTTAAGAAATTTTGTTAGATATATAAATTTTATATTTAAAATCAAGAAATACAAAATTTTTAATTAATCCCCTTTTACTTTTAATTAAAATAAATAGTAATGATGATAAAATTTATTAACTCGGAAAAGGGAAAATCATTTAAATATAGGTAAACAATATGTGATAAGGACATAATTATACTTCTTAATTCGTATTGGATGAATTTAATAATACACTTAACACCTAAGGTTCAAAATTGAGACATTTAATGGAAACTTGTCCATAAAAATTATCTATATATTGTTTAAACTAAGGGAAGAGAAAAATTGTCACTCTCTTAGTTTTAAATATTATTTATATGTTCACATGGTAGAAAAAATAAGTTATGAACAAATATTAATATTAATTTATTTTCTAATAAGAATATATTGTTGTTGATTATTTATTTATAATTATTAGTTATTAAATAATTAGCATAAATACTAACATATTGTTTTTGAATTAACTATTCAATAAATGTAAAAAATAAAAGAAATGATATTAAAAATATTATAATTTGAGATAATAAAGGTTGTCCAAAAAAATTCTAGGTGACTATAAGATATTTGAAATATTTTAAAATAAATTTTTTGAAGTCTATGTGTTTTATTGATGTTATTAAAGTTAATTCAATGAATTGTGTCAGAATATACCCTAATAATATTTTATGATATTAATATTTTATTAAATTATTTATAATTCAGAAAATTATTAAATAAGGACAAGGAGTATATAGTGTAGTCAAAAACATCATAAATGTTTCATTTATCTTCCTATTGAAGTCTTACATGAAAACATTTCAACCTTTTAATATTGAAATGTTTGTTACCACATTTAAAAATAGAAAAGGTTAAATAAAGGTTATTCAAAATGATAAGGTTTTAAATTAAACCAAAATATGTCTAAAATATTTTTTAATGGGATTACATACCTTTCCCACATTATATTTGAATCCATTTCAACTTTGAGGTGTTTAGATTTAGATTTAATTTTTTATAAATTAATCTTTTGAGAAATTCTAAAAGTGAGACTCACCTCAATTATTAAAGGAAACCTCTGCCATCACTTCATGTCACCACTTTGAGATTTCTATTATGACTATCCTATGCCAAAATCTCTTCTTCACTTCTATATCCACATTATAGAGGTGTTTTTTATAACAACCTATTTCATTATTTAACATTAATTCATGAATTATTACAAAATAATACACTAAATAAAACCCATAAGATTGAGAAGTATAGTGCATCTGGGAATTAGGTACATAAAATTACATCACAACCCTGGGATTCAACAATATTATTTGAAGAATCCTTATCATGGTCTTATAAATCATCAGTCCTCTAAAACAAAATAGGATAGCCTGTGGACATACATAAGAAAGAGGTGAACTATAAATACATGTAAGGGGATATTGAATAATAATAGCATGAAGATAATATTACATGTTTAAGGAAAGGAATTCAAATGAAACATAAAAGGTGTTAGAATCATAAACATGAACAATATGAGATGATATAGCTTTGTGACATAAAGGAAACATGGGAATTGTGAAAAAACATTGAAAACGATATTATAACATAGGTCAAAGTTAATTGCCACAGAATTATAACATTAATTTCTTATGATAACCTATCATTCACTATACAAGACATCTCACGAGACTAAAACAATACCCAACTCATTGTAGCACTATCTAGGTACACCCATCCTAATCATTTCATGTACATGCATAAGTGTGATATAAAGATCATATACCTAATATCATATTTCATAAAATATAATAAGACTATAATGAAGTGTGGATTATATACATGTAAGTACCAAATAAAATAAGTATAAGGGCATAATGGTTAAAACCCATGATATGAAATTGGTATGGGAATTCACTACACAATTGATTGTCATGGAAAAGTGTCGTGAAATTTTGGAAGCAAAATGATTGACATAAATTTTCATGGGAGGTATTAATGAGTGTGAAATGGGTCTACAAAAATTTTGAAATAATAAGATCAGAAAGGTTTTCATGGAAGAAAATATACCCAAATTATTAATTGGAGATAAAAGGCTTAAGATAATGAATATTCTTCAACAAGGAGGAAAAAGAGAGGATTTCAACAGAGTATGGATAAGGTAAATTCTATAATAAGAAAGGATAAATGATATATCATTATTAAAAAGTAAATTTTACTATTAGGGGGATATGATGATGAAAAAATAATTAATTGATATTAAAAAGTTTAATGTATTAAAGGGGATTTAATTATGAAGAAGAGGGATAGTCCCTCATTTTTTGTATGAAAACTCATTGGATAATTTCTGTAGCATAACAGGTGTAAATAGAGGTTCATGGGAGGGATAAATGAATGTTGAATTGGCTTATCATCAATTGGATATAAAAAACGAGTTATTAGGGATGTATAAAAACATATCCAAAAAATAAAAAATGATAATTTAGTGGAATAACATAAAATATGTGCTTGAATAAAAACAAGATAGGGATATTCCTTACCTTGAGTGTGTGATTCCTAAAGATTGAGAGGTAATTCCAGAGAGATTTTTAGAAATTTTGTATGACTGTAGATAAGGAATGGAAAATTAAGGATGTGATCCAGAGTTTTTTAGTGATTATTAATGATTGATTGGGTTGGTTGGTTTATAATGGAAAAGAGAGGGGAGTTCTTTATTATTCACCATACTAAGGTTTTGGACTCTATTCAATAAATTAATGAAAACCAAAAACCATCCCCTGGGTTTTCTAATGATTTCTTCCAAAATGGATTGGTTTTAATAATTTGATATGGCCAATTCTTGAAATTATTAAAATACAAACCTTGGTGATGTGGAAGTGAGTCCTATTATTAAAGAAGTGGTTTTAAAACCTTAAAAACATAATATAGGTTTTGGAGGATTCATAAAGGGTTTACAAAATTAATAAAATAGCCTCAAAACTACTTATTTTAAAATTAAAACTTAAATTTGGCCTTTTATAGCATTTGTATCCTTAATTAAATCACATTTTGGTCATTATGATGTCATAATACACATCATATATTGAAATTGTATTTAGTTGTTACCAATCCATCGATTGTCTTAGAAAATTATGAAAAATAAACCATTGGATACTTTTAATGTGCTGATTATAATTTTTTTATCAAAATAATTTCCGAAATATAGGAATTTTTAATTTTAAAATAGAATACCCATTAATTGAGAAATTCTAGTTTCTTTTTGAAAATTACAGTTTTCAAACCATTGTATGAATAACATTTTCACTTAATAAAATTATTTTTTTGTTTATTTTTAATATATACTTTAAAAAAATATTTCATTAAAGTATCATTTATTTTATAATATTGTTTAATTAATCAAAATTTATTTATTGTTTAAAATTATATATTACCCCAACTACAATTTATGATTTAACACATCAAAAATCTAATCCTTATAAAAATAATTATTTAATAATTTATAATGTAAAAAAGTACAATCATTAATATATTGATGGAAAAATATAAATATTTATATTATTGGGGTCAATTTGTTTCTTATACTTCTTAAATTATTATCATAAACGTTAATGACTGATTTTACTAATACTACGACCATAAATATTTACTACACATACTATTCATATTGTCCAAATATTAAGTAGAACTTCGAAAATAATATAATCTATGTATAGTAAAATTACGAAATCAATTTTATAAAAAATTATTATAAAAATATGGATGATTTTTATTTAAAATAAAACCATCATGTTCAATGGAAAGTTGTTATCTAAAAAATGTATTTGTAATGAAAAATTTTATTTTACATAAAGTCAATGACTAGTAATATTCATTATATAGATATAAATTAAAAATGATATATATATAACCTATAAATTTAATTTAAATCAATACCTATTAGGGGTTTTTTTAATTTATTAAATGGATAATCATTATGAACTTTTAAAAAGCCTTCAGATAAATAATTTTAAACATAAAAATAAGCTTATTAAAAAATATGGTATAAAGGTGATATAAATGTAAATAAATGGATTAAATATAACTCAAGAATAATTATTAACTTTGAAATAAAATTAAAAAAATATTTACGAATTTATTATATCAAAATAAATAGATATTTTACAAAAAAGAAATCATTTTTTGTTATTCACTAAAAATACATGTTTTCTAAAAAATCCCAAAATTTCATGTAAAGTGGATTTTGATATGATTACATAATATATTTAGTTCATTTTATCTGTTTTTTGTAATTTTTAAGAAATTAATTAATATAATTTCTCAAAAGAGGAAATAATAATCATTTTTGAGGAAAACACGTTTTGGAAGAAACTATAAAAATTGAGTGATCATTTGGTATGGTTTTACAAACACATTTAAGCTGAATATGAAACATATAAATATTTCATTGGATATTTAATCTTATTAATTCTCTCCAATTTAATTTCTAGCTTATAAATTTTGTATTTAAATAATCATTATTTATTGAGTTTTGTTTTTCGTATCACATTCGCTATCAAACATAATTTTCTTTTTTAAGAACTTGGGGAATTACATGATTCCACATTTTATAAATCACATCATCAAAATTAAAACCTGATCATGGTTAGAAAATCTTTTAAACTTGAAAAATACCTTTATTAAAAACAAAAACTCTAGATTAGTTTAGTAAAATAACCAATTGAATATAGAGAACGAGAAGTGTGAAGGTCATCACATAACTTGGTTTCCAAGTAAGAGAAAGTTAGCTTTAAGAGAAAATATAGACATAGAAAACAACTAATTCACATGAAATAATAGAAATTTATAAATAAAATGTTTAGGATGAAGTAAATTAAGAAAAAAAATCAACAATTATATGATGGGTGAAAATACCATTAATTAATAATATGACATTATTTTTATTTCAAAACTCTTTTCCTAGAGTTAAAGACTTTTGTTAGCGTATAGAGTAATACCATAAGGAAATATAGTTTCATAAAAAGAAAAATTTCACCATTCAATCAATTTCAACTAGATTGTCATCTTTTTAATCAAATAATGAAAACTATTGTTGACTATTTATTCATGATGAACTATAATATTCCCCTTACAAATCCTATAATCCAGCAAAGAATGAAATGATATCCCAAATGTGTTTACTAAATACCAAATGATTAGTTTAATGTAAGATAATACTAAAAATTAATAAACAATAATACATTAATCTCCAAAATGTATCCAAATTAATCACTTTTTTTTATCAATGATCCTTCCTCAAAAAAAACCCCATATATCCAAAATAACAAAAAAAAACTACAACATTAAGGAATTGTATAACATAAATTGGAGTGTAAAACCGTCTTTCTTAAAACTCCAAAACATATAATAGTATACTTCTCAAAAAAATTATATCAAACCTAATGGGTATATGTACCTCTACCAAAAATAAATAATCTCCATAAATATAAATAATCACTTTAAAATCGTAGAATATTTGATCATATAACATGTTTCCCAATATATCTGTAATCATGCTAAACATCCATCACATAATTCACCAATAGTGCTATCAATTATTTTTAAAATATATACTTACACATATCATTGCAAGACACTTTTGGTTTATCCCACTATCAAATAGATATTAATAGTTATCAATACCACAATCACGTGTTTTCAAAAATATAACCTTGTCACTAAATCACATTGATAGTTTATCGATACCAGTCAATATTTATATCAAATACATAAATAGAAACTATCATGGAACCATACATAGATGTTTCATACTTTTTATATCCATAATTTCATCGATATACAACTTATATATATAACTATTAGATACATAAACCCTTTAATCTCTATACATGAATAAATTCTAGAGCATAAGTCCTTAGTTTGGGATTTAACCCTTGGATTAGGGCATTAACTTAGATAATGCCCATATTATCCAAACATTATAAATTGAAAAGGGGGATCTGTATGATATAACATATTCCCTTCCTTCAGACTCTTCCTTTTTATGGAAAATTTATACTTTAAGATAAATTTTTTAACACATAAAACACCTTATAATTCCCTTTTGAAATATCCCATGGTGACACTTTACACATTTTTAACAAGTAGGATTTCAAATATTATTTAATTTATCTCTTTTATTTGATAAAATTCATTGTGATTCCACCCTTGTATTCATTAATATAATTATAAATTAAACTATGTGATCATTTTTATTTGGAAATTTTTATAGCATTTTTGGAATAATCACAACATGTATTACTTGAGATTCTGTCAAGTTAGGAATCTCAGTTGGGAAGTTATCACTTCTCCCATGACATTTGTTATTGACTCTATTCTTCATATTTATTTCCATTAACTAGAATAAATTGAAAATTAGATATGAGTAATTTTAAACTATTAAACATATAACTAAGTAGAAAATAACATTTAATGGATACCCTATAAATGAAATGTATTTCATTAAATTATGAATTTGAAGGATTAAATCTATATTACTCATGATATATTTCCTAAAATAGAATCTTAAGGGAATTATTTTTCCCTATATAATTTTTCCTAATGATATTTTCAATTAACCAAATTATATCCCCCAGTCGTGTCAAACGTGGTGTGTATCAAGCCCTATTTTTAGGCGCCTAGACCCTATAGAGCCAAGCTTAATGTGGGGTTTCTTTGTGTTACCCCTAGGTACAAATGTACCTGAACCAAATCCACCTATAGTATCCCAATTGGGTTTTATTTTCATGAAAATCAGTTACTATATAATAGACCGAATTTTGGGGATATCTTCTTATGTTTAGTATTTTACATAAGTCTTTTACTAGAGTGTTCTAATCCTAATCCTAAATATAACTAAACATTCTTATGATACCAACTATGAAAACCCATATCACAATTAGAAATTAATTATTGATTTAATACAAAAGAATAATAATATTACAACCCATAAGATAAATAATTATAGTCTATTAGTGAATTAGGTACATAACATAACATCTTGAATACTGGATACAACATTATTGAAAACCTCCTTAATAGGAACTTATAAATCATCAGTCCTCTTAATTTTCCTGAGATATCGTGTAAACATAAAAAATAAATGCGTGAGATATAAATTACTATTAAATAATATAAAAAATAATAGCATGTAAAATGTGTTAAATGTTATATAATATGATTTTAAATAGAACATAGAATGGGTGATAATCATAAACATAAACAATAAGGAAAAATATAACCTAGTGACATAAATGAAATATAGGAAATGTTGAAAAAACATTCAACATGAAATTATATAATAAGTCATCGTTAAACTTCAATACATCTTAAAATAATGTTCTTATGATAACCCCCATAAATTATACATGTAATATCATGAGACTAAAAGATTACCCAATTCATTGGAGTGCAATATGTCTGCATCTATCATAATCATATCACGTCCATGAATATGTGTACCATATAAATCTTATATATAAGAAAATATTTAATCCAATTTAATCCCATGATAATAGGTTGTGGATTATATACATGGAAGTACCCAATGAAATAATTATTGGTGAATAAAGGTGAACATCCTTGATAGGAAATCGGTACGGGTATTCACATATAATGGTTTGGCCTAGACAATCACATTGAAGTTTTAGAAACATAACGAGGGGATGTAAATGTTCATGGGAGGGATTAATGATATTTTAAGGGATTGATCATAATTTTAATATCATGAGGGATGTAATAGGGACATGAAATAACATATCACAAACATTAGGAATCATAGATAATGCTCATAATATAATAATGTTTCTTGAATATGGAGGAGAATCAGAGGATTTTGGCATAGTAATGGATTAAGATAAAATTATAATGAGTTGGAATAAATTATAATTTTTTGTTAGGAAATAGATTTCAAATTGGAGTTCAAATTTAATGAAAACATAATTAATTGATATTTGTAAGTACAACATATAATTAAAAAGCATTAATTGAATTGAATAGGGAGATGATCCACACTTTTGTTATAGAAAATTGTAAGAAAATTCGGTAGCATAACGAGTTAACATAAAGAATCATGGGACGGATTAATTAAAGTGAAAATATTATCACATCAAAAAGAAATAAATAGGTATGTAATATGGATTTACAAAAACATACCCAAACAAGAAAAAAAATGTAAATTAAAAGGCAGAACATAAAATAAGTGATTGAATAAAATGAAGAGAGAGAAATCACATACCTTGAGAGGATGGTTCCTAAATCATGGTCTGATCTTTTGAGAGAATGGGGGAACCTTGTAAGTTATATATAGATGGGATAGAATATCTAGGAAATAATACATGGTCCTTGACTGAATTATAATGCAATCTAGTGTGGGTTTATATGGGAACAGAGAATGGAGTTATTTATTTTTTCCCAAATTCAGGTTTTGGACTTTATACTACAAATTAATCAAAACCAAAATCCATTCCATGGGTGTTCCCAAGGGTAATTACAATAGGATTGTTTTTAATTATTTTATACGTATAAGGGCTGAAATGGTTGAAATATCACCCTTGCTGACGTGGAAGTGACTATTGTTTTTAAAAAATTATATTAAAAACCTTAAAAATATAATATCGATTTTTGAGTTCTAAAAGGTAGTTCTAAAATTAATAAAATAAACACAAAACAGTAATTAATTTAAAGGGTTATTATATTTATGTTCATTTATACCTTTATATCATTTATTACTTCCATTTTGGGTCATTATGATGTCATAATACACATCGTATATTTATACTGTATTTAATTTTAATCTAGAAATTCAACTATTTAGAAAATTATACAAATTAAACATTGGGTATTTTGAACATGGTGATTCAAAAAAATATATTTATTTTATAAAAACAATTTTATAAATATTTTAATTTTTTTAATTAAAACTGAATCAACATTTATTGAGAAATTCTCAGTTTTTTTACCATAATAATTTTCAAACTCTTATAAAAATTAATTTTTAATTGCATAATATTATATTTTCAGTTATATTAAATATATACTATTTAATAATAATATTTAATGAAAATATAATTTATTTCAATTTTTTTATTAATCATAAATATTTCGATTATTCAAATTATATATCATCCCAACTACAATTTCTATTTTAACACATCAAAAATATAATTCTTATCAAAATGATTATTTAATCATTTATAAAGTATCTAAAAATATAATCATTAATGTATTAAAATAAAAATGTAAATATTCATATTATTAAGGTTACTATTTTTCTAGTCCTTGTTAAATTTTTTATCATTATCTTTTTACAAATTATTTAAATTTATGTTTACTATGGTAAAAAATATTTCGTACAATAACAATTCACATTGTATGAATGTTATGTAGACCATATTAAATAATATTAATAATAATTATTCAATATATGTAATCCATTTTATTAAAATTAATTCATATGTGTTGAATAATTTAATTTTAAAATGAATCATGGAAGTAGGATGGAAAGCAATTTTCCAACAAATATATTTTTTCAAGGAAACAATATTTTTACATTAAATCTAAAAATAGTAAGATTAATTATAGTCATTTGAGTTACTAATTATTGATATATAACCTATAAATTTAATTTTAATCATTCCCCATTAGTATTTACTTTAAAATAATCAAATTTAGAAACAATATGAATTTTTTAATTTGTTCTTTAGAAAATAATGTTTTATTCCTAAAACTAAATTTTTTATGAAATCATTTATAGAGAAGATTTAAATGTAATTAAATAGATTAAATATAACCCAAAAAACATATGTTACATTGAATGAAATATAAATTAATAAAGGGACTTTTAATTTATCAAAATGAATGATATTTTTATAAACAAGGCATTTTTACTAGTCACTGAAAACACATATTTTCCAAAAAAGATCAAAAAATTAACCCTATTTTAATTTTTATATGATTATTTCAAAAATGTATTTTTATTTATTAAATAAATTTAAAAATTTTATATAAATTAATTACAATATATTTTATAACTATGTAACATAAATAATTTTTGATGAAAACACATAATTGATGATTTTCTAGAAATTGAGCGATTATTTGGTATGATTTTTTGAAAAAAATTAATATAAATAAGAAATTTATAGTTATTTCAAAAATCATTTAATACTATTCATTCCCTCTATTTTAAGAAGTAGGTTATGACAATCATATTTAAATAGTCATGGTTTTTTGGTTTCAGAGTTGTGTATCACATTTTCTATTGCACATAATTTTGTATTTTAAATCCTTACGTATATACAATGGTACAGTCAGAAGTCCAACCCTAGATACCATTATAGGCGATCTAAAGGAATCGTTATAATAAAGTGATAATTTCTCTAATCGATCACTTTATTTTTATAATCTTCTTTACATTTTATAAATATATTATATCTATCATAAAATATTAATATTAGTATCATAAAAATATAGAAATGTTATTATAATTATAGAAATATCACTATAAATCCAATATTCCATAAAAAATAAGTTAAATTATCACTTTTGTATACATACGCATTACCGTCTCAACATAGCGATAAAATTAATTTTGCATTAGCATATTATATGC
Organism: Viscum album; assembly: GCA_963277665.1. Classification (NCBI taxonomy): domain Eukaryota; kingdom Viridiplantae; phylum Streptophyta; class Magnoliopsida; order Santalales; family Viscaceae; genus Viscum; species Viscum album. The sequence goes on from OY728138.1 coordinate 662,101,143, forward strand.
TTGGGAATATGATGGGTTTAATGTTAATATATGATATTTATAACATAATTATTCTTATATAATAATGATATCATGGCTAAATATTTACCATATAAACAATTGGGAAATGATAACTTCTCTCACACATAAGTATAAAGAACCATATCCAAAATGTGATGTGAACTGGTTTTCATAGATATTTTACATTTATGTTAATAATAAATAATTATATGAATATATATGATATATATAACATAAAAATTATTCTAAAAATCATGTGAATGTGATCAATGTATAATGACTGAGACTTCCGAACCAAAACATGACTGGAAAATGAAGCAGTTATTTAACAGCCCGAGATTTTATGAAAAATATTTTTTTTTTAATTTTTTTAATGTCTTTTGTTGTACGCTACACCAAAAAGAGCTTGCACAACACACATCCTTGACTTGGCTTGCATTACACGCAATAGCGACCTTCCTCGATAGCGTGTGTAATACGCAATACCGAGTTTCACTAAATAACGATATGCTATTAAAATATTATTAAAACTAGCCGTTATGAATAGTAATAACCACTTTTTGAAATTTTGTAAATCTCATTTTTCAAAACGAACTTCATTTTTGGATTCGGAGCATCGAATTTAGCCTAAGGTGAAATTTTGGTACTTTTCGGATAACTTTTATTTTCTGATGAATAGTGAAAATTACTAAATTTTAATTAAAAACAACTTTTTTAATCGAAATAATTAATAGTGATAATTTATTAATTTGAGTGGTTTTAAAGTATATTTAGAATATATTTTTACAATTCAATACAATGTTGTTCATTGGATGTAATTTCACATTTACACCAGACATAAACAAGTGTCAATCTTTTGATAGTTATTATCTCTTAAAAACACGCTATTTTTTGTGACAGCGGAAATTAATTATAAAATTAATTAATTCAACTTATATGTTGGGAATTTTGTAAAATAGAAATCATTTTTGAATTTGGAATATCAATTATATCTTAGGGTAAAATTTTGGCATTTTTCTGAAAAACTTCAATTTTTGATGAATAGTGAAACTACTAAGTGGTAGTTAAAAAAATTAATTTTTCATAAATCTTAATTTTACCGCTTCTGTGAATGTAATTTCAAAAATACAAGAGCCATGGTTGATGTCAGTAAGTAAAATGTGGTTCAATGAGATGAAAATAATTTTTGGTGAATAGTAACTTTTTACTTTTATTTACCACGGTTAAAAGTAGATAGGGTAATTAAGGGTAAAACTGATATTAATATTACCCTAACACATGTCAAAATCCTATTGGACAAGTGTATCTAGACCAAAAACAGCCTTAAGTGTAAAATATTATCATTTAGGCCCACTTGGATTAGATTAGGACATTTATTATTAATTTATTTAAAGAATGGTTAAAATAGTTAAAATCAAAGTTTAATAAGTAAATCATTTTTAATATGGAGTTATAAAAGAGATAAATTAGACTATAAATATTCATTATAAAGCTAAAAATATTTCCTATATAATGGTATTTTATTTGTAATTTTTAGACATTAAATAATTTAATTTATTTATGACACAATGATGATGCAGTAATTATCTTATTAATGAAATATTGACATAATTGATGTTATAAACACCCAAATAAATGTAATTTGAGACTTTTTATGAATCCCACTAATTTTATAGGTTACTATGATATATTAGTGTTGATTTAATCAACTTGGTTCGAAAATATAATTCTTTTATGACTTTCACAAAAATCATATAACAAATAGTGTCAAAATTGACACAAAATAGTTTTTAAAGCAAATATTATATTATTAATTGTTATTTTATTCCTAAAAATCTATGGTTCGGCCAAATGACTTAGATAAGGATATATATATTAATAATAAAAAATTTTGGGTTCGTTTGGAATGTTATAGTAAGTGTATTAACCATATAGTGAAAGTAAACAAAAAGACACGGTAAACGTTAAATTATCTAATTGATAAGGTTAAAATAATAACCTAAACTTGTCTAAATCCTATTGGATGATAGGATTTCGACCCATCCCCACTTTATCTTCGAAATAAGACCATTTGGAACCATTATAAACCGAATTTGACCTTAATATAAAATAATATTTTGGGATATTCCTAAGGTTCCCCTCTCCTCCCTTATAAAAGGGAACCTCCTCCCCCTCCTCCTCACACCAAATTGAGAACTCAAGCTCGGCCAACCCCTGCCAAAATCCCTTCTCCACTTCCCTAGAATAATCCTAGTGGTCCTGGTCTTCTTCAAAGACCAATCATAGTTCCCTAAGTGGAGGATTCAAAGAGGCGTTCCAAAGAAGAGGCAATATCCATTACCGATCATTTTCAATTTATTTCTTCTTCAACTTCTTCTTATTTAGTTGTTTCATGATAAAGTAATAACATCAGTATTTCTTATATAATGACATGTTATTATAAATATGAAACATCTCTAATTAACCTTCTATCCATCCTACGGAAAAAGGAAATCACCGCGCGTGCGTACGTACGGAATACCGTCTCCACGCCGTGGTGTAATCTATTTTCTTCCACAACCTTAATTGGATGGGTATAATGGTTTAATGAGTAACTATATATGATTATTATAAAGGGATATTGATACTGAAATAGTATACATACACTTCAACACAATTCCATGACCATGGGAACGATATCATCGCTCGTGCGTACGTACGGACTACCGTCTCCATGACGCGATGAGATTCATTCTCAATGATTACCCATTCATGAATGATTATAAAGTATATATAATAAGTACTAATGAAATATATGACATAATAATTATACTGGAATTATTTATATTTATATGTATGTCATCTACTTAATTCCATTCAATTAAATAAGGAAACGAAAACAGCGTTCATGCGTACGTACGGACTACCGTCTCCATGAACGGTGTATTTCTTTCCATTTAATGATTTATTATATATTTATTTTCTGAATATATATATATAAATCATGTTTTATATTCTGGAATTAAGTAATCATGATTTAAGTAATCATATGAATAATTACAAGTTAAAAACACGAACGACAAATGAGACGATTTTACCCAAAACGCTACCTTAACATGAATTTACAAAAGAACGGGTAATATAAAGTCATAAGTGGACCATATATGATATAGTAACAATGAATATGATTCTGGAATAATTCAATAACATGATTTAAACCATTATACAGGAGCTTCGGACACGTACAAAGCAAATCAGACCTAAGGTAAGGGAAATATCACAATCTCATTTTTATCCGAGATTGTTTATACTTTGGTATTTACTGGGGTGTATTTTATCATCCACATCCATGTTCCCTAAATATGAAATATTGTTTCAATCCACTTACAATTGTTTAAATCCAATTTTACCCTTCGGTGAGTTTTTAGTAAAGAATATGAAAGGAATCTTTTATTGTTTTTTTGTACGAGGTACTTTTTGACTTTTCCGACATAAGTACGAAGAATGTTTTTTTTAACTTATATGGAATTAATGGATTTTTAAAACATTATTTCCAAGAAGCTTCCTTTACAAGTTTTCAAGTTTATTTTTAATCAACTTCTTTTAGTTTATAATTGTATGACATGTTAAGAAAAGAAAAGTGCTTTTGAAGAAGAAAGGATATTTTCCTCAAGAATGGAGTTCAAGTGTTTTATCAAAATTATTTTCAATCTAAGATAATAAAGGGTTCTGTTTTTATCCCTATTATTACATTGATTTGATTATGTTGTGAGGGAATTATTTTTATGAAGTCATTTACCTTATATGATTTGTTTTATGATGTCATGATGTTTCAAAAATCCCATTTTTGTTACATGTGTTATGCGATGATGTATGATTTATGATTATGTGGCACACATAAGAAAGGATTCATTATAAGATGGGTGGGACCTATATCTCCCTCCAATGCATTGGGTAAAGATTTTATATCTCATGAGATAGACATGGCTGGAACGGTAGGTTATACCAGTTCAGTGAAATAGGACTGGAACGAGGGTGACTCGGTTCAGAAAGGGACTTTGTCCACTAAGATAGTCTTGGCAATGAGTCATGTCTAACAAGAAATGATTTTCCATGATTATGTGTGCATTCCACAACGTTTCAAGTTTCATGATATGATTATGGGGATCTCATTTTCACTTCTATGATTTATTCCATGTTAAGATATTATGATCTCTTTTGCAGGTTATGATTTTCAAAAAGATATGATATGATTTTTATTTCCTTTATTTGCCTTTGCTGAGAATTTGAGCTCAACCTTTTATGTTTTCTTTTCCCCAGGATATAAAGAAAGGTTGTAGGTAAAAAAAGGAAGATCTTTATGGGAGATATTGAAGATCTTTCACCACGATTAGAAGATTACGTTCTGAGTTTCCAAAGACACTAAACTATTACGGTCCTTGTGTGTGTGTTTTTGATAAGTACTAATTATTCCGCAAATGTAATGTAATGTCAATGTACGTCAGGCTTCGGGTCTCTACAGTTGGTATCAGAGGAAAGGTTTAGTCAACCTTTGGAAACTATGATGTTAGAACGTTAGTGAGATCCCTAGAGATATTTCTAAGGTATGTCTAGGGATGTCCCTAAGGATAAGTATACGTATAAGATACAGTCCTAGAACTATGGTAACGATCATAGAATTTAACCTAAGAAGTTAGATATTGAGGACACTCCCCCTTTATAATGTTGTTTTCCCTAGCATGATTTTTTCCTCTCACACTATTCTTTTTGGGTTTTAGATGATGGATGGAACCCGAAGGAACCATGTTGATCAATGCAATGGACAATGCAATGAACAAACAAATGTTATGAGAGATGGAGTGAAAAATCTTATTGCTATACTTACAAAAGCTATGAATCATTCTGGACTTCCAAATGAGCAGAGAAGGGAACAATATTCTATTGAGTCCTTCATGAGGCAACGTCCACCTTCTTTTAATGGGTCTTCCGATCAACTTGTTGCTGAACAATGGATTAGTACCACTGAAAAGATATTTTCAGTTCTTCAATATTCTGAACATGATAAAGTCATCTTAGCAGTATATCGTTTGGAAGGTGAAGCTGATCAATGGTGGAATCTTATCAAGAATACGAGGCAAAGAGATGAAATTGATTCCATGGAATGGGACGAGTTCAAGAACTTGTTTTTCAGTAAGTACTTCCCGCGTATTCTTCGAACGAAGATGGAAAAGGAGTTTCATGAGCTGAAACAGAAGGATGATGAATCTGTTGGTATATACGAAGCGAATTTTACAAGACTTGCAAGGTATGCATATGGCATTATCATCCAACCTGAAAGTAAAGTTGATCGGTTTTTCAGTGGCTTAAAACCAAGTCTTCGAAGGGCATTAGCTATACGAGACTTCAGTAGCTATGAAGAAATTGTGCATTGTGCTATGAAGGTAGAAATGGAAGTTGGTGTTACACATCCATCTCATGGTTTTGAAAAGAAACGAAAGATGGAGTTCAAGGAGAAATCTCGGAATAATGGTGAAAAGAAAATGAATATTTCCTTATGCTCAAAGTATGGAAAGAAGCATGGAGGAGATTGTCTTAAAGGGACTAGAAAATGTTTTAAGTGTGGAAAAGAAGGTCATCGAGTAGCTGAGTGTCGAAGTAATGGAAAAAGGGTTTCAAATGATGTGAACAAAGCAAACACTGCAGAGAACGCACCACCAACACTTCAATGTTTCAAGTGCAAGGAGATGGGACATTATGCCAATAAATTCCCTAATCCAAGGGTTAGTGATGATCAACATGAGCAACCACTTAAGGCAAAGGACAAGGGGAAGTCACATGCGATCACTATTGGCGATGTTGAATATGAAAATGATGTGGTGGAATGATTAAGTGTTTATGTAATGGGATTCCAAAATAGTGTTGTATATAGTATCGTGGAATATTGGAATATTTATGTATTGGTCTATTGTTGTTTTCAATAATTTTATGGTATCAGTAACCATGGAAAGTGATTGAGATATTTTTTGGAAAAACAATGATATGCGCATAATAAAGGGAAAACGAGAAAATTAAATATTTGACAGTATTCATGAGCTCATGATTGATATAAGGACTAAGTGATATCATGGTTTGAGTATATAGAATTATGAGGATTTTGGTATGTGGAAAGTGTTAACTTTTAACTTCATTCATGTTTTCACTAAGGTTCGGTGGGTATTCAAGAGAATACATGATTAAGGCCTTTGAATGTTTGGAATGTGACCAACAAAACATATCTTATGATATATGGGGATCAACAATGGTATTAAATCTCTGGTAATCATTTTCACTATGTTATGAGAGTGGACTGCAATATTATGGATAATCCTAAAGATTGAAATGGATTATGTTGGACAAATGTGAGTATTGTTTAAGGATAGAAGTTTTTTTCGATATTATTGATGGGATGTTATATTAATGTAGTTTTAGAAAAAGGACAACCTGCAGGACGGGCGACAGCCCATCGCTTCGGACAAGGCTGTGGGAATCGAACCCACAACCGAAGTGCCACTGGCCTTTATCGCCTACCACTGGCCTACAAGAAGTCCCTGTTTAGTAGAAACTAGTTTTATTATATTAAGAAGTATGATATATGAAGTATAAGTCCATTTTAGGAACCATATATGATTAATCTCACTATAGACCGACTTATGCTAACCTTTTGTTTGAGACAGATGGAATGACCCGTCATTCTATCACATGATCTGCTAACACTTCACGAATAACAAATTCAACTTCATTTATTTAAGAGATGAAGTGGAAATTGTTCAAGACACGAACAACAGTGAGATTATACCAAAAAAAAGTAAGTATTTATTCTAATTCAAATTTTCAACTTTAGGGAAATGATCTTGAAAACCAAAAATGTTGTCCTAGTGATCTTATACCTAATGAATTAGATGGTACCTTATATCATCACAAATCTATGGATTTGTGATTACTGGGTTTTCCATAGCCATGTTCTCTACCACTCTCCATCAGAACATGATGGTTAGATTTCTCTTCCATATCCATATTTTCACCTATGTGGAAACCCAATGATTAGTTTATTTGGGTAATCATTACATTTCATACTTTAGTTTTTAAAGCCAAGTTTTGGTATTCCTTTTTACGATGTGGGTTTCTATTAAAGAAACTTTCGAATAGTAACCCATTTATAACCCCGACGAATTTCGAGGGCGAAATTCATTTTAAGGGGGGTAGAATGTAACAGCCCGAGATTTTATGAAAAATATTTTTTTAAATTTTTTTAATGTCTTGTGTTGTATGCTACACCAAAAGGAGCTTGCAAAACACACATCCTTGACTTGCCTTGCATTACACGCAATCGCGACCTTCCTCGATAGCGTGTGTAATACGCAATACCGAGTTTCACTAAATAACGATATGCTATTAAAATATTATTAAAACTAGCCGTTATGAATAGTAATAACCACTTTTTGAAATTCTGTAAATCATATTTTTCAAAACGAACTTCATTTTTGGATTCGGAGCATCGAATTTAGCCTAAGGTGAAAGTTTGGTACTTTTCGGATAACTTTTATTTTCTGATGAATAGTGAAAATTACTAAATTTTAATTAAAAACAACTTTTTTAATCGAAATAATTAATAGTGATAAATTATTAATTTGAGTGGTTTAAAAGTATATTTAGAATATATTTTTACAATTCAATACAATGTTGGTCATTGGATGTAATTTCACATTTACACCAGACATAAACAAGTGTCAATCTTTTGATAGTTATTATCTCTTAAAAACACGCTATTTGTTGTGACAGCGGAAATTAATTATAAAATTAATTAATGCAACTTATATGTTGGGAATTTTGTAAAATAGAAATAATTTTTGAATTCGGAATATCAATTATAGCTTAGGGTGAAATTTTGGCATTTTTCGGAAAAACATCAATTTTTGATGAATAGTGAAACTACTAAGTAGTAGTTAAAAAAAATTAATTTTTCAAAAATATTAATTTTACCGCTTCTGTGAATGGAATTTCAAAAATCCGAGAGACACAGTTGATGTCAGTAAGTAAAATGTGGTTCAATGAGATGAAAATAATTTTTGGTGAATAATAACTTTTTACTTTTATTTACCATGTTTAAAAGTAAATAGGGTAATTAAGGGTAAAAATGATATTAATATTACCCTAACACATGTCATAATCCTATTGTACAAGTGTTTCTCAACCAAAAACAACCTTAAATTTAAAATATTATCATTTAGGCCCACTTGGATTAGATTAGGACATTTATTATTAATTTATTTAAAGAATGGTTAAAATAGTTAAAATCAAAGTTTAATAAGTAATTCATTTTTAATATGGAGTTATACAAAAGATAAATTAGACTATAAATATTCATTAGAAATCTAAAACGATTTCCTACATAATTGTTTTTTATTTGTAATTTGTAGACATTAAATAATTTAATTTATTTATGACACAATGATGTTGCAGTAATTATCTTATGAATGAAATATTGACATAATTGATGTTATAAACACCAAAATAAATATATTTTGAGACTTTTTATGAATCCCACTAATTTTATAGGTTACTATGATATATTAATGTTGATTTAATCAACTTGGTTCGAAAATATAATTCTGTTATGACTTTCACAAAAATCATATATCAAATAGTGTCAAAATTGACACAAAATAGTTTTTAAAGCAAATATTATATTATTAATTGTTATTTTATTCCTAAAAATCTAAGGTTCGGCCAAATGACTTAGATAAGGATATATATATTAATAATAAACAATTTGGGGTTCGTTTGGCATGTTATAGTAAGTGTATTAACCATATAGTGAAAGAAATCAAAAAGACAGGGTAAAAGTTAAATTATCTAATTGATAAGGTTAAAATAATAACCTAAACTTGTCTAAATCCTATTGGATGATAGGATTTAGACCCATCCACACTTTATCTTCGAAATAAGACCATTTGGAACCATTATAAACCTAATTTGACCTTAATATAAAATAATATTTTGAGATATTCCTAAGGTGCCCCTCTCCTCCCTTATAAAAGGGCACCTCCTCCCCCTCCTCCTCACACCAAATTGAGCACTCAATCTCGGCCAAACCCTGCCAAAATACCTTCTCCACTTCCCTAGAATAATCCTAGAGGTCCTGGTCTTCTTCAATGACCAATCCTAGTTCCCTAAGTGGAGGATTCAAAGAGGCGTTCCAAAGAAGAGGTAATATCCATTACCGATCTTTTTCAATTTATTTCTTCTTCAACTTCTTCTTCTTTAGTTGTTTCATGAAAAAGTAATAACATAAGTATTTCTTATATACTAATATGTTATTATAAATATGAAACAACTCTAATTAACCTTCTATCCATCCTACGGAAAAAGGAAATCACCGCGTGTGCGTACGTACGGAATACCGTCTCCACGCCGTGGTGTAATCTATTTTCTGCCACCACCTTAATTGGATGGGTATAATGGTATAATGAGTAACTATATATGATTAATATAAAGTGATATTGATACTGAAATAGTATACATACACTTCAACACAATTCCAGGACCATGGGAATGATATCATCGCTCGTGCGTACGTACGGACTACCGTCTCCACGACGCGATGAGATTCATTCTCAATGATTAACCATTCATGAATGATTATAAAGTATATATAATAAGTACTAATGAAATATATGAAATAATAATTATACTGGAATTATTTATATTTATATTTATGTCATCTACTTAATTCCACTCAATTCAATAAGGAAACGAAAACGGCGTTCATGCGTACGTACGGACTACCGTCTCCATGAACGGTGTATTTCTTTCCATTTAATGATTTATTATATATGTATGTATATTCTGAATATATATATATATATATATATATATATATCATGTTTTATATTCTGGAATTAAGTAATCATGATCTAAGTAATCATATGAATAATTACAAGTTAAAAACACGAACGACAAATGAGACGATTTTACCCAAAACGCTACTTTAACATGAATTTACAAAAGAACGGGTAATATAAAGTCATATGTGGACCATATATTATATAATAACAATGAATAAGATTCTGGAATAAGTCAATAACATTATTTATACCATTATACAGGAGCTTCAGACACGTACAAAGCAAATCGGACCTAAGGTAAGGGAAATATCACAATCTCATTTTTATCTGAGATTGTTTATACTTTGGTATTTACTGGGGTGTATTTTATCATCCACATACATGTTCCCTAAATATGAAATATTGTTTCAATCCACTTACAATGGTTTAAATCCAATTTTACCCTTCGGTGAGTTTTTAGTAAAGAATATGAAAGGAATCTTTTATTGTTTTTTTGTACGAGGTACTTTTTGACTTTTCCGACATAAGTACGAAGAATGTTTTTTTAACTTATACGGAATGAATGGATTTTTAAAACATTATTTCCAAGAAGCTTCCTTTACAAGTTTTCAAGTTTATTTTTAATCAACTTCTTTTAGTTTATAATTGTATGACATGTTATGAAAAGAAAAGTGCTTTTGAAGAAGAAATGATATTTTCCTCAAGAATGGAGTTCAAGTGTTTTATCAAAATTATTTTCCATCTAAGATAATAATGGGTTCTGTTTTTATCCCTATTATTACATTGATTTGATTATGGTTTGAGGGAATTATTTTTATGAAGTAATTTACCTTATATGATTTGTTTTATGATGTCATGATGTTTCAAAAATCCCATTTTTGTTACATGTGTTATACGATGATGTATGATTTATGATTATGTGTCACACATAAGAAAGGATTCATTATAAGATGGGTGGGACCTATATCTCCCTCCAATGCATTGGGTAATGATTTTATATCTCATGAGATAGACATGGCTGGAACGGTAGGTTATACCGGTTCAGTGAAACAGGACTGGAACGAGGGTGACTCGGTTCAGAAAGGGACTTTGTCCACTAAGATAGTCTTGGCAATGAGTCATGACTAAAAAAAATGATTTTCCATGATTATGTGTGCATGACACAAAGTTTCAAGTTTCATGATATGATTATGGGGATCTCATTTTCACTTCTATGATTTATTCCATGTTAAGATATTATGATCTCTTTTGCAGGTTATGATTTTCAAAAAGATATGATATGATTTTTATTTCCTTTATTTTCCCTTGCTGAGCATTTGAGGTCACCCTTTTATGTTTTCTTTTCCCCAGGATATAAAGAAAGGTTTTTGGTAAAAAAGGGAAGATCTTTATGGGAGATATTGAAGATCATTCATCACGATTAGAAGATTACGTTCCGAGTTTCCAAAGACACTAAACTATTACGGTCCTTGTGTGTGTGTTTTTGTTATGTACTAAGTATTCCACAAAAGTAATGTAATGTCAATGTACGTCAGGCTTCGGGTCTCTACAAGCTATCACCCAAAATAGTTATTTAAATTACAAATTATTAATAAAAGGGTGATAAGATGACTTACATGGTATGATATATATATGATATTAGAATAAATGTATAATAATTCCATATATATTATATAATAGGTTTTAATATGAACAAGGAATGTCGAGACTTGAGGTAAGGGATTATTCCACAATCTATCCTTAATTCAGAATTGTTTTCATTTATGTATCTAATGGAGAATTTTTCCTCCCAGGTCCATGTTTTCTAAAAAAATACATAAAATTTCTTAAATATTTTTTAGAAATCATATTTTCAAAATTTTCATTATTAAAAAATGTTTTGAAAGTAATATATTTTTTTATTTTCTAAAAATAAGCGTAATGTGACTTTTCTGACAAAAATACAAAATAAATTTTTATTTAACTTGTACGACATGAGAGTTATTTTCGACAATCCTGATTTCTTAATGTTTTAATCTTACTTTACAGTATTTCAATGTTATTATAAATGAAAATTTGTTCTCTGAAAATTTCATGGATTAAAAATGGGAATGTATATAAAATATAAAGTATATTTTCCTCAATAATTATTTCATGTAGTCATTCAAAATAATTTTCAATATAAGGTAACATTATTTGATGTTACTTATTATTTATTGGGAATATGATCAAGGGATACCATTCTTAATCTTTCTCTGGTTGATTTATGTTTATTATGGAATGATTTTTATGAAACATGTTTCCTTTCCACGGGTTTTTCAATAAGGAAATGTTTATAAAAAAAATTTATTTTCATGATTTATTTTCATGATTTATGTTATTATGGAAACCATATATATTATTTTCATAATGTGATGGGTGTGACCTATATCTTCCTCCAATTACATGGGTAATTATTTATATCTATTTTGTAGCGACCCAAAGTTTCATTAATGGAAAATCTCTCTTGATCTTGTTAAATGTCTCTTCATATAACATGTTTTTATTAAATGTCAACTTCATCGGTTTTATGATAAGAATTGAGATTATTTCTTTTATAGCCGTTGAACAGTGATCACATGATTAGTATAAATATAGGACTTTATCACATCAAATTTTACATAGACAAAGGAAGCGATGGCCTCATCCTGTAGAATTTCCCCATACGAAGCCCATTTATCAGAGCTCGGAAGGAATGTGGTGTCCTTGGGCTTTGCTCTTGACCAAGCCCAAGAAGAGCTTCACCATGTCAAGATCGAACAAGACTGTCTACGGGAGAAGTGGAAGTTGATAGAAATTACCACTCGAGCGATATTATCCGAGCCACCCCGAGAGTCTGTCACCATCGCACACCTTACCCTTAGGTATTATGTGGTTGTTTTAATGGGTTATGTAACTAATCGATAGTACTATGTTCATGTACATTATTTTATATATATAATAATGAATATAATCTCTTGTCATTATTGATACATTGTAAATAGTTTTTAAAGTACAAATGGTGTTTTTAGTTATTATTTAATTAAGAAATCTATTTTATTAAATTAAGGGAATTTTTTAATTTAAATAATATTTTAATAAATTATTATTATTATTATTATTAGATTAATTTTATTATATATAAATGATCATGTAATTGTATGAATGCAATTATAATTTTTATTAAGGTTTGAAAGCCATTTTTGTCAAAACCGGTGAATTTTTGATAAATATTGGTTTTTATTTTAAAAGTTAAAATTAACATATTTAGAAAAATATTTAGATAAAATAAATGATATTTTTGGAATCAAGACGTCGAAATTATCCAACAGCGAATTTTTCATAATTTTCTGAGAGAGTCAAATTTTTGAGTAAAAATTAAATACCGTTTAAATATATAATGTGTTTTATGACATCATAATGACCCAACAGTGATGTAATAAAATACTATAATCATTATTTTCTTCCAATATATGTTTTACCATTAAAATAATTTGATTTTTGGTTTGTTTGGAATACTTTTCAAAACATTAATGGACCCCTCAAGACTTATTAAAGACCTTGTCTTTTTAAATTAATTTCCATGAGAGTGTGACTCAACTCCACATAAGCAACCCTAATATTTTAAGAAGTTATGACCTTGGCCTTATAAAATATTATTTTCCTCTTCTATTTTCCAAAAACCATGGGCAAAAAGCATGGGATGGTTTCTGGTTTGGATTAATTTAATATAAGGGGTCCCAAACATAAATAATAACGAATTCCCCCACATTTCCTATATAAACCCACCCAATCTCCCACTTCCTCCTCACTCAAAACCTTTGGAGTTCGTCCAACCTCTGACCTAATCTCTCTATAATCCTCCCAAGGTTCCCCAAGATCCCAAGAAGCCTCTCTAAAGCCTCTATCAAGCCATTGGAACCACACTTCCATGTAAGGATTTTTTCTTCCTTTCTCATTTTTGTCAAATTTCTTTAAGTTGTATTACCATTTTAATTTCAATTATGAATTTTTGGGTATGGTTCCTCAACTCCACCATACTTCCATCTTATTTTTTTAATGATGGGATACCCCTTTCTCTCTCACTTAATGCCTCCCATGTACACCCGTTACAATGCTGAAATTCTAAAAGGAAATTCTCTCTCTTCTTTTACATTCATGCAATAATTTTGTATCGTGAATCTATATTCCATTAAAATTATTGAGACATGTATCTATATGAACTATTTACTATCCATTACATGTAAATATAATCGGAAACCCTTTCTATCTCATCAACCATTTTTATGAATTCTTATGTCACGCCGTTACGCTGCCGGAATCGCACCGATTTTCTAATCTAATGCCATTGTGTAGTGGATACCATGCCCATTTCTCCATAAAGGGTATTAACCTTTATTCACATTAACATATTGATTAAAAATTTTCATGTATGAATTCAACATTCTATTATCGTTGAATAAATTATTATGTTTTAGGAATCCATGTTTTATGATCCATGTGGCACACTTATGCATGAAATGAAATGTTTAAGAAGGGTGTGCCCTTATAGTTCTCCAATGCATTGGGTAAAGTATAGTATCATGATACATCAAGTCCAATGAGTGTTGACTCATGAAAATTCAAGTGCAATGAGGGTTTACTCGTGCTTTATGTGCAATGATGATTTACTCATACTCCATGTGCAATGTGCCTTGGCTCATGCTAATTCCATGTTAAGTGTTGTTACGACATTTTCATGTTATGATTATCATGCTTTATCATGCCATTATGATCATGGTTTTCTTATTCTCTATTTATATTCCAATTTTCTAACATGTATTTTACTCCTCATGATATTCCACGTGTACTCCCTTACTAGGATTTATAGCTCACCCTTTTCTTATGCATGTTCTAAGGTTGTCCCATGCAATGCTCGGTACGAGGGAATGTAGTGGTCATTTAAAGGAAGTTTACAATAAAGATTTTGTATTTAATGTTTTATGTTTTTGTGTAATGATCATAAGCCCCAAATACACTATACCTATCGATCTTCTTGTTGTATCAAGTGATGTTTTATGTAATAAATCATGTTTAGGTTTGTAATAAAAGTAGGGTTGTCATAGTTGGTATCAGAGGACAGGTTTAGTTGTTTTTTGGATTAAGAAACCCTATTAAAGCCTTAGATACAAGACTATGTATAATAAAAACATCCCTTTGTTTTGGTAAGTACTCAGAAAGTGGTTTATCAAAAAAATACCTCCATGTTTGGATACGAGCACGTAGAGGCGGCTCTGGAATAGAAGTATCCTAGGGGTAAAAGCCAAATACACCGATAGAGCTAGACTTGAATGGGAACAAGTGCACGACAACAGGAATTGCTGCACTCTTGGTTATGACACTCCCGGGGGATATGTTTTAATAAATTCAAAAGCTTAGTATGAACCCTTATTAAGGGAATTAAAAAATGCCCATAAGAATATATGTTAGAATGTAGATCATGAAAATCCTTGATTGAAGCCTATAGACTCTTCAGTAAGGAAATAAAAGTTTATTTATAAGTCATCAACTTTTGTTTTTGGATTACCCTTTATGTGTTAACCCTAACATTCCTTTTATTTCATCCAATGGCCGGTAATATGAGGACTCGGGCTAACAACCGTTGTGAAGATCAGTGTGATGACTATACTAATGAGATAACCAATCCAATGGGAGCGGGAATCACGAACTTTGTCATGCTTCTCTCTCATCTAAATCATGTTTTTAATAGAAACACGGGTCAAGAGGAACGTTCAACCCCCCCTAAAAAATAACAAGTCGCTATCGAGAGCTTCATGAGACAATGGCCCCCTACTTTTAGTGGAACATCTGATCTCATGATCGCTGAACAATGGATCAACTCCATTGAAAAGATCTTCTATATCCTTCAATGTTCGGAACAAGATAAGGTCCTCATTGCGGCTTATCATATGGAGGGTGAAGCTGATCAGTGGCAGATGTTGATAAAAAATACGAAGCTTGAGGAGGAGATCGAGGAATTGGAATTGAAGGATTTCCAGAAGATGTTTTTCGATAAATATTTTCCACGCAGCCTCCGGCTTAATATGGAAAGGGAATTTTTTTCCCTCAAGAAAAAAGATGAAAAATCTATTAGAGTATATGAGGAAAACATCACAAGGTTTGCACAATACGCTTCCAGATTTTTCATTACCCCCGAATGCAAGGTTGATCGCTTATTTGGTAGGCTAAATCCTAGCTTGCCGAAAGCATTAGAGATCCGTGACTTCGACAGCTGTGAGGAAATTGTCCGATGTGCCCTCAAGGTCGAAATCGAGATTGGGGAATCACAGGGGTATCATAGGGACAAGAAGCATAAGGTGGAATTTAATACTTGTGGTCCGATGGATAAATCCAACTATGCAAAGAAGATCCATCACCCCACTTGCCAAAAGTGCAGGAATAAGAACCCTAGAAATTGTCTTATGGGGATAAGAAAATGATTCAGGTGTGGAAGAGAAGGGCACCTAGTTGATAACTGTCAGCAAGAAATACTCGTGGATGCGATAGAGGAGAGGAATGCTCAGTTCGAACCTCAACGCGTTGGTCAATGCTACAAATGAAAAGAACCAAGTAATTTTTCAAATTAGTTCCCTAATCCAAGGGTTTTCGGAGACAACCAACAACCTCCAAGGCAGCAAGGAAGAGCTTTTTCCATCACTTCTGCCGAAGTGAACCCCGACAACGAAGTGGTGACATGTACGGTAGTTATTCATTCAAGAAGAGAAAATGTAATTTTTTATTCAGGTTTTATGAATTCTTTTATATCTTGAAAGTTTAGTAGAACAATCCCAGCACCACCACAAATCATGGAAGTGAAGATGCCGGCGAGTACGAAAAATGGGGCAATCATTGTATCCCATGAATATATGTCCTCCCCTGTTATAGTCTGTGGATTTAATTTCTCAGCATACCTCGTCATACTCCCTCTGGTGGAATTTGACGTAATTATTTGCATGGATTGACTTTACTTATATAGATCCAACATAAATATTCGGGAGAGGGAAATTAAACTCCATATGGAGAATCAACCCCTGATTCGTTACAATTGTAAGGAGGAAGAAGAATCTCCTTTAACTCCATCATCTGATGCGTGGATATTACTTCCTTATAAGCACACGTATCTGGCCCAGATGATTGAGTCCAAGGAAGAAACCATCCTTGAAGAAATTCCTATTGTGAGGGAATTTGCGGAGGTGTTTCCCGAGGAACTGTCTTGTCATCCTCCTAGAAGAGATGTTGAGTTCTAAATTGAACTTATACCTGGGGTGCTACCAATATCTAAGACTCCATTTAGAATGGCTGTTGTTAAGCTTGAAGAGCTGAAGAAACAACTATAGGAGAATCTAGATAAAGGGTTTGTACGCCCAAGTACTTCAACATGGGGTGCACCGGTCCTCTTCGTCAAGAAGATGGATGGGTCAATGCAGCTTTTCATCGATTATCATGAACATAAAAATCACGATAAAAAACAAGTATCCTCTACCACAGATCGATGAATTGTTTGATCAGCTGCATGGAGTACAACACTTCTCCAAGGTGGGCATGCGGTCAGGATATTATCAAGTAAGGGTGAAAAAGGAAGATATCCCCAAGACTGCTTTTCACACAAGATATGGGCACTATGAATTCATATTAATGCCTTTCAGATCCACCAATCCTGCATCAATATTCATGTACTTAATGAATAGAGTCTTTAGTGATTTCCTCGACAAATTTGTGGTAGTCTTTATAGATGACATTCTAATATACAATAAAACCAAGGAGGATCATGAGGAGCATTTAAAAAATGTACTAGACACATTGCGCAAGGAGAAGGTCTATGCAATTTATAACAAGTGTGGGTTCTGGTTGAAGGAGGTCTCATTCTTGGGCCATATCATTACAATAAATAAGGTATCTGTGGACCCCTCCAAAATAGAAGCAATTGAGGGATGGATGAGGCGAACGTCGGTAACAGATATTCGTAGCTTCTTGGGGTTAGCTGGATATTATCGACGATTTGCGAGAAATTTCTCCCGATTTTTCAACCCTCTTACCAAGATAACTCAGAAGGAATTAATGTTTTCTTGGAGTGATGAATGATAAGAAAGCATCATGGAGTTGAAAAGGAGGCTTATCACTGTACCCATGCTCACCTTACCAACAATTGGGGAGCTTTTTGTGGTATTCAGTGATGCTTCGATGAAGGGATTAGGATGTGTGCTGATGTAGAAATATAATGTGATATCCTATGCCTCAAGGCAGTTGAAAATACATGAGAGAAACTATCCAACGCATGATCTGTAGTTGGTGGTGGTGATATTTGCCTTGAAAATATTAAGGCATTATCTTTATGGAGAGAACTGTGAGATATATTCTGACCACAAGAGTATTAAATATATATTCACACAGAAAGGGCTTAATATGTGCCAGAGAATATTGATAGAGCTCATCAAGGATTATGACTGTTCAATCCATTACCACCCTGGGAAAGTGAACAAGGTGGAAGATGCCCTATGTAGAAAGGATCCAATGATTCTATCAATGATGAGAATTGAGAAGGATCCAATCTTCTTAGACTTGATAAAGATGGATGTGGGAATCATAAAGAAGGGAACATCATCAATACTTTCACAAATTATTGCTCAACCATCTCTTTTGGAAAGGTTAAAGGATTCTCAAAAGGATGATATGAGAATTCAAGAAAAAGTAGAAGCTATCAAAAAAAGGTAAATCCATAGAGTTTAATGTTAATGAAGAAGGAATTGTGCGGTTTGGGAAAAGACAATGTGTTCCATCAAGTCCAAAGCTGAAGAAGGAACTTTTGGATGACGCACATTGTTCGAATTTCTCTATTCATCTAGGAGCACAAAGATGTATTCAAATCTCTGAGAAAACTTTGGTCGGATAATATAAAGAATGAGATCACTGAATATATATCAAAATGTCTGGCAGCAAGTGAAGACAAAGAGCCAGAAGTCTAAGGGGATGATGCAACCGTTGCCCATACCAGAATGGAAATGGGAGAACATCACCATGGACTTTGTCACCAGAATTCCACGGACATCCAAAGGCAACAATGAAATATGGGTTTTTGTGGATCGTCTTAGAAAGACTGCACACTTCATTGCTATTTATGATGATTTCTCTTTGGATCAACTGGCACAGATATATATCAGGGAAGTGGTAATGTTGCATGGAGTACCACTATCTATTGTGTCTGACCGAGATCCAAGATTCACCTCTATTTTTTGGAAGAGTCTTCAACATGCTCTGAATACTAAACTGAACTTTAGTATGGCCTATCATCCTCAAATTGATGGCCAATTCGAGCGGACTATCCAAACACTTGAGGATATGTTGAGAACGTGCTCAATGGACTTTAGGGGAGGATTCGATCAACATATTCCTCTGGTTGAGTTTTATTATAATATATGTTTCCACTCAAGCATCCAACTGGCACCATATAAAGCCATGTATGGGAAAAGGTGCAGAACAACGACATATTGGGATGAGGTCAGTGAACATAAGCTGCTGGGACCAAAAATGGTCGAAGAAATAGTGGAGAAGGTGAAAACCATTCAGCATCATATCAAGGCAGCCCAGAGTCGACATAAGAGTTATGCAGATAACTGTTGACGAGACCTTGAGTTTAAAGTTTGAGACAGGGTGTTTCTACGCATATCTTAATGGAAGAAGGTTATGAGGTTTGGAAAGAAAAGAAAGTTAAGTCCAAGGTACATCAGCCCCCTCGAGATTCTTGATCGTGTCGGGGATGTGGCCTATCGACTAGCACTTCCACCTACTATGGCCAAAGTATATGATGTCTTTCATGTATCCCTCTTAAGGAAGTACATACCGAGACCTTCACATGAACTATATTCTAAGGTGGTACAATTGGAAGATGATTTTCTTATGAGGAGCAACCAGTGAAGATCATAGATCGTAGAGAAAAGATTTAAGAAATAACACAATTCCCCTTGTCAAGGTGTTGTGGAGAAACCACAAGTTTGAAGAAGAAACTTGGGAATCAGAGAAAGTGATGAAGTTGAGTTTCCCACATCTATTTTAGTGTGGGAAAAGGAAAATTTCGAGGGAGAAATTTCTTAAGGGGGGAATATTCTAACAAACCAAAGTTTCATTAATTGAAAATCCCTATTGATCTTATTAAATGTCTCTTTATATAAAATGTTTTTATAAAATGTCAACTTAATTGGTTTTATGAAAAGAATTGTGACCGTTACTTTTATAGCTGTGGAACAGTGATCACATGATTAGTATAAATACAGGGCTTTAACACATCCAATTTTACTTAGACAAAGGAAGTGATATCCTAATCCAATAGAATTTCCCCATAAAAAGCCCATTTATCAGTGCTCAGAAAAGAGGTGGTTTCCTTGGGATTCGCTCTTGACCAAGCCCAAGCTGAGCTTCACCATGTCAAGCTCGAATGGGACCGTCTACGGGAGAAGTGGAAGCTGATAGAAATTACCACTCGAGCGATGTTATCCGAGCCACCCCAAGAGTCTGTCACCATCGAACACCTTACCCTTAGGTCTTATGCGGCTGTTTTAAGGAGTTATGTAACTAATTAATAGTACTATGTTCATGTACATTATTTTTTATATATAATAATGAATATAATCTCTTGTCATTATTGATACATTGTAAATAGTTTATAAAGTACAAATGGTGTTTTTAGTTAAATTTTAATTAAGAAATCTATTTTATTAAATTAAGGTATTTTTTTGAATTAAATAATATTTTAACAAAATATTATTATTATTATTAGATTAATTCTATTATATCTAAATGATCATGAAATTGTATGAATGAAATTATAATTTTTATTAAGGTTTGAAAGCCATTTTTGTCAAAACCTTTGAATTTTTGATAAATGTAGGTTTTTATTTTAAAAGTTAAAATTAACATATTTAGAAAATTATTTAGATAAAATAAGTGTTATTTTTGGAATCAGGACATCGAAATTATCCAACGGTGAATTTTTCATAATTTTCTGAGACAGTCATATTTTTGAGTAAAAATTAAATACCGTTTAAATATATAATGTGTTTTATGACATAATAATGACCCAATAGTGATGTAATAAAATACTATAATCGTTATGTGCGGCCAATATAAGTTGTACCATTAAAATAATTAGATTTTTGGTTTGTTTGGACTACTTTTCAAAACATTAATGGACCCCTCAAAACTTATTAAACACCTTGTCTTTTTAAATTAATTTCCATGGGAGTGTGACTCACCTCCACATAACCAACCCAAATATTTTAAGATGTTCGGACCATGGCCCTGTAAAATAATAATTTTCTATTCTATTTGACAAAAACTATGGGCAAAAACCATGGGATTGTTTGTGGTTTGGATTAATTTAATATAAGGGGTCCCAAACCTAAATAATAAATAATTCCCCCACCTTTCCTATATAAACCCACCCAAGCTCCCACTTCCTCCTCACTCAAAACCTTTTGAGTTCGTCCAAAATCTTACCTACTCTCTCTAGAATCCTTACAAGGTGCCCCATGCCCCCAATATGCCTCTCTCAAGCCTCTCTCAAGCCTTTGGATGCACACTTCTAAGTAAGGGTTTTTTTCTTTCTTTCTCATTTTTGTCAAAGATTTTTAAGTTGTATTGGCCTTTTAATTTCAATTATGAATGTTGGGGTATGGTTTTTCACCTCCACCATACTTACCTCTTATTGTTTGAATGATGGGATACCCTTTTATCTCTCATTTAATGCCTCCCATGTACACCCATTACCATGCCGAAATTCTGAAAGGATCGTCTCTCTCTTCTTTTACATTCAATCAATAATTTTGTATCATGAATCTAAATTCCATTAAAATTGTTTGGAAATGTATCTATATGACCTCCTTTATTTCCATTACATGTAAAAATGATGAGGAACCCATTTCTCTCTTATCAACCATTTTTTTGAATTCTTATGTCACACCGTTATGCTGTCGAAATCACACCAATTTTATAAGCCAATGCCATTGTGTAGTAGATACCATGCCCATTTATCCATCAAGGGTATTAACCTTTATGCACATTTAATTATTGATTACCATGTTTTATGTAAAAATTATAAAGTCCTTTATCATGGAATAAATGATTATGTTTTATGAATCCATGTTTTATGATCCACGCGGCACACTTATGCATGAACTGAAATGTTTAAGAAGGGCTCACCCTTATAGCGCTCCAATGCATTGGGTAAAGTATAGTATCATGATACGTCATGTGCAATGAGTGTTTAATCATGCTAATTCACGTGAAATGAGGTCTTAATTGTGCTTTATGTGCAATTAGTATTTACTCATACTCCATTTGCAATGAGCCGTGGCTCATGCTAATTCCATGTTAAGTGTTGTTGCCACATTTCCATGTTATGATTATCATGCTTTAGCATGCCTTTATGTTCATGTTATTCTTATGATCTATTGATATTCCTATTGTCTAACATGTATTGTACTCCTAATGTTATTCCATGTGTACTACCTTAATGGGCTTTATAGCTCACCCTTTTATTATGCATGTCCTTAGGTTATCCCATGAAATGCTAAGTACGAGGGAATGTAGTGGTAACATAAATCAAGTTTTAAATAAAGATGTTGTATTTCATGTTTTAAGTTTTTATTTAATGATCCTAAGCCCAAAAAACACTAAACCTCTCGATCTTCTTGTTGTATCAAGTGAAGTTTTATTTAATAAATCATGTTTAAGTTTGTAATAAAAGCAGGGTTGTCATATATTTAGATAGACATGACTAGAATAGGGAGTGAACCCGGTTTAGTAAGGGTCATTGTTTGTTTGATTGTCTTGGGGTGAATCTAGACCACTATGATGGTTTTGGGAGTGAATCCATTCCAATTTGATAATGTTATAAAATATCCTTGACTATTAAAGGTATCATTTTCTATTCTTATGTGTATTCCAAAATTCCGTGTCATATGTTATACTATAATTGCTTTTTTTTCTTTTATTCCTTTATAATTCATGTCTTATAAACCTCCCTGATTTATTAAATGACACAATATTATGAAACTTTATATACATTGTATAACTTTCACAAGTAATGTTCGTGTTATTATACCCTTATGACGATGTTATGGTCATGTAATCAATGATATTTCCATTTTTTACCCTTATTGAGCATCTAAAATTACCCTTTCCTTATATTTCCTCTACAAAAGAGATGAAAAACGGTATTAAAAATGATATGTAAAAAAGGGTGATAATTATAAAGAAACAAGTGGGAGATGATGTTTATTTTTTATAAACCATTTTATTATGCTTCCATGTATCCAAAGGCATTTTACCTTTCCAATTCTCTAGCATTTTTTAGTGTACAATAATGAATATTCATCTAAGAAAATGTAATATATATTTATTAAAATAACATTTCATTACAATGCCATAAGAATGATATTATGAAACTCTACTTCTAGGCATCAAAAAATATAAAATTTATCCACTTTCATTGATACGCATTGCAACCACGCCAACGATTTTCATCTCAAACCTATAGTAACAATCCACTATTCCCAAGATTAGTTGATCAATGATAATTTCATGGGTATATGTAGAATCAAAAACCAAATTGAATAAAAATGATGATCACATAATGAATGGGGATATAAAGTCATGAATTAAAAAATAATATATGAACCTCATCCACTGTTCAGGTTGGCCACAATTCATTTCTAATAGAATGATGAATGAAGTTTTGTAGTAAATAATATTAATTATCAATAACACCTATAAGAAAAACCCAATTATGTAAGTCATGATCGACCCATGAATAATCCTATTAGTGGATTGACTCACATTTATCATGTTAAAGAACCAGGGTAATAAAGAACAAATATCAATCACCCTATCTTGGATTTTTATCAATAGTTGGTAAAGAACGGTCTCGTTCCACTATTGTTGGAGAGATTTGTGATATCCTTTGGTGAAATAAATCCTCAATAATTTTTCATTCACCATTATCTCCACCAAAAAATTCTCTTCCAATCCCTAGGTTATGTGGATTACCCTAGTGGTTTGGAATAAACATGATTATATATATAGAAATTATGTCACCACATCAAAATAAAATAAGATAAAAAAATAATTCATTTATTTTCTAATTTATTCTCGTGATAAATCCTTATTAAAATTCATGACACTAACCAATATTATTTCCGGAATATGGTAAAGTCCACATTTTAGGTTCAATAATGGCCTTGGTTTTACGATCTAAGACTCTGTTAGCGAGTTATTTCATTATTTCACAAAACTTGCACATAAATGATATAATATATTCAATATTTTTATAATATCAACGCAGAGCCTATATCAGCCTTGTAATCTCACATGATATCCTTGATTGGATTTTAAAATATTATTTAAAATATTCCAAAGTCTTATAAGTAAGAAACATGGATATTAATCATTATGGATTTTGTATGCCCAATACATTACCCCCATGAGATGGTGAAAAGGTGGTTAATGATATTAGTCTGAAGGACCAAGCTAGTTTAGACATGATGAGGATTAAATGAGATCTAATATATATATATATAAATATATATAGATGACAGAAGTTAGAATTAGATGTAAATAGGATGGGTCATATCTTTCTTAGAAAAAGTTTCAAGAATCCATTCATGTGAGGATTAGTGTGGCATATAAGGAGGATATGGAACTGAAAAAGAGTGTGAGAAATGTTCCTGAGTTGAACACTGATTATGATGGAATGATAAGGTTTTGTAATTGAGTGTATGTTCAATAAATACAAGATTTTAAGAAGTAACTATCAGATAAATCTCATAGTTCATCATTATATATTCATCCTAGAAGTATGAAGATATAAAGTGATCCAAAATAATATTTATGGTCCGAAAAAATGAAAACGGATGTTACAAAGTATGTATCTTGATGAATAGTATATCAATAAGTTAATTTTGAGATAAATAAGACTAATTGAATGTTACAACTAGTAAATGGGAAAAAATTCCCATATATTTTTTCTCCAAACCCTCCAAAATATATAATGGGAATAATGATATTTTTGATGTATTGGATCGCCTAATGAAAATAACAAATTTCATTCCAATTATAGAATATCTCTCTATTGATAATATTTCCATGATATACATTACAGAATTGGTATTATTTTATAGAGTACCACTCTAAATTGTATTAGATTGGTATTTGAGGTTTAGCTTTAATTTTTGGAGAAGTTTTATATAGGGTCTTGAGATAGAGATTTTTTTACTACATATCATCCTTAGATATGTGGTATGTTTGAGAGTAACATTCAAAACACCAAAATATGTTTGGATAATCTTACATGGATTTTAAATGAGGTTTGGATCAACACCATTCTATGGTAAAATTTTCATACAACAATTAATTTCACTCATGCATTCAAATGGACCCATATGAAACCCTCTATAATTGGAACTATAGAAATACAACATACTATGAAAACGTTGAAGAATGAAATATATTAGGATTTAATCTAACTAAGAAGATGATTAGGAATGTTAAGTCGTACAAAAGGTTAGCTCAGAGTCTATAAAAAAGTTGTGCTGACAATCATCAGTGAGATATAGAGTTTGAAGATTGTGATAAGGTATCCATATGAATATCAACTTTGATGAAGTTTGTGATATTTTTTAATAAGGTAATAATGATAACTATTTATATTATTTCATTTGACATACTTTTAATCACCATGATTTTAGCTTATCATTTTTTACTTCTCTTGAATCTCTCTCATGATCAGGATGTGTTACATATATCTATCCTAAGAAAGTAAAAAATCGATAATTCACATGTAATAAAGTCATAGGTTGTAACAATGAAGAAATATATATCTAATGAGGATTAACTGATTTAGATCATAGATCATAGAGAGAATGTGTTGTGTAATTATACAACTCTCTTGGTTAATGTTCTGGAAAGAAACCATAAATTAGATGAAACTATGTGGAATCAATGGGAAGGGATGAGGGAAAATCATTCTCAGTTGATTGCATCAGATTGAAAAATTTTGAAGGGTTAAATTCTTATAACAGGTTAAAATGTAACACCATTATATTTAATAATGTATTTATCTTTAAATAAATTCTATTTATTTGATAATATCTTTTATAAGAATCACTGAGTTTAAAAAAGAACACAATATACTATTAATATGTTATTTCTATTGGGGTAGTTATTGACTAGACATTACATTGGATTATATGAATATGACTAATTAAATTATGAAACATTTTTTACACATATATAAAATTAATTCATTAGTAATCATTTGTTTATAAATGGAAATAAAATCTTTTTAAATTAAACGATATATTTTTCAAAATAATTTTTTTTGAATGTAATGTTTTTTTACTTAATAAATTAATCTAATCACTATTTATGAATGATTTTGATGAAATATATATCTCTATTAAATATTAATTGAGATGTTTTAAAATTCATCTAGTGGAATTTATCTCTAAATGAGATAAAAATTAATGTTGTTTTATTCATAAAATCATGATTTTATAAAAACAGTCATCGTTGCATTTTGTGTATTATTTTTTAAATAGATTTCAAGAACGTATAACAATAGAATCATAAAAAATTTATTCAATATTTATTATCAACGGTATATGATTTTATAAATAGGTTCCATTTATATTTGTTTATTAATAATAGTATCCTTGGTTAATACATTTAACATTGATATGTTTAAAATGGGTAAAATATAGTTAAAAATTTGAGATAAGGATTTAAAATATCACTAAATCATTATTTTTATTATTTTATGAGTTTTTTTAAAATTTTCATCAATATTTTGAAGATATGGAATCTTGGTATCATTCTTCTTTGATTTTGATCTTTATAATATTTTATGAAAAGGGAAAATAAAAACTCTCACCCACATAACATTAATATATGTAATATTTTTTCAAAAGGATAAAAAGAGGTTATGTTTGGTTATAAATTTTTATTATAAATCTTAATTATTTTTTATTATGGTAATTTATTTTTAATTTTTATGGATAGAATGATTACCCTAATTTTATATACAATGCCGACATATTAATTGTTGAAGTAATTGAAAAATGAAATAAATGATAACATAAATAGTAAAAGTAATAAAATTTGGTTGAATAATTGTTTCCCAAATATTTTAGTCAAATATAACATAATAATAATGTTTTAAAACATTATTTTTGAATTCAATTTCAATCATTTTTTATAATTCAGACTATGCGAACAGCCCTGAATGTGACATTATTGGTATATATTGATAAATAATATTTCATTAATTGAATTAAAAATTAGAAAAATAATATATTTATATCTCTAAATTTGGTGTGGTCAAATTTATCAATAATTTTCCACTCATATGTCACTTTTTATTATTTATTAACATTCTTTTCACTTAAATAGTAACAAATATTAATATCATTATATTTTTCAAAAGGTTGAATAAGGGGTAACAATTTATAGATATGTGTAAAAAGATGACAAAAAATGTCTAAAAATTATTTCATGATATTATATAAACTTGAAATAATCATATATTTGATATATATCTATTTGGAGTAATATAAATCTAAAAATTAGATATATTAATTTAACAATTTAAGTAATTTCAAGTGTGCCCCTTCCATTACATGTAAAAGGGAACTCCAAATCCCCCCTTATTCTAAAATTTTTACCCTTATATATCATCCAATACCTATCCAAATATAATCCTAGATTCCTTTCTCAATTTTTATACCTTATGCTATATTAAATGTACAATCCTTTCAAGGAATAACATGTATGAAAAATGAGGTTTCTTCACAAAGAGGTATAACTCTTAACTATGTACTTTCAACTTAATTTATTCCTTTACCTCCTAGTAATATATGGTATCCATTATAAATTTATTAATTAAGTTTATTAAATATACCAATTCTTATTCTAATGATGTAACAATTATTATTCACAAACTTTACATCCAATTGGAAATGAAAGTATCACTTGTGCGTACGTGGGGAATACCATATCCATGAAGTGATGGATTTAAATTTTCCCCACTACAAGAAATTTAAAGTTGTAAAGATGGATTTAATGTTATGATATTTTTATGGTTCATTAAATTATAATTATTATTCCACTTTCATTAATTAAATCCATTAAGAAATTGAACCATCACATTTGTGTACGTAAAGACTATCATCTCCATGATGTGATGCAATTAATTATTCATAATTGATTTATATAAATTTTTATAAAAGTTTAAATACTCTTGAAAAAATTAACATTATGTGTTTTATAAAACCACTACCCAAATACAAGAATCATGACTTCCAAACCAAGTTATGAACGAAAAAAAGTTGTTACCACCGAGAACAGTGAATTTAATAATGAATTTTTAATAAATGGGTGATAAGGTTTTATAAGTAAATCAAATATGTTATAATAAATAAAACATTTTTATATAATAGCTATATAGTAATTATATATATATTATAAAATAAGTCTTAATGCATATGAAGGGAAATGTGAGGTGTGGTTGGGGATTTATGTTTTAATCGGATTTTAATCATTACTTTTTATCCTTGATTTTTCATTGATGAAGTCATATGATACATACCTAATAAACCACTTTAATTTTTTGTATCCTATATTTATTTCAATAATTATTATGTTTTAGTACAATTTTTATCTCTTTGGTACTCAAAATGGTATAGAAAACGTTTTTGAGAAAACCAGCCTTATTAATCGTCTTTCGGTCGAAAAAAATTATCCTATCTATATTTTATATCATTATTTTTTAAAATGTAATCAATATTAGTTTTAACTATTATAAAATTATTTCTAAATAAATTTTTATCCATGTTTTAATTTTCACACAAAATGATTAAAAATAATCTTCTTATAATTTTCTAAATGATTTTCTTTTACTGAAGGTATGATCATAACAATTTTAAATTGATTATAATATAAACAGGACATCCTCATATAATGATGGCTCAAGGATTTAAATCTTCATATCCAATTCCCCAAGGGTATTATTAAATAAATGTTTTCCCATTATATTTTATAATTTCTTAGTCTTTAAATATGTAATTTCAAAATAAAAAGGGTATTTTATATATAAAATTTTATAGAGATCATTAAAAGGTATTATTATTCTATAATAACATCATTTGAGTTTGTAGCGTAAATAATGTTTCCTTATTAATTTCACATTACAATATGTTTTTAAAATCACAAACACATTATTTTAAGGAAAATTAAATTTTATCAAAGCATTATTTTCATAAGGAAAATTTCCATTCTCTCAGGAAAATTTCCATTCAATTAGGAAAATATCCAATCTCTATGGAAAATTTCCATTCTCTACATAAATTTTTTTATTCATACTTATTTTTTCATTGTCCTCTTTATAAAATTTCTAAATATAAATCTCATTATTACTAATGAATATTTTGGTTTCATATAAAAAATATCCGAATCCTAAAAAACCATGGATATAGAGTATTATGTTTCCAGGTTTCGAATTATTTGAATTTCGGACTCATGATTTCATAGAAGTTAGACTCTAAAATACTCAAGAATTTAGATTCCAAATTCATAGAATTCAAACTCTAATATATTTTGAATTTTGATACCAAATTCATTGTAACATAGAATTTGAATATCCATGGATTATAGACTCTGAATGTTTATTTGGCTAGACTCTAAACTACAGGTTTGGATAACTAAATTTTTCTTATTTGCAACTATTATGATATTATTTCGTACAATTTTTTTTAAATAATCATTTATTAAGTGACATGTGTATAGGTCCCTCAAAAATTCAAGGAAAAATATGATCCTTGGAGGAGGGAGCCGACCGTTAATGAAGATCATATAAATAAGAGCTAATTTTAAAGAGATCACCAACATGTTCGCCCAACTCTTAAGATTACATGATACTAAAGTGATTTCTATAGAGATAGACTCTCATGCTTTGTGCAGTTTTGATCATCTTGTTCAAATTGATTCAAGAGACTCCAATTGTTGCTTTGTACAATTGAGGGATTCTGGGGATAGGAAGACACAGGTGCTGACTACCTTAATGGTCAAGGAATTTCAGGGATAGGAAGACAAAGGTGTCGACTACCCTAATTTTAGAGGACTTGTAGGGATAAGAAGACACATTTTCCGAATACCATAAATATTTAGTGCTTGTATGGTCGACAAGATAGATTCTGATGTTCCTATAATGGGATTACCCTAGTGTGGGTAAGACAAACATTCATGAATGTATAAATCCAGAGAACTTTATTCATGGTTGTGGGATAACCAACTCTTTGGGTTAAAAGATTTCAAACTTGTTACTTTTTTTGTTTCATGTTTATTTCCACTAAATTTTTATTAAGGAAGAAAGTATAATCTTCTAATACTTTCTTGTACATCTATATACTCTGATAAATATTATTTTATATGCATTAACGTATAATCTTTTCCTTGAAAACATTACTTGTGATTCATTTACGGAACCATATTTCATAGAACCTTGAATGTTTTTTTAGTTGAACTAAAAGAGTCTTTGTGAATTTATATAGTTTAACGTTGTTATACAAGGTTTTTTATAAGGTTAAAAATGAATTCTTTTAAACATACAATTCACAGCCTCTTGTAATTGAACATCAACATCACTATTTCAATTCTACAATTGGTATCAGAGGAGGTATCTGAAATACGTATATTTACATATAATTTTTCTTGTTCAACTTTTCATTGTTTTAAATTTTTTCTTTCGTATGGATTTTTATCTTTGTATACAAACTATTACTATTTACAAGTTTTTTTCGATTAATATTTTATTATAAAATTTCATGAATTAATGTTGGTTCGACTGACAATCTAAATCCAACTATACAACCTATATTAATGGTGATGATTATGAATATTGAAGATATCAAATAAAGATTTTTGTTATTAATAATGGAGTGGACATGTTTTTCATGCTGAAGGGAGATTAATAAATTCCTGACCATGAAGTCAAAACCATTACCAATCTTGAAAATTCAGAATATCAACTAAACAGCATGTTACGTAATACATTTTTGTGTTCTAAACAAGAAATATGTATAGTAAAATTTATTCTTAAGAAGTTGAAAATTGTATCAAGAAGAAATTGGTAGTTACACATTTTGGTACATCCAAAGTGATTACGACCCGAAGTGAAATGCCTATAGCTGAATATCATGGATTTCTATTTATTTATAGAGAACTAGTATGAAAGGTACAACAGTGGTTTATGAAGATTGCTAATAGTTTACAATATATTTGTGAGAAGGGTTTCAATGATGAATCTTTGGTGAAACATATTATAGATATCATGCCTAATGAGTGGGAATCTAAGTGAAAAACTATTGATGAGAATAGGATGGTGTCTCAAATTACTCTTGATGATATTTTTGGAACAATTATTCAACATGAGATAATAATTAAAAGATATTCTGATATGAATAAGAAGAAGAATGGAAATGGAAGTGTATCCATTATTACTACTATGTCGAGACTCTTTAAAGGGTTACAAGATCTATGCCTAAGAAAGTCACTATTTTATTAGAGTCAAGTGACTGTGGGAAACCTAAGAATGTGCTATCTAATCTTTCTCGATAGTGGAAAAATATAGCTTATAAGAAATACATCCAATATAGATATAAGAAAAAAGAAATAAAAGACAATAATGGCTCAGAAGTCACTTGCTATGAATGAAAAAGAGCAGGGCATATAAGGCTAGATTGTCCTATGTTGATGAAAATTGATAGAAAGGAAAATAATTCAGAGATGAATATAAAAATCTATTAAAATGCTAAAACAAAAAAAGGATTTGAAATCCAATGACACCAAGGGTTCTAGTGGTGGTAACTCTTATAATGAATCCTTATAGTATCAATCTTCTGGTTAGGAAAATCATG
Source organism: Viscum album (assembly GCA_963277665.1). NCBI lineage: Eukaryota > Viridiplantae > Streptophyta > Magnoliopsida > Santalales > Viscaceae > Viscum > Viscum album. The sequence goes on from OY728138.1 coordinate 662,133,001, forward strand.
ATCTACAAGCAAAATAACCCATTGAAAATCATTGTCTAATGGCCAAGGTACAGAATGCCGAATCTATTAGTAATGTATATTTGAATGAAAATTTTTATGATAATAAATATAATAAATTTTCAGATGATTAGTCTTCCTTATCAGAAGATAATAATTTACCAACTTAAAGAGAAGTGTCTTGGTTTTGTAAACATCATGAGACTGAAAATTATAAACTCAAGAAAAATTTTTATAAGCAAAATTCTAGATTATTTATTTTAACCAAAGAAGTATCATATATTTCTATTGATCATGATATGAAAACCGTTTATTTTAAATTTATTTCCCAAAAATATTATGGAAGTTAATTCTGAGATGGATAAACTTTTTAAGGATCTTGAAAATGAAATTTCTATGAAAATTATTTTTGAGACTAACTGTAGTTCTAAAAATAATATTTTAAGGATAAAAACATATTTATAAAAATAAAGTCACAAATATATTGCATCATGATGTTTTTTTCAAACATTACATTTGGTAAGGAATATTTTGACAAGTTGTATTCTCAAATTAGAACTATAAAGAATCATTATGGATTTAGTTATACACATTATAATAGAGTTTTCCATAATACCTATTTTTTCAAAAATCAGATTTTGATAAGGAAATATAGATACCTAAAATTTTGAATTTTGAAATTTCTATATCCTTGAACAATTGGATACTGAATGTCTAACACTTTTATTTTCCAAAAAATAAGAAAGTACCAATGAAAATACATGCTACATGGATAGTGGATGTTCACGGTATTTGACTGGTAACAAAATTTTCTTTTAAAATATTATCTTGATGATAAATGGAAAAGTATCTTTTGTAGATAATGCTCAGGGAGAAATAGTTGGTATAAGTAACATTGTTCTTCTTGGGATAACATTGATTTTATATGTTTTATTTGTTTAGGGTATTAAGAACAACCTCATTAGTATAAGTCAATTATGTGATGAAGGTTACCTTCTAAAATATATGAATGCTAAATTCTTAGTACATAATTCCGATGAAGAGTTTATTATTTCCACCCACAGGCAAGATAATATATACATAGTAGACATATAAGAACATAGGATCCAAGATCTACCTTTCTATAGAGAAATAGATGAACAATCTTGGTTATGGAATAGATGGTTAGACTCTGTAACAATAGTAACCAATGAGAAATCTCCATGAAAAGACTTTTTGAGGATTTATTAGAGATTAGATTTCATTCTTCAAAAATTTAGGATCCTTCTCAATATTTAATGCCACATAAATCATGATTTAAATCAATTGGTGAAGTCTCAACTTATAATTAATTACAATTAGTTATTATGGAACTTTTTGGTCAATCAAAAATAGGAAGAATTGGATGGAAATAATATGTATTTTACTTAGTTTAGGATTACACTTCATTTATGTGGGTCTATTTTCTAACAAAGAAATATGACTATTTTTTTTATTTTTAGATCCCAAGAAAAAAATGAGTAAAACATTCCATAGATAACTATTCATAGTGATCATGGGGGAGAATTTAGAATTTATTATTTTAAAAAAATTTGAAGTAAAAATGGAAAAACTCATAACTTTTCACCACAAAAAACTCTTCAACAGAATGGTGTTTTTGAATGAATAAATCATATTCTTCAAAAGATAACAAGAACCATGTTGAGTTAATATTCGATAGAAAAACAATTTTGGGATGATGTTATAAGTACTTATTGTTATACTTTAAATTGAGTTTTTATTAAACATTTTCATAAAAAAAACCCCTTATGAATTGTGGAATGTTAGAAAACCTAGACTTTCATAATTCATGGTATTTGATTGATAAGTATTCATTCTAAATAATAAAGATAATTTACATAAATTTGCACCCAAATCCAATGAATGAATTTTCATAGGCTACTCAAAAACTTCTCTGGCATATAGAGTTTTTAATAAAAATACATGTACCATTGAAGAAATAGTGCATGTTAAATTTAATGAAACTGATCCTTTTTTTAAACATCCTCATCCTACATCGTCGGATGTGTTTTCAAAAACATATTATCAATACTTGATAAAATATCCTTTTAATAATGAAAATGTTCAAGATAATATTTTTGAAGAATTTACCCTAGAATATTTCCTACCATATGTTGACGAAAAAGTTTTACAAAAACCAAATTAGTTGTTTCTTAATAATAATCCTAATGATATTATCTTTGGTGATGTATATCAACCTGTAATAACTAGAAGTTCCTTAAGAAATGAAGTAGAACATCTATAATTATTTTCCCAATAAGAGAACAACATCACTGATGATTCCTTAGGGGATGATGATTGGATAAAATCCATGCAAGATAATCTAAATCAATTTGAAAGGATCAGAGTTAGGGCCTTGGTTTAAAGACCTACGAAAACTTATATTATTGGAGTAACATGGGTATTCAGAATTAAGAGTGATGAAAATCAAATCATTATAATAAATAAACACAAATTATTTACTAAAGGATATAATAAAAAAGAAGGAATAGACTATGAAAAAATATAATTTATATTAGCTAGACTTGAATCTAGTCATATTTTACTTTCCATTGTAGCATTATTTAATTACATATTTTTTCAAATGAATGTTAAATTTGCTTTCTTTAATGGATATGTTCAAGAGGATGTTTTTTTGAACAATATCTTTTTTATGAAGATACAAAACTTCTTGAACATGTTTTCAAACTTACCAAAGAATTATATTGAGTTAAACAGACTCCTAGAGCCTGGTATAATACACTTACACGATTTTTGTTACAAATCAATTATATTAAGGGAACTACTGATCCAACCATTTATATAATTACTGATAAAGAATTTTTTTGGCTGTTAAAATTTATGTTGATGAAATTATATTTTTTTCAAATTAGAAATCATTAACTGATTCTTTCGATAATATAATTAAATATAAGTTTGAAAAAGTATGATGGGTGAGTTGACATATTTCCTAGGCTTCCAAATATCTCAGAAATTATATGAAACTTTAATATCTAAACATAATTTTAATGAGGATCTTCTTAAAAATTTTGGATATGACAATACTAAAAGTATATGTACTCTCACTGTTACCTAAAATTATCTTGATCCTGATGAAGCTGGGAAACCAGTAGATCAAACATCATTTAGAATTATGATAGAATGTTTAACATACTAAACTACTAGTCATCCAGACTTTATGCTTTCAGTATACTTATGTGTAAGATATCAATCCAATCATAATAAATCTCATTTAAAAGCAGTAAAAATAATTTTTCCTTATTTTAAGGTAACCATGGTTTTAGGACTCCTTTATAATTGTGTAAATGATATTGTTGTAAAATGTTTTTTGGATTCAAAAATTGGGGAATTTATAATGAATAAGAAAAGTACATTTGGAAAATGTCATTTATTAGGAGATTCATTAGTTTCTTGGTCATGAAAAACGAAAATATTAGTATCACTTTCCACTACTGAAACTGAATATATAGTAACTGTATGTTTATATTCCAAATAATTGTGGGCACCACACACACTCACAAACTATGGAATGAGTTTTACCAAAACATATATATTATATGATATCAGTAGTGGCATTTCCATAAGAAAAAACCATGCAAATAACTATCATGCAAAACACAAAGATATTAGGCATCACATTCTTAGGGATCACAAACAAAAAATAGATATCATTCTTGAGTTTAGAAGAAATCAAGATCAACATTCATATATTTTCACAAAATATTTACCACCCTATATATTTGAATACATTTAAAAAAATATATGAATGATAATTGTAAGGTAATCTTCCACATTAACCTTTTTTGAAACCTATCTCCATATAGTAAGAAACTCTTTTTCATAGGGGAATATATTTTCTTGTCAAAAGAATAATTTACATTATTCGTAATAGAAAATTATCATAGTCAAAACATTTTATAATATAATTTTTTTGTAATATAATTATTTAATAATCAATATATTTCATAGTAAAAATTTTTCATAGAAAAAACTTATTTCATAGTAAAAAATTTTGTACCCTAAAAATTCTCAATTTCAAAAGATTAATTTCATTACTAAAATTTTCATTAATATAATTTTATTTTAGAAGAATTTTCCTTATTAATGATAAAATTCCAAGAAATCACTAATTTATGATTCCTTACATAAATACTCATAATAAACTTTTTATAAGTTAGTATTTTCCTCTTGTTTTAAGAAAAAATTTCAGAATCAATTTTCCTTAAATCTGAATATTTTACTATAAAAACATCAAAATATTAGAAAATACCAAAATACTTCTTTATTTTTTATCTCATTCATCAGATCATATCAAGATTATTTCAATAGTTGGATATTTTTTAGAATATGAATCATCGCCTCAAATTCCAATATAAAGCCTCCCCTGATGGTTATCCCACTTCGATTATCTAGATTTTGAATCTTGAATCTCTACCTCTCCATATAATGGTTGATCTAAATTTTCTGGTTTCCTCAAATCCAAATTTCTATAGATGCATACCCACAGAAGAAAATGTCATCTATAATGGAAATATATTAATGGATGTTCTACATGGAAAGGTTAGTAGATCTGATGATCGTTTCCAAATATGATTCCCTGATTTCAATGAATATCATATTGTATAGATAGGTGAGTCTGTCTGTATCAAAACCAAAGGGATAGGATCTGGTGTATCAGCACTTACTGGTAGAAATATATGTAATTTTATGTTTTTTTGGATCATGATTGAAACGGTATGTTTTCTTTTATGTGCTATGGGAAAAAAATATCTTTACTCTTGTATAGAAGCTAATATCATTGGAATTTAAAATGAGGGAGATGATGAATTCTCCACCCACAAGCTACTAGATGTTTTAACATTTTTTGATATGGAGAGGGCCATAGAGTTCCTTGGTTTGTCAGAAAAGAAGAAACCGAAAATCATTCATCTTTCTATAATCCTAATAATCCTAGAGTTATGGGTTCATGGATTTCACATTCCTTAAAATGGGATAAGGAAACCCTAAAGATGAGTGACATTTATATTTTGTATATTCTGATGAACCTCGTGAAGATTAATCAAGTGAATAATATCTTTCATATAGTTATAAATATCGTGAATGGGACTCTAAAATATCATTTTATTATTTATCTGGCAATTCTTTCCATGATCATATTATTTTGTCTAGAATCATTCAAAATTCCATGTAGTTCTGAGCAATGGAATTTTAAGATCATGTTGCTGAGTGATGATACATAATGAAGGATGAATATTATATTCAATAGTGAATCCGAATAATTTTATGATTTTTTTAATCCGAAATAAAATAATTAGCAATGAAATAAAAAGTGGACGATACTTCCAACAATGGTGGGAAGAAGGGAAATTTAATGTAACTGGAGGTAAAAGAAAAAACATATACAGTTCAAGAAACCCAATCTGCACCTCCAAAATATAAGAATCAAGAGACCTATTCGGATGAAGTGCTTTCCATGTTGAGAGAATATATGAATAATAGGAAGGAAGGGGAGCCTAGTTTTGGCTCGGACCCTGCTAAAGCACATGCTTTAAGGAATATGGCTACTAAGGAGCATGAGAAGTAGGAAAATATAAAGAGTAGGGAAGAATATATCAGAAGCTGAAATAGTTCAAGCACTTCTCAAAGACACCGAGAAAGCCTCTGAATAAGTCCAGATAGGAGAATTGTTTTCCAAGCATCAATTCCATTGACTCCGAGAAAGAAAATGGTGATTCTGGAGCTAGAAGAAGATGAAGAAAATATTGATTTCATTTCCTAGGGCTCGTTTGGTAATCATGGAAAACATAGGCCTACATGGGATGTGTGAGATGGTCGTACCTATCATTCATGATGAGGAACACGATCATAAGTTTGTATTAGAGACTTATTGACTTCCATGAAAGGGAGATACCCCCAGGTGATGGAGTAGGAGTAACATGTTGGTTTTCCTCTAAATATCATTCCCAAGTTATCTATTAGGTAAATATGGGACAAGACTAAAGTATGGATGAGGGGACTGCTGGGATGGATTGGATTTGTGATACCAAAAGTTTTTTTTAAATAAGATTTAGATAATATCTTATCAGAAATACCATGTAGTGATGCCTAATTAGAGGTGGAATTGATCAAACCTGTCAATATAGGTTAAAAAATTTAATATGGTCTAAGGAATCTCTTTAAGGTGAAGAGTGTGATTGGAATTAGTTTTCAAATGTTATGGTGTGTATGAAGTAATGTAGTTTTTTCCCTTATAGATGAAATGAGGGTTTCAATTTTTCTAGATGTGTTCATATATTAAAAAATTTGGTATTGATTATATTATAATATTAGTATATATGGATTAGATACGTTATATATGACATGGGTCTGGGGCTTGAGTGACTAGTTCCCTAATGATGCACAAATGTGGATATGTGATGGATTGTGATGCTATGTTTAGTATTACATACTTGTGTAGTGTGTATGTTTATTGATGTTATATTTATAATATAGTTGTCTTTGATATATCAATGTGTAGACTCACCTTATGTGAGAATATAGTATTAGAAACATACTATGAGTGAGATTATAGTCATTGATATGATACATTAAATCCAAAATTGAGATAAAAGGTAGTGGACAGGATGTCAATGTATGGCCTCTTATAGAATGTGAAGATTGTGCTTCAACACATAATTGAGTGAGATGTTTTTTTATAAGAATGTTATGAGATACAAGATCTAAATATATTTCAATAACATGAGAGTGAATGTATCATTATTACTCATCATGATCGAGAAGTCATTGGTGGGAAACTTAGATTATGAATTCACATTTTTCTTCATCTAAGATATGTGCCTTCAAAATTGGTTTTAGTGAAGGAAATAAAAATGTGAAAATAATAATGAACTAAGAGGATAATATCTTTCCAAATCCATAATCTGTAATGGTTGTAATTGGAACTTAGAATTAAGTGATTGTGATGTATCAATTGACATAGGTTATAAAATATATTGACATCTATTTAAGTGAATATGAAATGCTATCTCAAATAATCATGTTGATAGTTGAATGTTTTGTGAGTAACATCCACTTGTGTTCAGTGGATCATTTAACCTAGTTGTGGCTAATTTATGGAATAAGAACATTGAAAAGATATTTCACTTCATGTTGTATTATGATATTCAAAATTTCAGTTTTGTATTTTAACATTTTGAAGGTGAATCAAGCCAGTGGTGGTCATTGGTTAATAATATTAGGGATTATGAGATGATTTATTATTTGGAATGGGATGAGTTTAAGAATACTTTTCTTGAAAATTATTTTCATAATGTGGTTTGAAATTGGATGGTAAATTAATTACATGAATTTAATCAAAAGGAGGAAAAATCAGTGGTCACGTATGAAAAAAACATCACATGACACGAAAGGTATGCTCCAAAGCTTATTGGAGAACCTAATAGTAAAATCAATCATATTCTCTAAGGATTGAATCCAATATATCAAATGATATTAAAGTATTATTAACTTAATATTGATGAGGAACAATTTAAATGTCTTAAAAGGGTAGAAATGAAGTTTTCTAATGATAGTTTGTACCCTAAAAACAAGTAGGTCAAAAGGACCTGATGGAAAGAAATGGGTATGAATCAACCAAAAAGATCTAATTTAAAAAAAATCTAGTTTATTTTTTGTAATAAGTGTGCTAAAAATCACCATGAGGAAAGATTTAACAAATCTAGGATGTTTTATTTGATGTAGTGGGATTGGAAATATTAATTTCGATTAAAATGAATATGTAATTATGATTAAATCTTATAAAAAACTCTATAATTTTTTAGACTTATTAAGATAGTGTATTATGAAAATACCAACCCAATAAAAACAATGAATGTTGTGAAGCATCTTGATTATATGTATAAAGATAAAATTATATCCTATAGGACCATTTCAGTGGATGTTGATCCACCAAATAATGTGGTATCAGGTACTTTGTTTGTTTACTCAGTTTTTTCTAATGAATAGCTTAATATGGGGTCAATATATTCTTTTGTTTATGATAATTGTATATGTTGGAAATTCCACCACATTAATAGAACCCAGATATTGTGGTTTAAAAATGGGGGTATTATTACAGACAATAAAGATTATAATAATATTTATTTGTTTTAGATGGAAATAAATTACATAAAACAATATATTTCCCCTAGATAAGTTTTATTTTATTCATGGTATGAATTGGATTTTTGTCTATGATGATAAGATAGATTGTACAACTAAAGATGTTTTTTAAAGAGTTATAATTTGAAAACAAAATTGATCCCATACCCCTGAAATTTCATCTAGAAGATGAGAAATTGATAAAATATATAACTGAATGTTATCTTTAAAACATTAATTAAAATAAGTTATGTACTTAGAATAATCACCTATTAATAGTAAGTGAATAACTGGATGTTTTTTCTGATAAGTTTCAGTGTTTAATACCTGGCCAAGAAGTTGGATTTACTAATTACATAGTTCTTAATTCTAAGATAATTTCAAAAAGAAACCTTTAATGAATGGCCCAATGATATCTTTTTTAAATTAAAAATGAGTTAAATGAGTTTCTTGATAAAGCCTTAATTTGTCTTATCACATCACAGTGTGGTGATCCTATTTATTTCTAGAAAAATAATTATAGATCCAAGAGAAATTTCTTTGATCATAGAGATTTAAATTAGATTGGTCTTATGGATACTTATCTATTTCCTCATTAATGTGAATTGTTTTATCACCTCTAGGGAGATCAATATTTTTCTATGATTGAAATGAGATTCAGGTACCATGTGTTGTAGGAAAAGGGGGATGAATATCTAATAACAGTTTTCTAAAATAGATGTGGTCATTATGAATTTTTTATTATTACATTTGTTTTAAAAAATTCCACTATTATATTTCCAGATCATATGAATACAATCATTTATTAATTTTTAGAATGTATTTTGTTCTTTTTATTAATGGTATATTTTTTTTCAAAAAGATATGATGATCATGAAAAACATATATTCATTTTCCTGAGAACACTCCTAGAAAATAATTTATATGGTTAATATAAAAAATTTCATTTTTTGATGCAAAAGATATATTTTCATGTGATAATTTAAAATAATGATGGAATAAAATTGATCTCTTCAAAAGGAAAACGTGTGTTATAAATAGAAAATACATAAAAATGTTACAAAGATTCATAGTTTTCTTCGATTCACTGAATATTACTGATGTTTTGTTAAAAAAAATTTATGGTTATCTATCCCAATGTCTATGTTTACATGAAAAGTGTTTATATTTATTCGGATATAAGAATTATATGTTTTTTCACTAACTGAATAGAGGATTGGTTAATGCTCGAGTTTTAGGGATGCCTTCTATAATTGGTGAGTTTTTCATCTACAGTGATGCTTCATTGAATGTACAAGGTTGAGTTCTAATGAAGAATTATTTTGTAATTGGTTATTCTATAATTCAAATAAATCATCATGGATTAAATGTACCCAAAAATTATTTGTAATTAGAGGCTGTGGTTCTTTCTTTTAAAATCATGAGGAATATTTTATATAGTGCCAAATTGGAAATTTATATTGATCATAAAAGATTTATGTATATATTCACCCAGATGGAATTGAACGTGAGGATTATAAGTTGTATTTATCTAATAAAAGAATTTGATATCATTATCAACTAACATACTAGAAAATCAAACAACATTATGGATTACTTGAATTAAAATACTTACGATACATTAACAATGTTACTTTTTAAAGGCGATCCCTTTATTAATGATTTGATGAGTTTTGTATCGGAAGATATGGTGTGAGAATTTCCTCAATTTTGGTTCATATATCAGTGAAGTCATTTATATCTGATAGATTTATGAAATGAAATGAAGAAATGATGTGAATTATAGAATAATATAGAATTCTAGAAAGGGGTAAGATTCATGAATTTAATTTTGATAAAGGTTATGTTTTGATATTTGGGGAAAAATTATGGGTTCCTTATGATTCACTGTTGAATAAATAATTGTTGTGTGAAGATCATAGTTCTCTATTTTCAATATATCCTAGAAGAACTAAGATTTACAAAGGCCTTATGAGTATTAATATTTGGATAGGATGAAAATAGGTATCAATGACTTAATAGTGAGATGTTTTACATGTAAATAAGATAAACCAGAGTAGTAACAACCAAAGGGGATTCTTCATCTTTTTCCATTTCCATAATGGAAATGAAAAAATATATCCATGTATTTCTTTTTGGGGCTACCAAATAATTATTGACATAACAATGTGATTTGGGAAATCATTAACATACTGACTAAATTTGGAAATTTGTTTCCAATTCATGTAACTCTTTCTCTAGATCATCATTCTTGAATGAACATCAACTAGATTTGTAGCTTACATGGGGTTTCTAATTCCATTTTATGTGACTGTGATCCCTAGACAACCTCTACCTTTTTAAAAGGCCTTGAGAAGTCATTGGGACCAAAAATAAGTTTAAGAACAGACATTCATTCCTAATATGATTGGTAGAATTAGCCAATGATTCAGACCATGGAAGACCTATTTTTTATTTTTCAATAGATATCTAGGGATATGTGGACTTGAATCATTATTTAGTTGAGTTTTCATAAAATAATTGTTTTTATTCTAGAATATAGATGGCACTTTTTGAAAAATTATATGAAAAGTAGTGTTGAACTACATAATCTAGGGTTGATTTTGTTGAATCTATATTGATGGGACCAGAATTTGTAGAGGGAGTGGATGAAAAATTAAATATTATATATAAAAACAGGAGGAAAACTCTGAGTTTATAGAAAAGTTATGTAGATAAAAGAAGGAATGGGTTTTATTTTGAGGTAGATGGTCATGTTATCTTTAAAGCCTCTTTTATTAAATTTTTCATTCATTTTAGTAGGAATGGAAATCTATGTCCATAGTTTATTGGGACTTATTAAATCATGTAGAATGTTAGACATGTTTCCTATCGAGTAAGTGTACTCCTGAGGTTATGTAAAGTAGAAAATGTTTTCATTATTTTGATTTTAAGAATGTATGTACCAGATTCATCACATGTTCTGAGGCCAGAATTAGTTCACCAAGAAGAGAACCTCTCTTATGAAGGGGATTCTATATATACTTCAGAACGTAGAGAGCATGTATTCTGAAATAAGGCAATTCACTAGGATATATATTTGTAGATAAACCACTTAGTTGAAGAAGAAACATCGAAATATGAAAATTCATTATGGGAAAGGTACCTTTATTAGTTTAATAAGTGAATATAAATTATTAGAATGGAATTTCCTCAATGTGGGTATAATTTAATGTCTATGACACTTTTAAAATAATTTTTTTTTTATTTTATAATAAAATATTAAAATTCATTACAAATTTGTAATAAAACAAGTTATAAATATATAAATTAATTAATATATAGAAATAAAATAATATAATCACCTATTAAAATAAAAAAAAATTATTTATTTTTATTATTTAAATCATGATATATTTAAATATTGAAATAAATAAATTAAGGTTTTTAAAATGACAATTTATGTGTTTCATTGTGACTCAAAAATTTTATTTATAATTTTATAATTAATATATGGATTTAAAATAAAATTTACCCTCTAAATATATATTAAAAAATTATGATTATTTTCAAAGGATTATATGAATATTTTAGATGACATAAATTAATTTTTCATTGTTTTATAAAATGATATTCATTTTTAAAATTTTCATTTTTCGAGTAAGTGAAGAATTTAATTAAAAAAATATAATTCTCATATTTCACAAATAATTTTAATAAAAGAGATTTTATTTTTTAATTATATACATCAACAAATGTTTATGTTGAAATTTTTGGATTTTTCTAAAATACATGAATGTTTGGTGAATGGTAAAATATGGTAATTTATAGTATATATACAGAATAAATTAAATTAACTATTCCTTGAGTAATAGTTGATGTAAGAAGAATAATATTTATTCCTCATTCATTATATTAATATATGTAGTGATAATTCTCAAATTATTCATAGTCCTGATCAAAAATAAAAATCTATTGAATAAAATAATCAAAGAATTCCCTTCTATACCACTATAAATACCACCCCTCATAACATATTCTAATCACATCTCATGAAGAGACCCGAAGCTTGACATACATGGACATTACATTACTTTTGCATAATACTTAGTACATAACAAAAACACACACACAAGGACCGTAATAGTTTAGTGTCTTTGGAAACTCAGAATTTAATCTTCTAATCGTGGTGAAAGATCTTCAACATCTCCCATAAAGATCTTTCTTTTTTTACCTAAAACCTTTCTTCATATCCTGGGGAAAACAAAACATAAAAGGGTGAGCTCAAATGATCAGTAAGGATAAACAAAAGAAATTTCAATCACATCATATTCATAAGAATATAACATTTTGGAAATCTTAACCTCCAAAAGAGATCACAATATCATAACATTGGATGAATCATAGTAGTGAAATGTAATCCCAATAATCATAAAATAAAACATGAAACTTTGTGGAATACACACATAATCAAAGAGAATCATTTCTTATTAGTCAAGACTCATTTCCAAGACTATCTTTGTGGACAAAGTCCATTTCTGAACCGAGTTCACTCCTTGTTTCAGTCCTGTTTCACTGAACCGGTTTAACCTGCCGTTCCATCCATGTCTATCTCATGAGATATAAAATCTTTACCCAATATATTGGAGGGAGATATAGGTCCCACCCATCTCATAATGATACCATTCTTATGTGTGCCACAAAATCATAAACCATACATCATAACATAACCCATGTAATAAAAATGGGAATCTTAAACATCGTGACATCATAAAACAATTAATATAAGATTAAGAAATTCATAAAAATAATTCCATCACAACATAATCAAATCAATGTAATAATATTGATAGAAACAGAACCCTTTATTATCTTAGATGTAAAATAATTTTGAAAAAACACTTGAACTCCATTCTTGAGGAAAATATCCTTTCTACTTCAAAACACTTTTCCTTTCTTAACATGTCATACAATTCTAAACTAATAGAAGTTGATTAAAAATAAACTTGAAAACTTTTAAAAGGAGATTATTTAAAAATAGTGTTTTAAAAATCCATTCATGCCGTATAAGATAAAAACATTCTTCTCATACTGTTGTCAGAAAAGTAAAAAAGTACCTCGTACGAAAAACGACAAAATATTCCTTTCATATGTTTTACTAAAAACTCAATGAAAGGTAAAATTGGATTTAAAAAATTGTAGGTGGATGGAAATAATATTACATATTGAGGAAACATGGATTTGGATGATAAAATACACCCCAATAAATTTCAATGTATAAACAATCTCGGATAAAAATGAGATTGTGATATTTCCCTTACCTTAGGTCCGATTTGCTTCGTAAGTGTCCGAAGGTCCTGTATAAAGATTTAAATAATGTTATTGACTTATTCCAGAATCATAATTATTGTTATGATATCATATATGGTTCACTTATGACTTTATTTTACCCGTTTTTTTGTAAATTTCATGTTAAAGAGCGTTTTGGGTAAAGTTGTTTCATTTGTCGTCCGTGTTTTGACTTGTAATTATTCATATGATTACTTAGATCATGATTACTTAATTACAGAATATAAAACATGATTTATATATAATATATATTTAGAATATACATATATATAATAGATCAGTAAATGGAATGAAATACACCGTTCATGGAGACGGTAGGCCGTACGTACGCATGAACGCTGTTTTCGTTTCTTTATTGAATTGAGTGGAATAAAGTAGATGATATATATATATATATATATAAATCCAGTAGTATTATTATGTCATATATTTCATGATTTCTTATTATATATACTTTATAATCATTCATGAATGGTTAATATGGAGAATGAATCTCATCACGTCGTGGAGACGGTAGTCCGTACGTACACACGAGCGATGATATCGTTCTCATGATCGTTGAATTGTATTGGAGTGTCTGTATACTATTTCAGAATCAATATTACTTTAAAATAGTAATATATAGTCATTATTTACACCATTATACCCATCCAAGTAAGGTGGTGGTGGAAAATAGATTACACCACGGCGTGGAGACAGTATTCTGTGTGTACGCACGCGCGGTGATTTCATTTTCTGTAGGATGGATAGATGGTGAAATAGGTTTTTTTCATTATTATAATAACATATAAGTATATTATTGATACTGATGTTATTACTTCATAATGAAACAACCTAATAAGAATAAGTGGAAGAAGAAATAAAGTTGAAAAATCGGTAACGAACATTACCTCTTCTTTGAAGCGCCTCTTTGAGATCTCTTTTTAGCGCACTAAAATTGGTCTTTTCGGAAGCCCAAAACCTCTAGGATGTTTCTATGGAAGTTTAGAAGATAATTTGGCAGGGTTTGGCCGAGCTTGAAGGCTCAATGTGGTGTGAGGAAAAGAGGGAGGATCTGCCCTTTTATAAGGGAGGAGAGGGGCACCTTTGGAATAACTAAAACTATTATTTTATTATAAAGACAAAATCGGTTTTTAATAGCTCCAAATTGATATATTTTGAAGATAAGGTGGGTATGGGTCGAAATAATCTCATTCAATAGAATTTATACAAGTTTAGGTTCCTATTTTAACCTTATCATTTATATTTAACTTTAATTTAGATAATTTTACTTTTACCGTGTCTTTTCGTGTTTTTACACTATAAGGTTAATAGACATACTATAAGAAGCCAAACGAACCACAAGTTGTCTATTATTAATATATATAACCTTATATAAGTCATTTGGAAGAACCCTATATTTTTAAGAATAAAATAACAATTAATAATATAATAATTTTTTTTAAAAACTATTTCATGTCAATTTTGATACTATTTAGTAATTGATTTTTTTGAAAATCATAATCGACTGATTAGTTCGAAAAAAGTTAATTATATAAATACTAACATTTAATATTAACCTATAAAATTAATGGAACTCATAAAAAGTCTCAAATTACATTTATTTGGGTATTTATAACATCAATTATGTCAATATTTCATTGATATGATAATTACTGCATCATCTTTGTGTCATATATAAATTAACTTATCTAAAGTCTAAAAATTATAAATAAAATATCATTATGTAGAAATATTTTTATCTTTCTAATAAATATTTATAGTCTAATTTATCTTATGTATAACCCTATATTAAAAATGATATAATTATTAAACTTTGATTTTTACTTTTTTAACCCTTCTTCAAATAAATTAATAATAAATGTCCTAATCTAATCCAAGTGGACCTAAATGGTAATATTTAATTCCTAAGATTGTTTTTGGTCGAATTACACTTATCCTATATAATTAGGACTTGTGTTAGGGTAACAATAATATCATTTTTACCCTTAATTACCCTATTTACTTTTAACCGTGGTAAAAAAAGTAAAAAGTTTCTATTCACAAAAAATTATTTTCATCTCATTGAACCAAATTTTACTTACTGACATCAACCGTTTCTCTCGGAATTTTGAAATTCCACTCACAGAAGTGGTAAAATTATATTTTATGAAAAATACATTTTTTTACTACCACTTAGTGGTTTCACTATTCATCAAAAAATGAATGTTTCCAGAAAAATACCAAAAATTAGGCCTAATCTATATTTGATATTATGAACTGAAAAATGATGACTATTTTACCAAATTCTAAACATATCAGTTGCATTACTTAATTTAAAAATTAATTACCGTCGTCAAAACAAATAGCGTGTTCTTAAGAGATAATAACTATCAAAAGATTGACACTTGTTTATGTCTGGTTTAAATGTGAAATTACATCCAATGACCAACATTGTATTAAATTGAAAAAATATATTCAAAATATATTTTAATACCACCCATATTAATAATTTATCACTATTAATTATTTCGATTGAAAAGGTTGTTTTTAATTAAAATTTAGTAATTTTCACTATTCATCAGAAAATGAAAGTTATCCGAAAAGTACGAAAATTTCACCCTAAGCTAATTTAGATATTCCGAATCCAAAATTGAAGTCCATTTTTAAAGATAAAATTAAAAAAATTTCGAAAAGTGGTTATTACTATTCATAACGGCTAGTTTTAATAATATTTTAATTGCATATCGTTGTTTAGTGAAACTCGGTATTGCGTACTACACATGCTATCGAGGAAGGTCGTGATTGCGTGTAAAGCAAGGAAAGTCAAGGATTCATGTTGTGAAAGCTTATTTTGGTGTAGCGTATAACACAAGACATTAATGAAATTAAAAAGAATATTTTTCATAAAATCTCAGGGTGTTACATTCTACCCCCCTTAAAATGAATTTCGCCCTCAAAATTCGTCGGGGTTATAAATGGTTTACTACTCGAATGTTCTTTTTAATAGAAACCCACATCGTAAAATGTAATACCAAAACCAATAATTAAAAACCAAAGCATGAAAGGTAATGGTTACCCAAATAAACTAATCACTAGGTTCCCACATAGGTGAAAATATGTATATGGAAGAGAAATCTAACCATTATGTTCTGATGGAGAGTGGTAGAGAACATGGCTATGGAAAAGCCAGCAATCACATAGCCATAAATTTGTGATGATCTAAGCCACCATATGATTCATCAGATATAAGAGCACTAGGAAAACATTTTTGGTTTTCAATATCATTTCCCTAAAGTTGATGAAATTGGAATTAGAAGAAATACTTTCGTGATTTTGGTATAGTCTCACCGTTGGTCTTTCTTTGGACAATTTCCACTTCATATCTTAAATAAATGAAGTTGAATTTGTCATTAGTAATGTGTTAGCGATCAAGAGATAGAATGATGGGTCATTCCATCTGTTTCAAATAAACAGTTAGCAAAAATTATCAAATATACATAAGTCCATCTACGGTGAGATTAATCATGTATGGTTCCTAAAATGGACTTATACTTATTATATTATACTGCATAATATAATAAAACAAGTTTCTACTAAATAGGGACTTCCTATAGGCCAGTGGTAGGTGATAAAGGCCAGTCGCACTTCGGTTGTGGGTTCGATTCCCATAGCCTTGTCTGACGCGATGGGCTATCACCCGTCCTGCAGGTTGTCCTTTTTCTAAAACTATATTACTATAACATCCCATCAATAATATCGAAAAAAGTTCTATCCTAACTTATTTCCAACATAATCCATTCCAATCTCTAGTCTTATCTAAAATACTTCGGTCTAAGGTCATAGTATAAATAAAATGATTACTTGGAATGTCACATAACAATCACGTGAATGCCATCATTTATCCCCCATATATCTTGTTGGTCACATTCCAATCATGTGAATACCTTAATCATGTATTCTCTTGAAAAATGAATACCCATTAAACCATAGTGAAAACATGAATGCTGTCAAAAGATAACTCTTTCTATATACAAAAATAAAAAAATTCTAAATACTCAAACCATGATATAACCTTCTCCTTATATCATTCATGAGCTCATGAATATGGTCAAACATTTCATTTTCTTGTTTTCCTTTCATTATGCGCATATCAACTTTTTTTCCCAAAATTATCTGCATCACATTCTACGGTTACTGATACCATTGAAAACCACAATAGACCAATACATAAATATTCCAATATTCCACGATACTATATACAACATTATTTTGGAATCCCATTACATAAACACTTAATCATTCCACCACATTGTTGTCATATTCAACATCGCCAATAGTGATTGCATGTGACTTCCCTTTGTCCTTTGCCTTATGTGGTTTCTCATGTCGATCATCACTAACCCTTGGATTAGGGAATTTATTAGCATAATTCCCCATTTCCTTTCTCTTGAAGCATTGAAGTGTTGTTGGAGAGTTCTCTATAGTCTTTTCTTTATTCACATCATTAGAAACCCTTTTTCCATTACTTCGACACTCAGCTGCTCGATGACCTTCTTTTCCACACTTAAAACATTTTCTAGTCCCTTTAAGGCAATCTCCACCATGCTTCTTTCCACACTTTGAGAATAAGGAAACATTCATCTTCTTTTCACCATTATTCTGAGATTTCTCCTTGAACTACATCTTTCGTTTCTTGTCAAAACTATGAGATGGATAAGTAACACCAACTTCCATTTCTACCTTAATAGCACAACGCACAATTTCTTCATAGCTAATGAAGTCTCTTATAGCTAATTCCTTTCGATGATTTGGTTTTAAGCCACTGAAGAATCGATCAACTTTACTTTCAGGATGGATGATAAAGCCAGTTGCATACCATGCAATCCTTGTAAAATTAACTTCGTATACACCAACAGATTCATCATCCTTTTGCTTTAGTTCAAGAAACTCCATCTCCATCATTGTTTGAAGAATACGAGGGAAGTACTTATTGAAAAATAAGTTCTTGAACTCATCCCATTCCACAGACTCAATTTCATCTCTTGGCCTCGTATTCTTGATAAGATTCCACCATTGATCAGCTTCACCTTCCAAACGATATACTGCTATGATGACTTTATCATGTTCAGAACATTGAAGAACTGAAAATATCTTTTTAGTGGTACTGATTCATTGTTCATCAACAAGTGGATCTGAAGACCCATTGAAAGAAGGTGGACATTGCCTCATGAAGGACTCAATAGAATATTGTTCCCTTCTCTGCTCATTTGGAAGTCCAAAATGATTCATAGCTTGTGTAAGTATAGCAATAATATTTTTCACTCCATCTCCCATAACATTTGTTTGTTCATGAGGACAATCACTGCATTGTCTATTGCATTGATCAACACAGTTCCTTTAGGTTCCAGCCATCGTCTAAAACCCAAAAAGAATAGTGTGAGAGGAAAAAATCATGCTAGGGGAAAAAACATAATAATGGGGGAGTACCTTAAATATCTAACATCCTAGGTTACTGTAATTCTAGTACTATAACCTATACTTATACTTAACCGTAGGGACATCCCTAGACATACCTTAGAAATATCTCTAGGGATCTCACTAATGTTATCGCATCCTAGATTCCAAAGGTTGACTAATCCTTTCCTCTGATACCAACTGTAGAGAACCAAATCTTTACATACATGGACATTACATTACTTTTGCGGAATACATAGTACATAAAAAAACTCACACGCAATGACTGTAATAGTTTAGTGTCTTTAGAAACTCGTAATATAATCTTCTAATCGTGCTGAAAGATCTTCAACATCTCCCAAAAAGGTCTTTCTTTTTTACCTAAAACATTTCTTCATATCCTGGGGAAAAGAAAACATAAAAGGGTGAGCTCAAATGCTCAGTATGGGTAAACAAAAGAAATATCAATCACATCATATTCATAAGAACATAACATTTTGGAAATCTTAACCTGCAAAAGAGATCATAATATCATAACATGTGATAAATAATAGTAGTGAAATGTTATCCCAATAATCATAACATAAAACATGAATCATTGTGGAATACACACAGAATCATAGAGAATCATTTCTTATTAGTCAAGACTTATTTCAAAGACTATCTTAGTGGACAAAGTCCATTTCTGAACCGAGTTCACTCCTCGTTTCAGTCCTATTTCACTGAATCGGTTTAACCTGCCGTTCCAAACATTTCTATCTCATGAGATATAAAATCTTTACCCAATGCATTGGAGGGAGATATAGGTCCCACCCATCTCATAATGATACCATTCTTATGTGTGCCACAAAATCATAAACCATACATCATAACATTACCCATGTAATAAAAATGGGAATCTTAAACATCGTGACATCATAAAACAATTCATATAAGATAAAGGAATTCAAAAAAATAATTCAATCACAACATAATCAAATCAATGTAATAATAGGGATAGAAACATAACCCTTTATTATCTTAGATAGAAAATAATTTTGATAAAACACTTGAACTCCATTCTTGAGGAAAATATCCTTTCTACTTCAAAAACACTTTTCCTTTATTAACATGTCATAAAATTCTAAACTAAAGGATGTTGATTGAAGATAAACATGAAAAATTTTAAATGAAGCTTCTTGGAAATAGTGTTTTAAAAATCCATTCATGTCGTATAAGTTAAAAAACATTCTTCTCGTACTTTGGTCGGAAAAGTCATAAAGTACCTCATACGAAAAACGACAAAAGATTCCTTTCATATCTTTTACTAAAAACTCACCGAAGGGTAAAATTGGATTTAAAAAATTTTAGGTGGAAGGAAATAATATTACATATTGAGGAAACATGGATTTGGATGATAAAATACACCCCAGTAAATTTCAATGTATAAACAATCTCGGATAAAAAATAGATTGTGATATTTCCCTTACCTTAGGTCCGATTTGCTTCGTAAGTGTCTAAACCTCCATTATAATTATTTAAATAATGTTATTGACTTATTCTAGAATTGTACTTATTGTTATGATATCATAGATGGTTCACTTATAACTCTATTTTACCCGTTTTTTTTTGTAAATTCCACGTTAAAGAGTGTTTGGGGTAAAATCGTTTCATTTGTCGTCTGTAGTTTGACTTGTAATTATTCATATCATTACTTAGATCATTATTACTTAATTACAGAATATAAAACAGGATTTATATATAATATATATTCATAATATACATATATAAAATAGATCAGTAAATGGAAAGAAATACACAGTTCATGGAGACGGTAGGCCGTACGTACGCATGAACGCTGTTTTCATTTACTTATTGAATTGAATGGAATTAATTACATGAAATAAATATATATATACATAAATCCAGTAGTATTATTATGTCATATATTTAATTATTACTTATTATATATACTTTATAATCATTCATGAATTGTTAACGTGGAGAATGAATCTCATCACGTCGTGGAGACGGTAGTCCGTACGTACGCACGAGCGATGATATCGTTCTCATGATCGTTGAATTGTATTGGAGTGTATGTATACTTTTTCAGAATAAATATCACTTTACAATAGTCATATATAGTAATTATTTACACCATTATACCCATCCAAGTAAGGTGTTGGTGGAAAATAGATTACACCATGGCGTGGAGACGGTATTTCGTACGTACGTACGCGCGGTGATTTAGTTTTCCGTAGGATGGACAGATGGTGAAATAGGGTTGTTTCATACATATAATAACATATCAGTATATGAGTGATACTGATGTTATTAATTCATAATTAAACAACCTAAGAAGAAGAAGTGGAAGAAGAATTTTTTTTGAAAGAATCGGTAACTGACATTACCTTTTCTTTGAAGCGCCTCTTTGAGATCTCCTTTTAGGGCACTAAAATTGGTATTTGAGGAAGACCAGAACCTCTAGGATGTTTCTAGGGAAGTGGAGAAGAGAATGTGTTAGGGTTTGTCCGAGCTTGAAGGCTAAAAGTGGTGTGAGGAAGAGATGGAGGAAGTTCCCTTTTATAAGGGAGGAGAGGGGCACCTATGGAATAACTAAAACTATTATTTTATTATAAGTCAAATTCGGTTTTTAATAGCTCCAAATTGATATATTTTTAAGATAAGGTGGGGATGGGTCGAAATCCTCTCATCCAATATAATTTAGACAAGTTTAGGTTCCTATTATAACTTTAAGTTAGATAATTTTTTCTTTTACCGTGTCTTTTTGTGTTCTTAAACCATAAGGTTAATACACTTAATTTAAGAAGCCAAAAGAACCCCAAGTTGTTTATTATTAATATATATAACCTTATATAATTCATTTGTCCAAACCTTATATTTTTAGGAATAAAATAACAATTAATAATATAATATTTGTTTTAAAACCTATTTTATGTCTATTTTGACACTATTTAGTAATTGATTTTTGTGAAAATCATAACAGACTGATTAATTCGAAAAATATAATTATATCAATACTAACATGTCATAATAACCTAGAAAATAAATGTAATTCATAAAAAGTCTCAAATTACATTTATTTGGGTATTTATAACATCAATTATGTCAATATTTCATTAATAAGATAATTACTGCATCATAATTGTGTCAAATATAAATTAACTTATCTAAAGTCTAAAAATTACAAATAAAATATCATTATATAGGAAATATTTTTAGCTTTCTAATGAATATTTATAGTCGAATTTATGTTATGCATAACCCTATATTAAAAATGATATACTTATTAAACATTGATTTTTACTATTTTAACCCTTCTTTAAATAAATTAATAATAAATGTCCTAATCTAATCCAAGTGGGCCTAAATGGTCATATTTTATTCCTATGGTTGTTTTTGGTCGAATTACACTTATCCAATAGAATTAGGACATGTGTTAGGGTAATAATAATAATATCATTTGTACCCTTAATTACCCTATTTACTTTTAACCGTGGTAAAAAAAGTTAACAGATACTATTCACCAAAAATTATTTTCATCTCATTGAACCAAATTTTACTTACTGACATCAACCGTGTCTTTCGGATTTTTGAAATACCACTCACAGAATCGGTAAAATTAAGTTTTATGAAAAATTCATTTTTTAACTACCACTTAGTGGTTTCACTATTCATCAAAAAAATGAAAGTTTCCAGAAAAATACCAAACATTAGGCCTAAGATATATATTATATTATGAACTGAAAAATGATGTCTATTTTACCAAATTCAATACATATCAGTTTCATTACTTAATTTAATAAATAATTCTCGTCATCAAAACAAATAGCATGTTCTTAAGAGATAATAACAATCAAAAGATTGACACCTGTTTATGTCTGGTTTAAATGTGAAATTACATCCAATGACTAACATTGTATTAAATTGTAAAAATATATTGTAAATATACTTTAAAACCACACATATTAATAATTTATCACTATTAATTATTTCGATTAAAAAGGTTGTTTTTAATTAAAATTTAGTAATTATCACTACTCATCAGAAAATTAAAGTTATCTGAAAAGTACCAAAATTTCTCCCTAAGCTGATTTAGATATTCCGAATCCAAAAATGAAGTCCATTTTGAAAGATAAAATTTATAAAAATTTCAAAAAGTGGTTATTACTATTCATAACAGCTAGTTTTAATAATATTTTAATAGCATATCGTTGTTTAGTAAAACTCGGTATTGCATACTACACACGCTATAGAGGAAGGTCGTGATTGTGTGTAATTCAAGGCAATTCAAGGATGCATGTTGTGCAAGCTTCTTTTGGTGTAGCGTACAACAGAAGACATTAATGAAATTAAAAAGAATATTTTTCCTAAAATCTCATTGTGTTACATCTCAAGGAACTATAATTTGTTAAATTTGTACTCGATTCCCATTCCAGGACTCTTACTCATGTCTAAGACCTAATAGTGTCACAAAAATTCCAAAACCAAGGGCTATATAGAGTTTCTTATGGTGAATAATTCAAATGCTAAAGTCAACATTTTTCCCGTTTATTTTCTATTTAATTTATATAATATTATTATTATTTAATTACCTACCCTAATTCATCTGACATGATAACTAATTTATTTTATATACACAATAATTTTATTTTGATAATGGAATATCCATAATAAAACCTCTCATCTTCTCTACCAATTCTGTGTAATGAAAACACTACATGTGATGTGTTGATTTTCCATTATCATGTGAGGTGTTTTTTAGTTTTTCATTAAAACCATAATAGATGGTTATAAGACCATATTTATTGTTTATTAATATTTTTATATGCATAATATAAGTTATATTTGTTTATATAACAAATATATAAATAGGATAAAAAAAATTGATAGAAGTTTGTGATGGAAATAATAACCGCAAAGGTAAATTAAATAATTTTAATTAAAGTTTTATCTAATGAATAATCAACATATTAGTAAAAAATATGTTATATTGTATCATTAAAAATTATGAAAACATATTAATACCATTTTATTCTACTTCTGGAGTATTGCATCCAATCAACAACATCCATAATGAACCAATAATTGAAACTGTAAAATAAATGCGCTCAAAACATTGAAAATTACAACATATTATTTTTAATTGGGAAGAAATTTGTTCTAAAAATATAATAAAAAATTTAAATATGAATATATTTTATTATTATTTTAATAATGAGCATTAAACCATTATACTCGTGGTGTGAACACATTTGTGTTAGATAAACCTGAGGTAAGGGACAATCCATTTAAAATCATCTTTTCTGTCACTTTTTAATATATTCAAAAGTAATGTTTTTATGGTGAAACTATTTAGGTTTTATGGTTATTTAGTTGTTCCTGATAATTTTTATAATTATTTTTGGGACTTATATTACAATATAATGGATTTTTTTGGTTTATTTTTGAGGTTGATTGTATGGTTACCACAACTGTAATTGTGATGGTTACACCATAATGTAGTTGTGAGGGTTACATCTTAAGGTATCCATGTGGGTTACAATATAATTTTTCTTTGAGTGTTACAGCTAATGTGTTAGACATTAGGGGTAAAATATTTTTTATGATATTCCCAATTTACCACAATAGTTTTATTCATGTTTTATATGTTTTATGGAAATTTTATGTTTTCACAAAGTAAGTATATGGTTATTTATTAGCGATAAGTATGTCCTTGTGAAAATTATTTCATCTGTTTATAAGGATTCATAGACCATTGACATATGTGTTTCTTTATATGTTTCTTACTGAGATTTTTTGTGGTCATCCAGTGTTTTAAATTTTTTTTTGTTTATATGTATAATTTATTTATCCACTTTGTATGCTTTTGGGTCGAAATGTTTTAATTATTTAATAATTATATAATACTATAAATTAAATATGTGATTTGAAATGTAAAGAGGTGAATTCTAAAAGTATTAACTAAATTATGTAATTTTTAAATATGTTTCATTATATATGTATTGTTTTATAGTTTTATTTCATAAAGGTTTTATTATTACATGTTTTCCTGAATTATGAAAAGTTATTTAGTATCATGATAGAATGTTTTTTTGTGAAAAAACATGGTTAATGGAATGAAAGCACATAATAGGATCCTGATACTAAGAAAATGATTTCTGAATAAATAGGTGATTATTTAAGATAAATTTAATTGGATAGTACCGAATTCCCTATAAATGAATATGTTTTTGTTAAAAAATTGGATTATTCCATCATTGATGGAGTTCCTAACTCACATGAATACAAGTATTAAATCAAACAACACGTGTCTTACATAAGTAATATGGAAGATTTCATATTTCCAATAATTCTTTTTTGTAGTTTATGTTATTCAAATAATCAAGACAATTCAGGATAAAGGTGTTGAAATTTTTGTTCTGAGATGATGAAATATCAACAAAATATTGATTTAAGGAAAATGATAAGTTCTTCTTTGGAAATTCAGGGACCTTCATTCTGAAAGTGATTGATCATTACCATTCAGAAAAGGTGACAATTTATAAAATGGGTTACGTTGTTCTTTAAATTAGTTATTATATATTATTTAATTAATTAACTATATACAGAATATTATATAATGAGAAGAATTGGAAATAGTTGATGATAAAATATGAAGAAAAAATAATTATCATAAAAATTTATATTTTATTATATTATTAAATAGTGAATGAATTTATCAATTCTAGTAACCATTTTCAGGAAATAAATGTTATCCTATTATCATTATTCTCTATGACATAAATATCATTTTTCAAACCGCTATATTTTGTTTTTATGTCCAAAAAAATATCACGAACATGTTTTACACCCATATCTTTCAAAACATGATAGTTATATTTTTCTTCTATGCCCACATTATTACTAATTTTCTATGATTTGAATGCATATTTCTGTGGTAAAATTCACATTTAATTTTCACTCTTATTAAAAACATGTATTGTTTAACCTATTCATGATGTGTTATTTTTTAAAAAAATACATATTTTATAATAAGAATCCATTGATTTTTAGGAACAATGTTGAAATGTGAGGATGCTACTTATATAGGTGCAAATAATGTAACACCACAAAAATTTATAAAATTTTCCTTTTAGAATAAATTTAATTTCTCCCTATATTTATTAATACAATGTACCAATTTAATAGTATGTTTCAATTGACATAAATTTTATCCTTATTTACATGGAAATATATTGATAGCATTTGTTACATGTAAGACTGACTTTCCTTGATGGCTTGCATGACACACTAGACAGAATTTTACATAACAATAATATATTATTACATATAGAAATATTTTATATAATAATTTACAATATTCCCATTAAATATAAAATTTTTAATAAAATTAACTAAATTATTAACAGATATTGTCAAATTAATTATTACATGTTAATTATAAATGAGTGTAAGAACCGATTGAATATAAAGGGAATTGTTTTAAAAAATATAATTTTTATGTTATAAAAGTTATTTATTCGAGGAAATTAACCTAATTAGGGAGATATATTAATTTAATATATATATATATATATATTCAATAAAATAATTTTTTCATTTATGAAATATATCTAATAAACATAATATAAGAACAATCTCAATATGAATTATTGAATTAAACTTTTTTTGAAAATATTTTTAACACCTTTTAATAGCCCACCGAAGTTAAAACTGAATTTTGAATTATTTTTGAATTTTATAGAAAGAAATAATTTATTACTTTGAAATAGAAAAATAATATTTTCTCTAGGGAGAATTTTGTTTAATCTTTAGTGAAGTATCATTTGTTATGAATAATAAAAAATAATAATTTTTATTTGAAAAATATTTTTCATCTAATTTTTTTAATTTGAAATTTGTTATTTGATTTTATCTCCGAAATATATCAATTTTTCATAAATATATCCTTTATTTATCATTGTAAGAAAATTTATATTGAATTTTTTTATACGAATATAGTAAAATTGTGAACGTTTTTATTTTAAAACTCAAATTTTCATCTGGTTTGTGGGATTTATTTTTAATTCATATCTGCCACTTCTATGATTTGAATTTGGAAATATGGATTTTATATTTATAATCACTAAAATTTATAATTTATAATAATGTATATTTTTTAAAAAAATATATGGGATGCCGATTAAAAATAATTACATCGATTAAGGGGGAAATTAACTTAATAAGAGAATAATCCTTAATCCTATGGCCCCTAATGACCTATAATATTTTCCAGAATCAATAATATTTCCATATATCGAATATATAGTCTATTTTGTATAAATGTTTACACTATTGGAGTCACTTGAAATAGAAGGAACGTGGGTGGAATTCCCTTTCCAAAAAATTACAAAAATGCCACTCATCCTCCATTATAAAATGATATTCAACCATTCTACTTACTCACACATCTCAAGAATTTTTTATTTAAAATAATATTCTATAAAATATTCTGATAACCCTCCACCCATCTTATAATACTTCATTTGTTCATAATTCTAACCAATGAATCCCTTTTTTGAAAACGAAATGGTGATACCCAATGAAAAAGTAACATCCTTCCTCTAGCTCTATGGATTAATTTACATTATACACCACATAAAATATTGTTATTACATGATTAAATAAGGAAAAATATATCCTGAATTCAATTATATATTATTTTATGGATTTATCCAATACTTACACACACATCCTTCTAATGGGTAATGATCTTACCATTTTGTTGTACAATGAACGTTTTCCTCACAAAATGATGATTGTTGATTATTCATTTTCCACATTTCATCTTGAAAAATATAATGGAAATATGATTTATACATGTTACATATGCTATTAATAATTCCATAATTATTATTCAATTCATATATAAAAATTTTCTTCATGCATTCTATTCTATGGGGTTATTATAACATTGTTTTTAGAAGTGTGGACTTCCAACTCCTCAACATGATATGATTCATTCACCCAATAAATAGAATTTATAATGAAGGGTTTTGTTAAAAATTTGTAAAATATTTGATTTACATATTATGTTGGAATTATAATATAAAAATGTTTAATTTACTTTTAAATCCAATAATATGGAAAAGAAAACAATATTGCATTCATGTGTATATACGACTTACCGTCTCAATTAATATTTCATTCTATTTCTTATCTCAAATAATATAGATTATTGTAAATAAACATATAATGAATATATATTATATTTAAATCATGTTTTACATTTGTTATATTTTGAAATAATGATCTATGTAATAGTAAAAACAAATAACAAGTCAAAACATACTTGAGAAACTGGAAAATTAATACATGAAATAGTGAAAATAATGAAAAATTGTCATCAAAGGTGTAATGATAAATTATAGTAAGATAATATATGAAATTATAAATAATAAAATGGTTCCATTATATTATTTTAACGTGTTTCAAATCCTTATATTGAATATAAGAGGAAGTTCACCCAAAAAAAGAAATACACTATAAGGGGTTTTGTGTCCATTTACATTCCATTGAGATTTATTTTTTACTATAGATAAATTCAAATTATTGTAGTGTATATATGGGACCTTTTTTATTTAATAAAATTAATAACACAATTATTCATGGCATACTATGTTTTACTTTAAATTTTCTCACGCATGGTTTTAGATTTAAAATATCAATGTGGTAAAATTAGCATTGAAATGATACTTTTTTTTGATTGCTCCCATTCTCTTAAGACAATAAATTATTTGTTATAAGTTTTAATATTATTTTTCATTAAATATCCTCATTATTGTCTTATTTATTTTATTATTCCCCTTAATTTATACCATATGTTCTTATAGTGTTATCTTTCTTATTTCTTTGATTAACTATGGAGTTATTGATAAATATGTATCTTTTATTAAATATGGATACATTCTGATAAGGAACACAATTTTTATAATAAATTTATTATTTGATATATATATATAAGGAATTAATTTTACAAGAAATACATAGTTTGGAGAACGTTTATTAAATGACCTATGGGTTGGGGACTTGTTAATGAAATCCCCTCAATGCATCGATAGTCTCAGTAGATGAACTAGTTGGCCATATAAAAATGGTATAATCTATATTACAATGATTGTAAAGGTATCATGAGCCTAAGAAAAATTACTTAAAAAAATAATCATTTAATTTATTTATAATTATTTTATTAATTTTATCCATGTTATTAGTTCATTGAAATATCTATGGATTCATTTCATTCTTATTTTAATGATTAAATGGAATGCGTTTCTGTTTTTCCCATTATCATGATGATTATGCCATATCTAGTTTTTTTAAAAGAATGTTTTAACATTTGTTATTTTAAAATGTAGATTTAATCTCATTAATTAATTACTTTTTATGATTTATTTTACCTTAATATGAATGTGAGACTACTATTATTCTGTTTCATTTCCCCATGCTGTGAAGAATAAATATTTGAATAGGCTTTCAAAGATATAGTTCATTTCATTTTATTATGAATCTTGTTTTGTTTTCCATTTTTAAATGTTATATGGGAATTATTTATTTTATAGGTCCTTCCAAAACTACAAAACTGTTCCTTCATTTATTATTCTAATTTTTTATATATTCAAATTTAATAATTTAATGCACCGACTCCGGGATTTCAGAGGTCGGGTAAATACTCACATGAACAGTCATTATTTCCCATTATGTTGAGAAATTTTCTGTCGGGAGATCTAAATACCCTAAACTGATTTCATACATTCCATTTATAGTATATTTCTTCTTACATTTCAATATATTCTGCATTACATTTCTTAATATTGTGGACACTATATCATTATTTGTTTATAGATGATACATTTTACTGTATAATTGCATTTATAATTAAATTGTACCATTTTTTCATTAGTCTAGGAGCTAATTTATTAAAATAAATCTATAAAATTAACTCCCATTTAACCAACATAAATAAAAGAATCATTTTTTATAGAAAATTTTAAAATATATTATATATTCTTACTTATAATTTTTTTCAATTTTCTATGATTATTACTTTATAGTTGATATCAAATATCTAAAATATATTTTCATTTACATATTAATATACAATATTACATGGGGTATTTACTATTTTTATATATTTACATTCTAAATAGGATATAGGCCTTTTTTCATTCCTATCATAGAAACTTTCCTGAGAGATACGTATTCCATGTAAACATATCAAAACTTGAATAGAATGTTATAAAAGTAATGAATGGAATGATACATTGTTATAATCATTGAGGAATTTTTTAGACATTTTTTCTTGTGCTTTCATATACCTTATTGATTATTAATATTGTGGAATACATGAATGTTTATGTTAGGACTAAGATTAGTAACAAAAATATTTTATATCTTTATGTATTACACTAGGAAAAATTTCATCATTATCACATGAATATGTTTTTGGGAATGATCAATACTGGTTGAAATGAGATTTTATAATTATTAGTGAACTGACGTTATCAAAAGGTATTTTTGATGTGGTTCATGATTACATTATATATTATTCTTAATTATACTATTTCTAATAATGATATAATAAAATGTGGTCCATACTAGGAAGGAAAAAATCAACATTACCAGACCGATAGTCCCAAGGTATATTATATGTGTTTAGGTGGGGGATATGATATATTTTATAATGATAAATTATGAAATTTTTTGAAAAATAAGAAATAGAATATGTTCATTACACTTTTATGTTACATCCATGGACCATGCCTGAGCTTTTGACATTGTTGAAATGATACATTCTTGAGGTGGTTATTAATTTAACTATTCCTAATTATCATAAATTATTATTGTTATAATCCCATCATTTTGAGATGTATTTTTATCATTTATCCTCAAATCCCACATCAATAGTTTAATTTGACCATTTTTTTAAAACTGACATAACTAATTTAGTATTTGTATTTATATAGAGGATACACTAGAACCAATGAATTCCACTTTTCAAGATCTTGTATTTAGAGTATGACCATATTACCAATTTCATTTACCATTGATTTATGAGAGAAAATTCAAGGTGAGTTAAATTTAAACATGGGTATAACTTCCAATTAAGAGTTGAAAATTTTCAATTGAATAAATAATATGGATATTATTAAATACTATGATTATGATTCATGATTTTTTTTTTCTAGTGGATTTATTTTGGGGACTATCTTATCCACAGACAAAATAATTCTATTTTCTTTTTTTCAATTCGAATTTTCAATTAAAAATATTTCATTTGAAATAATTGTTTAGCTTTTTCAATTATGAAAAGATACTTTTCTATAGTAGGTGGGGAATCAATAATATTAATATATATTTATGCATATATTGGAAATATTTCATTGGGATTTTATCATTTTTAATAATATAATTCCTTGCTCTTTGTCTATTTTTGGAAGGAAATAATAGTTTAGTATTTAAAATATGTGTGAATATAAATTTATGTAATTATTGAAAATCTATGCCATGAATCCAACTCCAAATGTATTATCCTTGTATATTGGTATGATACAGCCCAATAAAAATGATGTGAAACTAATTCAGTCCCTGAATATCTATGATGAATATGTTTAGGATGTGATAGTAACTCATGATCTTGATGTGTTGAATTTTGTATGGACTATCCCTATATTATTCTTCAGACATATGAAACCAATAAATGTTATGAACCATCCATGATAAATAAACTGTAAGACGTGGATCATTTAAATTATGTAAAAGCATTAATATTATCACCTGATATTCGAAATACACGATTTGATATTTAGAATATAAAGAATTATTAATGACATTTAACATCTAAAAACAAAAAACATAATGAAAATAAACATCAATTTTTTTTGAAAGAAGTAATTTAAATCCAACTCATGATGTTAATTCAATACATGAACATAGATTATAAGGATATTAAAATTTTAGAACCCTCATCATTAAAAATAATTCAAGATACCAAATCCTTATATTTTCCACATTTGTTTATGTGTTTCCATAAACACAGTTCCTCTCATTTAATTGCATCTCTAATTCATCTTTTACTTTATTACTTTATCTAAGGGTGTTTTTGATCTATGATTTTTTATGCTTTCTTCATTCAATACCAATTATTTTTGGTGATTTTATTTTTTCAATCCATGTAAGATCATTATTTTATTTTTCATTCATTATTCATGAATTTATTTTATATTTATTTTATTTAGGAATAATCTAAGGATTCTAATACTATTTAATTCATTTAATACCATCATTATCATGTGAGGCTAACTCTCTTTGAGATATGAGTTAATATTTTGGGATGTGTTAATATAATGAATTCTTAAATTAAAATAGATGAAACCCGTTATCTAGGAAATAGGATTAAGAACAATTTATTATCATTTTACTTTGAGGAATCCTAATTATTTAAATTTATAAAGAAAAATCATAACATAATTAGAGTAATTAAAAATAGGAAAAAATATAATGATGCTTTCTACCAAAAACATTCATCTTAATTCACAATGAATAATGAACACATCACGACCAAATGGTGGTTTCCTATCATGTACGAGAAATTTTTTTGACACAAAACGAACTATTTAATTGTTCACAAAATCATATCCTAATACATAGGAATATAAAATTCTAGACATAGTAATACCCATTATATATAATCGATGAAATTGATACCAATCACTTCCATATAATCTAAATTAATTTATATATATATGGACTTCAAACATAGGATCTACGAATCACTTGAGGAATAAAATGTCACATTTCAAATTCATGGAAAATAATATCCATATCATACTTATGGGTTTGACCTAGAACATCACCTATTCAATGTCCATATGTTATATTGTTATGTGGGCTTAATATAAATATATAAAATTATATCTCTTCCATGGAATCAATGATGATGAAGGGGATCTTTAATATGCTTTGAAATTATATTTCATCCTTTAATCACCAAAGACCATAATTTTATGTTTTACCGTAATTTTATAATATTTTATCAAATTAGTATGATAACAACAATAAAAATTTAAAAACTCACTTTTAAATGCCATTATTTTTAATATAATAAAACAACCATTTTCCAAATTGTAATAGCCCATAATTACCTCAACATGAAAGATAATATTATCCACAATGGTTTTCAATACCATTAAAATTATATCAGCAAAATAAAAATGGAATATTTCCCAAATAGAAATTTATCGTGTTAAACATAAATGTAACGAATACTTTAATAAAATATCAATAATATAAAAATCATTAAATTTTACCAACACCATACATTCCAATAATTTGATACATAACCTTAATCACAATATTAACAATGTTTCCCATGAAATTTATGAAAATTTTAACATTATAGAATATCATTGATAAAATTCCATATACATTATCTCTATTAAATATATATCATAAACCAGTAAACCTAATTTTTCATCTAATTAATTAAGAATTAAATTCTATAATTTTAAATATGTATCATTATACAATATTAAACAATATAAATTTTATTATGATTAAAAAATATTAATACTAAATATTAACATTGAAATATTTAGCACTATTCTTTCTAGTCCTAATATAGACATCTAAGGCCTAATGATATGATAATTGGAGGCCCTATGGTATCAGT
This sequence comes from Viscum album, assembly GCA_963277665.1. Taxonomy (NCBI): domain Eukaryota; kingdom Viridiplantae; phylum Streptophyta; class Magnoliopsida; order Santalales; family Viscaceae; genus Viscum; species Viscum album. Next base: position 662,166,650 of record OY728138.1, read on the forward strand.
ATACATAACAATCAATCCAATTTCATCTAATTCATTATCTAGGAACACTAGTTACACATAGGTTGAAATTTATTTTGATAAATATTAAAATATGTAAATAATGGTAGGTTTTGACCATAATATGGTGAAATGGCCTCCAAAAATAGTTTTCCATAATAACTTATGATATAGATTAACACGAGACTTCTTAAATGGTATGGTTCCTATGAAAATAATAAATTATTATAATTGAAGGATGTAAGCCGTTCAAAGATCACTAACATTAATTTCATTATAGCAGACATACATCATTATTTATGGAGTATCAACTGTAAAAACATGATAAATTATCAAATGTTATTTCAACATATGTGTATGATGTGAATATTTATTTTCATATAATATTCAAATATTTTCTATTGAACAACATGACATCCTAGAATATTATTGTATTTGGATATATTATAATTTGTTTTTCATGCATGTTATAAAATGTTTCTTGGGTACATGATTCAGATTTTACAATTATAATTGGAATTAAATCATATATTATAGTAACATTGTGTTTGATAAATTTTATTCCTTTCAATTTTTTAATGATCATTAAACCATTTGAAGTAAATTTTTTAGTCTAATATAAATAATATTATTAATAAAACTAGAGTGAACATTTAAATATATTTCAATTGTCGTTCCCTATAAAACCCTCTCTTCCAATCTATATCACCTTAGATTAGGCATAGTTTATCTAGGGTAATCATTAATTTATATAACTTTATGTTCAAATAATAAATATTTTTTCCTAAAAAATTGTGAATTAACCTAACCATATCCCCCAGGAGTGGAAAATTGGTGTTCTGTATTGGTGCATTCACAATGCACTTGAATAATGGTCGAGATATTATTTTCCAACCCATTTAAAATTTTTACATCCCTTTGAAATAATTATTAAACCAATTCCACTTATTGTATCCCAATATAGAAGTATTTTATATGAGAACCAACTAATCTATAACTTGTAGAAAATATTTGATGTAATCCTATAAGAAAATATATGCATATGGGGTTCAATAGAATTACATAATCCTAATATCTAATATTATATAAACCTTTCCTCTAATAAAATATATATGGATGAAGAAAAAACAATTAGACAATATTATTTCTATAGTTTATAAATATTTTTCATTCATTATAAATTATCATTTTGGTATAATATTATAGAGAATGTTGTCTTAAATATTACACAAAACACCATACATTAAGAATTGCACACTTCTACTCAGTATTTATTTTCACCAAATAAAAATATTCTCATGTAAAACATGAGTTATTTCAACAACATATATTCGTGAATTTCATCATGAATTCTTCATTTTACATAGCCATGCATAAACCCTATGATTTAATTAAAAATGCATGTTGTGAAAAATTCATACTATGGGGGAAAATGATGAGTTAATGAAACTCATTAGTACATCAATTACTAATATTATTTCCCTCAAATTCACATTTGGGATCTTTCTAATGAAATCAACTTATATACATAAAGATATTCATAAATCAATTCTTAGAAACATATTCAAAATAAGGCTCATAATTTTTTTTGATGTTATTATAAACTCATAAAAACACTTTCACACTGTTATAATTTTCACCATTAAAATAATTATATAAATTAACTTAAACATAATATAATTATTTTTCCTTACAAAATCAATGTATTTAAATAAAAACTGAAAGAAAATAATGACACACCATAAAAGTAACATGAGACATCATTTTCTATATTATACACAAAAACAAAAGAACCATATCTCTAGTATCTACACCCAAGGAATTGGGGGGATATCAAGGACTCACCATCTGTTAATAGTAGAACATCCCATCCATATTAAATAAAATAACCAATTTTCCATGGATTATAACACAACCACCCATCTTTGGTTTATAATGAATATACCCATTATAATAAAAATTTCTAAATAAACATAACATATTCATAACTGATAAAATAATAAAAAATATACATTACACTAATAATATATTTTTTCCTCAATAATAAAATATATCTTGATATTGAAATATAAATTCCATTATAATATTTTTTTTGAAAATAACCATAAAATTTTGAAGGTGGTATTTTAAATAAAAAATAGGACCCAAAATAGGAATATAAATATAAAATAATTGTTATAGTGGTGATAATTAATCCATTACAATATACATTAAATTATATAATAATAGTAGTATTTTTAAATAATGTCATAAAATTTCATATAAAATCCCTTAAAATATTTAATTTGAAACACAATGAAAATAAATTAAAAATTAGATTAAATTAAAATTACAGTTCATTTATTTTGATATTGATACATCAATATAATAAATTTTAAAAATTTGTACATGGAAGATAATATTTTGAAAATAACTCGTGAAAAAATTCAAAACAATGATTCTTGTAAAAATGTTATTTACCATGAGTATGACTCATCGTGCACTTTTTTATCTTCCTAAATAATTAATTTATTTGAATAATTTAAAATAATTATATCCTTTTATATATTTATTATATGTTTTTATTTTATCTCTTACCATGATATATTTAATTATTTAATCAAGTAAATTAATGACTGTCATTTCGAAAATATTATATTCACAAGGACTAAATGGAATCAGCAGTGTGATTCTAGTCAAATTGTTCATTATTTTCTTATATTAGGAATAATAATCGTGAATAATATTCATTTTTACAAAAAAATTAAAATTTAAATCCAATCATGCAATATTTTTAGGAAAAATGATCTTTATTACAATCAATGAGAGAGTAAGTCGTACGTACATATGGGTAATGAATTCATTATTCAAAGTTAATTACACAAAGAATGCAAGTATTGTTTTAACCTTCCACAATGACAATTACATCAATAATACTGTATTATTTAATTAATTACACTTATATTTATCATATGTATGATGAGGTGATGAATAAATCAACTTGCTCTATGGAGGTGGTATTCTACACAATCTCACTAAAGACCTTATCACTTTTTAATGAATGTTAATGTAGAAAAATAACTGATATGTTATATTTTTATAATGATAAACATTTCATTAATATCATATACATACAATAAAACCATCTTCTTATTTAATCATTATTGATTGATATCGAAAAGAAATACATAAGTTTTTGAGGCAGTAATCCATCATACCAATGATCGATGGATTAATTTCTCATTATATGGAACATGTGATAGATATTTATTTGAATATTATCATAATAAAATCATAATACCTTGAAGATACTGGTATTTTCCTTCTTATAGTTGATGAATAATATTTTTATGAGATTTGAAGAAGAAATAAAACCAATACATAAGGTTAAAAACTATACAACTTCATTATAAAAACTCCGTTTGATTTCACCATATGAAATCTAATGTTTGTATTATTAAAGAACAAGTAATGTAGATTGCGATACAATATTTTAGTAAAGGATTTGGTTATTTCATGTTAGAATAAATTCTTTTTTATTATGGGTTGAAAATAAGATATAAGTTTTTCTTTTATAAGTGTGGGTAGACGAACTCTTGGAATTTCAAAAATTATTAAATTAATGTGAATAAATTTTGATTCCCTAATGAAAAAAATAATATTAAATTAACATATGTGGATTACTGAATATAGTATCATATAATAATATTTTGTCAAGTATTCATTACATTTTCCTTAATTATTTTTACCCTCCATTTTCCTTTTTAATAATTATGGCCCTATCGAGGATTCTTAATCTAACATGGTTAATAATGTTTTTATAAATGTAAAAAAATCAAATAAATAGACCTTGGATGACATTTTTATCCATATCTATATCCATTGATGGCGATATAATTTTATTGAAATTTAATAAATTTATTAGAATATTGTTTATTATAAATTTTCATATATTTCATTTTTAGAAATACAAGAACTATTATAATATAATATGTGTCTAAATCATGTAACATTGTTCCAAAATTACATGAATTTGAATATATAGAGGATAATATATTAATATAATTCTGAAGTCCATTTTTATCATATTTTATATCATTTAATACAATATATTTTGGAGAAACCACTCAATCAATAAATTATAACATCAACTGTGACAATTAATTTGTTGAAACCAAATGCCTATAATTTTACATAAAACACATTTATTTTCTCAAAAATGTACATGAATTTAAATTTTTGACCATTTATCTTTCTAATTTATGTTTTTTATTTTTTTTATAATTTTATATAATTTAGTAAAATATTACATAACAAGAAATATCATCAATTTAATTTTTGACATTAATCACTTTTTAACATTAAAACCAAAACAATAAGTATAGTATTCTAATATAATCATTTTAAACAACCTAATTGTTTTATAAATGTCTAAAAAAATGGTTCACTATAAATCAGTCAATTAATATTATTTTTTTATTTTTAAGATCATTTTATTAATGATTCTATTACTCTCACAAAAATTGTTTCACTATTGCATATTGATTTTGGGTAATTATTTAATAAATTAAATAAAGAAGGAAAATAACATGTCGAAAAAAATCATTAATAGTTAGAATTTATATTTATTATCGGAAATAGCCTCTATTTATCCCTATGGTAAAAATGTAGCCATAATATCATATAGAAAAGGGCATTCAAGACATTTCATTATAAAAAATAACAAAAATGGAATAATGAAAATAAAATGAAAAAAATACAATAACATTTAAAATTTAGATGATTATGGATGAGTTATAATCATCAAATTTGATTAAATTAAGTGTTATTAGAGCAACAATGTGGATGGTTGCATCAACGCGGAGCGTGCTGAAGAACCCACCCTCAGGCAAACAATGGAGAAACCATAAATATGGAGTGTTTGATCATATTGGGAGTAGGTATTCAAGATCCTTCGCTGATGTCGTCACCAGTCGAGTCCCCATGGAAGAATCGAAATCCCCAGAGCACGTTGACCCAATGAAATTTGATCATTTCGGGTTATCAGCGATTTCTTTCTTGGATGAAGAGGTACAACTCCTTTCTTTGGATTTTTTCTTTGTATTGGTTGGAAAGTTTATCAAGCGCAGACCCTCACTAGTTTTTATATGAAAGCCCCATGATAACATAGGATTTGAAAACTCCCCTATTGGTCCGCTGAACACTATGAATATTCTTTTATGACTTTCCTTTGAAAATTACTATTATAGACTTTGGGAGACAGGTTCTTGGACCTTCGGTGGCTGTTGTATGAAGGTCATGAAATGGACACCTAATTTATGTGTTGACTTTTATCAAACTATAATCCCCATTTAGTTGGGCTTCCTGGGAATTCCAATTCACATATTTAAGAATAAATACCTATTCTCCATTTCTAATTTTTTTGGACACTCACTTAAACATGATTTTGACACTAGTAAATTATCTCGACCATCAGTTGCTCGTGTGTGTACTGATGTTGACATTTCCCAATCGCGTCCTTCTAGATTTTGGTTGCAAAATGGTTGAAATGGTTTTTTCCAGGAAGTTGTTTTTGAAAATGTTCATGCATTTCGTAAGAAGTGTTCTAGAATTGGGAATCATTATAGTGAGTGTGGGGAGAAAAATAGGTTATCACACCCCCTATCCTAATACAAATAAATTTTGATAGAGAATGATAACTCAAAAATTACCCAGCCATCGCCTATTTTTTATAACAATGGACACCAGAGCACTTTAGATGCCTCCACCTCCCTCAATACCCTAGTTGGGGATGTGAAAGAGGATAGTCTCTCGACACCCTATTCTGAACTGCCTACTTCAAAGAACAATATTAATGATCAGGGAGGGGGGAAGAGGTTCAATCATATTCAAATGAGTACATACAAGTTGAACCTAATAAATCGTGTCAACTGGAGGATAAGTTTTTGAAATCAAGGTCTAAAAGGAAATAATCCAATGGTTGAATCATATGGTTTTGTCACTCCAAATTATAGACAAAAAAGGGTAAGGAAAACTCCAAAACTGAATGAACAATTATCACTAAATCCATGGATTCTCATATCAAATAAGAAAATATTTTTCCTCCACAGACCGTACTAACTAAAATTCTTGCAATGGATTCATAATCCTCCTCTAGTGAGGATGATGAGAATGACCCAGCATTTAGAGATGCGTATGTAATGGAAGAAAAATTAGACTTCTCAAAAGAGCATGACCTGTGGATAGAGGATAATGACAGAATCGCCATTAAAAAGTACAAAAATGGTGACATGAGCACAGACATTTATCTTGAACACTGGAAAATAATGTCTATATTTGTTTTTGAGGAATTCATGAAGGACCCAAATTGCATCTTAAAAGAGACTTCACGGTAATGATCTACCCTATGTTTTTGTAGTTTAAGGATCATGATTTTTCTCTCTACAGTTTATCTTTTGATATGTATTCTTATGAAATAGCTATCTATAATGAATTGTGTTTGCAGTCCTGTTGTTCAGCTTCTGAGGGGATACCTGGGGGTGATCTCTTTTTTTAACCAGCTAGACCATGTGTTCTCTCTTGGCTTAATCTACTTCTAATTCAGTCGAGGCTTGTTCTGTATTTCTTGTTGTTTATTACTGATCTTCTTGAGTATGCACTCAACCAGACCTACATTTTATCTAAAATTCTGCTCTATTCCCACTGGCTTCTCCTTTGATGGCCTGGACTATAGTTTCAACATAGATCTGAATGATTTTAAAGGACAAGGATTCTAATGCTAAATCTGTTTTTTTATCTGCTCACTTCCTGAATCATGCTTCTCTAGATGACTAGATTTGTGTTGCAATTTGGAAGGAAGAGCTGGCTTATTATAAATTGATGTTGATCAGTTTCATTTGAGAGCTCCTTTTCATTTTTTTAGTGCGGATAAATCTTAGTATGAATTTATTTTTCCTGAAATCTTATTAAATTTTAGTTTTCATGCATCTCAGTTTGGTTTCCAGGATTTTTTTGGACATCTTCCAAAATTTTAGATTGCTTGCAGAGGAGATTCACGCTGCTCTTTTTCATGCTTTGTGCTCTGTTTTTTGGAATGTTCTCTATCCTGTCACCTTTTCTTTTGATTTTTTTCTGATTATAAAGAAGAAGGTTTTATAAGTTTCTCTCTATGAAACAAAGACAACATGCTTTAGGATGTGCTTGGTATTTTGAAATGCACACATCCAGTATGGTGATCGTGGTGTCTTCAATATCTTTCTTGGATTGTAGCTGCCTTCACATGAGGATATTTGCAGGTCTGGTTTTATATTTTTTCATTTTAGTCTTTTTTTGTTTATCTAGATATTTCCATAACTTTGGGAGGGTGTAAGCTCTTTACACCTCGAGATTACTTTGTACCCTTTTTACTTAATAAATTCCTTTGGCATGAACTGGAGATCTGTTCATGTCAACATGATTATAAAAAATTTATGTGTTATAACAATGATATCATGTAACTATAATTTTTTTTAATTAATTAGTTTATTTACCCTTAAAAGTGATATAAAAATTAACAATATTTCTATTTCTAACAACAAAATATAAAATCCCAATATTTATCAAATTTGGATATTCTGATTAAAAAATTAAGAATCATTTTTCAAATATAAGTTTACATAATTAACCAAAAAATGGTGAGAAGAAACAATTTTTCATTAAATTTATGTTCATTTGAAAAGAAGTTTATATAATATATTCAAGTATAAAATATAACTATAATGATAATACTAGGGTTATTTAAAATCAATGAATCAAAAAAATATTTAAAACTAATATATTATATAATTTTACATTATAAAAAATTGAAAATTAATTTTTTTTGAATAAAATATGTATTAAAAACTCTTTTATGAAAAATAAAAGAATTTATATAATTAATAAATATTTTAAAATTAGTTAATTTTTATACAATTACATAAATATTTTTATTTTATTCAAAAAATTAAATCTACAAAATATTCCTAAATTCATTTTTATATTCTCAGAAAAAAATATCACTTTTGAATTATATGTATTTTTGATGAATGAAATGTTTTTTCAATAAATTGAATGATTATTTCATAAGAATTATTTTGTTAATTTGTATTGATCAAGAAATTTATATATGTGAATATATAATAATTTTATTAATCATGTTCCTACCCACTCATTCAACATTTAGTTTTCAATGATATTATTTATTTATTAATATATGTTGGTTCCTTTAGGCTTTATGGTGTGTTTCATATAGACTTTCTAAAATAATATCCTGAAGTTATAAATATCTAAGAATTAAGATGTAGTAACTAAGAAGCACTATAATTTTTAATTCATATAATAAATATCAGTATGTCATCATGAAAGCTATAAATTATCTCACTAATAATTAAAAAATTACAAAATATATGAATGATTCCAAACATTAGAACATAATCAAGAACAAACTAGAGAATTCATACACAGTATATGTTTATGTATTGATGGGGCCACCCACAAGAATTTTATATTTACAAGAGCATTATTAATATAATAGCAAGATTAATCCAATAATTCACTGAACCTTATCGAGCTCTCTAGCCGCAAGTTTCCATCCATGGTTATCCCCTCATGTGACCCTTGAATGGAAACTCAATGATATTTCATGATAATGAAATGTGAGAATTCCCCAAATTCCCTCAATTTACTATTGAGTGGTGCGTTTCATTCAACATCATTGGATGAAATACCTTTATCACATTAATATGTACATTCTTATAGGTAAAATCTCATTATTTCATAGTTAAATACAATATAAACCCTTATAGAATCATATGAAACCATACAAAACCAACCCAATCGATTGGAATCCATCAGATAAGAAGAGAGGGAGAAAGATAGTTGAATAGTTACCACTCAATCCTTTTTTGTTCCATTAATTATATAGGGATTTAATTTAATTTATTTTTATTCATCTCGATTAAAAAAAATATTTTTTTGAGAATACCATATACCATTTGGCCTTTACCTGGCACTATATACCACACTATTCACTAGATAAAATCCTACATTATGGTCAATGTGAATTTATTGACACTTCCCATTAATCAATTACAGAATTCCCAATGACCCTACAATGGTTTCCTAAAGGCATCACACAACATTACCTCAGTAACAGTGAGACACCAACATTTCCTTATGACGGGTCTAGGTGAATCATAAGTCCATATTAGGCATTTCTATATTTACATATTTTTTAAATTATAAATTTATGAATTACTAGATAATGAAAATAATGAACATTGAATTTAAATCAATGATTAATTAATGATATCACAAGATCGAAGAATAGATGGTTTTTTGAATATAATTTATAAATCAATTTTTTTTAATATTAAGTTTGATTCATTGAACTGGTTCTTTATTATTGATAATTAGAAGAATTCCTCTTGTCCAATAGTCATTGTGTCAGAGGAATCACATGTAGATTCCCTATAGTGTTGATCTCCACATGTCATGTGGACTTATAATCACTGTAGAATCCTCTAGGTTATGAAACAGATGTTTCAAACACTCAATGTGATTGATGCATATCAAATTAGAATCCATCAAGGGGAGGAATTATTTTAGCGGATGATAATTTCAATTCATTCATTATAGAATTATAGGAAATGGGTAATCTCAAAATTCCTCAAATCCTCTATAGTTATTATTGTATACAATAATTTTATTGTGATAGAGTTTAATAAAATAACATAACTATGTTTATATAGATATAAGGGTAGAAAATAACCCCTCTACCAAGGACCATATTATTTTTTTAATTACCACTGAACCACATTCCTATATTATAATATAATTCATACTATTTACATAAATTAGTCCAATTATTCTTATGGAATGAATATTTTTTCATCAAGTAAAAATAAAAAACATATTAATTTTTTTTAATATTATATTTCTTCCGAAATCATTAATATCGGTCTACAAATATATCTCAATATTTTTGAAATCTTGAATAATAAAATTTTAATTAATAAAATATATATCACTTCATTATTCATCAATAAAAATAAATTTTATATTCATTAATATAGTAAAATTATATTTATTAAATATATATGTATACTAATTAATAAATATTTTCTATCCAATGAGTAAACATAAATTAATAAATATTATAAATTCTTGTGATTAAACAAATAATTACCTTATAAAAAAATTTCTTCTTAATATTCTACTCACATATATATATACAATCCAATATATTGAAATTGAATATGTACTATCAAATCAACAAGAATAATTTTTAAATAATTAATGGGAAAAATCTTTCTTAAACATATAATATTCATTAACAATATTAGTATGATTCTGAATGCACATAGTATTTCAATCACTCTCTTGTATTCTCAACGACATCAAGCTACACTATATATCCTCAGAGGTAAGAATCCAGCAACAAATAATATACATCAATGTGAAAAAAATTTAAAATCATATTGAAATACAACCTTCTATGAAAATGCACAGTATAGTATATTCCCTTAATCATGAAATAATTAATTCCCTTAGTTTCATAATGGGGTCATCAACCTATATTCCCTATGAATATTTATTTTTCATTATATATGATATCTCACCAATAAGATATAATTGACACAGATATAATTAGGTCGTTAAATACTCATAAAAGGCCATGAGATATCATCTTATTTATCCAGCCGGATAAATCTATAATAACATTATTAGATAGAACAACATTTGTCTTAACACAATTATCATATGAAACTGCACCATATACATATATATATATATATTAATGGTTTCCATTAATACACTAAAAAAATGACTCATAATGTGAATTAGAAATAACCATATAGTCTACATATCATTACCCACATCTATATAAGGGAATTTCTAATTTTACTTATAAATGAGGATTTCATAAATATTGTTCGATTTCTCAAAGTATCTTTTCTAGAAATTACTAGGTATGGAATTACAGAGTAGTAGAGTCAATGAATTAGGATCCCTACCCCTGATATCCTATATAATTTTTCAACTAAAATTATATCACCTAATAATATAAAATATATTTCAGCGTACAATAATGTAACTTCAATGTTCCTAACATAGTATGGAACTATTAAAAAAATTAGTGAGATAGTTACACTTACAATTATATAACAAATTGTATGAAGCATATATACAATCATGATGTGATATCTAATTTTTTACCATATCAAATAAATAATAATGTAATAATAGTATACATAGAATTTTTCTCTAGGAAAAAATCACCAATAGGACCCCATTTTCACTAGTGACATCTACGGAAAACCTTGAATCCAAAATCTCTCACATTAAATATGCCACGACACACCCCCAAGCCATGTGTCATGTCTACCCCAATTCTGCCTTCCATAGGCCATGTGTAAGCGACTAGCACCGAAATGGTGTATCCCTATAATGGGAAGTAATTACATTTAAACCTATAAATCAAACAACCAAGAACACAACCAAAAGAAACCACAAAGTAAACTGCTGTAGTAAAAAAGTGTACAGAAAGTAAAGGGGTCGGAATACAAGCCCAAATAAAATTTACAAGTACAACTGAAAAAGAAAAATCCAATCCTGGATAATCCATGGAGGATCCTAACTGAAGGGTAGGTACATATCATCTCCACAACACTCCACATTATCCCACCTCCTCTATGTACCACCAGGTCCTGGATCCCTCAAGTCTCAGCACAACTGCTCGTCGTTTTCACAAGACACAAAAAGTTGCTAGTGATGCTCATGTATGGGTGATTATAAAAAATACCGAGTAGGGACCCTGAGACTCCCGAAGGTATCCTAGAGTTCCACATGTGTTAAAAACAATGAAAGGACTCAATCACAACCATAAATCTGTCGATGCAGCTCAACTAGGATTAAGTAAAGTACAACAGTATAGATGGTTAGTCGAGGAGCTAGATCAACTTATTCAGTCGAAAGGCTCTAGTAATAACCATACAGAGTCTAAACCACACATGATCAATATGTACTAGCATGTGTTGACCCACATGGAATCTGATTTTCCCAGGTTCGATAGGTACCAACCCCCACAAGACCCAAACAAGATTTGACCAACACAAGATCTATATGTCGTTGATCCACAATAAGCTGCTCTAAGGCTGGTATTTATCATATCACAAACTGCTATTCCACTCAGGGTCACTATAATGCTGATCCACACAAGGTCTCTAGATTTTGATCCACACAAGATTGCCCAGTGCTGATCCACAAAGGATCTCTTGCTACTGATCCACACAGGATCTCTAGGTTGTGACCCACACAGGATCGATCGGTACAAATCTTCATATGATCGATCCACAACCTCTGCCTCATTTCCAGTCACTGCATTCCCACTCAAATCATGCATGATTCTGGGATAACCATTCCTCAATACATCAGTCGTATTTCAATTGGAATGATGTCCCACGAAGAATTAACCCAAAGATTCTTCATGACATAAGGGTACCAACACCAAAGACAGCGCGCCAACCGGATGCCCGGTCTGTAATTTATTGGAATTTTAGTGCTATGGTCCTAGTAAATATTCTCCAAAACTCTCACGGAGTATTCCAAAAGAACCAAATTGTTAATAGGATCCTTATTCCACAAAGAACGCGTCCATCGAATGTCCGGTCTGTTAGTTACATCCCTTTCTGTGAAATGGGTGGTGATCGCACCTCGGTCCAGCCCAACCATGTTGGTCCTGCTAGAAAATTTCCAAAGGGAAAACTTCCCTAAAAAGATACAAATGCTACTAAAAAAGTTTCAAAAAGTCATCTGGTTTGTCAGTAACTTGCATTTATTTATTCGGGAACATGTTGGGTCTAGGTCCGATCTGACTCAGTCAGACCGGCCTGATGTAACAGGTCCTGGGGTCTATCTGACCCTCCCTAGAACTAGCTCGTTAAGGGTCAGCCTGGTTCGGTTCACGGGCTAGTGCCGCAATTGCACCGGCCCGCCGGGTGGGGTTCGGCCCACCCGCGCTGGCCAACTAGGTTGGTCTAACCCGCTGGGCCTTGGGTTTGTCCTGACCTGCTCGGCTGGCCCACATCTCGACTAGCCCACTAGAAGGTGGACTGCCTTCACTGGTGGCCCCATGGTTTCAGGGCTGTTTTGACCAATCAGTGGGGTGTTGCCCCACCGTAGTAAATGGTGTTCCATTTGGCAATCTGAGTTTCACCAACGCAATGCGGTGAAGGCTGTGATGTACCCTCCTATTGCGGCAAACTGGTCGTGTCCACTACTGCTGGATGTGCCTATGGGTGCCACCATTTTCCGTCACGAACGTCTCGGGCTGGCCGCCTTCTGCCACCCCGACGCATCGTATGGCGTGTCATCCCACTGCCTGTGGCTATTTTTCACATCTTAGTTCCCATCACCGCTGGATGTCGGTCATGGCATGTTGGCGGTATCTTTAGTGGGTCACCAGAAATGCTCTATTGTTCCTTTTTGACATTTTATGCTTTTACGGCTCTTCCAGGATATCACCTCCATATCGTGACCCACTATTTCAAGTTTTTGTCTTGTTGGAAATTTTCCCTGATTTTTACATCAATTACGAAGCATTGGACGGTCTGATCCTTGTTCATTTGGCATGTGACCTCAACAATAAATGATAACAATTGGGATAGAAAACAAATTCATCAAATACAAAATAAAAATAAACCCCCCTAACTGGAAGAGACATTTGCTAGCAACGATTGAAAGAACCCCCTTCATCGTTGTTTTCGGTTCATGATTCGCTGGCGCTCGACACCGCTCACTGAAATAGGTCTTGTCCTTCAAGTGGTGGGAATCATGTTACATTTCCTGATCATTATCACTTGGTGAATCCATGCCAACACTACACCCTGAGATCCATATAAATGGTAGAGGGGGTGGGTGAATGAAAAACATGGAATTAATGGGGTTCATTTAATTAGGGATGTTTCATAATTTCAATAGTACTATTACGAGAATAAAATGGAGTCAAGATATTTAATGTCTTGAAATGTCATTGGTCCAGCCACCATCGCATGTCTATTAGAGGAAAATGAAAAGAGAGAAATATAATAACATAGTTATTTTATAAATATTTTAGTATTCCAAAATCAATCCTTTTTATCTGAGCTATTGCAGTCGAAGAGAATCCTCCCTTAATCAAATCTCGGTGCTACAGATTAAACAGTTCCCTTATGTTTTTAATCTGAGCACCCGTTCAGAAGATAGAAAATGTCACCCGCACGTCTATTAAACGTACCTTAAAAATAGTTCATAAATTCATTCCGGGAACACCTTGCCTTGGAATCACGCACCGTTAATTTTCAAAGACTCATACTAATTTGATATAATTAAAAATAAAATTTACATGGAAAATCTAGGTCTTTACATTCTCCCCACATTAGGTCATTTCATCCCCAAAATACTCAACATATACTAAGGAAAATATAATGGTAGTGAGGAAAAATCTAAGCTTCCATCTCCCATGTGTTCTCGAGGAGGACTCCGTGCTACCAGCGAACATGTGAAAGAGTTATCAATAATCCACAAAGGACCCACTCCAATTGATCCTCAATCTCCAATAGAACCGCTGTAAAATTCACCCCATCATCAATGTCCTTCTCTCCCCAGTCAATAATGTGTGATGGATCATGCAAATATTCTCTTAGCTAAGAAACAAGGAAAATGTCCTGCACCTGATGAATATATGGGGGAAGATCTAGGTGATACACCACCTTGCCAACTCTACTGAGATCATGAAAGGGTCCGATGAACCTTGGAGAAACCTGGACTCCCTAGCCGAATCTCTGCAACCCTCGTCAAGGTGAGACACATAGAATGACATGGTCTCCTTCATCGAACTCCAAAAGACTTCATCTTCTGTCAGAATAAGGCATCATTCTTCTTTTTTCGGTGTTCATCCTCTGTTAATTGATTTTCACCTTCTCAGTGGTAGCCCATACCAACTCTGGACCAATATGTGCTGGCTCCCCTTGGACTATCCAACATAGAGGAGATCTTCATGATCGACCGTACAAGACCTCAAACATTACCATTCCAATGGTGGCGTAATAGATGTTGTTGTATGCGAACTCCACCAAGGGAAAGTGATCCTCCCAAATACGTCCAAAATCTTGGATGCAAGCATGGAGCATGTCCTCGAGTGTATGTATGGTCCGATCCATCTGACCATCTTTCTGAGGATGAATGGTGGTTCTCAAACATTTCTATGCTCTGAATGCCTCCTGTAATCCCTTCCTTAATAGGGATGTAAAATATGTGTCATGGTCATATAAGTTCATTGATGGAACCCCATGATGATGTACAGTCCCCTATATATAGAGGTGTTCTAAGCCCTCTTCTATTCTTTGCTCTTAGATGGGTATGAAGTGGGCCTACATGGTGAGTCTTTCAATGATCACCCATATTGAATTGTCGTTCTTGGATGTAAGTGGTATCCCTGTCATGAATTCTATGGAGATTCCATCCCACTTCCTATACAATACCTATAGTGGCTACACTAAACTAGCTGAAACCTAATGCTCAGGCTTCAATTGATGATAGGTGAGGCATTGTGAAACAAACACTTCCACTCCTTTCATAATCCCTAGACACCAGTGATGAGGCCAGATGTCCTGGTACATCATTGCTCAACCATGATGTACCTCCGTGAGGGGATGTATGGAACTCCCTCGACACCTCCTCATGTAGCACCACTGGGAAAACAGTGTGTCCTCTAAGGAGGATATCATGCTACCCACCTTCATAAAATCAATCAAGTGCATGTCATGTTGATATCTAAGCACGTCGAGCCTGATATTCAATGTCCCCAAATTGTGCCTCCTACACTCGTTGAAGAAGTGGGGGAGTGACAGTGATGGAATGGAGGTAATATTTTCCATCTTTATCCACAAAATATATACTTTTTGTGGCCATCTACTCTACCACCTTACTCAACAACTATTGAAGAGACCCCCTGCTAAGTGCGTCTGCTACTAAATTCTTCTTCCAAAGAGTATAGACTATCTCAAAGTCATTGTATTGGAGGAAATATAACTTTCATCAGAATCTCAGGTTTAGGACCTTCTGTGGAAAGATTTATCTGAGACTCTTGTGATTAAAGAAGACTATAAATCATTCCCCAACAATTAGTGTCACCACATTTTCATGGAGAAGACAATGAAATATAACTCTATGTAATGGGTAGTGTAGTTCAGTTCATGTTGTCTTAGCTGTCATGAACTATAAGTCATAACAGCTCACTTCTGATTGAACCAATGACTCCACTAGAATCTCCAGGCTCCGAATGAGAGATGTGGAAATGAAAGAGTGTCTGGTACATGTGTCTATAATTAATGAAGTTGTGATATCCCTTCTCCACCTACACCTTGCGGTTGGGGTGGACCACCTGGTGGTGGTTGGGGTGGTAGAACCTCAAATTGCTGCCCACCATCTACTGCACGACCTGATCCTCTACCATGTCTACGACCAAGTAGACCTCCTAACTCAAATCTCTACCTCTGCCTCTGCGATCCTTTGACAATATGCTGATCAAAATTACAATGGTTCTGGAAGTCGCGACCCATGTGGCCCTTCCTTCCACAATTGTAGCACAACCTGCCTCCCAGCTGACCTTCCATACCTCACGATCTCCTCACCTTTGACCCTGTGTCCCACAGTCATCCACTATAAGTTCATGTCCACTGGGACCTCTGTGCCATCATCCTACTACCAGCCACAAAGGACTCTACAACATGTTTCACGATGGTGGATCTCAGAATAGGATTTCACTCAACATCGAATATCTCCACCGAGAGTGCACTTTATAAAACTCCAGCATGTGTTGGGATGCTGAGAGATACCATCGATGCTTTGATATCCCATTGGAGTCCTTGCTTGAAGGTCTAGGAAATGAAGAAAGGGTCATGCACCATGTCCGTAGAGTATCGTAAGATGTTGGTGAAACTTGATGAGTACTAGGGCATGGTCAGGTGGCCCTATTGTAGGTGTAAAAGCTCCTTACTACGCACAGAGTGTAGAGTTGTCGGGATTAACTCTACCATGAAGAGGCCCTTGAAATATTCCCATGTGAGAGTGGCCTCATTGTGCATCTAAAGCCTCAGGCTCCACCATCTCCATGATTCTCCCTAGAAAAGAATAGTAGCTAGTACCACCATCAGGTCAGATGGTTTCCCTACTAGGTGAAAAACTCTAGCCACAGCCTCTAGTAAGTCCTCATACGCCTATAGATTAGTCTCTCTTTGGAACCACTAAGGCCTTTGTCTCTAGAATTTGTGCAATGTGCTAATTTAGCATGCACCATCCACTGGTGGGGCTAGTGTTAACAGCTACTCAATGGGTAGTGGTGCTATTGGTACACCACCCGATGGTACTATCGTCGTAAGAGGGCCCTGCAATGAAGCTTTGTCGCTCGGTGGGCTGTCATCATATAGTCTCTCTGGAATCCAAGTTGGCTGCCTATGTTGTCACATCCTGAAAGGAAAATTTTGCTCCACAGTCATTAAGATATACATGGCGAGATGACACAAAGAGATCAACATCAAAACATTTCCACAACAGACGCAATCAGTGTTTTTGTGCATCAAGTTAGAAATCTGAATTCATGGTCCTGATGTATGGATATGTCGGCCACAACATCGACACTAGATTCCCCAAACTAAAAACCACATTAAAAACACTTGACACTATTACTCCTTTAAAAATAACGGAGTCCTAGTTCATTTGTAGAATCGAATCCTTTGATACCACTTTGTCATGACCCGTCATCCACAGACTATTATGTGACTTCCCCAATCCCCCCTTCTATAGGCCAGAGGTTTCTTACTAGAACCAAAAAGCTTATCCCTATAATTGGAAGGAATTTCTTTAATCTTTTACAAACAAACAACCAAGAACACAATAAGAAGAAACTACGTTGTAAAATATTTTAGTTAACATTGTACTAAAACTTACGGGAGTAGAATACGAACCCCAACTAAAATGTAAAAGTACAAATAAAAAGAGAAAACATATCTTGGATTGTCCACCTAGTATCCTACCAGAAGGGTAGCTATAGATTGCATCCACAACAAATCACATCAGCCCTTCTCCTTTGTGTACTACCTTGTCTTGTCTCCCTCACATCTCATCCCAACTGCTCTTCATCAGCACAAGTCACAACAAGGTGAGGGGGTAGCCTGTGCAGGGGTGAGTATAACAACACACAGTAGGGACTTCGAGACACCAAATGGTCACCGAGAGATCAAAAAGGAAAAAAAATAAAGGCCTCAATAAAAAACACAAATAAATATACACATCTCAACCATGTATATGTAAAAACATAAGTACAGATTATTAGTCCATGAGTTAGATCATATTATTCTGTCGAGAGGCACTTTTTCTTACCATATGGAGTCTGACCCACATATGATTGAAAATTTCTAACCCTTGCTGACCCACCCGGGATCTGATCGGCCTAGGATTGATAGGCACTAACTCCCACAAGACCCACATAGGTTCTGGTCTATTTTGGATTGATTGAAACTAAACCCTGCAATACCCACACAGTATTTGACCCACACAAGAATAGAATGTCACTGACTCATGATGGGCCTCTATATAGATGGTCCTCTTTGGGTCATGCATAGATGATCACACAGGGTCACTAGAATGCTAATCCACATAAGGTGGCTAAGTGTTGATCTGCTTAGGATCACTCAGTGATGATCCTTACATGATCACTATTTTTGGATCGACACATGATCGCAAGGTGCTGACCAACATCATATTTCTTGGTAATAGCCTCCGTATTATATGTCTCCAACCTCCACCTCACTACCATCCACTAGATTCATGTTCATAGTGCGCTTGATATTTGGACAACTGATCCTTAGGACATCAATCATAATTCAACTATAACTAAGACTCATGAATATGTAACACAATGATCCATAATATCATAAGGGCCACAATTCAAAAGATGAAGCATCATTTGGATTCATGGTCTATATGTTATTAGCATTTTAGTGCGGAAGGTCAGGTTGGATTTGGAGTCAATCCATCCCGACCATACTCTAAAATTTTCCAAACCATTAATGTAAAATTTCAAAAGGACCGCCTTTTCATTAGGGCCTTATTTCATGTAGGACGCGTAAATCGGAAACCTGGTCTATTAGTTACATCTAATTCATTGAAATAGGGGGAAATCGCCCCTCGGTCTGCCCTGACCCGGTCAGGCCTGCCAGAAAAATACCAAAGGGACCGCTTCAAAAATGGGATAACAATGCCACTAATAGCATGTAAAATGAACACCTATTTTATATTTACATGTTTTTATTTATTTGGAGACCTGTTGGGTCTGGGCCTGGTCCGACTCAGTCAGATCGGCCCGAAGCAACAGGTCTCGGGGACTTTCTAAACACACTTAGGATCATTCTATTAAGGGCCAGCCTGGTTCACTGGGTATGTCTTCTCAGGGTCAGCCTGATTCGGTTCACCAGCCTTGGAAATGTATATCCCGGCCCACCAGTTGGGGCTTGGACAGCCCATGGTGGCCCACTGGGTTGTCGGTCCGAGCAACTTGGCAGGCCCGCATCCGGGCTGGTCAGCTAGAGGAGGACCACCTTCACTGTTGGCCCGACGGTTTCCGTTCCATTTTAGCAAACCAGTCTGGTGCTTCCCCAAGACATTACACAGTAATCCATATTTCCAACCGTGTTTCTCCATGACGGCGTGGTGAGGGCTATTCCACACTATCCTAGCGCAACCTGCTAGGCGCGGCCGCTGCCACCAGAGGTGCTGCGGGTGCTGTCCTTGTTCTGAATGGCTAGCTTGGTCTGGTCTCCTTTGGCCACCTTGGTGCATTGTTTTACACCTCCTTCCTCCGACTACAACCGGATGCCTCGAGTATCCTCTTTCCACTGTTGGCCACCGCCTATGGCGTGCTATTGGATTCTTCTGTGGGGCACCGTACATGCTCCAATGTCTGTTTTTTTCATCATTTGTGCTTATTAATCATCTGGGATACCTCCTTCAGATAGTAACCAACTATTTTGTGATGTCTTCAAGTGGAAAATTGTTCCCCGAAGATCACAACAAGAACAAAATAGCAGAGGGTCTGGGATTTGTTCATTTGGCCTGCACCCTCCGAGTTACATGATAATAAGTGGGAGATAAATTTAATTAATTAAAGACAACATTAAAATAAATCCCCAACCTGGAAGAGATGTTCACTGATGGAAATCCACAGAACCCCCATTTTTGTTGTCCTCAGTTTGAGATTTGGTGGCACTTCTAACTATTCACTAACACTAGTCTCGTCCTCCTTGTTGTTATCGTCAGGGTTCTTTTCTAGAGCATCATTTCTTGGTGATGCCATGTCAACACTCCACCACACGCTTTATACGAATAGGATAGGGGAAGGGTGAGTAACACATGTGGAATTAATGGTGTTCATTTAAATAAGTAACCTTCCTAATTCCAATGGGTGGTAAAAATATTAAAGGAGAGTCAAGTTTTTAAATGGATTGACATGTCATTGGTCCCACACCTCCACTCGTCCGTTGGAGGAAAATAAAAATAAAGAAATAAAATAATAATAATATTATTTTTTAATTTTATAAATATATAAAAATATAACTTTTTCTCCCGACCTAATAAAGTAAAAGTAAAGCCTCTCTTAATTGAATCTTGGCACTACAGATTCAACGGTGCCCTCATATTTTTAATCTGAGCACTAGTTTAAAAGTAATAAAATGTCACCTGCACGTTTACTGAACATACGATAAAAAATAATCCGAAATTCATTTTGGGGACACTGAGTCTCGAAATCACGCTCCATCAATTTGTACAAACTCGTAATAATTCCATATAATAGAAATATTACAAGGAAAATATAGGTCATTACAATATAAATGTTTCACTTTATATAATGATCTTTTAAAGGGGTATAAATTATTTTCCTATATATAATCTCTTCTAAACATGACCACACTTTATAAAAAAATCCATAATGAAGTGATACATCAACAGTATGTCATTTATTTTTTTATGTTACCTTGGATACTTTGTGAGTTCCACCAATAATTTATTATCAATGTATTGGGTGATAACATATTTATTAGCATGAACAACATTAAACTATAATATTAAGTTGTGAATACAAAATTCTTATATGGAAACCTCATAAGTTTGAATATACATGGAATATACTATAGAATCATATGAAATTAACTAGTTTGAACTCCTCCATCTCATAAGTCCATCATTAAGAGTAAAGAGATATAATGTCCACAATATCATATCATTTGGATTTTCTTAAACTGGAATCAATTTATCATAGGATTACAAGATCTCTCTCTCAACTATATACTAGGAAAATATCTTTAGTATTCCTCATATAAAAAATGATAACATTAATTAGAAACTAATATTTAAATCTTTTACTAGCCTGATGTATACCAATATTGTTTAGAGTACAAGTAACATCAAGATGAGTATATAACATGACATATATGATTGATCCCATTGTGGATGAAAATAGAATCCTAATCATTATTTATGTCTCCATTTATTAGTGAAAATATATTTAAATGGATTGATATATACCATGTATCACCACAACTCATCGCGGCCTATATTATTCAATAAATATTTTACTTTGTTTTTGGAAAATGTTTATGCCTTCAGAAAGTAAAATAATATATTTGGATATATCATTAATGGTATCACTTCCATTAAAATATTCTAAATCATATAAGTCATTAAGAGAGGAACAATTATTCTACTATCCCTAAACTAACAATATGAATGATGTATAACTTACAATAAGTAATATATCAATAACATTTAATAAATGGAATGTGATTTTACACCCATTAAGAATGTTTTTGACAGATGTATCACACTAATTTTTTTGGAAACAAAATATGTTATGTTTTTATATAGTACAATGATCCATGACTAAGATTCATTAATCAATATATAAATAAATATTTTCAACTTTAAAATCATATTGGTATTAAAAATAGTCACAATAACATAAGGATATTTCATGAAGTCATTTTAAAAAAAGTTTTCATTAAATTAAGAGTAAATTATAAAATTATAATTATTATATTTTTAAATAATGGTGATTGGTTTTGAGGGATTATGGGACCTATTAATTACACAAATTTTAATTGGATTACACATCGTGTAAAGTCCAAAGTGTTATTTTAAGAGGATGATCAACTGAAATTTTTATTCTTCCTTTCAATAATTACTTACTCTTGGCCTCTGTTCCATCCCCATGTGATTTTGGATCCCTCCAACCCCTCCAAGTCACATCACCCTGTGTTAAATTTTTCCTTATGCTCGTAGTGTCACTCTCCAAGTATGTAGTCTTTGTGCCACTTTATCTTCCTCCTTGGAGTTTAATTGTTCTATTTTGGATTTATGTATATAAAACCCATGTTATTAAAATTTAATTCTAGAATGATTTATATGATATTTTTTTCCTTTATTCATTTGGATAGGTTCTGTTTATAATATTGTATTTCCATGAAAAATGTAGGTTGTTCTTTTTTATTATATAATATAATTATCTATAAATTTATTGATTTTAATTAAATTGTATGATTCAAATTCAATTAACTGTAATTTATTTCAGTGTATTTATTAAAAACCAATTTGTATTAAATTGGGGGATTTTGATTTTAAATAGGATTTGGCCTAAATTGGAGAAAACCCTATATCCAATGAATTTGGGTCTATTATGATATTGAATGAAATTTAGTTTAACAAAATAGTGTAACACAATTATGGAATTTGAATATTGAAATTGATTTGAGGAAAATTATTTCAATTAGGAAATTGAAAACATATATTTAAAATGGTTTTGATAGAATCATATAGGATTTATCTCGTAAAAAGAGCATGTTTTGATTAAAATAAATTTTTACATTATAAATGAAAATTTAAATATTTGATATTAGGGAAAGCGATGAATAAAATTTTAAACATTTTTAAAACAAATTTCCCATATTTTTCTTTGTATTTGATCACTTGAAATCCTTGTTTGTTATTTATTTGGGAAAAACCCACTGCGATTGGAATTCCCTAGAATTTGATTAAATATTTCTAATTTTAACAAAAACATATTGGAAGATATTATCCCTAGTGTGATGTTGGTTAGCCTCCTTGGGCCATTTTTAGATAGATGTGTTTTCTCAATGATGTTATCATTATATAAGTGTGTGAGGATATCATAAATGGAAACAATCATACCTTTTTGAAAATATACATGTTTGACGTTTTTTATAAATAAAATATATTCCTCTATAAAACAAATTCACATGCCTTCTAAATTTATATAAATAGTTTTATACAAAATGTTTAAATAATCAATTTGTTTAAAGTATTTTCATAATAAAAATTATATCCATGATTTTTTTGAAATATGATTTTGATATTCCATGCATGTTTATTTAAAATTGACATCATTATTTGGTTAATTAAATGATTGAGTCTTATTATGGAATCCCATGTGAGACACTAATAATGTATTTTCTCACACAATACCCATGACGATAGTTGTTTTTAGATTATCTCCTTCTATGTTTGATTTAGGGAAATGCGCCACCTGGAGGTTTTTCATGTAGTAGATCCTTGGTATTGTTGTTACTAATTCTATTGGGATGGGGACTGTTTTAATTATTTTATGGTACTTTGTTCTAATTATTCATGATTTACTATTGGTACACTTATCCATGAAGAATTTTTCTTGTATTAATAATATATTTTTTACTCATATGCAATGTTTGAGGAAAATTCAGTCTCACATTCAATTTTTATGATGTCCAATACTTTTCACTAATTCATGGGGATCATGAACACCGTTCAGGGAATGTCAGAGTTGGACCATTTATTTGGGTTCTAGGGATCTTGAGATGGTTTTTTAAAATGTTGTATCAGAGCTCTAGGTTGATCTTCTAATATTGATGTCAATATGAATTCAGGTAACCTTATAAAGACTTAAGAGGGATTTCTGAATGAGTTCTTAGTAATCTATTGCCACAATGAACCATAAGTCACAGGTGGTGGTTTAGGAAAGATGTATTGAGGATAATTTTTATCCTTTTCCCTAAATTAGATTTGGATATATTGAAATCCATGTATTGATAATCTATCTATCGGGATTAATTTCTTTTGTTCTTCTATTTTACTATTATTATAAATCTGCCTTAATTGTTTCCTAATGTTGTGTACCATCATGAATTTGAGAAAATGTGAAAATAGAATCTAGGAGGAATCTGTTGATAAACCTCATGAAAGAAAATATGCTCATGAATCTGAGATATGATATTGTGATTGGGAATAATTTCAATGCTCTTTGACAAGGACCTCCACCAATTCTTGTCCAAGATCCATATATAGATCCTCATAGGGATGTTTTCTAAAATCATTCTCAAAAGTTACTTCACTATAATCCACCATAGTTCAAAGGATATATTCATAATCAAGAGGTTGAGTAATGGTTATGCATGAAATATTGTTTAGTTGAATTCATATAGACATCTGATGAAATAAAGGTGTAGTGTTTGACGTTCATGTTGGTGGGACCTAGTAGGAGATGGTGGGACTCAACGTTAATGGTGAATAATAATGAGTTCATTGAGTGTAAATCCATAAAATTTATTTTTATTGACCAATTCTATCTAGATTCAATGTTTTTAGACATGGATATAGATTTTTTGAATCATGAGAAGGTCGACACAATTGGGACCGAGTAAGAAAACCTTTTGGCAGATCTTGTGCACTTTTCACATGAAATTTTGTCAACTGAATAATTAAGACTCAGGGATTCGAGTTGAGGATCTGATCAGATATTTTTTATAATGTTTTCTAGTAAAAAAATTATTCATTTTATAATGTTATTGATAGATCATAGATGTTTTAAATAGATGTGTCTCGTAAGAGTGGGTTGACAGGAGTTCCTTTTTATCCAAGTTTTTGAATGAATTACTCTAATTGAAGGTGGAAGAATGAAGAATCTCTCTGTGGATCTCAAGAGAAATATATTTTTCAAATTTATGTGGGGAAAAGAATAGTCCCATTTATTTTTTATTAGTTATGAATGAATGGTCAGTCAATGAGGGTTTGTATTGAGGAACCCCAGATATATGGCTCATGTGGATGCTTGAGTCACATGAAGAAGTTCTTCCTTGTATATTCCACTCTTCGAAGTATGATAGGATATTTAACCCCTTCTAAAATTGTAGGGTAGTTGGATAATTTTGGTAAAAAGGTGATTCAGCCATAGGTATCCAAAATCAGTCTTCTTTATATAGTGTAAGAGTCTCCAAAAGAAGAAGATACATTTCCATCGACTATGAGAGGTTCCATCAATATATCTTTGTAAATGGTAACTGCATTATTTGATATTAGTGTATCTCATTCATTTATATAAACTCTTTTTTTGAATCATGTAAATCATCATATGTATATTTTTTCTTATGTCATGGATATTTCTACAACCCATGGAAAGAAGATATGGAAGGTTCTTTGTAGTCCTTCATGTTATTTCTTATTATTAGATATCATGATTTCATGGTATCATCTTGTTCTCAAAAAGAAAACATTTGATGACATATTCATGGTGGATTTTATCATTTCACACAATTAATGGATTTATTATTATCATCAATGGGTCTCATTTACAGCACTGGATGGTTTCTTCCAAATCATTCAAGGATAATGTTACCCATGGTTCAATATATCTTCACCAACTTATCTTGAGTTTTAAAAAGTAATATCTATATCTCATTTTTTCTGGAGTGGGAATATTGGAGGAGTGATATCCCTCTATTTTTCAGTTTCTCGATGTTATTCCTTTATAATTCAATTGTTTTTTTACTAGAAATGGAGGTACATTTCTTTATCGATTTAGTAAATGGTACTCAACTAGAGCATATTCCTTTTTATTGCATTGAACCAGCTAAAATGTTTGAGGATAATACTCATTATGATGATATTCTTGAAAAGGATTTATATTCCCATGTGTTCCTCCTGGATGGAACCATTTTTATTTTCTAATAATGTTTATTTTACACTTATATATTTTTTTATTACTAAAAAATAAATATATTCATGTAAATGACAAAATTATGTTACAAAAAATTGATGATTTTTTGGATTATTTCAAAGGGGGCAAAGTAATTGTTTTTAATATTTACCTTTGATCTGGTTACCATAATTGATTAATAGAATAATATAACATTACAAAAACTTCCTTCCAAGATGGTACAACAATTATGAGTACATTTTCAAGCTATTAGGTATAAAAATGACCATGTAGTATTTATGTATTTTATAAAGAGGATCTTCCATGTCTATGTTGATAAATTCATGGTAGTATTTGATGATTAAATCCATATTTAGTCTATGTCAGAGGAAGATCATGTGCCTCATATAACAGTAGTTTTGGAATTTTTGAGAAATTACTGTTAATTTGGTTGGATTTTGAAAGTTGACTTCTAGATTCAGGATGTGATGTTTTTGGGACAGGTGGTGTCAGAACATAGAATTTTAGTTGATCTAGAAAAGATGAGGGATGTTATGACCTGAGAACATCCGTGAAGTCTTTTTGATATTTAATGCTTATGATTTTAGATTGGAATAATTGTTAGTTTGTAAAGGATTTCTCAATGTTCTATTCTCTGAAGACAACAATCACTCATAATAAACTATTGTTATCTTGGGATGAGAAATATTGGGATTTTTCTATTGATTTGAAGTTTCTACTGACTACTGTAGTAGGGTTGAGACTTATAGAGGTTGTGAATGGGTATGTGTTCTTATATGATGCATCATTTTAGGGATTCAGGTGAATTATTATGCAGGGTGATCATGTTATCACTTATTTATCTCATTGTATTAGTCCACGTGAGAATAATGACTCAACCTATAAGACTGAACAAGAATCTATAATGAAGGTTTATAAGAGTTGGATGAATTTAATATAGAGAGAAATAATTACCATGTCTTCAGACAATAAGATATTGATTTATATGATCTATCAAATATACTTGAATCTCCACTAAGAGATTTTAGTGGAATACCTAAACTTTTTTTATTTCTATATCAACTATACTATTGGGAATGGGAATATCATGATGAATTATGTGATAAAAAACATCCAATTGAGTCATGGAAAGAATAATCAAAAGAGTGGAACATAATTAATCTTTTTTAAATGTTACAGAAATGATTATTAGAATCTAAGGAAGAGGATTATGTGGTTAATATTAAGCTTACTTCAACACTTTTTTGAGATGATCCATCAATAATAAAAACTTGATAATGTGTTCTCTAGAATTAGAAACACTATTTATTGTGGGGAGACCTTCTGGTTGGCCATTCTCTACTGAGATCATTCTATGATATCATAATTGTTTTTTATTAAAGTTAGTGGGAAAGAAATATGTGATTTTGTATTTCCATGAATTTAAATTGAATGGAAACCAATGAACAATGAATATATTTAATTACATGTTATATTTCTTCTATTTTCCATTAACGATATGGGGAATTTATGATTTTATCTCTTGTTATAATGGATAAAAAAGGTCAAGTCCAAGCACCCGAGACCTTCTAGTCTTCCTTAGTCAGTCCTTATGCTTACCTTGAAGTTGTAGGAGATATCTATGGTCATTTTGGTTGGGTTTACTCACACCCAGATAAGGAATATTGTGATATGGGTTTTCATCAATCCGATGAAATAAAATTTTCACATTATACCCACTCCGGATATAACAAAAGTTTTGGAGTTGAAGATTTTATATTAAAAGAGATTATTAATATTCTTATAGATTCATATGCTGTAGTATCTAATTGGTTTCCTCGGTTCACTTCTCTATTTTTTAGAGACTTCAAGAGGAACATAGATATTATGTTAGTTTGGGAATGATGTACCATCCATAGTTATCTTGACAGATTGATAGAGCTATACATTTCATGAGGATATTCTTCAAACCGTTGTACATTGCATTTTTTTTGTTTTGGGATGACCATAAATGGTGGGTTGAGTTTTCATATAACAATTAGTACTAGTATATGATAAAAATGGATTCTATTGATGCATTATTTGGATGGACTTATAAATTTCTAGTATGGATGTTGTTTGTTGATAAAATTTCCATGGATATACCATTAATGGTTAAAGAAATTTCAATAATAATTTTTAATATTCTTCAAATAATGTTGAAAACAGAAATCCAGTATAAATATTGTGATAATCATCATTACAGACCATTGGAATTTTCAATTATTAACTAGGTATTCTTGAAAGATTCATCGTGGTTAGTTCCTCGATGGATTGGGTGGTAAGAGAATACTACCCCTCATTTTGGGACCTTTGGAGTTTGTTTAGATGGTGGGTAAAATTTCACACCGTTATGGACATCCATTAAATCACACATCAATAAATAACATTTTATATTAATCTCTGTATTGAATGTTTCTATCTTATCTATCACATGTTTTGAAATTGAGTGATATTTTAATTAATCAAGTTTTATCCATGCATAAAATGATAGTATGGATAGTTTATTATGAAATAAATAGGATTTATCGGAAGAATACATCTTTCATTCGAGTGTTGTGGAATCACAGTATAAATCCATATGACACTTGGGAGTGAAAAGCCCATATGATTGAGCAGTGGCCTCATATTTTAAATAAGTAATCTTCTTGACATGATTTTTGGGGAAGCAATATTTTATTGTGGGTAGGTGGTAAAATAAAACTTCCTTTATGTTAGATATTTTATAAAAATTGTCATGGTTTTTCTTTTCAATATATGTGTAGATTCGAGAAAAAGTTGGGAGGATACCTGAAATAGTGAAGTTTGAGATGTGTTGCATTTTATCTGCAAAAACATGCTGGTCATACAACCTATTAGGGATTTACACACAATTATTTATGATTTAACAATATATACATTCTAAAAGAATTATAAACCCATTATTAACATATGGTGATGGGTTCTTCATAATTTATGGGACTTATCAATTACAAAATGTGTAATTCATTTACATGTCATCTAATGTTTTGAGAGTTTTTTTTAAAAAAGTGGATTAGATGAAATTTCTATTTATACTTATACATAGATACATTAACATGATATAAGTTCCACCCCAAGAAATTTTTTATAACTTCAACCATTTTAATTAATTTCCTTCAAAATTTTATTCCTTTATTCTAGAAGATTTTATAAAATCGTTGCGTTGTGTTTCCTTGAAAAAGGATGGTGGTTCCATTTTGATTGACCAATTTTATTGAACCTAAACTTCTAGATTTAAATTCAATTCATTAATTTAATTCAAATTTTATGATATTAAATTCAATGTAGTTATTAAATATAAAATTCTATTTAATTAATGTTATTTCAATTGAAATTTTTTTTGGTATGAAATTGTACCCCCCCCCCCCAAATTCCATTCAATTGTATTGTGTTGTGAAATTGAATTGAATTTGGTTGAACTATGTTGTGGAATTTAATTATCAAATTTGAATTGTGAAATTGGTTTGATTTAATTTATTTCATTTTAGAAATTGTGATGATGTATTTTAATGGTTTTGATAAAATTGCAGTGGTTTTATCATGGAAAAATAATGTTTTGACTGAAATCCACTTTTGGTTTTTAAAGGGAGAATGAAATATTTGAATTAGGAAAATGGGATGAATGGTATTTTAAATAGTTTTAAAATAAATTTCCCACCATTTATTGTATATGAAAACACTAAATCCTAGGTATTTAGGGATTTATTAGGGATTGATATTCTAGGATGTGAATTCCTTAATAATTGAATGCATCAGTACAACTCTTACAAAAATGCATTGGCTGATATTTTTCGCAGTGGGATGTTGGTTAGTCTTTTTTGGCCTGTGTTATAGAGGCATGCATGCACATTTTCGATTTAATTATATAAGTGTATTAGTATCCCATATTATGAAAATGTCATAACATTTAGAATATGACAGGGTTGTTCATTGTTTATTATTAAAATATAATCCATTGTTTTTGAACTATTAAAAACTGAATTATTAATTTATATAAACTTTTTATATATTTTTATTTCAGACACCTATTTTAATTATATTCATCAAAAAAATTTAATGCATGATTTTTTTGAAATAATCTTTTAAAATTAAAATGATTTTATTTAAAACTGAACTAATTAATTTGTTAATTAAATGATGGCAGGTTTTTATGCAATCCTTATTAAGAACATATGGGACTTTTTTCTCACACTATACATGATACTTCATGTGTTTTTTGATTATATCCTCCTGAGATTGGGAATGTGAAAATCACCACTTAGAGGTGTTTCTTGTTTCTGATCCTTGGGATTTGTGTTGCTGAGTCATTTGGGATATGGGATATTTTCTAATTTTTTATTACTTTGTAAAATTCGTTTCTTTATTACTGTCAGTACTATTCTCCCTATGAATAGTTTCACGTACAAAGATAGAATTTTTTACCATTATTATGTAATTTTTATGGAAAAATCATTCTAACTTCCAATTTTAATGATTCCTTATATAAGTCACCAATTTACGTGGATCAGGAATGCCCTTCAGGCCATTTTAGATCCAGATTTGTTATCATGATACTAGCGTAATCAGGCCTGTCTGTAATGCTTCTCATAATGATCATCAAGGTGGGAAATAATGATATACACATTAAAATCATCATGTTACATTCTTATCTCAAATGATATGGATGACCACATGAATCATTGGATGTTTACAGAATAATAAAATGGTTTTATATAAAATATAGTTACTCCTCACTAGCCTCATCAACAATATTATTATGATGATGGTTTCCCAAAACATAAAATTATTGTTCATGGAATTCATTAAAATGTATGAACCTATGATATTACTTCATATTATTTTTGGGGATAAGGTTACCATTCTCAAATATATATCACGGTTATATTTTCAAATTGGTATCTATTTTCATTTATAATATAAATAATATAATTTTATTTAAAATTATGCATATCATAAGTTAGATAATGATTTTAATTTAATTTTACATTATAAAACTGTTTTACTAAAATCCAATATAATTACAAGTGGCATTGGAATTACATACTTCATGTATATTCTAGAGGTAAGGATCTGTCATTACTTCTCACAACCCAAACATTTCCCTTGAAAATTGCATTATGAAATTTATATGGTCGTTATTTTTCAACCGTATTAACTCCATTATACATGATCATTTGATTGGTATCTGATATTATAAAATATTTTACATTTATATTCCCAATTCTTGTCTCCAAAAATTTATTCGGGATATTTTTTCCATTACACCCAATATCTATACGGTTTTGTTAACACAATAGAAAAATAAGAATTACCATATAAAATTATATGTTCATTTCTTATAATAAAAGAACATAATTCAAGGATGAAATTATTATTCATGTAATGTAATTTTCATCTATCTTTATATTTATTATTGAACCATTTATCATTATTTTTAAACATAAAATTTTATTTTATCATATTCTTGTTAATGTTAAATGGATTTTACAAAAAAATTTAAAAATGTCTATTTAAATTTACACAAATTTTAAAATTTTAATTTAATTTCATATTATATTCATGTTAATAAAACTATTAAATGACTAAATAAATTTTAAATATTAACAATGAAAATGAAATAAATTAAATAAATAATTAGTAATGACCGTGATATTTTCATGTGGTGGGTTTATCTAATTGACGATGATCTACGCCTTTACCCTTTGGAATTAACTCTTATATCCATCATTAGGTTTTGTTTCATTATTCCACCAATGATCCCATTGACCACCATGATTCGTTTCTCCTTAAATTAAGAATTAAAAAACATCATTCATCTGTGAGATTAATTCATTATTTATACTTTTACACACACAATGGTGAGGGAAAAGAGGACTAGTTAATGGGGTTTTAAAAACTGAAACTTCATGCATGAATATAATTTCATAATGAATGGATGGTAATGATAAATACAAAATCATTAATTTAATAAATTAATATAAAATACCATGCAATAATAGTAAATTGAATAAACCAATCACATATTCATGTTTTCTAATTATCAAATTCAAATCTATATTGGAAATGAATAATAAAATTCAAACTATCTACCATTGAAATAAAAAATATTATCATCAAATGATTCTAATATCCACATCATAGATATAGTTTTTTATTTGTAATCATTTTATGTTTCTAGTATTGATGACAATGACAATAATGGTCCCAAGATGAATGATTATTATCATGTTATGATTGAGATCTGAGAGGATTTAAATAATTTTATAGTGGAATTCAATACCATAATATTTAATATGTATAATTTTGGAGAATTAATAGAATATATTTGTTTTCAATCTATGGAATGGATGTTCTCCATTAAGGAAGATGAGTTTGAACGTAATCCATGTTTTAGTATTAGGGGAATAAAGTGGAATTGATTTTTTTAGTTTTCTATGATCTATTCATATACATCCATTATGATTCAATTTGGAACCATTGATTTTTCCATGTCATGTGGATCTAAATTGAGAGTTGACTTTTTTGGGTTTCATTTGTTGTTTTCACTATAGAATCCTTGAATATTGTTGTCATAATAATAATGGTAGGATTATTCAAGCTATCTTTATTATTATTTCATGCCTTTCATGTAATTTATATTAAAATTTAGATGTCAATGATACTTTATTCCGTTCATTTTTTATGTTAAAATTATAATTTAAATTGTTTTTGTAATGTAGTCATTGAAAATGAAATTCCTATTTCACATTGTTTTTTTTCACGACTATTTTTCTTTACCTTTCTTATTTCTAAAATTTTATTATCATTTTATTTCGATTTTTGATTATGTTTGGCTATAATGAATGACCGATTATACGATTCTCCAAGTATATGAAATTAACATTCTTGTGGAATATAGATGGTATATAGAGTGATTGGTTTATATTTTGATTAGGTTCCTTGGATTCTATTAAAAAATTATTTTTGATGAATATTACTATGTTATTTATCCATGAATTTATATTTATGATATTCTTAGATATTATAGTACAAATTAACATGAATTTTATTTTTATTTATTCACTCCTTTAATACTATAAGGATAGGTGGGAATTTTAGTGGGATTTCACAATCTGGGCCTTTAGGAATCCCCTCATTTCAAAGCATAAAATAGTTGGTGCACCTCATTTTAATGTAGAAGTTATGATATTTAATTAGTATCTTAGGTCACAAAAACTGGTGGCTGTACATAGGGTTCCCAAATAATCATTATGAACTTTTTAGAATAATCCATGATTTCTTATTTGATGTTTTGTGATTTTGGACATTACTTATGACATATTCTCAATTGAAACTATGAACTGTGTAAGGTGATGTTTTTATATGAAGTCCTTTCATATATAGTTGGATTCTAGATATCATCTTGTGTTTGTAACCTATATTCAATTTATGGGGATATATGGATAATAATATAGAATCATTTTTTATTAATATACAACTTATATTAGATGAATTATTGAATAATTGTTGTGGATTTATCTGAGAGGATAATGGAAATCATGGCATATAATATTCTCTTGATTTTTAACATTGTGGGTTTATGAACTAATATTGCAGGATATTTATATGGTACATGATATTTTCTTCTTTTTTCGTCATTTTACTATATTTCATATTTAGTATATGGTGTAATATTTTCTTCCAAATCCTAATTCATGTTGATTATATATATATATATATATATATATATCGAAATGGAATATTCTTATTAAGATAATGGATCTTATATAAATTCAATTAATTAATTAATTAATTAATTCCATTTTTAAATGTTCATTTGATGATACTTGTACAAAACTATGACAAGATGAATCAAAAATAATAAACAAAATCACTAATACTAATATATAATTAAAATAAAATAATTTATAATTTCTAAACATTGAAAATAAATTTACTATTCGATATACTAGATTATAAAAACATAATTTGAGTATTAATGTTGTAATTAATTATTCCCCATATTCATTAACTATATTTATCATTTTTTGAACTAAATATTTCTACTAAAAATATATATTATAAATTTGTCACATTTCATTTATTTGGGAGAGAAACATATGTACTTGTTGAGTATCTTGGTAGGGATACATGGTCCGTACTAGTGAACTGCATACCATGTGTTATTCACAGTGTGTTTCCACAAACATACCCTATTAAATCATTTTATTGCTAGGATGTATTGAATAATATGTCACATAGTGTCAATGCATACTAAACATTGCACATCTTCATGATGTCACACCAAATAGGTATCATGTATTTCATTTCATGTGTTTTACCACAAAAAAATTCAATATTAGTTCCAAGATAAAGTTTAGACAACAATATGTGTTTGTCAAATACAAGTCTTGTGGCCCGACAGACCATATTCTTGGCTAGCACAGAGAATAAGTGGATTTTATTAAATGTGATATGTTTTCATTACCTCATGTAAATTACTGTTTCTCCGACGAATCGTGGTGCAATTAACCTCGATACACATTAAAGATTTTTGGGAACACACCATATATTCATGAATATCATACATAATTATTTACAATATATAGTTGTATCTCAGATCATTCTTCATCGTCTCTAAATCTATTGAACATCAAATGACACTTGAATAAAAAATAGTGAAAGGTCAAAAAAGTAATTAAAATATGTATTAATGAAAAAATAAACTATTCATGAAAACATAATTATAATTACGTGTAATTGATCAGAAAATAATAAATATATAATAATTATTATGTGAATTATATGATACTGATTATAGGTTCCAGGTATAGAATAATTTCCTACTTGGAATATTCATCAAGTTTTCTGTTCTAATGAATAACAATTAAAATATCTAAATAAAGAAAAATTCCATAAAATATTAAATAAAGTCAAAGAATAATTGATATAATCAGTGTAACAAAGAAATGTAGAATTTGGAAAATAATTAACAATTAATTTGGATTAATGATTTATTTTTATTCATTTAAATATTTGTCCTAGATAAATTAACTAGGACCACAAGTTATAACCCTCTTGAATTATATGAAATTGGGTACATCCCATCTACTTGTGATCCACACATGTTCTGAAAACCACTGATCATCATCTTAGAATTATCTTGGTGCTAGAATTAATGTATCAAATACTTGTAGCAATATTATTGATCCCAATAGAATCATATAAAGTGAAATAGAATCAATTTAGTGGATGAGGAGAATTTATATATGTTCTTGAGAGTGTTTTTGGAATGGATATCTCTAAGACATTAGGGAATCCAATCTATAAATAATTTTTTTATAATGAATATAATAGAGATAGTGTTTTTTAAAATTTCATAATCATGTTAAAATTAAGATAGCCATAGAAACTAATAACTATAGAAGGGACCATATTATTTATTAATCCTCAGTAATACCATGTAAAAATTACAATATAATTATAATTTATTACATCACGTGAACTAAAATCATTGATAAACCAATTATAATTTCCAAGAATAATAAATTTAATATTTATTCGAATAATATTTAATATGACCTTTCTCATTGGACCCTTAATATTTTTCTTCCAATCAACCTCAATATTTTCCGGGACATGAATTATAATTATTTTTACAGGTAAATAAATATCAACATATTATTCAAAAATAAATAAATAAATATTATATTATGAAAAAATTGTGAAAAAATATTTCTTGAATATTCAAGTAACCTAAATAAATAAATATTTCTTACCACAAAAAATATACATGAATTTATTATTAATATATATTCAGATGACTAAATAAATAATAACCACATGAATAATTATATATTAAATATAAAAATCACATTTATATTCAATAAAATAACTAATTTTCGAATATCTATCATTAACAGAGAATGATTGATTATTGTGTAACATATATGATTGACATTAATTCATTCTATTATATTCATATATAATTTAACAGAAGTTAATAATACACATTGTGTGTCACCCTTTATACCCCTTTCTCAGTAGCATTATGAAACATGTGAAGGATCCCACAAAGAAATTTAGTAATGTCACAAATATATTTAATTAGATTGTTATATTATCATCAACGGGTCTGACATGTCGTCATATTTTTCTAAATATAATAGATAAATAATTTATCATTTAATTAAATAATACACCATCATTCATGACATACATTATATACCAAACATCACAATGAACATATATCATCATTGTTTGATAAAATATAATATGTCATGTGACTCTATGTATGAATTAATTATAATAAAGAACACTATGGATCATTACACACATATGTGAATGTGAAAATCCAGCAGAACATATATTTTTGTATTTCTTAATAGCATGTTATGTTCTTATAATATTTTCTATTTAGATTATGTGGGATGACCATCATGATAATAAGACTCAATAAATGTTGAGTTCTCTACCACTGAAATAATATATATTATATTTCATATAAAATTATATCCTTATAAAAAATTAGTTATATTTAAGAATAATATCAAGGAACTTCTGGGTTCTCATCACTAGTTTATGAAAAAGAATAATTTTCACACCTTTTTTGGTACTCATAGGGTATATGATTTGAACATTCATGAACTCTTTAAGATACATAACGATTTATTTAAATAGTTAATAATGATGAATGAACATGATTGAACATATAGTTTCCAAGTTTAAAATATTGTTTCATAATTTATATATTCAATATGTTTTGTTTATTATGATGTCATTATCCAATATGATTATTGTTAATTAAACAACACATTTAAATTTATTTTATTGAAGAAACCATAAATATCCATATCAATACTAAGGGTGAGGGAAAATTTTATTAATTTCCTCCTGGTAATCCTAAATGTATGGTATGTAGAATGATAAATATCATTTTATGGTCACAAAACATTTTCAATCCATGAATCATTCATAACTACTAAACTAGGATTGAGGGAACTGTGTTCTATTGAGTCCTTCCCAAGGAAAAAAATTTATTATTTTAATGGTTCCACTAAACTTCAAGATATTAGATATTTAATAAATACCGAAATATTTCAATTATTTAGTGACACAAACTTGAAAAATTAAATTTCGTTGTATATTGTTTGGATGAAGAAGATGATCATTAATGGACTGCCATTAAGAATAAATTGAAACATAGTTAAATTGACTGTAAGGAGTGGTATTAATCTGTGAACTTATATTTTAAAAATTACATACCTATTATTGCTTATAAAAATGTATATTGAATTCATTGAGATAACGTATAAGTATGATGACTCTTTTGGTACCCATGTGTAAAAGTTTACAATACTCTCAAGGTATGCTTATGGAATTACCATCCAAATTGAAAGTATGGTTCATTGATTCTTCAATGGCTTTAATGAAAGACTTTTATGGGAGTCATAAATTAGGTAATTCATTATCTATAAATAAATAACTCTATGTTCTTTCAAGGTGGAAATTTATATTAGATATACCCATCAAACTTATGGTTTTGTAATGAAATAGATTATAGTTTTCAGAGGAAAAAACCCTTGGAGGGTAGACTATGATATTTTTATTCATGATAAAAATGTGGTTGGAAACATGGAATAAATATCATTAAGGTACAAATAAATTTTTTATGTGTGCAAGGGATGGTGATATAGAAATTTAATAATGATGTTTTTGGAAGAAGTTAGCTAATGATGTGAATAGAAAGAAAGCTCCACAGAATGCACAACTTACAAGGCAGGTTTGCATATGTTTGGAGTATTGGAAATTGTTATATCTACATACATAATATGAAGGTTAATAATTTTTATCCACATCATTATTATTTTAATATTATTGAAATGTTAAGTTTCTAAAAATCATTATTTTTTAATGATGGTTAAAATAAAAAAAGGAGAAAGGTACACTCTCCACCACACTATAATTTAAATTATCATATTGGACCTCAGACCTACTAACTCCTTTATATCTGTATAATTTTAAACATGAATGAGGAACCTACTACCATGTTTAGATTTTAAATTATTAGTGAAAACCCATATTATTATGAGGAACTCATTTCATATATAGTTTTAATATAGGATTTATGTCTGTTTGAATTTTCATCTTATAAATCATTTCAATATTTCTATGGTTAAATTTAATATTATGTTATTTATGAATTTTATTTTTCAACATAAAAACCTCTTAAACTTTTACATATGGTATGGAATATTATATATTCCAAGACATCATATGATCATATATCAGCATGAGAATAAATAAGAACATATGATGGAAATCTCATCCATTGTATGCATTGTGATTCAAATTAAAAAGGGAAAATTATCCAAGATGGTTGGGGAGTTTATAAAATTTGATGACATGTCAATTGTCCAAGAGTTTTTATGTTTTTTTGGATGACATGACTAGTCTTCCAATAAATAATGATGTTTAGTTTTTGATAGTTCTTATACCTGGTGACACACCAATTTTATATAATATATATATAATTTCCTCAAATGAGTTTTAGATACTGAACAATAATGTCCAAGAGAATAATGAAAAATGTTTCATTTTTTCATATTTATCACCGTGGGGTGAACCCATTATCATTGTAAAAATTTATAGGACAATGGAAATTTTCATTGATTGTTTGGAGATGAAACATATCAAGATATGGAATAAGTATCCTATACCTCATAATGAAAATTTGTTTCCTCAGCTACACTTGTGAAAACAATTTTATAACATTATCCTCTGTTATGTATATTACTAATTGAGGATTACAAAAAATGATGTACCCAATAAAAAATTCCATAATATGTTTGAATAATATAAAGACATATTGATTTCAATTTGTCCTTAATAATTCCCTTCTGTCTTAAAAGATTTAAGGAATAAAGCCTTTAGAGATTACCTTGATCAGTTTGTGGGATTAATGATAGATGATAATCTTATATCTTTCAAAGAAATTGTTTGAATACGAACATAACTTGATAATTTAATGAAATAACTTATCAAAGGAGAAACTAAATGAAAAATTTACTCATTTTGAAATTAGGCTCAAAAAAGTTTCATTATTGGGACATATAATCTCACAAGATGGAATATTGGTAGATCCATCAATTATGGAGGATATTAAATGTTTTCCCATAACAAAAATAGTGAATGAGATCTGGTTTTTTCATGGTTTTGATATATACCATTGAATTTTGTGGATAAATTCTCTTAATAATTTAATCAACAGAAAAAAATTACTTAGAACGGATCCATGTTCCCTTTAACAGATGAATGAGGGGAAAATATCCTAAAAAAAGGGAATATTAGTCACTGCATTTATTATTCCATTACATTGAAGAATAGAAGTGTTTTGAATCTATGGTGATGCCTCAATGGATGTATTGAGATGATTTTTATAAATAATTTCATCGATATAAATTAAGACTCATACAAAAGTATATTTCATATGAAATATTACACAAAATTTGATTTAGAATTTACTATGATAATTTTTTCATTAAAGACGTAGATGTTTTGTATTTATCGAGGTAGGTGTGATATGTATACAGAACAGAAAATTTCAATGTATATATTCACATATAAAGAGGTGAACATGCACAAGAGGAGATGGTTAGAGGTGTTTAAATATCATGGTTGCTTAATGAATTACTACGTTTGGAATGTTAACAAGGTCTCTAATTCATAATATTTAAAGGATCCTGATTTATTATCCACGATGTAGATCATTAAAAATAAAATATTTTTTAATTTAAAAAAATAGTTTTGTAAATCCTAAATGAATGAAAGAAATCATCGATTTCTCAAATTAATGTTCAACTATATATCGATGTTAAGATTTGAGAGGTGAAAAAGGATTATATGTAGATATAGAATATGGAATGAAATTTTCCTATGTTTAAAATTGATTCTAATAGAATGATATGGTTTAAGAACCTGTTAAATGTCAAAACCAATATAGATTTTAGGAATTATTCATTATAGGAGTCTCATAAATATTTGTTATATATTGATCTTAGATGTATGGAAATTTATAGATACACAATATTGTATTTGTGGTGAGATGACATGATAAGAGATACCAAATATTTTGTATCCTTTTGATTATCCTATTAAAAATGTAAGGATGAGAGGAATGGTTATGATTATTTATTTTATACATTATAAATAAAATTTAAAAATGGGAAAACATCAACATGGATTTTCTTCGTAGACATAAAAAATAGTCTATTGGGGATACGAATATATGGTTTTTATTAGATCACATTAGAATTTCTCCACACATCCTCACTAATAGAAAATATTTGACTAGAAATTATCTTTATATTAATTACATTAAATAAGTGGTAAGGTTTCACATCGTACCAAATTCAATCATATATGATGAGGTTGCCTTGTTTTGATCAATGTTCTTGATATGTTTCCATCAAGATCATGATATATAGTTGATTTTAAGTAGTATGTATCATCCGTAAATACCGTTATAGTCTGAGAGAAAAATTTAAAACCCCTACTATATATTTATTTATTTTGTCACGATTTTAATGGGTTTTTGTGTCAATACCTTCCCCAAGATGATTTTTCATTCAACAGTAGATTTCACATAAAAATTCTGATGACTCCTTAGTGATTAATATAAGTAATGATGAGTAAATATATAATGTATCGAAATTATTTAAGATAAAGAAATATTTTGGTATGTGTTATAGATAAATAAATGATAAATGTGTTCAGATCCAGTAAATAAATCATAAGGGAGGCACTATAACAGAAGAAAAGTAAATATTTCAATAACATATGTGATTTGGAATTTGATGTTAATGAAACAGTGTTTATGAGAATTTATCTATGATAGAAGGTGAATAAATAAATCAATAAATGAAAAATAAAGCATGGGTATAATAGTCCCATTGAAACTATTTGTCATACTGGGATAATGGCCTATTAGTTTCTCTAACCACCAAAAAAATATAATGTTCACAATGTGTTCCACGTATCTATCATGATAAAGTTAAAATATGACAGTTAACATATACTTGAATCATATTTCATATCTCTATATAAGAGTAATTTCATTTTGGGAACCACTAATGTATATTATATATAATATTGTGGATGTTATATGAAATAAAACCACTCACCTGGTCAATATTTTATAAAAAACCCAAAATTTTGAAGAAGTCATGTGAAAATGTGAGGATATAATGGGGGATAATTATATTCATATTTTTCTTATCAAATTGATATAATTTTAAAGAAGAAATTAATTTTATTTGGGGAATAATGTAAAATATCACGATTTTTGGAAAACATTTTTGGAATAAAATTAATTTTTTCGATAACATGAATTACAAGAGTCCCCATATTTTAACAAACCCTGATACACTATTAGTACCACTATTTAAACACTTAATATTATTAATTGGGAATTATATATTGTTTAATTAATTAGAATAATATCATTATAACAATTACATATAATTTTTTTGATTAAATAGTTCTTAACAGTTGGTATATTCTTCATATGATTTTAAAATACTATTTTATAATAAAAATAATTTTATATTTCTCTTTGGAACAATAATAAAATTAAATTTTTAAATAGTTAGAAAATTTATTTTATTTAAAAAAGCATTCAGAAAATTATCATGTCTAAAATATCTTAGGATAAAAATTTGGATTTTTTTTAAATGATTAATTTTTTATGAGTACTAACAATACAGTTTAAATTGATTATTTATTTGTTTGTATAAAATATAACCATACCAGTTTATATGGGATTAAAAGTAAAATTAGAAAAAAAAATATGTTTTTAAAAAAATTTATTG
This sequence comes from Viscum album, assembly GCA_963277665.1. Taxonomy (NCBI): domain Eukaryota; kingdom Viridiplantae; phylum Streptophyta; class Magnoliopsida; order Santalales; family Viscaceae; genus Viscum; species Viscum album. The sequence goes on from OY728138.1 coordinate 662,208,608, forward strand.
TCATTTGATAATTTTCGTATTTATTTTAAATGCAATACTTTTTTATATTTTTGAACAATTTATCCTTGAAAAAAATGTTTTCTCATCACCTCTATCAGTTTAGTTATTACGTAAATATTTTAATAATATTAATTAATGTTGTAAAGATATATTCAATATTTTTCATAAAAATAATTTATATTATATAATATGTTCAACATAATTTTTTTTCAAAATGAAAAGTAAAAATTAATTAATCAGATATGGTTAAAATGTGTTTACAGATGGTTAATCTAAACTGATTATTAATAAAATGGAAAATAATATTGTCCAAAACATATTTGATCGATATATTGTGGCTCTAAGCCTCCATGTACCTATAATTATCCACTTAGTATCCTTTTAGATATTGAAAATGATATGAATATTTTATTCATTTTAAATATACCATGTGTGTCCCCTCCCCCATATATTTAATGGTACTCATATCCTATATTGTTTACCCTTACAAATCCCTTGTATCATACAATAACACCCGAATATACATCCATACATCCCTCCAAAAATCCCAGAGACCTTAGTTTGTTTTTTAATCCCTTATAAAAATGGTTATAAACCTTAAAAGGCTCTCTAAATAATAGGTAACTTCATAATCATGTATTTTTTAAAATTTATTCCTCCACCTCCTTTAAATATTCATCTATTACTAAGATAAAATAAATGCATTATCTACAATGTAATATTTTTTTTCATGTTAATTCCAAAATTTATATCCATATGTGCTTCCTGCAAATGGAATAAGAAATCATTATTCATGTGTATGGAAGAATATATTCCTCTTAAACAAATATTTTTTTCATCACCACCTCACAGAGATAGATATAATTATTTATAATACATTTATATATGTAATTTATTATATTATTAGAATACTTAAATTATAATATCTTATACACATTATTACTTTTGACTCTTTGGTATTACAATAATCTATCTTGTGTGTATGACAGACAACCACCATGAAAATGATGGGTTTAATGATAATAGTTACTAATAACGACATTAAAATAATTCTAGAATCTAATTATATAATTTATATTGTTTCATTAATTATGTCAATATAAAATGATAACAATATTTATGCTTACATACTCCCAACGATATCAAAGAATGGTTTATTTTATTTTCCATACCAGACATTCATGGATTACAATAAATACATATATACATAATAAAAATGATACAAATATAATTTTTAACATTTAGAGATTATGGAAAAATTATCAAATTATTTGAAAAAAAATATGAACATATGTGAAAAATGAAGAAGTTATTTCAAAAAATGTGACATTACCATGGAATTGATAATAAAAATATAACAAAAGTTCATATATGAATCATATATGTTATCATATATATATATATATTGTTCTATAAAATATTTATAATAAACCTAAATTTAGTATATAGTTGGTTTTAAAATTTATGTTGTAATATGAGACATAAAGTAAGGGAATTTAATCTCAAATTTCCATATCTGTGACATAAGTTATGTTATGAACCAATATTTTTACCAAAAAATCTCAGTCAGAGGATAACCCACTGTTCATTTATTAATGTAAAAGAAAATAATACTAAACATGTACCACAAGCCAAATAGATAAATACATATCATAAAAACTGTACCCATCGCCCCATCACTGGAAAAAAGATTCCTCCTTAGTAATCTGTTCACATTCCAAGATTTCGTAATGCTTCAGAACCTTAGCATACATCCTTATAAGATTCATCCACTCTAAGGAAAGAAACTCTATTTTCTAAAAGAAGACATGGTGGTCCCCAGTTATGGAAGATAGGAGTAGTCCTTCCACAACCTTCTTTGTAGTGGAGCAGTCATGATATATTGATTCCCAATCATCTTCACCCACCCACCATGAATAATCTCACTATATGATGGCCTGATAAAGCCACCATAATTATACTTGTCACTATTAGAGTAATCCCCCCATTTTCTAAGGATATTCACTTGATTATTTCCATCATTCCCTCCTCACATCTTCTAAAATATACTATTAGTGCCACGTATTTCTAGAAACATTGGCTATTCCACAAACCCATAACCATCCAATATCCACTATTATAAAACTCATTTTCCAATTCCATCCTGTTGAGAAGGAATCCGAAGCTGCATACGGACGCCTTCATTCATTGGCGAACCCTCCTCCACATTCTACTACTCCAATTCTTGAAAAATATTTCTAGTAGCAATTGTTATCATCACACCTCCATAACTCACAGATATACCTTGTATCACATCTGTAGCTTCACAAACCCCCAAGGGACAACCATCACAACCTACAACATGCAAATTCTCCACAACTGTGGGATCTGACACCATGCACTCAACTTCAACCTTCTTTCTAGTAGCCAGCTGCAAAAAACATCTTACTGGGAGTCCTTTGTAACCACATTGACACGTGATAGACCTCTCATGTCGCTAATACTAGAGTCATCCTTGGTAGCAGACTTCTTCTACCATCCCATGAATTTGGATTATATATAAGATGACTAAACACTACATAAACTGTTAGATTAGTGGGTACCTCTGCATAATCCACTGAATTCGATGCATCCCTATTCACCAAACCAGTAGCATTTCTAGAAATAGTACCCGCAATTGACAACAACCTCTAAACAAAGTACCTACCTAGCTTATCCCTCAGATCAGAGTTACTCTTGTTCATATCATCACATTGACATTTAGAGGTCATATTCCCCGTTCGATGGCATGTCATGCAATAGTCAACAAAATATTCAAATAAGTCATCCAAATTTGATAAAAATTATTCACCAACTGTAATCCAGACCATATTAACTGATTTCCTTCCAAAATCCACCACAACATAGTGGAAAGGTTAATCAAACGACACACAGTGGATGTTCAAACACCAGAACAGTGAAAATGACCACTATATTACCAATCATTCAGATAATTTCTAGATTTTGAAAAGGTAGAGGGAGATGAGGGAGACTTAAACTTTCTGTGATGGTCGATGGATCGAGATTCATTAATAGAACAATATGCCATCAAAGGAGGAAGAAAATTTTACTGTTTCATATATGGGGGGAACTAGACCATGATTCCACCAAATCCGTTCTGAAGAAGACCGAATCATGAAGTGGTTTTCTTTAAGAAGACTGACAACCACGCTGTTTGGAAAATCCAATTTACCGAAGACAAAACAACTAAAATCATCAACTGAGGGCCTTCGATGTTTGATATGACCCACACGAATCAGATCCAAATGACTCGATGATTCGTCGAACTCTGCCAATGGGATCGATAATTGAGGGTCACCATGATAGTGATCAGGAACCTTTGGGCTTAATTAAATCATCGGGAACTCTAGGAGAAAACTAGGGTTTATGAAAGGGATGAAGGCATTCTGTGATATTGGAGGTGGTAAGATCTATAGTTCCTCCCCCTCCCACATAAAAGTACTGGGGGGGGGGGGTATCAGCCTCGATCATCATCTAGGGATCCATCATCGAGGGACATCATCTTTGATCCCTCTCTCCCTTACCTATTTGACACATATATCATTAATATTTTTTTTCATGATATTGTATTATTCAATTTATTTTATTCATTAATGGGGCTTATGATTCATTATATACAAATGTGACAAATAATTGATTATAAAATGTCATTTTTTGTTGAAATTGTTTATAACTAACCATTAAATAATGAAATATTATAATATATCTTTCGATATATCTTTCAATTTTTTACTTATAAGTTTATTTCTTTACTATAATGGTATTTTATTTATTTCCCTTGATTTATTTATTTAATATTTGAAATTAATATTTTTATATAATACCAGTAATATTTTTTTCTCTACATGAACTCCCTTTTCTCATATATCCTTTATTTCCAAAAATGTTTAAAAAAATGTGTTGACATTTTAAAAAAGAATTTTTAGTAAAATTTTACCACTTTTTTACATTATAAAGAAGGTTTTTGTAATGAATCTTCATGTTATTTTTCAATCATATACCAGTTGGATTTTATAGAATATGAGAATGAAATGATTGTTTCAACATATATAAAATGAATTAAATTTTCCACCCTTATGACAGTTGTTTTATTTTAATACAAGTACCCTGCTCGTGCAGATGCACAACACCATAATTCAAATATAATTTTAAAAAGTGTATAAATTTTGTGAGTTTTTAGTAGTGAAAATTAGTTAAAAAATCATTAGACTCAATAATGTAATTCATTAAAATAATTATGGATTTTCAGTGAACATAATAACAATAGAAATTCACAAAATTTTATATGAAATGAATGAGAATTTATTTTAACTATTTGATAAAAAATAAAACATTTAGTATCATAAATAAAAAATAATAAATACTAATTAAAAATAGTAAAATAGGTTAATTTAAATAATGACTAAAATGATATAATGTTTTTGAAATAAAATAAGAAAAACATAAATTTTTCATAGCAGTATATGATTATATAGTAACTTTGAAAACTGAGATAAAAACATCACCTGTTAACTTGATAAATTATACATGTCGGACTGACATATAAATCTTCCAACATCATTCTGAATGCCATCTGTAATTGTGAATCAATGCTGAAATAGATTAACACTTTAGGATTATTGTTGTAAATAATTATATGCAGTTGTTTAATATAGCTGATAAAAGAGAAACTGTGAGAAATTTACCGATTATTTCAAATAATAATCAGAAAGGATACGTGCGTGCATTATATATGTTATAACTAGTTTAATATAACCTATAATAAATTTAGATTTAAAAGTTTAAGTAAATATGAATTATCTAATTTAGAAATTAAAGATTCAAAAAGTGTTATTTCAGATCTTGCAAATGGGCCACTTATTTCCAGTCAAAATTGTTAGGCATGTTGATCTCACATCATGTCGAGACATTGAAACTATTCGTTGGAGAGCATCATCAGCATCAAACTCGTCAATATATTTTTCTACATATATAATTTTCTTAAATCAAAATGTTTCTATAAATTTTGAAAAATATAATAAATGGAGAATAATTAAGGATTTTTAAGAATTTCCAGTTCAGAAGAACAAATTGTATTGTATTTTAACTATAATTTAAATGGAACTTGAAAAATAATTATTGATTAATCCAATGATGTAATAGAAATAAGACAATAATGTAGGAAGTCATGTACCTGAGTAGATGATATTTTTTTTTGTTTTATTGAATCCACTATCACTATTGCATTAGACTCCGAATCATATTTCGCTGTGAAAAGAACTGAATAAATGAGGTTTTAACATAACCTTGCAATTGAATCACAAAATCATTATAATTATTTTCATTCTTTTTGTTTCTATTTTACTTCTTATAGGGATGAGGTTTATTGTCATTGCATGTATTTTCCACAAACTCTCATGACATTGTAACATTACGTTGGACCACATCATTATCATAACAGTCACTCAACATATTTTCCTACATAAATAAATGACTTTAATGAATAAGTAGTAAATAATAGTTACAAATGAAATAATTGTGCTAGAAATATTATGGTTACCTGTTGAAATTTAGAATAAAAAAACTATATGATATAATAATAGATAAAATGAAATTACCATGAATAAATGTCCTATTATTAGTTTAAATGTTGTCATGAAAATACCAGTCATTGAAGATAAAAAACAAATATGTGAGTAGATGAAATATTTGTATACATTGAAACAAACCCAATGTCGGTATTGAAACTAAATTCTAATGATCCAGTGATGTGACGTTGCAACCATAAAACAAATTGGTTATTTGATATAAAAATAAAGCATATGCATAATAGAATATTTTGAATGTCTTCATGGTGGACTCAGGAATTCTGATCTAGTAATTAACCAATAAATGGTAAATACAGAATATAAATCATTATAAATAAAATTTTCTGGATAATTAATTAATGATAATTGAATTCTATAACATATAAACTTCACATGTGAAATCAGGGTCCATAATAACTATTTTTGAATTTTTTCATTATAAGAAAATTATGAAACCATGTATTTAATTTTAATATAAAAATAAAGCGAAGTAATAAGACATTATTGCTAACCTATCATCCCTTAAAACAATTTGTATCTTTTGGGTGGTAGTCCTTATAAATAGTATTGAATTTCAGTGATATAGATGTGTAATAATTTCTAAAACATATAAGAATAATTTAGAAAAACTGGAAAAGTAATCGATGCTTATGAAAGATGTTATCAATTTAAATAGTGTAATTAATGTGATAGAGAATGAGAAATCCTAACATTATGTCGGGGTAGATATATTTTTATAGAAGTTATTTTTTAAAAACAAGAATTAATGATTAGTTTAGAAATCATAGCATGTCGTAAATTATATTGGTAATGAAGTGTTCATATTAAATTTTGTCGTGGAATCTATTTTTTAAAAATGTCTTACTCTATGCATGTTTCCAATTCATATTATTATTTTAGTTATAGGATTAGAAGAAAAATCAGTATTAGTATATGTAATAGAATAAATTCGTATGGATGAACATGTAATTGTGGTACTAAAGAAATCATATATTATGAAATAATTATAAATAAAAGTAAAATTTAAACTAGAGATAATACAAAACATTAAATTTTGAAATTAAATATACAATTCAAAATTTGAACATCAATATGAAAATTTTCAAAATTGATATGGTTTAATATATCATATTCAATAAGAAAATTTTATAAAATAAGGTTTTTTACATGGAATATGCAACTCATTTAACTCATTGAATCATTACATGTATATATTGTTCAAAATATACTATTATTAGTGAATAGAATAATGGATTTATCTTTGCTAAAATAAATAATGCAATGTGAGACAAAAGAGAAGTGAGAGAAATGGTTTTGAACATGGGATTAATCCATTTCTTGTTCTACACCAAATGTTTTCAAGAGAGAAATAAATTTAAAAAAGAATAAATAGTTAAACAATGTAAATTTATACAAATTATGAGAAATACAATTCGTCTCTCTACCCATATTAATCAATAGGATGAAAATATAACATGTTCATCAGAATAATAATGTATAACATATGTGATAGTCCATAAAAGGTGTAAAAATTATTCTCTATACATTCCATGGGAGATTCAAAAAGAATAAAACTGGTTATGATTTATTCTGAAGAGAAGGAACCCTGCCCTAAATTATTCTATGAAATTATCACTCTCATAGCCCTACATCTCAAATCTTGCACAAGAATTCTAATTATAAAATTACACACCAAAATAAGCCTTGGAAAATGTTCTCAATGGAACATGAAAGTAAAAAATGGAAAATCGTATCACCTGGTATTCAGGAGATGAAAATACATTATTCATTTCTTTAATGCTCAACATTTACATTGGAGTGAACCCCTCATGAATGTTCATCTCAAACACATAAATGAAATTTCATTTACTAAAAAACCATATTTAGTAAATAATGATTCATGATTAGAATCATTAAAATCATAAGGCATATATATTTTGTGAGGATAATTAAATACACATGGAGATTTTTCTAGTGGTTAAGTTACTATAAGAGTAGAGCAAAGAAAACCCCAGTGGTTAAAAAACCATCGAAGATGGTTTACAAAAAACTACTAGATAAGCTAATAAGAATCCAAATAAGTTTGTTAAATGACCAAAACCTATTAATATACACGTATTTTACAAAATTGTAAAAATAATAATGCAACAAAACTGATTATAGAGAAAGATCTTGAATGCAACATTACATGTTGTGAAATAAACCATGAAAGAACCATTAATGGTTCTAAAACTGATCCTGAAACATATTTCATCCAAATAGGAAAAACCCTATTCTTTTTAAAGAAATAATTAAACAAGAAATTTTTTCGATTTCGAACAAATTAATATATTGTACATACTAAAAACTTTATAAATTACCCAAAATGCCATTCGGCACAAACATAAGGCTCTGAGATGAATGTCTACGACGGATTGCTTCTCCAGCATTACAAATCTGACCAAATAATATCTCCCTTAAAAATAGTACTGCCTCTAATGAACACCCAAAAAAATTAAAAATGATATACATACCAAAAGAACATGAAATGCTGATTCCTAGAAGATGTAAAATAATTTATCAAATAAATATTGATGGATTCATGAATGCCCATAGTGGGAAACATTTCCTTTTATGACATAATACATTTTACCAACCACATAGTGCTTTAGTAACATGATATTAGGAGTTTAATTGGAATTTAACATATAAAATATATGTTTAACAACATATTATGAGTGAAACGTGCCATTTCTAGTCTTTTTTTTTAAATTGAACTCGATCTATTAGCCATATATTATTTTGAGATAGAGACTAATGATTTGTTTTACTCAAAATAGGCATAAGGATATTTTATTCCATATCCCCATAATCACCAGAGATTCATATAACACAATATATATTTCTTGTTTATAAATTCATAAATGTAATTTGTGTTTAAATATGATGTTGTGATAATTCAACATCACTAAATTTAGAGATAATTCAGACCCTTAATCAATGCAACCATAACATTAATAATCATCTTTCGATGATGTCATGCCTAATTCCAAATAATTAAAAGAATACATTAAAAGGATAATAGTCTCGACCATGAATTCAAATAGTTATATATATAGCCATCTTACTTTACCAAACATGAACGAACTGATAAAATCCAGCACACAGAGAGATAAAAATATCAAAAAAATAATATTCTTGGTATTCTGAATAAGTTAATGTTAAAAGTAGTCCAACTTTTCTTAGTACAGACATCTAGGGAAAAATCACATTCCAATTCAAAAAAATCGTTCTTTTATGACAACCCATGTCTTGAAAGGAATACAATCCAGAAATCAGAAACATGAAAAAATAAAAAATCTTAGTAATTCAATAGATGCTTTTGCACATAAATTTATGAACAAAATAAATAGTGGAGGAGGTAGCCATATCTTATGAGAGAATCTCAACAACGAAAAATGGCCAGCCTCTATTGAAAGTGAAATCAATATACACATATATTTAGTATGAAACGTATAAAGGAAATTGAGAAACTAAGTTGAAGTTCTCTGTATGATTTTATTTTATACAAAACCAGAGTAGTGAATCACCGATATTACCTTCTCCGAGGATGATATTTCATAGAATAATAAAACCTAGTTTTTTTAGGTGCACTGAGGAGACCTAGAAATAGTATGCACAAGAAGATATGGTGGATGTAGTGTATCCGTAGGCGGAAGAGGCCGAGTAGGTGGAGCCGTAGGAATGGGAGCCAGAGGAATGGGAGCTAGATGACTGCAGGTTTGAAGGGATGAAAATGAAAGATGAACATTTCCCAAGAGGGTTCCGGGATTAAGAAGTCAACAGTGATTAGTGGAACGATTTGGAAGATTGGAGGGAAATTGGGACAAGTAGCACGATGTGGGTGTTTGTCTGTAGAAACCCAACCTTGTGCAGAGGTAAATTGTGAGCAGGGTAGGGGAACCCTAATATTGAGTTAAAAACCAAGGAATTGTGGGGGTAATGGGGTCGTGTAAGACAGATCCACGATATTGGAGAGAGGAGTGTATTTTTTGGGTGACATGGAAGATTAAATTGGTGACACATATTCCAGAGAAACCCAGATTGAGTATATATTGTTGACTTCATTATATATTTTAATTTATATTATCAAATGAATATGATTTAAAAAAATACGTCGGATTTTTTTTCAAATTGTTAAGGATATGCTCTTCATCAAACATTCCAAATTATTTTTCATTAAAATGATTTTTCATCAAAGATAATAGTCTTTGATGTCACATTATATTTACATGAGAAATTATCAAGTCATACCATATTTTTTATTTGATATAATTGTTTTCTTTATTATAACAAAACTTTTAGGAATACTATTTCTTTTCGATGGGTTACACCAGGATAAAAAGTTTATAAGACTTGATTCTTTTTGTAACAGTTATTATATAATGAAATAATGAAATAATAATTAAACCTATTTATTTCTAATAGTTTATTCAATGATTACAATGTTATAAATCACATTTCTTCATGTGTTTTAATGAGAATAATTTTTTATTATACTGTGGATCACATATGTATGATTTTAATTATGGGATGATTGTGATAAATGTCTTCCTTCAATGAATTGGGTAATTATTGATATCTCATGATATATACAAAACTAGAATGGGGATAAATACATGTTGAGAAAGGGAAACATTCCCCTATGATTTTATTAGGAGTGAACAGTTACTACTAAAATAGTTTGGATTGTGAACCCATTGAAATATGATGGCATTAAAAATTATACTTTAACTACAATGGAAACGATTTTATTTTCTTATATTTGGAGAAACAATATATGCCTTATGCTAATGAAAATTTATATAGGTTCATGTATTTTTAATTCCACTATGATTTATCTATTATTAAACACCATGATTTAATACATAAATCATAGCGGGGATCAGTGATTTGTAGGGTATAGTTTTTAATTTTTATTTTCATTTTTTCACACCCGTATGTTCATGATATAACATTAAAATACTTTTTACCCAGAATGATCATATGAAATCACCATTTATTATGTTTTTATAAATCTTATGATTAAATTTATAACATATGATATTTAAAATAAGGGTACCCGTTATGAATAACAAAATGGGACATGATGTAGATCACATTTACAGTAGTTTTATATGCGTCCAATATTATAATGGCACCCGAACATTATGATCATCTGGATTGGTTTCATGTAATGTAATTAATATAAATCAAATATGTTTTAATATATACATATTATAATTATAGGTTATTTCAATTTAGTTGGTATCATAAAGAAAAATAACCACAATATGATCCTTCAAGAATAAGTGTCCTTTATACCGGTCCCATAAGATCCCCACAAAGCCTCTACTAATCATTGGATACCATGATGTAGTAATGTGTGGTTGGACTACTGTTTTACATGTATTATCTCATCTTGTGGGGTACCCTTTATGTGAACTATATAGATATCCCTACACATCTTTCAAAACAAATAAGAATCCCATACATATTTTATGAAGTGATTTTCTGAAGGTCCTCAAAGAGTGAGGTTACCCTTTGATAGGTATTAAGATAGAATTACAAATATGGCTCACCACATCATTAAATTTAAATAACTTATTTCTATAAAACATAAATTAAAAAATTTGAAAATTTTATTTTAAAATTTACAAATATATAAGACATTTTTAGTTAAATATAAAATCTTTTATTGTGGGAAAATAAATTCCAAGAATAAAATAATTATTCATGATTTCATAAAATAATATTCTTATTAAAATTCCATAAAAATAATCAATCTTTTATTTTCCAAACCAAAATGTAAAATAAACTAACAATGATTGATCATTTTATAATAGAAAATATTTTATTTCAAGATGATATTCAAAAAATTAAAATAACCAAAAAAATTGATAGTAATTCATAGTATAAAAAATTAATGATACTTTTATCACAAAAAATTATGATTTAAATTTAATTTACATGTAAAATATATAAATAAATTTTGGGAAATCAAAATTCCCCATAGATATGATATATCATTCCATCATGAATTCGATAAATATAATTAATTTGTTAGAAATTGATCGTAAATGTAAAAAATGTATTTTAACCAATGAGATTATTTTACAATTAATTCCCCCATGGAATCATTGAATTAGTAAAACAGATTTCTCTGTACAAATAAAATAGTTTTGGAAAAAGATAGATTACTGATTTATAAAAAAATATTTAATTTTTAATTTTTAAAAATACTTACATTTTCCTTAGTTTTCAAAAAATTTCTCATCTAAATTTTTTTTTCTCCATAAAATATGATACACATTATAAAAATAATTAAAGAGGAAAAAAATTAATAGATGAGTGAGTTTAATAATTAAAAATGAATCATAATTACACCCAATAATATTATGATCTAAATGGATAAAAATGTCACAATGATTAAGAGAAATTTTAACACTTCAATTTGATTAAGGGGTTTTGAATTTAATTTCAAATAAAATGTTTATGATCCCTGAAAATTATAAACCATACACCAAACATATTTACAAAAAAAGGATTTCACGAAATAAATAAAATGATATACAAAACTATATCAGAAATAAAAATAAATTGTAAACACTAAATGTATAAAAATAGTCTTCATACTTCAAAAAAATTTATTAATACTAAAAATAAATAATTGTATCATAAAAATAGACACAATAAAAAAATAAAGGTATGTTGTTTTAAACTATATTAAAATACAACATAATATAATAACATTCCCTTACCCCCATTTAAAAGAAATCTTTTTTCTCTATGTTGATCTCTCACAGTGAGAGAAATAAATATTATTGGTTGGTTCAAATATATTATAATTTAAAAAATTAAAAACCTTATTTATGGGTCACAATGAACTCAGGTATAACGTTTCAGCAAAAAAAATAAATCAATACATTAAAAGTGATTCCAAATAATTACTATATTAGCTTTATTATTCATAAATAGAATACATTGAAACTGAATTATCTCACATGTAATGATTAAAATTGTTTTTGGAAATACATAATCTAAAATATTAAATATAACTATTCATCATTGAAGAGCTATAAAAATGTTTGTGGTAATAAAGTTATATTATATGTTATTATAGTAATCATTAAAACACATTCAAATTAATTTGTATGCTTTAATTTTAAAAATCCAAAAACAATAATTTTTTTTATTTAATTGTGTTAAAGGAGGAGAATTTAAAATAATAAATATATATATATATATAGTGGAATAATTTTTTATTTTCATTAATTCATAATAATAACCTTATTTACATTAATTTAAATCCATGTGTTCTAAATTTTAAATCCTATAATGTTAAAATTCTATATAAAAGGTCATTATGGTTTCTTAACAATTAGTGTTGTCCATGATTCTCAACCAAATGATCACCCAGTTTTATAAAACATGTATATCTTATTTTCTATCTAATATTAAACCAATATAAATGATGTACATGAATATTAGAACTACTAATATTGAATATATATAATTTGGGAACAAAAATATCACAAAATATTGGATTATACTACTAGAATGGTGATGAAAATGTTTATGTGGTGGGAAATATATTTTAAATTTTCATATCATGGAATATGTCATAAGGGGTTTATTCTATGTGGGTGACTGGTAAAAAAATAATCAATGTATTTTAATTTTAAAAATTAAATAAAAAAAATTCATTTTTAGACCATGGTTTTCATCTAATATAATGGAAGTTCCAAATTATCTTACCAGACCATCCGAGTGAACCAACCCTTATCACTAGAAAAATATTATTTCCAATTTAGTAATGTTGAAATTTTTAATTACCATTAATTTTTAATTTAAAATTTTTTAATTTTGGACTTCATACCATTTATTGCTCTATGTAGATCCCTCAGAAGCTAAATAATTCAATGGAAAAACCCATCTATAGAAATTAAGATAAGGTTATAAATCCTGATTTTATGGAATATTTAAATATTTTAGAGTTATTATAATGTATAATAAATATATTTGGTTTTAAAAAATGTTTTTAATTCAGTAAATATCTTTTCTCATGGAAAATTAAATCATTTTTCAAGAAATAATGTTTAAATTACAATTTTTTCCCAAAAATTAAATATAATAAATCATTTTTTAATTTTATTGGAATACATTTTTCATTCTATTTTGACATTTTATAAATAAATTTTTTTTATTTTTCTCAACATCAAATCATTATATAAAACTTTGATTCCAATACAATCACTAATAAGAAGTTTCTCTTTAAGAAATAATTAATTAAATCTATTTCACCATCCATTACAATATAAACTAAAAATAGACGTTTGAGCACTTGTTTATCACACATTGTAAGTGTCTAAAATTCAACCATTAATTGTGTACTTAGATAAATATTTTCATGTTCCATTTCATGAAGAAATTAAGCACCTTTATTTTTTAAATATTTAATTTCTTCTTGAGTTTCATAAATTATTTTATACCTTAAATACCAAATAGAATTCACAATTTGACCACTTTTATATCATGTCTCCATATTGATTGAAATATTATGAATTTATTAAATTTAATATGAAATAATTATATAAAATTTTTCATTTTATTTTATATTAAGGAAACTCTCCATTTCTCTTCAAATATTTCAATATGAATTTCACTCAGTAATTTATTATTAAAAAAACAACATATTCACTAGTCATTTTTCCAACTCAGGTTAGTAAACGCCTTTTATTCTATAAAAGAATAATTACATTATAAATATTTGTAACAAATTGATAATTTAGTTTTAAAAAATAATAATCTTGATATATTTCTAAACACAAAATGTTGATATTTAAGTAAACTAATATATAGTATAATAGAAAAATTATTTAAACAACATCATTATAACCTAGCCATTAAATTGGAAGTATAAATAGAAATAAAATAATTATGGAATATAAATATGTACATAAATGTTATTAATAATAAAAACATATTTATTCAGGTAGAATAAATTCTTACTAAATTTTTAGTAATGTTATTTTATGCATCCAAAAAATGGTTTTTTCTAAAAATGTTTTTTATTTAATTTTAAGCATGAGAGTTATAATTAATTTATTATATTTTTTAATATTTTATGGTATTAAATGAAATTCAGTTGTTAAGTTATAATTTAAATATTTTTATATAGTGAATTTTTATTATTTTTTAGAAATAAATGAATCATTAAGAATAATTAAAATTCCAATTCAGTAGAAATTGTTACTTGTATGACATTATAATCGAATAATAATAACGTAAAAAATTATTAAAAATTTACAGTAAAATATATATATGAAATCTCTAACACAATGCATATAAATATATAATTTCGAACATATAAATATATTTTTATCCTTAATGAATTATAAATAATGTTAATGCTCAAATAATAATTATTTTTCTTTATTCTCTGAAAACTAATGATATAAATTGTTAATATTATTTTTTAGTTATAATGAAATATATTTGACCATTTAATTTACATAATTCAATTATTTATATTATAATGAAGATTATATATTTCTTTCTATAAATAGTGTTTTTGGTAAAATAATCTTTGTTTCGAAAACATGCTCAATGCATTTTTCAATCTTATATTTAAATTAATATATGACACTATAAAAAAATAATATTAAATTTATTTTATATTTGAAATCTTCATAATTGAAAGTAGTTATTGAAATTTAATTATTTTTCAAAAATAATTAATATCAACCTTTTCCAATATTTATCACCTCGATTAATGGTAATAGGTAAAACTTGATGAAAATAAATGGATAAAGAATAAATATAACACAAAAAACTTTACTTAAATATAATTTGTATTTATATTTATAACATACCATTATAATATTATTCGATATAATAATATTAAGCCTCCTTGAAAATATAATGAATTTTTTTATTAAAATATTTTATGTAGTTCTATTTGTGTCCATTAATAGAAGTGAGTTTTGTTATTTATAGGATAATATGATTTTATGGATTTAATTGGACCCTCACAGTAAATCCAATTTTAGTAGGTGAAAAATTGATTTTAAAAGGAAAATAAAAAACCCTTGACCATTATATATTTATGGAAGGCTTTATAGATATAGTTGAAATTAATTATTCAAATAAAAGGATATCATTCTTCTGAAGAGGTATTGAAATCATCTCGCATATTCTTATGGTGTTGTATATATATTTTTACATAGTTATGTCCTATATAATGTATAGGGATTCATTATTATAACTCTGAGAAAGAATGTTATCATAATAACAAATATGTAGGTTCTAATTTTATTTATAATTATGGATCTACACCACTGAGCATATAGAATTTTCTTTAGAAATATTTTCGACAGTTTTTAGGGTGTAAGTTTAGTCCCACCTTGGATTGTATTTATTTTAAATCACATATTTAAATAGCTCACTATCAATTCCAGTATCTAGTTGTTTACATTCATCTATATCATTATTAATTGGGATCTGATCATACTTAGTGTACTTGATAAAAGTCGTCTCATGTGCCTATACCTTTTTATCCAATGAAAAACTTATGAGTTTCCCCATACAATGTGTCCATAAACCAATTCATCACATTATCAATAATATTGAATCCATATTTGGTTTTTATATAATTTCATCAACAAGTACTACACATGAAACATCTTGGCTATTATTATTTCATCTATTTATGGCATGATAACAATAACATTCAACAAAAATAGAATCCATGGCATGCTTCAACTTAATTTGATGATTTGAAACCAAGAATGAACATTTACCTTTATAATCAAGATTTAATCCAATATAAGGGGTCATCCATCTACATAAAAAATTTTAGTTCCATATTTATCCATTGCTCGAATAACTAGATTCTCATCTCTCTTAACCCCTTCACATAGTCATCCCAACCTTACGAACACACACTGAAGCTACATGACCATATCTCTTGAATGTAGAATATAATGGAGGATGGTCTTCATAATTAACATCTTTTTATATAAATTCACTTTTACTCATAATCTATACAAATTCTGAAAAATCTATTGAATTTTCGATGAAAAGTAAAACATGAATCATTAAAGGACTTGAGAGATTAACAGTCAAAGAGCCTATTTTTAATTGACTTCATAAAAGGGAAAAAATTTTCAAATGGGATTAAAAATAAAAATAATTATTAATTAAACCAAAAAATATTCAAAATTGGTATATGTAAGGATTAAAAACCTCATATAGGGAATATATATAATTTTTAATTCTTCAATCGCAACAAATACTTTTCTAAAAAATCTCCCTAACATCAATGAATTTCTTAATAATAATAAAATCGGATAAAAAAATGATCCCCATCCAAAAAAATTGAATTTTTTGAATCCAATAACATCACTAGGTTTGTGAATCTAAGAATGAAATGTTATCTCACTATTGAAAAAACCCAACCAGAGATTGTCAAAAATAATTCACCAAAAACCTAAATTGAATATTATTAAAATAAACCAAAGGATATTGTTTTAAAGTAAATAGAGTATATCAAATAATTATAATCATACATAGATATTTTATTTATTTACAATCATGATATAACATGTTCATCATGTATTATCCCTGGCTAGGCTCGAGAATAGTATACTTCAACGAAGAAAATATAATGTGTTTCATTTCCCTAAATTCTAATAGGTCACCACATTGTCTCTAAAAATAAAATATCATGAGAAAAGTATCTTCAAAAGTCTATATAAAATTTATTTTTGACCATCCACCTTATGAACTATATTCCCAAGTCTAATAAATGAACACTCTAGAAGGTGTATAGTGTAATCTAAATTTTATTTTCTTAAGAAGAGGTATAACTACCAACACAATGATTTCATTTTATTTTTCATCATAACGCCTTAAAATATTATATAAAAATTATAATATAATGACTAAAAATATTTCATATGTCAAAATTTTATCAGGTTTGTGTGAAAACCATTTTTCATCTCCTTTATATTTTTTGAAAATAAAAACATCAGTTGGGCATGCATAACACATATTTTTTGTACATAACAGTGTAATTCATTTTTCATTACCAATTTCAATGTATGGTTATATGGATACATAAAATTAATATATATATATATATATATATATATAATATTTGTGCAATAATTATTATATACTAAATATTACATCTCATTTACATTCAAACCCTTGGACACATTTGCAAATTATATCATTTCTTGTGTATACATGAATATTACCACCTCCCTGAAAATATGTGATTCAATTTACATGAATTATATTTATGGATGATTAAAAAGAATTATATATAGAATATATATTATATTAAAATAATTATTCATATTATAGAGATAATTTTACCATTATAAATTTGAATGGGCTAAAAGAACTAAATTAAAATATTGCATAAAAAATGAAATAAATAACACTAAAAAATTACCATTTCATCAAAAAAAAATTAATATATGCATGTTTAAACAATATGAACGTATAATATATGGTTTTATAAGTATTTTTATGGTTTCTAAATAGAATAAAAAATTAATATATATTTTATATGAGTTTGAATGATTTTATGAATAATGACAAACCTCAGGTATGGTTTATTTCACAATCTCATTCTTATTTACGATTTTTATGCTTATATTTCCACATTTTATATTGAATTATATTTTAAAAATAACTATGGTATATTTTATTATCCTATAGTTATATCCGGAAATTATATTTTTTCTTTTCATTTTTCTACATCTAAAATATTAAAAATATTTGAGGTAGTTTTTAAGAAAAATATTTTTTTTTGTATTCATTCAAAAATATTTTTATTCAATGTATATTATTTACATATAAAGTTATCATTTGTATTTTAAATATTACATAGTGATTTACTTATTTAATTTTAACAAATGTTTTAATTTTTATAAAATAATTTAGAATAAATAGAATTATCTTTTTCGAACAAAGAACATTTTGTCTAAGGTGTGGATAAAATATTCATTTAGACTCATATCACATCAGTAGTTTATCCCACCAAAAAATTATTTAGTTCCTTGAATTTTAACTATGATGAATCCATGGCTAATTTTAAGTAATACTTCATTCCACATATACTCTACAATTTATGATTTTAAATTAGAGATATAAATATGAAAAGTGTACCTTCAGTATGAAATGATATTCTGATATTATAAAATAATTTTCATCTATGTCAATACCCTTTTATAAGATTTATTATTTATAGGTGAATTTAATATAATGATATTATCTACCATATTTCTCTCAATGCATTAAAATAATTTTAAATATAGATATTAATTCCATTTAATAAGCATGTTCTTATGAAATGGATAATTATATTTTATTAAGAAAGGTTTATTAAGATATACTTTTTATTTATATAATGAATGGATTATATTTATTTAGTGATGTTTGTGCTCTATATTTATATAGTTCCTCGATGGAATTTTAGTTATCATTAGAGAAAACGTTTTTGGTAATTATTATAAACCACACCCATCCGCGAATGATATATTTTAATAAGGATATTATTTAATATTTATGATGTTAATCAATATTAATTACATAAATATAAAATGTGTTATGGATTTTAATAAAATTATTCAAAAATTTATGAAATACATGAATAAGTTTAAAGATCATTAGATTATATATATTTAATTTTTTTATCATAATTTATTCTTACCATTTTGTTAATTATTTAATTATTTTATGGTACCTTATTATCTAAAAATTCCCATACTGAGCATTAATGACAACCACCCCACTTTTTATTTTCTCCAAGATTCAACGAAATATACTATGACTGATATGAAATGATATTATGGAAGAAATTATAATGTTGTCAAATAAAATTTTATGTTGTATTTTATGTTTTTAAATGAAATTTGGTATTCATGAATGTATCATATATTCCAACACTGATAAACTATTAATTTTTTAGGGGATGTGATTTTATGTATTGGTTATAATGATGTAAAATAACCACATGGTATATTTTACAAGTGTTTCAATGTTATAGTTTTGATAAAAAAAATATTATTATAAACCACGTGAACTAGATTTAGGAAAGTATTGATTTGTTAACATAACGAAATGATTGAATTTGATGATAATACTATTAATATGACACAATGGAAAATTAATATTAATATATGTATTTTGTGGATTTATTATATAATAAAATATTATTTAGTTATTGTAATATTTACGTGGTTGTTGCATAGATGAAAACATGGTTAAAAACATTTAAAGTGGTGGATTATGTATTTATTCAATCTTCACCAGTGTATGATGAGTGGGACTAAGACTATACACCTGGATGGATATGATATGGTTGATTCATGTTCTCTTTATGAAAAAATATAAATAATTTCTAAATATATATTTTTATTTATTCAAGGTTGTTTCTAATAATATAGAGAACATTATTAAAATTAAAACTATGAAGGATTATTCAATTTATGTTTGGTGTTACACCATATTTGGAATTATATACGACTATTCATAACTATATGAAAAAATATATTAGATTCCATTATTTTTAAATGTATCTTAATGGAAAGAATAGAAATCCTTTCAACAATTATTTTCAATGTAGGGATTACCTTTCTAAAAAAGTAACCATAGATGGAGTTAGAGATGATAAGATAATGACTATATTATGTTAGTCCTTTCATGTTATAACATTGAGTCTTGACTATTTGGAAGAACACATTTTAGTATAATCATATTTATTTATTTTTTAAACATTAATTTTTCTAAAAAAAATACACTTTAAAGAATTACTAATTAACATATATGTAAAAACATAAGAAAGTCCCCTGAAATTAGATTTCTCAATTTGATATGTACTGGATGGGAGAAGGATTATATGAAATTTTTAGTTTTTTATAGGGATATGATGAAAAACAACGTTTATTTACTGAAATAAAATTTGAATAAGATATATTAGTTATTTAATAGATATAATTTATTGAGATATTATTAAAAAATACTTTCAACATGTGAATGATCATATATAGAAGGAAAATACTCAATAAAACATAGAAGGGAGGAGATATTGTTGTTGAGTTTGATGATAACATTTAAAGATTCTTAATTCATGTTATGGATCTATGAAACTAAAAATTTACAATATATTTCTCTACAGATAAATATGGTTATTTTTATGGCTTCCTTTACAACCAACACAGATCTTAATGAAATGACATTAAAGTATTGAAATATTGTTATATAACTCAACAGTTATTTCCTAGCACCCAACTTATTGGCTATAAATAGTACTAAACACATTATGAAATCAATTTATAATTGTAATACTTATTATAATTACTTAATGTTTGAAATAAATAAACAATCAAAGATCTATAATACATTATTATACTTTGAAATACTATTTTTTCAATAATGTTTTTTAAATTTTATTAGTTATTATTATAATAAATATATTTCAATATTAATAAAATAATATTTTTATAAGTATACACTTTTTTTATTCATCATATAAAAATTACATTGAAGTGAATTTTTGGGATTTTTTTTCCATGATTAAATTTTTAATCAGTAATGAAAAATGCATATATTTTCAAAAATTTATTTCTGTTTCATGATATTATAATTTATCATTTTGTTTTAAAATATTTTGAACAAAATATTTGTTCTAAAATAATTTAAATAATCAAATTATTTTCAATAAAATTTTCTTTATATTTAAATTCAATATAAAAACACTTATATAATTAAAAATAAATATTAACAAATAACTAATTTTTGTTACATTTAAAATTCTATGTAAATTTATTTTTTTCTAAATTTTAGCCCCAAATAATTAATTAAATATTCTATATTTAGTGTAAATTTTTATACATCGGTAATTTTTATTTTTATTTTGGAATAGAAACCATAGATAACTAATTTTACAATATTAATGATGAAATATGTTAAATAGGGTTAAAACTAATGTGATAAAGCCTAAAATTATTACAAATTGTTTAATTCATTTTTTATGATTATATTTAACAAATAATAATCCAAAATTATAAAATATTACTTTTTCCATTTTATATTGATTTAAGTATTTATAATATTTCAAAAATAGAAAAATTAAAAATTATCACTTCCTTATTTTTAATATTTACAATGATTTTCAAACAAGAAAAACTAAAATATGCTTAGTTATAAAATGTCATTATAAATATTAATGAGTCTATTTATCATGGAAATTATTTTAATTTTTAATGATGAGAGAATTATATATTATGATTACAGTGCTGACACAATTCATATAATAAAGTTAGAAGAATTCTGTAAATGATTAATAACTATAAAAGTAAATTATGAGTGTTTTATAGTAACCCATGAATATTATGGATAAATATATCACATTTTATATATTTTTAAATATTATTTTCATATTTCATTTCTACAGTTTTTTTAATGTCAAGTTAAAATAATTGTTCAAACATGACTTTAATAATAATTTATAACAAATAATATATTATTAAAATCTTTAAAATTTAAAAATATAATATATTATACTAAGAGATATTGAAATGGAGCAAAATATCAATAATGGATTATTTATGAGTTTCTTGTTATTTTAAAGTAACATATTTTTCCTTATAGAGTATAAAATTATGATATTGCTACAATTTTCAAAAAGAGTTAAAATGGGGTTAAAACTAAGAGATAAGGGTAAAATATTACCAAATCATACAAAAAAATTATTTTATGAAATTATTTATACATTAAATCTTATTATATTTTAATCATATAAATTTTGATATATTTTTCATTAAAATAAAATTTGTAACAACCTAATACAATATGTATTACTATTTGTGCCACTCTGATCACTTATAAATAGAATTTCATCTCCTTGTTTATTCACAGTGTATCTGATTTCTATCTATGTAAATCAATTCCCATATAGTATGGAATTTTAATTCAATACATCATATAATTTCTTATATCTAAAATACCATACTCTTTTAATATAAGGAGTAAAACAAATAATGTTTCTCAATGAAGTATTATAATTCTTATAAGTGAATATCAAATTTTATTTCATATTATAAATCTTGTAAATATATGGAACACATTTTAAATTAATCACATAATTATATTAAATATAAATAATATTTACTGTTATGATTTCACAACCATAATCAATAATTTCCTGATCCATAGAAAAGTGATAATTTCAATTATTCGTACATATGAATATCTACTTCTTCGAAGAGATGTCATTAAATTTTCTATTTCACATTAAATTAATTGTAATATTTACAGATTTAATAAATATTTATGATATATATGATATAATAAATATTCATGGAAGGTTAATTGTTATTGACCTCTATTTCGTTCCATACATAAAAAATTGAATCATCAAATATTTGTATGTACGAACTACTCTCTATATGAAGTTATTAATTCACATTTCATCAGAAAAATATATGAATAGTAATAAAATTATATATTATAATCAATAATTTATTAAAATTATGGAAAATATTTACCCATGATCAAATTATTAGTACATTTACATACAACTATCAAGAATACAATAAAATTGAAGATGTTATTACAAAAAACAATGATTTTAACAAAACATTATTAATAAAAAAAATTGATAAGATATTATAATCATATAAAAAAATGTATGATATATATGAATATAATTATGGAATACATTTTTAGTCAATTTAATTTTATTTTTCATGTGGTTTTAATTTGTATGAATAAATATTTTACACAAGGTAATATATTAACATCTAAATCCCATTTTATTCAGTATTATTTATGCATGAATTTACATTGGAGAAATTATTTGATCATTATATTACACATATAATTATTGTTATTCTACATAGATTATTATATGATAATATTTTTTTCATTTCATTTTATTAAATTTATATACTCAATAGATTGAAATAATGTTTATATGAAAAAAAAACAAGGATTTACTATTTTGTCTATTGTATTTCTCTTACATGTGCACATTTACAGTAAAATGTCATTATGTATGTTAATAATTTTTATACAATGATTTAAAAAAATATTTTCACATTTTTTTAATTTTATTAAAATATTTTGTAGGAATATGACATTCATTTTATGAGTGAGTGACTTTTGAATTTTTATGGAAAATGAGAATAGAATAATTGTTTTAATGTAGACAATATTAACCTAATTTATCACCATAATTAATAGTCAATGTTTTTACGAATAAACTATAAAGACCCGCAAATCCAGTGGAAATGTTTTTCTTACATACATGGGAATTTTATGTGTCCATAGTTTCTGACAGCGCCTAATTCCAAGGCCCGGAGTGTACAAATTCAATTTCTGATGTATTTCTCAGGTACACTCAATAAAAATACGTGTGGGATTATATATCTTTTAAACCAGTGCTTGGAATTGAAAATTCAGGACACTAATGAACTTGTAGCGCCGGTATTCGCTTAAGAAGTCCTTAACCGCAGTTGCGTTTTATCATGGTTTGAAGTGAATTTTTGGGGAATCTTATTAAATAAAAAAAATTATATCTGACATAATTATAGTTAAGTGGTGGTTTTATCCACCAAGAGGAAGTTGGAGGTGGGGGACACCCCTACATAACCTCCCATGGGAGGATATTTTTTGGTGGGGACCACATGAGCTCAAACCCCTCATCTCCCATTGAACCCCCTTTAAACTCTTGGGCTTCGAATTAATGTACCAACACACCCTTGTAATTAATAATTTGGATCCCTTGGAATTGTTAACTACTCCATGCATTTAATTAAGTGAACCAACATAATTAATTAATTTGAGAGTTTGAATTCTTTTGAATCCATTATACCAACATTAAAATAAGGGAACATGATCTTTTATTTTGGGGTTGGCATAATCGTTGGAGAGCTTGGGAGAACTCTTGGAAAGAACACCATCCTCTCGATGAAGAATGATCCATGTCACTGAAGAATGTGAAGCAAAGTCTTGTATCTTCATCAACCGGATCAAGGAAGGGGAGCACCGCCGCCATGAAGTACACTGAGGGCGCTGTCTCGACTTGACATCACCGAGCTCTACTCCCTCCGACGTTGTTGGAAGGAAGTCTGTCTTCCACGACAACCATCTTCCGTGACTTCGACAACATACTTTGAATCGAGGTAGGGGGATTTGATTATTTCTAAATGAATAAAATTATACCCTCAATCTTCGATGAATACTTTCGTTCGCCATTGGCCAATTGGTATTTCTTAATGCGGAGGGTGCGGGCTGAATCCACATGGCACGACACCCCTCCTCTTGTAATTTTTTGTTGATGTTGGAGGTGGAGCTGAAAGGGCGCGGTGCCGTCGCACCACGCCGGAGAAGAACCGCTGCGGCCAATGAGGAACGGTGGTCGTGAGGGATGTGTCAGATAAAAAAGCGCAGTGCCATTGCGCCGAGTGGAGAGCAGTAGGTATGCGGTGCTATCGTGCCGCAGTGGAGGTGAGGAGGCGGTCGGTCGAGCCGGCCGCCGTGAAGCCAGACCATGGGACGACTGGCCGGCAGACCAGCCGTCCCACTGGAAGACCGCGACACTCGCAGGCACCGCTTGGAGGGAGACTGTGCACCATATTTGTGGGCTTCTCAGCTGGAGGAACTGGCAGGATGCCTGCCGGTCGGGCTCCTGAGACACGGCGCATACAGGAACCACATGAAGGAGGACCGCTGCCCGCATTGGCAGGCCGCTAGGCTGGGCGAACCGTCAGGCCGCATGTCGGTCGGGATGGAGAACCATGGAGCTCACATGCGTCGCTTCGGATGAACCGTCGCCCGCTGCGCAGGCCGCGTGTTCCATGCCCAACCGGCGGACTACGACCTGCTGGGTAGGGGAGAGGCGGCGCCACCGGGTGAACCAGACCAGCCCACAATGTAGGACGAGTCCATGAATGGGCTGCACCACATTGCACTTGGCCGACCCCCTAGTTGGGTCAAACCTACCGAGCCAGGCCGGGCTGACCCGCCAGCCCATTGGGTTTCATGGGTCGATCCCATCTTCGCTTAAATGCGAATAACTCATCGACTGCGCGTCCGATCGACGTGCTGTCTACGGAAACAGGAACCTCAAGATGAGTATGTCCTTTTTTATACTTTATGTGTGTTTTGGAAAAAAATTTCAAACGTCATGGTTGGATTGAGCATAAAATCCAACCGGACCCCTGGAACGGAAACATCAATAACTCTCAGACAAGGCGCATGATTGAAGCGCCATCTATCACATTGAGTTCCATTGGATAATTCGGAACTACGGGATACATCAACTCGAAACATCATGATAATTGATGTATCTACACTTGACTCGAAATGAGGTCCCTCTTGGAATCGAGCGTGTTGTGTGTGTGAACCCTAGAGCTGGCTGCGATGACTACGGTACAGGAATCCTTCGTGGGTTTGACACTAATGACTACTGAACCAGAGTCCTCCATGGATTCAGTATTGATGAATACATTACCGAAATCCTCTAGGGGTGCAACAGTTCTGAATTTTGTTCTTGTATCTTGTGTTGGTCCGACAGAGTATTTGGTCATGTATCCTGTGTGGGTCTGAGAGCATAGTTGGTCTGGTATCTTGTGTGGGTCTGACATCTTATATGAATTAGTGACTATATCCGATCATCTCTATCGCTCTATGAAATAATTATACCCTTGTGAGGTGATTCTTGACTTCAATAATTTATCTTCTAGGTGATTGTCATTACTTCTGTGTGGAATGGGTTTTGGTTGGGCTCGAGAGATGGAGCCAAAATGTGATTGATAACTTAGGTATATGTATGGGCATATACCTATGTAGGGTTGGTTAATAATTCGTGATTATATCATTCTTCTGTTGTTTATCCATAGTGGATTCGGGGAGACCTTTGGGGGTCTTGGTGTCCCTACTGAGTATCGTTATACTCTCCCCTGCATGGGCTATTCCCGCAATTCGTTTTTGTTGTTGTAGATGACAGACACACTGATTGAGGTAAAGATTTGTAGAGCAGGACAATACCCGAAGGTGGACCACATGGTGAGACATACAAAGAGCAGAATAATGGACCTAGGGTGATGAGGAGGCCATCTATACCCACCCTTCATGTAGGAATTCTAGAGGAAGACTCAGTAGTTGTTGTTTTACCTTTCTACAGTTGTACTAGCATTTTAGTTGTTTGTACATTACTGTTTCTCTTGCATTTCCGGCCCCTTTCCTTTTAGAATTTTCTTTTGTATACCACTTTAAATAGTTTTTACTTCTAGTTTCATACTTGGTTGTTGTTTATACTTATTAAATTCAATGACTTCCATTTTCATCAGGATTACGCCATTAGTGCTAGTCGCCAGCCCCACGCCCATGGAAGGCGGGCTTGGGGTAGTCATCGCATGGGCCCCATGGATGGGTCATGACAAATTAGTATCAGAGGAGTCGGTTATACCGCAGAACATGGACTCCGATACTCTTAAAAACAATATTGTTAAGTTTTTCTATGTCGTTATATGATTAGGGAAACTAGTGTTGGTGCGGTGGCCGACGTATCCACACACATGGACTCTGACTTCTGATCTCTGACTCAGTGCACGAAAACACTAATTGCATGTGTGTTTCCACTAAAAAGTCATTTTTTCATGATTAATTTGTGTTATCTCACCTAGTATACTGTTTTAACTGTGTCACTCCTCTTTCATTTTAGGATGGCTCCACGAAGGCACCTATATAGGTTTCCGAGTTCTGTACGAGATGGTAGTCCACCGAGCAACAAGGCCTCAGTGCAGGGCCCCGGCACAGCAGAGGTACCAGCGGTACCACTACCCGCTAGACCACCGATACCACTAGATCCAACAGTAGAGAGTGCACGCTGATAATGTGAATTTCACAAGTTCCAACGCCATAGGCCGCCCATGTTCCAGGGAGAGACGGGCCCACAGGCAGCTGAGGAATGGCTATAGTTTGTAGTGAGAGATTTCAGATTGGTAGGGACACCAGCCGACCTCATAATGATCCTTTTAATGAGTCTCCAGCATGCAGCAGCAAGAAAATTGGTGATCCTGATACTCCAGGTGCATGAAGAAACATCATTACACTGGATAGACTTTGAGAGTCTCTTCCTCTTGGTGTTTGTTCCACCCACCCTTCGTGTGGTGCAGATTCTGGAGTTACTTCATCTGCAGTAGGGCAGCATGACAGTAGCTCAGTACTCAGTGAGGTTCACTGACCTCTCACGCTACTCCCCGGATATGGTACAAACCCATTATTAAGAGCCATGACCTTTCAAGAAGGGACTCATAAATGAGATCAATTCATCGAAGATTCCCCTTAGCATTCTAACATAGGTGGGGGTGCTGGAGCGAGCCCTTTTTGTGGAGAGTTTTCTCACTGAGCAGTCACCAACAGTGAGATTCACCACAAGGCGACACGTAGCAGAGTCTTATGTAGCCAAAAGTAGACAGCCGTCGTAAAGGTCCAAGCAGACCAGGCCATCAGGTGGGCGACCCCCAGATATAGGTTCGGTTGTGCGGGGTACACGAGACAGAAAGAGCTATACGAGGAGCAGGAAGTGCTATGCATGCCGCTGGCAGGGCCACATGGCTCATGACTGCCTGACCAG
The DNA here is from genome assembly GCA_963277665.1 of Viscum album. Lineage (NCBI taxonomy): Eukaryota > Viridiplantae > Streptophyta > Magnoliopsida > Santalales > Viscaceae > Viscum > Viscum album. Next base: position 662,236,892 of record OY728138.1, read on the forward strand.
CCATGAAGTTGAGAATCATCTAGTAGAGGGACTTCCCAGACAGAGTCAGAGGTTCAACCATGGTGGTTCGCCGAGAGCAGGATGATGTGGTAGTGGAGCTAGCTGAGCAACGGGTGGTGGACATCATTTTGAGGCTCTACCACCTCCACCACCACCAGGAGGTCCACCACGACCAAAGGGATCGGGCAGACAGAGGCAGGGTCAACTCCAGGCAGTCGAGGCCTATGGCCACGGGGTACCTCATATGATTCGAGGTATAATATGTGTCTACTCCACCCATGCTGCAGTACTTATAGACTCATGTGCGAGTCATTATTTTATTTCCATTTTCCTAGTTTGGAGCATGAAGATTCCGACGGAGCCATTGAATTTATCTTTTTGAATAGAGAATCCTACGAGAGTTGACTCGACAATTACACACGGGTCCCGACAGAGTGAGATTACTCTAGGAGGCGAGAGATTCAGCTGGAATCTTTTGGTAGCGGCGTCAAGGCCATACAATGTCATATTGGGTATGGATTGGTTATCTAAAGTTCATGCCTATATTGACTGTATTTGGCGCAAAGTGAGGTGTATCCACATGGATGGTACCGGGTTCACCTTCACTGGAGAGAAGGGAGCCTTCGCAGCATAGGATGGACTTACGTGGAGGAGGGAGCAGCCGATCACACATCATTTGTCTAGTATCATCTTCGGAGCGGTTTACGTGCGGAGTCTATGTTTTCCTATTGTGGTGGATCAGTACGAGGATGTTTTCCCAAACGACGTTCTCGAACTACCTATTCATAGAGAGGAAGAATTCTACATTCACATGTACCTCAGGACATCACCGATATCTACTCCAGCATATCAGATGGCTCTCGATGAGCATTGTGAGCTACGGGTACAGTTGGAGGACTTACATGTGAAGGGATTTATCCGACCCAGTGTTTCACCCCGGGCATCATTGATTCTGTTCGCCAAAAAGGTGGATGGGATCATGCGACTATGTGTTGACTACAGTCTCCTGAATCAGGTCACTGCGAAGAAAAAGTACCCACTCCCAAGGATTGACTACCTCTTTGATCAGATCAAGAAAGCACGATGGTTCTTGAAGATAGTCCTTAGATCATTCTATCACCAGCTCAGATTTTGAGATGAGGATGTGCATAAAACAGCCTTCAGGTGTCGATATATCATCTACGAGTTCTTGGTTATTCCCTTCGGTGTAACCAATGCACCATCTGTGTTCATGAGTCTCATGAACAAGATCTTCTAGCCATACCATAGTCGTTTTTTCATAGTTTTCATCGACGACGTACTGATTTACTTGACTACTGAGGAAGAGAATACCTACCCTTTGTGGGTAGTACTGGACACACTAAGAGAACACAAAATTTATGTTAAGCTCTCAAAGCTCCAGTTCTGGATTCGAGAGGTTCACATTCTGGGACATGTCATCTCAGAGCCTAGAGTTGCAATGGATCCAGTGAAGATCGAGGCATTACTTTCTTGGTAGCCACCCAGGAGTGTGACAGAGGTGCGGAGTTTCATGGGATTGGCTGGGTACTATCAGAGATTTGTACCAGACATCTCCAGAGTTGCATCACCGCTTTGAGCATTGAAGAAGAAGGGTCAACCCATCGTGTGGTTAGATAGATGCCAGCAGAGCTTTTAGGAGTTGAGGCAGAGGTTGAAAAGTGTGCCCATCTTGATGCAATGCGAGGAGGGAGTAGGGTTTGTAGTTTACTGCGACGCATCAGGGAGCAATCCTTGGTGTGTCCTGATGCAGGAGCGAGCAGTGATCGCATATGGTTTATGACAGTTGAGGCAGCATGAGGAAAACTATGCTACCCATGACCTTGAGTTAGCAGTAGTGGTCATCACCATGAATATGTGGCGTCACTTTCTGAAGGGTGAGCATTTTATAGTCTACTCTGACCAACAGAGAATTAGGTATATCTTCTCACAGAAGGACCTGATCCTTTGATAGTGATGATGGCTCAAGTTCCTCCAATATTATTACATCGAGGTATTATTTACTCATGGTTAGAGGAACGTTGTGGAAGATTATCTCAGTAGGAGATTAGGCATTCAGCTGCTAGAAGTGGTGATAGATCAATTGGCCGTGTTGCAGATAAACATTGTGGATAGAGATGGAGCAGCCTTTCTACAATCTCTCACAGTCACTCCCCCACTTCTTCAGCGAGTCTCAGAGACAAATCATGAGGACATTGACTGTGAAACATGATGAGCACAGATATTATCAGGGTAGGCACATGAGGGGTTTTCTGATGGTGGGGAGCACATCATCAACATCAGAGGATATACCATGGTAACAGTTGCACTACAGGAGGAGGTGTTAAGGGAGTTCCACACATACCCTCTAGCGGTACATCTAGGAGTGGAGAATTTGAATCAGGACCTCATACGATAGCACTAGTGTCCAGGTATGAAGAAGGCAGTAGTAAAATTTGTCTCTCAATGCTTCATCTGTCAGCAAGTGATCGTAGAGCACTAGGTTCCAGCAGTCTTGGTTTAGCCTTTAGAGGTTCCAGAGTGGATGTGGGACGACATATCAACGGATTTTGTGATTTGACTTCCAAGTACATATAGAGGACACGACTCTATCTAGGTGATTGTCAACTGACTCACCAAGTCATCCCACTTTCTATCGAACAGAGAGTAGGGCTCAGTAGAGAGCTTGGGATGCCTCTATGTACAAGAGATAGTACGACTCCATGGTGTGCCATCCATGATCGTTTCTGATAAAGATGCTCATTTCACTTCCCCACTATGGAAGGGGTTGCACGATCCTCTCAGGACGCGGCTTCGCTTGAGCACCACCTTCCATCATCATATAGATAGCCAGACTGAGAGGACCATTCAGACTCTCGAGAACATGTTCCGTGCATGTGTCCTCGACTTCAGTAACACCTGGAAGGATCACTTACCCTTGGTATAGTTTTGGTATAACAAGAGATATCACTCTACCATCGGGATGGCACCTTACGAGGCACTGTACGACCAACCTTGAAGATCAGCTCTGGGCTGGAGTGACCCAGGGGAGTCAGCACTTGTAGGAACAGAGATGGTGCAGGCTATGAAGGAGAAGCTATAGATCATCTAGAAGCAGATGAAGACTGCACAGTGCAGACAGAAGTCCTATACTGATATGAGACGGAGACCACTATAGTTCAAGGATAGCGACCACGTCTTCCTATGGGTATCACCTCGATGAGGTCTGCAAATACTTGTACGAGGATAAATGTTATCTCAGCGATTCATCGGACTGTTCTAGGTCCTCATCAGGGTAGGTGAGGTGGATTACTGCCTCGCCCTTCCACCTCAGTTGCACCGGGTGCACGACGTCTTCCTCGTATCTCAGTTGAGGAGATACGTGCATGACCCGTCCCACATTATCGACCATGAATAGTTGTAAATTGATGATGGTGTGAAATTCATAGAGAATCCAGTGGAGATTGAGGATCGATAGGAGCGGGCCCTATGTGGATGGTCGATTCCTCTACTGCGCATTCACGGGCAGCACGGGAACCTCCAGGAGAGAACATGGGAGTGAGAGGCTCAGATGGGTGCTCAGTACCCCCATTTGTTTTCTTAGTGTGTTTTGTAGCTTCTGGGGACTTAATAATTTGAGGTGGGGAGAATTTAAAGAACCGAAAATCCCATGGAATATTTTTTCATAAATACATGGGAATTTTACGAGTCCACAGTTTCTGATGGCGCCGGATTCTGAGGCCCAGTGTTATCGAAATCAATTTCTGATGTTTTTTTCGGGTACATTCAGTAAACGTACTTGTGGGATTTAATATCTTTTGAACCTTTGATAGGATTTGAAATCCATGGACACCAATGTACTCGCAGTTTTGGTACTCTCTTAAAGAGACCTTTACTGTAGTTGCATTTTATCGATGTTAGAAGTTAATTTTTGGGGATTCTTATACCATTAAATAAAAATTATGTGTGACATAATTTTTTTTAAGTGGTGGTTTTATCCACCAAGGCACACCTCAACTCCACTTGAACCCCCTTTACACTCTTGGGCTTTCCATTAATGTGCCAACACACCGTTGTAATAAATTATTTGGATCCCTTGGGATTCATTCCAAATCCACGAATTTAATTAAGTGAACCAACTTAATTAATTAATTTGAGTGTTGGAATTATTTTGAATCCATTATTCCAATATTAAAATTATGAAACATAATATTTTATTTAGGGGTTGGCATAATCATTGGAGAGCTTGGGATAACACTTGGAAAGAACACCGTCCTCTCGACGAAGAATGATCCACGTCACTAATGAATGTGAACCAACATCCTCTATCTTCTTCAACCGGAGTATGTAAGGGGATCACCACCACCACGAAGTACACCAAGGGTGTTGTCTTAACATTACATAACCGAGCTCTACTCCCTCTGATGTTAACGAAACGACGTTTGTCTTCCGTGATGCCATTTTTCTGTGACTTCGTCAATGTAATTTGAATTGAGGTAGGGGGATTTTATTACTTCTAAATTAATAACATTATATCGTCATTCTTCGATGAATGATTTGGTTCGTTGTTGGAAAATTGAGATTGCCTAGTGTTGAGAGAGCGGGTCGAACCGACACGACCCCACACCCCCTGTTGGTTCTTGTTGTTGGCATTGGAGGCGGAGCCAAAAGGGCGTGGTTCCGTTGCACTACACTGAAGAAGAACTGCGGAGACAAATGAGGAACTGTGGCCGGGAGGTCCATGTAGAGGGAAGAAGGTCCACCGTGCCGTCGTGCCATGGTGGAGGTGCGGAGGCGGCCGACCGAGCTGGCTGCCATGGAGCCAAACCTCTGGATGATCGGCCGGCCTGTTGGAAGACCGAGGTGACCATAGACGACACATAAGGGGAAACCATGGCCCGTGTCTGTGGGCTGCTCGGCTGTAGGAACATTCTGGTCACCTACCAGTCAGGCTGAAGAAATGCGGCGCCAGAAGGCACCGCACGGAGGAGAACCACGAACCTCATCCACGAGCCCCTCGGCTTGGTAAACCAGCTGGTGGCGTGCGAGCTGGGCGAACCGGCTAGCTGGGCTGGAGAACCACGAAACCCGCATGCACTGTGTGGGAAGAACCGCGACCCACTGCATGGGCTGCATGCACCGGGAAGAACCAGCCGGCTACGACCGACTGGGTAGGGGAAACGCGGTGCGGTTTGGCACCGCCAGGCGAACCGAACTAGCCCGTAGTGAGGGCCGGGACCGCATATGGGCCGCGCCCCACTAGGCTGGGCCGACCCCCCAGTCGGGTCAGACTGGCCGAGATGGGTCAGACCGACCTGCCAGCCCACTGGGTTTGACAGGTCGAGCATTTCTTCGTTTAAATGCAAATAAAACCTAGAATGTGCATCTAATCGACGCACCGTCTGTGGCACTGGGACCCTCACGATGAGGTGGTCCGTTTGGAATACTATTAGTGAGATTTGGAAAAATTTGGAAAATGGCCGGGTTGGATTGAGCGTAAAATCCATCCATGCCCTTGGAACGGAAACACCAATAACTCTCGGACCGAGCACCTGATTGACAGATCTTCTATCACGTTGAGTTCATTTTGATGATACGGAACTACGGGATTCATCAACTCAAGACATAGTGATAGTTGATTTATCAACATTTCACTCGAGGAGCGCACCCTACTAGAATTGAGTGTAATGTGTGCGGGAATCCTAGAGCTGGCTATGACGACTACAGTACCAGAATCCTTCATGGGTTCGATAGTCATGACTACTGAACCGGAATCTTCCATGTGCTAGAAAGGGATGACTATAGTACCGGGATCCTCCGTTGTTCTGACAGATCTTACATTTGTTCTTATATCCAATGTGGGTCCGACAGAGTACCTGGTCTTGTATCCTATGTGGGGCTGACAGCTTAGCTGGTCCTGTATCCTGTGTGGGTCCGAAAACATAGAAGAATCAGTTACTACATCTGATCATCTCTATCACTATACAAAAGAAGTATACCTATGTGAGATGAGTATTGACTACAATCATTTATCTTTGAGATGATTGACTTTAATTCCCGTGTTGATGGGGTTGTTCTTGGGCTCGAGAGCTGGAGCCGAACTGTGATTGATAACATAGGTATATGTATGGGAATATACCTATGTAGGGTTGGTTGATACATCATGACTGTATCTTTCTTCTTTGGTTTATCCTTAGTGGATTCCAGGAGTCCTTCGGGGGTCTCGGGGTCCCTATTGATTATCGTTATACTCACCCCTGCACGGGCTATGCTTGCACTTAGTTGTGTTGGTTGAAGACGACAGACAACACTGATCGAGGTAGAGAGTTGTAGAGTTTGATGGTACCTGGAGGTGGACCACTTGGCGAGATGTACACGGAGCAGATGGACGGACCTGGGGTGTTAAAGAAGCCATATGTACCCACCCTTCATGTTGGAATTATAGAGGATGACTCAGTAGTTGTTGTTTTTCCTTTGTGTAGTTGTACTATCTTTTCAGTTGTATGTACTTTACTGTTGGGATTGTATTTCTGGCTCCTTTCCTTTCACCAATTTCTTTTTTATACATCTTTATAGAGTGTTTTCTTCCAGTTTCATACTCTATTGTTTTTTTACTTATTAAAGGCAATGTCATCCCTTTTAATCAAGATTATGCCTTTGGTGCAAGTCGCCAGCCCTTGGCATATAGAAGGCGAGCTTGGGGTAGTCACGCCACGAGCCCCAATTACTGGTCGTGACAATACCTAAAATTATACAATTTATTTAAATGGAAAATAATATCTATATCCTTTTATAAATATTTTCATATAAATTAACAGATTTCCAAATGAAAATGAGGTTTTCCTCATAAAATATTATAGGGATATTTTATAGGAATTATTATTTATAATGATTTAAAGTTATCTTAATTATTAAATATTCATGATATAATCCAATGAAAACTTTTTATTATCTTGTTATTTTATTATTTTGATTATGATATTTTTATGACAATTTTTATTTTCCCCAAGTAATGATTTGGTGAGTTTATGAAATCTTTATAAAACCTAGTTTGTTTACATGGGTTATGATATGATGATTTGATGAATGTTTTATGATCTAGTTGAACACATATATATGTTTTTTATTATGTGATAGTTGGTAAAAATTATATTTATTTCTCCAATTGATATTTCAATTTCTTATATATTATTATATAGTTATGTGTAAAATATTTATTTGCTTGATCCACTCTGAGAAAATGTGAAGAATTTGTGACCAATAATGGGAAACAAATTGCAATTAATGATCATTTATGATATAGAAATGATATGTTGATTCCAGATCCACATTGACTTTATGGTATTGGTAGCTAACCTTGAAATATATAATTATTTATATAAAAATGATTATATAATTCTTTTACAGAATTTGACTATAATTATTATGTGAAATCAGGGTTCAGGATTCATTTGTTCTAATTTCTCACTGTAATGATAAATGTTTCTCAAATAATAAAAATTTATGCCATGATTGATGATTATGATCAATGATAAGTGAATTATGGAATTTATATGTTATTATCAAAATACAAAATATTATTATTATGTTATTCTATATATAATCAATGATTTATATCTCCCTTGTTTGTACATATTGAGAATCTGAGATCACAAATTCATTTTCCTTCGTTAACCTGTTAATGAAATAAGATTTTAATTATGATATTTCTAAGAAGGGTGATATTTATGATGAAATTAGGGAGAAATTATATATATATATATATACTTATAAAAGGTTTTTTATGTATCTAGGTTTTCAAAATTAAAAAAGTATTCTTCATCATTGGATTGAAATATAATGAGTATACATATAAAATCGTGTAATATTTATACATAAATTTCATGTGTCTCATTAGTTGGTATTAGAGTAGAATAAAGTTAATATATTTATATTAGTCTTGGAAAATGTTGTCAAAACCCTGGGGATAGTTCTAAGTATAAAATAATATCATGATTTCTTTTGTAATGGACTAGGTAACCTTGGTTAAAAATAAGATTCCAATGATTTATAAGACAGTGATTGGATTTTAAATCATATGAATGATATTTATTTATTATGTGATTTTTTAATCTTATTATTATAGTTTAACATTTACACCTTTATTTTTGGTTCCAACAAATGTACTAAACTAGAAGACATCATGAAAACAAAAAATGTAGTGGAAAATGCAATGATTGATAACTTGATAAAAACTGTTATGGGAAATAGAATACATTACCATGGTAATATATTCATATAAATTTATCGTGACACAAATCACATTAATCTTATAATGGATCAATGGATGAAACAATGTACTATTTATAATTTAAAAATATAGAATCCACATTATTCTAATGGATCATCTGTTCCATTAGGGGAAAAGTGATAGATCATCACCATTTCAAAAATAATTTGTGTTTTATATTTCATGTAACATGATAATGTTTTCAGAGGAATTTATTATTTGGATGGTGATGTAATTATATATTGTAATCTTATTAAGAATATTATCCAAAAGGTTCAAATTTATTCAATTGGAATTGCATGAGTTTATGAAAATAATTTATATTATGTACATCCCTTATATTCTATAGAAAAATTCAATAAATAATTAAATGATATAAATGAAAATGGTGATATATATATTTTTAATTATAAGGGAAATTTTAAATGAATATAATGGAATGGTTCTACTTTAATCATTGTCATTAGATAAAAAAATGATCAATTATTTGGTGTCTTCAAAACAATTACTTGAATTTAATATACTAAAACAGACATGAATATATATATTTAAACGGTACTATATGCACTAAATATTGAAATGAAAATAGAACATTACCAATATTCCAATGGTTTTTATAACAGGAGAATATTATGTATCAAGAAGAATAAAATTATTAAAATGGTGTAATGAAATTACATCCACCCACAATCAATAAATTTAGGATGAAAAATCCAGGGAATTTTGTGAATAAAACGAGAAGGTGACTTAAATTTGGAATGGTGGGTTATTACGTCTTTGATAATAAAAAGGATATGAAGTGGCCAATTAATGAAATGATGAAAATAAGATGTCAACTAATACACCAATAATTCACAACAATATATATACATGATGTATTGTCAATACACTAAAAAATTCATAAATTTTAAGGATATTTTTTAGATCTATATCACCAACAATTTATGTGTAATGATAAATGGATATATCATATGATAAAAACATTTGAAATTAATCTTGAGTATGAAATGGTGACTGGAACTGTTACCATCCACATTATAATAAAAATTTATTTGTTTTATTTTGGATATACCCTATTATATATATCAATGAAATTTGGTATGGGTATCACATTACATCCTCATAAAATAGTTCATCAGTAAGTGATGTAAATTGCTTATTGTATGATTCTACAGATTATGATTATAGTTCATCTGTAATGAATATTTTTGTGAATCTTCTTCAAAAAATATTTAGATCCTTATGATAATGGAATATTATAATATTTAATGGATTTAATGGATTTATTTTTATGATGTAAAATATTCGTTATCCAGGGACATGAGTCACATTTAATATATTATATAAACCTCTTATGTTCAATGAAAAAGGGAAATATAATATGATCATGACTTCTAAAGTGTTTTTTTGTTATTTAAATAGTTAAAGGGACACTTATCATGCCCTATATAATAAACAATGTTTTATTTTATTTTTGATCTAACATAACTTTTCTATCAAGGAAACTCGTTAAGGGTATCAAAATACATCATAAAAAATAGTTTTTTTAGTGATGAAAACACTAAATTATGTTAATTTCACTAAATAATATCTGTTGTTCATCTATAATTGAATTATTTGGGAATTTTCCTCATAAAAATCATATTATTATTATGGTTTTTAAATTTGATATGATTTAATTAATATAATGATATATTTATATAGAGGCCATATCAATTATCAAAGAAGGGGAGTAACATTTAATATTTCAAATAAACATATGATCATTTATTAGCGTGAGGATTCATATAACCATCTAATGGAAATTAATATTATCTTGTTATTATTAATTAATATCTATTATGGGTATTTATATCATATGGTTGGGGAAAATTAAACATTTAGAAAATGTCTATCATACTAATGTTCATTGATGTCATTATAGGGAAATTTCCTTATATTCCTAAGAATATTAATGTTAAATTTTTAACAGAACATATATAATTGATAAACTACTTCAAAAATCCTTACATAATTATCTGAATTGAGTTTTTTAAATTATTAATGAAAATATATGAGAATAATTTTAATGAATTCATATTCTCAAATGCGACATAAGGGGGTGTACCTATTGAAATTTTTTAAGAATAATGATCAGTTGATTTTCAATTGAATTGATTATTAGGTTCTTAACAAGATCACTATCAAGAACATATACCCTATACCACATAGATATTATTTGATTTATCAATGTTTAGGATATTAATACTTTTATGTAATTTAGCATCATTATTGATGCAACAAATTCTGAGAATATTCCCAAAATAACATTCTCTATGTGGTATTGTCATTATGAATATATTGTGATTCTATTTAGACTTAAAAATTTCTACTCAATCGGTATAGAGTAATTGAATAGAGGCTTTTGATGTTACCATTGATAGTTGGGTTCATTAATGGTTATTATTTTTTATTCAATTTGAAATAACTTTAATAAAGAAATTTTTTTGAGGTTTATTAAAGGACCTATTTAATAATGGTTATATGAAAAATTCATCATTTTTTAATTTTGGATACAACTTTTAAATTCATAGGAAAAATAATACACCCCAAGGATATATCGGTGGATCATTCGAAAATAGATGTCTTTGTTTAACATAATATACGAACAATGAAAACTATATTTTATATTTTTCTTAGGTTTAATCAATATTAAAAATGATTTCAGAGTTATTTTTCATAACTATATAATCGAATCAACATATTAACATCGAAGGGGGTCACATACTTATAGAAAGAAAAATGTGAAGATGATTTTATGGATCTGAAGAGAATATTTTAAGTGAATATATTCATACATTACCATAAAATAAAGATTTTCTTTTCTAAAGTGATGGATTAAATAATTTATTGGTATTTTTCCTCATAAAAATTTATATGGATATTTCTTTCACCTCACACCAACTGATGATTCTTATGAAAAATTACTAATCCCTTAAATTATAGATAGTTATGTATATTTTTTCATTAATAATATGGATGCATGATATTTATTGAGAATGGTGTAACAATTATATTCAAAATATTATGGTAAAATATCTATTTAGTCAAAAACTATTCAATATTTTCCAAATAAGATGGTTGGAATTGATTAAATATATTGGCTAGGTAATCCATTACCACCATAGGAAGGTGACCATGATGGTTAATGATTTGATTCCTTTAGACCATGCGAGTTATGAAATGATGGTTATTACTAAATAGGGTGTTTTATAAGTTGGATTATGATATCCCACAAAAATTCTAAAGATAATACCATTATTAGATGAATCATGAACATTTTATCCATGTGACTATGAGAGAAGTGTGTAGGGAAGATATAAGAGTATATAAGAATGTTGTGAGTGTACCTGAGTCAATTCCTGATATTGATGGAATGATAATGATTAGTTTTATTGAATTCATTTCCGAAATAGCCAAAAATTTGTAATCGAATAGTTATATGACACTAAAAAATATTCATTAGTTATAAATCATTAATGTAAAAAGATATACATTGATCTTAAAAACTATTTCAAATTGGATAACATGAAAATTAATATTCAAATTATGTATACACTTCCTTGTATATCAATAAGTTGTGGTAGATAGATTGAATTATAAGGGGATTCTAAAACCATTACTCCTAAATGAATAGAATTGGAAAATCATATAGCATGGATTTATAAGTTAGTCTCCCCAAAAAATTTAAAGATCTGAGTTCTATTCAGGTTATAGTTGAACACCATACAATGCTAGGACATATTATTTCCGTCATAGAATACTTTTATCTTTATCACCTTTCCATATAATACATTAATTATGCAGACAAATTTTATAGTGTACAATGTTATATTGTATCTGATCAGGATCCGAATTTTATCTTGATTTTAAAAAAAATAAATAGAAAAATATGGTATCAATGTTTTGTTTTAGTGCTAATAATAATTCAAAACATATTGTTAGTCTGATAAAAACATTCAAACCATATAGAATATCTTGATATGTGGTTCCCTATATTTAAAATGTGGTTAGGATTAAAATTCTGTAAGTGGTTTTTTAAAAACTATAAACATCACTTTAACATTCAAGTAGATCCTTATGAATCCCACTATGATAGGAATTGAAGGACTCCAACATTGTAGGATGATGTTAGATAAATAATCTAATTAGATCATGAGATATATATGAAGATGAAATAAAAATTTAGATCCATTTAGAAATATACATGGGAACATAATTTTTTAAAGAAAAGGTATGTTGACAATTTTTGGTTAGATAATGATTTAAATATTTTTGGAAGGAATTCCTATGATTATCTCCTTGGAATAAGGTTATGAAATTAATAATGACAGGAATGTTGAGTCATATATATAATAGTAAATTTGGCATTTTTGATCATGATAGGATGATATAATATCATTTGAAACTTTTTTTCAATAACTCTTAAGTTCATGATGTATTCCATGTATTTGTATTGAGGATCTATATACCTAATCCTCCAATTGTAATCGACATAGTGGTCATACTACAGATGTAGGATATGTAACATCCCAGGTAAATAAAGAATATGAAATTTTTTATTATATTTATTAATATTTCTAAATAAATTTTAAATTTTACGTTTAAGGGGATTTTATGATTGATGGCATACCCGATACACAATAATGGTTTTCTTTGAAATATTACATTGCAGAAAACGTTGAGTTGTATTGAAAAATAATATATTATTATTATTATTTTAAATGTTACTTAATGCCTAGCCTTTCTAATAGTGGGAATGAACATAACTAACAACAAAATGATTATACATGTTTGTTAAATTCTTTTACATTTATCCAATTAATTTTTGAGGCCTAGAATAAGAAAGAATCTGAATTTAAGTCTAAATACTCCAATATTTTTTAAATGTTCGATTTAGAACCTTTTAAGGGTGATCCCTATTTAAATCTAGTTTTGGTCACTTTTATATGTTATATTTGACTAAATAAAATTTCTCTTTAGAATCAATAAATCAAAATTTACATTGGGAAATTTTTTGTTATTTTTCAGATAAAATTAATTAATTGATGAATAGTGAACATAGTGTATTTTAATTCAAAACTCCATTTTCGTATAATTTTTTATATGGATTGATTATTTTTTTAATTGGTTTTAAAGTTGAAATAGATTATATTTTTACCATTTAATCCAATTGTGTTTTTTTAGAATTACTTTCACTACGAAATTTTACATAAACAAGTATCAATCTTTTGATTGATTTTGTTTCATAAAAACACGGTAATTGTTTTGACAATGGGAATTAATATTAAATAAAATAATGAAACATCTATGTTTTTAATTTTTCTAAAATAGACATTATTTTTGAATTCCTAATTTCTAATATATCTTAGGATGATTTTTTGGTATTTTTCTGAAAAACATAAATTTTTGATGATTATAGATACAATTAAGTAGTAGTTAAAAACTGACTTTTTCATTTAAATAAAATTTTACCACTTCTGTGAATTTAATTTTGAAAATACAGCATACATGGTTGTAATTAGTTTGTAAAATGGCATTCAATAAGGTGAAAATAATATTTTGGTAAATAGTAATGTTTGACTTTTATTTACCACGATTAACGGTAAATAGGATAATTGAAGGTAAAAATAATATTATAATAATACCAAATTACCATAACACTTGTCCTAAACATATTGGTTGAGTCATTTCCGACCATAGGCATCCTTGGGTCAATATTCGGACCCCATGGAGACACTTGGAAGTGATAATTACACATTGTTTTAATTAACTTAATGTAAAGGAAAAAATGACAAAAACAAATATATTTTAGTAAAATAATTTTTTCATGTGGTTATATAAGTTATATTTTAAACTATAAATAATTATTGAGATGATGAAAAGATTACCTAAATCAGGGTAAATTTTTTATAATTTTTAGATATCAAATAAATAAAATAAATAATGACACAATAATGATACAATGTTTAACTTGTTAATAAATGATTTAAATAAATAAGATTATAATGATTAAAATAATATCCAAAACCTATCCAATTATTATTGGATGATTTTATTTAAACCATGAGTTGTCTTATATTCGACCTTAATGTGTTTTGAACCTTTAGAAGAAGAAAATCATTATATAATAAAATAATATTTTCACACTATCCTAAAGAACCTCCCATCCCCCTTATAAAATCCCTCACCTATAACCCATTCCTCACACCTCTCAAGCCCCTTGGATCATCCAAAACCCACCCAAATAAGCTCTTATGATCCCTATATTCCACCTAAAAGCCTTAAATTAGTCAGAAGGCACTTCAAGAAGTCATTTTGATCTAATCCAAAGGGAGTTACCCTAATTAAAGGGGACAGTTTCTCTTAAATTACTTTCTATTATTTTACTTCTCCAAACCATAAAATCTTTTTATTCATCTAGTTCATAAAAAATTATTATCTTTAATATACTATTATGTTTTTATGAGATGTATTCATACTAAACTTATACACACCTCAATCAAATGGGTGAAGAACATACTGTTTCTGTGGATGGAAAACTATCTCCTCACGAAGCGATGATTGTTCAATTATCTCCTACCGCCTCTCATGGTGGCCAATATGATGACAATATATTTATATATGATTTATATTTTGTTTATGTTTCTTTTTTATTTGGTATTTTTCATTTATATCATACCTTTTTGGATTTCATTATGGGTAAATGCGATAATTTCACTTGAGGAAGTGCATTCTACCACCCCCTCAATGTGATATGACTCGTTAATGCCATATGTGCGACATATAAATGATGGATTTAATGAAATTATATATTATATTATACTAGAATTATAATATACCTATGTATCATTATATTTTCATCCCAATAAATATAAAATAGAAATGAATGTAGCATTAATGCGTACGTACGGCTTACCGCCTCCATGAACGGTGCATTTCATTTCTTATCTCCAAATGTTATGTAATATTATAAATACATAACTTTATACTGGATTTATATGAGGTATATGATATATAAATAATAAATATAATTCTGGATATAATAGAATCTTTTCCATATGGATAACATTTAATTTTAAGGTGTTCATTTTTTACTCAAGTACCAAATATCGACAAAACAACCATTACAAACTTAAATGATTACATATTGTTTATAATATTTTAGTAAGTGATATTAAAAGATTAATAAACTTGAAAAAGGGGTTTTAATAAAGTATAAATTTACTTATGATTATTATTTAGGAAAATCAAAGAAAAAACTAGTCAAGTCTGACACAAGGTATGGGATTTCTTATATCACTTTCAATTCCATGAGATTTCCATTCTTCGCCACTTATTCATTGCATGTGGCTTGTAGTGTACATCCATTTGAAATATATTATCATGATTGTATTTATAATAATGGTATTATATGAATCATTTGGTGTTTATTAACTTTTGGTCATACAACTCAATTGTTTACAACATGGAAAGGGGTTTTCATCTCACTTTTTATTCCTATGAGATTCATGCTTTTTTTCCACTATTTACTTTTTTTTGGTGTATATACTTCCCATGATTTTATTACCTGTGTAATATAATTTAATTTATGGGTATTTAAATATTCATTGAATTATCCCTCTTTCATGGGGTGTATGTTTCATATGTTACCAAATCGGTAAGGGAACATTTCACCCTCCTCTTTTATATGATTTTTTCGTTATGTCTTTTTATTTACATATTATTATTTTGGGATTTGTTACCCAATATCCTTATTTATGTAAATATTATGTCAATGTGATTTTATACCATTTTTTCTCTCATCAACCCATTTTATTAATTTTAATGTGACGCCGTTTTGCTATCAAATTTCTGTAAGAGAACTTTTTAACTTCATTTCTATTCCTTGGGATAATCTTATAATTCTTAATTATGTCATTATTTAATTATGTTTGGAATCAATGTTTATTTATTTTTGGTTTTAATTCCCACACCCCATTATGTGTATATACATTTTATACACACAATCTCTCCATTGATAAATTCCCAAGTCAACGATATGAACTTGATAAGGATAATTTTAACTCAATTTCCATTCATTGAGTTAAACATCCAAGTCATTGGTTTTGTCTTTAAAAGAAAATTTGTTAATGTCCTCTGATTTATTTACACTGAATATAAAATCATATTTATTGTATTTATAATTTTCACACATTACTATGTAATTTATTTATCCTCAATCTAAGGATACATTTTTTATAATGGATTTCATATCAATTTAAATTCTATTGAGAAATAATTATTGTTATGAACCAATTCACTCATATATGGTGTATATATTGACTTGGGAATATTATATCATGAATAACCTTATTATCATTATATTATAAAGTTCTTATTTACTTTTATACCACAATTATTTTCATTCAATCATCTCTCATATTGTTAAAAACTCTTTAACTAAAATATCGTTTTAAATGTTGTAATGTTTTATTCTTAATAATCGTTATCATTCAGGTCCATCTTTAAAAAATGATTTTATGGATTTATTTTATGTACATTATTGTTTTCAAATGATAATTTATTGAAAAGTTTCAATGTGGTATGGAACACTTTGATTCAAAAATCACATTATTAAATGTTTAAAATGGTTTTGAAAATGGTTTGATAAAGCATGTAGTATGTATATATCTTGAAATGATATGTTTTGACTGCAAAGTTGTAATTTTATATTTCATTTATTCTTGTCTTAAGTGTTATGAATACATTATGTTTGATGGGCATTATTTCCATATATGGGTGGTTCCGTGGAAAACCTAGGGCGGGTGATCCCGAGATAGTTCTCTAATGCATTGGGTAACGTGACAGAGATAAATGTGAATGTTTCTCCTAATAGATTCAGGGAATATAATGTAATGGGTATTTCCAATGTGACTCCCTCTTTCTCTATGATAGCTACAATGTAATTATGATATGGATGCCTCAAGTTAAATTTATGATTTATGATTACTATGTGTTATTTAGAAATATTATGATTTCAGAAGGTATGATATGATTGAAAATTATGGTTTCATTGATTTGTATTTATTTATGGGTTAATATTTCCTTTCCTTATTTTATAAACCATACTGATTTTTTTATGCTCATCCAAAGATATTGAATTTTTTTTCAAAGGTATTAAAGAACGGTAAAGGAAAATAAGTATTAAAGAAGATTTATATTAATAAAATAACTCTTGCTTTATTTAAGGAGTTTTATTTTTGTGAAAAATTAGTTATAGTAAAAGTGTCTACACTGTAATTTTCATATTGATATGTAATAGTTATGACCTAATTATCTAATAATCTAAACCTAAAAATATCCTCAATGTGAATTATTGACATAATTCATGATTTTGTAATGTTTAAGGTCGGGTCCTTATAGTTGATATTAGAGGTCAGTTTAGATAGCTTTAGAGGTTATGGTGTTCTTTAAGCATAAGTGATATTACCAGAAT
The DNA here is from genome assembly GCA_963277665.1 of Viscum album. Classification (NCBI taxonomy): domain Eukaryota; kingdom Viridiplantae; phylum Streptophyta; class Magnoliopsida; order Santalales; family Viscaceae; genus Viscum; species Viscum album. Next base: position 662,254,675 of record OY728138.1, read on the forward strand.
GGTTAGGATTTTAGAAAGAGTCATAGTTATTTTAGATAAAGTGAATGAGTTTAAGATAAAATTAATAAGTATTTCTTAGTATTTACCCTCCTCGTAAGATATTATATGATGATTTTACAGATATACTCACACATACTATTTTTTTAGTAAAATGATGGATCTAGTAGGCACCAAAGTAAAAGTGGATGTGAAGAAAACTGTGATGCTTTTCTAAAAGATCAATTGAATGGAAAGTGAGTTTCAATGAGAACTCTTGTGGTTATTCTCAACCAACTATCAAGAGTAATGATTCACCACAAGATCCTTGGTGATTTTTATAAGGCATCATATATGTGAGAAACAAATCCCCACAGAAGTTCAGGTATTAATCATAAAGGTAAGTATGTTATAAAACATATGTGTCAAGGATGTGGAAAGAAACACATAGGATAATGCTTCAAAGGGACATGAATATTCTATAGATGTGGAAATGAAGGTCATAAAGCAAGAACATGCAATGGAAAAAGAAACCATCTGGTTGACTCTAAGAAATGGAAATAAGTTCTTTCGGAGTGATCAATTGAATGTTATAAATGTGGTGTGCAAGGACACTATACAAACAGTGTCCTACAATGATGTTTTGGGAATGATATCACCATTTTCAAAAAAATAATAATATTTACCATTACATAATTCCAATCCAATTAAGGATGATGAAACTGACAATGACCAATGAATTGTTTGATTATTTATTAACAGATGTTTAGACATTTTTGAATCTTAGGATATGATTCAGGATTTGGATGGTAGGAAAGAAGTATTTCACAATAAGTCTGAATATATTGGTTAATGGATAATGAACAATGTTGAATTTGTAATAAGTCAACATATAAGGGATTCAAATGTTATGGTAGATGTTGGGAAAGTGAAATGCATAAAAGTATTAAGGCTCTTTTGATGATGGGATTACATTAGAAGTATTTTTATATTTTGTGTAACCTTATAGTTCTATATGTTAATATTTTATTCAAGGAATAGTTATCTTTTAATTTTTTTATATATTTATAAAAAACCATTTTGGTTTATTTGATCCATGAATTTTAGGAAATTACAGGATAATACATTTTGGGATGCAAAAAAAAATTTATTAGATAATAATTGTGGTTAATATATGTTATTGTTATTTGTGAAAAATTTATCTATTTTTGGGAATGTTATAAAATTATATAGTTTTTTAAAAATAACAACACGCAGACAGCATAACCACCCATTACCTTAGACATAGATGTGGAAATCTAAACCACAACTAAAATGCGATTAGGATTTATCGCCTACCACAGGTCAACGTGAAGTCCCTGGTATATAAGACTAAATATTTTTAGTTACATGATAGTATAAATCAAAAATACATTGTTTTTTTTGTTATATATGGATATGATTAAAATATCTTGGAGAATATGTTAATAGGTTATTTACATTCCAATATGAGACTCTAAGAGTAACTGATGATATTTGGAGATAAATGTTAATATTTATCTTGGAAGACTATGTTATTAAATACTTCTAAGATTTGGGTTTCAATGTTAATTTTTTTTCTTTGAAGAATTATATGAATAGTTTTTTATTAAATGGTCTTTCTTGAACCTTCGGTATTGTTTTACAAAATTTGAATATTAAGAGTAGTTTTTTTGTAAAAAACTATCCTTTTGGTGGATTATCTAATATTTCACTAACCATTTTGGTTTTGGTTAATGTTAAAAGACATGGGAAAAATATAGCTCATCTTTTTTAGATTATTTTATTATCTAAATGTTTATTACAGAACATTCAATGTGAACAATTTATCTTTAATACTCATCGTTTGATGAAAAAATGATTCTATTGTTGGAATTTAGTAAATGATGAATGTCCACATGATAAGTAAGTATGTTTCCTAATGTTTGTAGTTAAAATTATAAATAAATTCCTTAAATTTATGAATATTAAATTAAAAAACTTTCACTGTTATATTTTCTTACTGGGGAATCAAAGACCATTTCACCCATCACCAGTTTGTGATTTTATTGTGGTTAACATTCTCCTGATCATGTTTCCTATCACTCTCCATCAAAACTTGATGGTTTTTTCTCTTCAAAATCCATGTTTTCATGGAATCATAGTATCCTTTATCTTGGGTGACCTTTTTACTTCTCATCCTTTTTTTTAAAATGATATATTTATTAACTCTATTTCTGATATGGTTCTTTCAATGATGTTTTTCAGCCCAATTTTAAAATTTTGAGGATGTAATTCCCAAAAGGGGGGAAGGTCGTAACATCCCATGTAAATAAAGAATATGCCATTTATTATATTTTTCAACATTTGTTAATTAAATATAAATTTTACTATAAAATGGATTCTATGTTCGATGGTACACCTGATACACAACAATGAGTTTCTTTGAAATTTTACATTGCACAAAACATTGACTTGTACTGAAAAATAATGTAATAACAATATTATTTTAAATAGTTGTTAACTTCTAGCCATTCCAATGAAGGGATTGAACCGAACTAACTAAAAAATTATTAGACATGTTTGTTATATGTTTTTGCATCTATCCAATAAATTTTATAGGCTTAAAATAAGAAAGATTCTGATTTAATGTATAAATATTCTAATATTCATTAAAAAGTCGATTTACTTCATTTTATTGGAGAACCCTCATTAAATATATTTTTGGTCACTTTTATATATTCTATTTGACAAAATAAAATTCCTATTTATAAATAGGACATCAAAATTTACTTTCGGTAATTTTTTTGAATTTTTCAGATAAAATTCACTTTTTTATTAAAACTGAAAAATACTGTATTTTAATTCAAAACTACCTTTTAATATAATATATTTATACGGTTATATTACCTTTTTAATTGGTTTTAAAGTGAAATTAGATTATATTTTTAACATTTAATTCAATGGTTGTCATTGGAATTAATTTCACTTTGAAATTTGATATAAACAAGTGTTAATCTTTTGATAGATATAGTTTCTTTAATACATGCTATTTGTTTTAACAATGGGAATTAATTTAAAATTAATTAATTAAACTTTTATGTTTTGAATTTTGTAAAATGGACATAATTTTTGAATTTCTAATATCAAATATATCTTAGGTTGAATTTTTGGTATGTTTCAGAAAAAAATCAATTTTGGATTAATAGTGAAACCACTAAGTAGTAGTTAAAAAATGACTTTTTCATTTAAATGAAATTTTAATGCTTCTATTAATTAAATTTTAAAAATCCAACATACATGGTTTTAAGTAGTTTGTAAAATTTGTTTCAATAAGATGAAAATAGTTATTTTGGTGAATAGTGACTTATAACTTTTATTTACCGTGGTTAAAGGTAAATAGGGTAATTCAAGTTAAAAGAAATAATATAATAATACAAAAATATCTTAAAACTTTTCGTAAACTTATTGTTTAAGTAATGTCCGACCATGGGCATCCTTGGGTCAATTTTGGGACCCAATGTATCCACTTGGGAGTGATAATGACACTTTATTTAAAATAACGTAATGTAAAGGCAAAAATGACATCACCAAATATCTTTTAGTAAATTAATAATAACATGGGGTTAGAGAAGTTATTTTTTCGACTATAAATATCCATTTGATATGTAAAAATATTTTCTACATCATGGTACATTGTTTTATAATTTTTAAATATTATATAAATAAAAATAATTATGACACAATAAGGATGTAGTGTATACCTCATTAATAAATGATTTAAATAAATATAATTATAATGTATAAAATAATATACAAAACCTGTAAAATTTTTATTTGATGATTTTATTTAGACCATGAGACATCTTATCTTCATCCTTAATGTGTTTTTGATCTTTAGAAACCGAAAATCATTATATAATAAAATAAAATTTTCCGACTTTCCTAAAGAACCCCTCCTCCCCCTTATAAAAAGCCCTCACATCTAACCCATTCCTCACACCTCTCAAGCACATTGGTTCATCTAAAACCTTCCCAAATAAACTTTCAATATCTCTCCCTTAATCCTAGATGCCTTAACATAGGCAAAAGAAACTTCAATAAGTCATGTTGGTTCAAACCAAAGGGAGATACCCAAATTAAAGGAAACAATTTCTCTTAAATTCTTTTTTATTTTACTTCTCCAAACCCTAAACACTTTTTATTAAATTATTTTATTACAAAAAAAATATACTCAATATACTATGATGTTTTTACTAGATGTATTAATACTACACTTAACCACACCTCTATCTAATGGGTGAAGAACATATTGTTTCTGTGCATGGAAAACTAACGCCTCACGAAGCGATGATTGTTCAATTATCTCCTACTACCTCTCATGGTCTCCATTATAATAGAAATATATTTATACATGTTATATATTATTTTTATTTTTATTTATTCTTATGTATTTTTAATTTATAACATACCTTTATGGTTTCCATTATGTTTAAACACGATAATTTTATTTGAGGAAGTGCGGACAACCACCCCCTCAATGTGATGTGAATCGTTAATACCGTATGATGGAAATATAAAGGATGGAGTTAAAGAAATTTTATATTATATTGTACTATAATTACATTATACATATGTGTCATTATTTTTCCATTCCATAAAATATAAAATAGAAATGAAAGTAGTGTTCATGTGTGCGTACAACTTACCGTCTCTATGAATGGTGCATTTCATTTCTTATCTCCAAATGTTATGTAACAGTAAAAATCCATATATTCATATTGGATATATATGATATTTATGATATACATATCATGAATATAATTCTGGATATAATTAACTCTTGACCACTTGGATAACTTGTACTTATAAGACGTTCATTTTTACTCAAGTACCAACTATCGACAAAATGACCATTATTAATGTAAATGGTTAAATATTGTCTATAACATGGTAATAAGTGATATAAAAGGAATAATAAACTTTAAGAAGAGTTCTAAATCATTTATAAATTAATTTAAGTTTGTTATTCAGGAAGAACAAGGAACAAACTAGTCAAGTCGGACCTGAGTTAAGAGATTTCTTATATCACTTTCAATTCCTTGAGAATTCCATTGTTTGCCACCTATTTATTGCATGTGGTGTATTGGGTACTGAAATTTGAAATATATTGTCATGATTTTCTTTATAATCATGGTAGTTTTTTTATTCATTTGGTGTTTATTAACTTTTGGTCATACGACTCGATTGATTACAACGTGGTAAATGGTTTTCTTCCCACCTTTTATTCCTATGAGATTCATGCTTTATTTGCCACTATTTAGTGTTGTGTGTTGTATGTAATTAACATGATGGTATTATTTGTGTAATATACTTAAATTTATGGGTATATACATATTAATTGAATTATCCTTCATTCATGGGGTGTATGTTTCGTATGTTACCAAATCACTAAGGGAACCCTTCACCCTTCTATTTTTTATGATTTATTTTCGTTATGTCTTTTAATTTACATGTAATTAGGATGGGATATATTCTCTTATATACATATGGCATTAAATTTTATTTCCAAGTGAATTGATACCCTTTTTTTCTAGTGACATCTTTTTATGAATTTTAATTTGATGTCGTTAGGCTATCAAATTTCTGTAAGAGAACTTTTTAACCCCATTTCCATTCCTTGGGTTAATCTTATAGTTATTAATTATGTCATGATTTTATTATGTGTGGAATCATTGTTTATATATTTATGTTTTAATTTCCACTCCCCTTTTTGAGGATATAATTTTGATACACATAATCACTCCATTGATAAATTCTCATGTCATCGATATGAACTTGATATGAGTAATTTTAACTCAATTTAAATTCATTGAGTTAAACATCGAAGTCATTGGTTTTGTATTAAAAAGAAGATGTTTGAATAAACATTGATTGATTTACACTGAATATCCAATCATATTTAGGGTATTTATATTTGTCACACATTATTATGTAAATTATTTATCTTTAATCTAAGATTAAAATTTTTATAAGAAATTTTGTCTCAATTTACATTCCATTGATAATTCATTATGGTTATGCACCAATTCACTCTTATATGGTGCAAATACTTTCCTTTGGAATATTATGTCATTAATCACCATATTCTCATGATATTATAATGTTCTTATTAAATTTTATTCCACATTTATTTGTATTCAATCATCTCTCATTTTGTTAAATACTCAATAACCAAAATATCATTTTAAATATTTTAATGATTTATTCATGTAAATCTTTGTCATTAAAGTCCATGTTTTAAAAATGGTTTTATGGATTTATTTATATGGAAATTAAATTTTTAAAATGATAATTTATTTTAAATTTTCAACGTTGTATGTGACACGTTGATTCAAAAATCACATTATTCAATGTTTTAAATGGTTTTGAAAATGGTTTGATAAAGCATTGATTATGTCCATATCTTGAAATGATATTTTGTGGTTTCAATGTGGAAATGTTATATTTTCTTAATTCGTTTTTTATGGTTTATGAATATGTTATGGATGTTTCGAATCATTTATGTATACAGGTGGTTCTGTGATAGACATAGGGTGGGTGAGCCCGAGATAGCTCTCCAATGTATTGGGTAACGTGATGAAGGTATACATGAATGTTTCTCCTAATATATTTAGTGAATATTATGTGATGGGTATTCCAAATGTGGCTCCCTATATAATAGTGATATCTATAATGTATGTATGATATCGATGCCTAGAGATACATTTATGATTTATGATTACTATGTGTTATTCCAAAATATTATTATTTCAGAATGTATGTCATTATTGAAAGTTATAGTTTCATTGATTTGTATTTATTAGTTGGTTAATATTTACATTCAGTATTTTATAATCATTTCTGAGCTTTTTATGCTCATCCCATGTTTTTGAAATGTTTTCCACAGGTTATAAGGAAGGGTTAGAGAATGAATATATTCAGGAAGATTTATATCAAGAAAAGAACTCTTTTTTTTATTTAAGGAGTTTTATTGATGTGAAAAATAAGTTATAGTAGAAGTGTATACTTTATAATTTTAAAAATGTTATGTAATAGTTATGGTTTAATTCTATAATAATATAAACCTTAAAAGACCGTAAATGTGAATTCTTGACATAATTCTAGATTAAGTAATGTTTTACGCCAGGTCCTTATAGGATATCTCTTATGAAGAACAACTAGTGGATACATCAGATATTATAGAGAAAATAACATGAAAAAATACCACTCACCTAATAAATGCTTTGTGTTAAAACCAGGAATTTGATGAAGCTACTTGGAAACCTAACGATGTGGTGAGATATATATATCCTCAATTTTTTTATTAATGTGATATAATTTCAATGGTGAAATTCATCTTATGTAGGGAATACTGTTACACCATAACATTTTATGTTATATTTAACAACAAATATATTTCATTTTATTTATAGGATGCCTTAGACGCAACAATGATCTTAAACAATCTCTGTCACACTATTGAAATATTACTATATGATGTGAGAGCTGTTTCATAGTCATTAAATTGGTAGGTATGAATAATATTAACCACATTATCATATGAGTGTGTGTGTGTGTGTTTTACTAAATACACGTATTTTAATTATTTGTTAATAAAGAGTATTAAATATTTAGTAATGTTATTTTATTCATCCAATATAATTTATCTTAATTGTTTTATTTATCTTTGTGGGGGAATATAATGATTAAGTAATAAAAATTGTAGAAATTTTATTTTTTGAAATAGATATAAATTTTTAAATCATTATATCAAAATTATTTTTCTATAATGTATCTGGATTTTTGTAAATATATTAATTTTATAGTGAATAACAAAAAGTAATTATATTTACTGAAAACTGTATCTTTGTTTCAATATTATATAAATTTATAATTTTTTACAGTATGTGAAAAAAAAATCTTATATTTTAAATAATATATTTAATTTCATTAGAACAAAATATATTGTCTAATTATGAGTAAGATCTTTTTTATTCTTCAAAATTAAATATTTCTAAAACTAATTTTCATTTCATTTTTAATTTTTTATTAAATAAATTTCTTGTACATTTTAAAATTGAATCATGAAATATGGATTTTATATTTTTAAAAATGTGATCCAAATTTTGAATATAGTTCATTTGTTCAATAAGAATAATGCCCATATTAATTTTTTTAGAAGGATAAATATAAAATGGGTAAATTTGGGATAAAAAAGTTCATATGACATAAAATTCATTAAAAAATTAATTTATTTTACTGGATGTTATCATATAGTTCATAATCAAAATAAATTAATTACTATGAGATTTTATTCAATTTTAAATAAATTTTTACTTTTATAAAATTTCATTAAAAGATAGTGTAAAATATATATATTTTATACTTTTAACAACTATAATAATTTCATGATAGGGATAATGAAAAAATACATTTAATCAAAAAAATTTATAAAAAATATTCATTATTTTTTAACTTGGTAATTTGTTTTTAATTATTATTGATGAAATAATAACCATAAATTCCTTTGGAACATTAAAATATTTTTTTCTATAGTATAATTAAATATAATAGAATTGGTATTAAAAAATATTAAAATGTAAATTTTTAAGTGAAATACAATGTTCATAAATTTATATAAAAAAATATAACATATTAGGTATTTTTAAGGTATATAACAATATTAATTTTCAATGATTTTATTTTAAAATTCAAATTTATTGACTAGTTCCATAAAATGTGTTACATATATATTATAATAAATATAATTTGATTAAATAATTTAAAATTTATAAAAATTACATCTTTGGCCATATGAATGGGATATTGGTCCGAATATCAACCATGTTCCATTTAAGAGTCACTATTACTATTATTGGAACATTATTAACACTAAAATATTAGAATGAATTGATGTTGAAGTAATTGTCAAAATGGTTAACTAAGGTTAAACTATGAGATAAGGGTAACAAAATAATCAAAACTTATTCTAAATTTTAATTTTTTTTGAGATTTTTAACAATCAGACATCCATTATATTATAATTTTTTAAATATTTATCAAAATTTTCCGAAATTTAAATTTATAATAATTTATTACTTTAGGTTATTTTAGGTTCTCCCCTCCCCTAACATATAAAAGGTAACCTCCTATGTTTCATTATACACAATTGTTTAGCCTTCATTATGGAACTTTCCTATCATTATGTAATCATATATTATTTTAATACATCCTATTGATTAATATCATACCAAAATGTCCATTTTTCAAGGATTGTGGTGCAATCTAAAGTAGGTTCTTCGTTGACAAGTTCTAAATCTTAACCATGAATTTTAAATTTTATTATATATAATAATATATTTAAAGATACTATATATATTTTAAAATAATAAAATAAGTATCATAAATATACTGAATTATTAATACAATAACATAGAAACCATTATCTACCATCACCACATCCATTAGAATCATTTAACCTCCCTCACGCATATGTGTGTACTACACAAAAAATAAGTGAAGTGATTCATTTTTTGATTATTATTTACATGGATTTTAATAAGGATTTATTTTGATAATATATATGATATATATCATATTATAATTTTTTATATATGTTAAATATTATTTAATATTATTTATTGTACCCGTTAAAAATTAAAACATCACTCGTGGGTATGTATGGACTACCACATCCATGAAGTGATGAAATTACTTTTTAAAACCCACTATATATTAATAATTTAAATATTATATATAAGGATAATTAATTTTTGAATATTCATGTGATTATGGATCCATTATCCATGAAATATGACTAATATTTCAAAAAAACATGCATAAAATTTAAGTATTTTTCATACATAAGAGTTATTTTATTAAAAAAATGTTAATAAAAATATGATAAGATGATGTAATTAAAACATATATAGTATTACATATTTAACAATGGTTCTATAATTGAATTATAATAAATAATTATTTATTATAAATGAGTTTCAAATGAATATGATGAAAAATGAGACGTGATGTAAGGGATTTAAGTGTCTATCCATTCTTATTCACGCTTGTTTATAATTGAAATTTCATTAAATAAATTACATGATACATATATGTTAAATAATTTTAATTTCATAGAATCCACGTTTTTTTATAGAATTAATTTATTCAAAAACTTACTAACATTACATACTTGTGACACCGAATGGAATTTCTTTAGGGAAAATATACTATGTTTTAATATATAGTAGGGTGTCCTTTCCTCCATTACTATTATTTGATTAAAATGATTCAATGAATTTTTTAATTACATAATTACTTCATAAATTAATTTCATCCAGAAAATTATTTATATAAAAAATATCAAATTAATCATCCTTTCATTTTCTTAATGATGTGATTTTGATTTTTTTCTAAAAATATAAATACAGTATTTATTTATATGTTGAAAACATAATTTGAATTTCATTTAATTTTGAACACTCAAATGTTTTTTAAGTTTAAAATACAATTTTATATTAATTTTTTTAAAGAAAATATTAACTCTATTTTTTAAAAATATTTGGATATTTATTTAGTGATGATTAAATAAAAACTGTATTTCACAAAAGAAATATTCTAGGGATATTTTAAGGGTTTTTTAAACTATGATGATATCATTTGATTCCATTTATTATTAATATTATATATGATCCAATGGTACCATCCTTACTCTTTTCTTGAATAATTTATGACCATCATGAGGTAATTTGTATGAAACTGGTTTTTCATTATTTTTTCTATAATGAATTTATGAAATATTTATTAAATAATATTTTTAAGAATATGTTTTTATTTTATAATATGATGATTATTTTGTGATATTGTGGCTCCCATGTGTCTGTTTTTTATAATGTGATGGGTGTAATTAAAAATATATAGCACTCCAATGCGATAGACAATGTCATAAGTCTAATGATATAAATATGGAATTTAATTTTATGTTCATGATAAACTATGGAAAACATGTGATGATTTCTAATCCATTATGTAAAGTAATATATGTGTTGATATAGTATCCAATATGATTCAATCATCTTGGTAGTTAACCAATAATATGAACTTTTTTCTAAAACTATTATAGTGTAAAAACATTATAACATGTTTTTCTATTTTGGAATTGAATTCAATGTTTTGGATTTATTAGTGATGTTTTATTATTGTTATGATTAATTTATTTCATATTATAAATATTAATTTTGGGACACATGATTATGAACTAGGATAAATGGGTTATGAACATTTTATTTTATGGCTAAAATATGAAACCCTAATTATTTTCTATATTCATTTATGGAACCATTTATTCATATCATCATTGTTTAAACATACATAGAATTAGATATTATAGTGACCCAAATCATGTACACATGTACTACATTAATATCAATATAAATACCCTTACATACAAACCAATTATCCAAGAGACATATGTCTTTGGATGAATATATGAACTTATAAAATACATGAAATAAATAAATAATTGGTTTTAACTCCATAATTTCATTCAAACATCCTTTATCTCTTCAAATATTATAGGATAATTTGGGGAATATATAGACAACAGGGGCGTGGTAAATATCCAAGTATGTTATTAAACATGAAAACAAATCATAGAATATGATTCCAAATGAAAAAAACGAAAACATAAAGTTTATGGCTCATGAATAAACATATATATAGAAAAATTATATGTATCATAAACTCCTAATATCATTTTATCAGGTTAATTTGACCAAAACATATAATATTACATTATCCTGAGTCAAGGATAACAACCATGATAATATAACATGGTAGACAAGGTCCCATAATTGGCCATGTTTACTCTTAATCCCACACATAAAAACTCATGGGAAAAAAATTACCCATTTATTTGTATTTATCACTATGTTCACATGTCATAACATGTACATGAATATGTGTTCCACATAAGGAAAAAAAAATGTATGACCATAAGGGAAAACCATGGGAATTATTAGTTTTGAAATTATTATTATAAGTCATAACAAAACAAAATGTCAAAATGATTTCCAATAAATATTTTCTTAATTAATTATTTGAAATTTATAATGGGATAAATAAGAATAAATCATGATAAAAGTTGTCCAAATAATTTTATGTCATGATACAATGTGTTTTGGTAACCATGCAAATATGACACAAAATCCAGGCTTTAGGGAAAATATTTAAGAGTCATTAATGGTTTTAATGAGAATAATAAATTCTATAAAACCAAAATTGAAAAAAATATAAATAAAGAATTAGTTTTTAAATCAATTATTTTTGAATATTTTTTTACTTAGATGTAATTTTAGAAGAGGGAAAAAATATATAATATTATTTTATGAAGATTCTAGAATGAATCATTGAAGGGGACCACTAAAAGATATAAATTTTCATCAATTAATGGTTAAAAAAATGTGGAATATAAGTATTGGCAATAAATAATTAATATATAAAATGAAATTATGAATAATATAGATATAGATTGATGTCAATATATAAAAATTGTAACCACAAATAAATATGTTCATTCTGATAGATACCTTAGCATATGTTCAAAAATCTCTTTTCAACTTCACTAAATGTCATGAATAGTGAAATTACATTCAATAATTATTTTCATAGTAATATTTTACCTATATAATTAATATAATAAAATTTACTTGTATTCATTTAGATTAATTTCAAGTAATATAAATTTCTATTCTTTGGTTCCAAGAGAATTTTTATTATTATTCTAAAGAATAAAAATTACAAAATTTCTCATCTAATATTAATATATCTACATTGTTGAAAATAAATGTTATCTAAATACATATATAAATTGAAACATTACCAAATATCCACATGTCTTAAAAAATATGGATGGTTTATTTTGAATATTTCGGAATTATATTTTATGATCCTTTCAATGATTTTACTAACCATCGTGAAGTAGTTTTATTTTATTTAATATTATTCCTATATTTTTTCCAGAACCTATAATATGTAATAATATTTTTATATTATTTTTATATTTACATAATATTATTTTTATGTCCAACCATAGAGGAGGTACTAGGATAAAAAAATCATTATCTAAATATACAATTAACTGATATCATATACGCTTCGGTTTCTTATATATAATAAGAGGATGGAAGAAGTGAAGAGATGGTAGATATTACATTATCACCATGAAATTATAGTATATATATGATACTAGAGTCATTAATTCATTTTTGAGGAGTGATATATGGGTGGTAGAGGAAGAAACTAATTAAAAAATAGTGATGGGAAAATATATCCTCTTAAATACACCCTTCATGAAATACTTCCTATGATATTGTTATTGGTATTTTAGAAGGATAATCAGCACTATATGATGGGGTAGAGTAATTGCATGATTTTTGGGATGAATTTTGGAAATCTAACTGGAATAGATGGTATGTGGTGAATGGATGATGGTGGTGGTATTTATACAGATAGGAGAAAAGGTCATTAGAGTATTTTATTCACTGGTTTAATATATTTTCTGAATACTATAAATTTTAATGATTATTTTCAATATATAATGTAATTTTTTCATGGTATTTTTATCTAATGGGTTATTTATATAAAAAAAAATATATTGTATTTATAATTTATTGTTTAATATCATATTTTACTGTATTTCACAATTTGGAAAAAAATCAATTATTTTAGAAGAATAGCAAAAAATAATCCTATAGTTATTCATTATCTAGATAATAAAAGTGAAACCAATTTTTATAAATTAATTTTACAAATATAAAAAATTTGAATATAAATATAAATACTCCATTATTTGAAAAATAAATATTTTAATATTATGATCAGTTTTCCGACCGTTTGATGAATTTTCAAGTCATCATAAAATTATGTTATTATAATAATAACGAATATTTTCTTAAAAATAATTTTTTTGAAAATATAAATTATTAAATATTTTTATTTATAGATAATTCAGAATTTGAAAATTTATTTTTTATAAAAATATAGACACTTAATTCACCAATTTTAAATCATTTTTATACTTTCATCGTGGTATAAATATATCATATTCTATTTTTATAATACATTTAAATTTTATATTACACTTACATTGGAATGTATAATAATCAAATTGTCCTGATACTTTTCATATTGGTTTGATTACTTTTCAATTGAACATGTTACTACTCTAATGGTCCAATTATTCTTCCAATGGTGATATTTTTAATGGTCATATGGGTTCCCCACATCATATAAATACCAATAATTTCATTAATTATTCATTCTATTTTATTTTCTAAAAAGAGTAGATATATTTTTATTTTCAATTTAGATATTAAAATAAAAATATTCTTAATCTTTTATATAGGTTTTTTCATCAGTCATTTTATTCTGGGGGATCAAGATATCTTAATATTAGTATTCATATTGTATTATTTTCTATTTATTATCCAATTATAATTCAATTATTATATATATCCACATATGTTCTATAAATACAATATTCAATGTAGTATTATAATTTTTTTTCAAATTCACAAACTGTTAATATGCATTTTATAATAATATATTACAAAATATAACATAATTCAACTTTTAGAATGTAAATTCTATTGATAAAATTATGGTTTGTTAAATTTTTTCCACGTTAATAAATTTATCCATCTATATTTTGTTATTCATACTATGGTGAAAATATTTGTGGGTACTATCCTCCACCCCTTCCTATGGTTCCCATGTCACCTTAGGAAACATTTGGTTTCACCAAAATACTTTAACTAATTATGTTTTTTTGTACCGTGGATCATTATCTCTATGGTTTGAGATCATCACCGATTACTCACTACTAAAAATAATATCTATACGAGCGGTTTTGGGATAATCGTTGGTATAGTTCACTTATATGGACCTATACCAACAATTTTCCCAAAACTGTTGTTATTTGTCACTAATTTGAACATATACCAATGGTTTTGGACAAACCGTTGGTATAGGTCTCTTAAATGGATCTATGCCAATGGTTTTGGCCAAATAGTTGGTATAGGTCCATAATTGAGACCCTATACCAACGGTTTTCTCCAAACCATTGGTATAAGTCCATAATAGAGATATTGTACCAATGTTTTTCCCAAACCATTTGTATAGGTCCCCCCTATACGAAAAATTTGTACAAAACCATTGGTATAGGTCCCAAAATTAAAGAATTTATACCAACGATTCTCAAAACTGTTGGTATAGGTCTATACCAATAGTTTTGAGAACCGTTGGTATAGTTACATGTAATGTTTATGGAATATTCTTAAAGATAACATTAAATAAATCAAAATATAAAATATTTAGGATAATAAGTATGTATATTAATGAAATTTTCTTCCGAAAAGTCATGTTAGGTTAGTGGTTAGGTCGTTCAATCATAAACTATAGGTACTAGGATCAAAACCCACAAGATTCTTCTTTTTTGAAATACATATACTAAAGGATATATGAACAATTGGTATAGATTTTTCTTATTAGTTATACCAATGGTTTTAAAAACCATTGGCATGGGTCTATAACAAAGGCTTTGGGAAAACTGTTGGTATAGACCTATCCCCACAACTTACATGGCCATAGTTCTCCAAACCGTTGTTATAGGGTATTTTTA
This sequence comes from Viscum album, assembly GCA_963277665.1. Classification (NCBI taxonomy): domain Eukaryota; kingdom Viridiplantae; phylum Streptophyta; class Magnoliopsida; order Santalales; family Viscaceae; genus Viscum; species Viscum album. The sequence goes on from OY728138.1 coordinate 662,270,369, forward strand.
TACTACTAACTCTACATTTGTTAGATCACTTTACTATTAATCACCTCAAAATTATGTACAATTGAGGTATCTATTCTGAATATCCCAAAGAATATTATGTATAATATTTCATGTAATTGATAATTTTTATGTGGAAGTACAAGTAGATATAAGAGAAGTCCAATAATATCATGAATCTGAATGGGGATAAAATAATTGGAATATTTGACTACATAATAAATATATCTCATTAAAATCATCTATATGGTTATGAAAATGATTACATTATCTCCAACATCAAAATCTGGAAGTCATATTTTTTTAGTGTATATATTCTACTGTAATATACTATCCTAGATGTGGTAACGAATAGTCATGACATTTTCTACCATTCCTTTAAGTTATCGTGTCCAAGTACATAAATTCTCTTTAATAATCTCTAAACAAAGAATTTCAAAATCTTTTACCATAAATGGATTTATATGGATCCATTTGGAATATTCATTGGAAACTATTGTTATATGATAATGTGATAATAGTACGACGTTCGTCTCGTCCCCATTAAGAGTAAATTGAAAATACCCTCAACCTAAATTAAAGTATTTTAATTATACATTCACATTGGATATTTTCTTTAGTTTATAAGTCATAGAAATGTGTAACTATGTTATGATATAATTTTGGAGGCTCTTCTATAACATGGTGGAAAATCTCATTTATCAATAAGATATAATCAATAATTTTATTCCATGCTCCCTCTAAACTTCATTGATGTATATTCATGAATTTTTTATCATGTGGAAAGTCCATTAAAATTGAAAATAATTGAGAAATACTTATAATATGTTCCACAACAACGCCTAAATCAGTATTTCCAATGGATGTATTTAAAAAATAGAGGCAAACTAAATGGATATTTTTTCAAATTTATATTTACGTATGGCTTATTTTTTTATCATACCCTTCAAATTTTTCCTTTTTAACCATACAATATTGTCATATTTTTCTTTTTTTTATTATATGTTTTCTATGTATTCATATCTTTTTATATGTATTACACTCAGAGACGATGATATAGATTTATACTTCATGGGTGGATAGAGGAGGGTCATTTATGTTATACATTCAAAATATCACCCTTTATATTGAGATTTGTTGGTACACATATTTGGTGACAAAAATATTATATCTCTTACGACATCAATTTTTTACTCATATGATTTTACATTTCTGATAACTAAAAAAATATTTTGAATTTAAATAATATCTATTAATGAATCTTAATATTTTCTATATGGTATTGTTGATAAATAATTTGAAATGAGAAGATGATGTTACTTCTATTATGATTCCCATGTCAATCCATTCCATGTTTATGATTATTGGATACTTATTATTTATCATCACTGAAAAATTTGTTGGATCCATTCAACATATATAATATATCTCAAATAAATTTCTCTACATGATTGTTTATTGATAAAAATAGTCCTTGATCATATCTAACCATCTACTGCAGTGTATATAAATCTCATAATGTGTGAAAATATAATGAAGGCTCTTGGGATATTTATATATATTGCACTTCCGCAAGAGATAATGCAACAAAATCATCATCATGAATATAAATGTTTCAACATCCAGATCAAGTGTTCTATAGTTATTCTCATGAGTATACAACTTCATCGAGGTATAGTCTCGAACTTTATCATCCTTCAAAATTTTATAGACCATTACATTATTTAAGAAAATGATATTTACCATGAATATTTCCCCAATTATTAGTAGAGTAATTACTGGTGTGGTGATAATCCATTTAATTAATTCATTGAACATATATTCTTATTTATTATTCCCTACAATATTTACCCACTAATGTGTTTGTACGGTTAGTTTGGTAAAAAAATCCCAACAATTTCCCCAAAAAACAATGATAATACCCCCATAGTCTACATAATCTATGGATCAATATTACAGATGGTATCCTAGGCCACACATCAATTTAATTTTTCTTAGATGGTTTAATTGATATCCCATTTATGGAGATATTATTCCCTAAATATTATACATCCCCGATCAATTACTCACATTTACTATACATTACATATAAAATCCCCATTATCAATGTCTTTTGAATCGATTTTAAATTCTCTACCTGATCTTCCATTTGATAAGGTTATTTTTTATTATTATCATTATGTTCTACCAAAAATTTGTCAAGATAACATATGGAGAATATATTAATTAATTATAAAAATATAATAAGAGAATTGGTGATTCATAAAGGAATCATAAAGAACACATACCATATATACAATTTTTTAAATGTATTTTTTGGAATATATTCTATATTCTCCATTAATTACAGATAACCTGACCTAATGTCTACCATAGAGAATTACTACAACCCATTTAGTTAATAAAACATGTAACATATATATGGTATGTGATATTTTTCATTACCAAAATTTTCTAATATCAATATATTCAATTTAGAGGAACATTGATCAATAATTTTCTCATAGAGTACTGAGGAACATCATAGTGGAGAACATATGAATATAATACCAGTGGGATGATTCTCATATAACTGAATATTATGGTATCACAAATGATTAGAGGAAATTAAATATTTTCCTTTTGATATGAGAAGTGATAAAAATATATCTTCAATTATGAAATAAAACTATCGGATATGAGGAAGACACAAAAATTCATTAAGGAAAATTTATATGTTGTCTTCCAAAATGGGCATGTATTATATTATTATTCTCTAATTTGTATCTATTATTTGAGCTAAATCATGTTTCTTATATTGAACCAATCTCCAAAATTGAGGTACAAAATCCATATTAGATTCATTTTCCTTATTATACATATATTAAATCACAATATGGACCAGTATGTGATGATTGATCTCCCTCTCATGATATTTAATGTTGTATTTATATAATGATAGAAAATATATACCAAATATAGCAATTACCTCTAATAAATTATGAAATTTGAGATTATATTAGGGGTGGATATTCCATAGGAACTATATGGGGAGGATTTATACACATGGGATAAAATAATCTCACCATTTTATGTACTCATGGATAACATAACCCATATTTTTAGTCAATGATAAAATAATTATAGTAAACATAATACATATTATAGAATTATTAGAAATTGAGTCAAATAGTGTATCTAATTTTATTTAATGAATAACCTGCATACATGTTTCCAAATAATTTTATGGATCCACCCAAGTAGAAGTGATAAATGTCCCAACCCTTCCTCGGGGCCCGTGCCGTGACTACCCCAAGCCTGCCTTCCATAGGCCAGGGGCTGGAAACTAGCAGCAACGTGTGATTCCCGGTAAAAAGGGAAGGCATTGCCTTTGTAAAGTAAACAAAAACCACAGAGCAAGCAAGCAGAAGTAAACACTAAGTAAAAAAAGGTACAAAAGTAAGTGCGGTAAAGTAAGTGGGCCGGAATACAAACCCAAACTGAAAGCAATGTACAACTGAAAAGAGAGTACAACAACTGAAATGTAATGTCGTAGCATCGAGTCGTCCACTGGTAGTCCCACCTGAAGGGTGGGTACAGATAGCCTCCACAGCTCCTCGGGTCCAGCTGTTCGCTCCGAGTACGCCCCACCCAGTGGTCCACCTTTGGGTACCGACCTGCACCTCGTGCCTCTACCACGATCAGTGTTGTCCATCGTTTGCAACCAACACAACGTAGTGCGGGCATAGCCCATGAAGGGGTGAGTATAAGCTACTCATTAGGGACCTCGAGACCCCCGATGGCCTCCCAGAATCCACATAGGATAATCCACAAAGGAAAGATACAATCACGAAGTAACATCCAACACTACTTAGGTATATTCCCATAAATATACCTAAGTCATCAATTTCAGTTTTCTCCAACGTCCGAGCCCATGTTCGATCACATCCACACAGGATAGCACAACACAATTCACATTGGAAAGCAAGTCAAGTTTCAGCTCACACAGGTATACTTATTCGTATGATGATAGAGATGATCAGATATTGCCACTAATTCATCTAAGTCGTCAGACCCACATAGGTTCGATAGGTACTAACCCCCGCAATGACCCACATAGGATCTGACCCACACAGGATCGATAGGTAACTAACCCCCGCATTGACCCACCTAGGATCAGACCCACACATAATCTGTAGGTGCTGGCCCACACAGGATGACTAAGCGCTGACCCACACAGGATTGGTACCACTGATCCATGTAGGATCGTTGTGTGTTGTAGTCGTAGCCGTCGAATCCATGGAGGATTTTTGTACAGTCGTGGTCATGGTCGCAGTCGCAGCCAGCTCTAGGGTTCCCGCACACAGCAAGCTAATTCGAGAGGGTCTGCTCCACGAGCCGAAGGGCTGATACATCAAATGACATATATTCTTGAGTTGATGTATCCAAAAGTTCTGTATCCTCAACAGGAACTGAACGTCACAGACGGCGCATCAATCAGACGCCCGGTCTGAGAGTTATTGACTTCTTCGTCCAAGGGGCCCAGTTGGTTTTAAAGTCAAAACCAACCGAACATACTCCAACTGCGTCCAAACCTCGAGTGGAGTAAGCCAAAGGGTTCGTCTCACTATGTGTATTCCAACATGGTCAACGGCACGTCAATCGGACGTCCGAAGCTCAAGTTATAATCATTTCCGCTCCGAGGGCCCTGCTAGTTTCATTACGAACCAACCCGGTTGAACCCAAAGTACTCCGAAACCTTGAGTGTAACATACCCAAATGACCATCTCGATCTAGGGATCACACCACAGCTGACGGTGCGTCGATCAGAGGTCTGCATCCCATGTTGTGGGCAGTACACTGAAAGTGGTTCGGTATTAGGGGGTTCAGGCCCGATCCGACCCGCCCCGATACCCCCAGGGTCATCCCGAACCGGGTAGACCCAAACCAAGTCCAGGTTCGGCCCACTTGGCCGCAGCCCTGGCGCGGCCAGCGGCCCGGCGGGTTGGCCGTAATGGCTGAGCAGTGAAGGGGGGGGGGGGGGCGCTGCCCCCCGCGTTGAGAACCCGCGGCCCCCAGGTGGGGGGCCGCTCCTGCTGGCCGACCGGTGGTTATGAACCCCCAGTTTTCCCCCTGACCGACTGGCCCACTCTAGCCGGCCTGCTGCTGTCGCCATGGGACCAGTGCTGGCCGGTCCCCCTACTCCGACATCGGCGACCTGGAACCGGCTGCCGGTCTCCCTGCTCCACCGCGGCCTTGGTCCGTCCGGCGTGGCACAACAGCGCCACGCCCCTCCGCCGTGGCCTCGCTCCATCCGCGGTGCTTTTTTAGTTCTTCGGCGTTGCGCAGCCGTGTCGCGTCTTTGGTACGTCTTCAATGGCGCGGCGCGATGGTGCGGCTTCTCCTCCTGTCTTTAATATTTCCATGCGCTGCTTCGGCACCGCGTTGCCTTGTTCATGCCGCAAACAACATCAAACAATAAAAGGGGAGAGGAGGCTCGACTGTGTTCATGCGGTCTGACCACCTCCCGTTATTGCGGTATTAGGTGGATCCAATATAAATGAAGAAAGGCAATGGAAGAATTCACGAACAACAATTAAAATAAATCCATACCTCGTCGAATTTGATGAACAAGGGTTTGTCGCAGAATTAACCATCATGGAATAAGGCTTCATGGAAGGAGGATCGGCGTGTCGTAGAGAAGGAATGTCATGGAAGAAGCATCACATCATCGACCTCCGAGGATCTGGCGTTCTTCACGTTCTTCGCGTTCTTCGCGTTCTTCGTCATAGAGGAAGAACTTCATGACTTGAGAGAATTCTCCCTAAAACCTCTTGCACAACCAACCCTAATAAAATAAGAGTTGTCTTATTTTATTAACGCACAAGCCAACGTGTGAATTTCAAAAAGAAACAATCAATTCAATGAATTAATTGAAATGATTTATCCACCAAAATTAATGAGGCGTTTATTAACCATAATAAACGCAAGGGTTGACTTCATTAATAGGGGTGCAGGTGCGTTACTTAATTAAAAGAGGGGGTTTAGGAAGAAAATAAACTGGTGGGATCGTGTGGGCCACACATCACAAATATCCTACCAAGTGGGTAGGATATTGTGGGTCCCACATCATCAACTTAACATAAGTTATGTAAAATAAAATAAAAATCGGTTGTACCACTTTTATTTTATTTCTTTACTTAAACCCAAAAATTAAAAACCACACCCGAGCAAACGCAACTCCAGAAAAATTGTTTCTAAGAAAATACCAGTGCTGTGATTCCAATGGTGCCTTTAGAATTTGATTCTGAGCACCGGTTCAAATGTTAGAAAAACTCGCTCGTTCGTTCACTGAACATACCCGATCTAAACATCGTAAAAAGATTTTGGGCACACCAGGCCTTAGAATTAGGTGCCTTCAAGAACTACATTCTAGTAAAATTCCAAAGAAAGTTAAGAAAAACATTTCCTTGAATTTTTTGGGTCTTTACATCACTCCCACCTCAGGGATTTGTGTCCCCGTAAAGATACATAAAAAACTAGGGAAACAAATGTCGGTACTGAGCACGCATCTGAGCATCCCGCTCCCAAGTGCTCTCCTGGAGGTTCTCGTGCTGCCATCTGATGCGCACTAGAGGAATCAACCGTCCATGTTGGACCCACTCCTGTCAATTCTCGATCTCCACCAGGACCTCTGCAAAAGTTTCCCCATCATCAACGTCCAACTCCCCATGGTCAATGATATGTGTCGGGTCGTGCACGTATCTCCTCGGCTGAGATATGTGGAAGATGTCATGCACCCGGTGTAACTGTGGTGGCAGACCCAGGAGATAAGCCACCTCACCAATCATGTTGAGGACCTAGAACGGTCCGATGAAGCGCAGAGATAACTTGCGGCCATGGACAAATTTCTGTAATCCACGTCGAGGTGAGACATGCATGAAGACATGGTCGCCATCCTCGAACTCCAGTGGCCTTCGCTTCCTATCAGCATAAGACTTCTGCCAGCTCTAAGCTATCCTCATCTGCTCCTGGATGACCTGGACCATCTCTGTCATAGCCTGGACCATCGCTGGTCCCACAAGTGCTGACTCCCCAGGGTCTGTCCAGCACATAGGTGATCTACAAGGTCAGCCGTACAACGCCACGTATGGTGCCATCCCGATGGTGGAGTGGTAGCTGTTGTTGTACGCGAACTCCACCATGGGTAGGTGGTCCTCCTAGCTGCGACCAATGTCGAGGACACATTCTCGGATCATGTCCTCGAGAGTATGAATGGTCCTCTCCGTCTGACCATCCGTCTGAGGGTGAAAGGCGGTGCTCAGACGTAGCTGCGTCTCGAATGCCTCCTGCAACCCTTTCCAAAGCCAGGAAGTAATGCGAGTATCTCGATCAGAGATGATAGATGATGGAACACCATGAAGCCGTACAATCTATTGAACAAAGAGACATCCCAAGCTCTCCACCGAGCCCTGCTCTCTAATGGGTAAGAAGTGAGCCGACTTGTTGAGTCGGTCGACAATCTCCCTAATGGATTTGTGACCTCTAGAAGTGCGTGTAAGTCCAGTCACGAAGTCCATAGATATGCCGTCATACTTCAACTCAGGGACCTCCAAGGGTTGTACCAAGCTTGCTGGTACCTGGTGATCTGCCTTCACCTGCTGGCAGGTGAGGCATCGCGAAACGAACTCTGCCACAACCTTCTTCATGCCCAGCCACCAGTGCTGTTGTTTGAAATCCTGTTACATCTTCGCCACTCCAGGATGTACCACCAAAGGGGAAGTGTGAAACTCCCTCAGAAACTCCTCCCATAAATCAACTGGTACCAAGGTAAGTCCTCTGAAAAAGACATTGTGCTCCCCTTCAAAGAAGAAACCATCAGGTCCTTGTCCTGAGGATATCAGCACACGACGTGTCTCACAGTCGGCATCCCCACGCTGTGCCTCTCTCACCCGCTGTAGTAGTGGAGGAGTGACCGTGAGTGACTGATGAAAGGTTGATTCATCTCTATCCATGAATGATATCTGTAAAGCGGTTATCTACTTTGTCACCTCCCCAAGAAGTTGAATGCTCATCCTCCTGCTGAGAGCATCAGCTACTACGTTCCCCTTCCCAATAGTATAGACTATCTCAAAGTCATAGTCCTGGAGAAACTCGAGCTATCTCTACTGTCTCAGGTTCAGGTCCTTCTGAGAGAAGATTTACCCGAGACTCTGATGGTCAGAATAGACTGTAAAGTGTTCGCCCATCAGATAGTGTCACCACATCATCAGTGCGAAGACCACTGCTGCTAACTCCAGGTCATGGGTAGCATAGTTTTGATCATGCTTCCTCAACTGATGTGATCCATAGGTGATCACGGCCCACTCCTGCATCAGGACACATCTGAGTCCGGTCCCTGATGCATCGCTGTAAACTACGTACCCAACTCCCTCCTCTGGTAGCCTCAAGATAGGTGCAATGGTCAATCTCTATCTCAGCTCCTGGAAGCTCTGCTAACAACTGTATGACCACACAATGGGTTTCCCCTTCGTCGTCAAAGCTGAGAGTGGTGCCGCAACTCTAGAGAAGTATGGCACAAATATCAGATAGTACCCAGCTAGTCCCAAGAAGCATCAAACCTACGTCACGCTACTGGGTAGCTCCCAAGCTAGCACTGCCTCGATCTTCATAGGATCCACTGCAACTCTCTCCTCAAAGATGATGTGTCCAAAGAAGTGGACCTTACATATCCAGAACATACACTTCGAGAGCCTGCCATAAAGATGGTGCTCTCGGAGTGTGTCTAGTACAACCCGCAAGTGGTAGGCGTGCTACTCCTCAGTCGTCGAGTATATCAAAATGTTGTCGATGAAGACCACGACAAATCTATCGAGGTATGGCTGAAAGATCCTGTTCATGAGGCCCATAAACACTGCGAGAGCAATGGATACGCCGAATGGAATAACCAAGAACTCATAGTGGCCATACCGACATCTGAAGGCCGTCTTCTGCACCTCCTCGTCCCGAACTATGAGCTAATGACAGACTGACCTGAGGTCTATCTTCGAGAACCACCATGCTACCTTGAGTTGATCAAAGAGGTCATCAATCCTCGGTAGAGGATACTTGTTCCTCATTGTCACCTAGATCAGGCGATGATAGTCAACACAAAGTTGCAAGCTCTCATTCGCCTTCTTGGCAAACAATATCAGGGAAGCCCAGGGTGAAACACTGGGTCGGATGAATCCCTTGCCATGAAAGTCCTCCAACTGTACCCATAGCTGTCGAGCTCAGCGAGAGCCATCCGATGTGCTGGGGTTGATATCGGGGTTGTCCCGGGGTACAGATCAATATAAAAGTCTTCCTCTCTACGAGGAGGTATTCCTGGAACGTTGTCAGGGAAAATGTCAACATACTGATCCACTACTGCAGGAAAACTAGGACTCTGAACGTCAACTTCTCCTAGGATGAGGCTAGCCAACTGATTAGTGATGGGTTGTCCTCTCTTCTACGTAAGTCCATCCTGTGCTGCGAAGGCTCCCTTCTCGCCGGTGAACGTGAACCTTATCCCATCGGTGCATACACACTGCACCATGCGCCTAATATAGTCGATCTGATCATGGACTTTAGATAACCAATCCATACCCATGATGACGTCGTAAGGCCTCAACACCAATACAAGAAGATCCCAGCCGAAGCTCTCGCCTCCTAGAGTAAGCTCACACTGCCGGCACCAGTATGTAATCGCCGAGTCTTCTCCTGTAGGAGTCTCTAGCCGTAAGGATCAATCCAACGGCTCTGTAGGAAACTACGAGCTCTGAACAATGGCAGTGGCTATGAAATAATGACTCGCTCCTGTGTCTATAAGAACTGCAGCATTGGTGTAATAGACACAGATAGTACCTCGAATCATCTTGGGTGCGCCGTAGTCGTAGGCCTCCGCTACCTGGTGTTGTGCCTGTCTCTGCCCACCAGCTCCATGTGGTCGGGGTGGACCTCCTGGCGGTGGTGGTGGTAGAGCCTCAAAGCGTCACCCACAACCTGCTGCTCAGCCAGCTCCTCTGCCTCGTCCGCCTGCTCCCTTTGGACCACCACGGTTGACCCTCTTCCTCTTCCTAGGTGGTCCCTCAACGGTCTTCTTCTCCTCTGCACGACGGGTCATGTAGTCACGTTCCATGTGACCCTGCCCGTCGCATGCGTAGCAATGTCTGCCTCTCGAAAGACTGGCTCCGCGCTGTGTGCCCCGCACCACTAAGCCAGTGTCCTGAGGTTGTCTGCCTGAGGGTCTAGTCTGCCTGGACCCATGAGTCATCCGTCGACTACCTACTGCAGGAGACTCTTCTACGTGCCACCCTGCGGTAGGTCTCGCAGCTAATAAAGGCTCAGCAAAGAATCTCTCGATCAAAAGCGCTCGCTCAAGTACGCCTGCCTGAGTCGGAATGGAGAGGGAGATCATTGATGCCCTGATCTCATGCCTCAATCCCTTCTCAAAGGTCCGGTACTAGAAGAATGTGTCTCGTAACATGTCTGTCGAGTAATAAGAGAGATCAGTAAATCTCGCTGCGTACTGGGTGACCGTCAAGATGTCCTACCGCAGCTTTAGAAGCTCCTGGATGTGCACCACACAGAGGGTGGTTGGGACAAACTCTGAGAAAAAGAGGCTCTCAATGTCCGTCCAGAAGAGATATTCCTCATCATGCACCTGAAGCATCAAGCTCCACCATCTACATGCTGCTGCGTGTAGTAGGATCAATGCAAGGATCACCATGAGGTCTGCTGGTGTGCTCACTAACCTGAAAACTCGTACAAATGCCTCTAGCCAATCCTCGGCTGCCTGAGGGTCTGTCTCTCTGCGGAACCTGGGCGGTCGCTAGAGATGAAAGTCGTGAAGTTCACTAAGGCGACGTGCATCATCTGCGGCTGGGGCTAGTAGCATCGGTGGCTCAGTGGGTAGAGGTACTGCCGGTGCCTCTGCTGTCAAAGGGCCCTGTACCGAGGACTCGTCGCTCGGTGGGCTGTCATCATGCACAACACTCGGAACGCTAGCTGGTTGTTGTCGTGGGGATATCCTGAAAAGAGATAGGTGCGCCACGGTCAGAACAGTATACCTGGTGAGCTGAAACAAAGTAATCACAATGAAAACATGAAACACACATGCAATCATTGTTTTCGTGCATTAAGTCGGAAATCAGAAGTCATGGTCCTGCTCTACGGATACGTCAGATGCCGCACCAACACTGGACTCCCTGGACTGATAACCACACTCAATACTCTTAACATTATTGCTCCACATAGAAAAAGATCAGAGTCTTGAGTTATGCGGTAAAACCGATCTCCTCTGATACCAATTTGTCACGACCCGTCCTCGGGGCCCATGCCGTGACTAACCCGAGCCCGCCTTCCATAGGCCAGGGGCTGGCGACTAGCACCAAGGCATGATTACCAGTAAAAAGGGAAGGCATTGTCTTTGTAAAGTAAACAAACACCACAGAGCAAGCAATCAGATGTAAACACTACGTAAAAACATATACAAAAGTATGTGCGGTAAAGTAAGTGGGACAGAATACAAACCCAAATAGAAAGGTAAGTATAACTGAAAGGAGAGCACAACAACTACAAAGTAAAGCCGCATCGCTGAGCCGTCCACTGGTAGTCCCACCTGATGTGTGGGTACAGATAGCCTCCACAGCTCCTCGGGTCCAGCCGTCCGCTCCGAGTACGCCCCGCCCAGTGGTCCACCTCCGAGTACCGACCTGCTCCTCGTGACTCTACCACGATCAGCGATTTCCTTCGTCTACAACCAACACAACGTAGTGCGGGAATAGCCCATGTAGGGGTGAGTATAAGATACTCAGTAGGGACCCCGAGACCCCCGAAGGTCTCCCAGAATCCAAAAAGGATGATCCACAAAGCAAATATACAATCACGATGTAACATCCGACACTACTTAGGTATATGCCCATACGTATACCGAAGTCACCAATTCCAGTTCTCTCCATCGTCCGAGCCCAAGTTCGATCACATCCACATAGGATAGAACAACACATTCCACATAGTAAAGCAAGTCAAGATTCTGCTCACATAGGTATACTTCTCCGTATGACGATAGAGATGATTAGATAATTACACTGATTCATCTAAGCCATCAGACCCATAAAGGATCAATAGGTACTAACCCCCACAATGACCCACAAAGGATCGATATGTACTAACCCCGGCAATGACCCACACAGGATCTGACCAACACATGATCAATAGGTAAGTAACCCCCGCAATGACCCACACATGATCAGACCCACACAGGATCTGTAGGCACTGGACCGCACAGGACCGCTGAGTGCTGACCCACACAGGATCGGTAGCATTGATTTACATAGGATCTCTGAGTTCTCTAGTCTTCACTGTCGAATCCATGGATGATTTTTTTACAATCGTCATCGTCGTCGCAGTTTCAGCTAGCTCTAGGGTTCCCTCACACAACAAGCTTGTTCGGGAGGGTCTGCTCCACGAACCAAAGGGCTGATACATCAACTGACACATAGTCTGGATTTGAGGTATCCAAAAGTTCCATATCGTCAACAGGAACTCAACGTCACAGACGGCGCGTCAATCAGATGCCCGGTCTGAGAGTTGTTGGCTATTTCGTCCCAGAGGCCCGGTTGGGTTTTAAGTCAAAACCAACCCAACTGTACTCCAAATACGTCCAAACCTCGACCGTAGTTATCCAAAAGGTCCGTCTCACTAAGAGGAATCCAACAAGGTCAACTGTATGTCAATCAGACGTCCAGAGCTCATGTTATATGTGTTTTCGCTCTGAGGGCCTGGTTGGTTTCGTGTACGAACCAACCAGACCAAACCCAAAGTACTCTGAAACGTTGAGTGTAATATACTGAAATGACTGTCTCGGTCCAAGGATCGCATCGCAGCTTAAGGTGCGTCGATTGGAGGTCTGCAGCCTAAGTTATGGGCAGAAGAGCGAAAGAGGTTCGGTATTAGGGGGTTCGGGCCCGGTCCGACCCGGCCCGATACCCCCTGGGTCGGCCCGAATCGGGTCGACCAGAACCGGGTCCGGGTTCGGCCCGCTGGGGTACGGCCTGGCCCAGCTGGCGCAGCCCGGCCGGGCCTGCACACAGCCCCGCCTGGCGGGCTGGCGCGGCCCGACGGCCAGGCGGCTCGGCCGTAACGGCCGAGCGGTGAAGGGGGGGGGGGGGGGGGGGTTCCCCCACATTGAGAACCCCCAGTCCCCATGTGGGGGGCCTCACTTGCTGGCCGACTGGGGTTTACGAACCCCCGGTTTTCCCCTGACCGGCCAGCCCGCTCTGGCCGGCAGGCTGCTGCCGCCACGGCACCGGCACTGGCCTGTCCCCCTGTTCTGAAGCCGGTGGCCCGGAACCGGACGCCGGTCTCCCTGCTCCGCCGCGGCCCCACTCCGGCCGCGGTGCTTTTTTAGTTCTTCAGCGTGGCGCGACCGTGCCGCATCCTTGGTACGTCTTCAACGGCGTGGCACGGCGGCACCACTTCACCTCCTTTCTTTAATATTTCCGCGCGATGCATCGGCACCGCGTTGCCTTGTTCGTGCCGCAAACAACATCAAATAACCAAAGGGGAGAGGAGGGTCGGTCATGTTCGTACAGTCCGACCCCCTCCCGTTATTGCTGTATCAGGCGGCTCTAATAGAAATAAAGAAAGGCAACAGAATAATTCACGAACAACTATTAAAATAAATCCCTTCCTCGTCGAATTCAATGAGCGAGAATTCGTTGCAGAATTAACCGTTGCGGAAGAAGGCATTGCAGAAGGAGGATCGTCGTGTCGTAGAGAAGGAACGTCGCAAAAGAAGCGTCGTGTCGTCGATCTCCGAGGATCTGGCGTTCTTCACGTTCTTCGTGTTCTTCGTCAAGGAGGAAGAACTTCAGGACTTGAGAGAATTCTACCCAAACCCTCTTTCACAACCAACCCCTAATAAAATAAGAGTTGTCTTATTTTATTAACGCACAATCCAATGATTGAATTTCAAAACGAAACAATCAATTCAATGAATTAATTGCAATGATTTAACCACCCAAATTAATGAGGCGTTTATTAAATATAATAAACGCATGGGTTGACTTCATTAATAGGTGGTGCAGGTGCGATACTTAATTAAGGGAGGGGGTTTGGGAAGAAAAGAAATGGTGGGGCTCGTGTGGGCCCCATATCACAAATATCCTTCCAAGTGGGTAGGATATTTTGGGTCCCACAGCATCCACATAACTTAATTTCAGCAAAATAAAAAAAAATTGGTTGTACCACTTTTATTTTATTTCTTATCTTATCCCCAAAAATATAAAACCACAACCGAGAAAACACAACTCTGGAAAAGATGTTTCTAAGAAAATACCGGCGCTGTGATTCCATCGGGTTCCTCCGAATTTCATTCCGAGCACCAGTTCAAAAGTTAGAAAAACCTGCTCATTCGTTCACTGAACGTACCCGAGCTAAACTTCGGAAAAAGATTCTGGGCACACCGGGCCTCAGAATTTGGTGCTGTCAGAAACTGCGTTCTTGTAAAATTCCAAGACAATTAAGAAAAAAAATTCCTTGAATTTTTTGGGTCTTTATAATAGAAGATGCACATCCATTATATTTAAGCCTTCAAAGTTTTTATTTTTGACTATATATGAAAATACATGGAAAGGGAGAATAATAATTTTAATATAATTTTAGAAATTAAAAACCCAAATTATTGTTAATGTGTAAAAGATTAATGATTTATCCAAATGAAATGGAATTTTCGCATGCTCTTGGATCTTACATGATTCCCACCATGAGTGCGTACAGTCATGACTGTGAGTTTGCTTTCAAGGATGATCGACTCTCATCTAGGGGTCTTGGTTCTTCATCAGATCCTGTAGATTTCTCTATGATGTGAAAGAAATGTGTTTATTTTTTTGAAGATCATTCAGGTTCTTCTGATATGAGAAAAATAGGTACGTCTCATTCCTCTAATATTAACAGACTTGAGAATGGTGGTTTTTCAATTGTTGTGGATCCGGATGCTTTGCCACAACTTATTGATCATTTTATGTTTTCAATTCTTTGTCTCGTTTTTTATTCCAAGGGTGATAATCCCTCGTATTACATTAACCTTAATAATAGAATATCTCATTTCTGGGGTTTTAGTAACCTGAAATTGATTCCTATGGGGAGGGGTTATTCATCTCATTTTTCAATCAGGGGATGATTTTAATAGACCATGGAATTTTGGAAACCAACATCTCAAACCTGGTGCTTTGAGATTATCCGAATTGGATGTTAATTTTAATCCCTTTATCCTTAAGAAACCATTTCCCAGATCTGTAGCAGACTTCATAGTTTGAATTGGATGTATTGGCATCCTAAGATCCTTAATGGCCTTTCTTAATGTGTTGGCACTCCAATTAGAATGGATCAGAAAACTTTAGAGGGGGATCTTGGTTATTTTTCTAGAATTTTGTTTGATGTTAACCTGGAAAATAAAAGGCCAGATAATGTCACTTTGATTGCTAATGGTAATATGATTGATGTTAAAGTAGATTATGAAAGTGTTCCATATTTTTGTGAGGACTAAAATATTGTTGGTCATTCTGTGGGGAACTATAGGGTTCTTAAAAAGAAAGATAATGAGGTTCCCAAAGAGAAGGATTGGAAAGAGGATAATTGAAACAGAAAAATAAGAGGGTCTTTGAGGAAAAGTAGGGTCCTTCAAAGGATATACCTGGTCATTCCAGAGTTATAGCTACTTCAGAAAAATCTTGGGGAGACTTCTTTGAAGATGTTGGACAATGTATGATTCCTTTAATGCTTAGTCCTCTTTCTAATATTGGTCAGTAAATGGATAATTATGGTGGATTCACGTGCGTAGACGATCACATTTTGGATCAGAATATATCTTCTATGATTTATGACCAGGTTATTTTTATGGAAAAATAGATTGATGATTATTTATTGAGGCAGGATTTGGAGGACAATATTTGTGCGCTTGTGGTTTCTTTTCAGGATCGTGAGAATTATGGGATTTCCCATGTCTTTTTTTATTCTTTTGTTTCTCTCGTCACTTCCCCAGTTCAGGTAGCTGGAGATCCTGTTTCTCCAATTGCAGATTCTGATATAATGGGAGTGGATCCTGGTTCTTTAAAGCAAGATTCTACTTCTATGGAAGGGGTGATTGGGGTCCCTTTTTCATTTGGTGGTACGGCTGCACTGATTGAGGAAACTGAGGTTCCTATGGGTGATGTGACATTGCAGGATATGGGTGTTCCGGATTCATCTAGTGGTCCAGTTGACATCCTCACTATTGGTATTAAAAATGGAAAAGTAACAACCAGCAATTTGGATATATGTGATCTTCTACAAGGGGCCTCTAGTCCTAAGCGAAAGGATGAAAGACCTATTATGTCTCGACAATAGGTAAATGTGGGGGTCAAAAAAGGGGGTAATCATCCCAGTCTTAGATCTAAATGAAGCTTCTATTATGGAATTGTCAGGGACTAGCCAATCATGATACCATGAGGCCCCTTAGGCTTTTCATTATTAAACATAGGCCCCTTCTTATAGGATTGACCAAACCTAAAAGAGTTTTTTCTCCCAATATTTCCAATTTTGAAAATATTGGTTTTCAATTTGTGGAATCCAATAGATCCTCATTGGATATTAAATGGTTATGGATTTTGGATCATTGTTATTTATCTCATATTTACATAATAGGTAATACTGTCAGCATGTCACATGCTCCTTCAATATTAAAAGGATCCAACATTTTAACTGTTTTATTTATGATCATAACTATTATCAGGGTCATAAGAATTTATGGATGGATATTAGATCTCTCAACTCTTCAATCTCTAGTCCTTGGTCTAGACATGGCGATTTGAACGCCATCATGACTTTTTATGTGAGGATTGGAGCTATGACTAATTTCATTTCTTCAAGAGGTTTCAAAGCTTGTATTGATGATAATGGGTTGATTGAAGTTAATATTGTTTTGGCTAAGTATACTTGGTACATGAATTTTTTGGATAGATATTTTGATAGTATATGTGATAGGGATTTTTTCAAAAAGTCTTGTCTTTATTTCTGGGGTTCTATTTCTTGTATGACTCATTCCAGAATTAACTCGGATCATCATCCTATTTTGGTTGACCTTGTGAGTAACGATCCCAAAATTCCTTTAACTGTTAGATTTAATAATTCTTGGGTTAGTCATCCTGAATGTAGAACTATTTTTTGAAAAAACATGGAGTTCTTGGAATGGTAGGGTCATGGATTTTTCTTGCATCATCAAGCTAAAACTCGTTAGAAGAAATTTGAAATTCTGGAGTAAATTTCGTTTCAGTTATCTTGATTCTAAAATTGCCTCTCCTGAGGAATCTCTTCAACAAATGTAGGAAGAGAATTCATCAAATTACTTCTCTAATTATGTTTTCGGTGAGACTCAGTTGGCTTCCAAGATTAAAAATTTGTTGAATCTCAATGATGCTTTGAAAAGATACAATTTTATGGCTAATTGGTTGAGAGTTGGGGATAGAAATTCAAAATTTTTCTATTCGTTTCAGACAATTAATAAAGTCTCAAGGCCTCTCTCTTTGAATAGAAATGGGAATAATGTCTCCGACAATAGAAAGGATCGTTCTGAGCATGTTTTTACTTATTTTAGGGATATCTTTATTTGTTATATCCCTCTTGATGATCGAGTGGAGAGTATTATTCCGACTCGTGTAAATCAAGAGGATAATTCCAAACTTACATTTATACTTTTGGACTTTGAAATCAAGAAGCAGAATTATGTTTAAAGTATGACGCTCCCCGGGTCCAGATGGTTTTGGGAATTTTTTCTTTTAGATATATTGGGACGTCATTCATGATAATGTTTGCAGGTTGGTTACTAATTTTTTTAAATGTAGTTCTCTTACTCAGGGCTTGAATGCGCAATTAATTTCACTCATTCCAAAGGCGTAGAATTCTAATGAGATTCATTTGTTCAGACGAGTTTCCATGATCAATACAGTTTTAAAATTATTTTCAATATCTTGTCTATGAGGTTGTCCTCTATTTCTAGTATGATTTTTTCTCCTAATCAATTTGGCTTTATTAAGGATAGGTCTATTCAAGAATGTATTATTACTACCATTTAAAGTGTTAATATTCTTATGAAATCCAAAAGGGATGGTAATATTGTTCTCAAGTTCGATGTTTGAAAAGCTGTTGATACAAGAAATTGGAATTTCATTTATATGGTTTTGCAGTTTTTTTGGTTTGGATGATGTTTTAATTAATTGGATTAAAATCATTTTTGAGTCAGTCTGTATCTCTATCCTTGTTAATACATCCCCTGAGGGCTTCTTTCCTTGTTCTAGAGGTGTCTGAAAATGTTTCCCTCTTTCGGCAATTATTTTTTCCATCTCGGAGGATTATCTTAGTAGATTACTTTCTATTGAGGATGGTAATGGGGAACTGAAGTCTATTAGTGTGGGTAGAGGTTTTGTTTCTCCCACTCACTTTTTGTATGCTGATGATATTAATCTTTTCACTTAAGTGGATAAGAGAAATATTAAAAATATTAAGAGTGCCATATTGCATTATAAAAAAGTCTCTGGGAATGATATTAGTTGGAATAAGTCCTTTGTTTATTTTTGGTATGAATTTTACTATTTCGAGGAAGGAGGTCATTATTACGGATTTGGGTATTCATGAAGGTTTTTTTCCCTTTAAATATTTGGGTGTTAATATGTTTGGGTGGATGCCTAAAGCTTGGTATTTTTCTGATATTATTTGTAAAATTAAATGTCATATTGATACATGGAAGGGTATATCCCTTTCCATAGCAGGTCGTGTTTTCAATGTTTGGGTTGGGATCATTTCTATGTTTGTTTATCCTTTCATGGTCTATAAGTGGAAGATATCTTTCATCATGATCAATAAAATTTTCAATAAAAATTTAATTTGGATTGGTAATATTTTGGAGAGGAATATAGCGACGGTATCTTGGAATAATTGTTGAAAACCATATGATGTTGGGGGGCTTGGAATTACAAATATTGAAGTGTTTAATGATTCATTACAGGATTCATTCATTTGGAGGCTTGTCAATAGTAATTCTGAGTCTCTGGACATTCTCCGTAACATATTCAGGGACATGATCAGAAATGGGGTTTTTAATCATATGGATTCTTCTGTTTGGCCTCATTTATATCAACTTTTTCTTTCATTGACTCTCATGCTAGATAGATTGTTTCAAGGAACTAATATTTATCCTTTTTGATGGCCAAATGGATTGGCTTTACCATAGCTGATTCCTTGAAAAATGATGATTTTAATGTTTATCTAGATCCTATGATTAATAATGAGCTTTATAATAAGGGGGGTATCCCAAATGATATTGTTACTATTATCAATAATTATTGTTTCTCTAACAGAGAGAATTTTTGGTCTTGGTAACCTGCTATAAATGGATTGTTGACTTCTAAAAAATTTTATATTCATTCACTTTCTTGAAATATAGGTTTTAAATTGATGAGGGATCTTCATATTTACTTTATTATGCCTTCATAGACCACTTTTTCTCGGAGATTGACTCATGGGATGATTTCTACTCATTGATTCCTTAAAAAATGTTGCATCCCTCTCTGTTCTTCGATGTGTGTTTTTACATCAACATAGTGAAGATATTGATCATTTTATTCCTAGTTGTGTTAATTCCTCTTCAATTTGGAAGGTATTTTTTTTATATTTCTGAAATCCCTATGCCTAATATGTCTTTAATTAATCATTTCATTAAAGGATGCCATTTTATTTCGTTGTCTCCTCAATTGATCGATCTTTTTAGAATCATTTCTACTGAACTCCTTAATTTTAATTTGGTTTTCTCGGAATAAGGTGATTCATGATATATTTTCCTTCTTGGTAAGTGGGGTTTTATCAGCTATTCATGGTTCTATGTGTAATATTGATATTCCAAGGAATCATTTTTGATTAATCTCGGTTAGTGATTTGTCTGTACTAAACTAGATAGGCATTAAGGGAAATTTCAGGCCTCTTCGTGGTACTTCAGAGGTTCTTTGGAAGGAAACACTTTTTGGTTGGTTAAAATTTAATTCAGATGGTGCTTCTAGGGGAAATCATGGGCTTTCTGGTTATGATTTGGTTTTCAGAAATCATAAAGTTGATTGACTTGGTTGTTTTCATGGTCCTTGTGGATTTTCTTCTTCACTTGAGGCTGAAATGCTTTGCATTATCGTTGCTATGGATCATGATGTGAAGCATGGTTGGGATAATTTATGGATTGAGAGTGATTCATCTATTTTTGTTTCTGCCATTAGGATGGGTCTTCCTCACATTTCATGGAAGATAACTAATCGTTGGAATGATTATTTTGAGACTCTAATTCCCTTGAATCATATTATCACCCTCATTTATAGGGAATCCAATTCTATTGCTGATGGAATGTAAAATAAAGGTGTTAATGGAGCGTATTTTGATTGGCATGATCATGTTCTGGATTATCTAATTTCTTTTCATAGAAAGGTCTATGATAAGTCTCCAATTATTAAACTTTTTTAAGTTTTATCTTATCTCTAATTTTGGTTGTTTTGTAAGGATTTTTTCATCCTTGTGTTTTTATTTTTTTCATTTGGGGTCTGATTTCTTAATTTTAATCATTTTTATTCTTTGGAGTGGTTTTATTCTTGATGTTACAGGCCTTCTAATTTTTCTGCGCTGATTTTCAAGATACAGATTTTTTTTCGTTGCTTCCTTCATGGAGTGTCGGTGCTTAGTGTCCAAGAAGTCAAGTTTGTACTTCAATATATTCTAAATGGTTTGGAAGATAATGTCTGGAGATCAAAGATACAAATCCTTTAGCCCAGTCAGCTGGGAAAATGGCTCTTCAGCATGGCTTTTTCCCTGGTGTGGATTTTGATCATTTGGAGCTGACTACCTTGTGGGACCTGTGCATGATCCGAAGATGTTGATTTCTGCCTTTGTTGGGGGTTCATAGTTGTCTTCTTTTTTGTGTTATGGAGTTTTTCTGAGGAAGTGCCCTTGTTTTCCATATAGTGTCGTAGCCATCCGTTGCAGGCTTCATTATGTAGTTTCGTATGCTTGCAATTTAGAACCCACCCATTTTAATAGGTGTTTCTTGTTTGATTTGTTTTTTTTCACCGTAACCATACATTATGATTGTTTGGTGTTTCTTGTTTGTATTTTTTATGGTACATATTTTTATTTTATAAAATTCCTTTACCTTTTTTCCATGGAATGGGGACTTTTCCCACACAATGCATGTCTCCCAAATAGTTGATAAATAGGACTACTTAATGAGGGTTCATTTGGAAAACGCCTTCTCTTAAATAATATTTTTGGGTTTATGCAAGTCCCTTAAACATTAATCAATATGATTCCACGCCGTTCAACATTTCAGGGATATCTTGGTTCCCTTTATACATTTTTTGGATGCTTCATGAAAACATTTTTGACATCTGGGATGTGGAGTTTTTTTTATTCAGTATATTTTTCCATTAATCCTACAAAATAAAAGTCCATTTTGTGATTTTTATCCTTAATTGAATTATAACATTGAGAGTATATAATATATATACTCACATTAAGGGAAAATTACAAAATATTTTAATATAATTCAAGATATTAAATATATGATAACTTTCATAGACTCAAATCTATTCCACAAAAAATTTGGTAAACCATAATTTAAGTGTTTATGAAATATAGAGAGGCATATAATGCATTCACTATGATTTATTATCATATTCCCTGATAGACTCATCATCATTATTATTTAGTTTAAGAAACTTCGAAAAAATTTAAAAGGAGTGTTGGGGAAAAATATTTATTAAAAATAATTTGATGAATAATTCCTATTATATAAAATCAATTTCTTATCTGGATATCATTTTTCATGATCAGTGTCCACTGTGGATCAACTTATCTATGAATATGACAGACATCTAGCACACAATTCTCTTCATCCAAGAAATGAAGGATTAATTATATCTTTTAAATGGATTTAATACAGTATTCTACGATTAAAGGATCAGAAGATCCACTATAGTTATGAGGCCTTCGTCTCAAAAATGACTCGACTAATTCTTTTTAAATGTAAGAGGAATAGGTGTTCCACATGAATCAGGTCATTATTAATAACCTTATCGATTTGATCCACTAAATCAATCATTTTTTCATATCCTACTTCTACCAGGTTACACATATCATTAGAAGAAATAATCAGATTGTATATCATATTAGGTTTATTACATGTTATCTTACTTCCAACCCTTATCTAAAAAATTCATGTTAACAGTAGGAGTATTAATAACATTAAAATGAAATTATAAAATGTATAATATGAATAGATAATGAATACATTATAAATTAATGTAATGTATTTAATATTAATTCATCATTATTGAGTATTGGTAATCCATGTTAATATTTACAATTCATTGACTTATCCCCAGTGTTATCACTATTGTTGTATAGTAATAGTACTAAAATAATATATTTCATGCTCTGATATTGCCTATAGTGACCCCAAACTATTTCACATTTTATTACATGATCTTTAACATAAATAAATATTAAATACAAAGGAAGTATTGAAAATGAATGTGTATTCAGAATAATAGATACATTAAAAGAAATCATGAAAATAAAATAAAACTTTTTATTTATAGACTCTATATTGAAATCCAACCTCCCATTGATTCCTAACATTTTATAGAATAACCTACCAAAAACATCGGGAAAAGAAGAGATATAAAAAGACTATTAGATATAGAATCACGGAAATAATTCATAAAATATTAGTCCAAAATCATATATCGATAACATAAAAGAAATAATTAAAGAGTCAATGTGTGGAGGGTTAAAATATAGATAATATACTCATAAAATCATGAAAACATGTGAATATGGATAAAAAATATAACATAACATAAATATGAGCCATGAAAAACTACCACATTGTTATCACATCATAGAAATAGTCCTATAATTTATTGGGTAGACTCTTTAGCCCCATACATAATGGCTCATGATAAAAAAACCAATCTATTGGAGAAATATCTAATCATGACCAACAAAACATGTCTAGGTATATGATTTCCATATAAAAAATCATTCATAAGGCATTTATATAAGGAATAACCATATAAATAAATTGGATTTATAATCATATCATATTGCATAACCAAGAGGATTATCATAATTGTACCAATAAAATTAGGATTTAAATAGTTATTGTACAGTAATAATTTAAATAAATTAATATACCATGAGAACATGTTTCATACTTATTTCAAGAAATTTAAATGAGTAGTTAGGTAACTTTGGAAATGTGCCTATTACACATGGTTTTATAGAATGTAGTAATGAGTCATTAATGTGGGTAAGAGAATAATAACAACCAAAAAAATAAAAAATTGATATGAAATTTTTGTAAATATATGAATGAGTTATTTCAAAAAAAATTATTTTGAAAAAAAAAATTTATTTTTTAGTGCTTTCAAAATAGGAAAAAAATATTATGTTCTTTTAAATTGGATTTCTGAAAGAATATGAGAGGGAAATGAAGAAAATATTTACATATCAATAAAAAACAAATAAACATGGTATTAATTTCTTAATATATTTATATATTATGGGAGATGATATTTTTAAGAATTTAGATGGATATTTAGGGGAAGAGAGTGAATGATTTACTTTTCGGAAATAGGGGGTTCTTTATGATCACTTATTCTATAAAAATTGTTTTTGTTCATAGAATAAAAGTGAATAAGAAGTTGAAAAATATATATTCCATTATAAATATGAAAAAATATTTTTATATTATACTATAGTCATAAAATCATGAAATTTGAGGGGGTGAGGGGGAGTTTTATGAAGAAAATAATTTATAATAGGTAATATGATAGTATTTACATGTAAATGATGCCTTCTTGAAAAATATACTTTTGGAAATGAAAATTAATTTATTGGTAGTAACATATGTTCCATGAATTTTGTGAGAGGATTGGTTAGGGTTTTGCGTTGAATTTTTGCACACTACATGGTGAAGAAGTTGTGAGGGGAAAGGTTGATGAGGGTTGTATTTTTAAGGGTATGATATGGGAGTTTTAGAATAATATATTCATAAGTTTTCTATTTTGACTCATGAGTGTAAATATAATTTATTATTGTGATAATATATAGAAAATTATAAATTCTTGTTTTATATAATGGGTTTTTACCCCATCCATGATTAATAAATTAAGGTAATTTGATTTTAATGTAAAATACTATAATTTAAAATACATTAAAATTAATAAAAATTCAACTATTTTAGAAAAATAATAAAATTCACCATAAAAATATTTAGATTAATATATTAAAAAAATTCTATTAACTTTTTTAATATAATTTTATAAATATGTGGAAATAAACATTTAAATAAAATCATTATTTATTTGAAAACATCAAATTTTACTATGAAGATTTATTTTATGAAAATATGAAAAATTTATTATGGTCTCATAAAATTACCTTATCAATATTAAAAAAAATTATTTTTATTTAAAAATCCATTTTAGGAATGTAATCTATTTTTGAAATCATATTATTAATTATAAATCCTTAAATGAAATATTTTTTATTTATAAAAATACAAACATCAAATTCATCATTTTAAAACATTTATTTACTTATATCATGGTATAAATATATCATATTTAAATTTATAAGACATTCTGAAGTTATATTAATCATTTATATTTTTGGATAATATTATTAATCTCATCTTAAAATTCATAATGGTTATATTACAATTCCAATGATCATGTTTCGATTCTAATTGTTATATTTATATTTTGAAAACCATGTTTTATTTGGTTATATCGGTTACATGCATTCAATAAATACCAATCATTTCATTCATTCATAAATGAATTATATTTCCTCTCAATGTTATATATATTTTTACTTTCATAATTGAAATTACAATACTATTACTCATCCTGATTTCTACAATGTTTCTATCAGTGCGATTATAGCTTGGGGTCAAAAGGATCCTAAATTTATTATTATTATTATACTTTAATCTCCATTACATTCAATATTAATACCTCGAATAATTATATCAATATATATTCTATAAATTTAATTTCAAATTTTCAAAAATAAATGATCTTGGATTCATAAACTAGTAGTTGTTCTATATATAATATTATATTAATAAATGTAGCACAATTTTATATTTTGGAGGGAAAATCTATTTATTAAATTTTCGAATCATATAAATATTTCCCTATCTTATTATTCATTTCCCAAAGTTATATTTATTTTTTAATGATTGGTATTACTAAAAAGAGTTCTTATTATGATTTACTTAGTAGGTGATTAAGTATATATCCTATGAACAATTTTTTATCCAAGATTCCAAATTCACTAAACCATTATGGTTATATTATTGATTTTAATATATTTAATATTCAAAAAAGTTATTTAATATTTATATATAAATTTTTGGGTCATCTCAATAAAATCATACATAATCTATAAATTTATTTGTTTCATTTCGTTATTAATGTGACGTGAAGCATAAAAAAATAACTAGACTCTCAGGCATTTTCAACACATTATCATATGGTATCACGTTATCTTAGAAAAAATAATAATTATTTATGTCATATATTTTCAATGAAAATTAATAGAATAAGAGGATGACTATGCGCTAAGTAATAATAAATGATGTGAATGAAAAATATCAAGGGATGAAACATGCAACATGAAAAAATTGGGGTAATATGTATCCACATTCATTATTGAAATGAATGATATTTCTCTTAATTTTTAATGATAAATACCAACAAGAAGGTGAATAAAAAATAATGAAACAATCCATAAATTTCTAGGGATTCAATTGTTTTGTGAAATGGAACTACAAAATTATTCCCCAAGAATAAATGGGATTTTACATAGAAAAGGCCATGGGATAGTAAGTATGATTATAAAATCAAGATTGAAAAATTTATGTTCTTAAATATGAACTCATTTGTACTTTGATATTTGACTAAATTATAAATAATTTGATATTATATTGTTTATCATTAAACTATTTTATGCCTTCTATTTTATTCCAAAAAATGTATATATTCCAAAATCATTTAGAATAAATATGGTAATCATGAATCTTATTGGTAATTTTTTTTATAAAAATGATATTTTAGTTAGTTTCCATTATGACACAAACACATAGCCTAATTGAAAACAGATTATTATATATTTGATTGGCATTCAAAAAATCCAATTATTTGTGGGTAAGTTTGTTTTGAGTATTTAATAATTATAATATGACTCCTAATAAATCTCTGTTGAACAAGTATTATTATTATTTAAGAGTTAATTTATATTATAATAACAATGGATTTTATTATATATATTATTTGGAATTAATGTATTACACCTCAAGATTTATTATTTATTTTTTGAATTATCTAAACATGTTCAAATAATATTTCAATAGGTTGGATGATTTTGTTTTATCTATGAAACTTGTTTCTAATTTAATGATGTTTTTTGTATTCAATTATAAGAAAAAAATTATAGATTTTCATTGTTAAAATAAAACACATAAACTAATTATAATATACAATAAAAAATATTAGAAATTAGAAATATATAAATTATCTATAATTTTTATATTATTATCTTTAATATTTAAAAAATCAATAAAATAAATAAAATTCTTCAGAAAAAAATTCAATACTATTTTTCATATTTCATATATATTGTTACTGATCACTATCCCTAAATAGTTTACTATTTTTTGTTCATTAAAATTCACATGATAATGTCTTATATCAAACTACATAACTATTTGGACATTATTATTCCACTCTAGGTCCAAGCATTAACATTCTATTAATTTTAACCTTATATCAAAATAAAATTATGTTTTATTTCATGTAACATATATTCTTTCCAATTCCTTTTTCAAAGGATTTTTTATTATTCCATTGAATGATATTGGATTTCAAAATGGCTCTTTTAAAATATTTAACCCATAACTAACAATATTAAAAAAATTTGAGTATGAAGGTTCTTTAAGGAGGGGAGGATATAACACCAAAAAAAATTTAGTTTAGAATAATAATAAGCCTTATAGTCTCTTTAACGTGAAACATTGTCCTTTTTAAAACTTTTGATACACATTAAATATATTATTAATTACTGATTACCATTATAACCTAGCCATTAATGTAGATTTATGAATTTTAATATCAAAAATATGAGAATTATTTATAATATTTTTATATAAATAAAATTTATTGATTATTGCATAATAACAAAGTACACAAATTGTTTTAAAAAAAATTTTACGCATAAAAAAAACCTCCAAAAATTGGTTTTTATTGAATTTATGCAAGGAAAATAAAAATAATTGGAACCAGTTATAACAAGTGAATATTAGAAAATTAATATTATTTTTGATGTTATCATGTAAAAATTATCCTATGGTTATGATTTAATGTTTTTTAAATATTAATTATATTTGGGAAATATACATAAATAATAAGTTTACCAAAACTATCACATTGATGAAATTAAAAGGATATATGAATGTCATGAAATATTAAAAATCATTTATTATATAAAAATATATTTTTAAAAACAAATATAATGATTATAAAAATATAACGATGAACCAAGAAATATATCATTTAGATTTTAGAAATCTAAATAATTTTTTTTCAAATAAATAATGATTTTACTTATTCCAAAAAATTATGTATACACAAGGATATATTCTATTTTTTAGAATAATTAAAAAATATGTATAAGTATAATTATCATAAACTAATTCTCCAATTTTAATCAATAGTATACTTTCTTATTTATAAACACATTTATTCTAAAAATAAATATTTCTAATATGTCATTTTTATTTAGGAAAAATATATTCATGTTAATATATGAAATATGTATAGAAATAAAATTTTATTGTTGATGTAAAATTTTATGTCATAATTATAAATATTAGTATAAATTTTCAACCTAATTGTATGTAATAATTAATTGACACGATTTTTTAATTTTTATCACTCTTATAAACGGAAAAATATGATAAAATTGTTCAATAATAGACAAGGCTTAAAGATATCATACAAAATTAAAAAAATCATTGGTTATTTTTTATTTCTACCTTAAACATATCATATTCGATTCAATAATATTTTGAGCTACTTTCCAAATAAAATGATTTTTTCATATCAAACTATTTTATGTAATTCCTAGTTTTACATTTCCCACAAATATAAAACTGATCCACATATTCTATGAAATTGACACCTCTTATTCCAATTATATAGAATGAGACATATTTAGACCCATTCAAAACCATCCTAACCATAAAATAGGGGATTTTTAATCTTCAAAAGAACAACTTAGAAGGAATAATCCGTAACCTAAATGTGGTTTTTTAATGATGAGACATGACTCTTAGCCGACTTTTCTCATTTTATTTAATTTTAAACCTCCTAAATTATTCAATAACCACATTAATATAATCAAATTATTGCCATGAATATATATAAATTCAATTATTATATTTGGATAACCAAAATAAATCTTCTTTCCATCTTATTAAAAATGTATACAATGCTCGTGAGTTAGTATGACCTATGCTCTACAAATAGTGGTGTCATTAAATTCTCATTTCCATTGTACATGGATATTTAATAATATTGAAATAATTAATTTATATTACATCAAATAGAAAATTTTTATTTTTTGATAATTAATTCGTAATTTACTGAATAAAATTTACATCAAAATAAAAACTAAAACGTCATTCATTCGTACATGTAGTCTCAACCTCCATGAAGCACTATCATTAATTTTTTATGTATGAATTTAAATTGCGATTATAAATATATATATAATGAATATATATATATATATGATATTTTTATCATTGTTTACATTTTAATATTATTGAACCATCATCATGATGCACATACCAGAGCCACATAATTGAATCATATATGATGATTGATGGATTCCAGAATCAAAAATATGATTTCAATAAATATTTATTCCTAAATTTTTTTATGTTATAAGATGATCACATATGTTATTATAATTATTTATATGGTTATAGAATGATATTATAAAAAATATTGTTTTTATATTGGAAATTAAAAGCACTAATTAATATACTTTTACCTGAGGTAAATGTTTATGTTACAATATTATCCAAATTTGAGATTGTTTATTTCTATATATACATTATGAAAATTTTATGACATTTCAATCTCAAATTCCATAAATTTTCATATATATAGTTATTTAATAAATTCCATAAATTCTGAGTCATTTTATCTTTTTTATACTAAAACTTATTAAATAATTTCTTGATGAAACTGAATTTTTTATCTATTATAACATTAATTTTATTCTTGTATGTCAATATTTTCATTAAAAATATCACAAAATTCATTATTATTACCAATTTGTTGAATAATATCATTTTTAACCATTATTTAATTTATATATATTTCATTAAAGAAAATCATATTGTTATTTTCAAAATGATTCAATTTTTTTCAAAGGTGTGATAAATGTTTTTTACACTTATTGCATGAGGGGATTTTCAACCCGTCATGAAAATTAAATTAATTGATTTTTAATTTAATTTCTTCCATGGTTATTTCATATAATATGTTTGTTTTAAGATATTTAATTATTTTAGATTCTAAATGAGTGACATCAAATTTTAAAGGGTATTTTCTTCATGAAATGATATGGTAATATCATAATACTATTTTCATATATGTCAATATACTTTGGTGAATAATATTATTTTATAGGGTCATAATCTAACGATACTTTCCAATGTAATTTTATGGATGGGTTATAATCATTTTGATAAAATGGATGGAAAATCACCTAGAGGTAACTATTGGGGAACATATCCCTATATCAGAGACTTGACATTTTGGGGTTTATCCTAATGATCAAAATGATGAATCCTAGCTGGTATTTGCTGTGAATACATCCTTTAATAGAACTAGAAATACCAGGTTCAATGAGTACATCTGGAGAGGTGACTCAAGAAGGACATGGAAACCACTACCCATTCCTTTATGATTCATGTGCCATTTTTTCTTGAAACAAGAATTCTCATGTGCCATGTTGAAAATAAGGGTATCAAATTCGGGGTGTATATATATGCCTTTTGTCGCATAAACACTGGAGTCCCTTGCCTAAAAGAAAAATATAAAACACTAAATTTTTTCCCCCAACCAATCATACAGACTCTCGGTCCTAAGGATGAAACTTCAACCTCTGATAACACTATGTAACAACATGTCCCAGTGGGTCCCATTCAACATCTCCCCAATATGGCCTCTAATATATTAGGGGCTTGTGACTATCACCAAGTTAGAACATCTCTAACATGGTATGAATTTCATATGTTCATGTACATGACCACACATATGAAAGTCACAAATACTAAAATGAAAAAACTACTATGGAAAAAAATGCATTCACACCACTAAACCCAACCAATAATGTTAAACTAGAATGTAATGTGAAGTAAATTAAACTGTTCTATAATACTAGACTACCAAAAAATTATTTAACCTAAAAAGTCAACCCTATAAAAAATAACTAGTACTACTATCTGTAACCATAGAAATACCCCATCCTGTCTACAATCATGAAGCACCGCCTGGTCTGGGTCCTGGACCACCTATGACTCTGTCAAAAATAATTCATGTATTCCCAAGACACAACATGTGAGAGAAGAGTACATGTAGGGGTTAGTATAATAATACATATTAGGAAACCCCTAAACCACAATGAAATACCAAATATAATGGTACAATCACCACTACACAATTATGTGTCCCCAATACATATAAAAAAGGTATATATATATACTCAAACACATACTCGTAGTCTAGATGTTAGTTGCAACTAGAATATACCAAAAATAGATATTCGGCCTGAAGATTCCACAATGTAACTAATCCATGATCACCCATATTTGAGTCTGATAGTATTGATGATGTATTCCTAAGATGTAATGTTCATTAGGAACTATCATGAGAGAGATGAACTGATTGATATTATGAGAGATACAATGCACTTTCTTTAGGAGTACTCACTCTATGACTAGGGTAGATCATGATACACGGATGGGGATAACTGTCTAGGCCATGCGGTGATACCAAGAATCATTTGGGTTCACCAGATAAGTAGATATGAAACGTTTTGTAGGATTGGTTGTGTTGATACCAAGACACTACATAGGTCACAAGAATGCATATAGGATCCTTCTACAGGCCTCTTGAAGGGGATTCATGACTATATCCAGTAAAATCCCATTGAAGAGGCCATACTTATATGAATAGTAAATCATATTAAATAACCTTTAGATGAATTATATAGGGAACAAACTATAATAGAATATATACTAAATTTGGTGGACAATAGATTTATGTAATGTAGAATAGAGAACATCGTGTATAGAAGAGTCACACACCGCATCTCTTGAACCTAGTTACTGCCTGTGTACAACAACTCCTGTCATATATACATTTCCTGTATAAATAAAATCTGAAACATGTAGAAGGGTAACATGATTTGACCTTCTATATTGGGTCTAGCTGTGTACTCTGTTAATGTTCTAGTAGATAGTGTCAACCCCAATTCACATTCCCGTAAACCAGTACGAGGGGCTACCATTGTTTTTGGTCTGGGTATGGTCATGTGGTGGGGTACACTCCATGTAGAAAAGTTGTGGACTCCACTCCTATTCATGTACGTCCCAAGAAATGTTTTGAGCCTAGGAAAATGTCACCCACACCATGTGATATGGGTCACAACATGTGTGATTATTTACTACCTCCCAAATCCCAAGTCGCTCTTAAGGGGGCACTCAAGTCATGTAATCCTAGATTACACATCGTGTATTGTTGGATTTTCTAGAAAACCTAGTTTATTTTCTAGTCATCCCCAACACTACTATAGCCACCATTCTACCTGCACCATATGAAGAAACTCATGATCCATCCTTGTTCGGACACCCCATCTACCAAACAATGTGTTTCGTCTCATGATCCAGGTACACTACAAATTAAAATGTCATTATTCATTCAACAGAAGAACATTGAAGAACACAGATTCAGGGATCCAACATCATATAAATCACTCATTCTCTATCTTCACACCCCTATCATGTCATTTTGATCCAAGATCTGTGATTTTTAATCTTTTTAAAAGGAATTGGGTGTCCAATGATTGATTGTTCATGATATATCGAGTTGCGGTCCAATTAAAGAATGCTTGCGACGAACAACAAACGAGGCGGAGAAAAGCATAAATTGAACAAGTGAAAATATCCTTGATTGATGTTCATGGCATTCATGGATCATTTCTTTTATAAATACAATTGAATTTTTCAATAAATAATCACAAAATCATCTCTTAATAATTTCTTGCAGAAATAAAACACTTCCCACAAGGTTACGTTCAAAACCGTGGATCAACATGTTCATTGGATGGTCCCTATTTGTTGTGGAATTCATGAATGGGGTAGGAAATCCAAAATAACAAATCATAACAGTGATTTGGATATCTCACTGGTGAATTTAGGTTGTTATTTCACTGTCGTTGGTGAGATCTGTCAGTAATGGTGTTCACCTATTGTTGATATGTGATTATGTCACTGTTTCCTTGAGATGTTCTCCAAATCTCTATATTGTAATTATTCAGCTTTCCAAGGGTTATGTAGCTAATACTGGGAATAATTTAGAAGGAATATATTAATGTAAATTTCCACTTCTCTAACAAAAATTATCTTCAAATTACTTAATGATGATAACGTCCTTTTTTGAGGTTTCCACATAATATTTGAATCTACTAAAGTTATATCGCACCTAGGTAAAACACCACATTACACATTCAACAGGGGTCTCGGGTTCCAAATTCAATTCATCATGCATGAATTATTAGGATTTAAAATAATAATATTATTATTTTATAATTTTATTTTTTGTTATGTTCAAAAACTATCTTTCTCATCCAATTCACACCGGCTGAAGTTATGTATCATATAATGTAAAGGATCTACTCTGAATGAAATAGTCCCCTCAATATTTGGATCTGGGAAACTGTTTTTGGGTTATTCCAATATTTCATAAAAACCACTAATGACCTTTATTATAAAATAAACATTTCTAATGAACCATACTTGGAAAACCAGGCTATGTAATTTGACATCGTCTCAAATCTCAGTGTCTGAATTTTCCCAAATAATTACTAAAAATAAATTTGGTAAAATCCATGTCATTTTTTTGTAGTTAATCTGATTTTAAATCCAAAATTTTGTTTTCATAAATCCTTTATTATGGATAATGAGACAATTGATGAATGAAATAATTATATGATAATTCACACGTGAATGGTAGAAAGTGACCCATTAGTAAAATATGAGCCTATAGTATCTGACATCTCGGATGATATTATAATTCCCTATCAGTGGTAATTGGCATAGAATTGTCTTAACTTTTTTCTGGTCTTCAAGGATAAACATCATTAGAAAATACTATAAGGAATTAGTTTCTCTTATCATATCACCATTCTTTATATAATTTATTTAATAATTGATAATTTTTTTATTGTTATTTTATCATATTTTTTCATGTTATTAAAGAATCAATTTTTAAGATATATCATCATGAAGTGATACTATATCAGTTATGCCCAAAAATCATTTTTCACCTGATCCAAGGGTTGATACATCAATATCAAGACATTCTTCAAGATTTATCATCGGATCATGACCAAAAAATGGTAGGTTATGGTATATCATAGTAACAGGTCTATAACATTTGAATCATGATCAATTTGTTTTGATGTAGTAGGAGGATGAAAGTGATGTTGATACATTATCGTAGGGTGGTTCATGTCTTGACACTCCAATATGGAGTCATGTAGATATGAGGAGGAACCATGATGAATAGAACAGGACAATTTTAGTACAATGAAATGGGATAAAGTAACTTTTTATGCATGATTTTTCATTCCATACAAGAAAAAAAATCGAAATTAGTAAGGACGCCTTAAATCTACATAAACCAATATTGAAAATGATATGGGAAAGTTTAAATAAAAGTAAGGAGGAGAATATGTTCCTTGAGGCACCTCCATCAAAAAATTTTGTTGCTCAAGAGCCCATTATAAATATTATTGATATAAGAAAAAAAACCTTTATATAAAACTTTTTTTGTCACCCTTAACATGAGTCCTATCTAGTAATATAGTACAATATAAACTACATCATAATAAATAAATTTATAAAATTACTTTTAAGAAATAAAAATTAATAAATAAAAATATAATTAAAAAAAGGTTTTAAATATGACAAATCTAGTATTTAACATAAGGAAACATCATTTTAAATATATATAATATATATTTGTTTTAATTTAATTGAATAATATTTTTATTAAAAATGTTAATTTTTAATTTTTTTCATAATAAAATGGATTGTTAGAAAATTATTTTTATAGAAATGATCAATAAATTAAATAAAATCAAATTTATTTTTACGTGGGGTAAGATATTTGATCATGTCATAAAAATTAATATTTTTCAATAAATAATAATTTTATTTAAATTTTAGAAGTCCCTAGTTGTAGAAAAATATTTTTATTAGATTAAATATTTTTATATTCAATAAGACAAAATTATCATTTGGTGGTTTTATTGAATTTGGTTAAAATTTAAAATATTTAATTGTATTAATTATATTGAAATTAATTTGAACCACATATGGAAAATGGAATTAACAAAATTTATTTCATATTTATAATTATTATAATAATAACATCATAGTTAGTAAGATTTTTATAGGTCATAAAAATTAATTACCAATGTAAACATTAGACACAAATATATGTCAAAATAAAGTAAATAATAAATTGACAGGGTAATTATCAACAAAACAAATTATTCATTTGATATGTGTGGGATTTAATGACTATAACTAATCATTAACACACACATATATATATACTAATCTTTGGTATTCCCCACTTCCACGTGTCAAACTATCAACCCTCCACATCATTTTTTCATTATGTATCCTCCAACCAGTAGCCCACGTCGCCCCTCCTCACACTACATCTTCTTCTCTATGCGACCCTATCCCGCTCCGACTTTCTTTCTCCAGAGTCACGACCTAGAATTCCAATGACCTCCCGCCTCTGGCATCCTCCCCATCGTGATTACCCTCTCCCACACTGTCTAAGATCTTCCCTCAATCTTAGGATTTCCTTTCAATCCTATGACCGATCTTCCGCTCTTAGGGATCACGCGGTCTGCTTCACCTCCAGCAAACGACAGACCAATCTTCCTCACCTAGACTTCCCGTTGTTTGCTTCTCCTCCTGCAAAGTGCCACCCGAATTTTCATCGCTATTTCAATCCTCCAGTTCATAAGGTGTTCCTCTCCATTTGGATGACACTGTTGTAAGGTTATTGAATTACATGGTTGGCATCAACCTACAAGTCTCTACACTGAACGTTTCACTGAAACAACTGATTATTTCACACAAAATCAATCCATTCCTTGGATAAAGCTTCAGATATCGAAATGGGTAACTTGGATTTGAGGTAACCATACAGTTACGGTATAGTAACCTAGATGCACCATAGATCATTACTAATTTCGAGTCTAACTACACAAATAATTTATCTTAGGAGATCTATTTCAGGTATAACTTCGACACACCTACATACTGGTCACCCAATTACAGATCTGAGGAGATCTTTTGCACATGTGATAGGTTCAGTTTTCAACTCTATTACATCTACGTATCCATTCAAGAATTTTAAACATTTATAATCATGTGCTTCTTGAGTTTTACATGACAACACTTTAATACAGATTCAATTAACAGGTATGATTTGTTTTGGATGTCTTTTCCAGTTTAGAAATGCACAAATTCCTAATGTTTTTTTCAGCAAGGAAGGTTAACCTTTTCATCTTCAAAATTAAATTCTTGCATTACCTTTGGTCTTTTTTATTTTATGCTAGCTTAAATTGAACTAGCTGAATATGTTTGATATACCCAGATATTCTAGTTTGTAAGAATTTTAATGAAATTGCATATATTTGTGAAGTGTTTCGGATAATTATATTTAATCAAGTAATTAATGGAGGATTATGGGAAAAAATAAAGTCATGTTACTATTAATTATGATTTCATTTGAAACCATATCACCCCTTGCACTTAAGCACACACATTGAGGTTTCTATATAACGACATGAGCTTAAGATTTTCAATTTTTTTCCAATATTAGATTTAAAATTACACGGAAACATTGATTTGATATATATAATTCGTTATATTTTTTTGTCTATTTTATTTTTAGAAAATTATAAAAGTATTTCAAACCGTGCTTCTGTTGCCTCTGTGGGCTACAAAACACCATTGGCGTATCGCAAAGGTGGTGGTATTTAAGTACTACTGGAATGGTGAGTTTGGTTTTTTTATAGATTAAATTTTTTTTATATAGATTCTATTATATATAAAGTCATTTCTATTTTATTGTTACAAAATTATTAATTTATTTCCTTTCCATCTTGAGTTTTTCTTCACAACACTTGAATTTGGCATAAATGGGCAAGTATGAGTTGTTTTGCTTGTTTTTTCCTGTAAAAAAATTTCCAATTCCAATTTTTTTCCAGCTAACATGGTTTCCTTTTTCATCTTCAAAATTAAATGATCTCATTTCTTTTGGTCGTTTGTTATTTTACACTGGATTAAATTGAACTGGATGAATATGTTTGGTATGCCCAAATTTTCCAGTTTTTATGAAATTCAATGAGAATTCATATAATTGTGAAGTATAAGATTGTTATGTTCGATTGAGGAAAGTAATGGAGGATTTTAGGAAAAAAGAGATAATTTTAAAATTAATTCTATTCTTATTTGTAACCATATCACCCCTTTCGCATAAGAACACACCTAGAGATTTCTATCTAATGACATGAGCTTAATGATTTCAATTTGATTTGCAATATTAGATTTTAAATTACATGGAAACATTGATTTTATTTATAGAATCTATTATATTTATATTCCTATCTGTTTTTTTTGTTAGAAAAGTATAAAAGAAATTCTAAATATGATTTTGTTGCCTCTCAGGGATTCAAAACACTTGTGGTGAATCCCATGGTGGGGGTATTTAAGTACTGCAGGAATGGTGAGTTTGGTTTTTTAATATGTTCAAATTTTTTATCTATATATTCTTTTATATTTAAATTCATTTCTGTTTTCCTGTTACAAAATTATTAAATTATTTCTAACCATGATTCAATTGACTCTCTGGGCTTCAGAACACTGATGGTGTATCCCATGGTGGAGGTGTCTTTGTACTGCTAGAACGATGAGTTTAGTATTTAATATATTCAAATTTTCTATTTATAGTTTCTGTTATATTTATATTCAAATATATTTTATTTTTACTAAAGTATGAAAGTACTAATGATGCTTATGTTGTCTCTCTTGGCTTCAAAACACCCGTGGCGTATCCCATGGTGGGGGTATTTATGTTATGCTGGAATGGTGAGTTTGGTTTTTATAAGATTCACAATTTTTATTTGGTTCTTATTTTATTCTCATTTGATCATATTTTTTTGAATCAGGTATATTTTTTTCATACATGTTCATATTCTTTTCATAAATTTAACTATTCTTTTCATAAATTTTCATATTTTTAGTAAGTTCTTATTTTAGAAGTAGTTTCTCATTCCCTTTTTTCATTTCGTTCATAGGGATCATTCAAAATATAATGTTACTACTACTTTGCAGGTTTGGTTCATTTTATATTACGTCTTCTGAACTCAGAAACATGTAGTTTCCTAGAATCCACAATTATTTTCTATGATAGATATGATTTTATGTTTTTAAATAAAAAAATATTATTTTATTGTCTGGTTTGACTGTTTAAGTGTATAGGAAACATGATTTCCATGAGTAAGAGTAAAACAGTAAGAGGAGTTTACTGGGATGTTTCTACATTAGGAAAAGGTTTGTTTCTTTCCCAGATCCATCGAAGATGAATTTTTAATAGTTATTGTTTTTTAATAATGACATATATAGTATGGTAAGACACACCCCTACGCACAATTTCTGTAAGATACTATTACGGTTCTCACTCGCAATTACCGTCCTCTCGACCTACCCATGGAATGCACACATTGGATGGGTTGCGTTGGGACCACTAGCCTGATGTGAGATATCCCATGAGTGGGGGTGAATTTCTACTTGAATTTATGGTTTCCCACTATAGTTGATACCTCAAGCACAAGGAACTATTACAGATCTTTCCAGGTGATTGATAGTCACTCCACCTGCATTGGTTTATTTACATTACTTTTCATCCCATGATGCACTGCTGTTTTTTTTTCAATGA
The DNA here is from genome assembly GCA_963277665.1 of Viscum album. Classification (NCBI taxonomy): domain Eukaryota; kingdom Viridiplantae; phylum Streptophyta; class Magnoliopsida; order Santalales; family Viscaceae; genus Viscum; species Viscum album. The sequence goes on from OY728138.1 coordinate 662,308,828, forward strand.
GATATGATGTTGCGTGTATTAGTGGAATACATGGTCTATGTATATTCAACCATCCATCAATCATACCTACCATCATAGGTAGAGGATGGCCTATAATTTCACATGATGATCATATTAGTGGAAAAATGAAATTCATTGCACCTATTGTTTTCTCATATGTTGATGTCATTTTTTACCTAGGTTTTATGGAACGAAAAATGGCAACATTTTCCAGACAATATTCTTTATGTATAATGATGATAGTTGCAAATAGAAGGTACATGACTGTTTACCCCTTATAGATTCATGCATGAAAACATAATTTACTCTTTTTAGTATTTATTTTTTTAGCATTGCTGATTTTTTAGGATACATTCATTCTGTTTAAATCCCTAATAACATCACTGTTCATTTACAGTAGGTATCTCAATTGATTTTCAATGATGTATTAAAATAATGTTTTCCATGGTAACATTTTCAACGATATTAGTGCAAATATCCGACACCTTTTTCCTTTTTTCAAGGATGTTATGAAACTGATGGATATAATTTTGAATTTTTTGTATGATTATGATTATGCATGGATGTTCTAACTTAGAGGTAGAAAGTTCTAAACAATGTTAGTGTTCCTCCATAACTGATCAACTAAATACTCTACATTAGTTTGTTGATCTGGAATTTTCATTATGTACTAAAATAGTGACCATGTCATTGAAGTGTCATGTTTAGGGAATTTTTACTCATAGCCTCTAGATATGATCATTAATAATGAATTTTGTTGTCTGTTAGACTTTTGGAAATTGATTCATTTTAATTGTTTGTTGTATTATAAAAACATGTTTCATGATAAGAGAAATATGATGTGGAAAACATATGTTTTTACAATAATAGTTCAGTAGTGAATATTTTTCAACTACTTTATATTATACCAACATGTAGTTCCATCATAGTTGTTTCTTAATTTCAATTTTTCTATGAAAACACTTAAATTGATATATGTTTATTTCATTTTTATATCACTAATAAAATCCTTATTTAATTTTAGTATCCCTCTAACAATATGTTCAACTTTAAAATATTCTATTTTTTAACTGTTCTTTTTAAATATTAGATTCTAAACATTGAAATTTATTATTATTGAATATCTTATCATATGGTTGCAGAGATGGAACACACACCTTCAAACAGTAATGAATGTTTTATAAATAGTAGACTGCAAAGAGTAATATTCCAATCCATAGGTATGTGTATTATTATATTTAATTTTATTTCATGATCTTGTCTGTATGATATATAAAATGACAAATTGATCACCCAAATTATAGGTTTATATATTACCTAAATTACCTTACCTTATTATTCATAATAACAAACTTCCACTTCAATGGAGTTGCCTACAAAAAATCAATGGATCCATGTCAAACCATTGGGGAGCCTCCAATTATCCCCTTTTCAGGAGTCTGTATTAATGGTACAATATCCATCTTCATCAAACAAGGGCATATCAACTCATTGAAAATATTTTTTTTCTATATTCCATTAGTTCTAATATAATATGTCAATGATCGTCATTATCTATGCATGTTATGGTGTTAGGATTGATGTAATAATCCCAATGAATATAATCTAGGCTGGAATGATCTTAACATGTTATTTCCTATTTTCCAATTCATTGATGGTGTCAGCCATCTAAAATAGATAATTCATACTATAGATGAGATGACTATACCTAATATAATCAACTGTTGGCCCTTGATGTCTGAGAATGAAATGTATCTGATCATTGATTTTGATGCATCATCAACTTTTAAATGTATAATGTAGTGGTTTCTGTACCACTTATAGCTCTTCAAGAGGCCCCAAATGTCTGGCTAATTGATGGGGAGTATAGGTATGATTCCAGAATTATGTTTTTAAATGTTCAATCCTATTGATCAACGACTCTATCCTCAGTGGATCGATGGATACAGTTGTTCCTCTAGCAGATTCATCAGTATTATTCTTGATTGTGGTGTGATTTAATGCCATCATCACATTTACAGATTTTATGTCTATTTATGTATCTCCAACTTAGTCTCTTCCTCCTTTGTCTCCTACTCTTAACTCCCCCTACTACTAGGACCTTATGTGTCTTGGTCTACTCCTATGAATTAGAAAATAATTTCTCATTTATAGTAGGAATTAATTGATTTCATATCTGTCCTTCATGCTCTAATTTTCCTTATAACATTTCACACAATTTATCTCCACATCCTGAGGCAGCAGGTTCCACAGATGGCGTAACTTGGTATTCACCTCCTTGGAGAATGGCGTTGTCAAGGGATCTAGGAATTTATTCATCATGACAAATGATTGTGGGTAGTATGCGATGGAGAAATGCGAGTGGAATCTATGGGTGGAGGATTATAGATCCTACATATAGAGTGGTTTCTATAGGGTACATGATGAATACACGGACTCCACTATTACCTTTTTCACCACAATTGATCCCTAACTTCTTTTCACTTCACCCATGTACCTTAATTTATTCTGTTCCTTCTTCCTACATATGACATTGGTGGTGTTTTTTATTTGTTTTTTATTTTACTTCATTGTTTTTTATTCGGGTTCATGTTTTAGGTTGTCCATGTCTGTGAGCTGCCTATAGTGGCATTGGGAAGGAAAGGATAGTCATAAGCTGAGATGAAAGGAGGTCTTTGAAAATGAATATGAAGTTCTTAGTCAATTTATTAGTGACTTTGAATACCACTAAAATATTTGGTGTCTTTAATTCCTATTCTAACCCTATGTTATGTTTAACTATAATTTTTTTTTCGGGTTTTCAATTATTGAATTTCCGTTATTTATTTTATTCCTTACTACATCCGGCATTGGTGGTGCTGTTTTTATTTATGTCACATTCATATATTCTAGGTATATGATTCACAATAATCATATCTCTAATATAGGAAAGAAATTGTTTTAGTTACTGGGTCCTTTTTTTAATGTGTCTATTCATATTCTGATAAATGAAGTTGATTTTTTTGATGTAGAAAGTTTCATTTTTATTGGTTGTTTATTTTACTTCATTATTTTTTTCTCTAGGCTCATGTATTATGTTGTTGATGTGTGTGAGATTCCTATATCGGTGTTGGGCAGGAAAGGATAATAAGAAGCCGAGATGCAATGAGGTCTTTTGGATGATTTAACACTACCAAAAATATATTGCTTATGATAATACAACATTCAGAATTTGAAATCTATTCTGAAACATTTTCATGACCACATACCCCATAAATATTGAGCGCTTCTTCATGACCAACTTCGCCAATTACAAAAAGGTATGGATATGGGTCCCCTTGATGATTCCTTGGGTATGGATAGAGATTGTGAGGTGATACTCTTATATTAAATTTCATGAAGCTTCACAATTAGAACTTACTAGTTTCTCTTATGTTATGGTTGTGAAGATGTTTCACGGTTTATCTATTTATGGACAAAAATATAAATATGTGTGTGTGTACCTGAATCATGGTTGTGGGCAACGTTCGTACCAACATGAGATCCTAACCAATTTACTAGGTGAAGGGATTGGAAAATATTTCCGCAGGGGGGGGTATTAATTTTCTGGATATAGGGTTCTGATATTTTGGGAAATGGGGCAGGCTAGCGGTAATTCCATTACGGCTTTGAGTTTTCCCCTCATTCCCATGACATCCCACACCAACCATTTATTATATATATATATATATTAATAATTATAAATAAATATAATATATAAATTAATAAAATTATAATTATATAGAGTTTAACTGTATTTTTTTCTGGGTTTTCAATTATTGCATTTCCTTAATTTATTTTATCCCTTCCTACATTCAGCATTGGTGGTGTTTTTTTTATTTCTGACCCATTCATCTATTCCAGGTATATGATTCACAATAATCCTATCTCTAATATAGGAGACCAATGTTTTTTAGTTACTGGGTATGTTTTTTTAATGTGTCTATTCAAATTCTGATAAATGAAGTTGATTTTTTTTGATGTAGACAGTCTCATTTTTATTGGTTGTTAATTTTACTTCATTATTTTTTCTCCAGGTTCATGTTTTCAGTTGTCTATGTGTGTGAGCTGCCTATAGCGGTGTTGGGCAGGTAAGGATAGTAAGAAGCTGAGATGAAAGGAGGTCTTCGACATGAGGAATTATTTTAGGAATAATGCCAAAGTTCCTACAAACCCTACATGACCCTGATTGCTAGTAACATTAGTAATAATATATGAATCATAAATCCCTGCCATGGGATATATGCTATGGGGTATTGTGAGTGGGATCTGTGGGAGGTGGATTGTGGAGCCTATGTAAATAATTATGATCTCATAATTCCTTTGTTCAGTAAGTGTATTAATTTCAAAATATTATCCCCCATTGGGGTTTTGTTCCCAGTTATTCTTGCAGGGACCCAGGTTTCATTTCATTTGGTTTCATAATCTTTTCCCAAACATGAGTTTTTTTTCATTTCATGTTCTTTTTTAAAGATGTTTATCCCAAGTTGAAGGAAAATATAAACAAAAAAACTGACAAAATTGACTGAAATGTGATGCACAAATTGAAAGGTAAATGGAAAAATATTATTTAATCTATTATGTTCAAATTATATTTAACATTTATACTTCCACTTTTAACTATATTTATTAAAGTATACATAAAACCTATAATATCACATATAAGACACATTGATATCCTTTCTAATAATAAAATAACGTACAGTGATATAATTTTAATTTTTTTATGATCAATATTGAACTACTGTAGGAAAAAACATTACAATCATTAGTATGTGAGCATTGCAGCAATGCTGCAAACATTTTAGAAACTATGCAAGCATTTCAGAAACTATGAGATCATTGCAGGAAACTACTCTACAATCAATATTTTTTAAAAATTCGTGCCATTAGGATGTGAGCATAATCTTATCCATTCTATTAATAAATAAAAATTTCAGCATTTTAATAATGATACATGGTACTTCTATTATGCTATTAATAATAGTAATATCACTCACATTGTTGGAATATAACATACATCACACATACACAAAAAACATTACCCATTGTTACAATTTACACCCATGTTTTTTGAAAATAAATCCTTATCTATAGAAATGTTCTTATGTGTCCTCTAATTCAAAATAATATGTAATATGTTGCTATAATACTGTAAATTTTCATGATTAAATGTTAATTTTTACAATTTCTTATTACAAATGTCTAACAGAACATGTTTCTTGATTTCTCTAAGGGGAAAATAATGTTTCATTGTTTTAGACATATACTCTATGATACATCATGTTTTTATGTATCTTTCTACATCATGATTTTTTCTTTTTCGTTCCTTTTCATATATAATCTATGATACATGTTCTTATTTTTCATTTTTTTCATTATTGTTGTTCACATTTTTATAGATTATTGTTGTTTTCACATTCAAATGAAATTTTTGTTGTTCACACAGTACTTTTACATAATTATTGTTGTTAAAAATACTATTACATGTCTATAAAAATGTTATACAATAATAAATACAGCTATAAATTTTTATAGAGTGTTGTTGTGTTGTTCAAATATAGTAAAAATGTGAAACAACAATACTTTTAAAAAATTTGTAAAACATACCATCACATTCTTATATTGTATTGTTGTTCAAGTTACACTTAATGATTGATACCGTTCTATAAATAGAAACATTACTACTTTTGCTTTGTATTTTTTCCTCAATGATTATCTATACACCATCCATTTCATGGTGATGTTAGGTATTTCACCTCTATTTACTTCTGCCTCACACAACATCACCCATCCTCCTTATCTATCCCTTTGATTTCATTGTTTTTATTTACATGACTTTCAATCCAACTTTAAATATTATAATGATCATAATTTGAATTATCCATTTGAATCATTTTTTTTGCTTATGTAATTAATTTCTCCATCATGAATTCCCAATATAAATATGTATTTTTTATTAACTCAAATATATTTTTTATAATATGTTTATTTCTCAACACTTTCTCAAACTTCTATTCCATTGTTATGTACCACTCATTTTAGTTTTAAATATATTCAATATTAATATTAATATTTATGTTTGAAAAATTTAATACTATTATTGAAAAAAATAATTGTTTTATAGTGTCATGCAAATTCACGGGCGGAGTAATAGTTCAACATATCTTTCAGTTCCACATTCCTTGTAAAGAAAATCTATTTTTATATGAAAATGTTATTATTTGTATAAATTCAACCCCACTATCCTATATTATGGCTTCTCAACCTCACATATCCTTACATAATAATCCATTTGAATAAATAAATTAGTCCTAGATTATTTTATAGACTCAATAAACATGACATAGTGGTTTTGGACACCTGATAAGAAAAATCTTAGGCACCATAAGGTGTATTATAAGAGGTGACATCCAATGGAAATGGTAATGTTCTTGATGAAGATCTTGTAATTAGTTTTGCTTATAAATCCTAAAAATGAATTTCATAAAAATTATATTATATTATTTTCAATCATAAATATATTAAAATATTATTATTTTAATATAATATAAATTGTCTACCTCTCTCCAATTCATTAGAAAAATGGAAACATCCCCGCGTAATTTGAGGACTATCATGTCGATGGAAAAATGTATCATTTTCATCACCTCCACCAAGGATGTCCATAAAAATAATTTCATGTTAAAATATGATTACAATAATAATATTATTACTTATAACATGATGTTAAAGGGATTTAGAATCATTAAAATAAAAAACAAATCACGTTTATAATGGTTGTCAAAACCACCTAGATTAGCATGAAAATAAACACAAACATTTATACTCGGTGAACTATGACTATGGGGAAATATAAAACTATGGAATTTCAATAAAATAATTTTATATAAAATTTTTTATTGGGTTATCACTTTAGAGTAACTTCTATATTCAATAAAAAATCACATAGGCCTCGAATCTATGACACAAACACTATCAAGTTACTAAGAATAAACATTATATCCTAATATTAACATTATAAAATAACATAAAATAATTGTAATAAAATTAATATTGATTAAAAAATTGTGAGTATTCTATTTAAGAAAGTAAATTTTATTATTCAATATATTAGAAACATTAAATAAGTTATTCAGAACCTGAGGTAAGTGAACATCTAAACCGCTATGTTTTATATTGGGATAATGTTTTCTCTTTATAAACCATATTTTATGTGTCTATTATTCTCATTTATCTCATATATATATATAAATCATATTTATCTCACATATATTAATAATATTTTTTTCATTTAATTATTGTGTTTATACATATTATACATGTTGTCTTATAAATATTCTGTCAAAAGAAGCATATATATTGGAAATTATGAAAAGAAATATACATTTCATTTTATAGTATTTTAATGTTATTATACATTAATTATTTAATAAATTTATTAATTATTTGTTATAAATAATTAAAATTTAATTTTATATTAATTTATAATACACTGTTATAATAGTTTTTAGGGTACTTTCAAAATTTCATAAAAAATTATTTAAGAGGTTCATTTCAATATTTATTCTTATAACCATTCATAAGAAATAATAACAAAAAAAATAATACATATTTTTATATTTTAAGTATTTAATTTATAAATTTTTAATTCATTTTCACATTGGAATCATTATAAAATACAGAGGGATTGTGTTTTGAGAAAATATTTTTAACCCAAACCATTCTCAGGTTTTTTATATGATTAGGTAATATATATTACATAATTTTGTGACCCAATTATTCATGTACATTGTAACAGCCCGAGATTTTATGAAAAATATTATTTTTAATTTTATTAATGTCTTGTGTTGTACGCTACACCAGAAGGAGCTTGCAAAACACGCATCCTTGACTTTCCTTGCATTACACGCAACCGCGACCTTCCTCGATAGCGTGTATAGTACGCAATAACGAGTATCACTAAACAATAATATGCTATTAAAATATTATTAAAAGTAGCCGTTATGAATAGTAATAACCACTTTTTGAAATTTTGTAATTTTATTTTTCAAAATGGAATTCATTTTTGGATTAGTAATATCAAAATTAGCTTAGGGTGAAACTTTGGTGATTTTCGGATAACTTTCATATTCTGATCAATAGTGAAAATTACTAAATTATAATTAAAAACAACTTTTTTAATCGAAATAATTAATAGTGATAAATTATTAATTTTAGTGGTTTTAAAGTATATTTAGAATCTATTTTTACAATTTAATACAATTTTGGTCATTGGTTGTAATTTCACATTTAAACCAGACATAATCAAGTGTCAATCTTTTGATAGATATTGTTTCTTAAAAACACGCTATTTGTTTTAACAGCGGGATTTAATTATAAAATTAATTAATGCAACTTCTATGTTATGAATTTGGTAAAATAGACTTCATTTTTGAATTCAGAATATGAAATATAGCTTAGGATGAAATTTTGGCATTGTTCTGAAAAACATCAATTTTTGATGAATAGTGAAACTACTAAGTGGTAGTTAAAAAAACTGATTTTTTCATAAAACATAATTTTACCGCTTCTGTGAATGGAATTTAAAAAATCCGAGAGACACGGTTGATGTCAGTAAGTAAAATGTGGTTCAATGAGATGAAAATAATTTTTGGTGAATAGTAACTTTTTACTTTTATTTACCACGGTTAAAAGTAAATAGGGTAATTAAGGGTAAGAATGATATTAATATTACCCTAACACATGTCCTAATTCTATTAGACAAGTGTATCTCGACCAAAAACAGCCTTAAGTGTAAAATAATATCATTTAGGCCCACTTGGATTAGATTAGGACATTTATTATTATTTAATTCAAAGAAGAGTTAAAAGAGTTAAAATCAAAGTATATTTACTCAAACATTTTTAATATAGGGTTGTACATAAGATAAATTCTATTGTAATTATTCATTAGAATGATAAAAAGATTTCCTACATTATGGTATTTTATTTGTAATTTTTGGGCATCATATAATTTAATTTATTTATGACACAAAAATGATGCAGTAATTATCTTATTAATGAAATATTGACATAATTGATATTATAAATACCAAAATAAATGTAATTTAAGACTTTTTATGAATTCCACTAATTTTAAAGGTTACTATGATATATTAGTGTTGATATAATCATCTTGGTTCGAACATATAATTCTGTTATGACTTTCACAGAAATCATATATCAAATAGTGTCAAAATTGACACAAAATAGTTTTTAAATCAAATATTATATTATTAATTGTTATTTTATTCCTAAAAATCAAAGGTTCGGCCAAATGACTTAGATAAGGATATATGTATTAATAATATACAATTTGGGGTTCGTTTTGCATGTTATAGTAAGTGTATTAACCATATAGTGAAAGAAAACAAAAAGACACGGTAAATGTTAAATTATTTAACTTAGAGTTAAATCTAATTGATAAAGTTAAAATAATACCCTAAACTTGTCTAAATCCTATTGGATGATAGTATTTTGACCCATCCCCACTTTATCTTTGAAATAAGACCATTTGGAACCATTATAAACCGATTTTGACTTTAATATAACATAATATTTTGAGATAATCCTAAGGTGCCCCTCTCCTCCCTTATAAAAGGACACCTCCTCCACCTCCTCCTCACACCAATTTGAGCACTCAAGCTCGGCCAACCCCTGCCAAAATCTCTTCTCCACTTCCCTAGCAACATCCTAGAGGATCTGGTCTTCCTCAAAGACCAATTTTAGTGCCCTAAGAGGATGTCTCAAAGAGGCGCTTCAAAGAAGAGGTAATTACCGTTACCAATTCTTTCATCTTTATTTCTTCTTCCACTATTCTTCTTAGGTTTTTTCATTATGAAGTAATAACATAAGTATCACTAATATACTGATATGTTATTATAAGTATGAAACAACCCTATTTCACCATCTATCCATCCTACGGAAAAAGAAATCACCGCGCGTGCGTACGTACGGAATACCGTCTCCACGCCGTGGTGTAATCTATTTTCCACCACCACCTTACATGGATGGGTATAATGGTGTAAAGAATAACTATAAATAGTTATTACAACATCATATTTATTCTGATATATTGTATAATCCACTCCAATTCAATTCAATATTTAGGGAAATGATATCATCGCTCGTGCGTACGTACGGACTACCGTCTCCACGACGCGATGAGATTCATTCTCCATGTTAACCATTTAAGAATGATTATAAAGTATATATAATATGTACTAATGAAATATATGACATAATAATGATACTGGATTTATTTATATATTTATATGTATGTCATGTACTTAATTCCATTCAATTCAATAAGGAAACAAAAACAGCGTTCATGCGTACGTACGGACTACCGTCTCCATGAACAGTGTATTTCTTTCCATTTAATGATTTATTATATATATATATATCCTGAATAAATATATATATAAATAATGTTTTATGTTCTGGAATTAAGTAATCATGATCTAAGTAATCATATGAATAATTACAAGTCAAAACACGGACGACAAATGAAACAATTTTACCCAAAACGCTCTTTAACATGGAATTTACAAAAGAACGGGTAGTATAAAGTCATAAGTGAACCATATATGATATCATAACAATTAATATGATTCTGTAATAAGTAAATGACATTATTTAAATCATTATACAGGAGGTTCGGACACTTACGAAGCAAATCGGACCTAAGGTAAGGGAAATATCACAATCTCATTTTTATCCGAGATTGCTTATACTTTGGTATTTACTGGGGTGTATTTTATCATCCACATCCATGTTTCCTCAATATGTAATATTATTTCCATCCACTTACAATATTTTAAATCCAATTTTACCCTTTGGTTAGTTTTTATTAAAGAATATTAAAGGAATCTTTTGTCGTTTTTTCGTACGAGGTACTTTTTGACTTTTCCGACAAAAGTACGAGAAGAATGTTTTTTTTACTTAAACAGCACGAATGGATTTTTACGGTTTTATAAAGCCTTATTTTCATGAATCTTCCTCCAAAATATTTCATGAATTTTTTCAATAAAATCTCTTTCTTTTAAAATTTCATGCTGTTTTGTGAAAATAAATTGATTTTGAAGAAGAAAGGATATTTTCCTCAAGAATTCATTTCAAGTGTTTTATCAAAATTATTTTCCATCTAAGATAATAAATGGTTCTGTTTCTATCCATATTTTTACATTGATTTGACTATGTTGTGATGGAATTATGTTTATGAATTCTGTTATCTTATATGAATGGTTTTATGATGTCATGTTGTTTAAGAATCCCATTTTTATTACATGGGTTATGGAATGATATATGATTTATGATTTTGTGGCACACATAAGAATGGTATCCTTATGAGATGGGTGGGACCTATATCTCCCTCCAATGCATTGTGTAATGATTTTATATCTCATGATATAGACATGGCTGGAATGGTAGGTTATACCGGTTCAGTGAAACAGGACTGAAACGAGGGTTACTCGATTCAGAAAAGGGACTTTGTCCACTAAGATAGTCTTGGCAAAGAGTCTTGACTAACAAAAAATGATTTTCTATGATTTTTAGTGAATGCCACAAAGTTTCATATTTTAAGTTATGATTATTGTGATTACATTTCACTGCCATGATTTACCCCATGTTATGAAATTATGATCTCTTTTGCAGGTTAAGATTTCCAAAAGTTATGTGCTTATGTATATGATGTGATCGATATTTCTTTTGTTTACCCTTACTGAGCATTTGAGCTCACCGTTTTATGTTTTCTTTTCCCCAGGACATAAAGAAAGGTTTTAGGTAAAAAAAAGGAAGATCTTTATGGGAGATATTGAGGATCTTTCACCACGTTTAGAAGATTACGTTATGAGTTTCCAAAGACACTAAACTATTACGATCCTTGTGTGTGCGTTTTTGTTATGTAGTAAGTATTCCGCAAATGTAATGTAATGTCCATGTACGTCAGGCTTCAGGTCTCTACAGTTGGTATCAGAGGAAAGGTTTAGTCAACCTTTGGAAACTAGGATGCGAAAATGTTAGTGAGATCCCTAGAGATATTTCTAAGGTATGTCTAGGGATGTCCCTAAGGTTAAGTATACGTATAGGTTATAGTAATAGAACTACGCTAACGATCATAGAATTAAACCTAAGATGTTATATGTTGAAGGTACTCCCCCTTTATTATGTTGTTTTCCCTAGCATGATTTTTGCCTCTCACACTATTCATTTTGGGTTTTAGAAAATGGCTGGAAACAAGATGATTCACGATAATGGAGGATATGATGGGCAATGGAATGATATTCTTCATGAGCAACCAAATGAAATGGGATTTGGAAGTCCAAAGATCATTATTATGCCGAATCAACAATCTCATAATATGATCAATGAAGTAAAATTTGGTAAGTTTCCTGACTCGGCTAATAAGAGAAAGATGGAGTTTCATGATGATCATAGAGGAAAGAAAGTTCAATTTCCCCTATGTAAATCATGTGGGAAGAGGCATCAAGGAGAATGTTTCAAAGGAACTGGAAGATGCTTTGGGTGTGGAAAAGAATGACACAAAGCCAGTAAGTGCAAACTAAAAGGTTCAGTTAACACCAGGGATGAAGATAATGGTATTGCTATGACATCAACAATGGTTAAATGTATTAAATGTGGAATGTATGGGCATTATGCAAACCAATGCCCTAAGAGAAAGTCTCATAAAGATAATCAGTATGGTCGTATGGGAAGTATTTATGTTGATGATGATGAAGAGACTACAAATGATATGTGAGATGAATGAATTTTTGAAGCTCGGTTAATGGTTTAAGAATGTAGTGGAATGATTACATGTTTATCATGTGTATTGTTGTATAAGAAATCTCAAGGTACTATGGAATAAAGAGGCATCTAAGGATTGTTATACTGTTGTCTTTCCTTGAGTTATGAAAGTGTATGATTAATGGTACCACTATCCATGAAAGGTTATTCAGATATTTTTGGAATTTAGATGATATGCGCATAATGAAGGAATAATAAGATAATGAGGTGTTTGATTGAATTCATGAGCACATTACTGATATAAGGAGAAGGTTATATCATGGATTGAGTATATATAATTTTTGGATTTTTGTATGTGCAAAGAGTTAACTTTTAACTGCATTCATGTGTTCACTAAGGTTCAATGGGTATTCAAGAGAATACATGATTAAGGCCTTTGAATGTTTGGAATGTGACCAAGAAGATATATCTTATGATATATGGGGATTAACGACAGTATTAAATCTCTGGTAATCGTTTTCACTATATTTTGAGAGTGGACTGTAGTCTTATGGATAAGCCTAAAGATTAGAATGGATTATGTTGGACATAAGTTAGTTTAAGGATAGAAGATTTTTGATATTATTGATGGGATGTTATAGTAATGTAGTTTTACAAAAAGGACAACCTGCAGGACGGGCGACAACCCATCGCTTCGGACAAGGCTGTGGGAATCGAACCCACAACCGAAGTGCGACTGGCCTTTATCGCCTACCACTAGCCTACAGGAAGTCCCTATTTAGTAGAAACTAGTTTTATTATATTAAGCAGTATGATATATGAAGTATAAATCCATTTTAGGAACCATATATGATTAATCTCACTATAGATCGACTTATGTATATAATTTTTACTAACCTTTTGTTTGAGACAGATGGAATGACCCGTCATTCTATCACATGATCTGCTAACACTTCACAAATAACAAATTCAACTTCATTTATTTAAGAGATGAAGTGGAAATTTTTCAAGGCATGAACAACAGTGAGATTGTACCAAAATAAAAAAAGTATTTATTCTAATTCAAATTTTCAACTTTAGGGAAATGATCTTGAAATCCAAAAATGTTGTCCTAGTGATCATATACCTGATGAATCAGATGGTACCTTAGATCATCACAAATTTATGGATTTTTGATTACTGGATTTTCCATAGCCATGTTCTCTACCACTCTCCATCAGAACATGATGGTTAGATTTCTCTTCCATATCCATATTTTCACCTATGTGGAAACCCAGTGATTAGTTTATTTGGGTAACTATTACGTTTCATACTTATGTTTTTAAAGATTGGTCTTGATATTCCTTTTTACGATGTGGGTTTCTATTAAAGAAACTTTCGAATAGTAAACAATTTATAACCCCGACGAATTTCGAGGGCGAAATTCATTTTAAGGGGGGTAGAATGTAACAGCCCGAGATTTTATGAAAAATATTCTTTTTAATTTTATTAATGTCTTGTATTGTACGCTACACCAAAAGGAGCTTGCACAACACGCATCCTTGACTTGCCTTGCATTACACGCAACTGCGACCTTCCTCGATAGCGTGTATAGTACGCAATAACGAGTTTTACTAAACAACAATATGCTATTAAAATATTATTAAAACTAGCCGTTATGAATAGTAATAACCACTTTTTGAAATTTTGTAATTTTATTTTTCAAAATGGAATTCATTTTTGGATTCGTAATATCAAAATTAGCTTAGGGTGAAACTTTGGTGATTTTCGGATAACTTTCATATTCTGATGAATAGTGAAAATTACTAAATTATAATTAAAAACAACTTTTTTAATCGAAATAATTAATAGTGATAAATTATTAATTTTAGTGGTTTTAAAGTATATTTAGAATATATTTTTACAATTTAATACAATGTTGGTCATTGGTTGTAATTTCACATTTAAACCAGACATAATCAAGTGCCAATCTTTTGATAGATATTGTTTCTTAAAAACACGGTATTTGTTTTAACAACGGGATTTAATTATAAAATTAATTAATGCAACTTCTATGTTATGAATTTGGTAAAATAGACTTCATTTTTGAATTCGGAATATGAAATATAGCTTAGGATGAAATTTTGGCATTGTTCTGAAAAACATCAATTTTTGATGAATAGTGAACTACTATGTGGTAGTTAAAAAAACTGAATTTTTCATAAAACATAATTTTACCGCTTCTGTGAATGGAATTTCAAAAATACGAGAGACACGGTTGATGTCAGTAAGTAAAATGTTGTTCAATGAGATGAAAATAATTTTTGGTGAATAGTAACTTTTTACTTTTATTTACCACGGTTAAAAGTAAATAGGGTAAGAATGATATTAATACTACCCTAACACATGTCCTAATTCTATTGGACAAGTGTATCTCGACCAAAAACAGCCTTAAGTGTAAAATATTATCATTTAGGCCCACTTGGATTAGATTAGGACATTTATTATTATTTAATTCAAAGAAGAGTTAAAAGAGTTAAAATCAAAGTATATTTACTAAAACATTTTTAATATAGGTTTGTACATAATATATATTCGATTGTAAATATTCATTAGAAAGATAAAAATATTTCCTACATTATGGTATTTTATTTGTAATTTTTGGACATCAAATAATTTAATTTATGTATGACACAAAGATGATGCAGTAATTATCTTATTAATGCAATATTGACATAATTGATATTATAAATACCAAAATAAATGCAATTTAAGTCTTTTTATGAATTACACTAATTTTCTAGGTTACTATGATATATTAGTGTTGATTTAATCAACTTGGTTCGAACATATAATTCTGTTATGACTTTCACAAAAATCATATCTCAAATAGTGTCAAAATTGACACAAAATAGTTTTTAAATAAAATATTATATTATTAATTGTTATTTTATTCCTAAAAATCTAAGGTTCGGACAAATGACTTAGATAAGGATATATGTATTAATAATATACAATTTGGGATTCGTTTGGCATGTTATAGTAAGTGTATTAACCATATAGTGAAAGAAAACAAAAAGACATGGTAAATGTTAAATTATTTAACTTAGAGTTAAATCTAATTTATAAGGTTAAAATAATTCCCTAAACTTATCTAAATCCTATTGGATGATAGGATTTCGACCCATCCCCACTTTAGTTTCGAAATAAGACCCTTTGGAACCATTATAAACCGATTTTGACTTTAATATAACATAATATTTTGAGATAATCCTAAGGTGCCCCTCTCCTCCCTTATAAAAGGACACCTCCTCCCCCTCCTCCTCACACCAATTTGAGCACTCAAGCTCGTCCAACCCTAGAGGTTCTGGTCTTCCTCAAAGACCACTTTTAGTTCCCTAAGAGGAGGTCTCAAAGAGGCGCTTCAAAGAAGAGGTAATTACCGTTACCAATTCTTTCATCTTTATTTCTTCTTCCACTTATTCTTCTTAGGTTGTTTCATTATGAAGTAATAACATCAGTATCACTCATATACTGATATGTTATTATAAGTATGAAACAACCCTATTTCACCATCTATCCATCCTACGGAAAAAGAAATCACCGCGCGTGTGTACGTACGGAATACCATCTCCACGCCGTGGTGTAATCTATTTTCCACCACCACCTTACATGGATGGGTATAATGGTGTAAAGAATAACTATACATAGTTATTACAACATCATATTGATTCTGATATATTGTATAATCCACTCCAATTCAATTCAATATTTATGGAAATGATATCATCGCTCGTGCGTACGTACGGACTACCATCTCCACGACGCGATGAGATTCATTCTCCATGTTAACCATTTAAGAATGATTATAAAGTATATATAATATGTACAAATGAAATATATGACATAATAATGATACTGGATTTATTTATATATTTATATGTATGTCATGTACTTAATTCCATTCAATTCAATAAGGAAACGAAAACAGCATTCATGCGTACGTACGGACTACCGTCTCCATGAACAGTGTATTTCTTTCCATTTAATGATTTATTATATATATGTATATCCTGAATATATATATATATATAAATCATGTGTTATGTTCTGGAATTAAGAAATCATGATCTAAGTAATCATATTAATAATTACAAGTCAAAACACGGACGACAAATGAAACAATTTTACCCAAAACGCTCTTTAACATGGAATTTACAAAAGAACGGGTAGTATAAAGTCATAAGTGAACCATATATGATATCATAACAATGAATATGATTCTGTAATAAGTAAATGACATTATTTAAATAATTATACAGGAGGTTCGGACACTTACAAAGCAAATCGGACCTAAGGTAAGGGAAATATCACAATCTCATTTTTATCCGAGATTGCTTATACTTTGGTATTTACTAGGGTGTATTTTATCATCCACATCCATGTTTCCTCAATATGTAATATTATTTCCATCCACATACAATATTTTAAATCCAATTTTACGCTTCGGTGAGTTTTTAGTAAAGAATATGAAAGGAATATTTTGTCGTTTTTTCGTACGAGGTACTTTTTGACTTTTCCGACAAAAGTATGAGAAGAATGTTTTTTTAACTTAAACAGCACGAATGGATTTTTACGGTTTTATAAATCCTTATTTTCATGAATCTTCCTCCAAAATATTTCATGAATATTTTCAATAAAATCTCTTTCTTTTAAAATTTCATGATGTTTTGTGAAAAGAAATTGATTTTGAAGAAGAAAGGATATTTTCCTCAAGAATTCATTTCAAGTGTTTTATCAAAATTATTTTCCATCTAAGATAATAAATGGTTCTGTTTCTATGCATATTTTTACATTGATTTGAATATGTTGTGATGGAATTATGTTTATGAATTCCTTTATCTTATATGAATGGTTTTATGATGTCATGTTGTTTAAGAATCCCATTTTTATTACATGGGTTATGAAATGATATATGATTTATGATTTTGTGGCACACATAATAATGGTATCATTATGAGATGGGTGGGACCTATATCTCCCTCCAATGCATTGGGTAAAGATTTTATATCTCATGAGATAGACATGGCTGGAATGGTAGGTTATACGGGTTCAGTGAAACAGGACTGAAACGAGGGTTACTCGATTCAGAAAAGGGACTTTGTCCACTAAGATAGTCTTGGCAATGAGTCTTGACTAACAAGAAATGATTCTCTAAGATTTTGTGTGAATGCCACAATGTTTCATATTTTATGTTATGATTATTGTGATTACATTTCACTGCCATGATTTACCCCATGTTATGAAATTATGATCTCTTTTGCAGGTTAAGATTTCAAAAAGTTATGTGCTTATGTATATGATGTGATCAATATTTCTTTTGTTTACCCTTACTGAGCATTTGAGCTCACCCTTTTATGTTTTCTTTTCCCCAGGATATAATGAAAGGTTTTAGGTAAAAAAAGGAAGATCTTTATGGGAGATATTGAGGATCTTTCACCACGTTTAGAAGATTACGTTCCGAGTTTCCAAAGACACTAAACTATTACGATCCTTGTGTGTGTGTTTTTGTTATGTAGTAAGTATTCCGCAAATGTAATGTAATGTCTATGTACGTCAGGCTTCAGGTCTCTACATACATGATTTTTTTGTGAATTTTTTCCTTAAAAATATACACCCTTCTAATTCAATGATATATTTTTTTCAAAAAATGTGATATCATATGTGGAGCACTCAAAATCAACCTAGTACATTTTTTTATGTTCCCATTGAATTGATCCATGAAATATTCCTATTATGGAATGAATTATGTTGTCTCAATAATATTATGATATAATTTAACAAGGATTATTTTTAATTATTTGACTATTAAATGTTATTAAATTTGATCATTTACTTCTATGATATCATGTAATGGATTTATCTCAGATCTTATAATTTGTTATTTTGTTTACTACCTTTTGAAATCTTTATCTAGCCATTTTCCTTTATATATTTCCCTAGGGTATTTTTGTAGTAATATAAGTATAAATTAGTTTAGGATGTCATTATGGAGATCAAAATAATTAGTATTTATTTGATGATTATATTTATGTATAATGGGTCAAATATCACAAATATAGTAGGACTCTAAAAATTTATTTATATTTTATATATTTATGGTTAAAATTATGTGATAAAATGTGTAATAAACATGGGATTTGTAGTATGAATCGAAAAAATATCTTTTTTAGGACTATAAAAATTATTATACCCTAGGTATAAGTGTATATATTGGAAAATAAAATAAAATTTTATAATAGTATTGAGTGTTGTTTCATGTTAACAACATAAATTGGTGGATTGAAACAAATGGATACATTCTGTAGATTATATTCTCTGTAGTCTAATAACCCTAAGAAGGGTTGGTGGAGTATTAATTCTATATTCCCATAGTTCATAAGAAATGGCAATAATTTCACACATACATTGAATCTACTATATGTTGTTCATTAGTTTAGTCACATTTTTTTAATTAAAAACAATCTGGGGTTCGAATAAATATTTTATTGAATTATTTAATGATATAACATATAAATTGTCACGAACCGTCCCCTAGGGCTTGTTTGTTGACTACCCCAAGCCCGCCTTCTATAGGCCAGGGGATGGAGACTAGCACCAAAAATAGTATACTATTAAAACCGGGAAGACATTCCATTATATCTTTTAAACAAATGCAACCAAGAACACAAAATTCTACGAACAATAGTAAACTATATAAAAAAAGTGTGATGAAAGTAATAGGGGCTAGAATAAAAGCCCAACAGTAAATGTACAAGTATAACTGAAATAAAATACTACCAAAGAAAGAGAATAAAAGCTACTAGGTCATCCTCCAAAGTTCCAACATGATGGGTAGGTACATATCACCTCCTCAACACTCTACGTCTGCCCGTCTCCTCTGCATACCAACACATCGTAGGGTCTACCTCTAGGCACAGTTCAGTCTTGGTACTCTCATCCTCACTCTGAGCTATTTGTCATCTGCACCAAACTCAACAAGGTTAGGGCATATCCTGTTAATGGGTGATTATAACGATACTAGTATGGACCCAAATACCCTCTAGGTATTACCAAAAAGGAATGTAATATATTGGTACGAACTTATCTCACAAAAGGTATATCTTATGTACAATAGTAAAGATGATTAGATGTAACTACTAAATCATATTACTCTGTAATGAGGTCGACCCACGAATGATCCTAAATCATCATCAGACCCATAGAAGATCGTAGTACATTTTCAAACCCACACAGGATCATAGTACCTCGTCAGACCCACACTGGATCCTAGTACATCGTCAGACCCACACAGGATCCTAGTACATCGCCAATATGTCGTCAGACCCAAACATGATCCTTGTACATCGACATTACATCGTAAGACCCACACAAAATCCTAGTACATCTCTATTACATCTTCAGACCCACACAGGATCTTAGAACATCACCGGTACATCATCGCACCCACACAGGATTCTAGTACATCAGAAGTACATCATCAGACCCACACAGGATCCTAGTAAATCTCCAATACATTTTCAGACCCAAACATGATCCACGTACATCCCTAGTACATCTTGAGACCCACACAAGATCCTAGTACATCCCCAATATGTTGTCAGACCCCCACAGGATCCTAGTACATCGCCACAGCCAGCTACAGGGTTCCTGAACTAAGCATGCTCGTCTCCAGGAGGTTCCACTACTCAACCCACAGGTCGATACTCCAACTGTCACGATGTTCCACACAAAAAGTATCGTAATGTACCTCCATGTCATAGGGGTATCAACGCAACAGACGGTGAATCAATAGGACGACCGGTCGGTCTGTTATTAGCTTATTTGTCCCGAGGACCCGGTTGGATTCGTGCTTGATCCAAACTGAATGTATCCCAACATTATACAAATCTCATGTGGTGTATACCAAAGGGACTGTCTCGCTCCATGGTTTCCAGCACCATTGATGGTTCATCAAACAGACACCTGATGCCAATGTTATGACCAATAGAGCAAAAATGGGATGATGTTGGTCGGGGTCTGGTCCGACTCGACCAGGTGAGGGTCGACCCAGCTCGCAGGGTCCAGCCCAGTACGTTGTTTCCGTACCGGCCCACGCAGGGTGACCCAAACAAAGTATGGCTGCCCAAACCAGGCAGGTCTACTCAGCCTGAGCTGGGCGGCCCAACCTAAGCGGCCCGCCTCGGGGCGACGGGGTGGCCACGGTGCAATGCGGAGGTCGTGGGGCATCGCGGGGGCTGTGGTGGGGCGCGGGGGCCGTGGGGAAATGTTGGGGCCACAGGGAGGTGTGCGGGCCATGTGGTAGTGAGCGGGCCACGTGGCGGCGTGGGGGCAGCGGGGCGATGTCACCTTTTTCACCATCAGTGGTGTGTTGGCCACCGTATACAAGTCCCATCGGTGCCATTCGCCGACACCAGTCACTGCATTCTTCAAGAGCGCAGAACATGACAAAAAAATAAAGAAATTGAGGAGAGTTCTGTCCATGATCATTTCGCCTCCACCCTCCATGTTATGGAGGTGGTATGAAGCTTAATAAATCTTGTATTAAGAACTCCAAACCCTACATCCTCGTGCAATGATTATTTACAAACCCGCAAAATGAAATCATTCACGGATCAAATTGTTAGAGAGTTGATCCAAATTATTTAATTAGATTCGAAGAACATGGGAATCAATAATCACACATTATTAAACCCCATCCTTGGAGGATTGCTAACTGAGATAATGAGGAAGGATACAAAGTCTTTGGGGATAATGACGTCGACATTAATCTCTTTCGCAAGATTCTTATGAAGTCCTCTCGAACATCGTACTCGTTCTTCAATTCCAGAGTGGGTTCTTCATTGGTGGATGAAGAATCCCTCCAAGGTTCCCTCCCAATTTTCCATTTCCAACCCTTTCCCCAATTCCACCATAAATGAAGAGAAACCATAATTTTAATTAAGAAGATCAATTATGTTAGCCCAAATAAAAATCCAGACACATCTAATTAATTGTTATTTGGATCCAACAATTAAATGTGGAGTTAACATAATTTATTTAGGTAAGTTTAGTGGTTTTCTCCAATTAAAGGGGTATTGCTGGTCCCCACCACTAGAATTCAATTTGGGAAGTTTCAAGCTCGGTGGTCCCCACCCCCAAAACCATCACATGGGAGTTTCAAATAAAAATAAAAATGTAAAACAATTCTTATTTTTAATTTTCAATGAAAAAGTGAAAAAATATCATTCACCCTTCACCTACTGCTATTGAGGTGATGGTATCCTTAAGAGAATAATGGAACTATGAGTTCCGAGGTAATCTCAGATTTCAATTCCGAGCACCGGTTCAAATGTTACAAAAACCCACTTGCAAATGTTCTGATTGTACCTGAAAAAAGTTTAAAAATTATATCTGAGCACTCCCGGCCTCAGAATCACTGGCCATCAATTGTTTCGGACTCTTAAAATTCCAGATTAATTAAAAAAATTACAAGGAATTCTTGGGTCTTTACATTCTCAACACCTCCGGGCTTTGCATCCACGAAAGCCACATCCCAAAACTAAGAAAACAAGTAAGGGTAATGAGCATTAATATGAGCCTCATGCTCTCATGTGATCTCCTGGATGTTCTTGTTCTACTAGTGAACGCATACTAGAGGTATCGAATGCCCACAAAGGACCCGCTCCTGTTGATCCTCAATCTCCAATGGAACCTCTTAAAACGCCTCCCCATCGTCGATGTCCAGCTCTCGATGGTCGATGACAAGAGATGGGTCATGCACATATCTCCTCAGCTTGGATACGTGGAAGACGTCATGCTCCCGGTGCAACTGAGGGAGAAGTGATATGTGGTAATCCACCTCTAAAACACTTCTGAGGAATTGAAAGGGTCAAATTAACCTTGGAGATAACTTACTGCCCATGAAAAATCTCTGGAAACCTCATTGAGGTGGGACCCATAGAAAGAGGTCGTCCTCTTCCTCAAACTCCAGAGGTCTCTGTCACCTATCATCATAAGTCTTATGCCTTCTCTATGCAGTCTTCATCTTCTCCTTGATGATCTACACCTTCTCTGTGGTAGCCCGTATCATCTCTGGTCCCACAAGTGCTGACTCCCTAGGGACAATCCAACACAAAAGGTGATCTACAAGGTCTCCCATACAAATCTTCGAATGGTTCCATCCCAATGGTGAAGTGATAGTTCTTGTTGTATGAAAACTCCACCAAGGGGAAGTTATCTTTCTAGATGTGACCGACGTCGAGGATGCAAGAACACAACATTTCCTCGATGGTCTGAATGGTTCGCTCAGTCTTGCCATCTGTCTTAGGATGGGAAGCGTTGTTGAAACGAAGCTACGTCCTGAAATCCTCCTGCAACCCCTTCCATATCTAGGATTTAAAATATGCTTCATGATCGGAGACAATCGTCGAGGTACTCCATGTATCCGCCCAATCTCTTGCACATAGAGGCATCCCAATCCCTCTACTGAACCCACCTCTCTTATATATAGAAAATTGTCTAACATAATGAGTCGGTCGATGATCACCTTGATTGAATAATAACCTCTGGATGTAGGTGGAAGTCCTGTCACAATGTCCAAGGATATCCCATCCCAGTTACACTATGGAACCTATAAAGGCTGATCCAATCTTGCTGGTACCTGATGCTCTGACTTCATGTGCTAACAAGTGAGGCACCGAGAGACAAACTCTACTACTGCTTTCCTCAATCCCGGCAACCATTTCTATTTTTGGAGATCTTGGTACATATTCACCACTGCTGGATGTACCGATTTAGAGTATGTATGGATCTTTATCAATAATTTTTCCCAGAGTAACACTGGTATCAAGGTACGTCCTCTGAAGAGGATGAAATTCTTCTTACCTTCATAAAATCCATCAGGTGCCTATCCTCTAGATATCTAAGAACATCGAGCCTCACAGTCAGTTTCCCCACTATGTGCTTCCCTAACTAACTAATGAAGTGGGGGAGTGACTATAAGAGACTGAATAAAAGTTCCTCCATCCCGATCCAAAAAGAATTTCTGCAAAGTGGCTAGCTACTTCTTTTCCTCACCTATCAGCTGTATACCAGATCTTTTTTTGAGTACATCTGCTAAAACATTCCCCTTCCCAAGAGTATATACTATCTCGAAGTCATAGTCCTGGAGGAACTCTAGCCAATGTTTCTATCTCAGGTTTAGGTCCTTCTGAGAGAATATATACTTGAGACTCTTGTGATCTGAGTAGACTGTAAAATGTTCACCCATCAAGTAATGTCACCATATATTCAAGGCGAAGACCGCTACTGATAACTACAGTAGTATCCACCCAAACCCAAGAAACTCTGTACCTATTTCACACTCATTGGTGTCTCTTAACAAATTACAACCTCAATCTTCACTGGATCCACTACAACTCCAAAATACGAGATGAAATTCCCTAGAAAGTGAACCTCTTGGTTCTAAAACATTCACTTTGAGAGCTTACCATAAAGCTGGTGCTCTCAGAGTGTGTCCAGAACTACCTACAAATGATATGCATGCTCCTCCTTGGTAGCCAAGTAGACAAGAATATCATCAATGAAGAACGCCAAAAAGCGTTCAAGGTATGGCTGAAAGATCATGTTCATGAGTCCCATGAACACTGCTGGAGCGTTGTTTATGCCAAATGGAATAACCAAGAACTTGTAATGGCTGTACCGACATCTAAAAATCATTTTATCCATATCCTCATCTCACACTCTAAGCTGGTGATAGCCCCACTTGTGGTCATCTATCAAGAATCACCGTGCTCCAATAAGCTGATCAAATAGGTCGTCAATCCTCAAGAGTGGGTACTTTTTCTTCATGGTCACCTAGTTCAGGTGCCGGTAGTAAACACAAATTCTCAAGATCCCATCCACCTTCTTGGCCAAATAAAATTGGGGTTTCCCAAGGGGAAACACTATGCTGGATGATCCCCTTCCCCTATAAGTCCTCTAGCAGTACCCGCGGCTCACAAAGCTCTGTGAGAGCCTTCCAATATGCTGGTGTGGATATCAGTGTCATCCCAGTGTACAAGTCAATGTAAATGTCCATCTCTCTATGAGAAGGTAGACTCAGAACAACATCAACGAAGACATCCGTGTGTTGGGCCACCACTGTTGGATACCTCAGACTCTTCACATCTATCACTCCAAAGGTAAGGCTAGCCAACTAATGAGTGATCGGCTGTGCTGTCCTCCGAGTAAGTCCATCATATGCTGCAAGGGATCCCTTATATCCGATGAAGGTAAACCTAGTCCCATATATGTGGACAAACCACACCTTGTGACTAATACAATAAATCTAGGCATGGACGGTAGATAACCAGTCCATACCCAAGATGGCAACATATGGCCTCGATGAAACAGCTAGGAGATCCCAGCCAAAGCTCTCATTTCATTGAGTAATCTCACACTTCCAGCACGAGTGTGTAATCATCAAATCTTCTTCCGTAGGTGTCTCTAGTTGTAAGGATTGAGCCAACGGATCCTTCAGAATCTACGAGATCTTAACGAGGGAACTTTCAATAAAAGAATTACTGGAACCTATGTCTATAATTACTACAGCTAAGGTGGAATAGACATAGATCAATCCTTGTATCATCTCTGAAGAGCCATGGTTGTAGGACTCAGCTTCCTGGAGCTGAGCTCTCCCCTAACCACCTTCTCCCTGTGGTCGAGGTGGAACACCTGGTGGTTTTGGCAGTGACACCTCGAATCTTCGGCCACTGCCAGCTGCACAACTAGCTCCTCTGCCACATCCACCTACTCCCCATGGACCTCCTTGGTTGAACATCTGTCTCTGCCTAAGAGGTCCCTCAATTGTCTGCCGATCATCCGTATGATGGGTTGGATAGTCATGATCCATGTGACCCTACCCGCCCATGCGTAACACTGCCAAATCCTCACAGAACTATATATGTCTCTGGTGCCCCACACAACTGACCCTAAATCATGTGGTTGTCCACATATAGGTTTGTGTTAGGATGGTATGTGACCAATTATGATATACTCTATAATACCAAACATAGGATTGAAATAAGAATTATATTCTAAGATACAAGATGGGGGTGAATTGTACCTTTTAAAATAAAATTAGAACTATTTAATATGGTTATGTTTAACAAGGTTAAACAAGATAATTCACAACACCTCTATAAGTTCTAATCACATTCAATATTCCGGAAAAGTGATTTCGCAAATGGAAATTAAATAATGTTTAAAAAGATTAATATTATACCATAAATCATATAGAATCTAACAATATCAGAGTTCAAGTAAATAAGTATATGAAGGTTATACTTTTTTTAACAATACAAATGCATCAGAGACACAAAGTAGTAAAACTGCAAGTAAGTGTATAAACGCTTTTAATACAAATAGAAGGGTATCCAAAAACCATCGATAAGAGGTCCCTTGATTTATAATTTCATGAAAGTCTGTCTTAACCACACCAAGGTAAGCCCTCGATATGAAGATCACAGTCTGTCATGATATCCCCGCAAGCCCTCAACTATCATGTAGTCAGCACCTCTGTCTTCCTCAGCAAGGAAGCCCTCAAATTCAAGGTGTTGGAAACTCTATCTTCCTATCAATGGAATAACTCAATTGTAAACAATAACAATAAGAGTAACACGAAGCAAATATGCACAAGGAAAAGTTTGAACAAGTTGTTCATACATTCTTCACAAAGCTTGAGAGTAGATAAGAACCTATCTCTCTAAAAATCACTTCAACATCTTATAGACACCGATGTCAACGTTGTGTCAATTTTCTGTATCCATGTTTTCAAATGAGCTCCAATTTATAGGCAAAGCACCAACGGTCAGCTCCCTCCTCTAACGGTAATATTCTTCCATTAATTTCGGAGGGACTTGTACACATGTCACTAAAAAAATTGTTAGTTGATAACTAAAGGCACAACATCGTTTTATAAAAAAATGAGTGAAATCCTAAATAAACTGATATTCAGAATGTCGAAAATGAAAGTTCAGAATGAAGAAAATTAATGTTCGGAATGGAGAATGTTAAGGTTTGGATTCTTACCAAAAAATGAATTCAAAGTCTATAACACAAGGATATTCAGATTTCGTTATGTAGGAAATTGTAATAAGTATTCGTAATCAATATTATTCATCATAATTATAAATGAGAAATCATAATTAGAATTCATCATCAGAATTCGTAATGAGTATTCATAATTAGAATTCATCATCAGAATTTGTAATGAGAATTCGTAATCAGGATTCATCATCAGAATTCATAATGAAATTTGTAATCAGAATACATCATCAAAATTCATAATGAGAGTTCGTAATCAGAATTCAACATCAGAATTCGTAATGATAATTTTTACTTAGAATTAATCATTAGAATTTCTAGTTAGATCTTTATACATGTTCATAATCAGAATTCAGAGTTGAACTTCATAAAAGTTCGTAATATTGAATTCGGAGTAAAACTTCATAAAATTTCGTAATAGGAATTCAAATCCTAAAATAGAATGTTCCATGTCTCAGTATTATACGATTCCAAGTTTTTAAATATGAATCCGATTTTTATACTTAAGAAAAATATTAATATGAACAATGAAAATAAGGTAGGGGTAAATTTCCCTGGGTAGGTTAATTTACCTTATATAAGTAAAATAGAGGTAAAATCAAATTTTCATTAAAATAAGTTTTTTGTGACTTTCAAAACAAGAGGAATGGTCAAGGAATAAGGAAACCTTGATGACTTAACAATCTCCCACTTATATGAAGGAATGGAAAAGTCATAAGGAAAACCTTATTGACTCAATAGTTTGGTCCTCTTGGGCCGCTATGAAATCTTTCTAGTGCCAACTGTAGAAGACCCCAATACATGACACCTGGTGGTGGGTCTCACTGCAGGTGACTACTCAGTAAGAAAACTCTCCACTAAGAGTGCTCGCTCTAACACCCCTCCCTGCATCGGGATGCTGTGAGAAATCATCTATTCCCTGATCTCTTATATGAGCCTCTTCTTGAAGGTTCGGGCCCTGAAGAATGGGTCCCACACCATATCAATGGAGTATCATGGGAGGTTAGTGATCCTTGCTGAGTACTGAGCCACAGTCATGCTGCCCTGTTGCAGATGAAGAAGCACCTATATGCGCACTGTGCAAAGAGTCGCTGGAACAAGCTCTTCCTGAAACATGCTCTCGAAGTTCTCCAGGATAAGCATCATCTCATCGTGAAACTAGAGTATCATGCTCCACCATCTGACTGTTGCTGCCTGTAGAAGACTAGTGGCATGTATCACCATGAGATCAACTAGTGTCCCTACTAGTCATAAGACTCTCGCTATGGCCTCTAGCCTATCTTCTACTACCTTTGGGATTGTATCTCCCCTGAACCTGGGTGTCCAATTGAACTATAACTCATGAAATGTGCTCAAGTGGCATACACCTTCTGCTGTAGGGGATAGTGACTTCGGTGGCTCAACATGTAATGGTACCGCAAGTGCCTCCACTGGCGCCTCTACTGGAAGAGGGCCCTACACTGAGGCCTCGTCGATCGGTAGGCTATCAGTGCATACTATATCTATAACCCTAGCTGGTTGTCTATATAGAGGAATCGTGAAAAGAAACAGGTGAGACATGGTCAAGAAATTATACCTGGTCAGCTGACGTAAAGAGATAAAAAAGAAAACTCGTCAAAACACACACACAATCTGTTTTTTTGTGCACTGAGTCCGAAATTCGAATTTGGGGTCCTGGTGTATGGATACATAGGCCACTGTACCATCATCAGATTCCCTAAACTGATAACGACACTGAATATACATAAAAATATTGCTGTTAAAAATATCATGGTCCTATGTTCTACAATAGAACCAAGTCCTCTGGTAACAATTTGGAATGACCCTATCCCCCGGAGCCCGTGTTGTGACTACCTAAAGCCCGCCATCCATAGCCCAAGGGTTGCCGACTAGCACCAAAAAGTGTATCCTTAAAAATTGTGATGTCATTGAATTTATATCCTGTAAACACACTCGTCCAAGAACCCATCAAGATACGAACCCTAGTAAACAGTATAGTGAAAAGGGTGCTAAAAGTAAGATGGTCTGGAATACAAGCCCAACTATTAAGGTACAAGTACAACTAAAATACCATACAACTGATGAAATAGAATGAAAGCTACTAGGTTATCCTAAGAGGTTATAACTTAATGGTAGGTTTAGATCGCCTCCTCAGCACTCAATGTCCTCCCATCTCTTTTGTGTATCGACACACCGTATGGTTTACCTCTGAGTACCATCCCATCCTGGTACCCTCGTCCTCAGTTTGCACTGTCCATCGTCTGCACCAAACAGAACATGGTATGGGCATAGCCTGAGCATGGGTGAGTATAACAATACTCAGTAGGGAACATGAGACCCTCAAGGGCTCAAAAAATCCTCAAAGTATAAAACAAAAAGCATGAATTCATGTGACAACCCTACTTAGGTATATTACAATACATATACCTAAGTTATTAAGTATGCTCATCTAAATCATGAGGAAACACAGAGTCCAACTCAAAAGACCAAGCTCAACAATCCCACTAAAGAAGGAGTTCCATGATGGTAAATACAATAAAGGTACGCCACACTGAAGAATACCACCAAGGTATTACCACAATTGAAAGTACCACATAGGTACGAAATCTACTCACACCAGGTATATCATAGGTACAATAGTATAAATGAATAGATGTAACTACTGAATTATCTTAATATATTATGTGGCCGAACGACAAAGGATCCAAAATCATTATCAGACCCACAGAGGATGGTAGTATAACGTCAGACCCACACATGATCCTAGTACCTTGTCAGACCCACACATGATCATAGTTCCTTGTCAGACCCACATAAAATCCCAGTACATCATCAGACCCACATGGGATCCTAGTACATCGTTAGTACGTCATTAGACCCACACAGGATCCTAGTACATCACCCGAACATCGTCAGACATAGACACATGATAATATTACATTACCAGTTCGTTGTCAGAACAACATAAGATCCTTGTACATCTCTAGTATGTCGTAAGACCCACATTGGATCCTAGTACATCTCTAGTACGTTGTCAGTCCAACACAGGATCCAAGTACATCGTCAGTACGTCGTCAGACCCACAGTGGACCCTAGTACATTGCCATTATGTCGTCAGACCCACACATGATCCTAGTATATCACCAGTTCATCATCAGACCCACACTAGATCTTAGTACATCTCCAGTACATCGTCGGACCCACACATGACCCTAGTACATCACCAGTACGTCGTTAGTCCCACACAAGACTGAATCCCATCGCCAGTACATCGTCCGACGCACAGAAGATCCTAGTGTATCTCCAGTACGTCGTCAGACAAACACAAGACCCTATTACATCTCAAATATGTCTTCATACCCACACAAGATCCTAGTACCTCTCTAGTACGTCATCAGACCCACACATGATCCTAGTACATCGCCACAGCCAGCTACAGGGTTCCCGCACTAAGCCTGTTCGTCTCCAGGAGGTTCCACTCATGATTCCACTGGTCGATACACCAATTGGAAAAAATACCCATGAAGGAATTCCCCAATGGAGAGCCACATCATATGGGTCTAAACGCAATAGACATTGCGTCAATCGGACGCCTAGTCTGTACGTTATTAACCTTTTAGTCTTGAGGGCCTATATGGATTCATGATAAATCCAACCCTACCATATCCCGACTTTATCAAAATCTCATGTGGGGTATACCAAAGGGACCGTCTCGCTTCAACGTTTCCAGCGCCACTAATGGTTAGTCAAACAGACGCCTAATGCCAACATTATTACTGATAGAGTAAAAATGGGTCAAAGCGTGGGCCCTGGTCGGGTCCAACCCAATCGGACCGATCCAACCAGACCAGGCCTGGGCCGAACCAACCCCATTCAGGTAGACCCGACCCACTGGGCCCGGCATAGCACGTTGTGTCCAGCCCGTCTCGCTGGGTCTGGCCCGAACCACGCAGGGCAAGCTGGCACGTACTGGGCGGCCCAGCATGAGTGGCCTGACCCAGGGCAACATGGAGGCTATGGTGCAGCGCAGGGCCGGGTGGTGGTGCAGTGGTTGCGGGGTAGCACAGGGGCCACAAAGCAGCACAGATGTCAAGGGGCGGCATGGGGGCGGCAATGCAGTGCATGGGCCACGAGGCGGTGCTGGGGCCGCAAGGCAGCGTCGCCTTCGTCATGGCTGACGGTGTGCGGACCACCGTATTTGAGTCCCACTAGTGTCGTTCATCAGCACTTGTTTCCACCTTCTTCTTCAGTGAAAAAACACAACAAAAACTCAATAAATTGCAGAGAGGTTGGTCCATGTCCATTTGGATCGCACCCTTTGTGTTAGGGTGGTAGAAAGTGGCTTAATAAAACTTCTATGAAGAACACCAAAACCTACAACCTCCGAAAATGATTATTCCCAAACCCAAAAAATAAATCATATTCAGATTAACTAGATGGTGACTTGATCTAGGTTCTTTGTTTAGAAGGGAAGAATATGGGAATCAATAATCACATATAATTATACTTTTACCTTGGAGATTTGCTGATGGAGGTCGCATGGAAGGAGATGAAGTCATTGGAGATAATGGCTTCATCGTTAATCGCTTCCGCAAGATACTTCAGAAGTGGGATTAAATGATTCCCTTATTATTTTATTCCGGAGTGCGTTCATAATTGTAGTATGATAAATCCCTCCAAGGTTCCTTGCCAATTTTCATTTTCCAACCCTTTCCCCAATTCCACCCGAAATGAAAACCCAACATAATTTTAATCAAGTAGATCAATTTTGTTGGAAAAATAAAAAATTCTAACACATCTCATTAATTGTTATTTGTCTCCAGTAATTAAATGGGGAGTTGGTATAATTGAATTTGGGATATTGAGAGGTTTTCTCCAATTAAAGGGGTTTGGGTGGTCCCCACCACTATAATTCAATTTGGGTGGTTTCAAGATCGTTGGACCCACCCACATAACCTTCACATGGGAGTTTCAAACAAATAAAATAATAAACAATTTTTTTCTTATTTTTACATGTAAAAGTGGAAAATGACCTTTCACCCTCGACCAACTGTGATCGACGTGAAGGTCTCCTTAAGCGAATATCGGCACTGCGAGTTCAACGGTGCTCCAAGTTTTCAATTCCATGCACGAGTTAAAAAGAAATAAAAACATGCTCTCACATTTACTGAATGTACCAAAAAAGAAGTTCATAAATTCATTCTGGGAAACCTGGGCCTCCGAATAATGCGCCATCAATTTTTGCAGACTCGTAGAATTCCAATTTAATTAAAAAATCAGAAGGAATTTCTGGGTATTTACATAAATACATAGGTTGGAGAACTAAATACGAAAATGACCATGGATAACCTATATTGTATCCATGTTATTTTTAATTTAGAATATGCACACCATTTGTATGTTCTTTTATCTAATGTCCTAGTTTTTTATATGGATATTAATTTATGTCTTCTCATCATTAAAATTTTCTTATTTAATTATTTGGTAAAAATTGGAGGAATCATTCCATCAAACAATATGATGGAAAGTTTAATGATTTCCCAAACGAGATTCTTAATATTCTAAGAATAAGAGTTGATAAAATCATATAATAACATTTATAACATAGTAAAGTAATGAAAAAATCCTGAAATTTGTGTAATTTACACTATATAGAATTATTTAACTAGCTAATGTTTTTTTTGTTTTTGGGATTATGGATTGAAAAATTTATTGGAGCTTCTGGTCATTGAATTTATAAGAATGGATTAATTATATTGAGGGGATATTCTATATTCTCAGGTGATATAAGTAAGATAAATTTTGTTTTTTTGATGTTTACTATTTTGAGGGGAATTATAAAGACTTGATAATTATTCAATGTATAATTGAATTTTTTATGCGAGTTTACTATATTTTATAATTATTATGCTTATATGTTTTTATTTTTAGAGAATTAGGTTATAAAACATAAAAAAATCACACACAACTCATGTTCGACACGTCATCATTGTATCCATTTTTTCCATAATACAACACTTTTAAAGGGAAACATTTGTTATTTTCACGAAAACTATCTACGATTTTCAATGTATCTTCTTTTTTATCCTAATATTTCATAAAAACTATAAAAACATATAATGACATGCTATGTGTAAACAAAACTAACTAAGGGTCCAAAAATAATGAACGAATCCCATTAGTTCCTTTAAAAATAATGGAATGATAAAAATATTATATATATAATATAATAAATGTTGATCTCAAAAAATATTATACATTGACATTAAATATTATTTACAAATGTAATATTTAGATATAATAAATTATAACAAAATATTAATTAAAAACCAAATATAATGAGGTTTTCATATAAAACATGATTACCCATGTGAAATTTTTTATATATAAAATACATCCTTACACTTAAAGGCAGTAATAATACCTTTTAAAAATGATAATTATCTTATATTTTTTAAATAAAATTATTTCCATGAAATCTAATCAAGAATCATAAAAAATATAGGTTAATTGATACATAATATTTATAAAACCTTCATAATAACCCTTATAATAACCCTTAAAAAATTGGAATGACCGTCATATTTGTACTCCATTATAATTGTTTATAGAACATAATCATTATCCAATGCATTTGAGAGCTATATATGTCTCTCCAACCATCAAGAGATATATTGGGCACACCAATCGTCATGAGATATATTGGTCATACCTGTAACTATAAAAAATTTACAAGGACAATAAAATTCCTGAAATACCTAAAATATTGAAGTATTAATACTCATAAAAAAATCATTTTAAACAAAAAAATATAATATTTTTTGATATTGATATATCAATTACAATTCTAAAAATTTTCAAAAATAATGTATCAAAAAATTTTAAGGATGATTTTTTAGAAAACAATGGATGCTTATAAAGTAATTCAAAATATAAAATAAATATTTATTTGGAGGGAATTTCACAGCCTCCATATATGTTAAAAAAACATTCCTTTTTCATTTATGTATAAAATCTATTTTTATGTAAAATTTTTTATTATTATTACCTAATAAAAAAATAAAAATTTAGGATTTATAAGAAATTAAATTACATATATATACCTCATTAAATTAATTTATAGAATATTTATTTGAAATAAAATTATTTTTAAAATAAATTCTAAAAACATTTTAAATTTTTTTTATGTAATGTTTTTCTTTAGCTCAATTATAACTCATTGTATACATTATTTATCATCCTGATTAATTAATATGATTTAATTAATTTTTTCCATAATAACAATTTTAGGTTATTTATTATATTATTTTATTTACTACCATGTTATATTTAATTAGTTATTCAATTTAATTCATGTCATAACATTGAAGATATTTCGCATAATTGTCCAAAATGACATTGGACTGTACACTTTGTTAGAAGTGGTCATTATCCAATTATATAATGAATAATAATCTTTATATGAATACAATTTTTATATATAAATAAGATATTTTATAAAAAAAATGAATCATTGTTTATAAAATGGAAATTGTTAAAATTATAGAGGTGGTAGGTCATGCTTAAACATTATTGATATTTCCATTTTTCAACAATCAGGATGAAAATAGGATATGTATTAGAATACATTAATGGAATGGTTTTTATATCATAAATATTTTATTTTTTTAAATACACATATATATTTGAAACATATGATTCCACCATAAAAAATGAATCACGCTTCTTCATGGAGCTGGTAATCCACATATATGCATGAAAAATGTTTCCATTTAAATGGATGTATAGAAAAGAAATAAGATAATTTATAATCATTAAATACAAAAAATTTCTCAAAAATATCACATATACTAATATATGCACACATATATATATTCATTAAATCCATTATTATATCAATCTTTGAGAAGAAAAGATGGAAAACAATTTATATCTATTAATGAGGTGGTGGTTTTTCACACACAATAATGATGCTTTCATTTTCCAAATGACCGGATATGAGAATGATATGGGTAATGGATTTTATATTAAAATAATAAATATATTTAATATAATAATTTTTTATCTCATCATGATTGAAGGAATTTTTTTTTGTGTTAGTAGAGGAAGTAGAATGAAAATTACCAGTTATGAACTATACGTCTTCTTCTAACAAAATCTATAAGAATATTGAAAAAACTGTCCTAAGATGATTTTATTAACCAAAAAGGGACTCCATGTCATGGATAGAGTTATATTATATAGATCTGGGTTGGTATTTTATTATCCAAATTTATTTTTAGTTTTAAAAAAATATTATGTTCCCATTTATAAGGTAGGGGAGGAGAAATACTAGAATTTAAAAAGGTATTAAATTAATATAAATTTGTTCTCATTGTAAAATTTCTAAAATTTGATTTATTTTTGAGATTTTATTAATATGTGTGTAAAAATTGAAATTCAATAAAACATGGAAAATTTTTGGAATTTTTACCCTTGTCTGTTGGTTTAGAACACTCGTTAACCCTTTTGCATATTACTATGGTATAAATGTTCGTTACACTAAAGGAGTCATGAGTGATTCTATAAAATTAAATGAGGCCTAAAATGGAATATTAATGATAGTTCAATCAATATAATATTCACCTAGTAGATTATATGAATTTATTTAATTTTGAATCCTTTAATAAAATATTTTTTGGTCAAATCAAAATATTAATATTGTCATTTTTGTAAATATTCATTTAATTTTACTATGAAAATAAAATTACCAAAAATGAAATCTAATATAATCAATTAATTGTTCCATAA
Source organism: Viscum album (assembly GCA_963277665.1). Lineage (NCBI taxonomy): Eukaryota > Viridiplantae > Streptophyta > Magnoliopsida > Santalales > Viscaceae > Viscum > Viscum album. The sequence goes on from OY728138.1 coordinate 662,344,533, forward strand.
TATGTTATTTTTGTCTTTAAATTTAATGGGATACTAGAAGTCACTAAAACAATATTACTTTTACTATTCTAAAAATTATTTACTGGATTTATCTTCTTCTTGTTCAAGAACTGTGTCCACATTTTGTATGCATTGATAGTAATTATTTTATAACACAAAAGTAACAAAAACATAACCCAAATAATAGAAATTTATCTTTAAAATGAATCATTAGAATCCAAAAAATATTCTTTTATCCCTATCATAAAATATTATACATATTAAAAGGTAGAGGGTAATTTTTTTATATTTATTAATAAAATAATAAAATATTTATATCCAAAGTATTGTGTCTATAAATTGAAACATTTTAGAATCATAGTTATTAAGGGTCAAAATTAAACTATACATAAAATATAGGCCTGTTTATTATAGATATTTAGACCATATGATATTATTTTTATCTTTAATTAACTGATTTACCCATACAGTGTTTGAAACAATTTACTACAGTTTCATTTCATAAATACCAAAAAATTACATATTTACAAAATTATGACAACTTGATTCAGAATGTGTAATAATTTTACAATAATTAGATTTTTGAAATGTCTAAATGTTAATTTATTATTAAAATATAAATCAAAATGATAAATATTTTTTATAAAATGGTTTTTAATCAATTTTTTTTGATATATATAAAACATATTTAATGAGAATATATCTATCTAAATAATATTTATGTTATATTTAAATAAAAATTAAATTATACTATTAATTTTGTGAAAAAGTATTTAATGAAAATAAATGAATGTTTTTTAGATGTCATAATATTTTATTCCTCACAGAAAAACTGAAAATTCTATTAAAATGTTATAATGTCACCCTATTATAATATTGTATTTATAATTTAAAATATTCAAAATAAATTTGGAAAATTAATATTTTATAATTTACTAAATATATTCTAAAAATAACATAATATATAAACCATTTGTTTAGAGTGAAATAGTTATTTTTAAGGTTTGAATAAAAAAATACTTATTAAAAATATATTTAAATTAATAATAAAAGATTTAATTATTGAATTTCATTGTGAAATGAAAATGATTTAATTTATATTTACTGACATTGTTTCATTCTACCCATAATTTTAAAATACATTTTAATGCATTTTTGGTTTCAGAAAAATGTGGACATATTCTTCTTTATTTAATTTTTGAATCCTATGGTACTTATTATATTATATTGGTGATAAAAAATAATAAGTTGTTGAATTACCTTGTCTCGAAACACATTCTCTCTATGGTTGAGAATTTGTGTGGTTGTTTCCTCAAAAGTAAATATCTCTTCAAACTGATCTACTCTAGGGTTCAAATATTGAGATATATCTGAGAAAAATTTTCATAATAAGGATAAATAAAATAGATCTTAATAATTAGATAACATATAAGGATTATACACATAGTAGTCAGTTAATTAAAATTTATCTCATATTTCATATTTTATAATTTTCAATGCATTATCTTCTTCTTTTTATGAAAATTCACCACACTTTACCCAGAAATACTTCCAAAAATATATGATCACATAACATGAATGAAAATAAAATTTCTCCTATTATTAATATAACATTTCCAATAACATGGAAATATCAATATATTTTGTTCAATCCTCTATAAAAAGTTAAAAACCAATTGTACCAGCTATCGTAATAAAATAACCTATCACCTAATTCATCCCAATAAACTAAATAACAACAATGTATTCCATATAAATCCTCAAAAAGTTCCATCTATATATTATAATGAATGTCATTATTATTATAAAATTTATCAAATGAATTATGTAGATCCAAATGTCCAAATAAGTACAATGAATAATTAAAAAGAAAATAGTATAATGTTTGAAAAGTTATCTCTTCAAAACCTTCTAATTATTTATGAAAAAATATAAAAAAATTAAATTCCATGTGAAACATCTTATGAAGGACACCCCAAAAAATTGGATATTAACATGTGATCATGGTTCAATATAATGGATTGGTTCTACAGGAAAACACATGTTGGTGGTGAATTTATTGTTAATAAATTTTATGTTCAAGACATTTTAAATCATAAATATGTCATATTGTTAAAAGATCAATGCTATCAAATATAATATTTATATAATTTTATGTCTTCAAAAACATCACAAAATCTTGGTCACAACTCAGTTATAATACTATTAAAAAAATTTATCATTGGAAACTAATTTATACTTGTAAAACATTATTTTAAAAAATAAAATATTTATTAACTATCTTTATAATGATTTATTTTATAATTTAGATAACATGAACTAAGATAGTTTTCATATATGAACCAAAAATTAATGTTTTATAGAAAAACGAGGAACAAATTAATTTTAAATAAGGGGTTTTTTATTAATTGGGAACCTAATCCAAACAACCAAACTCTAACCCTCTTAAAAACAAATTTTTTTAAATAAAATAATCAATATTCTAGAATATGTTAGAAATAAAATGTTACAAATATAGTCTATGAAATACAAAAGCCTTTTTCACAATTATTCAATGGATAAGGGAGATATGGATCCCATATGACCTCATACAATGTGGTATGTGGGAATAAAATTGATATTTCATTAAAGAGAGTGTCTAATACTTGATAGTACTAGAAAAAAATGATGCTTATAGATAAAATGATGGAGGACAAACCGAGCTCGAATGTTTAGCATAAACAGATACATAAAGAGATAAATATGATATCATATGGTGCATATAAAAATTATTAATTCTAGTTATTTTTTAGTATCATAATTTCCACCTGAAGAAATTTAACATATTATTCAGCAGATTTTATAACAAATAAAGCACCATAAAATGTTTTAGAAAATTAAACTATGAATAAAATGTTCATTATAAGAATTATCCCTTATTTTTCTCATTAAAAATATGTGAAAAATTTGTCAATGATTTATTTTTGTTGCTTAAAAGTGCTCCAGATTGAAGCATCCATAGGAGAAAAATCAATTGATCCCCAATTTCAATTAATCTAAAATTTATAATTAAAAAATATCCATTGGATAATTTAAAATGATTAACATCTTATTTAGAAACATTATGGACCCTTCACTTCACCCAAGGTTACATGAGCTCATTTTGGTTTTTATGATCAGTTGGCATGACACATGTCATAGTTTCATCTTATTTATGTGGTCAATTAATTGATCATGTATTTAGTTCAAGAATTCATGTTGTAACATGACACTGTTGAATTATAAGATGATTATTTTTAACAGTCATTTCATCGATACTCATTGTAGGTATATCTCATCATATGGTATGCACTTTTGTGTGTGTTAATTATAGATACAAATACACAAAGTCAGTTTAAGACATATTAAAAATTGTATTTATTGTCACTATAAAGATTAATGTGTTAATATTTTTTTATTCATGTTAGTTTCATTATTAATGCATGACATGTGGATTTTCAATGCTCTTTCAATTATGGTCGTGGAATAAAATTTCCCATCTTATACAAGGTAATAATTTTTATCATTTGGATAGTTGGAGTATAATGTGTTATAGGTTTCACTTGGTTATGTAACCATCATGGATGTTTATAATTATTCACATGGAATTTAGATTACACATGTAGTATTTTTTATTGTATGTTAAATAAATACTCCATTTTTTAAATTTATCAATAAAAATGATTTTAAAGGTCAAAATGAAATCATTAATTATGTTATAGACCTGTTTTTTGGTCATTAAAATCAATATTTTATTATATAAACTAACAGTATCCTCCAATTTTATAACCACTAATAATTAAATTTAGAATGAAATCAAATCAATATAAAATATTAAATAAAAACAATTATATCTTAGTATCATAATGTTATTTATATTCCTTTAAATTATTAATGATTTTATATAGATTTCTAATGAATTCAATTTTATGTCACACATTTACTCCACCTTTTATGGATATAAAAAAGCAAAACATATGAAATTGATAAAAAAAATGAGAATAAAGAGTATTATTTTATTAATATGACCAAAAGGTATTAATTTTTTTTACCAACATACATTATTAAAATTATACTCAAAATCTAAATTTTGACAATACCATGTATCATAAATAAGGATAGAATCTTTTCCATTGGACATTGAGGTAGGGAAAAATGGGGGAGTCTGAGGTGAATATGAGGACACATTTTCTCAAATGATTAGGCACCTTGAAATTGGTCATAGATGATCACTTGGTATTCAAGGATAATTACCACAATTGAGAAAAATATAATTGGTTGTAGATGGAGATATGGACGTAAAGAAATATATAGGTTCTAAGGTAGATATATTTATAATGAATTAGTGGGGATCAATTAATTTGGTGATGTCACTCACGTCTCAATAATTATGCTCTCATGCATGAAGGATATAATCTCTAGATTATATGAGAGCATCGAACATTGGAGTGAGCACCTCAAATTTCCAAACATGTGAAAAAAATCATTGTTCAATGCAGGTATTTTTAGATCGAAGCTATGGGTTGTGAATATAAAATATAAATATGACATTTTGATGATTCAAATCAAGTATTAATAAATTTACTACATTATTTTTTCTCCTTATTTAGGAAGTTTATTTTCATCTTCCAAAGTCACTTCTAGTGTTTTATAAGCATGTGTTACAAATAAATAAAACATAGCTTCTATGGTGTATATGAACTCATCAAACATTACCTTCAACTAATAACTTATGGGTTGTCTGATCATATACTCATTATAAACTAGTTGAATAGAAGTTACAGAAGAATGTATAACATTTGGGGTATGAGAAGGATTATAAAATTCATTCATGAAACTATGATCTATGTGTAACACCATATTAGAAAGTTGATTTTATTAATAATAATTTTTTTTAAAAAAATTCATTGTCATATATCATTAAATTTATTTCTAGATGAAACCTCATTTAAAGAAGAAAAATCACTTTCATATTTTCCCTTCATGGATATTCATATTGGGTATGCTATAGGTAATTTCAAAAACCATGAAATGATTCCTCTAAAACAAACATAAAATATTAGTTTAATTAAATTAAATAATAATTTTTAAATATGATGTTGAAATAATAGAGTTAGATGAGCCATAATCTTTTTCAACAATTTACCTCATCTAAATCAACAACCTTTCATGCTCTAATAAAATGATCTTCACATATAAAATTAACATAAACATATTTATAATAAACAAGATATTCACCGATATTAACATCATCACCATGTACATTACCAGCTCAGTTTCACAACCTTCATTTGTAAGAGTACTGTATAATATTTATTAGAGTGTTTGGTCATATAAGGTTATAACATGAGATTCCTCAATAATGTTTTGAAAATAAATGGAAGAAATACAATATCCACCTTCAATCTATATGAAAAAGTGATGGAATTTCCACCATGTCAAATAATACTATTCCCATCATCCTCATCATATTCAGAATACTATAAGCTAGAAAAAGGAGATCCGTGGGGCTTATCCACCTTAATTGGTGCATCAATTATAGGTCATATGGGAGTACTACCAATAACCCGAGATCTATATAAACATTATTCGACTACTATAATGTCATAAGAATAAACCCACATAGGTATAATTCTAGATTCATACATTTCAATGAAATAAATGTTCAAAATGATCTTCTTCTCTATAGGATTGTAAAATAACTATAGAGACTGTATATCTCAAGATATAACAGGTGAAAGCTCCCCTTGTATTCTCAAGAGCATATTTATCTACCTATATAATATCCACAATCAAAACATCATTTTATTTTTCTCATTCATCAGACACATGTACAATGTAAAAAATAATTTCATTATTCAATTCATTATAAATATCATCAAGTACAGGAAATATATATACCAGATACCATATTCTGACAAAGAAATTCATTGGGAAAACCCTTTCATATAATTTCTCTAATTCAACCTCACCCTCTTTTTTCCATTCATTCCATTTAATATTAATTTTTTAACAATTTTTATAACCTATGACCTAGACAATTTTATTGAAAAATCACTTCCTTACTATTACTAACCATCCCTTTGTAAATGAATATGGATAAAATAATATTCATCTTTGGTAAAGAGATAACATTCACGGTAGTGTTACACAATACTATAATTTTATGAATTTTTTTATATATTAATCTAAACAGTTTTTTTCATTAAAAAATGGAAAAAACTCACTAGTTCCCATTATGATGGAGTCTCCCATTGTAAGAAATATCAGGTGCTAGTTAAAATTAATGAGAATGCAACATTATACACTCACCTCAATATCATTCAGTATCAAGGGTGTTCCATTCCCAGTAATATCGACTATATTACATTCCAACTCAATGTATACTTTTTTAAATATATTAAAGATTCAGTAAACATAAAATCTATCTTTATGCATCACACCTAGTAAATTTTATCGTCACATCAAAGAGTATTCCAAAACATCACCATTAATTATTATCATAACAATGGATCTTATCTCTTTAGTATTGAATTCATGGTTCCCATAAAAATCCTTAAATAATTTTTTGAAAGGATTACAATGTTATTTAATCAATAACTCCCTTCCCTGATTCATAATCTCATTTAAATCTCGTTAATTTCTTGATTGATTCCCCTATGATTGGATTCCTTTTAGTACGAGATTAGATTAACAAAAATATGTGCATCGTTTTGGTTTTCCACATCATTCGATTTATCATTAATTTTATTTTAATTCATAGTATATGGAGATTCTAATGGTGATGAGGCATAAATACTGCATTTTATCATTGGAATTCAAGAATTTTGTCGAACAAGAATGATTAAAATTAGAAAGCGAGGTTTGGAACAAGAATGATTGATTTGGGAAGTGGATTAAAGATAAAGGGTATATATTAGGTAATACATGTATTAATTCACATTGTATTTGAATTTCATTTCAATAATTAATTAAATAAATTAATAATTAATTTAAACAAAATCCCACCAAAACATTTCAATAAAAAATTGTATGTGATGAAAATAAATGGTTGGTACATTTAACATGGATCTAGGTTATCAATGTTATTATAGGCATACTAATAATATCCAAATTTTTTATATATTAACCATGTGAAAAAAATCACCATAGGTATGATGTGATTATGTGATTGAACATTCTTGGTACTTATTGTGATTATGTTATTTATATTTCATCGAAGGTTACTAAGATCATTACCAACACATCATGTTAGCTATATTAACTATAGGAAAAAAATATCACCAAGGGATATCGAAATAAAAATTTGGAAACATATTAATCTATTTTATATCTATGATATCATTAAAATATGTTCAGTTTAACAAAATAATGCTTTATCACAAATAATAATTCAAATTCTCAAGAATTATGCTTTACAACACAATGTTTTATATAAAACACCTTATCATAAAACATAAAGTAAACAATCAAATGAATGTCAGTTTCATATAAAATATTACAACCCTTCAAATTTTATTTGATAAAATGCACATTTTTTTTCGTAAAAGTTATATTGATTACTTTAAAAAAATAACATCACATTTCCTTAATAAATCAATGGGTTTCCAAGAAAAATCATTCCATAGAATATAAATTTCATATATCCTGATTGTTACATCAGCATCATGGATCCCTTAAAATTTTAATAATTATTCCTGTCTTGTTAAAAATTAATTCTCCAATGAAAATAATCAGTAAACAATTTATTGGATATTTATATTGAGCTCACTTGTCATCATGTGCTATACCAGGCTCACAAATATTCATGGGTGATATTGGACACACCCATCATTATAAACAATTACCAAGGACCCTAAAATACATGAAATATATTAAATGATTAATTTTCAATACTTATAAAAATATTCTTTTAATCTCGTAATTAAATCATTTTCATATATTTAAATTTCTAATTATTTTTTTATTCTAATTTTTACAAATTAAATTATATGAAAAAATGGAATGATAAATCTTATTTCATGAAAATAACTAAAAAAATATAATGAAATATGATATATAAAATAATGGTTATGATGGTTTAAATGTTTTTTATGACAAATATGTTAAAATAAAACATAAATATTTTTTTTATAGAAAACAAAAATTATGTAGGAAAATTATTCTTTCTTAAAAAATATTTTTAATATATAAAATGTAATTAAAAATTCAATCATTTGAATATAAAAAAATCAATAAAATAGTTTTATTAATATATATATAGAAAAAAATAGAAAATAAATTAAAATAAAGAAATTGATGTTTTTAAAGTAAACTATTTATTACCTTGAGTGTATATCATCTCGTATGTTCTTTATCATCATACATAATAAATACATGTTAATTAAATTTATTATTAATAATATTCTTAAATATTACTATTGCTTTTATTTTATTTTCTAACATAATATATTATATTTCATAATCATTTGTGTTCGTGTATGTCATTTTGAGGATATTTAACACATTAATAAAAAATGATTTTTGTGGAATGACAATTGTCAAAGAGGAAAACATTAAATACACTAAATAAAAATTGTCCTGAAATTATTATTATTTTTATACATCAATTTCACTTTGAAAATCAAACATGTCATATGGTTATAAAAAATAAAATATGTTCCAACTCTTTAGATGGTTGGTTATAAATACTAATGAATAGCACTTCCTTTTTAAAATGATAATGAAAGAAATAATATAAGTATTATTTTTAATTACATTATATTTATAATTTCATACATATAATATTGGTTCATTAAAGAAACTTATATATACCACTAATGTTACGTGGTCTTGAAAAATAAATTTCATTGCTTTATAGATGCAGTAATCCATGCATACACACGAATGCCATTTTCATTTTGACTGGATAAAATGTATGGATGTATATAAAATAATATATTTAAAGAAAAATAAATAAATCATTAATATAATATATACATATATACAGTAAATATATCATTATAACCATTTGTGGGAGGTGGTAATGTTAAATTAATTATATCAGTTTGTATGGAAGTTGCATGACGTACATACGAATGATTTTTTCATTTCCCATTTCATTAAATAATATATGTATAAAGTATTTTAAGTTAACATGATAACTTCATAAAATATGGATGATTATTATTTTGTTATTTCATCATGATTTAAGAATATTTTAAGGAGGTAGAAGAAGAATTTAAAGGAAAACTCAAGGTTATTAAATAGTATATTTTTCAAAATACTACTTTAGGTTTCAAGGAAAATCATTTATATGTTTTTTTATCAATACAAGGAATTTAGAATGTGTTGATGTATCTATAGTGTTTTTTTTGTTAAGGATTACATGAAAGACAAAAAATTTTATTTATAAATAAAATTGGATAGGGGGTTCACTTTTATATGTGATGGGAGGGGAATTTTTTAATTTATTAAGGTATTAAATTAATATAAATTAATTCTCAAAGTAAAATCACATAAAAATGATAAAATTATAAAATAAATAATAATGAGTCCTAAAATTATAACCTAACAAAAATTCTATAGGTATGGGTTATTTTTAAACAATTAATTTTTCTTAACCCCATGCCAAAGCATTTTATAATATAATAGTATAATTTTTTTACACTAAAGGATTTGATAATGTTACTATATATTAAAAAGTGGCCCATTCTTGGACCATTCTTGACATTTTAAACCATATTCTATTCACTTGGATAAATATATAATTTTTAATAATTTTAACACAATTTATAAATTATTTTTTATTATAAATTATTTTTAAAGACATTTTTTCATTAGTAATTTATTTTTATATTGAAAATAATATGATAGTAAAATAAAAATATCATAATAAATTCATAGTTACCTTGTTAGTTAATTTATGTATAAATTATTAGGATAATAATACTCACACAAATAAAATTTAATTTTTTGCTTTTAGAATTATTGTCGCTATTTTCCACTCTTTCAACAAGCATTATGTCAACATTTTATAAGCGTTTAAGGAAACTATTTCATCACTAAAAATTAAAAATAAATTACCATGATGAAAAAGTATTTTTAATTTAAATTATCATTTATAACATAACAGTAGATTTTTATCCATTAAAAATGTTATAGAAACTAAAATCTAGAGAGGGACATGTATATCATTTTATTTACATATTATAATATAATTTTAATAATCAATGTCCAGTGGATACAAATTATGAATTTTAAAATCATGTATTTACTAGTTATCAAAAGTCAAATAAATTAAATAAAAGGGAAGATTATAATGCATAATCACATTATTTATAAAAATAACATCCTAATTTAACATTACCATGATAAAAAAATATCTTCTACATTGATTATTCATAATGAATGAGAAAGGTGATCAATTTTCAAAATTTTAACACATTAATCCAAATAAAGAATTCATTTTTCCAGAATAAATTCCTATAATTATAGGAAACAAATTTTTTTTTTAAGATTTAAATTTTAAAGAAATTGTATTTTTGAGAAAATTCAATTTTATTACTAAAGAATGTATGCCTAAATTTAGAATAATAATTATAAATATCTATTTAATTAAATTAAATCTAACAAAATATTAATTATTTTATTTTTAAGACCAATTAAAATCAAAATTAGAAATTTAAATAAGTGTATTTAATGATAATAAATTTTAGTTTTATAAAAAATTCTATTTTAAACTATTCAGATAAAAATTTATCATTGTAAAATAATACAAAAATTCTGAAAGAAATTTAATTTTTAATCTATGATATAAAAAATAAATTTCTTTCTTTATAATTCATTATATTAAATTTTTAAATAAAAATATTAATTAAAACATCACAATGATTTATAACCGATATCTGATTCATGAAAATATTTTCCAATAAATACTTTCCTCTCACCGCAACTCTAATAATAGAGAGTTAGTTTCTTATAATTATGGAATGAATAGAAGAATAAATTAGATATTATGAAAAATACATCAAAAGGACATCCTTGTATACCTCTAGCTTTTTCATTAAACATGAAGTTATTTTTTACTAGTTCATTAGTGGACTAAAGTAGAGTCTTCAAAAATATTTGGAAATTAGAGACACTAAAATTGATGAAGAAATTTTTTGGTGTTCCCTGAAACATGATATTATAATTTATGATTATTAATATTCTATCAGAGTTGTAGATCAAAATGGATAATGATATCTATTTCTGATGGATCGGTGGATAAATATTATAATGTGAAGAAAATATAACATTCCATGATTCATAATTGTGTCAAGAATCATTATTGCAACATCCCAAAATATAATAGTAAGAATATGAATGTGATGAAAGGAGGGAAAAATATCCAATTATTTTTATAGGATGTTAGGAAACCAACCAATATGATTGAACAAAATCATGATTCAATAAATCCTCAACCTATTTTACAACATTTAAAAATTAATTAATAATGATAGTTTGTAAAATAGTGTATTAAGATAAGGTCCATTAAAGAAAACCAATACAAATGTCCTCTATGACCAAGATAGAATGTGTGGGATTATTCCATCAATATTGATAACTTATTTCATTAAAATGATGTTTTTAACTATATAATGTTTATTTATTCTATACTAGTTAATGTCATAATTGGTTTCGGTTTTACAAATTCATTAATATATATCAAGTCTAGTAGAAATTTTTAAACACAACCTAGGGACATGGTGGTTGAATTTCTTAGGAAGACACCATGTGGTGAAATTATTTCTTCTTAAGAATATAACTCTTCCCAGGAAAACATTAATTTAATTAATCTATCACGAATCCCTAGAAAACACTTTATTGTCGAAATATATGTTATAATAATAATGGGTTGGTTGACATAATATAGATCCAACCATAAAAATGGGATAATTAAATAAATTTTCATGACATGGATCATAGTTCTATGATATATCAGTGCATTGAGGAGGATGAATCTCCTCGGGAATATCTTTGATAAGAAATGATACTATTTATACATCAGAATGATTTGACAATGCAAATGATGGATCCCAAAATAATGATAAAAATGGAATAAAAGACTATGGTTTATGAATATCTTAATAACATGTCTGATTAATCAATTTATCTTTTACCATGTTTTTTGATTATATAAAAATTCATTCAATTGAAATGGATATAATGTGGAAGCATCTATAAGAGAATCTGAACAATTTTTTTACTCACTCAGGTGCTTCAACGTGGGTTTAACCAGTCCCCTTTACCATGGAGGTGGTTGTGTCAATTCATTTATTACATGATATTAATAAACAATATAATATAAAGATGAATAAAAGGTGTTTTTATCGTATATTGGTGAGCTATTTGATCTCTTTTGATATGTTTAATAATTTTCAATGGTGTATATTAAATTTTGATACCATCAATTATCTAATAAATGGGAAGACATACCTAAAAGTACTTTCTCCCCAAGATATGCACACTATAAATTCCTAGAGTTTCTTTTGGGATATAATAATTATATGGAAATAATTATGGATATAGTGAATGGAGTCTAGTGAGATTACATTGATAATTTTTATTCATTATATATGTTATTATCATATAAATTATATGAAATAAAGAATATAAAGAACATTTAATTATTATTTAAAATACCATACAAAAGTAGAAACATCATTCCAATTATAGAATGTGTGAATTTTATCTCCAAATATTATCATGATTGTGTCATGGTATCTAATTATAGGGTATATATATAAATCATTCAAAGTCAAAGGTTATAGAAGAATATCATGACTCTGAACTCTGATATAGATCATTAGTTTTCATTGATTATCCTAATACCATCGATTCTTTGTGATACATGTTTCATAATTTAAAATCTTCTAACGAAGTTCAAATGTAATAGTGGTAGGTGCCATTGAATCAGATAATATTAATAAAGCATCATGGAACAAAGGATGAGTTTTTTCGTAAAACAATTACACACATTATAATGTTGTATAGATTGGATTTCAAAATTTTCTGATTTTTATAGGAAGGTCATTAGATGTGTTCTCATGAAAAATAATTATTCCCCCCTTAAAATTATAATTATTTAGAAAAAAACAAAATTAAACATCATAGTTCCATAAAATAATCATTAATTTTTTTTGAAATTACCACTATTCTTAAAGTAGATATATATATATATAGTAATCCTAAAAGAAAAAATTATATATTTTCATTAGAGGAGGTTAACTTGTTCCAAAAAAGATAGTTAATGGTTATCAAATACTATGATTTCTTAATTCATTACCATAATATAGTGTCAAACAATGATAATTATTCTCTATTAAAAAAGGATCATGCTACAATATTCATTGTTATTATTTAATGTGATGTGATATATATTTATATTCAAAGGATATATATGAAAATATTAATGGAAACATTTAAATCCAAAACATTTACAAATCATTTGTCAAATATCTATATATATAATGATCAATGAGGCCAAGATATAAGATATTTATTTATACATGAATGTAAGAAGAATTTCATATATCAGTTCAAAAAAGGTTGAATTAAGAGATTTTGAGAAAAAAAATTTATCGTCAAAACTATAATTAAAAAGGCTGTTATTAAAGGTTATACATAACTCATTATTCTATATTTATCATGGAGGTACAAAGATGTCTAGGGATTATACGAATCATTAATAGTTGAAAAAAAAATAAGTTTTTTAATGTATTTAACATGATACATTGTATTCTAACAATTATTGGATGTCCACTTAAAATATAATTGAATGATTAAACCATTTAATATAAAATTACAAAAATGTTTGAATATTACCATAGTTTATTTCATTGATCCTCCTAATACATCGATGAAAAATAGTCCTACTTGGGTAGTTTTTGATTGACTTACCATGTCGACACACATTATAGCTGCTAGAGAGGATTTAGCACATGACAATATTTAAAATTATATATAATTGAATATTAATAAATAAATGCAGTAACATTTTTAATTATGAAATTTAATTATTATTGACCATGATCCAAGGTTCAAATAAAAACTTAGGAAATATATTTAATTACAATTTGATGAAAAAAATTATATTTATTATAGAATATCATCATTAATATGATTTCTAATCTAGAATAATTATCCAATTCATAATGGATATGTTGAGATATTTATCATTGGATTTAAATGAAATATGGAATAAATATATCTCTCTTTTTGATTTCACCTATAATAATAGTTACCAATATCGATTCTAAATGATAACACATGTGGATTAATATGGGAATAGATACATAACACTTACATGTTGGAATGATATTATAGAAACGATACTTTAGGAACGAAATCTTGTATTTAAAATAATATATAAAGTAAAAAATGTGTGACATATTAATGAGTCAAAAATTATAATAATGATTTTTAATAAAATTGTTTATGAGATGCGGAATTTGAATTTTTGGAAAAAATATTTCTCTGAACATCTCTATGGAAGAGGTTAGTGGTATTTGGTAATAGGTGAATGTTAGAAGCAATGATACATTGATCCCATTTTGAATATTGATTATATTTTTTTAAAATAATTCTTAGATCATTCATAAAACCACTCTCTGGTTCATGATGTGTTCCATTAATCTCTATTAATGATGAAAATTCCATATTCATCACATTCACTAAAATCAAGAGATTTGAAACTAAAAAATGACCTCTCCTAAGATGAGTAAGATGTACAAGGAAATAATTATAGTGATTATGTGTTTCTGAATAAGACCACCCGCTTAGTCAATGTATTTTTATTAAAATCAATTGTTTAAAAAACCTATGTGGAAACAATAATATTTACTGTGAAAAAGTACTTTCACATGTTTTTATCTTAGTAAATTAATTTCAATATTTAAATTATTTTTAAGGGGGGGTACAATGTAATGATTCTGAATATCTTATATAGAATTATTTTTCATTGTTATAACATTTTATATATTTCAATATAGTATAATATAAACAAAATTTAAAAAAATATATATTAATGAATTTTGAAAAAAATATCATAAAACTAAATATAATAAATAAAAGTACTAAAAATATAAAAATAATTGTTTTACACATATATTTCAAACATAAAATATTTTTATTAGCCATATTTGTTTTTAATTTTCTAAAAATAATTATAATTATAAATTTTTATTTTTATTTAAAAAAAACAAATGTTTTAAATAATTTTTTTATATAAACAATAAACTAATATAATGAAATAAAAATTATATTTACTAAGGGTTATTGATATGATTATTTCAAAAAAAAATTAATTTTTAATTAATATTAATTTTTTTAAAAAATTTAATTACTCATATTTATAAAATTGTTTTCAAAAAAAGATTTTCTTGAATCAAAATATTGAAATTATTTTTTGTAGATTTTTTTTGGATTTTTATAAGGAAATTTTATGTTTGTTAATAGTAAATATATATCTCCTATTATTCACATTGAAGTTAATGTTTATCACTATATGAAATTTAATTTTTAAAAAAATGTTTTCTTGTTTTGAATTATATTATTAAAAATTATCTTATGATTCCAATATAATTTTATGATATTAAAATATGTTACGATGTAAAAAAGTAATCACTACAAATAAATACTTAAAAGATTTAGAAATATTAAATCAATTTGTAAATTTAAAAAAAAATCTTTATTTGTATATGAAACCTTTTCTGATAGTAAATAATATAATCCTCATTAATTATAAATTGTTTATATGAATTCCTTGAAAATGGAATTATTATTTATATTTGGATGTTAATATTTATAATAATTACACACATGTAAAATTTTATAGGTCCCCTTCACCACACCACATCCCCAAAAACCATAATAATTTTTTATGGACCAAGTTACTCCCAAATGTCTACCCAATCCCATTTACCATGTTCTAGTTGTAATGGTATCACCAATAGAGGAAAATCCAAAGCTATTTATAGTGTAATATAAGAGAGGATATCCAAATTAAGGGGTAATGTTCTTAAATTAAATGTTTTAATCATTTATTCTTATAAATCATTCAAATTTAGTCCATAGAAATTGATATTGTGACATGTGTATGATAAATATAGAGAAAACCTATTGTGTTGATGGAATATCATTTGTATACCTTCAATTAAATTAAATAAAATAAACAAAGCTTCCATTTTATGTATGGACTACCAAATTGAGGGGAAATTTTTTTTCATCACTAGAATAAAGGATGGTTTTAGAAAAAAATATTTTTTAAAATGATAAAAATAATAATAATATTACATATTTCATGTTCTAGTATGAATAAATAATCACTACACTAAGAAAATCATGATAATAATGGTCTATAAACCCACCTTAATGAACATTCCATTAAATAATAACCTTTATACCCATTTAAGAATGAATACGAGAAAATTTAAACTTGGGTAACGAAATAAATATTAATTTAATTTAACTTCTGGATTATTTGTTACATTGATAAATAAAATACACAATAATTGAAAATTTGAAATATACATGGAACGATGAAATAAACACCATAATGATAATCAGAATAAACTATATTTCATAGATAAATAATTATAAAAACCCATACATTAATAGTAATAAATCAATCATATATAAAAATGGTCAGAATGTATTTATTTGATTTGTTTTATTTTGGAGGTTTGATATGTGAACTAGGAGAGTAATGTCCTGATGTAAGTGATCTTCCACACCGCCCAATTTTATTTAATGATTCTGTTTTTCCCTATAAACCTTATTTTATCTCAAAATTATTCACATTTATCTATTATATATTTTGTTTATATGTCTATCAAACAT
Organism: Viscum album; assembly: GCA_963277665.1. Taxonomy (NCBI): domain Eukaryota; kingdom Viridiplantae; phylum Streptophyta; class Magnoliopsida; order Santalales; family Viscaceae; genus Viscum; species Viscum album. Next base: position 662,361,414 of record OY728138.1, read on the forward strand.
ACAAATATATTAGTTTCACTTTATTCATTATGTTTATATATGTTTTTATGTTCACATATTATTATTTTTTAGAAATATTTCTCATTAATAGAAACTATAATGACATAGAATAAACACTCTTTGACAAGGTGATTGAGACACAAAATTTTAGTTTCTATATTTCATATTAAGAAATATAACCGAATTATTTCATCAAAGCCATTCATCATCAATAATAAATATTAGAACACATTCATACCCAAGGATAATTTATTTTGTGTTTTTTATATAACTTGGAAAAATTATTACAAAAATAAATCTCTTTACATCAAGAGCATATTTTTTCATCTATACCATGACTTTTATATTCCATATTATTTCTTCAATATCACCCACATATTTATTCACATATGAATCCTTTATAGACTAAAATAATTTATCAGCATTCTTCATTATTTATGAAAATGGAAAAATAATTTGGTAGAAGTCATATTTTAATTGATGGTAACCAAAATTATTACTTATTGAATTCTGTATTTAATAATAAGATAAGCTTATGGGTTTATCGACATGATCCTATTTAATGCACATAATATATGAAAATTCATCCCAAAAAATACTTAGATCATCAAAAAATAATTCTATAAAAATATTTTATAAACAAAATAGTCATCAATGGTCATGAGAAATGGTATTACAAACATAATAAAAAAAACTTATATGAAACCATAATTTTATAGTGATTAAAATTAAGGAATACTTATCATTAAACATAAAATCCATAGCATACCTTAAAAATCATATCTTTTTCATAAAATCATAAATCATGAATGGATTAATAATTTATATTACATGAGATATAATTTTATGTATATCTTTTAAAATTGGAGTTACCAAATGTTCATATTTCAGACCCAATTCATTATGTGTCTATCATAGACCCACCCATCCTCGGTTTATAAAAGAACCACTAATCATTGGTGAATAATGTAACAACCCATTATTTGTTTATAATGTAACCACTTTTCATGAAATTTTTTTTGATACATAAAATTAATAAAGTATGTATATATTATATATTATCATAAAAATTAGAAACATCTATTACTACATTAATAAATGTTTAATATGTTTAAAAGATATGAGTTACATCAAAATATTACAGAAATAATAAAAAATCTTCCAAATAAATAATAAAGATGAAATCAATATATAATATTCCCCTTAAAAATAAAATAACATAATGAGTTGTTAGAGTTTATGAATGAATTTCATTAATGTGATCATGAAAACAATCTCATAGAAAATTCACATTTCTCTTTTAATATATATTTTAATAACTATGAATTTATAAAATATAATGTAAAAAACATTCTGAAAATAGTCTTTGAAAATTATAAAGTATTATTCAAAATAATAATGGGCATGATTACTGAAAAATCTATTAATGTGGTAAGTGAAATAAAAAAAATTATTTTCATACATTAGGTAAAGGTAATCTAAAATGACACATAAAAAAACATAATTAAGGATACATTTTAAAATTATTTTAAAAAATGTCCCATGTCCATGAGAAAAAGATATAGGAAATATATTAAAATTTGAAAATAAATTTTTTGAAGACATAATATATATAATGTTTATAAGAAATAATTATTATCATTGTAATATAAGATAAAAGACTGGTATCACTTACCGACAATATTATTGATGATTCATTAACAAATATAGGAATAAATGCAAATTAAAATTTCAAATAAAAAAACATGTGATAATGAAATAGAAGTGGTTTAATAAATAATTATAAAAGGTTGTCCCCCAAGGAACCATGAATATAAATATTCATTAAATAAATAAATATTGTAATATATATCATTTTAAACAATGTTAATTATTCAATAATAAGACAAATAAAATAATTACATAGTGTGAATCATTAAATATTAGGAAAATAAGTTTATTTATAATAAATTATCCGAATTTTTGGTAGTATATACTCCTACAAAAACCAATAAGTTCATAACAAAGACATAAGTCTAAAGGAAATTTTTTTGAGATGAATATACATTTTAAATTTCATGTCATTGAATTGAGATTTAATAAATTAATTGATTATGTGTTAAAAAATTAAACATAAATAATACATATGGAAATAAAACATAAATATTAATAATTTCCTTTCACAAATATTCTATGCATAATATAAAAAGTAATGAATTGATATGTCCTAGTAAAAAATTGACTAACGAAACACATACCACTTAGTACCTTTCAATTAAAATTTGATAGTTTAAAATAATTTGAATTGAATATTAAAATACAATTGATAATTAATTAGTAATGATATAACATTTAAAATAGGTAGACTATAATCCTCATAAAATAAATTAGGTTAATAACATTATTATATTTATCAATGAATGGAAATTATGACGAAATCCATTACATAGAAACCAAAGAGAAAATATTCCATAAAATCTAAAATAATTATCATGACATAAATATAATTTTTAATAAATATTTATTCATTTAAAATATACATTTTTATGAATATTTAATTATCTTTAAATCATCGATAATGTTGGTCGTATGTACATATAAGTAATGATTCCATTTTTTCAAATACTATTATAGAAAAAACCTATGTTTTAGATCATATTTACATAATTAAAATAATATACTAAATAATATATTTTTCATAAAATAAATAGATATATATATTAATTATTTTTCTAATGTGATGATGAAAAAATAATCTCATCACTTCTATGAAGTGGTAGTCCACAGTACACATAAAACACTGTAATATTTTTTATTGTATAGATTGTTAACAATTATATGATATATTAACTATTAAGAATGATAAATATGTCATGAATGAAATATATATACATTAAATAAAACATTAAAATGAGTCATGATATATGGATATGGAAAAGTAATTACATATATTCATGAGGTGGTAGCCCGCAATACACAAGAATGATGGTTTCATCTCTAATTTAATAAAATTGGATATCGATATATGTGGTTCCATTAATATAATAATATATTATTATTTCTTGATGATTGAATCATATTTGAATGTGGAAGATAGATAAACATTTCTGAAATTCTTTGTTGCGATGTATACATCTACTTCTGATAATCTCTTAATATTTGCTGTAAAATCTATCATAAGATGGTTTTATATTAAAACAATGGCCTCTAGGATATGATGAGGGATGTAGAAAATATATCTTTCTAGTTATTTACTAAATTTTTTTGATTATTATGTTTGAAAAAATTAAAGAATAGGTTCCATTTTATAAGATAGGGGAGGGAACTCTTTAAATTCAAAAAAATATTAAATTAATATAAATTAATTTTAATGTAGAAAATTGATCAATATTTATATGATTAGAATATAATATGTATATTTCTAGAATCCACTGAAGTAAAGCTTTTACTATTCTTTATCACGATTTTACCCATATCTTTTTTATTTTTTTTTAATCCATTGGATAACTATTGTGATATAAATATTTTTTACACCTCTAGGGTTAATATAGTTATTTTAAAAGGGAAAACCCCTCAAAAATAGATCATGGTTTATTTAATAAATAATATAAAAATATTTTGGTGGAATATAATATCTTTAGGAATCTAAAATCATTTAATAAAATCATTTATTATAATATAACATTGTTGTAAATTTGGGTACTATTAATTTAATTTTACTTTAAAATCTATCATAAACTATTTTAAATATAATCCAATGATTCCCTAAATTTATAATATGGGTTTTTTATAAAAACCATGATATTTTAAAATTCATATATATAATATTATTTTTAGTGTTCTCTAAATTATTCTAATAATTTTTTATACATTTCACAAAAATTGTTTCATTGCTATATAATCATTTAAGGAAATTATTTGTGGAGAAAAAAATTAAAATATATTTCCATGATGAAAAAAATCATCCAGATTTCAAATTTATATTTATTAATAATCATATAATCTATTTTAAAGTAATTAAATGTTTTAAATATTATATTAGAAAGATAATTTTTTTACTTTTCATTATATAAAATAATATAATGGGTTAAAATGATGAATAAATGGGTACAATATGCAATATATTTTATTTTTTAAAAATTATTAATGTTATGTACTCATAAAATAATATTAAGTCAGGTTTTAGGTTAATTATTTAGAAATTATAATTTAATGTTTAACCATAATAACCCTATATACCTTTTATCTAGGTAATAAAATAAATAAAGTTAATATTCATACTATCCAAAAAAACAATTTACCATATTTTTACTTCATAATTACAATTACAAATTTTTCTTCCATATTTTAATTATATAATAAGAAATGATTACTACAAATTTTAATTCATATAGCATAAAAAAATTTGTTCTAGTTAAAATTTATTCTCAAGCCCAAATAATGTACATATTCCAAAATAATGTATAATGATGATTCAATGGAATTAAATTAGATTAAATTTAATTGAATTATAAATATTTTTTTTAATTCAAATTCAAATCATGATTATAAATTTTAATGAAACTGAAATTAATTTTTTACAAAAATATGTACTTTTTATTATTCACCGAAATAATCAATATCTTCAATAAAAATCCAAAACATCAGTGAGTGATAATTTTTATATGTGGAATTCAATACTGATATACTCATATAAAATAAAATTTATAAAATTTCATGTAATAATTTATAAATTTTTTTCTCCCAAATATCAATAAAAATCACATTTAATGAAAATGAATCTTGAAGAATAAAATGGATTTAGACAAATTGACTGTATATTTCCTAAGATATAATCATTAAATTTATACTGAGATTGATCATTATATTTATTTCATAAATTTTTTAATCCTATTTATATCCACTAGATTAATTCATAGTTTATTATAATAGTAATATAAAATGTTTTGATTCACTTAAGCGCTATTTTGAGTACATTGTTCTCAATTGAACATAGGGTTTATTTTAAAACAACATCATTTAAGAAAAACCTTAGTCCTTATTATTCTATTTAATGTATAAATATTTTGATTTCATTTTTATCTAAATTTTATAAAATTTCCATTATTTCTATTGGAATAAATTTTAGTATACTTCAATATTAAAAGAAAATATTTTTATCTTTACACATTTTAAGAATGTTAACCAATTTCTTAAAAAAAATATTTAAGGGGATCTGATTTATATATACTCTTCCATCTATTTTTATTAAAATTTATTAATATAGAAAATAAATTTAAGAACTATGTTTAATATTTTTAAAATGAATTTTTGTATTATTTAATTTATTTTTCTCTCTGCAATTCTTATGAAATATGCAATGACTATGTTTTATGAAAATATTAAATAACCCAGTTCTTTCTCTTGGATTATTCATAAGAATATTCCTTATGTAGGATTTCCTTATGTGAAAAAATATGAATGTACAAGTTATTAAATAAATTTTGGGATGAATTATATATCCCTTCAATTAATTTTTAACATGCCAATATTCCATGGTATGTTTCTCTTTGAATAATTTGATAGTTTACAAAGTAAGAAACACTGAGTTCAAGCGCTCCACGACCTATCAAACTAGCCATTTAAAAAGCCATTTTGAATAGTAATAACCAAGATTTTGAATTTTATATGCTCAATATAATTTTAACACCCACATTATGTGTCTCTTAGATATAATATAATAAAAAATTCAGTTTTTCAGATAAAAGAAGTTTTTTTCTAAAATAAGAAATTTTGCTACCTTTTAACAGTGAACCATTGTTAAATTCAATATTTGAAACATTTATATATAAAATTTGAAAAAAATTAACTTCATCATTATAAAAAAAATTATTTTGGTTAAAATTTTTGTACTTTTTGGATAAATTTTCTATTTTTATGAATAGTAAAAAATTATAAATTTTATTTGGAATCAACTTTTTTAATATAATTATTATATAGTTTTAAATTAAATATTTGAAAGGTTTTAAGTATTAATTTATTATATTTTAATAATTTAATCCAATTTTGTTCATTTGATGAAATTTTATATTTATGGTGGACATAAACACATATCAATCATTTGATAGTTTTTACTTCTCCGAAACGTGTTTTCTGGTTTTGACAATGAAAATATTTTTAAAATTAATTAATAAAACATCAATGTATTGAATTTGGTAAAATAGGGATCATTTTTGAATTTGGAATTTCAAAATTATCTTTGGGTGATTTTTTGATATTTTTCGAAAAACATTCAATTTTTTATGAATAGTGAAAAACACTATGTTATTGTTTAATGTCAACATTTTATTTAAATAATTATTTTTAATATAATTTGAATTTAATGTAAAAGTAGATACATAATTTTTATATTAGTTTAATGTAATTCATTAAAGTAATTTTTATAATAAAAGTAGATATATAAAATTTAATTGAACTTTTTACCATATTTTACTCACCTTCTAGGGACATTTGAAAATTTTCATAAAACATAATTTTACTGCATCAGTAAAATGAATTTCAAAATTTTGAGAGACATCATTTACATTAGTATGTAAAATTATGTTCAATATGATGAAAAAAAATTGTGGTGAATAGAAACCTTTGAATTTTATTTGCTATGGTAAAAAGTAAATAGGGTAATTAAAGGTTCAAATGATATTATAATTACTCTAATACATTACATAATTCTATTGGATAAGTCAATTTTGAACAAAATAAATCTTAAGATTAAAATATGATCCTTTGGTTTATTGGATTAGATTACGAGATTTATTATTATTTTATTTAAAGAAGAGTTAAAAGTGTTAATTTCAATGTTTAGTAACTGAAACATTTTTAATATTTGGTTTTACATAAGCTAAATTAGACAATAAATATACATTAGAAATCAAATTTTTTTACCAAAATAATGTTTTTTATTTATTTTTTTATACATTAAATTATTAAATTTATTTATGACACAATGGTGATGTAGTAATTATCTAATAATTGAATGATTAAATTAATTGATATTATAAATATTAATATAATTTCAAATTGAGACTTTTGATGTATTCTTATAATTGTATAGGTTAATATGAAATTTTTGGGATGATTAAATAAATTTTTTCAATGTTATAATGTTGTAATGACTTTCAAAAAAACTAAATACTAACTATTTTTGAAATTGACTTAAATGAGTTTTTAAAACAAATACTATATTATTAATATATATATTTTTCTTAAAAAACTAAAATTTGGGAAAAGGACTTAGATAAGGTTATATATATCAATAATTAACCCCTTGGTGTTATCTCGGGTTTTATAATGTGATTAGTAAACATTTATTATAATAATACAAGAATACATGGTAAAAGTTAAACAGTTTTACTAAAAGTTATATCTAGAATGATAATGTTAATATAGTGACCTAAAACATTATAAAACCAATTGTTTGAAATGGTTTCGACCCATCCCCACCTTATAATTGAAAAAATTATTTTTGGATCCATTATAAACCGAATATCATTGTATAATAAAATAATATTTCATACTTTCCTATGGTGAGCATCACCTCTCTTATAAAAGGGTACATTCCCTTATCTGAAAATCCAACTCCATATCCAATTAGGTGGCCAACACCAGCTCTAATAATCTATCGAATACCTTCAATTAAACATAAGGGCCTTAATTTTATTGTAATCCAACATATGGTGTCCATTTGATCTAATAAAAAAGAAGCACCCAATGGAGAGCTAATAATTTCATCACCAATTTCAATGTTCTTTTCATCTTCCACTTCGCCGTTTTTTGTTGTTTCCATAACAAAATAACAACTAAATCACTTAATACATATTGTGATGTTATTATAATTATGGTACGATCATATTCATTATTCTATCCATCCTATGAATGAGAAAGTCACCATACATGCGTACGTACAATTAACCGTCTCCAGGTCATAGTGTAGTTTTTTATTCAACAATTCATCATTTGGATGGGTATAATAATGAGTATAATTGATGAAAATATTAAATATAACATTTAAATTATTCTTAATATATGAAATAACATAAAATTTCACCATCAATAGAATTTTATTGTTGCTCATGCGTACGTATGGATTACCGTTTCCACAAACCAGATGAGATTTATTCCCCATCGTAAACTTCCAATAATAATTATAATTTTAAGATTAAATAAATTGTTTAATAAACAAATATCTTTATGTATATGAATAAAATACATCCTATCCATATCAAACAAGACTTATGTAACAAAACATATAATGGAAAACAAATCATTCAACACCCGCAACAATTATACTAATGAAATATTATTAACAAATTAATATTAGAAGATCATATATGATATCATATTATTTATGTGGTTATTTTATAATTTAATTAAAATTATTTCACCAATATAAAGGACGTTAAACTATCCTATACTATGTAAAATAACAATATAAGGGGTTTTCATCTCACTTCTTATTTCCATGAGATTCATGCAATATTTCCACTATTTCCTTTTGTGTAGTGTTTTTACTACCTATGATTATATTATTTTTTTATTATAATTTAATTTATGGTTATTTTCATCTTTATTATTTAATCCTTATTTCATAGGTTTTATGTTTCGTACGTTACCAAATAGGTAAGATAATTATTAGTTTCGATTTCCATTCAGTGGGTTTTACATAAACATCATTGACTAATTTACACCAAGATTATTTGTGAAATCACAATTTATTTATTTATATAGTAATTTACACTCCCCTTTCTATTGATATACTTTTGACACACATAATCACTCCATTTATAAACTCTCAAGTCATCGATATGAACTTGATAAGAGTAATCTTTACTCAATTTCAATTCATTGAGATAAACATCCAAGTCATTGGTGTAGTTTTTACAATAATATGTGTGAATTTACTTTGATATATTTTTAATGAATATACAATCATATTGAGTGTCTTTATATTTTTCAAACATAATTATTTCATTTATTTATCATTATCCAAAGGATACAATCTATATAAGGGATTTTTTCTCAATTTAAATTCCATTGAGACTTCTTTGTTGTTATGAACCAAATCACTTTTATATGATGTATATACTATACATTGAAATATTATATCATGAATACAATAATTATCATGATATTATAATGTTTTGATTACCTTAGAAATTTTTATTAAAGATTATCTCATTTGGTTAAAAAATCTGACTACATTTCAATTTTAAAAGTTATAAATAATTTTTTTCTTAATTGTTCCCATTAATGTCCATGTTTTAAAAATGGGTTTAAGGATTAATTTATACGGACATGAATGTTTTAAAATTAAAATTACTTTTTAAAAGTTTCAAAGTGGTATGGTACAATTTGACTAAAAAATCTAATTTTAACAGCTTCTTGATAAATAGTGAGACGTTTAAAAGTTTAAAAAAGCTGATATTTCTCTCAAATAGTATTATAGATTATTTATATATATGAAAATATCCTTCATTATTATTTATTGAGGTTGATTTATTATAATGAAATCATTCATATTGGATTGAATCGATTATTTTTTACTATGGATGTGCAATTTTTATACCATTCATGGTTTGTGGTTAAAATATTGACATGTCTTATGCATGTTTTAATACGAATGCATAGATTATGTTTCATCCTTTCCATATGAGGAATTAATTGGACATAATAAGTGATGGGTGGATCCCACTATAGCTCAGAAATTCATCGGTAGGTCTCATAAGAGAAACTAGTGTCTTGGCATAAGGCCATGCCAAATTTTTATTTGTAGTCTTGGAATGAGGCCTTGACTATGTGGTTATGATTTCCTGAATTATGAATTCCATCATTATAAAATTATCTATCGATATTACATGTGATTATTCATCTAGTTTAATATAAATATGATTAAATAAATGTCACTATTTGATTTATCATTTCCATATAATAGTAAATTTTATGTTTAAAAGGCATGGGTTTTTATCTTATACATTACCATAAATGTCTGTGCTAATTTATGATAGTTTCCACAATATTGTTATCTTTACTGAGAATCCGAGCTTACCCGTTTCTTATGTTTTATTTTCCCTAGGATGTGAAAAGTTATATTATGCTTGAAGTGTAGAGATAGGATAAGGTGTATGAGTGTATTCAAAGGGGACAAATTTGTTTTATGGTGTTGTGTAAAACATATTATGTATCTAGTACTTCCAAGGATACTAAAATAATCGGACTTTAGAGACTTGATCACTTGTGTTCATGCCTATGTTATGTATTAATGCATCGACTCTGGGAAACTGGGGTCAGGGAATTGTATAATTGGGTAATGTTTTCATATTATAAGATATTATATATGTTACATAGGCAGTTAGGATAACATATTATATTATATTGTCTAAGAAATGATCTTTGATTTATGCTTAGGATGTCATGATTTATGTAGTTTAAAAATTACTATGATCTCATTTCAAATGAATATTTTTTTCATTACATTCTTCATTGAGATGATATATGGTATTCCAATTTTATAATATCACCTAATTACCATATCTATGGTTTTATACCTCATTATTATGTTTACTCCAAAACATCCCATTATAGATTTTAATTTTCCAATATATATTTCTTCTTGTTATCATATGATCTAATTATAGTTAAAATGTATTTAAGATGTCATTATATAGATAAAAATAAAAATAATATAGTTTATCTTATAATTGATGAATCAAGTTTCTGACCCCCTCCTAAAGATATTATAAATCTATATACTTGGTTTCCATTTTATGTATTTTTATGTTGAAAATCACCGTATAAAATCTGTTTAATAAACATTTTTATTTAATGGATTATCCCATAAGATATATGGTAGGTCATATTTAATCTAGAGGTCCCTTGGTATAATTATGTATTAGTTTTTCAACCATTTTTTTCTTGAGAAAGATGAAAGATGATCATGAATGGTTTTACTACTCATCAGTGGATGAAATTAATGCAGGATTTTTTTAATTCATTTTGAATCGAGTGGTAAATTCCATGTATAGTGAACCATGCTTAACATACATGGATATTATTAAATTTTTATGAATACTTTTTATATAAAAAAACATTACTGGGGACCAAAATATTTTAGTGTCTTTTGATACTTGGAAACAAACTCGTCTAACCTAGTGAAAGATTATTAATATCAACCATAAATATCAACACCATTAGTACATATACCAAAAACCTTTCATCATAAACTAGAGAAAAGGATTATAATAAATGGGCGATCTCATATGCTCAATAATGGTAATTAAAGGAAATTTGTAATCAAAACATCAACAAATAGGTTATAGAACATGGGTATAACATTTGAACATCATACCCTACATGTTATAGATCATTAAAGATAAAAAAATGTTATTGGAAATATATCATAAGGGAATTAAAATCATATTTTAGGAAATCATAATATTGTACTATTAGATGGAATTTGTGGCATATACATTGGTTTATAATGTTTTGACAATTATAAGTTGAATCATGGTAACCCATTATGTTAAGGACATGAAATCAAGATGGAAAATCAAATTGTGGACTAGAATCTAGGTCCACGATTTTCATTCTGAATGTGAAATCTTGTTCAAACATAACCTTATGGACATGAAACCAGGACTATGTATAACATTTTGAACATTCAATTAGGTTCACGGCTAACATTGTGAACATGTAATTGGGATCACACATAAACTTATTGACATGAAACCAAGCCTAGTCATAACAATTTGAACACAGAATTAAGTTCACTCATAACATTAAAAATATGTAATCAGGTTCACACATAAACTTACAAATATGAGACAATTCAATTCATAACATTGTGAATATGAAATTAGGTTCATACATATAATTTTGAACATTTAATCAGGTTCACACATACACTTATGGACATAAAACTGGGTCCTTGAATAATATTAAGAATGTGTAATATAATTCAAACATAGAATTTATACTCAAGAGTCATCCATCGTTACCCAATGCATTTGAGGGATATATAGGTCCCACCTATATTATAATAAAATCAGTCATACATGTTCCATAATGTAATAAGACGTCATCTTATCATTACCCATATAATATTTTGGGTTTATTAACATAAAATAATAACACCTGAAATGAATTGGGAATCATTAAAATTTCATCACACCATAACCTATGTAAAATAGATAGGTTTCATTTCATCAATGTATAATCTGTGAAAAATAATGAATTTGAAAAGAATATAATCCATGGAATAAAAATGGATTTTATAAGAATAATTCCATCAAAACATAACAATTCAAGAAAGTAAATTAATGGAAGATTTTGATAATTTTATTTATAGTAATGTATAACATATAAAGATGTCATATTATAAGGAAAATGGTATAGAATGATATTTTAAAAAAATTACTTTCCAAATGTATCTTATCTTATTAAAAAACTATCTTTAAAACATAAATCCATTTAAAAAACATTTCCTTTTAATATAATTTCAAAACATAGAAATATGTCTTCGAAATATTTTGAGAACACTTTTACATGAAAAAATATAAAATAATATTTAAAAAATTTCTTGATGTATTTTCCTTGAAAACCTACAAAATACTGTTGAAAACATTTTTTAAAACTATTTTCCTTGAAGAATATAAAAGAAGATAGAAAATTATTTGAAATAAATTTTCTTGAAAATATATTTTAAAAACCTTTTCAAAATTTTTTTCCATTAAACATGCAAATAAATTTTCATTAGGTTGAAGGCTGGAAATGTTATAAATGACTTATGAGGTAAAAAGATCGATCCTTTTGCATGTTAAAAAAGATTAAAAAATAATCATTCAGAAAGAGTCAAAGATATTAATTTTTTGACATTGGAAAAATCGAAAAATCAAAAATGAATTTTAATGATCTTAGGTTATTACTATAATATTCATTAAAACCCTTTTTTGAAAACACGGTTTAAAAATAACCTAGATTTCTGAATAATGATACGGTAAAGTGAATATTTTAAAAAAACAATTTCTTAACTATATCATTTTACAAAGAGTAAAAATGTGGTACCTATAAAATCATAAATAATTAATATCTATATTATAATGAATTATCTTGAGATATGGGTGATAATATTACATCAAATGAAGCATAAACATAAATAATCACATGATGCAATTAGATTTTCTAAATACACTCTTATAACATTATGACATGGGAACCTACTATCTATGAAATAAAATGATACAATATTGAATATTAATATATAATGAGAGAAAAATTCTATTATATAAAATTTAAAATGGAACTTTATACACCTCAAATTATAATTTATCATCATAACAAAACATGAATCTCATGGTAGGAAAATTGAGACAAAAATATTCTACTGATTTGGAAAAGTTTGATACTTAAACCCAGTGAGAGAGAGATCATATAATTGATATGTTAATACCCAATAATTTAAAAACATTATGCACATAATAAAATAATTTTAAATAAATTTTCCACTCAAAAGGAAGGTGTAGAGAGCATAACATGTATCTCATGAAAAAAACTAGTTGAAATCCCTTTACACTGTGTACTAAATCTTATTGTAATCATAGAATATTTCTATATAAAAAATATATGATTATTATAATTCTTTCAAATAATGATATTTATTTAAATAATACCATATATTGTTTAATTATGGCTTTGTAAGAACCTATTTTTAATGATTCTATGTTATGTTTTCACTTCGGGTAATATTCATTTTGTTCTTCGCCTGAATCTAAATTTGATATATCTGTGGTCATTACATTTATATAATTATTTCCATTAGATAAATCATGATTTAAATATCATTTATATCTAATATATTTATATAATACTAATATATAGCATAAATAAGTATGAAATGTAAAACACTATTCATGGATATGATAAGTCGTACACACTCATGAACATTTGACCCGTTTTAATTATCATATTTGAAAAAATGAAAATGAAATATAAGTTTATATATGTTTAAAAACATTACATTGTCATTATAATGTTATATATATCATATAATTTTATTAAACCAATCCTTAATACATTCCATCAAGTTTTTTAATGAATCACATCTTTTTGAGGGAGCGGTAGTCTAGACATCCTCAAACGAAATTATCGCATTTACACCAAATGGACAATAAAAAGATTTCTATTTTAAAAGGAATAAGAATGTTTAATATAATAATAAATATAATATACGACATGTTTAATAATATTTTTCATCATAATGGCCACAATTATAGGTGGTAATGGAAAAATGAACAATCATCATTTTGGGAGGTAGTAGATTTCTATACACAGAAATAGTATGTTCATTAACCATTGGATTGAGTTGTATTTATGTATATATATAAATAATTACATAAAAAGTCCTAGTATCTTAATTGTTATTTTATTTTTATATAATCTTGGAAATAAATATTTGAGGAGGTGGAGACTGAAATTGATACAAGGGATCTCATGAGAAGACATTACCTCATAATCAGGTAATTCTTTTAGGATTGTGCCAAAAGGATTCCTTGTAAGACTTTCATCTAAATTTAAAGATACAAGGAGAAAGGTAGAGAAGCTAGTATCTTATATTAGTAGTTTTTTTATGATTCCATTGGCGAAATATGTCAAACAAAAGGGATATGTGGTGACTTTTTAAGGTAATTAATAGGACTTTCTTTGAATTCTTGAACAAAAGTTAGGTGTACACATGACCATACATAAAAAATACATACCCAAAACAAAAAAAATTATTAATTTATGTTTTATAGAATATATATGTTCATCCAATGGTCTGTTGATATGTTTATAGCTCATTTAGGCCTCTAATATCAAGGTTTAGTCCCTATACAAGATTAATTTGAACTTAATCGCTAGTATTAATATTAATCCATTTTAATAATATTTTTGGTAAATAAATAAGTTGATAATTTTAGAATAAAATTATTATTTCTATTAAAATAGTTTATTTCATTTTTTTAAATTCAATTTATAGATGTATAAAAATAAATATTATTTCCAATCAAACAGAGATAGCGAGAGATCATGTTTTTTTAAGAAAAACGATCAAATATTTATTATTTTTTATATTAATTTAATGGTGACATTAATTATAATGAACAAAATTTTATTAATATATTTATAATTTATCAATAATACAATTTAAAAATTATAAATATACAATAATTATTACTTAATGGAAAAGAAAGATTATAACTAAAAAGGTGTATTTTTCAAAATTCATCAAAAAATAATGTTTCTCGGAAATATCCAAAAGATATCCATCAGATAATTTTGGAATTATACATTCAAATATTTTTTTATTTTATAAAATAAAATTATTGAATTTTCTAAAATTATTTTTTTAAAGAAGTACATGGTTTGTAATTCATTTGAGAAACCAGTAGTTTTTAAGCATATATATAATTTAACAAAAATTATATCATTACTTATAAATATATTAAATTTAAATAAAATCAATATAAACCATATTTGAAATTTAATATTACTATTCATATTACTCTGCTTAACATCTTGGTTACAATTTTATCGATTAAATAATTTTAATAATAAAATGTTGTTTTGTAGAAAAAATTAGAGATTCCTTTAACGTATGCCATGTCAGTTTTCTGGTTAGATAAATATATGCTAGTATTTTTTAAAACATTAATTGTTATTTTGTGTAGAAAAATACATTTTATGTATTGTGTGTATCACAATACAAGTTGATATTGTCTATATAATAGGTTAAGTTGATGTTTCTTATAGAAAAATCCATGTTTGTATAGCATGTAGTGCAAGGGAAGTTGGTATCAAATTTTAAACAAATTTTTGACTTACTGTTTTTAATATATATATAATTATATATATATAAGAACCAATAATAGTGTCACAATTTATTAATGATATCAAAATGATAAATTAATTCGAAAAAAATAATTCACAAAATCTTAGGGTATTACATTGTACCCCCATAAAACGAATTTCTCCCTCAATTTTCACCCAGGATATCAATGGTTTATTACATGAAATTTTAGTTAATTAAACCCAACTTTTAAAAATGTATAATAAAACATCACTTAAAAGGGAATTTTTGAAACAAAACAGTTATCCATAGTTACATATCACCAGGTTTTTACATAGTAGAGAATATATAGTAAATAAAAAAATGGATTTGAAGGTAAAATATAACTATCATGATATGATAGAGAGTGACAGAGAAAAAGGTCATGGGAATGTAATGAATCACAAATCCAGAAATCTATGATGAACTAAGGGACTATAAGATTAATCATAAATGATGGTTCTGGGATAAAATTTTTTTGTATCAAAATTATTTTTCCTAGTGATAAGTAATTTTCAAGAAAATATATATTTGTATGATTTCAGGAAGGCCTCATCATATATTGTTCATCGATACAATTCACCTATATATCAAAAAAGGAATGTAAAATTTTCATTCTTGATGTACTAACAGATCATGAAACCCATGATATTCTACCCCATATTTCCTCATTTATGATCAATATTACATATTTATAATATTTTTTCCAATATGCATAAATCCAAATGTAGTAATATGATACATCATTCTCATAAACATTATCCAATGTTTAACATAATCATTCCTTAAATTATAACATCACAACCCTTCTAAAAATTTAATACAAAATCATTAGAAACTATTTAATGAAATTAGAATTACATTTATCCCTAATATATCATAAAGTATCAGTTTTCTTCACATTCCAAGCAAGTGAATACCCATATCTTATATTCCCTTGAAACATGGTTATAAAAATAATTACCAGGAATAATTTTGGAGAAAATTCACGACATAATATTTCATTTATTACTGGATATAATCTTTAAATCCATGAATTTGTATACTTTGTCCGTGATTATATTGGATACTTTTTCAACAAATCAATAATCAGATCCATGGTAATCTTACCATCTAATTTATTTACTTTTATTCGACATTTCTCTTATACAAAAAATTTATAATCATAACTTTAAGAAAAAAATAGTGGTTATCATTCCTGTAATATTTTTCTTCACATGAATATCATCTTGTCATTAAATCACATTTATTATCCATCCAAATAATTCATCATATAATTGAAAATCCATTTCAAAAAACATTAACTAAATAATCATTTTATAATTCACCATTCATAATTACTTGATCCAAATACCTAAATTATTAATTCCTACCTCTTTAATATTGTCCAATGAATAGGTCCTATAATGGTTTAGAAGTATATTTTTATAACTGGGCATTTATTTCAGTAATGATCAAGTTATCTATAGATGAGACACTGAAATGCCTGATAATTCATCACTCTATGACCCTTTCTCCCACAAAGATAACATATTCCCCTCCAGTTAAGGTATTTCTAAATTTTATTATTCCCATATTCTTGATATATTAGAATAACAGTCGTCTATACTCTATGATCATTATAGTTTTAACATTTATAAAATTATATCATGCTCCTATTCTGTGTGTTTGGAATATAACTCATGTTCACATTGTTAGTTATATATCATGATAGATGATTTTACAAAATCGTAATATTATTCACTCCAGTAATTATCCTATTTCCTTTCTCATAATAATCATACCTTCCATCAGACTCAATTTTAACCTAGTTCATTTGGGACTCCTCCATTAACTAAAAACAAGAAGTATAGAGTGAGAAATAATTATCATATCAAAAAACCACATTATAATGATATAATTTACTTATAAGACATCAAATCTTGACACCACACATAATATATGACAACTCAGGTTCAACCATGGTAATTTATTGGCATATTATATCTAAATTCATTCATGATGTTTCATATGGTGTATGTGAATTCCCAAATCATATCCCCTGAGAGTGTGAAACTATGTGTGCAACAAGGCCCATTGTCATGTACGAGATTACCCTGAGTCAGGCCCGAAACATCTTATTGGAGTTGTTACCCCTAGTTACATTTTTGCCAAAGCCACCTCCACGTGTATTATCTAGATAGGGATGTATTTGTAGGAAACCATTGACTCTATATATTACAAAAATTCCAATACATTTTCTTATGTATTAAATTTTCCTCATAATTAGACTTAGATATATCCATAAACATATGCTTAGAAATATACCATTAGATGTAACTAATTTTTTATCATTATAGTTTTTAGAGGCTAAATAATATTCACATTGATAACATCTATAGGGACCCAAGACTATCATATATTGATATTATATCATTTAAGTGAATATTTAATACATCACAAGAATACATTCATGAGAACTGCAATAGTTTAATGAATTTGGAAACATGGAAAAAATCATTTATCCTAGTTAATATTCTTCTATATTTCTCACAAATATCTTCACCTTCATTACTACTACCTAAAACTATACATTATTACTTGGAGTATGGAAACGTATGGAAGGGGTGAGATTAAATGCTAAGAAAGGGTAAATAAAGGGAATGTGTAAGCATAACAAGAATAAATATTTTATGGAACTTTAGCATAACATTTTATGATCATACCAGAGAAATTCAAGATCATAATAATGATTGAAATTTAGAAGATATAAATCATAAATGAATTAATATAATAAGTCATGAAATAATAACATCAGAATAATATATGGAATTTGTGGCATGAAAATTGGTTTATTACATTGTGAACATGTATAAGTAGAAACAGGGTCACTCATTAAATTATGGCCACAGAAACATGCCCAAACATCAACATATGGACATGAAACATGAAACATGAATTATTTTTAACATTTATTCATGTTCACAAAAATATTTACGGACATGAAACTAGGTCCATGCATAATATTGTGAACATGTAATGACGTTCACGCATAAAATTTTGAACATTTAATCAGGTTCACAAAAATATTATAAACATGAAACCAGGTCCATGAATAACATTGTGAACCCAAAATAAGGTTCACTCAAAACATAATTAATATATATCCACATTCATGTATGAAATTTTGGACAAGAAATATGGTCCATGAATAATATTGTGAACATGTAATCTGGTTCAAACATAACATTGTTAACATCCAATATGGTTAACACTAAATCATATGGTCATCAATCCATGTCAATCGAAAACAATGCGAGAATGTAATTAGGTTCATTCGTAACATTGTGAACATGTAATATGGTTCATGCATAAACTAATGGTAATGAAACTAGATCTACACATAACATTGTGAACTTGAAATCTGGTCCACACATAACACTGTGAAGATATAATCAGGTTCTTTTATAAACTTATGGAAATGCAACCAGGTCCATGTATAACACTGTGAATGTGTATTCAGGTTCAAGGATATCATTTATTCTCAACGGGCATCCATCATTACCCAATGAATTGGATGGAGATAAAGGTCTCAACTATCGCATAATAAAACCATTTCTACATGTGCCATAATGTAATAAAACATCATCATAAAATGACCCATAAGAGTTGTTCTTTATAAACATAAAATCATAAAACATGAAATTAATTGGGAAACATTAACATTTACTGACATCATAAAATACATAAAATTGACAGGTTTCATTTTATCAATGTATAAGCTATGAAAAAAATAATGTTTCATAAGAATATAACCCATGGAATAAAAATGGGTTTCATAAGTGTCATTCAATAATTATATAACAATTCCTGAAACAAATTGAATAGATCCTCTAGATAATTTCTTATATGGATATGAGTTACATCAATGGGTATCATCTTATAAGGAAAATAACATAGAATGATATTTTGAAAACATTTCCTGATGAAAATATTCTTTCTTTATAAAAACACCTTTTAAAACATAAATAAAATTTTAAACCATTTAATTAGAAAATATATTGAAAACATTATTAAAAGTGTTGGATAAATTTTGGAAACATTTTTCTTTGATATCTTATAAAATATGATATAAAAAATTTTGAAAACTAATTTTCCTTTAAACATAAAAAATAATCTTGAAAAGAATTTAAATTATTTTCCCTTGAAACATATAAAAGGATATTCCAAACGTTTTGAAACCCATTTGTTTTAAAATATAATTTAAAAAAAATTATTTAAATATATCCTTTATAAAATAAAATAAACTATCAATGGATTGATGTTGGATAAATATGTACTAGTCATACATGGTATAATGAACATTCATTGGTCATGGAGAAATGGTTAAAACAATACCTCATTTAGAAAGAGTCAAGAATATTATTTTGAAAACATTAGAAAAATAAAGATGGGTAACAATTTATTTTAAGGATAAATGTGATTAGTATAATATTCTTGGAATCAATTTTATGAAATGATGGTTTCAATGGATAATAGATTTCCATCCAAATAGTTCGTAAAGTCGAAATTTCATAAAAGTCACATTCTTACCTATCTAATATTTGAGAGTAGAAAATTTTACCAATACATGCTTAAATAATTTATAATTATACGATATTTCATTTTCATGATAGACGGGTCATAAATATTTTCAATGGATAAATAAACACAAACAATCATGAAAATCCATGAGATTGCCTAAATGGAATCTTATGACATGGTAACCTAGGATCCTACCATCCATATTACAAAAGGAATAATAAAATAAGTATAAAATATCATGAATGAAATATTTTTAATGATATAACATGTAAAACTGTTCAATAGACACCTCTAATTAAAATTTTGGTGCATAAAAAACATTAGTCTCAAGAAAGGAAACTTATGATAAAACTATTTTATTGATTTGGTAACATTTGAAACATAAACCACATGAAAGAATAATCATATAATTTATATGTGAATACCCATATATTTTATTATAATTTACAAAAAATAAAATCATGGGAAGTACATTCACCATGTAAAATGAAATATTGGTTAACATAACATGTATTTTACAGAAATAAAATGTGAGATGTGATCGCATTATCTTGTGTCTTGAATCATCCCTTACTCATACGAAATTCCTATATAATAAATATATTTTTATTATAAATATTTTATAGAATAGTATTATTATTTATAATGTTCAATATGGTTTTATTATGGCCTTATATTACCTTCTTGTTAACGATCATATTTCAATGTTTCACTTCGGGTAATATTAAAATGTTCTACGCATGCCTCTAAATAAAATATATCATTGGTATATAAATATATATCATTATTTAAATATTTCAAATCATGATACAAGTATAATTTATATCTATCATATTTATATTCTAATAATCTGTATAATAGATAAATACAAAATGGAATACATCCTTCATGGAGACAATAAGCTTCATGTACGCAGGAATATTATTTCTGTTTTAATGGTCATATTAAAAAAATTATATATAAGTGTATATGTATATAATAAAATTACAACATAATTATGATGTTTATGATATATATATATATATATTATAATATCAGTAATCTGATACTTTATATATTCATGTAGTGTTTGAATGAATTAGATTACATTGAGGGGCGGCAATCCACACTTCCTTACTACCACCACCTCACTTAGCTCGACCACTTTTGCTAAAACATTTTCATAGGGGGATTATATTTTCATTTAAACATTATCCCCCTCAACATTACTCACAATCAGAGATATTTATCCTTGGGTTCTTTTGAATCTCCTATTTTTTATTCTTTTCCCACAGTCTTCTTTCCAGACTCAATGAATGATGGGAGTTCTTTTTCTCTTTCACTCCATGACTACATATCTTATACACCAAATGTGTCTATCTCCAAAAGAATATTTACCAATTCTGTATCTAGTTCTTCTATGGAGTTCATAATTCCTCATATTATAAATCAAATAATTATTTAGGTCTTCACATATACTTCCTAACTATGTGTCTAGGGATAGTTCCAAACACCTCACCCTGTGTTGATTAATCTCCTCATATAGAATGCATGTTGTTTGTATTATTGGGTTAAACATTTCATCATTTCCAATTATGTTCACCATAAATATATTTATATGGTTTAATTGTTTTATCCAAAGTAGTATTACTCTAATGACCATGATTTTTCTTATCTCTTGAGGGTGAAGGAATTCCATTCACGTTCTCCCAATAATTCTCATATTAGGTTTTTTTGGAGGAGTAGAATTTTAATTGACATGCTCTCTATGTCATATCAATTAATCAATATCAGTTCTTCATTTCGTTTTAGTGTGTACATTCTTTCAGTTGTCTATACTAAATGTGATTCTTAATGTATAATGTCTCTATGGGAAGACATATCTCATTTTAACCTAAGATATTTTCCATGGATGGTCACTGGAGATACCAATATAATGACTAGTCCGTATATGAAAAAAGTATTTGGTACCTTTCATATGAGAGAAAGGCATGACATTGTGGAATTCAGGGTATGTAATGGGCTTATGGATTCCTGTTATTCTAAATAATTGTTTAAATGGTTTTATAATTTAGGGAGGAATTTTTGATCTTGGAGATGGATTGATTGTTTTCTAGTGAATGGAACATTCCTCCTTTCCATTCCAATAATCAATGTCTTTCACATGGTAAATATTATCTTATATCACAATCCTATTCTTATCATCTTTTATTATATATGCATGAGTGATGATGTATTTCATTATTCGTTCACCTTGGTTGATAATATATATTTTATAGACAATCTAGAGAACTCTAGGGATCTCTCTTTTAATGGTAACCATTGTTTTTCACATCTTAATAAATTTTGGAACATTAATGGTCAACATCGTTCATGGATAAAGGGTCTCCCCACAGGTGATCAATATCTATAGGTCATTAAAATGGACATCCACCACATGAATTTGTTCTTGGAAAATGATATGGATGAAGAAGAAATTAGTGATATGAGATCCAAGTGGGGTTATCTAGAAGAGTTGTTGTTGAAATAAGAGCGTGTTGCTCTTGAAAATTATATATTTTTGTGGTAGTGTGAAGTTTATAGAAACACCATTTATTTTCATGCCACTCTCATGGAAAGACGTCGGCCCATGAATCCAAACCTTCTTATGGATGATGGTTTATATACTAATGGAATGGATGTTGCTGGTCATATTGATGATACCTTCATCAGGTCCCTCTTAGCATCCCATAACCAAGGAACTGCTTGAGGTTATCAGAGTGTCTCTTCAAATCTCTCTAGGTTGATTTTCTACATAGTGATGGAAGATGTGAATTATAGTTTGAGATCCATTATAGGTGAGGATGAAATATGTGAGGCTATTGGATACATGATATGTGATAGCATTCCAAGGTTATATTATTTCCCTACATATTTTTATAGAGCAGCTTAGGATATTTTCAATGGGAGTTTTATTAGTGTGGTGAAATATTTCTTTCGTGGAGGAAATATACATTGGGAATCATAATATAAAAAATATATGGTTCCCAATGATAAAGTTCCTCATTCTATGAATCAATTTTGGCCTATAAGAACATTCATTGTTCCTTAAAAATTTATGTATGGTGTCCTTAACAAAAGACATGACCCTCTCATTCCTATTTGGGTGGTTAAGTAACAACATTGGTCTGGGAAATAAAAAAGCATGAAATGTGACATTGATTTTGCTAATTAAGTTATTATTGTTATAAATATAAACAACTTTGGTAGTTATTTGGAAATAAAACTAGATATGATTTTGGCATGTGATGTAGTTGATTGGTTTTTTGTTATCATGGTTTTTTGAAGCAAGAGGATAGCTGAGGGGTCCATTGATATTATATTTCATTGTTTTATCTCCTTATGGGTTTCTAATTAATTTATTTGAATCCATTTTTATTCTTAAATTCTATTAGAGGATTGAGGAAGGATGAAATCCTATCCCCCTTTCTATTTATTTTTGATCAAGATTCCCTTTCCATGTACTTTAATCATCCCATTGATGTTAGAAAGATGACCCTTTTAATAATAATCATTTAATTGGTGGTATTCCACATATCATATTTTTATATTAAACTATCCTATATTATAATGGTTTTATAATAATAAATAGAGGTTGATTAATGTTTTATAGAATTACTATAATTATAGTGTCCATATTTTCAAACATGATAAAATTAATCTCATCGTTGAAAATAAATGTTCTAGGAGGAGAATAAGGTTGTTGGAATGTAGTCTTGGTTTGTTGAAAGGATATTTTACTATGAATAACCTTCATTACCATGTGTCTCATAAATATACTATTGTTATGAACATTTACTCAGTGGTTAGAAAGAAAATGGAAAAAATTATAAACTATATAATAGGTTTTCATAAATTAGAAGAAAATCAGTTTGATTAATTATATTTCATTCTCTATCCGAATGAATATTATATGAAATTTGAAGGTTCTAAAGAAGGTGAATGATAGGATAGAGGATACTATGACATACATCATTTTATGGGAAAATGAAAGGTACATATCATTGGTATTCTAGGAGAAAACTTTATAAATCAATTATTGTAGGTGGTATCAATATTATGAGTATTTCTGGGACAATAACTAGACTTAATAAAAAACTAGCTTGGAATATTTTTAGGGGGATTAATTTATGGGGATATCATATGCAGTGTACTTACATATATTACGGGACCAATCCATAAGAATGCCTTACAAAATTCAGAAGATGGTAAAAAATATCTCTATATTCTTCAACAGTAGTCTCGATGTATTATTGGCAATGGTGATATATGATTTTGGCACCATAATTGGGTAGGCAATGTTCCATGATTTCCACACTTCTCAACTCCATGACTCAGTTGTAGAGAAGTTTGTTCACATACTATCCTAATCAATAAAACCTTGGATGATAACATGATGACTTTTTCTGACAACATAGTGTTTTCTAATGGAAGGGATCAATGTGTTTTTACTGGAGATTCTACAGGTACGTTTAAAATCTAATATTTTCATTCAATTGAAAAATTTACTTCTGTCAAAGATCCTTGTGGAGATTTATTTTGTGAAAATATACCCATAGATGTTTTTTAATTTTTTTGGTCCACCTGAAACAATTTATAGCCAACCGAGGAGGGCATTCAATAGAGAGGGATTAACCTTTCATCTGGATACCTGTGTTGGAGGATGCAGAACTGTTAGTCCACTAATGAGGTGTTCATAAAAAGTGAATTTGTGATGGATA
Source organism: Viscum album (assembly GCA_963277665.1). Classification (NCBI taxonomy): domain Eukaryota; kingdom Viridiplantae; phylum Streptophyta; class Magnoliopsida; order Santalales; family Viscaceae; genus Viscum; species Viscum album. Next base: position 662,386,590 of record OY728138.1, read on the forward strand.
CATGGGGTTCTTCTGGTCATATTTCTCAGTGATTGGGTTTTATTACCTGTTTATATTATATTCTTTGGATTTGGTTCGATGATGCGGACTGACCAGGTTAGGATAGGAATGCCCGATCATTTATTTTCAAAATAAGGTGTTGGGTCCTTGGGTCGATCAGAAATGCTAGACACCATGAGTTTTTTAGAAAACTATATAAGGCATCCTCATTAATATCAAGGACATAGTTTTGTACTTATTAAGGTTATTCAAGGACTTAGCGAATGAATCATCCCTCATTACCCTCGTCCCCTGCTCCCATGTAACAATAATGTATTATCTCCTTGGGGAATAGGGTAAAATATAATCCCCCATTGTTGGGGAACAATTTAAAAATAGATGTGTCCTTTTACATGGGATTAATACATATAGGAGGATTTATCAATGATTAGAATGTCTCTAATGTGGTACCCTTTTCAGCTTCCATCAGTAATGGTGAATCGTTTCAACAGTAGGCCCAATATATTTTCACTAGATTGTCGCTTTGTGACCAGGGAAATATTACAATTATGGAGGTTGAAACTAATTATTTCAGAATTTATTATGCCCAGTTAGGATAGTGAGCCATTTCATTGACTATTGAATACTTTATTGGATGTTTAATGCATCTTTTGAATAATTTGAATTCCTTCTTTCACAACTGATTTAAGGGTAATGTTGTGGCTATCTTTATTTCTTCTAATGTTTACATTAATAACCGGATTTTATTTTTTCTTTTCTCAGTCACTTTACACATGAAATTATTCCCTTTGTTTCGGGGGATACACATCATTTTCACTAATTTAGCCCCACTTAACTATTTTTGTATAGTATTTTTCCATTTTATTTTAATAAAATACACTGTATTTTGGTCGTTAAAGGACTCACATCATATTTTGGAAAACAAGTTTAGTGTACACATGTTATTACCTAAAAAAATTCATACCAGACTCACCAAAATCATTAATGGATGTTTTATGGTTGAAATATTTCAATCTAATGGGTTTTTGAAAAGTGGATAAGTTATATGCACCTCTAATATGATTGTTTAGTCCCTAATTAAGATAATGTTTACCTTAAACACATTGATTAATTTCAATCACATTACTAATATTTTTGTTCAAAATGTAGGTTTATATAATAGGAATATAAATATTATAATTACTAAAATAGTGTAAATAAGTTTTTGAAAATTAAATTTACACAAGAAGAAAAATTAATATTAATGATAATACTACAATCGTGGGGAGAGATTGGGTTTTTAATGTAAAAAATATCAAATTTTTATTATGATTTTATATTCAATTTCAAATTGAAATTTATTTTAATGACATACATTTTAATAATATATTAATAGTTGATGTAACATGACCTCAAAAAAATTAAATTATAATTTTACATTATCAATTATTTTAACAAAAAGTATGTTTTAACTAAAAGAAATATTTTTTCACTCTTCATCAAAAAATTGTGTTTCTTAGAGAAACCCCAAAAATTAAACCTAAGATAATTTTAGTATTATAAATTATAAAAATTAATTTTTCATCAACAAATTATATTTGTAGATTATTATAATGTAAATTTAAATTTTTTTATAGGAAAATTATTGTAGTTCATATGAGAAAATTGTATTTTAAAACATACATGGACTTGAAATTATATACATAATCTGTTATAAATATATATAAATTATATAAAACAATTATAAAACATATTTTAATTTTTATATTAATATTCATATTACTATGTTTAACTGTTTGGTTATAAATTCCTCAATTAAATAATTTTAAAAATAATATGATGTTTGGTAGAAAACATCATTTTTGTGTGTAATGTATTTCAATTCAGTCATATGGGTAGAGGAATCTATGTCGGTATTGCTTGTAACATAATTCCCTATTACGTGTAACATACAAAAATAAAATATTTCATGTAGCACAATCCAACTTGGCGTTGTGCGTAGTTTAATCAAAGTCTATTTTGCATGGGAATGGAATATTTGACATAGTGTTTTTAATAAATAAATAAATATATATATATATAATAAATATTTATGTTGTCAACTGTACAGAACAATATAAAAAATATAAATTAATTTGATGAAAAATAATACACAAAATCACGGGGTGTTACACAATGATAGATTATTGTTGACCTCCTCTTGGACCATAGGAGGAACAAAAGTTGTTTCACTCCCAACATTATTTTATTATTTCAAATTCAGATTATTGAATTCCCAGCCTTATTGTGTACCATGTATATGTGAATGCAGTTAACAATAATATTTAATAAAACACTCTATATTTATCCTAAAATTTACATTAGAAATCTGATCATTAAATATCTATAAAAATTTTATTTCATTTGAAAGGATGTTACATATAGATGATGTATAACTAGTATTTTAAATAGAGTCTTAGTGTTTTCATATTTGGAACAACTTCTAGTTCATGTTTTTCCATAGTGTTGTGGTGTAAGAGGCTGACTGAAGTGTTTGATACATGTTATCTTCAAATTACTAGTTATTATATTAGAATATGTTGAAGTGTTTAATGTATATTATTAAAATTTTTGTAACTATAATATATCATTATTGATGAATGATTTTAATTATTATTGTAGCCTATATTCATGGTTGTTTAATTTTTCAATCAAAAATATTTTAAAAGTGATGCCTTGGATTAGTGATGGACTAGGTACTATTATAAAATAATGAAAATGTATTCATATCATGGAGGATCCGATTTGAGATTAATTGGTATTTTCTGTTCTATATCTATTTTCAAGATATTTTCTTTTAATCATTCTGAATTCAACCTAATGTGGCTGCTTTTAATATTTCAGAAAATGGTATTTGGAGTGATTATTTTTGAACAGAATCCAACATGTAAACCTTAAAAAACTAAAAAATAAAAATTCCTTTAATTGATGGGTTAATTATTAAAATATTGGGTCATTATTCTATAATGAATCAAGAAATGGTAGAGAAATATGTATACCTCTGGAGTGATCTCCCACCTCCATCAAATATAGGTCATCGTCTTTTCTTTATAGATTTTCTATTTATGGAATCCAACATCCCAACATCTTTTATTCATTACCCATTCTTTTGTGATTTTAACATTCTCTTAAAAGATATTTAATTTATGGTTTTATCATTTCATGATATTTATACTATGTTAGGAGGTAATTCGGTTTGTATATGTATTCATTGTGGTAGAAAAATAAAATATCAGCTCAATTCATATGGTATCAATAGTTTTTATTGTTATACAATCTTTTTAGATTTTAATATATTTTTACTTTTAATATTTTATCTATTATGGGTAACATAGTTTTCTAGATTAAAAATGTTTCTCAGAATAATTTATCCCTTTGAAAATTATTATGGTTCACTCCCATACATTCTCATTTTTAATAGTAGTTGAGGCAATACGCACACTTATATTTCAGGGTTAATAAATTATAAATAACAAAAAGGTGAACACTATTCATCCTTGAAAATCATTCAAATAATTCATATTCATATCCAATTTAAATAAAAAAAATATAACATTATTCTCATATTTTTAATAAATGGTAAATGTAGCAGATCAGATCATGAAAAAATAAGGCATAATAAAAATACAAGGTATATGAAAAAATACTCTTTCTATAACCATTTAATCAGTATCATTAGAAAAAACACACCCACTAATAAAATTAATGAAATAATTCTATAGATAATAATATATTAATTAATGATGATGTAAATGTGCAGTATTGGACATCCTTATTTAGATAATCATGATATCTATGATTTTAATACCTTTCCCTATATAGTTTAATTAATGGGTAGGTATACACCAAAAACCCATTTAATTTTGAAAACTAATTTGTCAGATGATACCATCATTTCATTAAAGGATATATATAAATAGGTCACACCATTCACTTTATATCTAATATGATCATCATATATTAAATTATATACTCAATTCACAAAAATATTACATATCAAAAAATATCAATATTGACTATTGAATACAAATTTATAATATCATACCTAGTAATTGAAATATCATTCATAATGAAAACCATATGTGTGAATGATATTTGGTTTATGAAATAATCTTAACTATGATAAAAATAATTTTTTTTAATTAATATAATGTAAAATTATAAAAATAATTTTAATGATTCGATAGTATTCAATTGACTAAAAATTTAATAAAAGATATGTGATTACTATTTATTCATAAAAAATTATGGTTTTAAATTACATTATTTCTTTTTGTGAAATGTATAAAGTGCAATAAAAATAAAAAATTAAGAACTAATGAAATTTTTTTATTCAAAACCATTGATATCATACAGAATAATATAAATATAATAAACTAGTTATGATGAAAGGGAAGTATATTAATGCCGTTTTTGCTAAAAATATTCCTCTAGATTTATGTAAAGAATGTCAAAACAACCATTTAGGGAAAAAATTAATGAATAATTTGAAAAAATTCATAAAATATATTAATAAAATTATAATTACATAATAAATATTTGTTTCAACAAAAATATATTTGGTAAAATAAATTTGAAAAAATATGGATATTGAAGAAAATTATACATTATTAAATCATAAAAAGGATGAGTTTTTTAAAATTTAATTTCAATATTCATGCGACAATGAGAAAAAATGATAAATAAAAATTTGAACACAAATTTAAAATTAATATTAAATGAAAATTATTTGTTATTATTAATAATAAATTATATGATTTAATCATTGAAAATATATCAAATCCCAATAATTTTAGAAATCATAACAAATTCATACCACATTGGAATCATTAAAATTACAACACCTTGATAGAATAAACATTCATTTGAACTATAAACATCATGAATATATATAAATATATATTTGATAAATATATTAATTTGTCTATATATACCTCACATAAAAGTGAATAGGTACATAATATCAAATTTCTCTCAATGGGGTGTTAACTGAGACAAATTCATTTAAATAATGATTCCCTTTAATATAACTTTAATTAAAATCATATATAATGGGTTTAAACTTTCTATTACTTTTTAAAATAACCATAATAATATTTATATTTTCATATATGATCCTTTTATAACATATAATCATTTGAATCATAATAATGATTCATTATTACAATTGTTTCTAGTGGTAAATGCTTCATTTTATTGTGAATCATTTCTATTGTAAGTTCCACCTTTTGTCTATAGGATATAGTTTCATCATCAAATAAATTATTATAATGTTATTGTTATGATATTTTTTAATTACATAATGGTTTATAATCATTCATAAAATTTCAACATGGAAAACGAACCACATTGCTTCGTAGAGAGAGTAGGTCATATTTACGCTTGAGTGAAAATATCATTTCTATAATTGATAAAAGGTTTAGGAATTGGTTCATACATTAACAATACATAACCAACATCATGTAATAATATAAAAAATATTCATTATTTTCATTAATATGTGTATCCATGTGATTTTATGCTATATAAGTAATTACATCTGTTCACGAGGTAATAATCCACCATACACATGTGAAATGGTTTTGATTCCCATTTGATGTGGTTGGATATGAAAAAATTTTAATTAAATAAACATAATAACAACTAATAATAATTGATATTATATTTTCATTATATTTTCATTTTAAAAATAAAATTATTTAGGTCAAATAAGAGTTAACGAATAAAGTGATTATTGATGAAAATTAGCATCACTTAGAAGAACCTCCTTTATATATCTTATTGATGCCCTAATGGTTGATATGATGGGAAATAATGAACATAAATAATTTTTAGAAGAATGTCTAGGATGTGTATTTTGTGGGATTTTTTGTGATAAATGGCTTGATGGGTGATAATATGTTAGCATAGTAAGTTCACTTTTATAAATGAGGTGAGTGGCACTCTTGTAAATTTTACATTTTTTTCCACAATATATTGTAACTTTTATGGAAACATGGCTCCAAAATTAATCATATTTGATGAGAAAAAAAATAAGTTGTAAATATAACAAACTAATGGGGTTTAACTAAGAGTTACTATCATTTTGAACCTTATCACTTTAGATTTTTCCCATATAAACTTGTTTTAACCATAACAATGTTAATTAAAATTTTAATCTTGGTACTATTTATCATGAAAAAAATTAATTGGATAAAATTACCTAATATTAATTATTATTTTTTAAAATATTTAATTCATTTTATCTATTCAAATCACATATCTGGAAGAATTTAATTTATTCACAATCCTAATAAAACGTGTCAAATGCTATATTTCATGAAATACATTTATCAAGCCTAATATTGCCTTATATTAACTATATCACCCATAATATTAATTATTTGTTTTGAAATTACAATATTTTGAAATATAATAATTAATTTTAATTTAAATAATTTTATAGTCAATATTATTTTAACTAATTAATAATACAATACATTGGTCATTGTTTTTAAACATTTTTCTAAATAATTTCTCATATTACCTCTAAATTATCTTATCTATATCCCTATATTTTTTAATATAAATAGATTACTATTTACATATATCTTAATAAAATTTTATTAATTAATGGTTTAATTGATAAAAAAACATTTTCAATTATTCAGAAATGATTTTTTCTAAAGAAAATTTCAAATAATTCATTTTTGAATTAAATTGGCCAAGTAAGAACAAAATAGTCATTCATCATATCATAATAAATATTTTTTAATTAAATATTTATATATGAATTCAATAATATTTTTTTGAACTATGTTTTAATATAATTTAATTGAGTCATAATTTTTACATTCTTCACTCGTTCCAAAAATTATTAATCCCAATTTTCAAGGATATTAATTTTAGGAAAAATGAGTTTTGTTCTAATTCAATACATCCTCTGGATTCAAAATCGTTTCTTACATTTTAATATTTTGACAATGTACCATTTATATTAAAGTAATTTTATTCCTCATTACACGATATATAGTTTCAATAATAATTATAGGATCCTATTTGAATGATATATCATGTTCCAATACTATTTCATTAGATTTGAGGATGGAAGTTGGGTATGTAATGTACTTCCTTAACAATGATATAAGGAGAACATTATATAATTTAACTAGTCTTGAGTATCATATAAAAATGGTAATCCAAAAATCAAATGCACTAAATAATTTGAAAATATTTGGTTCTTCTAAGTCTTGGTTTCCCTTTCATACTGATCCTCATAAAAAAATTACATTTAGATACTTTTATGATTACATGATTTCAAATTGAAATGATGAATCATTCAATTAGTTATATACATAAATCTTTTTCCAATTTTGACATTATTTATTATGAGTTAGAATATTATTTAACTTTGTAATTTTTTCCCTGAATAGTTCTTATCCAAAAAGTTTATATTCACCAAATTTATCCCAAAAAGATATATTATGAAACCTCATTCCATATAATGCTTCAAATAGTTCCATTTGAATATATGAATTGGAATTATTGTTATTGGAAAACTATAAAATAGGTAAATATATATCCCATGTACAATTTATGTCAAATGAGTATGACCTCAACATATACTGTAATTTTTGAACAGTCCATTCAGTTTTTACATTAGTTTACTGATTTTTTAAGGTGCTTAAATGAATCTATGTGTCAAAAACCTTCAATATAATCATCTGGATTATCATTGAAAATTATGGATCATGATACAACAAAATTATAATTATTGCACTATGAAGATGTAAAAATCAATAATATAGACTCATTCAAGTAATTATAGTGAACAATAATCTTTTATAACATAGAAATGTGTAGATTTGGTTTGGTGATCAATAACAACCCATATTTCCTCATTTATTCATGGAAACTATTTTATCATAATGATAATGTCTATAGTAATTTCATCACATTGTAGCAGAAGAATAGGTAGAGATTTTATTTCTCTTCTATTATTTTGTCTCTCACCATTATGAATCGGAATTTACAAGCATGTTATTAGATAATAAAAATTTATAATTCCATATTATCTCTCTAGAAATTATCCCTCAAATATTTATATATCTTCTTACTATCGGGGTTTGCAGATAAATTCATGAAGAGAGAATCATCAAACAATTCCATTTTTAAATTCTGTATTTAAATTAGACCTAAAATATATAAAAATGTCATAATTCCATCTTTATAAATGATTTATGTAAAATTCAAATCTTTCGCATCATTAGTTTTATTCTTAGTTTTTTCATAATCATATTGGGAATATTTTATCATTTACAATAATGATCAATTGGAATTCATTTGAAAAATCTGACATGTAAGCCCTATTTCAATAATTCCCATATCTATAATTATTATATCTCACAATACTAGATCCATGTAAATCCAAATTTTGTTTAAAACAACATTATCATTAGTGCACAATGCATCTATTACTGTATTTTCCATCCAAATGTTTTAGTGTATTGAAAAATCATAAAATTTTAGTAATTAAATCTATCACCTTTACCTAATATCAGGACATATCTAGGAATATATATTTAATTGGATCTTATTTCCCATTAATATCTCACATCATATCTTATAACGTTAGATTGTAAATTTAAAAAAAATTACCTCAACAATCTTCTTATCATGAGTTGGATAGTTCTATTCGTGATTATTTAATTACCCTAATACATATGCAATAAATTTATTAACCTACATAAGAGAAAATTCAAAGTACCTTCTTATATGAATAAAAATATAGCACACCCCAGCATTTCTTAATGGTATCTTTAAAATAATATTATTGACCATTATGATCATAAATTCCCCAAAACAATCTTCACATTCATATATCTATCTGAACATTACACATTTTTTATGGGAACATAGATATCATTTATGTTAACAGATATAATTATTGGACAAATAAATGATAGTAACCTTCTAAAAAGTGAAACTACATTTCTCAATTGTGTCCATTGGTGTAAGATATTATTTTACTACCACGTTCTACAGTGTATTAACAGATATTCTATCCACAGAAAAAACCATTCCAAAAAATGAAACATTAGGATGCCAAAATATACACTTTCTAAAACTCATATGAAATAATTTTCTTATATGAGATTCAAAAAAATTTCACAAGTGATTGTAATTGTCCTCAATGATTTAAGAAGACACCAATATATAATTGATAGATAATATTATTTATTTATCATGATATTGCATGAATACGCTATTAATTAGATATATAAAAACTAATTATCTATTATTCAATTGAAATGAAAATACTATAAATTTTTTATTAACATTCCACATATGAAAAGTCATAATTTCAATATCGTTCATATTTACTCATAATTAATGATACCTAGATGGAAGGTAATCATTGCCTCTATAACAAACATCTTCCCCCGGAAGAGCGTCAGATTTTGACCATCTTCCGTCCACCCTGCCGGAGCATCGCCCTGGTCAACTCGGTCGTGCATCACTTCGCACTCTGGGTCTCCCCACTGAGACTCCTCCACTTGACGCAATAGAGATGATTTCGCTGTCATCTGATACATTAAGCCTCTACCATTATCCATCCTCACATCTTGGTGCAAGGCAACCAAATCCTCCATTGCCTTCCAGGCATCTGCAGACTGTCGGACAACATCCTTCTGCGACCTCCTGCTCAAATCATCGGTCACTACATTCTCTTTTCATGAAGTTTATGAAATCTCAAAGTCGTAATCCTAGAGGAACTCCATCCACCTTCGCTACCTTATGTATACGTCCTGTTGGGAGAATATGTACCTCAAGATTTTGTGATCCGTGAAGACCACAATGCTCTCTCTAATGAGGTAATTCCGCAACAACATTAATGTGAAAATGACCACTACAAGCTCTATATTGTGGGTGGCATAATTACGCTAATAAGGGAATATCTGCCTAGACCCATAAGATATCACCCCTTGTCGCTACATCCACACACATATGAGGCCCTGCCCTGAAGCATCACAAAACACCTCATAAGCCACTCCTTCATCTGGTAGTCTCAGCACTGGGGCACTAACCAACTTCTCCTTCAGATAGTTGATGTTTTCCTCGCACTGCTCACTCAACATGAAATCATGACCCCTCTTGTTCAATGCCGTCAAAGGTGCCGCAACTCAAGAGAAGTTGGGTAGGAACCTTTGGTTGTAACTTTCCAACCCAAGGAAACTACGAACCTATGCCATGTTCATGGGTGCTGCACATGAAACAACTGCCTCATCCTTTGATGGGTCCACCACTACCCCCTTCTCGAACACTACGTGCCCATGAAAGTGCACTTCTCACATCCAGAACATGCACTTAGACAACATCCCAAAGAGTTGGTGCTGCTGAAGGACCTCCAAAACATTCTTCATGTTCTCAGTGGGGTCCTCCTATGATCTTGATTAGATCAGGATTTCGTCAATGAACACGACTGTGAACAAATACAGATACTCTTAGATGACGGATTTCATAAGCACCATGAACACAACCGGAGAATTCATAATGCTGAAATGCATGACTACAAACTCAATGTGCCCATATCTGCACCTGATGTCCTTCTTCGAGATGTCTCCCATCTTTACTCTTAACTGCTGATACGCAGACCGCAGGTCGATCTTTGAGAACCATCCACCCCCTTTCAGCTAGTCGAAAAGATCGTCTATCCTTGGAAGAGGGTATCAATTCTTGATTGTTATCTAATTCAACCCCCTGTAGTCTATGCACAACCTGAGAACACTATCTTGTTTCTTTTTGAACAAGACTGGAGAACCCCATGGTGACGTGCTTGGTCGAACATAACCCCTCTTCATGAGATCGTCAATCTGAATCGGCAACTCCCGTAGCTCCGAAGGTGCCATCTGGTAGGGAGCCATCAAAATCGGACGAGCAGTAGGCTGAAATTCTATCCCAAACTCGATATCACATCGAGGGGGTAGTGTTGTCACCTCCTCAGGGAATATTTCCATAAACTTACTGACGATCCCTGGTACCTTCACCACCTCAGCATCCGCTGACACTATTGACAGATCGGTTAATAAAGATAGGAGGGGATCCTCTTGCCTACTTCCCTTTTGGACATTCCACTCACCGGTGAAAGTAACATGTCGGCTGCCCAAGTCTGAGAACACAACCCTTCCATGGAAGCAGTCGATGATGGAACACACAGAGAACCACCAGTCGATTCCTAGGATGACATCGTATGGCTGTATCTATAGTAGTAGTAGATCCTTGACTGATTTATGTGTCCCTATCATTAGTCATCATCCTCAACAAACATATAATAAGTCGGTCTGACCTCCGACATGTGTGCTCCGCACAAGGGGAACTGGATGTATCTCGATATCTAGACACATAGCACGGGCCAGACTGGGTGCATCAAAGGAGTGTAATTCTCCAGTATCAAAAAAAGGCGTAAGAAAGGGTACTGAACAAATTGATCATACCTAATACAACCTCTGGTCCTGCTAGAACTACTACCTCCATGGTGTTCAACTATCCACGCCCAGCTCCACTGCCCCTCGGCTGTCAGCCTCCCTGACCACACGCTGGTTGAGGTCCCTGAGGAGCGTCCTGAGGTCGTCCTCCCCCTGGAACACCTGCCCCCAAAAGAGCAAGTGCTCACTGCCCCTGATGCTGCTGCTGAAAGGGCCTAGCTGGAAGCTACTGCTGAGGCGGGTGATGCGCATGTCCACCATCACCGTACTTCACTCGGTCCAGGCACTGATTCCGAAGATGTACATGGCTCCCACAGATGAAGCCCCTTTTTCCTGGGCTAGAAGGGATAAGGGAGGACTGAGGGGCCATAACTGTAAGTGTTGTGGCCTTCTCCCTGCTGGTCGGAAGCTATAGGGTCCCGATGCTGGAGGTCTGGTGCTGACGACATTTCCCTTTGACGGGCCTTGCTGAATCCCCTCCTGTGACACACCTCCTAGCGCGTGCATCCTCTCCACCACTACGACCTTCTTCTGGACCTCCAAGTATGTCGGCAGGGTGAGGTGGGTAATAGTGTACTGGAGGGAGGGTCAGAGCGCCTCCTGTAAACGTCTCACCTGGGACTCCTCATCTGGAAAAAGGTCCGGAGAAATGTGGATGAGGTCCTTGAAATTTATCCCCATCCCTCTAAAGGAAATACTCCCCTGGTATAGGTAGAGTATCTCCTTCATCTTATCTTCCTTCACCATAGAAGAGAGGAATTATGCATAGAACACCTTCTCGAAATCAGCCCATGCCACCTCATCCTCTCCCCTCTCCCCCAGGAAGAGCGTCCACCACTGACGTGCTGCTCCCTGCATCTGGTTGATGGCAAGGGGAACCCAGTACTCGTTCAGAGCACAGATCAAGCTGAAAGCTATCACCATCTCCTCTAGCCAGCCCTCCATCTTCATGTTAGAGGTGCTGCCCTCGTACTTCTCGAGGGTTTGTCGTTGGAAGACTCGAAGCGTCTTCTACCACTGATCGTACTCCTCCTCTTGATCGGCCCTCTGTTGATCGGCTAAGTCAACCTCCTGGGCCTCGATCACCTGTACAACTCGTGGTCATCTCCCTGGTTCCATACATTCAAGGTAAACAATGAATTCATAAGCTGGAGTAGTGCAGAACATTGTTCTTAAAATTTCGTAAACTTCTTATTTATTTCAATTTCCCAAAACACCCCAAAAACACAAGAACAAAAGTCATTATGTTGCATGTAACTTTCCTAGGGTCTCTACCCTGAAATCAGTATGGCCTCACTTGGTTGTTCGGTAGGTCCATAGTCCTTGCATCGGATCACAGGGGGCCCTAAAATCCTGTGTCCTAGCCAGTCATCCTATGCCTAATTCACATACCAAGGTCACCCAACATTGTTGCCCTACCATCCCTTGAAATACTCACTTTGAATAACTCCAAACTCCATCTTATCTCTCAACCATCCTCTGATACCATTCTATCACAACCCACCTTCACCAATATGAGGGAAGGGTTAGCATATTTTCAGGCCCTTCCTTATTTAAGTTGAAGGAGAGATAATGACCCCCAAAACCTTCCTTAAATTTTTCCTGGAGTGGCGACCAACACAAATGGTATAGAATCACACACTAAATGGAAGGTATAACCATTTTTCTTTTAATATGATCGAGAGATAAGATATTAAATCAGTCAACATCGAAACTGAAAGCGCAAGTACGGCTGGAAGTAAACCATTCCCATGTGCATGTTCAAAGGTAAAGGATACAGGTCACAAAACTCCAAAGGTGAAAAGATACCAAAAAAAGGAAAACAACAATAGAAACTGCCCCAAAGGTCCAAGCTAGTACAGCCCCACACGATCTCTGAAGTCCCCTTGGAATCCTGAAAGTAGTTTTATATATGTAGGGTGAGCAAAAAAGTATACTCAGTATGGAAAACCAATGACTCTCGTGCACAAGTGAGGAGATATTCTAATGTCCTGTGGAAAAAGATATAACCAAACACCCAACCAAGAAAAAAAAGCTATCCACCCAACCTCACCGAAGCACACTCCCCAAATAATGCAAATCAAGAAAAGTATAGTAATAGCACATCAATATTTGGGTACCCTACACCACATTCCCACTGGTTATTGAAGACATCTTACGCATCGAACTAATCATGCCATTCTTACCACAGTGACACTGTCGAACCCCGCCCGCACACACCTAGGACACAACCTCACTGTAGTCCCACTGCCAAACCCCACCCGCACACACTTGGGCCATAACCACTGTCCCACCCACATACACTGGGGCCACAACAATCACACATAACCATACCCACAAACACATGTGTCTGAACAACTACTGTCATGCCCGAAGACACCTAGGCCTCACCCCGAAGACACATGAGAAACAACCTGCCCGCAAACACCTGGGCCAACCACCACAACTACCCCAGTTGAAGATTATTGGGCTAATAATAGACATCAGGCCATCACAACTACCCGAAGAGTCTTGGGCTATTTGGGAAAGGGAGAAAAAAGGAGCGAATAACCAGCCACTCATAGGAGTATTGGAAAAAACACTATCCCCCATAAAATGAGAGAGTTTGGCACTTAAGTGCTCAACTTGGGCGGCATGCAAATAAGAAACATAAAAACTACAAGAATATCCATAAGTAAAAAAGCACTCATCTCAACCTAGGGTTCCGAAAACAGCATATGCGCAATCACCGCATCACTATTCATTCATGAAACGTATACCACCAACAGACAGGTCACAATCCATCCAAGAACAAATTTCCCCAATGAAACCATTCTTGTTATCATGTTCATGTGATCCCATTGTGGTGAACTCATCACTACCAGGAATCTAACAGGCATAACCCCAAGAAAAAAGGAAAGAAATAACCAAACATCAATTTTAGCATTCACACCCGGTTCTCTTGAAAAGTCACAACTTCAAAGGGATAAGTCAGATCCCGTGAAGTACTAGATCCCAAGTAAAATCCAAGACACATCCCCATGTCCCCAAAATCGTGGAGCCAATAGTTTCCCAACAATAATGGATTGCACCCCAATTCGTGATATAAGCTATGTAACCACACATCCTCAAATTCACAACCAGTGAATGTATAACAACAGAGGATCCCATCCCCACCCATATCACCCCAGAAATCTAAGCCCCCATCCCAAAAAACCATAAGGTCACCTGAAATCGGAACGTGAAGGAAAAACAACCAAACCACTACCACCAAAACAAGGTAGGCCCATGCAGGTATTTTCAGATTTAAAAATTTTAACACACTCCATGGTTTCAAATTCCCCTGTACTTTAACCGAGGTTATCACAAAAATGGGTTGATCCTGGTGCTTTCAATTTATTTATCCAAGTATACATAATTAACCAATTCCATTTTACGGTTAATTAAATATACATGGGTACAGAGGTTCATTAGTGCGTAATGAAAGAGCACCAACGACCACGATTTTCAATTAGTATAGGATCGTACAATTCACAACACATAACAACATAAAAAGTGTATAGTAGAACATCGGTCACACACACCCCTTCATTCTTTTAAAGGTTCATTCATTGTCTTCATTAAGTTAGTTTTCATCAATTTCCACAAGGAAAAAAGCATGCCCACCCTGCATGATACACAGAAGGAGAGACAAAAGATAAAATCCTTACTTGATTGATCAACGATCACAGTTTTTCTCCACGTGATAGGAACAAGGGGATGCGCGACTTGCTGGGCTCCGGCACAGGTGCACCACATGCCTCGGGAAAAAAAGGCTTCAAACGCAAAAGTAATAGATGAATAGCCATGAGGAAGGATAAGAAAATCAAGTATGATAAATAGATTATATCCCAATGTAATGGGATAATTAATTTGAACACCTTGGATGTCGGATCATGGTTCTTCCATGCGGTTGGGTGGTTACACATGGCTGGATTAATTGTAATTCAGTAGAGAAAAATATCTGAATTTTTAGATATTAATTATGGGCTTTAAAATGGCCTCGAAACGCTACAAAAGGTTAAAATGAATAAAAGTGGGGTTACCGGAAAAAGTATAGAAATAAAAACTCGTCAAAGCTGGACAACACCGATCAGTCGGGATGATAGGTGGCGCCTATCAGTCATGCTGATCGGTCATGCCAATCGGTGAAACCGATTGGGTGCGACCCCTTAGGATCTTAAAATTTGGCAAAGGGATGGATCATGACGGTCTGGGCCATTATAGTAAATCTATTAATGAATGGTTATTCGTCATACTCTATATTATCTATATAAATATAGTAATGATTTTATCAACCCCAAAACCAGTTTTATTAGCTTATTAAGTAGAGAAATTTATACATTATAAGCCACTATCAATTCTTTTAGTCTTTCTATATTAAATATTTAAATAATTAAATATACGAAATTATCTCATTAAATTAGTAATTATAATTCGAAAATTTTAATTGAAAATTCATGAACTTTTAATATCAAAATAATAAACTTGGTATATTTGGTATTACATAATAATCATTAAAATATTTTCAAATACATTCTAGTGGGTTTTAAATAAATTACTATTTATAAAAATCATATCACCTAGGATTTTCAATATTTGTTCATAGTATGGGAACAATCAATGTTTAATTGAGTTATAATAAAAATATACTCAAAACAAAATCTTTCTGGGGTTATTACTACATGATGCACATATTCAAAAACCACATTCACTTGTAGTATCAAGATTAGGATTTTTGTATAGTACTACCACATAATCATGTATATAAATAAAAACTATGATGTTACTTTAAAATTTTAAATATCCTTAAATTAAGTCATACAATTATATTCCCTACAAATGTTTTCCTAAATATATTTCCCATGGTTTATATAAGTGTTTATCAACATTCAACTATAACAACCATTACCTTATCAACTTAGAGGAAGTGGTTAGTTTATTAAATTGTAATATATACAAGGGGTATAATCTTGATTTTATTTTAAATAAGTAATCTTGGAAATCCTAATACATACATGATACCCATTTTAATTTAATCATATTATATAAAATTTCCCAAATTGAATTCTTTACATCCTTGAACTCATCCAAAATAATTATATTCAAATCATTAGGAATATAAATAAATAATATTAAGGTAAAATTATAAATAAGAATTACATATAGTGGAGAAATCATGGCTAAAAATGAATAATCAATAGGTTACAGTAAACAATTAAAAAATATGATATTTAATCAATAAATACATCCTGAAATGTAGTAATTCATAATATCAATTCGATAATAAAATGGATAATAATAACTGAACTATTAATGAACAAGATGCATAATATTGGATATCATAATCCTAGACATCATTATATCATTACTAATAAAACCTTTCACTAATACATTTTATTGATGGATATGAATCCAACAATAACCCATTTAATTTGTCCAACTGAAATGTTTCATAAGATTATAGATGCTTTGACAGGATATCTATATCCTAGACCTAAAAATCATTAAATTTCTAATATATAACTAAGAAATTTAATGAACAATTCAATATATCAACTGTATTTCTAATCAAAAAATATATGTATTGTGTAATAATGAAATATTTATCATTTTTTCCCAATGAATATAATATGGTTGATATTAAACCATCAAATGTAAAAATGGAATATGGTTTAAGGGATTATTATATTAATGATAAAAGTAATACAGATATATAAGTAAAATTAAAATTACAATAATCGAAATAATGGGAAATTTTCGAGAGATATTTAGTCTCTAAAACGTTAATATAATAATATAAAATGTGATAATATATTCATTAAAAATGGATTTAAAACAAAATCATGTCATTTAGAGAGGAAAATGGGATAAAATTATTATAATATACTCTTTTTATGGTATTCATTCATAAAAACTACTAAAACGTTTAAAACAATCTTTATAGCATAAGAAGTGGGGGTGGGGGAATGTGTGTTAATGATGTAATGATAAAAAAACATTTAGACTTTTTGTAAGTAAATTTAAAATAAGCATTCATAATACATTCAACAAATTCCTATTATAAACATTTTAAACTCAATGGTAACATAATTTTTGTAATAACCCATTTGGGTAATAAATTTTAGTTTTGGGAAAACAATTTCTTAATATATGGATTACAAAGAAAAATATAAGATATTAAAAAGGAAATAATATTGTTTTTTTTTCTTTTAAGCATTAGATTTAATGATTCAATGAAAAGAGAGAGGAATTTTTTGAATAAAACAAATATTTTACTTAATTATCAAGAAGATATTAAATTAATTGGAGCTTCTAAAGGATAAATCATAAGATTCCCTTAATGAAAATATAAGCAATTCTATAAAAATAATATTTCTAGAATAAATTCTAACCTCTTTCGTGACTCATACATTGAAACCCGAATAAATAATAAGCAATAATTGAATGAAAAATCAAAATGAGGAAATATGATTTGATGATACATATATCAAATTGGTATCATATACAACATATAAATGTTACTAAGTGCGTAATATAAAATATGTCACAAATGGGGGGAAATTGTAATGAAAACACTTATATATCACATAACTTTTGTTAAACATGATATATACTTGCATATAATGTTATTAAATAGGTTATTAATTTATACACAAACCATATTACTATTTATAATTTTATATTATATCATCATTTAACATATCATCTATTATAATTTATATTTTATAAATATTAGTGTTTCAAGTGTTAACAAGTTCATTTTCTCATTCATGTTTTGTATAGAAATCACTTATTCAGTCTATAGAATATAATTTAATTATATCCATATTGACATTAACGTTATAAATAAAATATTTATTCACTATTTATATGTTCAAAATCATTCTGAAAAATTTAAGATGGAAAATGATTCACATATCTTCATGGAGAATATAGGTCACACATATGAATGGGAAATGTTATCATTTCCTAAATGATTGAAAGTGTATGAAAGTGTATAATAAATTAATTTTCTAGAATTAATATCATGTAATATATAACCTATAAATTTATTATTTATATAATTTGGGATATCTAAATGGGTTAGTGGAAGAAAACAATTTACATTGGTTCATGAGTTTCTAGTCATCCATACACATGAGTGATTATCTTGTATCTCATTTGATGGAATGTAATATCTTGGTGAAGATAATTATATTTTCGTAGAATAACCATATTTGGATATGTTTTTAATGACATAATGATTGTTCACATTGGAATACCAACAACTATATAATATCTCAAAGAATGTTTGTGAGTGATAAGGGTTGGTTTTGGTCAAGATAAATGTATCAGAATTTAAAAAAAAAGCAAAGGGAGGATGTTCACTTTTATAATTTAGGTGAGTGAAAATCATTTAATATTTCAATGTTTTTCAATAATTTCATATATAATTCAAGGAAAAATGCATCGAATATGGATCATATTTAAAGTTGAGAGGGTTAAGTCAAAATCAAACAAACTAAAGGGTTTTTAGTGTAACATCCCATTATCCTTTTGACTAGTAGGTTCTAAGTCTTATCAGGGTTTTCCTCTCTAATTTTCAAGATAGTGGCATGAAGGAATTGAGAGAATACTTATAATGGGGAATTCATATATTTTTTTTCATTTTAATCATAAAACCTACGTTTTCTATATGATGTTTTTTATTTACATTCATTTTAATTGTGGATAGATAATGATTAAGTTATATAATAATAATAAATAAATAAATTTTAACAGATGTTGACAGTTTTTTCACCAATTTTGGGATTTGTTAATTACATTATTTCTAATTGATTTACATGTCATGTAAAGTACCTATGTTCATTTATTATAAGAAGATAGAATGATTTTTCATTTCCTCCTCTACAAAATTCTTTTCTCTTAGCCCATATTCTTTTTCAAGTTATTTTAAAACCCTCAAACACATATAAATCATTTCTATCTATGATTGATCAATGTTGCGATTGAGGTGTGACTCACCAATTAATCCTTCTCCTGGTCATTTTTTACTTTTCCTATTCATATATTTATTTGGATTGAACTTCATGGAATTGACATGTCTGATATTTATATTTTTTTATTCATGTTTCTAGATTCAGTTCCTTGATCTTCTATACCTTCATTTTTGGATGTTTTTTTGCAAGCATTGTGTTTCTATAAGAAAGGTTAGTGTTTCTATTATGATGGAAAAATTTTATTAACCATGAATTGTTTTATTTAAATTCAATTATAAATTGAAATATAATTACATAATCAATTATTTTAAAGAGTTTATTAAAACCCCAATACAATTGAATTGGTGAATTTTAATTTGAAATTTAATTTCATGCATGAATTTTTAAAGAAAAACACCTGATTTCCCTTGATTGAAGTGTGTTTGAGAAATTTATGGAAAATTTTAAAAAAATTAGTATTGAATTTATAATAAGAAATTAAATTTTTGAATTTTATTTCAATATTTTATTTGTGAAAATTTCACAAAATGGTTTTTATAGAAACTCTATTGTTTTATCTTAGGAAAATTAATGATTTCATTAAAAACTAATTTTTGGTTTTAAATTAAAAATTGTAACTTTTGGAATGGATAATATTTTGAAATTTATTTGAAAATGTTTTAAAATATTTTTATATTTTATTTTATTATATATCTTGAATGACTCGGTAGTTAGTGAGTTATTGGGATAACACTCTATTGATTCTTTACAACTAAAAAAAAACATAGTGTAGTAGATCAAATCTCTACTAGGATGGTGTTGAGAAACCATTGGACGGTGTTTGAGGGACATGTGTATAAACATATTCTCATGATCACAATTGAGTGTTTAAGGGTCCCATATCAAGGAAATATCGTATATTTTTGTAGACGACCTTGTTGCTTTATTTTTTGTATATGTGATATTAACTTTTCCTGTGTATCTAAACTATTTTAATTTCATAATGAAGTTTTAGAAAATATTTGGTATATTTTTTTCTATCCATTTATTTAATGTATTTCTATCATTTTAAAGGTAATGCATGAATTTTTTCAATTATGATATGAACTTATATATGTACTTATTTGAACATGAATGCTTTATTTGTATAATTAAATTATGGAATCTTTGATGGAATCTTTGGTGAGACCTACTGGTATTTTATCTCACGCCCTATAAGTACCTTGATGGGTTTTTAGATTATCTTCTTCCATGTTCGATCAGGGGTGAGGAACCACTTGGAGGTGGTTTTAGTTATTGATCTATAAACATGGATAGTGGCTTCCTTTGTAACATGGTTTGTTAATTTTGTTTTATGGTACATTTTATTATTAATTAGGGTTATTTATACCTATTTTAATACTAGTACACTTCTCCCTATGGAGTTTATTTTGTATGCATAAAATCTTGTTATCATTCTCCCACAATGGTTGTGGTAAAAAAAGTCATGAAATTAAATTTTTATGATGATATGTACTAGTCTCCAACCCATGGGTATTAGAAAACACTTTCATTAATGTCATTTTCTGATCAGTTATCGGGTTACCAAGGTACCTAGGATGGTTTTTGATAAAGTGGAATCAGATGACTTTTATTTTCTTCATTTGATGTCAGTATGTATTTGAATAATCATGTCGAGACATAAGATGTAGTTGTGAATGAGTTATTGGTATCACTCATCATAAGACAACATAGATCACTTGGGGGTAATTAGGGAACAGAATATTGAAGAGTATTTCTATTCTTTCTCATACTATTGATTTGGATTAATTTTAATCCAATTATTGGTTGTCTATTAGATTTGATTAATCTCTATTGTTTTTCTGTTAGTGTTTTGATATGATGTATTCTTTTTTGCCTTTCGATAATTTGTTTCATCATTCCTCTGAGAGTACCTTAAATCAGATCTCGTTGAAATATAATTATGATCCTCAGTGAGAAAATCTTCCCATAGACCTGTGTCTAGTTGAGTTTAATGTACTTACTATGCAATTTATACAATAAGAACCACCACTAGTCCCCGTTCATATTTCAGTTGTGGATAGTCAAAGGTATGTTATTCATAATATTTTCCAGAAGATTCCTCACAAGAAGTCACTAATATAGAAAGGTTCTAAGTATCCAAAAGAAGTAAAATAATGGCTGAGAGGCATTGAGTTTTTGTTTTGATTCTTGGATACACAAGAGGTGTTCAAGGATATGTGTTCCACCATCATGATGCATGGGGAGGGTAGTAGATGGTGTGATGCATTGATTATGACCAAGAAACATGATGTATTATAGTATAAAATCATGAAGTATATTTTCATTAAATTTTTCTTTCCAGAGTCGATGTTATTAGTCTAGGCTTTATATTTCTTCAAAAATGTGAAATATAAAAAAACTAGGATTGATTTTGTGAACAATTTTTCAAATATATTACATTTTTCACTTATGGTATTGTGAATTTAATATATTATGACCCGATAGTGCAAGTTGTGACTTCATGAATATATTCAGTATCATGTTTTATTAATGAAAATTATCTCTTATGACGATGTTATGGATAAAGAAATGATGGTTAAAATTGAAATGGTTGAAAAGTTAGGGGTTTCTAGAGTTTTTCTCTCTCCTAGTACTGGTGAATGTTACTTTAAAGTATAGTGGAACAATGATGATTTATTAGTGGTTCATGACATAATAGATTTTCTAAACATTGTGTAATTCCATAAACAATTCATTTAATATTTTATCAGTGTGGAAAGATGAGGAACACAAATAGGGTTTGCAGTGAGACACTCAATATATACAGCTCCTATGAATTATTAAGTAACCATTAAATGTTCTTCCATATTTGTTTCACCAATAATAGTGTAAAGAGATCGTCAAATACTTCAAGAAATGTGGGGAAACATGATCATTCATGTATAAAGGGGTACTATACATATGCATATAGAATAAATCCTCTTAAAGTAGTGGAATTGTCTATAGAGGAAGCATATACATGTCCAACGACTGTGATAAGTTCCATGACATTATATTCATCACTACCGACTTCTTTATTTAATACTAGTTTAACTCATTTATTAAATTGAAATATGTTTTACTAATATGTTAGATATTCATATAGAGTTATTTTTTATTAATGATTGATATTACTACACCCCTCAAAACATGGTGTGAGAAGTGACCTCGTAGTCCCTCTTGTTCCATATCTATATAATATGTCAAGATTTCTAATAGTTTTTAATTCCACAGTATCAGACATCATTAAACAATATTTGTAATGCATTGGATTAATTTTAATGAATCCTCTATCAGTTTTGAACATAAATGATTATTCTTTGCAAAATTTGATGGGGTTTACCTAATATTTCAAGTATAATGGGACCTGAGGTCGAGTAGGGATGCACATTTTCATCCCAGTTTAGAAAATGTAATATCAATGTTTACTTTTGATGTGTATCATGACCATTTGATTACTGATCTCATTCTAGTTGTTATTGAGTTTCCCAACATGATTCTTTAGGGATTATTTTCTAGGGAACCATTAAAGGAGCTATATTTTTCTATCGATTTAGTACATGGTACTCAACAAGTGTAAATTAATTCGTACAAACGATAATCAGATGAAATGAATGAGGAGAAGGCTTAATTGGATGATCTCTAAGAGAAAGGAATTATATTCATGAGTGTGTAACATTGGACATTGGCTATTTGTTTATCTTATAGGTCTAATGGTTTACAATTCCTTTTTATTTCTTATCCAAAACTCAATTCAGTTGTGACAAATAATAAGTATCGAATTCCATGGATTGAGGATATGGTTGATCAGTTGATAGGGAAAATATGGTTATCAGTGAACAATCATCGATTTGGTTACTATAATATGAGTATATAAGCATATTAAATTATGAGAACTTCAATTCGAAGGAGATATAAACATTATATGTAAAATAAAATGAAATTTGGATTAACCAATTATCATGAAATAATTATGGATTTGATAAATTTGATTTTCGATGCATATAAATATGTGTATGGGGTAGTCATTGTGGTTCAAATCCTTGTTTACACAATTTTCTATGTGCATCATGTTCATCAATTGGGATAAGTTATGTGTTTTTGAAAAAATAACTTATATTATGATAGGTTTCAAAATTTTAATTTTTGGATTTGGGAAGTGAATTTATTGCGATATGTGGTGTTGTAAAATGGTTTTTTAGTTGATCCTATGAAGGTTAAGGAGTTTGTAACATGTGGGATACCATTGAATGTTATTTCTATTTGTATTATCTTATGTATATATAGGTATTACTATAGGTTCATTGATGACTTATTAATGATGTCTTCTCCGATGAATACTACAACTCAAAATGGAGGAATGTATTTTAGAATAATAATTTTTCAGATTTTTTATATTGAGAAGAAATGTATTTTGATTAATTTTCTCATGTTGACTATTCGAGATGTCATACCGATATATGTGGTCTTCTATGATGAATCTAGTTCGAGCTTGGGTTGCATTCATATGTAGGGTGATCAAGTTGTTGTGTATTTATATCCTTTCCGTTGGCCACCAATGAATAATTATCTAACCCATGAAGATGAAGTTGTAGTTGTGGTGCATTAACATAAGAGTTTGTGGAACTACCATTATGTATTATAGTTTACCATGATTTGAAACTAATTGAGATTTAGTTATATATTATCTGCAGAATATTTTAATCATTTCCAGAGGATTTGAATACATTACCAACAATATTTCCACTTTAACATCAATTACACCTCGTTTAAATGGAAATTTATTATAAATTCTTTGAAAAAGTAAATTCTGAACCTAACTATGATAAAATTATTAGAAGATTGTAACATGATGGATTTATTTTCATAGTTTTATATTGGACTTCAGTGAATGGGGGATGAGGTTTTTTTGTCTATTGTATATTTCATATCCTATCTTAATGAATTCATTCTTCAATAACAACATCATGACTATTAGTTTCTTTGAAATAGAGTCTTTATTTATGGTGGGAGACTGTTTCTGAGTGGTTGTTCTCCAAATAAGACATTAAATGCTATCAGAATCACATTTTTATATCATTATAGGTATTGAATGTTGTTGTAGGGTATTTCCACAATTCCCATTATGCAGTTCACCCATGATCCATGATATTGTTCTATGAAATGAGACATAGACTCTGGTGGCTAGGTATGAGTTGAGGCATTAATTAATTTTAACGCCATTGATATTATGCCAATAAGTCAGGGCCAATCCTTTTAATCCTTTGGGATTCTTTCAGCCACATCCAATCCCAACGTGGGAGTGGGATGAGATTACTATGGATTTTTTTGTTTTGGTTCTGTGTACTAAGAGAATGAAAAATATGATATGGGGTTTGATCAAAATGCTTACATATTTTTCTAACATTTTAACAATTTGTGTACAATTAATGTTTAGGAGTTGAGAAATCCATTTGTGAAAGTGATTTTTCATCTTTACCGAGTTACAACTATTATAGTCTCTAATTGGAATAATTTGTTCAATTTTCTCGTATGAAGGGTCCTTCAGGAGGCATAAGGATCACATAGCTGTTTGGGTATAACACACCATTCACATTTAGAAGGAAAGAAAAAAACGTATAGAAATATTCTTGAGTATATGATTCATGCTTGTGTTTAAGAATTTAGTGAATCTTGAGGTGTCCATTTTGGGATGTTTGACTTTTCTTATAACAATTGTTTCTATTTTTCAGTCGTAATGGATGATTTTGAGGCCTTGTACAGTTCTCATTGTAGTTATGTGTTGTTTTGGTCCAATATTGGTGATTTTTTTTGGGTTTCACCAAGCTTGGATCAAGATATGACATCAATGATTCAATTTATTTGTTAGAGAATGTTGATGTCATGGAGCTGATATAAGTCTTAGGATGATCATAATCACTAATTGTTAGATTTCTCAGTTGGAGACTAGGTGTTTATGAACTTTTCACCTTGGTTGAGGTATTCATGAATGGGGAGGTAAAGGAAAATCTCTATTTATTTTTTATGATAAATTTTGAGGTTTTGTATAATGTTAAAATATTTTTAGACCATTAATAACATAAAATATAGATAATGTCGATACATAAGATATTCCATGTATCTCACCTATTAAGGTATCTATATGATCTTTTTCATGTTCTAAGCTGGATTGATCTTGAGATTGAGAGTAGTTTATTAGTGAATGAATGTCTATTTAGAATAGTTAATTCATAATCCAAGGTATTAAATGGGATGGAGATACCATTAATTCGAGTTATATAGAAGCACAATTATGCTTTTCAGGATAAATAGGAGTGTGAATCCCCGATTAGAGAGCAATGACATTACATTTTTTATTTGGATGCTTCTTGAAAAAAATTGTTGGAACATAACATTTTTATGATGGGAGTTTGTAACACCATGTAACATTTTTTATAAGTATGTTTGAATCCTTTTCATGGTTTTCCTTTCTAATTTTCTGTATTATTCCTAGATGGAATTAAAAGTATTGTTATAATGGTGAAGTTAAATATTTATTGTATTTTCATCATAAAACCTACGGTTTCTACAATGTATTTTGGATTTACACGTCTAGTAATGTGGATACATGATGTATATGTTTTAAAATAACAATAAATAAATTTTTTCCAATAAAAGATCATTTTTGTGTGATTTTGGGATTTTTCAATGACATTATTTGTAATTGGGTAATAAATTTGTAATTTTATAATGGTTTAGTTTTAGAGGGTATCAGGGATGGGCTTTCATTTCCCGATCCCTATATTTCATTTCATTCAACCCATGTTCCTTTTCCAGGTGACATTGGAGCCCTCAAATCCCTCTCAGTGATTTTAATCAATGATTTATCATTGTTGATATTATAGTATGACTCACTAGGTAAGTGTTCACATTATATCATAGTCTATTTTTCATTCCATCATTTGAGTTTAATATAACACTATTGGTTTTATAAATATAAACTCAATGATGTTTATTATTTTTTCTAGGATTATTTCTTAGATCCTCTACACCTTAGTTCATATTAAAAGGTTCTATTGCATGATGTTTTTATCCATATGAACAGTATGTGGCTACATTATGAGTTCCAAATTAGATTAAACTTGATTTCCTTAATTTTAATTCAATTATATAAATTGAATTCAATGACATGAAAATGTATTTCAATTAATTTTTTAAAAGCACATTTCGATTTAATTTTTGGATTTTGAAGGTGAAATTGAATTTCATAGACGAAATTGGGGAAAACACCAAATTCCATTGATTTGGGGTGTGTTTGAGAAATCCATGAAAAATCATGGAATTTTAGTGGGTGAATTTAAAAAGAAAAAACGGTTTGTTGAAATTGTTTTCAATGTTAAATATTTTAACATGGATTGATAGTGTTTGTTATATAAAACCCTTGATATTATCATGGAAAAAGGAAGGATATGATTAAAAAATAATTTTGGGGTTTGAATGGAAAATTGGATCATTTTTAATGGGGAATGGGATGAATATTATTTTAAAAATTCAAAAAATAAATTTCCCATCTTTGATTTTACGTGATAACATGAAAGCCAATGAAATTAACGAGTTATTGGGATCACACCCTTTTGACATTTTATAAAAAAAACAACACATTTTCCAGTATTTCACATCCCCAATGGAATTGTGATGAGTACCCTTTGGCCAGTGTCAGAGGGACGTGTGTATAGACGTATTTCTAGAATCACCTTTGATTATGTGGGTATCTCGTAACCTGGAACTATCATACATTTTGGAAGATGATCATGTTTGTCACTTATTTATATATCAAATATAAATGTGTGACAATTCATTATAAACAATTTTACATGCCTAATGAATATATATTATAAATTTTAAAAAAATAGATTTTGAATCCATTTCAATAAATCATTTCCATAATTTTAAAAGTAAACCATGGTTTGTTTTAATTATTCCTTGAACTAACATACCATTTTATTTGAAACAGAGATATTATTTGTTTAAGTAAATATTGGATTCTTCTATGGAATACATGGTCATACCCTAATGGTAATTTATCTCAGTCCCTAATTGTGCCTTCTGGGTTTTTTTGATTATCTCTTTCTTTTTTTGAGTATTGGTAAAGCACCACAAAGTGGTGGTTCTAGATTTCAAACTATGGACTTAAATATTTGTGTCCCTTGGGACATGTGATTTTATTTCAATTTTATAACACATTTTTTTTCATAAAGTGGGTTGTTTATAACTAGTTTACATCCTCTTATCTTCTCCTAATAGATTTTATTTTGTATGCATATTGTCTTATTATCTTTTTTATAATGATTATTGCAAAAATCATTCAGACATTCAATTTGTATTATTATAGGTTATATTTTCCAAACAATTTGGAAATATAATTCCATTTAAGATATATCAGTACTAGTTTGGTTATCGTGTTACTAGGGTACATGGTGTGGTCCAAGACATTAAAAGTGCTTTTTGGTCATTTTTACGCATATATTTTATAGGATAATCCACAGTAAAACTGTATTAACATTTACCACAATAAAATTGTGTTTACTAGTTTTATATTTCATTATATAAACCATTAAACTGACCTTATTTTCTAATTTTAATTATGAAAATTCTAAATATAGAACCTATTTTATATAAAAATCATATAAGTGGTAAAATACAATTTCAAAAACCTTGAAAACAATGTTGATAAATATGTTTTCATGAAATGAATTTATGAACCAAAAGATGATATATTATTTTTCACATAATTATTAATCATTATTAGATGTATTATTAGTAATATATTTTGATATATAATATACTATTTCATTGAAATCTATCATTATTAAATATTGTTTAATATAATTATAAATGGAGTATATTATACAGTTTTAAAAAATGGTTTCTTGAAAACTGAAACTTTTGATCACAATATGATATTATCTTTATCTATATCAAATTGAATGTACAAATTTATTAATTCTACATATTATTATACATGAAATTAAATTTATGATGTTATAAATAAATATTGAATTTTAAATTATTCATAAATTATTATTCCTATAAAAAGATTTCAAAATTTTATTTGAGGAATATATTTCCATTTAGAAAATTGATATTAATCTTATTAAAATAAATTTCATTGCAATAAAGTTTATAAATGTTCATTTAATTATATTTTTGTTAAAATATAATTTTCACTTACTATAATTGAGTTTCAGGTGTTACGTAAATTATTTATATATGTGTTTTTTTATCTTCACCGGCTCCATATTCTGTGTTAATTACCTCTATGTCGATACATTGAAAGTGTTTCCAAAATTTTCATGGTCACAATGGTTAGAATGAAGGTGATGAGATATTGAAAATTAGAACATATTTAATGGTTGTGGTATATTTTGTTATTTTTGCAATGATTGGGGAACCTTATTCAGCCCCATGATAATGTTTTATGATTCTTCAAGGCTATGGTGGCACCCAATGTGGCCCATTGTGGCAGTGATCAATATAATTTGCTCTCATAGACAACCCATTATCCTAATAAATTATAAATTTTCCCAAAATCATAAAAATCTAATTTTAATGAACAATTAGAATAAATTTCCCATTAAAAGATGATTCTTTTAAAAATTATAGGAATGTGACATCACTGAATTGGATGACATGTAAGTAACAATGCTAGATGGGCACATTTCCTTAACCTCACGTCATAGTACACCGAATGAATATGACAACTAAAAATGCCATAGTGTAGAAATTTTTGTGTAACTATACCCTCTATATTGATACTCAATATAGTGGGGTTAAATAAAATAATTAAACTATAGACTGATAATTATAAATAGCTAATAAGAAAACTAAATAATAAGTATCCATTAAACCCATTTTGATGAATAACTATGAAATAAAAATATATACATTAAGAAACAAAATTATATGGATTTAAAATAAATAAATAAATAAATATTAATAACTTACTATTTTAGGTAGAACGAGTACATGATAATTCCAAAACACCAAAGGGATGTCCTGACCACTAATATATATTTGAAAATTTTATATCCGTAACATATACTACAACCATGATATCTTCTCGTGTACTAAAAAGATTCCCAACCAAGGTGTGACTAAAACATGGTAGGAAACCCCCAATTCTATATAATTCATTTTCGGCCTATGATTTTAAAATACAATATCGAGAAATATATAAAATTAAAATCATTAAACTTTATATAAACTTATAGTATACAACATTCATCAACCTATATTGGTTTTATATTTCTTTATAGTAAATATAGTATAATTACGAATCCTTCATATAAAACCCAATATTCAAGAGAAACAATTGATGATGAATACATATAACTGGTTTGGGTATTCCCAAATAATGGAATGGGGAATCTCTATGGAATACTTCAATACATTCGATGTATATAAAGTTTGATCAAAATAATAGTGATCCAGCTATGAAGATTAGTTATTTAGTATAATCTAAACTATGAACTCTTAGTATTTAATTTTCCAAGAGTAATCTAACTAAGAAGGAAGAGAAAGTGCATGTTAATTTTAGGAGAATAATGATTTGAATATAATCATATCATCTATGTCATGATGTATCTAAGGACATCGAGCTGATCATGACAAGGGAACCCATTCATTATAATGTATCGGGAGTTTGGTGCTTGATCATTAGTTAAATTCTATAGAATTAAAGACTATAATACCTAGGTCTAATCAAATTTGGTAATGCCCCATAGAAATCATATCAATGATTTACATTACATTCAACCAGTTTGTTCATGGAAATATAATCTAGAATTCATGAAGTTCCCAATGATTGTCTCTCATTTAACCCACAATGCCTCATTATAATGATGTGGCATACTATTATAGGGAACATAGTAAAGAGAGTAAAAATTATCCCATGGAATAGTTATTATTTGTTCAAGATAATTCACTTATTACTTCCCCAAAGACACTCATTGATTGTAAAACGATTTAACTCCACAATTCTTTTTTCATGTTTTCATATATCATTATGATAATAAAAACATCAAAACAACATTACCTTAATTTATATACTCTATTTTTGAAATTGTTACAATTCATAAGTTCCAAGGCATTCCAGAAATGTTATCCATGGAATTCATGTTATAAATCATAGGTGAAATTAAAGTAATCATGTTAGGGATTTTATCAATATTTAACCACAAACATGTAGGTGTCTCTAATTATTTTTCATAATAATCATTTATCATTTGATAATATAATTATTCTATTTATTTTTTTATGTGATTAATAATAAATGGGATTAGGATATATAATTTCATCATGAAACCCCCTGTGAACCTAAATTTTTTTATGAATACCAAGACCATCAAATGGTCAATCAAACACTTTCATTATTTAAGATACATTACGATGGAACCTTAATGGGTTATTAGATATAAATTCAAGTTAGTATTTTTTCAAAATTCAAAAATAAATCAAAACATAAAGGGGTCATAGTGTTAATCTTTAGGTATGTCATTGTGGTAATTCAATTACAAGAACATTCAAAGGGTTTGTTTCATTACCTATTAGACGAATAAATTATATATGATCTATTGTTTAATCCACACACATTGTATAAATATTTGTAGTTGGGGTTTATCTTAGATGTAATCACCCCGTAATCCTACATGATACACGAGGGTTCAGAACCCATTGGGAGTAGGTTCTGTAGAATTTATATCAGTACTATAGCAGTGGATGCACTGTAGCAATGGCGGGCACTTTAGCGGTGGTGGGTCACTATAGCGAGGGTGGGTCACATTAGTGGCTGCAGGGTACTGTAGCAGCAACGGGTACTGTGCAGTACTGTAGTAGCACTATTTAGAGAATGGTCCTTGGGAAAAACATTGTGCATACATGCCATGTAATGGGCTAAATGTCCATTGGGCCTTCGGGCTCTATAATGGGTCTCTTTATACCCAGTTAATGGCGGTCTTAGATTTTCAATAAATAATAATTGAGGCTTAGACCCCAACCATTTAAATGACATTGTATAAATAGTATTCAGTTAATTAAATGTATGGATTCAGATGATTTAAGTCAAAACCATCCTAAATTATTGTCTAATATTCCCTTTTCAACATAAAACCATGTAATAATGTTATATAAAACATCAAGATTCACCTTTTGATATCCAATTTACTTTAATTATACATTTTATTATTAAAGAATATAATTATATATTTTTTGAACAATAATGAATATTATAAAGGGACTTATATTTAGAGAAAAAATATAGGCGACCTAATTTATCTATAGAATGACTCATTCACTTAGTACATCCCCTTGATTCATGATTAAAGTGAATAAAATAGAGATTAAGAACCAAATGGCTAAAAATAGGTCATAACCCACATAAATATATACAGATAAATGTTATTAGGAAAGAAATTTGATGTGGAATCTTAAGCTCTCCTATATTCTTCCAATGCATCTAATAGTGAGAAAAATATAACTATAATAAAGGATATCTCCCATTGTGGAATGGTTGAATAGTAAGGTTGTTATGGGGGATATCCTGGAAAAATGAGGGAGAGAATATTATGTGAAAATATAAAAGGTATGGAGGGAAGTCATCGTTTCCTTTCCATTAATGTGTCACACGGTCTGGCCACAGGGTTTAGAAAAAAGTAAACCAACACTATGGAATCCTTATCTCACACATCCCCATATTGCAGAGTTAAAGATCATTGTTTACAATACAATGATCTAACCATAAAAATCAAACTGAATGTTTGAATGAAATTATAATTTTTTCATATCCCCTCACATGATTTATTGAAAATGTTTTCCAATAATAAATAAGCCTCATAATGATTGTTCACAGTTAGTAGCTTCCATATTCCAAAAGATTCAACCTTATAAAACTAAAAAAACTATTCCCAAAGCTCATGAATATTTTCAAGAAACCAAAACAAATCTCATGACATAATCTCTATAATATAATCTCTCTATTATATAGTTTAAACTCTCAAAATTCCATTCTGATCCTTAGTATTAATAACCAATCATCCGCAATATTTTAAATTAAAAATTACTCTTAAAATATAAATCTATATGGAAAAACGTATATTACAACCTCCCCACTATAGGATATATAATACATTAGCTACACCCATGAAAGAAAATCTAAATTTTATGACGGGTAATATTATACAATAGGATATATCGATGTTCAAAAGGATATCTTTGTTCATGAATCCAATCTAAAAACTATATAAGGATAGAGTATGTGATTTTTTGAATTAAAATTAAAATTAAAACCTATATAATATAGATCAAAAAGATCAAAAAACCTAAAATTAAATCTTCCATCACATTGTGTCCATCACACAAAAATTTCTATGATTATTATTACACAATTCAATATTTTCATATGATTATAATAAAATATTTATAACTATAATTGTATCATTTTAAAACCATTACTACAATACATGAAATGAAAAACCAAGTGGATTTCCATATAACAAACTATCAAACATTTAATAACATGTTTTTCAATCCCTATACAATTTTAAACATGAACTATCATCCTTAATATCCAACACGTTACAAATTATAATGTCACAATACATCACTCATAATGGAATTCAAAAATATTGACTTCCATCATCCTTAAATCAAAATGTGGAATGTCATGGGAATGTAACATGTCATTCCCCCAATGATTCCTATAATTACAATTATCTTTCACTCAATACTATTTTCCATAATTCGAGTAAATCCTTCCTTGTCCTGCCATTACCATAATTATTTTATTAAAATAAAGAAATTCCATTAACATGATCGATCATGATTCCATCATTAATTGTTTTTCATATAATTAATGAATGATATGAAAAATTTATCGTGTTCGTTAAAGTTTTCATACCCAACTAACCAATTCATGAATTTTCTATTTTGTAACCACTAATGAACTATCAAACATTCATAGCTCAAAAATTTGGTACACACCCAGATATTGAAACTAATGAGAAGGGTTATTCCTAACTGATAAACTAAATATAAATAAAGAACATCCTATTAGACTAGATAATATGAACATAATATCTATTTTATTCTAAAATACATCCATACTACTTATAATTAGTATTTCTATGACCAATATTTTTTTATGTAAAAGTAAATTCACCCTATGATGTACGTGATGGTCCTTATCATATGAGTGCCTGAGGCTTCTATTTACAGAAAAATATAAATCAGCATTCCTTGGAGATTTCGATATCCATAATTGAATATAGTTTATAGACATGTACAAAAATCATATACCATGAAAAAAATGAAACACATACTTGGAATATATAGGAACTTCTCTCATGAATAGGATTCCATACTTGACCAGATTTTGGGGTACCTCCCTCCACATTGATTTACACTAGGATCATGGAAGGGAAACTATCAAAGCTCCATTCAAAAAAATATGTGTGAAGCACTCATGAGCCTTAGATGTGATTATTTTTATTAATTGATAATAATCCAAAGACTCTATCTCAAATATGAAATTTTAGAAAAACTAATCCTCATCCTTTTGGTAACATAGTTTCCCATTAATTCACTAATCATTCTACCCCAAACTTTTACCATCAATAAACCATTCAATAACCAATACAATGTTTCAATGTATTCATGAAATTACAAATCATACTTATTTATCATTGTTGTATAGCTGAAAAACTCAATACATTAATAAAATCCACCATAGTAGACTTTTCTCATACGATTAATCCTTACTCCAATGGGAATAACATATGGAATCCCAAAATGTAATTTTTCTACATCTACACAATGGGAACACTAATTACATTTCTTAATAAGACCATCAACAACACAAATACCTATCATATACTAGCAATTTAAAACCATTAATTCTTAATGCTATGGTTTTATCTATATCTCTATCACATTGATTTCTTCTGAAGCGTATGTCACTAAATATAAAAGGGTAGCATGACTCACTAAGAAGTTTACGATTCTGTAATCATGTAATTTATATTAAACATAAAAATACATGATTCTTATTTCTCCAAAAAAGGATTAATGTAATTAATAAAATCAACTTATTCCCTAGATTACATTCCACAAATTATGAATCCTAACTGATCCCACACTCTATATGATTGGAAATTCTTATTTATAATAATATGAAAAAGAACCTCTAATAATTATGTTATCCCAACTAGGTTAAATTAACTATGATGGGTTCCATCAGGTAATCATATATTAAAACAACTTCCCATTGAGATATAGTTTTACATATTAAAAAAGCTTCTCTCCATTTCCCATAGCAATGTAACAATATAAATGATATCATGAATGAGACACAATAAAATTTTCTTGGTTTACCCTCATTGGGCTCCATAATGATCATACAATAGAAATGTGTTGATGTACCAAATCCACTAAGGCTCACTTCCCAAATATTTTCCAAGAAAAATCAATAACATTACAAGAAACACATCTATTAAAAATATTCAACATAGCTCCCTGATTCCCAAGGGCCACTCCCTAAAACACTCATTCGACGACTCAATTTTTGTAGAAGCGATCAACTTTTAACTCTTCCTCATCTCACTTCTTTGAAAATTTTTCAAAAAATGTTAATGAACATAAAGGTCCCATCCGTATCAATAATTAATGCATATTAAATTCTATATAGATTCTATATTGATGTTTAAATTTAATTCACTAGTTGAATTCCAATTTATAGTAGATTCTCTTTCCAATCTCTTATGGTTTTCCCAAATTTTTATTTCACACAACATTTGGATGCCATACATGAAAATATAACATTATTATCAAAACATTAATTTTTTTTCACAAAACTATGAAATTTCATGTATGTTTTGGATGGTCAAAGAAGTCCAACATATAAACAACATTAAGCCGTTTTTCAGACATTACATAGTCATTTAGAGCTAATTTATTTGACATGCATACTGAATATTTGAGTCATTACTTAATGGAACAATTATTGCACACAATGTATATGGTTTTCACATACCAATTACATGATTCAGATCCATAACACTTTCCGATGGTTTATATGTACACAAAATAGGTCTATCCACCTATTTATAGTCCTGATATACCCTAGGTTCTATTTCATTAAACACCACCTTCTTTGTATGCAGGAAATTCACTTTTCATAGAACACCTGCTTTGCACAAGACTTCCATTAAGAGATACACATTATGATTTGACAACATTTTTGTCATGTAATCTTATTGCACACATAATTCATGCATGAAACTCCCACATCTTGTAAATTTTATCTTTTTATCAATTTCATATCTTATGAATACCTTATTTCTTAGTTGAATATTGATTTGATAATCCTGAATCACAACTTAGGAACAAAATTTCAAATACCCTTCTACATGAACATTTATAGACCCCCTATAGTAAATACATTCCACAATTTGGGATCTTTTTCAATATAAATTATAAAAATTCTCTATATAACTCCACAACTGACCATGTAAATATTTTTTCCAGTAAACAAAATCAAACAAAAAACAATTTTTTTTACATTGATCAATTTTCTCCCTACAACTTATTATCTCTATTATTGGTACCTTAATTGGTATCACTATTCACCTTTTTGAATTCATCTACTATAAAAATAATGTCATTAGAATATGTTTCCTAGAAAAACTACGTATAATGAACCGGCCTTAAAACATTACAAAATGTTGAGTTAAATGAATATTTCACATTTAGGATATTTTCAGATTTAGAGTTTTAGATAATTAGAAGATAACTATTACATCTCAATGATTACAAAGTAGACACATCTACTCAGTTTCCATTTTTCACAAAATAAAAACTCGTGAAAAAAAGAGTCATATCATGTTCCATGTTTTATACCGCATGACATTTCCTTATCCAATCCTTGACTGTATTCCACTTTATGTCCTTTTAAAAACATTTCAAAAACTTGGGATGAGAATTAAATGCTCAGTAAGGGATACACAAAGAATGAAAACATTAGATAATCAATATATACAAAACATAAGTTTTTTAACATATCCCATGAAATAATAAGATTTTTGTAATACACATAGATATCATAAGACATAAAGATAACTTGAGGCATTCATAACATTCTTACGTAGGGAGATACCCTCATGGTTACGTTTGGAATACTCATCATAATATATTCTATAAATCTCTTCAAGGAAATTATATAATTGAACTCCTTCGCATTAACCAAAGCATTAGAGAGCTATCTCAAGCTCATTATCCCATATTTTATCATAGAAGCACCTGATTTCTTAAACAATTCCCAAGATCCATAACATAATCGTATCACATAGAACATGTATAATGGAAACTTAAAATTTCCACATTTCAATCACAAGATATCAATACAACAAATTTATATAATCAAAACACTATCAAACCCATTTTCAAAACCAAAATAAAAGAAAAGTAAAACATGGTATTTATTTTTCTTTTAGAAAAATTTATGGCTTGTAGAGGAATCCGAAAGTCAAATAATGGTCATGATGGTGGAGAAATCGTTGTCACCGCATACGTAATACAAAAACATTCCTTCTGTCATTTTCTAAAAATATTCATGTAAAAAGATTCTTTTTTATTGAAATTAAAATTCAAAAAGGTTTTATACACTATATAAAATAAATTTGTCTAGAAATCAAAAGATGCCTCAATTAAAGGAGGTTGTGACAATGTCCCGTACAATGACAATGTCCTTAGAAAAAGGATAAATCAATTACATAATTATGTGTAACAAATATAAATACACCCAATATACGTTTATATTATGTTTAAAACAACCATAGGTCATCCACACATACTCATAGTATAACATAATCAAGATGTACAGGTTTAACCCAATGATTTGAAATTGGGTTAAGAATTTCCCATATAGAAATTCGACAGCCTAATGGTGTCACATTAAAATTCAGAAAATTAGTTGATGAGAGATAAAAAGGGTTTCCTATCACTTGGGAATAAAATTTACAGAAATAAGGATATATAATAACAAATCCCAATATTAATAAAATGTAAATTAAAAGACCGAACAAGAAGAAGTCTTTTAAAAAGAGGAGGGTGAAAGGTACCCTTACATATTTGGGTATCTTTCGAAACATAAACCCCATTAAAGAAGGGTCAAAAAAATATTTAAATAAATATAAATTAAAGTATATTACAAAAATAATACAATCATGGGAAGTACAGACAACACAGAAAAGGATATAGTGGAAAATGTATCATTAATATCATGAGAATAAAAAGTGAGAAAAAAACCCCACACCTCATTATAATCAATCAATTCGTATGACCAAAAAGATAATAAACACCAAATGATAAACATAATACCATGAATATAAATAAAATCATGACAATATATATGAAATTTAAGTACACAATACACCACATGCAACAAATAAGTGGTGAACAATGGAAATCTCATGGAATTGAAAGTCAGATAAAAAGTCCCTTACCTCAAGTCCGGCCTGTCTTCTTCATTTCATTATAATTTTGAATAATAAACTAAGGTCAATTTATAATTTATTAAGGACATACATTAAATTTTATTATTAAATTCATATCACATATTATAATTTTATAATAATTAGTTAATTATATGGGTTCATATCAAACGTTTTGTCGATGTTCGGTACAAGTGTCAAAAATAAACTTGTTTAAAATGAATTGTCCATATAGTTATTAGTACATCATCTTCGGAATGGTGTCCATGATTTAAATATCATATATATATAGTATATATTTATCTAATAATATTCCATAATGTTTTGAGATAATAAATGAAATGTTCTGTTAATTGAGATAGTAAGTTGTACGTACGCATGAACACTACATTCATTTTTTTGTCATGTTAATGGAAATTAAAACAAAATTAGAAAATGATATATTATAATTACAGTATAATATATATGTTATATAGGTAACATAGGTTCATTAATTATATTCATTATAAATTCCATGTTTGTCATGAACGAGTCATATCACTCGAGGGGGCGGTAGTCCACACATCCTCATATGACATTATCGCATCTGCACATCATGAAAAGCATAATGTTATGATTTAAATATAAAAATAAGAAGAATATAGAGGGCATAAATATAATATATATAATATATAAATATATATCATTCACAATGGCCACCATCAATGTTGTTAAAAGAATATTGAACAATCATCGTTTCGTGTGGTAGTAATTCACCGCCCACAGAAACAGTATGTTCTTTAACCATTAGACGGGGGTGTGTGTATTGTATGTAGAATAATTATCATAAAAACATCCTAGTATATTAAGGATACTTCTATTATTATGGGATAAAATGATAAGACAATAGTGGTGAGTGTATAAGGAAAATAAAATAAATAAACTCGAGAGAATACATTACCTATAAATCAGATAACTCTTTTTGATTTGAGCAAAAGGATTCCTTTGAAACACTTCTAACCAAAGTTAGGCTTCATGTATTGAGAGAGGGATGTGGATAGATAATACGATCAGAGGTGTGATGATCCAAGGTCTTGATAGGTGTGGGTAAGGGGGTAGAGTTGTGGGCCTTTTATAAGAGGGAGGAGGGCCACTTTTACAATGTCCGGAAATGTTACTTTGTTAAAAAATTATTTTTGTATTTTAAATGTCCCAAAATGATATATTTCTAGGATAAGGTGATATGGGTTCTAAATGAACACATCCAATAGTTTTTTTGACAAGTGTATGTTTTAGATTTTACATTATCTTTTCAATTTATTTAAATCGTTCATTAATGAGTTAATCATTGCATCCTCATGGTGTCATAAATAAATTTATTTTTTTAATGTCTAAAAATTATAAATAAAATTACCATGATATATGATTTTTTTTTTCATCCAATGATTATTTATAGTCTAAGATATCATTTAACTAAACAAAATTAAAATTTTTTTACACCGGATATACAAACCTTTGTTATATTTCTCTTCTTTTAAAAATATAATATCATAAATGTCACTTACACCCATGTGACTCCATGGGCCCCGATGTTCGGTAAAAAGCAGACCATGGTCGTAAATGACTCAAAAAATTGGATTTGGACCCATGTTGGGGTCATTTTATATTATTATTATATTATTTTATTACCCTTAACAACGCAATTACTAATTAATCATGATAATAAATGATAATTATCTTTATTACTATTCATAATGTCCATAAAACAAAAGAGTATTAATTAAATAATTTGGAAATTTTGATCCCAAATATGGAATCCTTCTTCACAAATTCCAAACACATAAATTGCAGTAAATAATTTAAATATAATTCTCGTTTTCACAACCAATGACGGGGTTTTAAGAAGCAAAAATTTATCAGAAGATTGACTTGTTTTTACATCCAATTGAAATGTGAAATTACTTCCAATGAAAAACATTGTATTAATTGATAAAAATATATTTCAACTACACTTTAAAACCAATTAATAGGGCCATCTAACTATATAGTTAAATTATATGAAAAATTAGTTTTGAATTATAATGTAGTATTTTTCACTCTTCATTAAAAATGAAAAGTTTCCAGAAAAATACCAAAAATTTATCCAATGTAAATTTGATATTCCAATTTCCAAAATGTTGTCCATTTTACCAAATTAAAAACATAAAAGTTTCATTAATTAATTTTATAATTAATTCATAATGTCAAATCAAATAGCATGTTTTTATGAAAAAATGTCTATCAAAATATTGGCACCTATTTATGTCCAATTTCAAAGTGAAATTAATTCCAATGACCACCATTGGATTAACTGACAAAAATATATTTCAACTAAACTTTAAACCCAATTAAAATAGTGATATATACATAAAAATAAATTATATTAAAAGAAGGTTTTGAATTAAAATAAATTATTTTCACAATTCATTAAATATTGACCTTTATCGGAACAATACCAAAATTTACAGTAAGTAAATTTTGATGTCTTGATTCTAAAGAATAATTTTATTTTGACAAATATAACAAATAAAATTGAAAAAAATTAGTTAAAAACGATTTCCATCAAAAGGATCTTAATCTACCTTTTAAATAACATTAGAATATTTATGCTTAAAACCGATTTTTTTTCTTATTTTAACCCTCTAATATATATTGGATAAATATATTCATATTTAAAAAACATATATAATCATTTTGTAGTCAGTTCTGTTCATTCCCGCAATTACAACGACTAGGATTTAACTACCATTTAAAATAATATAATTATATTATTATTGTGCAACGTAAGATTTCAAAGAAACTTGTTGTTGAGTACTGGGTACGCCATTGAACATAGAATTTTCTTTTAAAGTAATATTGACATTTTATTAACAAATATTAATAAATATAAAAATTTCATATTCTTTATTTACCTGGGATGTTACATCCATCCCCCATTTTTGAGAATTACATCCCCACAATTTTAAAATTGGGCTCGGAAACTTCATTGAATGCCCTACATCGGAAAAAGAGTAAATTAAACTATCACTTTAAAAGAAAGAAAGAAAAGTACAATGGTCATCCGAGAGAAAAAATAATAGTATTCAATGGAAACATGCATATGGAAGAGAAAACAAAGATTCAAGTTCTGATGGAGAGTGATATAAAACATGTTTAGGAGAATGTTAACCACCAAAAAATCACAAACATATTATGGGTTAAACTATATTTGATTCCCCAGTAGGAAAAATTAACTGATTTTTTTAAGTTAAATTTAATTAAGGAATTTATTTATGAGTTTAACTAAATCATAAGGAAACATACTTACTTGTCATGTAGGCTTTCAACTCTTTCTAGATTTCTTTCACAAACTAATATTTTCTCCAAAAGATGAGTATTAATGATGAATTGTTCACATTATGAGTGCTATAATCATCTTATTTAGAATCACCCAATCCAAAAACTATGAACTACATATTTCCCATGTCTTTAGAACTTAACAAAAACCAAAATTGTTAGTACAAGATTAGATAATCCCAAAAGAGGATAATCTTTTACAAAATGAAAAACTACTCTTAATCTCCAAAATTCATCAAAAAGAACCCAAGGTTTATAAAAGACCATTAAATAAACAGCTATCCATAAAATTCTTCAATGTAATCAAAACTAAGATTGAAACCCAAATCTCTAAAGGATTTAATCACATAGTATTCCAAGGAAAATCTTATTATTTATCTCCAAATAACATCAGTTACTCGTAAAGTCTCATATTGAAAAGTAATTATTATAATCACATATCCTTCATGATAGGTTAATCATTTCCCAAAAACCAACTTATTCCTGATTAATAAGATCAGATAACTCAAAATAATTAGTAATACTAACCCAATACATCGTGTAGTCTAGTGGTTGGTGATAAAAACCAGTCGCACTTTGGTTGTGGGTTCGATTCCAGCATCTTCGTCTGATGTGACAGGTTTCCAAACAGTTTTCATGTTTTCCCTTTTTGAAAACTACATAATTTTATAATATTCCCGAAAAGGGATAAATTCATAAAAGATAACCATAACATATTTTAACCCTAAGGGTTATCTAATAACATTTTTTTTCATCCCAAAATATATTAACAGGTAATTACCTCAAATTCAAGGATTATATAAACCAAAATGGTTCTTTATAAATATATACACAAAAGAAAATATAATTATTCCTAGAATAAAATTTTCATATATCAAACCTCAGGGTTACAAATACTATAAAAAGACTTCTAATGTAATCTCATTGTCAAAAGAGCCTTAATAATTTTAAGAATTTCACCATCCTAAAATCTACCATAACACTTGAATCCATTATATATTGAATTCATACTCATTCAACATTCTTCATGATTCATTAACCATTCCTTTCCAACCTATTCTGAAATACTTCCTTCCTAAAAATAGAATCATGAATCATATGCTAATATTTCAATAATAGGAAAACATATGTTATAAATAATCCATACCATTCATTGGTCATTGTCAGTTTCTTCATCCTCAATCAGAATGGAATTATGTATTGGTAAACAAATATTTTTATGATTCTAGTGATCCCATTAATGAAACATCTTCGTAGGACATGTGTTTTCATAATGACCATGCACAACACTTTTAAAACATTCAATTGATCCTTCAGAAAGAACTTTGTTCCCTTTCCTAGAGTCAACTGGATGATTCCTTTTTACAAGGTAGGTTATTATTTTATGACCTTCATTTCCACATCTATAGAATCTCTCTGTCCTATTGAAACATTTTCCTAGGTGTTTCTTTCCACATCTTTGACACATTGTTTTTTAACACACATACCATTATGATTATTACTTCATATTCAGTAGGGATTTATTTCTCAGATATATGATGCCTTATAAAAATAACTAAGGTTTAGGTGGTCTATCATGACTCCAGTTAGTTGGTTGAGAATAACCACAAGATTTCTTATTGCAGCTCCCATATCATTCAATTGCATGATCAGAATGTCGTCACTTTTTTCTTCATATCCACCGTTACGTTGGTGCATTCTTGATCCAGCCATTTACTAAAAACAAAACGGTCAGTGTGAGTATATCAGTAAAATCATCATATAATATCTTATTTGGAGGGTAAATACTAAGATATAATTATTCATATTATCTTAAACTCATTCACTTTATAAAAATAATTATGACTTTTTAAAATCACAACCATTATGGTAATGTCACTTGTGCTTAAATAATACCCTAACCTCTAAAGTTATATAAACCTCCCTCTAATAGAAACTATAAGGACCCGGCCATAAAACATTACAAATCTTGAATTAAATGAATAATTAAATCGATGATCTTTTCAATTTTGGTGTTTTAGAGAATTAGGATATAACTAATACATCTCAATCATTACAAAGTAGACACATCTACTCAGTTTCCATTCTTTCACAAAATAAAAACTTGGGAACAAAAGAGTCATGTCTATTTCCATGTTTTAGATAGCATGAAATTTCCTTGATCCCATCCTTGACCCTATTCCACTGTATGTCCTCTAAAAACCATTCAAAAACATGGGATGATCAGAAAGAGATCAGTAAGGGATGCACAAAGAAAGAAAACATTAAATCATCAATATATACATAACATAAGCTTTTTAACATATCCCATGAAATCATAAGATTTATGAAATTCACATTGAAATCATAACACATAAAGGTAAAATGAGGCATTCATAACATTTTTACGTAGGGAGTAACCCTCATGGTTACGTTTGGAATACACATTGCAATATATTCCCTATTTCTCTTTATAAAAACCATAGATTTTTACTCCTTCACGTTACCCAATGCATTGAAACGATATCTCGGGCTCACCTACCATTAGTTTATCATGGAAGCACCCGACTTCATAAAAAATTCCCAAGAACCATAACATAATCGTATCACATTGAACATTCATAAAAGAAACATAACATTTCCACATTTCAATCACAAGGTATCAATAAAACACATTGATATAATGAAAACAATATCAAAACAACATTCAATACCAAAATAAATGGAATGTAAAACATTGTATTTATTTTTGTTTTAAAAAAAGTTATCTCTTTTAGAGGAAGAAAAAATTGAAATAATGGTCCCAACGGCGGAGAAGTCATTATCACTGTATAGGTAATAAAACATACATTTTATCCTTTAGTAAAATGATTCATGTAAAAATATTCCTTTTGAATGAAATTAAATGTCAAAAGGTTTTTATACACAATATAAATAAATTTGTGTAGAAATGAAAAGATGCATCCAAGAATGGAGATTGAGATGAAGTCCCGTACAAAGACTGTATCCTTAGATTAAGGATAAATAAACTAAATAATTATGTGTGAAAAATATTAATACAACAAATATAAGTGGATATTAAGTTTAAAACAATCACAGTTCCTCCACACATACTCATATTATGACATAATCATGAATTAGAGGTTTAACCCAATGAATTGAAATTGGGATAAGAAGTTCCCCCATAGAAATTCGACAGTATAACAGAGTCACATTAAAATTCAGAAAATGACTTGATGAGAGATAAAAAGGGTATCTCATCACTTGGACATAAAATTTACATCAATAAGGATATAAAATAACAAATCCCACAATTGACAATTTTTAAATTAAAATACGCAATAAAAAGAAGTCTTTTAAAAATAATAGTGTGAAT
This sequence comes from Viscum album, assembly GCA_963277665.1. NCBI lineage: Eukaryota > Viridiplantae > Streptophyta > Magnoliopsida > Santalales > Viscaceae > Viscum > Viscum album. Next base: position 662,431,324 of record OY728138.1, read on the forward strand.
GGTTCCCTTTCAGATTTGGGTAACATTCGAAACGTACACCCCATGGAAGAAGGGTCATTAAATGAAGATGTAAATACCCATAAATTAATGAATATTACACAAATAATACAATCATTGGAAGTGCATACACCACACAAAAGGAAATAGTTGCAAAAGAATCATGAATCTCACGGGAATAAAAAGTTTGATAAAAAACTCCTTACCTCATTGTAATCAATCGAGTCGTATAAACAAAAGATAAAAAACACCAAAAGAATCACATAATACTATGAATACAAATAGAATATTGATAATATATATGAAATGGAACTATAAAATACACCACATGTGACAAATAAGTGGCGAACAACGGAAATCTCACAGAATTAAAAGCGAGATAAGAAATCCCTTACCTCAAGTCTGACTTGTCTTGTTCGTTTTTTTATATTCCTGAATAATAAACATAGTTCAATTTATAATTTATTAAGGATATAATTTATCAATTAATATTCAACTCATATCACATATTATCATGTTATTATAATTAGTTAATTATATTAGTTCATATCATACGTTTCGTTGATGTTCAGTACATGAGTTAAAAATTAACTTGTTTGAAAATAAATTTCAATGTATTTATTAGTAGATCATCTATTGAAAGGTTTTCAGGAATTAAATATCATATATATCAATTATATATGTATTTAATAATATTTCGTAATGTTTGGAGATAAGAAATGAAATGTACCATTCATGGAGATGGTAAGCCGTACGTACGCATGAACGATACTTTCAATTTTTTGTCATATCAATGGACATTAAAACTAAATTAAACATAGATATATTATAATTAATGTATAATATATATTTTATATAAGTAATATATGTTCATTAATTACATTCTTTATAAATTCCATGTTTGTCATGAATGAGTCACATCACTTGAGGTTGCGGTAGTCCACAATTCCTCATATGACATTATCGCATTTACAGAACATGAAAATCATAAAGGTATGTTATAAATTTAAAATAGAGAAGCATATAAGGGACATAAATATAATATATATCATATATAATTATAATTCCATCATAATGGGCTCCAGTTAAGGTGTTAAAATAATATTGAACAATCACCATTTCGTGAGGCAGTAATTCGTTGCCCACAGAAACAGTATGTTATTTAACCATTAGACTGGGTTGTGTGTAAGTGTAGGTAGAATCCTTATCATAAAAAAATCCAAGTCTATTGAGTATAATGTTGTTATTATGGGATCAAATAATAAGATGATAGTTGTGATTTAAGAAGGAAACTGAAATAAATAAACTCGAGAGAAGATATTACCTCTAAATCGGGTAACTCTTTTTGAGTTGAGCCAAAGGCTTCCTTGGAAAGACGTCTACCCAAAGTGAGGCTTCTAGGAGTGAGAGAGGGCTGTGGAGAGATAATATGAGCATAGTTTGGATGATCCAAGTTCTTGAGTGTTTTGGGTAAGGGGCTAGAGGTGGAGTCCTTTTATAAGAATGAGGAGGGTCACTTTTGGGGAGTCTTGAAATGTTACATTATTATAAAATTGTTTTTGTATTTTAAAGGACCCACAATGATATATTTCGAGGATAAGGTGATAAGAGTTCGAAATAAACTCATACAATATGTTTTATACATGTGTATGCCATATATTTTACCTTATCATTCCATTTTTTTTAAATCGATCATTAATGAGGTAATCACTCCATCATCATGGTGTCATAAATAAATTTATTTATTTAATGTATAAAAATTATAAAAAAATACCATGAAGTAGGAAATTTGTTTTTTCTGTTCATTAATATTTATAGTCTAAATGATCATCTATGTAAACAAAATTAAAATTGTTTTACATAGGATATATAAACCATTGTTATATTTATTTTCATTTTAAAAAATAATGTCATAAATGTCACTTACACAGATGTGACACCATGGGCCCTAAAGTTCAATAAAAATCATTCCATGTCCGGAAATGACTGAAAAAAGTAGATTTGGACACATTTTAGGGTCATTTTATGTTATTATGATATTATTTTATTACCCGGAACTACCTGATTACAAATTAATCCCGATAAATAATGATAATTACCGTCGTTACTATTCATAATCTCCAAAAAAAGAGCCTTAATTACATAATTTGGACCTTTTTATTCCAAATATGTAATCAATTTCACCATATTAAAAACTCATAAATTTCAGTAATTAATTTTAAAATAATTCCTGTTGTCACAACCAAACAGGGGTTTTAAGAAGAAAAAATTATCAAAAGATTGACTTGTTTTAACATCCAATTAAAACGTGAAATCACTTCAAATGAACAACATTGTATTAAGTGAAAAAAATAATTCAACTACACTTTAAATCCAATTAAAAGGACCATCTAAATATATAATTAAATTAGATGAAAAATCATTTTTGAGTAAAATGCAGTATTTTTCACTATTCATTAAAAATGATCATTTTTCCGAAAAATTCCAAAAATTTATCCAAAGTATATTTTACATTCCAAATACAAAAATTATTTCCATTTTACCAAATTCAATCCATAAAAGTTTCATTTTTTAATTTTTTAATTAATTCCCACGGTCAAAATAAATAGCGTGTTTTTATGAAACAATGTCTATCAAAAGATTGACACCTGTTTATGTCAAATTTCAAAGTAAAATTAATTCCAATGACCACCAATGGATTAATAGGTAAAAATATATTTCAACTAACCATTAAACCCAATTAAAAAGTTAATCTAACCATATAAATAAATTATATTAAAAGGAGGTGTTGAATTAAAATACAGCATTTTCATTATTCTTTAAAAATGAACATTATCGGAAAAATAACAAAAAATTACACAAAGTGAATTTTGATCTCCCGATTCTGAAGAAGGATATTATTTTGTCAAATATAAAATATAAAATTGACATGAATTATTATTATTTTAAATGGTTTTCCATCAAAAGGCTGGTAATCGATCATTTAAAAAACAATATAATATTTATGATTAAAATCATATTCTTTTCTTATTTAAGCCTCTAATATTTATTGGATAAGTGTAAAAATATTTAGAAAACATATATAATAATTTTGTTTTCAGTTCTTTTCATTCCCTCCATTACAAAAGTTAGGTGTTAAATACCATTTAAAATAATATTATTATATTATTCTTGTGCAACGTATTATTTCAAAGAAACTTGTTGTTGTGTACTGGGTACACTATCGAACATAACAATCCATTTAAAGTAATATTAACATTTTTATCACAATTATTAATAAATATGAAAATTTCATATTCCTTATTTACCCAGGATGATACAGTACTACTCCAAAAAAATTAAAAGATTGATTGAGACTCATTGAAAACATCCACTGTCTAATCTAATAAATTTCTACATAATTATAAAACTAAAAAAGAAATTTTTTTCCTATATAACTATAGTGCTTTATTTATTTCCATAGATCAATCTAAATTTGACATCAAATACATATATGATCATAGAAATGTAATTTAATTTATTATTATAGTTGAAAATTATTTATAAACCATGATTGGAAATCTTTTTAGGTGATAATCCAATGAATTATAAGAAAAAATTATTAAATTTTCCATTTGACCATCACATATACCTAAGATATCACTACATGGGTTAGTTAGATTTAATGGATATAAAAATATATAAAGGGAAATATTCCTTATGTTGTAATAATTATTTTAATTATATGACACCTCATATAAATAAGGTCCAAAAAGAAACAAAATTAATTTTTTATTTTTATGGAATTAGATATGTAAGAAGGAACCACACACATATATGAAACATCTTATCATTGGATGAAAATATTCCTACTATATTTAAAACAGTAATACACCATTTTTTTAATTTCCATGGAATGTGATGATATTGTTGACATAACGTGATTAAGTCTTTCATCTTGAGATCAGTATTTGTGGGTAGATATTCCCAATTTTTGGAGGCAATGCTAACTAACTTGAATTTTTAATCCCTTTTATGTGAAAACCATTTCAATTTAATTTATTCATCATTAAAAACACACCCTTAGTGGGTTTGTCTCATATGAATATAATTTTATGGGTGAACTAAAAGTCTCTAATTGAGCATAATTGGATTTAGTTATATGTGTTTCTATTAATATGTTATAAAGGCGCACACATCTCAAAATTAAAATTTGAACTCCAATTAAAAAAATTACATTGTGATTGAATTTAATTTATTAATATTAAAAAATATTCCTTGAACATTAACATTTCTCATTCATAATTAATTTATTAATTGTTTAGTCTATTTTATTTCTTTAATTATATTTCTTCAAGATAGATATAATATTTTCATCAAAATATTTAGTGAAATTCCATTTAGGATGATACAAAAACTTAATTTAAACAAATACATAAAATAACTATAAGAAGGAAATATATTGATAGATTAATGAAAATAGTTATAATAATAAATTAATTACTAAAATATTTTATGTATGAAATCATAATAATGTTGTGTGAGTCCTACCATTTTAAAATGATTCATGAATAAAAATACACTCTTTTCCATACATAGATTAGGGAAAATAATTTAAATAAAAGGATAGTGGAATCAAAAATGGACAATCATTATGAAATAACAATAAAATTAAATAATAATTTTCATAAACAATAGTTTCTTTCAAAAAAAATTATATTTTACCTTGTCAGAAGGTATGTCATTACCAGTTATAAGATATTCACCATGTCACTAAAAATTCCTATAATTCTGTATTGAACCACAAAATAGTATGAAAAAGTAAGAAAACTTATATATCACATTTTTACTCCCCCACCTAGGTTCACTCATATGTAACAGATGTCTATGTGTATATAGCCTCATCTACACCTCCTCATACGTGAATTATTATCGACTAGAAACAAGGGTCTAATGATGGAATGGTTGGTAGTATATACCATATAGATCAATAATAATTTTAACATATAGATAAATAAAATGAATATATTACAAATGTATGATAATCAGATGATAATGCTAAAACTAAATAATAAGTATCTATACATGTAGTTCTATTGAAAAACATAAAAATTGTACAAACAATATGAAGCACAAGTATATTGATATAATGAAATGAATAAGTAAATAAAAATACACATCTCTTGATGGAATTCTTAGTACATTCACCATCCAAAACTCCCATGAAATGTATTGGCCATAAATGTTCAACAATAAAAAGGCCAATCTACATCAAAAACAACTTTGATGATATCTTCTCAAGTACTATGCAGTACCCCAAACTAGGTGTGAGAGAATCCTGATAGGAAAACACTAACAAAGTATAATTTATTTCCAGAACACGAGTATACACATAAAATCTAATTTGAAATAAATAATAAATATGTAATGAGTAGATGAACCCCTTGAATACAACCTACTTTAGACTAGGTTAGCTATCTTTAACCAAATTTTTGATTAAATATTAATAGGACATGTGATAATAATACCATGTATCTAAGAAAAATATCTAGTTATTAATCCATGGAACTTGTCCCAGAATTTCCAAATATAATATCATATAGAATACAATGAATACATCATCACATTCTCTGTATGGAACTAGAAATCCATAACATGATGCTCAAGCCATGGTATTTAGATGTAGAGAGGAATATGAGGGATAAAAACTCAGTATTTCACAACAGATGAGTGATCAAACAGAGCCTAAGGAGAAATTATAATGTATTATCTATGTAGTGTGGAATGTAATTTAAGGGGATAATAAATGGTATTCCATGATAGTGTACATAAAGATGAATCTGGTAGTAGATACCCCAAATTTTAGTTATTCTATTGTTTTCGCGTGACACATTGGTTCCATGATGATTAATTCTTGCATATAATACATTGAACATATATATGGGGAATACCCCATTAAAATTTTCGCAATAATTTATGTAAAATCCCTAATGATTGTGTATTCATTTTTAAACTAGATTCCAAGATATTCCCTAGGAATGTATCCTATTAATATAAAAACCATCCTAAATATAATGATAGTGATTATAATTATATGTACATTAGAATCTAAAAGAATATTAACTATAGAATTCATTAATAACATTTCAATTTCATTTAGTTAATACCTATCAAAATACACTCAGTAATTATAAACAAAATAATTCAACAATCTCATACTCATTTAATCAAATTTCATCTAGGGTATCAAACATACCACACCATTTACATAATTTATATACTCTAAGGTTCCAATAATAACAAGTCACATGTGTGAATGAATTCAAGGTAAATCTCCAAAGAACATTATAATTAAATATATCATTTCAATTTAAAAAAATAAACAACAACCATTATTGTGTCTCGTATGGTTTTCTGTAATGTACATATATAATTTGATAATTAAATTTGTCCATTTATTTTTATAAGTTCATAAAATGAAATGTACATGGACATTATCAATTTTTCTGGACACCATATACTAAAAAAACATTTATATAACCCAATATATTTTAATTTTACAACTATGTTAAAAAAATTTATGTTGCATGCTCAAACACCTATGGGGTGGTTGGATCCTAATACAATTAAATGTTTTTTTATTAATTTACAAAAAAGCACAACCTAAGAGGGTTATTAGGATACATCAGAACTATGATCTTCATTGAATTCAAAGGAAAAGACACCTTAAGGGATGGTTTAATTACATAAGTAAATAATAAATTGGGTTTGAATGAAATTTCAATCCAAACACACCATATCTGTTGTTTTGGTTTCGTAAAAAGTATGGTTTTAATGGGCGTTTTGTTGAATTCAACCTATGATTGTGCTAATAGGACATTGTCAACCTCCATTTCTCTTAGGGTGGTTTACACAATACGTTGGATACGCATGTTGTGACAAATTAGAGGAATAATATATTTTTGGTGTAAATATAAGAATTAATATTTTTTGGAATAAAGAGAAAAAACTAAATTGTAAATATTTTATGAGGATTCTTATAGAGAAGAAACCCTATCTTATTGAAATGTTAACAATATGTTATCAGCACTCAATAAGATCTATAATGGATGAAAATAGAGAACTAGGAATATGATAAAAATAAAGAATAACCCTCCTAAACACAATGCAGAAGAATTAAGGATATATAAACAAATAATATATTTTTATGGACTCTTATAATCACCTTTATCAATCTAATATATCTTTATGTGGGTGGAAAAGTCAATTAATATAGGAGAGATCACATTAAGAAATGGATGACGATGAGGGATCTCCAAAAAACATTGATGAAATAAATATATAATGTACCACAAATACTAATTTTCTAAAGTGCCCCACCTAACATGGTATAGCATAAAGAATAAAAAATAGTGCACAATCCATTTGGATCACATTGCATTTCTATAAAAAAACAACCTAGTTTTTGAATCCCTTAAAATAGTTCGATGAAATTTTCAACATGTATATAATTGGATACATGGTTGGGGATTAGGTTTTTCATTAACTATGTGGAAACGCTTCATCCCAGGCAATAATACAAACAACCAAAAACATCATTCCATACCCAATAAAAGATTAATCAATCTCTATACACACTTATTTAGACAAAACTGTATCAAGAAACTCTATTATAACAATATATAATTTGATTTTGATTAATATTTTTCATGTAAACAAATCTAGTAGACTAAAAAATAAAAATTTATTTGGAATTCATTATCCATATGGACATAATATCTTACAATGAAACTCATTTAAAACCAGTCATAAAATAAAACATTATTATAAGAAACCTCTTTATTTCTTATGTAATATTATAATGAATCATAAATATTTTTATGAAGAATCACCCTTTTAATGAGAAATAATAATTTATGCTAAAATATTCCAGAAACACCCATTTTAGTTTATTTTTACAACTATATTTAGAAGAAGAAATAATTACAGAGTGTTATTGTTTTATGAAAAAATAAAATAAAACATGAGAAATACCATTTATAAAAAAAATTAAATATTTAAATAAATATTATTTATAAATTTTTTTTGAAAAATGAATAAACAACCATGAAAAATTTAGGGAATGTGAAAAACAACATTTCACATGGAATCCCGAAATCGGGAAAACCCAGGAAAATAGTAATGAGGATTTTCATTTTGAGATAGATTCTATATGAGATGTTTTATAAAGATTCAAAATGAAATATATATAAATAAATTATTTTAAATATTAATAGATATATTCAAAATAAATTAATACAAGAATTATTGTCAACATTAATGAACGTGATAAATGGATATTGAATGAATTTATGGTAGATGGGGAGAACTAATGATAATGTTCCATGTCATGAAAAAAATTCCCCATTAATATGAATCATCTTCTTGAATGAAAACACCTCAGATAAGTCAATTCAAAAACTCCACCACTTCTAGTAAATCCCCTTAGTGTATAAATCATCCTTATAGACTAACCATGTCTCGAAATGAATGTTATTTAAAGTAGAAAGATGGTCAATATATCTATAGAATTATAATTAATATTAAACATTAACACCTCAATTATTGTATTATAAATAATTTCTCTCCAATCATTATATATCACATCAATGTGTTGATAACTCATAAAGCATCTAATCATTTAGGGAGATTATTCAACAATGACTAACATAATAAGGTAAATATGTATTTATACTTATATTGAGTTATACTATCATTCAACCTAGTTGAAAATATTCATTTATAGCCTATAAAATATCCATATTGGTTTCCTTGATGGTCAATAAATCTATATTTTAATATAATGTGTCTTCCATCTAAAATTATATCCACCAATGGTAAATACATAACATATAAAAGTACATATACTATCATGTCCTCTAACAAAAATAGAGTACATAGAGAATATCACATCATCTGATGATGTCCCCAAATGAATGAATACATTACTAGTCCCAGGAATATATTTGAAGATTCACTACACTACTATCGAATTTTTCATATAGATATTTTAAATTTTTCTACTTATAGAACTAAATTCTTCAACTGAATTATGATTCCTGCATTTAATATAATATATCACATAACCCAATAAATTAGAATATGGAGATCCAAATATATATTAAAACATATCATCAAAATTATAATGGAATACTATTGAATACTAAACTTGTTATTGAAAGGAGTAATTATATTCATTTTATTCTTTATATGAAACTAATCAGTATCTTCATCAATGTATTACTTCTGACTCAAATACATGATACCCATATTTTTCCCCTATGTATACCTATGAAAAACAAAATTATATGCATCTCTCAAATCCGTAAAATTAATTTTTTTAATTTAATATAACATTAACAATTTAATACGCAATATTATCCTCAAATAAAATAAATATTTCATCATTATATAATATTATATAAATACACGACTCGTCAAAAAATAAATAATGATAACTAAAAGTAACATAACTACCCCCTCTAAAAAAATTGGATGTCATAAAAGAGTAAATCCTCTTGCACCACTATCTATAAGGGGAATAAAAAACGTATATAAATATTATATAATTTTAAATTAATTTATAATACATAAAATAATTTGAAAATCTACATAACTATAATGGTTTGGTTTTTTATAGAACACAATCATAGATATATTATTTCATAATAAATATTGAGTACTTTTTATAATGTTCAACTTTTTTGTACCCCCCATGATACATCATGAATTGAACCATACATCAAAACCAGGGGATATGAAATATTATAATGCCTGAGCTCATATTATCAGTACGGGAAACATAAGAGAAATATATCAATGATATTATTTTAGAATACAGTTATGATAACATAATAATATCATAATATGGTCATACCCAGTAAATTAAATATCATAAATTTTTAGTCATGTCATAAGGATTTGTAATATTGACAGGAAAACATTATAAATGTGAAGGAACATAAATAACCAATATTTATTTGTGAAATCATATCATAAAAATAGTAATGTGCTGAAAAAAATTCATATAGCTTTGTGATCGTGTATTAGTAGTTAAAATTACTCTTATTAAGTTGATTAAATGAAATCTTGTCCCGACATAAACTTTTGTAAATGAAACTAGGTACATATATTTACTTATAGACCTGAAAACAGGTCCACAAATCAACATATGAACATTTAATATGGTCCAAACATCATCATATGGATATAAAACCATGAATATTCAAATTATTGTGAACATAAAATGAGGGTCAGTCATAAAATACATTTCTATTGAGTTATCCACCATTACTGAATTAATTGGAGGGATATAATTTAAAACCTACTACATAATCATAATCAATTCATATATGTATATATATCAAAAGATCTTGAAAAAATTTATTATTTCATTATGTATTATTTTCTGTGAAATAAAAATTCTTTCATTATTATTTCAAATTCCAAACTATAAAACATATAGATAATGAATTATGATGATATCATGGTATAATATTTTTATTGAAACATAGGTATCATCAATGTATTTAATTAGGGATAAAAAACATTAAATGGACATTTCGATGATTTCCAAAAAAAATACACATTAATTTATTAAAAACCAAAATAAAATACTAATCATTTCCAAAATATCAAAGAAAAATTTATTTTAAAGGAAAAAAATACAATATCTAATAGGATATTGTTCTCATTTAGTGACTATGATGATAGGAATATTTTTTCATGTCATATACATTTAAATAAAATATACTTTTTAACAAAGATTTCAAAACATTGAAAAATAAAATGTTTTTAAAAATTTTATAATTATTTCCTTTTGTAAATTTTTAAATTAAATTTAATGGTATTGAAAATAAAATTTGAATAAAAATTTATTTGAATAAATCGAAATGGGGGAAAAAGTTTCACCCAAAAATGATATACCTGTAAATTTTCATTAAAAGTATTTTCTTGTCTATTTAAGTAACAATTTGTGGAAAATGGAAATAAAAAATAAATATTATAGAAATAGACCAAGTAGAAAATAAATTATTTGTTTTACAAGATAATATGAATATAAATTCCCTTAATTGAAATTTGGAATAGTCATTCGAGATATAAATTGATATTATAACATAAAGGCTTACCCAACACCACATCTTGTTTCGTATTCATTAAAATATTAGGTATAATAAAATATATATATATATATATATATTATATTATATTATATGACCATATTCATAAATTACATACAACATATCATTCCATTATAATTTAATATTGTTCTTCAGTTAATAATTTTGCCATTAAAAATGAAATTCTGATGGAAAACATTTTTTTCCATGAATTCTTAGGTCCGATGGTTCGATTAAATGAATATTGATCATTTATTCATCACAAGCAAAATATTAATCATTATATAAGTATAATATATTGGTATTATATATAATTTTGTAATCATTTATAAAAAAATTGATGAAAATTTATCGCATCACTTTGTGGAGACATTAATTTGAATATATGCACGAGTAAGGTTTCAACTTCTTTATTGATGGAAGAATAGAAAGGTAAATAATACTTCACACTTATAGATTGATTATATATTATATATATATTATATATAAATTAAATAAATACTTATTACAATCCATGTAAAGAGGAAATTAATCATGAATCATATATCTGCATGGAGGAGGAAATCCACATTAAAACATGAGCTACATTAAAAATTTTAAATAGATGAAAATTTAATAAATGATATATAGAATTATTTTATGAGAATAATAATTATTTAGAATCTATAACATATAATTCATAAATAAATGAACATATAAAAAAATACTGACGGTGCTGAAAATTGAAATGCATCGCTTCTTGAGTTGATAGTCCGCACGTGAACATGAGCACTGCTTTTATTTACCAATTGCTGAAAATGGTAGTGGATATTACTGTTTCTTTAATAATTAAATATTTAATATCAATTATGGATTGTAAATCTATTAGTTTAGGACTTATAAAATATTTTTAATTGAGTAAGAACAATATATATATATATATATATATTGAAATATATTAATTTAGATGATTATACCTTATTTAGTTGGACTCCTATAGATTCCTTCTTAACAGCCGGTGGAATGGACTTATTTTAAGAAATCACCTCAAATTCATGTAAAGGGATGATTATAATGGAATTTGGAATGGTTTTTATTTAAATTGGTTTGTCAAGAAGACATAAATAAGTGAAGAGAAAAGGTTCACCATTATAAATAGGGCAAACACGTGTCGAATATTTTGAAGGATAAATATAGTATTATGTAATTTAGTTACATTCATGTACAAATAATGATACATTTTATTTCTAATTTAACTATGAGAATAAAATTCATCGAAAATTAAATAATATGGAAAATTTTGTCCTTATCACTTTGAGTAAAACTGTGATAACCCTATTTTCCATTATTCCATGGTGAAACATTTTTCACAAATGTTAGTAGTCATACTGACCAAAATTTTAATTTCACTAATTAATAAATTCATTAATGATGAATCATAACAATTAATCCATATTTATTGATTAAATTTCAATAAATAGATGAAATTAATTTATATTAGAAATGTAAAACACAATGAAAATATATTTTTTCATAATGATTTTTATATATTACAGTTTTGATGACCATAATAATGATAAATGTTTGTTCAAATCACATAAATTGGATTTTTAATATTTAAAACTAAATAATGAATTTTTTTAATACATCCAAAAAAATGATTTTTTAAATACATTAAATGAAAAGGATTTTTTCTATAAAATTTGATATTTTCTACTATAAACATAAATTTATATTTTTTAAAAAAATTGAAATTGTTTTTCTATAGTATTACATTAATATGATAATTTCTAAAATAAGTTTATTTTGTTCCAATTATATTTATTAATTTGCAAAAAATAATTTTAACAACAATACATAACATGATATAATACCATTATGATGAAAATGTATTTTGATATCATTAAATTATTTTATTAAAAATTGGGTTCCTATTTGTAAATAATCAATAAGATAATTTTTTAGATGAAATATATATATATATATATTTAAAAATTAAAATATTTTTATTCATGACCTTAAATTCAACGAAAATGTAATATTATATGTCACATTTTGATTACACATAGTGCTGCGTATGAAACATCATATCAAATACCACAAAACCCTAATTTTATTAACTATTATTTCAAATAAGTTAACATTATTTTATACATTTTATTACTCAAAAAAATAGTGTTATTATTATGCTACATGACCCACTAGGTTATATTTTATTACACATGACACTGAGTTTTAACAAACCCATAATATATTATTAGAATACTTATTTTAACATGAATTTTATAATATATAAATTAAAATTATAGATAAGAATACTAATCACAAATTTTGAAATAATAATTATAATTTTTTCATATAAAAGAAAACATACAAGTAAAAAATTAATTTTTATTAAATTATTTATACTTTTCCAAAACATGTTTTCTTATAAAAAAATTTTAGTTTCTTTTTATAAACACTTATAAAAATATATTTTGGAAACTTTTAAATAATTAATTTGATAAAATAAAATTTATTGTTGAAATAAATATGTAAATATTTATTAGGGATAATTTTTGGTTCATTTGATAATTGTTTCATTTTTTGATATAAATTGAAAATTATTGAATTTCAATTACAACTACCTATTTTTAAAATTATTTATAACTTTAAATTATTTTTATCATGGATTTCATGTAATTATGTTATATTATAAATATTATAATCTATTTTATTTTGTTCAAATCATTTTTAATATTAATTTTTTATATATATACTTTATTAAATATTGATACTTTTAACTTTATAGACCTGATTTCTCATCTAGTTAGTAGGATTAATATTGAATTAATATTTTTCATTATTGTGAATTGTATATGGTAAAACAAATTACATATTTCTATTCATAGTAAATTTTATTATCATAGAGTTTTAACATAGATGTTCACCAAAAGGTATAGAAAAATCAGTAAAAATATTATTAAGGTTAAGGTAAAAAAAATTACTTTGGGGGTTAAACTAAAATGAGATGTTTTAAAAAAGAAAAAATTATTTTCAAGAACCCTTTTTCTCAAAATATTAATACCTTATTTCTTAAATTAATTATAATGGTCCATTATTGGAGAAATTTTTACATGGATAAAATGTGTTTTTTTTATTATTTTTTTCAAAAATTATGTGTGTACTACTCACCTCACGTATAAAAGGCCAAAAAATCTCATGTACTCTCCACACTAGAAAAAATAACCAATAATCTCAATTATAAATTCTCTATACCCATCCTCTCATTTCATTCCTATATGAAACCAAGGAAGGCTTCGGTGCAAACCATGTAGTGCACCACATAAATAGTTAATGTTTGTAAATAAGAATTTTTATTTCATTTCATCCATGATCCCATCAATTAATATATTAAAATTATGATATAATAATCTAATTATCTTACATATACTGGTAATTTATTATTCTTAGTTAATAATTCACAACTATCTCTACTTCTATTAAACCATTTACGAAATCCTCCTTCAAGCGGATAAAATACTACCACCTCACAACCCGATATCCTTAATTCATACACTACCACAGAAAAAGAATAAAAGTAATGATAAATGAAGTATTAATAAATTATTTTTATTATATTATTATTTCTTTGTAAATATTATATTACACATACCGTTTTAATAGGCATTTTATGATAATAAGATAACGTCGCTCGTTTATATGGTGGATTATCACTTCACGAATCGATGTGATTCTTTCATGAATTATATAGAATGTTTTAATGGTGGTTTTAATAGAACAATGCGACATGTATTATATAAAAATAATTATTTAATTATAATATATTATTTACCTTTACATTCATCAATCCAATAAAATAATGTGAACATCATTCAACTGTATGTACGACATATCATCTCTATGAATGGTTTATTTCATATTCAATGTATAAATTTTATGGATTACTATAAATAAATATATAATGAATAAAAATGATATTTATATCATTATTTAAATTATTATGATAAATAATTCATGATCTATTTAAGATTACCAATAATAACAAATCCAAATATATTTGAAATTTAATGTTTTTTACCATAAATATGACATTAACATGGAATTATAAGTAAAATGGTAATAAAATGGTCATAATAATAAAATATATGATATTATATTTAAAAATATAATTCTATAAAATATGTATAAAGATCATAAATTTATTATGAATCGCATCTTAATATGTACTATTGAATTTAAGACAGTAGGTAAGGTATTTACATGTATCTTTCTATTATATGAGAAACATTCCATATTCACCACCTCTTTCATTTATGTAGTGTATATAATATCCATGAATATTTGTCATTATTATTCTACTGAAAAAATACAGATATATTTATATGTAATAGTTTTAATATATATCGTTAATGGTGTTAACATTTCAAGAGTTCCCAATGATTTAAATGATTTATTTCACTACTCGCCTTCTATGAGAGGTACATTATGTTATGAACCCATATTGTTTCATTAGGTGTATATATAGAAAATTTGAGATATAATATTAGGAATTTTTTCCCCATTATATATTTTGTTCAATTTTATGTTATTTCTTTATATAGTTTATGAATAAAATTTTCAAATGTGCTAAATAATTTACGTTACATACACATCTTTTATCGAGATCATTTTATTTTGTTTCTGATGATATTTCTTATGATTAATATCTTAATAAAATCATTAATTTTTATATAACATGTTTATTTTAGATATTTTAAATTTATATTACCTTTCCTCCACTCATCAGTACTTAATATAAATATGAAATTTGTTTTTCGATATTCTGAATTTATTTATATCTTTAATTGGAAATCCATTTTATTTTGAATCCTAATTGTTTAAAAAAATAATAAATGTTTTGTTATTATCTTATTATTTTTAAAATAAAATTTTCCCATTATTTAATTTAGTTTTTTTTAAGGATCACTCATGTAATTTTCCAATCACTGCTCATTTGTATTTTATCGAAATTGTGAGTGTAATTTTCATTTTAACATGTAAGACATGAAATAAATCTCCCATCAGCAACATCATTATTTTATTTAATGATTAAATTATTATGTTTCAGGTTTATTATCAAAGAAAAATATTTCAAAAAATTTGAATCATTTAGAATGAAATTTTTATATTGGAAAATATATTTTCCTTTGAGATATTTTGAATGGCAAGTCAAAATCATTTCCCATCAATGATGTAATGTTTTAATGTTACCTATTCCTTGACGGGTAAATGATCCAATGATAGCATTGTTATTATTTAAATAAATGTTTTATTTTTATTATTTCATGATGCTTATGTAACCAATTTCACTTCCATGTGTTATTTCATGATGGAATTATTACGAAACTCACTTGTCACATTGTTTATTCAATGATGAAAAGATTATTCAACTGGTCTCATTTGTAATAGTCAATATATAATGAAAATTTAATGAAAATCGTTCCATTTTTCTAGTTTATTGATAAAATCAATGTTTTTTTATTTTGGAAATCATAAATAATTTTTCCAATTTAAGATATTGTGGACCAATATCTACATTCAATGCATTAGGTAAAGATTTATATCTCATTAATTAACATGGAATGGAAATTTGAGTGAGCCATTTTAGTAAGTGATTGTTTCCACTATGATGGTCTTCAGAGTGAACATTGATTACTATGATGATTCGGGGACTATTCCTAATACACTACGGCAGCATTATCAATGATCATTAATTAATATGAAACAATATTCTATGATTATGTGTATCCCCCAAAACTAATACTTCTGCAAATATTATCCACTCATTGCTCCTGTTTATTGATTTAATTATGATTCACGTCTTATAAACATCCAATAATTAATACATGAGCCAATATTATGATATTTAATATGAAGGGTATGGATTTTAAATATTATGATAATATTAACATACCCTTATATTCATTATAATATTATGTACCACCCATGTTTATAGTTACAAAATATCTGAAATAACCTTTTTTATATTTTTTTACAATGGTTACTATGAAAGTTTTTACATAAGATATTCAAAAAAATGGTCCTAGTTATTAATATTATAATGGGTGATTATGCAGTCTAACTATGGTACAACTTATTGTGTTTAGAATTTTTAAATACATTAAAAAATTATTGTATACATAAATCTGTCTATGTAATGTAGTTAATATTCATATAAGATGATTTAATATCTATGTATTAAAATATTTGGTCTCAATAGTTGTAATTATATGATACATTCAAATAGAATTTTGATACTATGATTAGAAAACCATACCAAGATACCTATAGAAACATTTCTTATAGTTTTGGGAAGGGATATATTGGGTGGTTTCTATGAAATCACATCCCAACCAGTATACTGTAACTAAATGTAACTCTATTATTAACATAAAAAGTGTTAATAAATATAGAAAGGGTGAATAATATACACTTGATTTCCTCCCATTGATTGAGAATATTCTTTTCTATAGATAATGATTGACACTCCTACTGGATATAATTTGGGTGTTCACAAACTCATTATGAAAGATCCTAATGAATTTAAATAGAATTTTATTTTGAATATCCTAGAATAAAAATATTGTGTCATAGATTAAAAATAATTTTTCCTGAGGTAGAAATTTGATATTTTATTTTTCATGATTATGTGGTTCTCATTCTTGATTAGGTTTTCAAACACTAATTTTTTAGTCAATGGGTGTAACTTGAATGAACTACAAAAATTCTAATAGTGATGGACAATGAAATGATCGTCCTCCTGAGAATCCAAATATTTTGGTTGATGTAATGAGATTATAATTTTCTGTTCAATAAAAATTGTCTCATCCTATGAATCATAATGGTCCTTCAAATGAAAAATGGAAGGAGAAAAACATGATTGAGTCGATCATGAGGAAACATCCATAATCATTCAGTGGGTCTTCTAATCCACTACATTATTGAATAACATATCATCACCACTGAAAGTATATTTTACATTCACATTTATATAAAAAATGAAAAATTCATTTTTTATATCTACCATTTGGAATGTGAAGAGGGACAATGGTGGAAACATTTCAGGAATGTGAGGAAACAATATGAAATTGAATCCCTAAATAGGGATAAGATTAAGAACAAATTTTTAAATTAATACTCTCATTTTATTATTTATACGAGTATGGATATTTAGTTCAGTACTCAAAATTAAACATTTAATTAATCTATTGGTACATATGAGAAAATGTTTATACGACATACGAGGTACACTACTAGTATTATCATCAAACTTAAATATATAGGTGATATATTCTCTAGTTGATGGAAATAATCCATTTATGAGAGTATTTACTTTTTATTTTTTGGATAAACTCTCTTTAATTTCTAATAAGTGTTTCTTGAGTGCTCAATGAATTTTGAGAGTTTTCCTGCGGGTTTAAGACATTAAATGAGGTGAAAAGTGGTCGAATAGTACATAGCACACGATTGGCGCATGGTGAGATTAAAATATTCTCTTCACCCAAAAAAATTGTGTGACATGAATACATTATGTATAGAGTTATATTTCATGATTAACACATAATATTCTAAAACATGCATGTATCTCTTTGTATATGTGTGACCCATCATCATGTAGATAGTTGATTGTGCATAATTTAGAAAACTATTCGTGTAAACTGTGTTCTCCATTAAAATTTTAAAAAATTAATGCTTTTCCATCATGGTATTTTTAGATCCCTACCGTGGTTTTCCTCCCATTATACCCCCCAATACCCTAGGTGATGTCCCAAAAACCCCATATCCATCTATAGATGATTCTCCTTCAATTCAGTGGAATTTAGATTGTGTTTGAGTGCAAATCGAATATCATGGTGAGTCTAACACTAGACTTTGATCCATTTTTGGGATTATGAATTATGGAGTCTATCATATTCTTCCAAACCCCCAAATCCCTGAAATTTTCAATGGATTTTAGGATGGGGATTTAGTAGGAGTTTGATCTTGAATTAAAGGTGGAGATTAATCAATTTTTCATCAATGGACATGAGGTAGGTAGTCTTTACACTTTTTCCAATAGTATTCATGTTCTATATGAATATGTGGTTCTTATAATGTGTTTCCTTATTGAGTTTATTTATTCCGCAATCCGGAAAGTTATTTCTGCCTCAGATTGAGTTGTGAAACCCTTCACAAACCCCGTGAGTTCATTTGTGAGTTAGACCAAACCTAGGATTACCCATGGAGAGGGATGAATCCAATTCAATGGTTACTAAAATTTGTAAACTTTGAGATAAGGGATCTATGGGATCAAATGGGTAGTAAAAATTTATTTGTTATGTGATTAGGCTAATGTGTTAAATGAAATAAACACGTGTTGGATTTTTCAAATATTTAAGTGGTCTTCAAATTTTTCTGATTTTCTGGTTTGTGGATTTGACATGTATAATGATTATCAATGGAAAATGATGTTTTGAAATGAGGTAAATGTCGTCTTTTTAGGTAAATTGTTTAATGTTTTTTATGTTTAAAATTGAAATAAAATCCTTTGGGAAAAATTCATATTTTTTCAACGTGGAAGACCCACATTTCAAATTGATGTTTCCAGATGTTTTCATTGAGTATTTTTATTTATGATTATTGTCATAATGTATTCATAAAATTTCCATGAGACTACGGTAATTGAAGTAATGAGAGGTTTAGTAATATTTAACACAAAAATTTATATCAGAATGTTAACACACAGATGTAATGAAGTGAATTAATATGGGGATTAGTTGATTATATATCATAAGGGAGTATTTCTCATGATGTTAAATGAGTGAAACTGGATTCATGAAACTAAGATTATGGATTGTGATTTGTAATTTAAATTAATAAGTGTTTAGTAAATGGTAAATAATGATTGGGTTAAGTGAGTAAACATATGGAAACTGTTGAAATATTAATTTTGTTAATGTACGGGGATTAAGGAATATGAATACAGAGTTCAATCATAAGGAATGAGAAATGGGATAAACGGGTATGTAATATAAATAAAAAAAATGTATTAACGGGTAATATAATTTTATTAATTCACATGATGATTATTATGGATTATAATTTTTATTTTTATAGATTGTGAATGGATTATAATATTTTATATGTTATAAAGGGATAAATAAGCATGTGCACATAGCCTTGTGGTGGGATAAATGATAGAGTATCCTCTCACGGGTTATGTTGTACTGATTCTCAAACACCTCCTAGGAATGCATGAGTTAAGGAGTTTGTATGATCCTCTAATCCCCTATTTAATTCATTGTATGAAACTCACTAGACTGAGGATCTACGTAAAATGAAATGTTGCGATGTATTACTGATTCACTATGCTTCTCATCGTAAGGTTATAGTGTTATTTGGGATGATAGACTACAGTTCTATATTTCCCAAACAAATTTACATGTCCTAATTACTATATAGAGTCTTTGGGTTATATTCCTTAATATGATTACAAAATTTATCTGGAGTAATAGTGTATGTAACCCCTTATTCATGATAACTGATGGGACTAGTTTATTGGGTAAATGATGTGAATTTCTTAGCCCAGGGAACGTGATACGAATATGAATTTATAAATTATGATATCTTAAGTGATCAAATGCTAATAGAAATTAAAATGTATTAAATAAATATTTTATTTAATGGGTATGTGATTATTTGTGACTACTTAAATCACCTTTGGTTAAATGTGTGTGTTACACTTTTTCATTGGCTTAGACTCTGATTGTGACATGAGTTAGTTTTATGGTTTGATCAATTGTAATGAATTTAATGCAAAAATAGAAATTGGATAATTTCATAAATTTTTTCCTTTTATCTTTTTTATTAATTTCACTTTTTACTAGCATACACCATTGTACAAAATGTATATTTCTATAGACACCACTAGTGGTGGACATCTGAGTTGTACTCACTCACAGCTTGAGCCGCCATCACACTTGGGTACTCAAAAAGAAGCTAATTGATTTAGTTATAGATTCAAGATGGGAATATGGTGTTGGTTATATTTGGGAAGACTGGTTGGAGCATGGAGTTTATGATTGGGATGGTTTGTGGCATGAAAATGGTTTTAAATTATGTTGATATTTTTTGTATTGTTTTACATTTTATGAATTCATGAGAATTAGTGTATTCATTATATTTTGTTTTAGCATATGTACATGGACACCTATTGGTTCTGTTTCATGATTTCCATTTCTTGTTCAGATGTGAATTTTATCTATTTATGTTACTTATTATGTGGATTCACTATGATAACCTTCTACAATCCCCCCATGTTCTTCTTTAGGCCGACACTACAAATCAGTAGCCTACCGAATGTGGGGAATTTCACCTGAGGTCATCTGATGACATGGGTGAGGGCACAAGTTATAGTGGATTCCAGGCCAGGGATGTTATAAAGTAGTATCAGAAGAGGTATTATTTTTTCTTACTATGTTGGCATGCTAGATAAGACCCAAGGATCATTTAACATGGTAATGAGCACATTCATGTGAGTTTAAATCCCCATATGTGGTGAAAAAGCCTTGTTTATATGGGTGGGAAATGCTGTTATATTTTTTTCTTTTATAGTTATTTTTTTTCAAACATTGGTGGCACACACGGATGTGATGTTATTGATTTGTGAGGTTTAATCTCTTATCCCAACATGACAAGAGTGGGTGTTTTAATTAATTCATCATGCCAGGCCCATAGGATAGTTAAGTAATATATATTTTTCCTATGATATAATTTAGTTGTTCTAAATAAGGAACCAAATTAGAATAAACATTTTTTTGGAATGAAATAATATGTGTTTTAAATATAGGTTAAAAGTGTTTTTGAGAAACTTTAATCCTTGAGTTTGAAAAGGGGAAATGTTTTCACATATAATTCTAAAAAAAATTGATATTTTTTCGATGATGGGATAAAAAATTGGTTTTGAAACAGTTATTGATCATGTTTTCAAAATGAAAAGTATTTAAATGTTAACTTTCCGGTTTAAATGGTATAGTGAAATAAATAATAGAAACTCAAAAATATGCACCTTTATGGAAAACGTTGTTTTTTATCCCTTGTTTTATTTTTAGACCCCTTGTGTGGGTGGATTTGGTAGTGAGCGTGCCTTGTTTTTTAGATTGCGGGTTAGGGTCTGTCAGTTAGATAGAATTTTGTTTTTTTATTCCATGTATAAGTCATGACCATGATGGTTTTAAATGGAATCTATTAATGATAATGTGGTGACCTTTGTGAGTTTGATTTGAACCATAGAGTTGGTGTCTGTTTCTGGTGCTACTGTACAGGTGTGAGAATATTCATTTTGGGTCATATAATAAATGGTTATTTGGTGAATTTGACATAGTGTGTTTGAATATGGGGAAAGATGAATTATTTTTGCAGCTAATATTAAAGGTTTGGTGTTTATTTTATAGAGATATATAGCGACCTTTCGTCATGTGACTCGAGTATATAGAGATGGTATCATTTGATTTTTGAGGCTAACATATCATAATGGCTGATTATATGTCATTTAAATTGGGTTATTGTGGCACAATTATATAATATAAAGGTGAAATAAATGCATGGACGGTGACATCAAGTTTTTGAAATGTTTCATAGATATTCCATTGAAATTTTTTGAAGAATCACTTGGGATCTTATAATTTGTTATTAGAGTGGTTGTGAAGGCCATGATCATTTAGAAAACTGGCCCAACGATTTGGTGGAGTTAATTATGAAATGAAATGTCCACCTAGGTTAGACAAAAAAATGGTGATCTAGGAATATATGAACAATTTTGATTTGGATAATAAATGTTGGATGTTGTCACCTGCATAGGCTATATTTCAGGGTAGTTTGTGTGGTGAAATGTTGAGAAATACTTGGGTCCAATGATGCTAGCGGGTCAATTGGAATGAGTAGTTTTTCTAAGAGATAGATTGGTTTCTTGTTTGGTAATTCGAGATTGATAATCCTCAATGTTTATGAAATATATATGAATGATGGGAATGTGTTAGGATTACATGATGTCGTTGAGATA
The DNA here is from genome assembly GCA_963277665.1 of Viscum album. Classification (NCBI taxonomy): domain Eukaryota; kingdom Viridiplantae; phylum Streptophyta; class Magnoliopsida; order Santalales; family Viscaceae; genus Viscum; species Viscum album. Next base: position 662,454,520 of record OY728138.1, read on the forward strand.
TGTTTTGAGTAGGATGGTAGTAGGCACACAGGTTAACTGTGGAACCAATGTGTAAAGACCCACATAGTGCTAAAAACCAATTATTTTTATATAGTGGAGTAACTACTTATATGCCTATCATGGTCAGAGAGTCCATACAAGAATAATTAGAGTGACGTAAATAATAATGGTGGAATGGGGAACGTTGGGAATCGACCGCTTGGTAGAGGGCAATGAGGTGGTGGTGAGTTTGGATAGAAAACGCTATTGAGTTAGGGTGTTCAACTATGGATAATGCATTGGATGGAAGGTAATCCAAATACCCTAAAAATATTGAGGTTACCTATTGGTGAGAGGAGGTTGATGTGGAAGATAGTTTCTTTCATTGATCATTTATGACTTATTAGCATACTTTTCGCTACTGAAGATCATGCCCAATATCATGAGATGATATTAGGTGCATTGTGAAGGATATGGATTTACACCTTTAAACATGACTGTGTTTTGGTCAGATGTGGTACAACATGGAGGAAACACCAAAGTATGTGGTATGTGTGCAGATCTCAAATTCTAGCGGAGTACACCATCAACTGGTTGTGGAAGAGGTCGTCTAAATCATCTAGAGGATGATGAATCCCCTTGGTATCATTCTTAAACGCTGGGAATGATTTGTGGCATATGTTTCATTTTTCATAATAGTGGAAGATAAAATGTTATATCCCTATTTTGGGGTTCAGAATGTGTTTATTATTGAACCACAGAGATCGATAATTCTTGAGGAAAGTAGTTACAATGATACTCTTAAGGTGAATAGTGTAATGTTAAGACTTTGATGTGTGGATATAGCTATGAATTCATTGCGTTGGCATCCATATTTGAATGTAAATTCTATGAGGTAGTTGTTCAAGTTCCATTAGAATTGTATTGGTTGGCCTTGGGTGTGATATGTGTCCAAGATGAAAGGTGTATTTGGGCTTGGTATAGTAATGATCTTAATTAGGGTGGTTTCATCAGAGGCGAGTTATAGATCACAACAATGGTTTGAATATAGGTGAATTTCATGATGGATAATTTTTATCATAATTCAAGGATGACATTGGAAGGTCCGTATCGATTAGGATTGTATGCCTTGCGTGAAAGGGTGTCTTGTCCAGGTGAACCATTGATTTGACTATAACAGTGTTTGGACATCACTTCTAATTCCCTGACCCTAGAATCCTGGAGCCAGTTCATTATTTAAACACATTCCCATGATTAAAAGGCATCATTTATTGAAATAAAAATCAGGTTAGCGGTATTTAAAAATAGATTACATACATGAACATCACATTAAAATTTCAAACATAAAATACAACATAAATAATCCATTGAGAATTCCATTATTCTGTTTTCTTAAACCTATATATTAATCATAATACCCTTCTACAAATCCTAGGAATATATCACTTCCACAACAAACTCCAATGAGGTGGGTGTTGTTTATTTTTGTATTTCCCCACTATTTATGCAAAAACATTTAACATGGATCAACCCACATGTAGTTTTATATGCTGATTGCTCGTTCTTGGGTGAGTGTGCTTTCCTTGGGGTTTGGAATCTGGATTAATTATTATTTTTTGGGTTGGAACTTCAATCCCAAGCCTCCCCATGATTAAACACTATTGTGGAGGGAACAAGAATACACAAACCAGGACTGAGCCCATATTTATTGTGTGTTATTCATGGTCAAACATTCTGTATAGAAACAAAAAGGTTTTGAGGCCTTAGAAGAGAAGGTGGTTCCCCTGGGGGGCCGGAGGCATAGACCACACAAAGAAAAGACCACAAGAGTGGACCCGGTGGTAGACGAAAGAACCTTTCAGGGGTGGCCCATGGCGGTGCGACACATTAGCCTACCAGAAGAAGATGATATGGTTAGATCAATCCATGAAAGTGTAGCTTAAGCCACTGATTCATAGGCCATCGTCTGGGGTCCAGGGACACTGCCAACCGTCCACATCAGACAGGGTATCTCGCACGCGATGTCCGTGGAGCCGTGATGGAAAACGGTTGTCGAACGATGTGTGGAACCCCAATATGACTGACCTAGCAAGACATGGTTCACGTAACCGAAAAACCATAGGAGTCTTGGTTAGGGGAGACCTGACCCATGCTCACTGGCTAGGAAGAGAGTGTTCGCCTTCAAACTACTTCCCGGGCCAGGGAGTAAGAACCCGGCCGCTTTGTGATCTGGGTTGGAAAAGAAACCGACAAAATTCTATGGGCCAGGCTGATGAGGTAACACTATGACACTGGGAGGCCTGTGATGGGAATAATCTGGCTCGCTGGTTGTGGGATGAGCAATATGGGACCAGGTCGCCTGGGGACCCGGTGTGTTGGACCCCCAGCCAAACTTGAACCTGTCCAGTGAGACCCACAAGCCAGGACCTAACAATCTGGCATAGGCCTAAACCGGGTCGGGTTGGGCCCATCAAATCAAACTGGGGAATGTGGGTCCCCCATACGAGTTTGTTTAGTCAGTCTGATCGTGTTAGATTGGCCCTAGACATAACCAGACCTGGTTTACTAAAACACCAACATCACTCAAACCAAGCATCGATTGAAAAGTCATTTGTGGTGTTAGATACCTCGTGACAAGGTGGATCATTTGGATTACTCTAATGAGGTTTTAATAGATGTTGAAATATGAATAATTGATTGAGGAGTGGTTCTCCAAAAATCAATCCCAATAGGTTAAAAGATCCTATAACTGAATATAACTTGATGACTGCTCACTAGCAACCCTGTGTGGATTTTCTATGATGGCCCAGTGGACGGAATCTTTGTGAGACCTGATAGGCCTATAGTGGGGGCAGCACTGTGTGACCCCGATGTCTGAAGATACATGATGGGGAGGATCACCTAATTGTGATGGCTAAGGTGGGAAGTGGTTCTATGGGACATGGCATGCCCACTATGGGGAGAATCTCTATGTTACACAAAATACCCATGGTACTCATCAGTGATGAGTACCATAGTAGTCCAAGGTTATGGGTATGTGGATTTGTGTGACCCAACATGGTCATAGTGAGGAGAAACTCTGTGTGACACAAAATTACCATGGTACTCATTGTGGAGGATATCTCTAAGAGCCTAAGGTATTCAATGGTATGAAGAATAGTATAATATTCATTACTATAGATTATATCTGGTTTGTGCTGTCTTGATTTGTGATCATGCTTCATGATCATGCCAATAATTCTTATTGTGAATTTCTTTGAGTTATTTCCTTATTGTTTTGGGTTCTCGACTGAGTATTTTGCCACTCTGTACTACACGGGTTTCTCTCAAATGTGTTGAGTTTGTAGCAGACGACCGATAGCTTAGTGGAGGACCTTGTGACCCATGGCTAGGGGTGTCCAACGATATCTGGTAGGAATGACATTCTTTCACGGCTTTCAGAAGATAATCTATACTTACTAATCAGGTGGAGTTTTCAGAGAACATCTTTACATCGATCATGTACATTAATTTGTTGTAGTTTTCTTTTTTTGAGTTTGTATTATGGCATATTTACATTTATTTGTAGCTTTCCACTCTGTGGTTTTTTAGTTACATTCTTGTTCTTTTTTCTGGTTTTCCTGGGACGTGGTTTTATGTGTGTATGTGTGTGTAGGTACTCATGATAATGCCTCCCACTTGTTGGTTGACACCTTCGGTGATATCATCCAACTCATGGCCTTCGTGAGGTGGGCTTGAGGGATTCATGACACTGACCATGGCAGATGACTCATGAAAGCTAGTGTATTAATGGGATGTGTATCATGATCCAAGAATTAGGAATATATTCTTTACTTTTATTATAATTATTAAAACATTTCCATCCTATTATTTTTAATTTTTAATTGATTTAAATTTTGATTCAATCAATTACAGATATTATTGTTGGTTAATATTAAAATTCAAAAAAGATATATATGAATCAATTGATTTTTATAATATCTAATTTTTAATAAAAAAACATTATCAAATAATTATTATTAAATATAAATCAACATATAATTTTTTATAAAGTCAAATGTAATTTTATCTGGGTTCAAAAAAATTTATTGTAAAAAAATCATTATAAATAAATGACTGTTTTTATTTTATAATAAAATATTATAATATTTAGTAAATTATTTATATAAAATAAATATTAATTTTGGAATCAGGTCATTGTAATTAAAAAACAGTTATGTTCCCACAATTTTTTGAGACAATAGAATTTGGGGTAAAACAAATACCATATAAATATATTCTATGTCTTATGACATCAAAATGAAGCAAAAGTGATGTAATTAGTAATATAATTTGCATCCACTACGAAATATTTGTTTTCCATTAATATTAATTTCATTTTATGTTTATTGGATTTATTTTTGGAAGCTATTATGAATCCTCCATGACATATTATATGTTTAAATATTTTAAAATCATTTCATTAAAAATGTGACTCAACTCTACATCACTATTGGTAATATTTTAATATGTAACAACCGTTTCCTTAAAAAATAATCTAATCCACTCCCATATTTTAGAAACCATGGAAAAATCCATACAAGGGTTTTTAGTTCAGGATATTTTATTATATTCTGTCTTAAACCAAAATATTAATGAAATCTCCCTCTCGTCCAATATTAACCCACTCGGATTTCCCATTTAACTTCAGTAAAACTTCATAGATTATTTCCTAACTCTACCTTCCACTCCCTAGAGTCCTCCCAAGGGACCCTAATCTCATTATAAGCCTCTCCAATGCATTTTGTGTCACTCATTCATGTAATTAACATTCCTCTACTCATTTCAAATTCAAACAACATATATAAAATTTGTTCTTGTAATTTCAAATGATTATAATTTCATTAATTTATAATTATTCTCTTAATTCCCATTTAATTTTATTTTACTTTGGGTTCGTTTATCCTCCAACATTTGGACCAATTCATAACCTGTTAATATGTTGAAATTCCATGATGGATCCCCATTTTGTCTTCGCAATTTATGTTTCTTTATAATCGTCTTCACACCATCTAAATTTTCATATTTTAGGGAATTCCATTCTATCTTCATATAACTGCCCATTTTATTTTTAAATTGTGATATTCCATATTCACTTTCATAAAAAAAATTTATGAATTTTTATATAACATCATTATGATGAAAAAATTGCCCAATTATTTTCCATGGAAATTAATTTTTAAAGTGAATACCATCTCCATTTATCTATCATGGGTATTCACATTTATTCACATATACATAATTATAGGGAATGTACATATATTTATTTCACACAATTTTTTTTGGTACAGATTATGATGATGAATGAGTGAATACAGATTTATCTATGTGGCACATTTTGGCTTGAGAATGAATTGATTATATTGGGTGTTCTTAGATAGTAATCTAATGCATTGGGTCATATTAATTATCATGATAAGTCATAATGGGATTGTGGGGTACAAGATTACTTAATGGGTATTTTTCTTCAATGAAGTCTTTGTAGATTAATTCCAGACATCTCTTTATGATGTTGTACTTTATGTTGTTTCTATATTTCCCATGTTAAAATTATCATGTTATGTCATGCCTTATTATTAAAGTTCCTTTTAGTCCTCATTGATATACTTATTGTAAATGTTTCATCAATTCTACAATGTTTATTCCCATATTGGGATTTATTTTTCACCCTTTTCCTTATGTTTTTTATAGGATATCCTAAGTAGTTTTATATTTGAAGGAGTATTTTGAGCATGTAAAAGAAGTTTTCAGTAAGGATGTAATTTTCCACATTTTATGTTGTTATATAATGTAAATAATTCCAAAATTTACTAGAAATATCGGTAATCCATGTTTTATAGGTGTATTATTATATAATAAAACAAATATAAATGCGAAATAATGAGTAGGGTTGTTATATTCCCCAATTAGAGTTTTCTAACAACAATATATTTCACTAAATCATTTATATGTCCACTTTTTAATCCCTCCATGGAATAAAATGTAATGATCCAATGTTTTATTAAAAAATTAGAGAAATAATGCTATTAGGACCTTTTCTTGAAGAAGAAGTATATGATAATGATAAATCCATTCAGTAAAATGTCATGGATGTTTTATGTTGGAAGAAATTTTATACTAATAATCACATGTGGGATCTAAAATTTTATGTTGTTAAAAAGGTGTTTACATGACTATTTCAACAGTATATGGTTATGAAGTTCAATAATCAATGGAAATTATTCCCATGGTGTATACTTTCCATTTCAAATCATCATCATTTTAGGACGATTTCCTATAAGATGGTGCTTCTACCAACCCTATCTCAAGATAATGATGTGTTTCATGTATCTCTTTTGATGAACTACGATATGACCCTTCACATGTAATGAAATAAGAGGTCAAACCAATGAAGTAAGATATATCTTATGTGAAAAAACCTATCAGGATTATAGATCATATAGGAAAATTTCAAGCAAAAAATACCCCTCACATTGTCATTTTTATGGGGAAACCGCTAGTTACTGGATGATATGTGGAAACTTGAGGTTATGATGAGTAATATGTATCCTTATTTCATGATTTCATTACACACAACACGTAGTTATGCTTTAACTACATGCACTTTATGTTACCTGGCATTAGAAACAATAATATGGTTCAACAAAAAAGAAATATTTCTAATAAAATAATTTCAACATGACCATTATAACTATTTCATTAAAAGTAGTAAAATGATTAAAAATAATTATTTTTCCAATTTTAATTATAATGGTTTTATAAAACATAAATATATTGATAAAAAGAAAATCATTTTCTGTAGAATCATTATATGTTTTAAAATCATGTTTTTCACAAAAAATATATTTTGGCCTATTTATAGGATCATAAATAATTTTAAATTTTGACACTTATTATATTATTTTCATGAAGACAATAATTTTTTTATTAAAAATTTAAACTTTATAATTGGGATAATTTTTGGGATTTTTCACAAAATTTTCATTTTTTATTGAATAATGAAAATATAGAATATTAATTGAGAAAAGGATTTTCACTTAATTTATTTGTAAAAATATATTTTATTTCATATTTTCTAAGTGATGTCAATTAAATTATAAAAAAAATACAGTTTAATTCATTGGAATCAATATCAAATTATATATTGATATAAACACATTGTAAATTTACTAATGTTTTCCCCAAAAAAAATCTTTCCCATCATACAAGATGGATACATTTTAAATAAAAATTACATAAATATGTTAATAGAATTGGGATAAATAAATTAATTATTGGTGATCATTATAATTTTTATTAAATAGAAATTTGAACGTAATTATTTTCAAAACATAATAGTATAATCATTAAATATTATTTACTATTATTAAGTTCACAATGGGATTACCATGGGGTAAAAATAAAATGAAAAGGGTTATAAATATATCAAAACATGTAATAAATCAATTTTCTGGAAATATATCATCATTATTTGTTCAGGTGTATACAAATTCCCAATATCAGTTCATTGATAAATGAAATCAATTGGATGAAATTCTTTTATCCAAAAAATTATAATTGTGAAACTCACCTCAGTTATAAAAGGCCACCCCTATCCTCTCCCCTTTACACATTAAACCAATATTTTCAATGAATAGATGTCAATCAAATTTAAAAAATAACATAATATCATCATATAAACATTAGATTCTATATAATTACATACTTGGAAGGATTTTTAGCATACTTAAGGAAGATTCTTTAAGAAAGACTTACATTCATCAAAGAGATTTTTTATTTTATTTCTCACACATCCTCTTAATATTCTTATCATACCATGGTGATATTATAAAATAGGTATATTGAATATAATTTATTTAAGTTATTTTAATTACCTATATGTATATCAACATCTTTCAAATGGGAGAGGAATCATCTTTCATTTGTACATCGGACTACAGTCATTCAAATGAGTGTCAATCATTTTTTACTCTACCACCAATTAACGATGGAGATTATGATTAAATTATTATTATAATGTTATAATTATTATATTAGAATAATTATTAAAATATTATATTACACAAACCTTCATAGCCTCCATTTTTTTATTATGATAAATTCAATCAAGTTTACGGATGACTATCAGCTTGCAATGAAATGAGATTCATTTATTATTAACAAGGATGGAATTAAGAATTGGTTTAATAAAGAAATATCATATATTATATTAATATGATTCTATAATGATAATATATAATTTAACTTTATTTTATTCAATCCTAAAATAAAATTGAAATAGCATTTAAGTGTATGTATGTTTTACCATGTCCATGATCATTATATTTCATTTTTTTCACTAACTTTAATGGATGAATAAAAATTTATTTATAAAAATTATATATGATATTTATATCATGTTTATAATTATATAGATGATGAAACCCTTATCTAACAAATGCATCTCTACAAAAATGGGAATATACATTTCTAGTATTTTAATATTGTTAAAAATGCACTGTTAAAAGGGGTCTATTACCAATGCTTGGAAAAATGTGTTGATAAAGGGCCACATTAATCAGTCCTAGTAAAAATGAACTGATCGAAATAGAATCTATCTTTGTTTCTAAAAATCATGTATAAATGTCATATTTTCTGAATAACAATAATAACTATAGAAACCCTTAAATCCCATAAAAACATTATGAAACCATTAAAACTATGAAATGGACATAATTATTGAACCAAGAGACCGATTCCGCTACAAAACTAGTCAAATTGATGATAATGTAACTAGATATAACCAAATGACTTATAAATCTTGTGATAAATTATATTATTGTTTAAAAAAATGTAAAAAATCAAATTTGACCATCAAATGACCACAACTTCTGATCCGGGTGTCTATTTAAGCTCTATCACATAACAAATCAAATTATATCATGTGATATACACCACATAGGTGAGATGAATGAGTTATTTATGATTTTTCCAATTTTGTAACCCAAAATTGCATATAGGGCCTTAAAAACCTTGTTCTTAGTACATGTACCATATTTTATTAAAATTAAAATGGCTATAACTTCCAATCCAGGTTTCCTTTTAGCCTAAAATACATAATGAATAAAATAATGGGAAGGTATATACACCATTGTAACCCACAAGAACACCAGATCAAATTTTTAGAGGAAATGGATTTTATAATCACCATACCTCACTTTTTTAACATACATTGGCCTTTCAAATTTCCATACCTTCTGATTCAGGTGCCTATTTGGGTTATAACACATATCAAATCAATGATAAAATGATATGAACACCTATTTTTAGTGGAGATTGAATTTATTCTAAGGCCTTACATTCATAGTGATATTACGAAATTGAAATTGTTTCTATTTTAATATTTATTGTTAGTTATAATCCAATATAAAACTATATATACATATTTTGTATATATTCACGCATAAATTTTAGTTTTATAAATTAATAGTAACAAATATTTACATATAAAATATATTTATAAATTTTTAAACCTTATGTAAATAATAACCAATATCTATTTTAATGAAATATATATGCAGAAATTTTTATTTACCGATATAAATATATGTGGAAAAAAGAATATAATAACACATATATAAATATAATTATATATCATAAAATTTATTACAAAATAGTTTTGGGGAGTTTAAAAAGAACTAATATATAATATGGGTGTCACAGGTTCAAAACTCACTCGAGGAATGGGTGCATGATGGGGGTGGGATTATCTAAATCACGGATAAAGTGCTCAGGGAGGCACTGATAAACGGTTGGAGTAAGCACTAATAATGGAGGAGTGGGTGGAAAAACATTTATACCATTTATCACCAGGTACTTTTTCAGCGATGCTAAAGGTGTATTTTAACCCTGCTAAAAAAACAATAGTTAAATGTGGCCTTCAATAGTGCTAAAAATGGTGAAAAATCTCCCCTTTAACTGTGCTAAAAAAATTGATGATTAAGGTCCCCTTTATCAGCATTTTTTTGATCTTAAAATTTGAATCCTTTAACATCACGTACATTATCATCACTTCTATAGAAATGATAAATCCATTTTATGGCCACTATTAAAGGATCATTTTCAATAGTTAGAGGGAAAAAATTGAAAATGAAATCATAAAAAAAAATTGATGTGGTTCTAACCCAAAATGTAACTTTAGCAATCAAATGTGAATACATGGTTATAATATTTAATAATAAAATCATATATGGTTATATATATATAACTAATAGAGTTAAGATAACAGATATTTATTATAATTTTGGATTGAATGTGAATTAAGTAATTGATGAAATGAGATGAGGTATGTAATTCTCACGAATTACTTTGGTGATACACATTCCAAATTCACCACATTTTTTTAATGTAGTGTATATAATAGCCATGAATATTTTTTATAAATTTTATCCAAATAAATTATTAGGATGTATTTTCTTATTTTAGGATCTCACTTTCATTATGATTTTTATTCAACATTTCCCAAAGTTGTAATGGATTTTTTCCTCAATTTTAAATCCATTAGATGGATTTTATATTATGCACCTATATTATTTCAATGAGTGGATATAAAACCCTTTTGACTTATTATATAGTGATTTTTTTATCCTCGTGATATTTTATATTCAATTTTTTGTTATTTATTCACGGGGATTAAGATTAAAATATAACAAAGTGGTAATGATTTTATGTTAAATTTTGATCATTAATTAATTTTGTTAATAATTTTGTTTCTAATGATAAAATATTATGATCCATCTCTAAATACTGTCATGAATTTTATTATAATTATTTTATTTTTGATAATTTATTTTAGTAGTTCCATTTTACAACACTGTTGTAGTTAATGAAACTGATAAAAAATATTAAGCATGAATAACTTTATTTCACTCCTCAGCCAAAAATACTTTTTCTGATAAAAAATTGATTTTTTAAATTCCATTCAAATATATTTTCTTTTTATATAATTTTTTTTACAAATAAATAAAAAATTTGTAATTTTTTTTAAAGGAATACTCAATTCATTTTTCAGACAATTCTCATATAAATTTTTCTAATTACATGAAAGTAATAATTATTTTAATGAGTATGGAATGAATAAAATTTTGTGTCATCATTAAAATCATATAGTTTGAAAATTAATTTATTAGTATTCAAGATTATTTTAAAATAAATATACTTCATAAAATATATTTTATTTTTAAAAAATTAAAAGAGTAAATTATATTTCTCATTAAATGTTTTAAATGATCATTCGAAACAGTTTTCTATCTCAGATGACATCTATTTTTGTTACCTATGTCTTACTAGGGATATTATCCATGGAAAAAATATTTAATATTTCTATTAAGGGTTTATATTGATGATTTCATTTTGTTTATATAAACAATTTCTCATCTACGATTTAAATTATGATAAAAATTTTATGAAACCGACTTAAATTTCCAAAGGTTATGCTATGATGAATTGATAAAATAATAATTAAGCATTCCTCTTTCAAAAAAGTGATAATATAATGAAATTTTAATGGAACACATTTCATCTATTGTGTTATGTTATGATTAATGTTTTATGATCTTACAGAGCATGTAAATATGGATTTCATTAGGCGATGGATTGGAACTATATCTTACTTCAATAAATTGGGTACTAATTTATATCTCATTATATATAATGTACTGAAATAGGGAGTATACTAGATCCATAAGGAACATTATTGGATATTATGGTCATTAGAGGGAACCCTTACAACTAATATTGTTTAGAGAGTGGACCCATTAAACTATTATCTCTATGGAAATCATAATGGACTAATTTGGAAGTTATTTTCTATTATTATGTGAAGGCCACAAATATATGCCTTATACTGATGTTATTCTATCCTCAATAGTGTTATTTCATTTATTTAGTATTTATGTCTTATAAATACCCAATATTAATTAAATAAATTAAAATTATGGTATTTTATACTTTTAGAATGGTTTTAAAATGTTAATTTCTTTTTCTCATGACCTTGTGTTCATTTTATTTATATGTATCCCCCTTGTTTACCCTTACTGGGCATCATAGATCACCCTTTATTATGTATCTTTTCAAAAGGTTATGAAAAATTTTATTATGTATCATATGTATAATATGTGTCATTGTTATGATGATCATCATTGTATATGATATAGTTTACCATTAGAAATGTTTTAGCGTTTCTATGTCGCAAAAGGAACTAAACCATTATGGTTCCCAGACATGGGTTTATGTAATGTAAAGAATATTAATTTATAAATTTATAATATTTGTGTATGAAAATTCTAGAGAAATTTAACTACTTCATGATTATCTAAAATTGAATAAAAATAATTTATTTTGGTGTCACATTTTACAACCCTTAAAATAATGTTTCCCATACAATTAATTCACATAGATAAAAAATTGAAGATATCATTATCTCATCACCCCATGGAAACCCATGTATATTTATATTGTTTATGATTCCTCCCAATAACATTATCCATCAAAGTATTCATGTTATGTAACACTTTACATATATTATAATTTCATTATTGTGATATTATTATATAGGAACGAAACTAAATCTATCATATAACCTTTGAGTTAAATAAATGTGACGGATCAAACATTAACTTCTAGGAGAAATATACAAGAAACTCATCATGAACATGATAAGGGTTTAGTGGATGTTCTCCGTGAAAATAAACCATCCCTAAACCATCAATAATCTCAAAGGGACCAATATAACATGTGCAAAACATTACATTATTTTTGAATGTCATTATATTATTCCACGGTAAAATATGTAAGAATACTTTCTCACTAACTTAATATTCATGATTTCATCGACATTTATCAATATAAAATTTCGGTCAACATTAATATTCTATGATTTTCTATTGAATATCATTAAAATGCATTTCCATGTCCTCTACTAGATCATATAGCAAAATAATTCATTCTTAGAAATCATCCAAACACATTAGATTATATTTCATTAATATAAGACTTCATATGTATCCATCTAAATGAACATTAAAATGCTATTATTATAAGAATATTTTACAAAATTAATTTTTTGATCATAAAAACCATTTAAATAAATATACTTGGATCTCAACATATTTTATGTGGTTCAAATGTTACTGTCAGACTGACCATCTATATAAGGATGATATAATCTTCTAAATATCATCTTCATATTAAATTCTCATACAAGTGAACTCTAAAACATTGAGATATACCTCATATCCAAATAAGATAAAACAGATTGTGGTACACCATGAAAACCTTACACATATTCAATCTATATATTCACAAGCTGGTTGAGCGTTAAATATTCTTAGATTTCGATTTAGTGTTCTTATCTCTTAAGGTGATCATCTATAGACCAAATAACATGAAACACTTTAAATGTTTTCCAGATTCATATAAACAAATAAATTCTCATAATTTATAGTCTATATTCTCAGATGGATAATGTTTGTAATTGACACTTAAACATCTATCTCATAGCATAATTTTTTTATATACTATACATCAAGATAAATATTTTTAAAAAAACATTTCATTTTATCTCATTGGAAATATTCTTTTAGAGAAATATAGATCTTCATTCAGCTGGTATTAATAGATAAGGATAAACTATGAGTTTATTCCAATATCTCCATCAATTTAATTATTGGTGTGACACATACATGGTTTCTATATCTAAAAATTTTGTCATAGTCATTGTTGAACACTAGAATATTTTTCAACATATTCTATATTTTTTTACTTTCTTTCTTCACATATTTAATCCTCATATGGAGATATCTTTGAGAATAAATTATAAATGATATGTTATATCCCCTTTACATAGTATTCATATATCTATATAAATGAAATCCATAAATATTGGACATACCTCAATCATTATCATAGAAAAACTATCATGTTTTTTATAATATAGAGAATCAACAACATATTATTCCTTCTTAGTTTAGTATTGTACTGAGTTGTCATAATAATTATACAACTTGAACATTCCACTCTAGAGAATATTAAAATATTATATTTTTAAAATATAATTTGAGATTTAATTTTAATTATACCTATATATATCATAACATTTTCCATTATGATAATTCCTCCATAATTTCTATGAAATAATTACTATTTATAAATACAAACCATGAGTCTGGTATATTTTCTCATGAATTTTAAATTATCAAAATCTATATGCAATTACCAAATCATTAATCATTAGTCTGTTTCCTAGTCCATTCATTGATGAATCACTAACGATTTAAGCATCTTATCCCCTAATGTGATATTTATGAAGAAGTGTATTTTCGAACAGTCTTTTCTGATCCATTAAATTTTACTCACATTCACCTATTAAAAACATTTAATCCTTTTTTAGATAACATGGTAATTCGACTGTATTGTTGTGAGAAAATATACAAAATAAATAAATAGTATTCAACAAACCAAAGAATTATATCAATCTCAGTCAATGTGGTTGTCATGGTCCAATAATCAATCACTACATCCATAAAAATATTAACATATATACCAAATTTTTTAGTTATATACCCAAAAAAATGAATCATTATGTTTCCAAATTCAAAAAAATAACGTTTTTCATTAATATATTCCTTCCACAATGTCATTAGTGAATTACATGTGTGATTATTCAACTCTTCCACAAAAATGGAAAATAGAATAATATCATCTTTAAGAATGTGACACACTAATCAACTAAATCTCTAAATAAAATATTCATAAAATCCCAGAATATATTTGGGACACTAGTTTAAATATATAGAACCTCATTAAAATCATATTGTTCATAGCTAATTTCATATGGTATCATGAACATTCCTTCACTTTTGTACCCCAATTGTTAGTTACCATATCAAAGATAATTCATTGAAAAATATTGATCTATATGTAATTCGTTGAAAAATTATCAATATGACGTAGAGGATACATGTTCGGAATATGGATTTGGATGGTGTCCATATATTCAATGAAAATATTAAATAACCCATATGTATTCTTAAAAAATTATTATATTCACCCCATAGTTATGAACTAGGTGGAATAATTCATTTATTTGGAATATCCCATTGATGTTTAATTAACTATCTCAGATTAGTTACGTCAATTCTATAGGTACTCTAAAAAATTTTCACATCAACATGTATGTGTCCTATTTAAAACACATCTTCGTGCTTCGAGGGACAACCGTGAATGTAATTACCAAATAAATTATCTTAGCTCCAAATAATATGCATATAATTGATACTGAGATTATTTTATGCCATTTGAGATAATTATCACTCCTGAATTGGAAATAAGATTAATGTAACTAAATTAACAATATTTTGGTGTTCGAAAATAATGATCGCATAAAAATAAGTTCATTATTTTCTAAAAATATCATAATTTTCACCCTATCTTCATAATTGATATGGGATATATATAGGGATATTGAATCCATAAAAATAATTAGAAATAAATCAACTAGGGGAGAATAATAATATTTTAATAAATGATATTTTTACACATGTCTATTTTATTGGATATATATCCTTGACATGAAATAATAAATTCAACATCATATCATGAGGTTATGAATTAAAATTCCTTGAAATATTTTCCTGATATAAAAAATTTTATATGACTATACCCTAATAAGATTCTTAAATATTTTTGTGCCTTTTTTAAAACACCATCCTCATTATTTTATATTCTATCCATTACCAAAACCAAATTTTTAGTATGACAATCGTGTGTAATTAATAAAGGTGATTATTTTTAAAAAAAACATTCATAGGATATAAAAACACAGAAATTCCATATTAATTTCTAGTAATTTATTTAGTATTATTGAATGTCAACAAAAATTGAATGTGCGTGATTCCAAGAACCGGTGGTCCTAGAAAAGAATTATTAAATTTTTAACGGTACGTTCAGTAAACTAACTTGTGGGGTTTAATAACATTTGAACCAGTGCTAGGAATTGAAATATTGGAGAACTGTTGAATCCACAGCTCCATGATTCTCTTAAGTGAAGATTCTATTTGACCATAGTAAGCCTGGAGAAAAATAATTTGGACCTTTAAAAAACATAGGAATGTTATATTATTTCTTTTCTATAACGGTCAAGTGGTGTTTGCAGGACCCATTACTTGTCAAGCCATTTAATGGGTTGAGTCTTCTGTTTTTTGATTTCGACATTGTAACATTAATTATAGTTCATAAATTAACAACATTAATTTCATGAAACATGTTAAGATGCTTTTTCTATTTAATAGAAGTTCATGCATGGGATTTTGGTATGAAGGTAAAGAACCTCTAACAAAGTGTTGTGGTGACTTCTACCAAGAAATATAATCTTGGATGGAAACGTCGGAGGAATAAAATCAGGAATGATGAACTTTGGTGGCTATGTCAAGTGCATATTCTCCATCCACCACAGCGACATCACCAATGAAATCTTAGGTAGGGGGTTTATTTTTTTTCAAAATTATCATTGATGAATTAAATAATCTTCCAATTTTTATAATTCTAATGCCCAGGGCATGTGCAAAACGAACAAGGCAAGACCCTCTGTCACTTTGTTCATGTTGCGTTCTTTAGTGAGAAAATTTTCAACTCGATTATAATCAGGAATCATGAGGCGCACTATAATGGTGGAATCCTGGGAGGCCTATAGGCACATATAGAAGGAATAATGGACAACATGAGATTAACCAGTGGCCCAGAGATGTCACGCTGGCACGACAATGATGCAGTAGAGCCAGAGACCGGCACTAGTAGGTGAAGGCAGTAAATGGCACTCACTGGACTTGGAAAGAGGTATCCCCATGGTGTTCTGATCGGAACCCATCTCTCGTCTATCCATAGAGTTGGGAGGCATAATGCTGTCACACATCATGGTGAGTAGGTTGTGGCTATGAAGCTCTGACCATGGTGGTAAAATTATCCCTACAGGACCTGTGGGGGACGAGGTGGTTCCACATTTGAAGAGTCAAATAGCTCTTTTACCCATTGGGGAGGTGGACTGCGTAACCCCCACACGGGACACACCAACCTACATGCCATGCCACCGTCGCCCCAGGCCAACTGGGCCCATCTGACCGAGTCGGACTGGACCCGGACCCCATTTGGGCCCTGATACACACAAAAGGCCGTATCTTGTGAACCAAACATCTGTTTGATAAACTGTCTATGATGATGAGATACATGGAGTGATATTGTCCTTTTAATATACTATGTGAGTGTTTTAGTGAAGTTGGAGTATGGATGAGTGATATTGAACCCGAATTCAACTGGGACATCAGAATTAAAATTCCAATTTCTTTCAGGCCCGATAACTCGGATGATGTGATGACTATTGCGTTGAAACCCCTATAATGTTACAGATCATTGGGTAACATGTCTATGAGGCTAAAGGGCAGAAAAAAATAAACTATGGCTTGAGGATCAGTTTCTCTTAGAATCAAGCATGATATGAGTGGGAATCCTATAGTAAGTTATAAAATGGAGGTTGGAGATAGATCATATAGAGGTTAGTACTGACCGATCATGTATGGGTAAACACCTAGAAATCCTGTGTGGATAAGCACCTACCAATCCCAGGTGGATCAGAATTCTAGAGAACCTTTATGAACCATCATCTTGGAAACCCTATGTGGATAATCATTCTAGCGATCCTTTGTGGATCCGCATTTTAGTGACCATGTTTGGATCAGCATTGCGCAAACTGATGATTACAAAACCTTATATCAGCCCATCATAGATCAGCGACATATCGATCCTCTATGGGTTAGATCTTGTGTGGTCCTTTTGGGTGTCAATACCTATTGATCCTGGGTAGGTTAAATCCTATATTGGTTAGTGGGGGTTAGTACATATCGATCCTGGGTGGGATTAATCTTATATGGGTCAGCGGGGGTTAGTACATATCCATCCTATGTGGGTCAAACTCTAAATAATCAGCAACAATGGCTCTAGATAGAATAAAATGGTCAAGATTTATGACAAATCATCTACAATTGTGTAATTTAGTTATACCTGATTTTGAGCTTAGTCATTTTCTTTGTGCTTTGTGTTTGTTATCATGCATTTTTGTTTTTCTTTTATTGAATTCTAAGATACCTTTAGGGGTCTCAGGGTCCTTAATGGGTATTTTTATACTCACCCCTATACGGGCTTCACCTGAACCATGTTTTGTCTTGTGCAGATGATAGGTAGCATTGAATGAGACTTGGGGAGATGGGACCTGATGGTGCACCACAATGATGGTTGATGTGGATGGCTACAGAAACATTTTTTACCTACCATTCTAGTAGGATCCTCTATGGCCGATCTTAGGTGTAGTATTCTATTTTCTGTTGTAGAAGTATCTTTTTAGTTGGGCTTGTATTTCACCCCCTTTATGTTCAGTACACACCTTTACTACTACAATATTAAATTGTAGTTATATCTTTTTGTGTTCTTAGACTGTGTGTTTATACATGTTTAATGTAGATTCCTTCCCATTTTAGGGATACACCTTTCTAGTACATGTCACCAACCCCAGTCCTTTGGATAGGGGGCTTGGGGTAGTCATGACTCGGGCCCTGGGGGATGTGTCATGACAAAGTGGCATCAATGGAGTCAGTTATACCAATGAAATATAATTATGATATCTCCATTAGAGATATAGTGTCAAGTATTTTGAGAGTGGTTTTCAGTTCGGGGAGTCTAGTGTCGGTGAGGTGGCCAACATATCCATACACGAGGATCCAAAATTATGATTTATGGCTCAATGCATGAAAACAATGATTGTGTGTGTCTTGGAAATGTTTTTACCTTGTTTTATTTTGAGTATGCTCACTAGGTATAACATACTGAATATGGTGCAGCTGTTTGTTTTCAGGATGATGTTGTGTAGACAACCATTCATGATTCCTATGAGAGTACACAATGATGTCCCACCAAGTGATGAGGCTTTGGTGGAGGGCCCTCTTACTATGATAGAATCATTGCGAGGTGCACCACCACCACCACCCATTGGGAAGTAGTTTCCACCTGCCTTACTGGCAGATGGTTCATGCCAAATGAGTGTGTTGTACAAGTTCCAGCTGTAGAGGACACTGAAGTTTCGAGGAGAGATAGATCCCCAAGCATGTAAGGACTAGCTGGAGGCTATGGTACGTGTTTTCTGCTTTCTTGGGATACTAATAGAGAAGATGGTGACCCATTCTGCTATTCTTTTCATAGTCTTGGTAGGATGATGGTGGAGCCTGATTCTCAAGTTACGTGACAAGATGACCCTCACATGGACACACATTGAGAACCTCTTTAGGAAAGATTTCATCCAAATTAAACTTTTCCATGTTCATATTCAAGAGCTTCTGTACTTACAGCAGGGTAGCATGATAGTTTCCCAGTACATGGTGGGATTCACAGACCTCTAGCACTACTCCACAATCATGGTATGGTACCCATTCATCAGGGCTCAGAACAATAATAAGTCTCTCCATAGAGATATCAGGGGATCGATGATATCAATGAATATCCCGACGCAGGATGGAGTGCTCGAGCGAGAATTGTTGGTGGAGATATTTTTAGCTGAGTAGGCACTGATGGTGAGATACACCATCAGATGATAGGTATTTGATTCATCTAAATGTGGTAGTAGGTTAATGAAATAATTGTCTAAGGAGGCCAGACCCTTCGGTGGATGACTTCAGGATACAGGGTCGGAGGTGTGAAGCACACGAAGTAGAGGAGGTCTGCTAGGTGGCAGAGTGTGCTCCATGTGTGGTGAGTAGGGCCACATGGATCGTGACTTCCTGGCCTACTATATCGATGATCAGCAGAAGGTCATGGGACCGCCCGGGAAGATTCAGAGATTTGAGCGAGGAGATCCTTTGGTCGGTGAATGTGGAAGAGGACCAGGTCGTACAATAGTCATTGGGTGGAGAATTTAGGTTCTACCGACACCACCACCAAGTTATCCACCACGACCACATGGAGCAGGTGGAGAAGGGTGGGCTCAACTATAGGCAATAGAGGCCTACAACCATGACTCTCCAGAGATGGTTAGAGGTAAAATATTTCTATATTAAACCCTAGATTCATAATTATGTACACAGGTTCCAGTCACTCTTTCATTCCCACGACACTTGTTCGAAGCTCGGAGATTGCGATGGAGCTTTTGGCTCCATCCTTGCGATTAGAGACTCCTACAGAGGAATATTCAATGATTACATAGTTGTTTAGTCAGTGTGAGCTCAGTCTAGGAGACGAGAGCTTTTTCTAGGGTCTCTTAGTAAAAGTGTCTTGGCCTTACGAAGTCATCTTGGGTATTGAATAGGTATCCTCAATCCAAGCTGAGATAGACTGTTTTCGAACAATGTGTGCTGTGTTCGCAAGAATGGGGTCAGGTTCACATTCACCAGTGGGAAATAAACCTTTGCAGCATGGGATGGACTATCCCTGAGGAGGCCGTAGTCAATTACTCATCTGTTGGCTAGCCTCACCCTCATAACATTTGACGTGAGGAGTCCGAGTTATCCTATAGTGGTGGATGAGTATGCTAATGTATTCCCTAATTGTGCTTATGGACTACCTTCTTACATAGAGGTAGATGTTCATATCGATATGTACCCCATAAAGGTTCCTATATTTTCACCATTATATCGGATATCTCCTGTTGAGATTTGTGAGCAGAGTGTATAGTTGGAGAACACGCGGAGGAAGGGGTTTGTAAGTCCATGTGTTTCTCTATTGTCATCCTCGATCATGTTCTCCATGAAGGCAGATGGGATTATAAGGCTTTGTATGGACTATCAGTACCTGAACTAGGTGACCATGAATTACAAGTATCCTATGATGAGGATCAATGATCTCTTTGATCAACTAATGTGAGATCGTTGGTTTTCATAGATATCCCTCATATCAAGATATCACCGTCTCGGGGTAAGAGATGAAGATGTACGAAATAAATCCATCATATGTTGGTATAACAATTACGAGTTCTTGGTGATGCCTTTCAGTGTGACCAGAACTTTAGCAGTGTTTATAGCTATCATGAATATGATCTTCTATCCATACCTCAATCTCTTCGTGATGGTCTTCATTGAAGAAATCATGATATACTCTGCATCGGAGGAGGAGAATGCCGCACACCTACAGATTGTTCTGGATACACTTTGAGAGAAGCCACATTATAGAAAGATCTTGAAGGGCCATTTATTGATATGGGATGTACACTTCTGAGTTCACGTTATTTCAGAGTTTGGTGTCATAGTGGATCCAGAAAAGATAGAGGAAATTCTTGCTGGGGAGCCACCCATGAGTGTAATCGAGGTGGGGAATTTCCTGGGATTGGATGGGTACTGTGAGAGATTTTTATCAGACTCCTCTAGGGTAGAGTAACCCTTGTACGCCTTGATGAAGAAGGGGCTACCTTTCATTTGGGTGGAGAAGTGCCAGCAGAGTATTTAGAAGATGAGGCAGACACTGATGCCTTTCCCCATCACGAGGCTACTAGAAGACGACATTTATTGTGTAGTCTACTATGATGCATTAGGGACCAGATTAGGTTGTGTCCTGATGCAAGAGAAAGCGTTGATCGCCTATGGATCATAGCACATGGGAAAAACAGAGCATTACTACACTACCCATGATCTGGAGTTAGCTGCATTGGTTTTTTGCTGAATATGTAGTGGCTCTACTGGATGGGTTAACAGGTTACTATTTACTCTAATCACAATATTGTCAGGTATATCTTCTCACATAAGGACCTGAACATGAGACATCGATGATGGAATGAGTTCCTCCCAGACTATGAGATTGAGTTAGTCAATACTTTTGAAAAGGGAAATGTAGTAGCAGATTCACTCATCAGGATGCCTGGTCTACAACAGTTATGTTAGGACACATATCATCTAACCGTGTTGTAGATATCCTTTGTGGATAGAGATGGAGCATCTTACCTCCAGACTATGACTGTCACTCCCCCTCTTCTACAGTGATCTAAGGAGGAACAACATGGGGAAATTGACTGTGATTCCCGACGTGCTCAGAAATCCTTAGGACAAGCTCTAAAGGGTTATTTGATGGAGGGGAGAACATCATCTTCTTTAGAGGATGCATGAAGGAACCAGTGACTCTACGAGAGGAGGTGTTGAGGGGGTTCCATATATCCCGTTTAGCGGTACATCTTGGTGAGGTAAAGATGTACCAGGACCTTTGGTGTTAGTACTGGTAACTAGGGATTAAGAATGAAATGGCATTGTTTGTATCCTGATCCCTCCCTTGACATCATGTGTAGGTTGAGCATTAGGTACCATCAGGATTACCTCATATACTTGAGGTACCAGAGTGGAAGTGGGACGATATCTCTATAGACTTCATGACATGGCTACCACGTATGTCCAAGGGGCATGATTCATTCTGGGTGATCGTTTACCAACTCAACATGTCATCCCACTTCCTACCCATTTGAGAGAATGGATTAGTAGAAATATTGGGATGCATTTATGTAAAGGATATTGTATGACTTCACAAGGTTCCAGCGAAGATCATTTTACATCTCACTTTTGGAGTGGATTGCAGGAGGAATTCGAGACTCAACTTTGGTTGAGTATCGTCTTCCATCCTCAGATTGATGGTCTAAAGGAGTGGACCATATAGACACTTGAGATCATGCTTCGTACTTGTGTCCTCGATTTTGGCTGAATTTGGAGCACCAACTACCCCTGGTAGAGTTCGCATAAAACAATAGTTATCACTCCAAAATCTAAAAGG
The DNA here is from genome assembly GCA_963277665.1 of Viscum album. Classification (NCBI taxonomy): domain Eukaryota; kingdom Viridiplantae; phylum Streptophyta; class Magnoliopsida; order Santalales; family Viscaceae; genus Viscum; species Viscum album. The sequence goes on from OY728138.1 coordinate 662,477,356, forward strand.
CTCCATTTGAGGCCTTGTATGAATGACCATGCATGTTAACTCATAGCCGGACTGACAAAGGGGAGTCATCACTTATGGGTCTACAGTTGGAACCAGATATCATAGAAAAGGTGCTGATCATCTCAGAGAAGATGAAGACTGCACAGATCTGGAAGAAGTCGTATGTCAAAAGCAGATGAAGACCCATGGAGTTTGAGGAGGGATATCAGGTCTTCCTATGGGTCTCACCCTTATGGAGAGTACAAGGGGGTTTGGCCTGGGATGAAATATGTCTTCGAGGTTCATCGAACCTTTCTAGATCCTCCGTAGAGTAGACGAGGTGGTGTACCATCTAGGTCTTCCCCCACAGATTCATTGGGTGTGTAATGTTTTCCACATGTCACAGCTAAAGAGATAAGTGCATGAAAAATCACAAGTTATTGACTTGGGAGAGCTGGAAATCAACGATGTGGAGATGTTTGCAGTGTTCTTATGGGAGATAGATGATAACCAGAAGTATGTCCTTGATGGGAGGTTGATTCCTCTAGTGTGAGTTCATTAGTAGCAAGGGAATCTCAATATAGAGCTCATGGAAGTGAGAGGCTCAGATACATGATCATTATGCCTATTTGTTCACTAGTTTGATTTATCTTTCAGGTATTAAAATCTTCATGGTGGTGAGAATGGAATGAACTAGAAATTATTTATTATTTTATTTAAATTATTTAGGATTATTATGTGTTTGAAAAAGAAGAAGAGGCATGATTATAAGGCCTCGTGTTCCCAGAATATAATTTTGAACTTCTTTTAAGGTATGTTGAGTAAATATATAGGACGAGTTTTCTAACATCTGATACGCTGATCGAAATTGAAACTTGAGAGCACCATGTAATCCACAGTGAAAGTATTCACATAATGTAAGCTTCACTTCAACCGTAGTAGGTCGGGATAAAAAGATAAATTTTGGACCTTTCAAAAAAATAATAAAATAACTTTACAAAGTTATTTTTTATATTCTATAACTATTGAGTAGGGATGGTGGGACCAATGACTTGACAATCCATTTAATGTATAGAATCTTTTGTTTTTTAAAATTGATGTTGTAACATTTAATTTGGAATGATGAATGTCGGTGACTTCCACCAGGGAATGGAAGCATGGAGGATGAGTTCAGAGGAATAAAATTAGGAATGACGAATGTCGACGACTTCATCAAGTGTATATTCTCCTTCCACCACAGCAAAATCTTCAACGTGATCTGAGGTAGGGTGTTTATTTTTTTTAACATTATCTTTGATGAATTGAATAATCCCTCACTTGTTATCATGATAACACAGTGGGTGCGGTTAAAATGATCATGGTCGGACCCTATTCGTCTTCATTTACGTTGAATTCTATGTCAAATTTTTTTCAAACTCAATGGAATGCAGAAAAAGGGAGGCACGCAAAGATTGCGGCATTTAGGGAGGACCGTACGCATTTCTAGAAGGAAGAACAGGCCTCCAAACCCCCCCTAGCGGCCCATTAAAGTCCCACTAGTGTGGCACCGATGCAACAGTACTAGTGACTAGTTCTGGTAGGAAAAGGCAGATTCCGATGCCCATTGACTGCGGAATGAGGTTGCACTACATGACGCCGTGGAGGACGTACTAGCGACCAACTCTTGGTTGACTGCAGAGGTGGAATGTGATGTGTCGTCATGCACTGCGGTGAGTAGTCCGTGTCTATGAAGCCATGGTGAACGAGGGTACCCACTCCCTACAAGTACCATGAGTGATGAGGTAATTCCACCTGACACCTTCATTTAAAGAGTTGAATCGATCTTTCACCCGTTCGGAAGGTGTATCGCATTGTCACCACACCGGTCGCACCAGTCGATGGGCCGAGCTGCCGTGGCCCAGCCCAGATAGAGTAGGTCAGGCCGGTATGCAGCCCAGCAGGGTGAGTCTGCCGTGGCCGAACCCAACCATCCTAGTTCGGGCTGGGCCGTGTGGGACCCCGACCCGGACCCCTCTCGGTCCCTGATAAAATCAAATGGCCATATATTACAATCCATATTTTTTATTGATAAACCGTCTACGACGCTATGATCCATGGAGTGAGAATGTCCTTTTGAGTTACTCCATGAGTGTTTTGAAGAATCTTTTTGTACGACTGAGTTGGATTGAACATGAATCAAACCAGGCCCTCGACACTAATATTCCAGTAAATTACAGACCGAGAATCCAGTTAACACGCCGTATATTGTGTTGGAACCCTTATTACATGAAAAGTATTTGGGTAACTTCTTCTTGGGACATTGTAATGGTTGAAAATAACTGATGGATTGAGGATCATTTTCTCATAGAATTAAGCACACTATGAGAGGGAATCTAGTATCTAACCATGAAATGGAGTTTGGAGACATATCATACAGAGGTTAGTACAGAGGAATCATGGGTGGGTCATCCCCTATAAATCTAATATGGATCAGCACCATGCGATCCTGGGTGGATTAGCATTATAGAGAACTTGTGTGGATCACCATTTTAACGACCCTGCATGGATCAGCATTCTAGAGACACTGTGTGGATCAGTAGTGTGGTACCCTAGAAGGACCATATTTAGTGAGACCCATCATGGATCAACAACATACTAATCTTGTTTGGGTCTGATCCTATTTGGGTCTTCTAGGAGATTGTACCTATGTATCCTGGGTGGGTCATATCTTGTGTGGGTCAGTAGGGGTTAGTACATATCAATCCGGGGTAGATCGGATCATGTGTGGGTTAGTGGGGGTTAGTTTCTCTCAATCATGTGTGGGTCAGACTCTGTATGGTCAGCATTAGTGCCTCATAATAGAATAATATGATCAGGCTTTATGACTAATCATATGTACATATTTACTTTAGTTATACATGGTTTTGTGTGGAGTCATTTACTTTGTGCTTTGTGTTTGAGACCATGCTTTGTGTTTTACCATTGTGGAATTTTGAGTGACCTTATGTGGTCTCGAGGCCCCTAAAAGGTATTGTTATCCTCATCCCTACACAGACATCACCCGCACCATTGTGTGTCTTGTGGGGATATTGGGCATCCTTAACTAAGTCTCGGGGAGCTAGGACCTAACAGTGGACAACATTGACTGCTGACTTGTAGTGCTATGGAGACAAGTTGTGCCGACCCTTCAGGTAGGATCCTTAATGGGCAATCTCAAGAGATATATTTTTTCTCAGTAGTAGTTGTATCTTTTCAATTGGGGGTTTATTCCAGCCCCTTTACATTCAATACACACCTTTACTACTACAGTTTTACTTACTGCTTACATCTTGTTGGGTTCTTCGGCTGTGAGTTTGTAATGGATTATTGTTAATTCCTTTCTATTTTAGTGATAATAATTTCCATTGCCTGTCTCCATCCCCTAGACTATGGAAGGTTGACTTCAGAAAGTCACGACTTGGGCCCTAGGGGACAGTTCGTGACATAAGATATCTGAATCAAGGAATAGTACATTCGATCTATGACACTATTGGTTTGACCTAAGTCATAATTTTTTATTATCTATAAAAATCCTTAAAAATGTATTATTATGAAAATGTTAATTAAAAGAATTATATAACTTGTGAGTATCAAGGAAGGTATTAAATAGTAAGAATCATTATAGTGCACTTGGTTCATGTTGATTTAATATACAACATTCCCGCCTTCATGAAAATTACCCTAAGGTACAATTATCACATAGCCTGTATCAATATGCCAGTATGTATAATGGGTTTTTTTCTAGAAACACCACACTCCTTTCAATAAATTTGTATTAGATTATCTCATATAAATAATCTTGTACTAGGTGTTCACACTAATGCACTATCATCTTTGTCTCCAAAAATGACTAAACCTTACTCGGATTCAATCTTCTGTGACCTAAGGAAAACATACAATCATAAAAAAACATACATTATGAATTTACATAACATAACACAATTACACATTCCGCAAAACCATATAATTATCATGTGTTTAGATAGTAGATAAATAAATATAATATTTCATTAAGGATCCTAAATACTTACAATAAATTTATTAATATTAATACCCTTATATACATATCACCTATAGAACCTATCAAAAAAATATATGGATTGAAAAAATAGGAAAGGGTGAATGAAGATACTTAGTATGGTTAAAAAAGTGATACCATGAACTGATAAACCCTTATAATTCTGGTATGAGAACATAATCATAACATAATAATGTTACACACATTAAATAACATATTTTACATCATGATTCATGGAATATGAATTTATTATAATAAAAGAAAAATTTTCATAAAGGTGTATAATCATAAATAATTAACCATAATCCCGGACAACATATCACAACCATATGATTGTGTAAAAAAATATAATATGATAACATTTGTAACATCTATAAATACTAACTGGTTAACTCATTAAGGTAAGGAAATAATATTAGATCCTCACATAATTTATGGAAATGAATCTTGGTCCACACATTATGTAGTAGGCAAGAATTCAGGTCAATAAATATTATTTTAAACCTTAAATTATGTTCACAAATTAAATATTTATATCATAAATTATCAATATTTATCGAATGATTTGGAGATATGTAATAGAAACACCAATCATGTATTCCAAATCCATTCATATGTATTTAAAAATATCATGAAATTGTTTATCATATCATAGTAGTATAACAAAATAAAAAGAAAAAATGTTTCAAAAACAATATATTTAAACCTATAATGCATATAGATAATGAATATAGATTGAATCAAGGAATAATATCCTCAGTGAAACATTATTAACATCAGAGTTTTACATAATAGACAAACCATCCCTTAAAAATATATTTTTCATTTGTAAAATAAGATTTTTATTTTGATTTCAAATAATTAAAAACTAAAAAAATTAAAATTGAATTAGAGATAATTTATTTTAAAATAAATAGGAATTATTTTTGATTAATTTTTAAGTGATTAATTGGATAGGATATAAGTAAAATAAATTCCTGGAATATAATGTAAAAAGAAAAAAATATGTTCAACACCGTTGTACAATGTCATCAAAATTGAATTTTTCAAAAACTATTTATAGAAATGATTTTAAAACAATTACAAATAAACTCATTTATATTGAAATTTCATTTTTCAAACATATCGTTTTTTGGTAATATATTCAATTAAAAAACATTTGTTATGCAAAATGAATAAAAATTTCAAAGTAGAAAAATGAAAGATGGTTGATTTTTATTAAAAAACACTTTCTCAATCATTATAAATAAAGAAATAATATAAATATTTACAAATAGATAAATATTTTAGATTGACAATTAGGTATGAAATTAAATAATTATTAAAATATATAAAAATGTAAATTTTACATAATTAAAATTTTCTATTGACAATTCAAAAATGAAATGAATTTTTAACATAACATGTGTCCTGTCTTTCTTCATATATGTTAAAATTTCATACATAACAAATATATATTTATTTTAAAAATATTATATAATAATATTTAATGATAAAATAAAATTATTCATTAATTTATAATTTTAAATTATACTTTTCTTATAAATATCATCAATAAATTAAAAATAGGATGACAACTTGTATGTATCTTATACATGATTTAGTTTGACGGTTTTGGTAAAATCCCTGTGATATTTGGGATATCATCTCAAGAATATTAATAACAACATATGTATCATATTAAATAATTATACATAATTTTATAATCATTTATATTAAGAGTTTATAAAAAATTAATTATATTACTTCAACAAGATTGAAATATGTCAATACTTATGAGGGATATTTCCAATTTTTTATAATTGGATGAAAAAAATTCGATATAACAATTGAACATTAGAGAGAAATTATTATATAATTAATATCATTAATATTAATTAAAATTACCCATACTAATTTCTATGTAATGTAGTAATTATAAACTAATAAAATATTTTCGTACTGGTTGGATTCCACACGTACACATGATCGATGTTATCATTTTCAAACAAATGGAAAGGTAAGAATGTATATATGTTATCACTATTGTAGAAGTATAATTAGGTAAAATATATTATAATTAAAAACTAAATGACTCATAATAACCATCCATGAATGTTAGTGATGGAAATTGAATTAGATATCTTCATGAGACAGTGGTCTTCATATACCCAAGAGCGTTGTACTTTTTTCAAATTTGTTAAAAAATAGTGTGGATAATAGTGTTTCAAAAATTATTATATTATTTAAACATATTCATGGTAAAAATTTTATATTTTACTATTAATACATTTGTATTAAAAGAGGTTGGAGATTAATTGAGTTTAAAGATGAAATCTATGATGATTACCTCTTCATCCATAGGCAACCAATAAATGGCTTCTTAAGGATCATTTGCATTGTCATATAAGAATAAAAAGTATTATAATAAATCTATTGAGAATTTTAAAGATAAATGGGTTGAGTTTATTCAAAAAAATTATCTCGATAATCTGTAAATTAGAAAGGATATTAGGATCCCTTTTAGAAGTGGGGGTGGGAAACACTTTGGATATTTTAAATGATTTATATATTATTGTCCTTTTCATGAAAAATTGCAATTAAAAAATTCCTTTTAAAGCCTAAGGATAAAATGTTCAAAATACATTAATCTAATAATCATTTATATGAAACATCTTGGCCTTATCAAAATGTTTTAACCTAGATTAACGATATTTACACTTTTACCATGGTGACAATTGTAATTATAGATGCTACTATTTATAATGACACAAATTGAATTTTCACTCATTACTAAATCCATAATGGTTTATTTTAAATATGAATTCCATTTCCCAATAATCAAGATCAGAAAATTACAAAATTTATTACCATTAAAAATAAAATTTGGTTTTGAAAAAGAAAAATATTTATTTATAAAAGAGTTTTTTTACTATTTTGAAGAATAAATATATTTCAAATGAAATTAATTGGATTTTAATTATTAAAAATTTACTTATTAATATTTTCAACAAAAAGATATATTATTAAATACATGAAAAAATGAAGCGTTTTTATTGAAATTTATATTATATACTATTATTTTTAAATTAGGATTGTATAGAAAAATAAAAAAAATCACTATATGATAATTTTTTTATGATTATTTCGAAAATGGTTTGAATTGTTTATAATAAAAAAAATATTAAAGTGGAAAAAATTAATTATAATTTCTAGAATTAAAATCATATAAAACCATTTTGGATGAAATTTTATTTTAATATCATAAAATATGTTAAAAAAAATATTAGTTCATAATTACTTTTAATTAACAAAAAAAATAAGAAGAAGAAATAAATTGATATATTTAAAAATATGTATATTTTAAATTATATTGGTCAATTAAATATCTCGGAAAAATAATATTTAATGATTAATTTGGAGTCAATATTCTATATAAATCTAACTATCAAATACATAACATTTATTTGAAATTAAATACATATAAAATATTTTTTTTACTGTTTACGTGATTTTATTTGTCAACACAGTAATTTTTCAACGATCATTTATATTCTAAACTGAAACTACATAATACCATGGTTTTAATATATATATATATATATCAATATAATGTTATATATGAATAAATTTTATCTTCAAACCCAACTACAAATAATCAAGATTCTGTAATTCCATAATACCCAATAGATCTTGAATCACGATATGATTTAAAAATATAGATTTAAATAATTGATGTAAAAACCTTAAACATTAGTGTATCCTTTAGAATTAACAAGTTAATATATATTTTATTTTAAATTCTAAGATATAGTCATTCTTTTTGGATTAACCATTTTTTGTGGACATCATTCTTTCCCTTTTGAAATTTCATCAATTTCAATATAGAATTCTTCCAAATTGAAATAATATCCTCTAGTATAAAAACATACATATTCATGAATTATTATAACATACTACACCTACGGAATTCATATGTGATTAATAAAAATCATTACCTTCTACCACATGTTTTGAATAAGAAAACCATATAATCTATTTAATACCTCTATAAAGGTATAATATTTCTATTAGGCTTCTATGTGTAATAAAATATTACGATGGTGTCGGAGAAGGAGATTTATGACCTACGATCTCAAATTTATCATGTGATGAGGAATTTAGTGAGGAATACAACTAAAGATCAATATAAAAACTATTTATAGATAAATTATTTCTCATATACTCATATAATATTACATACTTAATTGAAATAATTCTATTCTTCATTTACACCCCATGATTTATCCTTTAACCCGTAATTTTTATACTAGAAACACTCACTATTTGGATTAGGGTTCTAACATTACATTATCTATATGTGAATTTAACTAACATTAAAACATTTTTAATTTCAAGTAAGATAAATGATAACATGACATACCTCTTCTTCAGATTTCATTATAATTAAATTTAAGGGAGACCAATTACGAAACATAAATAATGTTATATTATATTCTAAAAACTTATTTGGATAAATGACAGGTAGATATAATACATCAAACCTTATTAAATGATTTTCACCTCATACATTCTACAATATCTTTATTTGTGAACATCCAATAACCTTTATATGCATAAAATTACATTCATCAATGCAAAATTAAATTAAATAATTATAATAAATTTCTAGTCATTTATAAGTGAAGACAAATTATCTCGTCTCCTTAATTGTTTTCAATTACACAACCTAAATGTTTCAATGATGGTTATTTTCATCTTCAAGTAGGAAACCAAACGATCTCAGAGAAAAAATAAATAACAGTTAACATGTATCAATCACAAAATTTAGATGAAAATATATTTAGACACCAAATTTCATATTGAATATAGTAGAGAGTCTTCTTAAAATTATGAGTGAACATTTAAATATATATTTTCTCTACATCTCAAGTATAAATTTCAAAAAAAATTCAAACTCTATGATACCCTTGATATCAAGAAGATATCTTATGCTAAATTAAATCAATAAGCATTGACTCATATTCCAATGTTTCATATGAAATAATATCGAAATTCTCACTTAATAAAAACAGGGAATGAAATTTTTCCATCACTATTGATACTCCAAATTTGAATAACATACAACATAAAAAAATGTTTATCACATTTCATCATGATGTTCTATACATTACTATTCTTTATACGTCCACCTCCACCATTATACATGTACCAATTTTTATTAAGGGTAATAAATGTAATTAAATTTATTTTGATATCATGAAAATACATAAAATATATAAGATTTATCAAAATTCAACTAAAAAAATATTTTTAACATACATATTCCATCAATCCTCCAAGATGCATTATTTCCCAAAAACAATAAACCTTTCTTCATAATTTCATATATTATTTAACTATCAATGATTTATAAAGAGATAAATATTAAATGTTTAATCATGTATCCTATAATCACATAATTTGGATTCACTTTTAAAAACGACATGTTTTAACACAATAGTATTATTATCCTCTACTTTACTATCTCTTGTAGAAGTTTCTTCTTATATTCCTATTTTTTATTAGTTAAATTATAATTTTTCATATTTTTCTACTTAAAACATTTATATTTTTATTCCAATTTTTTATTAAATAATTGATGTGTTTTTAATTAGTTCTATAATTTTATTTGACCATTTATGAAAATTTTCCCTTTTAGTTGTTCTTCTACCAAAAAAATATAATTTACCTCGGATTCAGAACCAATCATTTCATATTTTAATCAATCATTCGAAAAACAAGACTCAATCATATCATCATTTTTATGTGAATTATTATTATGGATAATATTATATATTTGGTTATATATTAAATATGAAAAGATTATAAAAACAAATTATAACAATTATTCATCAAATTTTACCTCCATAAATAAATGATCAAAATCAATTTCATTAAAAACTACTATATGATCCAAAAAAGATGTACATTTTGACATGTGATTGGAGTATTGGGAAAAATATATTTACTATCATTACTATGAAAATATTTATAATACAAGGCTTCTATTATGTAGACATATCAAAACAACAATATTCTCTTTCAAAACAACCTATAAAATTTGATTTGACAAATACAGTTTGAATTAGAAGAGAAATTTATCATCAATACATTCATTTTCCAATATAAAAAATTAATTTTGAATCTTGTTGAATCTCAGAATTTCATCATAAAAATATATACAAACTCATAATAATGATGATATGGGTTTCTACTTCAACATGTTAATATCAAAAATCAATTTATTAATTGTAATGACATAAATGTTCATCAAACTAGATCAGATATTTATAGATTGTCAGGTTGTAAAAAGATGATCAGATCCAGGGATGATAAAACTAGAATATTAGATAACAATTTTTTTAAAACATAAAATTACCAATCATTAAAACTGTAGTTGGGGAAAGTGGACATCGTATTTTTATGTGGAAAAGTAAAATTATGAAAAACCACTTGCAAAAATATAATTTAATTCCACTATTTGGTTGATTTTTTCCAAAGTTCCTCACATATGATATTGAATGGAATATATATATGTTTTTCAAAATATTAATATATATATTTAATATACATAAATTTATGATTTTTTATTTCATCAATGATCAAAATTAAGGGGTTCTGATAACATTAATGGTAGAATGTATAAACTACTAATAAATTCAAAGGTCATAAAACCATTAATTTTTAAAATCTTACTAAATATTGAAGAAATAAAATAATTTAATCCTATGATACAAACAAATATAAATTATAATATTCTATCATGAATATATAGAGTTATATAATCACAAAAAAATAACCACATAACCACATTATCTATATTATTAATTGATTTTGAATATTATATAGATTTTAATATTATACAAGATCATAACACAAATCCTAAAAAAATTTAAGGCTACAAAAAAATAAAAAACTAAATGAAGTATATAGCTCATTAAATGTTCAATTAAAAAACAATAAATTATATATTCTCACATATAAAATTTTCATTTGAAAAAGATAATACAAATTAGAATGTAAAAAAATTGTTATATTTTACAAAATTCTGATATTTTTCTAACCTGCTAATGAAATGAGAAAACCCTGAAAATTTATTTCATGAAATTCATATTATCATAATATGTTAATATTTGAATGTAAATCCATTATCATATTGTCATATTAAAGATACTATACCTGGGAAATACCAAATAATCTAACATATAATGAATCAACTAACACCCCACATATGTGAATCAACCTAATACACTCTAGTTGATCTATATAGATGTTGATGAAATATTTGTTATATATTTATTATCTATTTATGAAAATTATTTTATATCATATATCAACCTTAACAATCAAAAATGACTGCATTTGTAAGACCTTATCTTGACCTGATGACCCAAACCCAACCTCAACATTGAGCCAAAAATTTATCTACCCTTGGGAATGTGCCAATGTAACTAATGGTTGAAAACTAGTTGTTCTAATACTATAGGTGGATGATAGACCCCTTTTAATCAAATTATAATGACTATATAACTGTAAAAGTTCCATAAAGATTATCATATTAAAAACATATAATAATAATATACCCTAATCTGTGAGGCCTACAGTATTTAGTAGAATAAATATACGTTACACTATTTAAATGGAACAAATCATATATATTTATATTTATCTCAATAATACACTAATAAAACCCAACATACTAATATAATTTAATGTAAGTTCATAGGGATATATATATATATATATATATCTATTTGTGGTTTTAGGTGAAATAAATGTTTGATAAGGGGGAAATTAAAATACTTTGTATAATTTGATACCATTTGAGATATTGCTTGTAACATTGGATTATAAAAAATATTGGATCATTGTTTTTCTCACATAACCATGGAATATGAGTATATACAAGAAAATAAAATAAAAATACTAATAGTTTGACATTCATAATAATTATAAAAAAGTATAAAATGTGTCACAAAAAAGTCAAAGGTTATTACCAGTACATGAAAAAAATATGAACCCACAACCCACTCACTATAAAAAATTTAAATTATATTGAATCATTCCCCAATAGATTTTTGAGGTGTATAATTTCAATCACTCCCATCACATCTTCAAATTTATTTTAAATGAGTAAAATAAATATTTATAATAAAATGTTAAGCATAAGGCTATAAATTACATTGAAATGATAATTTCCCAATCGATATACTGATGAATAAACATATATGTATGCAAAATATGAATGGTTAAAATTTTATAAAAATTTTATGGTTTTGGAATAGTAATGAATAATATTTTTTATTTTATGAATAATCTAATAATGTTGAATAATACTACATATGTAATATTGATAAAAATAGATTAAAATTATAATTTACCAAAATTCTAGGTAGTAAATATAGTTTCCTAAAATGTAATTAGTTATATGACCTTTTTTGGATTTATAGAATATTTGATAAATTATTCATTCATGTAATGATGTTTTTTTGAAAAATGGAAAATATATAGTAGATATGTAAATTATGAAAGAATGATATTTAGAATATATTTACATACATATTCCATATAATTTAGCTTTATGGAAATTACTAAGACACTATATATATATATAAATTCATAGAAAAATAAATTAAATTGAGTTAAAATTAATTAATAATTAATATATAAAAAAAATTGAAGGACTGTACATGTAAGAGGAAGTGAAAATGAACATAATTTTCAGGGATAGAAAAAGATTGTGGGAGGTCTCGAATGTTCATCCCCAACACGATTTATATTCCCCTCTAATATCTAAAAAAATAAAATTAAATATATTAATTACATATTTAAAAAAATTATATTTTATTATTCTATTTATTATCTGTCATTTATATCAAATTTTTTATTTTATCTAATTCATGTTAACTTCTTAGAAATACTTAATATATAATTATTATATAGATTCAACATATTTTTGGAAATGATTTACCCTTTTCTAATGTTTCCATAAGATCAAAAAGTATGAATATTTTGATTTAAATTCATTATAATACTATAACAGATTCATAGTTTGGATGATATTTTGATAAATATAAAAATCATGAATTGTTTCTTGGTAACAACATTGTTGTTATTAAATCCAAACATCATAGATTATTTTATATATTATTAATTTGATATATATTTTATCATTCTAAATTTTTAATCATTAATAAAATGTAATATTTAAAATAATATTTATCCATGAAATATTTTTTTACCATCCATTAAAGGTTGTAATGAATATCAATGGTCATCATCCACATAAGTTGAGCAGTCCTACAATGCTGTGAATGATTCTTTTAAAAATGATTTAAATTAACAAAAAAATAATAAATATTTCATTTCATAAATAAAATTTAGTATAATTAAAATACTAATTATATGTTATTATTAAAAAAATTATATTTTAATGGGTTAAATAAGAATGTAAAAGAATGATTTGGAATGAGACATTGTTCCAATATATTTGAAAGAGATAAATTGATGTGTAACATAATCCATCCAGGAATAGAATTTTGGTTATACCAGATATTCTTCTACATGTTTAAGATCGTTTTGTGTTTAATCATAAAAAATCAGCATCAATTGAATATGTTATTAAGAATGGTGATATTTTTGGTGAAGGGGTATATTTATCTATCAATGATAGGTTTAATATAGATTAATATATTGAATGAATTATTTTTTATAATTAAATTTATTATTAGTGTTAATGACTGTAACAAAGAATAATATTGGATTAATAGTATATTTATTTCACATAAAATTCCTTATGAATTTTTTTAATTATTACTTCTTATTCAATACATAGAATTGATAATTGGTTATTATTATTAGAAATTACACTTCATAATTTTTATATATCCTTATACAAACCTAAATACCTTTGAAATTTTTAATTATATTATTTCTCTCAATAATTAAATATTAATTCCTATTTTGTTTTAATAATTATTGAGGATGTTTGGGTATTAATTGTTTATATAAGACAAAATTTAGCCTATTCTGGTATTATTAATAGTTTTCTTTAAACATTTATTCAATTGAATCAGTAGATCCTTTAGTTTGGGTATTTGTATTCAATTATTTATATATGGAATTGATTTAATTTTATTCAACATTATGGAATTGTATTATTATTATTCAAGTCAATGGGGGATCCCAATTCAGCCAGATAATGGTGATTACTTAGTGTGAAATTGATTCAATTGACACTATTTATCATATTAAGTCTTCTTTGATCTCTAAAATATTTTTTCCCTTATTATAATTTATATTTTATTAGAAATATTAAAAAAAAATAGAGTAGTGATACATTTAAAATATATATCACATTATATAACTATTTAATACATTTAAAATATCACTATTTAAAATTTTTTATAGAGAATAAATCCTTTTCATTCAAAAAAAAATAAGGATGAAAAATTTGAAGAAAAATCATTTTATTCCTGAATAATGAAGCCCAAAATATTCCAAAAATTGTTTTAATATATTATATAAATACACTTTCCTAAATATTTTCTCAATAATAATTTTTAACACAAAGTTCTAATTTTATATAATATGTCCATCAATCATGAGAACTCATATTTTGGCAAAATATTTCATTATAATCACTTAATAAAATAAATAAAACCAAATAATTCTTTTTGAAAATTTATGTAGATTGATGTAAATTCCCTTGACAGAAGCCTAATGAATGAAAAACAATAACTTATATTATATTACATTAGTTTTTAAAAAGATAATGTTTAATGAAAATAAAAAAATTAATCACAGAATATATCTTTTTAGTGTATTATAACCTAAATAATATTTTTTCAAATTATAAAAGAAAAATGATATTTAATAAGATAACTAGAGTAAGAAAAATAATAAACAAATCAAAATTAATCATCACATTTTCCTAATAAAAATATAAATAATATACTCAATCAATAATATTTTTCATTTTAATGGATTCTCAATGAATAAAGGAATAAATTTTGTTTATTTTTTACAATTCCAAACCTTATATGCATCAATTTAATTAATTCATCATTATCATGAAGATATGTAACATAAAATTCAAATTCTGATGTTAGGATACTTTTGATTAATAAATCCCATACCAGTACATTATTAATATAATAATATTCTTTATAAATAATATAGAATCATATTTGTTCTGTGTCATCTAACACCTATGAAATTATTATCTTCCCAAGAATCTATTGTGGTATTATAAACACATTTATCATAAATTTATTTATATTAAATCAAAATATTTTTAAAATACATGATAAATATATATCATCCTACCAATTCTAAATTGATACCTCATTTATTACCTCGATCTAACTAGGTGACTCAAACCCAACCTTGAAGTTGAGCTAAAACATTATATAGAATTAACCAAGTCATGCAATCACTAATGTTCGAAAACATGTAACTATTGTGGGAGAATCATCCTTATTCACTCTCACAATAATTGATAAAAAAATATAAAATACTATTTTATAATTTTCCATATCTAAACCACTTAGTGTTACACAATTAAAATCTATTAGTTTGATGGTATTTTGAGGATTAACTAAATAATAATACATTTCAAAGAAAACCGACAGAGGAATTTTCATTCTTCTTTAAAATTAACTTTTTAAACCCATCGAAAATAAATAATTTAATTGAAAATACAATATATATATATATATAATATGAAGTGACATAATTTTATAGTAATATATTAATTAGAAAAACCTGAAAATGAGATTACATATGAGAAAATGGAAAGAAATGGGATGATAAAAAATTTCGACAATAAATAAACACATAAAAGCATAAAACAATAACAGTGATATTACATGAATCTAAAAATTAATTAGAGTTTGAGAATCATAATAATTTTGACAACTATAACACTTATTTACATAATTATAAGCAAGGGATGAATTCTATGACATCATAACATTGTGTTTTAGGTTTATATCCCATTAAAAATATATAGTATCTCCTAAGATGTAAGGATTACTCACTATATTTGAGAGGTGTATAATTTTTGATTCATTGATATCATAAAAAAATTCATACATATGTGTTCCATTATGAGATAAAATCATACATGAATAATATTCTATGAAAATGAGTTATATAATAATTTCAGAAAATATATAATATTAAATAAACATATAGGAAGAAAAATATTATTATAAAACACATATTTTATGTATAAAAATTTAAAATAGCATTGAATTTACTATTATTATCAATAAATAGTTAAATAAATATTTATAAATAGTTCTATACAAAATAGAGACTGAATTTTTGATAAATAACCATTATAAAAATAATATAATGTACATATATATTTTTTTGAGATATATTTTACATAAAACATTAATAATTTTAAATGTTTTTTCATACATATTCCTTATAGTTTGACATAACTAATTTCATTGAAGGATAATTGAATGATATTTGTAATCCTTTTTTAAATGAATAAATATTAATTAATATTACGTAATAATTTGTATGTAAAGAACATGAATATTTTTTGAATGGGAAACAAAAATAGAGCATAATGAAATAAGATAAAAAAACGATGTGAGGGTCCCCTTATCTTTAGCCCCAACTCATAACGAATCTCTTATAACCTCCATAATAACTAAATTAAATATATTAATTAAATACTTTGATAGTTTATTAATGATTTTTTTTAATTTATTATAATTCATTTGTTACATATATTTAATTTTTATGTATATTCATGTATATTTATCATTTATTATGGTTATATAGTTACAATATTAAATTGGTAGAATGATAACTATCAAAGATACTTTTCCATTTACTTCATAAGATATAATAATTTCATCTTATTTATTTCATGAAATTATAATAACATATATATTAAAATGTTTTTTAAATATTCTAAAATGGTAATATATCATAAATCATTTCATTTTAAGCTCATTTTTGGTTCCATAATTGTTTTTAATATTATTCAAGTGATGTAAAATTTATGATCCCATAGTATTATATGTAACTAAGATTTATTTTTGTAATCATGTTTTTAAAATAAATCCATTTTTTATACATTCCATGAGTGGTGGTAATAAAGAAAAACATTATCAGGTAGTTCCCCCAAAATTCATGATCTTATAACTCATATTGAAAAAAGTAAAATACAAAAAAATATTTCATAATCATCTATGATTACAATTTCATTCAAAACTTAAGAATATAATATTTTTTGGATTATAGTTTTTTAGATTTTGGAAGAAGAATAAACTGTAAAATCTCATGTATTGTCACTTAATGGATATATTTCCCACTATATTTGAAGATAATTAATCCATATTGAATACTTAAAATCCCTATTAAATTAAATAAACATGACATTCTTCTAGAGAGAACATACATAATATATTCATTCATTACCTTGGGAAATGGAAACATAAAATTAGTTTCTCTTAGATAATCAATAAGGGTGTAATCAAAGTAAATCATAATTTTGAGACGACTTATACATTCTATGAGGCATAAAATGATATAATAAAGTGTGTGGAATCAATGTGTTGGTAATGATAACATTAGATCATGGAATAAGTGTGATCATATTATAATATAATTTCAACAAATGAATGTGGAAATTAAAAGAACATTATATCATTTGTAGAATTAAAGGATCCATGCCTCATTAACATAACAAATATGGTTATGCAAACGTCAACTCACATAGTTCCTGAAGATCATTGTTTATCTACCCTGATGTCCTAATAGACGACAACATTTCTAGTTCATTTGAGGGATATACTATAACATCCTCATATTTTTAGAATTACTTTTTTCGAATAAATTTATTTTATATGGATTTTCATTAACACAACACATAATATATCTTATTCTATATTAAATAAATAAGTGTTGTTTTCATTATATGTTATACCATGTTTTATTTTCAAATCACATGACAGTGACTTAGATTGCGTTACACACAGCATTGAATTTATGTGAAACAAAATTTTATTATTAAAATTATTTAAATGAAAGAGTTATAACATAGCCATTAACGTTTTTTTATATGAATAGTAATAAAAAATTATTAAATATAATTTATAATATTTTTAGAAATATAAATCATATTGATAATATGAAAATAAATTTTTGGTAATGTATTTTTTTTGACAATAATATTTTAATAAAAGAACTTCTTCTTATATCCTTTTATGAGTAATAATTAAAATAATTTCAAAAAAAAAATAAAAATTTAATTTTAATAAATATATTTCGCTTTCAATTTATAGTTTTGAAATTATATTAGGATGATTTGGTTTGGATTTGTTTGAGAAACATTATTTTGGGTTAAATAATGTCAAATATTTTTTTTATAAATCTAAATTATTATTTTTTTAATTTATTAATATAGATAAATTATACTTTATGTATATTTTAAAGTCAAAATTGATAAATTAAATATCTATTAATCCAATTTATGTCATTAGAATGATTTTTATATTGAATTTATACATAAAATATTAATGCACTTTTGGAAATTCTAATATTAAAAACATTCTTTCCCACAATGTCTCCAGGATTATAATTATACTTCATTTTAACACTTATGTTAATTGAATTTTTAAAAATATTCATACATGGTTGTAATCAATATAATTTTTATATATTAATATGATCAACATAATTTTGGACCACCATATTAGTGAATGTTATTAAAATTAATAACATTAGGTAATATTAATCATAGGAAGGGACTCAACCATAATCATAAGGGCAAAATGACAAAAAAACTTATACAAAACCCATTTAATGGACATATTTCAAACATAAAGATTATTTTACTGAGTTTGGTTTTTTATGTCTTTATTTATATTAAAATGTGGGTAAACATAACTTGTTTTCAAAAATTACATCTGTGTCCCCTCCCTCCCTTATAAAAGTACACAATCTATACCCATTTTAAAATACCTCACATACCACGTAGTTTCAACCACGATATATCGAATTCAGTTCCCAATAACCCTATATTTCTCTGTGATATCTCCCTTATGGCATAAATATATCCAATTAATCCCTTTGGTGTAAACCAATTGGAGTTACCCAAATAAGAGGTAACATCCTTCCTCACATTTCGTTTTTATATTTTCATTCTGCACACCACAACTGTTATTATTCAATTATTATATGAGAAAAATAGTATTTTAAATTTTATGATATTTGTTTTCATTTTTTTGACCTAAACATACATATATATCCATATAAATGTTTACAAACTTAATGTTTTTTTGTACGGTGAACTACAACCTCATAGAACAATCTCGTATGGTTTTCAAATAATACTTATAATGGAGGAAATAATGAAAAAATATGTTTTTATATGATATTTATGATATTTATGATATTTTTATGCATCAAGAAATTTAATATAAAACAAATATTCATGGATTTCATTTTTGGTAATTACAAAAACATTGTTTATGCAAGTTCGGAAAATCGCCTCCTCAAAGCGATGTGATCCGTTCACACCATACAAGTAATGCATTAAAGATGAGATTACTTGAATTATATGATACATATGAAATAATAATTCTAATTGAATGATATTATTGATATTAATGTATATATTTCATTTACATTCTATTATACACTATGACAGTAAAAAGGAAACAATGTTCATGCATATGTACAACCTACCGTCTCCTTGAATGATGTATTTGTTATAAGATTTTTAACTCTTATAAAATAACATAGATATATATAATAAATATATTTTATTTTTATATAATGTTATTATTTATTGATATAATGGTATAAAAATGATGACAAAAAATAAATCAATTCAAAACATAATAGAAAAACCAAGCGATTATTACCTGAAATGTAACATTAACATTTCGTTGTAAACAAATGGGTAATATAAATTCAAATTTTGAATTAAATATAATAACATGGGTTTGAGGAAGATTAATAATATGATTATATCTATTGTAAATGAGTTTTCTATGAGTATAAATTGATTCAACACTTATGGTTAGGGTTTTTCAATCTCATATTTATTTTCTATGATAAAATATCCATATCCATAACATATTTCTTATATGTGGTGTATATATTACCCATAAATGAATTTTTTGATTCATAAAAATAAATTTATTGTCATTTACATATCTATTTTATGATCATTCTTTCATGAGGTTTTTGTTTCAATATATACCAAATTGGTAAAGCAATTTCGTCTCAATTTTCCCTCTTTGAGACACATGCCATGTTTTGATCCTAAATTTTTCTAGGAGGTGTATATACTACCATTGACATGTTATATCATGAATATAACTCATTTAATGATATTTAATAAATTATTTAATTTAATTATTTCTATATTATTATGATTTAATGTTATCAATGTCAAAAACATTTATTTCTAAAACCTTATAGTTTATCAAGATTGTTTAATATTATTCTTCCATTTATGATATATGTCAATAAATATTGCATAAAGTATAAATAATTTTCTAACCCCCAAGTTATTGACATCATATACAAGAAAACATATCATTTTCTACCCTATGATACTTTTGATAATTATAAAATTTTCATTATGAAAATCAGACATTATTTTACTTTTCGGATAGAAATATATATTCAATAAAAACTATCTTTTCCAAAAAATATTTTAAAATTTTTTATAATAATACCCTCCAATTTTTTATTTATATTTTTAGCCACGTATAACCTTTTTATAAAACATTTATAAATGTATTAATATTTTAGTTTTATCATCAAGGATCTTCTCTAAACCCTTAAGGTTAAAATGGAATATTCATCATGTACATGAATATGTGCCATCACTGATGTTATTTCAATTATTCATCAATAGTGACTGTACAAGTATAATTTTTTTTTAGGAAAAAATTTATCCTAATATTCCCTAAATTTTTTAATTTTATAATGGTCTTCAAAGAAAATTTTTTCGGAATTTTTTTTACTAAAAACTATTTCAAATGTTTTCAAGATTTTTTTGTTTTAATAGAAAATGGATTTCAAAATGTGTTCATGATTCATTTTATATTTTCTAGGAAAATTTTTAATATTTTTTTCAAAACATCTGTTATTTTTATCAAGGAATTGTTTTTTAAATTTATTTAAAGCCTATCTTTATTTCAAAGTGTTCTCAAAGAAATAAGTTTTTAAAATGATTGAAATATTGATTTATTCATTTTCTATTTTGTTTTAAGAAAAACAATTTCCAAAATATTTTTTATCTTCATTTATACGATTTGACTTATAAAATAAATGAAAACGGTTTTCGAAATGTTGTATGTTTTAAAAAAAATAAAAATGGAAAATATGTGTTTCTCGAGAAATTTTTTAAATGAAATTGTACAGATTTATTTATAAGACATGGATTCTAGAAATGGTTTTATAAAAAGGATTTTCCATGAATGTTATATTCCTTTAAAAAAATTATGTGAATAGTAAAAATACTTCACAATATATGAATTCATCCATTTTTTATAGTTTACACTATATTGGGGTCATAATCCTCGAATACCATTTTTATTTTTTGTAAATGTTTTATTTTATAAAAATTTTATTTTTATGAAACATATTTCCCACCTACATGTTATATTATTTTAATAACTTAATCTATTCTTGGGTTATTCAATGATTAATTGATTATGAAATCTATCTCCCTAATATAGTTTATGGGGTGATGAAATATTTATGATAGAAATTTTATTACATGGATTGCAATATTATGTTAATGAAACCCATCAATTTTTATTGGGATTGAAATGATAAGTGCTTAATTATATTATGTAAGATTTATGAATGGTTTTATTATATGATGTGTGGGACATATATCTATATCTGATGCGTTGGGTAATGATTTATATTTCACGATATAATGATATAAATAAATTCAATATCCTTGATAAACTATGGGATGATAAGGAAAAAAGATCAACTATGGAAAGATGGTGAAACTTTATCAATTATGAGAAGTTGGGGAAACCTGGTCCATTGTGGGAATATTGGGAAACCCAATCCAATAAGGTAAAATGGGAAACCTCGTCCAATATGGGAATTTGGGGAAACCAGATCCACTATGTGAATTTAGGGAAACCAAAACCACTATGGGACCATGGGGACACCTAATCCACTACGGGGGCTTGGAAAAACCATATTCCTAACAAGGAAAAGACAATGACTAGGGATGAGGGTGTGTCTCACCTAAAATGATTAGTCCAAATCATTCCTTCACATGTTAAAGCAATACTTCATGACTTATATGGTTTTCTTGTGTATTCCACAATTCTACGTCGTAATATGATTTTCGAGTCATGTTTTCAAACCATTTTGATCATTTTTATATTTACATATCACCCTTGTATACCCTTAATGATCATCTGAGCACTCCCCTTTTTAGGTTTCCTTTCCTAGGTTATAATAATTTATTTTATGTATTATATGTATAAAAGGGTTTTATTAATTGGAAAATAGTGGGAGATAATTTATATCACACATGTAATGGTTTTTATGTTTTCTATGTTTATAGAGGCACTAAACAAATAAATTCATTGGTTATATATTTTTGTATTTTTTTATGTATTCTATAAAAATGATTTAATTTTTATGTATTTTAAGAATGGTTTTCTATAATTTATATCATATAAAAAGAATTTTTACACCTTTTTGAAAAAGGATAATAAAACATTAGGGATAACCAAATATAAATGTGTAAGGATAATTCTAGGCCTAAGAAAATGTATAAGAAAATGTCCACGAATTTTTTTAAATAATAGAGTGAGTGTTTTCCTAGAAATACATACATGTATGTATATTATTTGTGGAATTGGATATGGAATAGATTTAACAATGAATAAAAACTCGGGTAACGTGTGTCAAGACATACTCAAGTGTAACATTGTAAATGAAAACTCTCCTTACTACACACCTGGTTTGATGATCCATGGGGATCTGCTTGGAGAATTCACAAAATCTTCAAAAAACATCTTAAAGGATATAATAACATGTTCGATATTAATAACTAATGATAAAACTAAGGTTCAATAGATTAAACATGGTGTCATAATATATAAATCATATAGTTAAACTTATTACAAGATTATAAGATTCCACACTAAGAAATATTTTTATTACACAAAGGTGTTTGTTTTTTGTAAATGGCGAGAACTAGAAGAAATTGGATTCATGATTAATGTGATAGGAACCCTATTGATGAGATGTAAAATGGGATTATCACAATAGTTAATGACATTTTAATCATCCCTAATTAGTTTTCATAGAACATAATTAATGTGTAACTTATCAAACTCTTGAAAACATGAATAAATAGAAGGAAGGTGTTTGCTGAGAGTATGGGTAATAGAGACCAAGTTGGAAAGATGATTAAATTTCCAACATCTTGAGAATTTTTGAAGAATAACCCATGTGATTGTCTTAGATGAACATGAAGATGTTTTGAATGTGGAAAGGAGGTTCCCAAAGTCGGTAGCAACAAAGGAAAAATGTAAATTTTACTTAACACAATGGGTGGAAATACTGTCATTCCTAATAAATCCAGAAAGGATAATGTTTTATGTGTGTAATGAATGTTCATTGTAAAAATCGATTTCCCATATGGAAAGATCAATAAGATAGTTAACAAGGTAGTTAATGTAATGGTTATATAGCATATGATGATAATATTACTTGGGAAATTTGAAATGAAAGTGTTATTGGCTAACATGAAAATATATCCATGATGATGGATAATTCATTAATTTATGTATCCCATATTTTTATTAATTTTGATTCAATAATTATTAGATGTGAGATATACATGGATTGGCCACTTTAGGTATCTTTCTGTTAATTTAATAGATTATGTTGAATAGATATGATGGACTAGAAAAGTTATTTAATGGAATTGTGATATTCATAGGTAACACATGATTAGGGGAACGATAACCCATAGTATTTTTCTCATATTAATATAATGATTTTTTTGATGAAATACATTATGGATACCCTAAATTTAATTCGATGGTACTGATTACCCTGTAAATGATAATGTATTTGTTGACAATGTGGATTATGTTATGAGGGATGATGGTTATAACTTCTTAGATTAATGGAATATATCTTGTAATCTATGGTATATAGAAGTATGCATGTTTTGGAAATGGATTTATTGTAATTCATGTTATTAACATGTCTAAATAGAATATACTTTGAGGGTATTCACATGTTGGGAATTTGACAACCAATAGCTACTTTACAATAGATTTTGTATAAATGTTATGTTGATCTTCTCACCGACTTTTTATTGTTTGAGATTTTCATCACTTGGAAGGGTTAAAATGTTCACAACATAAGGAATGGTTTATGTTATAAATTGGATGAATTTTTAGATATTAATGTATTATCTCACTATATGTGGGTTTATAAATATTGTGAAACATGTGATATCCTTTTTGTTGCAATAAATAGAATGATCTATTGTTGAATCGAAGGAACTCAAGATCTTCAAATGATTCAGGAACAAAAATACCAACCATCCATTATTAACATAATAGATGAATGTAACATTTATCAATGAAAAAAAGGGTGACTCTACACTAAAATAATGTAATTATATATATTCATGAAATTTATTAAACTATAGTAAAATAATATATAAATATGAAATTATTCTAATACCTTTTTTTTGAAAACAAAGCCTTTAAATAATCAAATATTTATGAATTTGAGGCCTAAGAAATTCTATTTATCATATATATAATTGTGATTGACGCCCTTAGCCACACCCTATTACTATTTACCCTTTTATTACTTGGCCATGTTCTTACATTCCACCAACGTTATCCTATGTGGAAACACACTTAAGAGTTACATTTGGTAAACTTTTTTATTCTATCATCCTATTTTTAATTAAAGAATTAATGTTAATTTAATGATGTTATTTCATTTGAAAATAAAATTTATTTATAATACCTTTAACAACTAAGATGAACTTCAATGGTGAAATTAATTTGTAGTGGGGTAGATTTGAACAACCTGAGATTTTATGAATTATTTATTCATGAATTAATTTAATCTGTTGATATATTTTATTTCAAAAAACTGAATATATATTTTATTACATGAAATTAACTATATCCGGTTAGTATTATACTCTATACCATGTTAAGCATGAACTATATGAAAAAACGACTCTCCTCACATTATACAAAACCTTAAATTTTAACCAAACAACATTTTATTATTATAATTATTTAAATGATAGATATATAACAGTATTTAAACATAGTAATATTAATAGAAATAATTACTTTGGAAATATAATTTATTATATTTTCATATATTAAAACCATATTGATAATAAGACATACTATTTTTAGTAATGTCATTATATATTTCAAAATAATATTTTCTTAAAATAAATTATTTATATGAACTTCAATATATAATAATAAAATTAATTTTATACAATTTTAGAAATTTTATTATAAAATAAAAAAAAATTAAATTATTAATTTCAAAATATTGTTTGTTGGAAATTTTGGAAATTTTTTATGAAACATCTCTTTTGAATGAATTGTGAAAAATACAGAATTTTAATTCAATGATTCTTTTAAATATATTTTATCAATAATGTTAAATAATATAATAAGTTTTATAAAAAAGTTGAAATAGATCAATTATAAATATATTAGTCTAATTTAGTTCATTTCGTTCATTTTCACATTAAATTTATATATATATTCTTGATAAACAATAGAACATTCCAACATTAAAAACCTCTTATCTCACCACATATGCTGGAATAGAATTAAACATCGTTTTTTAGGATATGCGAATTGAATTAAAAAAATGGACATAAAAGGTTGAAATAAATATATTATTTAAGTATCATAATATAAACGTTATTTTTTAAAATATATTTCTTTTGAAAGTGATTAAAATTAATTATTATCATAAACTAAAACTTAGCTTAACAATGGGCTAAAGCATAAATAAAAGGGGAAAATATACTTTCAAACTTTTCCCAAACTACTTTTCATGAATTATTTTGTCCATAAAAATTCATTTATTGTGTTTTTAATTTTTCAGGACTATTGTTAAGTAAAAACATTGGTACACCTAACTTTATTTAAAAGATGACATGTTTGTCTCCTCTTAAACATATAAAAGGCCGCCACATATCCCCTTTTTTCACACCACTCAGTCAACTTAGGTTTATCCATTATATTACCAATTAACTTTCCAAAATCCCTAACATCCTCCTGTAATACATTCTTTAATCATAAATCCATTCAAGGAGTAACTTTGGTGCAAACGAAAAGGAGTAACCCAATTAAAACGTAACATCATTTCTCGAGATCCTTTGATTAATTTTTAATTTCAACCCAATAAAATATTTTTGTTACCTGATTATATAAAAAAATAGTATCCAAAATATTATTAAATTTTTTATTACATGTTTTATACCTCCACTTATGCACACATCCATATATTGTGTAACAAACTTGTTGTTCCAATGTATAGCGAACTACAACCTCAAGATATAATGTTGTTCATTTTTCCATTACCACAAATCATTGATGGTAATTTAGATGAAAATTTGTTTTTTATATTATATATATTATATTAAAAATTCATTTTTTCTTTTAGAATTATTATAAATAAAATACCTTCATTCTGTCCATTTTTTTCAATATGATTACTATGTTTTTGGTTGTATAGACTGCTGCCTCCTCAAAGTGATGTCATTGATTCACACTATACATTGAATGTATTAAAGATGATTTTATTAAATTTATATGATATATATGACATAATTATTCTAATTTAGTGTTAATATATATATTCACATATATTTCATTCACCATCTTTCTTCCACTATGACATTAAAAGTGAAACAAAATTCTTGCACATGTACGACCTATAATCTCCATGAACGGTGTAATTCATATAAGAATGTATTATTTTATAGATTAAAATATATAATTATATATTAAATATATGTCTTATTAATATCATTTTTAATATTATTTATATCATCATATCAATATGATGACCAAAAATATAACAAATCAAAAGACAAGATAGTATCAGAGAAATTATTACCTAAAACATTACATTATAATTGAGTTGATAATAAATGGGTTATATAATGTCTAATATTGTATTAGATATAATAATATGGAAGTTCCCTAGATTCATAATAATTTTATATTTATTATACATGTGTTTTGAATGATTACGAAGAGATTTAATACTTAATGTAAGTGTTTTCTCATCTCAATTTTATTTTCTATAAGAAAAAATACATATTTGCATCTTATTTATTATGTGGGTTGTGTATACATCTAATATACATATTATGTTATTATTATTATTATTCTTAAATTTATGTATATTAAAATGTAAATTTTATGATACATCTTTTCATTGGGTTTATGTTTCAAAAGATACTAAATTGTTAAATTATTATTGTCTCAATTTTCCATCTTTAAGACACATGTCTTGATATGTATACATATTTTTTTATGATATCAATGTACTAAATAGGAAATTTTATATAATGAATGTACTTATTTTCATGATATTTTAATCTTCATGTAATTTTAGTTTTTCCATTTAATTATGATTGAATGTTACTAAAGTGGTGAAAGTTTTTATTCTATAATCTAATTTATTATCATGACTATTTAATATTATACATCAATAATGAAATATTATGATTCATATCTCAATTAAAATCATGAATTATATTAAATATTGGTTATTAATTTTTTGTACAACAAAGGGTACCTACTATTCACACTTTGTTACTTGACCTTATGAAGAAAACCATTTTATAATAATAATACTTTATATATACATTTTATCACAAATATATTATCTTTTAAAGCTATTTTTTCCAAAAATATGTTTATAAGGGTTTAAATATTATACAATTGATGTATAATGTCAAATTTTACACCTTTATTTCCATTTTAAAAAATGTTTTTAAAAGTAATCTTTATTTTGTTTTGGTATCAATGAAAATTTCTACACATTTAATATGAAAAATAAATGTTCGACATGTACTGACATAACCACCATCATGACCATCATTTACCTGATTATTAGTTTTTATTTTTATAAGTTTCTTAAATACATTTTTTTTATAATACATATGAATTATTTTTTTTTAACTTTTTTTCAAAAAAGGTGTTTTGAAAAAATCTATTTATTTGTCTATAAAAAGCCTTTAATATTCATTTAAATGATATTAGGGAAAACAATTTCAAAACTTTTTTAAAGAATTATTTATAAGAATTAAAATAAAATATATTTCAAATTTTTTTCATGATTCATTTATATTTTTCAAAAATATTTTTCATAATGATTTCAAGACTAATTATTATGATTTAAAGGTATTTAAAAAAATGTTTTTAAAATGTTTAAAATATTTCCTTAGGAGTTTTAAGGGTGTTGAAAATAAGGGTTCAAAATATGTTCAAGAATAATTTATATTTTTTCAAAACTAATTTAAATTAAAAAAATAAAAAATGAATTTTCCTTAAAATAATATTTTCGAAAGATGAAAAGATATTTTCCACAATATAGGATTTAAATGAAATAGTAAATTATTCTTTATAAGAAATGTTTTATCTAAATGGTTTTTTGTAAATGTTTTTTTTGTGAAAGGATATTTTAGATAAGAAATATTTCCAATGATCTTTCAATATCCTCAACATATAATATAACAAAAATTGGTATAGTTTAATATTTATTGGGTAAATGATACAATAATACTATAAATATTATTTCTTGAATGAATCATTTCTTAACAAAATGATGTTTGTGATACTATTTCCTCCTATACAGGTTTTATTATTTTGAAACCCACTTATTTTCATAGGTTTTTCTATGATAAAGTGATTATGAAAACTATATATTTTTTAAAGGTTGTGATATGATTATATTATTTATCATAACCATTTCATTTAAAGGGTTATGATATGATTTATTCGAAACCTGTCTCATTTTATGAGTCTTGAAATGATGATAGTTTTATTTTATTGTGGAACATGTTTAAATTTCATAATTATTTGAATTTTGGGATCCATATCTCCTACAAAACCATTGGGTAATTGTTTATTTATCATGTGATGGTGAAGGGAATCATGTATTGAATATTTATCACCCATGCGAAAATGTGGAAAACCAATTCACTATGGGAAGATAGGGAAACCCAATCCACTATGGGGAGATGGAAAAACCCTATTCACTATGGGAAGACGGGAAACATGATCCACTAGGGGACGATGGGGAATCCAATTCCAATATAGGAATATGGGAAACCATATCCACTAATGAAATATGGGGGACCTAATCTATGATTGATAAATGGGGAATCTGGATCCCTTAGAAGAAATTTATTGTGACTAATTATTCTTGTGTGTCCACCAAGGGGGTGTATTCCTCATTAAGTACGATGAAAAGATCTATAAATGTGTGTTGACTTATAGGTAATTATTTTACATGTTTATGTGTATTACATTGTTTTATGTATTACACTTATGTTATAATTTCAAGAAGTATTATATTGATTTCATTGTGATTCATTCTATATAAACAACTAAAAATTATTTCATAATTAATGTTTACGTTATTTGTTATGAGTGGTACGATTTTATAATCACATTATCACACCCTTATGTTCATATCTATTCTTATATATATATATCCATTTCTTACTATAACAGATCATCTAGGCTCTAACATTTCTATGTTTCCTTCCTATGTTATAATGATATAGTCTATATCTGATATGTATTAAGGGTGTGATAGTATTAAAGAACCTAGTGGGAGATAATTTTTCTCAATAATATACCATTGAATACATTTTCATGTTTCCAAAGAAACTAAATTAATATTTTCTTTTTGTATCTCTTTGTGTCATGTTATTGGTATTCAAAAATAATTATATAATGCTTATTTACATTTTTTATTTGTTTTTCATTTATATACATGTGGTTCCACCTATCACATTAAATTTACACAAATTTCTATTCAATAAAAAATCCTATCACTTTTTCAAATGGATCAATGAGAGAAAAAATTGGTTACATGTCTTTCGAATTGAATCATATAAAGAAAGAATACAAAATTTATTGAATAATCAAAACATTAAAACCAACAATAAATAAATGGTTGCGCATTGGCCTTATGAAAAATACTAGGTAAATACCTGTCTATAAATATAATTAGGAATTTATAGTTTACGGAGTATAAATAAAGGATATATCATTATGGAAAAAAGATCCACTAATAAATCAATGTATTAGGAATATAAGTTAACGTCCATCGATAAATGTAATGGAACATTTGAAATTTATCTGAGAATCCATTTGATGA
This sequence comes from Viscum album, assembly GCA_963277665.1. Classification (NCBI taxonomy): domain Eukaryota; kingdom Viridiplantae; phylum Streptophyta; class Magnoliopsida; order Santalales; family Viscaceae; genus Viscum; species Viscum album. The sequence goes on from OY728138.1 coordinate 662,507,834, forward strand.
AAATCATGCATAGAAAATTTAATAATTAGTCACGAAATAATAAGTTTTGGATCATCACATATTTTGAAAATATAATTTTATAATCCAACTAAATAAAGAAGCTGGATTGTTTCATTTGAGGAATATTCTTCTTAAATAATACCGTATAGAGGAAGAACATTATTAAGAGAATTTGGTATAAGTTATAGAGAATTAGAATTATATTTTTCTACTGAAAAATATAACAAAAGATAATATTTTTAAACATGGAGATATTATTTTATTACAAAAAACATGAAATTATTGTGGGGACATATATTTGAAAATGTCCAATTTGGATGAAATATACATTCACATGGATACTTGTAAAATTGATTCCTAGTATTGATACGAAACCATATTAAAAAATGTGATAGAAAATTTAATTTAGAAAATTTCTAAATTAAGTCAATGTTGTTAGATATACCTTTATATCAATCTTTAAGGAATAATTTTTAAAATAGTTATACATTGTATGAAATTATTTCTTTTTTAACAAAATTATTGAATGTGGAAAAAATTTATTTTCCTTTAAAAACAATTTTTAAAACTCAAATCATAAAATGGATTATAAATTATAAATATTAAAATAGTATACACTAAAATTTTAGGTAACAATTTTTGAAACATAATTGGGTTATATATAGTACAATGGATTTATAATACATTTATATTGAAGATAGATATATATTGGAATGAATAAATTTTTTTCAATATTAGGAATCCACTTGTGGATGAGTTACATCAAATAGGGGAATATTTTTTAAGAGAATTAATATACTTGGATAAAAAATAATTTATTTTACTGAAAATATATCAGTAATAAAACGATACTTTGAATACTAAAACTAAGAATATATTTCAAGACTCACTAGAAAAAGGAATTGATTTTTGATAACAATTACAAGTCTAGTACCATTTAGATAAAACCTATTTATTGATAAAGATATTATAAAAGACCCATAAATACCATGAATGAAATATATTTCATGATATAATAACAATTAGGCAACATATATACTATATAAATATAAATTGGCACTGTGTCTTAATGAATGGAGTTTGATACACAAATCCTTAAATTATTTCACCGATAATTTGACCACACTCTGAAATCATATAAAACAACCATAAATACCAAAAAATATATTTAATAACAGATTTTATTTGTATTTCTATTTTACATATTTTTCTTAAATTTTTATCTATTAATATAGTCATTCATTATTACATATTATTATCATCGGGTGCCAACACATTTAATTTTCATAAACATTATTTTTAATTTCAATATTGATACATGAAATCTGAAAAAAAAATTCATAATTCAAAGACTATATATTGTTATTTAATATAAGTAAAATTATTATTTATAATATATATCTTTCATCCCATATGGTATTTAATTATAGATCTTTAAGATGATTTCATAGACTATCTTCTTTCTGCAGTTTTGAATGCAAATATATTACATATTATTAACAACCATAACTATTTTTATTTTAACAATTGAACATTCATATTTTTCAAAATAACTTTTTTTTATACATAATTATAAGTATATTAAATTTCTTATTCATTCAATATATAAATTCTACAGCATCTCTCAAATAGGCAATAAATCAACAATAATAGAAGAATGTGTTAAGGATCTAATGTGTATGAGTATTCTTTTAAAAAAATTTATTTTAATATTTCCAGAATAATATAAATTAAATTTGAATAATATGTGTACATATAAACAATTTTTAGAGCCACTTATAATGGGTTCTATTTACAAAAGTAATTCTTCAATCAATGAGGTGGTATTCTGCTGAAAAGCACGATTAATGAACATATATCACTATGAATGAATAGTAGGAATGCATATACATCATTATTACTCAATAATTATAATAATATATTATAAATCATATTATATTAGTAATATAAAATATATTTTCAACCTTTTTTTATGTTTATGTTAAATGAGGTAGGTCATTCAAGGGTGATGTAATTCACAACTACCCATTTTTAATGATCTCATTCCATAAGGAATTAATGCAATGCATGTAAATGTAAATGGTGATACTTTAAAAATTATTATAATTGAAATAAAAAACAATTTAATTATTAAAACAAAAATTATATAATATCCATTACACGTGTTTATAAAAAATAACCTCATTATGTTGTGAAGGAAACAGTCTACCTACACACACGATTGATGCAATTTTTTAAGCCTGTATTTCCGAATGAATGAATAATTTATGTAATATCAATATAATTAATTTTTAGTATATATATTATATTTAAATATTTATAATATTAATGTTATGTAATATTATTAAGATACAATTAAAAATAGTTATTAATAGGATAGTAATATGAATACCATTAACGTTGAGTTTCTACTGATTTATCCTTGGAAATGATGGGAGTTTAAAAATTAAGATATGAAAATTGACATGGTTAATGGTATGGGTTATATAATGAAAAACATCAGATTCTAACCTAGTAATTCAAATGGATTTTTTTATAAATAAAGGTGTATCAGTGTTTTTTTATTAGAGAATAATAGTGTCGTTTTTAATTACATTAACCTACTAAACTGTTTCCTAGGATTATTCATTATCCAGATCATAAATATTTCATGGATATAGATTATGGTACATTATTTATATGAAAATACTATAGTCAAATCAATTTTTAGAAACCATATAGTGCTTCTGGGGTTTGTACATTCACATTTAACATTACCGAAGTATACTTTTTCTCAATGTAAATTTTACTTTCACTCTTGATAATTAATAGAAATTATAATTATTAATAATGATATTACTTATTTATTTATGTATTATAAAAAATTACATGATATTAATTATATCAAATAAAATTAATTTAGAATATTAAATGTTAATTTTTAGAATTATCATGCATAACTCTTAAATGTAGTTTTTATGATAATCATGTTTTTATGAATATATTTTGTTTGAGTTATAATTATTAATATCCATTATTTATTAGAATAAATTGTTTTATTGTTAATAAAATGAATGTTATTTTATATTATAATAAATCCAAAACATTATTTTCACATTTTTGTAGTTGATGTAATAAAAATTCATAAAACTGTTTATTTTTTTAAAGTATCCTTTTACTTTAGTTCTAGAACTTTTTGACACGGGATCCATAAGATCAAATAATATTTCAATAGGAATTAATTTATTAATAAATATCATATTTTATAACATTATTTTTTTCTTAACATACTAGTACATTATTATATCATGATAATGTCATGATAATTATAGTTTTTTAAACACCATGTTTTGTTTAAAAGTTTATATTATCTAAAAATGATCAAAAATTCAATACATATAAATTTTTATTTTCAAAAATAATATAATTTTTTTAACTATTTTTTTTAACAAATTATATATTTGAATTCTAATACAACATATTAATAAATTTCATTTACTTAATAAAATATTCCTAAATATTTTCTCTTTATAAAATTTGTTCATACTAAATTTATAATATAAAATTTCATTATATTTCTTATCTTATATATATATATTTTATGTGATAATAATGATATTTTGAAGTATATTATTTTAATATAATAATATATCATATCTTTTTTTAGTGCATGTGAATATATATATCAAAGTTATAATTATTTAATGGGAATTATATATACAGAACTCTCAAGATGTTAGAATTCAACATTTTAAGTAATATAATCCTACCATGTTGTGAATGATTATTTTTTTAATAGTTTAATAGAAATTTTAAAAAATTATTACTTATTAAATTTATTTCTTAGTATAGTAACAATTTTATTTCATTATTATTATGACATATATTTAGAAGGGTAAATAGGAGAATTGGAATGAAATAATTATGATAATACATTATTTCATTATATTTGATATTCCTTAATTAGAGTTTGGATTAATCTATCAACGAATCCCAATTTGTGTAGATTATTTATATTATAGTTCTTATAAGATAGTTTAGATTGAATTTTGAAAATTGTAATCAATGGAGGTTGTTTTTTATGTAAGGATGGATGGGTGGTGAAGTGGTATACATATATGTGAATGAGGACTTCATTGAAATTTAATATTGAACAAATTGATATTATTGATTAAAAAATTTTGTAATTTTATTTTTTCTAAATAATGATTTAATTTGAATAGAAATAATTTTCTTTAGCATTATTCCCTTCTAAAATAAAATATTATCATTTGAAGAATTTATCCATTGTAATGAATCAAAATGTACATTTTGACGCATTATAACAAATTTATTAATTTAATTTAATTTTTTCGTATCATAAAGATTTCATAGGATATATCATATTTACAAACTTTAATTTTAAATATGAACACCATAATTCAATTTTTTTAAAACAATTCCTAAAATTTTATCCTACATAATTCAAACCATAAAATATAATTTTATTTTTCCATTTCATAAAAATTGAGTTTCAATTTTTTTTAATTTTATGTATTATATTGTAATATAACAATCAAAGTAAATACTTAAAAAGTTTAAAAAAATTTAAACCACATAATTATATTTACATTTAGTTTTATGATATTAAAATTTATTTAAATGTTTTCATGTATGTATGTATATATATATATATATATTTATTTTCGTGTTTATGTTTTCATTAAATATTCATTATTAGAAAACAAGATTTGTTATTATAATAGTATGATTTCAATTACCATAGTTATATTATTATTTTATTGTTGATTTTCAAGTGTGTTATTCATATTTCAAACCACTACATTACGCATTTCTAATACTAAAATTTCCCTTATAATTAATTTATATACCAATTATATCTTATAATGACCCGGATTTTCCCGGACCATTCTTTTGTGAAAACTAGTGCATAAGGTGTTATTGGAGGCAACAATGGCTCATTTCAATAGTTTTCCAAAAAAACATTTGTCGGTGACTTAGGGCATTAGTGTCGGCTTGTCAGTGTGTCATCATATTACTGCATCAATATGTCCCTATGTTTGTGAGTCAAAGGTGTCAGAATCATTGAGTCAAAAGCATTGGTGTCAGTGAGTTTGGAGTGTCAGAGTTATTTGGTCTACGTGTTGGTATGTCAGGGTGTCGGTAGGTCGAGTGTCGATAGGTCGTTGTGTTGGTAGCTCAGCGTTAGTGGCTCATTATTAGTAGGTCATTGCGTCAATAGCTCAATGACAAGGGTTTTTATTAGTCGGTTGTGTCAGTAGCTCACTCGTAGGTGGATCTATGTTGGTGAGTCACCAATCGGTGACTCATTTAATGTTCTTTAGGTTTTTCACAGTATTCCAGTTTCACCACTCTTATGTCTTTTTGATATCAAACAAGTTTAATGATTTTTTATGTTTTTAAGTGTGTTTTAAATGATTTTATGTAAATATATATTATCCTAATTCTCAGTTGTCCTCAATATACTCAAACTGCATAATGTTGAAGAAGATCCCATAATTAATAGCATTAAAATCCATTATTCCTTTAATATTGTATCTAGAACATTATACCGGGTATCATCAATTCCTAGTGTTTTTTACATTTTCCCTTGGACCATAAAGTTCATTCTTCCCTAGAAGAGTCGTGCGCCTATTCTAGAGCCCCTCCTACTCAGTTTTCTTGGAGTTATTCCCTACTACTCGCATGATCTCCTATTCAAGGAGCAGGGAGGATCTTCCATCCATTGATAAACTGGAATGAATTTATTCTGTATCTCTTAAATTGTGCATCATGAAATGTGGGAGTACTAATGATTCTCTTGAATAATAGATGAATACTCATTCTTAAAAAAAGAAATATACATATAGGGAATATGATCAATAGATAATGGGGGTTAGTAACATAATATGATCAGAGTAGTTTGATGCTGATTGCATGTTTTACTTGTTATAATTGATTCCATTATGGTTTTGATGGTTTTATGCTATCATAAACTAGTTTCTGTTGGTGTTATTTTCAATCCCACTGGTGATGTTTTGTTTTATTAACATGCTTTAATAAATGACTCAAAGATGAAATCTATTTAATCATGCATGCCCAATTAAATTAAATGAATAACCCATGATGAAAACCCTTAAGTGATCACCATTATTTATCATGTTGAATTATAGAATAGTTCATACCAAATTGTAATATGTCCTATTTGATATGTGTGGCTAAGTGAAGTGTTCTTTTGGGTTTTGTTACATTTTGTGAGTTGTGTGGTGCTTCTGTTGGGAGCATAGTTATAACTAAAGGGTTTGAAAGGGAGTTTTTTCTATAATAATGTTTTGGTATGTTCATTGGGGATGTGGTAAAAATGATGGTTACAATGGGATTTGTGTGTGTGGAGTTACAAGTGGTGTTGGTATCCACAACTGAGAGATTGATTGATTCCGATATGGATGATCTTGTAGGCAATCGAACTAGCATTGATTGTGGTGGGGTCAGAGAGTGAATTTTGGAAGTGGAAAGTGGGGTGGTTATAAACTATTATGTAGTGGTATTGAATATGGTATATGATTGGGAAGTTTGGATTATGGACTGGGATGTGAGAGAATGATTTTACAGTAAAACATTGAAGAATGATTGTTTGAAATAGGTTTTTGTTTTTTGTTTAATTTACCAGGATCATCAAATTATAAGGTTGTTGAATATATTGTGCATGGTTGTTTACATAATTTATTTCAGAATAAATTAATTTGAACACCAAAATTAATTAATGGAATGTGACTAAATAAATAGGGGTTGGGATTATTCCTTTGTAGTGGTTTTTGTGTGATGTGCCTATAAGGGTAGATGCAATGTGGTTCTGTATGACTTAGTTATTGTACTCGGATCTTTTGGTTGGGGTTATGTGTTTTCATACCTATATATATAAAATTTTTAGTTCATTGGTATTTCAATACACACACCACCATTGTTGAGAACCATGTGTTGAACACCCCCATTTCATGGGCGTGGGTTCCATTCCCAACGTCCCGGTGGCAGTATAGACAGTTGCTTACTTACATTATTCCTCATACCCTCTATCAGTTCATACATATTGTTTGTATCTAACATGTATTTAATGGATTAAGACTTACCATAGTTACAGACCCTTTGAGAAGGTTTTTGTTTTCAGTGAGTGGACTAGGTGTTTGTTGGCCAAGATTGTTTTCCCAAGTGGCTTCGGGACGAGTCCCATGTGTCTTCGAGTGAGAGGCTTGGTTGTTTTGTACAAGGTGTTGTGGGTAGGATTTTGTTTGGTTCGAGGATTATGTGAGTGAAGGTAGGTTATATTAGTGGGACTAGGGTATGGTAATAGTGGTAGTGTTTAGGGGTTGGTCATTAGGGATGAGTAGTTAACCTATGGGAATGTGGTGCAGGGAACCCAAATGTCAAAATTCTTATACTACTATTTTACTTGATGTGCATTATTTGGAGAGTTGGACTTGGTGAGGAATTGCATCATAGTATTCCTTAGTATGATCCTTTATTTTCTACTATTTTATTACATGGACATTATTATGTTCCTCCATTTTTGCACGAGCAACTTTAGATTCTATTTTGAGTAAACTCGTATGACCACCGTAAGTATATAAAAACAAATTAGTTTTCCAGGAGGGATTTATGGATCGTGTCAGACTATACAAGATCATGTGTTAGGATTATTTATTGTTTCTTATTAGTCTTCTTTCTTTTTGTACCTTATATTGGATTCTTTGTAATATATATCATCTTTACTTTTGAACACGCATGTTGGAATAGATATGTTTCCTAATTTTCCATTTAGTATTAGGAGTTTTTTGGGATTTTCCATATTATCTCAAAAACATGTTCTATAAAAAGTGTAATGACTTCTATATAATGTGATATTCTATACCCTTTGTTATATTTTCCACTCCAGGGCCTACTGAAGGAGGGACTTAGGGGTTGATATCTCTCATTCATCCTGAAGAAGGAAGGGTTTGACACTTTGTTGTCCCTTCCCTCATCTTGAAGATGGCAGTTCGTGGAATAATGGTATTAGAGGAATGGTGTTGGGAGTCAAGATATTGGATGGAGTTTGGAGATAGGAAGACTAAGGATTGAATTATTTTTATGGGAATTATTTCTAGGAAATCTTGGTACCTGAAATATGGTTGGGAAGTGTGGCTAGGACATGGGATTTTAGGGCACCCTGTGATCCGATGCAAGGAATCTGATCCTACCGAATGACCATGTGAGGCGGTAGTAGTTTCAGGGAAAATACACTTTGGAAGGTACATTCATAAGAATGGCATGTTTTATTCTATGTCATGGGTGTTTTGGGAAATTAAAATAAATGAATACATAAAATTAATTTTAAATAAAACGTCCATACTACTCGGTCATAGGAGCCCCTTGTTTACATTTTATGGTATGAATATCAAACATCGTCCACATGTGGTATGTGATGTTTAGGCCCTGAATGTTGACATGGTTGATCAACAAAGGTCCTATCGAGAGTAGGATGATTACTACTGGCCGAAGATTCTTCGTGCCTTCTAGCGGAAGATTCTACGAATTTACAGGGGCAGCGTCTCAAACATGGATATGGGTAGTAGGATCATGGTGATAGTGATCACTTTCTTCTTGATATGGGCTCAAACAGAGTACTTTGTTCTTCGTGTAGTGATCTAGATTCAAGAATAATCACATCAGTGGTGGATTCGTTACCTTTGGGAGAGGAAGGAAACTGATGTTTCATGGGATGACTTTGAGAATGAGTTTCGAGCAGAATTCCATACTTCCATAATGAAGTCTAAGAAGAGGCAAGAGATATTATCCATCAAGTGGGGGGTATGTCAATAAGGTAACTGGGGATCATGTTAAAGGATATCCTATTCTTTTGAGTATATCTCAATCCATATGAGGTGTCCTGAGAGAGTTTCATAGAAGAGTCACTCAGACCTTCTCTTCTGTTTGTCGTTACTCCATTCACTCTACTGATGTACATGGAGGTTCAAAAGAATGTGGAGGAAGTGGAATGGATTCATTCATTGGGAGGCATACGATGATAATAAATTCATCCACATTCATTTAAGTGGAAGGCATTCAGTAGTTGGTCTTTGGTAGGAGGACCTTCCAGGTTTCGACTAGCGGAAAGTAGGCCTAAATAGTTCCAGTACAAATATCATTGTCCTCACACTTTTCACATGTGTCTTTGACTGAGGTGATTAGCTTATGGAATCTATTTATATCATCAAAAATCATTCCATGTTTGATCATTGTTTACTAGGTTTGGGTAGGTTCATCTCCTTCCTCAATAGCAGCAGTAGCTGATCATGCCCTTTAAACAGTAGGGGCTGTGAGTTCTCGCTCTGTTGAGGGTAGACGGTGCTGGGGTAGGTTATCCTAAAGGTGCTCCTTAGGGACCTTTATCAGGGCATGGTAATGGAGTTGGTTGATAGAATATAGGTAGAGGAGTTGGTTGTCGACTTTGCACGCCAAATAGGTAGTAGTTACAACATTGTCAAAGGACATTCAATGCATGATATTTCTATTTAGAACTCATACAAATGATTAGTTTGATTCATGAGATTTTCACTCTATTTTCACACCTAGTCTATCACATTTCCACGGTCAAGGTGTAGAGATACATTTTTTTTACCTAGTTTTGAGTATACCATTTGGGGTCAAACTAATCTGTGTGATGTGTGTCGGTGGTGCAGACTGGTTATAGCACATAATCTATCCCATGTGGATCTTTTCATGCTACATATGTGAACATATGATGTCATCCGAGTCATAAAATGTTTATTTTCTACGAAGGCATTTATTGACTACTTCTAGAGAATATTTGTGCTTTTAAATATGGATTTCCAGTATATAACATCCCTTTCCAAGCTGAGTTATGATTTGGGCAGCTAGTGTGTAGAGCCTTTTCATCCTTTTTTAGATGAGACGTTAATGGGGTTAGCAGAAAAAAAGTTGGTTCATGTTTTGGGAGTTGTTATTGAGTTCGAGGATGTCTTCCTGGATGAGGTTTTGACTCTACCTCCTCGATACGATGTTGAGTTATGAATAGACTTGAAGCCTAGTGCCCATCCAATTTCGATGACTTCCTATCAGATGGATCCTTCTGAGTTATGGGAGTTGTGGATTAAAGATGTAGAGATGATGAAGAGGAGTCTTATCTGGTCATGGGTGTTGTAGTGGAGTGCTCCAGTATTTTTCGTGATGAAGGGATATAGTGGTGAAATTCTAGGCATAGACTATTGGAGACTAAATCAGGTGACGGTCAAGTACAATTACCCTATCCCGAGGATCAATGAAATTTTTTGACATGTTAATGGGAAAAACAACATTATCTAATATTGTTATGGTGTTTGGATATCACCAGTTTAGGGTGAAGATGTGTGACATCCCTGAGACTAATTTCATTTGAAGGTATGAGAACATCGAGCTCGTCGTCATGACCTTCAGTTTATTTAATGCACGAGTTGTTTTCATGGGATGGATGAACCCTATTGTCCCCATGTTCCTAGACTGTTTTGTCATCGTTTTCATCAATGAAATCCTGATCAACTCATGGTCCAAGGAGGAACATGCCGAGAATCTTAAGATTGTATTGGGAGTTCTCTAACACCACTGGATCTATGGGATATTAAAGAAGAAAATGTTCTATATACGAGAAGTGCACTTCTATGGACATGTGGTGTCTCATTAAGGGATACAATTATACACATAAATTAACTAGGAAGTTATTTCTTGGGTAACAACCAAGAACGTGGAAGATTTTCACAGCTTCCTGGGACTGGAAGGCTATTATTAGAGGTTCATACCCAACTTCTCCCGAGTTACATCTCTATTGGAAGCTTGGAATAGAAAATACCAGGACATCATGTGTCGTGAGTAGTTTCAAGAAAATCTCAACTATCTGAAGGGGAGACTGCTCAATTCCCTAGTGCATAGGTTTCCATAGGAAGGGGTGATGTTCAAGGTGTTATATGACACTTCCCACCTAGGTTTGGGATGTGTGCTGATGCAACAACAAGGAATAATTTTTTATAGATATAGGAAGTTACGTCCTCATGAATGTAACTATGCCACCCATGCTCTGGAGCTTTTCATCGCCATGTTCGCACTGATGTTGTGGAGGAATTACCTCATCAGGGAGCACATTGAGTTATTCATGGTTTGAAAAAGCTTTATTTATATCCTTTCACATTGAGACCGTGTACATATTGTAGCGAAGTTGGATAGAGTTTCTCATGGACTAAGTCTTTGAGATGTTTTTCAACCCATGAAATGGGAAAGTGGTGGCTGATGACCTGATCATGAAGTTTCATAACGAGATAGTTTGGGGATCCATGAATTCTTGGATGTCACTGAAGGAGTTATCCACATTATGTTTGGATGTGACAGTGGAATATGGATAAGTTTTTATATTTCATTTTAATGTGTAGTCATCCATAATACGGAAACAAGTGGAGTCTCAGTGGAGAGACTTATAGACTAATGTGATGTGTGATCATGCAGCCTAGGGTGATGCTCTAGAGGGATGGTCATAGGATTGATAGAATCAGACGATGTTCATTAAGAAGTAATTTTTCCTAATTTAAATGCAAGAGGGAGTTCACCATGAGTTTCATAGATCACACCTAGAGGTGTATTTGGAAGATTCTAAAATATACTATGGTATAAAGGAAAACTTATGGTGGCTTGAGAATAAGTTAGTAATGATGGAGTTTGTGGGAATATTCCTAGTGTTTCAGCACATGTAGGTCGAGCACCATGTTCCTGGTGGTCTGTTGCAGCCCTTATATGTTCAAAAGTGGAAGTGGGATGGCATATCGATTGATTTCATCATTGGATTACCTAGGAATCATGTAAGATTCATTAATCTTTGCGTAGTAGTAGAACAATTGATGAAATTAGATCACTTCCTTGAAATCAAGGAGTGTAACACCCCGAGATTTTATGAAAAATATTATTTTAATTTCATTAACGTCTTTTTTTGTATTCTACACCAAGATTTCCTTGCGCTATACGCAACACCGTATTAGCTTGCAGTATACGCAACACTATTCTTGGACCGTGTTACACACAATTTTGATAATAGTTATTCTACGAAACATTCAATATATATATATATATATTAAATGTATAAATGAAATATGGTTGGATTCTGCTATACGAAACAACGAAGGATTCTTTCACAACACGCAACCCTGACTTGGCTTGCATTACACGCAATCACGACCTTCCTCAATTGCGTGTGTTGTAAGCAATACCGGGTTTTAATAAACAATGTTATATTATTATAATATTGTCATGAACTAGCCGTTATGAATAGTATTAACTAAATTTTGAATTTTATAACATTATTATTCATCTTACACATTTCTAGAACATGGTATAAGAACAAAATAAATTTTTCGGGTAAAATAAGTATTTTTCAAAAAATGCAGTTTTGCCACCTTTGGATGGCGCACCCACTTTAAATCTGGTTTTGAAATTTTTATATGTTCAATTTGACAAAATAATATTCTTCTTTTGAATCAGGATATAAAAATTTACATTAGATAAAGTTTTGATATTTTTCCGATAACTTTCATATTTTAATGAATAGTAAAAACACGCTATATTTTAATTAAAAACAACTTTTTTCATCGTAATATCTTATGTGGTTAAATTATAATATTGAATGGTTTTAAAGTATAAATAGAATATATTTTTACCATTTAATATAATTTATGTCATTAGCATTGATTTTACCTTGAATTCGTAGGTTAAATCAATTCAATCTTTTCCAGTGTTTTAAAGAAAAACCCGTTTTCTTTAGACAACGGGATTAATTTTAATTTAATTTCTGCATATTTTTTGTATTGAATTTGGAAAAATGGATTCCATATTTGGAATCAGTGGGTCCAAATTATGTTAATAAGATACTTTTTATTTTTGGGAATTATGAATAGTAACTACGGTAAATTTTATTTACCATAGTTAAAGGTAAATCGGGTAATTAAGGGTAAATATAATATTTTAAAATTACCCTAAAAAATGTCAAAATCCTATTGTATGACTAAAAGTAGACCCATATCACCTAAGGGTCGGATTAGAATCATTTAATGGACATTTGTCGATGAAAATAACTTAATTATTATTAAAACCAAAGAAAGTGACAACATGTCACTCTCTTAAATATTATAAGTATATTAATTTTACTTTAGTGATAAACTTCATGAAACGTCAAACATGAATAGTCTCCAGAAAGCTAATGAAATTATATACATCATATAAATTTATTTATAATTTTTAGGGATTAAATAATTATCATTAATTTTGACACAATAGTGATGCAGAAATTGTTTATCTAGTTAAAAATCAAGAATATTGTTTTTATTAAACTAATAGTGACCATAAAATGCACAAATACCTAACAAAAACTTATTGGAAATGTAAATGTAAACCATAATCATCCAATGGTCGAATATTGGACCATTTGGAGCCTTATAAAAGCGATTATGACACTTATATTATTTTATTTTAAATGATGCCAAAGTTGTCACCTTCATAATTTAATAAATATTACAATTTAAATATTTTGATTTTAAGATGATAAATTCGAGTAATAGTATTATTGTGAGAGTTAATATATTTATCTTCATCATAGGATTTTATTTTAAATTTTTATACAACAAATAAGTATATTAAATAATTATACAAAAATTATGTAGTAATTACTTTATTAAGAGATAAACCAAATAAATGGTTTTAAAAATAATAAAATAAATATTATATGAACTATTTAATGTGATACACTAATTTTATTGATACATATGACCTTTTATTAATATATTAAAGCTTTTAGTTCTAACATATCTTCTGTATATATTTTATTTAAATTCACATAAATGAATAGTGTCAAAATTGACACTATTGTTATTTTACAAAAATAACATATTATAAAATTGTTTAAAAATCACAAAAATATTTAAAAATTAAAAATTTATATTTATATGGTCTATAATGTTATAAAGTAAACAATTATGGAAAATTCACAACAAATAAGTAATTATTTGTTATAATTTAAAATTTGGAATTTTATTACCACAAATAAACTTAAATAGATTAAATAAGGATAAATCAAAATGATAAGGTTTAAAATAAGATCCAAACATGTCTAAATTTGATTGGTTGATGAGATTACAACCCTATCTCATCTAATCTTTGAATATGAGTCATTTTCGGAGGTTTTTATGTGGGGTTAGATTTATTATAAATTAATATTTTTAAGAATTCCAAAGGTGCCCCTCTCCTCCCTTATAAAAGGGCACCTCCTCCCTCCCTCCTCACACAACTTTGAGCCTTCAAGATCGTCCAAACCCTGCCAAAATCACTTCTCCACTTCCCTAGTATCATCCTAGAGGTCCTGGTCTTCTTAAAAGACCAATTTTAGTGCCCTAAAAGGAGGTCTCCAAGAAGCACTTCAAAGAAGAGGAGGTTCGGACACATACGAAGCAAATCAGACCTAAGGTAGGGGAAATATCACAATCTCACATTTATTTGAGATTGTTTTTACTTTGGTAATTACTGGGGTGTATTTTATCATCCACATCCATGTTTCCTCAATATGTAATATTATTTCCATCCAACTACAATTGTTTAAATCCAATTTTACCCTTCGGTGAGTTTTTAGTAAAAAATATGAAAGGAATCTTTTCACGTTTTTCATACAAGGTGCTTTTTGACTTTTCCGACAAAAGTACGAAGAATGTTTTTTTAACTTATACGGCATGAATAGATTTCTAAAAAAAATTATTTCCAAGAAGCTTCCTTTACAAGTATTCAAGTTTATTTTTAATCAACTTTTTTTAGTTTAAAATTGTATGACATGTTAAGAAAGGAAAAGTGTTTTTGAAGTAGAAAGGATATTTTCCTCAAGAATGAAGTTCAAGTATTTTATAAAAATTATTTTCCATCTAAGATAATAAAAGGGTTCTGTTTTTATCCCTATTATTACATGTATTTGATTATGTTGTGATGGAAACATTTTTATGAATTCCTTTATCTTATATGAATTGTTTTATGATGTCATGTTGTTTAAGAATCCCATTTTTATTACATGGGTTATGCGATGATGTATGATTTATGATTATGTGGCACACATAAGAAAGGATTCATTATAAGATGGGTGGGACCTATATCTCCCTCCAATGCATTGGGTAAAGATTTTATATCTCATGAGATAGACATGGCTGGAATGGTAGGTTATACCGGTTAAGTGAAACAGGACTGAAACGAGGGTTACTCGATTCAGAAAGGGACTTTGTCCACTAAGATAGTCTTGGAAATGAGTCTTGACTAACAAGAAATGATTCTCTATGATTATGTGTGAATGCCACAAAGTTTCATGTTTTATGTTATGATTATTGTGATTACATTTCACTACCATGATTTATCCCATGTTATGAAATTATGATCTCTTTTGCAGGTTAAGATTTCCAAAAGTTATGTGCTTGTCTATATGATGTGATTGATATTTCTTTTGTTTACCCTTACTGAGCATTTGAGCTCACCCTTTTATTTTTTTCTTTTCCCCAGGATATAAAAAAATGTTTTAGGTAAAAAAAAGGGAAGATCTTTATGGGAGATATTGAAGATCTTTCACCATGATTAGAAGATTATGTTCCGAGTTTCCAAAGACACTAAACTATTACGATCCTTGTCTGTGTGTGTTTTTATGTACCAAGTATTCCGAAAAAGTAATGTAATGTCCATGTACGTCAAGCTTCGGGTCTCTACAGTTGGTATCAGAGGAAAGGTTTAGTCAAACTTTGGAAACTAGGATGCGAAAACGTTAGTGAGATCCCTAGAGATATTTCTATGGTATGTCTAGGGATGTCCCTAAGGTTAAGTATACGTATAGGTTATAGTACTAGAACTACGCTAACGATCATAAAATTAAACCTAAGTTGTTAGATATTGAAGGTACTTCCCCTTTATTATATTGTTTTCCCTAGCATGATTTTTGCCTCTCACACTATTCTTTTTGGGTTTTAGACGATGGCTGAAACCCGAAGGAACCGTGTTGATCAATGCAATGGACAATGCAATGATTGTCCTCCGGAACAAACAAATGTTATGGGAGATGGAGTGCAAAATCTTATTTCTATACTTACACAAGCTATGAATCATTCTGGTCTTCCAAATGAGCAGAGAAAGGAACACTATTCTATTGAGTCCTTCATGAGGCAACGTCCACCTTCATTCAGTGGGAATTCCGATCCACTTGTTGCTGAACAAAGGATCAGTACCACTGAAAAGATATTTTCAGTTCTTCAATGTTCTGAACATGATAAAGTCATCTTAGCAGTATATCGTTTGGAAGGTGAAGCTGATCAATGGTGGAATCTTATCAAGAATATGAGGCCAAGAGATGAAATTGAGTCCATGGAATGGGACAAGTTCAAGAACATATTTTTCAATAAGTACTTCCCTCGTATTCTTCGAACAAAGATGGAGAAGGAGTTTCTTGAACTAAAGAAAAAAGATGATGAATCTGTTGGTATATACGAAGCGAATTTTACAAGACTTGTAAGGTATGCATCTGGCCTTATCATCCAACCTGAAAGTAATGTTGATCGATTTTTCAGTGGCTTAAAACCAAGTCTTCGAAGGGCATTAGCTATAAGAGACTTCAGTAGCTATGAAGAAATTGTGCGTTGTGCTATCAAGGTATAAATGGAAGTTGGTGTTACATATCCATATCATGGTTTTGACAAGAAACGAAAGAGGGAGTTCAATGAGAAATCTCAGAATAATGGTGAAAAGAAGATGAATGTTTCCTTATGCACAAAGTGTGGAAAGAAGCATGGTGGAGATTGTCTTAAAGGGACTAAAAAATGTTTTTAAGTGTGGAAAAGAAGGTCATCGAGCAGCTGAGTGTCGAAGTAATGTAAAAAGGTTTTCTAGTGATGTGAATAAAGCAAACACTGCAGAGAATGCACCACCAACACTTCAATGCTTCAAGTGAAAGGAAATGGGGCATTATGCTAATAAATGCCCTAATCCAAGGGTTAGTGATGATCAACATGAGAAACCACTGAAGGCAAAGGACAAATGGATGTCACATGCGATCACTATTGGCGATGTTGAATATGACAACGATGTGGTGGAATGATTAAGTGTTTATGTAATGGGATTCCAAAATAATATTGTATCATGGAGTATTGGAATATTTATGTATTGGTTTAATGTGGTATTCAAAGTGATTTATATAATTTTGGAAATAAGATGATATGCGCATAATGAAGGGAAAATGAGAAAATGAAATGTTTAACAGTATTCATGAGCTCATAATTGATATAAGGACTAAGTTATATCATGGTTTGAGTATATAGAATTTTGAGGATTTTGGTATGTGGAAAGTGTTAAATTTTAACTTCATTCATGTTTTCACTAAGGTATTAAATAGAATACATGATTAAGGACTTTGAATGTTTGGAATGTGACCAACAAAACATATCTTATGATATATGGGGATCGAAGATGGTGTTAAATCTCTGGTAATCGTTTTCACTATGTTATGAGAGTGGACAGCAGTATTATGGATAATCCTAAAGATTTGAATGGATTATGTTGGACATAAGTTAGTATTGTTTAAGGATAGAAGTTTTCTCGATATTATTGATGGGATGTTATAGTAATATAGTTTTAGAAAAAGGACAACCTGCAGGACGGGCGACATCCCATCACGTCGGACAAGGATATGGGAATCGAACCCACAACCGAAGTGCGACTGGCCTTTATCGCCTACCACTGGCCTATAGGAAGTCCCTGTTTAGTAGAAACTAGTTTTATTTTATTAAGCAGTATGATATATGAAGTATAAGTTATTTTTTTTGAAACCATATATGATTAATCTAACCATAAGATGGACTTATAACTTTTTCTATCCTTTTGTTTGAAAGAGATGGAATGACCCATCATTCTATCACATGATCTCCTAACACATCACGAATAACAAATTCAACTTTATTTCTTTAAGGGATGAAGTGGAAATTGTTCAATTCACGAACAACAGTGAGACTGTACCAAAATCATGAAAGTATTTCTTTTAATTCATCAACTTTAGGGAAATGATATTGAAAACCAAAAAATGTTGTCCTAGTTCCCTTATATCCGATTAATCAGATGGTACCTTAGATCATCACAAATCAATAGCTTTGTGATTGTTGGCTTTTTCCTAGCCATGTTCTCTACCACTCTCCATCAGAACATGATGGTTAGATTTCTCTTCCATATCCATATTTTCACCTATGTGGAAACCCAGTGATTAGTTTATTTGGGTAACAGTTACGTTTCATACTTTTGTTTTTAAAGATAAGTTTTGGTATTTTTTTTACGATGTGGTTTTCTATCAAAGAAACTTTCAAATAGTAAACCATTTATAACCCCGACGAATTTCGAGGGCGAAATTCATTTTAAGGGGGGTAGAATGTAACACCCCTAGATTTTATGAAAAATATTATTTTAATTTCATTAATGTCTTTTGTTGTATTCTACACCAATATTTCCTTGCGCTATACGCAACACTATTCTTGGACCGTGTTACACTCAATTTTGATAGTAGTTATTCTACGAAACATTGAGTATATATATATATATATATTAAATGAATAAATTAAATATGGTTGGATTCTGTTATACGAAACAACGAAGGATTCTTTCACAACACGCAACCCTGACTTGGCTTGCATTACACGCAATCACGACCTTCCTCAATAGCGTGTGTTGTACGCAATACCGGGTCTTAATAAACAATGTTATATTATTATAATATTGTCATGAACTAGCCGTTATGAATAGTATTAACTAAATTTTGAATTTTCTAACATTATTATTCATCTTACACATTTCTAGAACATGGTATAAGAACAAAATAATTTTTTCGGGTAAAATAAGTATTTTTCAAAAAATGCAGTTTTGCCACCTTTGGATGGCGCACCCACTTTAAATCTGGTTTTTGACATGTTTATATGTTCAATTTGACAAAATAATATTCTTCTTTTGAATCAGGATATAAAAATTTACATTAGATAAAGTTTTGATATTTTTCCGATAACTTTCATATTTTAATGAATAGTAAAAACACGCTATATTTTAATTAAAAACAACTTTTTTCATCGTAATATCTTATGTGGTTAAATTATAATATTGAATGGTTTTAAAGTATAAATAAAATATATTTTTACCATTTAATATAATGTATGTCATTAGCATTGATTTTACCTTGAATTCGTAGGTTAAATCAATTCAATCTTTTGCAATGTTTTAAAGAAAAACCCGTTTTCTTTCGACAACGGGATTAATTTTTATTTAATTTCTGCATATTTTGTGTATTGAATTTGGAAAAATGTATTCCATATTTGGAATCAGTGGGTCCAAATTATGTTAATAAGCTACTTTTTATTTTTGGAATTATGAATAGTAACTACGGTAAATTTAATTTACCATAGTTAAAGGTAAATCGGGTAATTAAGGGTAAATATAATATTTTAAAATTACCCTAAAAAATGTCAACATCCTATTGGATGACTAAAGGTAGACCCATATCACCTAAGAGTCGGATTATAATCATTTAATGGACATTTGTCCATGAAAATAACTTAATTATTATTAAAACCAAAGAAAGTGACAACATGTCACTCTCTTAAATCTTATAAGTATATTAATTTTAATTTAGTGATAAACTTCATGAAACTTCGAACATGAATAGTATCCAGAAAGCTAATGAAATTATCTACATCATATAAATTTATTTATAATTTTTAGTGATTAAATAATTCTCATTAATTATGACAGAATAGTGATGCAGAAATTGTTTATCTAGTGATAAATCAAAAATATTGTTTTTATTAAACTAATAGTGACCATAAAATGCACAAATACCTAACCAAAACTTATTGGAAATGTAAATGTAATCCATAAGCATATAATGGTCTAATATTTGACCATTTGGAGCCTTATAAAAGAGATTATGACACTTATATTATTTTATTTTAAATGATGCCAAAGTTGTCACCTTCATAATTTAATAAATATAACAATTTAAATATTGTGATTTTAAGATGATAAATTCGAGTAAAAGAATTATTGTGAAAGGTAATATATTTATCTTCATCATAGGATTTTATTTTAAATTTTTATACAACAAATAAGTATATTAAATAATTATACAAAAATGATGTAGTAATTATTTTATTAATAGATAAACCAAATAAATTGTTTTAAAAATAATAAAATAAATATTATATGAACTATTTAATGTGATACACTAATTTTATAGATACATATGACCTTTTATTAATATATTAAAGCTTTTAGTTCGAACATATCATCTGTATATATTTTATTTAAATTCAAATAAATGAATAGTTTCAAAATTGACACTATTGTTATTTTACAAAAATAACATATTATAAAAAAAATTTAAAATCACAAAAATATTTAAAAATTACAAATTTATATTTATATGGTTTATAATGTTATAAATTAAACAATTATCGAAAATTCACAACAAATATGTAATTATTTTTTATAATTTAAAATTTCGAATTTTATTACCACAAATAAACTTAAATAGATTAAATAAGGATAAATCAAAATGATAAGGTTTAAAATAAGATCCAAACTTGTCTAAATTTGATTGGTTGATGATATTACAACCCTATCTCATCTAATCTTCGAATATGAGTCATTTTTGGAGGTTTTTATGTGGGGTTAGATTTATTATAAATTAATATTTTTAAGAATTCCAAAGATGCCCCTCTCCTCCCTTATAAAAGGGAACCTCCTCCATCTCTTCCTCACACAACTTTGAGCCTTCAAGCTCGGCCAAACCATTCCAAAATTACTTCTCCACTTCCCTAGTATCATCCTAGTAGTCCTGGTCTTCTTAAAAGACCAATTTTAGTGCCCTAAAAGGAGGTATCAAAGAAGCACTTCAAAGAAGAGGAGGTTCGGACACATACGAAGCAAATCGGACCTAAGGTAAGGGAAATATCACAATCTCACTTTTATTTGAGATTGTTTTTACTTTGGTAATTACTGGGGTGTATTTTATCATCCACATCCATGTTTCCTCAATATGTAATATTATTTCCATTCAACTACAATTGTTTAAATCCAATTTTACCCTTCGGTGAGTTTTTAGTAAAAAATATGAAAGGAATCTTTTCACGTTTTTCATACGAGGTGCTTTTTGACTTTTCCGACAAAATAACAAAGAATTTTTTTTAACTTATACGGCATGAATGGATTTATAAAAAAAATTATTTCCAAGAAGCTTCCTTTACAAGTATTCAAGTTTATTTTTAATCAACTTCTTTTAGTTTAAAATTGTATGACATGTTAAGAAAGGAAAAGTGTTTTTGAAGTAGAAAGGATATTTTCCTCAAGAATGAAGTTCAAGTATTTTATAAAAATTATTTTTCATCTAAGATAATAAAAGGGTTCTGTTTTTATCCCTATTATTACATGTATTTGATTATGTTGTGATGGAAACATTTTTATGAATTCCTTTATCTTATATGAATTGTTTTATGATGTCATGTTGTTTAAGAATCCCATTTTTATTTCATGGGTTATGCGATGATGTATGATTTATGATTATGTGGCACACATAAGAAATGATTCATTATAAGATGGGTGGGACCTATATCTCCCTCCAATTCATTGGGTAAAGATTTTATATCTCATGAGATAGACATGGCTGGAATGGTAGGTTATACCGGTTCAGTGAAATAGGACTGAAACGAGGGTTACTCGATTCAGAAAGGGACTTTGTCCACTAAGATAGTCTTGGAAATGAGTCTTGACTAAAAAGAAATGATTCTCTATGATTATTTGTTAATGCCACAAAGTTTCATGTTTTATGTTATGATTATTGTGATTACATTTCACTGCCATGATTTATCCCATGTTATGAAATTATGATCTCTTTTGCAGGTTAAGATTTCTAAAAGTTATGTGCTTGTGTATATGATGTGATTGATATTTCTTTTGTTTACCCTTACTGAGCATTTGATCTCACCCTTTTATTTTTTTCTTTTCCCCAGGATATAAAAAAGGTTTTAGGTAAAAAAAGGGAAGATCTTTATGGGAGATATTGAAGATATTTCACCACGATTAGAAGATTATGTTCCGAGTTTCCAAAGACACTAAACTATTACGATCCTTGTGTGTGTGTTTTTGTTATGTACCATGTATTCCGTAAAAGTAATGTAATGTCCATGTATGTCAAGCTTCGGGTCTCTACAAGGAGTCAAGTGTAGTAAGTTCCTTATCAAGGATCTCTGTGGATAAGGTGGAACAGCTACATGGCGTTCCATGATCCATTTTCTCAAATTAGGATACACATTTTACCTCATGGGTATGGATGGGATTATAACATGCTTTTAACTCCCCACAAAGCCTCACCGCTATTTTCTACCATCAGATGGATTAGAGGACTGAGAAGACCATCCAGACAATGGAGGATAGTCTAGTAAAATATGTTATAGACTTCTGAGGATGATGGGTTTAATAATTTACCATTCTAGAGTTTCCCTACAATAATATCTATCACTATAAAATTGGCATTGGGCCATTTTAAGACCTATATAAAAGGCCTTTTCATTCACTAGTATGATACATAGAGGTTGGGGAAGCATCCCTTTATGGACCTAAGGTATTGAAAAGCATGATGGAGATGGTTCAACTTGTGTGTGAGAGAATAAAGGTTCCTCGACACTAATATAAGTCATTTAAAAGTCATAGGATGACGTCATTGGTGATTGAGGTTCCAAACCATGTTTTCTTAAATTTTTCCCCCAATGTGGGTAGTGGAGGTTTGTTAAGGGAGAAAATATTTCTCCCAGGTTCGTCAGACATTTCGATGTGTTGCGATTAGTTGGAAAGGTGGAATAACAACTGTTGTTGCCACCACGGTTAGAAACAACCCACAACATATTCCATATCCCTAAGATTCATTAGTATATACATGGTGAAACCCACATTATTTACTGGGGAGAGTAAGGTATCGAGGACAAAGCCATGTTTTTGGACAGGCCGATGGAAATCCATGACCATCATGAGAAGGTTCATCCTGGGTGGACCATTCTATTGGTCTATGTGTTATTGAGGCATCATGGCATCATGAAGAGTGTGTGGGAGTCGGAGAAAAAATGTTTTCCTAATAGCTAGATATGTTCCAAATTTTTCTCATGTGATTTTTATTTGATCCATGATTATGTTTTAATGTGTGATCACGTTTTATGTGAAATGAGTTGTTTCATTGTTCTCAAAATGAGTGTGAAATGTACTGACTATGGGGAATGGATGACCTAATCACAAATCATGATGCATTAATGTGGATGTGATTAAACCCATGTGGGTGAGTCAATGTCTTCCAAAGCAGATAGTATCTTTTCACACAGGAAGGGGCTCCCTAATCCATGTGCCAAGGCGACATGAACTTACTGTTTGTGTAGTTTTTTGGTTAAGTGTTGGGTCTTACTCTTTATACATTTGGTTTGGAAACATATTACAATGAGGTGTTTAGGGATGTAATGGTTTTCACTCCATATTTAGAATAACGCAAGGTTTATTTCTCCTAAGAGGTATCATAAGGAGTTATTTTGTGGACCCCATTTCTACTGGGACAATTTTGAATCTCGAGGATGAGAATAATTCATGGGGTATATAAGGTAATGACCTAGATTTACCAAGACTATTACATTGTAAAAAAATTACTCAAGGTGTTCTTGGAGGAAAAAATTACTCATTTCAAGAGTTTTCCAAATTTAAAATTTTTCCATTGGTAACTGAGGGTGTCAACGACATTTTGTTAATGAGTCAGAATGTTAGTTCATTTACATGCCAGTACGTTAGTGAGTCAAAGGCGTCATCATCGGTGAGTCATGAGTGTTAGTGATTCCGGAGTGTCGGTGTCGATAGATCGAGGTGTTGGTAGGTCATTGTATCAGTAGCTCAGTGTTGGTGGCTCGATGATTGTAGGTTTTTGTGTCGGTAGGTCAGTTTCAGTGGCTCAACAATGTTATGCCGCATTGGTAGCTCACCAATCAGTTTCTCAATGTCGGTGACTCACACATCAGTTATTCATTTAAAGTTTCTCATGTTTTCCCAGTTT
The DNA here is from genome assembly GCA_963277665.1 of Viscum album. Lineage (NCBI taxonomy): Eukaryota > Viridiplantae > Streptophyta > Magnoliopsida > Santalales > Viscaceae > Viscum > Viscum album. The sequence continues at coordinate 662,531,997 of OY728138.1, forward strand.
TCCTGTTTCACCCCTTATACATCTTGATTGACATAAACTAGGTTTAAAGTAATTTTTTTAAAATTTTATGGGAATTTTAAATAATATTAATAATATATTTAATATTTTAATGTTATGTGTACTTTGAGATATCCAAAACACATAATGTTCACCATGATCCCATGATAAATGGATTTTAAAACCATTCATCCATTAATATAGAATCTGGCACCTCAATGTTAGGATCATAAATTCCAATTGTTTTTTTCATTTTCCATTTTTGCTCATAGATCCTTCCTCCCTTGAAGATATTTTTGACTATTCTATATCCCCTATTACTCTGTTTTCTTAGAGTTATTCCCTACTACTAAAATGATTTCATGTTCATGGCATTCGGAGGGACACCAATCCTTTGGGCTTCTTTTAGGGATTTCTCCTATATCTGTCAATGTTTACATCAGGATGGGTGGTTTCACTAATGATTACAGTGAATAACATATAAATATTAATTCTTAAAATAAAAAATAAACAAGAAGGTAATATGATCAAATGATAAAGGGGGTCAGTGACATAATATGCTTGGAGAGGATTGATGTTGATAAAATGTGATATTTATTATCTTTGATTCTATTATTATTTTCAAGGATGTATTCCTTATAAATCTCACTGTCATTGGGGGTATTTTCTTCTGCACTAGTGATGATCTATTTTTTTCATTCTTGAATAAATTACGATAACATGAAATTTTCTTAATAACCTATACATGTTTAAATGAAATGAATTCCCCATGATGAAAACCCTTGTGTGATCACAAATTTTTATCATGTAGACTTAATGAAATTGGTTTACCAAATCTAAATAAGTAATTTTCGATTTATGTGGTATATTTTTTTGTTCTATTGGGTTTTGTAAACTTCTGTGAGTTTTGTGGTGCTACTATTGGGAGCACAGTTTTTAATAAAGTGGTGGTAAAGGGACATTGTTATATTAGAAGTTTGTTGTATGTATGGTGGGGTTGTGGTTAATGTGGTTGTTATTATGGGATTGGTGTGTGGGGTGTTATAGGTGGGGTTGGTATCCCAGTCTTAGAGACTAATTGATTGTGAAATGGATGAACTTTTTAGTAGTGAAACAGCCATGGATTGTGATGTGGTCATGAAGAGACATTGGGCAATGGGAATGTGGGTGGTTATAAGCTATTATGTTTAGGACTACATCTGAGAAATGTTTGGGAAATGGGGTTGTTGGACTGGGTAGTGAGAGAAGGATTGTGTGGTATAATTTTGAATAATGTTAGTTGGAAGCTGGTTGGATATTGTTTGTTTAGTTAACCAGTCAATTTACCTTTAAATTTAGTTGAAGATCTTATGCCTAGTAGTTTCACCAGGTAAATCTGGAATATATTAAAGTGAAAAACTAAATTAATTAATGGAATGTGCCAAAATAAAAATGGGTTGAGAATATTCACTTTTTATTGTTGTTATGTGGTTTTTCCTATAAGGGTAGCAACAATGTGGTTCTGTTTGAGTATGTTTTTGTTTTGTAATCCATAGTTTGGGGATGAGTGTTTCATTACCTATATATATATATAAATTAATGTTCCTTGTGACTTCTATACACACCAAATCATTATTGAGAACCATGTGCTGAACACCACCATTTCATGGGGGAGGGTGTATTTCCCAGCACCCCAGTGGGAGTATGTATGGCTTGTTTTTGTCCTTCTATCTTTCACCCACTCTAATTACTATCACTAGAGTGTGTCCAAGAAAACTATAATGGATTTTGGATTATGATGGTCCCAAAACCATTAGGTAGGGTTATTATGGATTAGATTCCTAGGTGTATGAGGGACAATATTGTTTTCCCAAGTATATTTGGAATGATACCCAATTGTATTCAGTCATTTGGCATGGTTGTTGTGGCACATGTGTTTGAGGGAGTGATTGTGTGTCGTTTGAGGCATTGTTGTGTGTGGGTAGGTTTTGTTTGTGGGACTATGTATAGGAATAGTAGTAGCATCATGATGTTAGCCATTAGGGATGACTAGTTAACCAGTGGGAACGTGGTTTGGAGTACCAAAATGTTGATGTGATTATGATACTACATTAATTTATAGGCATTATTTGGTGAGTTGGACCTAGTGAGGATGGGATGTTTTTTATTCATTAGAAGGTTCATTGAGGAAATACTATTTTCTCATAAGGACATTAGTATGTTCTCACACATGTTTGTGGGTAACATTAGTTTCCCTACAGAGTATACTCGTATTCTCACCCTACTTATATAAAATAGTTTTTAGGATTCTAGGAGGAATTTTAGGTCCGTTCCACACATTACTATCTTTGACACCAGGAAAAGATTATATTTCTTTTTAGTATATTTTATTTTGGTACCTTTCAATAGTGTTTTGTTGTACCATATATCAGATATACTATTGAACAATAATATGGGAAATGTTTTTGGATTTACTTTTACTTTTAGTATTTGGAGAATTTGGGGAATTAAACAACTTATCTCCCAATTTCTTCAATATTAAGGGTAATTCCTTCCATATTTTTTGTGATTATATACCCTTGGGGAAGGTCGACACTCTGGGAACAACTAAGGTTGGGACTCGGGGGGACATTATCTATCATTCATCTTGAGGAAGGAAGGGAACAAAACATTGTTCTTCCTACCCTCATCTGGAAGAAGGTGGATTGTGAAAAACTATTACGAGAGGGTAGGTTAATTGAGTTGAAATATAGAATGGATTTTGCAGTTAGGAACACTATAAATATCATGGGATGGTAGGTAAAAATTGTTAGGAAATCATGGTACGTGAAATATGTGAGGGAAGATCAGCTAGGACATGGTATTTTTAGGCCCCAATGATCCAATGCATGGAATTTGGGATTACCAAATGAGAAAATGAGGTGGAACATGATTTAGGGTATATACCCTTAGGAGGGTACATGCATCATAATGAATTGTGTTCTTTTAACTTTTAGGAATTTTGTGAATTTAAAATAAATGAAGATATACAACTAATTGACAATAAAATTTAAATACTATATAGACATAAGAGTTCCTTGTTTATATTTTATGATATAGAACCATGACGTTATATATTTTTGGTACATGAATTTGAGGCCCAACTGGTTTACCGGATTGGTCAGTGTGGGGCCGATCAAGAGAAGGAAGATGACCTGTGTTAGAAGACACCTTTTTCCTTCCAGCAGTAGACTAGGAAAGTACGAGGGAAGTGTCTCGAATGTGTAATTAGAGAGTTAGGTCAAAGAGCTATTAATTACATTAAAATTTGATCTAAGATCTGATAGAGTACATGGTTCTTCTGTCAGTGATCTAGATATAAGGAGTAGCATGTCATTGGTAGATTCTTTACCTCACAGAGAGGAAGGAAACTATGGTTTTGCGGGCTGAATTTGAAAAGGAGTTATGGGCATATAATCTTTCCACTAGGATGAAGGCTGATAATAGACAAGATAACATATCCCTCTCGTAGGGTATTATATTGACAAGGTTATTGGGGATCATTTTCCTAGATATCATATACTTCACAATAGATCTCATTCTATAAGAAGTTTCTCGAGTGATACACTTAGAAGAGGCACTTAAAACTTATCTTCAGTATGTTGGTACTCCTTTATATCTACCGATGAACATAGAGGTTAAGAAGTAGTATGAGATAGTAGAAAGGATGAACTCACAGGGAGGAAAACCATGAGAGGGTAGTCAGCCGAGCTTTTCGAAGGGGAAGGTAGTCAGTAGTAGGTCTCTGGCATAACGACCATCCTAATTTTAGCTAGCAGAGAGTAGGCCACAACATCTCCAGTTCCAATATTTTAGCCCTCATACATTTTTCAGGGGATAGGGATTGAGGAGATATTTCAATTTAGTCCATGGAATTGTTCAGAAACATTTCCCAGTTCAATCACCATATAGTGGCGGTGGAAAGGTTTAGCACCTACCTCAGTTGCAGAAGTTAGAATTCAGGCCTTTACAAAAGCAGGGGTAGCCAACTCCCACTCCACTGAGGGTAGATGGTGCTGGGAGAGGAATACCTATGGGTGCTACCGAGAGACCCTGTCTAGTGATTTTTCAGGGAGGTAGTCGACAACATAGAGGTAGAGGAGCAGGGAGCGGATAGTTGCGCGCTGTAGAGGCAGTAGTTCTAGAAGGTCCTGAGGTTGTTCAAGGTATGACCAGTCTATTTAAAACTGTTTCATGTGATTTGTATGATTTGGGAGCTTCAAACTCCTTTGTTTTACCCAGTCTATTCTATTCAAGGGGTCTATATATAGATATAATTTTTGTTCCCCTAGTGTTGATTAGTTTAGTCGGATGTTAGACCAATCTTTTTGATGTGTGACTGGGGAGTAGAGTGATTATCAAACCACATCAGTAACGTGTGGATCACTACTTTCTATAGATGTAACCATTTGAATTCATCATAGGAATCACATGGTTGTTTTATGTGCATGCCTGTATCGATTGTTTCTGAAGAAGTGTCATGTTTTTAGATATGGATGGGTAGCAGGTAGCTTTCCTTGGTGAGTGGAGTTGAAATTTGGGCAATTGGCGTGTAGAGCCTCTCTTTTCTTTGTTTGTCGAGCTATTAGTGGGTTAGAAGAAACATATATGGGGGATGATATAGTGGATGTTAGTGAATTCTTGGATTTCTTCCATGAGGAGGTTATTACATTAACCAATTGACGTGATGTTTAGTTCAGAATAGCCTTGAAACCTAGTTCCCATCCAATTTTTATGGCCCCCTATCAGATGGTGCCATCTGAGTTGCGGGAGTTTTGGATTCAAGTTGACATCCATACTAAGATGGGATTTATTTGGACATGTGTGCCATTTTGGGGCGATCCATTCTTGTCCATGAAGAATTTGGCTTGTCATCTATTACTGTATATAGACTATTAGATATTGAATCGGGTGACAGTTAAGAAATGTTTCCCTCTCCTGAGAATCAATGATTCATTTCAACCAGCTAAAAAGGGATTGCTGGTTCACTAGGATCGATCTACTGTTTGGATATCCCCTGTTGAGGGTGAAGGTGGTTGATATCCTAAAGGATAATTTTAAACACAGGTATGGGAACTTTAAATTTTTTGTTATCCACTTTGGTGATATGAATGTGATTGATGTGTCCATAGGACACATGGATTTTTTCTTCTGCATGTTCCTTGAATAGATAATCATCATGTTCATATATGACCTACAGATCTACTGAAGTATAGATATGTATCATTATGAGCTTCTATGGATGGTCTTAGAGGTCCTTGGACACCAATATCTCTGTAGAATATTTTACAAGTGCATGTTCTAGATACGAGAGAAGCACTTCCTTTGAAATGTGGTGTCTCATGAGGGAGTAGTAGTATGCCCATCAATGGTCGAGGAATTTCTTTATCGAGAAAAAACACAAAAAGTGGAAGAGGCTTGCAAAATCATGGGTTAAGTAGGATATTATTGGAGTTTAATACCCTTCTTCTCTCAAGATACATATCTATTGATAGCTTTGATGAGAATAGATTAGTCCTTCGTGTGGAGTGAGATGTGTTAGACAGATTTCACCTATCTAAATGGGAGACTAGTGACATCCCCAATGAGGAGGTTTCCTGAGGAATGGGTTATGTGGGAGGGGTTATGTGATGCTTCCGACAGAGTCCTGGTATGTGTGATGATTAAATATTGAGGAGTGATATTATATTGATCTAGGCAGTAACATCCTCACAAATGTAACTATGCTACCGATGATCTATAGAATTCCAGAGTCATGTTCATGTGGATGTTTTGGTGGCATTTCCTCATCAGGGAGTGCTTTGTGGTCTTTACCGATCACAAGATCTTAACGTATATCTTATCCCAATGTGACCTGAACATGAAGTAGTGAAGGTGAATGATGTTTCTCCAAGACTATGAATTTTATATCTATTACACACTAGTAAAAGGGAACCTGGCGTCTGATTCCTCGAGCAGGAAGTCACAAAAGGAGGTAGTTCATGGATCCATGAATGCCTGAAAGGAAATCGAGGAGTTAGCCTCATTTCTTCTGTATAAGATATTTGATGATGACTAAGTCTATCTATTTGAGATGATAGTTTTGCCTTTTTTAATGTGGATGGTTTAGGAGACTCAGAGTGGACACTCATAGAGTCAAGTAATGCATGATCACGCTATCAAAGGTGGTGCTCTGTAGCGATGGTCCGAGAATAGTCAGAATCATATGTTGTTCCATATGAAGCAATTTTTACTAGTGGATATGTTAAAGGGATATCTCTATGATATACATAGCTTACCCATAGTGGTGGATCCATGATTTTATAAAATGTACCAAGGCTTGAAAAAATTATTTCGGTAGCCTGGGATGAAGAGGGAAGTGGCATAGTTTTTTGGAAAGGTTCCCATTGTGTCTGTAGGTCAAACCCAAGCACCGTGTTCCTTGAGATCTATTACAGAACATAGATATTCCAAAGTGAAAGTGGGATGACATCTCGAAGGATTTCATCATAGGATTACCCATGACTCAGGGAGGATATAATGCACATTGGGTAATAGTGGAACAATTGACAAAATCAGCTCACTTCATGGAAATCAAGGTGTCGAGTGTGGTAGATTCCTTTGCAAGGACGTATGTGGATGAGGTGGTACAACATCATGGAGTTCAAAGAACCATAGTTTTGGATCAGAATACATGTTTTACCTCATGATGTTGGAGGGTATTAAAACATTTTTTGGAACCCCATTAAGCCTCAACACAACTTTCTACAGTCATACGGATTGTTATACTAAGAGGACCACCCATACATTGGAGGAAATTCTTATGTGCCTGTGTATTGGACTTTGTAGTATCGTGGGTATGACACTTTCCCCTGGTAGAGATTTCCTATAATAATATCTATCACTCTACCATTGGCATAGAATAGTTTGAATCCTTATATGGAAGGTCATTTCATTAACCAATATGTAGGGCAGTGGTAGGGGAAGTAGTCCTTCATGGATCTGAGTTAGTGAAAAGAATGAACAAGAATATTCAATGTGTTCATGGGATAATGGATATAGCTTCAGACCGACATAAGTTATATGTATATCATAGGAGGAGGCCTTCAGAGTTCAATGTTGGGGACTATATATTATTGAATGTTTCCTTGTGATGTTGGTAGAGGAGGATTAGTATTGGATTAAAGCTTACTCCCAGGTTCATCAGACCTTTGGAGGTGTTGGGATGATTAAGTGAGGTTGAATATCAATTGGCGTTCCAGCCACAGTTATAGAGGATGCATGAAATATTCTATATCCCTTATAGTCGTTGGTATCTACCAAATGACTCCCACGTCTTTTACTGGGGAAAGTTGGAAATCGATGACCAAGTGATGTTTGTGGAGTGACTGGTGGAAATCCAAGACCATCATGAGAAGGTGTTTCATGACCAGACCATTCTTATGGTTTGTGTGTTATAGAGGCATGGTGGCATCAAAGAGAGTACACGGGAGAAGGAGGCATTGATGTGTTCCCAGTACCTAGAGATGTTTAGGGCTTTTAACATGTGATTTTTATTTGTTCCATACTTATGACGTAGTCCTTGACCATATTTGATATGAAATGAGTTATTTTTATGATACCTAAATGTTTGGGAAATTTTTTGACTTTTGGGAGGGGATGAACTAGTCACTAATCAAACACATTAAAGTGGCATTGATTATACATGTGCGGGAGAGTCAATGCCACCCTAAGCGTATAATATCCTGACATAGAGGAAGGAGGTCCCTAATCTATGTGTCTTGGAGACATGAATGTTGTGTTTATGTGGTTGTTTTTGGAATTTGGGGCCTTTGTGTTTACATATTTTTCAAGAGATAAATGATAATGATTTGGTTTTGGTGCCCTAGTGTTATTATATTTGTTGAGGTTTTTACACTAGATCTATAATAATGCAAGGCATTTTCTCTTGAGAGGTATCTTAAAGAGGGGTTTTCATAAAAATTTTCTTCTATGTTTGTTTTGAATTCTCAAGAAAGAATATAGTTTGAGATGTATCTGATGAAATGACCTTGATTTACCTGGAGTGATCATTTTTTTAGAACTAGTGCTTAGGGTGTTCGGGGAGGCAACAATGGCCCATTTAAAGAGTTTTCCAAATTTCCAACTTTTTTATCAGGGGCTCAGGGCATCATATATTTCATGTCAGTGCGTCAACATGTCTGGATGCCACATGTTAGTGTGTTGGCATGTTAGTGTGTCAGTGAGTCAAAGGCATCAGCATTAGTGAGTCAGGGGCATTAGTGTCGATGAGTCAGGAGTGTCACTATTGGTAGGTCGATGGGTCGATTGGTCAAGGCATCGATAGGATAGGGAATCCGTAGGTCAAGGTGGAAGTATGTCATTGCATTAGTAGATCATCATTAATGTTATAACATCTTTACATCATGTTGGAAGATCACCCATCGGTGGTTCAACATCAGTTACTCACCCATTGATGTCCCATTTAAAGTTTTTCTTTTTTTTCCAGTTTTCCAGTTTCTCCCCTCGTACATCTTATTTGACGTAAAATTATTTTTATGCCTTTTTTATTGTTTTTAATGGAGTTTTAAAGGATGTTAACAATATCATTAAAATCATAATGCTCAGTGGAATTTGAGAAACTCAAACCATGTAATCTTGGCAACAATCCCATGATTAATGGATTTTTAAATCATTCCTCTTATAATATAGGATCTGGCACTTCAAAGGCAATATCATTCATTTCTTGTGTGTCTTCAATTTTACCCTTGTGGGTCTGGTGGCTTCCTTCATAGATAATTTGTGCACATATGCTAAATCCCCTCATTCAAAGTTTTTTTGGAGTTCTTCATTGATCGTTGTGCGATTCCATTTTCTTGGCACTAGTAGGAACATTGATCCTTTGATCATCCAATAGAGAATTCAACTGTCTCTCATTAATTTTACATCATGTAGGGTGGGTGCACTAATTAATCATCTAAAGAGAAGATGAATACTAATTCTTAAAACTGGAAAAAATAAATATGGGATATGATCAAAAGATAATAGTGGTTACTAAGATAATGGGGTGGAAGTGATTTGATGTTGATCACATATTTTATATTTTATAATTGATTCAATTTTGGATGTCTTTTCTATATGCCTTTTGAAAAATATGTTCTTTCATGTTGATTTCATTCACACTGTGTATGTACTATTTTTATGAGTTGCTAGAATAAATGATTGTAACATGAAATCTTCTTAAACAAACATACCCGATTAATTGAAAAGAATGCCCCAGGATGAAAACCCTTGTGTGATAACCCCTATTTATCATGTGGAAATAAACAACACTGTTAACCATATTAGAATATTTCATGTTGGATATGTGAGACTGAGATCTGTAGTCTGATTGGTTTTGGGACCCTATGTGATTTGTGTGGTACTACAATTGGGAGAACACTTATGGGTAATAGGGTGGGCAACGGAGTAGCATCTATGAAAATAGTGTGGTATGTATGGATTGATGTATTTAAAAATGTGGTTACTTTGGGATTTGTGTGTGGGGTTTTATAGGTGGTGTTGGTATCCCTGTCAGTGTGACTAATTTATTGTGGAAAGGATGAACATGTACGCAACATAATTTACTTTTTCTGTGATGTGGTCATGGATAGACATTGGGTTGTTGGACTGCCCAGTGGTTATGAAATATTATGTAGTGGGACTGCATTTAGGAAACGTTTTGGAAGTAGGGAAACCTGAATGGGTTGTTAGAGAAGGATTGTGCAGTATAACATTGAGGAATGATAGTTGGAAGTAGGTTGGTAGTTGTGTGTTTAGATAACCAGGATCATCGCATTATGGGGAGGTTATAGATTTTGTGCATGTTAGTTTCCCCATTTATTTCTATATTAATTAATGTGATCCCACAATTTAATGAATAAAAATTGAGTAAATAAGTTTTGATTGAGATTATTCCTTGGTAGTGATTGTTGTGTGGTTGGGCCTATAGGGGAATCTACAAAGTGATATTGTATGTGTTGGATGTTGATTTGGGATCTGTAGGTTCAGGATGAGTTCATGCTTACCTATATATATATATATATTAGTTCCTTGTTATTTCACTATTCACACCACCCTTGTTGAGTACCATGTGTCGAACCCCACTATTTTAGGGAGATGGTGTGTTTCCCAACATCCTGTTGAGAGGATGAAAGGCTTGATATTGACTTTCTTCCTCTCACGCACCTCTAGTTTATACCAATTGAGTATATCTGAGAATAATGTAATGTGTTGAGTCTTTCCATAGTCTTAGAACCTTTGGTAAGCTTTGTTTTGGATGATAGTCATAGTTGTTTACGAGCCAAGATTTTTTTCATATGTGTCTTTGGGATGAGGCCCATTTGTCTTTGGGAGGGAGGTGTGGTTGTTGGGGCCCTTGTGTCAGCGGGTGGAATTGTGTGTGGTTTAATGCCCAGGTATGTGCGAGCAGGTTCCATAGTGGGACTACATATGGAAAGAGAGGTAGCTTCATGAAGTTAGTTGTTAGGGATGAGTATTTAACCTATAGGAAAGTGGTGTGGGTTACCCGAATGTCGATGTGCTTCTACTACTACAATACTTGACTTGCATTATTTGTTGAGTGGGCCCTTGTGGGAATGGGATGGTGAGTATTAATGGATAAAATCATTAAGTTTCTTCTATTTTCTTACAGGGGAATTAGTATATTACCCCTCTTGTTCATTGATAGCTTTAGTTTCCCAACTATGTATACTAACATTCTCACCCTATGTATATAAAAATATTTTTAGGTTTCCAAGAGTACTTGGAGAATTATGTTGGACTATACTAGATCGAGCATTGGGATTAGTTGTTGTTGCTACTTAGTCGCTTTTATTTGGGAACCTTATTTTGGAATTTTTTTGTACCTCATGTCATATTTACATTTGAACATGCACGTGGGAACAGATTATGGATTTACTTTTACTTTTAGTATTTAGAGTTTTTTGGGATTTAATATATTATCTCCATATCATGTTCTATAAGTAGTGTAATGCCTTCCATATTTTGTGAGATTATATACCCTTGGTGAATGTTTCAACTCTAGGGCCAAATCATGGTGGGAATTAGGGGCTCATTATCTATCCTCCATCTTGAGGAGGTAAGGGTGTGTCACAATGTTGTCCCTTCCCTCATCTGGAAGAAGGAGGTTCGTGACATATCTCATTTTATATATTCACTTATATTTTTCTAAAGGATATATTTCATTTTATTTAAAATTAAAATATGTTTATTGTTTTTTATTTCTTCAATAAGATGTTCTTCATTTTTTTTGTTGTTTAATATGTTCATGTGGAATTAGATTTCTATATTCAATTGATGTAATTTAATTTTCCATATTTTCAAATGATTATTTAATTAATAATATGGAATGAATATATTCAATGTTTTGAATGATCAATAAATACATATAATAAAGATCAATTTTATTTATATTTCGCACAACTTCATTATAATATATTATTACACTAATTTTTCAAAAGGAAAAAATTAATATGAAAATTATTTTAAATATTAAATTTTCTTATAAAATATAAGTGGATCCATATTCACAATCATTATAAATATCAAAATCTATGATTCCCTTTAATTTGTTAGATTAATATAAATGTGGTCATCATAGTATAATTACATTATTTAGATCTTCTGTTACTTTTTAGTCCATCTGATTTTGTCTTAATACATTTAGATGATGTGTTGTCTTATTTAATTTCACATTATTATCATCATATCAAATATTCAAAAATATAATTTCCTATGAATGGTCAAAAATAAAAATATAAAAACTCTATATTTTACACATTAGAATGATATATTTTATACTACTATAAGAGAAATATGAGAAACACATGATATACATTATATAGGTTTGGTGAAGTTCCTCTTAATATTCTGAAACTAAAACATTGTATCGAATCTTTTGAAAATACATTTTACATAAGTCTTATCAATTAAATTATCAAAACCTTCATAACTCTCTTCCATGGAGATAAAGAAAGGAATAGATTATAATATATATTAAAATCTATGTCTCATTAATCATTATCAATATTTATATTCAGTTAACACTATAATAGACTAATGTTTTAAAAAATAGATTTGATATTTATTTCATCTGAAAAATAAATTACTTTCTATAAATGTTCAAATCTATAACACATTCATATATTTTACGATATATGAATTTATTCACAAAAATAGATTCAAATAGTTATATATATTTTTTTGAGTGGAATTAATTATTGTATAAAAGCTAAATTAGTTAAAGATATCAGTTATAAAATACATTAAATTCAATAAAGAGGACACTATTAATTAATTATATAGATTTATTTATTCTATTATATTTATAAACTATATGAGGGTGATATATTCTGATAATATTTAACTAAGTGTTCAATTACTTTTCTAGATTCCCTTGATAGATTAATGGAAATCATGGATCTTAATTAGATAAATGTTTTAGTGGCATTACATATAAACTCACTACTTCTGTAACATATATCTTGTAATGTTGATTGAGTTATAGTAGTTATCCAATATTGATGATGTGAGTTATCTTCGTAAATTGATATACCCTAACCAATATTGATTTCATTCAAATAGATGCCTTTATATGATCATTGAATTAATTCACTATAATGTTTTCCTATTTTAATTTTTATATATTTAATGGTTACATGATGCCTTTAATTTTCCCAAATTATATCACAACATGATGTAATACCAATCTCTGTGATGTATATTCACCAATCCAATTCTCAATATTGATACAAATGTAGTGATCACCATGAAATTTTTATATCATTTTGATTCTTAGGTGGCTGAAGAAAGATTATCAATGAGAATCATCTAATATCAACTACATTATTTGTCTTATTATGGTACACATAATTGTGCACTAAATATTACCACCAATATTGATCGATGATAAATTTAGTAACTATAACTTTTCAAATTTCTCAGAAATTATTATATATATCAATGTTATTATTTTTATATCAATAATTTACATTCAAGATAGATGTTTGAGATATAATTTCATAAGGTTAGTCTATATTACATTCAATATGATCACAAATAATTGAAAATAGATATAATATTACATTTTATAACTTTATATTTGAATTATTTATATTATAATAGAATATTTTAAATTTATCAAAATATTTACTTTTCTAATTGTATTTGGGACAACAATAAATTGAGATATTATAGTCATTAATAAAATATGTATTTTTTCATTTTTGTACATTCAAATTATTATTTGTGAATGTATCATTAAATATTTATGATTTTTTTAATATGTCCCTAAACACACCATATAGTTAATACATCATATAATTTTTATCATTGAATCTTATCAATCATATTGGATGGACTATCACATTATTATTTTACAAGAGGGAAAAAACTTCCTTATTTGAAGAAAAATGATATATTATAACCCCTTCTGTTAGTTTATGGATGTTTGAGTTCAATTACAATGTAAATAATCCTTTTATATCCTTGAATTCCACCTCACACTATTATTAATAGAGAAAAATTCCTCCATTGTTTTTGAACATTGTTAATGTGATTTTTAATCACTAGAAATTCATCATAAAATATTTATTTTTCCCATATATACTTATGAATGAATGGATTGTTATATTATATAATGATATATTAAATTCCTAAATTATTAATTAAATAATAGATTAAAAATTAACCACTTTTGAAATAATTCCACATAATGTTACTTTACTCTTCTAGAAATCACATTAGATACAAGTTTCATTCAACATCTCCTTCAAAAAAATCATTAAACGAATATAAAAATTATGTTAATTTTATACAATTTTTTATGAATATATAGGAATATCATATATAAATCCACCATAAATTTTTCAATGTATACTATAAAGACTCTATTAAGTCTATCCATGATGATAATTGGATAATTTTTTTGTTCTAGTGGAATAAAAAAATATGATTAAATATATATATATCTTAAAAATATTTATATTAGGAATATCATATTCTTTCAATTTGAAATAATTATATGCTTAATGATCATCTACCTATCATAGTCACCAAGATGATAGAATTTGAAAAAAAATATTCCATTAAAATATAGACGTGGATACTTAATCTTTACTGGATTATTATTGATATAATAATAATAAATGAAAAAATAAAATGATAAATCCTTGTTCATTAGTAAATTTTATGTGTACACCCATTGCTAAAGAATTATGTTTTATAATATAAGTTTCTAAATTATTTTTCAGTTTTTTCAAAAACTATTCTTGTTTAGAAGGGGTCATTCAACATATACTCCTTGATATGGGTAGTGATCAAAATATGAATTCAAATTGGAAAAAGACCTTTCTATTATGGTATGTATTAGAAAAATATAATGTGAACACTTAAATATATTAACATATAATAGAAATGATATCCAAGAAATTATTTTCATTTTTCTAATCAATTAGTAGATAATATTATTCCTCATATGGAATTATTATCCATACATATAAAAGACTTTCAAATAGATATTAATAATTTCACATACATTTGTATAGAAGAAGGGGATGGCCCACAATATGGATTAATACTCAACATTATTAAAATATTATATTGAGAATATATATATGTGTATAACTAATCATTCCCAAATATTGTAAACAATTCAATCTATGAGAGTGTAACTCATTTCATGAAAAGTTTCTGCAAATGAATATAAATTATGGATGAGATTCATATATAAGAAGTAATAATCTTCTACTAAATGAAATCATTAATAACTCAACATCAATAGTTTAATAAAATTATTATTTATTTATTGGGTACACAAACAATATAATGGTTACATTAGAATAGAATAAAATAATACTTTTATTATTCATTAATGAATAAGAATTTTTATTTCCACTACATTATTTTCCTAAGGTATTTAATTTGTATCAATACCATAGTTCCATATTTTATCCCATATAATGGGTTTTTTGTATATTTATTTTCATAAAAAACACTAGATAATTGGATTGGATTGATGATTTCTATGTTTCATGATATATAAATACTAGACCATAGTAGAGCATTGAGTGGAACCTGCCTTTATTTTATGATATTGATAGGATTCTACACATATAATTACCAAAAATGATATTGATACCCTTATTTTATAAACATGAAACATTTATCTATTCCAATGAAGTAGTTTCCTAGGTATTACATTCCACAATTTATACACGCCGTTTTTGAAAAAATCTACCCTATAACAATCTATATTTTTCTATTGTTACCTATATTACCAGGAGAATAATGAGAATAACTAATCACTATTTATTCCTTAATGATATAACAGAATACTTTATCATAGATATCCCAACACTAAATTATAAAATATTATTTTAAATGGTTTTGAGACTCTTATGAAACGATCTACCCTACTTGTATTGTCAATGATAAAGCCATATAGGTACCATCAAAGTCTTGTAACAGTGTTTTCCAAAAAATAAATTTATTTCCCATCTATATTGATTAGTTAAAGGAATTATTTCATCTTTTAATAATTATAGATAATTGAAAGTAGTTTGTCAAAAAATATCACCTCTAATTCAAATTGAATAAATTTTATATTCAATTTTACTATACCTATTATGTTTTTACAACTCATCAAATAATCCTATTACGAAATAAAACAAAAAAGATTATATAACATTATTTAGAATATATTTCCTTAAAAAATATAATTCCTTTGGAATTTATTCCATTATATATGAATATTAGATCTTAATATACATTAAATGTGTGTGATCAATCAGACATAAATTAATCAGCAACAATTTTTTCCTTTATAGATAAGGGATACTTTTTAATTTTTATTTTATTTTTTAATTTGTATGACTATTCCATTGAGATATTACGTCCATTGAATTTTTAGCTCTCTATCAAATAATATTTAACTTATTCATTTTTCAAACAATTTCATTAATAGTCAAATTAGATATTTTAATGGTTCTTTCTATTTGAATACATTTTTAAATCATTGAAATGTTATAAATGAGAATACTTCATTTTTTATTTAGTTAAAATATAAACAATACACATAGCATAATTAAATCATAAATCGTCAATATATCATAACATATGACTTCATATTATTTATACAAGGTTTCTTATAGTGAATTACTTATTATGTTTACAATCATAATTATAAAAATTAGTTGAATATACATTTATACTGACTGTAATGACCAAAAATTATTAATGATACTTTTAAAAAATTATTAATATCAATCTATATAATAATTCATTATGTGAATAAATGCAGTCTATTATAATTTTTAGATTTGATATATATTGGAATATTTTAAATTATAAATAAGAAATTAATTATGATATTCAATTTAATATGATCCTAAATCATGATAAAATCTAGTCACTAAATGTTATTTCCTATACACATTTAGAAAATGTAGTGTGATCTAAAATTATAGTAATAGTATTTTTAGGGGAAGCATGATACTAATATATTATAGTAGACTATAACACTAACATGCGATCCTAAAATGATTGAACATCATAAATCATCATATGTATGATAAGAATTTGATTAATTATATATCAGTGACAAGAAAATAATATTATTTTGAGAATCATATATAATATTGGGTTATTGGAATACATATCCTTATGAATATAATTTAAGTTCGAGATATGGAAAAAATAATACAGTTTTTTTTATTTTTGGACTAATGGGATTTGATTAGGTTCTAGGTGCACTTAAATAGGGTGAATTAATAGGATATACAAATTTAAAATAATGTAAAATTCATTAATAGAATATAATAGATTTCAGATATTGTTTCCTAAATGTAAAGAACTCATTTAATTAATCAAAATTTCAAATACTCTTACACAAAATTTATAAAAAAATAAATTAGAATCCAATAACAAAATGAATTTTACCTAGCTAACAAATACCAATATAAATTCAAGGATACTATTATAAAAGATGTATCAATGTACCAAAAAAACTATACACACAATTTAAATGGATGAATGATTTTATTATGATCACATTAAAATAAGACAAACCACATTTTTATAAATTTTGTGTTTTCACATCTCTCCCTAAAGAAACAATCACATTTATTTCTTCTATATTCACTATACAATTGATATAAATTATTTTATATATTTTTAGTTGTTTTCATAATCATTATATATAAATATATAATTTAGTTTTTATGTTTAAAATTCAAATATGAATCAACATGGAACTCCAATTCCATTAAATATATATACACAATGATAGATGAGACTGACTCCCAAAAAAGATAGATTAATTAATAAACTTCATATAACTACAATAAATTATAATACAATCATCCATATAAGGAATAATTCTAGTAATGTATTATCTGACTTCATTCTATCCTCTTTTTCACTTCATAAAATATATATGAAACATTGGGAAATGATTAGTCCATCAAAACATATGAAGTATTTATAAGAAACTATGTTCATGGAACTTATTGTCTATGCTTTACCAGATATATATGTCACTTTCATAAAAAATATCTATTTTAAACAATTTATAACTTATAGAAAAATATTAATTTCATAAAATTGATATAGTGGTAGGGATTTCATTTATCATCGTATATGCTTAATAGGAATCCTTCTAACATTCTATGAAGGATGATGAAAATATAAAATTCAAAAATGAATAGATTTATTATTTTAAATAACTATATAGATATCTATATATATAGTATTTTATCTTAATAATTCATTTGAGTAAATAAAATGGTTGATTTTAATGAATTTTTGAAACATTATTACATATATGAAAAATATATTAGATTGAATTTTTGATTGGAACATTTGTTATTTAAAACATTTATTTTCTGGATTCAAATAAAAATTAAATAAAATATTGAATGAAAATACAGAAACTAATAAAAGATCCACATGATAGTGAAATTTATGTTGTTTAATAATGATAGATTATAATATTACTTCAATGAAATTAAAAGAAATACCAAAAAAATATAAAAAAATTTATCATGACTTTATTAACATTAAAATTATAACCCCTTAAAATATAATTATAGAATTGAAATATTTATAATCATAAATAAATAGCTATTGTTTTAAATATGACAATGTGGAATTTTATAAAAAACATAAAAGGTAATTTGTGAATTATAATGAACATTTCTCTTTGGAGTCAAAATTGAGTAGAAATCGGTTACCCCACGCCTCGAATTAGTTGAATATTATTTAACCATTTATATATTGGTTTTAGGAATGTTATTATTTTATAAAAACCATATTCATATTAATAATATCATATATTATTCTTTTACTACATCTTACCACACATTAATTAATTATATTTCATTATTACCATTGTTTCACATGTTAAGTAATTTGTTTACCAATGCTTTTTGCATCCTGGTAATTTCTATTATTATGAATAATATATACATAAATAATCTCAATTGTTGTATAATAGTTATAAATATCAAATTTATTCATTATATAACTTTTTATAACTATTATTGAATGTTGTACATGTAAAATAAATCAATTCACCTCATGGAAAAAGTATGTCCTATATATGGATGAGTGACAACATCATTCCCCAAATGGGTGAATGGGAAAGGAAATTTGATGTATATTTAACAAACCTAATATTATTCATTATATTTTTTTCTTAAATATATTTTTGTTTTAATATATTATATTATATTATATTATTAACAAAAAAATAGAGAAGCCAACAAAAATATACTCTCATTAAAAAAATCAGTACATTAGTTAGATATGAAACCAATTGAAATTACATATATTTAAAAGGTATAATAAATATAATATTAAAAATATAATATGGGAAAATATCGATTTAACATGTCATTTTCCATCATCACAGACATGAAAAACAGTATATAAATGAAAAAAATATTCGTAAAATAATCAATATCATAAAAAAGAAAATCTATAGCCATTGGACGAAATAGAGGGAATATTTACTCAAAGAATGAATTGGTATATAAAGCAGTTAATGTGAACATTAGAATATAAACAAGACTTATGGAAATAGTAACCTAACCATTAGTAATAGTAACCTGGCCGTTGGAAATATTATCATTACCATTGTAGGATTAATTTTACCTATAAATTATAAATTTCAATATAAAAAATATTCCCCATAATAAATTTATGAAAATAAAAATGTAATAAATTAGAAAAATAAATATCATGATTTAAAACCATAGAGAAAATATATGATAATATCTAAAAAATTGTAGATTAAGATATTTAATAATAAAACAACATTTTATATGAATAATTTATGTTACATATGATAAAAGGTTTTTATGAAAAATATAATATCATTTTCTAAATCATGACGCCAAATAAATTTAATGATTATTTTATGTTAATTTTTTGAAATACATTAATTTTTAGGTGAATATAAAATGTATAGTTTTTATAAAATTAGTGTATCATTAATTATAGAATTCAGGATGTAATTACGAAATGAATATTTATTCAACCCAAGGTTAGTATATGATATATTAAATTTCTTCAGTTTTCTTTAATTTTAAATAAACGTAAATTAAAACCTAATAAGTATTTTCCAAAACCTAATGTCAATGGTGATCCTTAAAATAACATTTTTTCTATATTTCCTATTCCTTTTATAATAAACAAATGAATTCTAATTATAAATAAAATGTAAAGTTTTAAAGAGAAATTATATTATATTTATTTATGATTCATGTTTCCATAAAAACAATGTTACTAGTTTTTCCTTTGATATATAATTTTATTCTACAAATACAAATATCTAAATGTATGAATTACCCCACCACCTCTACTTGGAGAAAAAATCATCCCCCACTTAAAAAATAATGCCCTCTTCAACAAAATTCCTTTTCAATGCTGTATAATCATTGGGGGTGTTCTACAGTAATCCATCTCCCAAATTAAATGGAAACTTATTTTTATACCAGAGAATCTACCCAAAAAAAATAAAAATGATTCGATTAATCATTATCAATTTTTTCTTATTTGCATTATTTTTTTCTCCAACCCTTTAAAACAAATATCATAATGCCAATTAGTTATTCATTTAGCATTATATTTATGATTTCAACCTTCTAAATGTATCAAATTTAAAATATATAAATGTTTCAAAATTATCTCTCTTACACTTTCTATACTGTCCCATTAATGAACTGTTAACCAACTACATATACACTACAATTATATTATTATATCTACATTAATGGTTTTATACTATGAATTATATAAAATGTTTAATTATATAATTACATTTATTCTAATATTATTTTGTTAATAATAAAAATATAAAAATAAATTTAAACAAAAATAGAGAAACTAATACAAAATGGAGAATATTAATTAATACAAGATATTTATGTATTTCACATTTAACTTACATTGTTATAAAATATAATGAAATAATTATAATGGATTAATATGAAAAACTGATCATAATTAACATCTGGAAATATATTTTAATAATCATATTTGTAATATTCATGAGGCGAAAAAGTGACTAAATATAGCAGGAATTAAGATAAAGGGATTCTTGATCCCAAATCCCTTTCATTGAGATTTACCTACTTCACAGAAGATTTAGAGGGGATATTCCTTAAAATTTTCATAATTATTTTCCCATGTTTATTCCCTTTTGTCAGAAAATTATAACTTTTTCACATTGATTTGTATGCCAAATATAATTCTTTTTGAAAAAGTCAATTCTTTCCAAAAAGATGTCACTGAATCCTCATGTGTTGTTTCTTATTCAAAGAATAATTATCTTTTTTTCAAAATTATTATATCCCTTTTGGGAACTCAAATATTTTTTTGAAGAAGGTGGCACTTTAGTCAAAATAAAAAAGAAATTTTTATTTAAAAATATAGAATACAAGAGTCTAAAAGATGGAATCATGTTACAATATTTAATATACAGGGGAAAGAAGTTGTCTAAGAGCTCCTACAGCTTGGTTATGTCCTATAAAACTCTCTTAATTTTTAGACTATCTATTACCATATTCACCTCTCAGTATGTATGAGTTTCAATGTAGTTGATGTTTTCGAGAGGGTGAAGTAAATACATCCAGCGTGTATTATGAGACTAGGCTAGATGAAGTACTCCATTCTTAATGGATTTAGCTACATTAGTAGAATCACAATCAATCCACAAGTTGTTCCATCCTTGTTGCAATGTGAATGTTATAAAATGAATTACACTCAACATTTCGGATTTTAGAGAGGTTGTAGTACCGCAACATCCAATAAAGCACCCAATGATCTAACCCCGATGATTTCTAAAGACGGTGCGACAACCTGAGGGTCCTAAATTCTATTTATTGGCTCCATAATCATTTATATTAATCCACCCGGGGAGTGGTGGTGTCCAAAAAAACTCAAATGTGTGTCTTGGTAGATTGAAAATGTAATTGACCGGAAGACGTCTTAGGGTCATAATATCTCTCACAGAGTTGTTGCAACTCCATTTTTGAATCAACGAAGCTTCTCGAATAGAGATGATAATACTCATTCTACCTTCTTTAATGTTGACTGATAAATTGTTATGAATAATTAAATTTCTATCACACTAGATCACACGAAGAATCTCTAAAACCCTGACAAGAATGATGTTCTCAATTTATTGGGTGTTATCCATAGTAACACAACGATTTAATTGGGTGGTGATTGAGTCAGTAATCATCCATATTCAATAATAAATGACAAAAATATAGTTCTGAAAAGTAGTAGAGGTAGAACAAGATAGAAATAATTTATTATTATCTCCACTATGTTGATTGGATAGATGGCATTTAGAAAAAAGCAGGATTCACAGACAAGAATTAGTGTGAAACAAATTTTTAGAAAGGGGCCAAATAAGAGTGAGTTTTGAGGGCTTAATCCAGGATATATCAAAATATTTATACCATTTAGAGTAATATTTTCGAGTTATTGAAGGAATGGTTAAAGGAATTTTTTTAATCAAGAACCCGATTGGGAGAAGGTTCCCAAATCAAAATATCCTCTATGATAAAAAATGGGTAATTTTATAAAATTTTATTAACATTATTAGGACGAGTATCAATATGAAAATTCAGATAATTGATTTTAGTGGTGTTGATATTTCCAGAGATATGCTTAGGGGGAATCAAATAAATAAGAGGATAACCTATCTAGTTGTCCATCCAAAACATCATAGAGGAGTTTTTAGATACAAAACTACTAGAATTGGACATAATATTTTTATACATGTTTATGATAGAGGGAAAAATGGAAGAATTCATGAAATTATTTTTAACTTTGTTCTATCTATCAAGTAACCTATTAATAATTTAATAAATTGAGGGGGATTTATTGTAAATTAGGTTTCAAGTTAATTTCACATAGCGGGCCTCATTGAATTGTTTTATGTTTTAAATAACAAGACCACCCTTGTATAAAGTATTACAAAATTTAGCATAAGGAATAGTCACATGTTTCATGTCCAATGTGATAACTCACCAAACAAAAATCTTTATGTAAACATTCAATTTTTAATGAGACTAGCCATCCAAATGTAGACCATAATGGAGAATACCAATTTGGAGGTAGTGACAGATTTGACAAGACATACTCTCCCCACCAAGTAAAGAGTTTTTCCTTTCCAAGTGGATAAATGATTAAAAATTTGTTCAAAATTGTTTATGAAGTTTATTCTTTTGGTACATTCCAAAAATATGGATAACAAACAGTATTTGAAAGGAAAATCACATTCTTTGATTTCAACCTCATTGATGATACAATTTTTCCAACCATCCTGAAAGGTTTTTCCAATGTATATGAAGGATTTGTGCTAGAAAATGACATGAAGAGAGAGCTCATCATAGTGAGGGAGAGTGGATTTAAGAGTTTTGATGTTTCTTATATCAACTTTTTGAAAATTATTCCATCTGCATAAAGGAGGTGAGTGAGAGCATTCTCATTTTTATAATCATGAATTGGCTTGATCTTGTATTGATCAACCAGACGAGTTAGCAGATGAAAGAAATAGTCTTATGCAATAGATAAGAGAATTGCAGATAGGGGTTCTCCTTGTCTAACAACTTTGGAGAAATTTAAGTAACCATTGTGGGAGCCAGTGATCAAGATGGAAATGTGACCCAAATTGAATAGGGTTTTAATTATAGAGATGAATATGTCATTGAATCCGAAGCCATGTAGAACATTGAAAATGAAGTCCCAATCCATTATTTAAAAAAAATTCTTAATGTCCAGTTGAATGGTGATGTACCCACATATATTTTTATTTTTTAACATGTTAGTGCATTCAGAGGAAAGAAAAATTTAGTCTTGTATGGATCATCCCATAACAAAACCAAACTGATTCTAGGATATAATTTTATCCTTATTATTGTTATGTTTATTCTAAATGATTTTGGTGATAATTTTATTGATAGTGATGTTCAGATCTATGTGACAAAAGAGATGAATTTATGAGGCATTATCTACCTTGGGAATAAAGGTAAGGAATTGGGAATTTAACCCATGCGTTAGGAATCCATTAGAAAAGAATGATTTAATAATTTTTCAAACATCAGCTAGAAATATATCCCAAAATTATTTATAGACTCCTTTATTAAAATCACTAGGAACCAGAGCACTGTCATGATTCAATCTGAAGATAATGTCTATGATTTCATGATCAAGGAGAACACCAAAGAGAAAATTGTTATAAACATCATTGAAAATTGTTGGAATGATATCATTAATGAGAACCTTGTTAGTGTTGTGGCCAATGAATAAACACTCAAAATATGATATAGTATGATTATCTATGTCTTGTTCATTATAAAAAAGTTTGTCTCCATCTTTGATGGAAGCAAGTGGTCTATAATAATTCTAGACACACGACAAACAAATGTAGAATTTTGTATTTATATCACCATCATTTAACTATTTGACCTTGAATGATTGTTTATAATTTTTGTCATTGAATGTGAGAACTGAATTATGTTTTAATGATATGATAATTTCATGATTTTAAACCGAATCAAAGTCTGTGTGGCGGTTGTTGTTTTGGATTTGATGAATATCATTCTCAAGAAGATAGATTTCATTATCAACTTGTTTTTCTTTAATGATACACTAAATTTTAATATTTTATTTTACATATTTTGAGGATAAGAAAATGTATCATCAGAGGGAGACACAGAGGTCCAAAAATGATTAATGATATTACAACATTGAAAATAATAAAACAAAGAATTGTGGAATCTGAAGATAGAAAAGGTTATATTGATTTGTAATAAATAAAACCAATATTGGTTGATGGTTAGAATGAAATATCAGTAGGGTGGTGCTGGAAATGATATAACATTTATCTAAATCATGGTAATTAGTGAAGTCTCTATCATGTTTTCTCACAACCACTATATTGTAATGACTCTTGTACAATGTATATTTGGAACCAAGGACAGAAATTTCAGTTAGATTTGTGTTTTCTATTTTAGCATTAAAATCCCTAATATGTAATTTTGGATGATGAGGACCAATTTTTTAACATTAAAATAGAATATAAATAATATCACAAACAACATTCTAGGGAAAATGAATAATCGAGCTCAAGGATGAGAGGTCATTCCAAAGAGTCCTCATATCGTGATATTTGTTATTTGTATGGATAAAGGAACAAAAGGGATGAGTGTTATCTAGCATAAAGTTATAGGTGAATCATTTATCAGAAATTTGAAAATTATTAACATTTTACAACGATGAATGATAAAAAAACAAAGAGTATCAAGATTGGTGTAGTTTTGACATGGACCTATAAAGGTGTATCCAAAACAAAAAAATCACTAAATCAGTAGAGAAATTTATCTTAGGATCATCAAAGGAATAATTAAAGACTTTTGAATGTTTACCATGCGTTTCAAAATAATGAAGGTGTCAATGGTTGCAATACCTTGACAGTTCCAATATAGTATATTCCATTAAACCAACATTAGGAGTTAAAAATCCCTTTTTCATTAAATTTTATCCTTTATGTCATGTTGACCTTCTAAGATTTTTTGAAAAATTAGGGCTTTGATTAGACCCTTTAATACCATTAATGGAGTCTAATTGGTTGGTAATATCACCTACAGTTAAAGATTTCATGGAAATATCTTGCATGTTAATATTATTTGATGATGACTAGTGTAACAAATTTCCTTGTTGAAAATATCATCTAAATTTATATTATTCAATGTAAAATCCTGAACATTAGTATAATGGATACATGGAAAGGAACATAGGTCAAGAGAACCTACTTTCATTTCAGCAAGGGCTACTGACTGCAGTTCAGTATTCAATCCGAAAGAAGAGATACTCTACCCAGTGGATTCTTTATCCTTATGCTCAGCACCCGAAGTGTCTACAATCAATATCAGGTCCTTGGCGACTTCTAGGACCTCCTGTAGGAAGGTAGAAGGGTGTGTCTCTTATCCAACTAGAGTGTACGTAGAATCCAAATCCATGTGTGACTCCAAAACATGGACAAATTTATCATTCATAATCGAGAAAATATGGTCACCAATATTCTGCACAAGACCTTGAATCTAGATAGATATTTCCACTACTGGAGTTATGGGCTTTAAAGTATTTGTGAATCTTTCACCAGTACAGAGTGTGTAAAAATTAACGATCTATTTATCCTCATGAACATCAAATTTGGTCAACATCATAGGTCTAATGTTGACAATGCTACCTATGAAATCGTATATATGAGAACAAATAAGAGGGTCACTATCCGGATCAAAATTATTTTTCATGTAAATATCTATTTTTCAACCTCTAGTGTAGCAGAGGTATTCAAGTAAAGGGTGTCATAAAAAAATCAGGTTCCCAAAGTTGAGAAGGTGTGGTCCTTCACTGCTTTCAAAGAAATAATCCCTCGGAAACCTATTCTATGAGTAGGTGTAGTGCAGGTAGAACAATAATTTCATTTCATTTTAACAAGTGAAGAGAGTTTATCCCTCCTACCAATGTAATTGAAATAATTCTTTGTGTGATTGGATAATGAAACTTTATCAAATGGTCAAGTATCATTATCTACCATCTCATGTTCCTGGATGTAAAATATGATGGTATCAATAACCAGTGTCTCTAATTAAAATATTTGATTTTGATCCTTAATGAAACTATCTTCTCCTTCAGCAACGTCGTCCCAAGTGACACCTGAAGAGTCACCTAAGAGTGTCATGTTGTGTGTTTATTTAACCCAAAAATCAGTTTTGTTTTTTTGGTCAATCCATCATGTGAGCATTATACTTCATTTTTTTTATTTTCTTCAATATATTTTAAATTGGTGTGTTATCTAGTTACCTAACCACCCAACATTTGGAAATGTTGTGGCCAATGATCTTACAAAGGTCACGAAAGGGGAGATTTATCTCATATTCTATTAGGATTTATGTTTTATAATTATTTACATTGAAATTGATAATATTAAGATCCTTTGAATCAGTGATTATTTGAAACATCACCCACACAAAAAGTCTTAAGTCAACATGTAATGTTCCATGGTCTAATTTTAGTGGTGTTCATACACAGGAAACAATGTAGTTAAAAATATTTGGATGCCAAAAGAACAAGTTCTTGCCATGAAGTCCAATCCAATCTTCTACCATTTTGATCCTATATGTCTGTGGGTTGAAGGGAAAATCCCACAAAAATATTCTCAGAAAACCTAGTTTAAGATTAAGATTACCAGTCCTCCAATCCTTATCAAGTTCCTCTTGTGTTCTTAATTAATGTTTCGATATAGGATAAAACACCATTAAATTTGGCTAATTTATTCCTCTCATGATTTTATTGATACATCGTGGAGATTTCTATAATTGGGCTCTACACGTAATTTTATATCCAATGCATTCCTCATATAATTAATGTTCAATTAAAATCATAAATAATATTTATTCTTCATAAATATCCATATTGTTCAAATAATATATATTTATCATGTTTCCCCCAGTCAATTAAAAAACATTAATTGTAAAGAACTATATTTAAATATTTTATATGGGATATGAAATTATCAAGTCCATGATATAATTAATATAAATATATAACAATATTTTTGGATATATTTATTATAATAAATTTAATGTTTCATGAAAATGATAATGATAAAAAATTTCATAAGAGATAAGAGACAACTATAGAGTCTTCATAAAAATATGTTCGAAATAAAATCATGTACATTGGCGAAGTAATGAAAATGGAAGAAAAATTTTAGGACAAAAATTAATTTAAGAAATTTCTTTATAAACAACATTTAAATTGTTATA
Organism: Viscum album; assembly: GCA_963277665.1. NCBI lineage: Eukaryota > Viridiplantae > Streptophyta > Magnoliopsida > Santalales > Viscaceae > Viscum > Viscum album. Next base: position 662,559,398 of record OY728138.1, read on the forward strand.
AGAATTATATTTCCTAAAACAATTTCAGTGGATGGAATGTCTATTAACACCATATATTCTAAAAAACATTCAATTTCTGTTTTTTTAAGGTATCCAAAAAGTACCCTTTCATAAATCATTTGAAAGATTATATTTGAAAATTATAAATGGTAAATTATAACATATACTTTAATTAATAAATCATTTCTATACTAAAAATTAATTTTGTAAAAGTATAATCAAATATCAACATTGAATAAAAATATATATGATTAATAGTGAAATAAAATCAGTACTCACATTAAATATTTTTTTCATTCAATTGTAAATGAGATGAAATGTTATAAGAGAATAAAGAAACCCCTAAAAACAATAGTATATGATAATTAATGGTTCTTATTAAAGATAAATTTTTTATTAGCTATTTGAAAATACTTGTAAACCCAAAAACTGTGTGTTTGTAAAATAATTCTTACTAGTGTGGTATCTTTTAAATGAAATCCCCTTGAAAGAATATAGTTGAATTGAGAGAGTAATAATCAGGAATATAATGTTATTTAGGTTAAATATATCAAATGGTATGTATATAAACCATATAAATGTGAATATGTGAATAATATAAAATCTTTTAAAATGGAGTGAAAATTGATATGACAAATCATTCCTCCCACTTCTCTGGACTGAAATATTTCCAATTGAATTGTATATTTGTCATAAATATGTTATTAATTAATACCATAACCATATTCATATTTTTAATACCATAATTTATCCTTATATAATATATTATCGACAATTTGTTAATATTATTTCATTATTATTGATATTTTGGATGTTAACTACTACATATTCGCATACCTTTTTCCACAATAATTTATAGTTTAGAGGCATATTTTTTATTTCAAATGACCTCGATATGATATTATTTCCATAATATAATATTTATTCATTAGTTAGATGTTTATATTTTTTTTAAATTTTAACATTCAAATTTACTCACATCGCTTAATAGAAAAGGTAGTTCATATATACAGACATACGATGGTCTCATTTCCGTAATAGGTGACTGGGTAATGAACTAAATGGTATATAAATTTTAAATAATCATTAACATGTCATAATTATATTATATATTTGTTATTTATATCATTATTTTTATCTATGTTAGTTGGTTATGAGATAAATTACTTTAGTTTGTGAGGTGGTAATCCACAATATACATGAGTAGTGGTTTATTCTCTATTATAATGAGAAGGATATTTATGAATATTATTATATAAAAATAACAAGAACAAATTATTTTTGAGATAATGGTGTTTTTTATTGTAACTAGTAATACATAATTGATGATGGAAAAAATTATGTAAAAAATGAGTGTACCAAATGAAGAGAAATTAACTATTCTGAAAAGAATATCCATTGGATCTCATATTAATGACCTTGGGAAGAGTATTTTTAGAATAAATAGATATATATATATATATTATTTATAAGTATTTTTTCTTCCCCATTGTAGGTATATTTTGATATAAATTCCTTGATATTTGTACATAAGTGAGGGTAGGAGGTTCTAATTTATTATCAAGGTGAGTGGAATACCTGAATTTTTAAATGAATTTATATAATTTATTATCATGTTTTTCAGAAACATTAATAAAAAATGTCTCATGTTACAATGGTAAAATTATATGCTTCAAAAAACATTGAATTTGGGTTTATAAATATTTTAGGTCATTTGGACTTTATCAAATTATATTAACCAGTGGTAAAATCATATTAACCTTAACAACATTACTTATGTTTTTACTAGTTTAACTTTAAATTATTATAAATAATAAACTCATAAGTATTACCTAAATTAAATTCTTATAATTATAAATATGGGAGCCTTCTATCAAGTTCAATTGATATAGTAGTAAGATTCATTTTTTATAAATAAAAACATCAAATTGGTTAAAAATGATTTTTCAAGAAAAATATTTTTCCATCTTAAGATAATCATATATTAATTATATTACTAGAAATAATAATTATATGGATTTTAATTAATATAGGTAGATATATAATTTATAATTTTAATTTTAATCACTAATAATAAATGATCATTTTAATTAATTAATATGGGATGATTTTATTCATTTTTAAAAACCCAATTTTTTTAAAAAAATAACCATTTTCTCCTCCAAATGATCCTATATTTATCTCCCTCAAATTAAGAGTCTATAAATTGTTAATTGATTATATAGTAAAATATTGAGTCAAATAATACCTGAAATACTTAAATTCTAAATTTTAAATTATTCATACAATCTTATTACCAATGTAAAATTTTAAAATTCATTCATGGTTTATTTTGACAAAGTATATTCCTAATCAATATCCATTCTATGAATTTATAATTTTTCTGAAATAAAATATAGAAATGATTATTTCATTACAGTTACGTTAAATTATATTGTTCACATTATCAAATTTTTTATATGTTGTTAAATTATTCTTTACTACAACAATCTTATCATTGAAATTTTCATGGATATTAATTTTTAGAAAAATGAGGGTAATTATTCTTCATTACATCATCTAGTTCTCAGATTGATTCTTCCATTTAATAATTTCCCAACAGAAACTTTACCAGTCATTTAATTTGATTCATAAATATTGTTTATCTAGTTTCATGAATATAGATAGGTACTTTAGAGTATTATTGATTATGTCACTATACTATTTCATCATAGGTGAACACATGCACCAGATCTGTCTTGTACTTCTAAATTACTGATACATTGAATACATCATGTACATTTGATATGCTTAGTGGAATATACAAACATTAATCAATAGATCCATTTCATTCAATAATTTTTAATGGAAATATATACTTGGGTCTCATATCCCATTCTTACTTAACCATATAACTATAATTCATGGATACACATTCTGGAAAACATGATCTCCAACACGAAATTACAAATCGTTCCATTAGTTATCATAATAAGTATTATCGTTAATTTATATTCTTTAAAATGAGTCATAATTGTCCTTACATTTTTCATTCACATCTCAAAATTTTACTATTAGTCAAAATTACTTCCTCCAACTGTATCTAAATAAGATAGATTATTACATCTATTTCAATATAATACATTATACGATGTTATTTGAATGAGTTAATGGAAACTATTGTAATAAGAAAATTGTACCAAAGTTACATACCAATTACATATAACATTGATTTTTGTGATAATAATTCAAATGTTATTTAAATGATTGAAATGTCTTTTAGGGAAGATTACCAGTTTGAGGATAGTAATAGGTGCTCAAATTAAGATCAGTATAATGATCCTACCAAAGACTCCTATAGAATTCAGTTTTTAATCAGGGATTATGAATGGACATTCTTGAAATGGATGCACCAAGAATTATTCCAATTTATTAATATATTTTATTTATATTATATCATGTGGTTAATATTCCCTTCTAGCATGGAAATGTGTATATTTTTTTAGGTGATAAAAATAACCCATCATCTAACTTTCATTCTTGGTATCATTTGTTTTCTATTGATAATGTCTACAAAAATTTCATCCCATTTACAAATAAGAATTGGTAGATATTTTATGACTCCCCTAGAATATTTTCTCTCTTACTTCACCTATTTTAAAATTTTGAATCTTGATACATAATCCAAAATGGTCCACTTCATGTTATCTAACCAAAAATGTTCCCTCAAATACCTATGAATCTTGGTGTCATGAGGGTGTATAGTGAAACTTGATCTATAAGATTCTTCCAATAATTCCATTTTAAATTATGTACAAATAGAAAAAAAAAACTAATTTATATATTTTATGACTCCACATATACAAAAACAATAGGTCAATTTCGCGTTATTCACAACTATAATTTTCTTCTAAAAATTCTCATCATTAAATTTGGAAATTATATATATATTAAAACAAAAATCATTTATTATATATTTGAAAAGAGGGTTTATGCCTCAACAAATATAATAATTCTCACATCCATATTTACTATATCCTAGAAAATAGTAAACTTATCAATACCCCATTTTTAAAAACTCCATTATCATACAATCTCAAGGAATATATCACATATTTTCCAAATTGGTTAATACTGTATTATGAAATAATAATAGATTAGTTATTTGATCCATAAACATTTCAAAATATTGATATATTATATTGGAAAAATACATTTTTAACTAAAATGATATATAAATATATCTTATATTTCTACAAGGAGATAGTGTCACAATATCATAAAAGAAAATATTCTCACTTCCAACTAATGATCATGAGTTGGATAGTTGTAATGATGAGTCATTAACTATATTGATTCATATGTTGTAACATTATTAGTCTTCATATGAAAACATCCAAGTATATAATTTTATGTATTAATATATATCCTCAAACCATAAATTCCTTTAGGTAGTTAAAAATAAGATAATTTAAAAAAATTAGTAATCCATTCTTGAAAAAAACCATGACACTAATTTATACATGTGAACTTAACACCATTATGTGTAATTTTTTTATTGGGTAACCAAATTAATCATTTTTTTAATCAATCAAATAATAAAGACATTCAAATTAATGAAACAAGAGTACCTAGATATGTTTGATGGATTTTTAATTTCATTAACTACCTTTTTCTTGGATGGATCTATTTTGATCTCATGTATAGTGATATTATATCCAAAAAAGAAACATAATCATGCCATAATTTACACTTTCTAAATTTTCCATAATACTTGTTCCCTTTATGATTCTAAATATTGATCTATATGATATTTCCATGATCCTTATAGCATTTAAAATACACAAAAATATAATTAATGAATACCAAAATGATATTATCAAGAAATTCATTTAATTAAATGTTCGTAATATCTATAAAAATTTATGGTTCATTAGTTAACGTAATTTTAATTTTTTATAACATATAACACCAAAACCGAAATAAAAATATTTTATTTATAATATATTACTTTTCCACTCAAAATTGATGATCCGAATAGTAATGTTAAATATTTATAACATACTCGGCTCTATGATTTTGAACAAATAAGTCACAATTTGAGGTGGTTGATACTTTATACATATTTTAATAGGATTTATTTCTCGTTAACAAATTTTCAACATCATCAATCCATATTTCAACATAACAAAAACAATGAGGGTTCCCCAAGGTGAAACACTAGGCTAAAAAATCTCTTATGATACAATTATCTTGTTTTTACTTAAACTCCACTAATTCTAGAATGGAAATTATATTTTCTTCCTTTTATAGAGGTATTTTATTAGTGATTAAATAAATGGCTAACTTCACATCACTTTCTAGTGAATGTACGACTAATTTCTCAAAAAAAATTCCTGTATTTATTCTTATAGAATAGGTGTGTCACATACATGAAATATTTTAGAGGTACTTTTCCTTTAATTTCAATTCATGCTTTGATTTGGGGGTTTCTTAGGTTTTATGGAGGAATAGTTGAGTTTTCATGAATTGGGCCAAACCGTGAGCCGAATTCCATATTTAAAAATAAATTCTGTTTATTTTATAAAATTTTATTGTTTAAAATTTTTCATCCATTAAAATTCCTACTTAGACTCCCCTACCCTATTAACACCAAAAAGTTAATTTGGAGCCTTTAAAAATCCATAACCAAGGATTATTTGGGTTTCTATCTAAGGAGTTGGGCCTACCCGAAATCCCAAATCCATTTTTAAAAATGATTTTTGTTTATGTTATAACATATGCAATAATTGATATTTTTCAGTGGTTCCAAGTCTCACCAGAGCCCATTAATCCTAGAATCGCGTCTAAACTCTCTCTCCAGTTCTTCAGGAATTGGTGCCGAAATATATTGGGTTCCACAAATCATCCATATTTTAAGAGGTAACTTCATTCTTTCATTACTCTCTCAATGATTAATATTTTTCTTCCATTACATTTACTAAATGACTTTATAATTATTTTTCTAATGTCCCCTATGTTGTGGCAATTTTAAATTTCAGATACCAGTGTTTTGCAGTGATTACTTCAAGATACTTCAAGTAATTGAGTTCATTCCTTTCCTCTTTCAAATTGCTTGGATTTTATTTGTTTTTATTAGGGTTTTCTTCCCTATTCCTTGAAGTCTCAAATGGTCAGGGGGTAGGGTTTCAAACATAAGGTTTAGACTTGGGTTTTCTTTTCCAATTCTTGTGTTTTTTGGGTTGTTCTAGGTCCTTATTAGTGCGGCGGTGGTGGGAATTAATTTCCACACTATGGTACAAGAGTTTTCTTTTATTTGGTAGGTGATTCCATTGTGTATTAAATCTTTGTGAATTGGATACTGTGTTTATGGTATTTTCATGCTTATTTAATTTTATTATTGCTGAAAAAAATAGTTTTAGTGGTGTTTGTATTTAAAATGAATCCTAAATGCCAATTTCATGTGAAATTGGGGGTTTCTTCATAAAAATGTTTTATTAGATTAATTGGGGCTACCCTATAAGTAATTAGTTGATTTTATTGAACTATAATAGGTATATAAATACTATTTTTAATGATTAACCCTTCTATTTGTTGCTGAAAAAGCCGTTTTTAATGGTGTTTGTGAACCGCATGAAATTCTATGAGTTGTGTTGTGTAAAAATGAAGATTTTGCAATGATGTCATTTCTTGAACCATATGGGGCTTCCCTAAAAACAATTTTGTGTTTTCAATGAAATTTTGTAGGCCGCACTTTCTTTTTTGGAATATTAAAAATGTGAACATAGTATCTAAGTGAGGTTTATAAAGTGTTTTGTGTCTGAAACACTATGGGATTTTGAGGAATTGTTTTATGAAAAATATAAGTGTTTTATTGCATGTTTTAAGTGGTACAAAATGTGATAGATACTGTATTGGTTGTGTTTGACCAGTAATGGTGTTATATACGAAAATTTAATTATGTTTCATGCAGAAATTGATTGAGCACAAAAGGGGAAGCCCGGGGACCTAGGTGGGGCGGATTTGTACTAGTACTGCTTTTGGACCAGATGGGTTTTGTCCACATTTCACTTAGTATTTGTATAACGACAACTCCAACTAAACTATGTGAATGATTATTGGGGACCACTAGGTTATGGGTAAGTTCCCTACTAGTGGCTCATGCACATGAACAGATTTCTCTATGGTTATTTTACACGGAGGAACGAGGTACATAGGGCCCAAGACAACCAAGTTCCTAGGGGTGTTCACAATGTTGTTGCTCATTGGATTTGTAGTATTTAACTATGTCGTATGGTGTTCTTGGAAGTAAATTATAGTATCTAAAATTTCTATTTTAATGTGTTAATATTCTGAAATTTTTTGTTTGAAAAATATTTTCAATTGGAGGTTTTGTTTCATGAAATTTTAAGACTACTTTTCCTTGCGTATGAAAACTGCTTTCTTTTTCACATTGTATTTCTTGATCCTTGGAATCATTGGGTGGTACCCTATTGGTCTTAGGCTCACACCCTAATTAAACCCCATGGGTGTAAGTAGACTTGGTTATGTTTGATTCAGGTAAATGAAAGGCTAAGGGTGATGGCAGTTCAGGGTGTTAGTTCCCATCCTTGGTGCGGAGTTGTGGAGACAACTTGTGTGCGATGACCCCTAGTCGGGTGGAGTCATTGGGGCTGTCTTGATGCAATAATTATTTTTATTTGGACCACTTGTATAATCTTTAAACCATTTTATTCTGTTCTGGTTTTTACTAAAGTCTTGATTGGCTCAAAAAATTTAGATCTATGTTATGGATTTTTTTATGTTTTATGCTTTCATTCTCAGTTAAATCATTCCCAATCCTAAATTAATGACACCCGAGCACTTTTCCCAACCCTTGGGGATAGGGAATGCCCTTCGTGCCTTGCCATGGGTCGGGTTTCGTACCATTAATGGTGGAAACCAGATTCGGTTTGTGACAAAATGGTATTAGAGGAAGGTTATAGTTTTTGGGTTATATTGCTATTTTGGGAAGAGTCGAAATATGCAGGATCTAGTCATTTCGGGGCTCAGGGTTTTGATAGCGAGTAGGGTGTCAGGCCCGTACGTCTCCTGGCATACCCTGAGTCACCAGGGGATGTTTGAATTTACAGATTGACTTCACTTCCAGTTGAGACGTGTGGGCTGCCGACCACATGTGGACATCAGGTGGATGTGGAGTAATTGTTTCTTTTATTATTTAAATGTGTTTAGTTTATTTATATTTCATGTATTTGATAACAATTTTCAGAATTGTGGTGTTGACTATTATTTTTTGACTATTAAATTTTGTAGCAACATGCCTCCCCAGAAAGCTCCCACGCGCCCACAGGAGGAATCTAGTGAGAGTTCTCCCCCACCGATTGATCAGCGGCTCGTCGAGGCTATGGTACAGGTTGTCCATGCTTTGTAAAAGGGACCAAATCCCGTTCTTATTCCTACTATGTCAAAAGAGATAGGTCCTAGAAAAGATAAACCTCATGAGTTTTTGAAAAACAAGCCTCCTACCTTTCGGCGCAGCTCAAAACCCTAGGAAGTAGGGAATGGATCAAGATAATCAAGCATATATATGAGTTCATGGAAACACCCAAGGAGATCCAGGTGAAGTGTGCTTCCTCTCTATTGGAGGTTCCCATCCATAAGTGGTGTGAGTCAGTGCATTAGGCTGGGAAGAATGAGCAGATGCACTGGGGATATTTCCAGGCTATCTTCAATGAACAGTACTGCCCTAACGTGTTGGCATATTCTAGGTACATAGAGTTGATGGAACTTGTTCAGGGGAATCGATCTGTGTTGGATTATGCCAACCGTTTTGCTGAGTTGGTTCGATATTCTCTAGAAATTGTCTTTAATGAGTAGGAGAAGGCCTAGAGGTTTGAGAAAGGCTTGCGACCAAGGATATACTCTCAGGTCATCTTGTTTAAGCTGAGGACCTATACTAAGGTCGTTGATTGGGCGTGCATGGTGGAGATTGAAAGGAAAGTTAGGGCTGGTTTACATGATTCAGTACTAGTAGTGGGAAGTGGCAGATCCTAAGAGAAGGAAAGGAAGCAGGAGGATCATGTGATGAAAGGAGGTGGCAGTTCAGGCCACTCTTCTAGGAAGTTTTCTTCTTTGGCATATGATGTGAGATAAGTCGTGTGCCACCATTGTGGGAATCTCAGAAATATCCTCCCAGTATCTCCCCTTAATCCGAAGCCTTATCACCATTGGGGAGGTATGGGGAATTTACAGCGCTTCAGCGGTGTGTCCCGTCCACTCCCGAGTGGGGAAGGTTCAGTGGATTCCGGAGGAGTGCCAGCACAGTCCGAGCCATCGAGGACTGGGGGATCTCGATTTGGCGGTCATGGTGGTAGGGCTGGATCATCTTCTGGGCAGATCCAGTTCATGTCACATCCATAGACTAGCAGTCGTACTCAGGAAGATACTGGACATCTCCATACAGTGGATCAGGCACCAGTAGGATCAGTGGTGGGACCGTCAACAGTTTGAGGTACCGATTTGATTACATCTTCTATAGCTACTTCTCTTTTTCATACTGGCACCTCGGTTTCATTTATTTCTTCCCATTTTGTGGAAATTCTGAATTTCCAAACTGAGTTGATTTCTTTTGCGATGGAGTTTGTGACACCGCTTGGAAAGAAGAAAGGGCAGGGCCTCAGGTGCCCCTCGTGTGTGCTTTCCGTGTTAGGGGTTGAGATGGAGTGGGACCTCTTGGTTATAGATATGGAACTGTTTTACATAATACGTGTCATGGATTTTCTAGTACATTTCCTTGCACACATCGATTTCTAGAGATGGCGTGTGAGTTTCAGGGCACCTGATGGGAGTCGTCGGGTTTTTCCTGGAGAATGGGATCCTCAGTCAGGTCGTGTAGGGCCTCCACTTCCAGAGTTGCGAAGTGTTATCTTCCATTTATCCTCGCTCATCCTAGAGGATGGCCTTTCCCCTGAAGGTACACTACCTCATATAGTCAATGAGTTTCCAGAGATATTCTCGGATGATTTTTAGGTTTTCCCCTGGAGCGGGATGTGGAGTTATCGATTGATCTGGCCCTAGGAACACATCTGATATCTCTTCCCTCTTATCGCATGGCCCCCACCAATCTGAGGGAATTAAAGGTACTGCTGGAAGACTTAGAATCCAAAGGATTCATTCACCCGAGCGTCTCTCCTTGGGCCGCTCCTGTGTTGTGTGCGAAAAATGCTGATGGATCCCTCTGGTTGTGCATTGACTACCAAAAGATGAATAATGTAACAATTAAGAACAAACACCATTTTCCCAGAATAGATGATTTGTTCGATTGGTTGAAGGGGGAAATGTGTTTCTCAAAAATATACTTGCATTCGGGGTATCATCAACTCCATGTGAAAGAGTCAGATATCCCAATGACAGCCTTCCGAAGCAGGTACGTCCACTTTATGTATTTGGTCATGCCCTTCGTATTGACAAATTATCCAGTGGTCTTTAAGGCACTCATGAATTGGGTATTCCAGAAATATATTGATTCTATTATTTTGGTGTTCGTGGATGACATTATGCTGTACTCTAGCTCTAAAGAGGAACACGAACATCATTTAAGGATCGTTTTGGGTACATTATAGGACCACCGCCTCTATGAAAAGATGTCAAAGTGAACTTTTTGAATTAGGGATGTGAGATTTCGGAGGAATGTGATCTCGATTCATGGAGTTTCAGTGGACCCCGTGAAAATTAGTGTGGTCATGTCTTGGGAGAAACTGAAGAATGTGTTCAAGATCCAGTGTTTCCTTGGCCAGGCTGGTTATTACAAGTGATTCCTTCGGGATTTTTCTCGGCTCGCTTCACCAATGACCGCACTCACCCAGAATGGGGTGAAGTTATTATGGGGCCCAGATTGTCAGGCATACTTCAAAGAGCTGAAGAGGCGGCTGACTACTGCCCCTATGATGATTTTTCCTGAAGCTAGACTGGGATATATAGTCTATTGTGATGCTTTATCTATGGGTCCTGGGTGCGTGCTTATGCAAGATGATTATGTGGTGGCTTATGGCTCTCGCCAACTCCAACCACAAGAAAAGAACTACCATAAACATGTCTTGGAGTTGGCAGCGGTGATGCATGCTTTGATGACATGGAATCACTACCTCTTTGGGGAGATGTTTGTGGTCTACTCTGATCACAAAATCTTGGACTATATCTTCTCGCAGAGGGACCTCAACTTGAGTAAGCATCGCTGGATTGAGAACTTGTAGGGGTCCGACATTGACATTGTCTATACCCCAGGAAAGGGTAATTTGGTGGCCGACGCTTTGAGCAGATGAGTTCCAGTGCAGGCTTTGAAGAAGTCCAGTGATGAGTGGACTTTGATGGGGATCTTCTCTCAGATGCATGTGTAGAACAGGGAACACAGTGGAGGGGAATTCTTGGAAAGCTTCCAGTTGAATCATTCTCTATTGGATTTGATTCAGTAGGAACAACCCAGTGATAAGATTTGCTAGAAGTCGAAGCAGTTTCTTCATGGTGGGGATACATCCTCTAATTGGTCTTCATCTCCTGAGGGCATTTTGTGCTTCAAGGGCCATTCAATAGTGCTATTATCTCTGTGGAAGGTGGTGATTCCGAATAGAAACCAGTCTTAGTGGGATGTCCATCCGGGTGCCACTAAGATTTATTATGATGTCCATCGGCAATTTTTGTTGCCTGGTATGAGACGGGATATAGCGGGCTTTGTGTCGAGATGCTACATATGCCAGCAGGTGAAAGCAGAGCACTAAAGGCCCTCCAGTTTTCTCTAACCACTACCCATTTCTACCTAGAAATGGGATGAGGTCGCCATGGACTTCATTGTTGGCTTACCTCATACACCTCGGGGTAAGAATGCAATTTGTGAGGTGATTGATCATCTAACCAAATCATCCAATATCATTCCAATAAAAGATACCACTAAAGTGGATGAGTTTGGATATTTGTATCTTCAGTAAGTGGTAGACTCCATGGCTTACCGTCATCAGTTTACTCAGATAGAGACCCCCACTTCACTTCTCAATTTTTGGAAGGCCTTAGGGTCTCATATTAAGATGAGAACGACATACCATCCTCAGATGTACGGTCAGACAGAGAAGGAAAATCAGATTTTGCAGGACATGCTACATGCATATGTATTGGACTTTGGAGGTTCATAGGATATCCATTTGGGGTTGGTTGAGTTTTCTTATAACAATTGTTACCAGTCCTCCATTTGAATGGCTCCTTTTTAAGCGCACTATGGTCGGCCTTGTCGGTCCCCCCTATGTTGGACTAAGGTAGGTGAGTCCTCACTGATGGGGCCAAGTCTGGGGAAAGAGGCTTATGAGAAGGTCAAGTTGATTAGGCAGTGTTTATTGATTGCTCAGAGTCACCATAAATCATATGCTGACCGAAGGCATCGAGACCTAGAGTTTTCTGTGGGTGACATGGTAATCTTGAAAGTGGCCCCTCGTCTAGGCCATCATCGACTGGGGATGCAAGGTAAGCTGATGTCGTGGTATGTCAGGCCCATTAAGATCACCGAGCGTATTGGCCAGGTGGCATATGTGTTGGCTTTACCTTATCAGTTGATATCCATCCATGATGTCTTCCATGTCTCCCTGTTTAAGAAAAAAAACCTGGATCCATCCCATGTGCTGAGTTAGGATGAACTTGAGCTAGAGCCTGACTTGACTTATATTGAGCGACTGGTGCAAATAGTGGACTCCCAAGAAGAGGTGCTTTGAGGGAAGTCCATTCCTTTGGTTCAGGTTCGTTGGTAGCATGGAAATGATACACATGAGACATGGGAGCGATATTCATGTGTTGAGGAAGAGTATTCTTTCCGGTTTTCTAATCAAGCTTTAGGTTGACATTTTGGATGAAAAGTTTTCATGGTGGGGAGAATTGTAACATACATGAAATATTTTAGTGGTATTTTTCTTTTATTTTCAATTTATTCTTTTCTCTGGGCGTTTCCCTAGGTTTTATGGAGGAATAGATGAGTTTTCATTAATTGAGCCAAACTGTGAGCACAATTTCATGTTTAAAAAAAAATCTTTTATAAAATTTTAATTTTTCAACATGTTTCATCCATTATTAATTCATAATTGGCCTCAAATAACCTATTAATAACACCATGTTAATTTGGAGCCTTTAGAAATCCATAACCAAGGATTATATGGGTTTTTATCTAAGGGGTTAGGCTTGCCCGAAAGCCCAATTCCAGTTTTATAAATAAATTTTGGTTATGTTATAACTTATCCAGTACATCGGATTTTTCGATGATCCCAAGTCCTTCTCAAGCCCATTAAACTCGGAAGCACGTATAAGCTCTCTCCCCACTCTTTGAGGCTCTAGTTCATCACGAATTATTGCAGATCTTTATAGGGTTCTGAAAATCGTCCTGATTTGAATAGGTAAATTCATTCTTTCATAACTATCTAAATTCATAATATTTTTCTTCCATTATAGTTCCTAAATGACTTTATAATTCTTGTTCAAACGAGCCCTAAGTTTTGGCTATTTTAAATTTTATATACTAGTGTTTTGGAGTGATTAATTCAAGATACTTCAAGTTTGTGAATTCATTCCTTTCCACTTTCAAATGTCTTATGGTTTTATTTGTTTTTATTAGGGTTTCTTTCCTCTTCCTTGAAGTCCCAAATGACCAAGGGGTAGGGTTTTAATCCTAAGGTTTAAAGTTGGGTTTTCATTTCCAATTTTTGTGGTTTCAGGTTTGTTCTAGGTCCTTATAGGTGCGGCGGTGGTGCGAATTAATTTCTGCATGGTGCTTCAAGGGTTTTCTTTAATTTTGTAGGTGATTCCATTGTGTATGAAATCTTTGTGAATTGGATACTGTGTATATTGTAATTTCATACTTATTTAATTTTATTATTTCTGAAAAAAATAGTTTTAGTGGTGCTTTTATTTAAAATGAATCCTAAATTGAAATTTCATGTGAAATTGTGGGTATCTTCATAGAAATGTTTTATTAGATTAATTGGGGATAAACTATAAGTAGTTAGTTGATTTTTTTAATCTATAATAGTGAAAAAACTACTGTTTGTAATTATTATCATTTGTGTTTGTTGCTACTAAAGCATGTTTTAATGGTGTTTGTGAACCACATGAAATTCTAAGAGTAGTGTTGTGTAAAAATGGAGATTTTGCAATGATGTCATTTCTTGAACCATATGGGGCTTCCCTAAAAATGATTTTTTGTTTTCAATGAAATTTAGTAGGCTTCCATTTCTATTTTGGAATCTTAAAAATATGCACAGAGTATGCAAGAGAGGTTTATATGGTGTTTTGTGTCCGAAACACTACGAGATTTTGAGGAATAGTTTTATGAAACATTTAAGCGTTTTGTGGCGTTTTTTAAGTGGTATAAAATTTGATAGATACTTTATTGGATGTGTTTGACCAGTAATGCTGTTTTATATGAAAAATTTTTTATGTTGCATTCATAAATTGATTGATCACAAAAGGGGAAGCCCAGGTACCTAGGTGGGGATGATTTGTACTAGTACGGCTAGTGGACCAGATGGGTTTTGTCCCTGTTTAACTTAGCATTTGGATAACGACAACTCTAACAAAACTATGTGGATTATTATTGGGGACCACTAGGTTATGGGTATGATCCCTACTAGTGGCTCATGCACGAGAATAGATTTTTCTATAGTTACTTTACACTGAGGTACAAGGTACATAGGGCCCAAGACAACCTAGTGCCTTGGGGTGTTCCCAGTGTTGTTGCTCATTGGATTTGTAGTATTTACCCATGTCTTAGGGTGTTTATGGAAGTAAATTATAGTATATAACTTTTATATGTTAATGTGTTGATATTTGGAATGTTTTTCATTGAGAACTATTTTCAATTGGAGGTTTCATTTCTTGAAATTTTAACACTACTTTTCCCTGGGTATGAATATGTGCTTGCTTTTTCACATTGTATTTCATGCTCCTTGGAATCATAGGGTAGTATCATATTGGGAATAGGCGAAAACCCTACTTACACCACTTGGGTGTAAGTATATGTGGTTCTGTTTGATTCAGGTAAAGGAAAGTCTAAGGGTGATGGCGGTTCAGGGTGTTAGTTCCCATCCTTGGTGTGGAGTTGTGGAGACAGTTTGTGGGAGATGACCCCTAGTCATGTGGAGTCCTTGGGGATATCTTGATGCTATAATTATTTCTATTTCGACCACTTGTATTATCATTAATGCATTTTATTCAGTTCAGGTTTTTACTTAAGTCTTGTTTGGCTCAAAAATTTCGAATTTATATTTCGGATTGTTTTTAATGTTTTATGCATTCATTATCGGTTAAATCATTCCAAAACCAAAATTAATGATAACCGGACATATGTTCCAGCTCTTGGGGATAGGGAATGCCCTTCGGGTCTTTCGATGGGCCAGGTTTGGTGCCATTAATGGTGGAAACCAGATTCGGTTTGTGACAAGGTGCACCCTCAACATTAGGATTACATTTTTCATACATGTATTTTATGTCCTCTTATTCTATTGGAATCTCAGTCATAGATTATACTAGGGGTGGATATAGACATGAATCAAATTATCATGTCTCCTGTCTAATGATAAAGAATTATACATCTTCAACACAAATCATAATTGCATTCTCTATGCTACAAATTTGTGAATAATATTATGAAACTCAATCCATAAAAAGGATTATATTAAATTAATCCATAGGTATGGTAATAAATTCTATAAATGGGCAACATATATGTGAAACAATTTGAACATCATGACACATAATTTTTGTTCTGAGATTTCCATGATGATTATTACCCACTAATTTTGTATTATGGTTATAGGAAATAATATAATTTTATTGGAAAATATGAAAAATATTAAATTATATGAGGTTGAAAACCCAAATAATGAATTAGATAAATTTGAATGTATTATTAAAGTAAATTTCTCCACTTATTTTGGAACATAAACCACTGTGGATGTGTTTGTGTAATCATTATATTTTAACCATTGAATCTTATGTGATAAATTCCCTTGATTGTTGTGGTATTTTTTTAAATAAAGAACAATTTAATTATTGTTAAAACGCTATAAATATGTGGTTTTACTATTGCCTTTACATTACTGATACAGATGAACCATGTTTCCATAAATTTAACACAGTCCCTTAAACATCAATCAATTTTTAGAATGTTTCTCTCCATAATGTTCTCCAGATGGAAATTGATTCATTTTCATCTTCAGCATAAAAAAATTAACTTTTTATCAATCTTCATCTGAACGTTACTTCTCTTTATTACCATTGATTATACAGTTTCTAGTAAATTCATTAACTACTTTTATTTCACATAAATATATTTCATCATATAATGAAAAATTTGGAGAAATTAGTGCATTTTGGTGGAATGGATTAATCCCTTCAAATAAATTTTCAATCATTCATTCTTTTTTTGAATGTAATATATATAAAACTTGTAAAATATTTGTATGTCGTACTAATACTATGAAACATATTACCCTTAATTTTATTTTAAGTTGATTAAATTTCTCTTCATTTATTTTTCTAAAAAGGGAAATGTTTATTGATGAATGTTTCATTAAAAGATCGCCATTCCACGTGTTTTATATTATATTCCTCCAAAATGTTATAGATCATATAACACTATTGATCAATATCACCATTTACAAACATATAATACAATTATAACCTTTTATTTTTCATCTCATACCATGTCTAGGACTATATTTTCAAGGGACTTAATCCACTACTCACCTACTTGTGAATAAATAGATCAATTAGAAGATTCCTTCCACTATCAACTTTAATGATCTAATTTATGAAATTCAATATGTGGAATTTCATAATTCATCGTTTAGGGAAATCTATTCAATATAACTATGGTTCACCTATTAAAAAAATTACATGACAGATTCAACTCTAACACCGTATGTATTATACTTCTTAATAGGGAAATTTTTACCTTGATCATAAGCATTGATACCATTATATCATCTTGAATCAATTTATAAACAATAGAATATAATTTTTTAGCTCTAAAAATTATGAATTATAAATTCTTATCTGTAATTATGAATTAGGAGTAATATATTATATAAATTAGAAATTTATGCCGTCTTAATCCCATAATAATAATAATAATTTTTTCATTAGGAATATCATTACATCGTAAATATATTCTAAAATCCATCAAAATGGTTTTTAATAAAAATGTTAATGGACCATCGAATTTTCCCTCGAAGTGTAAAACCATGTGTTCTATAAGGGAACACTCACATTAAAATTGAATGATGGGGGAGATTTACTCAAAATAAATAATTTCGCGGTTATTAACCCTAGATTTGACGATGTCAAAAACATTTTCACATTTAGTATCCTGATATTGATGTATTTCTAAAAAAACCACGTGTGTTATCCATACAATAAAATTTGAATGTAATTTCTCAATTCTCAATATCCATAAAGTCTATCATATAGTTGACCTTTCTAGTGTTTGTTGTTGAAAATATAGTGACCATGGGATTTACTAAACATACATTGATACCAATAGTCGAAAAACCGAATATAGTAACCTAGATATAGTAGTAAATAGATTAAATTCTCATATATATAGGGGATATAATTTATAAGTACCGATTAGTTATGTATTATAATAGATTTTGACACATATAAGATACCCATATTACTACTGAAATAAAATATAAAATATTAATAAATTTAATGTTCTAATACATTGTAACTCATTCCAGAAATTCATCTATATATCGTGAGAAAATTTAAAAATAATTTGATTGACCTCAAATTCCTATTATGGGTTATGCATTTTGTAAGAAATCAATGGTAAAAAGGTATTAAACAAAATGAAAATCAATATAACTAAAAACACACATCATTTAATCAATTACATGAGAATGAAATGAATTCATTTATAATAGCAATGATATAATCTCATTGATAATAAATAATGAATTATCAATGATGTAAAAAATATATTATACATAATAATCATGGTTTTCATGATATCTATATTGTCACTAACTTTGAACCAGAATGTTTAATTGATGGTTAAGTTTTCCCGACTCATCCTACTGGGTCCCCTGTAGTGGCTCTCTAAGCCCATATCTAATTAAAAAAGGGCTAGAAATTAGAGCTTAGTAGGTATATAACAAAATTGGAGGCCTTATTTTAAGTACATGTACATTTTCATAAATATCCAAACCAATACAATGTCGAAATGTAGAAACAACCGAACAAAAATTAATGAATACTTCTAAATCCCACAACATGAGATATACATGAAGTGAAGGAAGAAAAACATTGGAAAATATAAGACAAATAAATTCATTCTAAAAAAAGACCACCTGAATGTAATATTTGTGAAACTATCAAAAAGCTACATTAAAAAACCATAGTCTATCTGGTCTCACTAAGAACCATCTAGTTCTATTATGTCTAGGACTCAGTCTAAGTTTTTATTATCAGTACATGACATGTTATTAGTGGGAAAATGAATTTCATTGGTGAGTATACAAATACATAGTTGGATACCCCCGATCCGCAAATAATAGAATAAAATAATTTAAATTATCTCTAAAATGCATATTTATATAGCCCATATAATAAGAATATATATATAAACTCAAAATAGTCCCACAATCTAATTGAATTTCAAAACCATATTTCATGCATATTATTCTATAATGATGATTCCACAAATCACTCATCCTTGAGAAAAAACTCCATGAGTATTATAATATAGAAGATTTGTTTTGAAAATATAAATCTTTTTTGGTCAAAGAATTATATGTAGACACTAATTTCTGAATTGATTCGATAAATATATGAGGATCACCACCTAGGCCATGGGTTGTACAAATGACTCACTATTTATTAACATAAAAAGTACAGGATTGAGTACTAAATTGTTTTGGACATATAGATACCTTGAACTCCACCAAGGGAATAATGATGAATAAATTATCTCACCCTGGACCTCATTGTGGGATTCCAGCAACTCTTTATAAGAACATCTTTAGAAGGGATCATTGTCATGTGTATAGAAGGTGATTTCATAGTAACCATTAGGGAATTGATATGGGGAAAGAAACATAAAAAAATGTTCATAATATACCAAAGAAAATGTCCCCGATTTTTTTCTAGTAAATAGAAAGTATTAGGTGTACATTCAAAGTCCCTTTGACCCCACATCCAACCATTATAATAGACATGTGTCTTAATCAATGTTCATGTAATAGTACATGTTGTTTCTACTAACTGTGTACTTTACTCATGTACCAGTACATGAGTATGAAAATGTACACTAGGCCAATCCATGTGCATATGGGAGTACACATCATGTCAGATTCCCATGAACTCCATCCATTGATCGTGTACCATCTAAGGTTTAGGTTGAGCACCAGGGTTTTCTCACACACCGTGTTACAGGGTCACACACCATTTGATCCTTAGAGTTCTCCTGAAACCCAATCCAACACATAAAGGGTGTCAAAATGAATATGGATCCACATTAAATGTCATGTAGTGAGGGAATCTATATATTCATAGATATGTTTTTTTATACTCAAATTTTCCTCTAGGATTTGTTATGAAAAATTCATCACTAGATAACTGAGGATCTATGTAATTGGTGCCTCACTGTTGATGAACATCATATCTGGGGATTCATTTTTGGGAAAATTTCAATATATTTTTTTCTTAACTGAATTCAAAATAATATGAAAAATTTATGCCTACATGATTTTATCTATTTCAACATCTTCATTACAAATATTTCATGTTGTAGTGATCCTCGATCTATGATTTCGGGCCCTTACAACATCTATCGAGTGATGACAATTAAAATATATGGTATACGTAAAACCGTGATCCAACTGAAGAATTTGTTCAATTAATGATGAATTTTGGGAGAACATAACAACCAAAATGATGAGGAAAAATCCCAAAAAATCATTTTTTGGCCTTGACCTATAATCATTATAACAATAATGAAGAAGTGGGAAAAACAAATAAATTCACAATAACCCCTCAAAATAACTCATCCAGCAAAAGGCATGACACACCAATCAATATATTTGATGAATAATTTTTTTTCTTCATATTAATAAATAACATGTAAGAAATCAAAATTTTATAAACATCCGCACATGATATGGATTGATTGACAACAAAAAATGAACATTTGCCCTGATCATTATTGAGATAATTTAATTCCATCTCACACCGGTCATTGATCTTCAATTGAGTAATATTCCACCAATGAAATCTCCTTTAACATCTACAATATATGTCATCAATTCACATGTTTATGTTTATTACTAAAAATTTGTTCCTTAGAAAAATAATTAATAAACAAAAACATGTAATTTTGTTGATGAAAAAATAAAATAATTTATTTAATTCTTTTATTCATTTTCTATCCATGAAAAATTTTCTACAATTCCGTAGTGCTTTTAAAATTTATGTTGACCTAGTGTAAAACCTACTTTATGACCTTAATGGTCCCAATGGATACCTAACTAATGGAACCACATAGAATTTATTCAACTTTTTTTGGAAAACTGACAGTGAGGTTAGTTTAATATATTTAATATATTTCAAAAACTTATTCAGGTGACAATACGCCTCAAAATCGCACGTCATATCAATGTCTTATCTTGAAAATTACCCATATAATATAAATAAACAATACATGAGACATTATATTTCAACCACGGTTAATAATTATACACAAAAAATCCAAAAACAGGGCTATAAAATTAGATGTGGGTACTGATCATGAATCGAAGACTCCATCTCCCATGTTATCTCCTACATATTCCTATCATGACACTAAACAGACACTAAAGGAATGGATCACATATAATGTATCCTCTACTACTATTCCGATTCTCTATTTGGTACATAGTGAATGTAGCACCATCATCAATGTCCAGCTCTCCCTAGTAGATAATGGTGGATGGGTCATGCACATACCTCATTAGCTATTACCCATGGAGGTTGTCATGTTCCCTATATAACTGTAGAGGTAGAGTTGAGCAGTACAACACATCCCCATCTCTATGAAGAATATAGAAAAGCAAAAGGAATCTCAAATATATCAATCTACCTGGTTCATGCATCTATAATCCATGTTTATGTGAAACCCGCCTGAGAATATGGTATACCTCCTATAACTCCAAAGGGCTCCAACTTCTATCTTCATATGCCTTTTGATAGATCTATGCAATCTATATACTCTTTAGGATGATATGTATCATCTATGCTTTATATCACAACAAATCTAGGGCTATGAGTGTTTAATCTTTGAGGCCAGCCATAAAATATGGTGACATTCATGGTCACCTATATGACACCTTGAATGGTTGCCTGCCGATGGTAGAATGGAAACTATTTTTGTATTAAAATTCCACATGTGGATGGTGATCCTCACAACTACATACATAGTATAACTGGGAATATCACAATATTTCCTCAAAAACTATAATTTCCCACACTTTATATTCATCGATCTATGGGTGAAACCCTATGCCCTAGAAAAATTAAGTTCCAAACACATAATCAAATCCCTTAAACAACTGAGATGTAGAAAGAGAATCGTAGTCATAAATGATCATTGATGGATCTCCATTGAGTCAGACTCTCTTATATATATAAATTTGACACATTCCCTCTAGTGAACTATAATCATGAATATCTTATAATTGGAATGAATTTATGATTCATTCTATGATCACGCAATTCTCATCATGTCTCGAGGATGTACAAGGGAATATTCTCCTTATTTTCATGGATAACCCATCGCACATCCATTATGGTACTACAATGAGTTTAAATAAATCCACTGAAACGTTTTTCACATCTTTCACTTGCTAAAAAGTATGGAATCAAAAGACAAACCCTAAAACTTCTTTCATCATCCCTAACCACCACAACAAATTACATAGATCCTGATATATCATTTCGAGACATGGTTATATATCCATAGGTGATGTATGAAACTCTCTCAGAACCCTCTACTACAATGTCATTTCTTCCATCATTCAACCTTTGAAATGAAAGATGTGCTCTCCACCATTATAAAAATTGATTAGGAGCATGTAAAGTGGATATATGAGTAATTATGATTTCATAGTTATTTCCCCCATGATGTGCCTACCTAATATGTTTTAGGAGTGGAGGGGTTACAACAATCAACTAGATGTAGGATTCCTTATTTCTATTCATGAAGGATAATTGTAGCAAGTCCAACTACATTGACATCTCGTACAACAACTACGATAATTAACATTTGTTGAGAGAATCGTGTAGTAGATTTATTTTACAAAGTGTTTATACAATCATGTTGTCATAATCATTAAGTTACACTATCCATATCCTCTATCTCAAAAATAGATCCTTCTTAGAGAAGATATAATTGAGACTTGTCTGATCATAATAGTGGATAAACCACTCACCCATAAGGTAGTATCACCACATAATTAGTGTAAATAATATCATAACTATAATAAGATAATGGGTCATGAAGTAAGGTTCATGTGGTCTCAAATAATGGGAACCACATGAAATCATTATATTCCTCTATATTAGAGCACAATCAAGTCTAGTCCCTAATGAAGCTCTGAATAATATGCACTCGACACCACCATCTGGAAATCTCAATATTGGAGTAGTTGTAAAATTCTTTCCATCTATTGAAAGTCGTGTTGGAAAATATCCATCCACAAAAAATGGAGCTCTATGGGTCAGATATATCATGGGTGTTGATATCTTTGATAATTCAGTTATGAATCTATGGTAATAGCCTTCCAAATATAGGAAGATCCTCACCTTCATCCTGATTTTTGGTGGATCCTAGGATAACACATCAATAACTATGTTGATCTTCACATTCACTCCATCAATTGAGATAATGACTCCCCGAAAGTGGACTTACTAAATCTTGAAATGGCACATTAAGAGCCTCCCATAATGTTGGTTATATTATAGTGTATCTAAAAAAAATCAAACGTTCCTCATGTCCTCTAATTTGGACATCGAGTAAAAAAAGTCATCGAATATGAATGTTACAACGAACCATTCTATGATATAATAAAGGATACACATAATGAGAACTTTGAACACTATTGAGGCATTTTTTGATCCAAAGGGAATCACCAATTACTCATAGTGACCGTAGCGACAACTAAATGTCATATTTGGTATATCCGCCTCTCTAACTCACAAATATTGATCATAAGACCTAAGTACAACCATCAAGATCCACCATGCCCCTAAAAATGGATCAATGAGGTCATATATTCTATGTAGTGCGTACATATTCTCCACAGTCACATGGATTAAGAAATTTTAGTTCACACATAACCACAAGCTTCCATATAACTTATTTTTCAACAAAAATATTACATCCCAAGGTGAAACACTTAGTTTTAAAAAGATCATCCTATCTAATTACACTAACATTACCCTCTACTCACGAATCCATTTAGAATAATCCATTAATCTAGGAAGGATATTGATGTCATATGTGGGAGTAGATTAATGTAGAAGTCTATCTCACAGTGGAGAGTAAACTTAGAGCATCATTGGGGATGATGTTCTCATAAATCACAGCTACTTCAAGAAACAGATAACTCATAACACCCACTGCATCGGGGGTCATGCTATCTAACTTATGAGAAATAGGATACACCATCTTATGCATGAGTCAATCATTCACTACCTGAGATTTCATTTTACAAAAAATGGAGATTCGAATTCCATCATAATGGACACATCACATCCTCCTCCAAAAATATTTAATCTAGGCATATAAATTTGATAACCATTCTATACCTAATATGTGGTTGTATAGCATCACCGCTAGTAAAATAATATCCCAATAGAAACACTCCACACAAATTTTTTTGTCACACTATCTGCAGAAGTATGTGATCATTAAGTCCTGTCTAGTATGATTATCCAAGAAAAAGAGCCAATATAAGGGCCCAACTAGAATCTATATGTCCTGAACAAGACATAGTTCAATAAAGAGTTGACTAGAACCTATGTCAATAAGTACATCAGAATTGTTATAAAAGATTCATATCATACCTCATATCATTCTCAATGCCTATTGGATGTATTCCCCAAATGCCTTTATCTTTTGACACCCTTATCCTCAAGCTCCCAAAGTCTATCATGGACAACCTGGGGATACATATGTTAACATGTCAAATCATTAACACATACAACTACTCTCCCAACTCATTTTCCATGTATTCCATCCTATGAATTTTTTTTGTTTCTTCTTCTACCTCAGCCTCAATGGTCCATCTACGGTCTCTCAGTCAGTCATGCATCTAGTTATACTATCTGGTGAAAGATTTCCCCAACTGCCACATGAGTATCGCTGAGATTACCTTGCCTTAATGGAACCATCCTAATATCCCTAAACTGTATAACCTCTATCATGGTACCACCCCTAAAAAATCATTCATGTATTAGACCTTATGACTAATGATGTCTCCATACATTTGTAGTCTATGATCCATTATTACCACTAACAGCAACCACTAGTTGTATCTAATCTTCTAAGAGACACTCAAACACAGAAGATATCTCTGTCACACTAGCATAAGTATTAATGCATATATGTATAACAATGTCTCATATTTCTCTATGAATACCTCACTCGAATTTCTGATTCCCAAAGGTCTGTTCATGAACCATATCCATAGAGTTCATAACGAGGTTGGAAAACCATGATGAATACCCAGGTAGTTAATTGTTTATATATTAGAGCTATAGGAGATCTGGGATACGTATAGCCCTCAACATAGCCAGAAAAAAATCCTCCCTATAAATTTTCTCAATCACTTACCAGGTTATAGTCACCTCATCATAATACATCTTCATTAACCCACACCATTGTCTTTTTGATCCATATAATAGTATTCCCGATAGGACCATTATCTGATATGTTGGATTCCCAAAAAGTTAGATAATAGAGGTCAGCAAATTATTCTAGTCCTTAACTAAATGTTGATCATGTTCTACTACAAAACATTGTGGTCTCTATACTAAAAAATTAGGAACTGCAGTCACCTTGTGAAACTTATCTTCTTGTATTGTGAGTATCATGCATTTCGCTACATGTGGTGGTATAGATGGAACACAACATGGAAGTAAAATATCTGGAAGTAGTCCATCTATAAACACCTTACAATTAAGGGGATCATACTCATGGTCCTGATGGATAATCCAAGAGGGGATATGTCATGAACCCATATTAAAAATAAAAAAGGACCACCATGGTCAATGTGTATATCTTGAGGGCAGAGTCAAGAAAGACATGGAAACCACAATCAACTCATATAAGTTTGGGGAAGTATTTTTCCCAAAAACTAGTGTTCTCATTTACTATTTCAAATTTAATTTCATTAGAGTTCTCATGTATAAATATGTAGTCCGTATCACTAACACTAGAGTCCCAAGCCAAAAATACGAACATCAAACACGTAACATGGTTTCTCAAACCAAATATCATTGACTTTAGTACTATGGTAGAAAAAAACGAATTGGTACCACAATTACATGACTCGTCTTAATGAGGAACATTATGTGACTCTCCATGCAACACTAAATTAGACCATATGCTGGTGGCTAGAACTGGGTAGGCATATCACTAACATGGTGGGTCATAGCCTAAGTATTATTATAGACACACACATCCCCAAGCCCATAAAATGATGAAATGTGAAAAAAATGAACACCCAAACATTCAAACATCTAAATCCAAAACCCAAAGTATGACAGGATGAAAAAGAATATCAAAATATCAAAATAAATCCCACTATAAAAATTAAGAAAACAATTCCAACATAAAATTAATACTTGGAACTACCCTTGAAATTTATAGGTACACACCTCATCCATTCCAGTCTCATTGATTACCATCTAGTCTTGGTCCATCTAAGACTCTGTCAAATGTTTTATTGTCTACAAAAGACAGGACACATGTGGGAAAATCCCATGTAGGGGTGAGTATAACAATAACCTGTAGGAAACCCTAAAACCACAAAGAATGCACCAAAAGAAGTACATATAACTCTAAATAGGTATATTCCTAAAGAGCATATAACATGAATATCAAGATGTACTCGACAATTTCATAGAGTATAAACCTAATTCATAACTCTAATTATATCATAGGATTCTAGCTCAAAGACTCTAAAAAGTAGTAATCTAGGATAACCGAATTCACAACTTTGATAACTGTAATGACATTATTTAGATAGGTAATTGACATCACATATACCTATTATAAGTACATGAAAATATAAGAAGATATAAAATAAATAGCATAGGATCCTTCATATTTCCCAGTGGTATACCAAGAACTCAAAATTGATTAAACAACTTATCAGAGTATTGTAACATTTATGGTGTTTGTCATAGTGATAGTTTGAAATCCACATAGGGAATAATGATAAATAGAGGATCACACATGGGAACACACTTAGGTATTTCAATAACTCTCTCCATGTAGTCTAGCTTATGAGATCACTATCTTATGGGTATGTGGTATTTCCATACATATAGATAGGGAATCTATATGGGGAATGTAATCTTACAAAACATGTCCATGATATAGGGGTCAGTGTATCAGATACATTTTTTTTGGATTTAAGGGTGTTTATTATGGGGTTAAATTATTTTACCTTCGACCATATGTCATGTCCATGTAAACGACACGTGTCCCATGTCAATGTTCATGTAATTATACATGTAATGTCATCAGACCATGTACTCTACCCATGTATATGTAATGTAGTATTCCTATGTACAATAGGGAAATTAATACCCATTTGAGAATATGGGTAACGATAGGTGTTCATATAATCCAACCAAAATCCTTGTATCCTATAAGGTACAAACTGAGACACCAAGGAGTGGTCCCATGCCATGTTATCCTTTACTTTCATCCAAAAATCATTCCACAACAATGAGAGGTCCACAGGAGGCGTGGATCGACATTTGATATCAAATAGTGAGAGAATCCCTATATTCCCAGATATGGTTTTAGTATCTCCATTCTTTCATTCTAGGTATGTTCCTAAAACTATTTCTATAACACCCCAAACTTCCATGGTACGCTTCTCTTTGAATAATACAGTAGCCTGTGTTGTATGCAACTTCGAGTTCTGTCACACCACACCCAATCAAACTAGCCATTCTGAATAGTAATAACAACTTTTTGAAATTATATAAATTTTATCATTCAAAATTGACTTTATTTTTGGATTTGGAATATCTAAATTAGCATAGGTTGAATTTTTGGTATTTTTCTAAACACTATCAATTTTGATGAATAGTGAAAACATTGAGTTATAGTTTAAAACAGAACTTTTTTTTCAATAATTATTATTTTTTAATTTATTTTAGGTAATAAAAGATAAAAAATAAATATATAAGTTCAGCGTAATTCATTGGAGTTAGTTTATAATATTTTTAGATATATAAAAAATTTATTAAACTGTTTACCGTCTTTTACCCACCTCTTATGAGCACTTGAAAATTTACATAAAACATCATTTTACAACATCTGTGATTTGAATTTTGAAAAAATAAGAGACACGGTTAATATCAAGGATTAATAAGTGGTTCAATAAGATAAAAATAATTTTTGGTGAATATTAACTTTTTACTTTTATTTTTCACGGCTAAAATTAAATATGGTAATTAAGGGTAAAAATGATATTATTATTATTACCCCAACACATGTTCTAATTCTATTGGATAAGTATTATTCGACCAAAATAACCTTATGAATAAAATATGAACCCATTTTGTCATCTTGGATTAGATTAAGTCATTTATTATTATTTATTTCAAATAAGAGTTAAAAGTGTTAAATTCAATGTTTAATAACTAACACATTTTTAATTTATGGTTACACATAAGATAAATTAAACAATAAATATTTATCATAAATATAAAAATATTTCCTACATAATAATATTTTATTTATATTTTTTAGACATAAAATAAAATAATTTATTTATGACACAATGATGATGCAGTATTTATCTAATTAACGAAACATTAAAATAATTGATATTATAAATATCCAAATAATTGTAATTTTTGACTTTTTCTGAATTACAATAGTATTAGAGCTTAATATGACATATTATGGTTGGTTAGATGAATTGTTTTAGAATTAATAATGATGTGATGAATTTAGGAAAAACAAAATACCAAATAGTGTCGAAATTGACAAAAACGTTTTTTAGAACAAATATTATATTATTAATTGATATTTCATCCTAAAAGTATAATGATCGACCAAAAGGCATATATAATAATATTATAATCATTATTGTACCTTTTGGGGTTCCCTTGGAAGTATATAGAATGTTTATTAACTATATAATATAAAAATACAAAGACACATGGTAAATGTCAAACTATTTTACAATGAGTAAAATCTAAAAGATAAGGTTAATATAGTGATCCAAACCTATATTAAACCTATTGGTTGAGTGTTTTAAGACCCATTATCACCTTATCCATTATATAATATACTTTGGGACATTATAAACACAAAATTATTTTATTACAAAATAATATTTGTAGCTTTTCCAAATGTGCCCATCACTCCTCTTATAAAAGGGCACGCCACCATCTCTCTAATTCACACCATCAATTCCATTTTACTTGGCCAAAAATTTCTCAATTACCCTATAAACATTCTTCTCTTCATCATAGAGGCCTTAAATTATTCATAATTCCAATTTATGGAGTCCCTTTTTTCAAATAAAAAGGAATAACATGAAGAATATGGAAATATTTAATCACCTCTTTCAAGTTCCTTTCTTCTTCCACTACCTATTTATTTATTATTTCCAATCTAAAATAATAACTCCAGTATCATATATATATTGTGATGATATTATAAATATGGTACAACCATATTCATTATTATATCAATCTTTTGAATGACATGTCACAATACATGCGTACATACGGCTTACCGTCTCCACGTCATGGTGTAATTGTTATTCAATTCATTATTATTTTGATGGGTATAATAATGATTTTTAATTTATGTAAATAATAAATATAACATGATAATTAATCTTTATTTATGATATACCATCCGATTATATATTATTTTAATATCAAAATAAGCATATTGTTCCTCATGCGTACGTACGGATTACTGTCTCCATGAACACGATGAGATTCATTCCCCACCATATCCAGTCAAGGCTAATTTTCATTAGATGATTAATAATAATGTTTAGTGTATTAATATAATTCTGAATTTGAATAAGATTCATATAATCCATAAGAAACATTACTACATAAAAAATCATATAACGGAAAATGAATCCCTTAACAACTGAAACGACGATAATACTAAGATATTATTAACAAAGCAGTATTAAACGATAATATATGATATCATATTAGTATATGTGAATCTTTAATAATTTATTAGTAATTATTTCACCATTAAACAGGAGGCTAACCTACCCTTGACCAAGAATAATTATAAGTAAAGGGTTAATTTCAAAATCTTTTTATTATCCGAGTTTGTTTTTACGTAAGTATCTACTGAGACCTCTTTATAATCCACTTCCATGATTCTTAAAAATGTATTTCAAAACATTTTTAATATTAAATAGAATATGCGCTAAAATCATTTATACCCTTGTTTTAATTTTTATAAAATAGTTTGAAAGGAATCTTTCCGTCATTTTCCAAACATTGTACATTATGACATTTTCCAAAAAATTAAGGTCAGAATGTTTTTTTAATTATACAGCAGGTGATGCTATTTTCCACCGTTATAAAATCATTTAATTCATCACTTACCATCTTATAAGAATATTTTCAAATATAAATATTTTTATAATTATAACACTATTAAATGACTTTAAATAGAAAGATATATTTATCTAAAAAGGTTCTGATTTCATCAATGTCAATTTCCATTGATGGATATTATATTTTTTTCAAGTTGATTTATTATGATAAAAAAGTCCATATTATATTGACGGTTTTTTGATAGGTTTTACTATGGATGTTTTATTTCATACCATTCATAGTTTATAGAAAAAATATTGACATTCCGTATGCAAGTTTTAATATGAATGTTTATGTAATGTTTAAACCTTTTCTTATGGGGAATGAATTGGACATAGTAATTGATGGGTGGAGACCTCTATATATCCTCGATGCATCAGTAGGACTCACGAGACAAACTAGTGTCTGGGCACAAGGCCTTGACAAATATTATTTGTAGTCATGGCACAAGACATTGACTATGTGGTTAGGAATTCCTAACATTATCCATTCCATCATTATGAAAGTGGCTATTGATATTTCATGTGATTATTTTACTAGTATATTATCCAAGTGAGTAAGAAAATATAATTATTTTTATTTATATTTTCCATATCATGATAACTTTTATATTGAAACGGCTATTTTTTAGTTCCATACATTTCTTTAAATGTTTTTTTGCTTATTTGTGAATGTATCTGCTATATTGTTATCCTTGATGAGCATTTGAACTCACCCTTTTTTATGTTTTATCATTCCCAAGATTCGAAGAACTATATTATGTATAACCTAAAGGGATAGTCTATGGGATATCAGGGTTGTATATGGAAACAATGATGTTGTATTTTTCCATTTTATGATGTAATGTAAACCTTAAGAATGTATATAGAACTTCCAAGGATACGAAACTAATTGGTATTTCAAGACTTGATATTTTGTGATTATTCCAATGTTATGTAATAATGCACTGACTCTGGGAAACTAGGTTCAGGGTGTTACATTTAGTTTCAGAATATGTTTAGTACAAACCTACGAATCTAGATTTAGATAAACTCTAATTAGAGCACATAGACGTAATATAGAAATTAAGAATTATTATAGAAGAACATCCAAGAATTTTGGTATTGTGGAGGTTTTGTAAGTATTCCAATAAATACATCCCTATCTAGAGATGAGCAGGTAGAGGTGGCTCTGGCACATATGTACCTAGTGGTAAAAATTGAAAACACCACTTTGATCTAGACTCGAACGGGAACTAGTCCATGACAATGGGCCATGCTGCACTCTTGGTTACGACACTCCTGGGGGATATTCTTAGGATATTTCTCATTTTCATTACAATCCTTTTTGAAGGGTTTATGTGTATATAATTTTTCATAGAGAACATTTTTTTATGATTATGGATTATATCCATAAAATGTTCAATCTATGTCAAGTGTTTTACAATATTGGAATTCCGAATTTTGATTCGTAAACAATCTAGTTTATTCCATTGTTTAGAAATGGTGCCTAGTGAATGGAACATAAACTTTATCAATTCATGCGATCCATGTAAATATTTACCTCCTACTCAATGTAATTATAGTGGAGTTGGTGATGAAATTGGTGCTGATCACCTAATCACCATACTTGGACAAATCACTCAGGTTATGAATAATAACATTACTAGAATGAAGCACCCTGATCCGCAGTGTGGAGGACCAATGTTCGATAAGCTCATGAGGATAAAACCACCATCATTCAATGGGGGTTCAAATCCACTAGTAGTTGAGCAATGGATAAATTCCATAGATAAAATATTCCACATCTTGGGGAGTAGTGAATGGGGAAAAGTTGTCATGTCAGTTTACCGCCTCACTAGAGATGATGATCAATGGTGGTAATTGATTCAAAACACAAAGGCAGATGATGAAGTATCAAATATGGAATGGAGGGAGATTAATGAAATTTTCATAGAAAAATACTTTCCTCATGACCATCAAGTGGATATGGAAAGACAATTTCTCAGTTTGAGTCAAAAGGAGGTTGAGAATGTCGCAATGTATGAAGCTAAATTTACAAAGATAGCGAGGGATGTTGCAAATTAAGACATAATAAAAGAAGTAATATTAATAGTTTCTTTGATGGGATAAAACCATTTCTCCATTGACCGTTAGTCTCACAATCCTTCTCTTCGTACGAAGATATTGGCACATGTGCTATCAAAACTGATAAAGAATACTATATGACTTATGACTTTAAAGAAAAGCAAGAGAAGAAGAGATCTATTGAACACTCTGGAAATGGAAATAATGGGATGAAGGGAAACTTTAAATATCCATCCTATAGTAAATGTGGGAAGATACACCCTGATACTTATCTGAAGGTAATGGTATTCTGTTACAAGTGTGGTGAAAAATGATACCATGCTCATGATTGAAAGGGGAAGAATGAGGTTGTCGTTGTTGAATGCTAAAATTGTATAGAAATGGGGAATTATGCAAAATAATGTCCCAAGAGTCAGGTGAAATTACCTTAGAAGAGGCCAAGGAATCAAGTCCAAGCTTATGCCATCACTACTGCTGAGGTTGTATCTCCAAATGACGTAGTGTCAGGTAATTTATTATTTTCCTCATGTTTATCCAATGCTTTATTTTTTTCTGGATCATCGAATTGTTTCATGTCCTCCCAATTTTCTAAGAAAATTAGATATTTCCAATTTGATATAATAAGAGTGTTTTCCGTCATAACTCTTAAGTGATGTATCATTGAAACTAAGTTTTGTGAAACAGTTCTCGTTATGGAAAATATATGTTCTTTATATGCGGATCTCATCATCATAACCATGATGGAATTTGATATAATTCATGGTATGGATTTGATATCGGACCATGATGAAAAAATCTATCGTAATAAGAAATGGGTTATTATTTTTGATGATGATGATAAAGAACACCTTATCTTTAGAGCAGAATTTTCACCACCTAATTCTTATCTAGATCCACCCCCAGTAGCTAATCTAAATTCAATTATTGATGAGAAAGATAATGAAATAACTGTGGGTGAGGAAAAGAATGTTCAAATAGAGGATGTACCTATTGTTAAAGAATATGTTGATGTTTTTCCAGAAGATTAACCTAGACATCCTCCAGAACGAGAAATTGAGTTTTCCAATGATTTAATTCTTGGATCAAGGCCCATATCGAAGACCCCTTATAGATTGTCCACTGTGGAATTATTGAAGCTAAAGAAACAACTAGAGGAGTTGAGTAACAAGGGATTTATTCTCCCTAGTGTTTCTCCATGGGGAGCCTCTATCCTTTTGGTTAAGAAGAAAGATTGATCTATGAGGGTGTGCATTGAATACCGGGAGATCAATTCTATAACAATAAAGAACAAGTATCCCCTACCTCACATTGATGATTTATTCAACCAACTTCATGGAGCTCAATACTTTTCAAAGATTGAACTTTGATTTGGATATCATTTGTTGTGTGTGAAGAAGTATCACATTCTGAAAACAGCATTTCAAACCAGGTACAAGCATTACGAGTTTACGGTAATTCCTTGTAGATTGACTAATGCACCCTTTATCTTCATGGATATAATGAATAGAGTTTTAAAGGAATATCATTATTAATTTGTAGTTGTATTTTTAATTATATATTAGTATAATCCAAAAGATAAAAAGATCATGAAAATCAATTGCGCATTATTATGAAGACTCATAGAAGACACGAATTATATGGGATGTTTAGAAAGTGTGAATTCTGGATTTAGAAGATTTCATTTCTTGGCCATATTGTCTCTAAGGATGGAATCACTGTTGATCCTTCAATGACAAGAGAAATCTAAGAATGGCCTGCACCAACGAGTATAACTGAGGTACATAGTTTTGCTGATTTAGCAGTTTATTATTGGTGTTTCATCCAGAATTTTTCCCGATTGGCTAAACCATTAACCAAGCTCAGACGTAAAGGGTTTAATTTTTTTTGGAAAAAAGATAGTGAAGATTTTTTTGAAGAACTAATGAGAATATTATTCAATGCTCTTATATTGACCCTACCATCAGGGAATGATGGGTTTGTTATTTATAATGATACATCAAAAAAATGACTTGGTTTAGTCCTTATACTGAATGATAGGGTTATTGCATACGCGTCACGACAGCTAAAAATTCATGAGAAAAAATATCCCACTCATGATCTGATGATAGAATTTGTAATCTTTGCTTTGATGATATGGATACATTATCTCTATGGTGAAAAATGAGAGATTTATACTCATCATAAGAGTTTGAAGTATATTTTATCTCACAAAAAGAACTCAAAATGAGTCAAAGGAGATGGCTTGAACTACTCAAGAATTATGATTGCTTGACACACTACCACCCAGGGAAGGAAAATAAGGTTGAAGATGATTTGAGTATAAAATATCATGGGGTTTGAACAAGATGAGAGTTAAAAGGGATAATATTCTCATGGATATAGTAATGATTGATATGCGAATAACCATGGAAGGTGGATCATAAATAATTTTTCAAATGGTTTCAAAAAAATCATTATTATAAATGATAAAATGTTCTCAAGATGATGAGGAGGAGTTTAAAATAAAGATTAAAGCTATGAATGATGGGATATTGAGTGGCTTTGTGTAAGAAGACCGAATTTTGAAATTTGTAAAGAGATTTTGTGTTCCTGATATACCTGATCAAAAAGTAGAATTGTTGGATGATTCTCATAGCTCTAGTTTCTCTATACACTCTGGAAGCACCAAAATGTATGGAGATTTGAAGGAAAATTTTTGGTGGGATAACATGAAGAGGGAGATTACTGATTTGGTGTCAAGATGTATGGTTTTCCAACTAGTGAAAGCGAGAAGGAAACAACCTGTAGGAGTCATGCATCATATTCCCATACCTGAGTTGAAATGGTATAATATTACGATGGACTTTGTCATGGGAATAACGAAGACTTCTAGAAGGAACAATGCAATATGTTTCATTATTGATCATCATACCAAGTCATCACATTTTCATTCTATAAGGTATGATTTACCACTTGAACGTTTAGAATGACTATATATTAATGATGTTGTAATACATAATTGAGTACCACTATCGATTTTTTCTGATCGTGATCCACATTTTACATCAAGATTCTGGAAAAGTGTTTAGAAAGCCCATGACACTAAACATCGTTTGAGCACTGCCTACCACCCCCAAACTGATGGACAATTAGAACAGAATATTCAAAAGTTAGAAGACATGTTGATATTATGCTCACTTGACTTTCAAGGAATGTGGGATCAACATTTAACTCTAGTAGAATTTTCCTCTAATAATAACTTCCATTAAAGTATTCAAATGGAAGAATATGAAGCGTTATACGGAAAGAGATATCACAAACCAACCTGTTGAGATGATATTGGTGAAAGAAAACTTGTAGGCCCAGAAATTGTGGAGGAAACGATAGAAAAGTTAAAGGTAATCCAAAACCAAATCAAGGAATCTCAAAGTAGGCAGAAGAGAAATACTTATAACCGAAGAAATGATTTGGAATTTCAGGTAGGAGATCGTGTTTTCTTGTAGGTATCTCTATGGAAGGGTGTTATATGATTCAGTACGAAGGGAAAATTGAGTCCCACGTACATCAGACCTTTTGAAATTTTTGAATGAATTGGGGTTGCAGCTTACCATTTGTCAATGCCACCAAGACTTTCCAAAGTTCTCAATGAATTCCATTTATCGCTATTGAGAAAATACATTCTTGACCCAACACCGGTACTCACCTATGAGAAATTTGAACTGGAACCTGATCTTTCTTATTGCGAAGAGCCTGTCAAGGTTCTTGATAATAGAGAACAAGTGTTGAGAAACCAGACGACTCATCTGGTAAAAGTTCAATGGATAAACAATAAGATGAAAGAGGCATCGTGGGAAGCTGAGGAACTTTTGATAAAGAACCACTCGAGTCATTTTACCTAGTAATACTCTAGATATTTTTGCGGTGAAATTATTTGAAGTAGGGTAGAATGAAACACCCCAATCTTCCACGGTATGCTTCTCTTTGAATAATATAGTAGAATGTGTTGTACGTAACTTTGAGTCCTAACACAACACAACCAATCAAACTAGCCACTATGAATAGTAATACCCACTTTTTGAAAATTTATATATTTTATATTTTATAAATGGACTACATTTTTGGATTCGGAATATCAAAATTAGCTTAGGGTGTATTTTTGGTTTTTTTCTGAAAACAATCCATTTTTTATGAATAGTGAAAAAGACTAAGTTATAGTTTAAAAAATAATGATTATTTAAATAATTATTTATTTTTTTAAAATTTATTTTAGGTCAAAATAGATAAATAATACTGATATATGTTAAATTTAATTCATTAGAGTCAGTTTATAAGAATTTTAGATATATAAAAATTGTATTGAACTTTTTACCGTCTTTTACCCACCACCAAGGGGAATTTGAAAATTTTAAAAACACATAATTATTCCACTTATATGAGTTGAATTTGGAAAATATAAGTGACATGATTAATATCATGTAGTAAAATGTGGTTTAATAAGATAGAAATAATTTTTGGTGAATAGTTACTTTTTTTCTATTATTTAGCACAATTAAAAGTAAATAGGGAAATTAAGGGTAAAAATGATATTATTATTACCATAACACATGTCCTTATTCTATTGGATAATTATAATTCGACCCAAAACAACCATTGGAATAAAATATTAACTTCCTTCATCCACGTGGATTAGATTAGGACATTTAGTTTTATTTAATTCAAAGAAGAGTTAAAAGTGTTCAATTCATTGTTTAATAACTAAACAATTTTTAATGTTGGGATAAACATAAGGTAAATTCGACTATAAATATTAATTAGAATGATAAAACTATTTCCTACATATTTAAATTTTATTTATAATGTTTAGAAATTTAATAATTTAATTTATTTATAACATAATGATGATGCAGTAATTACCTAATTAATAAAATATTAAAATAATTTATATTATAAATATTGAAATAAATGTAATTGAAGACTTTTTATGAATTAAACTAAATTTATATGTTAATATTACTTATTAGGGTTGGTTATATGAGTTTTTTTAGAAGTAATAATGATGTTATGAATTTAGAAAAAAAATACCAAATAGTGTCAAAATTGACATAAAAGTGTTTTTAAAACAAATATTTTATTAATATTTTATTTTTTATTCCTAAGAATCTAAGGTTCGGACAAAAGACTAATATTATTATAGTTGTATCTTTAATGACCAATTTGGGGTTCTCTTGGAAGTATATAGTTAGTTTATTAACTATATAATATAAAAATACAAAGAGACATTGTAAATGTCAAACTATTTAACCTAGAGTTAAATCTAAAAGATAAGGTTAATATAGTGACCCAAACCTGTCTAAAACCTATTTTTTGAGTGGTTTTATACCCATACTAACATTATACTTAAAATAATCTATTTTTGATCCATTTAAAATTTAAAATGATTTTATTATAAAAAAATATTTCTAACTTTTCCATAGATTCCCCTCACACCTCTTATAAAAGGGCACTCCCCCTTCTCTCTAATTCACATCTTCAAACCCATTTAGATCATCCAAACCCTGCCCTTATACCCTATCCATTGTTTTCCATTAATAATAGAGTCCTTAATTAAGTTATAATTCCTACTTATTGATTATTTTTTATCAAATTAAAAGAAATAACCCGAAGAAGACATAAATATTTCATCACCTCATTCAAGTTCCTTTCTTCATCCACTTCCGCTTTCTTTGTTTTTTCCTTTATAATATAGTAACTCCATTATTTTATAAATATTTTTATGTTATTATAAATATGGTACAATCATATTCCTTATTCTATCGATCCTTTGAATGACACGTCACCATACATGTGTATGTATTACTTACCGTCTCCACGTCCTGGTGTAATTGTTATTAAATACAATATTATTTGGATGGGTATAATAATGATGTGTAATTGAATTAAATAATTAATATAACATGATAATTATTCTTCATATATCATATACCATCCAACTATAGATTATTTTAGTACAAAAAGAATGATATTGTCACTCGTACATACGTACAGATTACCATCTCCATGAACATGATGAGAATCATTCACCATTGTATCCATTCAAGACTAAGTTTCAATAGATGATTAAAAATATTGTTTAAAGACATAATATCATTCTTAATATGAATAATATTCATCCTATCTATAAAAAATATTAGTAACGTAACAATGAATATAAAGGTAAACGAATCAGTTAACACCCAAAACGATGATAATACTAAGATATTATTAACAAAGAAATTATAAAAGATAATATATGATATCATAGTAGTATATATGATTTTTGTATTATTTATTATCAATTATTTCACAATTATACAAAATTTTAACCTACCATCGACCAAGGAAAAGTACAAGGTAATAGTTAATTTCAAAATGTCTCTGTTATCCGAGGTTGTTTTTAAGTAAGTATCTACAAGGTCCTCTTTATCATCCAAATCCACATTTCTTAAAAATGTATTCCAAAACATTATTACTATTTAATAAAATATAGGCTAAATTCATTTATAATATTTTTTTACATTTTATTAAATGGTTTTAAAGGAATCTTTCTGTCATTTTCCAAACAGGGCACTTTATTATATTTTCCACAAAATTAAGGTAAGAAGTTTTTTTAACTTATATGGCAGGTGAAACTATTTTCCTTCATTATAACATCGTTGAATCTTCTCATATATAATTATAAAAATATTTTCAAATAAAAAAGTTTTTTTATAATTTTGTGACCTTTAAATGATTTCAAAATAGAAAGATATATTAATCTAAAAATGTTTTTATTTCATCGATGTCAACATCTTTTGATGGATTTTATTTTTGTTTGATGTTGATTTATTATGATACAAAACATCCATATTGTATTGAAGGTTTTGCGATATGTTTGACTACGGCTGTGTTATTTCATACCATTCATGGTTTATAGATAAAGTATTGACATTTGGTATTCTGTTTTTTATATAAATGTTTATGTTATGTTTAAACCTTTTATATGGGGAATGCATTGGACTTAGTAAGTGACAGGTGGAGCCTGTTATAGCTCCTAGATGCATAGGTAGTTCCCATTAGACATACTAGTGTCTTGGCATAAGGCCTTGAAAAAATCATATTTTTAGTCTTGGTACAAGGCCTTGACTATGTGGTTATGAATGTCTGGCATTATGCATTCCATCATTATGAAAGTGGCTATTGATTTTGAATTTTTTTATTAGACTAGTAGAAAATCCATGTCAGTATGTAAATGGAATTAATTTGATTTATATTTTCCATATTAGGA
The DNA here is from genome assembly GCA_963277665.1 of Viscum album. NCBI lineage: Eukaryota > Viridiplantae > Streptophyta > Magnoliopsida > Santalales > Viscaceae > Viscum > Viscum album. The sequence continues at coordinate 662,598,617 of OY728138.1, forward strand.
TGACAATTATGTCGAGAAGGCTTTTTTTAGTTCTATACATTTCCTTAAATGTTTATGCTAATTTATGAATTTTTCTGCTATATTTTTTTCCTTATCAAGCATCTATGCTCACACATTTTTATGTTTTATCTTTATTATGATGTGAAGAAGTATATTATGTCTGACCTACAGGGATAGCCTATGGGATCTCAGCGTTGTATATGGAAATAATTTTTTGTAGTTTTCCATTTTATAATGTAATGAAGACTTTATAAATGTATATACTACATCCAAGGCTACTAAAATAATCGGTCTTTCGAGACATGATTATTTGTGATCATGCCAATGATATATAATAATGCACTGACTTGGGAAACTAGGGTCTGGCTATTACAACTTCAATTAAAAACAAAAGATCCATGTCTCTCAAAACTCTCTATTGATGAAAATCAAGTTTCAACCCTTCACATCATTAGAATAACCTCTTAAAATAGAGATTTTCATTGAGCACTAAATAACATGAAAAATGGGTTCTTAATCCAACCTTTCTGATTCCTCCCCCCCCCCATCATCACACCAATGTCGTCTCACATTGATCAAATATCTATGATTTCAAACCATTTCACCATGATTCAGGTGTATAACATTGATATTTCCCAAATGTGTCGAAATGTAGTTCAAACAAAGAACACTCACAATTATCAATGAATCTAGAGGGAAAAGAAAAAAAATGAAGAAAATTCAATATCCATTGATTATATTTTAAATTATCAAAAACCATTCAAATGAAAATTAAGAATTAATAATCATAATTAAATATTCCCAATATAACCCTCAAAATTATAAATCACATAATACGCATGATATTCAAATCAATATATTGGATTATTGATTCATGTTATTCACATAAATTAAAAAGAGGAAATAATTCAAATAAAAAAATGGGACACCTCGATTTCGAAATATCAATAAAAACGAATGAAGTTACACCATGTTCGTTTTTGAGATTCATTGATTCTGTCTCACATTGTTCATCGATATCTGATCCTATCATCATCTACAAATAGAATATCCTCCAATGGATCTCATTAATTAAATAGTACATGCTTCTGACCATGTAAATTGTCCATATGCACATATTTAATGAATAAAAATTGGAAATTTCATCAACATAAAAATAAAATAATTTGATTGAATATTTGATTATTTTCACACCCGTAATAAATTTTCTAAAAACACACATCACTTACAAAGTTTATGTTGTACCTAGGGTAAAATGGATGCTCTTAAATCCATTGTTTCCTAATATTTTTATCACAGAACCAATTTTATTTTATAATCCACATTTTTCAGGAAAACAACATGTGTGTTCTATTTAATATTTTTAATATATTTGAATCATTTATTTTGAGCGCACCATTCCTTTGAATCGCACTCCCTCTAAGTGTGTGAGTCAAATAGTCCATATAACATACAAAAGTAATCCAGGAAAAATATATTTCATTACATAGGCCTAAAAAAATTAAATAAATTTATCAATAGGTACCTTGTTGATGGAGAAAATTTACAATAGTTTACATGGTGATAGTCTATCATACATATGAGAAATAGTTCAGTTTCCCAAAATATGAAGAAGAAGATGGAAACATTTTATTAATTCAACATAACTTCAACGTATTATATTGTATATTTTGTTTTTTGTATATTTTTATTGTCCATACATAATTAAATGTGGTAAAAGAATTAGTAAAAAAGAAGGATCTAGATGAGAAATTTTATATTTTCATAGAAGAACCTCCATTGAATCTCTTTTTAGAGACTATATGAATGATATTTTGGGAATTAAAGATAGTATTGAATGTTTCAAATGATTTTTATGATATATTATTTTATTTATTGTTGAAAATAAATGGATTAGGTGGTGGTAATAAGTGGTTAGAGGTGGTTCTCTTTTATCATTGAGTAGAGTGGTGCACATGTAATATTTCAAAATTATTGAATAATTTCTTGTTAATTTATAAATATATGTTTCCATCATGTATCATGTTATAAGTTAATAAAATATTATGTCTAAATCCCACCAATCAATGGGGTTTGGAAATGTTTTCAATTCATTTTGACATTTAAATCTATTGATGGGCCCCTCTTAAAGTTATTTTAACTAAAACTATACTAATTTTTCAATAATATTTTATATATTATTTTTAACAATGAAATAAGTTAAACTATTAACCTAATATTAAATATACTAATTATGAAAATTTAATCTATTTTATCAAAACCAAATAAATGAATTGGTGTAATTTAATTTTAAAATAAATATCCAAAAATTATCAATAAATAGTTTTTCAAGAAAACCAATTTTCATTCTTAAGATGTTATTATATTAACTATATGACATATATTCATAATTATAAATATTATAATTACTATATTCTTATATATTATCTTTAAATTTCATTTTAATCGTTTAAAATTAATTTTATTTAAAATTATTTATAAATTGGAAGACATTATCCAACTTTAAAAATAATTTTCTTTCTGAGAAATATTTTATTTTACATCAAGATGATCATATCATATCTTTGTAAAATTGATTTTTAATAGATTATTATTTACCCATATTATAATAAATTATTATAAATAAATTTTGGAATATATAAATAATAAAATTTCAATTATCCATACAAGATAATTTCTATGAGTATATTTCGATAACTCATTCTAGGATTTTTTACAAGTATGGTCATAATAGATATTCATCATATAGTGTTTTTATTTTTGTGCCAGGAAATATTAAAATATGAATTTTATTATTGTTTTATTGAAATATAATTTTTATATTCTATATCTTAGGCTGATTTTCCACATGAATTCATTTTATATTTTTAATTTCATGTATTATGCGAATCCAAATTCAATGTCAATAAGCTCTGTGTTCTTAAGTGGAAGTGTTAAATTACTTATCTTGGAATAAATGCATCAATTTCCTCTTATTTCATGTTATTATTGAAATACTTTGGTTATTTATACAAGAACTATTCTGAGTAGTGATTGGTTAACATTATTCAATCCTATGAAAATGTATTATAATTCTTATAGGATATAGTGGCTCTAAATTTATCCCATTGTAATAGTAATTCATTTGCATCAGTATAATATGTCTCCCTTTAATTTATTTGGATGTCCATTTTAATGAAAATAATAGTAGTTTTGTAATGAAAAAAATATATATTATATCACGTAAAATATTTATCCCTTAAAAAAATAAGGAATGTGACAACCCCAATAAGTTTCACTAATAATTAAGTGATCAAAATATCCACATGTCCTCAAGCACACATCGCAGTGTCCCAATGTCTTCTGACTGGCTACCAGCACCCAATTATCATATGGTGGGTAGAATATAACATCTATATTAGTACTAAATATAATGTTTTATTAATAAAACATACCAAATGTAGATGGATAATAATGAAATAGTAACTGAATAACTAGGTAATAACTGTCCATTCCACATATTATGATGAAGAAATATACAAAAGATTATGTATGATGAAACAAATTTACAAGGATAGATTAAAATAAATATATAATAATAAATACAAAACTCTTATAGGTAGTCAAACTACATGATCAATCCACATATCATATGTGATCTCCTATAACTATTCAATTAATGGAAAAATATATCTGACAACATCTCAACATGCAACCCTGAAATATACATGAGTTCCAAGTATTGTCTAGAACATGGAATGGGTAATTATTTTTACAGAACCTTTAATGGTTTCTTATACATTTCTTGTATATGATAATATAATATAGTAGATTGTGGTATATAAATAATAATTCATTAACATGGGGTTGAACCAACATAATTTAATATTTTTAACTATACTTCGATAATCTATATCAAAAATATTTAGTATATTATAAGTAAAAATCATTTGTATAAGCCCATGTTCCCATGAAATAGAATAAAATATGAAACCATAGAATGTTCCCATGGATTCCAACATATCAAAACTAATAAAATTATTTTTACACTCCATGGAAATATATATAGAACTTATGTACCAACCCATAAGGATAAATTCATTATTTTTATAATTACATAATCATATAAAGGATGGGCCCTCAGTATTCTACATTCTAATAAATCTTGTACCAAACTAGAGTAACAAGTCCATGGTAATCTCACAAGAGGCCTGATTGGAATCCAACAAGATAATAAAAGGCATTTTGTGTTGAAAGTGTCAAACTAAATTACAGAGATCATCCCAATTATTCTAGTGTTTCCACACGTTCATGGTAAATAATAAAAATTAGATCAAGGTATACATGAATATAATACATAGACGACATCAAATAAGGTATTACGCCATGTAATTCAAATAAATGAATCATGTGACATTCGTTCCATTTATTCATAAAATTTAATAAAGGAATTCAAGACTTTCTAGTGGTCTGTCTGATTTTTAACCCATAAACAGTCTATTTAAAACAATATTTCTTATAACTGTATGTTCATTGGGAAAGAAAAATTAAATTAACCAAGGTGAAACACAATATTTTATAATGAAATATAGTTAATGAACAAAAAAATACAGTAATAAAAAAACCATTTAATCTGTAATCTCATTCTCAGGTTCTCAAATTTTTTTATGGGTATCCCCACATATAATAATCCTTATATTGATTTGTATACACAAAGGTTCCCATTGATACAATTCATGAGGACCTAATAGATACAAATAGTTCATCCAAATAATTCATGTTATAACTCATAGGTGAAATTAAAGAGATTAAATTAAAGATTTTATTACAATTAAACAAAAATATCATTATAGGTGTATCCCATGTTATCTAATAAGGTACTTATGTAAATCTAAAATTAAATAATGCTATTTAATTATAGATGTGGATAATATGAAATGAAAATGAGATGTTGAATTATTTATGAAACTTAATGTATTTAAGACAGTTATATAACACATGACATTTTCATGGATCATTATAGGGATACATTATTATTGTGACATTAGTTACACAACTTCAGTAGTGATTTAAGCCATATAGAATTTTGGATTTCTTTTAATTTCCAAAAAAACATAACCAAAGGGGGATTTTCAGTTACCCCCTAGGTATGGTCATTAAAGAATTCAAACATACCCTACAGTGTGGTTTCATTAAAAAATGGAATAATAATTTTGCAATTTAGTAAGTGTTAATCCAAACACACCATATAGGTTTTTGGGTTTAATAAAAAGTAAATATTTAACAGGTTTTTAGATGAACTCACCCTAATGGGTTTATTAGGTTGAGGATGCCAACATCCAATGATGTGTGGTAGGACTGTACTAAATCATGGTCGAAGATTGTGAGAAAAAATAATAAAAATCAGGTTAATAGTAATAATTAATAGTGTATGGCGAAATAAAACATTTTATAAATGGATTGAAATTAAAGGGAAAACATATATACCCTCTATATTAACCATAGTAAGATTCACTAACCTGGTATTGGAAAAATACATGATATATAATGGATGATAATAGGGAACCATAAAAATAATTTATAATAGGGAATAACCAACATGAAATATGTGTGGAATAATGTCATCATGGTAAAAAATTAATGATGTAATTAGAATCTCAGTCTCACCTATGGAATTAAAATTTATTTGATAATGAGTTAAATGTTCAATGATTGAATGAGATATCCCTTGTAGTAATGAAGGAAGATTATTATGTTTATTTGGGATGTAGTAAGAAAATGGGGATGGAAGGAGGATGTGAAAACATTTAGGGGATGTGGGTTAATTAATCATTTTCATGTTTGAATGAGGTCCATAGTTTTGGCGCATGGTTTCTTAAACCAAGCTCTTACCATAAAGTAACACATTATAAATCAAACCCACCTCACATGGTTAATGTGAAAGGTTTAAAAAACAATGATCCAACCATTAATATCCCCATGAAATTTAATATAAATCGAAATGGACCTTTAATCCCTTGTCAAGATTTATAGAATGTTCTTTCCTATAATAAATAGGTTGTATCATTGGGATGCATAGATAGCACTGACCTTATGACTATGCTTCAAATCTAAAAATCCAGAACTCTATACCTAATGATAAAAAGGCTTACTCTAGCACCCAGAAAACATATCAAGACTCAAACACTATCATAAAGAGACACATTAATATATTGAAACTCACAATATTATATTCCAATTCTCAAATTTAAAAATAACCAATTCACCATACTAAAATTATAAAACTCTTCTAGAGAACGTAATATATGTTATAAATATATATTACTACCCCTCCCAATATATTATAGAATGATTCGGAGTTATACTAATGGTAAACATAATTTGAAACACTCTTTCTTCCTCAAAAGATCATTCACCAATGTTTTTATGGACATAATGGGGCTATGTTCCAATCTCGACCCCACACTATATATTTAGAATATGATATTATTTGAATTAAAATTAAAATTAAACACCTAGAAATTATGGGTTCAAATGGTCACACAACCCAGCATACATTTTCATCACTTTTTATCCCTCCAAAGAATTTCTCTTGACTTTCCACATGAGATTCGATAACACTAACTAGTGAAATCAGTTAATTTCAACTCATTAATCGATCAATCATAGAACCATCACTGCATGAAGAGAATGGATACCCCAATACGGTTTCAACATATCACATTGTATAAAAAAATAACAATACTCTTTTAATCCCCAATTTACATCCAACATGTAGTCACATCCTTAAGAGTCAACATGTTAAAAAAAATCTGGCCACACAACTGCACATTTGAAGTCATTCATGGATTTCCCTATCCATTGATATCAAGACATAATAGATGATTTCATGGGATTGAAACAAACCATTCAAAAATTAATACATATTAAGGACCATCTTGTATCTCCAAATACTATGTTAATGAAAGGCCATCAAATATTCCTTGGTCGAACTAACAAAAAATGCATAGATTGATCCACTAACATGCCAATAACATGCTCGATCATGATTATATAACCTCAAGGGATTCATGTGATAATTTTTAAAAACTATCATAATTCCAATCCTAAATTACTATATAATTTAAATATTTCAAACCCATCCAAACATTTCATTGTTTTTATTTATTGTGAGCACTAACACAGCGTCAAACTATTAGAGTTCTCACATAATTACACACCCTAATCCTATATATAAGGTGTAGAAATGGTCATAACATAAAACTGAAATTTAAATTCACAATAATCTCTATGACTAAGAAACATTCCCATAACAATTATATTTTCTTCTAAAAACCATTAAAAAAATTTAGATTAGTATTTATATTATTGATATCTATTCCACTTACGGGACACTCTTTGTAACACCCCAAGATTTTATGAGAAATATTCTTTTTAATTGAATTGATGTCATATGTTTTACGCTAAACCATTATTATCTTTCACTATAGAAAACACCGTATTAACATGTATTATACATAAACACTATTATTGGCTTGTGTTTCATGCAAAAGAGACCGTTCTCAATATCGTGTGTTGTACGCATTATCGAGTTTCACTAAACCACAATATATTGTTATAATATTATTTTGAACTACCCGTTATGAATATTATTATCCACATTTTGAATTTTATAACATTATTATTCATCTTAAACATTTTTTAGATCACAATATGAGAACAAAATAAAATTTTCAGGTAGAATATGTATTTTTAAAAAAATGCACTTTTGCCGCCTTTTGATGTCACACCTATTTTAATTATAATTTTTAAATAAATTTATAAGTTAAATATTACAAAACAATATTCTTCTTGTGAATAAGTATATGAAAATTTACATTGGATAATGTTTTTATATTTTTATGATAACGTTGACATTTTGATAAATAGTAAAAATATGCTAAATTTTAATTAAAAAGAACTTTTTTCATCAAAATAATTTATATTGATAAATTATTATATTTAATGGTTTTAAATTATTAATATAATATATTTTTACAATTTTATATAATGTTTATCGTTTTCATTAATTTTACATTGAATTCATAGTTAAAAACATTTCAATAATTTGATATGTTTTAAATAAGAAACTGTTTTTTTACAACGGGGTTAATTTTAAATTAATTACTGCAACTTTTGTGTTTTGAATATGAAAAAATGGATTCCATATTTGGAATTAGTAGGACCAAATTATGTTAATTGGCTCCTTTTTTTTGGAATTATGAATAGTAACTACGGTAAATTTTATTTACCATAGTTTAAGGTTAATTAAGAAATTAAGAATAAAACTATTATTATAAAATTACCTTAACACTTATCTGAATATAATCGGATGATTATATTTCGTCCTATAATATAGTTGGGTCAAAATGATATCTATTATAACCCATATGTATGTGATTAAGACCTTTAATTTATTTTATTTAAATGAAAGTGTTGTATGTCTCACTCAAACTTTAATAATTATACAATTTTTAATATAAGTTTATACAGAATATAAATTTGGTTATAACTACCTATTTGAAAGCTATATTTTTTTTATTTATCATTGTAATTTATTTTCAATTTTTAAGAAATATATAATAATTTAATATCATATACATTAATGATGCAGATGTTATTTATTTAGTGAAAAATAAATAATATAGTTTTTATTAAAATAATAATACCCATAAAAGGACCAAAAAAGTGAAAAAACTTATTTTTCTTGTACCTATAAACCATAACCATCCAAAGGTATAATTGTTGACCATTTGGAGACTTATAAAAACGAATATGATAGTTATAGTATTTTATTTTAAATGATGTCAAAGTTGTCACCTTCCTAATTTAATAAACATGGCATTTTAAATGTTGGGTGTTTTAGAAGATAAATTTGACTAAAATTATTCATATGAAATAGATTATATTTATATTCATATAAGTGTTTAATTTTTAATTTTTATTTAAAAAACAAGTATATTAAATAATTATATGAAATGTAGTAGTTGTTATTTTATTAACAGATATATGAAATAATTATTTTTAAAAAATTTAAAATAAATATTATATGAACTAATTAATATAATCCACTAATTTTCTACATGACTATTACATTTTAGGAACCTTTAAAATATTTTTGTTCGAATATATTCTCTGTGTGTATTTTATTTAAATTCGAATAAATGAATACTTTCAAAATTTACACTATTGGTATTTTATAAAAAGAACATATTATTAAATTATTTAAAAATTAGAAAAATATTTAAAAATTAATAATTAATAATTATATTATATAAAAGGATATAAAGTATCCATATATGTAAAATTGACAACATGTAGGTATGTATTTATTACAATTTAAAATTTTATTACAGAAAATAAAATGAAATGGAATTAATAAGGATAAATCAAAATGATATGGTTTAAAATAAACATAAAACATATTTAAATTTTTTCAGCTGATAAGATTAAAAGACGATCTCATCTCATCCTTTAATTGAGTCATTTTTTGATGTTTTAATGTGTGTTTTGAATTTATTATAAATTAATATTTTTAAGTTTCCAAAGGTGCCCCTCTCCTCCCTTATAAAAGGAAACCTCCTCCCTCTCCACTTCACACCATTTTGATCTTTAAAATTCGTCCAAAACCTGAACATTTCACTTATCCACTTCCCTAGAAACCTACAAAAGGTCCTTGTACTCTTCAACGACAATATTTTGTTCCCTAAGAGGAGGTTAAATGGAGTCTTGTAGAAGAAGAGGTAATATCCTTTACCGATTATTTCAAACTTATTTCTTATCCTAATTCATCTATATGAGTTTTTTCATTATTAAGTAATAACTCTAGTATAACATGTATACTGGTATGTTATTATGAATATTAAACAACAATATTATATCTTCTATCCATCCTATGGAAAAAATGAAATCACCATGCATGCGTACATACAACTTACCGTCTAAATGCTTTGGTGTAATCATTTTTTCATCACTAACATACTTGGATGGGTATAAGGATGGAATAAATAACTATATATGATTATTTTAAAGTGATATTGACTCTGAATTTTACACACTATACACTTCAATACAATTCTACAATCATGGGAATTATATCATCGCTCATGCGTACGTACGGCCTACCATCTCCACGATGCGATGTGACTCGTTCTACAAGATATTAATTGAATAATGGTTATATAAATGAATTTAATGAATAATTATGATATATATTACAATAATAAAATTCTATAAATGATGTATCTATATCCTAAAAAAATTAATAATAATATATTCTACAAAACGTGCATAAGAACATAAAGCAATGAACACCTTAATAACAATTAGCAATGAAATATTACTTATATGATGATAAGAATATAACCATATATGAGATCATAACAATGAATATGATTCTGGAATAAGTCAATGAAATTATTTAAATCATTATACAGTAGGTTATGATATGTACAAAGCATATCATACCTATGCTAATGGATTATTTCGTCTCGCTTTTATTTCTGTGAGACATATACCCGAATCACCATCTATTTATATTTTATAGTGTTTATGCTTCCCATGAATGTGTTATGATTTTTATTATGAATGATATGATATTTTATATTTTCATGTTATTTTCTTAAATTTATGACACGTATGATTCCACCGATCATAAACGGTAAGGGATAATTCTTTCATTCTCTTTCTTATCCCAGATTGTTTATTCGTAAGTACTTACTAGGGTTATGATTATCATCTATGTCCATGATTTCTAAAAATGATTTCATAAAATATTTATTGTTATTCCATGTATATTTAATGTCACATTTACCCTTTTATGACTTTTACCACAATGTATGGAAGGAATCATTCATTTTTTTTACCATACAAGGTAATTTTTGGATTTTATGAAAAATGTACGAGAAGAATGTTTTTTTAACATATACAGAGTGAAAGGATTTTTACAGTTTCATAATGCCTTATTTCCAAGAAGCTTACTCTAAATTATTTCTTGATTATTTTCAACAAAAATATTCTCTTTGATAATTGCAAGACATTTTGAGATAAGAAAATTATTTGGAAGAATAAAGGATATTTTCCTCAAAAATTAATTTCAAGTGTTTTATCAAGACTATTTTCCATCTATGATTACCTTATTTAATGTGGTCATGTTTCTAGTATAATTTATATATTATTTACATGGTTTTATTTTCTTTATGATGAAATGATATCCAGTTTTTTATATCGATTATGTTATGAGGGGATGATGTTTATGAAACCTATTTTATTCATTGGATTATGATGAATGATTTTTGTTTATTTTGTGGCACACATAATAATGATTTCATTATGAGATTGGAGGGACCTATATCTCCCTCTAATGCATCGGGTAAAGATTTATAAATCACGATATAGACATGGATGGAATGACGAGTAAATCTTGTTCAGTAATACAGGGCCGGAACGGAAAGTAAACCCGATTCAGCAATGGACATTGACCACTATGATGGTCTTGGCATCAATGGAATTGCTATAATGAAATAATATCATTATCCTAATTGTTTTCCACTATTACATGTTTTATTAGCATGCTATTTTATCCTGATTAATGTTTCTTTATGATTTATTCCTTATGTACAGCAATGTTTTATGTCATTGATCATGATTTTGATGTTTAAATATTATGTACATGTTTTCACATTAAATGTTTATAGATTGTTTTATGTTTTACAAGTTTTCCCTTACTGAGAATTTTAATCTCAACCTTTATATATTATCGTTTCCACAAGATATAAGGAATAGTTTTAGGTATGGAAAAAGGGGAAGATCTTTAAGGGATATGCTGATGATCTTTCACTATGAATAGAAGATTATGTTCTGAGATTCCAAAGACAGTAAACTATTACGGTCCTTGGGTGTCTGTTTTTTGTTATGTATTAAGAATTCCACAAAAGTAATGTAATGTCCATGAACATCATGTTCTGGTCTCTATAGTTGGTATCAGAGGAAAGGATTAGTTAATCATTTGAAACCAGGATGCACAAACATTAGTGAGATACCTAGAGATATTTATAAGTTATTTCTAGGGATTTCCATAAGGTTAAGAATAATTATATGTTATAGTTCTATAATTATAGTAACGATATTAGAATTAAACCAAAGATGTGTGGTATTGAAGGTACCCCCTTGATAATGTTTTTTCCTAGTATGAATTTGTCCTCTCACACTATTCATTTTGGGGTATAGATAATGACTGGAACCCAAAGGAACGATGTTAGTGATCAATGCAATGATTTTATTTCTGAACAACCAAATGTTATGGGAAATGGAGTGAAAAATATTATTTCTATATTTACACTAGCTATAAATAAATCTAGTCATCCAAATGAGCAGATAAGGGAACAATATTTTATTGAGTCCTTCCTGTGGAAACGTCCACCATCATTCAATGGCTCTTCTCGTCCACTTATTCCCTAACAATTGATCAGTACCATTGAAAAGATATTTTCAATTCTTCGCTACTCAGAACATGAAAAAGTCGTTTTGGATTTTTACCATTTAGAAGGTGAAGCATACCAGTGGTGGACTCTAATTAAGAATACAAGGCCCCAAGATGAAATTGAATCCATGGAATGGGAAAAGTTCAAGACCTTGTTTTTCAATAAGTACCTACCTCATATTCTTCGAAAAAAGATAGAAAATGAGTTCTGTGAGCTTCATAAAAAGGATGATGAATCTGTTGGTACGAGGAAAATTTTACAAGGCTTGCAAGGTATGCATCTGGTTGTATCATCCAACCTGAATTTAAAGTTGATAGATTCTTCAGTGGCTTAAAAACAAGTCCTCAAAGGGAATTAATTATAAGAGAATTCAGTAGCTATGATGAAATTATGTGTTGTGATATCAAGGTAGAACTTGAATTTGTTGTTACATATCCATAACATTGTTTTGACATGAAATGAAAGATGGAGTTCAAGGAGAAATATCAAAAACAATGGTGAAAAGAAGACAAATGTTTCATTATACTCAAATTGTGGAAAGAAGCATGGTGGAGATTGTATTAATTGGAATAGAAATTGTTTTACGTGTGGAAAAGAAAGTCATCGAGTTGCTGAGTGTCGATGTAATTGGAATAATGGTATCTAATGATGTTTATAGTGAAAAGAATACAGAGAACACACCACCAACACTTCAATTCTATAAGTGCAAGGAAAAGGAAAATTATGCTATCCAATTCCCTAATCCAAGGGATAATGATGATCGACATCAAAAACCTCTTAAAGGAAATGAAAAAGGGAAGTCACATGTGATCACTATAATTGATAATGAATATGAAAACAAAGTGGTGGAATTATTAAGTGTATATGTAATGGGATTCCAAAATAGTGTTGTGGAATCTCATTTATAGTATTATGGAATATTAAAATATCTGTGTATTGGGTTTCAATAATTTTATGGTACCAGTAACCATGAAAAGTTATTGAAATATTTTTGGAATGAAGATGATATGTGTATAATTACGGATACAAAGAAAATAATAAGTTTGATAGTATTAATGAGCTCATGAATGATATAAGGACAATGTTACATCATGGTTTGAGTGTATAGATATTTTGGGATTATTGTATGCGTAAATAATTAACTTTTGACAGAATTCATGTTTTAATATAGATTTTATTTTAATACTTGCTTCAGGAAAATACATGATTAAGGAATTCACATGTTTGGAATATGACCAACAAGATATATCTTATGATATATAGGGGATAAATGATGGTAATCACATGATTTTTATATGACCTCTCTAGTATTCTTTTTCATCAGACTATGAGATTTGAAATAAGTATTTTGGATAAGCCTAAATATTTGAATGGAATATGTTGGACATAATATAGTATTTTTTTAAGGCTAGAACATCTTGATATTATGATAGTATTGTTTTATAAAAAGGACAACCATAGGATGGGCGACAACATGACTTGTCGGACAAGGATGCAGGAATTGAACCCCCAAACGTTGTGTGATTGGCCTTTATCACCTACCAATGGCCTACAGGAAGTCCCTGGTTAGTAGAAATTAGTTTTATTTTATTAACAGGTATTATAGATGAAGTATAAGTCCATTTTTGGAATCACATACAGTTAATCTCACCATAGATGGACTTATGTATATTTGATAACTTTTCTTATCCTTTTGTTCGAGACAGATGGAATGACCCATCATTTTGTTACATGATCTACTAACACTTCATGAATGAAAAATTTAACTTCATTTCCTTAAAGAATAGATGAAGAGGATATTGTTCATTGAATGACCAACGATATTATTTATCTGAAATCAAGTATATATTTCTCATTGTGCAAATATTTATCAACTTTAGGGAAATGATCATGAAATCCAAAAACATTGTCCTAGTACCCTCATATCCAATGAATTAGATTGTACCATAGATCATCAAAAATTTATGACTTTTTCGATTGTTTGATTTTTTCATAGCCATGTTCTCTACCTCTCTCCATCAGAACATGATGGTTAGATATCTCTTCCATATCCATATTTTCACATTTGTTCTCCTTTGTGGAAAGCCAGTTATGAGTTAATTTGGGAAACTATTATGTTTTATACTTTATTTTTAAAAATTATGTTTTACTATTTCTTTTTACGATGTGGGTTTCTATAAAAGAAACGTAGAATTAGTAAATTATTTATAACCCCGACGAATTTCGAGGGCTAAATTCATTATAAGGGGGGTAGAATGCAACACCCTGATAATTTATGAGAAATATTATTTTTAATTAAATCGATGTCTTGTATTGAACGCTACACCAAGATTATCATTCACTATACGCAACACCATATTGTCTTTTATTATATGCAAACACTATTCTTGGCTTATGTATCATGCAAGAGTGACCTTCCTCAATAGCATGTGTGGTACGAAAAACTGAGTTTTTCTAATACACGATTTATTGTTATAATATTATTATGAACTATCATTAATGAATATTATTAACCAAATTTTCAATTTTATAACACTATAATGCCTCTTGCACATTTAATATAACATGGAATGAGAAAAAAATAAATTTTTCAGGTGATATAAGTATTTTAAAAAATTGCAATTTTACCGCCTTTTAATGGCGTGCCTATTTTAAATATAAATTTTAACAAGTTTATAAGTTAAATTTTACAAAATATAATTAATATTTTGAACCATGATATAAAAATTCACATTGGATACATTTTTGAAATTTTTCTGATAACGTTCATATTTTGATGAATAGTAAAAATATGCTAAATTTTAATTAAAAACAACTTTTTTCATCAAGATAATTTATATTGATAAATTATAGTATTGAATGGTTTGAATGTATAAATAAAATATATTTTAAAATTTAATAAAATTTATATCATTATCATTAATTTTACATTGATTTCATTGCTAAAAAAATTTCTATATTTTCCAATGAGTTAAATAAAAACCCTTTTTTCCGACAACGAGAATAATTTTAAATTAATTACTGCAACTTCTATGTTTTGAATTTGGAAAAATTTATTCCATATTTTTAATAATTATGTCCAAATTATTTTAATAGGCTACTTTTTATTTTGGGCATTATGAATAGTAACTATGGTAAAAAAATTACCATAGTTAAAGGTAAATTAGGTAATTACGGGTAAAAATATTATTATAAAATTACCCCAACACTTGTCATAGTATAGTTGGAGGATTATATTTTGTCCTAAAATATACTTGGGTAAAAATATTATCTATAAGAATACACTTTTATGTGATTAAGACCATTAATTTATTTTATTTAAATGAAAGTGAAATATGTCCCACGCAAACATTAATAATTTAATTTTTTTAAAAATAATGTTATACAAAATATAAAATATGTTATAAATACTAATTTTAATGGTAAATTTTTTTATTTATCATGGTAAATTATTTGTAATTTTTACAATATATATATATTTCCCTTAATATCTTATACACTAAGGATGCATAAATTATTTATTTAGTAAAAAAATCAATAATATAGTTTTTATTCAACTAGTAATACCCATAAAAGTCCTAAAAAACTAACTGAAACTTATGTTTCGTGTACCTGTAATCCATAATCATCCAAAGGTCGAATGTTTGACCATTATGAGACTTATAAAAGAGATTATGAGACTTATATTATTTTATTTTAAATGATGTCAAAGTTGTCTCCTTCATAATTTAATAATTATAACATTTTAAAAGATGGATGTATTAGAAGATAAATTAGACTAAAAGTATTCCTATGAAGTATGTTAGATTTATATTCACATAGCAATTTTTTTTAAATTTTTATGAAACAAATAAGTATATTAAATAATAATACGAAATCTTAGTATTAATTATTTTATTAATAGAAATATCCAATAAATGGTATTAAAAATATTAAAATAACAATTATATGAACTAATTAATATGATACATGAATTTTCTATATTAATATGACATGTTATGAACCTATTACATATTTCAGTTGAAATATATTCCATGTCTGTGTTTTATTTAAATTCAAATAAATAAATAGTGTTAAAATTTAGACTATGTGTATTTTATAAAAATAAAATATTATTAAATAATTTAAAAATCACAAAGATATTTAAAAATTACAAATTGAGAATTATATGGTCAAAATGGTTATATGAGTATCCAATTATGGAAAATTGACAACATATAAGTATGTATTTATTACAATTTAATATTTTATTACCACAAATATAATTAAATAGATTTAATTATTATAAATCAAAATTATAAGGTTTAAAATAAACATAAAACATTTATAAATTTTATCTGATTATAGTATTACAACCATATCTCATCTCATATTCGATTTGAGTCATGTTTGGAGGTTTTTATGTGGGTTTTGAATATATTATAAATTAATATTTTTTAGTTTTCCAAAGGTTCCCCACTCCTCCGTTATAAAAGGGCACCTCCTCCCTCTCCACTTCACAAAATTTTTGAGCGTCCAAATTCATCCATACCCGGAACATTTCTCTTCTCCACATTCCTAGATACCTACAAGAGGTCCTGGTCTTCTTTAAAGGCCATGTTTTGTGCCCTAATATGAGGTTAATAGGAGGCGCGTCGAAGAAGAGGTAATATCCTTTGCCGATTCATTCAAACTTATTTCTTCTCCTACTTCATCTATATGAGTTGTTTCATTTTTAAGTAATAACTATAGTATCAATAGTATACTTATATGTTATTATGAATATGAAACAAACTTATTCTATCTTCTATCCACCCTATGAAATAAATGAAATCACTAGGCGTGCGTACGTACGGCCTACCGTCTCCATGATGTGGTGTAATCTTTTATTTCATCACTATCATACTGGGATGGGAATAATTATAAAAGAAATAATTATATATGATTATTTTAATGTGATATTGATTCTGAAAAATTATACACCATACACATCAATACAATTCCACAATCCTAGGAACGATATCATCGCTTGTGCGTACGTATGACCTACCGTCTCCAAGATGTGATGAAACTAGTTCTGCAAAATCATCATTGAATAATGAATATATAAATGAATTTAATGAATAAATATGATATATATTACAGTAATAACTTTCTGTAAATTATGTGTCTATAACCTAAAAAGTGGAATAATAATGTATTCTATAAAACATGTCGAAGAACATGAAGAAATGATCACCTGAATAACTAGTAGAAATGAAATATTACTAATAAAAAGATAACAATATGAACATATAAGATATCATAACATTGAATATGACTCTAAAATAAGTCAATAACATTATTTATATAATTATATAAGATGTTCGGATATGTACAAAGCATATCAGACCTAAGGTAAGGGAATATTTCATCTCACTTTTATTTCTCTGAGACATATGCCTTGATCTCCATCTATTTATTTTGTATAGTGTTTATGCTTCACAAGAATGTTTTATGATTTTTATAATGAAGGACCTCATATTTTATATATGCATGTTATTTTCTTTATTTCATGACACGTATGATTACACCGATATTAAATGTTAAGGGATAATTGTTCAAATCTCATTCTTATCTGAGATTGTTTATTCGTAAGTATTTACTAGGGTTGTGGTTATCATCCATGTCCATGTTTTCTCAAAAAAAATCATAAAATGTTTACTATTCTCCCATGTATGTTTAAAGTCATTTTTACCCTTTTATAACTTTTACCACAAGGTATGGAAGGAATATTTCTTTGGTTTACCATAAAAGGTACATTTTTTGATTTTTCCAGCAAAAGTACAAGAAGAATGTTTATTTAACTTATACAACATGAACGGATTTTTTCGGTTTCATAATTCTTTATTTCCTGGAAGCTTCCTCTACATGATTTCATGGCTATTTTCAAAAATATACTTTCTTTTATAACTGCATGACATTTTGAGAAAAGTAAATTATTCTGTAGAAGAAAGGATATTTTCCTCAAAAATTCATTTCAAGTCTTTTATCAAGACTATTTTACACTTAATATTACATTCTTTAATGTGGTAATGTTTCAAGTATAATTTCCATATTATTTACGTGGTTTGATTTTGTATATGATGAAATGATATCCAATTTATTATATGAATTATGTTATCATGGGATGATGTTTATGGAAACCGTTTTATTCGTTGGTTTATGATGAATGTTTTATGTTTTTTTATTATACACAAAAGAATGATTTAATTATGAGATGGGTGGGACCTATATCTCTTTCCAATGAATTGGGTACAGATTTATATCTCATGAGACAGCCAAAGCTGGAACAACAAGAAAATCTGGTTCAGTAATACAGGGTTGGAACGACATGTAAACCTGGTTCAGTAAAGGACATTGTCCACTTTGGTGGTCTTGGCAGCAATGCCTTAGATAATATGGAAGTCATATCACATGATTAATGGTTTGACATAATTACATGTTTTATTCCAAATATATTTTATCATGATTAATGTTTTTTAGGATCTATGCCTTATGTACTGTAATGTTTTATGTCATTTCTCATGATTTTGATGTTTAAACATTAAGTTCATGTTTTCACATTCAAATGTTTATGGATTATTTTATGTTTTCCATGTTTACCCTTACCGAGCATTTGTGATCACCCTTTATATGTTTTCTTTTCCACAGGATTTAAGAAATAGTTTTAGGTATGAAAAAAAGGGGAAGATCATTATAGGAGATGTTGAAGATCTTTCACCATGATTAGAAGATTATGTTCCGAGTTTCCAATGACCCTAAACTATTATGGTCTTTTGGTGACTTTTTTTGTTATGTATTTAGTATTCCTAAAAAGTAATTTAATGTCCATGTACGTCAAGCTTGGGTCTCTACATTTTTTCCCCAACAAAACTGATTCTCCTCACTGAACGGAAATCATACGTGTCACTTCCCGAAAAATTATCAAACATAATCCCAATAATCTTGAAAAAAACTCCATATAATGTTGATTTTATGAATTTCTAACATTATGATAAAAATAACCAAAAAACTCAATCATTGAATACATAGGCACCTAACTCATGATGAGGATTCCTTCCATCAATTGATTTTGGTGTACATCCCATCAAATGGATTCAAATTTTTTTCTTTAAAGAGTTACTATAATATTTACATTCATAGACATACATGTTAAATTCTCCTGGTCTGGTATCATCCACATCATTGAGGTTGGACATTGAAGTTAAGAATATAACATAGATCAGCAGTTAAAAAAACGGATCATTCTGGTTTATTAACCCTTGTACAGAGAAAACATTATTTCAAACTAATTACACGATCACTATACTATGAATGTAACCCACAAATGTAGCCTTCAATAAATCATGAAACATCACAATGATTCCAGGAAATTACACAACTCATTGTGTTACCATGATTTATTTTCTAAAAAATCAATGATATGAACAATTACCACAGAAAATGACCTGCATCCTACCACCAAGACATACTCTAATAGTAAATACATGTGTAAAGGTGGACTTCCTTGTTTTAACATTTACTTATAGGGGCAAACAATTTCATTTGATTCATGTGGCCAACGGTCACCCATATCCGATGTATATTACATCCAACTAAAGTTGTATCTCTTAAAATTCAGGGTATTTAAAATGACAAGTATGACATTAACAACATTCCATGACATATATAATTGGAAAAAAGAAGGGCCACATGAATCACAAACTAGATTTTTATAACATAGGAATGTAATTTTTGTAAAACAATATAACTCATGATGATCTCATCTCTAACAATGCTCAATTTATTGAATGAACGTCTAACTATTAATTGAAAAATTCAACTAACTAAGACTCTATTTGGAGATGAAAGAACATACAAAAGAAACTTCCCAGTACTAATACATGGCACAAACATCAACGGATGATTCTAATATCCAGGGATGCTACCTCATCATGGATAACCCTTCACTTTACAAAAAAAATTATCTAAATCAATGCTAATTCATAAAAGGTCCCCAGAATAAATAGTACACCCCAAAAATAAAATTTTTATTTGAGACTCAAGGGTTATGTCCAAATTCTCATCAAATAAATTAATGAATTCATTTTAAAAATGACTTCCACACAATGATATTTTTTTATCAACATAACTAAAATATTTTATTTATAAAATTTTATTAATTCATCTTTTATATAAATATTAATGAGGTTCATACAATATAAATTTCAATGATAATTTTGAAAGGAAAATGATTTATAAATAGTACTTGGAAAATTACTTAGCTGACATGAAAAGTAATCCCAGATAATTATCATATATTTTCCTTTTAACCATTAGCAATCTATAATCCCTCATGACTAAGATCAATTAAATGAACTAGAAATCATATGTTATAGAGGGGAAATTATTTATTTTGTAACTAGACTATTATTTATATAACCCCACATATCAACAAGTACTATTAAATGAAAAACTATTTTCCCATTTTTAGTTAATTGTTTTTGTAAGATGCACCTACACAATTATATAGAAAATTTAATTAGTGGATTGAGACAATTTAAATAAAACACCATATAACATTAACCATACCCCAATGAGTTAATTTAAAAGATAATAAAATATAGAGTTGAACTATAAGAATTAGGTCATGCCAACCTTGGATAATTTATATGGAATTCTATTATTAATTTAGAGAGGAAACACTATATATATTCAAATTGGAATACCACTTATGTGTAACCCATTATTAAATGACTTATTATTCTGTAAAGAAACATAAGGTGTTTCTCTAATGGATATATAATTTTATTACTGGCATACACATGTAAAATCAATTAAAAATGGATTCTGGGGTACAAGGAACCAATACCTTATTATAATGGTACAAGACAATTTGAGTTTAAATTGGAAAAAAGGTCACTGAAATCCTTCATGAATTACATGTATTAATAAAATGAAAAACCACATTTAATTAACATTAATATTTGACATTTTCAATTAATTTATTAACTAATTGATCTATTTTATTTCGTTATTTAACATTAAGATTGTCGGATAGAATACAATAATCAATCAATATGTTAAATAGAATTTACTCTAATAATGAAATTTTAATTAACCAACCATAATTCAAAATTATTACAAGTAAATATATTACATAATAATATAGAAAATTTATATGAAAAGGAAATAAAATAAAAAGATGTGTAAGGGGTCACGTTAATGGAATGTAAATCACTTCGATCTGAAATGATATATGAAAGAACCTACTAGAATTCCATGAAATTCTCAGAGATAAATCTCGTAAATTAATAACCAGTGGAATGATAGATACTCAATAAATTATAAATAATAGAAAAATATAATGAAAAATGAAATTAACAATAGTCCCTTCACTGGAAACATGATCTTTCTCACATGTGTGGGATGACCATTCCCTGACATGATCTATTTACCATGTCCCAAACCATTACTAATATTTTTTCAACTAGAAATAAAATAACAAAAAAATAAATATACTACTAATACCTAATTATGAAAACCCCCACTCTGTTCACTAATATGCAACTGAGTCAAAAGTCTACATGTCCTAAAGAACACCTTCCCAAACACCAATGGGAGTGGAATAATAGCGAGGGCCTAATTATATTATGGTGGACATACAATAACATATGGATTATTACTAACCATAATATAAGGATAGATAAAAAAATTCTACTAGAGATAATAACTAATCAATAGATAGTTGGAAGGATAAATAATATGTATCAATACAAACTATTATAATGAATAAATATCAAATAGATGTACATTCATTTGAAAACACAAGTATAGTGGTAAAAGAAGATAAATAAATGAACATAAATTACAAACTACTATAGCGAGTCTATGTAAATTCTACTAAAATTTCACAAATACTATATTCATTCATGAAACAAGTAATAAAAAGAACCAACCATGTATTAACCTGTAACAATCATATCATATCGTGAACCAAAAGACAGCCTAAATAGGGTGTGAGTAATACTTAGTAAGCCACCACCAATTGTGTTTAATTTTTTTTTCCAATCCATGATTATAATTAAGAATAATGTATAGTATATAAATAAAGAATTAGTAATGTAAGGATGACTGAATAGAATACCATCTACTTTGGTCTATACCGGTATTCACTAACAATATACTTTATAGTGTAGCAGTAGGACACCTGCCCATAAACCCTAGAGTCTATGAAAAATAATCAAAAGAGAATACTTTGATTGCATCATGGAATTTCCATATATAATAATATGTATAATCCAATGAAGAATATGAGGAATAATGTTTTTGGAACTATTTATCCATCCATGGAAATTAAGCTAGGAAGGTTAGTTTTGGAGTATCATCTTAGGGATAAACCCTAGTCATTCGACAGTATACGAGGGCTCTAACCAAGCATGGGGATCAAGTATAATGTAATATAATTTTAATATAGCTTATAATTATAAGGTATTCTCTAAATAATTATATGATTTAGGAAATCAAGATTAATTCTAGATTTGAACCCATTAATTCTAGTGTTTATGTTTTCTCCATTAGGATAATTACTTCTGAGTGAAGAATTTATGAAAATAATAAAATGTAATAATCCACGATGAGAATGCCCCTTGTAATTGTCATCAATGATATTTATGTCATACTTCTAGTTAATTATTTTTATTCACAACTATAATCCAAGAAAATCTTAATGTAATGTATAACATTAATACCACAATCATTCTCAACATAATGATAGATCTAAGAAATATGTGCACATTAGAAAAGAATAAAAAAGTTATAAAATAAATAACACAGTATTGTAAAATTAAATTTGGTTAAAAAATATTCAAATACATTCAGAAATTATAAAAATATTAATTTTATAATAATATTATCATGTTATATAATTTCATTAATGGTATCACAAGAGAACAAAAATGATTACTTAATTTATAAACACCATGGTAACTATAGTAAAATTTCATATTTTCAAAGGAATTTGAGATAGGGAATCCATTGAAATCATGTTATTAATCTTGGGCACAAGTAAAAAAATATGATCTTGTATTTTTATAATGATAAACCAAAACATTGGATTTCTCCCCTAAGGTTTCTCATAAGGTACTTATATCATTCAATAAATAAATTAG
This sequence comes from Viscum album, assembly GCA_963277665.1. Classification (NCBI taxonomy): domain Eukaryota; kingdom Viridiplantae; phylum Streptophyta; class Magnoliopsida; order Santalales; family Viscaceae; genus Viscum; species Viscum album. The sequence goes on from OY728138.1 coordinate 662,622,288, forward strand.
ATTATTTCATTAAATAATTTCATAATAATAAATTAAATGTACTCCAACATTTATTCCCAACACCCTATTTGTGTAAAAGGTTTTAAGTATCCAAATATATTTGCATTGTCCATCTTAGTTTTCCATTATTTAATTGGAATTACAAACACAACCTGAGGGTTTATAAGGGCCAAATTAAATTTCTGGGATATATTTTTTTCCACCAAGAACACCATAGAGATGAATTTATATTACACCGTAAGAATGGTAATGATGTAATTTAATTGAATAAATAAAAAAATGGCAGTTTCATAAATTTGGGTAAGGATAAAATGTGATTGTACTAACATTCATTCCAAACACACATTATGATGTGTTCGGGTTTCATGAAAAATAATCTTTTCAATGGAGTTAGTCTATAAAAACCCTAAGGTGTAGTCGAAGTTGAGGTTTATGACCTCCATCTGTGAAAGGGAGGATAATAATATATAGGTCATGAATTTTGAGAAAATTGGAGGAATTATAAATTTTTTAGGAAATAATCAATATTAATAGAATACAGAATAATGTAACTTATTCTTGCTAGTGCTAAATTTAGGGAAATTATTTATGACAACATATCAAAACCACAAAAAGAATTACTTATTCAATATAATCCCTCAATTCAAGCTATAATGGATTAAAATTGATAACCATAAAAGGCACTAATAGTAAAGAATAACCAAGATAAAAATCATGAGAAACAATTAGAGTAATTGAATAATGAAAATTGCGATGTTGACTCTTAGAGTTACTTATAGGAATCCAATAAATTAGACCATGAGTGAAAGAATCAATTAATGAAGTAGAGATCCCATGGAATAAATGAGAAAGATGAGGGAACAAATTAGGGATAATCTAAATGAAAGAGGAATGAAATATATGTGAAACAAATGTGAAGTAAAATGGGATAATTCATCATTTTTCCCTTGTAAGGACATATATAGTTAGGATTCAATGTATTTAAAAACATTCCGAAACCATTCAGACTCATTTTATAAATCCCCCTAACCTCATATTTTATTAAATACTATGTAGAAATTAATAAAGAAACCATGTGGATCCCAATGAACATCAATATAAAACTGAATATTTTTTTGATACTTCATATGGTGAAAATAAATTGTGCAGTTTAACAAAATAGGAAACATAGTTGTGGTACGTTTTTAGTGAAAACCATGGGATAACCATCTATCGTAGACTGAAACACTAAAACCATGAAATATATTTCAAAATAAACCTAGGTGTTCCCAAAAGAGAAAAACACATATAAGGTCCCAACAATTATCAATAAATAACCCTTCAATACTTTTTAACTCTCATAATTATTTTGGTTCCTGATTTCATATAATCCAATAAAATATATAGAAAATTTAAATTTATTTTGGAATTATCAATCTATATAAACATGGGATATTAAAAATAGACATTTTAACAAGTCATGATCTAAAACTTTTTATAGAAATCCCATTAATATCTTTTTGATATAAAAAATGATGCCTAAACAAATTTAAAAATATTCAAATTTTGAAATAAAATGACAAGTGGATGCTAAGAAATTCTTGAAATTACTATTTTATTATATTTTACAAAATATTTAAATAGTATTAATTTATAACACCATGTTAATATTTTTTGTAAAAGATTAATAAAATATGATAAATTGTTTATCTAAAAATACATTCAATTAAATTTTTTAAGGAAAATCATAGAAAATAATATATTTAGGATTTGAAAACATTTGATGAAAAATAATGAAAACAGTGGCATTGACGATCTTGATTTAACAAGGAAACCCCAGATTGGATAAAACCACAAGTAGTGGTAGTGATGAATTTTCATATGAGATAGATTGTATATGAGATATAACATAGTTCCATAGAATGACATATATATAGATAATTATTCTCTCAATATTAGGGGTGGTATTTTACTGTTATTAATATAGGATTATTTCTTAATTTTTATGAACATAATAATGTGGTCTCCTATAAATTTTTGTATGTTGTGATATCTATGACATAGGATTCTAATCATGAAATAAAAAATTACCACCTTAATCTGAATTTTTTTCTCAATGGAAAAACATCCAATCTATGAAAGAAAAAAATAAAACACTTCTACTGAAAATGCATAGTGATGGAATAGATCTCATAGGATAACAATTCTATGAAATAGTTGAAATTGGATATTGAAAATCAATTGATTATTATATCTATAAGATTATTATACGAAAAAACCAATCACACAACAATGACTCAATGAGAAATAATATCTCTCAAAAAACGATATTTCACAGTAATAAAGACTATTTACTCAAGAAAAATTTGATCCTTTGTGAGAAATATTAATCTATGACTATCAAAATTAAGTGAATAAATCTATTAATCTGAACTGAGTTTAAAAATTAACCCCCTTAACCAAACCGAATATTTTATATACTCTCTAATATCCATGTACACGACCTCAGTGGTAGATATAAAAATAATGTTTTATTATATTATTTTCCAAATAATAGGAGACCTGCCAATGGAAATGACATAACCTATCAAGTATATTCTCTAATTAAGAACTCATGAGAAGCAGACTCTGCATAGCCAATCACACCATCTTATGGTGTCCCAATATATAATAATACATTAGTATTCCCATGTAGATACTAGAAGATCGACTATAATTCTTTATAAATAACCTTACTAGGATTATACATATTTTTTATAATGTTACATAATTCAAAAGAGAAGTTTGGATGGGTTTATACAAAAATATATATCGTTGAATCCACTAATTTATAATATGGAACACATGACATACATTCCACCACATCATTTATCATATGAAATTATAAAGATGTAAGTATAAAATGAGAATCTAAATAAGTATATATAGGGTTCTAATTCTTCATATTGAACCTCTTAATATAATTTTCAATGTATACAATGACACATATCTTAATTATATTAATATTACACACTTTTAATGATAAACAACACAAAATCATTACATGAATAGGACCCAAAGGTTTAGTGTCTAGGAAAAATTACTTCCATACGAAAAATGTATAAAATACAACATAAGCATATATTTAATTCCATCTTCTCTATCTTCTTATTGTCCCTATAATTCTCTTTAGTACATGTAATCAACCGAGGATATACATCAATGGAAGGGTGAGCTAAAATCCATGTAAAATGTAATGTAAGAACATGATGAAATATTACTAGGGTTGATCATAATCATTATATTCATAAAATAGTTATAATATCATAATCATGAATGGAAACATTAAAAAATACCATGAAATGTTCTAATTCATAAAAAAGAAACATGATGTCTTAGTGGTAAACTACCACACATATTTGTTGACAATGATAACCAAGTTTTCATGCATATTTTACTTATCTCATGAGATGAATCACACTACCCAATGCAATATAGTTCTATATAATTATAGAAAAAATCATCACATAATAAAATTTAAATTACATAATATAATTTTGGGTGCACCCATCACATCATGACATTAATATTATCATACATGCCACATAAAATGTATAAAAATATTGTACATAAATTAAACCATGGAACAGAATGGGTTTACTTTCATAAATAATAAATTCATAAAATTTGGTTTCCCAAATGAAAATGGGAATAAAATACTTGATATATGAATCTTAAATCTTGAGTGAAGATTAAACAATATCAAGAAGTATAAGGTGTGTAATTTTTTAAAGAAGATATCATTTGAAAAACATTATGGAAGTCATAAACCCATATATAAAACATTTATATTCTATAAAATATACCATAATTATTAATAAATAATATTTATGGAATATCTATATTTAGAATAGAGTTAAATAGGGAAAAAATCAAAGGGAGTTGGGTTCGAGAATTTCCCCATGCCTTACATCTAAATTATTTTGTCACATAACTATCATCAATAATCACATTAGATAATTAAAATAACTAATAAAGAAACGTTTGTACATATATTTTTTTCATTATGGTCTTCTTAAGTTCATTAATGTGATTTTCTATGAGTTATAGTATCTAATTTCATCGTTCACGAGTGTTTATTTTATTAGTTTTCATGATCAGTTTACTTTTATACATGAATGGTTATTTATGTAAATTGTGAAATAATATCAAGAAATATAATTTAATGTTTTTAATTAATATATATATGTTTAAATGATCTTATAAATATTTTGGTAATACCATATGTGAATTAATAATTAGATAAATGTAAAGTATGTTCGTTTTAGGTTAATTTTTGCAGTTTTTTGATCACAACCAACTCAGTTTGTTTTATCATTTAGTATTATGTAAATATTATATTTATAGAACATAATTAGGGTTATATAATAATTTTTAAATTATGTTTCAACCATTATAATTTTCTTATTAACATCCTTTAAGGATTTAATGTATAATGAATGGGAATTGACCACGATGATGGCTAATTGAAACATCACAGGTCGTGATTTCATCTATAATATAATACAGATATAGAGTTGCATTAAATGATGGATCTTAAATTAACAAGATACAATTCTATTATATAAACCATAATGGATTTATAATTACATTTGGATTATATATGGTATGTAATAGAGTATAAAATGAATGAAATTAAAAATATACTAAAAGATAAAGGAAGGGGACTTTACCTCTTGGATTTATCCTCACTAATAACCTTATTTCGGCTATGATTATGGACTTTTGATGAGAACAAGTCGTACTAGACATTGGATAACTTCTTGGGGAGAGGTTTAGGTATAATTTGGATAAGGCTCAAATATTGATAGGTGTGAGGGGAAGAGGTGGTGTGGGGTAGAATTTATATTATAAGATGTGTGTTTTCTCATTATATAGTACATTAATTTATTATTTTTCTCAAGATAATAAATATTATATATTATTGAGAATATGTGCTATAATTTGTTTATGTGAGTGTTATTCAATGGTTCTGACATCAACCGTGTCATAAGAAATAATGTATTTATACAAAAAATTATCATATTTTACTCTTCACCAGAAATTAAAGTATTTCAGAAATAAAATAACAATTCTCAATATCCATAATGTCTATCATAGAGTTGAACTTCTTAGTGTATGTTTTCAAAAATATAGTTACAGTAGTATTTTCTAAACATATTCTGATACCAATAGTTGACACATTCACTATAGTAACCTAGAGCTAGTAGTAACTAGATTATATTCTCATATATATAGGGGATATAATCTATAAGGACTGATTAGTTAAGTATTATTATAGATCAAGATATATACAAGATAACCATATTACATTTTAAATAAAATATTAAATATTAATAAATTTAATTTTCTACTACATTAAAACTCATTCAATGACTTCTTCTATATATCATGAGAAAATTTAAAAAAAATTGGATGGATCTCAAATTCCCATTATGTATTATGCATTTTGTAAACTATCAGGGGTTAAATTTTTTTTAAACAAAATGAAAATCAATATAACTAAAAACACACATCATTAAATCAATTACATGAGAACAAAATGAATTCATTGATAATATCAATGAAATAATATCACTGATAATAATTAATGAATTATCATGGAATTAAAAAATATATTATACATAATAATCATAGTTTTCATAATATCTATATTGTCACGAACTTTCAACAAGAAATTTTAATTGATGGTTAAGTTGTCCCAACTCATCCTAATGGGTCCCCTATAGTGACTCTCTAATCCCACCTCTAATTGGACATGGGATAAAAATTAAAGCTGAGTAGGCATATCACAAAATTAGGGGCCTTATTTTATGTACATGTACAAATTCATACATATCCAAACCAATAAAATGTTTAAATATAAAAACAACTGAACACATATTAATGAATACTTCTGAATCCCACAAAAAGTGTTCTACATGAAATGTTGGAAGGATAAGATGGGAAAATATAAGACAACTAAATAGATTCTGAAAAAAGAACACCTAGATGTATTATTGGGGCTACTATAAAAATGATGCATTATAACACCTCGGTATATCTAGTCTCATTAAGAACCATCTGGTATTGGTTAGTCTAGGACTCTGTATAAGGTTTGATCAGCTGTACATGACATGTTATTACTGGGAAAATGAATTTCATGTGTGAGTATACAAATACATATTAGAATACCCCAGATCCACAAATAAATAATATATATATAAACTCAAAATAGTCACAAAATCTAATGGAATTTCAAAACCAAAATTCTTGCATATGATTCCATCATGATGATTCCAAAAATCAGTCATCCTAGTGAAAAAACTCCATGTTTATTATAATGTAGAAGATTCCTTTTAAAAATAAAATTCATTTTTTGTCACACCATTATAAGTAGACACTAATTTCTGAATTGATTCGATAAATATATGGGGCTCACCACCTAGGCCATGGGCTATACAAATTACTCACAATTGATTAACATACTATGTAGAGGATTTAGACGAGCATAGTTGTGGCCATATAGATACCTTGAACTCCACCAAGGGAATAATGATGAATAGATTATCTCAACCTGGACCACATTGTGGGACTCCATCAACTCTTTACATGAACATTTTTAGAAGAGATCATTGTCATGTGTGTAAAAGGGGATTTCATAGTAACCCTTTGGGAATTGATATGGGGAACAAACCATAACAAAATGTGTTTAATATACCAAAGACAATTACTCCAATAAATCTTTTCCAATAAATGGAATGTATTAGGTATATATTCTATGTCCCTTTGACCTCATATCCTACCCTTATAAGTGGCAAGTGTCTGGAATGGATTATCATGTAATAGTACATGTTGTTTCTGCTGACTGTGTACATTAGTCATATACCAGTACATGAGTATGAAAATGTACAGTAGGCTAATCCATGTGCATATGGGAGTACATAGCATGTTGGCAGGCCATGAACTCCATCCATTGTTCATGTACCCTCTAAGGTATAGGTTGAGCACTAGGGTTTCCTCACAAACTGTGTGACAGGGTCCCACACCATGTGATCCTTAACATTCTCACAAAAAACAATCTGGCACAAGGTGGGGTTCACATTGAATATGGATCTACATTACATGTCGTGTGGTGGAGGAATTTCTAGATTTATAGATATGGCTTTTGTGTCCTCGATTTTTCCTCTAGTATTTTACTAAAAAATTCATCACTAGATAACTGAAGATCCATGTAACTGGTTCCTCACTCTTGATGACCATCATATCTAGGGATTCATTTTTCGGAAAATTACAATGGATTGTGTTCTTCATTGAATTCAAAATAATATGAAAAATATTTTCCTACATCATTTTATCTATTTCAACTTCTTCATAAATAATATTTCATCTTGCAGTGGTCCTAGATCTATGATTTCAGGCCATTGAAACATGTATCAGGTGTGGAAAATTAAAATATATGGTAAACATTAAACCATGATCCAAGTAAATAATTGTTTCCATTAATGATGAATTGGGGGACAACATAACAACCTAAATCATGAGGGAAAATCCTAAAACAATCATTTTATTGGCCTTGATCTATCATAATTATAATAATAATGAAGATGTGGGAATCACAAATAAATTCACAATAAACCCTCAAAATAACCCATGTCGCAAAAGGCATGATCCAAAAATAAATATATTGGTTGAATGATTTTTTTCTTCATATTAATAAATAATATGGAATGAATCAACGTTTTATAATCATAAAAACTAGATTTGGATCGATTGTTAACAAAAAATGAACATTCATATTTATCATTGTAGATATTCTTTAATTCCATCTCGCACCGATCATTGATCTTCATCCTAGTAATCTTCCACCAATGAAATCTCTTGCAACAGGTTCAATGGATCACATCAATTCATAGGTTTATGTGTCTTACCATATATATGTTCCATAGGAACATAATTATTAAACAAGAACATGTAATTTTGTTGACGAACAAATAATATAATTTATTTAATTATATTATTCATTTTATTCCCATGAAAACTTTTCTACAATGTCATCGTGCTATTAAATTTTATGTCAACCTTGTGTAAAACCAACTTTTTGAACATAATGGTACCCTTAGGTGCCTAACCAATGCAACAACATAGAATTTATTCAACATATTTTGGAAAAGTGAATGTGTGTTTTGTTTAATATATTTAATATATTTAAAAAATTTATTCTATTAAAAATTGGCCTCAGAATCGCATGTCATCTCAATGTCTCAACACGAAAATCACCCATATAATTTCAATAAACAATAAATGAGACATTATATTTTCCCCATGATTTGGAATTAAACACAAATAACACATAAAAATGGCTATAAAATGAGATGTGGGTATTGATCATGAAGCCGAGACTACCTCTCCCATGTGCTCTCCTACAGATTTCCATCATGCCACTAAACACACACTAAAGGAATGGATCACATATAATGTATCCTCTAATACTATTCTTTGTATCTATTGGGTACATAGTGAAATTAGCTCCATCCTCAATGTCCATCACGCCCTAGTAGATAATCTTGGATGGGTTACGCACATACCTCATTAGCTTTTACACATGGAGATTGTCATGTGCCCTATATAACTGCTGAGGTAGAGTTGAGAAGTACACAACATCCCCATCTCTATGAAGAATCTGGAAAGGTCCAAGGGATATCAAATATAGCATTTTTCCTTGGCCATGCCTCTATAATCCATGTTTATGTGAAACCCACATTAATATATGGTCTCCGTCCTAGTACTATAAAGGCCTCCATATTCTATCCTCATATACCTTTTTACATCTATGCAAAATCTACATCCTCTTTAGGATGACATGAATCGTCTATGTTTTTCCTCACAAAACATATAGGCCTATGAGTGTTGAATCTTCTAGGCCATCCATAAAAATTGGTTTCCTCCTTGGTCACCCGTATGACACCTTGAATGGTGGTCTGCCGATGGTGGAATGAAAACTATTTTTTTATTCAAATTCCACTTATGGATGGTTATCCTCCCAACTACATACATAGTATAAGATTAAATATCACAATATTTCCTCCAAATCTAGAATGTTCTACAATTTATGGTCATCTATCTATGGGTGAAACCCAATTCTCTAGAATAATTGTGTACCAAACACGTTATAAAATCAATTAAACAACTGGGATGTAGAGAAAGAATCACGTTCATAAATGATCATAGATGGAACTCCATGGATTAAGACTCTCTTCTATATATAGATGTGACACATGCTCTCTAGTTAACTATACTCCTTAATATATTATAAGTGGGATTAATTTATGAGTCATTCTATGATCACCCAATTTTTGTCAAGTTCCTAGGATGTACATGGAAATACCCTAAACATTTTCATGGATAACACATCGCACATCCCCTGTGGTACTACAATGCGTTCAAGTAAATCCACTAAAACATTTTTCACATCTTTCACTGGATAAAAATTAAAGAATCAAAAGACAAACCCTACAACTCCATTCATCTTCGCTAGCCCCCGAAACAAAATACATAGGTCCCAGTATATCTTATTAAAACTTGATTATATATCCAAAAAAGATTTATGAAACTCTCTAAAAACCCTCTACTAAATTTCATTTATATCATCATGTGTCCTTTGAAATGAAATACATGCTCTCTAACTTCATAAAAATCCATCAGGAACTTGTAGAGTAGATATATGAGTAATTATGGTGTCATAGTTATTATCCCCTTTATGTTCCTACCTAACATGTCTTAGGAGTAGAGGGGTTTCAACCATCAACTAGTTGTATGATTCTTTATTTCTATCCGTGAAGGATTATTGTAGCAAGGCCAACTACTCTGACACCTCATTCAACAACTATGAAAAATATCATATGTTGAGAGAATATTCCAATACATTTATCTTACAAAGTATATATACAATCATGATGTCATAATCATGGAGGTACTCTGTCCATATCTGTTATCGAAAACATGGATCCTTCTCAGAGAATATATATTTGAGACTTGTATGATCATAATAGTGGACAAACCGCTCACCCATAAGGTATTTTCACCCCATAATTAGTGTAAATACTATCATAACTAACATAAGATAATGGGTCATGAAGTAAGGTTCATGTGGTCTTAACTTATGGGAACCATATGAAATCATTTTCTTCCTCTACATCAGATCACAATCAAGTCTAGTCCCTAACGAATCTCTGAATAATATGTACTCAACAACCCCAATTGGAAATCTCAATATTAGAGTGGTCGTAAAATTCTTCCCCATCAATTGAATGTCATGTTGGAAAATATACATCCACACAAAATGGAGATCTATGGGCCAAATCAATCATGGGTGTTGATATCGTGGATAATTCAGTTTTGAATCTATGGTATTAGCTCTCCAACTCAAGGATGATCCTCACCTTGATCATGATTTTAGGTCGATCTGAGGCTAACACATCAATAACCATGTCCTGCTCCACTTTCACTCCATCAACTGTGATAATGAGTCCCCAAAAGTGGACCTATTGAATCCTAAAACTGCACATTGAGACCTTCCCATATAGTTTGTTATATTATTGTATGTCTAAAAAATTATAATGTTCTTCATGTTCTCTTATTTGGACACTGAGAAAAAAATTCATTATAGAAGAATGTTACAATGAACCATTCTATGATATACTAAAGGATACAATTAATGAGACCTTTGAACACTATTAAGGCATTTTTTAGTCCAAAGAGAATCACCATGTACTCATAGTGATTGTAGTGATAACTAAATGTCATATTTGGTATATTCACCTCTCTAACTCAAAATTATTGATCATAATACCTAAGGAAAAACATAAAGATCCACCATTCCCATAAAAGTTTATTAATGAGGTAATCTATACTATTTAGTGCATACTTTTGCTTCACAGTCTCATGGATTACGAACATGTAGGTCACACATAACCACATGCTTCCATCTACTTTATTTTTTATCAAAAATATGGCTTCAGAAGGTGAAACACTTTTTTTAAAAAGATCTACCTGTTCAATTTCACTAACTTTACCCTATACCCAACGGCCCAAAGGCCTCCAATTTTTTTATTATTATAAAAACCCCGTTTTAATGGAAGAAGGGGAAACCCCAAATAGACATCATCGACATATGACAATCATGATCCAAAGGTCAAGTGAGACAAACCAAAACAACATCATGGAGCAAACCCCTACCAGCATATAACTATGATAAAGCTCCTCACCAGAGCATGGATGACTGGAAAACATGTGTCCTGTGTCAAAGCACATGCCCGATCTGATGGCGACACCATACCCTCTAAAACATCAAAATCCGAAAAGCACAAAAGCGGTGAAAAGCAAGCTCATGAACCTCCTCTAGGGCCTGATCCAAGTGGATTCTGGGAGCATCGCCAAACCAACAGAACTCACAATTCAAAACCATTCCACCACTCCACAAACAATAACCATGCACAAAACCTCACCGCCCTCCACTAGACACTCCCTCCACCACATCTTTATAAGTCTGGAAGACAATTCAAAGGCGCGAGATCAAACCATAGTCACCTAGGACTATATGGACCAACCCAACGCCGAGAGAATGCCACCACTGAAGTAATATTGGACATCCTGAAACCAAAACGCCGCTCTGGGCATGGATCTTCTCAAATCAGTACCGAAGATACACCTCATCAGGTTCTGAAACTAGGCTCATGATGATGAGGAAATAGTGGAAGTGCATAGAGGAACCTCCGGTGATGAACCAAACCAAAAAATCCAATTCAACAAAATGTGTAATAAAAACATCCAAAAATTAGACCTGTAAAACCACAAACCAAAACTAGAGCATAGTGCCTCCCCCTCTCGGAAACACAGATCTGGGCGAGCTGCACTGGAACCGATGAAGACCACCGGGTCACGCCGGATGAGTCAAAAGACCCTGAAGGGTTGTGCTACATCGTCAGAAGCACATGAAAACTCTGATCCACTACCGCAAAGACATGAATTATGAGATGTGAGCCTCGCCGAGTGGAAGAAACTATATCTGGTGAACCCTTCCAAGACGCCATTCTTAGAAGCGTGATGTGGCCCTCTCCAAGATGGAACCATGAGCATCCACTGTGAATAGATCTAGCCGAAGGGGGAGAGGAAGTTGACTCGCGGAGAAACCCTAGGAGCCACAAGATTGGGAGATATGCCGCTCCAAGGAGAAATTCTAAAAAAAAGAGGTAGTCGTATGGGCTCATCTCTAGTAAAATTATATCCCAATAGAATCAATATCAACCAAGAGTTTGGCCACACTTTCAGCAAAAGTATATGATTATCGGGTCATATCTAGTAGGATTATCCAAGCACAACATTCAATAGAATGGCCAAACTAGAATCTATATGTCCGAAATAAGATATTTGTCAATAAACAGGTGACTAGAACCTATATCAATCAGTAGTTTAGAAATGTTATAAAATATTAATTTCAAACCACATATCATAATCAATGCCTCTTGGATGTATTCCCCAAGTGCCTTTATCTTTTGATTCCCCTATCCTCAATCTGCCTATGTCTATCGTGGTCCACCTGGGTTACATATTCTAACATTTCAAAGCATTAACACCTACAAATACTCTCCCAACTCATCTTCCATGTATTATACAATGTGATTTTTTTTCCTTCCACTACCTTGGCCTCAATGACCCATCTAGGGTCCCTCGGTTAGTCGTACATCTAGTAATAATATCTTGGGAAAGATGTCCCCAACTGTCACCTGAGTATCACCGCCAATACCTAGGATTTATGGACCCATACTATGATGCATAAACTATATAACCTCTATCTTGGTTCCACCCTTAAAACATCCTTCATGTATTAGTCTTTAATACAAATGATTTATCAATACATTCGTAGTCTATGATCCTTTATTCCCATTACCAGTAACAACTGGTTGTATCTGATATTCTAGGAGACTCTCAATAAATGAATATATCTATATACCCCAAGAATAAGTATTAATGCATATAGGTATAACATTGTCTCATATTTTTCTATGAATACCTCACTCGAATTTCTGTTCACCAAAGTAATGGTCATAAACAATGTCCATAGAATTCTTAGAGAGTTTGGAAAAACCTTAATGAATACATAGGTACTTCATTGTTTACATGTTGGAGTTGTAGAAGATCCGGGATACACATAGCACTCATCACAGCTAGACAGAAATTCACCCTATAAATTTTCTCAATAACATACCATGTTGCAGTTTCCCCATTATAATACATGTTCATTAACTCCCACTATTTTCTTTTTGATCCATATAGAAGGCTCGTTGATGGGACCATTATCTGATATGTTGGATTCCTAACCAATTATAAAATAGAGGTCAATAAATTATTGTCGTCCTTAACTACATTTCGATCATGTTCTTCTCCAACCCACATGGATCCCTATTATTAATAATCATGAACTACAATCACCTTGTGAAACTTATCTGCATGTATTGTGGGTACCACGTGTTTCACAACATGTGTTGGTATAGATAGCACACCACATGGAGGTAAAATCTCAAGAACAAGTCCATATATAAACACCGTACAATTAATGGGATCATAATCATGATCTTGATGGGTAATTCTAGAGGGGACCTGTCATGGTGTCGTACTTAAAATAATAAAGAACCACCATGGTAAATGAGTATATCTTAAGAGCAGAGTCAAGAATTACATGGAAACCACAACTCATCCATATATGTTTGAGGTAATAATTTTCCCTAAAACCAGTTTTCTCATTTACTATTTCAAATTTAATTTGATTAGATTCCTCTAGTATAAATATATAGTCCATCTCACAAACAATTGACTCCCAAGCCTAAAATATGAACATCAAACACATAACACAGTTTCACAAAACAAATCTTAGTGACTCTAGTCCTATGGTTGAACAAAATGCTTTTTTACCACACTATCATGAATTTTCATAATGAGGCACATTATGTGACTCCCAAAGAACCACTAGAATAGACCAAGGGCTGGTGGCCAGCACTGGGTAGGCATATCACTAACATGGGGGGTCATAGCCTATGTATTATTACACACACAGACATGCCCAATCCCATACAATGATGAACTATGAAAACAAATGAACACCCAAACATTCATATATCTAAATCCAACACCCATAGTATGAAAGGAAGAAAATGAATTTGAAAATATCAAAATAAATCCCAATACAAAAATCAAGACAATATGTCCAACATAAAATTTAGACTTGGAACTACCCTCGAAATTAATAGGTACACACCTCAGCCTTTCCTGTTTCACTAAGGACCATCTACTCTTAGTCCATCTAGGAATCTGTAAAAAAATTTATTGCCTACAAAAGACACGACACAATTGAGAAAATCGCGTGTAGGGTTGAGTATAACAATACCGTGTAAGAAACCCTAAAACCACAAAGAATACATCAAAATAAGTACAACTAGCTCTAAATATGTATATTCATGAAGCACATATAACATTAATATCACGATATACTCAACAATTTCATATAGTATAATCATAATTCACATCTTCAATTCTATCATAGGATTCTAGATCAATGACTCAAAAAAGCAATAATCAAGGAGAACCAAATTCTCAACTTAGATAACTATGATAAAATTAGTCAGATAGGTAATTATCATCTCATTAATCTATTATAAGTACATTCTAATGTAAGAAGATATACAATAAATATTTTAGAATCCTTCATATTTCCTAGTGGTATACCAAAAACTCAAACATGATTAAACAACTTATTAGAGTATTGGAACCCGTATAGTGCTGGACATGGTGATTGTTTGAAATCCACAAAGATAATAATGATAAATAAAGGATCACACTTGGGAACACACATAGGTATTACAATTACTCTATACATGTAATGTATCTGAGTAGATCACTATCCTATATTTATGTGGTATTTCCATACATACAGATAGGGAATTGATATGGGGAATGAAACAAACTTGTCCATGATATAGAGGTCAGTGTATCAGATACATTTTTTGAATTTAATGGTGTTTAGTATGGGGTTAAATTCTGTTCCCATTGACCATAGGTCTTGTCCATGTAAACAACACGTGTCCCATGTCTATGTTCCTATAATTGTACATGTCATGTCATCTGACCATGTACTCTACCCATGTATAAGTAATGTAGTATTCCCTTGTACACTGGGGAAATTCATACCCATTTGAGTATATATGTAATGTTAGATGATTGTGTAGTCCATCCAATATTCATTTTTCCTATGAGGTACACACTGAAAAACCTGTGAGTGGTTCCATGCCATGTGATGCTTCAGATTCAACTGAAAATATAGCCACAACTATGAGGAGTCCACATGATGCATGTATCCACATTTGATATCATATAGTGATAGAATCCCTATATTCACAGACGTTGTTTTTGTAAAATCATTTTTTCCTTCAAGATATGCTTCTAAAAATGTTTCTGTGTAAAACAAACGTTTAATGTCGCTCAAACCGCTATATTGATGAACATCATGTTTTAACCCTTCACATCATTAGAGAAAAATCGTAAAATAATGCTCTTCATTGAGCCCTAAAGAACATGATAAATGGGTACCAAATCCAATCAAACTGACGCCTACCCAGTCATCACACTAATATCATCTCAAATTGAGCCACAATAAATGATTTCAAACAATTTCCCCATGATTCAAGTGTATAACTTTGATATTTCCCATATACGTTGAAACGAGGGTCAAACAAAGAACACTAATAATTATCAATGAATCTAGGGTAAAGGAAATCCCAAAAAATGAAGAAAAATCAAAATCCAGTGTTCATATATTACATTATCAATCAATATTAAAATTAAAATGAAGAATCAATAATCATTATTAAATTGTCCCAATATAACCCCCCAAAATTAAAAATTACACAATATGCATGGTCCTAGAATCAATGTTTTGGATGATTGATTCGTGTTATTCAAATAATTTAAAATGAGGTAATAATTCAAATAAAAAATTTGATACCTCGATTTCGAAAGATCACTGAAAACGAATGAAGTTACACACTGATCATTATTGAAATTCATTGATTCCCTCTCACACAGGTCTTTGATCTCTGATCCTGTAATCATCTGCCAATAGAATATCCTTTGATTGATCTCTTCAATTAAAAGGTATATGCTGATAACCATGTAAATTTTCAATAAGTACATATTTAATGAATGAAAATAGTTAATTTCATCACCATACAAATAAAATAATTTGATTGATTATTCGATTATTTTTACACCTGCACTAATGTTTTTAAAAACACCTAGCAGTTATAGAGTTTATGTTGTACCTAGGGTAAAACCCATGCTCTAAAATCCATTGTTCCCTAAAATATTTATCACGAATCCCCTTTTATATTACAATCCACATTTTCATTAAAAAGTCATGTCTGTGCTATTTAATATTTTTAATATATCTGAATCATTTATTTAGAGCACACCATTACTTAGAATTTCACTCCATCTCAATGCGTGAAACAAATAGTCCATATAACATTCAAAATTAATTCAAGAAAAATAAAATTCTTACATAGACATAAAAAATAAAATATAAAATTACATTTCCCAACAGATTCCTTGGTGATGGAGAAATTTTACAATATTTTACAAGGTTATATTCTATCATAAACATGAGAAATGGATTGGTTTTCCAAAAGATTAAGAAATAGATGGATAAATTTTATTAAATCAATATAAATTCAACATAGTATATTTTATATGTTTTTTTGTATATATTAATTGTTCATACGTAATTAAATGTGGTAAAATATGTAGTAAAAATAAGGATCTGGATGAAAAAATTTATATTCTCATGGAAGAACCTCCATTGAATCTCATTTTAGAGACTATAAGAATGATATTTTTAGAATTGAAGATAATAAAGAATGTTTTAAATGATTTTTATGATATGTTACTTCATTTATTGGTGAAAATAAATTGATTAGGTGGTCGTAATAAGTGATTGGAGGAGGATCCCTTTGAAAAATGTGTTGAGTGGCACACGTGTAATATTTCAAAGTTAATGAATAATATCATTTCAATTTAATAATTATATATTTTTGTAATGGATCTTGTTATAAGATAAAGATATAATGTCTAAGTCACACCAATATATGGGGTTTGGGATGGTTTTCAATTCGTTTTCACATTTAAATCTATAAATGGGCCCCTGTTGAATCCGTTTTAAACAAAACTGTACTAATTTTTTAATAATATTTAATTAAATATTTATAAAAAATAAATAAGTTGATCTTTTAACCTAATATTAAATTTACTAAATCAAAGAAATTAACCCATTTTAGCAAAATAAATTTAATTAATAGGTATAATTTAACATGAAAATAAATATGCAAAAAGTATCAAAAAATTTATTTCAATGAAATGCATTTTTAATTCTTAAGATTTTATTATATTATATATATTACATGTATTCATAATTATAAAGATTAAAATTATTATAATCTTATATATGATCTATAAATTTCATTTTATTCATTTGAATTTAAAATTTATTTAAATAATTATAATTGGAAGAGATTATTCAACATAAATATAATTTTCTTTCGAAGAAATATATTTTATTATGTCCAGATGATCATATAATTACCTTTGTAAAATTGATAGTTAATAAATTATTATTTACACATATTATAAGAAATTATTATAAATAAATTTTGGAATAGAAAAATACAAAAAATTTCAATTATCTGTACAAGCCAATTTTTATATGTATATTTCAATAACTCATTCTAGGATTATTTTTTACTAGTATGATGAAAATATATATTCATCCTAGAAAAGTTTTATTTTTGTAAAATTAAATATTAAAATATTAATTGTATTACTGATTTAGTGAAATCTAATGTTCATAAACTATATCTTAGGCTGATTTTTTACATGTATTCCTATAATTTTTTTCATTTATGGTCTTAAAGAAATCCAAATTCAATGTATATAAGTCTTATGTTATTTAGTGGAAGGGTTAAATTAATTATCTTGGAAAAGATGCTTCCATTTCCACTTATTTCATTATGTTACTGAAAATATTTTGTGAGTTATGCCAGAATTATTATGAATAGTGATTGGATTTTCATGATTCAATCCCATGAAAATGGATTATAACTCTTATTGGATATAGTGGCTCCAAATAGTTCCCATTGTAACACTGATTCATTTATTTCAGTATCATATGTCTCCCCTTCAATTATTGGGATTTCTATTTTTATGAGAATTAAAATAGATTTGTAATGGAAAAATATATGTTATATCTCTTAAAATATTTATCCCTTAAAATTATCAAAAATGGGACAACCCCAAAAAGTTTAACTAATATGTATGTGATTGAGAGATCCACATGTCCTCATGCGCACATCACAATGTCCCGAAGTTTGCTGACTAGAATCCAGGACCTAATTATTGTATGGTGGGGAGAATATACCTTCTATATCATTACTAAATATAATGGTGGATTTATATAAAATACCAAATGTAGATGGATAATAATGAAATGGTAAATGAATAACTATGTAATAACTGTCCATACCACCTATTATGAATAAGATATATAAAAGAGATTATATTGTTTGAAACAAATTTAAATGGACAGATAAAAATTAATAAATAATAATAAATACCAAACTATTACAGGTATTCCAAATACTTAATCAATCCATAAATCATATGGGATCTCTTTCAACTATATAATTAATAGAAAAGTATATCTGACCATGTCTCAACCTACAACCCTGAAATATTCGTTAGTACCAAGAAGTGTATTGAACAAGGAATGGGTAATTAGTTTTACAGAACCATCATTGGTTTATAATAAATTTATAATATACGGTAATACAATAACATAGATTGTGGGATATAAATAATAATTCATTAACATGGGGTTGAACTAATAAAATTTTATATGTTTAACTATAGTTCGACAATCTATATCCAAATTAGTTAGTATACTAGTAATAGAAATCATTTTTATAATCCCATCTTCTCATGAACTAGAATAATTTACGAAACCATGGAATGTTCCCATGAATTTTCACATATCGAAACTAAAAAAATCATTGTTACTCACCTTGTAATAATACATATAAATTTTTTTGAATGAACCCATAATGATAAGTTAATTATGTATAGAATTACAGTATAATATAATGGATGGTCCCTCAGTATTCCACATTCTAATAAAGCTATTACCAATCCCTAGGAACACGTCCATGGTAATCTCACAAGAGGCCTGATTGGAATCCAACGAGATAATCAAAGGTATTTTTTATCGAGGGTGTCAAACTGAAGTCTAGAGCTTATCCTAATCATTTTAGTGTTTCCACAATTTCAAGTAAATAATCAACATTTTCTTGAGGCATTCATGAATATAATACATAGACAAAATCAAAAAGGTATTAAACTATGTAATTCAAATCAATGAATCATGTGACATCCATTTGATTTATTCATGGAATTTAATAAAGTAATTCATGACTTTCTGGTTGAATGTCTGATTTTTAAATCGTAAATAGTCTATTTATGACAATATTTCTTGTAATTGTAAGTTCATTGGGAATGAAAAATTAAATTAACCAAGTTAAATCACTATATTTTATTACAAAATATAATTAATTAACAGACACAAAATACATTCATTGAAAAACCATTTAATTTTGTAATACCATTCTCAGGTTCTCATATTTCTTTATGTGTATCCCCACATATAATAATCCTTATATTATTTCATATACTCAAAGTTTCACAGAGATACAATAAATAAGTCCCTAATAATTTCAAAATTTTCATCCAAGGAATTCATGGTATAATTCATAAGTGCAGGTAGAGAAATTAAATTATGTATTTTATAACAATTAATCAAAAAATATTAGAGGTGTATCCCATGTTTTCCAATAAAATACGTAAGTAAATGTAAAATTAAATAATTCTATTTAATTATAGAAGTGGATAATAATAAATGAACATGGGATATTGAAATTATTTATGAAACATTAAATCCTTAAGAAAATTAAATAACACATGACATTTTCATGGATCATTATAGAGATCCATTATTATTTTGAAATTAGTAAGACAACATTAGTGGTGATTTAAGCCATATAGAATTTCGAATTTCTCTTAATTTCCAAAAAAACCAAACAAAAGGGGGTTTTTCGGTAACCCAATAGGTATGTTCATAAGGAAATTCAAACTTACCCTGCGGTGCAGTTTCATTATATAAGGGGAGAATAATTTAGAACTTTAGTAAGTTTTAATCCAACCACACTATAATAGGTGTTTAGGTTGAGTAAAATGTACATATTTATTGGGTTTTTTAATTATCTCACGCTAATGGGTTTACTGGGTTGAGGATTCCGACATCCAACAATGTATGGTAGGACTGTACTACATCATGGTCGGTGATTGGGGGTAAAAGAAAAAAATACTAAAAAATCAGGTTAGTACTAATAATTAATAGTGCACATCGCAACAAAACATTTTATAAGTGGAATGAAATAAAACTGAAAACATATAGACCCTCTATATTATCCTTAGTAAGATTCACAAACCTGGTATTATAAAAATACAAGATATATAATGGATAAGAATATGGATCCATAAAAAATAATTTTAATTAAAAATAACCAACATGAAATATTTGTGTAATCATGACATCAAGATAAGAAGAAACGATGTAATTAGAGTCTCAGTCTCACCTATGGAATTCAAATTTATTTGATAATGAGTAAAATGGCCCATGATTGAATTAAATAACCCTTATAGTAATGGGGGAAGATGACTATGTTTATGGGGGGTGTACTATAAAACTGGGGAAGGAAGGAGGGTGTGAAAACATGTAAGGGATGTGGTTAAATTCATCATTTTCCTGTTTTAATGAGGTCCATAGTTTTTCCGTGGGGTTTCTTAAACAATGATCATACCATAAAGTAACACATTAAAAATAAAACCCACCACGCATGGTTAATGTGCATGGTTTAAAAACCATGTTACAACTGTTAATATCCCCATGGAATTCAATATAAAACGTAATGGATCTTTAATCCCTTGTCATGATTTATAGAATGTTCTTGCCTATAACAAATAGGTTATATTATCGGGGTGCATTGATAACACTGACCTTATTCATAGGAATCAAATATAATAATCCATAAATTTATACCTAATGATAAAAAGGCATACCCTAGCACCCAGAAAAAAACTCAAGTCTCAAAAATTATCATAAAAAAGAAACATTAATATATTAAAACTCGCAATATTATATTCCTATGATAAAATTAAAAAATAACCAATTCACCATACTGAAATTTTAAAATTCTTCTAGAAAACTAAATATATATTGGAAATATATATTACTACCTCTCACAATATAGTATAAAATGACCTGAAGTTATACAAATGGTAAACATATTTTGAAACATTCTTTCTTCCTCAAAAGAGCATACACCAATGTTTTGATGGACATAATGAGGAACTGTTCCAAACATGACCCCACTATATAGATTTAGAATATAATATTATTTGAATTAAATTTAAAATTAACAACCTTAAAATTGTGGGTTCCAATGATCACACAACATAGTATACATTTTCATCAATTTTTACCCTCCCACAACATTTCCCTTGACATTCCAACTGAGATTCGATAACACTAACTAGTGACATCAGTTCATTTCAACTCATTAATCTGTCAATCATAGGACCATCACTGCATGAAAATAATGGATACCCCAATATGGTTTCAATATATTACATTGTATAAAAAAATTTCACTAGTAATTTAATCCCCAATTTACATCCAACATGAACTCGCATCTTTAAGAGTTGACATGTTACTAAAAACCTGGTCACACAACTCCACTTTTGAAGTCGTTCATGGATTTACTTATCCATTGATATCAAGACATAATAGAGGATTTCATGGGATTGAAACAAACCATTCAACCCTTAATACATATTAGAGACCATCTTGTATCTCCAAAAACTATGTTAATGAAATGTAATAAAATATTCCTTGGTCCAACTAAACAAAAATGCTTAGATTAATCAATTGACATGCCAATAACATGCTCAATGATGATGATGTTACCTCACATGATTCATATGATAATTTTTACAGACTATCATTATTCCAATAAGAAAATTACTATATTATTTAAATATTTTACACCCATACAAAAATTTAATTATTTTTATTTATTTTAAGCACTAACACACAACCAAACTGTAAGATTTCCCACATAATTACCCACCCTAATCCTAAATATAATCTCTATAAATGGTCAAAACATACAACTGAAATTTAAATCCACAATAATCTTTATGAATGAGAAAAATAACCATAACAACTATTTTTCCTCTAAAAACCATTAAAAACATTTTATATTAGTATTTATATTACTGAGATACTTTCCACTTAAGGGACACTCTTTCCACAACAAACTTGATTCTACTCACTTAAAGTGTCTCCTAGGTGAAACTTCACTAAAAATTAGAAAAATTAATCCCAATAATCTTGAAAAATACTCCATAGTATGAGGATTTGATGAATTTCTAACATTATGATAAAAATAACAAATAGTACTCTATTGTTGAATAGATAGGAATGTAACTCATTATGCAGATTACATCCATGAATGGATTTTGGTGTACCTCCCACCACATGGATTTAAATTTATAAATTAAAAAATTCACTATAATAATTACATTCCTAGACATACATGTTAAAACCTCTTGATGTGTTGACATCCACATCATTGAGGTTGGACATTGTAGTTTGAACTCATATCAGTGGTTCAAAAAACATGTCCTTTTGAATTGTAAACCCTTGAATAGTGAAAACATTATTTCCACATATTTCACAGGTCACTATAATATGAATGTGACACACAAATGTATCCTTGAATAAATCATGAAACATCACACTGATGCAATGAAATTACACAACTCAATGTGTTACCATGATTTATTTTATCAATACTCAATGACGTGAACAATTACCACAGAACATGACATATATTGTACCACAAAGGCATACTCTAATAGTAAATACATGTGTAAAGGTGAACTTCCTCGTTTTAAAATTAACTTATAGGGAGAAACAATTTCTTTTGAATCATGTGGCCAATGGTCCCCCATATCCCATGTATATTATACTGAACAACTGTTGTATATCCCAAAAGTCATTGTATTTCAAAGGACAAGTATAACATTAATGACCTTCCAAGACATATATCATTGGAAATAAAGGGTCACATGAATCAGTAACTGGCCTTATATAACCTAGGAATTAAATTTATTTAAACAATATAACTCATGTGATCACATCTCTAACAAAGCTCAATGTTTTGAATGAACACCTAACTATGCATTAAATCATTTAACTAACTAAGACACTATTCGGAGCTGAAATAACATACAAACAAAACATCCCATACCTAATCAATGTAAAAAACATCCAACGATGATTATAATATCTAGGGATGATACATCATCATGGATAACCCTTCACTTTAAAATAAATTATCTAAATCAATGGTAATTCCTAAAAGGCCCCCAGAATAAACAGTACACCCCGAAAATAAAATCATTAATTGAGACTCATGGGTTATTTCCACATTCTCATCAAAGAATTTTCTGAATTCATTTTAAAAATGACTTCCACACAATGATATGTTTTATCAACGTAATTAATATATTTTACTTTTTAGATTTTATTAATTCAAATTTTATATAAATATTAATGAGGTATATATAATTGAAATTTCCAGGATAACTTATTGAGGGAAATGCTTTATAAATACTACTTGGAACATTATATAGATGAAATGAAATTCACTCCTGGATAATTATCTTATATTTTCCTTTTAACCATTACCTATCCATAATACCTCATGCCTAAGATCAATTAAATGAAATAGAAATCATATGTTATAGTGGGAAAATTATTTATTTTGTAAGTAGACTACAATTTAAATAACCTCACATATCAACAAGTACCATTAAATCAAAAATAATTTTTCATGTTTCAAGTGATCTAGTTTTGTAAGATTATCCTACAAAATTATATAGAAAATTTAATGAGTGGATTGAGATAATTTAAATATCACACCATATATCATTCATCATTCCCCAACGAGTTAATTACAAAGGTAATAAAATATAGCATTGACCTATCAAGATTAGGTCATGCAAACCTAGGATATGATATATGGAATTATATTATTTATTTATTGAGAAAACACTATATATATTAAAATTGGAATCCTTTTTAAGTGTAACCCATTGTTAGATAACTTATTTTTGTGTAACAAATATAATGTGTTTTTCTAATTGACATATAATGTTATCACTTGTATACACATGTAAAATCGAGCATAAATGGATTCTAGTGCACGGGGAACCAATACCACGTTATAATGGAATAATAAAATATATGTTTCAATTGTCAAAACATTTAATTGACATCATCCATGAATCAACTATATTTATAAAATGAAAAACAATATTCATTTAACATTAATACTTCACATTTTCAATTAATTTATTATCTAATTAAACAATTTAATTTCATTATTTATCATCAGGATTGTTAGTTAGAATACTATAATCAACCAATATGTTAAATATAGTATACTATAATAATGAAATTTTATTTACCAAACCATAATTCACCATTATAACAATGAAATATATTACATAATAAAATATAAAATGTATATGAAATGAAAATCAAATAAGAAAGGTGTCTAAGAGATCACGATAATGGATTGTAAAACACTTATATCTAAAATGAGGTATGAAGGCACATACTGACACTCCATGATCATCTCAGAGACAAATCGCAAAAATTAATAATCAGTGGAAACATATATATTCACAAAATTATAAATAATAACAAAATATAATAAAAATGAAATGAAAAATAGTCCCTTCCCTAGAAACAAGATCTTTCTCACATGTGTGGGATGACCTTTCCCTGAAATAATCTATTTACCAAGTCCCAAACCATTACTAGTTATATTTCTACGTGAAATAAAAGATCAAAACAAATAAATATACCATTAATAAAATATTTTTAAAAACCCCACTAGGTTCACTTAAATGTAACTCTGTCAAATTTACATATTTCCTAAATCACAAATCCCCATACACCAATGGGAGTGGAATAGTAGCAAGGGACTAATGATAGTATGGTATAGATTAAATAACATATGGATTAGTACTAAACATAATATAGTGATATATAAAATAATTCGACTAGAGATCATAAATAATCAATAGATAATTGGAATACTAAACAATAGGTACCAATACAATATATTATAATGAATAAATATCAAATAAAAATACATTCATTTGGAAAAATAAGTATAGGTATTGATGAAAATAATTTAATGAATCGATATTATAGACTACTATAGGGAGTCTGAGTAATTTCTAGTCAACATTCTATAATACTATATGCATGAATGAAAAAATTAATAAAAAAGCACAAATCAAGTCCTAACCTGCAACAATCATATTGTAATGACCTGGAAATTCACGGGAAATTTTTTTCTAAATTTTCTTTGGGATTTTACAAGAATGCAGTTTTTGACGGCGCCTGATTCCGAGGCCCGGTGTGCCTGAATCATTTTCCGAAGTTTAGCTTGGGTACATTCAGTGAACGAATGAGTGGGATTTTCTAACTTCTGAACCAGTGCTCGGAATCGAATTCCTAGGGCATCGAGGGAATCGAAGCACCAGTTTTTGCTTAGAAACACCATTTCCGTAGTTGCGTTTTCTCGGGTGTGGTTTTTAATATTTGGGGGTTAAGTGAAGAAAATAAAATAAAGTGGTATGACAAATTAATTTTATTTCACTTAAATCCACTTAAAGCCACTTAAAGCTACATAAGCTGAGTTGAAGGGGATAGGGTGCAATCCAAAATATCATACCCTCTTGGTAGGATATTTTTGAGGTGGGTCCCACACGAGCCTCACTGTTTCTTTTCCTCTAAGTAAAGCACCCGCGGAACCTCCTCTTTTATGAAAGTCAACCGTGCATTTTTTTGGTTAAGAAACGGACCAATTAATTGGGCAGTTAAATCGTTACAATTAATTCAACGAATTAATTGTTCGTTTCATATCTTTTGAATTTCAAAAGCTTAGGTCAATAATAAAATAAGGGTTGAACTTATTTTATTTAGTTGGACTTGTGGCGTGGAGAGAATTTGGGAGGAAAGCACTCTTCTTCGATGAAGAAGGCGAAGAACACGAAGAACACGAAGAATGTTTCGACCTCCGACAAAGAATGCCAAACCCTCAGAGATCGATGACGCGATGTCGTGTACCATGACATCAACGACGCTTCTTCCAAGATTCTCCCTCTGCGACGCTTCTTCCACGATGATCCAACCCCGCGACAACCTTCGATCGACAACGACAAGGTAGAGGTAGCTCCCCTTTTTAATTATTTTGGTTTATAACATCAACATGGATTTAATTATTATAATTTAATCTGTATGTTCTCGATCCGCGGAGTTCGTCAATGCGACGCCGAGTACCGCACAACAGTGACGCCCTTCCGCGATGCGGTAACCCTTTATTCCGTGACGGTCGATCTCGCGTCCGACGATGAAGTTAAGGTAGGGGTTTTGTTTGTGAATTGAATTTATTTCCATGGTTTTTTTCTACTAAAAACAAAGAACCTCAATCATGAGAAATTTTAATTTATTAAAATTGTATATTGTTTTGTTTTCCATATGTGGATTATTATTATTCTTTCTTCCCGATTGTTATCACCTAACGCGGAGTGTGCAGACCAAACAAACACGGCCCGACAACACTCTGTAGTTCTTCATTGATGCGCGGATTGGCGGGCGATGACAAAACATGCCGCAGGGGTGATTCGTTGATTCTGAAGTGAAGAACGAGACCCTGGAGGAACTACGGCGCAGAAGGGAGTGGAATCGGACCACCGGAGCAACTCTGGTGGCCAGCGGAAACCACCAGTGGCACGGGTCGCTGGCGGCCGGAGGCGGCTACGCCCCGACGTGTCGCCGGACGGAGCCGCCGCGGCTGAATCCGCGTCGGCGGTGACACCAGCGGACCCGTGGCCAAGTTGGTCTAGTGCACACGGGACGTGGAAATGTCGCGTCCGCTGACCAAGGGCGGCCCCCGCGGGTGGGGGGGGTGTTCACACGCGGGGGCAGCGCGCCCCCGCCCCCGGGCTCCGCTCGCTCGACCGCTCGGCCGAGCCGAGCCGGGCATAGCCGACCCATCGGCCGAGTCGCAACCTGGCCGGGCTGGGTCGCACCTAACCGGGTCGGACCCGGGTCGGGTCAACCCGGTTCGGGCCGACACAGGGGGGGGTCGGGCCGGGTCTGTCCGGGCCCAGACCCCCGTCTTCGGACCGTTTTCAGTCTTTTGCCCGTATCTTAAGATATAGGCCTCCAAACGACGCGCCGTCAATGACGATGCGATCCATGGATCGAGACGGTCGTTTCGGTATACTATACGCAAGATATAGTAATACTTTGGGTTCGGCCGGGTTGGTTCGTACACAAAACCAACTGGGGCCTCTGAGCGGAAACACTCATATCTTGAGCTATGAAAATCCGATTGGAATGCCATCGACTTTGATGCTTTCTGGTGAGAAGGATCATTTGGCTTAGTCCGCTCGAGGTTTGGATGTCGTCAGAGTGCGGTCGGGTTGTTTCGCTCACGAAGCCAACCGGGCCCCTGGAACGAAAAAGCCAATAACTCACAGACCAGGCGTCTGATTGACGCACCATCTGTCTCAATGATTTCCTCTTGATAGGACGGAACTTTTGGCATACTTAGCCCATGTTTTGGTTGCGGTTGGATAGTGGACGGGTTGGATTGTACCCGAAATCCAACCGAGCACTTGGAACGGAAAAACTATTATCTTTCAGACCAGACGTCTGTTTGACGAACCGTCTGCAGCATTGGTGATCACGTTGAGAAACAGTCTCTATGAGTATACCCTATGTGAGTTAGGGGTACATTTGAGATATGGTTGGATTGGTTCGCACACGAAACCAACCGGGCCCCGGGGACGAAAAGGCTAATAACTCACAGACCGGGCGTCTGATTGACGCAACGTCTGTTGCGTTGAGACCCCTATGACGAGGTGGTCCTTTGAGTTACATCATAGTAGGACTTAGGGATACTTGGAGTATCGACCTGTAGCTCGTGGAGCGGACCCTCTCAGAGGCGAGCGTGCGGAGTACGGAGACAGTGTAGCCGACTGAGACCTGACGACTGCTTGACCGACTCAACTAGGAGTGAGTCAACTAGCCCAGTGGACGGAGCACTACTTTGTGAGGTGCAGACCCATGGAGGACGGAGCACTAACTATGTGACAGTGCAGACCCGTGGTACTAATCCGGAGAGTACCTCTGCATGCTACTAGGGGGTGTGCACTATTGTGTTTGGGTGGCATACCCCGGCAGGAAGCACTACTGTGTTTGGGTGGCTGGCCCGCGGTACTCGACAGGAGGAGTACCTCAGCAGTCTTAGGTTAGTGAGAAGTACCTCGGAGTCTTGACAGGACAACTGTACACTCCAGAGACGGATCTCTTCAGCAGTTACGGTTTCGATAATAAAAAATCTTGGTTTGAGCTGAGTCTATGACCTTTGTGTTTCTTCATGATTGAGATGGGTCACTTGATAACTTAGGTATATGTATGGGCATATACCTGGGTAGTGGTTATCCATTGATTTCATAATCTTTGTGTTTCATTAGGATTGAGATAGGTTACATGGTAACTTAGGTATATGTATGGGAATATACCTAAGTAGAGGTTATCTGTTGAGATCTTCATTGTGGTTATCCTTGTTGGTTTTAGTGAGACCATGAGGGTCTCGGGGTCCCTAATAAGTATCGTTATACTCACCTCTTCATGGGCTACGCCCGCACCTCGTTGTGTTGGTTGCAGACGACAGGAAGTGTGGACGGAGGCCGAGTGTTCGAGGACTGGATGGTACTCGGGGGTGGACTACACGACGAGTCAGTACCCGGAGGTGGACTACACAATGAGTCAGTATCCGGAGGTGGACTTCACGGCGAGATGGAACTCGGAGGAGGTTGAAAGGCGAGAGCATTGTGGAGGATATCTGTACCTACCCTTCAGGTAGGATCCGTGGTGGAAGAGCCAGGAGCTGCGCCATCTGTACCTACCCTTCAGGTAGGATCCGAGGAGGACGACCCATGAGCTGCTTCCGTCCTTCCAGTTGTTGTCTTTTTCTATTGTACTTTGCTCAGCTGTAGTTGTACTTTCAGTGGGGTTTGTATTCTGGCCCATTTAACTTTCAGCTATTTCTTTTTTTACTTAGTGTTTTACTTCCGCGTGTACTCTGTTGTGTTTTGTTTACATTTATAAAGGCAATTCCTTCCCAGTTATCGAGATTTATGCCTTTGGTGCTAGTCGCCAGCCCCTGGCCTATGGAAGGAAAGCTTGGGGTAGTCACGACACGGGCCCCGAGGACAGGTCGTGACAAATTGGTATCAGAGGAGTCGGTTCTACCGCAGAACTTATAACTCTGATATTTTCTTACTGTGAGGCAATATTGTTAAGAGTACCGAGTGTGGTTTTCAGTTTAGGGAGTCCAGTGTTGGTGAGGGCGGCCGACGTATCCATACACCAAGACCCTAACAACTGATCTCCGACTTTGTGCACAAAAAAACTGATTGCGTGTGTGTTTCCAGAAGTTTTATTTAAATATCAGCTCAAACCAGGTCATCTCACCAGGTATAATCATTTGACCATGTCGCATTGTTTCTTTCAGGATGACTTTTCTCGGACGACCAGCTAGAGCCTAGAGGGATGTGCGCACTGACAGCCTGTCGAGTGACGAGGCTTTGGTACAGGGCCCTCTTGCAGTTGAGGCACCAGTGGAGGCACCAGCGGTACTACCATACGTTGGGCCACCGATGCCACCATCCCTAATAGCAGGCGATGCACGCCACTTGAGTGCGCTGCACGAGTTGTAGCGCAAGAGGCCACCCAGGATTCAGGGAGAGACGGACCCACAGACGGATGAGGATTGGCTGGAGGCTGTGGTGAGAGTCTTCAGGCTGGTGGGGACGCCAGCAGACTTCATGGTGATCTTTGCTGCCAGCCTCTTTCAGGCAGTAGCAGGCAGGTGGTGGAGCCACTATTTACAGTTTTGCGATCGGATGACCTTCTCATGGGAAGACTTCGAGACCTTTTTTAGGGTGTCGTTTATGCCAATAGCTCTACACCCCAAGTGTGTACAAGAGCTTCTGCCTTTTCCGCGTGTTATTTCGGTCAGTATCCGAGTCATCTTTGGGCAGTAGACAGATGATGCAGAGGTCCAGGCTGTAACACCCGAGATTTTTATGAGTAATATTTTGTTTTTATATATCATCAAAGGAATCTTTCACTACACACTTGCTTGGCTTACTTTACACGCAATCACGACCTTCCTCGATAGCTTGCGTCGTACGCAATACCGAGTTTCACTAAACAACGATATGCTATTAAAATATTATTAAAACTAACCGTTATGAATAGTAATAACCACTTTTTGAAATTTTATAAATTTTATTTTTCAAAATGGACTTCATTTTTGGATTCGGAATACCGAAATTAGCCTAGGGTGAAATTTTGGTATTTTTCTGAAAACTTTCCATTTTTGATGAATAGTGAAACCACTAAGTGGTAGGTTAAAAACTGAATTTTGCATAAAACTTAATTTTACCGCTTCTGTGAATGGAATTTCAAAAATACGATAGACACGGTTGATATGAGTAAGTAAAATGTGGTTCAATGAGATAAAAATAATTTTTTGGTGAATAGTAACTTTTTACTTTTTTACCGCGGTTAATAGTAAATAGGGTAACTAAGGGTAAATATGATATTACTATTACCCTAAAACATGTCCTAATTCTATTGGACAAGTTTAATTCGACCAAAAACAAACTTAGGAATAAAATATGACCATTTAGGCTCACTTGGATTAGATTAGGACATTTATTATTAATTTATTTAATGAAGGGTTAAAATAGTTAAAATCAAAGGTTAATAAGTAAATCATTTTTAATATGGGGTTATACATAAGATAAATTCGACTATAAATATTCATTAGAAAGCTAAAACGATTTCCTACATAATGGTATTTTATTTGTAATTTTTAGACATTAAATAATTTAATTTATTTATGACACAATGATGATGCAGTAATTATCTTATTAATGAAATATTGACATAATTGATGTTATAAACACCAAAATAAATGTAATTTGAGACATTTTATGAATTGAAATAATTTTCTAGGTTACTATGATATATTAGTGTTGATTTAATCAACTTGGTTCGAACATATAATTCTTTTATGACTTTCACAAAAATCATATATCAAATTGTGTCAAAATTGACAAAAAATAGTTTTTAAATAAAATATTATATTAAAAATTGTTATTTTATTCATAAAAATCTAAGGTCCGGCCAAATGACTTAGATATGGATATATATATTAATAATAAACATTTTGGGGTTCTTTTGGTATTTTATAGTATGTGTATTAACCATATAGTGAAAGAAAACAAAAAGACACAGTAAAAGTTAAATTATTTAACTTAGAGTTAAATCTAAT
Organism: Viscum album; assembly: GCA_963277665.1. Classification (NCBI taxonomy): domain Eukaryota; kingdom Viridiplantae; phylum Streptophyta; class Magnoliopsida; order Santalales; family Viscaceae; genus Viscum; species Viscum album. Next base: position 662,654,000 of record OY728138.1, read on the forward strand.
TGATAAGGTTAAAATAATACCCTAAACTTGTCTAAATCCTATTGGTTGATAGGATTTCGACCCATCCCCACTTTAGCTTCGAAATAAGACCCTTTGGAACCATTATAAACCGATTTTGACTTTAATATAAAATAATATTTTGAGATATTCCTAAGGTGCCCCTCTCCTCCCTTATAAAAGGGCACCTCCTCCCCCTCCTCCTCACACCAATTTGACCACTCAAGCTCGGCCAACCCCTGCCATTTTCTCCTCTCTACTTCCCTAGAATAATCATAGAGTTCCTGGTCTTCTTCAATGACCAATCGTAGTCCCCTAAGTGGAGGATTCAAAGAGGCGTTCTTAAGAAAAGGTAATATCCATTACCGATCTTTTCAATTTCTTTCTTCTTCAACTTATTCTTCATTAGTTGTTTCATGATAATGTAATAACATCAGTATTACTTACATACTGATATGTTATTATAAATATGAAACAACCCTAATTCACCTTCTTTCCATCCTATGGAAAAATGAAATCACCACGCGTGCGTACGTACGGAATTCCGTCTCCACGATGTGATGCGACTCGTTCTACATGATCATCATTACATAGTAATTATATAAATGAATCTAATGAATAAATATGATATATGTTACACTAATACCATTCTGTATATAAGGTATCTATAACCTTAAAATAAGAATACGAATTTATTCGGCAAAACACGCATAAGAACAAAAGGCAATAAGGACCCGAGTAACAAGTAACAATGAAATATTACTATTAAGAAGCTATGAATATGACCATATATGATATCATATCAATATGTATAATTCTGTAATAAGTCAATAACATTATTTAAACCATTATAAAAGATCTTCGGACACGTACAAAGCAAATTGGACTTAAGGTAAGGGAAAATATCACAATCTCATTTTTATCCGAGATTGTTTTTACTTTGTCATTTACTGGGGTGTATTTTATCATCCACATCCATGTTTCCTCAATATGTAATATTATTTCCATACTTATACAATTGTTTAAATCCAATTTTACTCTTCGATGAGTTTTTAGTAAAAGATATGAAAGGAATCTTTTGTCATTTTTCGTACGAGGTACTTTTTGACTTTTCCGACAAAAGTACAAAGAATGTTTTTTTAACTTATACAACCTGAATGGATTTATAAAACATTATTTCCAAGAAGATTACTTTACAAGTTTTCAAGTTTATTTTTAGTCAAATTCTTTTAGTTTATAATTGTATGACATGTTAAGAAAAGAAAAGTGTTTTTGAAGAAGAAAGGATATTTTCCTCAAGAATGGAGTTCAAGTGTTTTATCAAAATTATTTTCCATCTAAGATAATAAAGGGTTCTGTTTTTATCCCTTTAATTACTTTGATTTGATTATGTTAAGAGGGAATTATTTTTATGAAGCCATTTACCTTATATGATTTGTTTTATGATGTCATGATGTTTCAAGAATCCCATTTTTGTTACATGTGTTATGCGATGATGTATGATTTATGATTATGTGGCACACATAAGAAAGGATTCATTATAAGATGGGTGGGACCTATATCTCCCTCTAATGCATTGGGTAAAGATTTTATATCTCATGAGATAGACATGGCTGGAACGGTAGGTTATACCGGTTCAGTGAAACAGGACTGGAACGAGGGTGACTCGGTTCAGAAAGGGACTTTGTCCACTAAGATAGTCTTGGCAATGAGTCATGACTAACAAGAAATGATTTTCCATGATTATGTGTGCATGCCACAAAGTTTCAAGTTTTATGTTATGATTATGGGGATCTCATTTTCACTTCTATGATTTATTCCATGTTAAGATATTATGATCTCTTTTGCAGGTTTTGATTTTCAAAAAGATAAGATATGATTTTTATTTCCTTTATTTTCCCTTGCTGAGCATTTGATCTCACCCTTTTATGTTTTCTTCTCCCCAGGTCAGGAAGATGGATATTAAGTAGAATATGCTAAAAGGGACCCTAGATATGATGAAATAAATGGGAGACACTGTAGAAGATTTATGAACCAGTTGTTTATGTTTCCCAGTTTCTAAAGACACTATACCTATACGGTCCTTTGTGCTTTTGTCATATGTTGTAATAAGTGAGCTTCAATTTTGAAGTATTAACAATGTATGTAAAGTATGGGTCATTATAGTTGGTATCAGAGGAAAGGTATAGTCAACCTTTGGAAACTAGGATGTGAAAGCCTTAGTAATAACCCTAAGGATAAGTCTAAGAATAGAACACAATCATAGTGTTTTAGAAATGTCCATGAATAACCTAGGATAAGACCTTAAGCATGAAACTTTTATTCTTGAATTATGTGGTTTCCTATTATAATTAGTGTTGCTCACGCTATTCTTCTTGGTTTTAGTCAATGGATGGAACCCGAAGGAACCGTGTTAATGCGGAATGCGATGGGCAATGCAATGATTGTCCCCCTGAGCAACCAAACAATATGGGAGTTGTAATGCAAAATCTTGTAGCCATGCTCACACAACTTTATCAAGATATGAATCATGCAGGACTTCCAAACGAGAAAAGGAAGTAGCAACATTCTGTTGAATCCTTCATGAGGTAGCGTCCACCTTCTTTCAGCGGGTCTACTGATCCATTAATTGCTGAACAATGGATTAGTACTACTGAAAAGATATTTTCAGTTCTTCAATGTTCTGAACATGATAATGTCATCCTAGTAGTGTATCGTTTGGAAGGAGATGCTGATCAATGGTGGAATCTTATTAAGAATTCGAGGCAAAGGGATGTCATTGAGTCTATGGAATGGGACGAGTTCAAGAACTTATTTTTCATTATGTACTTCCCTCGTATTCTCCGAAAAAAGATGGAGAAAGTGTTTCTTGAACTGAAGCAAAGGGATGATGAATCTGTTGGTACCTATGAAGCAAATTTTACAAGACTTGCAAGGTACGCTTCTGGTATTATTATCCAACCTGAGAGTAAGATCGATCGATTCTTTAGTGGCTTAAAACCAAGTCTTCAAAGGGCGTTAGCCATAAGGGACTTCAATAGCTATGAGGATATCGTTCGATGTGCTCTCAAAGTCGAGATGGAGATTGGAGTAACCCATCAGTCACATGGGTTTGATAAGAAGAGGAAGATGGAATTCAAAGGAAAATCTAAAGAGCACACTGAAAGGAAGATGAGCTTTCCCTTATGCTCAAAGTGTTGAAAGAAACATGGAGGGAGTTGTCTTAAAGGGACATGTAAATGTTTCAAATGTGGAAAGGAAGGTCATCGGGCATTTGAATGCTGCGATAATGGGAAGAAGATGTCTAATGATGCAAACAAAGGAAGGGATACACAGAATGAACCTACTACACCTCAATGTTTCAAGTTCAAGGAGATGGGGAATTATGCCAATCAATGACCATATCCAAGGGTTGATGATGATGGTCGACGTCAACAAAATCTTAAGGCTAAATACAAAGGAAAGTCACATGATATTTCTATCAGCGATGTGGAGTACGATAACGAAGTGGTAAAAGGTACACTTATCATCCACTATAAATTAGAAAATGTTTTATTTGATTCCGGATCCACCCACTCTTTTATTTCTGAAAAAATTTCTAAGGGTATCACCGTATTACCTCAACAATTAGATGTTGAGATAGCTGTGACAACACCTAATGGCACAGCAGTCGCATCAAAAGTTTATAATTCTTCTCCGATTGAAGTTTGTGGGAAAGTGCTTCCTGCAAATCTTGTGATCATTCCTTTAGTGGAATTTTATGTGATTATTGGCATGGATTGGCTTTCTCTACATGGAGCTCATATCAATTGCCAAAGAAGGGAAGTCACATTTCATATTCCAGATCAATCTACGATCGTCTATCAATGCAAGGATGAACATAACCTTCTAGTGGAAATTTCTTCCATCTTATGGGTATTGATTACACTAAATTAAGGTTATTTATCTCAAATGGTTGGTGAGAAACTCACGATTAAGAATATGCCCATCGTACGGGAGTTTGATGATGTCTTTCCGGAGGAATTACCGGGTCTTCCACCAAATCATGAAGTTGAGTTTTCAAAAGAACTCGTACCAGGTGCTTTGCCAATTTCAAAGACACCTTATAGAATGGCCCCAATTGAGTTGCAGGAATTGAAGAAGCAACTCCAAGAGAATCTTGATAAGGGATTCATATGCCCTAGTGTGTCACATTTGGGACCACATGTTCTATTTGTTAAGAAGAAAGATGGATCAATGAGACTCTTCATTGATTATCAAGAACTTAACAAGATCACTATCAAGAACAAATATCCTCTCCCACGCATTGATGACTTATTTGACCAATTACGCGGAGCTCAATACTTTTCCAAGATTGATCTTCGTTCAGGGTATCATCAATTAAGGGTCAAAAGGGAGGATATACCAAAGACGGCTTTCCGTACAAGGTATGGACACTATGAATTTATAGTGATGCCATTTGGTCTTACTAATGCCCCTGCTATCTTCATGGATCTAATGAATAGAGTCTTTAGAGACTATCTTGATCAATTTGTGGTAGTCTTTATAGACGATATTCTTGTCTATTCAAAGAGAAAGGAAGAGCATGAAGATCATTTGAGAATTATATTGAAGACCCTGAGAAAGGAGAAGCTTTATGCCAAATTTACCAAGTGTGAATTTGGCTTCAAAAAGTGGCATTTTTGGGTCACATAATCTCAAAAGTGGGGATATCTGTGGATCCATCAAAAACAGAAGTTATCGAAAGATGGTCGAGACCAACAACAGTAACTGAGATCCGAAGTTTTCTTGGTTTGGCTGGATATTATCGACGTTTTGTAAAAGATTTTTCACGATTATCTAATCCACTCACCAAGTTGACTCGGAAAGGAGTTAAGTTTGTCTGGACAGGGGAATGTGAAGACAATTTCAAGGAGTTGAAAAGAAGGTTATCCAGTGCACCTGTGCTCACACTGCCTTGTAGTCGAGAAAGGTTTGTGATCTACAGTGATGCATCCAAGAAGGGATTGGGGTGTGTTCTTAGGCAAAATGATATGGTGGTAGCTTATGCCTCACGACAGTTGAAAATCCATGAGCAAAATTACCCAACAAATGATTTGGAGTTGGCTGCGGTAATCTTTGCATTAAAGATTTGGAGGCATTACCTTTATGGTGAAAGGTGTGATATTTATACTGATCATAAAAGTTTAAAGTGTATTTTCACACAAAAGGAGTTGAATATGCGTCAAAGAAGATGGTTGGAGCTGATTAAGGATTATGACTGCTCAATCCATTACCACCCTAGGAAAGAAAAAAAGGTGGTAGATGCATTAAGTCGACAAGACCATGCTAGTTTATCCATGATGAGGATCACAAAAGATCCAATATTTATGGATTTACAAAGGATGGATCTTGGAATTATAATGGAAGGACAAAAATCTTATCTTTCTCAAATGAATGTTCAACCATCTATACATGTGAAGATTAAAGAGGCACAGAAAGAAGATGTCGAGTTACAAAAGAAGGTGAGAAATGTTCCTGAATTCAACCTTGATTGTGATGAGATAATAAAGTTCAGGAATCAGTTTTGTGTTCCTCCCATCCCCGAATTAAAGAAGGAGCTGCTGGATGAGGCTCATAGTTTATCATTCTCTATTCATCCTGGAAGCACGAAGATGTATAGGGACCTGAAAGAGTACTTCTGGTGGGATGGCATGAAAAGAGATGTTGTTGAATATGTCTCTCGATGCTTGGTTTGTCAACAAGTTAAAGCTGAGAGACAGAATTCTAAGGGGATGTTACAACCATTACCCATACCCGAATGGAAATGGGAAAACATCACTATGGACTTTGTCACAGGACTTCCTAAAACATCCAAAGGCAATAATTCTATTTGGGCCATAGTTGATTGTCTTACAAAATCTGCACACGTCATTGCTATTAGAGAGGATTTCTCTCTAGATCATCTTGCCAGGATATATGTAAAGGAAGTGGTAAGATTGCATGGAGTACCACTTTCTATTATATCTGATCGGGACCCGAGATTTACCTCGAAGTTCTGGCGAAGTCTTCAGCATACTCTAGATATAGAGTTCAGTTTCAACACTGCTTATCATCCCCAAACAGACGGTCAGTCTGAGAGAACAATTCAAACCCTAGAAGATATGTTGAGAGCTTGCTCTATGGATGTCAAAGGAGGTTGGGATCAACACCTACCTTTGGTGGAATTTTCTTATAATAATAGCTTTCACTCTAGTATTCAGATGGCTCCTTATGAAGCTCTCTAGGGAAAGAAATGCAGAACTCCTACTTGCTGGGATGAAGTTGGGGAAAGAAAGCTATTAGGACCTGATCTCGTTGATGAAATGGCAGAAAAGGTCAGATCTATTCAATAACACATAAGAGCATCTCAGAGTCGATAGAAAAGTTATGCCGACAACCGAAGAAAAGACCTAGAGTCTGAAGTGGGTGATAAAGTGTTCTTATGAATATCTCCCTAGAAGAGGGTTATGAGATTTGGAAAGAAGGGGAAGTAGAGCCCTAGATATATCGGTCCTTTCGATATACTGGATCGTGTTGGGAAGGTAGCTTACCGATTGGCGCTTCCACCGAATCTCTCTCAAGTTCACGATGTGTTCCATGTATCTCTCCTAAGAAAGTACATACCTGATCCTTCACATGTACTCAGCTCAGAAGTTGTACCGCTGGAGCAAGATCTTTCTTATGAAGAACAGCCGATAGAGATTCTGTATCATAGCGAAAAGGTCCTACGAAACAAGACCACTCGATTGGTGAAAGTTTTATGGAGGAACCACCAACTTGAAGAAGCTACATGGGAGCTTGAGGATATGATGAGGGAGAAGTATCCTCATCAGTTTGTAACAAAGTGACGAATTTTGAGGGCGAAATTCTTTTTAAGGGGGGTAGAATGTAACACCCGAGATTTTTATGAGTAATATTTTGTTATTATATATCATCAAAGGAATATTTCACTACACACATTCTTGGCTTACTTTACACGCAATCACGAACTTCCTCGATAGCTTGCGTCGTACGCAATATCGAGTCTCACTAAACAACGATATGCTATTAAAATATTATTAAAACTAGCCGTTATGAATAGTAATAGCACCTTTTTGAAATTTTATAAATTTTATTTTTCAAAATGGACTTCATTTTTGGATTCGGAATACTGAAATTAGCCTAGGGTGAAATTTGGTATTTTTCTGAAAACTTTCAATTTTTGATGAATAGTGAAACCACTAAGTGGTTGGTTAAAAACTGAATTTTGCATAAAAATTAATTTTACCACTTCTGTGAATGGAATTTCAAAATTCCGACAGACACGGTTGATATCATTAAGTAAAATGTGGTTCAATGAGATAAAAATAATTTTTTGGTGAATAGTAACTTTTTACTTTTTTTACCGCGGTTAATAGTAAATAGGGTAACTAAGGGTAAATATGATATTACTATTACCCTAACACATGTCCTAATTCTATTGGACAAGTGTAATTCGACCAAAAACAAACTTAGGAATAAAATATGACCATTTAGACCCACTTGGATTAGATTAGGACATTTATTATTAATTTATTTAAAGAAGGGTTAAAATAGTTAAAATCAAAGGTTAATAAGTAAATCATTTTTAATATGGGGTTATAAATAAGATAAATTCGACTATAAATATTCATTAGAATGCTAAAAATATTTCCTACATAATGGTATTTTATTTGTAATTTTTAGACATTAAATAATTTAATTTATTTATGACACAATGATGATGCAGTAATTATCTTATTAATGAAATATTGACATAATTGATGTTATAAACACCAAAATAAATGTAATTTGAGACTTTTTATGAATTAAACTAATTTTATAGGTTACTATGATATATTATTGTTGATTTAATCAACTTGGTTCGAACATATAATTCTGTTATGAGTTTCACAAAAATCATATATCAAATAGTGTCAAAATTGACACAAAATAGTTTTTAAATTAAATATTATATTACTAATTGTTATTTTAATCCTAAAAATATAAGGTTCGGCCAAATAACTTATATAGGGATATATATATTAATAATAAACAATTTGGGGTTCGTTTTTCATGTTATAGAAAGTGTATTAACCATATAGTGAAAGAAAACAAAAAGACACGGTAAAAGTTAAATTATTTAACTTAGAGATAAATCTAATTGATAAGGTTAACATAATACCCTAAACTTGTCTAAATCCTATTGGTTGATAGGATTTCGACCCATCCCCACTTTAGCTTCGAAATAAGACCCTTTGGAACCATTATAAACCGATTTTGACATTAATATAAAATAATATTTTGAGATATTCCTAAGGTGCCCCTCTCCTCCCTTATAAAAGGGAACCTCCTCCCCCTCCTCCTCACACCAATTTGAGCACTCAAGCTCGGCCAACCCCTGCCATTTTCTCCTCTCCACTTCCCTAGAATAATCCTAGAGGTCCTGGTCTTCTTCAAAGACCAATCATAGTCCCCTAAGTGGAGGATTCAAAGAGGCGTTCCAAAGAAAAGGTAATATCCATTACCGATCTTTTCAATTTCTTTCTTCTTCAACTTCTTCTTCTTTAGTTGTTTCATGATAAAGTAATAACATCAGTATTACTTACATACTGATATGTCATTATAAATATGAAACAACCCTAATTCGCCTTCTATCCATCCTACGGAAAAATGAAATCACCGCGCGTGCGTACGTACGGAATACCGTCTCCACGATGTGATGCGACTCGTTCTACATGATCATCATTACATAGTAATTATATAAATGAATTGAATGAATAAATATGATATATGTTACACAAATACCATTCTGGATATAAGGTATCTATAACCTTAAAAGAATAATAAGAATTTATTCGGCAAAACACGCATAAGAACAAAAGGCAATAAGGACCCGAGTAACAAGTAACAATGAAATATTACTATCAAGAAGATAAGAATATGAACATATATGATATCATATCAATATTTATGATTCTGGAATAAGTCAATAACATTATTTAAACCATTATACAGGAGCTTCGGACTCGTACAAAGCAAATTGGACCTAGGGTAAGGGAAAATATCACAATCTCATTTTTATCCGAGATTGTTTTTACTTTGGCATTTACTGGGTTGTATTTTATCATCCACATCCATGTTTCCTAAATATGTAATATTATTTCCATACTTATACAATTTTTTAAATCCAATTTTACCCTTCGATGAGTTTTTAGTAAAAGATATGAAAGGAATCTTTTGTCATTTTTCCTACGAGGTACTTTTTGACTTTTCCGACAAAAGTACAAAAAATGTTTTTTTAACTTATACAACCTGAATGGATTTATAAAACATTATTTCCAAGAATCTTCCTTTACAAGTTTTCGTGTTTATTTTTAATGAACTTCTTTTAGTTTATAATTGTATGACATGTTAAGAAAAGAAAAGTGTTTTTGAAGAAGAAAGGATATTTTCCTCAAGAATGGAGTTCAAGTGTTTTATCAAAATTATTTTCCATCTAAGATAATAAAGGGTTATGTTTTTATCCCTTTAATTACTTTGATTTGATTATGTTATGAGGGAATTATTTTTATGAATTCATTTACCTTATATGATTTGTTTTATGATGTCATGATGTTTCAAGAATCCCATTTTTGTTACATGTGTTATGCGATGATGTATGATTTATGATTGTGTGGCACACATAAGAAAGGATTCATTATAAGATGGGTGGGACCTATATCTACCTCCAATGCATAGGGTAAAGATTTTATATCTCATGAGATAGACATGGCTGGAACGGTAGGTTATACCGGTTCAGTGAAACAGGACTGGAACAAGGGTGACTCGGTTAAGAAAGGGACTTTGTCCACTAAGATAGTCTTGGCAATGAGTCATGACTAACAAGAAATGATTTTCCATGATTATGTGTGCATGCCACAAAGTTTCATGTTTTATGTTATGATTATGGGGATCTCATTTTCACTTCTATGATTTATTCCATGTTAAGATATTATGATCTCTTTTGCAGGTTTTGATTTTCAAAAAGATATGATATGATTTTTATTTCCTTTATTTGCCCTTGCTGAGCATTTGAGCTCACCCTTTTATGTTTTATTTTCCCCAGGTCAGGAAGATGGATATTAAGTAGAATATGCTAAAAGGGACCCTAGATATGATGAAATAAATGGGAGACACTGTAGAAGATTTATGAACCAGTTCTTTATGTTTCCCAGTTTCTAAAGACATTATACCTATACGGTCCTTTGTGGTTTTGTCATATGTTGTAAAAAGTGAGATTCAATTTTGAAGTATTAACAATGTATGTAATGTATGGGTCATTATACAGGAGGACCCGAACATCAGTTGGGCGATCTCGGGTTTTAGGATCGGTGGTGCGAGACACCCGAGGTGGGGTCAGAGCCAGGTATGCTAGAAACGGACAGTGTTTCTCCTGCGACAGGAAGGGTCACCTGGAACGGGATTGTACGACCCCCCGCACGGTTTATCAGCGGGTGTTGGAGGATCCACCATGACAGAAGCAGCGAATGGTGCTTGAGCAATAGCTGAGCAGTGGACAAGATAGTAGAGCTCTGGGAGATGGTAGACATGAGAGGAACTAGTGGATACGTCCCTTGTACATCTAGTTCCATGTTGCTGTTGTATTTGTGTCTTTGTACTATGAGCAGTAATAATAAAAAGACACTTATCTTTATGATGTTTGCTTTCCTGTCCTTTTTGTTTGGTTGATACCGAGTGGTCCTGGTTAAGACTTCTGACTTGATCCTCACGTTCGAGATACCTACTGGAGGAGACCCAGTAACCTCACACTGATGCCGACAGTGTGACTCGACCCTTGGAGGCGAGAGTGACAGTTGGATCTCTTAGTAGTTACGTCAAGGCCTTACGAAGTCAACCATGGCATGAATGCATCCTTCATGTCAGGATTGACTGTATTAGGCAATGGGCGTGGTTCATCCAGGGGGGATGAGACTGGGTTTCTCTTTTCGGCAAAGGAGAAATTTTAGCATCTCTTTCAGATCGTAGGCAAAGAAGGTGCAGATCATCCAGGAGTGGATGAAGAATGCACGGTGCAGTAAGAAACAGGAAACCGACGCCAGTCATAGAGACACGAGCATGTTAAATGTTTCCATAATAGGAAGATTAAAGGAGAGATGAGTCTGCGAAGCAGCAGACAAGGAGGCAGAGCTAGGAGAGCAGCATGATGTGGTGTACAACATAACTTGCTGCAACCACCCGCCTTAGTTATCCTCGCCAGGCTGAGGGAGTTGGAGGGAGGAGGAAGAGTGCGGATACATGCGGTTATAGAGTGTTAACCAATGTCTCTAAAAATGATTCAAGGGACAGTCTGTGTCCACTACTAGTTGTTGTAGTAACAGACGTCGATATGAATCATTCATTGCTTTCACAAATCTTGTTCCAGACCTAGAGTTTCTAGTAAGCCGTGGATATAACCCTCACGTCTAGAGATACCAAGGGAGGATACTCGATAATAACACTTACGCCGACGGTGAGGTCATCCCCTCGAGGCGAGAGTTTTAGTTGGGATCTCTCGGTGGCAACGTCGAGGCATTATGACGTTGGTTTGAGTATGGACTGGGCAATCACAGTTCATACACAAATTGATGGTATTAGGCCAAAAGGTTGGGGTTTAACCACGACATGTAGATGGGTTTTCCTTGGTCGGAAAAAAGGAAACCCTCAGCAGCATAGGATAACTCATGAATAAGAGGGTGCAGCCGATCATTCTTGAGTCAGTCAACCTCACCCTCGTGGTAACAGTCGTTTAAAGTTTCTGTTCTAAACAGGAGTTGGAGACCTCTGAGTTTGAGAATGACGATCCCATCCTTATATGGGTCTCACCTCGATGAGGTTTACGGAGATGTGGCCAAGGTGGCAAGTTATCTCTGAGGTTCAGCGGACCTTCTTAGGTCCTCAACTGGGTAGGCGGGGTGGTTTACCGCTTGACCCATCCACCTCAGTTGCACCAGCTGCATGATGATTTCCACGTATCTCAACTGAGGAGATATGTGCTCGACCCTTCGCATATCATCGACCATGAGGAGCTGGACGATGGCGATGGAGTGAATTTCACGGAGGTTCCAGTGGGGATCGAGGATTGACAGGAGAGGAACTTATGAGGACGATCGATTCCTCAGGTGCACTTTCTCTGGCAGTATGGGAACCTCCGGGTGATCACATGGGAGCGGAAGGCTTAGATGTATGCTTTGTAACGCTTTTGTGACCCTAGTTTGTGATAAAGCTTTACGAGGACGTAAAGCCCAGAGGTGGGAGTAATGTAACAACCCAGAAATTTCAAGGGAAATTTTTTTTCTAAATTTTCATTGGGATTTTACAAGAACGTAGTTTCTGACGGCACCTGATTCCGAGGCCCGGTGTGCCCAGAATCATTTTCCAAAGTTTAGCTCGGGTATGTTTAGTGAACGAATGAGTGGGTTTTTCTAACTTCTGAATTGGTGCTCGGAATCGAATTCTGAGGGCAGCGATGGAATCGCAGCGAAAATTTTTTCTTAGAAACGCCTTTTCCAAAGTTGCGTTTGCTCGGGTGTGGTTTTTAATTTTTGGGGGTTAAGTGAAGAAAATAAAATAAAGTGGTGCGACGACTTTATTTTATTTCACTTAAAGCCACTTAAATCCACATGAAGCTACTTAAGCTGAGTTGAAGTGGATAGGGTGCAATCCAAAATATCCTACTCTCTTGGTAGGATATTTGTGAGGTGGGGCCCACACGAGCCTCACCGTTTCTTTTCCTCTAATTAACGCCCCCGTGAAACCTCCTCTTTAATGAAAGTCAACCATGCGTTTTTCTGGTTAAGAAACGCCCCAATTAATTGGGCGTTTAAATCGTTACAATTAATATGACGAATTAATTGTTCGTTTCTTATCTTTTGAATTTCAAAAGCTTAGGTCAATAATAAAATAAGGGTTTAACATATTTAATTTAGTTGGACTTGTGGCGTGGAGAGAATTTGGGAGGAATGTGTTCTTCTTCGATGAAGAACGCGAAGAACGCGAAGAATTCTCCGACCTCTGATGAATAATGAAAAACCCTCAGAGATAGACGACGCGACGCCGTGTACCGCGACATCAACGACGCTTCTTCCAAGATTCTCCCTCTACTATACTTCTTCCACGGCGATCCAACCCTGCGACAACCTTCGATCGACAATAAAAAGGTAGGGGGTAGCGCTCCTTTTTAATTATTTTGGGTTATAACATCAACATCGATTTAATTTTTATAATTGAATCTGTATGTTCTCGATCCTCGGAGTTCATCAACGTGATGCCGAGTACCGTACGATAGCGATGCTCTTCCGCGACGCGGCGACCTTTCCTTCCACGACGGTTGATCTCGAGTCTGACGACGAAGTTAAGGTAGGGGTTTTTTTTTGTGAAATGAATTTATTTCTGTGGTTGTTTCCTCCTAAAATCAAAGAACCTAAATAAAGAGCAATTTTCATTTATTAAAAATGTATATTGTTTTGTTTTCCATGTGTGTATTATTATATTTTTTTCTTCTCGATCGTTATCACCTAACACGGAGGGTGTGGGCCAAACAAACATGGCCCGGCAACCCTCCGCAGTTCTTCGTTGATGCGCGGATTGGCGGCCGATGACAAAACATGCCGCAGGGGTGATTTGTTGATTCCGCAGTGAAGAACGGGACCCTGGAGAAGCTACGGCGCAGACAGGAGTGGAATCGGACCACCGGAGCAACTCCGGTGGCCCGCGAAAACCACCAGCGGTGTCGGCGGCCGACGGCGGCGGCGCCCCAGTGCGCCGCCGGACAAAGCCGCCGCAGCTAGATCCGTGGCGGCGGTGGCACCAGCGGACCCGCAGCTGCGCGGGTCCGGCGCACACGGGATGCGGGCAATGCCGCGACCGCTGACCAAGGGTAGCACCCCGCGGGGGGGGGGGGGTGTTCACACACGGGGGCAGCGCGCCCCACCCCCGGACTCCGCTCGCTCAGCCGCTCAGCCGAGCCGAGCCGGGCCGAGCTGACCCACCCGCCGGATCGCGCCCCGGCCGGGCCGGGTCGCACCCCACCGGGTCGGTTCGGGCCCAGACCACCGTCTTCAGACCGTTTTTGGTCTTTTGCCTGAATCTTGAGCTAAGGGCCTCCGAACGACGCGCCATCAGCGACGATGCAATCCTTTGGTCGAGATGGTCGTTTCAGTATATTATACTCAAGGTTTCAGAATACTTTGTGTTCGGCCGAGTTGGTTCGTACACGAAACCAACCGGGCCCTCGGAGCAGAAATGCTCATATCATGTTCTTCGGACGTCCGATTGTTGTACCGTAGACTTTGATGCATTCCTCTAAGTGAGACAGATCCTTTGGATTACTCCGCTTGAGGATTGGATGTCGTCGGAGTGCGGTCGGGTTGGTTCGCTCACGAAGTCAACCGGGCCCCTAGAACGAAAAATCCAATAACTCACAGATCAGGCGTCCGATTGACGCACATTCTATCTCAAAGATTTCCTCTTGATGGGACAGAACATTTTGCATACTTCACACGAGTTTTGGTTGTTGTTGGATAGTGGTTGGGTTGGATTGTACCCAAAATCCAACCAAACCCTTGGAACAGAAAAGCTGTTATCTTTCAGACCTGACGTCTGTTTGACGAATCGTCAGCGGCGTTGGTGATCATGTTGAGAAAAAGTCCCTATGAGTATACCCTATGAGAGTTCGGGGTACAGTTGAGATACGGCCGGATTGGTTCGCACACGAAACCAACTGGGCCCCGGGGACGAAAATGCTAATAACTCACAGATCGGGTGTCCGATTGACGCATTGTTTGTTGCATTGAGACCCCTATGATGAGGTGGTACTTTGAGTTACATTTTCGTGGGAAATTGAGATACATGGAGTATCGACCTATAACGCGTGGAGCGGACCCTCCCAGAGACGAGCGTGCAGAGTACGGAGACAGTGTAGCCGACTGAGACCTGACGACTGCTTGACTGACTCGACTAGGAATGAGTCGACTAGCCCGGTGTATGGAGCACTAATTTTGAGGTGAAGACCCATGGCGGACGGAGCACTACCTGTGTGACAGTGCAGACCCACGGTACTCGTCCAAAGAGTACCTCTATAGGCTACTAGGGGGTGTGAACTACTGTGTTTGGGTGGCATACCCCGGCGGGAAGCACTACTATGTTTGGGTGGCTAGCCCGCGGTACTCGACAGGAGGAGTACCTCAGCAGTCTTAGGTTTGTGAGCAGTACCTCAGAGTCATGACAGAACCACTGTACACTCCAGAGACAGAGCTCTTCAGGAGTTACAGTTTCGATAATGAAAATGATGGTTTGAGCTGAGTCTGTGACCTTTGTGTTTCCTCATGTTTGAGATAGGTCACTTGATAACTTAGGTATATGTATGGGCATATACCTAGGTAGTGGTTATCTATTGATATCATAATCATTGTGTTTAATTAGGATTGAGATGGGTTACTTGATAACTTAGGTATATGTATGGGAATATACCTCTGTAGAGGTTATCTATTGAGATATTCTTTGTGGTTATCCTTGTTGGTTTTAGTGAGACCTTGAGGGTCTCGGGGTCCCTATTGAGTATGGTTATACTCACCCCTGCACGGTCTATGCCCGCACCTCGCTGTGTTGGTTGCAGACGAGGGGCAGTGCGGATGGAGGCTGAGTGTTCGAGGACTGGACGGTACCCGGGGGTGGACTACACGACGAGTCAGTACCCGGAGGTGGACTACACGACGACTCAGTATCCGGAGATGGACTTCACGGCGAGACGACACTCGGAGGAGGTTGACGGGTGAGAGCTTTGTGGAGGCTATCTGTACCTACCCTTCAGGTAGTATCCGTGGTGGACGATCCAGGAGCTGTGCCATCTGTACCTACCTTTCAGGTAGGATCCGATGAGGATGACCGAGGAGCCACTTCCATCCTTCCAACTGTTGTCTTTTTCTATTGTACTTTGTTCAGCTGTAGTAGTACTTTCATTTGGGTTTATATTCTGTCCCACTTACTTTTCAACACTTTCTTTTGTACTTAGTGTTTTACTTCCGCTTGTACTCTGTGGTGTTTTGTTTACTTTTATAAAGGCAATGCCTTCCCAGTTATCAGGATTTACGCCTTTGGTGCTAGTCGCTATCCCCTGGCCTATGGAAGGCGGGCATGGGGTAGTCACGGCACGGGCCCCGAGGACGGTCGTGACCCATATCATATCAAGAACTAAAAGCTAGCCTAAATAGGGTGTCAGTAATACTCAGTAGGCCACCACCAATGGTGTTTAATTATTTTTCCAATCCATGATGATAAACCAAAATAATGTATCGTATATAAATAAAAAATTCGTAATGTATGGATGAACTAATAGAATACCATCTACATTGGGCTAGATCGGCATTCTATAACAATATAGTTAGTAGTGTAGAAATAGGACACCTATCCATAAACCCAAGATTCTATAAAAAAGAATCAAAACTAAATCCTTGGATTGTATCTTGGAAAATATATATATATAAATAGGGATAATCCAATAAAGAATATGATAAATAATTTTTATGGAATTAGATATCCATTCATGGGGATGAAGATAGGGTGGATAGCTATGGAGTACTATCTTAGGGATAGACCCTAGTCCGTCGACATTATTTGAGGGCTCTAACCAAGAATGATGATCTTATATAATTTAGTATAATTAGAATATTGTTTATAATTATAATAGATTCTCTAAATCATTCCATGACTGAGGACATCATGATTAATTATAGATTTCAACCCATGAATTCTAGTGTTTATGTTTACTACATCTAGATAATTGATTCTGAGATGAAGAATTGAGGAATATAATACAATTACTTAATCCATGGTGAGAATACACATTACAATTATCATCAATGATATTTATGACATCCAATTGGTTCATGATTGGAATTCACAACTATAATCCAAGAAAATCCCAATTTAATGTATAACTTTAATAGAAAAAACGTTCTCAACATAATGACATTGCTTATAATTATGTTCCAATCAGAAAATAATAATAATTTTATAAAATAAATAACAAAATATTAAAAAATTAAATTTGGTTAAAAAATATTAAAAAATATTCATAAATTTAAAAAATATTAATTCTATAATACTATTATCATGTTAAGAAATTTCATTAATGGTGTCATAACAGAATGAGAAAGTTTACTTAAATTATAAACACCATGGTAACCTTAGTAACATGTCATATTTGCTAAGGAATTTGAGATATGTAATAGATTGAAATCTTGTTCTTAACCTTGGGTACTTGTAAAATAATTAGATCTTTTATTTTCATTATGATAAACCAAAACAATGGATTTCTCCCATATGGTTTGTCATAAGTTAATTGTATCATTCGATAATTAAATTAGTTTATTTCTTCAAATAATTTCACAATAATAAAATATAATGTACTCCATCATTTATTCACATCACCCTGTGTTCCTTAAAAAATTTAGGTATACCAATATATTCCCATGGCCCATCTTAGTTTTCCATTATTTAAATGGAATTCCAAACACAACCTAACGGTTTTTAGAGGACAAATTGAATTTGGGGGATTTATTTTTTTAACAAAGAACACCGTAAAGATCAGTTTATTTTACACCATTGAATGATATTAAAGTAATTTAATTGAAAAAATAAGAAATGGTTAGTTTCAGAAATTCGGGTAAGGATGAAATGTGATTGTATTAATTTTCATTCCAAACACAACGTATGATATTTTCTGGTTTCATAAAAAATAAGGTTTTAAGGGGAGTTAATCTATACACACCATAAGGTGTAGTAATAGCTGAGGTTTATGACCTCCATATGTTAAATAGAGGATAATAATATATAGGTTAGGAATTTGGAGAAAATTAGAAGAATTAATAATTTTTAAGGAAATAATTAATATTAACAGCATACATAATAATGTAACTTTTTTGAAATGCGGCTAAATTTTGGGAAATTAATGATGACAACATATCATAACCACATGAAAAATTACCTAATAAATATCATCCCTCAACTCAAGATATAATGAATTAAAATTGATAACCATAAAAGGCAATAAAAGTAAGGTATAAACTAGATAAAAATCATGAGAAAGAATTGGAGTAATTTAATAATGAAAAGGATGATTTTGGCTCATAGATTTACATATATGAATCCAATAAATTATACCATGACTGAAAGAAACCATTAATGAGGCATAGATCCCATGTATTAATGGATGAAGAGGAGGTAAAAAAATTATAGATATCCTAGAAGAAAGCGGAATGAAATATAGGTGAAAAAATATGAAGTACTATGAGAAAATTCATAATGTTTCCCTTGAAATGAGGATTATAGTATAGAGTAAACATTTTTATATCCATTAAGAGTCATTGTATAGAGCACCCTGACATTATATTTTACTACAAACAACTAATAAATTAATAAAGAAACCATGTGAATCCCACATACGATCAATATAAAACTAAATATTTTTTTGATCCCTGAAATGTTTAAATGAAATTGTGCAGTTAAAAATATAGGAAACAAGGTTGTGGTACATGTTTTGTGAAAAACATAGGATAAACATCTTTCGTAGTCTAAAACACTAAAACCCTGAAATATATTCCCAAATCTACCACTGTGTTCCCAAGAGAACAATACACCTCTCAGGTCCCAACAATTATCAATAAATATCCCTTCAATCATTTTTAACTCTCATAAGTCTTTTTTGGTTCCCTATTTAAAATAATCCGATAAAATATATTGAAAATTAATTTTTATCTTGGAATTATTAATCTATATGGAAATGGTATATTAAAAAGACACATTTTAACCAATCATGATATAAATTTTTTTTATTGAAAACCCAATTCATTTCCTTTTGAAATAAAAAATGATGCATAAACACATTTTTGAAGATTCACCTTTTTAAATAGAATGATTAGTGGATGATAATAAATTCTTGAAATTACCATTTTAATATATTTTACCTAATATTATCATAGTATTAATTTATAACACCACGTTAATATTTTTTTGTAAATGAGTAATAAGAAATGAAATACTGTTTATTTAAAAACACATTCAATTAAAATTCTTTATGAAAATCATTAATATAAATTAATACTTTTAGGTTTTGAAAAAATTAAATGAAAAATAATGAAAACAGTGGCATTGATGATATTGATATTATAAGGAAACCCCAAATTGGATAAAACCACAAGTAGTGGTAGTGATGAATTTTAATATGAGATATACTATATATCAGAGATAACATAGTTTCATATAATGACATATATATAGATAATTTTTCACTAGATATTATTGGTGGGATTTTATATTTATTAATATAGGATTATATCATATTTTATATGAACCTAATAATGTGGTCTTCCATAAATTTTTGTATCTTGTGATATATATGGAATATGATTCTGATAATGAAACAAAAAATTACCACCTTATTCTAAATCATATTCTTAATGAAAAAACATACAATATATGAAATAAAAAAATAAAACACCTCTATTAAAATTCCGTAGGGAAAAAATAGATCTCATAGGCTAACAATTCTATGAAATAGTTTAAATAAGATATTGAAAATCAATTGATTATTATATATATAGGATTATTATATGAAATAACCATTCACGCAACAATGTCTCAATGAGAGTTAATATCTCTCGAAAAATTATATTTCACATTAATATAGATTATCTACTCATGAAAAATTTTATCCTTTGTGAGAAATATTCAACTATAACTATCATATTTAAGTGAATAAATCTATAGATCTAAACTGAGTTTACAAATTATCCCCCTTAACCAAAAAGACTCCTTAATTGACTCTCTAATATCCATGTACAAGACCTCAGTGGTAGATATCAAAATAATGTTTTGTAATATTATTTTCCATATAATAGGAAACCTGCCAATGGAAATGATGTAACCTATCAAATATCTTCTCAAATCGGGAACTCTTGAAAAGTAGACTCTGAATATCCAATCACACCATCCTATGGTATGCCAAAATACAAGCATACATTAGTATTCCCATGCAGATACTGTAAGATCAACTAAAATTCATTACAAATATATTTACCATGATTATACATATTTTTTCTAATGTAACATAATTCAAGAGATAAATTTGGAAGGGTTCATACAAAAATATATATTTATGAATCCACTGAAGTATAATATGGGACACAAGACACACATTCCGCCACATCATTTAACTGATTAAATAATTATTATGTAAGTATAAAATTAGAATATAAATAAGTATATATAGGCTTGTAATTATTTATATTGATCCTCTTAATATCATTATCAATGTATATAGAGACACAAATTTTTATTATATTAAGTTTACATAATATTAATGATAAACAACACAAAATCATTGCATCATTAAGACCAAAACGTTTTGTTTCATGGAAAAATTACGACCATACAAAAAATTTATTAAATAAAACATAACCATATATTTAATTCCATCTTCTATACCTTCTTATTGTTTCTATAATTTTCTTTAGTACAATTAATCACCTGAGGATATACATCAATAGAAGGGTGAGCTAAAATCCATGTAAGAAGAAATGTTAGAACATGATGAAATTTAACTTGGGGTTATCATAATCATTATCACAATAAAATACTTATAATATAATATTATTTAATGGAAACATTAATAAATGTATTGAAATGTTTTAATTTATAAAAAAGAAACATCATGTCATAGTGGTCAACTACCAAACATAATTATGGACAATGGTATCCTAGTATTCATTCATATTGTACTTCTATCATGAGATAAATCACACTACCCAATTCAAAATAGTTCTATATAATTCAAGACAAAACCATAACATAATAAAATTTACATTACACAATATAATTTTGAGTGAACCCATCACATCATGACATTAACATTATCACACATTCCACATATAATGTATAGAAATATTGGACATAAATTAACCCATGGAGCAGAATGCGTTTAATTTCATAAATTATAAATTCATAAAATTCGGTTTCCCAAATGAACAATGGAATAACATATTTGATATAATAATCATAAATCTTCAGTGAAGATGAAACAATCTCAAGAAGTATTAGGTGTGTAATTTTGTAAAGAATATATCATTTGGAAAACATTTTGGAAGTCATAAAATCTTGTATAAACCAATTATGTTCCATAAAATATACTATAATGATTATGAAATTATATTTAAGGAATATACATATTTAAAATGGGGTGAAATATGGAAAACACAAACAAAGATAGTTGGGTTCAAGAATTTCCCTAAACCGTACATATGAATTTTTTTGTCACATTCATATCATCTATAATAACATTAGATACATTAAATCACTAATAAAGAACCATATATCCATTAATATTATTAATTATTGTATTATTAAGATCATTTATGTGATTCTCTATGATTTATAGTATTTAATTTTATCGTTCACGAGTGTTTGTTTAATTAGTTTTCATGATCAGTTCACTTTTATACATGAATGGTTGTTCATGTAAAATGTGGAAAAATATCTAGAAATGTAATTATATTTTTTTGATGAAAATATAAATGTTTAAATGATATTATAAATAATATTTTAATATGTTATGTGAAATAAGCATTATATAAAATTTAATGATGTTCATTTGAGGATAATTTTTACAGTTTTTCGATCATAACTAACGCAGCTTTTTTATCATATAGTATTATGTAAATATTCTATTTATAGAATATAATTAGTGTTGTATCATAATTTTTAAATTGTTTTTCAACCAATATAATTGTTTTATTAAATTCATTGAAGTATTTTATGGAAAATAACAGTCAATTGACCAAGATGTTGTTTAATTGACATATCACAAGCATTGATTTCATTTATAAATTAATACATATAGAGAGTTGCATTAAATAATGTATCTTAAATTAACAATATAAAATTCTACTATATAAAAAATAATGGATTTTTCATTACATTTGATTAATATATGGTAATTAAAAGAGAATAAAATAAATGAAATTGAAAATAAACAACAAGATAAAGGAAGGGGACTTGACCTCTTGGATTTATTCTCATTGATAACCTTATTATGGATACAGTTTTGGATATTCGACGAGAACAAGTGATACTAGAATTGGGATAAATTCTTGGGGATAGGTTTAGGTTGTATTTGGATAGGGATCGAATATTGTTAGGTTTGAGGGGACGAGATGGTGAGCGGTAGTATTTATATTGGAGGAGGGGTGTTTTCTCATTATTTAGTTCATAAATTTATTATTTTTCTCAACATGAGAAATAGTATTAATTATTGAGAATAAATACTATAATTCGATCCTGTAATTTTTATCCAATGGTTCCAACATCAGCCATAACATAATAAATAAATTATTTAATTTATACCATATTTATACCGAAAATTCTAATATTTTACAATTCACCAATAAATAAATTATTTTAGAAATGGAATCAAAATAAATCACCAAAAACAAATTTTTTTCTTTAGAATTAAAAAATTTAACTCCATTTTATGAAAATAATTTTCTATATATGTTTAATTTAGTTTTTAATTAAATTCAACATATACGTTGAAAATACTAATTTTAACATTATAAAAGATTTTATATAAAGATTAAAAATTACCTAAGGACTCATAAAATTACATCCAAATAACTATAAATAATAATATTAATTTATTAGTACATTTTAGAAATATAAATATTCATTTAATTTATTAAAGTAATCATAAATTTTTAATTTAAAGTATATTATTTACTAAAATAAAAAAATCATAATTAATAATTATTAAAAAATTTATTTACATAGAATAAGATATAATTATACCATATATTCACTTATAAGATGGGTATATTTTATTTATACATTCATTAGTGAGTTTATTATTCAATTTTATTCTTTAATATTTATATGGGTTACAGTACTATTCCAAATGTCATGTTACTATTTCATTGGAATTAGTTTTTTAAATTATAGAAATACTTATTATTTTGTTAACTCATTTTTTATAGTGTTTTTATAACGGTCTATATGTGATTTAATGTTATTTATACCATATAAAAATACTATAAGAATGGAAAACTTCCACTATTAATGATTTGGTTCGTTACATACTTTCCCTCATTTGAAATTTCTACCTAGAAATTTCATTTTATATAATCACAGGATGGTACTTATCCATCATCAGATCTGTAAAGACCAATTAATTTCAAGGAAATTTTCTTTCTTAATTTTCTTTGGAATTTTACAAGAACGCAGTTTCTGACGGCGCCTGATTCCGAGGCCCGGTGTTCCCGGAATCATTTTCCGAATTTTGGCTCGGGTACGTTCAGTGAACGAACGAGCGGGTTTTTCTAACTTTTCAATCGGTGCCCGGAATCGAATTCTAAGGGCACCGATGAAATCGCAGCACCGGTATTCGCTTAGAATCGCCTCTTCCGGAGTTGCGTTTGCTCGGGTGTGGTTTTTAATTTTCGGGCTTAAAGTTAAGAAATAAAATATGTTTGCGACAACTTTATTTTATTTCACTTAAGCCGCTTGGAAGCCACTTGAAGTCACTTAAGGGTGGCTTGAACTGTGTTGAACTGGATAGGATGCTATCCAGAAATATCCTATCCCCTTGGTAGGATATTTGCGAGGTGGGGCCCGTACGAGCCCCGTCGTTTCTTTCCGCTAAGAAACGCACCCACGAGAACCCGTCTTAATGAAAGTCAAATGACGCGTTTCTTATAATCTTAACAGAACATTTAATTGGGCGGTTTATTTCGTAAATTAAATGAGTTGTTTCTTTCGTTGAATTAATTCTACGAATAATGGTTCGTTTCTTATCTTTTGAAATTCAAATGTTTAGTTGTGTAAATAAAATAAGGCTTAAGCTTATTTTATTTTGGGTTGAAACTTGTGGCGTGGAGAGGATTTGGAGGAAAGCGTTCTTCTTCGGCGAAGAACGCGAAGAACGCCAAACCTGCGGAGATCGACGACGCGAAGCCTTGTACCGCGACGCCAACGGATCTCCCTTCGCGACGCTTCTTCCGCGACGATCCAACCCCGCGACAGCCTTCGATCGACAACAACCAAGGTAGGGGGTTGCGCTTCTTTTTATTTTTCTTTTTGGATTTCAACAACAACATGGATTTAATAATTATTAATTAAATCCGTATGTTCTTGGTCCTCGGAGATCGTCGACGCGACGCCCTTCCACGGTGTGACGATCACCTCCTTCCGCGACGGTCAATTCCGCAACGACCTCGCATCCGACAGTGACGGCGAGGTAGGGATTTATTTTTGGGAATTACCCCCCTTTTCTTTTTATATTCCCGTAATTGTTTCTTAAAAAAGTTAAAGAACTGGATTTGTGAACAATTTTAAAATTATTAAAATTGTTGTTTCCGTTCAAATAAGGAACCCGTTTTTATGAAATAATTTTATTTCATTAAAAAATTCTTTCGGATATGCGTTCATGTGTTGAACTTTAAATTCTCCCGGTTGTTTATCTCTAACGCGGAGGGTGCGGGCCAAACGAACACGGCCCGACGACCCTCCGTCGTTCTTCGTTTTGTACGGGTTTGACGGGCGACGACGGAACGTGCCGCAACGGAGGTTTGACGATCCCGCAGTGAAGAACGAGTCCCGGGAGGAGCAATGGCGCAGACGGGAAGAGAATCGGACCGCCGGAGCGATCCAGGTGGCCTGTGGAACTCGCCGGCGGCACGGGCCGCCGGGAGCGGCGGCGCCCCGGCGCGCCGCCAAACAGGCCGCCGCGGCTGAAGCCGCGGCGGCGGCGACATCCGCGGAACCGCGGCCGCGCGGGTCCGATGCCCTCGGACGCGGCTGAAGCCGCATCCCGACTCCACACGACCCCACATGGGGGGGGGGGCATCACCTGGCCGCGGGGGCGGCACCCCGCGTGCCACGGCCTTCGGCTGTTCGGCCGAACCAGACCGGACCGGGTCGGACCGGGTCGGGTCGACTCGGTTCAGCCGACTCCCGGGGGGGGTCGGGCCGGGTCGGTCCGGGCCCGTACCCCCCGTCTTCGGATAGACTTCGTTCAAATGGTCGTATCTTGAGCTACAGGCTTCCAAACGACCCGCCGTCAGCGGCAACACAATCCTTGGATCGAGACGGTCATTTCGGTATACTGTACTCAAGGTGCACCTTCCTTTTCGGGAGCCTACGTAGTTAAAACTCTGTAGTTAAGCGTGCTTGGTCTAGAGCAGTGATCAGGATGGGTGACCTCCTGGGAAGTTTCCCAGGGTGGGTGTGAGACGGAAAGGCCAATAACTAACAGACCGGGCGTCCGATTAATGCGCCGTCTATTTCCTTGAATTCCTCTAAGTGAGATGGATCTTTTGGCATACTCCGCCCGAGGTTTGGACGCAGGTGGAGTACGGTCGGGTTGGTTTTGCCTTAAAAACAACCGGGCCCCTGGGACGAAAAAGCCAATAACTCTCAGACCGGGCGTCCGATTGACGCGCCGTCTGTTGGGTTGAGTTCTTGTTGACGATACAGAACTTTTGTCATCCTTCGCCCGAATTTTGGATACAGTTGGTAGTGGCCGGGTTGGATCGCACCCAAAATCCAACCGGGCCCCTAGAACGGAAAAGCTGATAACTTTCAGACAGGATGTCCGTTTGACGAACCGTCAGCGGCGTTGACGATTACGTTGAGTAACGGTCCCTATGAGTATACCCTATGGGATTTCGGGGTACAGTTGTGATACAGCCGGGATTGGTTTGCTCACGAAACCAACCGGGCCCCTGGGACGAAAAGGCTAATAACTCACAGACCGGGCGTCCGATTGACGCACCATTTGTTGCATTGAGACCCCTATGACGAGGCGGTCCTTTGAGATACTTCTTCGTGGGACCTTGAGATACTTGGAGTATTGACCAGTAGCTCGTGGAGCGGACCCTCCCGGAGACGAGCGTGCGGAGTACGGAGATCGTGTAGCCTGCTGAGACCTGACGACTGCTTGACCGACTCGACTTGGAGTAGGTCGACTAGCCCAGTGGACGGAGCGCCCGATATTTGGCGACAGACCCACGGCAGATGGAGTGCCCGGTAGTTGGCCGCAAACCCGCGGTACTCGAGAGTAGGAGTACCACTGTAGGCTATTGGGGTGAGCGCCCGGTATTTGGCGACAGACCCACAGTGGACGGAGCGCCCGGTAGTTGGCCGCAGACCCACGGTACTCGACAGGAGGAGTACCTCAGCAGTCTTAGGTTAGTGAGCAATACCTCAGAGTCGTGACAGGACCACTGTACACTTCAGAGATGGAGCTCTTCAGTAGTTACGGTTTCGATAATGAAAATCCTGGTTTGAGTTGAGACTTTTGACCTTTGTGTTTCCTCATGATTGAGATGGGTTACTTGATAACTTAGGTATATGTATGGGCATATACCTGGGTAGTGGTTATCCGTTGATCTCATGATCCTTGTGTTTCCTCATGAATGAGATGGGTTACTTGATAACTTAGGTATATGTATGGGCATATACCTAAGTAGAGTTTATCTGTTGAGATCTTCTTGTGGTTATCCTTGTTGGTTTTAGTGAGAACTTGAGGGTCTCGGGGTCCCTACTGAGTATCGTTATACTCACCCCTGCACGGGCTATGCCCGCACCTCGTTGTGTTAGTTGCAGATGACAGGAAGTGCTGACGGAGGCCGAGTGTTCGAGGACTGGACGGTACCTGGAGGTGGACTACACGACAAGTCAGTGTCCGGAGGTGGACTTCACGCCGAGACGACACTCGGAGGTGGTTGATGGACGAGAGCACTGTGGAGGCTATCTATACCTACCCTTTAGGTTGGATTCGTGGTGGACGATCCAGGAGTTGCGGCATCTGTACCTACCCTTTAGGTAGGATCCGAGGAGGACGACCCAGGAGCCGCTTCCGTCCCTCCAGCTGTTTTCTTTTTCTGTTGTATTTTGTTCAGTTGTAGTTGTACTTTATTTTGGGTTTGTATTCTGGCCCATTTACTTTTCAGCACTTCTTTTTGTATTTAGTGTTTTACTTCCGCTTGTACTCTGTGGTGCTTGTTTTCTTTTATAAAGGCAATGCCTTCCCAGTTATCGGGATTTTACGCCTTTGGTGCTAGTCGCCAGCCCCTGGCCTATGGAAGGCGGGCTTGGGGTAGTCACGGAACGGGCCCCGAGGACGGGTCGTGACAAATTGGTATTAGAGGTGGTCGGTTCTACCACAGACTCTGGTCTTTCTTTCTGTGAAGCAATAGTGTTAAGGGTACCGAGTGTGGTTTTCAGTTCATGGAGTCCAGTGTTGGTGCGGGCGGCTGACGTATCCATACACCAGGACCCTGGCAACTGATTTCCGACTTTGTGCACAAAAACACTGATTGCGTGTGTGTTTTCAAAGGTTTCCCCCCTTAAAACAGCTCAAACCAGGTCAGCTCACCAGGTATAATCGTTTGACCGTGTTACGTTGTTTCTTTCAGGATGCCTTTTCTCGGACGACCAGCTAGAGCCCAGAGGGATGTGCGTGCTGACAGCCTGTCGAGTGACGAGGCTTCGGTACAGGGCCCTCTTGCAGTTGAGGCACCAGCGGAGGTGCCAGCGGTACTACCATACGTTGGGCCACCGATGGGACCAGCCCCAGCAGTAGGCGATGCCCGCTACTTGAGCGCACTGCATGAGTTCCAGCGCCAGAGGCCACCCAGGTTCGGGGGAGAGACGGACCCGCAGGCGGCTGAGGATTGGCTGGAGGCTGTGGTGGGAGTCTTCAGGCTAGTGGGGATGCCATCGGACTTCATGGTGACCTTTTCTGCTAGCCTTCTTCAGGCAGCAGCAGGCAGGTGGTGGAGCCACTTGTTCCAATTTTGCGATGGGATGGCTTTCACATGGGAAGACTTCAAGACCTTCTTCAGGGTGGAGTTTGTGCTAGTAGCTCTACACCCCGAGCGTGTTCAGGAGCTGCTGCCTTTGCCGCGTGTTTTTCGATCAGAAGCCGAGTCATCTGAGGGCAGTAGACAGATGATGCAGAGGTCCAGGAGGACCAGACCAGCAGTTGGGCGATCTCGGGTATTAGGACCGGTGGTGCGGGGCACCCGAGGTGGGGTCAGAGCCAGGCATGCCAGAAGTAGACTGTGTTACTCGTGCGGTGGAAAGGGTCACCTGGCATGTGACTGTCCGACTCCTCGTACAGTTGATCCATTGGCTTTTGAGGATCCACCGAGGCAAAGGCAGCGACGAATGCTTGAGCAAAAGTACAGCAGTGGATAAGGAAGTAGAGCTCCTGGAGTAGGTGGACATGAGCAGAACTAGTGGATATGTCTATTGTACTTCTAGTTCCATGTTGATGTTGTTTTTGTGTCTTTGTACCATGAGCTGCAATAAAATAAATACACTTATCTTGTGATGTTTGCTTTCCTGTCCTCTTTTGTGTTGTTACTAAGAGGTTCTAGTTTTGACTGTTGACTTGACCCTCACTTGTGAGACATCTACTGGAGGAGACCCAGTTACCACACACTGATGCCGACAGTGTGACTCAACCCTTGGAGGCGAGAGTAACGGTTGGATCTCTTGGTAGTATCGTCGAGGCCTTACAACGTCATCCTTGGTATGGATTAGTATCATCCATGTCGGGATTGACCGTATTAGGTGAAGAACATGGTTCATCCAGGGGATGAGAACAGATTTTTCTTATCGGCAAGGAAGAAATCATGGCAGCTCTAGTGGGACCAGAGGTGGTCTGGGCCACGATAGAGAAGGTCCAGGTGAGCACATGGGAGCAGAAGGCTCAGATGCGTTCTCAGTACCTACTTTGTATCCCTAGTTTGTGTTGAAGCTTTACGGGGACGTAAAGCCCTGTGGTTGGAGTAATGTAAAGTGTAACGCCCCGACCCTAGTTTCCTAGAGTCGGTGCATTATTACATAACATTGGCATGATCACAAGAAAGATCAAATCTCGAAAGACCGATTGGTTTAGTAGCCTTGGAAACACTAGATATATTCATAAGTTTTACATTACATCATAAAATCAAAAACTACTACAACAACATAATGTTTCCACAGTCCACACTACAATCCCCTCATAATATCCCTGCAGGTCATTCATAACTTACATCTTCACTTCCTGGGAAAAATAAAACATAGAAAAGGGGTGAGCTCAAATGCCCAGTAAGGATAACAATATAGCGGAAACTTTCATCAATAAGAATAAACATTTAAGGCAATGTATAACTAAAACAAAAGCCTTTTAAACATGAACTTTCAACATGGTATGGCATAAATAAAATGAAATAATTCCATTTACTTATTCACATGAATATTCCACTAATCGAATAATCACATGCAAAAATAAATAACCACTTTCATAATGTTGGAATGCATAATGCCAGACTATCATAACCACATAGCCAAGGCCTCGTGCCAAGACTACAAATAAGATTTTGTCAAGGCCTTGTGCCAAGACACTAGTTTGTCTCATGAGACCTACCGATGCATCGAGGAGCTATAGCGGGCTCCACCCGTCACTTATTAAGTCCAATGCATTCCCATATGAAAAGGTTTAAACATAACATAAACATTCGTATTAAAACTAGCATACGAAATGTCAATACTTTCACAATAAACTATGAATGGTATAAAAATAGCACATCCACAGTCAAACATATCACAAAACCTTCAATACAATATAGAAGTTTTGTATCATAATAAATCAACTTCAAATAATCTTAAAATCCATCAAAGGATGTTGACATAGATGAAATCAAAATTCTTTTTAAAGAAATATCTCCTTTTATTTTGAAATCATTTAAGATCCATATAAAATAAAACATTTTCTTTGAAAATATTCTTATAAGCTTGTAAGGAAAGCTTTGAAGATTTTATAACGGCGTAAAATAACCGCACCCGCCGTATAAGTTAAAAAAAACATTCTTACCTCAATTCTGTCGAAAAGGTTAAAAAGGACCTTGTTTTGAAAACGACGGAAAGATTCCTTTATAAACCTCTTATAAAAAGTCAAAAAAAGGTATAAATGACTTTAACCCATATTCTTGTAAATAGTAAAAATGTTTTGAAATACATTTTTAAGAAACATGGATGTGGATGATAAAGAGATCCCAGTAGATTATTACATATAAACAACCTCGGATAATGAAGAGATTGTGAAATAACCCTTACCTTGTACTTTTCCTTGGTTGGGGTAGGTTAACCTCCTGTATAATGGTGAAATAATTGTTATTAAATTATACAAGAATCATATATATTAATATGATATCATATATGATCTTTTAACATTGATTTGTTAATAATATCTTAGAATTATCGTCGTTTCGGGTGTTAACTTACTCATTTTCTTTATATGTTTTGTTACATAAGCCATGGTTGTTGTATCTTATTCATATCCAGAATGATATCCAGTCCTTAAACATCATTTTTAAATCATCAAATGATAATTATACTTGAATGGATACGATGGAGAATGAATCTCATCGCGTTCGTGGAGACGGTAGTCCGTACGTACGCACGAGCGACAATATCATTCTTTTGATATTAAAATAATATATAAATGGATGGTATATCATATATACAGAATCTTTAACATGTTATATTTATTATTTACATGAGTTACACATCATTATTATACCCATCCAAATAATATTATATTGAATAACAATTACACCACGACGTGGAGACGGTAAGCCGTACGTACGCACGTATGGTGACATGTTATTCAAAGGGTGGATAGAATACTGAATATGGTTGTACCATATTTATAATAACATCACAGTATATGTGAGATACTGGAGTTATTATTTCAGAATGGTAAGAACAAAGGAAGAAGAAGTGGAAGAAGAAATGAACTTAGAAAAGGGTGGTGAAATCATTACCTCTTCTTCGGGTTCTTCCTTTTGATTTGATCAAATGGGCTCCTTAGGTTGGCTTTCTGATCAAACTAAGGCCTCTAGGTTGTATTGAGGGATGTTGGGAGAGTATTTGGGCAGAGTTTGGCCGAACCAAAAGGCTTTGAAGGTGTGAAGAAATGAGAAGGAGGAGTTCCCTTTTATAAGAGGGGTGAGGGGCACCTTTGGAAAAGTTAGAAATATTAATTTATAATAAATTCATATTCGGTTTAAAAAGGCTCCAAAGTTGACTATTCAAAGGATGAGGTGGGGATAGGTCGAAAAAAACTCATCAAATAGAATTTAGACAGGTTTGGGTACTTATATTAACCTTATCTTTAAGTATTAACTCTAAGTTAATTAGTTTCA
Organism: Viscum album; assembly: GCA_963277665.1. NCBI lineage: Eukaryota > Viridiplantae > Streptophyta > Magnoliopsida > Santalales > Viscaceae > Viscum > Viscum album. The sequence continues at coordinate 662,685,298 of OY728138.1, forward strand.
CTTTTACAATGTCTCTTTGTATTTTTATATAATATGGTTAATAAACTTACTATATACATCCAAGCGACCCCCAAGTGGTCCATTAATGAGTAAACTATCTTAATATAAGTCTCTTGGCCGAACCTTAGATTTTTAGGAATTTAATATCAATTAATAATATAATATTTGTTTTAAGAACTCTTTTATGTCAATTTTGACACTATTCAATAGTTGATTTTTGTGAAACTCCTAACAGATTTATTACTTCGAAAAAAGTCAATTAAATCAATCCTAATATATCATATTATCATATAAAATTAGTTTAATTCATTAAAAGTTTCATATTATATTTATTTGGGTATTTATAATATCAATTATTTTTATTTTTCACTATTTTAGTAATTACTGCATCATCATTGTGTCATAAATAAAATAAATTATATAATGTCTAAAAATTATAAATAAAATATCCTTATGTAGGAAATCTTTTGAGCTTTCTAATGAATATTTATAATCGAAAATCCAACATGTATAACCCTATGTAAAAATTGTTCTTCTAAAAGATGTAAGCTTATGCCATTTTTATTTTTATTTTAACTTTATTAATATAATGTGTCCCTACCACATACAAGTGGATCCAAGGGGTCCCCAAATTGACCCAAGGATTCTCATGGTCGGGTATGTGTCCACCAATAAGGTTAGGACACGTTTTAGGGTAATTTTGTATTATTATAATATTATTTTTTAACCCTTATTTACCGGATTTACCCTTTAACCATGGTAAATAAAATATTTACCGCAGTAATTATTCAAAATGTTTAAAAATAAAAGTTACCTATTTACATAATTTGGACATCCTGATTCCAAATATGGAATCCATTTTCCTAAATTCAAAACACAGAAGTGGCAGAAATTAATTTAAAATTAATTCCCGCTGTCAAAACAAAAAGCGTGTTTTTAAGAGATAATAACTATCAAAAGATTGACACTTGTTTATGTTCGGTTTAATTGTAAAATTATGTCCAATGACCAAGATTATATTAAATGGTAAAAATATATTCTAAATATACTTTAAAACCACTCAAATTCACAATTTATCACTATTAATTATTTTGATTAAAAAAGTTGTTTTTAATTAAAATTTAGTAATTTTCACTATTCATCAAAATATGAAAGTTATCCGAAATGTACCAAAATTTCACCCTAGGCTAAATTCGATATTCCGAATCCAAAAATGAAGTCCATTTTGAAATATAGAATATATATGATTTCAAAAAGTAGGTATTACTATTCACAACGGCTAGTTTAATTAGTTGTGGTGTGTGTTAGAACTCGAGGTTGCGTACAACACACGCTATCGCATTATTCGAAGGGAAACGTACCGTAGAAGCTTGGGGTGTTACATTCTCCCCTCCTTCAAATAATTGCGTCCTCGCAATTTCTAGGGTATTACTGCATAAAAAGACTCGGGTGGTTCTTCATCATAAGTTCCTCGGGTTCCCACGTTGCCTCTTCCATCTTATGATTCCTCCACAAAACTTTTACCAGACGCGTCGTCCGGTTTCTCAGCACTTGTTCTCTCGTATCAAGAATCTTGATGGGCTCTTCGCAATAGGAAAGATCGGGTTCCAGTTCTAATTCCTCATAGGTGAGTACATGCGTTGGGTCAGGCATGTATTTCCTCAACAGAGATACGTGGAACACATCGTGAACTTTGGAGAGACTTGGCGGCATTGCCAATCGGTAAGCCACAGCCCCAATTCGTTCTAGAATTTCGAAAGGTCCGATGTACCTGGGACTCAATTTACCTTTCTTACCAAAACGTATGACTCCCTTCCATGGAGATACCTTCAGGAAAACATGATCACCGACTTGAAATTCCAAATCCTTCCTTCGATTATCGGCATAGCTCTTCTGCCTACTTTGAGCTGCTTTAATGTGATTTTGGATTACCTTCACCTTTTCCACCGTTTCCTCCACCAGTTCTGGGCCTACAAGTTTTCTTTCACCAACGTCATCCCAACAGGTTGGTGTACGACATCTCTTTCCGTATAACGCTTCATATGGTGCCATCTGAATACTCGAATGGAAGCTATTGTTATAGGAAAATTCTACTAGTGGTAAATATTGATCCCACATACCCTGAAAATCAAGTGAGAAAGATCTCAACATGTCTTCTAAGGTCTGAATAGTCCGTTCTGATTGTCCGTCTGTCTGAGGGTGGTAAGCAGTGCTCAAATGAAGTTCAGTATCCAGGGATTTCTGAAGACTTTTCCAAAATCTTGAAGTAAAACGGGGATCACGATCAGAAACAATCGATAGGGGTACTCCATGAAGTCTCACAACTTCATTAATGTATAGTCTTGCTAGACGTTCCAGGGGTAGATCTTCTCTTATAGCAAGAAAATGTGCTGACTTGGTAAGACGATCAACAATAACCCATATTGCATCGTTCCTTCTAGGAGTCTTTGGTATCCCCATGACAAAGTCCATCGTAATATTGTCCCATTTCCACTCCGGTATGGGAAGAGGTTGCATGACTCCTCCAGGCTGTTGCCTTCCAGCTTTCACTTGTTGACAAACCATACATCTTGATACAAAATCAGCAATCTCCCTCTTCATGTTGTCCCACCAAAAATGTTCCTTCAAATCTATATACATTTTGGTGCTCCCAGGGTGTATAGAGAAATTGGAACTATGAGCATCATCCAGCAATTCCCTTTTTAGATCAGGTATATTGGGAACACAAAGTCTCTTTCCAAATTTCAAAGTTCCATCTTCATACACAAAGTCTCTCAATCTCCCATCATTCACAGCTTTAATCTTCTTCTGAAATTCTTCATCATCGGTCTGAGAACTCTTAATCCTTTCTAGTAAAGATGGTTTGGCAACCATTTGAAAAAGCATTGATGTTTCACCTTCCCTGGTTATTCCCATGTCCATCTTCACTAGATCCATGAAAATTGGATCCCTTTCAATTCTCATATTGTTCAAAACTCCATGGTCTTTTCTACTCAAAGCATCTGCCACCTTGTTTGCCTTCCCCGGGTGGTAGTGTATCGTACAATCATAATCCTTGAGTAATTCAAGCCATCTCCTTTGCCTCATGTTGAGTTCTTTTTGTGAGAAAATATACTTCAAACTCTTGTGATCAGTATAAATCTCACATTTTTCACCATAGAGGTAGTGCCTCCATATCTTCAAAGAAAAGATCACAGCTGCTAACTCAAGATCATGAGTAGGATAGTTTTGTTCATGAATTTTCAACTGTCGTGATGCATAGGCAATAACTCTATCATTCTGCATAAGGACACAGCCAAGTCCTGTCTTTGATGCATCACTATAAATAACGAACCCATCATTCCCCGATGGTAGAGTCAATATAGGAGCATTGACTAATCTTCTCTTCAGTTCTTCGAAACATTCTTCACACTCTTTTGTCCAAACAAATTTAACCCCTTTACGTGTGAGCTTCGTTAATGGGTTAGCCAATCGGGCAAAATTCTGGACGAAACGTCGATAATAACCTGCCAAACCAATAAAACTACGTACCTCAGTTATATTCGTAGGTGCTGGCCATTCTTGGATTGCCTTGGTCTTAGAAGGATCAACAGAGATTCCATCTTTAGAGACAATATGGCCAAGAAAAGAAATCTCCTGAAGCCAGAATTCACACTTGCTAAACTTTCCATATAATTCATGCCTCCTCAGAGTCTTCAAGATAATGCGCAAGTGATTTTCATGATCTTTGTAGGTTTTGGAGTATACCAAGATATCATCAATAAATACCACCACAAATTCATCGAGATACTCCTTGAAAACTCTATTCATCAGATCCATGAATACAGAGGGTGCATTAGTCAATCCAAACGGCATTACAGTAAACTCGTAATGCCCGTACCTGGTTCGAAATGCTGTTTTCGGAATGTCTTCCTTCTTTACACACAACTGATGGTATCCAGATCGAAGGTCAATCTTTGAAAAGTATTGAGTTCCATGCAGTTGGTCAAATAAATCATCAATACGAGGTAGGGGATACTTGTTCTTTATCGTTATAGCATTGATCTCCCTGTAATCGATACATAACCTCATAGATCCATCTTTCTTTTTAACAAAAAGAACAGGGGCTCCCCATGGAGAAACACTAGGGCGAATAAATCCCTTATTACTCAATTCCTCTAGTTGTTTCTTTAGTTCGACTAGCTCTACAGTGGCCATTCTATAAGGGGTCTTCGATATAGGCCTTGATCCAGGAATCAAATCAATAGAAAACTCAACTTCTCGTTCTGGAGGATGTCCAGGTAAATCTTCCGGAAATACATCTACAAATTCTTTCACAATAGGTACATCCTCTATTTGAACATTCCTTTCCTCACCGACAGTTATTTCATTCTCTTCCTCCCCGATAATTGAATTAAGTTGAGCTACAGGGGGTGGATCTAAATAAGAATTAGGTGGTGACGATTCTGCTCTAAAAATAAGGTGTTCCTTATCATTATCATCAAGAATCGTAACCTCTTTCTTCTTACAATAAATCATCGCATCATAGTCCGAAAGCCAGTCCATACCGAGGATTATATCAAACTCAATCATAGGTATGACGATGAAATCAGCAGATAAAGAAAATTTATGTGCTCTAATGGGGACTGATTCACAAAACTTTGTTGCAACGATACTTCCCTTAGGAGTTTTAACTGACAACTCCCTTATTAAATCAAATTGGAAATATCTAATTTTCTTAGCAAACTGGGAAGATATGAAACAATGCGATGATCCAGAATCAAATAATGCATTTGCTAAACTTGAGGAAACCATTAAATTACCTGCCACCACGTCTTTCGGGGCTTCTACCTCAGCAGTAGTGATAGCATAAGCCTGGCCTTGATCCCTTGGCCTTTTCTGAGGTAAGTTCTCCTGACGCTTAGGACATGCATTTGCATAATGCCCCATCTCCCTGCAATTGTAGCACTGAACGTTGGTAGCTTCCTTCTTCCCCTTGCAATCATGAGCTTGGTGGCCTTTTTCACCACACTTGTAACAGACTCCCATTCCCTTCAGGCAAGCACCGGGGTGTTTCTTCCCGCACTTACCACAAGATGGATATTCAACCTTTCCCTTCTTCCCCTTATTTCCATTCCCAGATTGATCAGCAGGTCTCTTCTTCTCTTGCTTTGCTTTAAAGTCATAAGACTTAGAGAATTCCTTTTCGGTCTTGATAGCACATGAGACAATGTCTTCGTACGATGAAAAGGATTGTGAGACTAATGCTCGACGGAGAAATGGTTTTAACCCATCAAAGAAATGATCAATCTTACTTCTTGGGTTGCGAATATAATCTTCAGCATACCTCGCTAACCTTGTAAAGTTAGCCTCATACTTTGTGACATTCTCATCCTCCTTTTGTCTCAGACTCAGAAATTGCCTTTCCATATCTGCACGATGGTCGCGAGGAAAGTATTTTTCTAAAAACAGATCTTTGAACTCCCTCCATTCCATGTTTGATACTTCATCATCTTCCTTCATGTTTTGAATCAATGACCACCATTGATCAGCATCTCCAGTGAGGCGGTAAACTGCCATGGTAACTTTTTCCCTTTCACTACTCCCCAAAGCCTGAAATATTTTCTCTAGGGAAAATATCCATTGTTCAGCTACTAAGGGATTTGTACTCCCATTGATCGTTGGTGGTTGTTGTCTCATGAATCGATCTAACATTGATCCTCCACGCTGCGGATCAGGGTGCTCCATACGGGTAAGGTTATTATTCATAACCTGAGTAAGTTGTCCCAGTACGGTGATTAGCTGATCAGCACCAGTTGCATCACCAGCCCTACTATAATTATCTTGAGCAGGAGGGCAATCCCTACATGGAGTGCGTGCATTGATACGGTTTCCATTTCTTCCACTAGGCGCCATTTCTAAACAATGGCATAAACTAGATCAGTTTATGAATCAAAATACATAATCCCATACTTATAAAACACTTAACATAAATTGAACTATCTATGGATATAATCCATAATCATAAATATGTTTTCTTTGAGGAAGTATATACTCATAAACCCTTCATAATGATTTGTAAAGAAAGTGATAGTTATCCTAAGCATATCCCCCGGGAGTGTCGTAACCAAGAGTGCAGCAAGGCCCGTTGTCGTGCACCAGTTCCCGTTTGAGTCTAGCTCAAAGCGGTGTTTTCGGGTTTTACCCCTAGGTACATCTGTGCCAGAGCCGCCTCTACCTGCTCGTATCCAGACAGGGATGTATTGCTCGCAAAACTCACAAAGTCTCTACAATACCAAAATTCTAGGAAGTTCTTCTATACTAATCCTCAAAGTTCATCTTAGGTCTACGTGCTCTAATCAGAGTTTATCTAAATCTAGCTTCCAAGGTTTGTACTAAACTTCCTCTGATACCAACTGTAACGCCCCGACCCTAGTTTCCTAGAGTCGGTGCATTATTACATAACATTGGCATGATCACAAGAAAGATCAAATCTCGAAAGACCGATTGGTTTAGTAGCCTTGGAAACACTAGATATATTCATAAGTTTTACATTACATCATAAAATCAAAAACTACTAAAACAACATAATGTTTCCACAGTCCACACTACAATCCCCTCATAATATCCCTGCAGGTCATTCATAACTTACATCTTCACTTCCTGGGAAAAATAAAACATAGAAAAGGGGTGAGCTCAAATGCCCAGTAAGGATAACAATATAGCGGAAACTTTCATCAATAAGAATAAACATTTAAGGCAATGTATAACTAAAACAAAAGCCTTTTAAACATGAACTTTCAACATGGTATGGCATAAATAAAATGAAATAATGCCATTTACTTATTCACATGAATATTCCACTAATCGAATAATCACATGCAAAAATAAATAACCACTTTCATAATGTTGGAATGCATAATGCCAGACTATCATAACCACATAGCCAAGGCCTCGTGCCAAGACTACAAATAAGATTTTGTCAAGGCCTTGTGCCAAGACACTAGTTTGTCTCATGAGACCTACCGATGCATCGAGGAGCTATAGCGGGCTCCACCCGTCACTTATTAAGTCCAATGCATTCCCATATGAAAAGGTTTAAACATAACATAAACATTCGTATTAAAACTAGCATACGAAATGTCAATACTTTCACAATAAACTATGAATGGTATAAAAATAGCACATCCACAGTCAAACATATCACAAAACCTTCAATACAATATAGAAGTTTTGTATCATAATAAATCAACTTCAAATAATCTTAAAATCCATCAAAGGATGTTGACATAGATGAAATCAAAATTCTTTTTAAAGAAATATCTCCTTTTATTTTGAAATCATTTAAGATCCATATAAAATAATACATTTTCTTTGAAAATATTCTTATAAGCTTGTAAGGAAAGCTTTGAAGATTTTATAACGGCGTAAAATAACCGCACCCGCCGTATAAGTTAAAAAAAACATTCTTACCTCAATTCTGTCGAAAAGGTTAAAAAGGACCTTGTTTTGAAAACGACGGAAAGATTCCTTTATAAACCTCTTATAAAAAGTCAAAAAAAGGTATAAATGACTTTAACCCATATTCTTGTAAATAGTAAAAATGTTTTGAAATACATTTTTAAGAAACATGGATGTGGATGATAAAGAGATCCCAGTAGATTATTACATATAAACAACCTCGGATAATGAAGAGATTGTGAAATAACCCTTACCTTGTACTTTTCCTTAGTTGGGGTAGGTTAACCTCCTGTATAATGGTGAAATAATTGTTATTAAATTATACAAGAATCATATATATTAATATGATATCATATATGATCTTTTAACATTGATTTGTTAATAATATCTTAGAATTATCGTCGTTTCGGGTGTTAACTTACTCATTTTCTTTATATGTTTTGTTACATAAGCCATGGTTGTTGTATCTTATTCATATCCAGAATGATATCCAGTCCTTAAACATCATTTTTAAATCATCAAATGATAATTATACTTGAATGGATACGATGGAGAATGAATCTCATCGCGTTCGTGGAGACGGTAGTCCGTACGTACGCACGAGCGACAATATCATTCTTTTGATATTAAAATAATATATAAATGGATGGTATATCATATATACAGAATCATTAACATGTTATATTTATTATTTACATGAGTTACACATCATTATTATACCCATCCAAATATTATTATATTGAATAACAATTACACCACGACGTGGAGACGGTAAGCCGTACGTACGCACGTATGGTGACATGTTATTCAAAGGGTGGATAGAATACTGAATATGGTTGTACCATATTTATAATAACATCACAGTATATGTGAGATACTGGAGTTATTATTTCAGAATGGTAAGAACAAAGGAAGAAGAAGTGGAAGAAGAAATGAACTTAGAAAAGGGTGGTGAAATCATTACCTCTTCTTCGGGTTCTTCCTTTTGATTTGATCAAAAGGGCTCCTTAGGTTGGCTTTCTGATCAAAATAAGGCCTCTAGGTTGTAGTGAGGGATGTTGGGAGAGTATTTGGGCAGAGTTTGGCCGAACCAAAAGGCTTTGAAGGTGTGAAGAAATGAGAAGGAGGAGTGCCCTTTTATAAGAGGGGTGAGGGGCACCTTTGGAAAAGTTAGAAATATTAATTTATAATAAATTCATATTCGGTTTACAAAGGCTCCAAAGTTGACTATTCAAAGGATGAGGTGGGGATAGGTCGAAAAAAACTCATCCAATAGAATTTAGACAGGTTTGGGTACTTATATTAACCTTATCTTTAAGTATTAACTCTAAGTTAATTAGTTTCACTTTTACAATGTCTCTTTGTATTTTTATATAATATGGTTAATAAACTTACTATATACATCCAAGAGACCCCCAAGTGGTCCATTAATGAGTAACCTATCTTAATATAAGTCTCTTGGCCGAACCTTAGATTTTTAGGAATTTAATATCAATTAATAATATAATATTTGTTTTAAGAACTCTTTTATGTCAATTTTGACACTATTCAATAGTTGATTTTTGTGAAACTCCTAACAGATTGATTACTTCGAAAAAAGTCAATTAAATCAATCCTAATATATCATATTATCATAGAAAATTAGTTTAATTCATTAAAAGTTTCATATTATAATTATTTGGGTATTTATAAGATCAATTATTTTTATTTTTCACTATTTTAGTAATTACTGCATCATCATTGTGTCATAAATAAAATAAATTATATAATGTCTAAAAATTATAAATAAAATATAATTATGTAGGAAATCTTTTTAGCTTTCTAATGAATATTTATAATCGAAAATCCAACATGTATAACCCTATGTAAAAATTGTTCTTCTAAATGATGTAAGCTTATGCCATTTTTATTTTTATTTTAACTTTATTAATATAATGTGTCCCTACCACATACAAGTGGCTCCAAGGGGTCCCCAAATTGACCCAAGGATGCTCATGGTCGGGTATGTGTCCACCAATAAGGTTAGGACACGTTTTAGGGTAATTTTGTATTATTATAATATTATTTTTTAACCCTTATTTACCGGATTTACCCTTTAACCATGGTAAATAAAATATTTACCGCAGTAATTATTCAAAATGTCTAAAAATAAAAGTTACCTATTTACATAATTTGGACATCCTGATTCCAAATATGGAATCCATTTTCCTAAATTCAAAACACAGAAGTGGCAGAAATTAATTTAAAATTAATTCCCGCTGTCAAAACAAAAAGCGTGTTTTTAAGAGATAATAACTATCAAAAGATTGACACTTGTTTATGTTCGGTTTAATTGTAAAATTATGTCCAATGACCAAGATTATATTAAATGGTAAAAATATATTCTAAATATACTTTAAAACCACTCAAATTCACAATTTATCACTATTAATTATTTTGATTAAAAAAGTTGTTTTTAATTAAAATTTAGTAATTTTCACTATTCATCAAAATATGAAAGTTATCCGAAATGTACCAAAATTTCACCCTAGGCTAAATTCGATATTCCGAATCCAAAAATGAAGTCCATTTTGAAATATAGAATATATATGATTTCAAAAAGTAGGTATTACTATTCACAACGGCTAGTTTAATTAGTTGTGGTGTGTGTTAGAACTCGAGGTTGCGTACAACACACGCTATCGCATTATTCGAAGGGAAACGTACAGTAGAAGCTTGGGGTGTTACATAAAGACCCGTAAATTTCAAGGAATTTTTTTTTAAATTTTCTTTGGAATTTTACAAGAACGCAGTTTCTGACGGCGCCTGATTCTGAGGCCCGGTGTGCCCGGAATCATTTTCCAAAGTTTGGCTCGGGTACGTTCAGTGAACGAACGAGCGGGTTTTTCTAACTTTTGAACCGGTGCCCGGAATCGAATTCTGAGGGCACCGATGAAATCGCAGCGCCGGTATTCGCTTAGAAACGCCTCTTCCGGAGTTGAGTTTTCTCGGGTGTGGTTTTTAATTTTCGGGCTTAAAGTTAAGAAATAAAATATTTTTGCGACAACTTTATTTTATTTCACTTAAACCGCTTGGAAGCCACTTGAAGCCACTTAAGGGCGTCTTGAACTGAGTTGAACCGGATAGGATGCTACCCAGAAATATCCTACCCCCTTGGTAGGATATTTTCGAGGTGGGGCCCGCACGAGCCCCACCGTTTCTTTCCGCTAAGAAACACACCCGCGAAAACCCGTCTTAATGAAAGTCAACTGACGCGTTTCTTAAAATCTTAACAGGCCATTTAATTGGGCGGTTTATTTCGTAAATTAAATGAGTTGTTTCTTTCGTTGAATTAATTATACGAATTAATGGTTCATTTCTTATCTTTTGAAATTCAAATGTTTTGTTGTGTAAATAAAATAAGGCTTATGCTTATTTTATTTTGTGTTGAAACTTGTGGCGTGGAGAGGATTTGGAGGAAAGCGTTCTTCTTCGGCGAAGAACGCGAAGAACGCGAAGAATGCGAAGAACGCCAAACCTGCGGAGATCGACGACGTGAAGCCTTGTACTGCGACGCCAACGGATCTCCCTTCACGAAGCTTCTTCCGCGACGATCCAACCCCGCGACAGCCTTCGATCGACAACAACCAAGGTAGGGGGTTGCGCTTCTTTTTATTTTTCTTTTTGGATTTCAACAATAACATGGATTTAATTATTATTAATTAAATCCGTATGTTCTTGGTCCTCGGAGATCGTCGACGCGACGCCCTTTCCGCGGTGTGACGATCACCTCCTTCCGCGACGGTCAATTCCGCGACGACCTCGCATCCGACAGCGACGGCGAGGTAGGGATTTATTTTTGGGAATTACCCCCCCTTTTCTTTTTATATTCCCGTAATTGTTTCTTTAAAAAGATAAAGAACTGGATTTGTGAACAATTTTAAAATTATTAAAATTGTTGTTTCCGTTCAAATAAGGAACCCGTTTTTATGAAACAATTTTATTTCATTAAAAAATTGTTTCGGATATGCGTTCATGTGTTGAACTTGAAATTCTCCCGGTTATTTATCTCTAACGCGGAGGGTGCGGGCCAAACGAACACGGCCCGACGACCCTCCGTCGTTCTTCGTTTTGTGCGGGTTTGACGGGCGACGACGGAACGTGCCGCATCGGAGGTTTGACAATCCCGCAGTGAAGAACGAGTCCCGGGAGGAGCAATGGCGCAGACGGGAAGAGAATCGGACCGCTGGAGCGATCCAGGTGGCCCGCGGAACTCGCCGGCAGCGCCCCGGCGCGCCGCCGGACAGGCCGCCGCGGCTGAAGCCGCGGCGCCGGGGGCATCCGCGGACCCGCGGCCCGCGCGGGTCCGGTGCCCTCGAACGCGGCTGAAGCCGAGTCCCGACTCAACGCGGCCCCACGCGGGGGGGGGGGGGGGGGGTGCGGCATCACATGGCCGCGGGGGCGGCACCCCGCGTGCCACGGCCTTCGGACGTTCGGCCGAACCGGACCAGACCGGTCCGGCCGGCCGGGCCGTGCCCTGGCCGGACCGGACCGGGTCGGGTCGACCGGGTTCAGGTCGACCCGGTGTGGCCGACTCCGGGGGGGGGGGGGGTTTGGCCGGGTCGGTCCGAGCCCGTACCCCCCGTCTTCGGATAGACTTCGTTCAAATGGCTGTATCTTGAGCTACGGGCCTCCAAACGACCCGCCGTCAGCAGCAACGCAATCCTTGGATCGAGACGGTCGTTTCGGTATACTATACTCAAGGTGCACCTTCCTTTTTGGGAGCCTATGTAGTTAAAACTCCGTAGTTAAGCGTGCTTGGCCTAGAGCAGTGATCAGGATGGGTGACCTCCTGGGAAGTTTCCCAGGGTGGGTGTGAGACGGAAATGCCAATAACTAACAGACCGGGCGTCCGATTAATGCGCCATCTGTTTCCTTGAATTCCTCTAAGTGAGACGGATCTTTTGGCATACTCCGCCCGAGGTTTGGATGCAGGTGGAGTACGGTCGGGTTGGTTTTGCCTTAAAAACCAACCGGGCCCCTGGGACGAAAAAGCCAATAACTCTCAGACCGGGAGTCCGATTGACGCGCCGTCTATTGCGTTGAGTTCCTGTTGACGATACGGAACTTTTGGTATCCTTCGCCCGAGTTTTGGATACAGTTGTTAGTGGCCGGGTTGGATCGTACCCGAAATCCAACCGGGCCCCTGGAACGGAAAAGCTGATAACTTTCAGACAAGACGTCCGTTTGACGAACCGTCAGCAGCGTTGACGATTACGTTGAGTAACGGTCCCTATGAGTATACCCTATGGGTGTTCGGGGTACAGTTGAGATACTGCCGGGATTGGTTTGCTCACGAAACCAACCGGGCCCCTGGGACGAAAAGGCTAATAACTCCCAGACCGGGCGTCCGATTGACGCGCCGTCTGTTGCGTTGAGACCCCTATGACGAGGCGGTACTTTGAGATACTTCTTCGTGGGACCTTGAGATACTTGGAGTATCGACCAGTACCTCGTGGAGCAGACCCTCCCGGAGACGAGCGTGCGGAGTACGGAGATCATGTAGCCTGCTGAGACCTGACGACTGCTTGACTGACTCGACTTGGAGTAGGTCGACTAGCCCATTGGATGGAGCGCCCGGTATTTGGCGACAGACCCACGGCGGATGGAGCGCCCGGTAGTTGGCCGCAAACACGCGGTACTCGACAGGAGGAGTACCTCTGTAGGCTATTGGGGGGAGCGCCCGATATTTGGCGACAGACCCACAGCGGACGGAGCGCCCAGTAGGTGGCCGCAGACCCGCAGTACTCGACAGGAGGAGTACCTCAGCAGTCTTAGGTTAGTGAGCAGTACCTCAGAGTCGTGACAGGACCACTGTACACTTCAGAGATGGAGCTCTTCAGTAGTTACAGTTTCGATAATGAAAATCCTAGTTTGAGCTGAGACTTTTGACCTTTGTGTTTCTCATGATTGAGATGGGTTACTTGATAACTTAGGTATATGTATGGGCATATACCTGGGTAGTGGTTATCCGTTGATCTCATGATCCTTGTGTTTCCTCATGAATGAGATGGGTTACTTGATAACTTAGGTATATGTATGGGCATATACCTTAGTAGAGTTTATCTGTTGAGATCTTCTTGTGGTTATCCTTGTTGGTTTTAGTGAGAACTTGAGGGTCTCGGGGTCCCTACTGAGTATCGTTATACTCACCCCTGCACGGGCTATGCCCGCACCTCGTTGTGTTGGTTGCAGACGACAGGAAGTGCTGACGGAGGCCGAGTGTTCGAGGACTGGACGGTACCTGGAGCTGGACTACACGACAAGTCAGTGTCCGGAGGTGGACTTCACGGCGAGACGACACTCGGAGGAGGTTGACGGACAAGAGCACTGTGGAGGCTATCTGTACCTACCCTTCAGGTAGGATTCGTGGTTGACGATCCAGGAGCTGCACCATCTGTACCTACCCTTCAGGTAGGATCCGAGGAGGACGACCCAGGATCCGCTTCCATCCCTCCAGCTGCTGTCTTTTTCTGTTGTACTTTGTTCAGTTGTAGTTGTACTTTCTTTTGGGTTTGTATTCTGGCCCATTTACTTTTAAGCACTTCTTTTTGTATTTAGTGTTTTACTTCCGCTTGTACTCTGTGGTGCTTGTTTTCTTTTATAAAGGCAATGCCTTCCCAGTTATCGGGATTTTACGCCTTTGGTGCTAGTCGCCAGCCCCTGGCCTATGGAAGGCGGGCTTGGGGTAGTCACGGCACGGGCCCCGAGGATGGGTCGTGACAAGATCCTCTGGCCCAGAAGATGATTCTGTATACTTATATTTCCTCAAAACACTTTGACAAGGTTGTTTTTTTTTGTATAACCTTATCTCTCTGGTATACAATCTTTACTAGCTGCTACTCATTTAATAGATCATCCTCCAGTAGTACCACCTCTGAGTTCAATACATGTGATGGATCTGGTATATATATTCTCTAGATTGATACATGGAACACATCATGAACATGATCATATTCAGTGGAACTGAGTGTTGATAGGAAACTGCAGCTATGTGATCGGGGATCTCAAATGGTCCAATGTACCTTGGGATTAACATCCTATTCATTCCAAACCTCATGAATCTGTGTAGCTTTGATGTGTTCCTGTAAGTCGATAACATTCCCAATTATACATGAACATGATTAGGTCCTTGAATATTCCTTTCAACAACATCATCCCAACATGTTGAGGATCAACATCTCTTTACATAAATAGCTTTATAGGGAGCCATCTGAGTACTTGAGTGGATGCTATTATTATATGAGAACTCATCCAATGGGTGATAATGATACCAAGAAAATTTTAATTTTAAATAGTTTGTTCTTATTATATCTTCGAACATATGAATAGTCCTTTCGTATATGACATTAGATTTGGGGTGATAGGCCATGATAAAATTTAATTCAGTAATAAAATCATGTTGATGACCGTTGGAGAATATTGATGTCAACCTAGGATCATAATCATATAATATGGAGAGTGGAACCCCAAAATATCTTCCTACTTCCTTCACATATATCATAAAATGTTTTTTAAGTGAAAAATCGTCCCAAATAGAGATAAAGTGGGATGTCATTGTGAGATGGACCACCACAACCCATAGCACATTATTTCTATTAGATGTCTTCTAGAGACCCATGAAAAAATCCGTTGTTACATTCTACCATATCATCATTGGGATGGGATTGGTTTCATCATCCCTTTGGACTTATATTTCTGGGATTTAAGTTTATGATCTATAAAGAACCTTGAGAAATGCTCAACAATCTATTTCTTCATTTTCCCACTAGATGTGTTCCATGAAATCAAGGTACAACATAGTAATTTCAGGATGGATAAAGAATGCTAAGATATGCATGATTTCCAATATCTCCTTATTTATTCAAGGTGATGCAGGCATGATTATATTTTCCCCAAACCAAATAACATTTTCATGATGGATGTGGAACAAAATCATTTTCCCTTCATTTACTAAATTCTATTTATTTTTTATCTCTAGATCATCTCTTTGTGTCTCTTTAATATTCTCTTAGATATATGGTTGGGAAATAATTTGTGAAAGGTAGGATGTATTCATTACTATATTGAATTCCTAATCCATTATTTTCACATCCAATAATATAGATTCTTTTTCAGTCCTCATCATGGAAAGAGTAGCAAGATCATTTTTGGTAAAAGCATTATCCAGCATATTCTCCTTGTCAGGATCATAGTGAATAATGAAATTGTAGTCATCGATTAAATATAACCATATGTACATTGACACATGATGACCTCTGTTTATTGTTAAAATATACATTAGTATCATGTGATCAGTATATGTGGAACACTTACCACCAAAGAGGGATTGCCATCAAATTTTCATAGATTCAATTTCAACTGCTAACTCCTGAGTAGGTAATGGGTAGTTATCCTCATGGACTATTAATTTCCCTGAGGAATAAGAAAAATAATTATCACTTTTCCTAAGAATAAAACCAATTTAAATCTTTTAATCATTATAATATATCAACATACTTTCTAAGCATTTTGGTTAGGATGGTAATGTTCCTGGTATCATCATCCCCACTAGATCTATGAACCATTCCTCACATTCTTCCATTAAGAAATACTATACCCCTTGTATTGTTTACTTATTTTTTATGCTTAAAAATTGTGATAACTTTCTCACAAAAATCATGTATTCCCTAGATAATGAAATAAAACTATAGATTTCTATGACACTAAAGTCTCTATTCCTTTCATTAAATTCCTTTTTTAGGGACCATAGAAACTCCATCACATGTTAACACATGTCCCATGAATTTGACTTGTTTCTTCAAAAATTCAATCTTTCTCAACTTGGTGTACGACTTCTCCTTCTATAATTGTTTTTCAAAACAATCCATATTTGTTTTTATCATTTTTCCTTTCTCTTGGAGTAGAGGATAACATCATCAATAAACATGAACATAATTTTTTGAGGTAATGTCTAAATACACTATTCATCATATCCATGATGATTTAATGGGAATTAGTAAGTCCAAATAGCATCACAAAAAACTCAAGTTTCCAATACCATGTACAGAAGGCAGTCTTCAAAAATATAATCCTTACATACCAATAACTAATGAAATCCATTATGAAGATCCCTCGTTTATTTGTACAGAGATCCTAATAGCTTATCAAATAAGTCATATATCTTTTGAAGATGAATCTTGTTATTTTATGGCGGTCTTTTTGAGTTCATGATAATCGATACATGACCTCATTGATCCATCCATCGTCATGAAAAATAGAACTACTTCACCCCAAGTGGATGCACTAGGGAATATGAACCCAATTCCCAAATCCACTTGATGCCTTGTCTTTAACTCCTCGAGTATGATAAGGGTTATCTTATAGGGACAATTCTACATAAGATTGTCTATGGGTAGAAGTTTTATTAAGAAAACTGCCTCAAGATTTGGGGGATATCCGGGTAACTATTCAAGAAATATATAACTTTATTCCCTCATTATGGGAGTTTTTTCTATGATGACACCTTCCATTTACTCAACCATTTGAGTATGGTATAATTATTCATTGGGAATCAATAAACACATGATTGAATGAATTTATAAATAATATTCATGATCTTGATTTAATTTTTAGAGAGGCTTTTGATGGTTTGCAATATGATCTTATATTTTCTTTTTACTAATATTTTATATGTTCTCTATATAATGACAGTCAATCCATTCCCATTATATCATTAAATTCCACCAATGTGTCATGAGATTAGCTGGAAGAATCTTCCCACATAGGCCAATAGTAGAATAGTCCAACACTTTTGAGGTAATAATTTCACAACTATGTTTTTTATAGACATCTATAATTCAATGTTTCAGGGCATTGAATCAATAGTTCTATAAAATATACAATATTTAAAGGAATTTATTGAGTAATATTCAAATAATATTTTTTAATTCTCAAGAGAAAAATATGTGTACCTTGTATGTATTCATTTTCCTTTACCACGTTAATATTAGTGATGGATGAATCCATAACATGATTCTTTTTCCATGGTGATTATTGATGCTAATTACCCTCGTGGACTATTGGTTTAATTTATTATCTTATATAGTGTACTTTCTCCCTATAGTAACAACGTTGGTCCATGGTTTGTGCTCTCCTTTAATCAATCACATTGTTATTATTTCTCTTTTATTTCTAGAATTAATGAGAATGGTGGTCTTTTCTCTCACACATGAAATATCTTCCCATCCCATTGAGGCAGTTCCCATGAGGCTTCTTCCCAATTTTTGAACATGTGGGTGGTTGAGTTTTCATTCCACCTTTCTCATTAAATCCTTTATCTTGAAACGACATATTTTGTTTCAAATAACCATAACTATGGGACCTTTCTTCCAAATCCATATCCACTTTGAGATGACATATATAAATTTATTCACAACTACTATAGTACTGAATTTCTGGATCCTCTCAATGGTTTTCTTTTAATCCACTAATGCATCTATCAATTTTGCTACCATTTTTTTAACAAACCCTGAAGCATACCATGAAATCATAGAGAAATTTCTTACTAAGGCAATGACATATTATCCTTCCATTTTCATAATTTATGTGAATTCTCTCTCCAAATTTTGACAAATATTTGTAGTGAAATACATGTTATTAAATAACATTATAATGTCTTCAAACTTAATCTCTTCAATTTCTTCTTGTATCTCGGTGTTCTTAATCAGATCCCACCATTGGTCGACATCTCCATCTAGAAAAAAATAGATAGATTCACATTCATTTAATCACATCATTACAGAAAGGAAAAGATATTATTTATTGATTTGAACAAATGTTCAATGACTATTGGATTATAAGATCCAGAAAATGTCAGTAGTCATTGCTGCATAAAACAACTGATATCCAATTTCTCCCTCTTAGGTGATGGATGATGTTCCAAATTTTTTGGGTATTTTTAATTACCTATGAAAACTTTTTAATCATCTATGTGAAATTTTAAACTCCGCCCCCCATGGAATTCAGGACGTTGTTCAAGAAACTGATGTATTGTTTCGTGATTGGATTTTTTCCCAGGACTCTCTTAGTTACCACAATTATCTAAATATATTTTTATGGAACAAAACATTAGTAAAAAAGTCATGAATAAATAGATTATTCATTTTTTAAATTAATTCTAAAGGTATACTTTGTAGGATATATATGTTTAGGAAATATTCTTAAGTGATTTTGTATATATAGACTCATACTAAGGATTTTTAATAAGGTAATCTAATCATAATTTCTAAATTAGAAAAACCATTCTATGATACCAACTATAGACACCATTATTTTTCATATATTATTATTACATCATTTTAATGATAGATAACATAAAATAATTACACTATTGTTATCCAATGTTTTAGTCTCTTGGGAAAATTAGGTGCATAAATAACATTTAGAAAACAAAAAATTATCATTTATTTAATTCCTTCTTATTTATCCCCTTGTTGTCCCTTGAATATGACAAAATATAAATAGTCTCATAAAGATTAACATCAAAGGGGTGATATAAAATCCAATTATGGGGATAGATAATAACCAAAAAAAATATAACATTGCGGGATTTTAATCCTAATAATCATAACATTTTCATAGGATCATAATCATGAAATGAAGCTTTAGGGAAATTCTTGAAATATTGAAATGCATAAAAAAGAAATGAATACATCATATCTTAATGGTTCACTACAACACATAATTGTTAAAATATCTTTCTTGATGTTCACACATATTCCATCATTCTCATGGGATTCATAACATTACCCAATGCATTGTGGATTTATATAATTCTGAGTTCACCCATAAAAAAACATTTACAATGAACTATATAATTCTGGGTAGCCCCATCATATCATAACATTTACAATATAATACATTCTACATAGAACATATATCAATATTGTAAATAAATATATCCCATGGAAATGAATGTCATTAATTTAATAAATTATACATTCATAACATATGGTTTCCAAATACAATTTTTGGAATAACTTACTTGATATATCAATATTCAATCTTTATTGAAGTTGAAATAATATTAAGAAGTAAAAGGTGTGTCTTTTTAAAGTTGAGTTTTTTATGGAAATTTTTTTATCTTAAAAAATCTAATAGAAAAAATAAATAATATAGAAAAATTATATTTAAAATGAAATTATACTTATAGAATATCCGTTATAAAAATGGGGTAAAAATGGGGAAATCAAATGAAAGAGAGTTGGGTTCAAGAATTTTCCATTACCATATGTCTAAATTATTTAATAACATTAATATAACTTATAATCAACTTAGATTAATAAATTAACAAATACCAAAACATTTATAGATCAATTTGATTCATTACATTTTTATTATGTTCAGTCTTCGTATTTTCAATGATTAAATTGAGTTTAATTTCATCATTTGGGAGTGCTCATTTTCCTACTTATCATGATATGTTCACTTTTACCCATGAATTAATGTTATTGTAAAATGTGGACAAAGTTATAGAATTGTTATTATATGTTATTAATGATAATACATAATTTTAAATGATATTATAATGAATTTTTTATATGGTATCATAATGATTCATTATATAAAATTAAATGATGATCTTTTTATGTTAATTTGGCTAGTTTTTATTACAACGAACATAATTTGATTTTTTCATTTAGTATTATGAAAATATATTATATCCATAACATTAATATGGTTGTAACATAAATTTCACAATATTTATCAATAATTATAATGGTTTTGTTAACATCCTTAAAAGTTTTTATGTAAAATTAATGTGCATCCACCACGATGTCGATTAATTGACATGTCACGGGAGATTATTTACATTTAAAAATAAGAGAGAGATAGAATGGTGAGTATAAGGATAGATATTCCATTTAGATGATATAATTCCAATATATAAGAAAACTATATATATCATGTGATTTGGATTAGAAAATGTGAATTGAATAAAAGAATAAAATATAAAATATTAATGAAATTAAAAGAAAAAGGATGTTGATATTACCTCTTGAATTTATCCTCCGTTAAAACCTCATTAGGGAATTTTTATTTATATTTTTATGATACCAATCACTAAAGGAAGGGTAGAGGGTATTGGGGGGAGTTTTCTATAGAATCCATACAAGTCTCAAAGCATGAGAGGTGTGAGGATAAGAGGTGTTGAATGGTGATATTTATAATAGAGGAGGGGTGTTTTCTCATTGTTTAATTAATTAGTCTAGTGTTTTTTTAGAACAAGAAATAGTTTTTATTCACGAGACAACATATAATAAATTTTTATGTGATTTTGAAACAATATTTATTACATCATCCATAACTCAAGTAATTATTTATTCTATTTATAATGTATTTATATCATAAATTATCATATTTTACTATTCACCAAATTTCAATTATTTCCAATAAATCATAAAATTTCCCCATAAAAAATATATGATTAGAATAAATAAATAAAATCCAATTTATGAAAATAATTTTCTTAATGTGAATAATTAAATTTTTATTAAAATAATAACTTACATGTAAAATACAGTTTTTACAATTATATGTGATTTTATAAAACATCAAAAATTTACATAAGGCCTCATAAATTTATCTTAATACCATAAGAAATAAATATATTAATTTAAGAGTACATATTATGAAAAAAACTCTTTTAAATTTTTAAATTCACTATAAAATTATAATTAAATATTATTGACTAACAAAATAAAAAACACATAATTGATAATTTTTAAAACATTTATTTACATAGAATAGAATAATATTATATTATATTGTCACTTATAAGATGTAAAATTTTAATTCATAATTTCATTAGTGAGGATACAATTCAGTTTTATGGTTTACTCTTTATAAGGGTCACATCACTATTCCAAATGTCATGTTACTATTTCATCTCTATTGGTTTCTTATCTTCTAATAAATTATAAAATTTAATTCATCATTCATTTATCAAAATTTTATTATGTTATATAACTAATAATATGTGATTTTCAATATATGACATTACTATAAGAAGGGAAACGTATTATTGATAAACACTGGGTCATTATAATGAATTGCTTCTAACTCAATCCATAGATACATAAATTAATACCCATCTGTGTTTCCATGAAAAAATATTTATATATTTCACCCAATTCATTCACTTATTTTTATGAATTTATTACATATTTTACCTACTTAATCTCTTTATCGTCCCATGAATCAATGAACATGTCATTAATATATAGTATTACAGAAATGAATAATTTAAAAAAACTTATATTAAGATAAATAAAACTATTATAACTACCCCTTCAAAGACATTGAGAGGTAATAAAGGAGCCAAACCTTTTATAGTAAAATGTGTGAAGAGGCCCAAGCATGGAATAAATATATATTGAATCGTTTTAGTTAAATTTAGTAGACAAATCACAGTTATACATTCCCCAAAACTAAAATGTTATATGGTATTTTGATACTAGATAAATAAACATCATATTTCATTATGGACCATCGATATATCCTACTTTGTTCTCTATATTAATACCCTTTAAGATATATCATGATTAGAACATTCCATAAAAACCCAAGAATTGAAAAAAAAAATAAAGTGTTACCTCTGATTCTTAGTATCATCATGACCTAAAAGTTACTTTTTTCAACACTTTTAAGGGGATGTGAGGACCCATGTTAGTAAAAAATATAGAGCATCAAAAATAAATGTTGATATATGAACCATTTAAATTAAATTTAAGTCTACTAGATGCATTATTCTTAAATTGTTTCCAAATAATTCCATTTACCTCTGAATCAAAATCATTTTTCATAAGGTCCTCGAACCGAAATGAAAACATTCCCTTGTTTTTATGAGTTTATCAATGTTTAGCTTACATTCATTAAATCCTATTTCAGAATACGATCTTTCTTTTTGATTCACTCTATCTGCACCTTGTTAGTGTCCACACAAAGCGTTGTCTCAGACATCCTATCAACATTCTCTTTTGAGGCATTGAAGAGAATAGATTTATCCAACATTTCATCCTCAGAATGGATAATAATTTCCAATATATACCCTTCACATTGCAATCCAAAAGGTTATGTAACCTCTTTCACCAGTGCCACATCCTTGAATTGCAGTGTTATATCCATAAGTTGAACCGCCAAGCTCTCATTTACATCCCCCGAAGGGTTCCCTAAAAGGTCTGATCTACCCTTTGCCTTTGAAACCTCCTTGCCTTGTTCTGGGGAACCAATGTCTCTGACTTTCTGGACCTCCTCACCTTTCACTATCTGGAAAACATGTTACTTCAATTCACTACCTTTTTTTCTAACTCTATATCTATTGTTCTATGAAGATATGATTACTCTTTATGACCCATTTGCTTCGACATCTTGGAAACAATTTATCACTACAAGTCCCTATTTTCTTTTCATACCTTCCTCCTCCTTATATTGTGATGGCCTTCACCAATCTCTCCTATGAAATATTCAGCTGACGGTTTTCCTTTTCCATAAGACATTGCTTCTGAGGGAGAAAAGTATTTTCATTATACATCTCTATCAGAACACAAACAGTCAATGAAGTTGTTCAAATTGATACATGTCAATGACTTCCTCATATTGGATCATTATTTGAGAATTATCTTACTTCTTTCACAAGGCATAGGCTCCACACACTCTTGAACATCCATATAATTCAGATATGTAGAAAAATGTATCACATTTTTAGGGTAGTTGGTACATATTCTGTGAACAACCATAGGGTACGTGTAGGAGCTAGGGAACACCTCACTCTTAGAAATTTAAACCTCATCTCAAAGTGGATCCCCTAAAACATGAGAATTAGACATTAGCATATACAGATTAATATCTTCCATTGAAAAAGGTTGTGCAGACATGACAGTCATAGGGACGCCAAGAGGACATTTTAGGACTCAACGCAACCTATTAAAAATCCCAGTTACACTCAGATCTAGAGGTAATACCACAACTTGTTTTTTTCACTACTTCACCAAAACATACAAAACTGGCATTCATTCCAATATATCGAATATATCTTTAAGTACCTTTAATAGAAGTATCACCATTCTTATCTATACTCTTTCCTTAATCACCAAAATAAATAACCATTGCCTAATTCACCATAGAGTCGGGATGTGTCAACTCCTTCTTCCTCGAACAATGATCATGTGGTGACATCCCCAAATGAGAACACAATGATCTATATTTACACCAGGCCTTGAACACCACATCCTGATGGAATTTGAGTTCTTCATCCACCTAAATCCAAAATGACTCCACATGTGGCTTAAATACATTATTTTAAATGATAATATAATGGGAACAATGGTGGAATAGTGATCGAGATCAATTATAAAATGCTACAAAATGTTCAATGGGATTTATAACATTTTTGATGATATAAGGGTTTTTGAGTAGGAAGAGGAAAACGTGGGAAACATAACCAAATATCCATGGTTAGATGAGCACGATTCAAGTAAAATTCATAGCTACATTAGAATAGAACGAATTGGTATCCCTCACATGACTACAGGCCCTTAGGCTAACCTGTAGCGAGGTCCTTATCATTAGGGAAACAAAGAAGAAAGATGTGAGGATCTAGAAACTTGACGATGACTCTCCCCATCAGGGACAAGGTGTCGTTGATGAATTTTCAATGTTGTCAAGAGGGGTGTCTCTGACCAAAATGAGAATCTTGGGAGTGGAAGAAGAGGGTTGAAACCTAATAGAATTCATAGACGGAGTGTGGTAGTGATGGGGCCCCATGGTGAAGGGAGGGGAAATTTGGTCCAAGGTGGATGCCTGGAAAATCATGGAGAAATGTGGCGTTTTTAAAGAGATAAACAGGTAGAGGAGACTTAACCCTCCATGGAGACGATAGGCTTGCTGGATCAGCCATCGACTCCCCCAACAGTTGGTTTAATGGAAGCCACTAGGGTTTAGAGTTTCTTTTAAGACCCCAGCTTCATGAATCTATATAACACTACAAATAATAGATATATATCAATGATAATATGCAAGAATATTCATATGATAACATAATAATAACATAATATTGATATACTCATTTAAATTAATATATATAATAATTAGTAATGTAATAAGGCTTTGGAAAAATAAAGGAAAAACATATAATAGTATGTAATAATTTCTTATCGAGTATGAGTTTTGAGATCATGTTATAATCATATGAATGTAAAAAAATATTATTATAATAATGTAAACATGTATTACTAGTTACATTTTCACTCATTAAGTTGAGGACATGAATCAAGTCCCCACAAAAACATTTGATCATGATACTAGGTCATCCGATAAACAAATATAAAATAAACCATGTCCACTCATCCACTTATGGACATTAAAAAAGAACCATTCATGAACTCAGAAACATGATATTAGATCCATACATAATAACGTGAACTTGAAATTATGGTCATGCATAACATAGTAACCTCATGGGTTATCTATTTTTACCGAATGGATTGGAGGGATATAATTGAACCACTAAATATTTTATCATAATATATTCTGATATATCTTAATGGGTAGTGTACCTTGGAACCGTGAAGATGTTCTATGAAATGCATACTAGATTTTAGTGGCCATGAATGAGAAAGGGAATTGTAGATTTTGTCTCTCATTGTTATACCACTATGCGAAAAATCACGATTTTCGATGGGAAAATTTCACCGTCGCAAATAACCAATTATTTGCGACGGGTTTTCGTCTCCGTTCGCAAATAGTTTGGCGAGACTTGCGCACCAAACTGCGCGGCTTGCGCGCCAAACCGCACAGGGGTATTTGTGACGGGATCCCATCGCAAATACCCTACGCTGGTTTATAATTTTTTGCGACGGGATGTCATCCATTCGCAAAAACACTGTCGGCCAAAACTATTTGCGATGGGTCCCATCGCAAATAAACTTTTAACCACCGACTGTAATTAATGTGGGCGCGGGTATTTGCGACAGGTCCCGTCGCAAATACCACCATTTACAATGGGAAAACCATCTCTAATAACCTCGTCGCAACTAATCTAACCTATATATACCCCTATCCGTTCTTCCCAAATCATTCAGATCTTGCTCTCTCCCGCTTTTCATTCTTCAGTTTCAAAGCAAATTTTTTTGTTAGTTGATATTTTTTATATGAGAGAAATCGGAGGGCGTCAATATCTTCAGAATATCAATGTTTAAGGTATTTATATTTTATATTTTTATATTTATGTTATTTTGTATATTAATTTTAATTGCTGTTTATTAGTTGCAATTTAATTAGATTTCAATTTAGTTTTATTTATATATATTTGTACTAAGGAATTGATATTGTTAGTGATAATTATAAATAATTAGACATAATTAATATTAACTAGATATAATTATTATTATTACTAATAAATTGATATAATTAGGAATAAATAGATATAATTAGCAGTAAATAGATATAATTAGCAATAAAGAGATATAATTAGCAATAAATAGATATAATTAGAAATAAATAGATATAATTATCAATAAATATATTTAATTAGCAATAAATAGATATAATTAGAAATAAATAGATATAATTAGTAATAAATAGATATAATTAGAAATACTTAGATAAAATTAGTAATAGTTAGATATAATTAGTAATAGTTAGATATAATTAGTAATAGTTAGATATAATTAGTAATAAAAAGATATAATGAGTAATAGTTTGTAATAATTTGTAATAAATAGTAATAATTAGTAATAATTATGAAGAATTAGTAATAATTAGTGATAAGTAGCAATAATTAGTAATAATTAGCAATAATTAGAAATAATTAGTAATAATTAGTAATAATTAGTTGTAATTAGTAATAATTAGTAATAATTAGTAATAATAGTAATAATTAGTAATAATTTGTAATACTTAGTAATAATTAGTAATAATTAGTAATAATTAGTAATAATTAGTAAAAATTAGTAATAATTAAGAATAATTAGGAATAATTTGGAATAATTTGGAATAATTAGTTATAATTAGGAATAATAAGGAATAATTTCGAATAATTATGAACAATTGGCTATAATTAGCTATAATTAGATATAATTAGCTGTAGTTATGAACCATTAGCTATAGTTAGGAATAATTAGATATAATTAGCTATAATTAGGAATAATTAGCTATAATTAGGAATAATTGGGAATAATTAGCTATAATTAGTTATAATTTTGAATAAATAGCTATAATTAGGTATAATTAGCTATAATTAGCTATAATTAGCTATAATTAGATATAATTTTCTATAATTAGTTAAAGTAGCTATAAATAGCTATAATTTGGAATAATTAGGAATAATTAGGAATAATTAGGAATAATTATGAATAATTAGGTATAATTAGGAATAATTAGTAATAATTAGTAATAATTAGTAATAATTAGAAATAATTATTAATAATTAGAAATAATTAGTAATAATTAGTAATAATTAGTAATAATTAGTAATAATTAGTAATAATTAGTAATAATTAGGAATAATTAGGAATAATTAGGAATAATTAGGAATAATTAGTAATATTTAGTAATAATTAGTAATAATTAGTAATAATTAGTAATAATTAGTAATAATTAGTAATAATTAGTAATAATTATCAATAATTAGTAATAATTAGGAATAAATAGCTTTAAATAACATTAATTAGGAATAATTAGCTATAATTAGCTATAATTAGAAATAATTAGCAATAATTAGCAATAATTTGAAATAATTATGAATAATTAGGAATAATTAAAAATAATTAAGAATAACTAGAAATAATTAAGAATAATTATGAAATAATTAAGAATAATTATGAAATAATTAAGAATAATTAGAAATAATTAGTAATAATAAGTAATAATTAGTAATAATTAGTAATAATTAGTAATAATTAATTATAGTAAATAATAATTACTAATTATTAGTAATAATTAGTAATAATTAGTAATAATTAGTAAAAATTAGTAAAAATTAGGAATAATTATGAATAATTAGGAATAATTATGAATAATTATGAATAATTAGGAATAATTAGGAATAATTATGAGTAATTTTGAATAAATAGGAAGAATTAGGAATAATGAGTAATAATTAGTAATAATTAGTAATAATTAGTAATAATTAGTAACAATTTGTCATATTTAGCTATAATTAGTAATAATTAACTTTACTTAGTAATAATTAGCTATAATTAAGAATAATTTGGAATAATTAGCTATAATTAATAATAATTATGAATAATCAGCTATATATATGAATCATTAGCTATAAATAAGAATAATTAGCTATAAAATGGAATAATTATCTATAAATAGGAATAATTAGCTATAAATAGGAATAATTATATATAAATAGGAATAATTAGATATAATTAGGAAAAATTAACTATAAATATTAATAATTACCTATAATTAGTAATAATTAGCTATAAATAGCAATAATTAGCTATAATTAGTAATAATTAGTTATAAATTGGAATAATTAGCTATAATTAGGAATATTTTAACTTTAATTAGTAATAATTATCTATAATTTGTAATAATTAAAAATAATTAGTAATAATTATCTATAACTAGTAATAATTTTATATAATTAGTAATAATTAGCTATAATTAGTAATAATTAGAAATTATTAGGAATAATTAGTCATAATTAGGAATAAATAGATATAATTAAGAATAAATATATATAATTAGCAATAAATAGATATAATTAGCAATAAATAGATATAATTAGAAATAAATAGATATAATTAGAAATAAATAGATATAATTACCAATAATTAGTAATAATTAGCAATAATTAGAAATAAATAGAAATAATTAGAAATACGAAAAAGTATATTATCAATATTTGCAAAAAAATATTAATATTATTAAAATAATAATAAATTTAAAAAATATTGAAATTATCAATATTCACAATAGGCATTGCTCTATTCTTAAAATGTTAAAATCTCAAAGGGTCGCCAATTTTCAGGTCATGAGCAATAAAAATTTCGTCTCAGCCTTGTCCAATGTAAACTCTATAATTTTCCTAGCATGGTTTATCACCTCACAAGTAGTGTTTCAATATAATAACCCATGTCATGCCCTTCTTATCTATAAGAATGATCTCACATGAACCTTTACATGGATATCCCCTCTAATTTTTAAGGAAGACTGATCTATGTAAAGTGTCATGTGAGATGATTCATAGAGACGAGAACACCATTACATTGGACGTCCTATTGAAACACTACTTGTGAGGTGATCAAATAGGCAAGTGCAATTATAGAGTTTACATTGGACATGACTGACACAAACTTTTTATTGCACATGACTTGACAATTGATGACCCTTTGAGATTTGGACATGTTAAGAATAGAGCCAAGTCTGTTGAAAACATCGATAATTTTAATATTTTATAAATTTTTTATTATTTTAATAATATTAATATTGTTTTTTCTTGAATATTGATAATATAATTTTTTTACTAGAAATAATTAGTAAACGAAATCTGCTTGGATAATGAAGGGAACATTTGTAATCACCTCCACAGTGATGATTACCGAATTCTTATTCATTATTCAAGAAGATTTCATTTTGAAAAGTATTTCTATGTATTGATAAAATAGTTATAAATATTAATTATTATTAATAATTAGTAATAAATTTTAATAATTAGTCCTAAATTGTAATAATTAGAAATAATTAGTAATAATTAGTAACAATTAGTAATTATTTATAAGAATTATTAATAATTTGTGATAATTAGCAATAATTAAGAATAATTAAGAATAATTAGAAATAATTAATAATAATAAGTGTGAGAAAGATGCAATTAAATGAGCCGTCAGAAAAAATAGTAGACGTCAATCCACTGGAAATTGTGTCACCCTTAATTAATGGTAATTATTAAGTTGTTGTAATTAGTTATCTTCTTTTTTCAGATAGCGTTTTTATAATTTCAAATTATTCAAAAACAGTGATGATTGTATATTTTATGTAGAAAAATATGGGACAAGGAAGTCGACATCACTAATTATTACATAATCAAGCTTGGATAAATCAGGGCATAAATCTAAATGGTTTCAGTTTAAATCATGTATATATTAAGGGTGTTGAATCTTTCTTAGCATTTGCATCATCAAAACTAGAATATGTTTCTGAAGGAAAAATTAAGATTCCTTGTAAAAAATGTGCTCTGAGAAAGTTTGACACAATTGACAAGGATATGGGACATCTCATATCGTTTGGTTTTCTAATAGATTATGTTTTTTGGTATCAAAATGGTGAATATAGTTCCAGATAAGATCTTAATAACTTGATTCTGGATCCATCACGGTTTCAAAATTTAGTACATGATGTTGCAGGTCCATCTGTGAAACAAACTGTAACTCACGATGATATTGATTTAACTCCAAAGTTGGCACCATCCGAATTTTATGAGTTTTTGAGGTCTACTGAGGATGCATTATATCCTGGTTGCAAGATAAAAAATTATAATTGGTTGCAAAATTTTTGGCTATTAAATCAGATAATGCAATGTCAAACAACTATTTTGATTAGATATTTTCTTTGGTAAAAACACTCTTACCTGAAGGAAATGTGTTTCCTATAAATTACTATGAGAGAAAGAGACTGATTTGTAATCTAGACCTTAGTTATTGGAAGATTAATCCATGTCAAAATGATTGCATCATATATTCTGGTGAAAATGAGTCATTGGGTAGTTTTCCCACACAAGGACAATCGAGGTATAAAGATGCTCAACCAGGGAATTCTAGATCGATTCCAGTAAAACAGTTCAGATATTTCCCCCTTACACCCAGTTTTCAGCATTTATTTATGTCTAAGAACACTACGTCAATGATGTCATGGCACAAAACCAAGATTTCAACTGATAAAATCTTGAATCATCAATATGATGATGATTAATGGAAACATTTTGACAGTCTGCACCCTTCTTTTTCTATAAATGCCAGAAATGTGTGATTGGGTCTTTCTACTGACAGTTTGTGTCCATCTGGTTCTTATGGTAGTCAGTATTCATGTTTTCCAATCTTTATAACTCTGTACAATTTGCCTCCATGGATGTTGATTAGGAGAATTATATTTTTTTGACTCTATTAATCCCAGGACATCTGAAGAAAAATATTGATGTTTATTTGAAACCATTAATTGATGAGTTAAATGCATTGTGGAGTGACAGTGTTAATACATATGATGTTGCTACAAAAAAAAATTCATTTTAAAAGATCCATTGATGTGGATGATTAGAGACTTTTTAGAATATGGAATGTTATCTGGTTAGAGTATACATGGTCCAAAATCATGTCCTTACTGTATGAAAGAAAACAAATCCTTTTTTCTCATAAATGGAAAAAAACTTTTCTATTTTGATTGTCACCGTATATTTCTTCCAACCAACCATCCTTTTTGGAGGAAAAAATAAAATTTTAGATAAGTTACAATTGAAAGGGATGAACCTCAATAGATGATATTAGGTAAAAAGTTAAAATAATTGGTATTTTCATTACCCCCATCACATTTGGACCAACAATAAACTAATAGAAAAATCATGGCTTTGGAAAAGAACATAATTGGATAAATTGGAGTAATTTTCGGGATCTTCCGTATTGTTATGATTTGATGGTCCACCACATATTAGATGTTATAAATATAGATAAATTTTTTTGACAATTTATTTCATACAGTTTTGGATACACCATGTAAGACCAAATATACTGTAAAGGAACTATTATATGTTTCCTAAATTTGCAGGTGACCAGAACATAAACTATTTGAAAATGTCAGATCATAGCGGTTAATGAATCCAAAATCATCTTATACACTGTAAATAGAATTGCTTGTTATTTATTTAGTGGATTAAAGATTTGAGACTTCCAGATGGATACACTTCTAATTTGGGTAGATGTGTTAAGAATGGTTATATCACTATATTAAAAAGTTTTGATTATCATGTTATAATAGAAAGACTAATGTAGATTAGATTCAGTGGTTTTTTGAATTCTATGATATGTGATTCAATAACAGACATATCATATGTTTTTTCGAGACATTTGTGCAGCGACAACAGACTATGATGCATTAAGCAAACAGGAAGAAGATGTTGCTGTAATTATATGTAAACTGCAAAAAATATTTTCACTGGCTTTCATTGACTCAATAGAACATATGATATTGCATTATCCACATGATGCTAAATGTGGAGGTCTTGTACAGTTTTGATGGATGTACCCATTCGAGTGATGCATGCAGAAATTGAAGAGAAAAATATGTAACAATGCATCAGTTAAAGGATCAATTGTTCATGTTTATTTCCAATAGGAATTTTTTTCCGCTCTCATTATTTTGAATCTCAATATCCCTCAAAACACAATAGCATGGGTAGAAATGAAATAAATTTTAATGATTAAATGGAAAATAAATTAATAGTTTCTAATATTCCAAATGTTGGTTTCGGTGGAGTTCATGAATGATGGATTTCAGATGATGAACATCATAGAGCTCAAACATATGTTCTGCTCAACTGTGAAGAAATGACAACATCTGTACTCTGAGTGCTTTTATCACTTATACTATAATTTATGATACATTATTTAAAATAATTTTTTTGAAGGTTATATGATAATAATATCAAGAAAAAACATCCACAAATTACAGTATATTCACTTGAAGAATGCAAAAAAAAATTGTCTCAATGGTTTCAAAAACTGGTAACATAAATTATTGATGGTTTAATATCAATTCTGTTTATTGTTTGTTATACTTATAAATTTTTACATTTTTTTAGGTGTCTCAGTATGATTATAAAATTGATATGAGACTGTATATTGAGTAACCCACCATCCAAAAAGGTTAAATATTATAATGCATATGTGGTGAATGGTTTTTGATTTCATACACATGCATATAGTGAATAAAAAACAATGAACAATAGAGTTTTCTTGAGAGGATCACATCATAGAGAAACTTAAGGTGACTTTTATGGCATTTTGGATGAAATTATTGAGTTGTGTTATCTGGGAAAAAATTACATAATAGTGTTTAAATGTCAGTTGTTGGATACTGAGAGAGTCTTGTGTGTTCATCCGACTCATGGAATCGTCGATATTAAATATAAAAGTCGTCTTGCAGTAAATGTACCATTTTTACTGGCTCAACAATAACATCATATTTATTATGAAAATTAATGTGCTACTTTAAGATACTTGAGCGAATGGTGGAGCATAATAAAAATAAAATATTGGGAAAATCAGTTTACTCAAAATGATTATGGTTCGACTAATGTGGAAGCAATTGAAATTATTCAAGAGACTACTCAAAATACATCTGATTCACAAAGACACGTGAATATCGATGATGACACCCCCCAATTAAGGATCGATCGTGATGAAGATGTTAATGATGTTACAAATGAATTTGAACTAATAAGAGATGATGAAACTAAAACTCATATGGATATTGATGATGCAGAGGAGGAAGATGAAGACATTGACATTGAAATCTATGGAGAAGAGGATGAAGATGAACATTGACACAATTGAATTCTAATTATAATCATAACTAATATATATCTATGTATAATAGTTATTTTGAATTATCTTCTAACAACAATCAATTTGTGTTTCAGATGGACTCTGATCTATTTCTCGAGTTGCAGGAGGATGACCTACCATTGGATGCGGGGGATTTTAGATCATCTAACCCTCAGCCTACTGGTGGTTCAGGGGGTACAGAGAGGGGTCATAGTCTTGCACGACTTATGATTCATGACCCTATCCCTGAGCTACATCCACATCATTCTTTTGATCCATGGACACGCAGGTATAGTAACCCGTATATTAGAGTAGTATTTCATTAATTTATTTATATATATACTAAATGATTGATTATTTATTCACTTTTCTCATTTTTATGCATGTAGCTATAGGATAGGGGTGCCCTATCTTTCGAAATTATTTTTCTCCTCCATGGATCACATGGTAATAGATTCCCATTGATGTGCGACATGACATGTTCTATCATTGGGTGGTATGTAAATAAATAATATTAATTTTCAAATTTATTTTATTAACAAAATGATATTATAAATTATTTTTAGGGTTTATGGTATCCCATAGATGATTTCATTTGTGACGCTATCCACATGGAATGACATGTTTCAATGGGTGACCATTTCTGTTAGTTTTTGCACAATTTGGGAAGGTCAACCATTAATAATGCAGGGGTGATAGAATTTGATGAGTAGTGTAGAGCCCACCGACCAGAGTACATTTCATCTAACATTTGGGATGGATTAGGTTTACATTGGTTGGGTGGTAGATTTAAGAGGAGATCTTCCATGGGACGACAGAACTAGTGGAGACATGAGGTGACGCGTCGAGCTGGTAGTCGTACATTCCGTTCTCATAGAGAGCATCTGGTAAGTATATTTTTTAAATATTTTATAAAAAATTAAATATAAATAGTTTATTTTATAATTCTATAGGTAGTCGAGTATCCTGATATTACAGAGTTTGACATTTATCAGAGGATGTACAGTGATCATGCCACTGGAGAGAGTAGAGGTGATCACCATCGTTGGATTGTGGTTTGTATTAGTTTTTCAGTTTGACAATTAACAGTATATAATATTTTTACAATTTCAATTTTAAATTAGAATTGAAGGATTCATATGAGGCTGCGACCTCAGAGACTTAGGTTGAGGGTGAGGATGAGACGACTGGGAAGACCAGTGCTCACCATTTGGATGAGGCGACTTGGATGCAGGAGACCCAGTATGGATTTTAAAAGGGAAGAGTAGTTGGTTTCTTCTCACATATGAATCATGGTACTTATTATGGTACTATTGTGATGTCGGTGTCCAACTCAAGATGAGATCGTGGAGATGCATCATCTCTTGGCTCACAGTATCAGGAGCAGTTGCAACTCAGGCTGAGCTTATAGAGACTCTGCAGAAGCCGCAAGAAGAGATGTGTCGGTGGCAGCAGTAGTAGGAGCAGCATTACGAAATGCAGATGAGTTGATGGTAGCAGTAGTAACAGCAGTAGCTTGAGGAGGAGGTGCATCGATTGAAGCAGAAGCATCACGAGAAGATGGAGTACATGCACCATATAACTCGTAGTTTAGGGATGGAGTTTTCTCCACCAGCTCCTTCAGCGCCTCCACCTCTTCCATAAGACAACCCCCATGTATTTTTTTATATTACAAACATTTGAATTTAACATTGTAATATGGATTATTTACATTTTCCGTCTTTTATATGGGTGAAAATATTACATATTTTAATTTTTAATATGTTATTATTTTTATATATTTTTTGTTAATATTGAGAATTTTCATATTTTTTATATGTTTAATGTTTTAATAATAGTAATATTATTTTTTCATTAATCATATTTTTTTTAATAAATTTTTTAAATAAATTTTTTATTTGTGACGGGGTCCCGTCACAACTAGTCTAACTAAATATTTTTAGAAACATATTTGCGACCGGACTACTTGCCCGTCGCAAATACTTTGTTCTGACGGGCCCATCACTGAAAGTTTTATATATATATATATATATACATTTCGATAGGACAAGGGCCCGTCACAAATATATTTTGTGATGGGATCATCACGAAAACATTTATGTATATATAATATATAAAATCATAGGGATATTTGAGACGAAGATGTTTCCCATCACAAATAAAATTTTTTGCGACTGGCCCGTCACAAATAATTGTATAAGTGAGAGCATTTTCTACAATGAGATATTTGCAATCGGGCCCCTTCTCTAAAGCATATTTGTGATGGGATCACACCACAAATAACCCGTCACAATTCCCATGAATTACAGTAGTGTACATACCAACATTTCATGGTCGAGAACCAAATACCTTTGTAAATGCATCAAATACCAATAGAGCATAATTGGAAGTGGAATGAGATCAAAATGGAAAATGTTTTTAGGGTTCCACACAACTATAGAAAGATTAATTAGATATGAATTGTGATTTATCTACTTACAAAATCGGGGAAACTTTTACCATTTGGTGATATAACCAATGTTTATGAAAAGGGAAATATCTATGTGAATGATATTTTTAATTTTCACAAATTTACATATTCTATAGTATCTAAATGGGATCCTAAGTTAACTTCCCACATTTATATATCGATTATGGAGGCACAAGGATATTAGGATTATTGAATAATGACATAACATATGTTGTTTTATCGACAAACATATAGGGAAATACATATTCTTGAGGTTATTCTTCATACATGTGTTCTCGACTTTCGTGGATATTATGATCAAAATATGGTATTTTTTGAGTTTTATTATAATAATATATACTATTATATATTAAAAATATCTCTTATTGATGCCTTATATGGATGGACATGTAGATATTAGTGGTGTTGTCCAGATATTGGTGAATCTTCATTGGTTGTACATAGCATGGTTCATGATTTGATTGAAAATATGCAGTTGATTTGTCAGAGAATATAGAACAAATAGAGCTAGTATATGTATAATGCATATTGTCATCACATTCTGTTTTAATTTTTAGTTTTTGGCTATGAGTTCATGAAAGATTCACATAATTTGGGTGATTGATTTCATTAGTGTAAATGGAAGATTTATCCTCATTATTTTGGACTATTCGAGGTTGTTGTGCATTTTGGGAATTTTTTAGCATTTATCACTTCCACCATAGCTAACATTTATATATAACATGTTCCATGTATCACAACTATGAATGTATCTATCTGATTCATAACATTTGTTGAGATGGTATGATCTTGATGTTGGACCTGACTTATCCATTACTGAATCGTCAATCAATAACTTTTAATATGAAACAAAAGAACATAAGTGGAGGATCATTCCTTTATTTTACATTCTATGAGATGATCATTTTGATTCTCATGAAACCAGTGAGAGTGAGGAAATGATGAGAGTAGTGGCCTCATATTTTTGAAATAAAAGATTCTAGAATGGTTTTCTTCAGTGGAAATTTTTATGGTGGGGATTTTGTAACATCCCATTTCATTTATATCAAGTACATTTTAATAATTTTCATGTTTTCCACTTTCTATTGTCTATGTAAGGCCAAGAAGGAGTTCAGACGAAACCTGTAATTGAGAAGTCATATATTTATTGGATTTTATATCATAAAACCTATTATATTTTTATACATCTAGGGATTTACATACCATGTAATATGGTTAAAATATGTTTAATTTCTAAATTAATAATATATCAGTTTTCATCAAATGAGATAAGTGTTTCAGAGATTATGGGGATTGTCAATTACACAATGTATAATTGGGTTTCATATTATGTAATTTCCCTAGTGTTTCATTTCTATAGGAAACTCTGCTTAAATTTTACCACTTCTATATAAATTCATTATATCAACCTAATATCCATTTTAACTTATTTTTTATCCCTTTAACAATTTTGGGTTGATTCGTTCAGTGACAGATCACTATTTTGGTAGTGTTGAGACTCTCTTTGTAAGAAGTCTACCAACAACTCTTTGTATTTCTATTTCCCTCCATAGAGTTTTATATATCTTCATGGTATTTATATATCTAAATAGTATTTTGGTGAATATTTTTTCTATGTTTAGTTTTTTTTATCTTTTGTTCCTTTGTTATTATTGGAAGGATCTGTATCATGCTTTTTGACTTTGTAAAGAAGGATGAAGGTTCCTTTTTTATTGGAATATTTATATTATCCCTATATTTCATGATTTAGGTTGAGTTGATTGATTTTAATTACATTTCTTGAATAATATAACAATATATTTTGAAAAATCACAATACGATTGAATTTTGTGATTTGGATTTAAAATAGGATTTGGAATGAAATTTACCCCCACCTAATTATATTTAATTATAGTCTGTTTTATAAAATAATTTTATTTAGTTGAATTAAATTATGGATTTTAAATGACTAATTTTAATTCTGAAAATTATTTGATGAAAAATATTTCAAATGATAAATTAGGAAATGTTCTTAATTTTTTTTATAGATCCCTAGTTTATTATCTTAGAAATAGGAATGTTTTTATTAAAGACTAGTGTGTCAGGTTTTAAATTGAAAATTTATTATTTGGAAGGGTAAAATATGATGGATTGTATTTAAAAAAGGTTAAAATTAAATTTCCCATTACTAATTCATATAAGTGCACATAAATTCCTAGGTAGTTTCTGAGTTATTTGGATAACACTCTTTTTTATCCTTTCCATTTATAACAGAGCATAATCAAGTAGGATCCACCTTTGATGGGATGGTGAAGAGTCATCATTGGTTATTTTAATATGTATGTTTGTGCACACATATTTTAATGATCATCTTTTATTGTGTGAGATATTATAGCCCAAAACTGTTGTACCATTTAGAAGATGCCCATGTTTCTTATTTCTTATAGTTTATTTATATGTTACATTTTTTGTAAACCATATTACACTTGACATGTTAATCTTTACAAACAATATTATATAAAATTTTTATTTAATCAATTTGATTAATGTATTTTTTTCTATTAAATGTTTATCAATTTTTTCATAAATATACTTTCAAAAAGATATATATAT
Organism: Viscum album; assembly: GCA_963277665.1. Lineage (NCBI taxonomy): Eukaryota > Viridiplantae > Streptophyta > Magnoliopsida > Santalales > Viscaceae > Viscum > Viscum album. The sequence continues at coordinate 662,723,431 of OY728138.1, forward strand.
ATTTAAAATTTATAAGTTTATTTGTTTGATTAAATATTTGTATATTATTATGAAATATTTGATGAGAACATTTTTTAATTTTAGGACACTCCCAATCGATCCCATCGTGTGTTGGTATATTATCCTCTTCAAGGTTTGGACAAGGGTAAGGCATACCTTGGTGGTGGTTCTATGTGTTTACCCTTGCGCATTGAGAGTTATGTCCCTTGGAACATAGATTTTTGTCGTATTTTTGGAAATTTTCTATAGTACATTCGGTTGTTTATTATTTTTTGACTTATGGTATACTTTTCCATGTGGTTTACTTCAAGTATTAATACTGACTTATTTATCATTCTTCCATAATCCTTGTGGTAGATTAATTCCTAGGCTCCATTTTTATGATTCCAGGTGATATATCCCAGCTAGTGAGGGTAGGGAATTCCCTTTGGGATATGTTTGTGGGGGCTCAATTATCTGGTTTCCAGGGTATTCAAGATGATTCATGAATATATTGGTATGAAAATCTAAATATTTTCCATTTAAAACAAAAAAATCAAGTATAAAAATATTCAACAATAATCCTCTTTTGAAATATAGTTAACAATGTATTCCAAAACAATATTCGACATTACATTTTCATCTTTTTTATACCGGGTTTTTAACTTAAAAAATAAACAACGAATAATCGTTTTATGTAATTATATAATAAAACATGACAACAAAATTTTATAAAAACACATTTCCCATTAAAATATTTATTAAAATAATTAAAACCAAATAAATCATTTGGAAAATATCTCTAAATTGTTTACATTCCAATAATATATAAAAAAAATGAAGCACACATAAACATATAATTTTTCTTCATGTGTATGGTAGTTAATTCATCTTCAAAAAAAACATTTAAAATAATTATATATATTTTCCTTACTTTATAACGAGAATTAATCCTTTTATATTATACAAGAACCCAACATAAATCATTAAAAAATAATAAATTAATGATAAAACAATTATTGAAAAAAATCAGCAGATGATGATAAAAATTATATAAATAATAAACTCCCTCAAATTAAATTTTCCTTTAATATTATTTATGAAGAAGAAATTTGTAGTTTTTTTGTACAATTATATTACCTTTCTTCATAAAAACATGTATTAAAAAAAAGTAATGAAAATATATTCTATGAAACTCATTATAATATATTACGTTTTGTGTGTGAAAAAAATACTAACACATTAATTTATTAAAAAAGAGCTCATCTTGGAAATTAAATAGATACTATCCCATTATAAGTTAATTAACACCTAAAATTTTACAATATTTCCTAAAAAATATTATTAATCTATAAATACATATTTTAGTTATTTCTGTTGTGTACCTTAATATTTTGGAAATCACATTCAACATAATTACCATACTAACTATTTTATTAGGATACAATTTTAAGCACTTCAATCAAACCTAGTGACCCAATCTAAAACATGATGTTGAGAAAAAACATTATATGGACTTAATAATACCCCCCAGCCACCAACGTTAGAAAAATAGTTACTATTATGGTTCATACACCCTTTAACTCATAAAATGAGGTCCAAAAAAATAAAATATACAAAAGTTTACCCATTAATAACATAAAATTTTACAAAACAATAATCTAGTTTGTCAACTATAATTATATTATTATGTAAATATTTCAAAATTTAATTACAAAGTTTATATTTTCATTTTTCTTTATAATACACTAATAAAACCCATCATTCATAAATATTTACATAAGAATTTTTAGGTATATATATAATACTATTTGAACTAAATTATTAGATAGAGGATTGTTTGAAAAATATTAGGATAATGATACACCATTCATGATAGTCGAAAAAACTGGGGACTATAAAAAATTGAGGATCAAAAATCAATTCATTTATGTATGGAATAAGTGTAATGATATAGAAAGAATCTATAAGTCATATGGGTTTGAGGATAATTATAATGTCAAAAAATAATAAGACAATTCATCATAAATATATGTCAAGGATCAATGCCAAGAAATCATAACATTTTATTTATATCTATAACCCATAATCTATACATAATATCTCATGATATGAATTTATAACCAAGTCGATTTGGGAGGTAAATAATTTTAGTTTTATCTATATCATTATAAAAGTTCATACATAAGTATGCCAAAATTACATGAAATCATACATTGAGAGAAAAATTTCAACATTGTTACACAATAATACCAAAGATAATATATTTTTGAATATGAAATAAGGAACCCAAAATAATAAACAAAAAAATATATATTTGTATTAGTTGATAATATTATTATGTTAAAGACTATGGGATATATATATAAAGAAATAAATGTGAATAGAAAAATATATGTAATCTAGGGGTAACATTCCCGAAAAACATTCTTAATAAAAATCATCATAAGTAGGGAATGTTTTATATAATTGAATAAATTATATGAAAATTACAAATGAACCACTAGATAGATAGTACATTAAATGATCTATTAGGGATATATTTAAGGAATCAATTATTTCGTTCATGATAGAAGTGATACAAGAATGAATGACATTTGAAAATGATTCATTTAGATATTTCATATGTTTATAATAAATAAATTATTATAAGAACACTTGAAATATATTTATAATCCTAGATAAATTAGGAAATATATATTAACAATGGGTATATTTAGAACATGAAATTTTTATTTTTTTATGATAAATTTAAATAAAGAATAAGAAAATAATAGAGGAATAGAGTCTGGGAATACCTTTAACATGAGACCCAATGTGGGAGGATGCTCATCTAACCTCCTAAATAACTAAATTACTTATATTTAATAATTATTTTAAAAATTTATTAATTATTTTATAGTTTTCTATCAGTCATTTGTTATATATAATTTATGGCTATGTAAATTCGTATTCATGTCATGGAAATGATGGTTGTATAGGTTCTAATTTTATCGAAATAACCATAAATATAAAAATTCCTTTTACAATGGTTCAATAATCTATAAAAATTTCATTGTATTTTTCTCATATAATTAAAATATAATAATGTTTTCATTGAATTTATTATATTATAAAACACTTATAAATTCAAAATCATTTCATTGTAAACTCATTTTATATAGTTAAACATACCATGATTGCGTTTTAAAATATTTTTAATGGGATGTAAATTGAATCATCCATAAAATTAAAAATATCTAAAATTTATATTTATAATCAAAATTCCACCTGAAAATATTTTCTTAACCATATATGAATGGTGTTAATGATTTTGAAATATCAACATATAATACCCCTACGACCTGTTCTCCTAGGCGTGGTGTAAAAAACACAAAACATACAACATTAGATTTGATACAAATATATTGTTACAACTTATGTCTCACCTTCAAAAGAAAATAAACTTTTGGTTTAGAGGTTAATAAAATTACACAAATGAATAAAATATTAAATCCCAAGATTTTTCCAAAAGTAGACATCTTTCAAACAATATTATTTGTTTATTAATCAACAATGGCTCATCAACATCACAAATATATTCTCCATACATGATTATCCTTATGGTATAACAAAAAAACATTCCTTGAACATATGGGAAAATGGAAAAAATAGATGAGCTCAAATTCTCAATAATGTAAAAATTGAATTAAATCGCAATGGAGAGACAACATATACATTTTAGAAAGAAAAACATCATTTGATAATGTGCACAGAACCAATACATTGAAAATTATATCATAATAGAATATAATAATCATTATAATATTATAATAGCAAGGAATCATTGGAATGTCTATAAAACATTAAGATGTTATCATATGAATATGTCAAGGATCCTTATCTAATTATCATATCATAGTTGGATGTGAAAACTTCCCACTCTAATAGATTTCTAGGATCACTACCTATGCACTGTGATAATCAATTGATGAAAATAGTACCGAAATAAATGGACTGATATATAATTATTGTCTAACCTATATTATAAAATTCACATACATATGCGTGACATAATAAAATTATTCATCGAATCATAAATAACCCTAATAAAATCAGATATATATGTTTTAAAAATTAATTAAATAAATAAATATTTAAAATTTCTATCAACAATTAGAGATTGATAATACATGGATATTAAGTTCGTATCTATTAGTTTTTGGGAATGATCAAGGTAAATAAATCTATATAAATATTATTAAGTATATAATATTTTCACCATATAGGAATTAGATAAATTTTTTAGACAATTATTTTCCTAAATCAATTGATGTATTAGATGTATAAGTGAACAACCTTCAATAAAAGTGATGGAAAATAAGTCATTAATTGTGGGTTGTACTGGAAAGAAATTATGAATATACAAGTGAATGATTATAAAATAAAAAAAAGAAGTGTTGGAACACCACATAAGTGCAATATAAAATTTCATAATCCATCAAGATAATGGAGTTGGATGGTATCATTTGAGAATTTCCCATTACCAGGTATACCATATAGATAGATATTAATATCAAAATAATTAAAAATACTGATTTCATATTAATAATCACCCTATTCTATTTATGTAATTTGAAAAATATTATTTATTTAAAAATAGATATATTATATTATTTTCAAAAATTGAAATCATATAGTGTAATTATCTAATAAATACTCTACGTCAGCTGAAAGATACATTAACATGAAAATAGGTCATGGAGATTCTATCTATATAAAATGAACTAGATTAAAAAAATATAAAAAATAAATCATAAAATAATATTTTATTAATTTTAATATACTTAAAAATTATATTAAATCATTCTTTGAGGAACACTTTTTATAATTATTATTATATTAATTTAAAGTAAAATGTTTTTGAAAATAATCCTTTTGGAAACCCATAGACTTCTTCTAAAATATTTATAGATCCCAAATACTAAAAAAAATAATTATTTTTAAAATAGAAGAAGAGATATTTGAAGGTTAGTTATGATAAATAGTATTTGGGTTATTGATTACACATTATATTGTTAAAACAAGAACAATGAATTACAATATCCATCAAAATGCATATGTGTTATTCTTATCAATGTCATTATTTCATTTAAGGAAGAATTCATAAAATATGACTAGATTAGTAAATATAATTTATATCCATATGGAAAAAACGATATCTACAATATGAAAAGATAATTTTTAGATAAATATACTTATAAGATCAAAAAAGAAGAATATATTTCCCGACTCACTAAAATGGATTTCAGTAGACAAAACAATTATTACTTGAGAATAATTTAAAATAACCATAAAGGATAAATATAATGAAAATGATCATAAAATAAAATTTCAGATATATATCATTCTTATTGAATAATTATTTTTCATTGGATATATCATCTAAATGTAAATTACAGCATAATGTATAATGTGTCTCAATGAAGGAAGTTTGAAAAATAAATTATTTTCATCATTTCCCCAATTAGTTAATCACACTATAACATACAATAAAAAATATCTATTTTAATTATATATTTCTAATAAAATCATCTTCATAGTCATGTTATGTTATTTATTTTATTTATTTATAATGAAGTCCATGTTCCAATATAATTTGTTTTTAACATTGTGTGTAAAGTCTTTTTTTTGCCTTGAAACTGATTTGTAAGGTTAATATTCATCCTTGATATTTGATAAAACGTAAATATTTCTAATATTACATATGGTTTTGAAATATATATCCCATTATTATCTGTGTCAAATCCCTTTCATTCAAGGAGACTTTTATTTATGACTCTTCGAGATAATGCATGAGACAAACCTGATTCATCCATTTTTAAAGAATGAAGATGATTTATTGTTAAATTGTTTTGATATTAATATTTTAATGATAGATACATTAAATAATATAAAATAAAATATTTTTAAATTTCATTAATAGTATTTAACATTATTTAATCATTCATTATATAAATATTATAACATCTATCATGTTTGTAATATGCCAACCAAACCAAAATGTTGTTGTAATGAACAAATGAGTAAGAACGCTCTAGTTAATAATGTTAATATAATATTTAATGTATCATATATATTTAATACATATCTTATATCTACATAAAATACATTCATTAGATCATTAATAATAGGATTTTTTGAGAAAAGAAATTTTTTTCATTCGATGGGATGGTAGTCTTTACTTACGCGCGATTAATGAACTTGTTTCTCAGCAAATGAAAAAAGTAACATTATATAAAATATCATAAATTAAAAATTATAATTATTTTATAAAAATAATATAAGTTTAATAATTATTGTTTTTAGTTCATTCATATTATGTGGATAAGTTAAATGAGAAGTCATTCCAAGAGGAGGTAGTCTAGACATACACATGATTTAAAATATCATTCCATAATGAATAGATACAATAATGTTAAATGTAAATATTTATAATTTTCTAATTATTTACATGTAAAATCAAAATTATTAAAATATAAATTCTTTTATACCATCCATTATATTTGGTTTTCAGAAAAAAAAACTAAATAAAGTCATTATGGTGGTTCTCTGCAGGTAATCATGATCAATAAATTTTTTTTCTATTAAGAAAAACTTGAAATATAATTAATAATTGAATTTCCATTAATATAATTACATTTTAGTATATTATTGATTATGAATTAATTATATTTATAATGGAATTGAATATTATGAAGAGGAAAATTAAAAATATTGTCTAATTGGAGAGTAATACTCATATAAAGAACGTTCAGTTTCCATTTAATTATCTTTGGAAATGAAATAATTATGTTAATTAAGGTTTAATAGAGGGTATGGTTCATCTATAAGAGTTATAGAATGAAACAATTTTCTAATTTTAGAAAATTGATTCAAATTTATGTGTATGTAAATGACGTTTGTAAGTCTGTTATTTTATAAGTGAAGTGAATGGTAGTTTAAGAATAATATTAATTTTTTTAATGTATGTCCTAGAATTAATCATGGTTAGAAGCTCCAATATTTTTTTTACATGGACTATGGATATGTTCATTGCCTTAAATCCTCTGAACGACATAATTTTGAGATAACTTTATATGATTTTTGGGTTTTTACATTCACATTTCACTATACCCATGTGTACCTTCTCCCAAGGTAATTGTTTTCACCCATGTTATGTAATTAAGATTTTATTAACTAATATTTATGATACTAAATATTTTGAATATTAAAATACAATATTTTATATTTCATATAACTGTTAAAAATTATTATGATTTCAAAAATATAATTTTAGAAATAATTATGTTTTATTCTTCAAAAATTGTTTTTATGAATATCGTGTTTTTAAGGATAATATATGTGTGTGATTGAAACATTATTAATTTCAATTATTTTTATTACATAAATTAATTTATTATAAATAAAATTAAAGTTATATGACAATAAATCAATCCATAACTGAATTTTACCCAATTAATGTCTAATTTCATGAAATGAAATAAATTAGTTTTTTATAATGACCTTTTACAGTAGTTATAAAAATGTTTTACATGGGTTCTATAATTTAAAATAAAATTTCATGCAAGAAAATACTATTTCATTAATATCATAGTGGATCGATTAAATCATTTCTTATATTTCATGTTAATTATTATATAGCTCCATATTTATGATAATTATAATTTATATAAAAATAACATATTCATGTGTAAATGAATAATTTCATAAAATTCTAAAAAATTAGTGTAATTATTTTTGATATTATAAATTATACAATTTTTGAAAATTTTATTCAATAAAATTTTAACCAAATTTATTATTTATCCTCTTGTATAATATATCCATAAATATGTTTTTTAGAGAGACCTCCTTATACATTTAATGTTTCTAAGAATATTTCTTACAAATTTTATAATTTTTTTAGAAATATTATTTTATATCATATATTAATATATAATATATTATTATAATTATTTTTTAAATATAAATATTAAATTTTTATAATGTACCATTACCATTTTTAAGTATTTGTGAATAAAGATATCAAATTAAAAATAATATAAAAATTTTATATATACTAAAATATGAAGATTTTATACAATATCAATGTATGAAATATAAACCTACAATAATATGAATGATGATTTTAATAATAGGTTAAAGTAAGGGAAAATAGATAATATTTAATTTATAATTAGAATTAATTTGTGAAAATATGAATTATTTTATGTAATTATTTTCAATATGACATATATTGAGAAGGGGGTGGAGGAGAACGTAAATGAAATAATCACAATGAGATATTATTTATATATTTTTGAAATTCCTCTATTGTAGTGTGACTAAATATATCATGGAATTAACATTTGGTTATATAAGAGATTAACTAATGTGTCTTGGGTAGTTTGAAGTAATTTTTGAAAATATTTAGCAACATGAGTTGTTTTTAATGTAATTAGGGGTATATTTATATTTGATAGATCAAGATTTATTACATTTGATATAAATTTAAATGAATAAACTAAAAGAATAATATTTTTTCTGAATAATATTTAAATATGATTAAAAAATATTCTTAACATTCAATCCCTTTTAAAAAATTGTATCATTTTAAGAATTCATCCAAAATAAAGAATCCAAAATGTTTCTTATTAAGATAAATTTTAATTTGGACTTTGGATGTTTCCATATCGGAAATTAAATATATTTTACTATTTGTAAAAATACAATTTCACTCATTTTATACATTTTAATTCATGATTATAATATATATATATATTAATCATAATAAATTCATAAAATGTACTTTATATAAAAAATTTAACATTATATATTAATCTATTGATTTAAAGGATTCATAAAATACGTAAAATTGGGACAATGATAATTCTAAATCACTAAAAATGTGATAACCATTTTATCAAAATATTTTGTTATCTTTTTGAATATTAATAGTTTCATTTTATAATTAAAATTATAGTTATTATGAAATAAGTTAAAAGAAATTATTTATAGTAGACACATATATATAATTTTAGTTACATGCATCTATCATTAATTTTATGGTATTCTATAAAAAAGAATTTTTTATTTAAAAAAATATTATAACAAAACATCATCATTTATTCTTTTAATAGTTTATCTATTACGATAATTATTTTATAATTTTTATGATCTGGTTCTAATTCATAGGGTCATATTTCTAACCACATTGTTACCCATTTAATATTTTTTCAATCCCTTTGTAATTCATATATATACCAATTATTTCTTATTTTATCAATTTGATTACATTGATTGTAGAACTAAATTTTGTTATTTACAATATCTATATTTTTTATGATGTGATATTTTTGTACTAAAAGGAGATTAATAAATAATTTTTTTCAAAGGCCAAGAGACATAAGATTTATAACATTCAATTACATGTGTTTATTTTCCTAGTTTACATGTAATAATAGTTTAGAATGTATTTATTCATTATATTCAATGTTTTATTAAAAATATAATAATTTTTAATATTATATATAGTACATAAAAATTATTCATAATGAAATATTGGACTCATGTTTCTGAAAGAAACACATAAGAAAGCTTTTGACATAAAGAGTACACAATCAAATAGATGTTATGAGATGTTATATTTCCCCCTTTAAAATATATCATCCTCTAATATTTAATGAAAAAACATTGTTAAAAATAAATGTGGGTACATTTTCTTCATTACATCCTTTAGTTAACATGTGTCTTATTTATAAATATTTATTTATATTAATACATTGTTGTCAGGTGTTTTTTATTTCCTTAAACATTATTTTTATGATCCGAGATATTCACCAACAAATCCTCTTAAAATATTTCACGGTCTTCATACACATTTTCAATATTTTTTATATGATAGAGATCTAGTATGTACTCAATTATAAGATATGTGAGACAAGTAATATACTTGAGAGGTGTATTGTGGATATTATATTAAATATGCCACAACCCAAGCATGGTCAAATATCTTGACAGGACCAGTGTAATTTTCTATTATAATTTCCTTGATCCAAATCCTCATATATCTCTCTTATATAATGATATTCTAATGAATATTTTTTACTATGTATTAAAATCCATGTCTCGTTTATCATAATCATCCAAGAAATTCATGTAACTCTCTACTATTCTAATGTGTTACAAAATATAATGTAGATTAATATTCAATCAAATATATAATAATAGTCTTAATAGATTTAATTCTAAAACATAATCCCATTTTTCTGAAATATTCAATTTTTCTCATAAATAGATTCAAATAGTAATATATTTATGCTTGTTGGAAATTTATTGTTATATAAAAACGCATTTAGTGGAAGAAATTGATAAAATCATATATGGATTTTAATAAAGTGGGTTCCAAAGAATTTATTCAAATATTTAAATTAATATATTATATTGATACCCAATTTTATAGTGTTATATTATAGTAATTTTAAACTATGTGCTCAATGAGTTTTAGAGACAACCTTAAAATCTAAAGGGGTACCATGTATCTGATTTAAGAAAAATTGATTCTGTCATGACATATACAGTCACCAATTCTCTAATATATATATATATATATATATATATATATCATGTAATTTTAATTGGGTGAGAGGAATTATCTCACGGTGATAATGTGGGATGTCTTTGAAACTGATATTCACAGACCCATATGGAATTTCATCCATTATATTTCATTATATGTTCATTGTGAAATTTTATTGTGAGGTTCTTTTATTTAAATTTTTATTTAGTTAATTATTTCATCATACAATTATTACGTTGTAATTAACTAATAAAATTATGAAATATCATTCACCATGACATGTATAGAGTAACTTATTTATTTATTTTGTTAAAAATTAAATGATTTCAAATATAATTTGACATCCTTGATTTTTATAGGTAGAAAATTAATGATTATCTATCAAAAACAATATAATATGAATTTCATTAAATATTTCACTTATTCTAACCATTAACATATTATAAATATTACCACCACATCATTATCAATGATGAATTTTTCCATTATAAAATTTTAAAATTCTATCACTCATTTTTTAAATCATGGTGTCATTTGTTTTTGTATCCTTTTTTTCCTCAGGATAGATGGATGAGAAACCCAATGAGAGATATAATATATTTTCTAGTCCACTATTATCAACATTTATATTCATTAAATATCTATGTATATTTTTTCCCTTTCAATCACAATTATTTATAAGGGAGAAAAATATTTTACATATTTCAAATTCTCCATTTTTATAAGGCCTCGACCTTAAACCTTACTTAATATTGAATTAAATGAATAATTCACGTTGAGGATCTTTTCAGGTTTAGAGTTTTAGAGAATTTGAACAGAAATATTACATCTCAAAAGATTACAAAGTAGTCACTTCTACTAAGTTTCCATAATAAAAAAACTCTTAAAAAGAAACTTGTCTAGTTCCATGTTTTATATAGGATGACATTCCCTTGATCCCATCCTTGACCATATTCCATATTAAGTCCTGTGAAAACATTTCAAAAAAAAAACATGGGGTGAGCATAAAAAGCTCAGTAAGGGATATAGAAAGAATGAAAACTGTTAGTTTTTCAAACATCAAATCAACCATATATACTCTATCAAAGTAATACCTTCACCTTCATGAAATAGTAAAAAACTCTTCACTGAATAAAGTATCATTACATACATTTTTGTAACCAAAGGATTACCATAAAATCCATAAAAAGAACACATAACATATATAAAGGTAACTTGGGACATAAACATACTTAAGTGGAATAACCATACGGTCGACATCCACACATATCACTTAACGGAATAGCCATACGACCAATTTCCATACATACTTAATGGAATAGCCATACGGCCGACTTCCATAACCAATGCATTGGAGGTTATAACGTAACCACCCGTCCTCGTATTCAAGGAACCACCCGTCATATGGTTTATAACGTAACCACCCGTTAAAATGACCAAGTACCAGTATAAAATCATAAAACATAAAACCAATATAAAGGAATGATAACATTTCCACATTTCAATCACAGTATATCATAAATATATTGACATAATAGAATCCTTTTTCAAAACCATTTTCAATACCAAAATACATAAAAGAGTATATGGTATTTATTTTATTCTAAAAAACATTACGGCTTGTTGAGAAAGCCAAAGACCAAATAATACTCGCGGCGGCGGAAAAGGTCGTTGTCACCGCGTACGTTAAAAAAAACATTCTTTTTTGTCGTTTAGTAAAACACTTCGTAGCAAAAGATTCCTTTTGTATAAAAGTAAAATTCAAAGGGGTTTATACACCATATAAAAGAAAGTTGTGTATAAAACGAAATATGCCTCAATGAAAGGAGATTGAGACGAAGTCCCTTACCTCGGGTCCGACTTGACTCGATCATTCTTTAACGTCCTGAATAATAAACGTGAGTTAATTTATACTTGATTAAGAACATTTTTAATTTTCATTATTCCTTTTATATCACTTATTTCCATGTTTTAAACATTATGTAACCATTTAAGTTAATAATGTTTGTTTTGTCAATATTTGGTTCTTAAGTTGAAAGTGGACTTCTTACAATTACATGTTGTTCGTGTGGTCAAAAGTTCTTTATATCCAGAATGAAATTACTGATTTGGATATCATATATATCATATATATCCATCATATACATGTATTTATAATATTACATCACATTTAGAGGTAAGAAATGAAATGCACCGTTCATGGAGACGATAAGTCGTACGTACGCATGAACGCTACTTCCATTTCTATTTCGTATTTATGGAATGGAATCATAATGATATAAGAGTATATTGTAATTCAAGTATAATAACATATATAATATCATTAACTTTATCCTTTACACATCCCACATATGGTATTAACGAATCAAATCACTTCCAGGGGGCGGTAGTCCGCACTTCCTAAAATGAAGATATCGTGTTTACCCATAATGGAAACCATAAAGTTATGCCCAAAATGAAAAAAAACAGAAGCTTAAGGAAAACATAAACATATTATATATCATATATAAAAATAGTGACATCATAATGGCCACCTTTGAAGGTGTTAAATGTGTATTGAACAATCATCATTTCGGGAGGCAGAATTTCGCCATCCACGGAAACCGTATGTTATTTAACCATTTGATGTAGTTTTGTGAGAGTGTAGCTCATATAAATCTTATAAAAACGTCCTATTATATTTAAAATACTGGTGTTGTTTCAAAATAAGTAAATAAAAAGAGTTTAGGGGGTTGGGGAAGAAAAATAAAACAAATGAACATGAGAGAATGAATTACCTTTAAAAGTGTAACTCCTTTTGATTTGAGCCTAAAGGCTTCCTTTGAAAGGATTCTGCCCAAAGGGAATCCTCTAGGATGAGAAGAGGGATGTGGAGAGAGTAAATGGGCAGGGGTTGGCCGAGCCAAAGGCTTGATGAGTGTGTGAAATGAGGTAGAGGTGGGGGCCTTTTATAAGAGGAGAGGAGGGTCACTTTTGGAAAGTAAAGAAATATTACTTTATTTGAAAATGTGTTTCGATTTTAAAAGGACCCAAATTGATAGAATTCGTGGATAAGGTGATAAGGGTTCGAAATACACTCATCCAATTGGTTTTGGACATGTGTAGTTCATAGATTTTACATTATCTTTTCATTTTATTTAAATCGTTAAATAATGAGGTCATCGCTGCATCATCATGACGTCATAAATAAATTAATTTATTTAAAGTCTAAAAATTATAAAAAAATACTATGATGTAGGAAATCTTTTTATCTTTCCAATTACTATTTATAATCAAAAATATGATCTTTATAACCCCATGTAAATTTTTTTTTCGTAAAACATATTATGTTTGTGTCATTTTTACTTTTACATTAAATAAAAAGTTATTTATGTCATTTCCCAACCAAAGTGGCTCCATGGGGTCCCCAAGTTGACCCATGGATTTTCATGGTCGGCCATGACACAACCAAGGAGGGCAGGACATGTGTCAAGCTCATTCAATATTATTAAAGCATTATTTATACCTTAAACTACACTAATTACCACTAATCACGATTAAAAACTTAATAAGTTACTATTCACCAAAAAATTATTATAATCTCATTGAACCACATTTTACTTCTTAATGATAACCATGTATGTCGGATTTTCAAAATTCAATACACATTAGTGGTAAACTTTCATTTAACTGAAAAATCAGTTTGCTTGATTACCACTTAGTGGTTTCACTATTCATCAAAAATTAGAGTTTTTCAGAAAATTACCAAAAATTCACCCTAAGCTATATTTGATATTCTGAATTAAAAAATGAAGTCTATTTTACAAAATTCAAAACATATAAGTCACATTAATTAATTTAATAATTAATTCCCGCTATCAGAGCAAATAGCGTGTTTTTATGAAACAATAAGTATCAAAAGATAGACACTAGTTTAAGTCTGATTTCAAAGTAAAATTAATTCCAACGACAACTATTGGATTTAATGGTAAAAATATTTTCTAATTTCACTTTAAAACCAATTCAAAAGATAATCTAATCATATAAATAAATTATATTAAAATGAGGTTTTGAATTAAAATACAACATTTTACACTATACATAAAAAATGAACTTTATCAGAAAGGTACCAGAAATTTACACAAAGTTAATTTTGATGTCCCGATTATAAAGAAGAGTTATATTTGGTCCAATAGAATTTATAAGATCGAGCAAAACTATATTTATTGATGGTTCTCTGTCAAAAGGTGACAAGTGGACCTTTCGTGAAAATTAGGGTGTAAATGCCTAAAATTGAACTCTTTCCGTATTTTAAGCCTTTATCTTTTATTGGATAAATGTAAAAACATTTAAAAACATATATAATCATATTTTAGTTATTTCTATCCATTCCCGCCAGTACAACGGCTACATGTTAACTACCATTTAAAATAATATTATTTTATTACTTGTGTGCAACGTAAGTTTTCAAAGAAACTCATCGTTGCGTACCGAGTACGCTATCGAACGTAGAAACCCCTTTTAATTATAATTAATACTTAATTCGTAAATATTAATAAATATGAAAATTATTTATTCTTTATTTACCTGGGATGTTACATCCTTCCCCTCTTTTGGGAATTGCGTCCTCGCAATTTTATTCACTTATCAAAATAAGTGGGGGTATTTATCCCTCATAGCATTTTCAGATTCCCACGTTGCCTCTTCAATCACATGGTTTTTCCACAAAACCTTTACCTGATTGATCACCTTATTCTGTAACACCTGCTCCCTGTGGTCAAGAATCTGGACCGGTTGTTCCTCATAAGATAGGTTCTCTTCCAGGTGAACTACCTCTGGACTCAAAACATGAGATAGATCTGGCATATACTTTCTAAACATTGAAACGTGAAAAACATTGTGTACCTGAGATAAACTCGGAGGTAAAGCCACTCGGTATGCAACTGATCCAACTCTCTCCAGAATTTCATATGGTCCAATAAACCTTGGAATCAGCTTTCCTTTCTTACCAAATCTCATCACACTTTTCCAAGGAGAAACCTTGAGAAAAACATGATCAACTACCTCGAAAGATAGATCCTTCCTCTGGTTATCTGCATAACTCTTCTGCCGGATCTGAGCTGTTCTCATGTGTTTCTGAATCAACTGAACTTTTTCTGCCATCTCTTCTACCAATTCTGGTCCCATCAGCTTCCTTTCACCCACTTCATTCCAAAATGCTGGAGTTCGACACCGCTTCCCATATAATGCCTCAAATGGTGCCATCTGTATACTGGAATGAAAATTGTTATTATAAGAAAACTCAACCAAAGAAAGATGTTGGTCCCTACTTCCCTGATAATCCATATAACAAGCTCGTAGCATATCCTCCAATGTCTGGATTGTTCGTTCTGACTTCCCATCTGATTGAGGATGAAAATTTGTACTAAAATTTAATTCTGTACCCAACGACTTCTGAAGGCCTTTCCAAAAGTTATAAGTAAACCTGGGATCACGATCCGATACAATGGAGAGGGGAACTCCATGTAACCTGAGTATCTCTTTAAGATACAAACGGGAAAGTTGATCTAGAGAGAAAGTATCTCATATAAAAAGGAAATGAGCAGATTTGGTCAAGCGATCAACAATAACCCAGATTACATTATTACCTCGAGATGTCCTCGGTAATCCCACAACAAAGTCCATGGATATGTTTTCCCATTTCCACTCTGGCACTGGTAAAGGCTGAATCATCCCTTTCGGTAACTGCCGCTCTGCTTTAACCTATTGACATGTCAAACACTTCACAGTAAAATCAGCAATATCTCTTTTCATTCCATCCCACTAGTAATACTCCCGCAGATCTCTTTATATCTTAGTACTGCCAGGATGAACTGAAAACGGGGAACTATGAGCCTCACATAACAACTCATTCTTCAACTGTGAATCACAAGGCACACATAACCTCTTCCCAAACCTCAAAACACAAACACAAACTTATCCAAGAACTCATGGAAAATTTTATTCATAAGGTCCATGAATACAGCAGGTGCATTGGTTAACCCAAAAGGCATAAATACAAATTCATAATGGCCATATCTAGTACGGAACGCAGTCTTCGGAACGTCTGCTTCTTTTACTTTCAACTGATTGTACCCCGACCTCAAGTCAATCTTCGAAAAATACTGAGCTCCCTGGAGCTGATACCACTTCATTCGATGGCCCAACATCTGCTGAAGTTGTTGCAAAGGATTTCACCACCCCTTTCTGGTTGTAGTCTGGCTGCATTCCCCTAGTTGAGTTCTTCGTTGGACACTCATTTGCATAATGACCCATTTCATTACACTTAAAACATCTTACCGTTGGCTTTTCATTTCCTACTTGATCATCTTCCTTACAGTTACGAGCAATATGACCAGACTTACCACACCCAAAGCACTTACCATACTTGGATAAACATTCTCCAGGATTCATTTTACCACACTTCTCCCAGGATGAATATTTTGTTTTCTTACCTCCTTTCTTCCTTGATGAATTCTTCCCCTTTGCCTGCCAACTAGACCTCTTATTCTGTTGTTTGTCACAGAACACCTGATCATTGGCAAACTCCATTTCCACCTTCTCCGCACATCAAACAAGTTTTTCATAACTTTTGAGCCCACGAGAAGCTAATTCCCTTCGATACTTTGGCTTTAACCCTGAGTAAAAACGGTTTATTTTACTATCAAGATTTCGTATGAAGTTTAGAGCATACCTTTCCAATCGAGTGAAATTTTCTTCATAAGCAGCCACTGAATCATCCTCCTGCCTCAATTCTAGGAACTGTTTTTCCATCCTTAGACGAACCACCTTAGAAAAATATTTCTCAAGAAACATCCCTTTGAATTCATCCCAGTGAAGATCCTCAATCTCATCACTATCCCTTATATTTTTCACCATCGACCACCACTGATCAGCTTCACCTTCAAAACGGTAAACAGCAAGACTAACCTTTTGATGTTCTGAACACCCCATGATATAAAAAATCTTCTCCAGTGCTTTAATCCTCCCTTCAGATTGCACAGGGTCCGATGATCCTCTGAATGATGGGGGATGTTGCCTCATGAAATGTTACACCACTGACATGTTCCTCTGCGGTTGATTTGGCTGATCTCGTGCATAGATACCACCACCATTTATAGCCTGAGTCAACTGTTCCATCACTGCAACAAACTGTTCAATTCCGATTCCGACTATCTCAGGTTGCTGATTTGGAAGGTTATCTTCCTCCTGATGTCGTCCCACCATAGCTGCTTTGTTTCCTCTGCAAAAAAACCATTCTAAACATAGAAATATATTAGGCAAAACAACATGGTAGTCCGTAAATGCTATATCATTTCAATAATATTATAATTTAACACTTTTCTAACTCCTAAAGTTGTCTAAACCGACCTTTGATACAAACTATAAGGCCCCAACCTTAAAACTTACTTAATATTGAATTAAATGAATAATTCACGTTGAGGATCTTTTCAGGTTTAGAGTTTTAGACAATTAGAACATAACTATTACATCTCAAAAGATTACAAAGTAGTCACTTCTAATAAGTTTCCGTAATAAAAAAACTCTTAAAAAGTAACGTGTCTAGTTCCATGTTTTATATAGGATGACATTCCCTTGATCCCATCCTTGACCTTATTCCACATTAAGTCATGTGAAAAGATTTCAAAAAAAACATGGGGTGAGCATAAAAAGCTCAGTAAGGGATATAGAAAGAATGAAAACTGTTTGTTTTTCAAACATCAAATAAACCATATATACTCTATCAAAGTAATACCTTCACCTTCATGAAATAGTAAAAAACTCTTCACTGAATAATGTATCATTACTTACCTTTTTGTAACCCAAGGATTACCCTAAAATCCATAAAAAGAACACATAACATATATAAAGGTAACTTGGGACATAATTATACTTAAGTGGAATAACCATACGGTCGACTTCCACACATATCACTTAATGGAATAGCCATACGGCCAATTTCCATACATACATAATGGAATATCCATACGGCGGACTTCCATACCCAATGCATTGGAGGTTATAACGTAACCACCCATCCTGGTATTCACGGCACCACCCGTCATATGGTTTATAACGTAACCACCCGTTAAAATGTCCAAGTACCAGTATAAAATCATAAAACATAAAACCAATATAAAGGAATGATAACATTTCCACATTTCAATCACAGTATATCATAAATATATTGACATAATAGAATCCTTTTTCAAAACCATTTTCAATACCAAAATTCATAAAAGAGTATATGGTATTTATTTTATTCTAAAAAACATTACGGCTTGTTGAGAAAGCCAAAGACCAAATAATACTCGCGGCGGCGGAAAATGCCGTTGTCACTGCGTACGTTAAAAAAAAATTCTTTTTTGTCGTTTAGTAAAACTCTTCGTAGCAAAATATTACTTTTGTATAAAAGTAAAAGTCAAAGGGTTTTATACACCGTATAAAATAAAGTTGTGTATAAAACAAAATATGCCTCAATGAAAGGAGATTGAGACGAAGTCCCTTACCTCGGGTCCGACTTGACTCGATCGTTCTTTAACATCCTGAATAATAAACTTGAGTTAATTTATACTTGATTAAGAACCTTTTTAATGTTCATTATTCCTTTTATATCACTTATTTCCATGTTTTAAACATTATGTAACCATTTAAGTTAATAATGTATGTTTTGTCAATATTTGGTTCTTAAGTTGAAAGTGGACTTCTTACAATTACATGTTGTTCGTGTGGTCAAAAGTTCTTTATATCCAGAATGAAATTCCTGATTTTGATATCATATATATCATATATATCCAGCATATACATGTATTTATAATATTACATCACATTTAGAGGTAAGAAATGAAATGCACCGTTCATGGAGACGGTAAGCCGTACGTACGCATGAACGCTACTTCCATTTCTATTTCGTATTTTTGGAATGGAATCATAATGATATAAGAGTATATTGTAATTCAAGTATAATAACATATATAATATCATTAACTTTATCCTTTACACATCCCACATATGGTATTAACGAATCAAATAACTTTCAGGGGGCGGTAGTCCGCACTTTTTAAAATGAAGATACCGTGTTTACCCATAATGGAAACCATAATGGTATGCCCAAAATGAAAAAAACAGAATCTTAAGGAAAACATAAACATATTATATATCATATATAAAAATAGTGACATAATAATGGCCACCTTTGAAGGTGTTAAATGAGTATTGAACAATCATCGTTTCGGGAGGCAGAATTTCACCATCCACGGAAACCGTATGTTCTTTAACCATTTGATGTAGTTGTGTGAGAGTGTAGCTCAAATAAATCTTATAACAACATCCTAGTATATTTAAGATACTGGTGTTGTTACAAAATAAGTAAATAAAAAGAGTTTAGGGGGTTGGAGAAGCAAAATAAAACAAATGAACATGAGAGAAGGAATTACCTTTAAAAGTGTAACTCCTTTTGATTTGAGCCTAAAGGCGTCCTTGAAAGGATTCTGCCCAAATGGAATCCTCTAGGATGAGGAGAGGGATGTGGAGAGAGTAAATGGGAAGGGGTTGGCCGAGCCAAAGTCATGATGAGTGTGTGAAATGAGGTAGAGGTGGGGGCCTTTTATAAGAGGAGAGGAGGGGCACTTTTGGAAAGTAATGAAATATTACTTTATTTGAAAATGTGTTTCGGTTTTAAAAGGTCCCACATTGATAGAATTCGTGGATAAGGTGATACGGGTGTGAAATCCACTCATCCAATTGGTTTTGGACAAGTGTAGTTCATAGATTTTACATTATCATTCCATTTTATTTAAATCGTTAAATAATGAGGTCATCGCTGCATCATCATGATGTCATAAATAAATTAATTTATTTAAAGTATAAAAATTATAAAAAAATACTATGATATAGGAAATATTTTTATCTTTCCAATGACTGTTTATAATCAAAAATCTGATCTTTATAACCCCATGTAAAAATTGTTTTTGTAAAACATATTATGTTTGTGTCATTTTTACTTTTACATTAAATAAAAAGTTATTTATGTCATTTCCCAACCAAAGTGGCTCCATGGGGTCCCCAAGTTGACCCAAAGCTTTTCTTGGTCGGCCATGACACAACAAATGAGGGTAGGACATGTGTAAAGCTCATTCCATATTATTAAAGCATTATTTATACCTTAAACTACACTAATTACCACTAATCACGATTAAAAACTTAATAAGTTACTATTCACCAAAAAATTATTATTATCTCATTGAACCACATTTTACTTCTTAATGATAACCATGTATGTCAGATTTTCAAAATTCAATACACATTAGTGGTAAACTTTCATTTAACTGAAAAATCAGTTTGCTTGATTACCACTTAGTGGTTTCACTATTCATCAAAAATTGGAGTTTTTCAGAAAATTACAATAAATTCACCCTAATCTATATTTGATATTCTGAATTCAAAAATGAAGTCTATTTTACAAAATTCAAAACATATAAGTCACATTAATTAATTTAATAAATAATTCCCGCTGTCAGAGCAAATAGCGTGTTTTTATGAAACAATAAGTATCAAAAGATTGACACTAGTTTAAGTCTGATTTCAAAGTAAAATTAATTCCAATGACCACTATTGGATTTAATGGTAAAAATATTTTCTAATTTCACTTTAAAATCAATTCAAAAGATAATCTAATCATATAAATAAATTAGATTAAAAAGAGGTTTTGAATTAAAATACAACATTTTACATTATTCATAAAAAAAATGAACTTTATCATAAAGGTACCAGAAATTTACACAAAGTAAATTTTGATGTCCCGATTCTAAAGAAGAGTCATATTTGGTCCAATAGAATTTATAAGATCGATCAAAACTATATTTAGTGACGGTTCTCCATCAAAAGGTGATAAGTGGACCTTTCGTGAAAATTAGGGTATAAATGCCTAAAATTGAACTCTTTCCGTATTTTAAGCCTTTATCTTTTATTGGGTAAATGTTAAAACATTTAAAAACATATATAATCATATTTTAGTTATTTATATCCATTCCCACCAGTACAACGACTACATGTTAACTACCATTTAAAATAATATTATTTTATTACTTGTGTGCAACGTAAGTTTTCAAAGAAACTCATCGTTGCATACCGAGTACGCTATCAAACGTAGAAACCCCTTTTAATTAAGATTAATATTTAATTCGTAAATATTAAAAAATATGAAAATTCTTTATTCTTTATTTACCCGGGATGTTACAATTTTTATCATTAATTTAGCATTGTAAATAATTCTAAAGTCATAGTCCTTAATAAAACTTAAACATATTTATTTATGTGTATTAAATTTATACTATGTGAATAAACATTAATAATTTATGATAATTATTTGTGTCTCACATATAATAAAATATTTAATTTATTATTTAATTATTCTCATGGATTCTTAGATTTCAGAATAAGTTGATTATCACTTTATTATTTTCCATGAGGAAACAACATGAGCCCATATATGAAGCGATTTGATATAATGTATAATACCCAACCTCAATTAATGGTAGTGTGAATGAAGGTACAAATGAAGGTCATATAATAAACTCCTTTAATCACTATTCACATTATTTTGAGCCACTAAACTTTAATCGTTTATAAGTTAATTTCGGTAGTGGGATTGTAAATCGCATGATATGCCTAAAAAATTGTTGATAGTACCCATTAAATATTAGGATAGAATGTTAATTTTTCAATAATAACAATCTATTTAATTATTTAAAATCCACTATAATTACTGTATTAATAAATTCCCCATGTTTTTTTATTCGACCAGAATATCACTTTCACTATCTACAAATCACATTAGAAATAATTTTCATATAACTTCTCCTTTAATCCTTATTTAATGCTATAAAATATTAACTTATAGTTAATTTATCTTTTCTAATATCTTTATAAATCTTATATGAAGACCACCGTAAAATTATCATTGTATTATAGGAAGGCTCTATAAAAAATTTCAATAAAAATCACCGTATAATATAATATTTTGAATTTTATTAATATGAATTGATTGTATCTATATCATATATCAATATATTTATTTTGAATATCTAATAGTTCAATATATAAATAATGTGGTGTTTATTCATGATCCACTATTGAGAAGTTCAATTCATAATTAATTTGAATAATAATTTTATTAATATATGGATTTGGATACGTATTATAAATCAATAATTTATTGAGATCTTGATAACCAATGCATAAATCAAATATTAATTCCTTATTCTCCACAAATATGGTGGGTGCTCCCATTATTTAATAATTAAGTCATATGAACCCTTTTTAAAAATTATTATTTCTTTTTATTATTTATTGATCAAGTCTATTAGTGGTTATTGTATATGTTCTATTTGAAATGGGCATAGTTACCAACATAAATTATAATAAGATATCAACCTATCGATTATGTTATAGTAAAAAAAATTTATGTTATTCATTGATATATTACCTTATAACAGATATTTATTCATTGAAACAATTTTCTTTTTATCAACTGTTTCATAGTGATATGATTCCTAATATAGAAATATTCATGTACTTTTAAATGAGTTTCTAAAGTAGATTCAAAATCCATATTAAATGTTTATGAAAATAAGTGTTGGATATGGATATAAAAAAATATTTAACATTATCATAATTTATTATTAGTTATATATATAATTTAATTTAATCAATTTCCACTATGTTAACTAGTTCCAACAATGATATAGAAACTAATGTGTTAAGAATATTCACCCAATTAATGAAAATTAAGGAAGAGTTTCATATCTGAGACGTAATAATTTATGCATGTTCAGAATTAATTAATATTTAAACAACAAGGGTTATATGGGGTGATTATATATTTCATTAAAACATAAAATATTTGAAGTAATGAATCATTGAATAATCATAAAACCATTTTATTGTTCAATAAGGAATTATAAGTGAAATTGTCACCACCTCATTTTAATGATCTACATCTGTGGTACATATTTCAGAGTCCCGTCATATTTTCCATAATATTTAGATTTTATTGATGTAGATTATCCATAACATCCACTTTTTTGGTAAATTGGATTTCATAATGTATCTGATCCATTAAATTATAATAATAGACCATGTTGTATCATTTAGTGAAAACAACATTTATTTCATTATATTAATATGTTTATACATATCTCTTTGTCAATCTTGATATTTATTCCCTAAATTTCTACACATTTAAAATTTATTCTTCCTTTATGGTATTTTATTATGTACTACTTGAAAATTATTTGACATGTGGTTGGCTAATCATTATCCCCTCCATGAAACTCAAATTTCAATTCTTATCAATATACCTATGAGACCCATGAGAATAAGTAATTTATACCTCAACCATACGGTAATATCAAACAATATTATCATAGCTACAAAACTCTTGATTAATAAAATACTTTTGAAAAATTCGTTTTGAGAAACATAGTAACTGATAAACACTTATATTTAAGTAGATGATAAATCCAAATATGTAAAATGAATGTCTTCCAACATTTCATTATATGAATCAATGTATTTTCCTTAATTTTTTAATTACAAGGAATAACATATTTATTTTATTATATTTATTGTGATGAAATTATTTTCCAAAAATATCTTCTCGATTTCCACCGCTTGAATTGTGTAAATTTAATATTCAGGATTACTATTCATGATAAGTTTCCACTACTGATCGAATTATCCTACTAAGAAATAAAAATCTTTGATTAAATTCCAAAATTTAGAGTATCAGAATTAGAGAAATATAATTTCCATTTAATTTATTCCTTTAACTATTAGTATTTGATTTGAATATCTGCTAAAAAGTGGTGTTCAATCTCAATTGAATGAATCAAATTCATTTTTCCCTTAAGAGGAAAGTTATATTCTTAAAGTGTTTCATTTTCATGTTAATTAAATTATTTCAATTAGATAGTACCACTATTATATCTTCATCTCTCTCTCGAACCATGTTTATCATATTTTTTAGATAATTGTTTGATTTCCCTTCACATTAATTATTAGAATTAATCCTTATATTTTAATAGTTTTTTCTAAATAAAAGGAATGATTGAATTTATAATATATTAATTAATATGTATAAAAAATGTATAATAACACTTACAAGAATTATATCATGAATCAATAATATATCCACACTTATGACATACTATGATATAACATAATTTTCTTATAGACTATTTGTTATTATTTTTATGATCTTGATCCCCAAAAAAACGAAACTTACATTGATCCCCAAAATTAATAAATATTATTTTTATAATTTTTCTATATAAAAAAGTGTAATAATGAATGCTCATAATCATAGGGTTCTATTTAATTTCATAGATTTGAATCACATTGATTTATTTTAAGTGATAAATAAAGGATTCTTTATGATATGAATTATAAATTAACAATATATCTTATCACACTTATGTCACTAAATGTAAATCCCTAGCCACATTCATACACAAATGGGTGGTACAAAAGTCTAGTAAGGGGATAGTTAGATAAATCATGTTAATGAGATATTATATAAGGCCATTGTAATAAAATGGTATCCTAAAAAGGAAAAAACTGCAAATCATCCCATATATTCATTTAATATGAATAATGAAATAAAATAAACATAGATATCATAGGAATTTGAGAATCATAAAATATAGAATTATTATAAAACATATCATTATAAATATAATTAGTGGTTCAATATAAATAATTCATAACATATTTTTCAAATGGTGGGACCATTAGTTTATGATTAGGGACTGGGGTACCTGAAGTGGGGGTGAGTTAGGGGGATACAAAATTCACAGCTTTTTCACTCTAAATATTTAATCATCACCCATATTTTTATCATGTTCATTCATTAAAAGAAAATTATTCATTATTTTTCTTATTTAAATACATTATCTGAAAATAAAAATAAACATAAAATAAAAATAGGATTCAATTTGTTTTACTAATACATAGATATATCCATGTAATATACACACAACAATTATATCGGTGTTCTAAAAGTTATTATACACATTATTTTTTAGATGAATGTTATGATCATGGCCACTCTACATCAAGGTTTACTTCCTATAGAAAATTTTGGGATTAATTATATATGACCAATATTACACTCATTTTTATTCATTTTCTTCATATTGCTTCAAATATAAAAATAAATTTCTAGGCCTTGAAATTTGTATTTATTATAATTATAACTAAATAATTCATTTTGTATCCATAAAATCCATATATGATAAAAAATAGAACTCCAAATATTTTCAAATTTTTTATACAAATATATATGATAATCACCCCATAATGGGAGATTTAAATCTGTAGAGTCCATATTACTACAATAGTTATAAATCACTTCACTAGATGTTGAATATTTCATTGAATTTATTATCATTTTTAGCTCAATCATATTCAAGTAATCCAAATATTTAAATTAGACATAAAAAATTATTCATCCTTCAACATTATATAAGTATAAATAAAAACATATCCTTATAAAACATATTCTCTATATTTATTTATATATATCTACGTTGTTCGTCCTCTTATAGCGTCTATAGAACATTTGATGTAGTTTTCATAAAACTCTTTAACCTTCATTCTATAAATTTAATGGATATTACTATTTCACATTTTAAATCCTATTTCTATTATTATTAAAAAATTATCTTTTTTTTGTCAGTTATATTATTTTCAAACGTTTTTGGATTTGAATTTAATTTTTTTAGTTTTTTCTTCTATACACAACTTAAACATAGTCCCTACCTAGTTCAGTAAATAGTGTTGGTGACCCTTTGATGAAATTGATTACCTTAAAATGGGAATTATATAGCATATGAATTTATTTAAGGGTTTAGATAAAATAGTGTGGTTACCCTTATTATATATTTTTTATTCCAATCAATACATGAATGGTTTGGTGATAACTATAAGGGTCATAGTACAGACCCTCACTAGAACAATTTTGATTGAGTTAATGGGTACATAGCTTTAAAATGGTTCATAAAATCATTTGACATGTGTTTTTTGGTGTTCTACAAAGAGATATTACACTTTTACATTTTTTGTGCTAACTATTTCGAAAAAATTTGAAAAAATTTAGAGGTTCCCAATTTTTTATTTTTATTAGCTTATAATTTTTCCTCATAATATTTAAAAAGGTAAACCATATTTTCCAAATCATTATTAGAATTATATTGGGAATGAATGAGGGGATCTCTCCCACTCTTCCTATTAAAATTGTAAACAATAAGATCCAATTTCATGTGAATTTATTAAGGTAACCCCATTAGTTCTTCTACTTCCTCTAGATCCCCCACTCCATTTCCAATTTTCTCCATATTTTACATCCTCCATGAAAACATAGGGGACAATATGATAAGATTGTGGGTACTTATTGTTTTAATGAGAATAATTTTTTTATAGTTCACAGGTCCATAACAGACATGTATAAATGGCTTTCATTCAATACATTCAATTTTGATTATAATTTAAATGTTTTCATGGTTATTTCTGAATTAATTAATTATTTATTTATAGATATATGTAATAGTTATAGTGGATTGTAAAAATTTTCTATATTTATCACATTCTTGACATTAAATGTAGTTAATGATGCATTAGAGTTGTATAATAATGTTTTAGTACTAAGGATATTGGAAATGTATTGATGGTTTGTTTTGAGGGTAATTTATATTTATAATGATAATTTTCTCCATTTTAGGTTAAGAATTGGGTAATTAATTATTTTTAATATTAAATTTGAAAATCATTATAGATTTGTCTCTATAATAGTAATTATACCACTTTTATGAGTGACACTTTTTGTATTTTTGTGATAAGGTTATGGGTAAAAAGGGATGTTTCTTGTAAAATCTATTTGTTGTTTTGGTGAGATTTTATTTTAGATTTATGATTATTTTTTAATTAAGAAATTTTATCACATCTCTTTATTTTTTAGTTGTGGTAACCTAGGTAACTTGGTCAGATGTCTTAATTTATGAAACCATAGATATTCACAGACAACTATTGTTCCCTTAGTTGTGAGATAGAATATGTATACTGGGGATTTACAACAGGGAATATAGATATTGGATAGTGAGTTGTCTTCTATTGTTTGGATGAACCATGAATTGAATTATTTTTGATATATTACAGGACAATATCATTTTAGAATCTTTATTTGATCCCCACAAAAATCCATACATTCTCCAATAGATTCAAATTTTTGATACTGTTGGCTATCTTTTATATTCATGTTTGATTGTATTTTGAAAAATTAATTTTTTTACCTATATTTTTATTTATTTTTATTGATGTCTTGGTTCATTTGAATTTACACTATTATATATGATGTGTTAGTGGATTTTACTAATGTATTTTATAAAAACATTAATATAGTAGTTTTATGTGGATATGGTGTTATTCTGTAAGGAATTTGTGGTTTTTAATGAAATGATTTCATATTAATTATTTTTACTCGAATGGAAAATGGTGTAAAAGTGTAAACAAATTAAATTGATGTGATATTAATTTCTCAATAATTATAAATTATTAAAAAAATTATTTATTCTTTTAATTAAAAAAATTCAAAAAAATTGTTTTTTAATAGTTCTTGAAAATAATGGCTTCATTATTGTTATTTCTATCATTTCACTCACACATGGAATATATAAATGGGTCTATACAACACATATTATTTTCCATTCATCTAGACAATGTCATGGTCTCTTTTATTGTTTGATGTTTTAGTTGGTGATGTAATGGTGGCAGGGGATTTGGTGAGTGATTGTGGGACATATAGTTTTGTGTTAAATATTTATGGGTTTGGTAATTTTTTGGGATAATTGAAATATATATTTATTGTTCAATACTATCTATTTCATTTATTCATGTGTTGATATTTATTCTGTTATTATTTTTATTACGAACTGGTTTAAATTATGATTAATTCAATAATTTATGATGAATTATTCTTTTTTAGTAGATTCCTTTTGGTTTGAATTGGGCAAATGGATCACATTATTTTTATTTGGATGCCCTATAACTAGTTGTGGTCTTATATTGATCAGGATCACCCTTTTGTATTAGTGGACGTTTGGTTCTATTGACATGTTAGTTATCCCAATATAGTTCATTTTATTTGGTATCCAAGTAATGGTTATAATGTGGTTATTAGGTCCTTCATAAAACCTATAATATTCTGAATTGTAACTTTTTAAACTAGATGCTATCATTGGAATTAGGACTCATAATGTTTCTCACGAATGGGTTCTTCATCACTATCCTTCATGAAAATAATAGAGTCATCATGGGATGTTATAATTTTAATTTTGATATGGATTTTTCATTTTGAAATATATAATTTATTATGATATGTTCCAATTGTATTTTGATCCACATTATGAAAAGTGATGATTTTTAGTGTTTCCATGTGTTTCATAAGAAAATGTGGTGACTGGACCTCTTTATAATGGTTAGCCCACACAATAAGTTAAACCATGTGGAGTCTACATAGATGGGTTTTTAAAAATTGTAGATCACATCACAATGTTGGTTCATAGTTTACTAGCACATGATGGTTTAAATTATGGAGTGTAATTTCTCCACCAAATTTTAATTTTTACATTCATTTAATTCCACAATTATCCCAATGGTGTATTTCATTCATTTGATGGTAAATAATTTAGGTCTTGTTATGAAAAAAATCTATTGGATGTGATCCTTTAATGATGTTTGTGTCTTGTAATTAATTTTTCCATTGATAAAATTGTTTCTTATGTTACAGATTTAGTTGTGGTTGTGAATATACTATTTCAAAGAATTTTGTTTATATAATTTCAATGGTGTTTATGAATTTAATTTGAATAAATAATATTTTTTAGGGAAAATAATTTTAAAAATATATATGGAATGTGTATTTATATGATTGTGATACATTTTAGTGAACATATAGTCATTGGGTGAGCATAATAAAATTTTATGTTTTTGAATAATGTTTTATAAAATATATTTTAAATTTAATTAAAATTTATATAAAAATTTAAATTGGTGGACCTAATATGAAAAAATGAAAGGATATTTAAAAATAGTATTTTTTTTAAATATAATTTCAGATGATTTATTTTAAATAAAAGGAATGTTAAAGGTAAATGTAATTATTAAAAAATTTTATGTTTTTTGTGTGTTAGATTTAGTGAAGTCTGTTCTCTAGTTGTTTCAAGTTAATTTTTTTTAATAATTATTTATGAATTAATAAAAGATTTATATCATGTTTCATAATATTTAGTTTATTCCACTCAGAATGACTTTAGAGAATTGTTGGAATTTCATTCATGGGATTTCCATCATGATAGATATATTAGTTATTTAATAGTTATTTATAGTACCTAAACCGGGGAGTGTTCGTGGAAATATTATTTGGTGTGTAATTCCATATTGAAAAATTCCTTGACTTGAGTACATTAGTTATGTTCTACCTTATTAGGATAATTATTCAGTTGATCCTTTGTTAGATTTACATGAAGGTGGTAGTCAGTCCCTTTAGAAGAATAATAATAGGTCTACAGTGTAATTCAAGTGAAGATCTTCCAAAAATTATATGTTGTTATATTTGAAACCATTATTGATTTTAAACCATTATTTTAGGTGGTCTATCTTATGAGGTTTTCAAACATTGGTTATTTGATGATAAACTTTAGAGTGTGTCTTGGGTTTGGAAAGATTATTATGTTGGGATTATCCTTTTCTTCTTACAATGATTTTTAGTTTTATCTTTTTGGATGTTATTGAACCATGGTCTCTAATATATTACTAATCTCCGATCAAATTTCTATAGGATGTATTCTTTTTTATGTGTTATTTAATCTTGGATTATCAATAATTAAATATGGGGAACCTAATTATGATATCATGGTGACTAGAATAATAATTAATTTATAGTTTTATGTCAAATGTTTATTTATTTTTACTTTATTCATTTCACCATGGGGTGGTGTTCGAAGGTTGATGTTATATTCTACCCATTGTGAATTGTGTCTAGGGGTTGGGATCCCCAGTTATAGATTGTTATTATTTTATTATTTTTATCTTTAGTATGGATTTGTTTGTTGATTCTAGACATGGTTTATATTTTATTTATGTTTTTCCATTTGGATCATATTTAATTGGATATTCAAAAAGTCCTTGTGGTGATTTATTTTGGTTAATATAATTTACATAATTCTTAGATATATGTTTTATAGATGGTTAATTTTATAGTGATGTATCTTACAAGATTCACAATTTTATATGAAATCTCAATATAGAGGAGTCCTAATCAATTTTTCCAATTCTTATTTATCTAGTGCTTCTCAATTATGAGTCTATTTGTGGCCAAATAAAGCTTGGATATTTCTAGCAGTATTTGGGGTTTGATCATAAATGGTTTATTGGAATTATGTCTTGTTTTCTGTTTTAACTCTCTTAATTCCATCATTGTTCTTCAAATACCATCATTCTTCTTAATGTAAATTAGGGTGGAGTATTTTTTGTTCCTTCATTAATAAAAAGGAATCTACGATTATTGATATTGTAATTGTGGATAGATTGTAAAAACATGTGTTAGATTTATCAATAATATTATTCCGTTATATATTTATTTATTTTATTTGAATATTTACGTTTTAAGGATTTCAGTATTTAATTTTTGAGAAATTTTCCATAGGGAATGGGTTTATCAATATCATTTAAGAGTTTAGAATAACGTGTAGGGGAATTATATGTTCTATAGATAACCATTAAATTAATATTTCATATGTCACATCTTGTGATATTTTTTAGATAAAATTGTGTGGCTACCCTTGAAAAATATATTTTTTTAGTTAATTTTTTTATGTGTGTAGGTTTTTTCTGCACGGTATCCCATTCCTTGTGGAAATTTATATGGTTATAAGTGGATGCTCGGGGTGGGATCTTTTCTCAGTTGTTTTATGGAACATAAATTTCAGATATTTTTAAAACATGAATGAAAATCATTAAAACTATTTTTAATGGAATATTGGTACTTTTCATTGTTAGCACTTGTTTTACGAAATCATGTAGTAAAACTATAAGAGTAACCTAGATTTCAATTTTTGGGATTTTTATTTTTTCAGTTATCAAATTTGAAATTCAAGATAATAATTTAAATTTCATCTCCATTAATCCAATATAGGTCATTATAAAGGAGATATCTTCATTTCATCCTCCAATATTATTTATCTTCAAATATTCTCCTCCAAATGGAATTGTTGATACAAACCACTCAATTCAATTATTCTCCATCAATCCTTCATATTCCAACTATATTATTTTAGGTTACCTTCCATATGAAAATAATAGAATATATTATGATGCTATTATTTTTCATGGTTTATTATAATTTATGGATATCCTTGAACAGATCTCAATGGTTTCATTTATATACGTGGTCATTGTTCAATTTTTGAAGGGTACCAGTTTAAATATGATCAATATTTCTTGATTCTACTATTTTTTTGATATTCATTTGATTATAATGTGATTATGTGGTTGATTATATTGAAACTCATTATTTACAAATTTATATTTAAAATTTATAGTTTGGTTTATTTTTTAAAATATTACAAATTCATATCATTGAAGGAATAATTGGTATTTATTTGTGATTTATAGTTTACAAAGAATTATTTATATAAAAGTGTTATATAAATTTGAAATAATTTCCTTCAAGATATGTTTTTTGATTAAGGATAATTGATTATATTTGGGTCATGAATTGTGTACACTCTCAATATTAAAAATTATTTTAAAAATAGGTATAAAATTGAAACCTTAGTAAAAGATTTAAGTAGGGTATTTTATGGTCATGTTTTTAATGTGATTGAAATGGGATTTAAAATGATTGAAAATAGATATAGTATTCTAATTTAGTTTCATTAGGTGTTGTTTGGAACATTTATATAACTTTGGAAAATTGTAGGTCTGTGATACCCTCTATATTCTTCATTTCTTAATTTCCATTTTATTGGTGACGTGTGATGCATGTGTCGATTGGGAAATGGGTAAAATGTGGTTTTTTATTGTATTGATGTTGGAGGTGAGGACGATTTTCCTTCTTTCTAATGATTTTATTGATTGTTTGATTTCTCACCCTCGTTTCTGACATAAATATGGGGTCTTGGGTATGTAATTAGGTTGTCTATATTTATGATATAGTAGATATTCATATTCTTCTTTTGTCCCAATGTCTATGTGATAGGCTAGAGCTAGTGGGTAGTCCTCTTGATGAGGTTTGGTGAAGGATATTCGGATTCCTATTATTGTTTAGGCATAAAATAATCATTAATTTAGTTTCTATTTAGTGAATTATAAGTTTGTATCACATTAGATAATATAGTAGATTTTGTGAAAACTATTCCATGGTTAGTGAATTCATGTAGGGGTAACTTTGACTTCCTTTATCACTTCCTATTAAACAGCCATGTGGTACTATTGATTAATTATCTACATTGTCTTTTTCTTTTATTGATTATACAGTTCCTTTTACTTTACATTGTTATTTATGTAGTGTGAGTGGGTTTTTCAATATTTTTAAAAATTAGTTTAATAAGAGTATTTAATTTGATATTTTTTATTTTTTTAGGTAAATTGTTTTTATTGTGTATTTTTCATAGTGAATATTTTCATTAAAAAAGTTAAGTAAATAGTGAATGGTTTTTTATATTATGTATAGATATGTAAAAAACTATTTTTCAATTTTGTTTATAACTAGAGTTTATATAATTCATTTTTAATAAAATCACACAAAACCATTCGTGAAATCCTATGTCCCTATTTTGGTCTCACCCTATATATAGCAATTGGTATATATTGATCAACTGATATTGTTTTTCTTATTACTTGGATGTTGTATCTCTTCTTATTTGATTATCAAGTTGGTCAGGTAGTGGATATATAAGATGTGGTGGCTGAAATGGGGTCACATTGATATGGGAGATAAATATTTGGATTTTTTCAAATGATTTTGTACTAGTTTTGTTTTTTACATTCTTTTGATATTTAAATTATATTGGTGTTTGTACTTGTTCATTTATTTTCCTGATTATGTGTTGGATTTAATTTTTTGATATTTCACTATTTCTATAGAATAATACACTGAATGTATTTTTCATTTTTATTTGACATGGATAAATCCATTTTTTGTAGAGTTCCTTAAATTTTTAGTAATGAGTTTGCAAGTCATGGGGATCATGAACACTCTTTCTCTCTATTGGTGGGATGGGTAAGGTGGCATAACTATTAATCTCATGATAATTCATTAAACTAATCCTTATAATGTTTATAAACATCAATATACATCTACTTCTCAGTTAACATCATAGTTATTGAATGGAATACATATTGATGCATGATAAATTATATCAATCCTAACAAGAGCCTTAAAAGTCATTCATGGGGTCTATGTTTTTGGGTGGATTTCTATTAAAAAATTATTTCCTTGTATTACATTGTTGTTAATTCATTTTTCTACTTCATATACATTTAGAGTTATCTGATATACAATGTGATGTCATCTTTTGGGTTTTGGTGTGATTTACCAATATAAAAAATTTCCTAGAATTAGTACGGAAT
Source organism: Viscum album (assembly GCA_963277665.1). Taxonomy (NCBI): domain Eukaryota; kingdom Viridiplantae; phylum Streptophyta; class Magnoliopsida; order Santalales; family Viscaceae; genus Viscum; species Viscum album. The sequence goes on from OY728138.1 coordinate 662,757,716, forward strand.
GATGTACATTGTTGTGTCGTGATAGAACCTATTATGGAATGATGTTCTCTATATACATAGAATACACATCAATCCTCCACAGAATACCATAACACATGAATTTACATCCTCCATTGGAATACTATATATCGATAAATAAGGATTAACTAATTATAATCTCTATCAATACTAGATCAATCCACCATCAATTACAAAATCCCCAAAGCCTAAAATCATCAAAATCAATTCCATGATATTCTGTCATCATTTTATTTTATCCATTTCTCCTTCTAAATTGTAAAATGATGAAAATTATTTCATTCATGAATATACATACACAAATGATTGTTTTCATTCCATGATTTTCAATATGGTTTCATATTCTATCAAATATTATTCCACAGTTACAATATTCTCCATTTTCAATCATATAATATCTGGGTACACATTTTATCATTCTATTATTCTTTTTCAGACATCACCATGTAAATACATATAGTCCTTATAATAAAACCTCTCTTCAAAATGACTTTAAAAATATTATTTATTGGTATGTATCCTATATATAATAAAATGTCAGAATAATAATTTTAAAAAAATCCAATATACTATGGCTAAAACCTTATCACCATTTGGATTTCATAATTAATTACACCACAAATCTATATCCACCAATCTAGAAATTATATGATGCAACTGTCCCCATTAAACACAAAATTCAAAAACAATTCTATGTATTAATGTTGAATTCCATCCTTCCCACTCAAAAAATACGTACAAGGGTATTTGGTCTATATTATCTCTTTTTGATGACCCACATTTTCAATAGATCACATTCAAAATAATTCTCATGATATCATCTATATAGACCATTGCCTTTTAAACTCATAATTACCCAATTCTATGCATAATGAACCAAAAATTACAAGCCAAAATTCTTAAACACTAGTGTGCTTAGAATATTAGGTATGTAATTAGAAAATTTGAAACAAAAAAGAAAAAAATTATTTATTCTTTATAATGATATCATAAAATTGTTTGATCACTTTCGTCATCATGGGATATTATGTGGAATTATGTAACAATGGGATGACATAAAAATCCTTGTATGTTAATAAAAAGTATTAAAGCATATCACATGGGTTAGAATGAATTATATGATGACATAAAAAGGAATGGATCATTAAAGCATGTATGGAAGAAAAATATATGGAACATGGGATCATGAAGTAATGGAATCCCAATAATATTTTAGTAATAAATAACATGGAGTTTACATTTTTCAACGCTACCTTATAATACTATATCACGTAGTGTACAAAGTCCCAAAATGGAATTCGTTTTACTCCCTAACCCAACATGATGACTCATGAGACTAAAATATTACCCATTTCATTCTATTTATATCAGGCCACATCAGTCATAATAGTTTCAAGAATATGTGTTCCACATGGATAATAATTAATAAGGGTTAACCATTGAAAAATTGGCCATCATAAACATTTCATAAGGAATAAACAAAGAGAATATACAATTATTGTAAAAGAAACAAATGTATTAAATCATAGTTGTAGATTTTTAATGTAAAATGTGAATATATAATTTTAAATGAAGTCCATGTGAAGTGAGAACATATAAAAATACTGTTTATAAAACTTTAGAAATGAATAATTTTACTGCGGTTTAGGAGACAATATTAAAGCACCTTTAGAATAAAAAGAGGAAAATAAAAATAAAAATGAAAAATGTAATTTATTTTTGATAAAATGAGTTCTTATATAAAAAAATGACATGTTTAAATTCTTTATGGATATTAATTAAAAATAGGAAGTAAATTAGGAATTTTCATTCAATTAGGCTACCTTATTTTCATAAATTTAGAATGAATACTTTTGAAAACAAGTATATTTAATAAAATATGGGGGAATTGATCTGGATACACATATTTTGAAACCATTTTATATTTTAAGAATAGATTAGTGGAAAACACCCCATAATCCTATATAAAAGTCCAAGGTTTCAAACTAGCCAGTAAATTGTGTTCAATGACACTGTAGTAGTAGGGTCAAATTACAGTTTTATTGGAATTATTGATGTTAATATTGTGTGATTCTTTAGAATTTTAACTACTCGTCAAAATGGTATTTAGATCCATTTATTAGGGCCTTCATTAGACTATGGAATTTTCCTATTACTTTTCACCCCATTTATTTGTATAGAAGGATCTTCAATTTCAATACAGTGTAATATTATAAAAGGGTTGTCATAGAAAGGATGATTATTTATGGAAGGTCTAACCTAGTGTGGAAAATAAAAAACATGTTTATTGATTTTATGTGTGGACTTGATGATGGAAAACTAATGAAACATAATTGTGATTTTATTGGGAATAAAATAAGATAGATCTTCTAGGTGTAATAGTATATGATCTCTGGGATACCTTCTAATGACATTGTAAATATGGGACTTTAGGCCATGTATTATTCAAGGTCATTGGGCATGTAGGCTTGTAGGACGTGTATTATTTCCATATCATCCTATTTAATATTAGTATTTATCCAAATATTTTAAAAATGTAATGTCCTTCGGTCTATGGATACTTGTTTTACATTACTATATTTGATTTCAAGGACACATTAAAACCCTTAAATTTTAAATAGTCATTACAAAATCAACTAGGTCTTCCAAGATAGAAAAGAATACAAAATAATAGTTTATATTAATAACATAAACATTTTCCATTTCACACAATTACATTCATAAAATAATATAACATGATTTTTTAAATTCCCCCTAACATTTATCGCAATTACCTCATCCAATCATACAAAATATTTTGAAAAATATTTTAATAAATTATAAATAGTGTGAGTCATAACAAATATTGGATCAACTCACACAAGACATTGTAATAAACATGTTATACCAATTATTGATACCGTTTCACATCTTATTAGTAAGAAATTTCCACCTTCTATATAATCAATATAGCCATTGAATCATCAACCTGAATTTCTTTAGAGAGAAATAGACATTGGAATAAAATTGACATAAAATTCATCAATATTTTGTAAATAGCCTCTAATATCATTAAATAAAATTGGATGATACCAATTTATTATTTCAAAAAAATATGATATGAAATCGCACATAAAATTTTCTATTTTTCTATAAATTAGTTATCCCCTTTATATATTATATGAAACCAAATTTCATATGATTCATACGTCTCATTGACTATAATTATCATGTTTATTCAAATTGATAATTCATATAAGTATTTGAAATAAATTTAATTTTCGACCAATATCTATACCAATTGAATTTTATTATCAACACTTTCAATCCTATATTAAATAATAAATAAGTTTCATTGTTCATATTGGTCTTTGAAACTAATTAATATTTCAATGTAAGAACATTCAAAATTAGATCTTCTCTTGATACAATTATTTCTTACCCTAATAGATATTTTTTGAGTTTATATTTCTAAAATTAATTCTTCATTTTTTCAACTTATTCGCCCTATTTTAATATATTTATTACACATAATATATCTCCCACAAAAAAGGTTCAATATTTTAGAAACCATTATTACATTTTAATTTACACAGATTGGGGTTCTTTTTGAAAAGCCCATGTATATAAATCTAGTTGGTCATGATGAACTCAAACATTCCTTTCAACATTTTTCCATTACTTCTTAAAGATTTTTCGTTATCAGATATCAACTATATAAAATTATCTCTATATACTTAATTTTTTTCATCCATATTCATTAGTATTGTGTTAATTTCCATTGAGAGACTAATGAATATCGATTATTTCTCATCATTGGATGAATAATCAATATGTTATTCATCATGATTACTCCACAATGTGAGGTTTTCAACTATCCTTATAATATTTCAATTTAATTTGAATTATTAAATGATTTATGTATAAATTGTGATTTCCCAATTTATAAACATTACATCCAACATAACCTTATTTATCATTGTTGATTAAATATTTATGTTCTTATTCTATTTCAATAAAATATTAAATATACATATGCTTACATTATTTTATTATCTTAATTATTATTGTAATGTTAAACAATTATTAGGTACTGATATTTATCATATTTCATTGCTCCAATACTTTCCCTCAACTTTGGGAGTCATTCTTATTATATAATATTTATTTATTCATCCCTTCATACCACCCCCATGATAAGGTAATATAGGTTTTTAATGAAAACATCATGAATTAAATTTCTATAATATCAAATAATATGTCCACTATTTATAAATATAAATATTTTTTTTATAAATTAACATATCATGTATTCGTGTCTATTTTTTTGTCGGAACTTGTCTCATTCCACCATTAAATGGGTTTTCATTATGATAAAAAACAATTGGGCATTATTAACTATATAGTTGTAGAAATTCAATGATGCTTTTGTTTTAGTTTCCTAACTATAAAATTAATAAATAACATTATTGTATTAAATTATTTTAGATATAAAATATTTCATTTTTAACTTCTCTAATACTCTATATTAATTATATTTGACACTCCATTTACCTTCAAGGACTTCATATTTGTTTCATGATTCCTACTCATCACGTCGTTTACATTCAATTGGATAGTCATGGGCTCAAATGATAAACATGCATCATTTATTGGTTTTATTATCACATCATTCTATGATTTGTTCGGGATTTAATACCATTTAATATTTTTTTGAGGACACATTATTTATATATACTAGAAAAAATCATGAGGTAAATCTCTTTCAGCTTTTATATTTGAATCCATTAAAGATATATATCATTTCAATGGAAAACACCTCTTTTTGAATGAATTTATTCTCGATTAAAAAAATTATTTATTAATTCATAATATATTCTTTGAATAAAATCGAATTGATATATATTCTCAAGAAAGGATGGAATATCATTATGTTCATTATAATAATGTTTTATAGATTTCTGACTAGATATTATTTTCATGTCTTAAAATGGGTCATCAATTCATAGGGAAATCCATATCATTTTATTTTTAAAAACGTTCCACAACATTATAAATTGATTTTTCTACATAACCCATAATAGTTACATGATGGGTGTCATCCTCTTCATGGGTTTTTTTCTTCATTCACCACAAATATTTCCTTTTTTGAAAGGCAATATTCATCATATTAGTTAAATTATAACTCATCATCATATAATTTACAGTATTCTCTTGATGTAGGCTTTAAAAAATCCTCAAAATTCTTTTATTTAATATATAATTCCTTTATTTCCACTCATATATAACATTCAATAGTACAATGAGTGGTCATATTAAGTACCTTTATTAAAACTCATTTTTTATTCAACAAATATTAATTGATATAAAATAATTGTTTGAATATATTAGATATTGAGGATAAGTAAGGTTTAATGTTGTAGAATATTATTTAAAATAAAAATATAATAATTTCAATCTTTTCACTAAGTATACTATTTTCCTTAAACCAATATTTATGTATACAACCTAGCTTCAATCAAGACACTTTTACATCATTTAATAAGTTTATATATATATAAATATCAATTCCCATCTGAAATTTCTACTCATTTAGAAATCCTATATAATAAATATTAAAATTTCATACGATTAAATGAAATTTCATTAAGGGATGTTAAAAATACATTTAATCCATTATAAACATGAAAAAATTAAGGTTTTTACCTTTTATAAAATTAAAATTTTATCATACAAATATAACATAACCATATTATAAAATAAAAATTTCTTCTATTAAAACTTTTGAAACTCATTCTAAAGAAAAGTAAAAACCAAGAAGGAATCCATGGACATATGAGAACTCATGAATACATTTCCTTTTAAAAAAAGGTATGGTAATTAGAACCTCATTAACCATTAATTAGCTCATGGAATAAAAATATTTCCATAGAAATTATTTTTAAAATGATAACATAGATCATTGTCCCTTAGGTAATCCTTATTTATCGATGCTTCTAATCAAAATGAAATATTTAGGAAAACCAAAACAATAATACTCAATAATTAAAATATATTATTAGGAAATTTAATTTTTTAGACTATTAAGACAATGAATTTTACTTATAAGTATTTAAAATGTATTTATCTAATTAGATTGAAGAAAGATGTGGAAAAATTATTGGATTGATTAATTTGAAGAATATATATTGAAGGTGATGCATATTGATGGATTGTTTCGAAATAAGATTTTGAATGTGGGGATGGGTTTTTATTTTCAAGGTTCAGGTGCAGGTCGATATTTATAAAACAAATTGATAATATTTTTTGGTGTCAGATTAAAGATGAAGGATATCCCATGTCCTTGTTATCCCCTCCTTGATACAGAAATTCAATTGTTTTCCTCAAAATGAATATTAAAAGATTTTTTAGGTTTGTCTAGATTTAATTTCAAAAACTAGTCACCCTAAATAAAATAATAGTCATTTTACGATTCAAGGTAACCAATTGAAAATTTTTTATGGATTCATTCATATTCAAATTCCAATGGTCATGATAAAAAATAATGTGATTGGAAATTTAATCAATAAACCATCGACAATAAAAATACATTAATAATGAAAAATTAAAATATCCAATGGAACCTTTCACCTCATGATATGTAACCCTGTAACATGTATGGTTTACACCCTACTCCAAAAAATTAATGAATAAGAGTGACAGAGGAATGAAAAATAATGAATAATGAAAACATAGATGAGACTCTAGAGGACCTCTCACATCACACCTTCTTACCCAAAGATTCAGTCTCTAGGATCCCTCTATAGATGTAGGGTGAATCTCAATATATAGGATTCATATTGAACCATACCGAATTTAATGACATTTAGTAGGGTTAAAAAGTATACATACACAGTTTTTTGGACATAAAATATTTAAAATCATCAAGATATATCAAATGTATCCAATTTTAGTCCCTCAAAAACATTAAAAACCTTTTTGTGATTAAACCATATGTTAAAATTCTATCCCATATAATCTATTCACCATGTGTCATCTATTTACCATGTGTATTTGTTTCACCATGTGTAATCTATTCACTATGTGTAAATTTATATTTCCTATAAATTACTTGAATCTTATCTTTTCACCGAGTTTGACTAACAGAAGCATCCCAATGTCATAGTTAATCATTGGAAACCACATTTAAGTGGATATCATGCTCATTTACCCTCATTTTCTCATCTCCCAGTACTTATTTCATCCATGTAATTTTTAATAAATAATAAGGATACCTATATAACATTAACAGTTAAAGCATCAAAATCACTATATTTTAATATAAAATATTTACACAATAAATTCACTAGTCAAATCCCACCACACAATAACTCAAACCTTTACTAAATGATATAATATCCACATTATATGATAAACAATTTATGAACAATTATTTAAAATTAATGTCAAAAATTTTAATAAAAGGGAAAAATAAATGTTAATGTATAACACATATAAAATTAATCAATGACTCGTTTGCCATGAATAAAAATATACCATGTATTTTACTTTTCTTATGTTAAATAGATGGGAATTTTTCAATCATCATTTCATTAAATTATTCACTAATAAACATTCAATTTTTAATTTACCTCAGGATTCTACTAATCATCAGGGTATATTTGATTAGAGTGTTGCACACACCTTCAAAACGGGTAACATAACATAAGATTTGAGGGAATCTAATATATACATAATGTATAAAAAAAATAACAATTAATCAAGAGGTATTCACCATTTAAGGTCAATTTAAAATGAGCCTTAGGGTAGGTAGTTAAACAATGTAAATCAGGTATGGTTAGAAAAGAATTATTCTATTTGAATTAGATTTCATTATGATCAGAAATTGCTCAATTAAATTCTCCTCCTACCCATGTAGCATAGAGTAGGATCTTAAAGAGTTGTAATGAACAGATGAAACACCATATTTATTATAATTTTCTTTTATTTTATTTTTTCAATGATTTCATGTGGAAATATTCAGACATCCACAACTCAATCATAAATGATCTTATAAAGGAATTATTTTTATGAGTTTTAATACAATCAGTTTTCATGCAATGGGGATTTTAGTATTATCCTAAAAAAACCCAATTCTTTCTATTTTTATTGTATTTAGGGGTGTTCAATAAAGATAATGAATGTTCCTTCCCCATAATTTATTAAATTCCCCCCCAATGCACACACAATTATTAATTAAAAACTATTTATCTGTTACACCAATTTCCATCTAACCCAATGTTATTTTTTATAATAATACAACATATTTAGAGAAAGTATTCATTGATAAAATTGGATTGAAACATGAGTATTCAAATGATTTATTTTTTTTGAATTCTATGGTCTTAAAAATTGATTAATGTGGCTGGTTTTGAGGATAGGGGCTAAAAAATATGCATCAAACATATTTAAATTTATTATGTTTCATCATAGATTTCATTAGATCAAATATATGTTCCGAAAGGTAACATGATTGTGATTCATAGGAAATACTATAGAATTATTGTGAAATATTAGTCTTATAGGATATATTGGGAATAATATTAATGGTTTGGACAATCACTAATTTCTATTAATATTAATAATAAAATCCACTAATCCAAATATCATAAATTCAAATCATAGCCAAATCAAAGAAGAATTTCATTTAAAATGTTGACCATGATCACATAAATCCTGATTTTTTACATGCTTGTTAGGAGTGAAATCATCTTGAGGTAATTTATAAGAATCATGGGGAGTCATAATGACACCATTTGACTCATGGACAATTATGAGAACCCTAAGGGAGATGAATGTATGTTTTGTTTCCTACACACAAGAGAAAAGTCATCATGTAATGTCCTTACTTTCTCAATATGATGTATGAAGAATTATTTCACCCCTAAATATTGTAATATGGTTATGTTAGGTTATAAAATGTATATTGGTTTGCGCAAAAAATATGCATACGCGTCTATGATTCTAACGCTCCCAATTCAACGTAATTTATTTACATTATGTCAGCCTTATTACATGCTCAAACCAATAATTTAAACTATAAATAGAAGGGAACTCAACCCTTTTCATGGTAAAAATGTGGCAGTCAAGTCATCAATATTGTGCATGAAAGATGACCAATTCTATGGCTGAGTGTAAAGCACGACTTCAAAGTATAGGATCTCCCATGACATGTCCCCTATATATCCCCCTTTGGGTGGGCCCACAGGGCCTTGACTGTAGACCATGTCCTTTTTGGAAATTATAAGTGCTTGAAACATAATTTTATTACACAAAACAAAAATTCTCTTTTTTATTACCACTTTCGCTCAGACAGATCAATCTTTCACGCAAGCCTATAATATTGTGTGCACCACCATCAATTAGACTCAATAGATGATCATTACCTAAATGCATAATTTTTGGGGCCCTCTTGTGCGTAAATTCCACATCTTCTGTGAACCTACTCTGTAAGGCCTTTTGGGATAACATGTAGTAATTTCTTGGTTCCTCATGTGTTTTCTTTTGTTGTGATGAAATGCCTATTTATTGTTTCATATTTTTGCTTATGGATTGTTCTTTTGGGAATATCCATGCTAACGTGGAACACATGATTGACCACTCATCCACCCTATTGTTTATATCATTGGTCATCCCTTCCATTTCCCAAATGTGTATTGGTATCAGTTATGTATGTCCAAGGGGTTAGAATTGATTCCACTTCATCTGAGATGTGAGTTATTAAACATCCATGAAAAATAATCCTTATCACATAATGTTAAACTATTGCGTCAGCTCATGAAATGCACATGGGGTGCCCTTCCGTGGGAAATTTCAGTATCCACTAGCCTCCACGGGAGTGATATCTTCATCACATGGAATTAGATACTTCTATAATGGAGTGGAATCATCCCATATTGAAGGGAAACCATCCTAGTGTATTCCCCTCATGTTTTTTCTAGTAGGTAGTACCCTTGCTCCTCCATTCCAATTCTGTACAGAGAGGATATAGGGGTGATGGACACCATGAACTATCAATACATCATCCCTATCCCCTTGGTATTTTTATACCATAGTCCACTAACCATGTTTAAGACCAAATCCACATATTCATATACTGATAACCAAGAGTAATCCCCACACAATTTTTTTCTAATACATATTTTTTATGTGATTGTCTGGTCTGTAGCTTACTCTTGTTTCTCTCACCAAGATTTACACATGTGGTCATAGACAGTAGCAGTGACTATGACACCCTTCACATGGTTTTCTATCCAGGTATAAGCCCTGAACTACAAAAATTTGTTTGTTTTGACCCTTTCCTTCTACATATTATATATAGGACACCTATATGAGGTTCAATCCAAACCAATAGTAAACTATGTTTCTCCCTCCTAGCAATGTACCCTCAATATGTGACATCTATCCTTTTTTGAGGCTCATATCCATAACCACCTTTATATGTTTTTTGATCTATCCTTTTAGGTAGTTTCAATGTGTAAGTCCCACTCCAGTTGTTTGGGCCACCGACTCACTTTTAATCCTTAATGACCATTTCAAAAATATATGGAATTTGAGTCCCATAAAACTAGGACATGTAGGAATCCTCCCCAATGATCAATACCATCACCATAATCTCCACATCAGTTCCATCTCATATATTACATTCCAATTCAACACAACCATTATTTTCCATTCTATTAGTTACTTGGGCCTGCACATCTTGGAGAGATCATACCATCCACATCACCACTTGACCTAGCAGTGCCCAGGAAACTAGATATGTGTATGCCCCAAATCAACCCTTATAACTTTTTGGGTTTTGATCCTAACCTTCTACAAAGGTTATATAGGAAGACTCTATGAGTTTCCATCCCTAGCTATTGAAAACCTTGGTTTCCCTCCCTCCTAGTGTCCCACCTTCATAATCATCCCTTTGTGGTGTCCATATCAGCCTTTATAGTGTAAAATATTTCCTTTTAAGTGAAAAATCACATGGGTTCATCACCAAAGGCATTCCTATCCAACAACTACTAAACCTTGATGCCTCAATTTTTTGGATGTATATCTTTATGGTTTTAAAACATTCCCTTTTTTGGGATGCAACATCCAGATTCCTCCCACATTTCACATTCTAATCTATCCATCCAATAGACTCCTATAGATTCTCATTCCTAGGGTTGTGCAGATCTAAACCAACATCATATGTGTTATGATTAGTCTGGTCCATCTCTGTAAGATTATAATCTATTTGAATGACTTGTGTTAATCATGGGACACATGTGAAAAAAATCAGAGGAAATTCCTTTTCCATAAGATACCATGAGATCAACGTGGGATGCCATAGTTCTCCACACCATTTAGAAGACCTTTTATGAGGAATAATATTGCTTCCACATTGTTATAGTGTCAAAAAATACTCTATAATTTCCATTATGACTACCTCCCATCCAATGATTTTTACGCTGGCAAGACCCCATGGAATTTCTATATAGATGAAATGTATTTAACTGGTATCCATATAGAGATCAAACAGGTAATAAAGTTCATGAAAAAAATTCTTAATCTATAAGGGAGGCCTGAACTAGGTGAAAAATTATGAGGATTAATCAATGGGATGTGGAACTAACATCACATCATCTCGTTTTAATCCATGATAATACATCTTTGAAGAAGTGATGAATGTATCCCACATATTGAAAGTGGGAATGTGGGAAAAAATGCATCCCACCCCACTCTAAGCGGGCTATAATGTCGATGTGACCCAAAAAAATGAATTTCAAACAAAAATGGTGATCACGACTTGAACCAGTTCTCCTTTAACCATGGGGACTAGTCCTGTAGGTTATCATATCAAGGATTCTAATTTGTAACTGTTAGAAACTGGGAACCCAAAAAAATGGTGAATCCGATGTTAAATCTTCTCCTCAATATGGGGTTAGAAATGCTCAGGACATCATCATGTGTGGGTCTCACAAGATCGCATTATATTGTACTAGGTACCACGATGAAAATAATGGATCGTGTCTGAAAATCACATGAATTCAGGGAAGTTATTCATTTGGAATTATGAACTGTGACATTGTCAGCGTGGATCTTTCTCTAGTCATGGATGATTGGATGGCACTAGAGAATTTTGAATTTCTATCTTTCTATATATATTGATTGTGAATTCATCAATTTTTTATAATCCCAGCTATAGAAACTCATCCTCTCCCTCTCATAAATGATGGGGTATAATGAAAATCCACAATTCAATCCCGCATGACTCCACCACTTCCACAAATTCATCAGAAACAATGAGTATTGGAAACCCACGCCTCGACTCACCCACTAAAATTATTCGAGGAAGGATGATCGACACCCTAGTTCGTTAATAAGACTAGTAGGGGTCATTCCCATGAGGTACATGGACCACCAATGTTTACAGGATTCTATTCCTCATCATCACTACATCCCCCATGGGTTGCGAAGGGAGACACTACTCTCCACTACCACATTCAACTACATCGAGATCCTGTCTCTGTAATTATCCTATGAATCACTCTCCTATTCCAATGAGGAAATTGATATATGACTCACAATAAAATATGAAAAAAACTCGAGTTCATCCAAGGGGAGGGGGTCCCACTATGAAATGCCAGCTCCACTAAATAGTCCCTTGAGAAATGAACAGGTGGTCTATATCCCTACCTTGTTGTCCTTGGTCAAGATAAACTGATACCATTGTTAGGCCCCTGATCAATAGTATTCCCATTAAGGTGAATAAACTTCAAAAAAAAACCAGTGGACCATGTGATCATTGATGTAGAATAATTATTGCCTGATACTACATAGATGGGGAAATCCAACACCTGGTCAGGATAAGGATGTCAGTTACCTCACGAGTAGGCTGTGTTGACTCATTGGGTCACTTGCATAATCAGCAGCCATCAGAGGCCGACCCGATATAATTACAGCTAGTTAGGTGGTCCTATATGTATTTTCACCTGCCATATTGGAGGTCTTACCCACTCTGGAATTCAACATGGAGGTCATACACATGTTACTATCATTCACCCGAGTGAAGGTCCAACCCACTCTAGTGATAATGAATGTGGATGTCCACTGCATGCCATGTTCAATCATTATAATGGACCTCATGGTGATTCCATTTGCAACTAGTGCGGAGGTCCCCCCCCCCCCATTCCACCAAAAACTGACATAGAGGTCCTCCTCCTATCGTTTCCACCTACAGTGGAGGTCCTCCCTGTACATCTATAAATCAACATGGAAGTCCTCCCCATGTCCTATTTGACATATTTCTAGTCACTTCTCACTCCTCAGATCCCCATAACGGAGGACCTTTACACACCAACAACAAGTGATAAGAAGTCAATCATAATGTGACAGCTAGGTCAAGCAGGGATCTTCACCTCCCCAATGTCGTACGGTTACCGAAGATTTTCCATGTCTTGATAAATCATCCTCAGTTAGATGGGAGAACCATCACGTCTAAAGGAATAATTATGAGAAGTACCATATTTTCATGAATCTCATTCGCTTCTCTAATTATGAAGCTGGGTGGGATGCACTGATGGGGCCTTGACCTCGATACTTTGAATTAGTGTATGGTGTTGGAACCCGATGTGTGTGCTTTGTCATTATAGATTTTGAAGTGTTCTAGATCCTCAAAACCCTTTGTAGGTACTTGCATGTTGATGAATAATTGGATCCCCTCTAGATTATTTCCATGAAGTATTCTCTACCTTCTCTAGACTCACTCTTTTCCTCTATAAGATGTCAAATAGAGAGATTCTAGGGAATTTTAGATCATGAGAAACTAGAAGCCTCACCATAAATAACTACATCCATTACACATGATGGAGTGGAAAATATCCTACACAGACATAGTGATGTAGTCAGTACCATCTCAAAGAAAAAATCCATTGATTGGAATCCTTCCATCTTACACACCATTTTATCCACCTGTTATTCTACCTCCACTATAGTCTAAATTAGTTTTGTTTTCAGTTCCTCAGCCAACTTTTTCTTTGAGTGTGGAAACCAAGACTTCAATTATGAGCAGAGAATCTTGATGGAAACATATTCACCGATCAGTCATCAGAGATATTTTGGAGGATTTCTACTCCAGACGTCGCCTTTCTAGGTTCGCTTACGTAGGTTTATTTTTTTCATCTACTGGACTATATGGGTGAGACATTTTCACCTCAGGATCCATAAGTAGGCTTATCGATAGAGTTAGGATAATTTTGATGTCATTTTCTAGTAGTTTTATAGGTTTTAGTTAGCAGCACTTCCCATGGTTCAATACATTGCATCTTGGGATATCACCAGACTCTTCAGCAACAACACTTCTAGAGTTTTAATGTTCTATGTATAATTACTGAGGATGTTTCCTCACACTTCATGATTCATGGATGTTGTAAATATGATACACTCTACTTCTATCCTATCCAATGGCATATAGACCTTCCCAATGACACAATGGATATTCTTCTTGAGGCGGTCATAGTGAATATGGATAATCTTAGAAAACATAACGATAGAGATGGTGATGTTTTTTCTAAAGAAGACAAATCTTCCTTTGGGGAATCAAAACAACTATTGGATGCCCTAGGTGTTGTCAGTCACAAGGGAAAGAAGATTCAATGACATGGAAATCCCTATAATTCATTTCCCTTACGCCAGGATCCCATCAAGGTTGAAGGGTATAGCATGAATTCTAAGACCTCTAACCCAAACGGTTTGGTGTAGAAGATGGAGGTGGATCCCACTATGTCTACCTTGTTTCATCAAATTTATTATTAGAAATGTCTCATCAACGAGACCAATGATGAGTGGTGTACAGATTACGATTATATAAATAATAATACCCCCCTTTTTAGGATACCAATGGAAGCCACATTTTAACTCTCCAGATACTTGTCATCAATGTTGAAAATCAAATTTATCCTGATAGTGTAGAGATCAGATAATATGAAAAGTTACTGTAATATATATTGACCAATCGTCTTGAGTTGCATGAGAATCCACATCGAGACCCGACTCAGGTTGCTCCCTCAATAGCTACTCACTCCATTCTTCCAATGTTTATACCAATCATTCCACAAGTCATTAAGCCTACCTACCATATTGACGAGACTCGAAATGTATAGGTAGTCCATGATCATCTCCCATTAATGAATCTCATTTGGAGGACCCAATAGAAGCACTCATCAATTACCTAGCGGCTATTAAGACACTACATATTTTGATAAAAACTGATGGAAAGATGAATCCAGCATGGGTTGGTGATCTGCATGCACCCCCGGATTTTTGGATTATTACATTCTCCCCCTTCATCTAGATGGGTGACCCATTGCAACATCTTAGCCACATTATTCTGAGTTGTGGGACCATGTTAGGAACACATTCATAGTATGAACATGCCAAGATCCATTGTTATGTGTGGACATTGGAAGAGAATGTGTTCATTTTATATCATAAGATTCCCACTAGGACTATAGTTGCATGGAACAATATTCCCTGAATGTTTCATTATCAATTCAACTCCCCCACACATAAAATAATGTATTATGGAACTCTTAATGTTCATACAATAGAAACGTGATCAATTTTTCAACTTTTTCAACAGGTGGAGGGGCCCCATGTATTCATTCGAAATGTTGTTGACTCAAGAGAATCAATTGCCGATGTTTAAAGTGAATGATAATAATATATTGGTTCTATCAATCATAACTCATAATTTTTATGGTGGTTATTAGGACAATTCTGACAATGCTCATTGCATAGTGGAAGCCTTGCATCAGACAAAGTAGGTGCATCTATTTCCTCCAGATCTAGTAAAATGTGAAACTATGGATGATACTGACAATTCTGTTCATATAGATTCCCCTAAGTAAATAAATTTTTAACTTTTTGTGGTTCCTCTATATCCTCTTCAAGGTAATCATCCTTAGGTCTTGCATGTGGCTCATTATCTCCCAACATATAATTTCCATGAACAATAACACAACATATTACCACTACCCAGGAGATACAATAAAACATTATCCCCATTCCATTATCTATTTTCCCATCAATTTTATGTTCCTAGAGTACCATTTCTAAATATGAGAAATTAGAAATAATCATTTAATGAGAATCATGTTCCTAGTTATTTTTGTAGTGACTTGGGTAAAATGATTCTGAAGCAACTAGAATGTCGAAAACCTGATGAGGATGGTCTCATCAATAAGTATAACTACTACCCCTAACACAGGTTCCTGATACACACCATAAAGTAGTTTAATACTTTCATGTACTAGATTCAGTACAATATTGATTCTAGTATTGTTAGGTTGGATGCATCATCAACACAGATAATGTTTGTTTATGTAAAGTCAAATAGCAACATCAAAGATGAGGGACAGTAGGTATGTAACTGTGGGACATTGATTTATGACAATAGGATGTCTCACATGGATGTTTCTCAAACACATGGTATCATCTATGATTTCTGGAACCAATTCGAGCCTATTGAAGTTGTCATCTCTTCTCCGGTTACCACTTCTACATCAACAAATTATCCTTTTTACTTCTTTGAAGAGATGGTACTAATGGATTAATGGAAAACAAATCACCATATAACTACCAAATCTATATTGCACCCTTAGTGAATCTTTCCCTCAATGTTGGGATTTCCCTCCATAATTCTCCCAGTCATGTAGGATTTCTCAAGTGATGATCGAGAGTATGCCTTCATGAATACCATCGAGCTAGTGGTCTAATACATAGCTCCCTAAAATGAGAAGTATAATGAATTACCTCTTAATGTTCATAGTTTATTCCATCTATAATGATGTCATAGGTATTTGAATCGTTAAAAATTTCATTCTAGGGATTCCTGCCAGGATGCACGGACTATTGAGAGCAGACAACAGGCTCATTAAAAAATCCATTACAAACATTCCATTCTACCCATTTTATCTAATTTAGAGCCACAACCATTCATGATACATGAACAGGAGGAGTTTCCATGACCATTTCATGATTATAAACATATAGATTTTTCCAGGTATTGATCATATCATAGTCAGCTGATAATAATTTCCATTGTTCAGATAGTGAGGAATTGGATTTTCTTAGTACAAGCTAGACTCTTCTTGATTGACCAATAATTATCATCCTACCACCTACAAAAGAGAAACCTCACTCTATAAGAAATTATAATCTTACTTGGATGTGTGATGTGCTATGTAATCATTCCAGCATCCCTAAAAGGCTCTCAATTCATGAGGCCCTCCACCTGTTAGAAAAATTGCTGAATCCTTCATAGTGGATTTGAAAAGCCACCTGTAATTTGTAACAATGGTCGAAGATGCAGAGGCCTTCCATGCGGAGGAATTCGATCCAACATAATATTGATCCATTATCTCATTCTCTATATACAATGAATGTTCTCCTATGTAGAGTAACAATCACCCAATTTACAATACATGTCAGCTCAATAGTACAGAATTCCATCATTTTATCATCGAATGAAGTTCCAGTGCCGATCGCATCCCAACTCGAACCCTTTGTAAGTTAGTACTGATGTAATTAGATATAAGTCCCTCTATCTTGATGATTTAGGGTTATGAAGGGATCAGGTAGTGTTCGTGTGGAATGATTCTCTTGAAACCTAGGGTGGCGGCCTGATTACCAGCACTCATTTTATTGCCATCTCATAGGAAAAATCCAACATTGCATTGATGGGTAGTCCATTACTCCATCTACATCCAGCAGTTCCCTCCTCATATCATAAATTACTCATGTACACCTTGAACATTCAATTGAGAAAGCTATATGGGGATGCATCTCCTTTTTCATCTAGTGAATCCTAAAAAATGGATTCTGATTATTATAAGAACAAGTCTAAATAGGTTCCTAACAGTTAGGTTTAGCACACTACTACTGTGGCTGACCCCTAAATGGACATGTATGATGCTTTCATCCTCTTGAATCATCGATTATAGCATACAACATCGGACATGAGAAATTTATTCTTCATCTCTAATATGTGGGGAATACGCATTCTAAGAAACAATGAATGTTGGATGAATACCACATACAAATATAAAAGATAGAATAGAGTGGTACGAGATCCTCTTACCCCAAAAAGGAATTAATATTATCTCCCCATGGCTACAACAGTACAATATACCAGTTTGTTTCGCCAGGTTGGGCTAAGTCAAAATATACTTACCTACCACCACTACTTTGACATCATCCATCATGGGCACATCAGTCGATGTCCTGATGAAATCATGTTGATAGATATTATGGCCATGATTTCAAAAGTGACAGTTCCCCTTGATAATGGTTCCACTAGAACTCATTTCATCACTAGTATTCCTCGAAGGTCAGTTATATTAGAATAATGCCATTCCATTGGAGAAACTATTACCTCCGACGGTGATGTTTTTTTGGAATATTTTCCACCAAAATTCGAAGAGCAAAAATCCACCACCATTGATGAGTTGGTACATGATAATCATGGAATTGAGAAAAAATTTTGGTCAACAACAATTAGTAATTAAATGATTATAATGTAACAATAAAAGTATTTAGACTTCCAAAATAACCATCGCAATGTGGTTTCATATAGCTACGAAGAGATCCGAGTGTTAGACCATCATGCTGTCGTCCATCATCTCAGTCTCCCAGTGAGTCATCGCAAATCCAAATAGCTTCACAGAGAGATTCACCCATATCACGGTGATATGCTCATGGACATGTTGATAAGATAATCAAGGAATAAATCCTGAAATAAGTTTTGTACCCATATTTTTATACAACATTGTTAGCATGTGGATGAAGAACATATATTTTAGATGCTACATTGCCTTTTGATATATCAATGACTACTTCCCAATGGATGATTTTCCCCTTCTGGTGATAGATATTTTGATTGATGTAACAACTGAATTCTAGGTTCTTTCTTTATTGGATGAGTATTCTATGTATTATAAATATTAAATGGCTTCTAAATACGAGGAATCGACTGCCTTTTGGGAGATACATGGTACCTTCTATTATTAGGTAATTCCATTCAGTTTGAAAAATATAGGATATACCTATTAGAATACTATTTAATTAATATTCAAACAATTACATAGGATTATAGTGGAATTATATATGGAAGATTGGTTGTTCTAGTCCCACCAATTTCAGAATCATCTCAAAGACCTTGAGAAGGTGTTCTTCTTTCTTCGATCCCACCATCTGATGGTGAACCCATTGAAGAGTTAATTGAATATTACCTATGTGATTTTACTATTTTTCTTCAGATACATAGGAATAGATATTGATATAGAGAATATCACATCTATTAATAATATTCATCCTCTAATAAACCTTCGATAGCTTTGGCACATTCCGGGAAATTTAACCATTGTACACTGATTCATTACGAATATGGATGGCATGTGTAATCCCATTTCTAGACTCTTGAGGAATGGTTTTGTCTATCAATTAGATGAAGGGTTCTAGACATCATTTGAGGAGATCAGAAAATATCTTTTGAAGCCTCTGGTTTTGATTCCACATGACTACAAGAAAACCACTGATCCTTTGTGTAACCTCCCTAGAAGGACCCTTCGACACACTTCTCCCCTAGAAGAACAATGAAGTAATGAATAACTATTTTTACTATATCATCCAATTGATCATTGACAAAAATACATGATATTTTCCTATAGATTATAGATACCTCACGCATGTTTTTTCATGGAACATGTTGTGGAATTATCTTCAACTTCAAGAGATACATTTGGTGCCATGTGGGGATTCACTAAAAATATATTTTAAATCTACCTATATAGACCGTATTT
Organism: Viscum album; assembly: GCA_963277665.1. Lineage (NCBI taxonomy): Eukaryota > Viridiplantae > Streptophyta > Magnoliopsida > Santalales > Viscaceae > Viscum > Viscum album. Next base: position 662,777,587 of record OY728138.1, read on the forward strand.
CTATCTTTGTTGGTAGTGATTCTTCATTACTTCTACATCATGATCATTCCATAAAATGTTATTAATGGTTTGGTGATTGCAAAAATTTTGGTCTCACATCTGGCCCCCGAAGACTTATATCTGGATTTTGATTTTTCAAATGAGTCCATTTTCTCAATGGACGAGGATATTCCATGTCGGACGATGCATTTGATGGATCCACTTGAATCCCAAATAGTAGGTGGATTAATGACCCCTGACTAAATAATTTATTCCTGAGTATTTTCTTCAGGGCATCCATGAATGAAATGTTTTCCCAATTTTTTCATTACGTCAAAAGGATACACCAACAATGAGGTAGTGAATCAAGAACTCATCAGTAGTTTGGATCTGGCTCTCGAGATTTATATCCCACACCTATATATGATGGGGAACTCGGATCTTGTCATTGAATAGATAAATGGTCAATATATCATTTGGAATACCAAGATAATTTCCATACCAAAACACACTCACCAGTTGATGTCTCAATTCCCTTCTCAATAAGAGGTACCTCATGTTCCTTGGTCAATGAATGGTTGACCTGATGACCTGACCAGTAAAGACACATATCTCATAGATCCTGGCCTGGATGATTTATTCCATACTGTTTCACATCAAAGGATCGTGGCCCCAACCGGTGTGGATGACTATGGAAAATAGTAGGTAAGACACCATACCTCTAATTATTCCATGCAAGGTCATATGGCCCCCCTACTGTAGTAGATGAAATCTAAAATTGGAAAAAGAACCATCATGTATCTCTATCATGAAAATATCCCATATAAAAATTTTAGCATGATTTGAATCAATCATCATGAAATTCATTTAACTATATAGATCGATCCCTACCAATAATTTATCCTATACAACCATGGGTTTGATGGTATTCTCCTCTTTTGTATTCAAGGAGATGAGATTCCCCATATTATTCCGGAAGATCAAGCTATTTATTTTGGTTCTCTCCATGTCGGGATGATACTCTCTCACCAGAATCTAAGGTTAGGAAAATATTGGCTCTCTATAGACCATGAACATATTGAGTTCACGAGGACGTTTCAAACATGTACAATTCACTCTAACAATGTACATCGACCGTTGTAACATGTCCACATTGATAAGATATTTTTTTCCCATTATGGTCTAGGGACTCTTTTCCATGGGACCATATCTATCAATAATAGTGTGCTATTTTAGGTTCAATCTGACCACAATATATTTCTTTTCCAAGGGAAGAAAAGCTAGTCCTTTTAATGAATTCAGGGGCAGATATATTTTTTATTTCATCATCTCTAATACCATATATCTATTCAGACTAACTTATGTGGTTCTCATCCATAATGAAACAATCTTTTGAGTTGTTGAGATAAATAATTTTTATAACTTGTACAGTATGTGGTCTGACCATATATCTCTCTACAATGCACTGGATAATGGGAATATTGACGCATTCCATAATACCCTCAACAATATTATCCAATATATGGTGGGTTAGAACAGTAGAAATTGGATAGAAAATCTTCCAAATTCTATCTACGATTATCATAAAACAAATCATTATTTTTCCAAGGCTACTCAGTATTACGCTATAAAAAGAACCGAGGAATTCAACACCCATTTATATTTAGTTTCAGTCACTCTGTATTTTTTTATATAATCAGAGGATGTTAGAATGATTCATAGATTTCTGTCTATATGAACCCAAGGCTCTAGGTTAGAATATCATTCATTTCGTGAATACTCTAGAGAGGCACCAGAATAATATTTTATGTTCATTCAACAATAGAGTTTTCCTCTACTCCTTCATTAAACGTGTCTTATTTTTGGCTCATTGAGTGTGGATGATTCCCAGTATGATAACATTTATTTTGGATCCAAAAATGGGAATAACCTTATATCATTGAAGAAATTTATCCCAATATTACATACTATTTGGTTATCATGGATGGTGAGTAAATAAATCCCCCACCAATGAAAATTTCCTTAAAAAGTACATTGTAGGAATTTCACATCATTCCACACGATGCTATTCTTCATGGGATACCATCCAAAAAACATGATGTTAAATCATGTTTCCATATCCCATAATACATTAAAATATTAGATCCTACAAGTAATATATTAAACTGTAAAGATTTAGGGACTTTTCAACAATACATTAAAAAGAAACTTCATATTTGTCTTACATGATGCTAAACAAACCCATCCCATATGACGTTAAATAGCTTCCTGTCTCAGATGTATAACAGATATCTCCATAACACCCCAATGAATTCAGTTGAGAGGGAAACACCATTGGTTCTGGTCACTCATAATTCTAACATCAAGAACTATGGGTGGCTTTATTCCCATCACTATTGGATATGTAAGAATTCCAAGAAATGTTTTACATGGTTTTTCCACATGTTCAATTAAATAATCGGTCTAGGTTTCTCTGGGTAGTACATGGTGTGATGATTACCATGTTCTTCATTCACATCAGGTTTATTTTTCTATCTCATGTAAATCCCCTTCTACGATACCTTTTCCCCAAATGTTCTTATTGAATGACAATAAGCTACATCACAACATTCATCCTTATTGTATGATGTAAAACTAAGAAAGATAAAGAACAACGTATGGCTCGATTCACATCCTCATGGGATATATAATAATGCCTATATGTTTTGTATTCAGGTTAGACCCCTTTTTCATTAACCCACCTTTATAGTTCTTCATCGTATTCATTTGGAATTGTTCAATTAACTAGAAATAAATGAGATCCCACTTGAGTATTCTTCCCTTCAGAAGGGGTTTGGATCCCCCCATCTGATATTCCTCATTGACATGTTCATATGTAGTGGGATATAGGACTAAGTGTGGTGTGTTTTTATGGAAATTATCTCATTCCATCGTCATTTTTTCAGACTTCTCTTACTTTGGATCTTCATCATATTTCACATCTAAATGGACTCCTTGAAGGAATTTTCTCATGACACTTTGTCTCACCTGCCAATTTTTCCCAACACACCCGAAGATCTTGGATGATAGGTTGAGATTGTTCCTACACTTTGCATATGGTAATTAGTCAAAACACAATTTCATGTCCCCATTTCTAGTGACCCGATACAGATTCCCCTTTTCAAATAAAATTAGTAATTTTACCTATATTTTCATAACACCATCATTTTATCTAAAATTTTAGACAGTGTGATTCACATCCCTTTCTACATCATTATATTCATGTAGAAATTAAACACCATGAATGTTGCCCCTTTTTGTACCTTTTCATGTTGAGAAGGATGATTAACATTTTTTGGAGATCCTTAATAAAATCATTGTTCCCCTATTGTGTTCTTCCTGGTTTCATAGGAGTCCTCTCTTCCCCTTTTTTCCCACACTAAGCGTGGATCAATTGGGAATAGGGGTCTTAGTAGGGTGTGTACTACATGGAAGAATCATATTACCCATTTCTCCAACTCTCTGACCCAATGTTGAGTGTTATTGGTTCAAACAATATGACATCAAAACAATGAGATTGCATCCTAACCACATGACATTAAATTATTCATTCAATTCCAATCCTTATGACTTTAAACTATGTGCGGTCTTTCATCAGAATGGGACATAAGGTGGAATCCCTCCTTGGCCCTTGTTGAAGTCGTCTTTTTCAACATCCCCTCCATGTGTACATTTTGTTGAATCATTTCCCTTCTTGATGGTCCGAACTCTATTACCCTAAACTGAGAGTTAATGTCCCAAAAACAATGAACATAAAACCTAAGAGTTCACAACCTAAGAACATGACGTTAAACTGATAATCCCTTTCCAAGACTTATGTATACAAACTGTTCCTGGGTTTTCTATAAGGAATGTGTGGTAAGGTGTTGATACCTATATGTTCCTCATTCACATTGTGATGGAAAACATAATAATTTGCGCTTCCTTATAATTTTTTTGTCAAACTATGTATTTGGTGTCCTCGATATATTAAAATAAACTACTCAGTGTTACAAAATCATCACCTGAGAATAAATTAATCCACTGTGTTGACCATTTTCGTTGCATCCTTCAAGAACAATGTACGGATAGGTTCCCTTAATTATTGTTTTTGTAGAAACACCCATACATCTCGTCCCCAAGCACAAATGTCGTGTTACAAGCTCACCTAGTCATCCCTTTTCAACTGCTTATCATCTAGGAATGTGTGTTGTGGTTTGTTGATCTCTTTGGTCAACAGTCATGTTGAGTTTCATCATAGAACCAAAAAACAAATCCCACCTATAATTGGTATGAAATATATATCCTTTTTTAATATTATTTTTATTTCCCTAGTCACTTAACAAAAAAATAAGTGACAAACATGACGTTCTCATCTTAGAGAATACCCCGACCCCACACTTTTGTTCTATTTGGAACTATCCATATTTCATGAAACATATTATATCTACATGTGGCTTTATAGCAATCCTCATGGGATATGTAGCGATTCCGATACATCATGTCTTAGGGCGCAGGTATATAATTATGAATTCACTATATTTTCCCTTTTGTTGTGGGTTCCTCATTAAGAGTTTCTGGTGTGGGTGGATCTATTTGGTCCTTATTTTTAATTCCAGACACCTCTCTCTTGAAATATAATGTCCTAGTGACACGATGAAAAAATATGTGACATATTTATCCTTACTGTATGATGTTAAAATGCATGGGTATATCCCATGAACATGAAATTATATTAAAAATCCATGGTCCATAAAATATTACCTTCCACTATTGTATATCTAGGGATTTTTGGGTTCTACCACTATCATGCCCTAATGCGGTGAGACACAACACCAAAAGTGTCGAGTACTATGAAACTAAAATCTTGACCTGGCTCTATAGATCAAGTATTTATAGGACTAGATATCCACAATATTTCATATCATGAAGGCCCCTAGGATTTATGGTCTCATGAAGCTATTTCATACTTCAAATTCTAGGATACATCCCTAATGGATTTTCATAAAATACCATTGAATCACGTGTCTTAAATTTTTAAACAGTTGATTCTGTGATTATACGGACCATCCTTGATTGTTATAGTTTTTATCATGTTTGCAGAATATGGACAAAACTAATCCTAATTATCTGTAACTCTATACCTATTCCATACCACTTATGATTCAATTTAAATCTTTTCTACTTCTATATGTTCTAGTGGAACTCTAAAAACTATGTTATTTTTATTCGTTGCACATAAGCACATCGATTCAATAGATCCCATGTAATGAACTTCAGTGTATAATAAAATATATTCTATCATCACTCATTGATTCCCACACCTAGTAGTGGTCGCATGAGCATATGAGTTTTTGTAGGGTTTATCTATGTGAGGATTAATGGAATGACCATATATGGTCCAAACTATATGAAATTTTATAATAAGTACATCTCCATAATTCTTCTCAAAAGTGCAAGGTATGGATTGGGTATTTGGTGTCCCCATTCACATCATATTTTAACAATATTTCCATGAAAATACCTCTTGAAACATTCTTCTACACTCTTACCACTCAACGATAAAAGACATGGGCCAGTAGTGTCATATAAATTTAAATTGTGACATCATCATACTAGAGGCATGGTGAAAAAAGGAACAACATTATGGTGTTATAGTTTGAGAAGGAATCACCCTTGGAACTAGGCATCTAGCGTTACACATATGAAGACCTACAAATTTCTTGATTCATGTGGGGAGACCCAAACATCCCATCCTAGAAAAATCGCTAAAATAAAAATCAATAGAAATATCTAACCGTTTTTCACTATGTGTATGTTCCAGAGGTACAAATCCAAATTTTTGAACTATGTGTGGTTGGTTCCCATCCTTATCTGATACATACTGACACTTAGATCATCGATCTCAGGTCCAGCTGCAATGTTATTTCCTCCTTTTATGTGGAATAATCTTCATCCTTATTCAAGATGTCAAGAAACAAGGGATTTTATAATTACATTGGCATTGATTTATTTACATAAGGGAACATAGTGATCCTCTGACAAATTGTCATTTGGCTCAAATATATAATTTATGGTCCAAGCACTATGACCTTAAATTTTATGTAGTTCATCTTAAGATATGCATGAGACACTTGGGATTTTTTGGCCCTCATATACGTTGGTATTTAACTTTTGTGTGTCACATGTGTATCATTGGGTAGATAATTCATATTACGAGTCTAGGAAACATGAATTTAAACTATACACACACATACTATGTGATCTGTGATGCAACAATGGGCCTCCTTGTCTTCATCTACATTAGTTATTTCTTAACTCCACACAAACCATCCACCTGATCTACCCTCTATGGTCTAAACTCTATGACCATAAAAAAAATAAACTGATGCACTTAATGGATGATGTTACACTACAACCATATTCTGAGAAAGATCAGGATGACCCCATGATAATTGTGGTATACTTTTATTACCTCATTTGAGCGGATCTCCACCAAATGTATCGGTCATCAAATTCATTGTGCCCAAGAAATATGTATGTGTTGATTTCTATCATTACGAGATATGTCGCAACACCCCAACATTCTATCTTAGGCCCATACACATTTTCATTTTCCCCATTTCGTCATTCTGGACATTATTCATCTAAATGTGTGTATTAAACATTTGGGCATCATTTTCCTCATTGAAATCATAATTATCCTCTCACATGTCATTTTCATACCCTAAGAGTTATCATATTCCGATAGTCTGAGGAACCAGAATATAAAATGGTTTCCATGGTCTATACAATATGACCATAAACTATTCATGAACCTAGTACTGAATATAACTATTTGATATTATCATTCCACATATTGATTACTTCTTGGAATGGGGTTTTCATCATCCTTCAAATCTATATGGACCCCCGGACGGTAACAGTCTAATGTTGTTATGGCTCATCTATCGTCCTGGGCCAATGCCCTAATGGATATTTTGTGGCAACTTGCGTGTCCTATGTTTTTATCATGTTCATCCATTATTCTTGTGATTACTCACCCCATTATCATATAGCATGGTTATGAACTATATGTTCCAATCATGGTCATAAATTTGCCTTCATAGAGAATTCACACTTTCATTCAGATCATGAAAGCATCAACATAACCTCTTTCTCAAACAATTGTATCTTGCTAGGAGAGCATCCTTGTTGTCACCCTCGATGTCTGGTCACACATGTTAGGTAACCCCTATATATAATTCTATATTTCCTACACAAATCATGGAACATGTAGGCTTAGTATTTATGATAGGGAGGATACCAATATGGTTGATAAACATAAGTGGTCTTTGGTCCAACTTATATATCCTTTAACTAAGATACCAATAGAAATTGTGTGGTGGGTCATCGGTCCTCCTAGACCCTCATTCATGTCGAGTTTCATCCATCACCATAATATATATATCTCATTCCATTATAATCCATATTACTTTTTTGGTCAGAAATAATCCTTTTCCGCATTCTCCCCAGTTTCATCTCCTTCGATCAATTATAAATGTCTAGGAATGTACACCATAGTCTATATAAGATGACATTAAACTATTATCCATTATCTAGAAAGTATGAACATAAACTATTTAAAAAATCATATTCATATTAAATTAATCATACAATGTAATATGGATCTATTTAAAAATCTATTTCATGTATCTTCTTAATCATACAATGTAAAACTACACATTTATCAACCTCACTTGCATGAAGTTAAACTGAAATAAATCATAGGCCCCCATATGAGAGGTTTTATCATAATTTTTTTTGTAATTGAACAAATGTGTTGGTCATTTATAGAATTTTGTGTATCTTCATCTATAACCCAACTTCCAAGATGAATCTCAACTAAAAGATATGTTTGATCTTTGGTCAGAACGATATGCCTACACTAATGCCCCTTTGTCATGGTGGCGTAATTTAATGAGTTTTGTAATTTTTTCAAACATAATGTCACTCCACTCCATGCTTTGTGCGGCCCTCAATAAGATCCTCATCAACACTCATGAATTAATGGTCCCCCTAATGGGTTTTCAATAATTATTTTCCCCACATAATGTAATGGAACAACACCCTAGAAGACTTTGGATGACATTTTTAGACTTTTCAATCATTTCAAATATAGCGAGCGATCGACCATTGTTTTTTTATTCCCATTTTAGCTAACATTATGAATTCTATGTTTTGAATATGGTCAACAGTTATCTTGTGCCATTATTTCATCCCCCTTGTGATTATGAATTTTGGGAATCGTGATTCATAAATCCCATTTTCCATCTGTTCTGATTAATTCGAATGCCCCCTGCATTATCCTACCAGGGCACTACATCACATTTGGAAGGGAAAGTTTGTTGTTTCGAGAGACATATTTTCTAGACACCTCATCTCTAATCATGAATACCATAGATGGTTGGTCAGTAATAGAAAATACTATATATTCCATGATTGTCATGAGGTATCGTACAATGTGAATGGTAATGTCATTGTCCCATGTATTTCAAACTGAGAATGCCCCACATGAACATAATAACTGAGCATTATTATTATCACATATATGATCATGAATAATCAATTAAATAAAGTATGATATATTCTCATGAATTTTGTTCAGTATATGGAAGTTATTAACAAATTTTTCTTCATTAGTTTGGCCATAACACACCCCTTATAGATATAAACACTAAATGGAGTGCTTTAACAACAAAACATTCTAGCACGTGGCTTATTGATTCTCTCATTGCATCATGAGATACTTGGAATCATCTAATACCCCAGGGAGAATCCCATCATCCTTGATTTCATCCCCATAATATTCATCTTAGAGGTCATCTACTTGGAATGTCACCTACTTCACCTACCCTTCACCCCTCTGCAAATTTGGCATGAAATCAAAGAATGAGTTTTGATTAATTAATAATGAAGTTAGAACACTCACTAATCCAATCTCCCAGGAATTTGGTATCTTGTTTATATTCGGATAGATTTTGTAAACTATCATATTTTTTAGGCCCTTGGAAAATCTATGTGTTGACTACACTATTGTATCTTCTCAGCAATGTAGTCATGGATCTTCATATGAAGATTGAAATCATCCACCACATTGAAAGAGTGAAAATTCTTCTAAGAGTGGAGTGATCTCATTCGAATCATCCATTCCTATTTTGGGATGTCATGGAAGTTCTTGATACACATCCATGCCCTGTGACCTGTTAAAAAAATCCTCTTAGCTGGGCCGAGATAATATTCATCAAGCTTCTCATGGTTTGTAGGTCGGTATTCCAAAAAATGTATCAAGAAGCATAGTGGAAGTATCTTCCACTAAAATCATTGCTGAGTAAATGGGATTTGTGAAATATAGAAATCCATCTTTGCTCATTTATTCCTTAGAAGCCTCACCCTCACCAGATTCAAGAACATCATCGGTAATTTCATTATTCGTGGAAATATCTTCCTACTCACCGACCATAAATGATGGATCAACACCAGTGACCAGCTCCTCACTAACAGGTACCATTGTCAAGAGATGTCATTTAGAATACCTAGAATCTTTGGTTTGTATGGATTGAATTCTTATGAAAAGTTCATATAATTTACTCCATGGTCATCTTGATTCTCATATAAAATATCTGTTTCTGTGAAAGACGTCACATATTAGATCTACGTGCTCCTGGTAAATGTGCTTGGCTCACAATGGGATAATATTATACCATAGAACACTTAGAATTTGTTATCTTGAGGATTGTAATAGGATCCTTATGAACATTGAGAATGCATTATGATTTTTAGGTCATCACTTTGACCCCTTATGTTGTCTCACCTCTGGATGGTTCATAAATAAATGGTTTTCCTGCTAGCTCAGCCATGGATATGGGCACAGGGAATCATCCCCCGTGTCCATTGGAACATTTTAACCCCCCTTAGTGGGATATCCTTTATCATCATAAATGACTTCCTAAATAGAACATAGTTTTGATAGAGAGTCTGATTTATGGAAATAGAAAGGACTAAGAGAGGTATGTGTTGAGACATACATTGAGATGTTTGGAATTTTCTTGGAAGAACATGGAATTTGGCCACACTCACATGGGATCTCCAAATGAGACAATGTACCATAAGATTCCTAACCACTATACACCTCATCATCAGCCTCATCCTCTTCTCCTTCCACTCCCTCCCCCACTCCCTTCTCCACCTCTTCTTCTTCTAATTCATTATCACTTTCATCATCCTCTGGTGATAGTTCTTCCGAGACATGCTCTTGGTCAGACATCCCTTATAAAAAAAGATGTGGCTATTCAAATTTCCTATATTTCAAGGAATATATATCCATGTTTGTTAGATACATGTGTTGTCAATGAAAATAATCTATATCTGCTACCCATATATGCCCAACCTCTGGCAGTTGGATCCCATATCACTTCAATTTTTTCAACAAGTTTGTTGGACTTAATGATTCCAAATGTCTGGTCCAAGCTAACCAATGTTTGGGGAATATTTCATCTGTAGTTTTTTGAAGCAGGTATCTCAATTTATTCCAAGGGACTTCTTTAGAAATCCCACAGAGATGCCTTTCGGACCACCCATCCTCAAATGGTAGGGGTGGGGATGCTCCATCTAAAGTTCCTACCACTGATGTCCTAGCTCGTGCTACCACAACCGCCTAGCTTACCTCTGGTGTCTCTTCAACATTGGAAGATATCAAACATTCTCACCACACAAATTCTGAAATTTAGGTATTGATTTTCCTAATTCACATTCTTTAAATTATTCCTAGATATGCCACCACCCAGAGATTTGCATATTATGTTTATAGAATTATATAATCATTAGGGGGAACAATTTGATTCTTTCAAAATTTCAGGATGCTATAATCATAAGGAAAAAATGGATATGGTAACAAGGGTGCTACTCTTCCCAAATCTATAAATACACTTTCATTATAATCGTCTACATGCACCAAAACTGTTAGGTGAATCGTGATGAAATGTGTTCCTTGAAAAAGATCTTTCCCCCAATCCAAGCTACTAGAACCCCGTCCTGATGCTCTATAGATTTTCCATCTGCTCAGGTAGACCTCAAATGTCATCAACCATCTGAATTACTGGGCTGTGGAATGGGTGTAAATTGATGTTTTTAAAATTTTGAATCTGAATATTGATCCCCTCCTCATTGAGTGTCTGCAGTTAGACCCCAAATTTTTTTAAAATAGATGGTCAGATTCCATTTCCAAGAGGAGAAACTGAGCATGGGAACTCATATTCACTTAATTGTGCTAAAATATTGACATGACATATCTATAATGGCACAAATACTCTCTTGGGAATGAATCCCCATGATATGAGACCTAGAATGGTATAAAACCTTGATAATACACACACTACGAGTGTATCTGTATTGTGGGATCCCATTATCGCAACCACTTATACATCCCCAGATAGACACCATCCTTCTGTCCCTTAGTAGTAGAATCCACCCTCTTATGATGGAATCACAGAATGTGGCATATCACACAAGTGGATCTCGAATCACATCCACATTGAATCCCCACTACTAATATTCTCATGATTCCAGGATCACACATTATCATCCTTCCTTTCACCTAAATTATGTGGTGAGACACTCCCTACCAATGCCTAGAATAATCAAATGTTTGTCCCTCTTAACGTATAGGAATAACCACACCAGTTGTGGGATGTCCATTGGGTAGTTTTTGAACCATATCCTCTCCTTTTCCAGATCTTACAGATTCCAGGTCATAATGGGAATTCATACACACACTCTCTCTCTCTTGATATTCTCCATTTTTATGAACTCATCATATTGAAGTCCCTCTATAGAAATTACACAAATTTAAAAACTATCCACGATATTTATATCAACCTCCACATAGAGGATATGGAATATATTTGTGTCGGGGGACCACAGACGAAGTATCACTAGAACCAGTTCTAACTAGTAGTAAAAATTGATTTGGGATGTCCAAACTGCTTCAAAAATCCTGATGTGTTAATTATATTACAAAAAATCATCGTATTTATGCTACACCCTATACTCCCATGCCCATTTACCTATGGAATCCACCCAGACATCAATTAACGATCTTGTTTCCAGCACTTTCTCTGTTTAGTGATGTTACTCTATAAGTTTCTTGTGTATAGGGCGGGGATATTTTTCATCCATTGCTTAACTCCCAAAGGCTATCATGTATTCCAATTTAAATATATTTATGGCCAACTCCAAATTCTCCTTAGTAGGGTTTCCATTGTTTGTAATTTTGTTCCACTTATGTCTATCTTCACGTATTACCCACGACAACAGGAGTAATACTCAACGACTAAAAAGACCACATCCCCTAAAATTATGAATTTCCACAGTGAGAGGCTATCCATTATGATGTAATCCTTATGAGTTTTTATAGGAATGCCTAGGATAATAGGATTTTTGTATAATACCCTTTTGGAATTGAGAATATGGGGATTGAAAATCATATCATCCCCCTGGGCAGTAGATGAAACCTCCCTCTCCATAGTGGTCTGTTCATCAACCATGTTGGTAGAGTTGAAATATTGAAAAGGACTTAGTGTGAAATATTGAGTTCTGGCACTCATAAAATGTTATTTTGTGCATGATCAGATGATGGCTATGAAAAAATAGGAAATGTTCAATGCCCATACGATTTGTTAGTTGTGCTTAATGCAGTGATAAATTTTTTTGTCATTCATGCATGAGTTAGTGACTTATTTTCACTAGGGAAATTTATTTCTGTACTGAATGTCATGGTTCCTTTTATTTTCCCCCGCCATTTATTTATATGCATTTACAAGGTTTTCAATGCATGAAGGGCACCTTACGTGACAATATTCAGATTTTTTCATGCACCACAGTGAATTCAACATTCTCTTCAGGGATTCCCTCCAAACATGTCCTTCTGTTACCCCTCCAGAATAGAGTCGAAGTGGATTTTTTTAATGATTTTTTCCAATTGAGGTCTTAGATAAAAATACATGGTAAAATCAAAACCATAATTTGATTGTGTGGAAAATTACAATAACCCTATGGGAGCTGCGCATAAGTTTGTATGCCAATGTTCAAGATGAAAATCATTGCGTAGGGACCTTATTTACCCAAATTAATTTCAAATGCATTATTTCTCCCTAGACTCCAAATGTATGGACGAGTTAGATGGAGAGGATACTTTTTGTCTGTGCGCAAAATTCTCTCTTGCTCTTACATTTCTTATTCTCCCAATATGTTGTTATCTGGAACTATGGCACTGGACTTAGTCTAGGATCTCAAAACAATTTCTCCTATAAATATAAGGGAACCACATCCTTTTGGGGTAATTATGTGGAATTCATTCCATTTTTATCATGTGAATAATGTAAACCCCAATGTGGTTGCATGGATTTCATCGCATCAAGGTATAAGATCTTGCATGATAGGTCCCCCATGGGCCCCTTTTCGGGTGGGCCTACATGGTTTTGGGCCACACCCATATCCGTTTTTGACTATGGAATGTTTGGTAAAATGACCATTCGTCCACCCATGACATTACCTTGTGAATTTATACTATTTTCACACACCCCTCCATTTTTTTTAAAGCCTGTAAAATTTGTATACGCCCCTTAATTTTGGATACATGGGTAATCATTTCTTTAATGATTATTTTTTGGGACCCTCTTCCATTAAACACTTACATCCAGTGTGCACCTCCTCCATACAGACCTATAGGTTGGTGAAAAGTATTTTACTTGTTTCTCATGTGCTCTTACATGATGTGATGCCCAACATCTTAATTTTGGGAATATTTATTTTAAAGGATTTTCATTTTTGTCATATCCATGCTAATGTGGACCTCATGACTGACCACTCATCCACCTCATTGTTTCCTGGCATTGCTGATGCCTTCTCTTTTCTAGGTGTTAGTGGGTATCAGTTATGTAAGTCAAATAGGTGATAAGTGATAACCCTACATTCGAGATTCAAGATGCTAAAATACTATGAACCATCGTCCTTATCACGTGATGTTTAACTATAGCCTCACCTTGTTTAATGCCCATGGGGATCCCTGCCTCTGAAATTTTCCAGGCAAACTAGCTTCCACTGGAGTGATATCTTCCCCACATGGAATGAGATCCTCCTTTAATAGAATAGTATTATCCATGAGGAAGGGAAATTTAAATGCAATAATCCCCTATCCTTCCCTGAAGGAGGTTACACCCTTGCACCTTTTTGTCTCTTACGGACCCAAAGTTGTGAGGGTCGATGGGAAAGGGGGACTCTAAATACCTCAACCCATTCTATGTGGGCATTTTTACCAATGGATGCTAACCATGCATAATACCTAATATACATCTCCCTATTTCACTAACAAAGAAAATTCCCCACACCATTCCTCACTGACAGATATTTCAGGACATGACCATCTGACCTACTGCTTCGTATTTTTTCTCCAACAAGGCATGACTCACATGGGCATAGATTTTTGCAGTGATGGTTACAACCTTCACCTTCTTAGCTAGTTGTACATAAGCCCAAACTACAAAAATACACAGGTTTTGATCTATATATTCAATATAGGTTTCATAATAATCCTTTGTAAGGTTCAATCTAATCCAATGGTAAAATTGGATTCTAACACTAATGGGCATACCCTCATGATATGTATCCTCTACTCTTTTCAGGACCCATCCCTTGGACCCACCTCCCCATGATGTTCTGATATGTCATTATGGGATGGGTCATCATGTGAGACTCCCACATCATGCAAGGGATGCCACCTCAGGTATAATCCCCAATACACTTATCAAAACTATATAGAGATTAATTCCCATCCTACTATGATTTGAAGGAACACTCCTCGAGGTTCATGCCCAGCACCATCATCTTCATGTCTATTCCATATCATTTATTATGTTCAACTTCAAAACATCCTCTATTTCCAACCTAATTATAACTCTGGATGCCTCATCCTTGTGATAATATTCCATCAACATCCATGCTACTCTTTGAGGCATCCAAGTAGCTAGCCACATGTAATCCCCAAATCACCCTTTCGAACTATGTGGGTTTTTTATCACAATCTTCTACACAGGGTATGCAGGACACCTCTCCATGGATCAAACCCATCCATTGGTAATCTTCGGTCCCCCAATAATTGTGGTTAACCTCCATGATCCTACCATAGTAGTTTCTAGATCAAGCATTGCAGTGTGAAATATTTCACCTTATGAGACACATCATGTGGGATTATCCTCAGAGGCTTTCCCATACACCCCTAGTAAACATTGGTGCCTCCCTTTTTTGGATGTAACCCTTCATGGTGTGAAACCTTCAATTTTTGTGAAACTCCATCCTTGGTCCTCCCTTATTCAAAATTCTAGTCCATCCATCCGGTATCCATATCAAGGTTATCCCTCCTAGGGATGTTTCCTTATGATTATACTGTATAATTACTTTTATCAATCTATTCTATATCTACATGTCACAGACCGAATCTGGTCACCATTAAACCCGACACGAAAACCATCCCATGGTTAGGTTCAAAGGGAATTCCCTATCCCCAGGGGCTAGAAAAGTTTCCCAGATATCATGTATTATGGTTTGGGAATGAATTTCCCAAGTTCAGAATCATTTAATAAAAAATGTCAATAAACCAAATATGAATGTTTATACCAAACATGCCTTAAAAATCAAAACAGAAAACATTCGTTCAAACATGACATAAGAGGTCCAAAGATACATAAATGATGATTAACAAAAATACCATGGGGCTCCACGTGATAAGTGGTTATCAACCAGAACCTGTCTCCCCAACAATGCTGCAGGGGAAGAAACTAGAAACCCGAACTGCCTTCCCCCAAGGCCCTGCCATTACTTGTTTCAAACATGTTCAAATATACATACACCCAAGTGGTGAAAGTAAATTTTGAGGCAAATTCCAATAGTATATCATCCAATAGATTCTATATAGTAGGAAATAAATGATGAAAATCATGCATGTTTTTTATGAACAAAAAATTTTGGCAATAAATTCTAAATAATGAAACATTTAATTGGAAAAAAGTTTCAAATGGAAATTTCAAATAGTGAAAATATTTTATTAAAAAATGTAATATACATCATTTTGTATCCAAAAAAACCTATTCCAATGAAAAATAAAAAATTTCCAATAGGCACAAATATAGGGAACACCCCTAGGCACTTGTTAGTTTCGGGACCCATGTACCTTGTATCTCGGTGTAAGGTAACCACAGGAATATCCTTTCTCATGCTCGGGCCACTATTAGAGACAATACCCATAACATAGTGGTCCACAAAAATCATCAACATTTTTTTTTGTGTTTTAAATGTCCATCTTACTATGTGAAACATGGACAAAACCACTCATGATCAAAAGTGTACTCATATAGGTCCTCCCACCAAGATACCTATGTTTTCACCTTTGTGCTAAAAAAAATTACATATGTCACCAAAATCCAATTTCACATAAAATCACCATTTATGGTCACCCACATTCAAAATAGTAGATACACAATCTTTGTACCACTAATATCACTCAATAAAACAATAACCATTTTTGTAAAATAATATTACAAAATATAACAATGATTTTCACATAAAATCCAAGAAAACCAGATATTGATCACCATGTTCATTACAAAATTTAATTAGAACGAAATTTATAGCACTAAATAATTTTAGTAATACATTATCATCAATTACAATCAACATCAAGTGATCCATCAAGGGATATTAAGGAAAACATGCATTTTCAAAAAAATGCCATTTTATCAACATTCCCTTTACAAAAACCATGAAAAATAATTTCCCCCCCAAATAACAAGGATGATAAACCTGAAAAAATTATAAATCCTACAATTTTAAATTTTCCAAGAGTTCCTACATATGGAATCACTTACCAAAAGTGTCAGAAACACTAACTCCTTTTGCAAAAGATCAACCGCACCACCACCACACCACAAGGATGATAATTCAATTATAAACCACTATATTAGAACAAGAAAACCAATATAAATCGCTAAGAAAAAATTCATACTGTCAATACAATAGTAACATCAATAAAAAATAGAGGAAACCCTAAGCAAGTTGTTAGAGGAAGGAAGGAAACCCACTTACATGAGGGATCATGAAGAAATAACCCCAAATCCAACTAAATTTGATTCTCTAAGCAAAAAAAAAGATAGGGAGGCTCGAATGAGGATATAGAGGCCATGTGGAAACTAAAATTGGAACTAAATAAAGAAAATTGAATTATTTATGGATAAAACAAATTACATTCTCAAATCTAGATGTGAAGAGGAAACCTGTGAAATTTTACACGATGAAAATAATCACCAAAGAAGAACAATAGATAATGGGGTGAGAATATGGTATTTATATATGAGTGGGATGTGGAATCAAATAAAAAACATAACAAATTTATTAGATATTAATAAAATATTTCTAATAATGTAGTAAATGGTCTAATGGGTCGGACCATGCCTACCTAAATCAACCAAATGCATAATGATAATGAGTCATAAAAGGTTCTAAATAGACCTGGTGATTTGAATAGGTCAGGGGAGGCCTTTTTAAGTTTAATGAGTCAACGTTGTTAATTAATAAAGGATATATAAAAGAAACAATAATTTTTTTAAATCTGAAAATCGGCTCAAGGTTGGGCCATAATCATGAAAACCCAACATTTCCCCCACAAATTCATGGTAAATGCCAACAACAATGAAAAATATAAATTAAATGATAAATACCATTAAATGAAGTCATGTATGGGATAATTCCTCAGACCATAAAAACATTCTGCCCTTGTAATGTCATCATGAAGCCCGATCTGATAAGAGATATTAAAATGGATCTTCAACCAAAGAATTCCACTCCCACGATTTATGCTCAAATGTCCAATGATTCAAGAGGACTCTAACTAAAGGAATAGTATTACCTTAGATAAATTTTTCTTAGAAGTCCACAATTTGCACCGGCCTCTCAAGAACTGATAAATTAGGCTCTATCTGTTGTTCTTCAAAATTTATCACATGGATGGTTCCGGGTTGTACATTTTGAACTTGGAGATATTGAAGACATCATGAATGGAACACAACTAAAAAGGAAAGGCCATGTTGTATTCCAAACTTCTAAAATTATCCTTGATATCAAAATGACCGACATACTATAACACCATGTTCCCTTATTTTTCCAAATGATGATGGCCTAAATGAGGGGACACTTTCAAGAATACCCTATCACCCATTGAATTGATTAGGTCATGATGACTCTGGTAAAGATAATATTTATAAATAATTTTAACTATCATCATGCATTGCATGATCAGCTTTACCTTCTTAAACGTCTCCCACTAAAGGCTAGTCCCCAATTGTAAAGTCTCACCTACCTCGTCCCAACATAGGGGGGTCCGACAAGTCCGACCATAGAGCACATCAAAAGGATCCATTCAAATAGAGGATTGGTAACTATTATTTTAGGAAAATTTAACCAATCCCAAATGGATATCCCATGTTCCTATAAAGCCCAAAACCCTTGAACAAAGCTTGTCCTCCAATATCTGATTTTTCTGCTCTGTCTGATCATCCATTTGAGAATTTCATATCGTGCTCATATTTATATGCAACACCAAGGCCTTCCAACAACCAATATGTGAAATAGGGGTATCTATCTGAGGAAACTACTGACGACACACCATGAATCCTTACTACATCTTAGAGATACAATAAACCCAACTCATCTACTTTAGTAGTATATTTGATCAGAATGATGTGGGATGATTTGGGAAGATTATCAATCACCTCCAAAATGATTTTCATAGCCTAAGGTGAATGAGGTAAGATAATAATGAAGTCCACATAGACCTCATCCCACATCTAGGTAGAAATGGATAATGGCTGGAGAAAACCGGAGGGCCTTTGGTGCTCCGCTTACACCTCCTGACATGTCTAGCATCTTGAAAAGAAATCATCTACGTGTCGTCTCATTCATGGCCACCAAAACAACTTAGCACATAAGAATAAATATTTTTTTCACCTAGATTGCTATCCAAATGATACTTGTTTCTATCCTACATCACTACCTTCTGTAGAGAAGAAGACACTATTGAATGTCCCTTGAAGAACAAGATTCCCTCAGGAGATGATAATCAATCAGAATATATCTCCCCACCATGAATACATAGCATCAACTTCTTAAAATGCTCGTCATTAGGCCATTATCACTCTATTGACGACAATAGAGTAGGATTCAACTAAATGTATTCCTACAACACACCTCCACTATGCTCCTTGGCTTCCACATGCATTTGAGTGAAGATCCTCATCATATTCCACTCATCACCAGACTTCGTCAAGGATTTCACTAGTATTTTTATACTCTAATCAACTTCATTACCCTTTCTCGAGGTATAAACAATGTTAATGTCGACCCACTTCAGGTACTCTATCCAACAGAGCTTCCTCAGATTGAGGTCCTTCTGTATGAAGATGTAAGCCAACCTTTGGTGATCAAAATAGAAAAAAAGGTATCCTCAAAGAGGTAATGACACAAAGTCTTTATAGCAATCATCGATGCTTCTAAATTTATGTCATGGGTGGATAAATATTTTTGGGTGGTCACTATTGGTGAGAACTATACACCACCACGTTATCATCCAATATAAGCACACACCAATGACCCAATCCTGAAACGTCTCAATTCACTAATACCCATTTTTATCCTATATAAATATCCAATGGGGAGGTAGTAAACCACCACATCAGTTCCTTAAATGATGCCTAATAATCTTGTCCCATAAAAACATCATTACTTTTTAGGTGACTGTGGTCATGGTCGAATCAATCCGAGATAAATTATTAACAAACTTCTTATATTAACTAGCCAGACTGAGTAATCTCTTGATCTTGAACATATTCTTTGGTTTCTCCCATGACATAACATCACAATTCTTCTTGGGGTCCACTAAAACCCCATGATCTGAAATCAAATTCATAAGAAACTACATGTCCCTGATCTAGAATATACACATGGACAACGTTTCATAGAGGCAGTTATCCCCCATAAGGCTTCATATGATCCGTTGATGATGCTCATGTTCCTCCTCAGATCTAGTGTAAACCTGGATGTCGTACCGGGACACCATAATGATGGAATCGAGATACCAATGGAATACCCTTTTCATGAGATCCATAATGATCACTGGAGAATTGATCAATCCAACGGGCATGACCAGATACTCAATGTGGATGTACCTTCATCGGAAGGATGTCATTGATATATATGCATCTTTCACCCTGAGTTGATAGTATCCAAAATAAATCTATTTTATAAAACAAAATTTCCCCTTAATCTAATAAAAAAAGTCATCTATTTTGGTAGAATTGTATTTTTTCTTGATGGATAACTTGTTCAGCTTCCGGTAATAAACTCACAATTGGACGGACCTATCAACCTTCATCAAGAAGAAAATTGTAGAGGCCCAAGGAAATATTCTCATGAGAATAAATCCATTGGATTATGAATCGTACAGATGAATATTTAATACCCTCTATTCGGTGGGGTCCATAAAATATGAGGGAAGATATATCGACTCTGTTCCTAGAACCAGATCGATTGAGAACTGCACGTCCCTCTCAATTGTAATCCTAAAAAATCATCTGGGAATACCTTCTGGAACACATCAAATACTAAATGTGGTAACCCACCATCAGAGAATGAATGTATTCCAATATAATGTGTGATGATAACTAGAAGATAAGACTTTCCATCTCTGGGAGATGGGGTCATGCATGACCCGACTGAGGATCCCATTCCCCATGAAAAGCCTGAAGAATTTTAGTTGGTGCCGTGAAACTCACCCACTGCCTATAGAAATCGATGGGAACTTTAAAGTGAACCAGCCAATCCATGCCATGTATCACATAAAAAATTCCCATATATTTGACTAAGAGGACCCACTCTATATCAACACCTGACACACAAAGCACTCATGACGGGCACCTGAGACCATGTATCTTTTTCATTCCCAGAGGCTTCACAATGTCTATTAAAATAGAAAACAACTTAGTTTTAAAATACATCATGTTCATAGTACCTGAAGATATGGATGAAATAGAAACACCATTATCAAAAGGATATGTGGCTGTAGAAGAGGAAATCAAAATGGAACCTCAAAAAGTTGATAGTCGCACCTCTGATTCCACTGGTTTATGATCCACCACATGAAGATGACAAATCTCTACCTGAGAAGGGTCACTCGCATGTGGCTCTGCACTAAACTGGCCCTTCCTAAAATATGATATGTCCATGTTGCCATGACCACCAAATAGATAAACACCAATCCTTGAAGGATCTATATATGTTGGCACTCCCCTAAATTCCATTGATATTGCCCCACATTAAATTAGATGTTCCATCCTGCATAATTTCTGCCAGTTCCCCATACCACCACAATGATAATAAGTCTTTTGAACAAAAGTGAATTCTGGTTGGATATGACATATCCTCCCACACTAGTGTCACATTACAGAACTAGAATCAGAATCCACTAATGAATACTTAATGGAAAGGTTGTCCTGAGATGCCACCCCTTCTGTCTATGTTTCTCCCACTTAATTTTCATTTATTTAAGACATTCCACTAACCATGCCTGATACATCCCCAGAAAAAAACATCCCACACCTTGAATTTTATCTCTAACAAGCATTCCTAGTCCACCACCTCAATATAGGTATTCATCTTGAACATGAATACCTTGGAAAAGATCCACAATCACATACCCCTCTCAATGTTTTGGGCCTTCATCTGCTCATTGTAGACCATTTCCAAAGCATAACAGACCATCTCAGCAAAATGGTTGGCATTATCCATCATTTAAATGTCCCCCTGAACAATATCCATGAACTCCTGAGATATAGAATATACAAAAACATCAGGGAATCACTAGTAGTTAAATATAACATTGATATCCTTCCAACTCATCTACTTGTGCTTCCAAGATTTTAGAACTGATTCCCACCACCTGAGTCTGGGACACTCTAACTAGAAAGAGGAACACTTCAACCTAACCTCCTCGGGTGTCTCGAGGCACTCAAACATGCACTCGATCTTTTCGAGCCACTCCTCCGCTTCGTATGGTTCCAATTATACCTCATAAAGTAAAAGTCTTGTTCTTTAGGAACTATTGGGATTTTTCCTTCATTGGACACGAATCATATTACCTAGCTAGAGTAAGAGTGTATGATACTCCTATTACTAGGGATTGGACATCCCTAACCACAACTTCTACCATCCTGTGATCAATTGATGAATGAGAACTCTATCTCTACTCTTCCTATGGGTGCATGGGGCATTCCGAGGAGGCATGTTTCTAGGAATGTAAACAATAATAAAATAAATCATCAGTACATAAATTATGAATAATTAAATAAATTACATCAAATATAAATATGTTGAAAAAATCATAATAATGATATAAACAACCACTTCACTCCCACCCAATGTATATGTATAGTCTACATCTTACATGTCCCTCCTAGAAGAGAAGAAAGTCAGTCAATCCAAGCATTCCATAGAGACTCATGGTTTTTCTTGAGAGGTACTAGCAAAGAACACTACTCATAACCAAAATTATGAGACATTTCTATCTCCATTCAAACCGGACTTATCCCAATAATATAATATTAATCAAAGAGATAAACCACCACTAATACCATTTTGTCACAAACTAAATCTGGTCACCATTAAATCTGACAAAAAAACTAGACCATGGGTAGGCCTAAGGAAATTACCTATACCCATGGGCTAGAAAAGTTCTCAAATATCATGTATTTTGGTTTTGGAATGATTTTCTCGTGTTTAAAGTCATTTACCAACCAAATACAATAAATAAAAAAATCTGAAAATTTAATCCAAATGTGCCTTAATAAAATACGGAATAGAACACATGTTTAATCATAATAAAAGAGGTCCAATAATACAATAATGTTATAGGAAAAAATCCCATGTGGTTCCACAGGACAAGGGTTTATCACCGACAAGCCATCTCTACAACACTACACTGGGAATGAAACTACCAACCTGTACTGCCATCACCCAAGGCCATGCCTTTAGCAGCGTCAAACATGTTCAAATCTACATTCAACCATGGGGTGTAATTATGGTGTGATATTATGAAAAATATTATAAATCCCAAAGGATACCATATATTAATAAATACATGAATAAAAGAATGCTTCTTTTTGATAAATAAGAAATGGTGACAATAAATTCTAAAGAATGAATCTTTTAGAGGTAAAACATTTTCTTTGGAAAATATCAAATAGTAAGTTAATATAATTAAAAAATTAAGATAATTCATTTTTTATAAAAAAAACATAAATAAAACAATAAATACAAAATATTCAATGAGCACTAATCTCGTGAACACCCCTACAGACTAGTAATATACAGGTACTATATTCCACGTATCTCGGTGTAAAGTAACTATAGTAATATCTGTTCTCAGGCACCATCCTCTAGTAGGGAACATACAAATAACCAAATATACCCCTAACATCATCAATTTTGTTCTGTTACTATTTTCAATTTACATCCTTCTACGTTAAACAGGGGAAAAACCACTCCAGATCACTAGCGTACTAGTACACATCCTACCACCTAGATACCTGGGTTTCCGACATTGTGCTCAAATGAATTCCACATTTTACCAAAATCCAATTACACAAAAAATCATCAGTTATGGTCACCCTAATTTATTATTGTAGGTACACATTATTTTCACCACTTCTATCACTCAATAAAATATTTATAATTTCTATAAAACAACATCACAAAATAAAACAATGCTTTTCACATAAAATTCATTGAAAACCATACTTGTTACACCATGTGTATACCCATATTTAACCAAAATTGAATTTTTAGCATTAAAGTTTTTCAATAAAACCATTTCATTAATTAGAAAATAACCCCATATCTTCTAACATAAGTTATCCAGGAAAACCACAAATTTTAACACAAAAATTACCTTTTAGCACCATTAGCTTAAAACATTCCACCAAAAGTAGTTTTTGTACCAATAAACAAAGAAGATAAACCAAAAAATTTATAAATACCATAATTCTTAATTATCCTAGTGTTCTTATACATGAAATCACCTAAAAAATGTCAAAAATACAATATACTTTTGTGAATGTTAAACTTCACTAATACCCCACCTGAAGGGAGTTAAATCAAACCTAATAACACATTTTTAGTCAAAGAAACCCTAGTTTAAACAATATGTTTATTTACCTACGTGCTGGAAAATAGGAAATTCAAGATGAAATTGATGAAACCCTATGAAAAATAGAGGGGGAAGGAAGTAAACTCAATTACATGAGTGGTCTTGAATAAATCTCCATGAATCCACTAATTGTTTATTCTCCAAGCAACTACAACTGAAAGGGACACTCAAATGATGATGAGGAGGACATACGGGGACTACAGTGGGAGGAATGAGTTAATATGGTGAGATTTATGGGTGAAACAATTATCTTCTCAAATCTAGATGATTTGAGAAACCTTGAGAAACAACTCCCTAATTCAGGATTTAAATAAGATCCAACGAGGAAAATTCAATAATGGGGGTGATCTAGGGGGTTTTGTCTTTGATTGGGAGGTGAAATCATTGAATGAATTAAACAATGAATGACCTATTACAGAATTATTTTTTTTAATGTATAATGTGGCCCCACAGGTTGGCCGAATACCTAAATAAATCAACCAAATCCAAACTGATAATGAGTTCCTTCGGTGTACCAATAGATATAGTTCATTAAGTAGGTCCGGGTAGACCATGTGGAATCTGTAATGGGTGAAAATTGTTAAAACATTCAGTAATTATAAATGAAAAAATTGTTTTTAATATATAGAAATTGGCTCCCAGTTGGACTCAAATCACAACAACCCACCATTCCTCCAAAAATACATGTGGAATCCCCCAAAACAAAGCGAGAATATAAAATAAATGAAAAATAATTTACAATAATTCATGGATGTGACATTAATGGTCTTTATTCTTACAAATTTCCCATTGATAAACATGGGACACCTAAGGAATACATTGCAAGACATTACTTTTCCATAATATACCCCATAATCGACATGGGATTCCATAGGTTTTCATGCCCTCGAGAAGGCCTCTTTTAAAAAAGAATGCATGTTCTCCAATGATAAAAGGTCCAGGCATGTTCATTGATTCCCCGAGTGACTACATCCTTGAACAAATCTTCTTACCCATTATAAACCCCTTCAAATTTCGAAACATATATATCATAATTAACTAGAATCTATGAAGATATGGCACTGCGAATTATGTTCAAAAAAACATCTATGTATTTATGGGAGACCTGTACTGGACAACAATTTCTAAGGTGTAATCCCCATATGGGGGAACTAACATCTAATAACCTCATATAAATAAAAATTTAGACATCTTTGAAGAAGATATGAATGTCGCCTTCCTTTGGAAAGCAGGAATGAGGGGTAACAATGTGTTCTTTCCTACTCTGAGTGATCCTTGCTGTGAGTGAACCCCATTGGAATGCATCAAAAACATTACCAATCCACTGAATTAGTTGTAATAATAATTTTAATGATATTTGTAATTCAAATTTATTAAAAAATAAATTTAAATTCATGGAATGATAATTATCCTTCGTAGTTTATTCCCATTAATTCAGTTCAGCAAATAATGAATCTCTCATAGGGAATGTAATGGGAATTTAAATATATAAGATAGTTAAATGTGAGGAATAGAAAATAAAAAATAAAAAATAAATGATATACACATATTTCAATTGATTTTGAAGGTCGATATATATAGGTAAGAAAAATCTTGGATAGATCATCCCATATAATGATGAAATGTATAGGAATTATTTCAATTCAATCCTGAGATCTTGCCAATAATGAAAATAAAAAAATATGGAGTCTTATTGCATTTTATGAAACATTCTCTATTTGGAATGCGTGGAAGAGCTCTAGAATGTATCCCATATCTCTGTTCAGATTTTCATGTGGAATTATAATGAATTGAACTCTATTTGAAACCATCTTAATTATTGAAGGATTGATCTTGTTGATAATTTCTACAATGGGGGGGGGGTGATATGATGCTTGATTTCAATATTCTGTTCAATGTCCACCCATAATCTGTATGCAATTTAATCTCTATATCTCTTTGAAAACACCTATAGTATGTTGGTTTAATTATGTGATAATCATGGTCACTATTATATTCTATATTTTTACTTTCTCTATTTCAGGATTCAAGTCTGTTTTTTTTTCATTTTCTATGCATGTGGATGGTTTAGATTATGATATAAAATTATGAAAATAGTAATAAAAACACCGAGTATAAAAATGAAATTGAAATAAATAAACAAAATGAAATTAAAAATTAATGAAACCTAAAAACTATCTTCTAAACCTCCCAACAATAATGCTAGTTTTCAGTCGAATGTGGGGATTATTTCTTTCATATTGGGTCTAATCAAAATAAAAAATTCATAAAAACTCAAAATATTCTACTCAATTAATTAAATATTGTATTATAATATTTTTAGCTTGAACCCATAAATATGTTGAAATTTCTTTTTTAGTTTTTTAAAATATTATATTTCGTTAGATGGAAGATGTGAGAAAATATTGGCTTGATTAATTTGGGGAAGACATATAGAAGAAGAAGATGATTGATTGTTTTATTTGAAATCTGTTTTTGAAAGTGTTCAGGGGATTTTTTGTATTAGGGTTCATTTGAAATCGGATTTCATTAAACAATTTTATTAAACCTTGATTATTTAAAGAGTCTTTATGAGGTATATCCAATGTTCATGGTATCCCCACCTTGACATATATGTCCCCTTTTTTCCTTCACACTGGTAACTTAGGGGTTTTCCCATGACAACTTTTTCTTAACCCAATTCTCAAACATAGTCCACTTGAATATAAATATTTTCCTACATTTATTTAAGTTATCTTGTTTCACAACATACAATGTTTCATTGAGATTCAAATAGAATTATTCTAGATAAAATTAGTCGAAAGTTATTGGAAATTGATTCAACAAACAGAATGCGGTCCAAAATACTAGAATAATGAAAAGGGAATATATAAAACAACACCTTCCACCATAGGAAATGTTACCCTATAACAATGTGGATTTACCCCCATCATCCTAGTGATGAGGTAATAATAGGAAATTTTAAAGGAAAATATAAATCTTTATTAACAATGTTGAACCTATGGGGATCGTGCACAATGCCTCTTCTCAATCAAATTTTTGGTGTCTAGGATATCTCCATGGTAGTAAGATGCCTCTAAATTTATAGGCTCCAAATAGACTCATGCCTCATTTAATGAAATAAAATAGTTTCAAAAGGTTTTCATAGGTGGATATCTGGTCATAAAATAATTAAAATCATCAATATATGTCAAATTATGCCTATTTTGGTCGATCACGAAATTCACATGCCTTGTAGTGACTACATCATGGGTAAATCATGTACCCTGTGTAATCTGTTCACCACATGTAATCTGTTCAACATGTAAAATATGTCCCCTATTTGTAATCTATTCACCACATATAATTTTTTATATCCGATAAATATTAAAAAAACATCACATTTCAACAGGTTTAACCCTCGTAAAGAACCCATTGACAACATTCATCATGAGAGACCACCTTTAAGGATACACCCTGATCATTTTTAGTTATTTTGATCATCTCCCATAACTTGTAGAATCATATAAATTATGAATAAAACATAATGTGCATATGCATTCATTAATTATTAAATAATCAAAATCACTGTATATTAATATAATAAATGAAAAATTAAATTGAACACATCAATAGGCATCTTAGTGCATCATGTTCACAATCCATGTTCACATATTTATATCCTATACTAGAATAATTTTATTCTAGTTAATCTATATGTATAACCTAGATGGTTATTTCCATCATTCTATAACATTGATGAAAATTTAGTAACAAATTAACAATAGATATATATTAGGATTCCCCATCATTATAATCTATATAAAGCTCAAACATCATCATCTATAATCATGAAAAACCATATCCTAAATAGAACCATTAAATGCTTATATATTTTCATGATAAAACTGATGATTACATATTTGATACCATTTGGAAAACACTTTCCATGTTATCAAATTCACAAGAATAAATATCTGTATTTTTGGAAACACATAACATTAAAAATTTTATAGATGATCAAGAATATAATATTATATGAAAAATCATTATCATTTAAAGGATTTTTTTAATAAATAATGTATATTATGGTATAAAAATGTGTTCAATTATTATATGAAAAATAAATCTTCTACTCATTTGGAAAAACACTCAGAATGACTATAATGTTAAAAGATATAAATATTCTTTTTACAAACATTATATAATTTAATGTAGTTGAAAATGAATTAAAAAAATTCATTAAAAATATTATTCTTTGGAAAATTTTACGAACACTGATATGGATTATAAATAGTACAAGGCATCTAAAATAATTTTTTAATGAAAATACTATAGTTTATGTGTCGTCAGGCTTTATACATTATCTAAATCATGAATAATAAATTAAATTGTTGTTTAAATAAACCTAAAAACTTTTTTTTGTTCACATTATAATTTTTGTTCCTTTAATTTATTTATTACAATGTTTTATTTAGTTTGTAAAATTAT
This sequence comes from Viscum album, assembly GCA_963277665.1. Taxonomy (NCBI): domain Eukaryota; kingdom Viridiplantae; phylum Streptophyta; class Magnoliopsida; order Santalales; family Viscaceae; genus Viscum; species Viscum album. Next base: position 662,806,397 of record OY728138.1, read on the forward strand.
TTAGTTTACTTTGGACATTTTAGGGTCATTCGATTTATAAACTCAGAACCACATTGGTTTGTGGATCATGGTCAACTGTGTTATGGTAAAATTACCTAAATAATTTTCATAATTTTAAATTTATTGAATTTTTAGATTATATAGAATTATTAATCAAACCATGTATGTCGATTCAAAAAATTGAACCATGTAATTTCACTGAGACGATAATCCATTTGTATGCATCAACAGAATATTAATTTTTATAACATATGAAAATATATCAAAATGGTAATATTTAAATTTTTCATAAACTAATTTCTTATATAAATATCACATCTTTCCAATATTTCAATCCTTATAACTGTACTTATAAGTTGAAAATCAGAAATGATTCATATTACTTTGGGGAGGAGGTATTCCACATGTACGCTTGAGGGATGTTCTTAACTATAAACAAATTGAATGTGTAAAACGCTATAGAATATATTAATTTTTCATAATCAAAATATTTTTATAAATATAATATTTTTATAATTGATTCAAATTTTTAACTCACCAAGTGATTTGGTCATGAAAACTGAAACATTTAACTTTATCATGGGGTAGTCCACTTGTATGCACGAGTCTTACTTTAATGTTCCATATGTTGGAAAAAAATGAAAATGATTTCAACAAAATAAATATAACATTATTTATAATTAAGATAATAATGTTATAATTTTTCATTGATTAATAATATTTTATGGAGGTCGAAGAATAAATAAATGTGAAACAAATCAGTTAGGACATATACCTTCTCTTGTGATATCATATAATGGATTAGAAATTACGTATTAAATGATAAGTCATTTAAAAATACTAGTTAACCTAATATGTGGGTATGGATGATTGTTATAGTTTAATTAATGGATTGGACAAACAAGAGTTCTCAAAATGTACAAGTTAGGGATTAGGGAAGGTTCCCTTTTATAACTGAGGGGAGAGGAAAACTAGTAATTTTTTAAAATTTTTAATATTTTATTGTCTTAATAAAGGGATGGTTACTCCAATAATATCCAATTTATAAAATATGTTGATAAGGTTCTTGATAAAATCATCTAATATTAATTAATATAATATTTGGTATCCTTATAACTAATTTTCGACATTAATTAAAATGATTTATCCTCTACTGTTATCGATCATTTTTATCTATTGTTACAATTCACAATGACAAAAATGAAATTTAACTCTTTAATAAATTTTAATCTATTATTTATAAATCTAAAATACATTATTTAAGATTCAATATAAATAATTAAAAAAAATATATTTAATATATGTTTGAAGAACAAAATGAAAAATAGTTTTTTTTAATTTTGTTTTTAAGAATAAAAATGAAAATGTACAAAAATAAAATATAAAGTTCATTAATAGATAATTATATATATATATATATAAATATTATTTTTTATATAGATATTTTTATGCATTAAAATAAAATCTAAAATAAAAAATTACTTTTAAATTACGTTATTTAATGAAATAAAATGACAGTTTTGTAAAAATTGATATTATTCACAATTCACTCAAAAAAATCATTCGTTTTAGAAAAATAAAACAAACACCTTATATTATCTTGGATACATTCAAAAAAAATTAATTAAATTTTAAAAATCAATTTTTTAAAATTAATAAATTTAACTTTCAAAATAAACAATTAATATTATTTAAAAAACAATTTTAAAAAATAAAATTATTTACTTTTCAACTGAAAAGTTTTATAAAATTATTTATAGGAATATAATAAATATAAATCTATAATATTAATAAATATAAATTATACTACTAGTTTATTTCAATTATTAATTAGTTTATTTCATTTTCCTCCTTATTAAACTATCTCGTCTCAATTTAACTCATTTTGTAAACATGTAAGGGTATTTTATTTACATTGAATTCATTGATACCCATATTGAGTTTTAAATATTTTCAGTCTTAAATAAAATATATACATTTTAAATTATATTTTTTCTAATGTAATATCTCTCTATGATACAAAATTTTAAAAGTATTTTCATCACAAGAGAGATTCTCCTCAACGAACACAACATCTGTTTTAATATGTGAGATAAATATGATATATACATTCATAGGAAAAAAATAAAACAAATCATATACAATAAATAATTATACATATAGATCTAAAATATAAAAACATATTCAAACATTTACCATAATTTCACAAGAACCAACAAATCATAGACAAAAAATTTCATTTTATCAATAAATATACAACATTTCCAATGATATACATTAATGAAAACATAAAACCATACCTAAAAAGGAGACCATTACTCCCAAGATATACATATCTATTATTCCATATCTGAGTTATCCTTTTTTGATATTGAATAGTATTTAAATTAATTACTATTTATTCAACAAATTATGGTCCCAAAATCACCCTTTTACCAATTCCATTGCAACATGAAGGAGTTCGACATAAATTTCAATGTAATTCATCAAAAGGTGCCATTAGAATACTAAGATGAATATAGTTATTATATAAAAATGTTACAAATTAAATATTATGATCCAAAATTCAATGATAAAACACATATAAATAATAAACCATGTCTTTGAAAGTCTTTATTTTTGATTCTGACTATCCATAAAATTAAGGATTAAATGTTGTATTGGCCATGTATTTTGAATTTATTTGCAAATATTTATGAAATATTTGAGATCATAGCCAGATATACAATAGATATAACTCACATTTAGTATGATTACCACTTTTTTATGATGTATACATGTTGATTCAAATTTATAGTATCTCAAAAAGAATTAAAAACATCTAATTTCATAAAATGGTCAAAATTAATAGAAATCACATTAATACCTTGATATGTATTTTGTAATACAACCATGAAATCTATAAATTGATTCTCGTATTTTCATTTAGTCACTAGAAAAAGATGAAAATTATAATGAGTAATTATTATCAAAAAATTATCTAATTGAAAAGATTAAAATTTCATAGAAAATTTAGTAATATATTTCATTATACCTTCCCACTAATACTGTTCATGAAGATCATGTTGTGTCTTTGTACTTACAAGATGAATTGAAAATGGAATGCTATGAAATTCACTCAGTAATTCTATTATTAGTATAAAATAAATTTTCATAGAAAAACACTTTACAAATCATATAAAATCTTATTTACCAACACTAAATATATGAAACAAACACTTATTAACTGATAATATACATTCCTGAAAACCATAATCTACAATTAGATCCTTCATCAATCATTCAGGAAATGATGACTTTACAAACATCTACTCCAAAATATAATAACATTATATATAAACAATTACATTCCAAAATTCATCAAATCACTAACTAATGAAACATATCTTAATGATAACATAGTTTTTTATTCATTTTGTTTTTTACAAAATTCTTTAGATACATTTTTTACAATAAATGGTTGATAGAGAATTGTGAAATCATAATCCATAATTGGTTATAACTGTCTTCTATACCTAATTTTCAACTCTCATTGAGTGAATATAAACATTCAACTTTTATGATCAGTATATTATTTACAAAACTAAACATATAAATGATTAATCAATATTTTTGATGAAAAGGCTATTATAGCTAACTCGTGGCCATCTGTTGTATAATTCTACTAATGTAGATTCAATTGAAAATATACACACATGATAATGTAGTCATACATTTTAAATATACAACAATAAATATTCAATGATGCATCACTATAAATATGTAATTCTCTTTTTATTATTTTCAATGAAAATACATGAGTAATCATTGTTTGTGTTCTAGAAAATCTCCTAATGTTACCATTAAAGAATCAATAGTAACAAGATTATCAAAGAAAAAAATTCATATCAAAATGAAATTTGAATTTCCTATCTACTCTTACACCACATTATTTTTAGTAGGATCAATTATTATTTTATATTTAGAAATATTTTTTCCAAGAGAAGATATACATTTCCAAAAAATCCATATTTAACAAATTTTCCTTCAAAATTTTATTCCTTTAATTTCCATAAATCAAAATTTTGTTATTTCTCATGATCATTATGGATTTAATGTATACCTGGATATCATTAATAAATATATCCAAATAATTATTAGAATACTCTATGAACATTCTAATTTTTTAATCATAAATATTGTGGGTGCATTTGTTTACCCAAAATTTAAGAAAATCAAATCCTAAACACCATTAATATTTCTAAAATATTTCATCAAATTTTCATTTATTTAACATTTAGTATATTATATATGAATCATATATAAATCATTTAAAAATAATTTAAACCCTAGATATAATCAAACAAGACATTTATATGATGCAATGAGTATATTTTTATAATGATGATTTCATTATGTTATCGATATTAAATGAAACCTCATATAATCATCCATATTTTTAATAAAGATAATATAAAAAAAATAAAATGTAATATGTAGAATTAAAACCATATATTGGAAATCAAATAATTGGTTTTTAGTTTAAAAAACTCATATAAAGTCATTCGATATAGTGGTTTTGATGTTACCTTAGATCTACTTTGTAACTAAAAAATAAAGAAAAACTAATGATTAGAAATTAAATTAGGATAATCATCAAAAAAATACATTCATCCATACATTCACTATCAACGTGAAACTAATTTATTAATTTCATTATTTTCTAATATATTTCCATGATATCTATCACTCACGTAATCAATAAATTCATCATCTTATTTTTATGTTATAAAATATATTAAATATTTATTTCATATGTATTGAAACTAAATCATAAAATAGAATATGACATCATTATATATATATATATATATTATATCATATCATAATAAACTAAAATCAAATACATATAAAAATGTAATCAATCTCTATATTAGGCACGTTAATATTTTTTATATGAACTAATATTTAACATTTGATATAAGTAATATTTATAAAAATTAATATTGATAATAAACTACCTAAGGGGATTTAAGAAAACTATGAATTCGTTTATTGAGATCTTATTTAATAATTACATTAAAATTGACCATAAATTAATGAATATTGGATCCATAATCCATAAGTAATTTTTATAATCTAAATAAACAGGTAATATAAATAACACCACACCATCTTATGGTATAGAAATTGTTATAGTAGAAGAAAAAGGCATTATCATAGCATTGTTTTCAGTGTGATTCCCACATTGAGTAACGAACATCATTTATGAAATATCATAATGACCTAATCATTGCAATAAAATCAACACACTACTGGATGACTATATTCATTTTATTTATATGTATGAATAGAAAATTTTTCCTTCATGTCATTTGCAAAATACCCATGATTATGAAATGAGTAACACTTCTATGATCCTAAAAATAATTCTATAAAATAACTTTTACCATATTTAGAACAATTTTTGGTTTTACCACATGATTTGTTAGATTAATACTTCTCCATTTCAAACCACATTAACCACTTCTTACTTTTTTCATCTCATAATATATAAATGTCAATAAATCTTCCTCTCAATGCTATAAAAAAAATAAAAAACGTACATATAACATCTATAATCAGGATAATTAGAGTATTTTTTCCACATAGTTTTATAACATTGTAAAATATATCGAACTTAACTCTCAAGGTCTTTAAATAACATTACTGTAATAATTTTTTTAGAAGAGCTACAACTTAGTCATATTCATAATTCTATAATTCTAGAAAAATTGATTCCATTATATGTTAAAAAACATTATAATAATACATCTCAAGAAAATTAACTATAAATTTTAACCACTCCATATAATCACTGACATCTTTATATATATTATATTAAATCATATACCAGATTTGACTAAATTCACATTATAAATGATAAATAACAAGATTTTACATTTTGATGTATCACACAACCCAAAAATATTAATATATTATTTATTCAATTGTTCCATCCTTCATTTTTCATCATCTATAATGATCCACTAATTGTTAAAAGGATTTTAATTTATAAAATTCTCTACTCTAGATATATTCCTCTGTGGAGAATTCAGATTCCCTCTTTCATTGATTCCACCATTGATAGAATTTATCAATTTATTATAGTCATCAGAAAATTCCATTCAAATAACTTAGGGGTTCAGATTCAAAATTTTATTACCTAATGATATAGTTTTAATTCATTTGTTAGGTTTCCTTAATGAAAAATCCATCTAGAATAAGAGTGTGTTGTAAGAATAAATATTTAAATCATCAAAAGATATTTTATAATAATATATCCATAAATTATAATATATTTAAAGTGATTATTAACATTTATCAAACATTAAATGTTATCAAATTTTATCCTGTGATAGAAGTTATAATAACCCTATACAAATTCAACTTATAATTACATGATTCAAATCAACGGTTTCATAGTATTATTTTTCATAGTTTTTTTGTTATTATTTTTAGTTAATTATCTAGAAAATTTACATATCTATGAATAATATTTCACACAGTATACACTTTTTCCACAAAAACAAAATATTTATGTTTAAACACTTATTTCATTCAATATGGTTCTTCATTATTTAAGACGAGTCCGCAAAGTAGAAATCATAATCATGATTAAATATCTACTCATACCATGATCCTATGAAATATATACCAAAATGAGGGATGAGAAATGGAAATCATATCATGTGATATAAAAATATCCTATAAATCTATCAAAAGCATGACACACTATTATGAAATTTTCCTTGTTCATAGTAAATATTTTTATTCATAAATACAACTTATCCACAGGATAAAATAATCATTTTCTAAAATAAAATAGTTGAAACCCATTATAATACTAGGAAACACCAAGGATTCTTACCCATTCAAGTGATAACCCGTGAACACATTTCTTTGGGAAACTATCCATTCACTGTTATGTGTACTTAGCACTTCCATAACTAAGGAAATAAACATATTTATTAAAATCCCTTTTTATAAGAACAATATTTTTATATTGGAGAATCAAATTCATAACCAATATTCACTCATTTTTAACTCATTACATAATAAATATATCCAAATTTATTCTAATAGAGTATCCAAGGTAGTTATACCCCATTTTTCTTTTCCATTCAATGGCTATTCGATAAAAAATTCATTAGTGAGATATATCATGCTCAACCATACTCATGAGCTATTATATTCTCACCCATTATAATTATAATTATCATATACTATATTATGAGAAATTATTTATAATATTTACCATTTTCATCATAAAACCATTTTAAAATTCAATTTAACACATTAGAAAAATAGTTTCAATTATTGTGAAATCATATGTTGTAGTATAATTATCTTACAATAAAATTTTAAATGTTCGAATAAGGATGCGAATATGATATTACTTGATAAAAAATTAACTTATAGATTAGTATTGGTAATTAATAATGATTATTATAAAGGATATGTGGATAAATAAGATTATTCTAGAAGATATTTTCTCGATCTGATAGAAATCATCCTGATGATTTATTTGGTAAATGTTTAAAATATTCCATTATAAATCATTACAAATAAAGTAAAAAAGTAGTTTTATATAAATATGGATAATATATATGGTCTAATTAGGATCAATATATGAACATTTATAATATTATTTATATATATCAAAATGTATTTAATTCATTTAAAAATTTATTTTAAAATAAAATAACGTACATGTAAGAACCTGGATCTTCGTTCAGGTATGTTTTTCCTTTTATCTGGAGTTTTTAAGAAAAATGGTTTTTCTGGAAATTTTCATAGTACACGCCTTGTACTTTTTGAGTACACGCCGTGTACTCTAATCCGGATCGAAGCCGTGTGTTGGCCGTGCCCGGGCCACACACACGGTGTGTGTGGGTGACATGGAGGTCATTTTTGGTTGTGTACGGAAAGGAACCAGTACACGTCGTGTACTCTGAATGTACATGTCGTGTACTTTCTATTTCTTCACTAAACGGACCGGGGTCGCACGTAACCCCTATTTCCATATTCTTCTCCAGTTTTCGACTGTCCGGGAGCATCCGTACGGCCGGATCTTTGACAGAGTCCTGCCTCACCATCCGTTCTCCGATTCAAGATCTGTTGATTGAATTGGAATCACAGTGGTGAGTTCTTCCTTCTACTTTAGCTTTGTTTCTTGATTCCTCATTGTTTTCAAGTTATCATGGGATAAACGTTTTGTGCGTTTTCTTAGACCTACGTCATTGTAAGGGGAATTTGTCATCGAGGTTCATGTGTATCGATCTCCTATGATCGAGGTAGGTGGTTTGTGCCTTTTTGTATAATGTTGATGGATATTTTGTGCAATTTTTACCAATACACTTGAATAGGGTATTGCGTGTTTCCTATTTTTCACTTGTTACTTGCCTGTTTTGCTTGATTGCTTTAGTAGAGGTTACTTCTTGTGATTAGAGTTTTTTTTTCTCAGTTTTCTTACCATGCTTGTTCTGTCTATTTGGCGTTTTTCAAGTTACCATACCCAGTCGTAGGATAATGGAACTGTTGTTTTATTATTTCCATTGATCCTTAGTTGATATCCAAGTAGTTATTGAGGTTTAATTTGACGACACACATGCGTTGAGCATGTTTAGTTGTACTCATGATTGTGAGAACTTAGAGAAGTAGACCAAAGGGAGAATTGACAGAAGGGCTTCTCCAGAGTGTCTTTTAATCACTATGCGAGACCAATGGGAGAATTGATAGAAGGGCTTCTCCAGAATGTCTTTTAATTACAATGCAGGCCACATGGGGAATTGACGTTGAGTACTTCCCCATAGATCCTTTAAAACGATACGAGACTATAGGGGGAATTGACGGTGAGTGCTTCCCCAGAGAGTCTGCTTAATTACGTAGCTGAACTAGAGGGGTGAGACTATGTGTGACCCCCAGAGTGTTTCTAGTACTATAGGTTTAACCATAGGGGTTAGAATGTGAGAGCTAGCTAGAGGGTTACCTGTTTTCTTCTTGTTGCTGGTTGCTTGCTTGTGTGCTTTAATTGATGGAACTGTGGATTGTAGTTGCTTGTGCTTTTCTGTTTACTGCTTCTTGTTTATTTAATTCCATGTATTCATTGATTGTTAGGCACAAATATTTGGGTGATTTACTACAGGGATTGTATCTCACACCCTGTTTGGGCCATGCATTTGGGCCAAAGCAGACTATGTTGCTACAGGTATAGATAAGGGCAAGCGCCCTTCTACTTCAGGATCTTGATTTCACCAGGAGCTAGGGAGAATGGGACCGAGCTGTGGCTCGTGATGTTGAGGAGATTACTTTGTTTTCTTTTGCATTTGGTTTTAGTTTTACATCAGTAGATTGTTTTGTTTGCTTTCTTACATTGATACATGTACCTGCTGCATCATTTTCATCATAGTAATATATATCTACATTGCTTCCGCTATTTGGTTTCTATTGTTATGCATGTTGGATGCTTCTTCCGCTATTTATTGTGGTTTTCTTACCTTGTATACCTTACCGAATGAGGGAATAGTTTCCCCACTAACTCAACAAGGCCCTCGCTGCTAGTCGGCAGCCTCTGGCGTTCGGGGAAACGCGCTTGAGTTCATGTGCTGAACCGGGTACGGGGCACCAGTGGAGGGGATCTGGACTCAGGATGTTACCAAGTGGTATCAGAGGGGTTCTTTTCTCTTGCATTACTATTTGGATACCTTAACTAGGGATATGATGGATTTGGTACATGGCATTAAGCTGTGCTCGAGAGTAGTTGACCCGTGTACAGGGAAAATCCATACTACCTCATTAACTACAGTTTTCTAGTTTTGAGATTTTATGGTTGGTATGTTTTCACATAGAGTGATTCATATGATTTGTACGGTTTGTGTTTTTATATTTCAGTACTATTTCTTTCGCAACCTGATGATATGAGGGTATTCCATCTCATCCATCATATATTCACTTGTATAAATCACATGCAAAGCATTATTGCCAGTTCATCTAGGGTGCATTAGTGTTTTCATGCTGTTGTGATAGGCTCTGTGTAAATTATGCATGGTGTTATTATATATCCTTGATAGATTCTCTGTAGTTATTTTAGAAAACTGTTGTTTTGTTCTTTGCCTAAAGCAAACTCCAAAATTTGGTTCTTGAGGTGTTATGGGACCCCATGGAATAGAATTTTGAACTTTTCGCCTTGTTTTTGTCCTCTATAATTCTGTGCAGTTTCTGAGCTACTGCCCAGAAAAACCCAGAATACACGGCATGTACTTTTTAGATACACACCATGTAGTTTTTAGGCTATGTCACTAACCGTGTGAGCAGAACACAGTGTCGTAGGAGTAACTTCAAGAACACACCGTGTACCATTGGTAGATGTCGTATGAGTTCGAGGCCTTGTACCAGGCCGTGTCACTAAAAACACGAGCTAGGGAAGCTCAGGTAGAACAGGCCATGTCTGTAGGGAACATGGAATGTAGTCCTTTCCAGGTACCTGGCCGTGTCACAAACAAGACGGGCTGGTGTTACCATCTTTTCCACATGTCGTGTTTGTTCGGAACACACTATGTAGTCTTGTCAGGTACCCGGCCATGTGACGAACAACACAGAACGGTGTCTCCTTCTCCTATGCATGTTGTGCTTGTTCGGAGCACTCCGTGAAAGGTCCATCCGTGTAGATGGCTGTGTACTAAACAACACAGATGACTGATGCCTCGTCTACTGCACAACGTGTTTTATTCGAACACGCCGTGTAGTCTCGGGTTAAGTCAGACCGTGTGGGTTTGCCATGTAAGGAGACTCTGGCAGGGGAATAGTTTTCAAGTACACACCGATTGTCGTGGTCAACATGTCGTGTAGTTTGTACTGTACACGACTTGTAGGGCTGGAGTACACGCCCATGTTAGTGGTTTAAGAAGACATGCCATGTAGTTTTATACACGCCGTGTAGTTATGTTTTGAAATCTTGTTTGTTTTTCATCCCATGTTCCAATTTTTACTCTTGTGCCCTCTCGAGGTTACAGGGTATTGCTTATTATGGGACCTCTATGTCCTAGAGATGACATGCTATGATTTCATCCTTGGCATGGATTGGTTGATTCACTTTCAGGTAGTTGTCAACTGTTATAGCCGCAGAGTCAGTTTCATTTCACCAGAGGGTGAATGTTTCCGTCATAGTTGCTAATGGGATGTTCGGGCGAGTCAGGCAGGACTCGAGCATCTTGGGCTAGGAGGAGCGATGACCCAGATTTCTATCCTTTACCTAGATGATCAGGGGACTCCGCAGTTGGACTTCCCTCCTGTGGTGGATCACTTCCGGGTTGTCTTTCTAGATGACTTTTTAGGTTTGCCTCCAGAGCGTTAGGTAGAAATTTCTATTGAGATCGTGCCAAGAGAGGCACCGATGTCCATTCCTCCCTATAGGATGGGCACACCTAAGTTGCAGGAGCTCAAAAAGTAGTTGGAGGAGCTACATGCTAAGGGTTTCATATGACCTAGTACTTCTCCTTGGGGTTCGACTGTCCTGTTTGCAAAGAAGGTAGACGGTACCCTTCGGCTTTGTGTGGATTATCGAAAGCTGAACCAGTTGATGGTCAAGAACCAATATCCATTTCCACGGATTGATGGCCTTTTCGATCATCTTTGAGGAGCCCGGGTGTTCTCTAAGATCAACTTGAGGTCTGGTTATCATCATTTTCACGTTAGACCATCAGATATACCCCTGACAGCCTTCAGGAGCAGGTACGGTCTTTACGAGTATACGGTCATGCCCTTCAGACTCTCAAACGCACCTGATGTTTTTATGGCACTGATAAACCGAGTGTTCCATCCTTACTTGGATTCCTACATTGTGGTCTTCCTGGATGATATCTTTGTGTACTCTCACACTCGACACGAACATGCCACCCATCTTGAGATCATTCTGAGTACACTGAGAGGGCATCAGATTTATGTTAAATCCTCAATGTGCCACTTCTGGATGGATCAGATTCACTTCTTAGGTCACATTATCTCAGAGGCAGGAGTATCTGTGGACCCTGAGAAAGTGAGAGCTACATTTTCCTGGAAGTAGCTGAAGAACGTTTTTGAGGTACGGAGCTTCCTAGGGATGGCTGGATACAACAAATGCTTCATTCAGGACTTTTCTCATTTAGCAGCACCCCTGAATGGTCTGACCAAGAAGGGGGAAAGATTCTTATGGTCAGATTCTTGTGAGTCATTCTTTACGGAGCTGAAAGGGAGGTTGACGTCAGCACCGATACTAGTCTTTCCAGAGCCAGGCAAGATCTACACAATTTACTGTGATACATTGGGTATCGGGTTAGGAGCTGTGCTTATGCAGGGAGATGGAGTCATTGTGTACGAGTCTCGACAGTTGAGGCCACATGAGAGGAACTACCCTATGCACGATCTAGAGTTGGCAGGTGGTGTTCATTCCTTGCGCTGTTGGAGACACTATCTTCTGGGAGAGCACTTTGTGGTCTTCACTTACCACAAGAGTCTCAAGTATATCTTCACTCAGCATGATCTGAATCTGATGCAGCGCAGGTGGGTTGAGTATCTATAGTATTTTGACTTTGGGCATACCTATACGCCGGGAAAGGGCGACGCTGTGGCAAATGCGTTGAGCATGAGAACTCACCAATAATGAAAATAAAAAATATGGAGTCTTCTTGTTTCTTTGAATATTATAGACGTTCATTTTAGAAATGGAATATGTTTAAATGATATACACATATTTCAATTGATTTTGAAGGTCGATATATATAGGTAAGAAAATTCTTGGATGGATCATCCCATATAATGATGAAATGTATAGGAATTATTTCAATTCAATCCTGAGATCTCGCCAATAATGAAAATAAAAATATATGGAGTCTTATTTCATTTTATGAAACATTCTCTATTTGGAATGCGTGGAAGAGATCAAGAATGTATCCCATATCTCTGTTCAGATCTTCATGTGGAATTATAATGAATTGAACTCTATTTGAAACCATCTTAAGTATTGAAGGATTGATCTTGATGATAATTTCTACAATGGGGGGGGGTGATATGATGCTTGATTTCAATATTCTGTTCAATGTCCACCCATAATCTGTATGCAATTTAATCTATATATCTCTTTGAAAACACCTATAGTATGTTGGTTTAATTATGTGATCATCATGGTCACTATTATATTCTATATTTTTACTTTCTCTATTTCAGGATTCAATTCTGTTTTTTTTTTCATTTTCTATGCATGTGGATGGTTTAGATTATGATATAAAATTATGAAAATAGTAATAAAAACACCGAGTATAAAAATGAAATTGAAATAAATAAACAAAATGAAATTAAAAATTAATGAAACCTAAAAACTATCTTCTAAACCTCCCAACATTAATGCTAGTTTTCAGTCAAATGTGGGGATTATTTCTTTCATATTGGGTCTAATCAAAATAAAAAATTCATAAAAACTCAAAATATTCTACTCAATTAATTAAATATTGTATTATAATATTTTTAGCTTGAACCCATAAATATGTTGAAATTTCTTTTTTAGTTTTTTAAAATATTATATTTTGTTAGATGGAAGATGTGAGAAAATATTGGCTTGATTAATTTGGGGAAGACATATAGAAGAAGAAGCTGATTGATTGTTTTATTTGAAATCTATTTTCAAAAGTGTTCAGGGGATTTTTTGTATTAGGGTTCATTTGAAATCGGATTTCATTAAACAATTTTATTAAACCTTGATTATTTAAAGAGTCTTTATGAGTTATATCCAATGTTCATGGTATCCCCACCTTGACATAGAAGTCCCCTTTTTTGCCTTCACACTGGTAACTTAGGGGTTTTCCCAGGACAACTTTTTCTTAACCCAATTCTCAAACATAGTCCCCTTGAATATAAATATTTTCCTACATTTATTTAAGTTATCTTGTTTCACAACATATAATGTTTCATTGAGATTCAAATAGAATTATTCTAGATAAAATTAGTCGAAAGTTATTGGAAATTGATTCAACAAACAGAATGCGGTCCAAAATACTAGAATAATGAAAATGAAATATATAAAACAACACCTTCCAACATAGGCAATGTTACCCTATAACAATGTGGATTTACCCCCATCATCCTAGTGATGAGGTAATAATAGGAAATTTTAAAGGAAAATATAAATATTTATTAACAATGTTGAACCTATGGGGATCGTGCACAATGCCTCTTCTCAATCAAATTTTTGGTGTCTAGGATATCTCCATGGTAGTAAGATGCCTCTAAATTTATAGGCTCCAAATAGACTCATGCCTCGTTTAATGAAATAAAATAGTTTCAAAAGGTTTTTATAGGTGGATATCTGGTCATAAAATAATTAAAATCATCAATATATGTCAAATTATGCCTATTTTGGTCGATCATGAAATTCACATGCCTTGTAGTGACTACATCATGGGTTAATCATGTACCCTGTGTAATCTGTTCACCACATGTAATCTTTTCAACATGTAAAATATGTCCTCCATTTGTAATCTATTCACCACATATAATTTTTTATATCCGATAAATATTAAAAAAAACATCACATTTCAACAGGTTTAACCCTCGTAAAGAACCCATTGACAACATTCATCATGAGAGACCACCTTTAAGGATACACCCTGATCATTTTTAGTTATTTTGATCATCTCCCATAACTTGTAGAATCATATAAATTATGAATAAAACATAATGTGCATATGCATTCATTAATTATTAAATAATCAAAATCACTGTATATTAATATACTAAATGAAAAAATAAATTGAACACATCAATAGGCATCTTAGTGCATCATGTTCACAATCCATGTTCACATATTTATATCCTATACTAGAATAATTTTATTCTAGTTAATCTATATGTATAACCTAGATGGTTATTTCCATCATTCTCTAACATTGATGAAAATTTAGTAACAAATTAACAATAGATATATATTAGGATTCCCCATCATTATAAGCTATATAAAGCTCAAACATCATCATCTATAATCATGAAAAACCATATCCTGAATAGAACCATTAAATGCTTATATATTTTCATGATAAAACTGATGATTACATATTTGATACCATTAGGAAAACACTTTCCATGTTATCAAATTCACAAGAATAAATATCTGTATTTTTGGAAACACATAACATTAAAAATTTTATAGATGATCAAGAATATAATATTATATGAAAAATCATTATCATTTAAAGGATTTTTTTAAAAAATTATGTATATTATGGTATAAAAAAGTGTTCAATTATTATATGAAAAATCAATCTTCTAATCATTTGTAAAAACACTCAGAATGACTATAATGGTAAAAGATATAAATATTCTTTTTACAAACATTAAATAATTTAATGTAGTTGAAAATGAATTAAAAAAATTCTTTAAAAATATTATTCTTTGGAAAATTTTACGAACACTGATATGGATTATAAATAGTACAAGGCATCTAAAATAATTTTTTAATGAAAATATTATAGTTTATGTGTCGTCAAGCTTCATACATTATCTAAATCATGAATAATAAATTAAATTGTTGTTTAAATAACCCTAAAAACGTTTTTTTGTTCACATTATAATTTTTTTTCCTTTAATTTATTTATTACAATGTTTTATTTAGTTTGTAAAATTATTTAGTTTACCTTGGACATTTTAGGGTCATTCGATTTATAAACTCAGAACCACATTGGTTTGTGGATCATGGTCAACTGTGTTATGGTAAAATTACCTAAATAATTTTAATCATTTTAAATTTATTGAATTTTTAGATTATAGAGAATTATTAATCAAACCATGTATGTCGATACAAAAAATTGAACCATGTAATTTCACTGAGACGATAATCCATTTGTATGCATCAACAGAATATTAATTTTTATAACATATGAAAATATATCAAAATGGTAATATTTAAATTTTTCATAAACTAATTTTATATATAAATATCACATCTTTCCAATATTTCAATCCTTATAACTGTACTTATAAGTTGAAAATCAGAAATGATTCATATTACTTTGGGGAGGAGGTATTCCACATGTACGCTTGAGGGATGTTCTTAACTATAAACAAATTGAATGTGTAAAACGCTATAGAATATATTAATTTTTCATAATCAAAATATTTTTATAAATATAATACTTTTATAATTGATTCAAATTTTTAACTCACCAAGTGATTTGGTCATGAAAACTGAAACATTTAACTTTATCATGGGGTAGTCCACTTGTATGAACGAGTCTTACTTTAATGTTCCATATGTTGGAAAAAAATGAAAACAATTTCAACAAAATAAATATAACATTAGTTATAATTAAGATAATAATGTTATAATTTTTCATTGTTTAATAATATTTTATGGAGGTCGAAGAATAAATAAATGTGAAACAAATCAGTTAGGACATATACCTTCTCTTGTGATATCATATAATGGATTAGAAATTACGTATTGAATGATAAGTCATTTAAAAATACTAGTTAACCTAATATGTGGGTATGGATGATTGTCATAGTTTAATTAATGGATTGGACAAACAAGAGTTCTCAAAATGTACAAGTTAGGGATTAGGGGAGGTTCCCTTTTATAACTGAGGGGAGAGGAAAACTAGTAATTTTTTAAAATTTTTAATATTTTATTGTCTTAATAAAGGGATGGTTACTCCAATAATATCCAATTTATAAAATATGTTGATAAGGTTCTTGATAACATCATCTAATATTAATTAATATAATATTTGGTATCCTTATAACTAATTTTCGACAATAATTAAAATGATTTATCCTCTACTGTTATCGATCATTTTTATCTATTGTTACAATTCACAATGACCAAAAATGGAATTTAACTCTTTAATAAATTTTAATCTATTAATTATAAATCTAAAATACATTATTTAAGATTCAATATAAATAATTAGAAAAAATATATTTAATATATGTTTGATGAACAAAATGAAAAATAGTTTTTTTATTTTGTTTTTAAGAATAAAAATGAACATGTACAAAAATAAAATATAATGTTCATTAATAGATAATTATATATATATATATATTATTTTTTAAATAGATATTTTGATGCATTAAAATAAAATCTAAAATAAAAAATTACTTTTAAATTACGTTATTTAATGAAATAAAATGACAGTTTTGTAAAAATTGATATTATTCACAATTCGCTCAAAAAAATCATTCGTTTTAGAAAAATAAAACAAACACCTTATATTATCTTGGATACATTCAAAAAAAAATTAATTAAATTTTAAAAATCAATTTTTTAAAATTAATAAATTTAACTTTCAAAATAAACAATTAATATTATTTAAAAAACAATTTTAAAAAATTAAATTATTTATTTTTCAAATGAAAAGTTTTATAAAATTATTTATAGGAATATAATATATATAAATATGTAATATTAATAAATATAAATTATACTACTAGTTTATTTCAATTATTAATGAGTTTATTTCATTTTCCTCCTTATTAAACTATCTCGTCTCAATTTAACTCATTATGTAAACATGTAAGGGTATTTTATTTACATTGAATTCATTGATACCCATATTTATTTTTAAATATTTTCAGTCTTAAATAAAATATATACATTTTAAATTATATTTTTTCTAATGTAATATCTCTCTATGATACAAAATTTTAAATGTATTTTGATCACAAGAGAGATTCTCCTCAACGAACACAACATCTGTTTTAATTTGCGAGATAAATGTGATATATACATTCATATGAAAAAAATAAAACAAATCATATACAATAAATAATTATACATATAGATCTAAAATATAAAAACATATTCAAACATTTACCATAATTTCACAAGAACCAATAAATCATAGACAAAAACTTTCATTTTATCAATAAATATACAACATTTCCAATGATATACATTAATAAAAACATAAAACCATACCTAAAAAGGAGACCATTACTCCCATCATATACATATCTATTATTCCATATCTAAGTTATCCTTTTGTGATATTGAATAGTATTTAAATTAATTACTATTTATTCTACAAATTGTGGTCCCAAAATCATCCTTTTACCAATTCCATTGCAACATGAAGGAGTTCGACATAAATTTCAATGTAATTCATCAAAAGGTGCCATTAGAATACTAAAATGAATATAGTTATTATATAAAAATGTTACAAATTAAATATTATGATCCAAAATTCAATGATAAAACACATATAAATAATAAACCATGTCTTTGAACGTCTTTATTTTTTATTCTGACTATCGATAAAATTAAGGATTAAATGTTGTATTGGCCATGTATTTTGAATTTATTTGCAAATATTTATGAAATATTTGAGATCATAGCCAGATATACTATAGATATGACTCCCATTTAGTATGATTACCACTTTTTTATGATGTATACATGTTGATTCAAATCTATATTATCTCAAATAGAATTAAAAACATCTAATTTCATAAAATGGTCAACAATAATAGAAATCACATTAATACCTTGATATGTATTTTGCAATATAACCATGAAATCTATAAATTGATTCTCATATTTTCATTTAGTAACTAGAAAAAGATGAAAATTATAATGAGTAATTATTATCAAAAAATTATCTAATTGAAAAGATTAAAATTTCATAGAAAATTTAGTAATATATTTAATTATAGCTTCCCACTAATACTATTCATGAAGATCATGTTGTGTCTTTGTACTTACAACATGAATTGAAAATGGAATGCTATGAAATTCACTCAGTAATTCTATTATTAGTATAAAATAAATTTTCATAGAAAAACACTTTACAAATCATATAAAATCTTCTTTACCAACACTAAATATATGAAACAAACACTTATTAACTGATAATATACATTCCTGAAAACCATAATCTACAATTAGATCCTTCATCAATCATTCAGGAAATGATGACTTTACAAACATCTACTCCAAAATATAATAACATTATATATAAACAATTACATTCCAAAATTCATCAAATCACTAACTAATGAAACATATCTTAATGATAACATAGTTTTTTATTCATTTTGTTTTTTACAAAATTCTTTAGATACATTTTTTACAATAAATGGTTGATAGAGAATTGTGAAATCATAATCCATAATTGGTTATAACTGTCTTCTATACCTAATTTTCAACTCTCATTGAGTTAATATAAACATTCAACTTTTATGATCAGTATATTATTTACAAAACTAAACATATAAATGATTCATCTATATTTTTGATGAAAAATGCTATTATAGCTAACTCGTGGCCATCTGTTGTATAATTCTACTAATGTAGATTCAATTGAAAATATACACACATGATAATGTAGTCATACATTTTAAATATACAACAATAAATATTCAATGATGCATCACTATAAATATGTAATTCTCTTTTTATTATTTTCAATGAAAATACATGAGTAAACATTGTTTGTGTTCTAGAAAATCTACTAATGTTACCATTAAAGAATCAATAGTAACAAGATTATCAAAGAACAAAATTCATATCTTAATGAAATTTGAATTTCCTATCTACTCTTACACTACATTTTTTTAGTAGGATCAATTATTATTTTATATTTAGAAATATTTTTTCCAAGAGAAGATATAAATTTCCAAAAAATCCATATTTAACAAATTTTCCTTCAAAATTTTATTCCTTTAATGTCCATAAATCAAAATTTTGTTATTTCTCATGATCATTATGGATTCAAAGTATACCTGGATATCATTAAAAAATATAGCCAAATAATTATTAGAATACTCTATGAACATTCTAATTTTTTAATCATAAATATTGTGGGTGCATTTGTTTACCCAAAATTTAAGAAAATCAAATCCTAAACACCATTAATATTTCTAAAATATTTCATCAAATTTTCATTTATTTAACATTTAGTATATTATATATGAATCTTATATAAATCATTTAAAAATAATTTAAACCCTAGATATAATCAAACAAGTCATTGATATGATGCAATGAGTATATTTTTATAATGATGATTTCATTATGTTATCGATATTAAATGAAACCTCATATAATCATCCATATTTTTAATAAAGATAATATAAAAAAAATAAAATGTAATATGTAGAATTAAAACCATATATTGGAAATCAAATAATTGGTTTTTAGTTTAAAAAACTAATATAAAGTTATTCGATATAGTGGTTTTGATGTTACCTTATATCTACTTTGTAACTAAAAAATAAAGAAAAACTAATGATTATAAATTAAATTAGGATAATCATCAAAAAAATACATTCATCCATACATTCACTATCAACGTGAAACTAATTTATTAATTTCATTATTTTCTAATATATTTCCATGATATCTATCACTCACGTAATCAATAAATTCATCATCTTATTTTTATGTTATAAAATATATTAAATATTTATTTCATATGTATTGAAACTAATTTATAAAATAGAATATGACATCATTATATATATATATATATATTATATCATATCATAATAAACTAAAATCAAATACATATAAAAATTTAATCAATCTCAATATTAGGCACGTTAATATTTTTTATATGAACTAATATTTAACATTTTATATAAGTAATATTTATAAAATTAATATTGCTAATAAACAACCTAAGGGGATTTAAGAAAACTATGAATTAATTTATTGAGATGTTATTTCCTAATTACATTAAAATTGACCATAAATTAATGAATATTGGATCCATAATCCATAAGTAATTTTTATAATCTAAATAAACAGGTAATATAAATAACACCACACCATCTTATGGTATAGAAATTGTTATAGTAGAAGAAAAAGGCATTATCGTAGCATTGTTTTCAGTGTGATTCCCACATTGAGTAACGAACATCATTTATGAAATATCATAATGACCTAATCATTGCAATAAAATCAACACACTACTGGATGACTATATTCATTTGATTTATATGTATGAATAGAAAATTTTTCCTTCATGTCATTAGCAAAATACCCAAGATTATGAAATGAGCAACACTTCTATGATCCTAAAAATAATTCTATAAAATAACATTTACCATATTTAGAACAATTTTTGGTTTTACCACATGATTTGTTAGATTAATACTTCTCCATTTCAAATGACATTAACCACTTCTTACTTTTTTCATCTCATAATATATAAATGTCAATAAATCTTCCTCTAAATGCTATAAAAAAATAAAAAACATACGTATAACATCTATAATCAGGATAATTAGAGTATTTTTTCCACATAGTTTTATAACATTGTAAAATCTATCAAAATTAACTCTCAAGGTCTTTAAATAACATTACTGTAATAATTTTTTAGAAGAGCTACAACATAGTCATATTCATAATTCTATAATTCTAGAAAAATTGATTCCATTATATGTTAAAAAACATTATAATAATACATCTCAAGAAAATTAACTATAAATTTTAACCACTTTATATAATCAATGACATCTTTATATATATTATATTAAATCATATTCCAAATTTGACTAAATTCACATTATAAATGATAAATAACAAGATTTTACATTTTGATGTATCACACAACCCAAAAATATTAATATATTATTTATTCAATTGTTTCAACCTTCATTTCTCATCATCTATAATGATCCACTAATTGTTAAAAGGATTCTAATTTTTAAAATTCTCTACTCTAGATATATTCCTCTGTGGAGAATTCAGATTCCCTCTTTCATTGATTCCACCATTGATAGAATTTATCAATTTATTATAGTCATCAGAAAATTCCATTCAAATAACTTAGGGGTTCAGATTCATAATTTTATTACCTAATGATATAGTTTTAATTCATTTGTTAGGTTTCCTTAATGAAAAAACCATCTAGAATATGAGTGTATTGTAAGAATAAATATTTAAATCATCAAAAGATATTTTATAATAATAGATCCATAAATTATAATATATTTAATGTGATTATTAACATTTATCAAACATCAAATGTTATCAAATTTTATCCTATGATAGCAGTTATAATAACCCTATACATATTCAACTTATAATTACATGATTCAAATCAACGGTTGCATATTATTATTTTTCATAGTTCTTTTTTGTTATTATTTTTTGTTAATTATCTAGAAAATTTACATATCAATGAATAATATTTCACACAGTATACACTTTTTCCACAGAAACAAAATATTTATGTTTAAACACTTATTTCATTCAATATGGTTCTTCATTATTTAAGACGAGTTCGCAAAGTTGAAATCATAATCATGATTAAATATCTACTCATACCAAGATCCTATGAAATATATATCAAAATGAGGGATGAGAAATGGAAATCATATCATGTGATATAAAAATATCCTATAAATCTATCAAAAGCATGACACACTATTATGAAATTTTCCTTGTTCATAGTAAATATTTTTATACATAAATACAACTTATCCACAGGATAAAATAATCATTTTCTAAAATAAAACAGTTGAAACCCATTATAATACTGGGAAACACCAAGGATTCTTACCCATTCAAGTGATAACCCGTGAACACATTTCTTTGGGAAACCATCCATTCACTGTTATGTGTACTTAACACTTCCATAACTAAGGAAATAAACATATTTATTAAAATCCCTTTTTATAAGAACAATATTTTTATATTAGAGAATCAAATTCATAACCAATATTCACTCATTTTTAACTCATTACATAATAAATATATCCAAATTTATTCTAATAGAGTATCCTAGGTAGTTATACCCCATTTTTCTTTTCCATTCAATGGCTATTCGATAAAAAATTCATTAGTGAGATATATCATGCTCAACCATATTCATGAGATATTATATTCTCACCCATTATAAATATAATTATCATATACTATATTATGAGAAATTATTTATAATATTTACCATTTTCATCATAAAACAATTTTAAAATTCAATTTAACACATTCGAAAAATAGTTTCAATTATTGTGAAATCATATGTTGTAGTATAATTTTCATACACTAAAATTTTAAATGTTCGAATAATGATGCGAATATGATATTACTTGATAAAAAATTAACTTATAGATTAATATTGGTAATTAATAATGATTATTATAAAGGATATGTGGATTAATAAAATTATTCTAGAATATATTTTCTCGATCTGATAGAAATCATCCTGATGATTTATTTGGTAAATGTTTAAAATATTCCACTAAAAATCATTACAAATAAAGTAAAAAAGTAGTTTTATATAAATATGGATAATATATATGGTCTAATTAGGATCAATATATGAACATTTATAATATTATTTATATCTATCAAAATGTATTTAATTCATTTAAACATTTATTTTAAAATAAAATAATGTACATGTAAGAACCTGGATCTTCGTTCAGGTATGTTTTTCCTTTTATCTGGGGTTTTTAAGAAAAATGATTTTTCTTGAAAATTTTCATAGTACGCGCCGTGTACTTTTTGAGTACACGCCGTGTACTCTGATCTGGCTCGATGTCGTGTGCTGGTTGTGCCCGGGCCACACACACGGTGTGGGTGGGTGACGTGGAGGTCATTTTTGGTTGTGTACGGAAAGGACCCAGTACACGTCGTGTACTCTGAATGTACATGTCGTGTACTTTCTATTTCTTCACTAAACGGACCGGGGTCACACGTAACCCCTATTTCCATATTCTTCTCCAGTTTTCGACTGTCCGGGAGCATCCGTACGTCCGGATCTTCGACGGAGTCCTGCCTCACCATCCGTTCTCCGATTCAAGATCTGTTGATTGCATTGGAATCACAGTGGTGAGTTCTTCCTTCTGCTTGAGCTTTGATTCTTGATTCCTCATTGTTTTCAAGTTATCATGGGATAAACGTTTTGTGCATTTTCTCAGACCTACATCATTGTAAGGGGAATTTGTCATTGAGGTTCATGTGTATCGATCTCCTAGGATCGAGGTAGGTGGTTTGTGCCTCTTTGTATAATGTTGATGGATATTCTGTGTAATTTTTTCCAATACCCTTGAACAGGGTATTGCGTGTTTCCTATTTTTCACTTGTTACTTTCCTGTTTTTCTTGATTGCTTTAGTAGAGGTTACTTCTTGTGATTAGAGTTTTTTTTCTCAGTTTGCTTACCATGCTTGTTCTGTCTATTTGGCGTTTTTCCAGTTACCATGCCCAGTCGTAGGATAGTGGAACTGTTGTTTTATTATTTCCATTGAGCCTTAGTTGATATCCAAGTAGTTATTGAGGTTTAATTGGATGACACACATGCGTTGAGTATGTTTAGTTGTACTCAGGACTGTGAGAACTTAGAGAAGTAGACCAAAGGGAGAATTGACAGAAGGGCTTCTCTAGAGTGTCTTTTAATCACTATGCGAGACCAATGGGGGAATTGATAGAAGGGCTTCTCCAGAGTGTCTTTTAATTACAATGCAGGACACAGGGGGAATTGACGTTGAGTCCTTCCCCATAGATCCATTAAAACGATACGAGACTATAGAGGGAATTGACGGTGAGTGCTTCCCCAGAGAGTCTGCTTAATTACGTAGCTGAACTAGAGGGGTGAGACTATGTGTGACCCCCAGAGTGTTTCTAGTACTATAGGTTTAACCATAGGGGTTAGAATGTGAGAGCTAGCTAGAGGGTTACCTGTTTTCTTCTTGTTGCTGGTTGTTTGCTTGTGTGCTTTAATTGATGGAACTGTGGATTGTAGTTGCTTGTGATTTTTTGTTTACTGCTTCTTGTTTATTTAATGCCATGAATTCATTGATTGTTAGGCACAAATATTTGGGTGATTTACTACAGGGATTGTATCTCACACCCTCTTTGGGCCATGCATTTGGGCCAAAGAAGACTATGTTGCTACAGGTATAGATAAGGGCAAGCGCCCTTCTACTTCAGGATCTTGATTGCACCAGGAGCTAGGGAGCATGGGACCGAGCTGTGGCTCGTGATGTTGAGGAGATTAATTTGTTTTCTTTTGCATTTGGTTTTAGTTTTACTTCAGCACATTGTTTTGTTTGCTTTCTTCCTTTGATACATGTACCTGCTGCATCATTTTCATCATAGTAATATATATCTACATTGCTTCCACTATTTGGTTTCTATTGTTATGCATGTTGTATGCTTCTTCCGCTATTTATTGTGGTTTTCTTACCTTGTATACCTTACCGAATGAGGGAATAGTTTCCACACTAACTCAACAAGGCCCTCGCTGCTAGTCGGCAGCCTCTGGTGTTCGGGGAAACACGCTTGAGTTCATGTGGTGAACCGGGTACGGGGCACCGGTGGAGGGGATCTGGACTCGGGATGTTACCAAGTGGTATCAGAGGGGTTCTTTTCTCTTGCATTTCTATTTGGAGACCTTAGCCAGGGATAGGATGGATTTGGTACATGGCATTAAGCTGTGCTCGAGAGTAGTTGATCCGTGTATAGGGAAAAGCCATACTACCTCATTAACTACAGTTTTCTAGTTTTGAGATTTTATGGTTGGTATGTTTTCACATAGAGTGATTCATATGATTTGTACGGTTTGTGTTTTTATATTTTAGTACTATTTCTGTCGCAACCTAATGATATGAGGGTATTCCATCTCATCCATCATATATGCACTTGTATAAATCACATGCAAAGCATTATTGCCAGTTCATCTAGGGTGCATTAGTGTTTTCATGCTGTTGTGATAGGCTCTGTGTAAATTATGCATGCTGTTATTATATATCCTTGATAGATTCTCTTCAGTTATTTTAGAAAACTGTTGTTTTGTTCTTTGCAAAAAGCAAACTCCAAATTTTGGTTCTTGAGGTGTTATGGGACCTCATGGAATAGAATTTCGAACTTTTCGCCTTGTTTTTGTGCTCTATAATTCTGTGCAGTTTTTGAGCTACTGCCCAGAAAAACCCAGAATACACGGCATGTACTTTTTAGATACACACCATGTAGTTTTTAGGCTATGTCACTAACCGTGTGAGCAGAACACAGTGTCGTAGGAGTAACTTCAAGAACACGCCGTGTACCATTGGTACACGCCGTATGAGTTCGAGGCCGTGTACCAGTCCGTGTCACTAAAAACACGAGCTAGGGAAGCTCAGGTAGAACATGCCATGTCTGTAGGGAACATGGAATGTAGTCCTTTCTAGGTACCTGGCCGTGTCACAAACAACATGGGATGGAGTTACCATCTTTTCCACATGTCGTGTTTGTTCGGAACACACTATGTAGTCTTGTCAGGTACCCGGCCATGTGACGAACAACACGGAACGGTGTCGCCTTCGCCTATGCATGTTGTGCTTGTTCGGAGCACTCCGTGTAAGGTCCATCCGTGTAGATGGTTGTGTACTAAACAACACGGATGACTGATGCCTCGTCTACTGAACAACGTTTTTTATTCGAACACTCCGTGTAGTCTCCGGTTAAGTCAGACCGTGTAGGTTAGCCATGTAAGGAGACTCTGGCAGGGGAATAGTTTTCAAGTACACACCGTGTGTCGTGGTCAACATGCCGTGTAGTTTGTACTGTACACGACTTGTAGGGATGGAGTACACGCCCATGTCAGTGGTTTAAGAAGACATGCCATGTAGTTTTATACACGCCGTGTAGTTATGTTTTGCAATCTTGTTTGTTTTTCATCCCATGTTAAAATTTTTTACTCTTGTGCCCTCTCGAGGTTACAGGGTATTGCTTATTATGGGACCTCTATGTCCTAGAGATGACAGGCTATGATTTCATCCTTGGCATGGATTGGTTGATTCACATTCAGGTAGTTGTCAACTGTTATAGCCGCAGAGTCAGTTTCATTTCACCAGAGGGTGAATGTTTCCGTCATAGTGGCTAATGGGATGTTCGGGCGAATCGGGCAGGACTCGAGCATCTTGGGCTAGGAGGAGCGACGGCCCAGATTTCTATCCTTTTCCTAGATGATCAGGGGACTCCGCAGTTGGACTTCCCTCCTGTGGTGGATCACTTCCGTGTTGTCTTTCTAGATGACTTTTTAGGTTTGCCTCCAGAGCGTTAGGTAGAAATTTCTATTAAGCTCGTTCCAAGAGAGGCACCGATGTCCATTTCTCCCTATAGGATGGGCACACCTAAGTTGCAGGAGCTCAAAAAGTAGTTGGAGGAGCTACAGGCTAAGGGTTTCATCCGACCTAGTACATCTCCTTGGGGTTCAACTGTCCTGTTTGCAATGAAGGTAGACGATACCCTTCGGCTTTGTGTGGATTATCGAAAGCTGAACCAGTTGATGGTCAAGAACCAATATCCATTTCCGCGGATTGATGGCCTTTTCGATCATCTTTGAGGAGCCCGGGTGTTCTCTAAGATCAACTTGAGGTCCGGTTATCATCATTTGCACGTTAGACCATCGGATATACCCCTGACAGCCTTCAGGAGCAGGTACTGTCTTTACGAGTATACGGTCCTGCCCTTCAGACTCACAAACTCACCTGATGTTTTTATGGCACTGATAAACCGAGTGTTCCATCCTTACTTGGATTCCTACATTGTGGTCTTCCTGGATGATATCTTTGTGTACTCTCACACTCGACACGAACATGCCACCCATCTTGAGATCATTCTGAGTACACTGAGAGGGCATCAGATTTATGTTAAATCCTCAAAGTGCCACTTCTGGATGGATCAGATTCACTTCTTAGGTCACATTATCTCAAAGGCAGGAGTATCTGTGGACCCTGAGAAAGTGAGAGCTACATTTTCTTGGGAGTATCCGAAGAACGTTTTTGATGTACGGAGCTTCCTATGGCTGGATGGATACAACAAATACTTCATTCATGACTTTTCTCATTTAGAAGCACCCCTGAATGGTCTGACCAAGATGGGGGCGAGATTCTTATGGTCAGATTCTTGTGAGTCATCCTTTACGGAGCTGAAAGGGAGGTTGACGTCAACACCGATACTAGTCTTGCCAGAGCTAGGAAAGTTCTACACAATTTACTGTGATACTTCGGGTATCGGGTTAGGAGCTGTGCTTATGCAGGGAGATGGAGTCATTGCGTACGAGTCTCGACAGTTGAGGCCACATGAGAGGAACTACCCTATGCATGATCTAGAGTTGGTAGGTGGTGTTCATTCCTTGCGCTGTTGGAGACACTATCTTCTGGGAGAGCACTTTGTGGTCTTCACTTACCACAAGAGTCTCAAGTATATCTTCACTCAGCATGAGCTGAATCTGAGGCAGCGCAGGTGGGTTGAGTATCTATAGTATTTTGACTTTGAGCATACCTATACACCGGGAAAGGGCAACGCTGTGGCAAATGCGTTGAGCATGAGAACTCATATTCAGGCAGTTCAGGAGGCTAGTAGTGAGTGGCATCTGATGGATCTATTATTTGAGAAGCATCTAGAGGTGCACAACATACGGGGACAAAATTTATGTCTTCTGTAGTTATTACCTCCACTCTACATGATCGGGTACAGATGAGGCAGCTATAAGACTCTGAACGCGTAGTCCTGTAGGAGAGTGTGTTAGGAGAGGACCCTCATACTAGATGGACAGTGGGTGAGGATGAGATCTTGCGTTTCCAAGGACGCATAAGGGTGACAGTAGAAATACATGGGGAGATGATGTGGGATTTACATTCCTCAGTTTGGGCAGTTCATCCTGGTGTCACCAAGATGAATCAGGATCTTCATCGCCAGTACTGGTGGCCAGGTATGAAGAAGGATGTTGCTTGTTTTGTCATGAGATGTTCTACTTGTCAGAAGGTGAAAGCAGAGCATCAGCGACTAGTAGGCCCCTTAAAGTAGTTACCCATCCCAGAGCTGAAGTGGAATGATATTGATATGGACTTCATGACTGGGTTGCCGAGGTCACCACGAGGGAACAATTCTGTTTGGATTTTCGTCGATATACTTACGAAGGTTTCTCAATTATTTTCGATCAAGGAGACCTTTAGTGTCGATGATCTGTGACGAATTTACATTAGAGAGATTGTGAATCTGCATGGTGTTTTGCGCTCTATTGGTTCAGACATAGATGCGCGCTTTACCTCTCGGTTCTGGCAGGGACATCAGAAGGCCTTGGGTTCACAGGTACATTTGAGTACAACATACCATCCCCAGACTGATGGCCAGTCCGAGCGCATGATCCAGGTGCTTGAGGATATGCTCAGAGCTGGAATCCATGACTTTGGAGGTTCTTGGGAGAAGCATATTCTTCTGGTGGAGTTCTCCTACAACAACAGTTTCCAAGAGAGGATCCAGATGGTGCCATACGAGGCTTTGTACGGTAGTCCATGCCAATCACCCTTATGCTGGATGGAGGCTGGAGAGGCAGCTTTGCTAGGACCTCGTCTTGTACAGGAGACGTCAGAGCATATAGAGCTGATTTGAAAGAGGATGGATATACCACAGTTTTAGTAGAAGTCTTGTGCTGACCAGCGGAGATGACCTCTGGAGTTCGAGGTCGGTGATCAGGTTTTCCTACGTTCCGCACCAACGTTGGGACACAAAATGATTCAAAGATAGGATAAGCATTTTCCACGGTACATCCTTTCGTTTGAGGTTTTGGAGAGAGTGGGACTATTCACCAATCGGTTGTAGCTACCTCAGAGGTATCGGGCCATGCACGACGTCTTCCACGTCTCTCAACTCCGACTATAATTTCCAGACCCGTCTCATGTCTTTCAGCCTAACGAAGTTGAGCTTGATTCAGATGCTTCATTTGAAGAGCATCCTATCCGGATTCTCAATCGTAGTACGAAGGTTCTTCGCGGGTAGTCTGTTCCTCTGGTACGGGTGCTATGGCAGCATGGGTGAGTACAGGACGAGACCTGGGAGAGGGAGGCCGATGTACAATCATAGTGGCATGTCCTGTTCGGGGATTCTTCTTCTCCACCCCATTTGGGAAATTCAGGGATGAATTTATTTAAGGGGGGATGTTTGTAAGAACCCAGATCTTCGTTCAGGTATGTTTTTTTTTTCTGGAGTTTTTAGGAAAATGGTATTTCTGGAAATTTTCAAGGACACGTCGTGTGCTTTTTGAGGACACGTCGTGTACTATGATCTGGCTCGAAGCCGTGTGGTGGCCGTGCCCGGGCCACACACACGGTGTGTATGGGTGACGTGGAGGCCATTTTTTGCGGTGAACGGAAAGGACCCAATACACGTCGTGTACTCTAAAAGAACACGCCGTGTACATTCAATTTTTCATTAAACAGACCGAGGTCGCACCTAACCCCTATTTCCATCTTCTTCTCCAGTTTTCGACCTTCCGGGAGCATCCGTACGGCTGGATCATCGACGAATTCCTGCCTCGCCATCCGTTCTCCGATTCGAGCTCTGTTGATTGCGTTGGAATCACAGCGGTGAGTTCTTCCTTCTCCTTGAGCTTTGTTTCATGATTCCTATTTGTTTTCAAGTTATCATGGGATGAATGTTTTGTGTGTTTTCTCAGATCTACGTCGTTCTAAGGGGAATCTATCATAGAGGTTCACGTGTATCGATATCCTAGGATCTAGGTAGCTGGTTTCTTCCTTTCCGTAGAATGTTGATGGATATTTTGTGAAATTTACACCAATACCCTTGAACGGGGTATTGCATGTTTCATGATTTTCCCTTGTTACTTGCATGTTTTGAATGATTGCTTTAGTAGAGGTTATTGCTTGTAATTATAGTATTTTGATTGTGCTTAGTTTTCTTGCCATGCTTGTTTTGCCTGTTTGGCAATTTGCCAGTTTCCATGCCAAGTCGTAGGATAGTAGAACTATTGTTTTATTATTGTTGTTGAGCCTTAGTTGATAGACATGTAGTTTTTGAGGTTTACTTGGATGATACACACATGTTGGTCATGATGAGTTATTCTCTGGACTGTGAAAACCTAGACTAGTAGACCAAAGGGAAAATTGACGGATGGGCTTCTCTAGAGTGTCTTTTAGTCACGATGCGAGACTAAGGGGAGAATTGATGGAAGGGATTCTCCAGAGTGTCTTTTAATTATGATGCAGGCCACATGGGGAATTGACGTTTAGTGCTTCCCCAGAGATCGTTTAAAACGATATGAGACAATAGGGGGAATTGACGGTGAGTGCTTCCCCAGAGAGTCTGCTTAATTACGTAGATGAACAAGAGGGGTGAGAGTGGGTGTGCCTCCCAGAGGGTTGCTAGTACTATAGGTTGAACCATATGGGTTAGAATGTGAGAGCTACCCAGAGGGTTACCTGTTTTCTTCCTATTTCTAGTCTCTTGATTGTGTACTTTACTTGTTGGAACTGTGGATTGTAGCTACTTGTGCTTCTCTGTTTACTGCATCTTGTTTATTTACTGCCATGTATTCATTGACTGTTAGGCACAAATCATTGGGTGATTTCCTACTAGGACTGTATCTCACACCCTGTTTGGGCCATGCATTTGGGTCCAAGTAGACTATGTTGTTGCAGGTATATATAAGGTCAAGCGCCCTTCTACATGAGGATCTTGATTGCACCAGGAGCTGGGGAGCATGGGACCGAGCCATGGCTCGTGTTGCTGAGGAGATTAATTTGTTTTCTTTTGCACTTGGTTTCAGTTGTACTTCAGCATGTTTTTTGTTTGCTTTTTTCCTTTGATACTTGTACCTACTGCATCATTTTCATCATAGTTATATATATCTACATTGCTTCCGTTGTTTGGTTTATGTTGTTATTCATGTTGGTTGTTGCTTCCGTTGTTTATTGTGGTTTCTTACCTCATATATCTTACTGAATGAGGGCATAGTTTCCCCACTGACTCACAAAGGTCCTCACTGCTAGTCGGCAGCCTCTGGCGTTCAAGGAAATGCGCTTGAGGTCATGTGGTGAACCGGGTATGGGGTACTAGTGGAGGGGCTCTGGACTCAGGATGTTACAGTATTCTAAGTCTCATGTTACATCATACATTCTCTAACTCATAATAAAATAATTATTATCATTAAAAATTCATAATAACCATTATCAAGTTTTTTTAATTATTATAATTTAATTTATTTTTATTTATTACTAGGTTTCATTTAGTTATGAAATGGTTTCATTCTTTTTGGATGTATTGATATCATTACATTTATATCCTCAAAACCACAATGGCAGGTTGTAAATAGTAATAAAGGTTATGGATATAATATCTCAAAAATATCAATCATTTAAAAAGTATCATGATCTTATATTAAATAAAATTTTATATCAAATATTTTATTTTTTCTATAAAAATGGTTCACATCGATTCAAGGAGAAAATAGTCTACATGAAAATAGGAATGACATTTTAGTTTTTATTACCGATAAAAAAGAAAAATAGGAGATAATATTTTTTTAACTTATCAGTAATATCATATACATGTCATATTTATTAATAACTTCCATACATATTAAGATCCTTATATGATGGAAAATTTATATAGAATCACTTTTCTTTATAGTGGTGGTATTCCAAATGAATTCGTAAGTGAGGTCAATAATTTATAAATCTAAAAATGGGTAATAAGATGAGTAATATAATGATTATCTAGAATCATGATTATGTCCAAAATGACATATATATCATTTTTCCACAATCATATCATACACATGATAAGGGGTAGAAAAATGAAACAATTGTCTTTCAACATAATGATATTTCAGAAAATAAATCTGTGTAAGATAACATACAACGTACGTAACACTGAACATGAACAAACAACAAAATCCTATTTTATAAATATGAATTTTGTAACTCAACTATGAAATTGACATGTATAAATAGTATTAAATAATTTATGATATATATATGCATAAAAATATCTAACTCAATATAAAATTCTTGATAAATTCTTATGAAAATAAGAATCAATTTTTTATAAATTAATTTTATTGATCCAAAAAATAAATAATTCAAAAATGATTTAATATTATTTTTATCAGAAATTAATATAAAAAATTTATAGATACGTAAAAAATATATCTTCTAAAAATAAATTTATTTATGAAATATTTATATCACGACTAACCTATGGAGAAATTTATGTGTTATTAAAAAAAGTTTATTTGTCAGTAAATAGATAAATTATAGATTTCAGAAAAACTGTAATTTATTTTCAATAAATTAAGTAATTTAAAGGTCCCATTATGGATTTTATTTAATTGAGTATGAGAGTAGTATTAATTAATTATATTTAATAAGTTTATTTTCATTTTAATAATATTTATATAGAATTTTGTTAAATTTTTAGTTTTTGGTTTGAAATATATAGTTTCTTAAAAATTATTTTCAAGTGAATAATAATTATCCATTTCAATATATTAAAATCACACATAATTATGAGTTATTTAAAAATAATATATATTATAAATAATTGATCATTAATTAAAAATTATTTAATGATTATTACTAATCATAGAGTTAATATCAAATCATCACATGGCAGAAATATAAATATCATGAAAACAACTTTTTCATCGTGTCTCTGTGTTTAATTTTATATTAAATACATATTTTTTGCAATATAAGTGGATTTAATATTTTTTTAATCATAAAAAAATACATCATAATATATTATAAGCTTAATTGTTTCTTATGTAATAGTGAAAACATATAACGTCAATTACTATAGTTTAGGTGAAAACGGGTTCTTAGAACTGCATCACATTTACTACCAACTTCATGAATAAAATATGATTCTTTCTTCATAAATGCATAAAAATTATGATATATATATAAATAAGGAAATAATATTATACTTATTACATTATGATAATTTTGGTGGGAATGAATAATATTTTAATTCCTTCCATAACAATCATTTAAAAATTAAAACATTACTCAATCGTACGTAGAACCTACAATCTCCATGAATATAACACAGTTAAATTTTCATAAGAATATTAAATTATTGGATTTAAATATATTATTGATGAAAAAATAAAATAAATATTTCATTATAATTATTTTAGTGATTTTAAAAAAATGTCATCTTTGACCATGGTAAACACGCCGATCCATTTTTAAACAATGAACAAATTGTCCTCAAATCACCCGATGTGGTTGTAAATGATTTTGTATAAATGTTTTATTTAAAAAAATAATGACATGATTATTAGGTATTAATATAAATAATATTATTCATAAATAAAATATTTGTAATAATTTTATTTTATAATAATTAATGGGTGTATATGTAATGTCTGGACAAGAGGTACGATATTTCATCTGAACATCACTTCATTGAGACTTCTTTTAGAGTCACACACAAAATATCTTTTCAATTCTGAATATACAAACTCATTTATATTTAATATTATGAATGCATCATACTTCATGGGATTTTATGTATCACATTGAATTGTTTCATCCATTAGGATAATAATTTAATGTTACCATGTTGTAAATAATTTCATAACATAATTTATATTCATTGGGTAATTTTACTTATAAATTGTATTTCAAATTTTATGATTATGTGTGTATTTATATTTTATTATATTATTTTATATTTCAAACTATTTTGTGTTTTTAACATTTTATGAAAATAATATGTTCATTTAATTATCCTCAAATTCAATGGTATTATCTGTATAAGTATTTTTCATCTCAAATTCCTTGTCTTTTAGACATATGTTTATAATATGAAACTATATGAATTTTTGAGGCATTCAAACTGAAATTTTTCATTTAATGTCATGAATATTATTATTTTGATGATATATAATGTTTTATTTGAATTAATTCTATCATGGTTACTACTATTGAAGAGTGAAAAATGTGGAGAAGGATTTATGGGACAATCTCTTTCTTTAAAAAATTGTTCATGTTAAGGTTGTTTAGGACGAAATAATATGATATTATTTTATTGAAACACATATAATTTCTTATCATATGATTGAGAATGTGGTTAATTTGTTTAATTTCCACTTCAGCCCTTATTTATTGATTAAATATCCAAAAAGTTTAGTATAATTAATGTTGATTTTATGCCTTTATTTTAGATTAGGAACCCATTTCTTCTTAATAAATGTTTTCTTAAATACTTTTAAAAGTGCCATATTAAAAATAAAAATTATTTACAACGGATAATTTTAATATTATTTTCAATTTTTTAAATTTTTTTAAAAAAATAATTTTTTCAAATATTTCCTATGTTTTACGGTGACTCACTTTTCAAAATGTTTTAAATGAATGATTTATTGTTATCATTTACCACACGAACAAATTTTTTCACCTTTTGGACCACTAAATGTTTTAAAGTATCCATTTTATGTTTGGAATGTGATTTTAGATGAAAATTATTTCATTAATGTTTGAGAACGTTTCAGATTTTTAATAAGTATTTTTTAAAATGAAAAGGATATTTTCCTCAATAAACGATCCATGTGGTCTTTCAAAAACATTTCACATATTTTACGATATTCGTTGATATTACACAAAGTGAAATTTTTTTCCCAAAAGAATATTTTTAATTGTATTTCAATGATATTTCCATTCAGCAAATTTAACAACCCTATAGGTTACCTTTTATTCCCTATGTTATTTTTAAATTTTTCCATATTCACTACCTATAGAGATGGATTATGATTGGTTCAAAGACAATTTCATGGAACCTATTTCATTTTCCATGTTCAGTCATTTATCAAATTTATTATCATGAAATCTAATTGATTTCCTATAGATAATATAGTTATTAAATGAATAATAGATGTTTTTATGAGAATTATGTTGAAATAAAACAACTATGTACATTATTCACGATGGGGTATTGGACACTACAAATTAAGATTTACGAAAACTTATTTATCATAGGTGAGTTCGATATAGTTTATCCAATAAGAGTTCTAAGATAGGGATAAGATGAATTGGTTATGGAAGTCGATAATATGGTTAATCCATTTGCTATGGGTCTATAAAGAAAAATTTTCAAGACACCAAAATGTTTTCATCATAATTTTTAGTGTGTTTTAATTATTCTTCATATCATGATTGAAAATATATGGCTCATGATTACTGATTATTATACCTCTTTACATTTATTAAGATCAGATGAAGTTTTCATGTTTGATGATTTGAGTATTATTCTTAATTATTTCACATATTTTATAAACATGAGTATTCATTATGTCATTATACCTTTATTATCATATTATTAGCATTGATGAGAAACAATTTTTGAGGGTATTGTTCACACATACTATAATTTTGAGCTCAACCTTATTTTGTTACCTTTAACTCAATTTGTAACAAATAATGTTAACGGATTTCTGTGTACAATGATTTATAATGTGTAATATTTCATTGGATATGTTGGATAATTAAAATGGAATATGAAAACATAGATATAGTAAAATATGATAATGATCATCTTGAACCAAATATTATAAGTCCAATTTGTTTTGAGGTTTTCTTATTTATATTTAAACCTTATTCCTAAAAGGCCCTTGGGTATATTGGTGATAAAATATTTGTTTTTATATGTTTTGATTAAAATAATGGCCACATTTATTGGTATAAAGACATTAATATAATTAATATATTTTTACCATTGAATCCAATAGATTGGGTTCATGATTGTTATAGTTGTTGTTAAAGCTATCTATAGATATCATAGGAGATTATGATGTTCTAATTTTAGGTTATTTTAAGAGTAATGGATTTTATCGTTGTTGTACATATTAATGGTAAATAATATTCATAATGTCATAAAAATGCCAATTGAGGTTTTATGTAAAATTGTTTTCAGGCGACTAATAAAATTTTGGGTGATGTTTTATTTGGATAGTGTATATTTATCCAATAGTTTAAACATGACGTGTTATTTAACGAGGAAATCTATTATCACATGTTTAAAGGCATTGATAATCATTATATTTTATATTAGATTTTTTTAATTAAGATTATTATTAATGATTAGCATCATATTTATTGGTTGTTATAAGAATAATTTTAGGAAAATGGAAAACCTCAATGTTTGGTGAATGCCCATCTCATTCAAAATGGTTGTGGGGATTGAACCCACAACTAAAGGTATACAAGGGTGAAACACCATCCACTGGACAATGTAATTTCAGGGTTAGTATAAATGGGTTTGTTTAATTAAAAAAATTTAAATATAGTTTTTGTGTTTAATATAAGAAATTATGATTTGTATTATAGATGGTTGTGGGATTGAAAATTTATTTGGAAATTAGATGATTAATGTCATCATAAAAGAGGTTTGGTTAATTTTTGGTCTTGTAAGATGAAATGTATGATATGACCCTTAAGTTTAAAATACTATTTAATTTTGATGTTATTGATTTCATTTGTTATATAGGTTCATTTATATATCATATTACTTATTTGTAACATTGGGTATGTCTATTGATTTTTAGATATTTATTCAATAACTCATTATAAAATGGTTTATTCATTTTGGTAATTACTATAACTTGTTCTAACCATTTTGATTTAATTTTTTGTATAAAGATATGATTAATTGGTTTCTACATCTTTTATAGTTGTTTAATCCATGACTTTTTTATATTATTTTCAGGTATTAAACATTCATCTTTAATATTCATCATTTGGAGTAAATGATGATATTGTAGTGAAATTTGATTAAAGGATTATATTAAAATGATCAAGTATGTATATTTCTTTATGTAATTGGATTATATTATAAAATAAATCCTCATGCTTAGGAAAATAATCTCAACTATGGAAATGATATTTTTTTACATTCATTTACATTGAAACTATTGTATCTTTTACCCCTCTTTGGTTTATATTTTTGTGGATGTTTACATTATCATGACCATTTTATTTCTTATGAAAAATGGCCTCTATCACTCTCCACAATTATTTGGGACTTACCGTTTTACCAAGTATATATATTCAATTATCACTAATGTGTTCCTAATTAGAATCGTAGTTATGGGTTTTTTCAAATTGTTGTCACACATTTTTCTCTCTCTTTTCAAGGGGGTGTTTTATTAACTCTTTAAACAATGTGGATTTTCGAATAATTATTTTCAAATTAAAAATTATTTATCTAAAAAATCAAGTTAAATTTTTGAGGATTATATTTATTAATGATGGGACTGAAATGTAACATGATATTTTAGAATGGTAAACTATGTTAAGATAGAATTCAATATACACATCCCAAAACATGAAAGATACACTAAATATTGTTATTTAATTATGAAATTTAGAACATAGCTATTAATTTTTAGAGTATGAATAATATTAACATATTAATTTTATTTAGATATATAAATATCATACTCCAAAATATTTTTTGATAAAATCTATGTAAAAAAATGTACAATATTTAGTAATGAAATATTATTATTCAAAAATAGAAATAATATATTTTCATATCTAAATATTAATGTTAATCTTTCATGATTTTATAAAATATATTTGATAAAATTTACTAAATTTTCTAAATAATTGTATAAAATATTTTATTCGAAAATTTTGATTTTTTTTACAAAAATATTTTTTCTTCAACTAAAAGTGAATACAACTTTTTTTTAAAACTATTATTTATATTCAATAAATTAATAAAGTTAGATTCCTTATTATGATATAATTTGAATTTAATGTATCATAAGTAATAAAAAATTATATTTTAAAAAAATTAATTATAATTTGACCATATTTATACATTATTTAATTATATAATCTTTTATGGGATTAAAAACACATTTTTATAAAATCAATTTTCAATAGAATAATGTTTATAAATATTAATTAAAAAATAATATTTAATGATTAATGATTTAAAATAATATTTTATATTTTATATATAAATATTAATTTATAAAATTATAATTATTATTAATTATCATAGATTTAATATACAATCATCTAATGCATGAAAAATACATTTCATAACTACTGATTTTTCATCAATCATGTGGGTTTAATTTTAAATATAATTATACAACCTCAGTTTATTGAATTTGATAAAATATATTCTATATTTAAAATCAAAATTATTCATATAATATAATCATTTCATATTAATTTGTTATCTCTATGAATTATTAATATAGTAAAAATCTTTTAACATTGTTATGGATAAAACTTGTTTGCTGGAAAGAAAATAAAAAAAATGTATAAAATGATACATAATATTTATAATATATATTATTTCACTATATAAAACTTATCTCATTTGTTTATCTATAATTTTTCATATTAGAGACTTAAATCCTGTGAAAAACTTGGGCCCCTCATTTTATTTTCAAAAGTAAAATGTGTGTCCTCTCACCCCCTTGTAAAATTCCACCCCATATTCTTTATTATTAACACTTTCAAAACATTTAATAATATACAATAACAACCAAAATAAAATCTTTAATTTTATAAAAATGACTTAGATCCCATTTTTTATAAACAATATAATATATAATGTCTTTACATATAATCTTAACATGGTGGAATGAAGAATAAGAACATTCCTAACCAAATTATTATTTTTTGTGCCTTCATCCACATACGAAAAATTTATTAAAAAATTATGATATAATAAAAAAAATTATATAAAAAAATATATTATTCTTCTTAATTTCATAACCATCATATACCTCTACATGGATCAGATTTGAAACAAACCCATCATTCTAAACAATTATTATGTTTTCCATCATCGCTTATCTATAATGTTTATAATTAGTGATTAGAATTATATATATGATATTTATAAAATAATTATACATATCAGGTTACTATATTATAGATACCATCTTACATTCCATTATTTTGGGTATATAATAACATCACACACGAGTACGATGGACTAGTTCCACATGACATGATATCCATCATTTTTCACTACTTCATTTAATGGATGGTAAATGAGATAATGTTAATGAATATCTGTAATATGTATGACATAGGTATGGTATTAATTAAATATTTTTAATTTAAAAAATATAATATAATTTTTTACAACATTCCCAATATTGGAAATTGATAACGTTGTTCGTGCATACGTGTGGAATACCACCTCCGAAAAGAGATGTAATAATTTTTTCATCACCGAAGAATTTTGGTGATATATATATATATATATATATTAAAATTAATAATATTTCATTTATGATATTATTATTAATATGATATTTTAAAATAATACATAACTTCACTCCATTATTATCTTTGAAAAATTACAACGTTTCATATGTGTATGTATGACCTACCATATCCATGTTTGCAACATAGTCATTTTTCATAACTATAATTCATGATTAATTTTATGATTATGAATTATGAATAAATATAATTGTTGTTTTTTTACTATTGTTATAGACATATTGAAATAATTATCTCTTGGACCACAATAAACATATCGAAATTATTTTTGAAATAATTAACCCAAAATTATTAAAACACCTGATGTGGACATAATTAACTTTTGTACATAAATAATACAATAAAAAAATTAAAAAAATAATTTAATTATATGTAATTAATGATTTTAATGGTTCTTAATAAATAAAATAATTGATAAAAGTTTATTATTAAACAATTAATGGATGTACATGGAATGTCTAGACTCGTGGTAAGAGACTTTCTATCATTTCCCCTTTATTGAATAATATTTTAATATGATGATGCTGATGTTTTATAAAGACTATATTTTAGAAATTATAAATATAATATAATCAATAATTCATAAATAATTTTATTTCCAGTTTCAATTTGAATTATTTCGACCAAATTTATTTGTATTGAATGTTACAAAATCATAAAGAATTTAATAAATCAATTTGTTTTCATTGAGTATATTACTTCCTCATTATAGTTGATATTATAATACTATATTTTTAATAATGTTTTTTTGAATTATTATATATTTCTACTTTAATATGTTTATTTATATTTTAGAGTCATAAAAGATTTATTAACTAATTCCCAAATTCAACATGTTGATATTTGTATGAGTAATTTGTAACAAATTCTCATTCTTAGAGACATATGTTTATAGTATGCACCTATATTAATATTTAAGGATAATATACTACCCTTATCCTTTGTTATATAATTAATCATATTATTTAAATGAAATTTTATGTTTCATTTGATGATGTTATTTCATGGGGTTTATGGTTTAAGGGTTACCATGTTTCTAGGGCTTTATGTTACAATATCATTTATTCGCTAATTTATTTAAGTTGACGGTTAATTTAGAGTAAATAATATGATCATATTTTCATGAATAATATAAATTTTATTCGATTCTGGTTTAGAATGTGGTTCTTATTTTTAGTTTACATTTCCCCAATTGTTTACTGAATATAAATCAATGGTGTTATTTGTAAGTGATGCAGATATTGTGTCATTCTTTTAGATAAAGAATCTTTCTATTCCATATAATTATTTGGGGAAATTATCTCAATATTTTTCTTCTCTATACATAAATAATGTTCTATAAATATTTTTCAGGAACTTTTACCTTATACTAAATGATTTTAAAATAAAATTTCATAATTTTTTCAAAAGTTTCATTGAATATCCCATTATTTTTTTTGAAAATAATGTTTATTATTTAGATTCACAAGATGAAGATATTTTCCTACCATCGTGACCAAAAAATGTTATACTTCTAAATTTTTTATGTAACTAATATATTTTTCAGTGAAAATTATTTCCAAAATGTTTGAGAATGTTTTAGTTTTTAAATAAGTGTTTTAAAAATTAAAAGTCTATTTAACTCCAGAAATGTTACAAGTGAAGTTTATAAAACATATTATATATAAGATGAAATTAATTAATGTTAATAAATGTGAAAATGGTATTTTAATCCTTTAATAATATTTTAATAGTATTTAAATTCATTAAAATCAACAACACTTGATGTTAATTATGATCTAATTTTAATAATTTATAATGACATAATCCTCATTATATCTTTGGATGTATTATGGATGTTTCATTGAATATATCATAGAACCCATTTCTTTTCCATGGGTTAATAATGATTCAATTA
This sequence comes from Viscum album, assembly GCA_963277665.1. NCBI lineage: Eukaryota > Viridiplantae > Streptophyta > Magnoliopsida > Santalales > Viscaceae > Viscum > Viscum album. Next base: position 662,848,333 of record OY728138.1, read on the forward strand.
TAATTTCATGGTAACCATTTATTTTCCATGACTCATGTTATTTAATGAATAATTTATGTTTTAGTTATTTTTATACTGAAATTACTCTTCTATATACATTACTCATGTTTTGGGACATGTAAATTTTTTTATGAATGAATGATTCAAATTATAGATAATGAGGGAGATTGGTATAGCTTATAAGATGGTTTCTCGTAGAAAACATTCCAATTCATTGGGTATACAAGTCGACTATTTGTTTATTTGAATTTTAATGGTTTTGAATGGGTTATATAAGGGTTCTATAAATTTAATGATCCAAGATACCACAATGTATCCTATTCTTTCAAAGGGTATTTAGTTATTACTTTAATCATGATTGAAATCACATGGATTTTTATTATTGATTCTTATGATTCTTTATTTTGATAATTTTTTAAGAAACACTTCTTATTTTGTGATCTATGTATTGGTGGGTAAAATTATTATTTTTCTATACACATGTACAATTTTCATGTAATCATATTATTATTATAATATTATTCATATTGTTGAAAATAATTTGTTGTGGTTATGTTTAACCTTACAGACAAATTGATAACACCCTTCTTAAATTTCTTTTTCCCCAAGTAATGTATAATTATATTAAATGGTTTTATTCTGTAAAGGATAGTAATTTACATAATTTTGGGCATGATTTTGAGGAATTAATATTACATATAAAAAAATATATAAATTGGGAGATGAAAATTATTTAATGAACTAGTTATTTATGAACCCCTGTTTTTAGGATTTTTTCAATTTCGCAGAAAATTCTAATTCTAAAAGGTCCTTATGCATATAAGTGATCATGTAATTCATTTTTTATTATATTTATTATGGAAAATATTGGGACATGTTTATCGGTAAAAATACAATAATTAATTGATTATTTTTAGAACCAAATCGGGGATTTTTTGTTCAGGGATGTTATATCTTTTGGAGGAGGTGGTAGTCCACACATACACATGAGTGATATTTCAATTTTCCATAATATAGAAAATATAGGATCCTAGTTAATTATATAATAATAATTTTTCATATCAATTAATATTTAGAAATAAGATATTAGTTTTACATTTATAGGGTTTATTTATCTGAGAGCTTAATCATCACGCAACAACCTGATTTTTTAAAATCTAACATTTCATATAACTTTGAGTTATTAAAAAAATTATTATTATTATTATTTTAAACGGTAGTTATCAGCGAACCACTATGTTGGTTGGAATGAATAGAAAATACTGCAATATTATTACACATAATTGTTTTTTTAAATTTATCCAATAACTTTTAGAGGCTTAAAATACAAATGAATCCGATTTTAAGTATTAAATACTATAATATTTTTAAAAGGTCATTTTACCACATTTTTTTAGGGAAGCCTTTATAATTTTTTTCACTTTTATATTTTCTATTTTATAAAATAAGGTTCTTTTATAGTAGTTGGACATCAAACTTTATTTTTTATAAATTTTTTAAATTTTCTGATAGTGAACAATTTTCATGAATAGTGAAAAATAATACATTTTAAGTCAAAAGTGCCTTTTCATTTAACTTTTTTATATAGTGAGATTGTAATTTAAATTTGTTTCAATGTTTAATTGGATTAAATTTATATCAATTAATTAAATTTTGTTTATCGAAGTAATTTTACTTCTAAATTGGACAAAAACACAATCAATCTTTTGATATTGATTACATTTTGAAAAAACTATTTTTTGTTTTGAAAACGGAAATTAATTTGAAATTAATTACAAAAAAATCTGGGTTTTGATTATGAAAATTGGATTCTTTATTTCCAATCTTATGTTCCAAATTTGTTGAATTTATTCCTTTTATTTTGGGACATTATGATGAATAACTTTAATAATTATTTTATTTATGATGTATAAAAGGTAAATCTGGTAAATAAGGGTAAACAATAATATTATAATAACATAATACTACCCTAAAACATTTCCTAATTCTATTATATAAGATATTTACAACCATGATATTCATTGATACGATTGTGGGACCCCATTGATCCCCATGGAAGTGATAATGCCAATTTAGAATAAATAATTTAAAATAAAAAGATAAAGAACATAAACATGTATATTTTTACTAAAAAAATTATACGGGGATATATAAGTGATATAATTGACTATAAATATTAATTTGAAATAAAAAAAATCCTACATCATGGTATTTTATTTATAATTTTTAGACATTGAATAAATAAATTTAATTATGACATAATGATGATCTAGTGATTGCTTCATTAATGAAAGATTCAAATAAATATATTATAAATATTAAAATAAATTTAATTTAAATATTTTTAGGCCATAAAAAATTTTACAGATGATATTAAAATATTAAATATGAGTTATCTTTTATCTTTTGAATTAATAATGTTGTTATGACTTTAAAACAATTACTTTTTAGGGTCAAACTTGACATAAATGAGTTTTTTAAAAATATACAATTTTATTAAATGATATAATAGTCCTAAAAATTTATTATACAGCCAATTAACTTATATAATGTTAAATATGTCATTAATAATCCATTAATGGTTTTCATGGAACTTTATTGTTACTATAGTTAACATATATTTTGAAAATTCAAGCAGACATGGTAAGAAATAAGGTTTTAAACTAACAGTTAAAGATAAAACATAAGGTTACTTTCTTAACATAAAATTATCTAAAATCTTTAGGGTGAGATTTCTTACACCCAAAATCATCATATTTTTTAAATATAATTTATTGGGAAAATTTGAAACTGAAAATAAAATTATAATAAAATGATATTTCAATAGCATCCTAAAGTGCCCCCCTATATCTTATAAAAGGCCATCCCCTCTACCCACATACACACATAGCTAATGATTCTTGAATGATATAAATTATGATCAAATAATCTCCAAAAATCCCTAATTTTCTATTGAAATCCTTACATTTGGAAAATGGCATGTTAATAAACCCTTTTGGATCAAATCGAAAGAAGTAACCTGAATTAGAGGTAACATCATTTTCTCTAGTTCCATTCCATTATTTTCCTTCTCCACTCACTATGCTCTTCATATTCATTGATTACATAAAAACAAACGTGTTATAATTATATTTGAATTTTTTATGGTATAAATTGTAACTACACTTACACAAACATCAATCTAATGGATACAATCATATTGTTTCTGTGTACGACGAACTACTTTCTCAAAAAATGATGATTGTTAAATTTTCCCCTACCACCTCTCATAGAGGCCATTTTTGTTTATATATATATATATATATATTATATAATTTTTATTTACAAAATACCATTATGCATTTCAAAATCTGTAAATATGATAATTTCATTTAAAGAATTGGGGACTACCGCCCCTCAATATGATATGACTCCTAAATTCCATACATAGAATGTATAAATGATGAAATTAATGATCATATGTAACATATATAACATAGATATTATTCTGAAATTATTATGTACGTATGTATAATTTTATTTTCATTCTTTTAAATATAAAAAATAAAAGAAATTGGTGTTCATGCTTATGTACGACTTACAATATCCATGAATGGTGAATTTCATTTATTGTCTCCAAATGTAATGGAATATTATAAATATACATATAATGGATATAAAGGATACTTAAATCATGAATAATATTTTTAGGATGATATATATTTGACTATAAGGAAATATTATATCAAAACAAGTTCATTTTTAACTCAAGTACCGAATATCGATAAAATGACCAATATGAACTTAAATAATTTTGTAATTATTATAACATGATATCAGATGAAAAATAAACATAAAAAATGTTATTAATAAAGTATAAATTAAATTATGAGTATTATTTAGGAATATAAAGAATGAACAAGACAAGTTAGACTCAATGTAAGGGAACTTTTTAACCCAATTACTATTTATTGGGTTGATCTTTGAAATCCTGATTATGTCATTCTAGGATTATGTGATAAATTAATTTTGCTATTATATCTAGTTTTTATTATTATATATTTATGTGGATTTATATTGAATACACATTACCAAACTTTTTTATTTACAAAATGATATTGGTAAGGGACTTCATTACAATCACATTTCATTGATGCATATTTTGTTAATATACAACCCTTATTTTATGAGTTGTATAATCATACACATTTTTATTTAATATCATTAAATGGTTTTATCGAGAAATATTTTTCTATGAAGCGTTTTACAAAACTATAATATGAAATATTTCTTTTTAATGTATTCAGTGACAATAATATTTCTTTCCACCTCAAGCATTATTTCATATTTGGCTTCTTTAACAAGCCATAATGTTTTTAAAAGGATAATAAATACCATATACCCTATTTACTTATTATGGTATTGAAAATTATTTCTAGAGAGCATTGATTTTTTCAATATCATGAAATTATATATTGTGATTGCAATGTGGAAATGTTATATTTCCTTTATGCTTGTTATATGTTTTATGATTATGTTATGGTTCTTGGTAATTGTTTACATATATGGGTGGTTCTATACTAAACCGAGGGATGGTGAGCCTGCGATAGCTTCCCAATGCATTTGGTAACGTGATGGAGGTAAAATTTAATGTTTCTTCTAAGATATTTTGGGAATATACTATGATGGGTATTCGAAAGGTAACTCCATATGTAGATTTTAAAGCTACAATGTATGTATGTTATGGTTCAAAAAGTTACATTTATGGTTTATGATTTCTATGTTTTATTCATAAATATTATTATTTCAGTAGATATGTAAAATAACATATGATTTATGAGTGAAAAATATGATTTCATTGCTTTGTATTTATTTGTAGACTAATGATTTATTTCTTTATTTTATTTCAATTAAGGGCTGCTTATGATAATCCCATGTTTAAAAAAAATTAAATGTGTATAAGGAAGGGTAAGTGAATGAAATTATTCAAGAATATTATTATCAATAAATGAATTGTTGTTTTATTTAATGAGTTTTTTTTGTATATAAATTGGAATGAGTAGATGTGTATACAATATAATATTTGAGATGTAATTTAATATCTATTCCTATTTATCTAAAATTGTAATCCTAAAAAGATCATCAATGCTATTTCTTGGCTTAACTCATGATTATGTAATGTTTAAGTATATGAAATTATAGTCGGTATTAGAGGTCAGTTTATATAACATTATGAGTTAGGATATTTTTCAATGAATATCCATAAATTATTTGTTATATAGGGAATGATTTTAATGACATGTCATTTGAATATTACCATGTTAATTATTCTAAGATATATTTTTTAGAATGGATTTTTATAGAGGTAACATAGATGAAAATCTAGGAAGGTATAAATATAGAAATAACCTTCTAAACTGACATCCAGGTATGGTCGGAATCATAATTGAATAGTTTGTTGCATTGATGGCTCAGTTGAATAATGTCATAAATGGTGGTTGTGTTTATAGATTCTATTCTTACATATTAAAAATTAAATAGAAGCATGAAAGACATTTAAGGTTTGTATTTAAATCATTAAAAGAAATTAAATTTATTTTTAAATTCCTCATTTGGGAGTTTTGGTGACTAAAAATTTAATTCCTTGGACACATTGTTTCTAAAGATTGAATATTAGTAAATAATATTAAAATAAATTTTTTTGATGAATAGAAAAGACCCACTAATGAAACTACGATTATTAGATTTCATGTTTTTTGAACTTATTACCATATGTTTGATGAAAATATTCTTGGTTTTCTTGAACACTAACTATGTTAACTCGAAAAGGTTTTAAGTTCATCTACTCAAGGATATATAATGAATGTTTCACTGAATTGAAAAGAATATTGGTGAATGCTCTAATTTTGACTCTGCCTTCAAGAAATGTTTAATTTTTTTTCTATGGTGATGCTTCATTGAAATTTATAATATGTGTCTTAATTCAGAATGACCAAGTAATTTATAATGTTTCTCATCAGTTTATACATCATGAGTTTAATTTCCAAACACATGATTTGGAAGTAGCTGCTTTTGTTTTTTTCTTTAAAAATTTAGAGGCACCAAATTGTATGTTGAAAATTGTGAAATATATAATGATAAAAAATGTTTGAATTATAGTTTACATGGAAATAATTAAACATGATACAAAGGAGATGAATTAAAATAATAAATCATTATGATTCCACTATTTATTATCGTATAAGAAAAGTAAATAACGAGGCTTATTCATTGATCCAAAAAGTAATTATACATAATTCTTGTTATGTTTGGAAGAAGACCCTTTTGTTTTTAATTTTATGATTATTGGATTGGATGTTTTTTTATAGGTAATTCCTCTATTTTGTTTCATATTTCAGTACAATTGTCTCTAGTAGATAGAGTAATGCAAATGGAGAAAGAAGACAATGAGTTGCAGAAAAAGCCTAGTTGGTTTAGAAGTGTATGTTACCTAAATATGACATTTATATGTACTGTGTATTGAGGTTTGAAAAAATATAAGGTGTACCTTATAATTCCCCATTAAAGAATGATTTATTATTTGAAGCTCATAGTTCTATATTTTCGGTTCATTCTGGCAGTACTAAGATGTACAGAGATCATCATGAGTATTACCGATAGGATGGAATGAAAAGGGATATTGCTGACATTACCATGCAATTTTTTATTTTTCAAATGGTTAATCCAGAGTGATAGTTACTTAAAGGTGTTCTTCATCATTTTTTATCTCTAGAGTGGAAATGTGAAAATATATACATGGAATTTGTAGTGGTATTACCAAATACTTCTCGAGGTAACAATGCAATCGGGATTATTGTTGATGGATTGACAAATTCATATCATTTTGTTTCTATTTGAGATACTCAATCTGTTGATCAAAATTATTGATTGTATTTTAATGATATATCTAGGTTATATGGAGTTAACCTATCCATTTCATATGATCGTGATCTTAGTCTCACATAAATCATTTGGAAGGGCCTTCGAAAATCATTGGGTACTAAATTAAATTTTAGCACAACTTTTCATCTACAATCATATGATATTCAAATAAAACAATTTTTACATTGAAAGGTATGCTATTTTCTTGTTTAATGTCTTACTAGGGATGTTTGAAAGAAAAATCCTTCTTTGGTTGAGTTTTTTTTGAAATAACAGTTCTCATTCTAGTATAGAGATGTCAATATTTTAAGCATTATATAGAAATATGTGTTGAGCTCCATCGTTTTTGGATGTATTAGGTGAAAGAAATTTCGTGGGACAAGAATTGGTAGACGATATGGATGATAAAATATCAGTATATTTAAAATGAAGATGATAATAGATTATATTAGGAAACAAATTTATGCGGATAACCATAGAAAGGATATTTCTTTGGAGTAATATGATCATGTCTTTCACAAAATTTCCCCATTGAAAAGTTTGATGTGTTTTAGAAAGAATGGAATGTTGTGTCTGAGGTTCATTGGGGCCTATGAAATCCTTGATGAAGTTGGATTAGTCACAAATATAGCAGATTTACGTCCAATTTTATCCAAGGTACACAATTTTATTCATGTTTTATTGTTGAGAATGTATATTGAAGGTCCATATAATGTTTTGAGTCCTAAGGTAGCTCACATATAATAGAACCTTTCTTATGAGGATCATCCAGTCCATATTCATGACCATATTGAACAACTGTTGTAGAATAAATTAAATCATCAGGTAAAGGTTTTGTGAAAAAAATTATATTTTTGAAGAGGAAACCGGGTAATTTGAAAATGATATGGGGAAAAAACCCCCTACTTATTTGATAACTGAATAGAATTGTGAGGACCAAATTCCCAAAATGGGAGAATTATGTAGGATCCCATATATTTATATAATAATACTTATTTATATATATTTATTACATTAATAGGATATTATTTTTATCATTAAATAGGATTATTTATCCCATAGCATATGCATCATGCAACAATATGTTTCATTGAAATCTAATATTTCACACCACATTGAGTTATACCGAAAAATAATAAAATTATTATTTTAAATGGTAGTTAATGCATAGCCGTTGAATTGGATGGAATGAAAAAAACTAAAAAAAAATTATTATACATGTTTGTTAAATATTTTTACATATATTCAATAAATTTCAGAGGCCTAAAATAAGAATTAAAATGATATTATAGTATAAAATACTCAAATATTTTTAAAATGTTATTTTGGAGGTTTTCAATTTTGAAACCTTTCAAAATATATTTATTTCACTTTTATATATACTATTTGAGAATGTCAAATTCCTTTATAGAAACATTATATAAAAATTTCATTTTGAAAAATATTTGGTAATTTTCTGATGAAGCGCAATTATTTAAATGAATAGTTAAAAATACCGTAGTTTAAGTCAAAACACTCTTTTCATATAATTAATTTCTATAGATAGATTTTAATTTAAATTTTTGTTAAAGTTAAATTAAATTATATTTCTATCATTTATTCCCTTTTCGGTAACCATAGGTAATTTCACATTTAAATTGGACATAAAATGTTAATCTTTTGATTGTTATTATTGCTAAAAAACACACTTTTTTGTTTTGACAACGTGAATTAATTTTAAATTCACTATTGGAAAATCATTGTTTTGAATTTGAAAAAATGATTCTAGATTTGTAATCATAAGGTCAATTTTTTTAAATAGGTTCTTTTATTTTTGGACAATATGAATAATAAATTTTGTAATTATATTATTTACCTTGGTTAAAAGATAAATCTGGTCCATCAGGGAAAAATAATATTATTATATAATAAAAGAACCCTAACATATTTTTTAAGTCTTTTAGATGAGATAGTTCTAGAAAAGTGATTCCTTGGGTCGATTTGGTACCCGATGGATCTACATGGGTATGATAGTGGCATTTTATAATAATTAATTTAAAGTAAATACAAATATAACATAAACATGTATCTTTTTACTAAAACAATTTTCAGATGGTGTTATTTAATTGATACATTTGACCATAAATAGTAATTAGAAATAATAAAAGATTTCATAAATTATGTTATTATAATTATAAATTTTAATCATTATGTAAATAAAAATATTTATGACACAATGTTGATGTATAGATTGCATCATTAATTAATGATTCAAATAATTGATATTATAAGTATAAAATAAATTTAATTTAAATATTGTGATTCCATTAACGAATTTTATAGAATATATTGACATGTTACCTTTTATTTAATGCATTTTTATAATGATTCTTGTTTTTAGTTCTTTAAATGAAATCAATTAATTTATAGTGTCAAAATTGACCTAAATGAGTTTTTAAATGAAATACTGTTTTATTAAATGATATAATTTTCCTAAAAATATAACATCTAGCCAACTGCCTCATATAATGATACTAATTTCATATATGTTCTAGTGATAGTTTTATTTTAATTTTATAATTACTATAGTTCCCATATATTATGAAAATGCAACAATACATGGTAAGAGTTAATGTGTTTAACATATAGTTAATGCTAAAAGGTATGTTTAATTTTGTAACATAAAAATTTATAAAACCTATTGTATGAGAGGTGTTTTAAGAAAAAAATATATTATATTTTTAATAATTTCATTTGGGACCATTTTAAATGAAAATGTAATTTATAATAAAATAATATTCCAATACCTTCTTAAAGTGCCCCTCCTCCCTCATATAAAAGGCCATCACCTCTACCACACACTCACACCACTCAAGCCACTTTTATCATCAATATTATACTCCAATAATATTACAAAATCCCATCGTTCCTTATATAATCCTTACCTTAGGAATAAAGCCATTCAATAAATCCATTTACGTCAAATTAAAAGATGTTTCCCGATTTAGGGGATACATCTTCTCTCAAGTTCTGTTCTTATATATCAATTCACCAGTCCATAGGATCTCATTATTCATTTATTACAGAAAAAACTAGTATCCTCAATATAATATTATTTTAGGAGAATTATTATAACAACACTTACACACATATCCATCTAGTGTATCCAAACATATTGTTTCGTTTTACGGTGAACTACTGCCTCATGAAAAAATGATCATTCAATTTTCCCCTACCACCTCTCATAGTGGACATAATGGTGGAACTATATTTATATGAGATATATATTATATTTATATTGTCTAAATCCTTATTTATTTTTCATTTAAAGCATAAATATATGTCTTCCATAATGTGTAAATATGATAATTTCTTTTGAGGATGTGCTGACTATCGCCCCTCAAGGTGATATGAATCATTCATGAAATACATGGAACATATAAAGGATGGAATTAATGAAATTATGTAACATATATATAATAGATATTATACTATAATTATAATATTCCGATGTATAATTTAGTTTTCATACAATTGAATATGAAAACGAAATAAAATTAGCATTCATTCGTATGTAGAGATTACTGTCTCCATGAACGATGAATTACATTTTTTATCTCCAAATAATATAGAATATTATAGATAAATATATAATAGATCTATATAAATATATAATGGATATAAATTATAATTAAATCATGTAAAATATTCGGATAATGATGGACTTTTGACTACATGGACAATTTACATCACAACTTTTTCATTTTCGACTGTTGTAAGGAATACCGAAAAAACGACCGATATGAACTTAAATAATTATATACTTATTATAACATGATATAAAATTGATAATAAACATTAAAATTGTTCAAAAGGAATTTTAAATTAACCTTAGTTTAATATTTAATAATATTAAGAATGAACGAGACCAGTCAGACTCAATGTAAGAGAATTTATTAACAAAATTACATTTCTTTAGGATGATATTCTACTTTATGATTATGTCATTCTATGATAATGTGGGAAATGAAATTTTATATCTTATCTATTATTTATACTTTATTTATTTGTATTTATAGTTAATAAAAATAATAAATCTATTTTATTAACAACACGATCTTTGTAAGGGACTTCATCTCAATCTTCTTTCGTTAAGGTCTATTTTGATAATATACATATCCTTATTTAATGGAATTTTTAATATCACACTTTTTAATTTAATTTAATTCAATTATTATCAATAGGAATAATTTTCTTTGAAGCGTTTTACTAAAATACAATAAGGAATGTTTCTTTCTAATTAACGTGGTGATAATGACATTTCCTCCACCACAAGAATTATTTGATACTTGGCTTTCCAAAACAAGATGTAATGGTTTTGAAAGGAAAATAAATACGAAATACACTTTTTAAAAATTTTCATATATTGAAAATGTTATTTAGAGGGAATTTATTATGTCAAAATCTTGGAATGATATATTACGATTGTAATGTCAAAATGTTATCTTTACATTATAATTATTTTATGTGTTCTTATTATGTTGTGGTTATTGGAAATTGTTTACGTATATGTGTTGTTCAATGATAAACTTAGGGTGGGTGAACTCAAGATAGATATTCATAGCACTGATTAATGTTAAAGTGGTAAATTTTAAAATAGATTTAGAGAATATACTGTGACGGGTATTGAAAATGTAACTCCCCATGTAGTTGTGAAAGCTATAATATAAGTTTGTTATGTATGATACAAGTTACCATTATGCTTTATGACTTCATTGTATTATACCTAAATCTTATGATTTCCTGAGATATATAAAAGAGAATCTGTTTTATGAGTGAAAAATATGATTTCATTTATTTTTATATATTAATGGACTAATGTTTTTTCCATTATTTTATATCCCATACTGAGCTTTTTATGCTCATACCATGTTTTTGAAAAAAATTCACGTGGTATGTTTATGGGTAAGAGAAAGGTATAATTAAATATTATTTTTATCTTGAAAAGAATTTTTTTATTTAAATATTTTTTTTTGTGTAAAAAAATAGGTTCGAGTAAAAGTCTCTATATTGTAATATTTGAGATTTAATGTAATATTTATGGCCTAATTATCTAAAAAACCTAACCTAAAAATATTCTCAATTTGAATTATTAAACTAACTAATGATTATGTAATGTTTATTTCTATAGCATTATAGAAAAGGTGATGGAAAAATGGTTCTACCATAATAATAATAAAATCGTAGTGTATTGATGATATTGATACTATTGCATCATCATGTTTGAAGATTATTTTAAGGTGTTTCAATAAGAAATAAACATTAAATATTTCATATAGGGAATATATTATAATGACATTGAATTTTATCAACAGATGTTTTATTCATTTTATTAGGTCATATTTAGTAATGTAGTATAAAAAACATGTTCCACATGTTGAAACAAATAAGAATTTATAATATTAATGATAAAATAACATTTTAAGAATAATAATATCCCATATAATCAATACAGTTACAATGGGCTAAAACAATTAGAAAATAAGATAACAATAAAAGGAATATTTGGATTTTCTAGATCCCTCAGAATAACCACACTAACAAACAAAATTGTAGAAGAAAATATTATAATTAATGCCATTATTATTTTCAAAATGATAATACATAATATTGAGATAAAATATATGCGAATGAATAATGACTAAAATATATGGTTTTATTGGAATTAGGGTACCCAGAAGACCATTATAGATCCAACTGTTAGAATAGTAATCTGACCATTAGAAGAGTAATCCCACCCTATGAATAGTAAAATGACCATATGAAGAGAAACCACCCATAAAGGAATTTTAAATAAAAAATTATTTATCATATGAAATGAAAATATTATATATTTATAATATGGTACAATTAAATAAATGTTTTAACAATGATAAATTATTTACTATTATTTTTATAGAACATAAATGTATTAATTTCACATTTATACCATATAAAGCTCTTTTAATGATATTTTAAAATCATTCATTGGGTTTATAAATTTGTATTATATATTATTATAATTATTATATAATTTTATGAGACTTTATTTAATATTTCAATGATTTAGAAAATTCATCATAATGTCAAAATTCATATTTTCAAACAAATACAGATTTTATTTTAAATAATATTTTATCATATTTATAAATTTATATTCTGAAATGGATCTCATGTTGAATAACTAAAAATCAAAATATTGTTAGACTTTTTTATATTCTATAAAATAGTAGTATTTTATATGAAAAGTGAAAGGTGAAAATAATACGAGAATTAAACTATATGAAAAATACATTAATTTTATATTAATGGATGATGTATCAACACATTAATTAAACATAACATGAAATGTTTACAATATATCCTCACAAGAATCATCACCATTAGTGATTATGATCCAAAATAAAAAATTAATGTGTATAATATTCAAAAGATGTCCTCTTCTCCCCTTAAAAATACCATATCTAACCATCCCTTATCCTAACAATGTATTTAACTTATATATTTGGAAAAATCTTTCAAATCTTTGCCAAAAAGTCCTAGTTTTATTATATTGCGAAAAATTCCATTTCAAAAAACCATAAACAGTATCATAAGTTGAGTGAACAAAAGGAAGAGGTAAAATTATCTACTAACCTATTTCAAATTATGTTTTTCCTGTACTGCCATCTTATTTTCCCCATATACCTAAAAATTTTAACATAAATATCCTAATTATTCTAATATGTTATAATTTTGGGGTAATATCAATCCTCTATGTTCACCTCAATTTATCCATAATGTGATGTGATGTACATGATATCTTTGATTCCCCACCTCCTTGAACATCACACTTCTCCACAACCATCAAGTATAGACTAAGAAAAAATATAATTAATAAATATGATTATAATAGGTCTATTATAACATATTTAAATTTATTAAATAAATTAATATTAACTTAATTAAATAATATGATTCTATTTTTTGATAGTCGGTAAAAAATCCTTAATGAAAATACCCCATAATGATAATTGTATTACTAAGTGAATCATTTCTATGTGAGAAAAAATTATGTTTTAGTCCATTATGATTTATATAATGACATGGATATCATTTAATATCAATTATATATATTTTTAATGTTTGATAAAAATTTCAATAATTATTGACACATGATCTGTCCTTAGAAACATGTAACGAACTCCCTCAGAACATTGAAATATAATATTATATCTCAATGAAATGGATATTAATGAAAAATGTTGAATTATTATAAATAATATATATATATATATAATTTATTAATTAAGAAATAAATGGATATAATTTTATTATACATGATATTGTGTTTAGGTGATTCATGGTTTTGGATCCTAAAGTAATGGATATCTCTGAACCATACTATATTAATTAGGTTATGATTTATCTCTATTTTCCTCACATTAATTTTATATTTTCATAAATTATTTACAAAATATTATATATATATGTCCCCCATATATATACATTGACTAATTTATCATTATTTTATTTTTTCATACAAGTATTTAAAGTTTCCCTTCTAAATATCCCATGATATGACAACCCGATTAATGTTGACTACTATATTTCTTACCGCATTACAAGTACCAATCATTGAAAATTATTAAGTCAAATTTATTTTATAAAAGGTAAAATTTTATCACATAAGAAATATTTCATTTCTTTTTTATGTAAATTATTATTCACATAACAACATTAATAACACATTGACCTTTTCCATAAGGCCCCACTTAAGACATAAATTTCCAATGGGATTCCTCCTGCATTTTTTAATTAATTACATAAAATTGAAAAATTTTGTCATGAAATATAGTTATATACAAAAATTAGTTCATAAATAAATTATTTATTATACACAACTATGATATTTTAGATGTATTCTATATGACAAGGTTATGAAACACAATTTTTTAAAACATGTAATCATAGTTTTTATACCTTAGGATTCGTTTCCTTATGCAGAATACATATATATATACATGTAATGATGGTTGTTCCCAAATACAGATTTAATTAATTTGAATTTTTTTTGTTTCATGAGATTATATGAATAGGAATATGTAGTTATAGTAATCCTTGATGACAACTTTTCCACCATGTGATGTTTTCTTGGAGGATATCCCTGACTTTTTCTTATTTCAAGTTTTACATTACTTTAAATTTTCTATTTACCAATTAATTATGTAGACCATGTTATTTTTGTTACAATCACATCTAATTATTCATGAAATTCATCATTTTATGTCATTTTATACCATTAGACAATCATGTTATGCATAATTGTCATAGATCACCTCATTATTTTAATTATACCCTAGGTTATCTATTGATGATTTTGGAGATTAATGAGTATTAGTTGGTATATATGGATAATATTATAATTATTTATTTGTTTTAGTTTTTTTTTACAAATTTTGAACATTGTCATCAAAAAAACTTGTCCTCTCGACCTTTGTCCTGTGTTTTTTGGATTTTTATTTTAAAAATAATGTAGTGATATATCTAATATTCTTGGATCCTTATCCTCAATATAAAAATATATATTTATTTTTGGGAATTAGGAATAGATTGATTTAGTGAGAACCCTATGGATAATCTTATGTATGGATGATTATCCTAAAATATAGGGGTAGTATAGAGCAAGTGGTTTTCCTAAAAAACATCCTTTTCTAGATACTACAAGAATATTTGGCACTAGAATAGTTGTTTGTTATGATAATAAATGTAAAAGGATTTATGTGGAATAAAAATTATTTTTTATTGGCGTATGGACAAGTGTAATTTCTATAAAAATAGTTTGACACACCCGTGGGATATGCCTTGGAAATTCAGAAACTCATTATAAATGAATTTAATATATTGTTACGTTAGAAAACATGATGAAAAAAAGTAATAATAGATAAACTATATAAGAATCCTAGATACTCTTATATTGGGATTTAAGTTTTATTCATATTTAATTCCTTTTATGTTCATAGTTTCCCATTTATATGTTTATCAGTTGAATTATTTTCCTCTCTCTGTTTATTTTGAATATAGTAGATGAACAGAATCAGAATCAAATAGTAATGTTTCACTCATTATTTATTCATAAAAACCAAACATTGAATAATATTATAGTTATTTATAGTAATTCATATCATTTGTGTTTAGTTTAACTATTCAAAGACAACCTCAAAACATTGGTATTATGTTATCAGTGAGACAAAAAAATAGATTTTTTGCATCCCAACTGTATTACTCCCACCAATTAAATGTTTGTCGACTGAACCACCCTGATAATATTTTCATAATCCCAATATTCTCATTTGGTTCTTTATTGTTAATGTGTTGTTTTTCGATATATAATGGAAAAAATAGCATTGGGAAGATGGCACTCAATCTTCTCATCCAAATTCATCCTCTGAATATATCGAAGAGTAAGGATGATGTTGAACTTCCATTGGAATAATATTCTCATTATTAGATTTTATTGATCAATGATTAATCATATATTTCTCTAATCATTATGACTATCGAGAGATCTAGGATTTAAGACATTTCCATTGATATATATTATAATGATGGATACCCTGGGGAATTTTCGAGTCATTATACAGACATGGATGATAATTTATCAATAAAAAATATAATTTTATATATTCAAACATCCAATAAATAATATTAAATATTTATTATTGAGATGAAAGAACTTAATAACCAGTTACAAGGAAATTTTTATAAGATTTTTATATGAATTTGTGCTTCACTGTGGGGTGTATCACTACTCCTTTTTATATATAAGGATGTGTCAATATTATTTTAAATTTACTATAATGAACTAAAAATCCATTTTAATGATCAATTATCCCTTTACATTATTATAAGATTTTTCTATCAACTATGTTGGGTCTATTATTTCTCTAATATAAACCATTATTCATTATATCACTAAATATAATTGACGAAAGTGTATATTGCAATGACTTAATTACAAATAAATTGACACTATGAGTTCATAGATAATTTTTTTGAATGGATAAGATCTAATAATATTTATGGAAATAATAAATATTCATTAGATATTGCCAGGAAATATATTTGAAATTATTTATAGATGATATTTTGATATAATCCAAATGGAAGGAGGATGATGTGGGATATATGAAAAACATGATAAAGACTATTAAATGATAATATATTTGAAATTTATAGGAAATGTGAGTTACAAATGGTGGAATTTTTACTATGGGTAATGTTATCATAGTGAAATGGATATCTATATATCCTATTTAGGCCATGGTAATTGATTAGTGGAAAAGACCAATATTTTAAATAGAGATATATATTTTCCATTTACTGACTAGTTATTATTAATAATTTTTAAGAAATATATCATGATTATAAAAATTGATAAACAAGATGAATCATATGGGAAACAATTTTATTTTTACTGATGAATATGATTAGATATTCCAGGTGTTAAATAATTGGTTTATCACTATATCAGTCCCCAAAAATCACTAAACTATGTATTTTTTCATGGTATATAATGATGATTAAAACAAGGACACGGTTTGTGTACTAATTCATAAAGATAAATTTAAATTATAAGCCTCAATGTAGTATAATCCTCTTGAGAGTAACAACCAAACACATGATCTAGAGTTAGATATTATGATCATTAAATTAATGAAGAGATTTCACTATCCTTATATAGATATGGGTGAATCATATATGGATCACAAGATCATAAAGTAAAAATTATCATATAAGAATAATATTTCTTTCATGTGAATGTGTTTAATGATAATCAAGGAATATGAATTATCAATTCACTACCATCCCAGGAACGAAAAAAAAGTGGAATATTCTCTATAAAAAATATCTAAAAACCATACAAATGAAGATAATTGTGAATGATCCAATCATTTTAGACATGAAAAGGATATACTTGTTGATCATAGAGTAATGTCCATCCTCATTCCTATAAAAAATTTTCAAATTTTATCTTATGGAAAAGTTAAATGATGTTTAAGATATCATATGAATGTTAAAAAACATTGGAATCATTATATAAATATAAATCCAATGAGTTAAAAAAATAAATGAAGATGTATTTGTATGATTTGGGTTAAGGTTTCGTGTCTCATAAAATTTGGAGATAATGGAGGAGTTATTTAATGATGCACGCAGATCAATATTCTCTATCCACTAATCAATATAATGAGATCATAATATATATATGAAAGTTCAGTTTATGATATCTAGTTAATGTTTAAACGATAAAATCGAGGGGAAAATGAAATAATATTACATACCGACATTAAAATGGAAAAAACTCACTATATACGTTTTCATTTTTCATATAAATACATAAAGAAAGAAATAATGTAACATTGTTTTTTGTGGATATTATTAGAAATTCATATAAACTCATTATAATTATATAGGTCTTGTCACTCGATAAAAATGTTAGGATATAGATGAGAAATCTTGTGAGTCTATATGAAACACCAATATCAGTTTTATTAGAAAAAGATATAATATTTATCTCTATGATCAAAAAATTATTCTCTATTATCTAAGCAATGAAATAGGTTTTATAACATATTACCAACACCAAAGAAATATCCAATATAATTTTATTATTTATTAACATAAAGATACATTTAGATTATGCTAGATCGACTTTGAAGTAATATGGTACCATAATCTCCCTCTAGTTAAGTTCTCATTAATAATAGATTACACTCAAGTAAACCAAGGGAACCATATGATTCCATTTATTAGATTTGATATAAAACACTTAATCATTTGGATGAATTTGTTAAATGAAATTCATTAGGTCCTAATAGTATTAATGAAATGGTGGATACATTCAAGAAAATTTGAAAACACACCTGAAAATATTATTGTTTTGAGAAGAGTTGTACAAATATTTATTGATGAGACCTGAAGTTTTAGGTTAGATATAGTTTTATATTTTAAATATCTCTAGAGAATAGAATCAATAGATTTTTGAATAAGTGAATGTTAATTAAGATATATAACAACCTCTTTGATAGTTTCAATCACATTGGATCTATGTACAATTGACAAGAACTCCCTATAACCCTTACTCATTTACATAATGTATTTCATATACACCTTTTTATAGAGTTCACACCATATATTTTACATGTACTTAATTTAGAGATAGTATAGCTAGAAAATATTTTCTCTTATTGGAGTATTCATTGATTATCTTGGACCATTGGGAAAAAATTTATAAAAAAAACACAACTCACATAGTCAAAGTACTGTAGAGACACTATTAGTTGGAAGAGGGGATATCGAAACTATAGGAATCCATGATGAGAAATTTCCTTTAACAATATTCACCTTAGTATTTTAAAATTATTTAGTGAAATGATTATTATGAGGGGAATAATATAATGAACCATAATTTAATCAATATAATTTCCCAACATATAATTGTCTTATATTTAGTAATTCAATATAAAGCATAAGAAACACATGATGAATCCAAATATATTTTATTGTATTAATCTAATAATTAAATATATAAAATAAAATTTATGTAAAAATTGAATGTATTTAAATTGAAAAAAATACAAAATTAGATAAAAATAGTATTCAAATTTATATTGTTGGAGTATCCAGAAAACGATGCACTCATGAATTATATTATAAAAATGAAAAAAATTATTAATAATTTGATATGAATTTGGAATGCTAAAAATTATTAACAAGAGATAAAATTGAATTTAATTGTGATTTAATAAAATATTAAATATTTATAAGAAGTAGGGAGATGATATGATCATATCAAATATGACCATTAGAATATTAATCTGACCATTGGGATAGTTATATAACTATTAAGAATAGTTAAATGACTATTAGAATATTATAATTACCTATATGAATGTAAAATATTATTTATTTTATTCATAAAAAGATAATGTGATATATTAATACTATGGTGAAATTTAATAATTTTTAATAAAATGATATACTAATTTTTTTCATTTTGAAAAATCTTAAAGGATTTAAGTAAAATTTTATAAAAAATATAATAAATAAGACTACTATTGTATCATAATATGGGTTTATTAATTAGTAATATGTTTGATTGAATTTATGTTAAAATACTAACAAACTAAAAGTGATTTTTCAAAGGGAATGTAAATTAATAATAATATTATAAATAAAATTCATCAAATAAATGAATATTATATTTAAAAATTAAATTTATCATATTAAGAGAAAACATTCATGAAATACATTTATTTTTTTAATCTACACGTCAGAAAATATTAAGGGTGAATTCTTGTATTTTTGAAAATTGTTGAATTTTTTGGTGAATAGTGAAATAAAAAAATAAAACATTTAACATTTTAAGAAAAAAACTTGAATTTTTCTCATCAATGATATAAGTAAAAATTCATTTTAACAAAAATGAATAATTTAATATATATAATTACATGACTCATCAAAAATGTTATTCTTGATCAAAAAAATTAAGTAATGAATATTATATTAAAATACACCCATCCCATAGCTTTATAAAAATCACCCCTCACCAACCGTTCTCCTAACATCATATAAGCATTTAATATTTCCAAAATTCTACAAAATGTTCCTCCCAATACCACAACACCACATCCTAGTGCTTCCGTTCTCACAAAAAGTCAATTTCTAGGATCCTTATGGGGTACCCTAATTGTAGGAAACAAAAGGTTGAGGTTAAATTCTCCACTAAAGAATTTAAACTTAATTCTTATTATACCACCACCATACTTTATAAATCCACCTATAAATTCTAAATCAATGTAAAAAATATTTTTATATGTTAATATTATGGTGTACTATTATTACTCGAACATCATCACAATTAATTATTAAATGATTTTATTGTTCAATATATGATTGGTTTACCACCTTTATTATCAATTAACTTCATGTTTCTCTAACACCATCAATAATGGTAATAAAGGTAATATTATTGTTAATTATGACTACAAAAATTATATGATAAATAAATTTCTGTTTCTATAATCTTTTAATGTTATTTTAAATAAAAAAATTAATATAGGTCATGGGATTCAGTAAAATTGACTAAATGAACTATCCACATAACGTTGAAATTTCAACTAAGTGAATCATCCTAATATAGTAACACTATGGGATAATTATGACCACGTAAATCTATATAATTACATTAATAATATTTCAATTCAATTTTGTAGTTTTATTCATATTTCAAAGGAACGACAATAATTATCCATAAGTGAACCCTCCTTCAAACCCAGAAACAAACTCCCTTCGGAAAAAATTAAACATTATATATTATTTAAATATTTATAAATTAAGAAAATAAAATAATATTTTGTTAAATATATATTTAAAATTATTTTAATTATATTACTAAAAAATATAATTTTTTTAATCTAGGACTTTATGCGCATGTACATAATAATTCTATAACCTAATTGAAGGGATCTCTCTGAACCACCCTATTTTATTTGGGTTACACATACTATCTATATAACTAACTATCTCTCCCTATTTTTCTTATTCATTTTTTTATTCTTTTTAGATTCCTCACATCATATATACCACATTTAATTCCCCTTTTATAGATAAGGATATACTTGTTTTAAAATCACCCCATCTCAATTTCCCTCGATAAGAAAACAAAATAAATGGGAAATTCTATGTTTTTCTTACCCCATCACATAAAAAACTCCTTAAGATGTTTTCAACCACTAATTATTTCTAAAATAACTCATATTAAAATTTAAAACAATATTAGATCAAGTTTATGTATATTGTAGTTCCCTTAGCATCTTTAATGAATCAATACACATTTTACGAAATCCTCACTTAAGATGTACATTTACAAAGTGATTTATCCACAGTTCATCAAGACATGACATAACTTGGACATTGATTTCCATGAACTATGCATAAGATCGTAAATTATTTCTTAAACTATTTATTTCATTGAAAGAATTATGATATTTAATCTAAATGTTATATAGCATGGTTATGTGACCTATCTATTTCCATGGATAATCCTTATGTTTATTCCTTATCTTTGATTTTGATATGTGGAAAACATATGCACAAACATGTAATATAGATCTCTCCTAGGTAGGAATCCTATTCACTATGAAATGTTTGTGTTTATTAAGATGTTATGTTTAAGACTAAGGAGTAAACCTAATCCAAAATCGGATTACTTCAACCATGTGATGATGTATTTGTAGGTATCTATGACTTATAATTATATTATGTTTTATAGTGCTACCACATTACTATGATTCCATGATCTTATTATACCATGTTGTTTATGTTATTTTAAATTATTATTATTCATGTTTTTCTCGTTTTTTATATCTTTATATATCATTTCGCTAACATTTTATGCTTCATTATCATGATTATTACCGTATAGTATTTACTTCATATCCCTTTATTTTAAGTATACCTTGGATTATTCTTTACATTTTTATTGTTGAAAAGGTATTTATGATGGCATTATTGTGAATAAAAAAATTATTTTGTCTTCAGTATCATATTGATGTATTATGAAACAAATATTCTGATGATACTATACCCATCATTCATTAGGATGTGTATATTGGATGGGTAGGATAAAAACAATGGTATTATATTTGTAAAAGTATTAGGTAACTATATATATTATACTGTCAGATACCTTCGATTAGAATACACCATATTACTACTAAGTATAGTCTTTTTAGAATAAAAATTCCTATAAAAAGTGGGATGGAATGTTGGGGAAATTTTCGGAAGGTATTTTAAAAACTAAACTTCTAAAAAAATTTACTGAATGAGAAGAGGAGGTTCCCTTTTATATGTTAGGGGAATAGCATTTATTGCAATTTTTCAATAATTTTAATTATTATAAAGTGTTACTCATCAAAAATGGATAAAAAGACATCCAATTCAATATATAATTATATAATGGTTAAAATATAATCATTAAATAATATTTAAGATAATTTTTTTGTGTCCTTATCACATTTTATTTCCATAATTATCATGATTTATCTTTACTGTGGAGACACATTTTTTCCCACAGTACTATCCATAAAGAACAAAAATGTAACAAAACACATTGATATAAATTTAAATCCTTATTCAAAATATATAATATATTTTTTGAATATTTTTTACATATAAGAAATAACTTTTAATATAAGTAGACTAAATCCAATTAAAACCCATTTTTATAAAATTTTCTTTTTTATCCGTAAAAATAAAAATAATATTTAAATTAAACATAATATTGATTATAATGGAATTAATTAGATTGTGATTATTAAAAGGGACAATATTTCATATTGAGACAAAATTCCAAAATTCCTGGGATATTTTAGTTACTCTATATTTGAAAAGAAATGAAGTTTTTTAAAAAATACACATTTTTCATTACTCACACAAAAATATATCATTTCTGAAAAGTTACACAAATCCAAATATTTATTTTATTTTCATGATAAAAATATTAATTCAATATTATATATTTAAAATTCAATAATATAGACATTATTATTATCAATAAAACCACATCATTTTGGTGAAACAATTTAGTAAAATAAAACTATTCCTTTTAAAAATAATTATTTTAAAATTTATTGATAAAAACTATAGTTAATTTAAATATCTAAATATAGTTACTACATATGAAAATATTAATTTACTACTAAAATAACCTCGGATGTCAAAACAAGACAACTAATTCCTCTTACCCATACTTTTTGTGTCTCTGTATGATAAACACATTTATTATGCTTTGTTAAATTAGTGACATCATGTATATATTCAATAATGTCAAATTAAAGGATTAAAAAATTAATCTATAATTTATAACCATGGAATTTTTAAACTCTAAAAATAGGAGGCCTTATCATTTTTTATATTTATGAAAAAAACTATATAATTATTATTGTTATACAGATGATCTCAATTTGATCCTTTATATCAAATAATTTAGGACTAGTAGGTTTTGATTAGTGTCCAAAGAAACCCTGAGAGGGTGGGGAGAATTAGGTTTCTACCCAATTTACAACAACTCATTCACATTAAATAGTTATCCATCACATACAATAACATCTTTTTCCCCCATTATAGGAAACTAATTCATTATATCTCTATCATAAATACACTAACACTGAGTTTTAAACTAAAATACATAAATTATAGTACTGGAACATATAGTATTTTACACTATTAACCCACACATTTATTTTTTCAACATGTATTCATATATCCATTTTAAATTGTTTATAAAATATCAATGAAATATTTGGGTTGATACATGTTTCATAGAAGGTCACTCAAGGAAAATTTATAATGCCTTTACCAAATTTAATGTTCAATCATATTTCAACAGTAATCCACCCCATTTAATTTTTTCTTCACATAATATATTAAATATATAAATTAATTTATATAAATACAGGTACCCTAATTATCTTTATAGTAAATTGATTCACTAGGAATCATAAAACAATAGATATGATACCACATTGAACTTATCATTATTATTCTCTTACTCTATAATACTAGATGAGAATTAATCCTCAATTAGAGAAAAAAAACTATATTCACCAACTAACTAAATATTTAAAAAATAACTCTTTTATGTGATGAATTATTCTAGGAACGAAATTTCTTTAATATTATTTATCTTTTGAAACATAAAAAAAGTATCTATAAAACATAAAGTCAATAATCCATTATTCAACTACCTAGTAATATCAATAAAATATTAACTTCTTAATGGTTACTCCCTATATAAAACAATAAATTTCTATGTTATTTTTTGTCTCATTAAATTAACTAAACTAGTCAATAAATGTTCTTAGTACTCATAAGATCTAAGACTTTAATTTAGTAACTAGGGATGATTATCTTTCATTTTAGGTTCATGGACAATTCCTGGTGTCAAAAACGAATTTATGTTCAATCCATATTCATTCAATATTATAGTTATCATTTCTTATGTTAAAAATTTTAATTCCTTACCAAATTTAATATATCATTAAATTTATCACATCATAATGTGATAAACTAAATTATATAATGGTGAGATTATCCATTAATAATTTTAAATAATTATATATTTTATTACACCTATCATTATTATATTATTTAAAATTTAGGGACTGATTACGCATATTACAACATGACATCATTAAAATTTTCACTACATTAAAAAATCATTTTGATATATCTTGTAACTTATATTGAAATCGCTTCATCATTTTAATTAGATAATTTTAGTCTGATATGCATTGTGGTGTGTGAAAAATATTCTCACTGGAATGATCCATTCTAGAGAGACACTAAATATTCCTGAGGTAGAATCATAAAATTGAATTTCAAACATCACTACATAACCATATTTATTATAGTTTTATCTATACCTCACAGTTTGAGGTTGATATTATGTTACATCATAGAGACAATGTTTCAGAATTCATGTGTTTTTTTTAGAGCAAGATCTTTAATCATATTATCTTGGAACTCCCATAGCAGTATGATTTACTATTAAAAATATAACAAAAGGTATAAAATATATTGTGAGGTTTTTGTTTCTATAAATTATTTTATATAATAATACATCACTGGTTATGTGAAATGACCAAAAAAATTTATATTTTTGATCTATTTACTCATATAATACATACACCATGACATAGTGTAACGTGTTTGGGAATGATTTTGTATCATTAACCTCATATAATATCTATTATAGTTTAATGTGAACTATTGCAGTGTGGAATTCTATTCCTTCACTAAAAACACATCCATCCTTATGAAAATACTATTACTCTATCATATTTATCGTCTTATCCTTTTTCTAAAAAATTAATGTATTTATACCAAATCATAATCTCCATCAATGAAATTCCATGCTTTTATTCTTTACAAAAATCCAAATCATCAAATACTTTTTAGATTCCCCATGATAGGGATCATTTACTTTTTTAAATTTTATATCTATGTATTCAATATGTTGACTTAAATTATTTGATTCCAAAATATTCATGTTCATCCTTCTTCTCAAATTTCATTTTTAACAATGTGGTTCCATTATCTTTAACCATGTATCACATTGTAACCATATTCTATAATTTCCAATATTTCTCATTTGTTTTCAAGTTAACTACCCCTTTGTATTTTTCATAAATAATCACCATTATCAAATTCAAATTCTGTAACACATAACCTCTTAGTTAAGTATATATATTATCATTTTCATCATTGATATCCATATTCTAGAATATTCTATATTAATTGAAAAAATATCAAACATATAATAATTGGTTTCAATAACTAGTATCACTACCAAGGAATTATATCTATAATCTCATGATTTATAAGTATTTCGAAGTGTATTGGTGGTTATATTTATATTATTACTGACTGGAAACATCATAATATTTCATTAATAATTTTTCAAAAACCTCTCATATCGTGCCTATATATGAAAAAATAAGTGTTCAATAAAATAGGTTGCATAATTTTATAATAATTAATATACAAATTAATAAACATATATAATATATTGATCCGTATATTTATAAATCATTTAAAATAATTTTAAAATATATTTTATTATTTGTTCATGTAGTCAGTTTATTTTATTCCTTTATACATCATAATAATTGATATATCAAAAATATAAAATATAAAATATATTATTTTTATCCCACTGATGTGAGAAAAATTATAATCATTTTTATATCAACATAATTTATGTCTGGATAGGTGGTTTCATCCAGGGGGCGTGTATTTAATGTATGGGTACCAAGCCCTTGAATTGAGCCAATGTCATAATGTAAATTGAAATCATTGGTTGAACTAGTTTTTATGTTATGTATATCACCTATAATTTTATAAATAGTTTTAAAAACAATGAAAAACTAATTAAAACCCTAAAGAATATGGTTGGATATCAAATTCTTCTAATAAATGGAGGTGATCCTTGAATTCATTGAATAATGCTGGATATTTAATATGACAACAATCATCATCAAGGTAGGGATTTGTCTTTTCTTAAATTAATACATTAGTCATGTATTTATAAAATAATTTTTTCATTTATTTATTAGTCCTTCACACATTATCTTATATTAATTTAAATTATTATATTGAATATTTTGTAATTTCAAATTATTTTAAAAAGAACATATTTTTTCAAAGGAATTAAATCACACTACTTCTCTATTACACCATGGTTTTCATTCCACGACATTGTTTGATCCCATATGGAGTGTATAATAGTGATATTCACTGGGCGGATGAATGATCACAACCTATATAAAAAACTTATTCACCCCTACGATTTTGAATCTCCCTTATCCCTTATAATAAATTGACCTAAAATGGACTTTATTTATTTGATTGGTTTTTTGGGGATGTTTTTTTTGTGATGGAGGGGCTTGGGTAGTGGATCGGTTATGGAAATTATGATGATTGATCATGATTGAGGAATTAGGATGAAAATTTAAAGAAAACATGATGTAGGGAAATTACAAAAAAATGTGCCTAAATATATGGAATGGCTGAGAAGAATTCTCAAACGAGATGACCGATGTTGTCCACTGAAAACTATAAGTAGAGAAACAAGGTTCTAAATTAGAAATTTAAGTGAAGAACATGGTTTTATAGAAGGAAAACATTAAAAATATGGAATCTAGAATCTAGAAACAAGGATTGTCGTGTATTAGTATGTAACAATGGTTCTGATAGAGTTGATTGATATCCCTCCTTAGGTAGTTTCCTAGAGAACATTGTATTTTTATAAAGGGGCACATAATGTTGTGTGGTGAAGAACACACACAAATACTTCATTTGATACATACACCATTTAATTAGTAATCATACACCGTGAAAAAACATGACATGACCAATACATTTGTTGTGAATAAATTAATATATCACATGTATCATGTGTCATGTTAATTGCAAGAACATGCCATCAATATTCATGTAAAATGATATAAAGTTGGTGATAGACATGTAGTTGTCCCCTTGTGATTCTCATCCCATATCAAATATATTATATGACATATATATTAAATTTTCAAATTTTTTCCTAACACCATACCATGATATTATAAGTAGATAAAGAACAGATTATACTCAGTGTTTTACTTATAGATCATGATAGCGTGATTTAAATCAAAAGTATGTGTTTTTAGATCTATTTAAGGAATATTTTATATATTAACATAATTTATTTGAATGCTGTTTTATAGGAAATAATTAAAAGTTTAATCAAAGTTTTTATTCCAATAATTTTATACTTTTTAATGGGGTAGTCCATTATACCCCTGATGGATTGATGCTTCTCCCCTATGTGTATTGAATGATCTTTATTCGTTGGATTTGTGAAAAAATCTTGTGTTAGTTTCCGATCCTCTATTACCATTATGGGGTCCAGTACATAAAATTTTTATGTGTTTGGTCCCCTATATGAATGATGGATGGTGAGTAATATCATTTTTATCATGTTATTTTATTATGTCGACAGATTTGGTACTTCCTTGAATGACATGTAGTTTTCATCAGTTAGGCATGTTCCTTCATCCACTATTTCAAGAATCCCCATAGAAATTACAAATTTCCCATAATGTGGTGCACAATCATCATAAAAATTTTATTGAGGAGGAATGTATTTTATATAAGATGATTATTTTACATTATTCATAACAAAAATTTCATATGATATTCAGATTCCAAGAAATGTATAAAATTTGTAGACCAGGGTTGTGATGTTGAGACTTCATTCATACAACGTTTTTTTATTATTTAAAAGTATTTGGATTATTCATTTCTCCATATGTGTTGGGGGGTAATATGACTTTTCATTTCATCTTTACACATTTATTTTTTGGGCTTCTTACTATGTATTTTTATAATCACCATAACCTAGGAATTGTTTCCACACATTTTTTTATATGAAAATTATGTATAGTGGTGTTTTATATTAGTGATACTCATTGGTAAAGATAACTGAAGGTGTTGGTATCCAAATTTATATATTTAAAATTCTTATCTCTATTCATTCAAATATTTCATTACATCGGGATACAATTTTTTAGAGTTTTTATTTATTTTTAGAATTTACATTTTCATATATTATTTTGTAGTAGAATTCATTCCATACATGTTACTCTATAGATGGTTATTGAATTAGTATTTTTCACTTTTTTTGTGTATATGTTTTTGTGTTTGTGTTTTCTATACTAATGCCTATCATGTCTGTGACATGCCTTCTGAGGGATATTCAATAACTCTTATCCTATTAGTGATGATATTATCATGGAAAACATGGTAAACATTATACCCAAGGTGGAAATCTACTGGATCAGGTCATGTTGTTGTGATATCAAATATTGTATATCATAGGAATGGATTGTACAGTTATGTGACTTGGGGGAGGGGGGTTAGTAAATGAAATTTAGGGGGAAAGGGTTATGGGGTATTGAGTTCGGTTTTTAGACTACAAAACAAGATGTATGTGCAAGAGATTAATGAATACTTTTTAATAGGACTGTAATAATATTTTACTATACTCAGAACTCTATGAAATAATTCTTAAGGTAATGATAAAATTGTACATGCATCTTGTAACATGATAATTTTGTTAATATCCATGTACATATTTTTTTAGTTCACCCACATATGATTGAATAATCATGAAATGTTTTTATTATCTATAATATTTTACCTCATATATTGTTTTAATGGATTCTTGGTTAGATTCATAGATATCCCATACCAATGATTTATCCTCCAATCACTGATCAATTGAGAGTTCTGGATTAAAATCATGTACATGATCATGATATATCTATACCTTATAGGAATATGGAATTTCCTCCACCCATTAAATAGGGTGGTGATCCTCAACCCATTGTATTAAGGGATAATCCTCATCCAATGTGGAATATTGTTGCTACCATTTATTTGGATGAGACATCATATTACCTAGTTCCACTTCCCATGATCTATCATTCACAACCTATTTCTATTTTAGGTGAGCTTTATCCACAATTGATATAGTATTGGATAGATTTTGAGACATGCATATTCCATATGGTTTATACTCCCACTAAATATATAGTGATTATGTAAATGTATGTACTATATATTGTTTCTATCCTATAGATGATATTGGCCAACAATACTCATTATAAAGGTACATTAACAAGTATGATGTTTTAGTTCCTTTATAGATTGGTGTACACTTCATATATACTACATATGAAAAGACTTCATTATTTGTTAGACCATTATTAGGGATCAGTTATCAATGCGTAGTAAATATCAAGGTTCATGGCATTGATGAGGTACTCATTCTATATGGTGACCAATTTTTTTTTCAAAATCATAATATTTTTAATGGTATATAAATAGATATTTGAGTAGTGTTATTACATTTTTTAGTCCCCACTAATGATACTTTTATGGAGAAAGAATGATATATTGATATTATCCTGATAGAGATGTATCATAGGATAGATGTGGTCTTAATCATTTCTGTTGAGGAGTCATAAAAAATATCTATTCAAAGAAATTCATCTAGAACCCATTAGTAGAGGAACATACAAACATAATCATGGTATTGGGTATTAGCTGTGGGAGTGTCAATCATAGGACCAAATTAATTTGGATATGAGATTTCATATTCCTATTAAGGTATATGGAATATATCCTAAGACTAACCAACATGATGAAAAATATACTGATGATATTTAGATATAGTGGACATACCTCTATTCCCATAGTGGATGTGTGTTTAAAGGCCTCACTGTGGTGGTCAGGGTGATCAACTAGAGAGGTTTTTTAGAAATGTAATTAGTGGTGCATTACGAGGATGATAGAGCTATTATTTTACACATTTTTATATATATTTCAATAAATTAGGCCCTCTTAATTTATCAATTTGATAATATTTTATTTTATCTTGTATTTATGGTGGTTTTATGCTAATATGATAAAATATATAAATTCATGAATTTTAGAAAATTTTAATCACATAGGTATTTTCGACATAGATTATAAATTTTTTTTAAAATTTTAATGATTATTTTATGAAGTATTTCTATATATATGGTATCCATATTTTTCTTTTGTACCAAGAGCTAATTCGATCATATAGAGGTCTAAAAAAATCAATCAATTTGACATATTGTTTGCGAGGATAGGGTGGAACTGACCCTTGGAAATAAGGAATAAGTCATGATACAGACCACCAATTTATGTAATTGATGATTCGTTTGAGTGAGTACTCATAGAAGAGTTTTTCCATTAAATTTTGATTTATTAACTCATTTGGAGGTCCTCATAATTCTAAACATTGATGAAATCTCCAGGCAAAATTTATAAAAATTATAATTGCTGAGTAATTATTAGATGAAAATTTTTACACATAGTGGATGAAGAAATTTTTTTGTGTAAAACACCCAACGACTTTTGGAACAATAATGTAGAAGAATATACAATATTATCTAGTGTAAATAAGGGGTTTTCATCTACAATATTTGAAATGAACATTATGAATCCCAATTTTCAATCGCTAATTACCCGTTGTGACATGAAACCCATTAATGGCCCATCCTAAAACAAAAAATCCTCCTCCATCACTATAAATAAGAGGAAATGTATAGATTGAAGAGATATATATTATAGATAGATGTTACTGATAAAGGATATTATATTAGTATTATTCATTTTTATTTTTTCATCTTGTTTTATTTTACCTTGTAAAGCGAACTAATATTTTCATTGAAGTGTTTTCCTTTTCATCTTACATAACTCTCTATCTTACAATGCTACTCCCATTATCACTATTTAATCGTCCATCATAATCTATTTTCACTTTTAATTGACAAGTGACTAACCTAAGGGTTGATCCATGGTGTGGTTTTTAGTGTATTTTTTTTTTGTTCTTCAATTCAAACTACTTTTAATCTATCATTAGTGGATGTGAGAGTATTGCATCTGTTTCGAGGTCATCCACCATGGATTTTTTTTCTAATTCCATTACATTACATTGATTAATTATTTTTCATTCCCTTATCTTAGGAAAACCCATTAAACTATGGTGTTTTAATTTCATTATGGGACAAAAATAGATATAGTGGAGCAAAGTATTTAAAGAATTGTATTATCAATTGTGTCTTTATCCTATTTATCTTTTGAAGGATGTGTGGTTTGGTGTGTCAAAGGTATGCTAAAACAACACAGTAATTAAATCAATGGAATGTAATTCATTAATTTGTATTAATTAAATCAATGGTTATATTTAATTTAAAAAAATAATAAATAAAAAACAAATTCATGACAAAAAACCCTAGACCAATACGTTTCTTCCCAGATTTAATTATGTATGTATTTTTATTTAGATATCAGTTACATGATTCATTATTTTTATTTAATATTTACTAAAAAATGAAAAAACATTCTTTTTCAATAAATAATAAAAACAAAAAATAGATTGGTTGACTTATAAATTGGTGATTGAACCGACTACACGCTCCTCAAGTGACACAACCTTGGATAGAATCTATGATACATTAAAAAAACCAAATTTCTTTTTCCACAACCTGTGATAGATGTCCATAAAAATTGGAATTATTTTTGGTTAGATAACTAGTTATTTTGATAATTTTTTCTAAATTCACATTTTCTATAAATATTTTATTCTTCATTAAAAAAATCTTAAAAATAGAGCATTAAAGTATATATTCAATTTTATATTATTATGAATGGGAATATTACACATAAGAGAAACTTTAGAAGTAAAAATAACAACATGGTACATATTATAATTTATCGTAGGTGTAATATCATAGAGAAATCATATAATAATTTACACAAAAATTATATAGAGGGTCTGCATATGTTCATTTACTAATATAGTTACCCATCCCTAAGATGAGGGATTAACTTGAGGAAGTGGAGGTTGAAATTTCACCACTCTTATTTGAAATTGATGAACCTCATGAGGTAAATATAGAGTTTCTAAATGATTAATTCAATATATCTCAACCGTTTATAGAGTAAATTTAGGATTGACTAGTATTTACTGATTTAAAATAGTTACATCACATAATTTGGATAAATTTAGAGTAATTAGGCAGAAATTTAAATTCAACACTATCTCATTATACCTTATAATGAAGGAAAATCGGTACAAATACAACTCTATCTTAACATGGAAGAATAAAAAACCTCCAGTATCATGGAATTTGAAGAAATATTATTGTATCATGACTACCTACCTTTAGATAATGAGGATCAACTCTAAGAGGCACTTTCAATTGAAGAAAATATTAATTCCGAACCGACCCAACAATATGATACATTATTGAACCCAAAATATTTATATTTTCTTGAAACTAATTTTATTATCCCTTATAATATATTTGAATATTCATATCTTGATAACTCTAATTATTCCCAAGATGATGATGATGAAAAAGTATATGCACTGATTTAGGGACACCATGAGATCCCTAAAGACATTCGACATTTATTGGAAGGAGTAAAAGAATAGATCCCACTAGAATTTTATGACGAACAAGTGACCCAAGCATCATACATTAAAATGTAATATTATGAAATAAAAACATAAAATTTAATTTTTGAATTTCCCTTTGATTATTATTTACATCCATCATATATGGAGAAACCACATAATTGTGGAAAACACACTACCAAAGTGACAATAGTTGAGGATTAATTTCAATAATTCATCATACCCCTTCCAAGAAATATGTTCCACTTTAAAAAATGGGCAGATCTGGTGTACTCTAAAAAAGGAATTATCATAAAATTTACAATCAAACGAAAGATGTGAAAATGAACATTTGGTTGTTAATGTTAATGAAAATCCACCTTCAACCAGATTATGGATAATAGCTAGTAATGACCTCTAGAGACCCTAAAAAACTTGGCCCACTAGGAAGATCATCCCAAAATTTATCATTAATTTCATTATATGAATTTTCATTTTAAATACATTGCTATGAATTATTCCATCCTAAATTCCACTCATTGTTACCTTTTTGAGAATAAATGACATGATCCTTGTGATTAATTGGGTAATTTACTTTTATAGAAACATGATGGAACAAGGAAAACCCAAAAAAATAGAGAAAGTTAAAAAAGATTCATTTGAAAAGGGGTTTCACTTTTATATTTTATATTTTAAACTCTATAATTTTTTTTCTGAGAAAATTTATTGATCATTGAATAAGTAAAATCATTATGTTGCTTGATTTTTCCCCCCACATGTATTATCTAGTAGAAAAATGTATTTTAAGAATAATGTGATTCCATTTTTTATATATAAGATTCAATTAGATTAAATGATTAAATTGGGAAATCGGATTATTAAATTGGATCGTGAATATTAAAATGATAACTCATGATTTAAGGAATGTGATTGATTCCCTTAATTAAATATTGCTAAAATATTTCACTCTTTGAATTTATGATATTTATGTGACTTTTTTGTTATTATTAATCATGAAATGAGTTATTGTACAATTTTATAATTTAAATTCTTAATAATATTTTTATACTAGGTACTTCTTATTTACTGTTGATCATATTTCTTTAGTGATCTTGGGAGATGTCACTATCAATAATTGGAATATGAACTTGTCAAAGCTATCACTATGCAAAAAAAATTAAAATGATAGATTCATATTTTTATAAACCAATAATCCTTAAAATTCCACAATTACATCAATCCTACATTATCCCATAGTGACCATGAACTGTATTTATATAGATGATCCATTTATCAAGACATTTTTATCCATTCATACCCCATTCTTTGTAAATGCGTGATATTTTAAAGAAGAAGTGTGGGAAAGAATAGAGTAATGTTTGACATGTTGAAGTACATATAAACAAACATGTGTAGGGATTCTAATTAGGGATTAATGGAAATTTTTTTATTCAATAAATTTTCTTTAAATGTCCTACCATCATAAAATTTATATGAAAAAAAATGAATGGGTTATGACTTAAATGAATGATAAATTACCATTACTAGACCAATTTTTTTGTTATCATTTGTGGTTTGGTTTTGGATATCAGTATTAATATAATAATATCATTTGAAAAGTAATAAATAATCAAAAACTAACATTAAAATAAAAAAATGTAAAACTATAGAGATGGTGAGCATCGTCCATTATGTTTTCATTAATTATGACCATTGATTTCAGTTTTGGAAACATGGGTGTTGCTATATTAAAAGGTATAATTTCATTGAACTTTTATTTTTTACAATATGAATTTTACTTAAGAGGTAAACTTCCATGTTGAGCATTAAATTAAAAAAATATATTCCAACCAACTTTAAGCCACATAGTCACTAAAACCATTAATGAAAGACCTCATAATTTTATCTAACTTTTTTAACAATGTGGATAATATTATTCCTTACAAGACTATGGATAAAGATAATATTCTCATGATATTATAATAAATATAACTGAATTGAATCATGAGTGATGAAATAAAATAATAAAAATTGAGGCAAATCATGACTTCTCATGTTTGGTAATAATGAATTGAAGAGCATGAATGAGTGAAATGTGAAGCATAAATATTATTCAATGGGGAAAATTATAATATATGTATTGGTTATTTCATTGAATAATGAAAAAATGAGTTGATATATTTTTTAAATTTCAAAATTTTATTTTAGAGTTAACCTTGTTTGATTTTATTACATTTGGAATTAAATATTTGAATCATTGGTACCGTCTAAATTCCATAATGATATTTTATGTTTGAGTACAATAATGGTTTATATATGGTTTAATTGATATAGAAAATAATTTCCACATTATATATATATTAAAATTATTTATGGCCTCCCAGTTTATTAATTTATGGTGATTTGATTCAATTTTTGACTTATGGGTTGTTTAGTGTTAGAATGTGAAAATTTCATAATTTTGTATTTTTAGAATATTATAATATCGTTTAATTATTAAAATATACATTAATTTTTTATTCAAATTTGATGGATTGGTTTTTTTATGATTTTATTATTTATGGTCTCCAACATTGTTCTTTGGAGAACGAGACAATTTGAACATATAGAGGTTCAAAAAAAATACATCTCATTGAAAATATTATCTGAACACCATAGTGGATCCCACCACCCGATATGAGGCATAAATAATTGTATAAACTTTCAACTGAGGTGATTTGAGTTTTATTTTGATGAGGTCTTGTAGAATAATTTCGAAATAAAATTTAAAATATTTATTTACTCATTAAGAGGTCTAGTGAGTTTTCAAATTTTAAAAGAGATTTGAGAAGCATTCTAGAAGAAAAAAATTGATTACTATTTAGGATTTATATGTTTCTATACATTGAGTATGAATATGAAATTTTTACTTAAAAACAAAAAAGATTTTATAAAATCATTATAGAAGACTAAATTTAATGATTCATCGATAACAAGGGTTTTCTTGCATATGATTTTTAAGAAACGTTCAGGAACAAAATTTTATTCAATTGAAGACCCATTACGACCCAAAACGCATTAATGGATCATTATATCACTGAGAAGCCACTATCATCCCTATAAATAAGAGGAATAGGGTATATTAAAGATATATTGATTGAAGAGGGAATCTATGGGTAACTGCAATTGTATTAGGTTATTTCATTCATTTCATTTATTTTTGTTTTATTTTCCAATGTAACATTCTTTAATATTTATATTAAATTGGATTATTTTCTTCTTACATACCTATTTATCATCCAAAAATAAAGCAATTATATTTCATTTATCTTCCGTCGTTATCCCTTTTAAATTTTCAATGGAATGTGACTAAACTGAGGCTTGGCCCTGTGAGAAGTTTTATGATGTTATTTGTTATTGTGCTTCAATTAAAGTTGTCTTAAAACTATTTGTGGTGTACATTAGATAATATTATTTGTTAGGAGGTCTTTTACAACAAAATTCATTCTAATTCTGTTCTTTTTCATTGATTAATTGTCTTACCCTACTTTATCTCAGGAAAACAATTAATATGGTGGATTTGGGGTCACATAAAGGGACACAATGACATTGGTGGACCCAAGTATTTTAGGAATTTTATTCATAGTTGATGTGTAAACCTATTTGGATGTTTTAGGAGGTTTGGTTTGGTGCACCTAAGGCATGATGAAAACACAAACTCCATAAATAATATAATATCAATTAATTGATGAGGTTTCATTTAAAAATTATCAAATTAAACTTAAAAAGAATATAAATATAAAATGAATCCACTTTTTCAAACCCTAAACAAGACCATTCTTCCCTAATTTTATTCATTATATATTTTAATTTAGATTTAAATTCTATATTTCAATATTTTAATTTCACGTTTTCAAAAAATCCCAAAACCATCATTTTGAGTAAATAATAAAAACAATATAAATTAATTAGATTATAAGAATGAGAAATTAGTAATTGAACAGACTGTGGTTCACCTCTAGTGTGATAGCCCTGGTCAGCTTTTGTAATATATTAGGATAATTAAATTTTTTCCCACGTAATATGAAGGAATTCACAAGAGGATATATAGGTGAATACAATTACAATCTCATACACCAACCACCACCCATATGGGGTTCTCCCCAGTCTTATGGAATGATTTTCACAAACATATGAATACAATAGAGGTGTTCAATTATTAATTTCCCAATATAGTTTGGGGTAAAATCTATTCCTTTCTAATACCTGAATCCATATGTATTGAGATGAGGGAAATAAATTTCATTATAGGTCAATATTTTTTATTGATGTTAGATATTCTATTTGATTCATTTTACTTCTCTATGTGTCCACAGATTCCTATTTATGTATATTTTACACTCAACTACATCTAATGATGATAAGATATTTCACTTAGTGAAGATATTTTCCTGTTGAACATCATTATTTCATGGATGAATCCCTGTGAAATTTTTTTTATAGAGCATTTATCTTTATGCAGTTCCTTGATAAATTATTATCTCTATAGTGTATCATGTATTTAATTTGATTGATTGTCACACTATTTCATGGATTAGTTGGATCATCCAAAAAAATTATTGGGAAAACCTACATGATGTTACAAATTATTACCCACCTATTAAAAATATATCATAAAATGCATAATATACATATGAGGTTTAGATTCATGGAGTATTGTAGGAGTACATGAAAATTTTTATATACGATATCCTAGGATTCTAAATCATTAATGTGAAATTTTATATATTGACTTTAATCGAATGTCCACACCAATTTATTAAAAAATTTATTATACTCCTTTGAATCGGATAAAATAACTACAGGTTTGTTTAGTGGATATTTTAGTGAATTGTTTTCTAGGTGTTGAGTGTCCCCTATGCTTACCTAATTATATTCAACAAGAACTAATAGATGATATTGTGGTTTTTTATTTTACTATCAAAACCTAATAAATGTCACAGTCATGAAAAAAAATGTTCGTTGGAGGATAGAAAAAATCATTGACCATCTCAGGTGAAAAAATTGGTTCATAATGATATAACCTAGGTTATGATATCATCAGGATTGGTTTTGTGAGTATAAAATACTTGAGATTGAGTCAATATATAATTATAGATATTATATGATTTTAGTGATGAGATATAGTTTGAAGAACACCACCCCAATATTTATGGGACTCATAAAATATATATTCAAGCTGTTATTAGACCAATTTTTATGTTATTTAATAATGACGTAATACATTAATCCCAGATTGAGAGTGATTTTACATATCATTGTTGGATTTTATAGAGAAAACATTTAGGGAACTATATTTAATCTAATTTTGTATAAATTCTAGATTCTAGATGTTCATATTATTAGTAATTTCATATTAAATTGAGGAGTATAGTTTGACCACTGATGATAGATGTTCAATGGCTTTTAATAAACTCAATAATATGTTTAACATGTGTAGACATATGATGATAATATGAAATTTCTTGATATTAATGGAATTGTTCTCTAATATTACATCTCCCTTTGAAATTCATACTCAAATGGGTATAGATTCATTATTTTTATCCAATTCTATAGATCCCTATTGAAGATGATATAAAGATCAACTAGTGTATCTAGTTGGGACTATAAGTGGAAGGGATTTAGTATATGGTGTTATGTGGTTCTATTATAACTTATCTTGGTTGTGTGATGATATAGAGGACGTTTTTTATATCTTATGGTAAATACTACTATGACATGACAATCAGAAAAAATTTCTCTGTGGTGTAGAGATCACAAGAATAGTATTCCACATAGAGACTTAGTGAAACTACATTCTTAGGGTGTTAATTCAAATATAAATAGATCAATGTTGTCTTAGGTATATTTTAACATGACTATATACCAACCATTAGAGTAAGAGACTATCTGGATTCATAATTAATCATGATTAAGAGATAGTCGGGAACATTATAAAGGTAAATATAGTGTTTATTCCACTTAGTATGGTCCCAAATGCATGGATAGTGTAAGTGGTTTTTGAGAATGTATCAATGGTGAGTTTTTTTGGTGGAATACATATATGATTCTATGTATATATCGAAGGTAATGTCCCCAATACTAATTCCTTAAGTTATGTATTCCTATATTTGTGTCACTGATTATGAGATATTTCATGATTTGACATTCTTAGGTGAGGCACATAGATATTTAATTGATGTTTGAATTAATTTCATCCTCATATAAGAGTGAATAGTGGGATCATGTTGGGTAATATGAGGTGTTTTCATATAAGTCTCACAGATCCCATTATTGTTATATCATACAATTAAAATAATGTACATGAATCAAATGAGATAATAATGTTGTTCAAGAAAAAAGAGGATTGTATTGGATTTCACATTGGGGAGCCTGACCTCTATATAGGTTAAGCCTAGTAACCATGTCCCAATTGGATTAAGAACATCTATTGAGGTTCTATAGTGTTTTTGAGATAGTAACATAATAGACTTTAATATATAACTTCCACAATTATTGATGTTTCCTAAAATTTTATGGATTTCCATTGATTATATTACCAAATTTTCCCACTTCCTCAAAATATCATAGAAGATTTTTAAGAGTGAATGGGAATCCCTTATGTGGAAAAGATTATACATTTTCATAAATTACCCTCACTGACTATTTTTTATCAATATATTTGATTAAAATCTCAATTATGGAGATGATTGATGGAATCCTTGATGACCCATTTTTTATTCAGTATGTCATTTTAACAATATATGGATGGAACTATTGGGAGGACTAATGATGTCCTCCAAGAAATGTTTCATGATCATGTTCTCTATTATTATTAAATATAGGATGTTCTAATATTAGTAGTTGGGTTAATATACAACAAAACTACCACTCTACTATTAGTATGCCTCCATTTGAATATCTATGAAAAATACCATCCATGTCTCCCATTTAATTGATAGTAATGTTTATATCATCATTTATGAGGCAAGAGTTGTTATTATTGATTCTGGAATAATTTTTGAGAATAAATTAGATCAATAATAAGTCCTATACAGGGCACTAATATAGGTAATTAGATTTTGTTAAGGGAGACCATGTTTTTCTAAAGACCTCACCTGGATGAGAATTAAGGATATTTTAATGAAAAAAATCTATCTGTAATATATATTATGGAATTCCAAATCATATATAGCTTAGTTCATGATATTTATATCATGCAATTACCCAAATTGTTGGATTATATGTAAACCACCTTCCACATTGAAAAACTAATATGGTTTTTGTATGATCTATTTTAAATTATCTACCTGTGAAAAAAATACATCAAGGATCAAACCATCCTTATAAATTATCTAGTGGTGATGAAATTTCAGTGGAAGAAATTACATTATGGGTTATTGATAAAAAATGTGTCTTACAGAATCCCAATAATATATAAAGTAGAATAGTAGTTTAACATGTCAATATTTTTTATGTTGGTTATTATATAACTGTTAAAATACAAATTATGGTTTATAAGTAAGAAATATGAAATCATAACATAGTAAGTTTTCTCAAAATCTTTAAAAAAACAAATATTAAAATTTATCTTTATTGTGTTTTTATAAAAAATGAGGTAATGTGTTTATTCAAATTTATTAAAAGATGTACAATAATGTTATTTATTTTTCCCATCATGCCCTTGTGACTTTTAATGGCCTCCAACCTCACAAACCAATATTATTAATTTTTTCAAATAATCATTAATTTAGTATTTTTAATTCTTTTATATACTAAAAAAACATGTATTTTACATTTAAGTTGTACCTTGTTCTTATTTTTGTTATTTTGATGAATGTTTTAATTGTATATTATTTATTACACAATATTTTTTTTTTTAATTTGTATCTTCAAAATAATGTTGAAATAAATAAGATTACACATGAGATATACCATCCAACAATTGAAATTATTCATCTATTTCTCATAATGATGAAAATTAATATTATTAAATGATTTATAATTTTTGTGGACATGATTATATGTAAGGTGAAGAAGTAGAAAATTTTACTCATAACATTTATAATTTGGTTTCTGAAATTTTCATATTATTTTATTATTATTGATCTATTATAACTCTCCAACATTAAAATTTACATAATCTGAAGTTTGATAAATAATTCAAATTGATGATATATTTAGGTTTATAGTTATAGATATTTTTACTGTAACTATTAAATAACAACTCAAATATTTCAAAGTAGACACTTCTACTCACTATCCATTTATTACAAAATGAAACTCTTTAAAATAAAACATGATTGAATTTTAATGATAAAAAATTTCAAAAATTTCATATTTACATCATCTGTTATTTTTACCATATGTATGACCTATGAAAAACATTAAAAAACAAGTTATGAGCACAAAAATCTCAGTATGTAATATAAAATAATGTAAGATAATGATCTTCCATTAATATTTAGAGACCCATGATATCATACTTTTCAAGCATAAAGAATATGATCATTAACATACCTCTTAAAATATTAATATTCATGAATAAATCATATAAATAATAATTAATAAAGGTAACATGTTGTATCCATATCTTACTCACACAGTATCATTCAAATCTACATAAGGGGTAATATTAAAGGCTATGTTTGAAATACACATCACAAAATATTCCCAAAATCCCTTAGGCGTAACCTTATTGTTTAACTCAGTCTCATTACCCAATAAATTGGGGAGCTATGATAGGCTAACATAACATTTATTTATCTCAGAACCACCCATATACATAAAAAAAATTAATGAACCATAACATTATCATAACATATAAAACATGCATTGAGGAAAAATGATATTTCCATATTGCAATAAAAAGTTATAATTTTAAGATAATGTCATAATAAATCCCATATAAAAACCATTTTCAATAAAAAAATGAAAACTTAATATGGTCTTTATTTATCTTTTAATAATGGTATTACATGTAGACGAAGTCAAATATCCTATAATGGTCACGATTGTTGAAATGTTGTTTTCACCATGTAGATTAAAAAATCATTATTTTTTATTTTAGTAAAATTATTCATATTAATATATTCCTTTTTAAAACCAATGAATGCAATTAAATTCCAAATGGGTCTATTATACTCCTTATAAAATAAGGTGGTGTATATTATCAAAATATTTCTAAATGAAAGCATATTGAGATGAAGTCCCTAATAATCAGTCTAAATCATCCCATAAAATCAATATATTCCATATTAATAAACAATTTTTAGTTTTTACTTTATTTATAACCTTTTTCAAATTTAATATTTCTTTTATATCACTTATTACAATTATATAAAAATTACATAATTATTTAAGTTCATATCAGATGTTTTGATGATATTCGGTATCTGAGTCAAAAATGATCTTTCTATGATGTCAATATTCCATGTGTACATTAATTCAATCATATCCAGAATAAAATTCATGAAATAATAATCACACATAT
Source organism: Viscum album (assembly GCA_963277665.1). Classification (NCBI taxonomy): domain Eukaryota; kingdom Viridiplantae; phylum Streptophyta; class Magnoliopsida; order Santalales; family Viscaceae; genus Viscum; species Viscum album. Next base: position 662,891,346 of record OY728138.1, read on the forward strand.
CCATCAATAATACTTTTAATCTAAACAATTTATTTATTGTATGAAAAACGAATAAAGTTATAATCATGGAGACTGTAGGATATACGTACACATGAGTTCTTTTTCTAATTTTCATTGATCATTATGTTTATATTGTAATTATTATTTTATATTAAAACTGATCAAAATATAAAAAAATTATAATAAATTAAATATAATTATATATATCATACAAGTGACATAGTTAATTAAAAAGATTTACATCACTTTGTGGATGTGATAGTTCACACGTATGTATAAATGACTTCATAATTTTAATGTTCATGGAAAGAATGAACATGATTGATATATAATTATAATACAATGATAAATATGTCATGAATATCATATAAAAATTTTTAATTCAATCATTATGACATTTCTTAATAGACTGTTATAGAAAACTAATTATATTAGTTCGTGGAGTTGATAGTTCACACGAATGCACAAACATTAAATTCCCGTCCCATTTGATAAAAGTGGAAATGTATTTAGGTGGTGATATTTACCTAATAAAATATCAGTATGTTTAGGATACAGTTTTTTTATTTTATCTTGGAATAATAATATTTGAAGTATGTTGATGAACATAGAACATATTTGAACTTAGGTAAAATGATACATCTTTTTTTTCAATTGATCACCTTTGAAGAAAAAATTAACACCTCTATGGAAGATTTTATACCTATAATAATCCATAAATATTGTGTGGAGGGGTTATGAACATTGTTTTTGGGTAGACCATTGTCAATCCAAATGATTCTCAAGTTGTGTGTATTATAGAATATTTGGTACCTTTTTATATGATATGGGAGGGGACCCTTGGGAACTCTTTAAATATTAAATTAACAAAAAAAAAATTTCCAAAAGACTCCAACATGAGTTATGTTGAAGATATGTTTTTTAGTTTTTAAATCCTCTCATCCAGTATTATTTAGGAATGTATTCATTTTATTTTAAACATTATTATTTCGATTTACCCATAAATTTCCTCATTTAATTTTAATTTTTCTAATAAAATTTTAAATATTTAGAGTCTTTAAATAATACATATATTTTGTGAAATTTACAAAATTGGAAATTTTCTGACCTTTTAGAACTTATTGTATACACATTTTTATTTTTAAAATATATTATGATTTTTAAATAATTTAATAATTTATTACGTTTTTAATATATCAATAATATCAATTTTGACACTATTCTAATTATTGAATTAAAAAAACTCTTAAAAAGGTGATAAATTAGAAAAAAAACATTGAATTGATATATAACATGTCATTGTAACCAACATATATATTTTATGGAATAAATATTTAAAATTAAATTTATTTAATTTAAAAATATCATTTAATTTATTTTTTGTTTAAAAACTATTATTGCATCATTATTGTGTCATAATTATATTTAATTATTAATTTCCTAAAAATCATAAATAAATTACCTTGATTTAAGTGAAAATTGTAGATTTTGAATTACTATTCAAAATCTAATAGATCCTCAAATAAGACCATATTAAAAAAAATTGTAATAAATGACATGTTTATGATATTTTTTATTTTTATTACATTAAATAAAATGTTATTAGTGTCATAATCACTCCCATGTGGCTTTCAAATGCCACAATTTTGGCCCATGTATCATCTTGGTCTGCCATAACTCATCCAATAAGATTATTACAAGTGTGAGGGTAGATATATATTATTATAATCTTATTTTTACCCTTATTTAACTGAATTACCCTTTAACCTTAGTAAATAAAATACTAAAGTTTCTCTTCACCAATAATTATTTTGATCATGTTGGAAAATTTTTTCAAAATTATTACAATAAATTATTTTCATTTATTAAAATTCAATTCAAATAAGTGGAAAAAATAAATTTCAAAATAATCTCATGGTCGGAATGAGAAAATTTGTTTTTTAAGTAAAAATGTTTAAATGTTAACAGAGTTTTTCTATTCAATTTCAATATGAATATTTTTCCATTGAACTAATTTAGATTAAATGATAAATAATTTATCTAATTAATAATTAAAAACACTTGAATGTAAAATATATCTATATAAATAAATGATACTAAAAGGATATTTTGAGATAAAATGCAATGTTTTCACTATTCATTAAAAAATTAAAATTATCAGTAAAATTCCAAAATTCATCCATGGTAAATATTGATGATCCTGTTATTAATAAGATTTTTTTCATTAAAATATAACATATAAAATTTTTATAACTAGACTTAAAATATGTTCTCTATCAAAAGGATGTAAAACTACACTTTTATCAATATAGTAATTTTATCCGTAAAATTGAATTTGTTCATATATAATGTATAGAAAACATATAAAATTACTATAAAATATTATATTGAATTAATATTTCCATAATATAATAAAAAAAGAAAAATTTTGTTATTTTATTAAAATAATTATTCACACATATAATAGTGGCTATAAAAACACATTTATATTCAATAGGTGTCCATTTACATTTCTAGTTTATTTTATAACAAAAGAATCATTATATAAACTTGTATATACCCTATTATCATAATTTATTTAATATAATTAATTTTATCTATACTAATGTTTATATAATAACTTTGAAATAAAAATATAATATTATTCCTCTATTATTTTATGATATAACCCAGTCTTTTGAAAATGTAAGAATTCATAGAAAACCATTTTTTCATGTCAGGAACATTATCAGACATTGAATATCTTTTAAAGTAAAATTACAATTTAATTCTTAAATATAAATAAGTATGAAAATTTTTTATCCTTTAATTATGTGGGATGCTACATCCTTCCCCCATTTATAATTTGGAACCCCGCAATTTTTATTTTGGGATCGGTAAATATAATTTAAATTTTAAAAATTAAATCCTTGAAATCAAAAATTATAAAAAGAGTCAATATACCATACCCATAAGAAATAATGTAAAATAAAATGGTCCCCCGAGATAACACGTACTATGATTCTATGTAAGAAAACATGGATATGAATGAAAAAATAACCATAATGTTGTGATTTAGAGTGAGAGTAAACATGATCATAAATAATTTAACAATAAAAAATCTCAAAATTATGAGGGGTTAAAAAATCATGTAATTTCATAGTAGGAAAAGAAAATAATTTTTTTAGTAAACATTTAAAATTGTTGTGGGTTTCATTTACTATATAGACTAAGATCATAAATAAAATATACATACATGAATAGAAGAGTTTAATCTTTTAATCAAATAACACCACAAAATCATATTTTTCCAAAAATGATGAGTATTTTAGAGGATTTTGATTCACACATTAAACATGAGAATCAACTTCTAGAGAATCACATAATCCTAAAATGATTATCTATATATTCATAATGTCTTGAAACAGTAACCAAATCTATAAAGTTAAAATAAAAATAATATAATTTCCCAAATATAATAACCATTTAATTAATAATAACTACATTTAATCTCCAAAATTCAAAAGTAATACACGATGTCAATCATATTACATTAAAAATTAAATATCCTTAAAAATCCTCAAAAATAGTATAACTGATATTGACTGAAAAAAATTATAGGATATAATCAAATAATCATCCAAGATAAGTTCTAACATTTAACTCCAAAGAACATCATCCTCTATTAAAGTATCTTAACAAAAATGTAATTTCAAAATCACATATTCTTCAATAGAGGATAATAATCTCCATTAGTCACATGAATCACCATAAGTCGACAATTAAAAAAATATTCTTACAAAATAATACTCAAAAAATAATCTTGAAATAAAATCCTATAATGTTCAATTTTCATTAGGTATATAGGGTTCCCAAAATAGTGAAAAAATTCAAAAATAACATTTATCACATAACCACCAAATAATTTTCCATTACCAATGATACAGATTCTATAAAGCACCGGATCCCAAATTAAACTTATTATTATTCCATTAACTTGTTTAACTAAAAATAAATGACATAATAATCAGGGGATTCTTGTAGGATATTGGAAGATGATAAATCCTAGTCACACTTCAGTTGTGGGTTTTATTTCCATAGCCATGTCTGATGCGATGAGTATCCACCCATCCAATGGGTTGTTCATTTCATAAAAGTAAATAATTTAATGACATTCACAAAATGAGTTAAAATATTAAAAAATAATCATAACATGCCTTATCCATAGTGTTTATATAATACCTTTCATTTTTAAAATCAAAATTTAATAACTCATAATTACCCAAAAATCATCGATCTTATATACTATAAAATTTATCTATCCCATTATAATTATTTAAAAATAGTAAAATTTCATTATTTATAAAATAAAATTTTCACATTGTAATCATTAGGGTTACAAATTCAAGAAAAAATGTATCCAAATGTAATCGCATCATCAAAAGAGAATTAATAAATTTAAAAATTTCATTATCTTATAGTCTACCATAACTATCAGGTCCTTTATATGTTGACTTTTAAATCATTTAGAAATATTTTTGGTCCTTTATAAATGATTTTCTATATTATTCCTTAAAAATTATTTCTTACTAATAAAAAAATTAATCATGTCAAAAATATTCAACAATGTCAAAACATGAGAAGTGAAATAATCAATACCTTTCATAGGTCATATATTTTTCCTCATCATCAATAGTAATAGAATTTGGTATTTATAAACATATATTTTTATGGTCCCCCTAAACACTTTTTGAACCTTATTAATTGGAAATTTATTAAAAGAATAGCCATACTACCCTCATCAAAAACATTGAATTGATAACTCTGAAATAACTTCATTCCCTTTCCAAGAGTTAACTAAATTCTACCTTTTTCATTGGCAGGTTATTACTATATGACCATATTTACCACATATATAACATGTTCCTTTCCCTTTCATACATTTTCTATGTGTTTCGTTCCAAAACCTTAACACATGTCTCATTTAATATACATACCTTTATGATTATTACCAGGACATCCACATGGGATTTAATTCTCTCATATGATGAATCAGCAAACTCACCATGTTTTTAATGTTTAATAATAAATCCTAGTAGTTGGTTTATAATAAAAATGATATTTATCATTTCTTCTATTATTCCATTTGTATCCTTATTCAAAGAAGCAACACATTTTCTACCACATTCATTGTTAGATTGGTTCTTGTTGGATTTAGCTGTTACAAAAACAAAAAAGGAAGCTGTGATTATATCAATAGTATAAAAATATATTATCTTATGACTAAGATAAACATTATGATATAATAAGTAATGTTTTCTCAAACTCACAAAATTTATGTAAAATAGTTATGACTCCTTCCATTATGCTAACTATTGTGGTTATATATTACATATAAAAAATGCAAAAATATCACCCTAACATCTAATGTTTTCTAAACAGACCATTTCTACCAAAAATAATTCCCCAACATTAAAAATTAAGTAATCTTGAGTAAGATCAAGAATTAACATTTATGAGATATTTTAGGTTTAGAGTTTTAGTGAATTAGGGCACAAATATTACATAACAACTCAAATATTACAATATAGATAGTTCTACTCACTATCATTTTTTTTACAAAATGATACTTTTAAAAATAAAATCTGATTTTTTTTTTCTTGATAAAAATCTTCAAAACATTCATATATATATATATCTTTATTTAATTTACACATCCTTATACTAGGATGAAACATTTTAAAAAAACATAAGGACTAGAACAAAGTGCTGTATAAGGGAATATAAAATAACTTAAGAGATATTTATTCCAGGAATACTTATAAACACATAAATTCATCATTTTCACCAATAAACATAATATATTTATGATAAATTTGGGAATAAAAATATTTTTGAAAAACTAATATAAATAATAAATCGTAGAAGAAACATGTGGCCCTAATAGCATACTTACATTGTATCTTTCACAACTACAAAAATGGAATCCTTCATGGGTATGTTTAAAATACTTATCAATGTATATTCTCTAAATTATTTTTGAGATAAATTATAGTTAAACTATGTCTCATTATACAATACATTGGAGAGCTATTGGAGGCTCGCCTACCATTGGTTTATTATGAAACCACCCATATACATAAACAATTCCTAAAAACCACAAAATAATCATTAAAAAAATAATCATGAAAGAAAAATAACATTTCTACATTACAATAACATGATATAATTTCAATTTATTGACACAATTAATCACGTGTCATAACAATTTTCAATTCCAAAATACATGAAAATGGAATATAGTATTTATTTTGTTCTTCTGTAAACATTTTTACTTTTAAATGAAGCCAAATACAAAATAATGGTCACGACAGTGGAAATATCATTGTCACCTAGTACGTTAAAAAAAATTCAACATTTCATTTAGTAAAACCCGTTGAATATAAATATTCCTTTTTAAAATTTTGAATGAAATTTAATGTCAATGGATTTTATTATATTTTGTCTAAAATAAGGTAGTGTATATTATAAAAATATGCTTCAATGAAAAGAGATTGGGTGATATCCCTTACGGAGAGTCTGAACCATAATGTAAATTTTTTATATTATTAACTAATAAAATATGTGAATTTCTAATTTATTGGGAAACTTTTTTATTTTTTTTATTTCTGTTATTTCACATATTAAAGTCTTATAAAAATTAAAAACTTATTTAAGTTAAAATTGGAATTTTTTCCATATTTTGTTCTTAATTCAAACATGAAAATTATATAATGTAAATATTTCATTTGATAATTACGTCCATAATATATAGAATAAAATTCATGAAATATGAATCAGTTTTATATATCAATATTACATTTAAATCAATCTCTTTATTTATGGTATAAAAAATGAACAATGTTACAATCAGGGAGATGGTAGGCCTTACGTAAACATGGGTAATGTTTCAATTTTTCATAGATCAATGTTGAAAAATTAAATTATTACATTATCTTTCCAAAATGATCATAATATAATTAACATAATAATAATCATTTATATAAAATTATATATATATATATATATATATCATTAGTTACATGGTTAATAAAAATGATTCCCATCGCTTTATGGGTGTGATAGTTCATAGGTACACACAAACAACATTATCATGTTTATGTTCATAGGAAGTAAGAAAAAAATTGATATATTATTTTTACTATAATGGTAAATATTACATTAAAATGATATAAAAAAATTAATTAAATTATCATGAACTGTCTTGACAGACGATTATTGAAAATGAGTTATATCGGTTTGCGGATGTGATAGTTCACATGTACGCACTAATTAATTCCATTACAATTTTATGGAAGTGAAGCTTGTTGTAGGTAATGATATTAACATAATAAAGTCTCTGTACATTTAGTATACTTGAGTTATTATTTCAACTATGAAGAATAATTTTTGAATGAAGTGTAAGAATCAATAAAATAGAATTACTTAATGTAAATGATACCTCTTCTTCATTTGATAACCTTTGATGAACACATTTACACCTACAATTAGGTTGTAATGCCTAAAATAAGTAATAAATAATGTGGGAAGTGATCCTAGTAATAGTTTTGAGTATATCGTGGCCTTACCAAATTGTTCCAAAAGTGTTAGTATTATAGAATATTGGGAACAATTTTATAGGAGTTGGGAGGGGTACCCTTGCAAACTCATAAAAAATAAACTAATATATATGAATTTTTATTTAAAATGACTCAAAATTGGTTTTTGAAGATTTAAATATATATATAATTCGAAATAAACACATAAAATAATTTTTATAGATGAATTTGTTTTATTTTAATCCTTATCTTTTAAGTTTACCCTTGAATTTTCACTTTTAATTTTCATTGCGTTAACTATATTTTAAATATTACGAGGTACTAAATTTCATTTATACGGGGTAAATTACCTATAATTGGAAACATTATGAAATTTTAGACCAAATTATATACACTTTTATATTTTAATATATTTTTTAGAATATTTATATAATTTAATTAGTAATTATTTTTAGAAAATATCAATTATGACATTTTTTAAACTATTCATTTCATTGAATTAAAATAATAACCAAATAGAGATATAATATTAAAAAAACATTTAATATAAATATATAATGACTTTATCACATATTAATTTCGTGTATGGAATCAAATATTTCAAATCATAAATATTTTAATATTATTGGTATCATTTATTTCAGTTTTCTGTTAAAAAAATCTATTATTGCATCATCATTGAGTCATAATTAATTTACTTATTTATATTAAAGAAATTATAAATAAATTACAATGACATATACAATCATTTTATATTTCTTATTACTCTTTATAGTCCAATATATCACTTATATGACACCGTATTAAAATTGTTTTAGTAATAAGAGACATGTTTTTGATATTTTCATTATTTCATTAAATTAAGTGTTATTAATGTCATATTTTCACTGAAGGGTCTTCCAATAGACAAAATTTTGGCCCAAGTATTGTATTAGTCATAAATAACTAATATAATATGATTAGTATACTTTTAGGGTGGTTTTATGTTATTATAATATTATTTGTACCATTATTTTCTTCATTTACCCTCTAACCATGGTAAATAAAATGCTAAATTTACTCTTCAACAAAAATTATTTGGAAAATATTTGACCAAATTCATCATAATTATTATAAAAATATATTTTAATTTGTCAACATTACTTCACAAACCAAGAAAAATAAAATATAAATTTAATCTTGTTGTTAGATTGTAAAAAAAGGTTTTTAAGTAAAACGTTCTAAAGCTTACATAGTTTCTCTATTCAATGTAGAAATAGACATACTTAAAATAAACTAAGTTATATTAAATAATAATAACATAATATATATTCAATTTAATGTGAATTAAAATTACAATCTAGCTATATAAATAAATTAGATGAAAATGAACTTTTGAATTAAAATGTTCTGTTTTCACTGTTAATTTAAAAATGAATATTATTAGAAAAATACCAAAATTATAACAAAGTAAATTTTGATTTATTACATCAAAATATGATGTTTAGTGTTAAAATATAACCTATAAATAGCCAAAAACAATATTTATCTTGGGTTCTTTATAAAAGTCTAATAAAACTGTATTTTTAGGAAAAAAAATCTTTTTATCTGTTCAATTTTGTTTGTTTCTATATATTGTATTAAAACACATAATATGAAGTTTAAATTTTATATTTAATTAATATTTAATTAATATAATAAAACAGGGATTCTTTGATTATTTTATAAATATAATTATTTTCACTATAATAGTTTACATAATAAATTCCATTATATTTAATTTGTTTAAATTTTCATTTCCAATTAATTTTCTAACTGATGAATAATTATATAAACATGCATAAACAATATTTTTATAATTTGGGTAGTATATTTAATTCCCATTATTCTAATTATAGTGCGATAACAATGATATAAAAATAATATTATTATTATGATATTATTTTTCATTAATATAGTATTTTGTGCAACGTATGATTTTGGAAAAACTCTTTGTTGTGTGTGAGATATTCATTTAGACCTACAATCCATTCTATAGTAAAATTACAAAATGATGATAATTATTGAGAAATATGAAAAATCATTATTCTATAATAAACTCGAATGTTACATCTATAGTATGTTATGTGTATGGATACATTTTTTACTAATGAAATTATAACATACAATGTAAATTTATTTTATACATGAAAAATAATGTTAGCTACAAAATCTATTAATTATAAAAACAATGTTATATTTAATTTTTCCATTAGTTATTTATATTTCTAATTTTATAGGTGTCTTTCCCCAATAATTAATAAAATGACCATGATTTTATGTTATAAAATTAAATTTAAAATAATATTTCGTCATTTTTAATCTTGTTATTGTTATAATGTAAATAGTACTCAAACAATAGTAACAGTAGTGGAAAAATAAAATTTAAATACAAAATTAATGGTGTTAATATATTTTTTCAACATGTTTTTTAAGAGAGATCACGACAGTAGAATAATCACATGATAGATCAATAACACAACCTTTTAATTAATTTCATATTTTCAAGGAAAAAAATATTGATGTTAGGGTGGATTTTTCAAACACAATTTTTATACAATTCATGAAAAAAATAAATATTATTTTATGAGAAGGAAGACAAATGGTGGGAATTTTTCCATTAAAATTGATATATCAAAGGCTTTTAACAGTATTAGGTGGAGCTTTCTAATTGATGTTCTTAGAAGGCATGGCTTCACAAATGGCTTTGTGAATCTGATCCGCACCATTATGGAGTCATCCTGGTTATCAGTTCTAATCAATGGTTCCCCAAGGGGCTTATTTCTTTGCACCAGGGGGGTGCGGCATGGTGATCCACTCTCTGGTCTGCTTTTTTCCATGGTAGAGGAATACCTGAGTAGGTGTATTAATGAACTTTCTCAAATGGGACATTATAAAAGAATTAGGGCTGGTGTGATGAGTATGCCCCATCTCATTTATTTTATACCAATGACATCTTGCTCCTTGGTTAGGCATCATGGAAAACTATCTCCTCCATTAAAGACCTCTTCAATAATTATGTGGAGGTGTTTGGACAATCCATTAGTTGGGAAAAATCTTCCATTATTTTTGGAAATGGAATTCCAGTTGGGAAATGGAACAGAATTGTCAGACATCTTGGGGTGAGGAGGGGTTCCTTACCATTCAAATACCTTGGGGTCCTATTTTTTTGGGGAAAAGTGAAAAGACAGCACCTTGAAGGAATCTCTGCTGGAATTGTTCATCAGATGGCCAGCTGAAAGGGGAATGGTATGTCCCTGGCTGGGAGGGTCTACCTTGTGAATTCAGTTATCACATCGAATATTGTTTACTCCTTTTCCATTTATCAATGGTCGAGGGACTTTTCAAGTAACATCAGAGTATGGTATGAAATTTCATATGGACGGGGTCACCACATGAGAGGAAGCTAATTATAGTGTCATGGAAGGAGTGCAGAAAGAATATGGAGCTTGGGGGGTCTAGGAATCAAGGATCTCTGGACCTTTAAGGATGGTTTGATTGGGAAGTTCACTTCGAACTTTCTTACTCATAAAGCTGGTGATGACTTTCTTTCATACATGATCACAAGGAGGCTCTTAAATGGACACAAATGGCACCTTGCGTCATTGGTTTGGGCCTTTATCAAGTAGTCATATGTCAGAATCATGCACGATACCCGATGGTTGGTTTTCACGGATTCCTCACTGAATTGTTGGAACACAAATTGGGTCACAGATCCTTTTTGTGACTAAAATGTGCCACATGAAGTAGCCAATTTATCAATTTCCAGCTTTCTCTCACAGCTGCAATCTACTTCTATTAGTGTTCATGTGCAGGTGGAGCATGAATAACTGATTACCTCTTTATGGAGCATGATACTCTGATCTGGATGCATAGTAGAACTTGGAATTTCAATTGCAGGGATTATTATAGGATCCTCTATGGGGGAAAATCCCCTGCACCTTCTTGGCTGCTAAAATTCAGAGTGCGTTTCATTAGACCCTATAGATTTTTTTCTAATTTGGAGGATCTGGAAAAACTGCATACCCGTATCTGATGCTCTCAAGAGGGCCGGGATTTAGATGGACTCCATGTGATCTATGTGTAAAGCCGATGAGTACTCAGTTCACCATATTTTTACAGGTTTCTCTCATGAAAAAAAACTGTGGGAATACATCTGTTCTGTGTTTGGGGTGGCTGTTGACACCTGCGGGCCGGTTATTCAGATGTTATCTACTGATCCCATGGCAAGTTCTGCGAGCATAGTTTTAATCTATTTTTGACCGCCATTCTCACTACAATTACAGTCCTTTGGGAAGCCCAAAATGCTACTATTATTATTGTTGTGCGGACCACTATTCAACAAGGAGTGATGGTGATTCATAGAGATTTTTATGTAGCATCTCTTGTGTTGCATGGCACAATGTCTAATGCAGTTGCAGACCTTCAAATTCTGCGTAAGCTTGGTGTTTCGGGGAGGACACGCTTGCCTCAGATGCTGAAGTATATTCGATGGATCTCACCCATTGGACATTGCCTCAAGGTAAATGTTGAAGGGGGTGTGTTGGGTGCCCCAGGACCATCGGGTTGTGGAGGTGTGTTTCATACCTACCGTGGGTTCGTTAAAGGATGTTATCACCACGCCATTTGAACTGGTAGCGCTTTTGAAGCTGAGATTTGGGCAATGATTTATTCTATCAGGTACGATGTTCGTTTTAATTGGAAACATATATGGATTGAATTTGACTCTCAGATCGTGGTCCATGCCCTGAGAACCAAGACATTCCACGTCCCTTGGTGTATACTACCGCAATGGGTTGGTTGCCTTAATGATATTTATTGGACGCGGGTGGAGGTATCACACGTCTACCGAGAGGCTAATCAGTTGGCGGATGTGTTGGAAAAGTGGGCGCTCACTGATACTGGGGAGATGTGGTCATTTATAACCCTGAATTATTGTGCCTCACTGGTGGAGGCAGAAGGGTGTGGGGTGGTGCACACTCATTTATGTAATATTCACCTATATGATTGACTCTTCTCACTTTATTTATTTATTTTTATTAGGATCGGCTTACACCGGCTCCTGGCTTTTCTGGTATTTTAATTCATGATATTGGAACCTGAATTGAACCCTTTTTTATTTTATTTTCTAAAAAAAATTTACCTATTATATGAGTGAAAAAATTTAATCATTAATATCCCCCAAATGAATCCATGAAAAGAAGTTCACATAATACATATCAACTTTGGATATGGTGTTTTTGATATGAGTGGTATATTTTATGTCATTTTAGGCCCAAGTATAGGTACAATCATTGGAAAATTTTTAAAAATACTGGATTATGTTACTTATTGTTCAAAAATATATATTTTAAAACTCTTTTTAGGCTTGTCCACCACTTATGATTTTGTAAAACCATAGAGATGGAGATTAGATATTAAGGTTTTTTAGGAGAAGGAGTTAATAAAAAAGTGTGTTGATAAGGTCCAAACCATTTAAGCATCAATGATTTTCAAAGAGATAGGAGGTTTTATTTTCAAATTTCTTTTTTCCTAATGCCTTTCATTAATTACATTTCTTCATCATTATATAGATCATTTTAATATTCCCCCTCAAATATTTAAATTATTATATTGAATATTTTGATTATTATGATTCTTAAATGAATGTGAATTAATGAATGATTGATGGTGAATGGATGAATTTCAAATGACCATTATCATTATCCGCCTCATGTGTTGCCCCTTGTATGGACAAAGCTTCCAAATGTGGAAGAAAATGGTTTCCCTATGGGTTTTCATATAAATTTTCTCCCTCAAAAACAACATTTCCTCCATAATATCTCATATATTCCTTCCCCAATATAAGAAACATGACCTTGCCAACAATAACATGGATGATGATACAATGTTCATGGTTTTACATGATTATGGGTCTTAATAAATGGTCTAACCATGTAATTAGTTATTAAAGATGGGGATGGTTGAATAATGCGGAGTAGTGTAAGTTGTCATACTGAATAGGTGAGATATAACATGAAAACCTTAATGGTCATATAAATGGTCCCATCGGAATTCCCTATTGGTAAGAAATTGGTGGTTCCATAAAGTTAGTGGGATGAGTAGTGATGTTGGTGGTGTAATTTTTTGGTATTGTCCTATGATTCAATATAATTGCGATAACACGATATATATAAATTATTAGCACTAAATTTCACAATTAATTTTATATCATGGGTCTTTAATTTTTATAAAATAATCACATGGTATGTATATTACTAGAATATATCATGTTTTTAATGGTATGTGACTTGGGGTGTGATAAAGTACATTTCTAGCTAGAATATCTAGTACAAGCCATGTTTAGCACTTGTTGTAACCTTAGATTCAATGGTACATTCCAAGATAACTCTTAACTCTCAAAAACAAAATTAATTAGAATATATAATTTTTTATGTTAATATTAAATGACTAATCCTCAAATTTACCCAAGTAGTTACCCCATTAATATGGGATCATTGTATTGTGCATAGTATATATCATGTGATATCCTTTTTTTTTGTTTTATATTACATCAATATATGATGATTAAATTACTAATATCAATATTTTAATTTATTTATTTTTATATATTCATAATAAATATTTGATTCATATAGACCCTTATAAATAATTTCTGAGTTGTTTTTCACAGTTTAGTTATCTTCTCAACATGGAGATGACCACAAGAATTTGGGAAAATGTTCTAAATGGGATTAGGGTAGAGCATCCCTTTATAATATTATGGATTTCTCCCTCAAGTGGATAATGATGTTCAATTAATCCCTCATGTGTTAAGGAATGGTCCTCTAGGCATGGATTCATTACTTTCATGTGTTTCAATTTATGATCCTTAATTTCAGACATGGATTTGGGTACTCCATCGTATATCAGGGCATGGTAACCCATGTGAAAAATGTAGATTAGGTAATAATATAAATTTTAGGACATGTACCTATATCCATGGATTTGGTAATCTTTCAATTGATGTATATACTCCCATTACAGGGTATTATCCTTTAATAATACAGATCAACACTCCATTGATCCATATATATTTACCATAACTGTGAATGGGTCCCCATCTAGAGTTATAAAGTGGTAATGTGGATATTAAAATGGTTATCTAGTTTTTTTTCTTACCTAACATATAACATATTTCACATTTTTATATTTTAAGACATATAATCTTCATAGATCCCAATTATTATGATGGTACGTAGTTACTATTTTGATAATCTCAATATTTAAAGAAAATTTTGATTCACAATTTCTCCCTATATATTTTATTTTTAGTTGATTATTTTTTACCCTTTAATTTGTATAAGATTACTACATGGTATATTTATAATCACATATTTATTGGAGTTCCACTGACACACAAATTTCATTTTGTAGATGAAAAACCTTTTGTTGGTGAATACAAATGAAATTTTGTTGAGCGATTTCGATCTATAGTACTCGGTGAAAATAAATTATCATGTTATTTGTGTATATATATGGTCACATGATGTTACCCTTTATAATTATTATTTGACAATAATAAATGTTTTATATTATTCATTGGTGTTTCAATTATTTAAGGGTTTTCTTTTTTCATATTGTTATAGGTGATAACATATATCAGAAAAATCATACACTATAGTTTATTATTATTTGATTATTTTTATAATCAAGTTAACTTTTGGGTATATGTGGTTCTATAATAGTTAAATATGATATATCCTCCCATGTGTGTAATATTGTATCATGTTGTTGTTCATCCACCTCTATCGTATTAGTGATCGTATTGACAAGGGATATATAGTGTCACTATCCACACCAATGTGGTACTGGTGGGTCAAATCATGCCATAAAAACCAAAAATAAGTATTTTACATATCATATTTAGTAAATAAATGTATTTATCTACAGATAATTAAACATAATAAGGAATTAGGGGGGATAATTTTGAAGGAAAAAATGACGAGAATATGGACCTTTTTTTCAAAATCAATCCTTCATAAAATGTTTAAAATGTGGATAAAAATTCAAATAATTTAATTAAGAATTTATAAATATGCTAAGAACTAGAGGTGAACCAGTGAATTATATATTAAAAAATTTGGATGTATAAGGAAAAAAATAATTTTTCATTGATAAAATTGGTGCATGAAATATGTATTTTCGGACATAATTTAAATATATATTATATTTTATTTAAAAATAAAATTATTGGAAGAACATAAGAAATACATGCATATCCAAAAATTATTATGTTAAACGAATGAAAATGAGTTAATAAAAGATAAATATAGAGCATAACTTGGGTATATGTGAATGTGAGAGAGAAAATATGAGAGTGAACCAAGAGGATATGAATATTGCATTAGAATACCCTTTTATTTAGTCCCCAATCATTAATAATGATCCTCCAAAGATAATGAATAACATAACTACATAAATTAATAAAATATTTTAGAAAATTTCAGTTTTTTTTAATTCCATATCAATCGTTTATTATCCATATTTTTATTTTAACTGATTTCAAATTATTCATATTGAAATAACCGCTCCATAGTTTTGACGATGTATAAGTACAACAGTGATGGTCCAATATGTATTTCTATATTATTTGAAATATTGTAAAAGATTTATATTTTAAATTATATTTTAATATAGTGATGAAACATTAAATTTTTAATGGTATGATAATATTAAGTAGAAACAATTACCATGATGGTTTATATTTAATATGTTTAATATATTTGTTATTTAATAATTCATAAAAAGTAAATATTAAAAAAATTGATTTGGTTAGAAATATAATAATTGAAAAAAATTTAATAAAATTCATTAATGGTTATAATAAATATAATGCATCATCACTAAAAAGGTTTTCTAAAGATAAAATTATGTGAATGATGTTCCAATTAATGATCAAAACTGGTAAATAATAAATACTTGACTAAATAATAAATTAAATATAAATTATATAGAAAACATCATGTAGTTATCTAATTAAATTCTATTTTGAATGGGTATGATGGGATGCTAAATGAATGTTTTGGGATTAAGCATTATTATATTCACTTTGAGATACCTTCTTTGGAGTGTGAATTATTCCTTCATGGAATGGACTAACAGTTAGACCAAGGCATCCCCAACACTGCTAGGAGAGTTCAACCATAATTTTTTATTGATGTTTCTCAAATTAATAGGTTTTATAAGAGAGTGGAAATGGGTGTTGAAGGGGTCTATTTATAGGAAGAGGAAATGGTTATTTAAATAAAATATTGAATTATTTATCATTTTGGATAAATATTAGGGGTAGTTTTGGTTATTTTAATTAAAATTATATTTTTTTAATAAAACATTTTCATAAAATGTACACCCACTAAGCTAATGATTTTAATGGATTTATTTAATTCAGTAAATATTCACATTTATTTCTTATTAAGATAATATACAATATAAAATTAATAAAATGTCTAAAATAATTGGGATTTCAATTTATTAAATGAGAATAAATTATTTAACTTACTAAATGCATTTTTTTTCTCAAAAAAAACATGTTATGTATTTTTAAGAAATAAGAATGTCCTAAAACATATTTTATAAACCAAAATATATTTTTTCTATTCTGTCAAAAAATTAACATTTTTAGAAAAATTACAATTTAAAATTACCTAATCAAGACAACAAGATTCAAAATAATTAAATTAAATTTATGCAAAACAAAAGTCTACTTCGGTTTGTTTGGAATTTAAATATTTATTCTTAAATTTATGATTTTCTACTAATTAATATAAAAAATATTACATTTCATGTATACATTTATTCTTCATTAGAGTTCCATGAATTGATAATTAATTATATAGTAATAAAATTCTTATATTTAATTACTTTATCCAAGGAAATCATAACACATATTGTCACTTCATATATATTTCTAACAATTATTTTTTAATTCCAATGGCTAGGTTACTATTCTAACAATTATATTACTATTATACTGATCGTATTTCAAAATGCTAAATTACCATTTATAGTGGTTATATATCTCTTATAAATATTATATATAACAGTAATTTATTTAATTTTATATTCACTTAGTTTTCTCCAAATGTTTACTATTTTTTGAATTCTAAATTTCGTAGTACTCTGACATTCAAGACCATAAAAGTTTTATCAAATCATGGTTAATCTAATTGATATCTTCTAATTATGTTTTTTTACTAATTTATTGTTTTATTATAATTTTTATTAATATTACAGAATGTATTTAGCTGTAATATATTATTATTTATTAAATAAATTAATTTTATATTTAATATACTATGAATAATATTTCTTATTGAAGATTAATATATTCAATTTATCAAAGGAAACAATTCTAAAACTAATTTGATTATGTAATTTTAATAAAATAACATTGGATGGTATTGAAATATTTTTATATATAATGGATAAAAATGAATTTAATACAGTCATTTCATAGAATAGAAAAATATATTAAGCTAAAAATATGAATATAATATAATATCTATCAAAATAAAAATGATAATATATAACTAATAGTGAAGATTTCTAGAATGAACTCCTTCTATATATTACAAAAACCATGGCTTGTCCACAACTAGGACGCAATTAATAGAACCCAATATACCTTAAACTCAATGAAAATAGTAATATCACAATCATGTGCACTATTGTTCAAATATATGAAAGATAATAATTCTTAATATGATTTTTTTCAATATTTATGACATTGAATTCATCTCTATATAATGCCTGATATAATATATCCATGACATAAAAATATATGAACTCAAACCACATAGATAATAAAAAAACTAAATATGTTTCAAAGGTAACATAGAATCCATTAAAATAATAACACCTGTAAATTACATTTGAAAATAACTCATCTGGAACTATGGAACCAAACATGATTAATAAAAGACACTATTTTCTAAAACCCAATATAATTCTACCACACCAAACATTTCAAAATATCCCTTTTATCAAAACCAAACACATTCTAGAATTTGTTTTTCTTATGCTAACAATTTCACTAAATCATTTTATTAATGCTGATTGTTTTTAAACCAACAAGATAAAAAATGATATATCTTCCAATGCCATTAAGAATGTGTGAAAACTAAAACCCATTAACCCAATTGATAAATAAATGGTGAAATAAAATAATAATTTTTTAGGAGTAGGACACCACACTAATAAGATAATCTAAATATATTCAAATCCCATTCTGAAGAATGAGGCATCTATTCACATGTGGGAATCCATGTTCTATAACATATGATATTAAATCCTATATAACCACGAGTTATTCAAATACCAAAACAAATTACTGGTGATATTCCCCATCCCATTATATCATCAATCACTATCCTTTTCTAATTTATATTTTGTATAATACAATAATAAAAAATCGACCTTAAATATAGGTTTTCAACATTCACTGATTATATAATAAACATTTGTAATGGAGGAGTCAACCATTAATATAACAAGAAGATAAAAAATATAAGATATACTCACCAATAATCTCATACTCAAACACACACACACAAACAAATATATCTATACTAGGTGAAAACATGAAATGATATAGAATATTACAACAAATAAAATGATAACTACACATACCAAAAGGTAAACATAGATGTGACTATAATGACTAAAAAGCCCTTGAAAAACTACCAACTGGTAATATCTACACTGATTTCAAACATAATATACATGACCATAAAACAATATATATAAAAATAGGGTAACAATAATAGTACACTAAGTAGGATCCTCCCATAGGCCTCTCATTCAGTTGTTATATAATATATTCTAAATTAAATTGGGAAACATTGAAATTAACTCATAAAAAATATGTATACTAAATTCCAATCCTAACAATGGATAAAATTTAACATGTGTCTTAAAAAATTGGGAATATAATATATTAATTAAATAACAAGTGAACCATGCTTCTCCTCCGCTGTTAATTTACAGCTCTTCCCCAACATGGCATGTCCTGTTCCATCTCTCTCTAAAATAATCTTTTTCAAAGACACATGTCGAATTCACTATAACATGAACTTCATTCATCCCATAATCCCATAATAACATAATCATATCAATATATAGTAAAAAATTAGTACCTGAGAGCTTCCGCAACACATGTGGCATGAATCATACATAGTTTATTTCACCTAAATCCATCACAGCCCACAATCTGAGTATATACCCCAATCCATTACAACTTAATCATGTTATACCTATAATAAATATATCAATACTATAATTGGGGACACATGTGTATGAATAATAAAAATACCTCATATACCTCTTCACATATTTCATGGAAAACTAATCAATGTTAATTCCATCAAAAGAAACTACTCTGTGAAGAGGGTGGGGCTAGAGAGGTAGAATGTCATCCATCCTCCCACTATGATATTGTGGAAAACATCATCACAATGTCTGTTTGGTGTTAGTCTTCCAAACCAAATAATGAAACAAAGCATATAAAATTATATATTATACATGATATAATATATATCACAACCACATTATGGGAATAAACTAGTTATATACTCATCCATATCTAACATTTCACAAACTCCATTACACCACTTCTATTAAAATATATTCTATGAGAACACTACAGTTTAAGAGATATATTTTTTACATATTTCTTATTTCTTATTTCTTTTTGTTAAATAAATTATTATCCATTGAATTTAAAATTATCATTAATTCATGATACAATCAAGAACCACCACCATGATGTCCTTGACCTATAGAAGTAATCAAAACAATTCAACAGTGTCAAAAAAACATATTTTAAACATTTTAAATGCATCATTACAGGCCCAAAGTGTTACGAATTATTTATTCATTATTAGAATCAGTCCAAATCCAATTACTCTATGAAATCCATACCGTGATACTACCAAGTGGATACAAGAATCCTAGAACCCCCAGATTCCCCATGTAGTGGGGAATGGGTAAAAACATAAAAGATGTTAATAATATATTATACATTAAAAACTTTTTTTCAGCTTCCCAACTCTCATCAAAACATAAACGGGTAACACCATCTTCAACTAAATCCATCATATTGTGTTCCATCCTTGACACCCACTAGAATATCCCAATTCAAATCACCATCACATGCATCATCTTCTTCTACACTATTCATCCCACTGAACCCTCATAACATCATATATCCCATGCCCATCCATACTAGGAAAATATCACATTCGGGCCACCATACCCCATATCTCATCACATAGAAGAGCCCAAATTTTAAGAACATCATAAACGTATAAGGAAAAATACTATTATTTCTATTGGGGAAATATATTCCCCAAACAAGGCACTAATCCTAAACATATAAATGAGCTCTCATGGATCCAATCTAATGAAAATTAGTTTTCTCTAAAAGATGGGAAACTTATTTCATATAAATTATCTTCGACAAATAGATTTTTAATTCATTATTGATTTATCCTCTATTCATTATTTAATCATTACAACTCTGGAAAACCTAAATCTTGATGCTATAATGAGCTATGAAAACTTAATCATCATCTTAGAATTTATCTAGTTTCATCAAACTATCCGAATTTTGAATCTCATTTATGATACATATTATTTATTATCAATAAAAATAATTATCATGCATATAAATATTTTTAAATTACATTTACATTTTAATGGTATCATTTAATTAAGCATGTAGTGACCCGAAGCATGACGTACATTGACATTACATTACTTTTGCGGAATACTTAGTACATAACAAAAACACACACACAAGGACCGTAATAGTTTAGTGTCTTTGGAAACTCTGAATATAATCTTCTAATTGTGGTGAAAGATCTTCAACATCTCCCATAAAAGATCTTGTTTTTTTTTAAAACTAAATCCTTTCTTTATTTCCTGGGGAAAAAACATAAAAGGGTGATCTCAAATTCTTAGTAAGGGTAAACAAATGAAATATCAATCACGTCATATTCATAAGAACATATCTTTTGGAAATCTTAACCTGCAAAAGAGATCATAATATCATAACATGGGATAAATCATAGTAGTGAAATGTAATCCCAATAATCATAAATTCAAACATGAAACTTTGTGGCATACACACATAATCATAGAGAATCATTTCTTATTATTCAAGACTCATTTCCAAGACTATCTTAGTGGACAAAGTCCCTTTCTGAACCGAGTTCACTCCTCGTTTCAGTCATGTTTCACTGAACCGGTATAACATACCGTTCTAGCCATGTCTATCTCATGAGATATACAATCTTTACCCAATGCATTGGAGGGAGATATAGGTCCCACCCATCTCATAATGATACCATTCTTATGTGTGCCACAAAATCATAAATCATACATAATTGCATAACCCATGTAATAAAAATGGGAATCTTAAACATCGTGACATAATCAAACAATACATATAAGATCAAGGAATTAATAAAAATAATTCCATAACCACATAATCAAATCAATGTAATAATAGGGATATAAATAGAACACTATATTATCTTATATGGAACATAATCTTGATAAAACACTTGAACTCCATTCTTGAGGAAAAGATCATTTCTAATTCAAAAATATTTTTCCTTTCTCAAAATGTCTTATAATTTTAAACTAAAAGAAGTTGATAAAAAATAAACCTGAAATTTTTTAAAGTAATATTTTTTGGAAATAATGTTTTATGAATCCATTCATGCTGTATAAGTTAAAAAAACATTTTTCGTACTTTTGTCTAAAAATTCAAAAATTACCTCGTACGAAAAACGACAAAAGATTCCTTTCATATCCTTTACTAAAAACTCACCGAAGTGTAATATTGGATTTAAAAAATTGTAGGTGGATGGAAATAATATTACATATTTATGAAACATGGATGTGGATGATTAAATACACCCTAGTAAATTTCAAAGTATAAACAATCTCAGATAAAAATGAGATTGTGATATTTTCCCTTACCCTAGGTCTGATTTGCTTCGTAAGTGTCCAAACGTCATGTATAATGATTTAAATAATGTTATTGACTTATTCCAGAATCATAGTTATTGTTATGATATCATATATGTTCATATTCTTAGCTTCTTATTAGTAATATTTCATTACTACTTGTTATTCGGGTGTTTATTACTTTTTGTTCTTATGCGTGTTTTGTCGAATAAATTCTTATTCTTCTCTTTAGGTTATAGATACCTCATTTCCAGAATGGTATTAGTGTAATATATATCATATTCATTCATTAAATTAATTTATATAATCATTATGAAATGAAGATCATGTAGAACGAGTCGCATCACATCGTGGAGACGGTATTCCGTACGTACGCACGAGTGATGATATCATTACTATGATCGTGGAATTGTATTGGAGTGTATGTATACTATTTCAGAATCAATATCACTTTAAAATAATCATATATAGTTATTATTTACACCATTATACCCATCCAAGTAAGGTTGTGGTGGAAAATAGATTACACCACGGCGTGGAGACGATATTCTGTACGTACGCACGCGCGGTGATTTCGTTTTCCGTAGGATGGATAGATGGTGAAATAGGGTTGTTTCATACTTATAATAAAATATCGGTATATGAGTGATACTGATGTTATTAATTCATAATGTAACAACCTAATAAGAATAAGTGGAAGAAGAAATAAAGTTGAAAGAATCGGTAACGGAAATTACCTCTTCTTTGAAGCGCCTCTTTGAGATCTCTCTTTAGGGCACTAAAATTGGTCTTTGAGGAAGACCACAACCTCTAGGACATTTATTGAGAAGTGGAGAATATAATTTTTCAGGGTTTGGCCGAGCATGAAGGCTCAATGTTTTGTGAGGAAGAGAGGGAGGATGTGCCCTTTTATAAGGGAGAAGAGGGGTACCTTTGGAATGACTGAAACTATTATATTATTATAAAGTCAAATTCGGTTTTAAATAGCTCCAAATTAATTTATTTCGATGATAAGGTGGGTATGGGTCAAAATCCTCTCATCCAATAGAATTTAGTCAAGTTTAGGTTCCTATTTTAACCTTATCATTTAGATTTAACATTAAGTTAAATAATTTTACTTTTACCGTGTCTTCTTGTGTTCTTATACTATAAGGTTAATAATCTTACTATAACAAGCCAAACGAACCCCAAGTTGTTTATTATTAATATATATATACTTATCTAAGTCATTTGGATGAACCTTATATTTTTAGGAATAAAATAACAATTAATAATATAATATTTGTTTTAAAAACTATTTTATGTCAATTTTGACACTATTTAGTAATTGATTTTTGTGAAACTCATAACAAAATTATTAGTTCAAAAAAAGTTAATTAAATAAATACTAACATGTAATATTGACCTAGAAAATTATTTTAATTCATAAAAAGTCTCAAATTATATTTATTTGGGTATTTATAATATCAATTATTATAAATTTTCACTATTATGGTAATTACTGCATCATCATTGTGTCATAAATAAATTAATTTATTTAATGTTTAAAAATTATAAATAAAATATCATTATGTAGGAAATCTTATTATATTTCTAATGAATATTTACAATCTAATTTATCTTTTGTATTACCCTATATTAAAAATGTTTTAGTAAATAAACTTTGATTTTAACTCTTTTAACTCTTCTTTGAATTAAATAATAATCAATGTCCTAATCTAATCCAAGTGGGCCTAAATGGTCATATTTTATTCCTAAGGTTGTTTTTGGTAGAATTACACTTATCCAATAGAAATATGGCACGTGTTAGGGTAATAATATTATCATTTTTCCCTTAATTACCCCATTTACTTTTAACCGTGGTAAAAAAAGTAAAAAGTTACTATTCACAAAAAATTATTTTAATCTCATTTAACCACATTTTAGTCCTTGATATTAATCGTGTCTCTCGGATTTTCGAAATTCCACTCACAGAAGTGGTAAAATTATGTTTTATGAAAAATTCAGTTTTTTAACTACCACTTAGTGGTTTCACTATTCATCAAAAAATGAATGTTTCCAAAAAAATACCAAAAATTAGGCATAAGCTATATTTGATATTAAGAATTAAAATTTGATGTCTATTTTACCAAATTTAGAACATATTAGTTGCATTAATTAATATAAAAATTAGTTCCCGTCGTCAAAACAAATATCGTGTTTTTAAGAGATAATAACTATCAAAAGATTGACACTTGTTTATAACTAGTTTAAATGTGAAATTACATCCAATGACCAATATTTTATTAAATTGTAAAAATATATTCTAAATATACTTTAAAACCACTCAAATTAAAAATCTATCACTATTAATTATTTCTATTAAAAAAGTTCTTTTTAAATAAAATTTAGTAATTTTCACTATTCATCAGAATATGAAAGTTATCCGAAAAGTACCAAAATTTCACCCTAATCTAATTTCGATATTCCGAATCCAAAAATAAAGTCCATTTTGAAAAATAAAATTTAAAAAATTTCAAAAAGTGGTTATTACTTTTCATAATGGCTAGTTTTAATAATATTTTAATTGCATATCGTAATTTAGTGAAACTCGGTATTGCGTACTACACACGCTATCGAGGAAGGTCGCAATTGCGTGTAATGCAAGGAAATTAAAGGATACGTGTTGTGAAATATCCTTTTGGTGTAGCGTACAACATAAGAAATTAATGAAAAGAATATTTTTCATAAAATCTCGGGATGTTACATTCTACCCCCCTTAAAATGAATTTCGCCCTCGAGATTCGTCGGGGTTATAAATGGTTTACTACTTGAAAGTTTCATTAATAGAAACCCACATTGTAAAAAGGAATACCAAAACCATTCTTTAAAAACAAAAGTATGAAACGTAACGGTTACCCAAATCAACTAATCACTGGGTTTCCACATAGGTGAAAAAATGGATATGGAAGAGAAATCTAACCATCATGTTCTGATGGAGAGTGGTAGAGAACATGGCTATGGAAAAGCTAGCAATCACAAAACCATAAATTTGTGACGATCTAAGGTAACATCTTATTTATCAGATATAAGGGCACTAGGACAACATTTTTTTTTTGAAGATCATTTCCCTAAAGGTGATGAAATTGGAATTAGAAGAAAGACTTTCGTGATTTTGGTAATGTGTCACTGTTGGTCATTCTTTAGACAATTTCCACTTCATCTCTTTAAGAAATGAAGTTGGATTTGTCATTCGTGAAGTGTTAGCAGATCATGTTATAGAATGATGGGTCATTCCATCTGTCTCAAATAAAAGGTTACAAATGTTTACAAAAATACATAAGACTATCTATGGTGAAGTTAATCGTATATGATTTCAAAAATGAACATATACTTCATATATCATACTGCGTAATAAAATAAAACTAGTTTCTACTAACCAGCGACATCCTGTAGGCCTGTGGTAGGCGATAAAGGCCAGTCGCACTTCGGTTGTGGGTTCGATTCCCACAGCCTTGTCCGACGCGATGGGCTGTCGCCCGTCCTCAGGTTGTCCTTTTTCTAAAACAACATTACTATAACATCCCATCAATAATATCGAGAAAACTTTTATCCTTAAACAATACTAACTTATGTCCAACATAGTCCATTCCAATCTTTAGGCTTATCCATAATACAGCTGTCCAATCTCATATTATAGTGAAAACGATTACCAAGGAGTTCATATAAAAAGCATGTTAATACCATCGTTGATCCCCGTATATCATGAGATATGTCTTATTGGTCACATTCCAAACATTCTAAGGCCTTAATCATGTATTCTCTTGAAAAATGAATACCCATTGATCCTTAGTGAAAACATTAATGCAGTTAAAAGTTTACACTTTCCATATACCAAAATCCTCAAAATTCTATATACTCAAACCATGATATCAATTTGTCCTTATATCAATCATGAGCTCATGAATACTGTCAAATATGCCATTTCCCCGTTTTCCCTTCATTATGCGCATATCATCTTTTTTCCAAAAATATCTCAATCACTTTCCATAGTTACCAGTATAAAAGTATTGAAGACCACAATAGACCAATACATAAATATTCTAATACTCAACATTATTTTGAAATCCCATTACATAAACACTTAATCATTCCACCACATCGTTGTCATATTCAACATCACAAATGGTGATCACATGTGACTTCCCATTGTCCTTTTCCTTAAGTGGTTGCTCATGTCGATCATCACTAACCCTTGGATTAGGGCATTTATTGGCATAATGTCCCATCTCCTTGCACTTGAAACATTGATGTGTAGTAGGTTAATTCTGTGTATCCCTTCCTTTGTTTGCATCATTAGACATATTCTTCCCATCATTGCGGCATTCAAATGCCCGATGACCTTCCTTTCCACATTTGAAACATTTACATGTCCCTTTAAGACAATCTCTACCATGCTTCCTTCCACACTTTGAGCATAAGGAAACATTCATCTTCTTTTCACCATTATTCTGAGATTTCTCCTTGAACTCCATCTTTCGTTTCTTGTCAAAAATACTAGATGGATAAGTAACACCAACTTCCATTTCTACCTTGACAGCACAATGAACAATTTCTCCATAGCTACTGAAGTCTCTTATAGCTAAAGCCCTTCGAAGATTTGGTTTTAAGCCACTGAAAAATCGTTCAACTTTACTTTCATGTTGGATGATAAATCCAGATGCATACCTTGCAATCCTTGTAAAATTCTCTTCGTATACACCAACAGATTCATCATCCTGTTGCTTTAGTTCAAGAAACTTCTTCTCCATCTTTGTTCAAAGATTACGAGGGAAGTACTTATTGAAAAATAAGTACTTGAACTCGTCACATTCCATGGACTCAATTTCATCTCTTTGCCCCGTATTCTTGATAAGATTCCACCATTGATCAGCTTCACCTTCCAAACGATATACTGCTAAGATGAATTTTTCATGTTCAAAACATTGAAGACCTGAAAATATCTTTTCAGTGGTACTAATCCATTGTTCAGCAACAAGTGGATCAGAAGACCCACTGAAAGAAGGTGGACGTTGCCTCATGAAGGACTCAATAGAATATATTTCCCTTCTCTGCTCATTTGGAAGTCCAGAATGATTCATAGCTTGTTTAAATATAGCAATAAGATTTTTCACTCCATCTCCCATAACATTTGATTGTTCAGGAGGACAATTATTGTATTTTCCATCGCATTGATCAACACGGTTCCTTCGGGTTCCAGCCATTGTCTAAAACCCAAAAAGAATAGTGTGAGAGGAAAAAAACATGCTAGGAAAAACAACGTAATAAAGGGGGAGTACCTTCAATATCTAACATCATAGGTTTAATTATAGGATTTTTAGCGTAATTCTAGGATTATAACCTATACGTATACTTATCCTTAGGGACATCGCTATACATACCTTAGAAATATCTCTAGGGATCTCACTAAACTTCTCGCATCCTAGTTTCCAAAGGTTGACTTAACCTTTCCAATGATAAAAACTGTAGAGACCCGAAGCTTGACGTACAATGACATTACATTACTTTTTCGGAATACTTAGTACATAACAAAAACACACACACAAGGACCGTAATAGTTTAGTGTCTTTGGAGACTCAGAATATAATATTCTAATCATGGTGAATGATCTTCAACATCTCCCATAAAGATATTATTTTTTTTAAACCTAAATCCTTTCTTTATGTCCTGGGGAAAAAACATAAAAGTGTGAGCTCAAATGATTAGTAAGGGTAAACAAAAGAAATATCAATCACGTCATATTCATAAGAACATATATTTTGGAAATCTTAACCTGCAAAAGAGATCATAATTTCATTAGATGGGATAAATCTGTTGACCTCACCTGTTATGATAATCTCAATCTTGTATTCATATGTATTGAAAATCCCAATTATGTTTTCATTCTCTATGATATTTTTAAGTATCATTGATCTACACTTTAATTCCTTAAAATCTGTGATCAAACCAATAATAATTTTTAAAATAGTCTTTGGAATATGTTAATACTCATTTATACATGTTCATACAAGTTATAAATTGATTCTAACACAATTGGATGTGTTCTGCATAAAACAGATAGGTAATCTGCCTATAGCTATTGATAAAGAGCTACCGGTACCCAGTCTACCGATAGACTTAGTCTACCGACAGACAGAGCTACGGATATACTTAACACAGAGCTACCGATGTGCTTATAAATGTAAGCTACTGACTTACAGATAGATACCGATACAAACATAGAGCTACCGGTGTAAGTATAAATAGCTACCGATGGAATAAGAGTCACTGATGGACGAAGCTACTGACAGACTCACAGCTACCGATACCGACGCATGGAGCTACCGACGCATGGAGTTACCGATAAACAAAGTCACTGATACAAGCATATACTAACTGACGCATGGAGCTACCGACGCATGGAGCTACCGATAAACAAAGTCACCGATACAAGCATATACCAACCGACGCATAGAGCCACCGATAGAGTCAAAGCAACTAATGAAATTAAGCTACCGATGTCCAAGCTACCGATGCTGATTACCTACCGATCACTTGACTCACTGTTTGAATTTCATTATTTCTTATCTTTATTTAATCTATCCAGCGGTCATATCATGTACATTTTAATGATTTGTCAAATATCTGATAAAGGTTGTCGGATGTCAGGAACCCATACCTCGTAGCTGCAGAAAGGAAATCTTTTCTTTCTCCTGTTGCCCGTGAAGATAAATACGAGAAGACTATGCTACCCAACTAGTAGAGTGTGGTGGATGGAATATACCAGAAACACAAGAACGAGAAGAATCAAGAAGAGAAAAACCAGTTCCATCAAGAACACAGAGAAGCTCATAGTCAATCAAGCATACTCGAGAAGTGTTCTGTGCATATAAGAAGAACACTGAAGAACTTCAACCACTACATTTTCACTGTCTATGATCCTGGATCATACGACACTCTGTTTCTCAAACAGAAACGAGAAGAGGACTCAGACTCACTTCTGATCGAATCCAAAGGAGTCGAGAGCTACACTGAAATCACCAGAACCATTTCTACACTCTACATATCTTGTTCTGTGATTTATTATTATACTTTTCGAGCAGTGTGTGTTATCTTCTGTATCTAACACATACACTGTCTCCTGTACTTAAACTGGAGGATTTGTAAATCCTTACCAAATTCTTGCATTATTTCTTTCCCACGAATAACAGTGGTAGAGGTCGTGTGTGACCTGGACAGCTGGTTGCTGTTGTACTGTTTCCCACGAATAACAGTGGTAGAGGTCTTGGACCTGGACAGTTGAAAACTGTTGAACCCCGATCCAGGGTGTGGATCATTTTTATATAATCTTTTGAGAGGACTAAGTCTCAGCTTGAGACTGAACCTCTTGGTTACATTTGTTGTGCCATCTCTTTCAAAGTTTTAATCCGCTGCTAATCACATTAAAACCAATACTGTTTTTAAAGTCACTTTGATAATTAAATAAGCAAGTGTTTATGTTAAGTTTAGATTAGTAAGTTAGTTTCAAAAGATAATCACACACTCCTGTATTGATTAACTGGGAATTAATCAATCCCTTGAGAATTTAACAGAACCTCTACTTTAATATAAATTCACTGCAGTTTAATTTATTATTTTATTTGGGGGTCTTTAAGACAGTGTTTTAAATACAGAAATTTTAATTGGTAATCAATTCACCCCCCCCCCTCTTGAGTAAACCACTCCGACCAACACTTGGTATCAGAGGATCGAAAATACTCTCTAAAAGTACTCTGCTTTTGAACTGTGATTTTAGTTGTATTTTAAAGTTCTTAAAATTTCTCTTATATCTAAATTTTTATCTCTTTAAAATTTTCTCATCATGGACAATAGACTTGAGGGTGCTGCTACTAACCGGCCACCGTTCTTCAATGGAACTAATTCTGCTCAGTGGAAACTGAAAATGAAAATTCATCTAGAAAGCATAGGTTTTGATATTTGGACTGCTATTGAATCAGAATACAAAATTCCCACTACTGCTAGATCTACTTGGGATAAACCTATAAAGACTGCTTACAATAACAACTGTAAAGCTATGAATGCCTTGTACTGTGCTCTAAGAGATGAGGAGTTTAATAGAATATCTTCTTGTAAAACTGCATTTGAAATTTGGGATACCTTATCTGTTTCTCATGAAGGAACAACGAATGATAAAGAAATGAGATTGAACACTTATACTATCATGTATGATAATTTTAAAATGAAGCCTGATGAACCCATTTCTGACATGTATCTCAGGTTTAATGAAATTGTCAATACAATGATCTCGCTGGGAAAGGATGTCTCATCGAAGGAACAAATTATGAGAATTTTGAGATGTCTACCTGATAGATGGAGAGGCACATCTGTCTCAATCAGAGAATCATGTAACATTGCTGCTCTACCTGTCAAGGAACTAATTGGCAAGCTGATGATGTATGAAGAAGATCTTAAAGTGAATAAAGAGGAAGAAAATGAACCTACAAGAAAGTCTGTCGCTTTCAAATCTTCAACTTCAAAGAATAAGGACAAAGAAAAGCTTTAAGCTATAGTTGAAAGTTCATGCTGTGAAGACAGTGAAAGTGATTCTGACAGTGATGATGAGATGGCTCACATTGCTAGAAGATTTAAGAAATTTTATAGGAAAAAGAAGTTCTTCAGAAAAACAAATTATAAGGGTAAGTATGATCACCAAGGTAAATGGAAAAAGGATTGGAAGAAGAATGACAAATCAGGTGATGCTGTCTGCTATGAGTGCAAGAGAAAAGGACACATTAATGCCGACTGTCCAAAGCTGAAGTATAAAAAGAAATATGAATATAAGGACAATAAGTTTAAAAAAGCCATGAAGGCTACTTGGAGTGCTTCTGAGGATAGCTCTACTGAATCTGAAAGCTCTGAAACTGAACACAAAAATAAGGCAAACATGTTCTTTATGACAAACACTTCTCAGGTAACTACTGAAACTCCTGCTTTAAATTATTATTACTCTGGAGATAATGCAGAATCTGATTCTGATTCTGGAACAATGTCTAAAAATGAATTGCTTGAGTACTGTGATATGCTGGAAGAGACATGTAATGAACTTAAGGATAAATACAAGTCATTAAAGAAACAGCATGCTCTCACCACTACAGTTAAAACCGAACTCACTATTGAAAAAGAGAAAAATTCTCAACTGTTAAAAGAAAACATTGAACTGAAACTATCTAATGAGCAACTCAAGAAAGACATAGAGAAGTTCACCAATGGAAAAAATACACTAACACATATGTTAGGAAAGCAAATAGCACCTAAACATACTACTGGTATAGGATACCAACCTGGACAAAGGAAAATTGCCAAAACTAGATTCATTTCTAAATCTGGACAGAATGAAGGTAATTCTGGAACTTCATATACTTCAACCAGTTATATACATAGCTATGGATCTAATAAAGTTTATCTTTCAAAGCATGTCAAGTATACAAATTATATGAGACCCATTAGACAAATATGGGTACCTAAAGTGTTATTGGCTAACCTGTCTGGACCCAAGAAAATCTGGGTACCAAAATCATTTCCCATCTGAATCTGTTTTGTAGGGAACTTGCTTAAAGAGCTCCTGTAAAGAGACCTGGTATTTGGACAGTGGATGTTCAAGACATATGTCAGGAGGCTTCTCTTGTTTCAAGAGTTTAATAAAAGTTGATGGAGGCTTTGTCACCTTTGGTGATAATTCAAGAGGAAAAATCATCAGCCTAGGCCAGATTGGTAACACTGATTCAATTTTGATTTCTAAAGTTTTATTTGTTGATGGCCTTAAATACAATTTATTTAGTATTTCTCCGTTATGTGATGATGGTTTTCATGTTAAATTTGAAAATGATTCTTGCAAAGTTTTTAATTCTAAGAATGTTTTGGTATTTTCTGCCTTAAGAAATGAAAATGATTATGCTATTAATCTGAATTCTTTAGCTAAGCAGAATATTACTTGTTTGAATGCTTTTCATAAAGAATCTTGGCTATGGCACAGAAGATTGGGACATTGGAACATTCACTCACGTAGAAAACTCTCTAGAAAAAACCTAGTTAGAGACCTACCTAAATTAGATTTCCCAAATGATAGAGTGTGTAACCCCTGTCAAAAGGGAAAACAACACAAAGTTTCTTTTAAATCAAAGAAAGAAGTTTCGACTTCTCAACCACTTGAATTGGTTCACATGGATTTGTTTGGACCATCAAGAGTTTCTAGTTTAAATGGGAAGCACTATGTTTATGTTCTTGTAGATGATTTTTCTAGATATACTTGGGTATATTTTCTAGCTCACAAAAGTGAAGCATGTTCTTCTTTTGTTAAATACTCTAAATCTGTAGAGAACCTTAGTGGACTTAAGATTAAAACTTTGAGAAGTGATCATGGTCGTGAGTTTGAAAATCAGGATTTTGAATCTTATTGCTCATACAATGGCTATACTCATAACGTTTCTGCCCCTAGAACACCCCAACAGAATGGTGTAGTAGAAAGAAGAAACCGAACCCTTCAAGAAATTGCTAGAACCATGCTCAATGAATATGACCTGCCTATTTATTTTTGGGCTGAAGTTGTAAATACAGCTTGTTATGTCATTAATAGAGTCTTAATTAGACCTGTTCTTAAGAAAACCCATTATGAATTGTGGAACAATAGAAAGCCTAAGGTTAATTACTTTAAAGTTTTTGGTTGCAATGTATTTATTCTGAATACTAAAGATAATCTGGATAAGTTTTCTTCCAAAAGTGATGATGGAATTTTTCTGGGTTACACTATTTCAAGTAAAGCCTATAGAGTATTCAATAAGAAAACTAAATGTGTGGAAGAATCTTTTCACATAAAGTTTGATGAAACTGATCCACATGAGTCTAAAACCTCTCTTGAAAATATTGAAGAAGACTTATCTATTCTGGACATTAATGATAAATCTAATGGACCTGTTATCAAAACATCCAGTTCTGGACTTTTTCCAGAATTTGCTTCTGTTGAACTCGAACCTATAGATGAACCTGAAATTTCTAGACCAACCTTTACCAGATCAACGAGAATTCGAAAGAATCATCCTTTAGAAGTTGTTTTTGGTAATCTTGATAGAGGAACACAAACTAGAGCATCTCTAAGAAACCAGGTTGAACATCAAGCTTTTCTTTCACAGCTAGAACCCAAAAATATCAATGATGCTATCAATGATGAATTCTGGGTAATAGCTATGCAGGAAGAATTAAATCAGTTTGAAAGAAACAAATTCTGGGAATTAGTTGACAGACCTAAGGACACTTTGACAATAGGCACAAAATGGGTTTTTAGAAATAAAGTAGATGAATCTGGAAATATAGTTAGAAACAAAGCTAGACTAGTTGCACAAGGATATAGTCAAGAAGAAGGTATAGACTATGAGGAAAATTTTGCACCTGTAGCTAGACTAGAAGCCATTAGGATCTTACTTGCATATGCTACACATCTGGATTTCAAGTTATATCAAATGGATGTGAAAAGTGCATTTGTAAATGGTTTTATAATTGAAGATGTTTTTGTAGAACAACCACCTGGATTTACTAACCCCCATTTCCCAAATCAAGTTTATAAACTTTCTAAAGATTTGTATGGTTTAAAACAAGCTCCAAGAGCTTGGTATGATAGACTTAGAAATTTCCTTATCTCAAATGGTTTTACTAAAGGGATTGCTGATCCAACTCTTTTCATTAAAAGAATTTCTAAAGATGTTTTAGTTGTACAAATATATGTTGATGATATTATTTTTGGATCTTCTAAACACTCTTTATGTACTGATTTTTCAAAAAGTATGAAAAATGAATTTGAAATGAGCTTAATGGGAGAACTTAAGTACTTTCATGGATTTCAAGTATTCCAAAATGAAAATGGTATTATTTTGAATCAAAGTAAATATACAAAGGATCTTTTAAAACGTTTTGGTCTGGATAGTATCAAGGAAAGTGAAACTCCTATGAGTACTACCTGTAAATTGGACGCAGATGAAACTGAGAAACCAGTTGATCAAATAAATTACAGAGGTATGATTGGTAGTTTACTTTATCTTACTGCTAGTCGACCTGATATTATGTTTAGTGTGTGTATGTGTGCTAGATTTCAAGCTAATCCAAAAGAATCTCATTTGCTTGTTGTTAAAAGAATTTTAAAATATCTCAGACACACGGTTAACTTAGGATTGTTTTATCCAAAAGGAAAATCTTTTGAGTTAATAAGTTATTCATATGCTGACTTTGCTGGTTGTAAGTTAGATAGAAAAAGCACATCAAGAACATGTCTTTTGCTTGGAAAATCTTTAGTTTCTTGGTGTAGTAAGAAACAGAACTTAGTTGCATTATCTACTGCCGAAGCAGAATATATAACTGCTGGTAGTTGCTGTGAACAAATTATGTGGATGAAACACACTCTTTTGGACTATGGATATGTTTTTAGACATGTTTCAATCAACTGTGATAACACAAGTGCAATAAACATCCCTAAGAATCCTGTATCTCACTCCAGAACCAAACACATAGAAGTAAGACACCATTTCCTAAGAGATCACTATCAAAAAGGTGATATTTCTCTTGAATTTATTGGCACTGAACATCAATTGGCTGATATTTTCACTAAACCTTTAAGTTCGGATAGGCTAAGTTACATAAGACACGAATTGGGAATGTTTAATCACAACCGATGTGAAATTCTCACCGATGTAAAATCCCCACCGATGTGAAATTCTCACCGATGTGAAAATCCTCACCGATTTGAAAGTCTCACCGATGTGAAAATCCTCACTGATGTGAAATTAT
This sequence comes from Viscum album, assembly GCA_963277665.1. NCBI lineage: Eukaryota > Viridiplantae > Streptophyta > Magnoliopsida > Santalales > Viscaceae > Viscum > Viscum album. The sequence goes on from OY728138.1 coordinate 662,926,805, forward strand.
CACCGATGTGAAATTCTCACCGATGTGAAAATCCTCACCGATGTGAAAGTCTCACCGATGTACAATTCTCACCGATTTTTTTTTCACCGATGATTAACTCACACCGATACAATGTTTTTTTTTAAAAAAAACATCAGTCTGCCTCCAAGAATACGAATCACTTTATTTTATTTTATTTTAATCTATTTTAGTCATTTATTTGGAATTCTTAAATGATAAAAACTAAGCCTAAGCCACTTCGTACCTCACCGAGCTCAAAATCTCTCACCTTCGAACCTTAGCTCTCAAATCGGCCAAGAACCCTAAACCCGCGATGGCAGAAAATAAGCTTCCTATCGTCAGAGATGAAAGTGTAGAACCAAAATCTAAGAAGAAGAAGACACAGCATAAAGCCAGTGTTAGTGAAGTCAGAACTAGATCGGGAAAGCGACCAGTGAATCCTCACTTGCAGAATAGAGACATAGTAATCGAGAAGGAACTATGCGTGGAATGGCTACTGCCTAGAAAATCGTTAGTACTCGAGATTCTGGAGGACCAGAAATGGGTGGATTGTTTCTCGAATAACAATGGCACATACTACCCGAAGTTGGTAAAACAGTTCTACGAGTTTGTAAGCTTCGAGACGTCTGAAAATGAGAATCGGGTAAGCTCTTTTTTAAATGGAAAAGAGATGTCTTTTTCTTCAGTAGAGTGGGCTGAGTGTTTAAAAGTACCACATGAAGGTGTCTCTGGGTACGTATCAAGAGAATTTCCACCTAGCAGTGACATCTTTGATTATGAAACCGCCTTAAAAGAGCTGACTGGTAATGGGAATCAATGGCAAGTGGTTGCTGCTGAAATGGATGGAGAGAATCAACTGATCTTCAAGTTTGTTCAGCATGTGTTGATACCGAGGCGAGGAGATTTTGCAAATCTGAGATATCAAGATATCTATCTTCTTCATCTAATAAGACATGGTGTGAAAATCAATCTGTTCAGATTGTTAATGTTTCAAATGGAAGACATGATTAGACCAAAGTAAAAGACTAATGCTTTATTCTTTTCCAAGCTGATTTCAGTAATGATAAAAGTGAAAGGAACAGCTGAGTCTCAGGATGAGACAGTTGCAGTCAGGAATAATTTCTGCATCACCTCGACTGTTTGTATGTACATGAAAATTAACTGGAACCCATGGAAGGGAGAATGGGTCAGTGATGATCAGAAGATATATGATAGGTTTAATCCTGTGGATCATCCCTCAAGACCAAAGGATAAGAGAGATCCGAGTCTGAGACCTGATGAAGAGGAACCTGTTTATAGTAATGAAACAGAAGAAGAAGAAGAAACTCCCATGGATGTTGGAGGAGATCCATACTTGCCCCCAAGTCCTGATGCAGAATTGGTTTATTCTAGGAATGGAAAGGTAGAGGAAATTTTGTCTACTTATGAGGAAGACCAGTCTGTGCCTCACCAAGAAGAAGAGGAAAAGGAGAATGTATCTGAATCGTCTGTTTCTGTTAGTTTAAGTATGATTCCTTTGATTGGAAGCTCAACTATGCAGACTGCTGAAGTAGAAAGAGATACAGAAGAAGCTTTACCTGTATCAGAAGATCTTCTAGATGTTGCACCGAGGGAACTTGTAGTAGAAGATTCTGATGAAGAGAATCCAGCACTGAATACTATTGTGATACATGAGAATTCACACATTGAGGGGGAGCATCAATCTGTTCTTGGAAATGTTACAGTAGCTGTTGAGTTTGGAGACTGGGTAGAAGACCCAGGGTTTATAGTCTGTGGATTGGATTATCCGGATTCTGAAAATGAGATGTCTGTGAATAGACCAAAGACCAATTATGATCTTGCTTCTGAGTTGTTGCCCGATAATGTGGTCAGATTTCATGATCTGAATAAGCTGAAAGAGGACCTCAAATCCAGTTTTGTTGAAGAAGTGATGTTAATGGAAACCTCCCTTTCATCCTCAATTCAATCAGTAATGACTGATTCTGTAGTTAGTTTGGCCTCAGTAAAGGGATCTGCTGCAGTTATCCCTAATGATTTTATCTCTAAATTTGATCTTGAATCCATGAAGAATGAGCTGAAAGAATCATTCAGTGTATCAGTTGCTGAGATGAAGCAAATCTTTGATGAAGAAATGAAAATGTTAGAGAAATCCTTCGAGCTCTCTCTGGCTTTTAATTTATCTTCTTTTGTGTCTGAGCTTATGGAAGAAGTTAAAGAGTGCCAGACTCAGTCTTCTAGAATCGAAGCAGATCTTGAAGCTCTCAAGACATCAGTTTCTGCTTTGGATTCTTATATGAGCTCCAAGTCTCAAGCTGACAAGGACCTAGCTTATGTGAAGAGTGTAGTAAGCCAGTTTGTCTCGGTGTTTGAAAGTTTCAAAACCTCAGTGAAGGATCACGTTCAATTACATGACTGTCAAGTTCAAAGCCTAATCAGTGGTTTGTCTAAAAGTTTCAAAGAAACTGTTTCCTTCTCTCTTGGCCCTCTCACATCTAAACTATTAGTTGACCTGAATCTAGTTCGAGCAATGATGAAGGAGGAGATTGGTTCTATTTCAACCAGTGGCTCTGTGGACTCATCAGAGTTGAGCCGAGTGGTGCTTTCTACAAGAGATTATTCTAGAGAAATAATGAAGATTGTTCAAGATTATATGAGAGAAGCCTCTGCCTCTCAGGAAGCCATAAAGAGGAAAGTGGACTACTACTTCACCAGAATTTTCACCAAGCAACAACTCGATCAACACTTCAAGCTGATGTTGGAACACATGAAGCTACCTCCAGTAACTCAAGATTTTAGAGAACAAGTGAGCCAACTAAGACAATTGACTCCTACCTTGGAGAAATTCATGGAGAACAAAGATGATTTCATCTCTGCTATGGAAAGAGGAGGAGGAATTATTATGGATTTTAGAAATCTGTTGCTGCCCTTCTTGCATGTTGATGCCAGACCAGTCATCGTACCTCCTGCTTTGCCTGATTCTACCTCAGCTGTTTCCACAGTCCAGCTGACTCCTGCTCAAGCCATTCGAAGCCTCACACCAATGATCACCCAAAGATCTTCAACCTACAGGCCTGACTCTGTTTCAGTGGCTCAGCCTCCTTTGATCATTTCTGGCATTCCAAAACCTTCACCTGCATCCTCACCACCCGAACCTTCTTCTGATCCCAAAGGAAAATCTCACGTTGATGATGTGGATTGATCCAGTGGCCAGGATTTTTGATAGGAATTCATTTGTATTCTGTTTATGTACTTTCTGACTGCTCTAATACAGAAGAACTCATTTTACTTCTCATGTTTTATTTGTCTCCTATATATGCTTTCCCACTTTTTGATTATCACAAAGGGGGAGAACAATAAGCTGAAAATGAGAGAATGAGAAATATTTTCAATGGTGAAAAATAAGGAATAAGGGGAGACACATTAACTTCTTTTCAATTTTATCTCTGATATTATTGTGTTTCATTTTACCTTCGGTACCTTATGATTGTTACCTCTGATAACTTATGTCTATATCATACTATTTCTATTATCTCTGATGCTGTTTTCTCTGAGAAAATTGAATTCAATATTATACTCTTTACTATTATATTTTCACTATATTAAATTCCCATATCATAAATTGTGATTATCAAAAAGGGGGAGATTGTTGACCTCACCTGTTTTGATAATCTCAATCATGTATTCATATGTGTTGAAAATCCCAATTATGTTTTCATTCTCTATGATATTTTTAAGTATCATTGATCTATACTTTAATTCTTTCAAATCTGTGATCAAACCAATAATAATTTTTAAAATAGTCTTTGGAATATGTTAATCCTCATTTATCCATGTTCATACAAGTTATAAATTGATTCTAACAGAATCGGATGTGTTCTGCATAAAACAGATAGGTAATCTGCCTATAGCTACTGATAAAGAGCTACCGATACCCAGTCTACCGATAGACATAGTCTACCGACAGACAGAGCTACCGATATACATAACACAGAGCTACCGATGTGCATATAAATGTAAGCTACTAACTTAGAGATAGCTACCGATACAAACATAGAGCTACCGGTGTAAGTATAAATAGCTACCGATGGAATAAGAGTCACCGATGGACGAAGCTACTGACAGACTCACAGCTACCGATACCGACGCATGGAGCTACCGACACATGGAGCTACCGATAAACAAAGTTACTGATACAAGCATATACCAACCGACGCATGGAGCTACCGACGCATGGAGCTACCGATAAACAAAGTCACCGATACAAGCATATACCAACCGACGCATAGATCCACTGATAGTGTCAAAGAAACTAATGAAATTAAGCTACCGATGTCCAAGCTACCGATGCTGATTACCTACCGATCACTCGACTCACTGTTTTAATTTCTTTATTTCCTATCTTTATTTAATCTATCCAATGGTCATATCATGTACATTTTAATGATTTGTCAAATATCTGATAAAGGTTGTCGGATGTCAGGAACCCGTACCTCGTACCTGCAGAAAGGAAATCTTTTCTGTCTCCTGTTGCCTGTGAAGATAAATACGAGAAGACTACGCTTCCCAACTAGTAGAGTGTGGTGGATGGAATATACCAGAAACACAAGAACGAGAAGAATCAAGAAGAGAAAAACAAGTTCCATCAAGAACACAGAGAAGCTCATAGTCAATCAAGCATACTCGAGAAGTGTTCTGTGCATATAAGTAGAACACTGAAGAACTTCAACCACTACATTTTCACTGTCTATGAACCTGGAGCATACGACACTCTGTTTCTCAAATAGAAACGAGAAGAGGACTCAGACTCACTTCTGATCGAATCCAAAGGAGTCCAGAGCTACACTGAAATCACCAGAACCATTTCTAAACTCTACATCTCTTGTTCTGTGATTTATTATTATACTTTTCTTGCAGTGTGTGTTATCTGCTGTATCTAACACATACACTGTCTCCTGTACTTAAACTGGAGGATTTGTAAATCCTTACCAAATTATTGCATTCTTTATTTCCCACGAATAACAGTGGTAGAGGTCGTGTGTGACCTGGACAGCTGGTTGCTGTTGTACTGTTTCCCACGAATAACAGTGGTAGAGGTCTTGGACCTGGACAGTTGTAAACTGTTGAACCCCGATCCAGGGTGTGGATCATTTTTATATAAACTTTTGAGAGGACTAAGTCTCAGCTTGAGACTGAACCTCTTGGTTATATTTGTTGTGCCATCTCTTTCAATGTTTTATTCCGCTGCTAATCACTTTAAACCCAATACTGTTTTTAAAGTCACTTTGATAATTAAATTAGCAAGTGTTTATGTTAAGTGTAGATTAGTAAGTTAGTTTCAAAAGATAATCACACACTCCTGTATTGATTAACTGGGAATTAATCAATCCCTTTAGAATCTAACAGAACCTCTACTTTAATATAAATTCACTACAGTTTAATTTATTATTTTATTTGGGGGTCTTTAAGACCGTGTTTTAAATACAGAAATTTTAATTGGTACTCAATTCACCCCCCCCCCTCTTGAGTAAACCACTCCGACCAACAAAATCATAGTAGTGAAATGTAATCCCAATAATCATAACTTGAAACATGAAACATTGTGGCATACAAACATAATCATAGAGAATCACTTCTTATTAGTGAAGACTCATTGCCAAGAATATCTTAGTGCACAAAGTCTCTTTCTGAACCGAGTCCACTCCTCGTTTCAGTCCTGTTTCACAGAACCGGTATAACCTACCGTTCCATCCATGTCTATCTAATGAGATATATAATCTATACCCAATTCATTGGAGGGAGATATAGGTCCCACCCATCTCATAATGATACCATTCTTATGTGTGCCACAAAATCTTAAATCATACATCATTGCATAACCCATGTAATAAAAATGGGAATCTTAAGCATCATGACATCATCAAACAATTCATATAAGATAAAGAAATTCATAAAAATAATTCCATAACAACATAATCAAATCATTGTAATAATAGGGATATAAAAAGAACCCTATATTATCTTAGATGGAAAATAATCTTGATAAAACACTTGAACTACATTCTTGAGGAAAAGATCATTTCTACTTCAAAAACATTTTTCCTTTCATAACATGTCATAAAATTTTAAAGTAAAAGAAGTTGATTAAAAATAAACATGAAAAATTGTAAAGGAATATTCTTGGAAATAATGTTTTAAGAATCCATTCATGCCGTATAAGTTAAAAAAAACATTCTTCGTCCTTTTGTCAGAAAATTAAAAAATTACCTCATACGAAAAACGTCAAAAGATTACTTTCATATCCTTTACTAAAAACTCACCGAAGGGTAAAATTGGATTTAAACAATTGTAGATGGATGGAAATAATATTACATATTTAGGAAACATGGATGTGGATGATAAAATACACCCCAGTAAATTTCAAAGTATAAACAATCTCAGATAAAAATGATATTGTGATATTTTACCTTACCTTAGGTCCGATTTGCTTCGTAAGTGTCCGAACATCATGTATAATTATTTAAATAATGTTATGGACTTATTCCAGAATCATACATATTATTATGATATCATATATGGTCATATTCTTAGCTTCTTATTAGTAATATTTCATTACTACTTGTTATTCTGGTGTTTATTACTTTTTGTTCTTATGCGTGTTTTGTCAAATAAATTCTAATTATTCTCTTTAGGTTATAGATACCTCATTTACAGAATTGTATTAGTGTAATATATATCATATTCATTCATTAAATTCATTTATATAATCATTATGAAATGAAGATCATGTAAAACGAGTCGCATCACATCATGGAGACGGTATTCTGTACGTACGCACGAGTGATGATATCATTCCTATGATCGTGGAATTGTATTTAAGTATATGTATACTATTTCAGAATCAATATAACTTTACAATAATCATATATAGTTATTATGTACACCATTATACCCATCCAAGTAAGGTGGTGGTGGAAAATAGATTACACCACGGCGTGGAGATGGTATTCCGTACATACACAGGCACGATGATTTCATTTTCCGTAGGATGGATAGATGGTGAAATAGGGTTGTTTCATACTTATAATAACATATCATTATATTAGTGACACTGATGTTTTTACTTCATAATGAAACAACCTAATAAGAATAAGTGGAAGAAGAAATAAAGTTGAAAGAATCGGTAATAGAAATTACCTCTTCTTTGAAGCTCCTATTTGAGATCTCCATTTAGGGAACTGAAATTGGTCTTTGAGGAAGACCAGAACCTCTAATATATATCTAGGAAAGTGGAGAAGATAATTTGGCAGGGTTTGGCCGATTTTGAAGGCTCAAATTTGTGTGAGGAAGAGAGGGAGGAGGTGCCCTTTTATAAGGGAGGAGAGGGGTACCATTAGAATAACCAAAACTATTAATTTATTATAAAGTCAAATTCGGTTTTAAATAGCTCCAAATTGATTTATTTAGAATATAAGGTGGGTATGGGTATAAATCCTCTCATCCAATATAATTTAGACAAGTTTAGGTTCCTATTTTAACCTTATAATTTAGATTTAACATTAAGTTAAATAATTTTACTTTTATCTTGTCTTCTTGTGATCTTGAACTATAAGGTTAATAAACATACTATATCAAGGCTAAAGAACCCCAAGTTGTTTATTATTAATATATATAACCTTATCTAAGTAATTTGACCGAACCTTATATTTTACGGAATAAAAGTAAAATTAATAATATAATATTTATTTTAAAAACTATTTTATGTGAATTTTGACACTATTTAGTAATTGATTTTTGTGAAAATCATAACAGAATGATTAGTTAGAATAAAGTTAATTAAATCAATACTAACATGTCATATTAACCTAGAAAAATATTTTAATTCATAAAAAGTATCAAATTATATTTATTTGGGTATTTATAATATCAATTATTATAATTTTTCACTATTATGGTAATTACTGCATCATCATTTTGTCATAAATAAATTAATTTATTTAATGTATAAAAATTATAAATAAAATATAATTATGTTGGAAATCGTATTATCTTTCTAATTAATATTTACAATCAAATTTATCTTATGTATAACCCTATATTAAAAATGTTTTAGTAAATAAACATTAATTTTAACTCTTTTAACTCTTCTTTGAATTAAATAATAATAAATGTCCTAATCTAATCCAGGTGGGCCTAAATGGTCATATTTTATTCCTGAGGTTGTTTATGGTCGAATTAAAATTATCCAATAGAATTAGGACATGTGTTAGGGTAATAATAATATCATTTTTACCATTAATTACCCCATTTACTTTTAACCGTGGAAAAAAAAAGTAAAAAGTTACTATTCACCAAAAACAATTTTCATCTCATTGAACCACATTTTAGTCCTTGATATTAATCATGTCTCTTGTATTTTAGAAATTCCACTCACAGAAGCGGTAAAATTATGTTTTATGAAAAATTCAGTTTTTAACTACCACTAATGGTTTCACTATTCATCAAAAAAAAGAAAGTTTCCAAAAAAATAACAAAAATTAAGCCTAAGCTATATTGATATTAAGAATTCAAAGTTGATGTCTATTTTACCAAATTCAGAACATATTAGTTGCATTAATTAATTTAAAATTTAGTTCCCGTCGTCAAAACAAATAGTTTGTTTTTAAGAGATAATAACTATAAAAAGATTGACAGTTGTTTATAACTGGATTAAATGTGAAATATCATCCAATGACCAATATTGTATTAAATTGTAAATATATATTCTAAATATACTTTAAAACCACTCAATTTAATAATTTATCACTATTAATTATTTCTATTAAAAATGTTTTTTTTAATTAAAATTTAGTAATTTTCATTTTTCATCAGAATATGAAAGTTATCCGAAAAGTACCAAAATTTCACCCTAATCTAATTTCAATATTCCGAATCCAAAAATAAAGCCCATTTTGAAAAATTAAATTTACAAAATTTCAAAAAGTGTTTATTACTATTCATAACGGCTAGTTTTAATAATATTTTAATAGCATATCGTTTTTAGTGAAACTCGGTATTGCGTACTACACATGCAATCGAGGAAGGTGGTGATTGCGTGTATTGCAAGGCAAGTCAAGGATGAGTGTTGTGAAATCTCCTTTTGGTGTAGAGTACAACACAAGACATTAATGAAAAGAATATTTTTCATAAAATCTCAGGGTGTTACATTCTACCCCCCTTAAAATGAATTTTTCCCTCGAAATTCGTCGGGGTTATAAATGGTTTACTACTTGAAAGTGTCTTTAATAGAAACCCACATCGTAAAAAGGAATACCAAAACCATTATTTAAAAACAAAATTATTAAACGTAACGGTTACCCAAATAAACTATTCACTGGGTTTCCACATAGGTGAAAATATGTATATGGAAGAGAAATCTAACCATCAGGTTCTGATGGAGAGTGGTAGAGAACATGGCTATGGAAAAGCTAGAAATCACAAAACCATAAATTTTTTATGATCTAAGGTACAATCTAATTCATCAGATATAAGAGCACTAGGACACATTTTTGGTTTTCAAAATCATTTCCCTAAAGTTGATGAAATTGGAATTAGAAGAAAGACTTTCGTGATTTTGGTACTGTGTCACTATTGGTCATTATTTGGACAATTTCCACATCATCTCTTAAAGAAATGAAGTTGGATTTTTCAATCGTGAAGTGTTAGCAGATCATGTGATAAAATGATGGGTCATTCCATCTATCTAAAACAAAAGGTTACAAAAGTTTAGAAAAATAAATTAGACCATCTATGGTGAAGTTAATCGTATACGATTCCAAAAATGAACTTATACTTTATATATCATACCGCGTAATAAAATAAAACTAGTTTCTACTAACCAGGGACTTCCTGTAGGCCAGTGGTAGGTGATGAAGGCCAGTCTCACTTCGGTTGTGGGTTCGATTCCCACAGCCTTGTCCGACGCGATGGGTTGTCGCCCGTCCTGCAGTTTGTCCTTCTTCTAAAACTACATTAATATAACATCCCATCATTAATATCGAAAAAACATTTATCCTTAAACAATACTAACTTATGTCCAACATATTACATTTCAATCTTTCGGCTTATCCATAATACTGTTGTCCAATCTCATATTATAGTGAAAACGATTACCAAAGAGTTCATATAGCAAGCATGTTAATACCATCGTTGATCCCCGTATATCATTAGATATGTCTTGTTGGTCACATTCCAAACATTCGAAGGCCTTAATCATGTATTCTCTTGAAAAATGAATACCCATTGAACCTTTGTGAAAACATTAATGCAGTTAAAAGCATACACTTTCCATATACCAAAATCCAAAAATTTTTATATACTCAAACCATGATATCACTTAGTCCTTCTATCAATCATGAGCACATGAATACTGTCAAATATGCCATTTTCTCGTTTTCCCTTCATTATGCGCATATCACCTTTTTTCCAAAAATATCTCAATCACTTTCCATGGTTACCAGTATAAAATTATTGAAGACCACAATAGACCAATAGATAAATATTCCAATACTCCACATTATATTGAAATCCCATTACATAAACACTTAATCATTCCACCACATCGTTGTCATATTCAACATCACCAATGGTGATCGCATGTGACTTCCCTTTGTCCATTGCCTTAAGTGGTTGCTCATGTCGATCATCACTAACCCTTAGATTAGGGCATTTATTGGCATAATGTCTCATCTCCTTGCACTTGAATCATTGAAGTGTAGTAGGTTCATTCGGTGTATCCCTTCCTTTGTTTGCATCATTAGACATCTTCTTCCCATAATTGCGGCATTCAAACACCCGATGACCTTCCATTCCACATTTGAGACATTTACTTGTCCCTATAAGAAAATCTCCACCATGCATCTTTCCACACATTGAGCATAAGGAAACATTCATATTTTTTTCACCATTATTCTGAGATTTCTCCTTGAACTCCATCTTTCGTTTCTTGTCAAAATTACTAGATGGATAAGTAACACCAACTTCCATTTGTACCTTGATAGCACAACACACAATTTCTTCATAGCTACAGAGGTCTCTTATAGCTAATTCCCATTGAAGATTTGGTTTTAAGCCACTGAAGAATTGTTCAACATTACTTTTAGGTTGCATGATAAAGCCAGATGCATAACTTGCAATTCTTGTAAAATTCGCTTCGTATACACCAACTGATTCATCATCCTTTTGATTTAGTTCAAGAAACTTCATCTCCATCATTGTTCGAATAATACGAGGGAAGTACTTATTGAAAAATAAGTTCTTGAACTCGTCCCATTCCATGGACTCAATTTCATCTCTTTGCCTCGTATTCTTGATAAGATTCCACCATTGATCAGCTTCACCTTCCAAACGATATACTGCTAAGATGAATTTATCATATTCAGAACATTGAAGAACTGAAAATATCTTTTCAGTGGTACTGATCCATTGTTTAGGAACAAGTGGATCAGAAGACCCACTGAAAGAAGGTGGACTTTGCCTCATGAAGGACTCAATAGAATATTGTTCCCTTCTCTGCTTATTTGGAAGTCCAGAATGATTCATAGCTTGTGTAAGTATAGCAATAAAATTTTTCACTCCATCTCCCATAACATTTGATTGTTAAGGAGGACAATCATTGCACTGTATATTGCATTGATCAACACGGTTCCTTCGGGTTCCAGCCATCGTCTAAAACCCAAAAAGAATAGTGTGAGAGGCAAAAATCATGCTAGGGAAAAAACATAATAAAGGGGGAGTACCTTCAATATCTAATATCTTCGGTTTAATTATATTATCGTTAGCATAATTCTAGGACTATAACCTATACGTATACTTAACCATAGGGACATCCCTATACATACCTTAGAAATATCTCTAGGGATCTCACTAAAGTTCCCGAATCCTAGTTTCCAAAGGTTGACTAAACCTTTCCTCTGATACCAACTGTAGAGACCCGACGCTTGACGTACATTGACATTACATTACTTTTGCGGAATACTTAGTACATAACAAAAACAGACACACAAGGACCGTAATAGTTTAGTATATTTGGAAACTCGGAATATAATCTTCTAATCGTGGTGAAAGATCTTCAACATCTCCCATAATGATATTAATTTTTTTAAACATAAATCCTTACTTTATGTCCTGGGGAAAAAAACATAAAAGGGTGAGCTCAAATGCTCAGAAAGGGTAAACAAAAGAAATGTCAATCACGTCATATTCATAAGAACATTTCTTTTGGAAATCTTAACCTGCAAAGAGATCCTAATTTCATAACATGGGATAAATCATAGTAGTGAAATGTAATCCCAATAATCATAACTTAAAACATGAAACTTTGTGGTATACACACATAATCATAGAGATTCATTTCTTATTAGTCAAGACTCATTTCCAAGACTATCTTAGTGGACAAAGTCCCTTTCTGAACCGAGTTCACTCCTCGTTTCAGTCCTGTTTCACTGAACCGATATAACCTACCATTCCAGCCATGTCTATCTAATGAGATATACAATCTTTACCTAATTAATTTGAGGTAGATATAGGTCCCAAACATCTCATAATTATACCATTCTTATGTGTGCCACAAAATCTTAAATCATACATCATTGCATAACCCATGTAATAAAAAAGGGAATCTTAAACATCATGACATCATCAAACAATTCATATAAGTTAAAGGAATTCATAAAAAATATTCCATAACAACATAATAAAATTAATGTAATAATAGTGATATAAACAAAACCCTATATTATGTTAGATAGAAAATAATCATGATAAAACACTTGAACTCCATTCTTGTGGAAAAGATCATTTCTACTTCAAAAACATTTTTCCTTTCTTAACATGTCATACAATTTTAAACTAAAAGAAGTTGATTAAAAATAAAATTGAAAAATTGTAATGGAAGCTTCTTGGAAATATTTTTTTAAGAATCCATTTATGCCGTATAAGTTAAAAAAAACATTCTTCGTACGTTTTTCAGAAAATTCAAAAATTACCTCGTACGAAAAACGACAAAAGATTCCTTTCATATCCTTTACTAAAAACTCACCGAAGGGTAAAATTGGATTTATCCAATTGTAGGTGGATGGAAATAATATTACATATTTAGGAAACATGGATGTGGATGATAAAATACACCCCATTAAATTTCAAAGTATAAACAATCTCAGATAAAAATGAGACTGTGATATTTTCCCTTACCTTAGGTCTGAATTGCTTCGTAAGTGTCCGAACGTCCTGTATAATTATTTAAATAATGTTATTGACTTATTCCAGAAACATACTTATTTTTATGATATCATATATGGTCATATTATTAGCTTTTTATTAGTAATATTTCATTACTACTTGTTATTCGGGTGTTTATTACTTTTTGTTCTTATGCTTGTTTTGTTGAATAAATTCTTATTCGTCTCTTTAGGTTATAGATACATCATTTCCAGAATGGTATTAGTGTAATATATATCATATTCATTCATTAAATTCATTTATATAATCATTATGAAATGAAGATCATGTAGAACGAGTCGCATCACATCGTGGAGACGGTATTCCGTACGTACACACGAGTGATGATATCGTTCCTATGATCGTGGAATTGTATTGGAGTGTATGTATACTATTTCATAGTCAATATCACTCTACAATAATCATATATAGTTATTATTTACACCATTATACCCATCCAATCATGGTGGTGGTGGAAAATAGATTACACCATGGCGTGGAGACGGTATTTCTTACGTACACACGCACAATGATTTCGTTTTCCGTAGGATGGATAGATGGTGAAATAGGGTTGTTTCATAAATATAATAACATATCAGTATATTAGTGATACTGATGTTATTACTTCATAATGAAACAACCTAAGAAGAAGAAGTGGAAAAATAATTAAAGTTGAAAGAATCGGTAACAGAAATTACCTCTTCTTTGAAGCGCCTCTTTGAGATCTCCCTTTAGGCACTAAAATTGGTCTTCGAGGTAGACCAGAACCTCTAGGATTTTTAAAGGGAATTGGAGAAGAGAATTTGGCAGGGGTTGGCCGATTTTGAAGGCTCAAATTTGTGTGAGGAAGAGAGGGAGGAGGTGCCCTTTTATAAGGGAGGAGAGGGGTACCTTTGGAATAACTAAAACTATTATTTTATTATAAAGTCAAATTCGGTTTTAAATAGCACCAAATGGATTTATTTAGATGATAATGTGGGTATGGGTAGATATCCTCTCATCCAATAGAATTATACAAGTTTATGTTCCTATTTTCACCTTATCATTTAGATTTAACATTAAGTTAAATAATTTTACATTTACTGTGTCTTCCTGTGTTCTTATACTATGAGGTTAATAAACTTACTATAACAAGACAAACAAACCCCATGTTTTTATTATTAATATATATAACCTCATATAAGTCATTTTTACTAACCTTATATTTTTAGGAATAAAAGTACAATGAATAATATAATATTTGTTTTAAAAACTATTTTATGTCAATTTTGACACTATTTAGTAATTGATTTTTTGAAAATCATAACAGAATGATTAGTTCGAAAAAAGTTAATTAAATCAATACTACAATGTCATATTAACCTAGAAAATTATTTTAATTCATAAAAAGTTTCAAATTATATTTATTTGGGTATTTATAATATCAATTATTATAATGTTTCACTATTATGGTAATTACTGCATCATCATTGTGTCATAAATAAATTAATTTATTTAATGTCTAAAAATTATAAATAAAATATCATAATGTAGGAAATCTTATTATATTTCTAATTAATATTTACAATCGAATTTATCTTATGTATTACCAAATATTAAAAATGTTTTAGTAAATAAACTTTGATTTTAACTCTTTTAACTCTTCTTGGAATTAAATAATAATAAATGTCCAAATCTAATCCAAGTGGGCCTAAATGGTCATATTTTATTCCTAAGGTTGTTTTTGGTCGAATTACACTTATCCAATAGAATTAGGACATGTGTTAGGATAATAATAATATCATTTTTACCCTTAATTACCCCATTTACTTTTAACGGTGGTAAAAAAGTAAAAAGTTACTATTCACCAAAAATTATTTTCATCTCATTGAACCACATTTTATTCATTGATATTAATCGTGTCTCTCAGATTTTCGAAATTCCATTCACAGATGCTGTAAAATTATGTTTTATGAAAAATTCAGTTTTTTAACTACCACTTTGTGGTTTCACTATTCATCAAAAAATAATGTTTCCAGAAAAATACCAAAAATTAGGCATAAGATATATTTGATATTAAGAATTCAAATTTGATGTCTATTTTACCAAATTTAGAACAAATCAGTTGCATTAATTAATTTAAAAATTAGTTCCCGTCGTCAAAACAAATAGCGTGTTTTTAAGAGATAATAACTATCAAAATATTGACACTTGTTTATAACTGGTTTAAATGTGAAATTACATCCAATGACCAACATTGTATTAAATTGTAAAAATATATTCTAAATATAATTTAAAACCACTCAAATTAATAATTTATCACTATTAATTATTTCTATTAAAAAGGGTCTTTTTAATTAAAATTTAGTAATTTTCACTATTCATCAGAATATGAATGTTATCCGAAAAGTACCAAAATTTCACCCTAATCTAATTTCGATATTCCGAATCCAAAAATAAATAACATTTTGAAAATTTAAATTTACAAAATTTCAAAAAGTGGATATTACTATTCATAACCGCTAGTTTTAATAATATTTTAATAGCATATCGTTTTTTAGTGAAACTCGGTATTGCGTACTACACACTATCGAGGAAGGCCGCGATTGCGTGTAATGCAAGGCAAGTCAAGGATTCATGTTGTGAAAGCTCCTTTTGGTGTAGCGTACCTCACAAGACATTAATGAAAAGAATATTTTTTTCATAAAATCTTGGGGTGTTACATTCTACCCCCCTTAAAATGAATTTCTCCCTCGAAATTCGTCGGGGTTATAAATGGTTTACTACTTGAAAGTTTCTTTAATAGAAACCCACATCGTAAAAAGGAATACCAAAACAATTATTTAAAAACAAAAGTATAAAACGTAACGGTTACCCAAATCAACTAATCACTGGGTTTCCACATAGGTGAAAATATGGATATAGAAGAGAAATCTAACCATCATGTTCTGATGGAGAGTGGGAGAGAACATGGCTATGGAAAAGCTAGCAATCACAAAACCATAAATTTGTGATGATCTAAGGTACCATATAATTCATCATATATAAGAGCACTAGGACAACATTTTTGGTTTTCAAGATCATTTCCCTAATGTTGATGAAATTGGAATTAGAAGAAAGACTTTCGTGATTTTGGTACTGTGTCACTGTTGGTCATTATTTGGACAATTTCCAATTCATATACTAAAGAAATGAAGTTGGATTTGTCATTCGTGAAGTGTTAGCAGATCATGTGATAGAATGATGGGTCATTCCATCTGTCTCAAACAAAAGGTTACACAATTTTACAAAAATACATAAGACCATCTCTGTTGAAGTTAATAATATATGATTCCAAAAATGAACTTATACTTCATATATCATACCGTGTAATAAAATAAAACTAGTTTCTACTAATCAGGGACTTCATGTAGTCCATTGGTAGGCGATAAAGGCCAAACGCACTTCGGTTGTGGGTTCGATTCCCACAGCCTTGTCCGACACGATGGGCTATCGCCCATCCTGCAGGTTGTCCTTTTTCTAAAACTACATTACTATAACATCCCATCATTAATATCGAAAAAACATTTATCCTTAAACATTAATAACTTATGTCCAACATAGTCTATTCCAATCTTTAGGCTTATCCATAATACTGCTGTCCAATCTCATATTATAGTGAAAACGATTACCAAATAGTTCATATAACAACCATGTTAATACCATCGTTGATCCCCGTATATCATGAGATATGTCTTGTTGGTCACATTCCAAACATTCGAAGGCCTTAATCATGTATTCTCTTGAAAAATGAATACCCATTGAACCTTATTGAAAACATTAATGCAGTTAAACGTTTACACTTTCCATATACCAAAATCCTCAGAATTCTATATACTCAAACCATGATATCACTTAGTCCTTATATCAATCATGAGCTCATGAATACTATCAAATATGCCATTTTCTCATTTTCCCTTCATTATGCGCATATCAGCTTTTTTCCAAAAATATCTCAATCACTTTCCATGGTTACCGGTATTAAATTATTGATGACCACAATAGACCAATACATAAATATTCCAATACTCAACATTATTTTGAAATCCCATTACATAAACAATTAATCATTCCACCACATCGTTTTCATATTCAACATCACCAATGGTGATCGCATGTGACTTCCCTTTTTCCTTTTCTTTAAGTGGTTGCTCATGTCGATCATCACTAACCCTTGGATTAGGGCTTTTATTGGCATAATGCCTCATCTTCTTGCACTTGAAACATTGAAGTGTAGTAGGTTCATTCTGTGTATCCCTTCCTTTGTTTGCATCATTAGACAACTTCTTCCTATCATTGCGGCATTCAAACGCCCGATGACCTTCCTTTCCACATTTAAATCCATTACTTGTCCCTTTAAGACAATCTCCACCATTCTTTTTTCCACACTTTGAGCATAAGGAAACAGTCATCTTATTTTCACCATTATTCTGAGATTTCTCCTTGAACTCCATCTTTCATTTCTTTTAAAAACTACTAGATAGATAAGTAACACCAACTTCCATTTCTACCTTGATAGCACAATGCACAATTTCTTCATAGCTACTGAAGTCTCCTATAGCTAATGACCTTCGAAGATATGGTTTTAAGCCACTGAAGAATCGTTCAACTTTACTTTCAGGTTGGATGATAAAGCCAGATGCATACCTTGAATTCCTTTTAAAATTCTCTTCGTATACACCAACAGATTCATCATCCTTTTGCTTTAGTTCAAGAAACTCCTTCTCCATCTTTGTTCGAAGAATACGAGGGAAGTACTTATTGAAAAATAAGTTCTTGAACTCGTCCCATTCCATGGACTCAATTTCATCTCTTTTCCTCGTATTCTTGATAAGATTCCACCATTGATCAGCTTCACCTTCCAAACGATATACTGCTAAGATGAATTTATCATGTTCAGAACATTGATGAACTGAAAATATCTTTTCAGTGGTACTGATCCATTGTTCAGCAACAAGTGGATCAGAAGACCCATTGAATTAAGGTGGACGTTGCCTCATGAAGGACTCAATAGAATATTGTTCCCTTCTCTGCTCATTTGGAAGTCCAGAATGATTCATAGCTTGTGTAAGTATAGAAATAATATTTTTCACTCCATCTCCCATAACATTTGATTTTTCAGGAGGACAATCATTGCAATGTCCATTGCATTGATCAACACGGTTCCTTCGGGTTCCATCCATTGTCTAAAACCCAAAAAGAATAGTGTGAGAGGAAAAAATCAAGCTAGGGAAAACAACATAATAAAGGGGTAGTACCTTAAATATCTAACATCTTAGGTTTAATTATATGATCGTTAGCATAATTCTAGGACTATAACCTATATGTATACTTAACCTTAGGGACATCCCTAGACATACCTTAGAAATATCTCTAGGGATCTCACTAATGTTATCGCATCCTAGTTTCCAAAGGTTTACTAAACCTTTCCTCTGATACCAACTGTAGAGACCCAAAGCTTGACGTACATTGACATTACATTACTTTTTCGGAATACTTAGTACATAACAAAAACACACACACAAGGACCGTAATAGTTTAGTGTCTTTGGAAACTCGGAATATAATCTTCTAATCGTGATGAAAGATTTCCAACATCTCCCATAAAGATCTTATTTTTTTTAAACCAAAATCCTTTCTTTATGTCCTAGGGAAAAAACATAAAAGGGTGAGCTCAAATACTCAGTAAGGGTAAACAAAAGAAATATCAATCACGTCATATTCATAAGAACATATCTTTTGGAAATCTTAACCTACAAAAGAGATCATAATTTCATAACATGGGATAAATCATAGCAGTGAAAGGTAATCCCAATAATCATAACTTAAAACATGAAACTTTGTGGCATACATACATAATCATAGAGAATCATTTCTTATTAGTCAAGACTCATTGCCAAGACTATCTTAGTGGACAATGTCCCTTTCTGAACCAAGTTCACTCCTCGTTTCAGTCCTGTTTCACTGAACCAGTATAACCTACCTTTCCTGCCATGTCTATCTCATGAGATATACAATCTTTACCCAATGCATTGGAGGGAGATATAGGTACCACCCATCTCATAATGATACCATTCTTATGTGTGCCACAAAATCTTAAATCATACATCATTGCATAACCCATGTAATAAAAATGGGAATCATAAACATCGTGACATCATCAAACAATTCATATAAGATAAAGGAATTCATAAAAATAATTCCATAACAACATAATCAAATCAATGTAATAATAGGGATATAAACAGAACCCTATATTATCTTAGATGGAAAATAATCTTGATAATACACTTGAACTCCATTCTTGAGGAAAAGATCATTTATACTTCAAAAACATTTTTCTTTTCTTAACATGTCATACAATTTTAAGCTAAAAGAACTTGATTAAAAATAAACCTGAAAAATTGTAAAGGAAGTTTCTTGGAAATAATGTTTTAAGAATCCATTAATTCCTTATAAGTTAAAAAAACATTATTCGTACTTTTGTCACAAAATTCAAAAATTACCTCGTACGAAAAACGACAAAAGATTCTTTTCATATCCTTTACTAAAAACTCCCGAAGGCTAAAATTGGATTTAAACAATTTTAGGTGGATGGAAATAATATTACATATTTAGGAAACATGGATGTGGATGATAAAATACACCCCAATAAATTTCAATGTATAAACAATCTCAGATAAAAATGAGATTGTGATATTTTCCCTTACCTTAGGTCTGATTTTCTTCGTAAGTGTCCGAACGTCCTATATAATTATTTAAATAATGTTATTGACTTATTCAAAATCATACTTATTGTTATGATATCATATATGGTCATATTCTTAGCTTCTTATTAGTAATATTTCATTACTACTTGTTATTCGGGTGTTTATTACTTTTTGTTCTTATGCATGTTTTGTCGATTAAATTCTTATTCTTCTGTTTATGTTATAGATACCTCATTTCCATAATGGTATTAGTGTAATATATATCATATTTATTCATTAAAATAATTTATATAATCATTATGAAATGAAGATCATGTAGAACGAGTTGCATCACATCGTGGAGACGGTATTCCGTACGTACGCACGAGTGATGATATCATTCCTATGATCGTGGAATTGTATTCGAGTGTATGTATACTATTTCAGAATCAATATCACTTTAATATAATCATATATAGTTATTATGTACACCATTATACCCATCCAAGTAAGGTGGTTCTGTAAAATAGATTACACCACGGCGTGGAGACGGTATTCCGTACGTAGGCACGCACGGTGATTTCATTTTTTGTAGGATGGATAGATAGTGAAATAGGGTTGTTTCATACTTATAATAACATATCAGTATATTATTGATACTGATGTTATTACATCATAATGAAACAACCTAAGAAGATGAATTTGAAGAAGAAATAAAGTTGAAAGATTCGGTAACGGAAATTACCTCTTCTTTGAAGCACCTCTTTGAGATCTCCCTTTAGGGAACTAAAATTGGTATTTGAGGAAGACCAGAACCTCTAGGATATTTCTAGGGAAGTGGAGAAGAGAATTTGGTAGGGGTTGGCCGATTTTTAAGTATCAAATTTGTGTGAGGAATAGAGGGAGGAGGTGCCCTTTTATAAGGGAGGAGAGGGGTCCCTTTGGAATAACTAAAACTATTATTTTATTATAAAGTCAAATTCGGTTTTAAATAGCCCAAAATTAATTTATTTTGAAGCTAAGGTGGGTATGGGTCTAGATCATCTCATCCAATAGAATTTTTGACAAGTTTAGGTTCCTATTTTAACCTTATCATTTAGATTTAACATTAAGTTAAATAATTTTACTTTTACCGTGTCTTCTTGTGTTCTTATACTATAAGGTTAATAAACTTACTATAACAAGCCAAACGAACCCCAAGTTGTTTATTATTGATATATATAACCTTATATAAGTCATTTGGCCGAATCTTATATTTTTAGGAATAAAATTACAATAATAATATAATATTTGTTTTAAAAACTATTTTACGTCAATTTTGACACTATTTAGTAATTGATTTTTGTGAAAATCATAACAGAATTATTAGTTCGAAAAAAGTTATTTAACTCAATACTAACATGTCATATTAACCTAGAATTTTTTTTTAAGTCATAAAAACTCTCAAATTATATTTATTTGGGTATTTTTAATATCAATTATTTTGATTTTTCACCATTATGGTAATTACTGCATCATCATTGGGTCATAAATAAGTTAATTTATTTAATTTCTAAAAATTATAAATAAAATATCATTATGTAGGAAATCTTATTATATTTCTAATGAATAATTACAATAGAATTTAACTTATGTATAACCATATATTAAAAATGTTTTAGTAAATATACTTTGTTTTTAACTATTTTAACTCTTCTTTGAATTTAATAATAATAAATTTCCTAATCTAATCCAAGTGGGCCTAAATGGTCATATTTTAATCCTAAGGTTGTTTTTGGTCGAATTACACTTATTAAATAGAATTAGAACATGTGTTAGGGTAATAATAATATCATTTTTACACTTAATTACCCCATTTACTTTTAACCGCAGTAAAAAAAGAAAAAAGTTACTATTCACCAAAAATTATCGTCATCTCATTGAACCACATTTTAGTCCTTGATATTAACCGTGTCTCTTGGATTTTTGAAATTCCACTCACAGAAGTGGTAAAATTATGTTTTATGAAAAATTCAGTTTTTTAACTACCACTTAGTGGTTTCACTATTCATCAAAAAAATGAAAGTTTCCAGAAAAATACAAAAAATTAGGCCTAAGATATATTTGATATTAAGAATTAAAAAATGATGTCTATTTTACCAAATTCAGAACATATCAGTTGCGTTAATTATTTTAGAAATTAGTTCCCGTCGTCAAAACAAATAGCGTGTTTTTAAGAGATAATAACTATCAAAAGATTGACACTTGTTTATAACTCTTGTAAATGTGAAATTACATCCAATGACCAACATTATATTAAATTGTAAAAAATATATTCTAAATATACTTTAAAACCACTCAAATTAATAATTTGTCACTATTATTTATTTCTATTAAAAATGTTCTTTTTAATTAAAATTTAGTAATTTTCACTATTCATCAGAATATGAATGTTATCCGAAAAGTACCAAAATTTCACCCTAATCTAATTTCGATATTCCGAATCCAAAAATAAAGTCCATTTTGAAAAATTAAATTTAAAAAATTTCAGAAATTGGTTATTACTATTCAGAATGGCTAGTTTTAATAATATTTTAATAGCATATCATTTTTTAGTGAAACTCGGTATTGCGTACTACACATGCTATCGAGGAAGGTCGTGATTGCGTGTAATGCAAGGCAAGTCAAGGATGTGTGTTGTGAAAACTCCTTTTGGTGTAGCGTACAACACAAGACATTAATGAAAAGAATATTTTTCATAAAATCTCGGGGTGTTAGAAAGCATGTTCATTAATTCAATTTTGTCATCATAAAATTTTAATAAAAACTGGATTAAAACATGAATAGTTTGTAATTCATATGACAAAATATTATTAATTAAATTTTTTAGGATTAACATTCTATTCCAATGTCCTTGAAGAAATAAATTATAATACTTATAACAATAAAACAATATAATGAACACAAAATAGATAACACAGTATCTAGAAAATAAATAGTCAAACCACTATCATATTATGAACCAAATAAACATGAAATCACTATAGAATTATTTATTAAACTATCTAAATAAGTATTACGTTAATATCACTACAATAAAAATCCATAAACAATGTTATATTTACAATTAAGGATGAATAACATAAGATAATATTTGAATCTCTTACCTCAAAGTCCTCGACATTCATGGCATGAGAACAAATAAACATTTTGGATCCTGATCACCCCTTCTGTAAGAAGAGACATCCTTCAATGGATGCTTCATACCAACTGCTCCAAAAAAATTAAAAACACCATTATAGTTATAGATATGAACCAAAAACACATGGAAAAAATATAACCGATAATCTATATTATGGAACCACATGAAAAGAGATAGAATATACCATGAATAACCACATATCTAAGATGGAAGATGAGAATTGAACCCCATTAAAGAGATCCAATGATTCCTATAATGAGGGATGCAAACCACCTCGAGTTCAATAGAAGGGATGAAGGTATTGATAATACTTGAGAACTACGGTATTTGTAATTTTTCATTACACAATGGATTTACATTGTGTGAAACACTATTGGGTTATTTAAATTTAAGGATTTAATTTTCACAAAACAACATATCCTCAATGAATTTTCACTCTAATTTTTACAAATCAATAGCTACTCTATGAACCATCCTCAAATAAACTACGCATGGCTTTTAATCCATGAATGGGATCTCATACAAGTTTTGATCTATTAATTCATGATCTAAAAAATATAAACATCATTAATTATATTTTCTCACATTTTTAGTTGGTGAACTTCTTCAGACCCACTCCATGCATCATTTGAGAACCACAGGCCTTGGAAACATGCCTATGGTTAGGAAAATGGATTTGGGACTCTATAATAAAAAAACCTATAAATTCTCATCCTTAAGAATACAAATATGAATACATATAGAAATCAAATTAGGTTTTTACAAACATCCATCTTGTGAGATACCTCTCAAGGTCATCTCTATCAAAAGAGCTCAATCTCCTCATTATAATTATATTCTGGAACCTCGACATAGCAAAAAAACACCTCCAAAACAATTTATTAGTGAATATAACTCTCAAAGAAGAGTATGAACACCTATAACTAAAAAATGGAACTGACTAATAATCAATAATGAAAGAAATAAACAATATAATAACATTATAAGGGAAGATAAAAAATCAAATAACTCATGGTAATGATTACACATATATGAGTCTTGTTTCCATGTAATCTGATTTACACCACCATGGACCACAACACACGAACACAGGTAATAAAATGCCTATGAAACACCCTCTCTAAGAGGTAATAGATCTCTATTGGCCACACCTCAATGTTTAAATAATTATCAACATCGATCTAACATAAATCATTATCATGAGATTCATCAGGAAGATAACTAATATGTTATGACACATTAAATACTACTAGTATGAAACTACACGTTGGGGGATGTTCTATCTAATATTCTATATATCCTATATGATCCAACACATTGAATGGAATACAAAATCAAGGAAAAATATTTCTCCCACAACCAAACCATCACTTCCCCTGTTGAGAAGTCACCTCAAGAAAATGTTATCTTCCTTTTTGAACTCTATAGTTATGCTATTATAATTCAAATAGTATTGATGTTGATCTAATGTTTCCTTTATCCTAACGCAAATTACCTATACCGTATATGTCATTTCATTTAAACCATCAATCCAGATAATTGTTGTCTCTTAAAACGTAGTTTATTATAGTAGAAAATCGAATCATCATCCATTAAAATTTTCGAAAAACTCCATAAAAATGGTGGAGTGAAAACTACTATTTCATGAAAACACATCAAAGGTAATGTACATCATCCAATAAACTCCATAGTTTCTCGCTGTCAAATCCATTGGAAAGCTCATGGTATGATCAATGATCCTCATCTTTATATTTTGAGTTTAGGTCAACATTTTTTCTATAATATATGTGTGGTTGTGTTTTACCTATTTTTGGGAATTTCAGAATTTATTCATTTATATTCATTATATCCTTATTCATGAATTGAAAATGGCCTTGTGGTGTACCGCTACATCTAGGGATGTGGTATAAGAATTTTACTCTTGTATCATTTATTTTTGAATGATGTGTTTTTGTTTAATTTTCATGACCCTTTTAATGGATTGTATAAAATGCTAAATTAATTAATCTTACTAGTTTTTCAAGAATATTGTAACCCTTTCATATGGAAAACCACATCCAAAATCATTATCTATAACATAGTATCCCCAGTTTTATGTTCCCACCTTCAGTAACATACTTTCCCCGTCCATGATATATTAACCTCCACACATGTGAGCGTTTCACCAATGATAAATATCTTTAACTTATTAATAAAATTATGTTGAATTTTAAGCCATGATTAAGACCCCATATATATTCACTATAAATCATTATTATTAATTAGTCCTCATTCATTATGAATTATGTCATTTATTATTCTTGTTATGTGTGTTAATGCTTTGAATCCTCATTTCAGATGATGTATACATATTTCATGCTATTTGACTTATATATTGATATTATATCATTGTTCCAAATGCATGTTTCATTATTCCATGGAATTTTTATTGAATTGTAAAACTTTTCTATATTGAATAGCATGTGGTATTTAGATTATTATTTAGAACATGGTATTGTGCAATTCCATGTTATGATAAGTGACGTGGTTTCTATTATTTATCTACTTATGGGTCGGGAGAGGACACTTGCCTTGACTGAAGGACATCATGAATAGAATCTCCTTTCCTGTTTTTGATCTACTAGATATATCAGGAGGGAACCTAAGACATCCATTGATGGGTTCTCATGGAGGTTATACATGTACTGAAAATTGAGATTGGTTCCCTAGGGATGAAACTGGAGATAGTATCCTTAGAAATATTGATACACCATGGCTTAGGTGACACTGGATCACGTATGTGACATGCCTAGTATGAACTCAAAGTTTATCCATCCTTGAGTGATACCATGGTAGCCATTATGATTTTTCTTTGATCGATTTAGTGTTATTGGCTATATCAATGTATTCTGTAGATACCATAGTGACTCTATTTTGGATCACCTTGAACAAGATTAGGATGTCACATTGGATTTCTTGGGTTGTTTTTTCATGTACATATCTGATTCCTCATATTAAATGATGTTCACATTTATATCATATTCTAGGGAAACAACCACCAAGTCCAGTGAAAGTCTTGGGTTCGGTCCATAATATTTATATAATTTATAATTCCTTATGTACATACCATATTATCAGTATATGTTTTAATTAGGTTGGAGACCCGATATAAGTCAAATTAGGTAGAATTGGTTGGTCGTCAATTTAGGAACCCATAACGAAGTGTTAAATAATTATTTATTTGTTTCCTTGCATTTATTTTGCATTATAACAGATAGTTAATTTATTTATTTTATGAAAATGTTTGATATAGAAATTTTTTGTTTTTGCCTACAATGATTTTATATCACACCCGTCCTAGGATTCTTTTGGTAACCTTGAACACGTCATGTTTTCCAGTTTTGGAAAAGGGAACCGGCCATCTTTTGATGTATTGGATATAGTTCTATGATGGTGTATGGGGAAAGGACTGAACCTAAGCTTGAGATGCTAGTTGTAATAGATTACTACCATTTGGTTTTCTTCAATAGAATATGGTATATGTATGTATCTAATGTTCCCCATGTACTATTATTTTTTATAAAATCATGATCATCTATATTATTGATATGTATTCAATTCTGCTTCCACCAGTTAATTTTTATCCTTCTTGATTTATTTTTATATTTATGTTTCGTTTTATTTTTGAGTCCAACATTTATAACCTATTATTTGATGTTGTGATCAATATGATATATGATAGAATATTCACCACATGGACACACCCTAGGCCCTCAATTCTAGTCAAAATCCACTAATATTCGGGGAGTTTTTCTGGAGGTCTTATGCCTATTGCCTTGATGCACCATTAAGTGGCACCCAAGGTGGGATTCTACAATGTGGCATTTGAGATTTTTTTTTATTTTAATGATTGGGTTATACATGAGACATGGAATATTATAATTTTGCAATTTATATGTCTTGGTAGTAGCTATCCCATATTTAATGGAATAAAAAACTTTATGGGGTCTATAAATGCATTTATATCATACAATTTTTACAATTTATGTGATTTCACCACTAGGTTATGAAATATATTTTTGATTTTATTATTATTGATAATATTATTATCCTTATTGTGTTTGTTCTACAACAACCTGCTGATATGGGAGAATAGTAACAATAGAACTTAAATGTTTTTAATTTTTTTCCATTCCATATTTACTTTCAACATGCATTGCATATGATGCAATTGATTCTGGTAGTCCCTGGATTATATAAATGGAATTGATTTAATCCTTATTGTATGAATAAGGACACATAACAGACACTAAAAGTGTCTAACATAGGCTAAATATTTTTCCTTACATCGATTAATGAAGACAATATAAGTAGTTTGTTATGTCACATTGATCCATAGATGATTAGTCACAATGGAAAGAATTTGTTATTGTTATTATTATGTCAATGTGATATTTAAATTTATGAGGTTAATGGTCCCTTATAAATTTGTTGCTTTTATCCATATTATTTGACCATTAAAAAGAAATTTGAACATGTAGATGAAATAAAATTCATACTTCCTTTAAAATAAAATGGAAATATATTATATTTAATGTGAGACCCTAATCCTG
The DNA here is from genome assembly GCA_963277665.1 of Viscum album. Classification (NCBI taxonomy): domain Eukaryota; kingdom Viridiplantae; phylum Streptophyta; class Magnoliopsida; order Santalales; family Viscaceae; genus Viscum; species Viscum album. Next base: position 662,954,538 of record OY728138.1, read on the forward strand.
AACCAACCATAATAGTGGGAAGTTGTTTGTGTCCACTGTGTCTCCTAGGATCTTATTGTGACCTTTTATGATCACTAATACCATGATACTCGATCAGGATGAGTTTTATGTTGTGCCATAGGGAGGTCATGTACCTTCCCTCTCTTTATTTATTTCCTAACATTCTTTTATTATCTATTATATGTATTATTTGAAGAGTGTTATTGAAAATTCAAGATTTATTACATCGTGACATCCTCGTATTATACTCCACGAGAGTGGAAATGATCACACTCCATAGGTGGTGTGCCATGATATCTCCATAGTACCACCTATATTTGAACCTATGACACCTCCTATACATCCTCTTCTAGGAATTAATTCTCATTTATAAGAATGTTTTATTCGGCTCATGATGTATGTTCAGGGTTCTCCCTGGTATTCCCCTACTATGGAATAAGTGATACGTGCTTTTCAATAATGGAATCCTCCCACCATCTCAGGGGATGGTGGACCTTATGTTTTTGAGTAAGGATTAGAATCTATGATTTAAATATTTTTCCATCTTGAGATGCCTCCAAAGTGGATGGTAAAACTCTATGTTTACATGTTATGTTATTCCGCACAGATTTCGTGGGACAACATATCCCAAGTATAGAATCATCGGGATTTAATTAGGGAATATTTATAGAAGGCCGTTTATGATAACTTCTTTTTCAAGACTCTGATAAGGGATCATTTTAGGGTGTTTATGAACCCATTTCAATGCACTATGTAAGTTATAGAGTATTCATCTCACTTCATGATGCTCTATAGTTTCACTCTATATATAAAAGAGAATGATTAGAAAACATATAGGAAATTCAATTATTGGATGGTATATGATGTATGGTCACATGTGAATGTCTTTTTGTTGGATACAATTATATTAATAGTGGAACATAACATTATTAAAGAATGTAATCATATATAAGATGAAAATGTGATCAATGGTGGTTTAGTTATAAGGTAAGGATTTGTTCCATATATTAATAGGCAGTGTCATTTAGAGGCTTCACGTGGGTGAAATACCAGCCAAGAGACACGTTCTGACAATCAACTAGTGTGTCACCATTGAAGTAATATATGAATAATGAAACCTCATTGCATAAGAAAAACAATTCAGTGTCGATCATATGTTAGGTTGGTTCACCATCAGCAATTCCTTCAGTATTTTCCTCTCTCATATCATTAATGAGGATATATAATGATGCCTCTTTCCGAGAATGAACTAGAAATACAACATCAAGCTATAATTAGGTATTCTATTGACTGACCAATACATGACTGTTGTGGTCATGTCTGAACTAATCAGTACCGAAAGGGTCAGCCTCAGCTGGGTGGACCTACTTGGGAAAGTTAGGTAGAATCTCAAGGCCTCATTTCTGGGCATATCCATACAGTGCATCCTATACCTAAAGATAAGATTCAAGGTTTTATAGTTGTAGTTACCATTCCAGTATACACTACTCTATTTTCTACACTTTTTGATATAGGTGCATCACACCCTTTAATATATAATGTAGTTGTGTATAGTATGGTCCTTAAAATGGAGTATTCGTATGCCATTGTGTCTCTTGATATGCCATTAGGGGATAGATCCAATGGATTACAATAATGTTAGAGTTCCCATTGTGATAGGGGTACCCATTCATATGGTGTTTCTTCATCATTGATTCGATCATCCTCGTCTACATTATTGGTATGGAAAGTCTAATCTCTTATCATTTACAAGTTGATTGTTATCGTTAGTGGGAGTCTTTAACATCACATGAGGTCATCCTATATATTTTTAAGCAGGAATGTGAAATCTAAGAATGTATTTCTTGTCCCAAGTGACCAAGGCTATGTGGAGTGACAACTCATATGGTGATTGTCTTATGAGTGATTAGGAAATGCGGCCTATATAATTCCCTCCGATCATAGGTTGTTTCACATATATTTCCCAGTTGATTTCATCAGCTTACATGTAAATAGAGTGGTTGTGTTATCTAATGAGTTACAACCAAGTGTGTCACCATTGTCCATTCCACCTTATTTTATGTCGCCTATAAACTCTAGGATCTCATGAAGAAGCATGAAGATCAATAAAAAAGGGTTTTGATCAGCAGTAGAACATCACCATGCGGTTCAAAAGTCATTTTCCACATGGAGTACAATATAATAAGATTACGTGTAGATGACTACAAACTACAAAATCATACAATGAGAAAATGGTACCCACATACTCTTATAGATGACCACTTCAACCAGCTCTAAGGTGGAACAATTATTTCCATGATCGAATTGATGTATAAATACCTTCAGGTGTGTGTTTTTTCATCAAACGTACCATGTACAATATTTCATTGTTTTTAGGTCTTATATGAATTTTTGGTTATGTGGTTTTGTTTAATGTACAAGCCAGTAGACTTTATGTATCTAATTAACCTTTTTTCAATATACATATTAATTCCCTTGTGGTAGTATTCAATGATGACATCATTGTGTTGTTTTACACTAGAAACGATCAACATACACTTATTTTGATCTTGATGACTACACATAGTGAGAACCATCTATACGCGATGCTCCAAAATTGACACTTTTGGGTAGTAAGTTTCACTTATTTGGTCACATTACATCAGATGAAAATATATCTATTGAGATATATATGGTGAGTTCCATTTTTCTTAAGAAAAAACCTTTAATTTGATTCATATACGATACATCTTGGGACATATGTTTGTTATAGGTCATTAATCGTGGTTTTCTCATTCTAGGAAAAGCTTCTTATAGGTGTGAACATGAATGGTGTGAAACTATATTGGGATAAATCCTGTGAAATTAATTTTTAGAATTGAAATATTAAAATATCATTATTTCCTATCTTGATTCTTCTAGAGCTAGGTAGAGGATATACTGTTTTCTGTGATACATTAAAGAACAGTCATAGTGTAGTTTTAATGCAAGGAGATAAAGTCATGGAATATATGTATTTCCACCTTATAACTAATGAGTGGAATTATCCTATACATGTTGACGACATATATATAAATTATCATGCTCTAAAAATTTGTAGAAACAACTTATTAGGGTAGTGATTAGTCATATAGGCAGATCATAAAAAATCTCAAATACATTTACATGAAAATGAGAGACGAATATGTTGTAATGGATGTTAGTGGAATAAATTAAATCCTTCTACAATGAGATTTATTACATACACAAAAAATAGAAATATTGTGGATGATTCCTGGAGGATGATGACTCAAATTCTAGCCATCAAGAAGGCTAGAAATGAGTCTTAGATGATGGCTCTATTATTTGATATGCATATGGACATTCTAGAAAGACATGGGAAAATAATTCTTTGTAGGTCTAACTGTTTCATCGATCCTTTCAGACATATTCTTGATTAGGCAAATTTCAGATTCTAAGGGACTCACCTCGGGGGAGTGTGTTTCAGGTTATAACACTCTTCCAAGATGGCTCATTAATGATAATGATACCCTAATATTACATGGGATTGTTTTGATGTCATCTAATATATGGGAAGAGTTGAATCAAGAATATCATTCCTCTATTTGGGAAGTTCATCATATTAATACCTTGATATACATTGATATATTTTGATAGTACTGGTGTTTCTGTATGAAGATGATAATAATAGTTTTCATCACTTATCACACCACTTATCTTCAGGTGAAGGCTGAACACGAAGGATCTAATAGAATTTTATAGCCCCTCTCTATTCCTAGGATGGAAAAAAGGACGTCAACATAGACTTGATGAAATGGTTGTTAATATACAATGTAGGTACAAATTTAGTATGAGTGATCGTTGACAAGTTGACTAAGGTGTCACACTCTTTACTGATCCTGGAGACCATCAATGTTGATTTTCTAAGAAGGCATCATATCCAAGAGATTTTGGGCCTTCAGGGTGTTCCCTTTTCTATCATATATGATCATGTTTCATTATTTACATCACTATTTAGGAAACGAATAAATAATACATTGGAATCATATTTGATCTTTGGTAAATCCTATCAAACTATAACAAATGAGAATTCCAGGAAAATGATACAGATATTATAAGATACTATTTAGTTGAGTATAATTGATTTTGGAGGGTGATGAAAAAATCATATCCCTTTTATGGTGTTTTTCTATAATAAAATATTTTAGACAATGATTCAAGTGTCTCAATATAAGTCCCTTTATGGTAGGAAATATTGATCACCTTTATACTGGTGAGAGGCATGTGAGGCATCTATACTAGGTCTTCATCTCTTTCTTGGGTTTTAGTGCAATTCCAGGTGATTTAGAAGTGTATCGTTACAACTATGTCCATGAAGAATTCTTATGCATATCATCACTGTAGACCTATGAAGTTTGAGGTTGGACATCAGTTATTTATGTTTGTGTCTCCAAGATTTTTCCATTTATGAATTCAAAGACATAAACCATTATTGTCTTGTTATGTTGGGATAATATAGATATTAGATAGAGTGGGCCTGTTGCATATCAATTTTAGTGAACTAAATGGTATCATTCCATACATGATTTATTACACAGAATGAATCATTTAATGCATCATGATGAGTCACCTCATTCATTTAACCAAGTAGATATTGAGTAAGAATGGGACACATCCTTCGAGGTCCATCGGATATGTATCAATGATCATATCATAAAGGATATCCAAATAATATCTCTAGTGCTATGGAATAATGGTCGTATATGGGATGAGAACAGGGAGTGGGAGGTTGATATTGATGCACATTGGAAGGAAATATTTTTATATGGCATCTTACTAACCTTGTGAAGAACAAATCATGGATGATTTATCTTAAGAAAGGGAGGTTTTAACATCTATACTATTCTCAATGGTATATACCATTATTTTTCAGTTTTATTATTTTGTTAGTCCCTAATAATAAAAAATATCGGTGACATGGATGTATCATGTGTGATTTGGGATTATTTGGAGCCGGTAGCCCATTAATTTAAAGAAGAATACTAGGTTGTATGGTTGGTAGAAACAGTGTTTCCCACCCCAAATAGTTTCTCTAACTGTGTGGATTAAGGTAGTGGGGTACTGGGGGACACACAATTTTCCTATATTGGTGAAACCATAGGTTTATGATAATAAAGAATTGAATATCACTTGGATGGTATCCTTCTATATTTTTTCGAACAGTATGTTTATTTTTGCTGAAAAGTTTTGAACCACTTTCTATATGGGTGAAACTCGAATATTTACATTAATGAATTTTTATTCAACCACTCTATTTTCATATATTATTTTCCACTAGGTGTATCCTACTCCCTCATGAATGAGATCCTCCCTTAATTATCCATATAGTTCATCATATCCCCAACATCTAGTAACAAAATCACTCACCATCTTATCGATTATAAATCTCTATGTAAGCACTATGATCCACAACAGTGTATTTCGATTTTTTCTCATCATCTGTTTCACTATTTAGAAGTTTTTTCTTTTGAACTATTTTTCTGACAATGAGATATTTATTCTTTTTCGCTCATTATATACTGATTTTGACATTGATAATATATCTCAAAGTAAGTACTATGATCCACAACTGTGTATTTAGATTTTTTCTCATCATCTGTTTCACTATTTAGAAGTTTTTTGTTTTGAACTATTTTTCTGACAATGAGATATTTATTCTTTTTCTCTCATTCTATATTAATTCATGACTAATGACTTGGCCTCATAATTTATAAGTTATTTCGTTACTTATTCGTGATTCCAAGTGTTCATTCTTTATAGAGTAATTTTTTTGTGATTCATACATATTACATTACATGTTCTTTAGACTTTGGTCCTTTCTCTATGTTACACATGACTGTTTAGTTAATCAATTCATGACTATATAGAATTATATTGCTTGAATTGTGTGACTAGAATGTATTACTTAGATTCATATTGATGAAAAGTGATTATAAAATGATAGATTATGATATGTGACATAGTTTATATGCCTTATATTCTTATGGTCCATGAGAGAACACATGTCCCAACATAAGGATTTCATAGATTGAGTTGTCATGCTTTTCTTGGATCTACATGAAACACGTTGATAAACTATTATCTTTCTATGTACATGCAATTACAATTACAGTCGTGAGTGACATTAATTAACTTTTTGGGGGATCAATCATGGAGGTGTACACTAGAAATATGGATAAACCATGCATCAAGTGAAAATTGGTCCCTTATATTAGATTCATGGTACATGCTTAGCATTCACCATGCCACAAGTGGTATAAGTGACAACATTATAGGTTTCCTTGGATGGACTCCATGGTATTCGTTATATTGGAAGCTCCTGTAGCGACCCATGGGATTCTATTAATGACCAATATGGTTGGGCTCTAAAAGACACATTGTATTTGATGGGATTTTTTATTTTTCATATTAGAGGCCTCATACTAAATGATTATCATGTTTAAATGACATTATAGGGATTCATCTTCTGAGCTAAATCTCATTCTTAGGGGTGGTATGCAATTTTTATATAATTTATAATTCGTGATGTATAATCCATATTACATTTAAAAGTTTTCCATGGATAAAAAAGATATCTTAGGATGATGTAGTTAAACCCCTTCTAGAATCTATTTATTATACTGTTCCTAAATGTTAATTTTTTTCATTTAATGCATCTTAATTATTATTCATTACAGAACAATGTTCATTTAATTATTTCACTGAATGGTTTCATATAGAAACCATTTGTGGTGTTCTATTGGTATTATATATCATACACATCATGGTTATCTTTGGTACCCAATAATACATCATGATTCAAGTTATTGATATAGGGTTGCATCAATCATCCGACAGTTGAATAACAGTTCTTGGAAGCACTAAGTGGTAGAGGGCCCATCTTATGATCAAAACGATAGTTTTACTAGTTTTTAGATAATTTTGAATGTTTTAATAGAATTTTGTATATTATTTTATATTGTGTTCCCCCCATGTACACATGTTTTTAATAACATCATGAAGAACATAATAATTGATATCAATTCTGTTTAGATTACAACAGTTATATATTTATATTTTTTTTGAATTATTTTTATTGTTATTATGCTTCTTATTTCTACTTCAAATAATTATTACCTATTTGTTGTGGTGCTCAGACATATATATGAGGTAATCTTCTTCCCATGTACTCACCATAAGCTATCATTACTATTCACCAACCTCTGACATTCAAGGATGTGTGCTTGAGGTCTTTTGTTAATGTCTCATAGCACCATTATGTTCCACCCCAAGAAGGATAATACATATTTTTAATAATAAATATATACATATATGAAATTTAAATTTTTCAATTAACTAAATTTTCTCTCATTCCTTAAAAATTTAAAACATTATTCTTATTTTTTGCTGTCTACTGCCTCCATGTACTGGAATTTTTAAATTTCCATCATGATATTAATTATTTAATCAAACACAATAAAATATGATTGTAACGACTAAAACACTAAATAATAGAATTAATAATTTCTTTTGTAATGTTAATATACAATTACATATCCATAATCGTTATCCACATATAGCATGTTGATGTTTGGGTTAGTGTAACCAAAAACTAACATAATGCTATAATAAACTATCAGGGATGATAATGTTAAAAAAATATTAAAATAATTTTCAGTGAAATTACTGGAATGTTTTTTATTTTAGAATGATTATATTAGGTAATTGAATTATAATGAAAATTTCATCAATGATCTCAAAAACTATCGAAATAGGTAGATGCTGATTATAACAACCCAAATATTCATTAATGGAAATCCCTCTTGATCAAATTAAATGTCTATTTATGTAAAATGGTTATATAAAATGATAAATTCTTTTGTTTTATGTTACGAATTGTGATCTTTTCTAATATACTTGTTGAATAGTGATAACATGGTTAGTATAAATATAGGGATTTAACAAATCCAATTTACTTAGACCAAAGAAGCGATGACCTCATCTAGTAGACATGCACCATACATAGCCCATTTATCAGATCTCAGAAAGGAGGTTGTGTCTTTGGGATTTTTTATTGAACAATCCAAAGTTGAGCTTGAATATGTTAACCTCGAGTGGAACCAACAACAAGAAAAATGGAAGTTGATAGAGATTAATACCCTAGCAATGTTATCTGAAACACCCCAAGAGTCGGTCACCATCACACACCATACTCTTTTGTCTTATGCCGATGTTATAATGGGTTTTGTAACAAGACATTAGCACTATGTTCATGAACCTTATTTTTTTATATAATAATGAATATACCTTCATTTTATTATTGTCACCTTGTAGAGGTTTTTAAAGCAAATATATTATTTTTAGTTAATATTCAACTAAGAAGTATATTTAGATGAATTAATGTATTTTTGAATTAAGTAATATATTAACAAAATATTATTATTATTATTATTAAATTAATTTTTATGATATATAATTGGTTTTTTAATTTTATGAATCGAATGGTAATTTTTATTAAGGTTTGATAGCCATTTTTTGTCAAAACCCTTGAATTTTCGATAAATGTATATTTTTATTTCAAAATAGATAATTAAAATATTTATAAAATTTAAATAAAATTAATATTATATTTGGAATCAGGATGTTGAAATTATCCAACTATGAATTTTTCATAATATTACGATATAGTCAAATTTTTGGGTAAAAATTAAATACCGTTTAAATATATAATGTCTTTTATGACATCATAGTGACCCAATAGTTATGTAATAAAATACTATAATCCGTATTTTTTTCCAATATATGTTTTAAAAATAAAATAATGTGGTTTTGGGTATGTTTTTCTTATTTTAAAAAAGAATTAATAGACCCTTCAAGGCTTATTAAGCATCTTGTCTTTTTAAAATGTTTTCCTTGGGAGGGTGACTCACCTCCACATAAGCAACCCCGTTATTTTAAGAAGTTCGGACATTGGACTTATAAATCTGTTTTCCCACTTCCCTTTTCCAAAAACCATGGGAAAAAACTTTGTTCTATATTGTGGTTTGAATTAGTTTAATGTGAGGTGTCCCAAACCAAAATAATAAATAATTCACTCACCTCTCCTATATAAACCCACCCAAGATCCCACTTCCTCCTCACTAAATTCCTTTGGAGTTCTTCCAAAATATTCCTTAATCTCACTCGAATTTTCTCAAGGTTCATCAAGCTCCTAATAAGCCTCTCTCAAGCCACTCTCAAGCCTTTGTAATCATACTTCCATGTAAGGGTTTTTCTTCTATTCTCATTTTTGACCAATTATCTTAATGTTGGTGTGACCGTTTAATTTCCATTATAAATGTTGGGTTATGGTTTCTCATCCCCCCCATAATTACATAATTATTTTTAAATGATGGGATACCCCTTTATCTCTAATTAAATGACTCCCATTACACCTGTTACTATGCAGAAATTCTGAAAGGAATTTCTCTCTCCTAATTTACATTCAAGAAATTCTTGTGTATCATGAAAAATAATACTATTAAAATTGTTGGGACATGTATTTATATGACCCACTTACTTTCCATTTCATGTAACTATGATTAGACACCCCTTTCTCTCTCATTAAATGCTTCCCATGTACACCTATTACTATGCCAAAATTCCAAAAATAATTTCTACCTCCTCATTTACATTCAAGAAATTCTTTAGTATCATGAAACTAAATTACATTTAAATTATTGGTACATGTATCTATATGATCCCCTTAATGTCTATTTCACGTATATATAATTAGAGACCATTTTCTCTCTCAGCAACCATTTTTATGAATTATTATGTCACGCCGTTATGCTGCCGAAATTGAACTGATTATTCCAGCCAATGACATTGTATAGTGAATACCGTGCCCATTTCTCTATAAAATGTATTCACCTTTATTCAAATTTACTTATCATTTTATGTGTTTCATGTATGTATTAATCATTATTTTATCGTTTAATAAATTATTATTTTGAATGATTCAATGTTATATGATCCATGTTGCGCATTTATGCCTAAAATGAAATGTTTAAGAAGGGTGTGCCCTTATAGAACTCCAATGCTTTGGTTAAAGTATAGTATCATGATACATCACTTGAAATGGGTGTTTAATAATACTAATTAAAGTGAAATGTGGTTTTACTCATGCTTCGTGTGCGATGAGGATTTAATCATGATTCATGTGCAATGAGCCTTAGCTCATGCTAATTCTATGTTAATTGTTGTTTCCACATTTCCATGTTATGACAATCATGATTTATCATGCCTTTATGTTTATTCTTCTCTTGTGATATATCTATATTCCTATTATATAATATGTATTTTCTTCCTCATGTTATTCCATGATTATTCCCTTATTTGGAATTATAGCTCACTGTTTTTTATGCATGTCCTCAGGTTAACCCATACAATGCTAAGTACGAGGGAATGTAGTGGTCATGTAAATGATTTTTTCACTAAGATGTTGTATTTAATGTTTTAAGTTGTTATGTAATGATCCTAATATGAAATGTCACTAGACCTCTCGATCTTCTATGTTGTACCAAGTGGTGTTTATGTAATAAATTTTGTTTAATTGTGTAATAAAATTGTGGGGTTTTCATAGTTGGTATCAGAGGATAGGTTTAGTTATTTTTGGGATTAGGATTAGAAAACTGTAGTAAATCCTTAGAGACAAGACTAAGTATTATAAAAACATCTGTAAATTTTGGTGAGTATTGATTAAGTGGTTTATCAAGAAAATACATCACTGTCTGGATACGAGCAGGTAGAGGCGGCTCTAGCACATATGTATCCTAGGGGTAAAACTGAAAACACTAATTTGAGCTAGACTCAAACGGGAACTGGTGAATGACAATGGGCCTTGTAGCACTGTTGGATATGACTCTCCTAGGTGATATGCTTTGGTAAATTCACATGATTAGTATGAAACATTATTAATATAAAAAACATTCCCTAATAATCTATGTTATAAAGTAAAATCATGGATAACAGAGACTAAAACCAAAATATTCATATGTTAAGAACAATAAATTTATTTATAAGTCATTAGTTTTGACCTTGGATTACTCTTTATGTGTTACCCCTAACATTCCTTTTATTACATCCAATGGATGGTAATAGGAGGAATCATGCTAACAACTGCTATAAAGATCAATGTGATGACTGTACTAATGAGATGACCTATCCAATTGGAGCGAGAATCGCAAACATTGTCATGATTCTCTCTCAGATAACTCATGCTTTTAATAAAAACAATTTTCAAGAGGAATGTTCAAACCCCATAAGAAAGAACAAGTCCATATCGAGAGATTTATGAGACAAATGCCTCATACTTTTAATGAATCATCTGATCCCTCAATCACTGAACAATGGATCTACTCCATTGAAATTATCTTCTCCATCCATTAATGTTATGAACAAGAGACTGTTTTTCTGGGTTCTTATCATATGGAGGGTGAAACTGATCAATGGAAAACGTTGATAAAAAATATGAAGCATAAGGAGGAGATCGAGGCATTGGAATTGAAGGATTTACAAAAAACATTTTTCAATAAATATTTTCTGGGAACCCTCCGGCATAAGATGGAATGTAACATCATTACACTCATGCAAAAATATGATGAATCTATTGCAGAGTACATGGAAAACATCACAAGGCTTGCACGATACACATCTAACTTTGTCATTACCCCTGGATTCATGGTTGAACGCTTCTTTGGTGGGTTGAAACCTATCCTGCGAAAAGCACTGGAAATCTGTGACCTCGACATCTATGAGAAAATTTTATGATGTTCCATTAAGGTCGAAATAGAGATCGGAGAATCTCAGGGGTATCATTGAGATATGAAGCATAATTAGGACTTCAATGATACTGGTCCGATGGATAAATCCAGCGATGCTATGTGGATCCAGAACGACGGAAACTTCTTGAATGGGGCAAGGAAAGGCTTTAGGTGTGGAATAGAAGGGCACCTAGGTGTTAACTATCAGTATGAAAGACCCGTAGTAGAAAAAGAGGAGAGGAACACTCTGTTTGATCCTCAATGCGTGGTTCATGGCTACAACTGCAATTAACTGAGGCATAATTCAAAGCAGTTCCCTAATCCAAGGGTTTTCGGATGCAACTAACAACTTCCATGTTAGCAAGGGTGAGATGTTTCCATCACTACTACCAATGTGAACACTAAAAATTATGTGTTGATAGGTACACTATTAATTCATTCCAGAAAAGAGAATGTATTTTTTGTTTCTTGTTCTATGAAGTCTTTTATATACCAAATGTTTAGTATAAGAATCCAAGAACCACCACAAATCATGGAAGTGACAATGTTGGTGAGTATGGAAATTGGGAAATCATTACATCCCAAGAATATAACTCCTCCCCTAACATAATCTGTAGAATTAAACTTCCCAGTGTACCACATCATATTTCCTCTAGTGAAATTTAATTCAATTCTTAGCATGGATTGGCTTTCCTTATATAGATCCAACATAAATTTCAGTGATAGGGAAATCACTCTCCAGGCGGATAATTAACCCTCGATTCATTACAAGTGAATGGTGGAAGATGAATCTACTTTAGATCCATCATCTCGAGCATGGATATTACATCGCTACGAGAACATGTATCTTGATATGATTATTGTGTCTAAGAAGTCAACCATCCCAGAGGGCATGCCTATTTGGGGATAATTCACTGATGGATTTCCCGAGGAATTGCACAGTCTTCTTCCTAGAAGGGATGTTGAATTCGTGATTGATCTTATACTTGGGGAATTTCCAAAATTGAAGACATCATATCAAATGGTTGTTTTGGAGGTTGAGGAGCTGAGTAAATAACTATAACAGAATCTGGATAAAGGGTTTATACACCCATGTGATCCACCATGGGGTGCATCAATCCTCTTAGTCAAGAAGAAATATGGGCCAATGCATCTTTTCATTGATTATAGGGAGCCTTACAAAATCATGATAATTAACAAGTATCATATCCCATGAATATATGAATTATTCGATCATCTGTGTGGAGCACAATACTTCTCCAATGTGGATTTGTGATCGGGATATTATCAATTAAGGGTAAAGAAGGAATATATCACCAAGACGGTTTTTCGTACAAGATATGGGCACTATGAATTCATAGTAATGCCATTCAGACTTATTAATTATCTATAAATATTCATGGTCTTGATGAATAATGTATTTAGATATTACCTTTAAAAATTTGTGGAATTCGTTATATATGATATTTTGATATACTCCAAAACCAAGGAGAATCATGAAGAGCATCTGAGAACTTGACTAGATACCTTGCAGAAGGATAATCTCTATGAAAAGTACAAAAAGTTTGAGTTTTGGTTGAAAAAGGTCTCATTTTTGAGCCATATCATAGAATTTAATGTGATATCTATGGATCCATCCAAAACTGATGCAATTGAAGGATGGTCGAGGACATCATCGGTAACAGATATTTTTAGCTTCTTAGGGTTAGATGGATATTATCAATGATTTCGGGGAATTTTTTCACTATTTTCCAACCCTCATACCAAGATAACTCAGAAGGGAGTAATGTTTTCTTGGAGTGATAAATGTGAAGAATGCATCATGGATTTGAAAAGGAGTCTTATCACTACGCCCGTTCTCACTTTACCCACAAGTGGATAACTTTTTGTGGTATTCAATGATGCTTCAAAGAAGGTCCTGGGATGTACGTTGATGAAAAATGACAATGTCATTGCATATGATTCAAGGAAATTTAATGTTTATGAATAGAACTATCCAACACCTGACCTCGAGTTATATTTTGTGATCTTTCTTTTGAATCTTTTGCGGCATTATCTCTATGGGGGGAAATGTAAGATATATACTGACCACATGAGTCTCAAATATATATTCAAAAAAAAGAGAATAATATGCTCTAGTGATGATTGATAGGGCCCATCAAGGATTATAATGGTCCAAACCACTACCATCCTGGTAAGGAAAACAATGGGGAGGATTCTCCAAGAAGAAAGGATCATGCATCTTTTTCAATGATGTGAAATGAAAAGGATCCAATCTTCTCTGATTTGAAAAGGGTGGACATGGGAATCATTAAGGAAGGAACATCATCAATCCTTTCTCAAATGGTTTCTCATCCATCCCTATTGGGGAGAATAAAGGATACTCAAAGAAAATATGTGGAAATTCAGAAAAGGGTGGAAGCTGTTAGAAATAGGAAATCCTTTGATCTCAATGTTGATGAGGAAGGAGTTGTAATATTTGGGATGCGATTATTTGTACCATATGATCCCGAGATAAAGAAGGAGATATTGAATGATGCACATAGCTTGACCTTATCTGTCCACATAGGGAGCACAATAATTTGTTGAGATCTTAGAGAGCATTATTGGTGGGATAATATGAAGAAGGAGATCGCTGAATATACATAAAAGTGCATGTTCTGTAAGCAAGTGAAGGCAGAGAGGCAGAAGTCTAAGGAGATGATGCTACAATTTCCCATACCAGAATTGAAATGGGAGAACATCACCATGGACTTTTTCACTAGACATCTGATGAAATCCAAATGCAACAATACAATCTAGGTTGTTGTGGATCGTCTTATAATGGTTACACACTAAATTGCTATTCGAGAGGATTTCTCATTGGATCAACTGGAACAGAAATATATTAAGGAAGTTGTATGCCTACATGGAGTACCACTATCTATTGTGTCCAATCAAGATCCTATATACACATCTATGTTTTGGGAGAGTCTTCAACATGATCTAAATACTGAACTGATATTTAGTATGGACGATCCTCCTCAAACTGATGGCCAATCTGGGCAGACTATTCAAACACATAAGGACTTGTTGAGAGAATTATCAATCGTCCTTAATGGAGGATGGGATTAACATCTTCATCTAGTTGAGTTCTATTATAATAAAAGTTTCCATTCAAGCATCCTAATTGGACCATATAAATCCCTTTATGGGAAAAGGTGCAGAACCCCAGAGTGTTGGGATGAGGTCGGTGAGCATAAGCTTCTTGGACTAGAAATGGTCGAAGAAATGGTGGAGAAGGTGAAAACCATTCAACAGCATATTAAGGTATCCTAGAGTTGACAAGAAAATATATACAAATAATCATTGAAGAGACCTTGAGTTTAAAGTTGGAGACATGGTATTTCTATGTATATCTTTGTTGAATAAGGTCCTGATGATTGGAAAAAAGGGAAGTAATGTTCATGGTACATTGGCCCCTTCGAGATTTTGATCGTGTTAGGGATGTGGCCTATCGACTAGAACATCCACCTATCATGGTTGAAGTACATGATGTCTTTCATGTATCCATATTAAGTAAGTACATACCAGGCCCTTCTCACGTACTCTCTTTAGAGGTGGTACAGTTAGAGGATGATATTTCTTTTGGGGAGCAACCATTGAAGTTCTTAGATTGTAGAGAAAAATATCAACGAATTAAGACAATTACCCTCATCAAGGGGTTGTGAAAGAACCACATGTTTGAATAAACAATGTGGTAATCATAAGAAATGACGAAGAAGAGTTACCCACTTTTGTTTTATTGTGGTAAAAGGAAATTTCGCAGGAGAAATTTCTTAAGAGGGGAAGATTGTAACGACCCAAACATTCATTAATAGAAATCTCTCTTGATGTAATTAAATGTCTCTTAAGGTAATATGTTTATATAAAATGAAAAATTATTTGGTTTTATGTTATGAATTATGACTATTACTAATATATTTTCTTAATAGTGATCACATGATTAGTTTAAATATAGGTATTTAACAAATCCAATTTACTCAGACTAAGGAAGTGATGGTCTCATCCAGTAGATGTGCCCCATATAAAGCCCATTTTTCAGAGCTCAAAAAGGTTGTTGTGTCTTTGGTATTTTCTTATGAACATGACCATGTAGAGCTTGAATATGTTAACCTCGAGTGGAACTGACTACGAAAGAAATAGAAGTTGATAGAGATTACCACCCGAGCATTGTTATGTAATCCACCCCAAGAGTTTGTCACCATCGCAAACCTTACTCTTCAGTCTTATGCGGGTGTTATAAAGAGTTATGTAACAATACATTAGCATTATGGTAATGTAGATTATTTTTTTATAAAATAATTAATAGACCATCAATTTATTATTATAAACTTGTAGATGGTTTTTAAAGCCAAAATAGTATTTTTAGTTAATATTCAACATAGAATTCAATTTTGATGAATTAATGGATTTTTTAATTAAATATTATATTAATAAAATATTATTATTATTATTAAATTAATTTTTATTATTTTTTATTGATTGTATAATTTTATGAATGCAATCGTATTTTTTTATTATGGTTTGAAAGCCATTTTTGTAAAACCCAATGAATTTTTGATAAATGTTGGTTGTTATTTTAATAGTAAAAATTAACATATTAATAAAATTATTAACATAAAATGAATATTATTTATAGAATCAGGGCGTTGAAATTATCCAATGGTGAGGTTTTCATAATTATCATAGACTCAAATTTTTGGGTAAAAATTAAATACCGTTTAAATATGTAATGTGTTTTATGACATCATAATGACCCAATATTTATGTAATAAAATACTATAAGCCTTTTGTTTGGCCAATATATGTTTTCCATTAAAATAATTTGGTTGTGGGTTTTTTGACTTATTTTACAAAGCATTAATGGACCGTTCAAAACTTATTAAACATCTTGAAATTTTAAATTGTTTTCCTTGGGCGGGTGACTGACCTCCACATAAGCGACCAAATTATTTTTATAAGTTATGACATTGGCCTTATAAATTTTTTCATTAAACATTTATTTGAAAAAATACATGGGAAAAAACCTTGGACTTTTTTGTGTTTTGGATTTCTTTAATAAGAGGGGTTGCAAACCAAAATAATTACGAATTCCCTTACCATTCCTATATAAACCCACAAAAGCTCCCACTTCCTCCTCACATGAAGCCTTTAGAGTTTGTAAAGAATCTGCCCTAATCCCTCCATAATCCTCCCATGGTTACCCATTCTCTCAAGAATCTTCTCTCAATCATATCTCAAGCCTTTGGTAGCATACTTCTAAGTAAGGGGTTTTCTTCATTTCTCATTTTTTCCAATTTTCTTAATGTTGTTATTCCCTTTTAATTTCAATTATAAATGTTACGATATTGTTTTTCACCTCCCCCATACTGCCCTATTTATTTTTTAATGATGGGAGACCCATTTCTCTCTCATTAAATACCTCCCATGTACAGTAGTGACTATGCCAAAATTCTGAAAGAAATTTCTCTCTCCTGATTTTCATTCAAGAAATTTGTTTTTTCAAGAAACTAAATTCCTTAAAAATTTTGGGACATATATTTATATGACCCCCTTACATTCCATTTCCTGTAAATATGATGAGACAACAATTTACCTCTAATTTAATTCCTCCCATGTACACTCGTTACTATACTAAAATTCTGAAAGGAATTTCTCTCTCCACATTTACATTAAAGCAATTATTTGGTATCATGAAAATAAATTCGATTAAAATTGTTAAAAAATATATATATATGACCCAAATTACTTTCCATTTCATTTAAATATGATGATACTACCCTTTATCTCTCATCAACCATGTTTATGAATTCTTACGTCATGTCGTTATGCTGCCGAAATTGCACCGATTTTCCAAGCCAATTTCACTTTGTAGTGAATACCATAAATTTTTTTCTTTAATGGGTATTCAACATTATGAACATTTCTATATTGTTTAAAGAGTTTCATTTATTTATTCCACATTCATTTATCTTGGAATAAAAGATTATGTTGAATGATTCTATTTTTTATGATCCATGTGGCACACTTATGCATGAAATTAAATTTTTATGAAGGGTGTGTCCTTATAGCGCTCGAATACATTGGGTAAAGTATAGTGTCATGATTCGTTATGTGAAAAGGGGATTGACTCATGAAAATTATAATGCAACATGGTTTTAATCATGCTTCATGTGCAATGTGGATTTACTCATGCTCCATGTGCAATAAGGCTTGGCTCATGATAATTCCATGTTAAGTGTTCTTACCACATTTCCATGTTATGATTATCATGATTTATCATGACTTTATGTTTATTCTTATCTTGTTATCTATTGATATGCCTATTTTCTAACATGTATTTTATTCCTCATGTTATTCTATTATTACTCTCTTTTTGGGATTTATAGCTCACCCTTTTCTTATGCATGTCCTCAGGTTATCCCATGCAATTCTTATTATAAGGGAATGCATTGGTCATGTGAAGGAAGTCTTCAACAATGATATTTTATTTCATGTTTTAAGTTTTTATGTAATGATCCTAAGTCCCAAAGACATTAGACCTCTTGATCTTATATGTTTTATCAAGTGATGTTTATTTAATAAATTATGTTTAATTGTGTAATAAAATATCAGGGTCGTTATAATGATTCTAATTTTACAAAAACATAGGAAAACATCTATTCAATAAACATAATCTATTTGATAATAAATATGAAATATTAAAATAAATATATAAGAATTATTTTACCAATTAGGTATATAATAATCATAATATCACTTTTCATGATGTTAGGTGTAGGGGCTGAATAAATCTAGAAAAAGGTAAGGGTTTTTATCTCAATCAGACTTCATTAAGGAATGATATCATATTAGGTATCTACATTTATTTGTATGGTGTACCTAATGAAATCATGACATATGATATCATATATTTTTATTTAAATATAAATAATTTCTTAAATTCATTATTTTCCATATATTATGCAATGACTGATGCCTTTTCTAAAACATAAAGTCCTTTCATAACACAACATGAATTCCTACATTACAGCGTTTCTCCACCAGGTGTGCCTTTATTTTCAAATGTTTTACCATTCATATATAATGATTGAATTAATTTTTATTTATGTAATATTTAATTATGATTTTAATTACTTCGAAAAAATTTAAATATGTTATGAATAAGTCACATCTTCCAAAATGATTTTTTTCCTTCATTTTTGTAATTTACCTTACCGCTAGTGTTCTCATTTTTAATTGAATAACTAACTATATGTTATCTAATAAAACATTAATATTTAGTATATAATAAATAAAAAATCATTTTATTACCCTTTTTATGATGTGGGATTTTAAAAATGACTCTTTAAACAGTAAAATGGATCTTTTGATAACACCCACATTATTTTTGGGTTACATTGCCTCATTCATTTTCACCCCTTTTCTCAATCTTATTATATTGTATTACATAAATATATTTGTAATAAAATACATAAATATATAACATGTTTAACATACAATTGTTTTTTGAAAAATACATGTTTCATGTTCCCTTAAAATCTAAAGATTTTGTTTTTACTCAACATAAAGGGACTATCTAATTTCTTATCCCAAGGAATGTTTTGGATCCAAAAAACGTTCACTTATCAGGAATATATATTTTTTAAAATAATTATATTATGGAAAACTACCCTAGTTTTGTTAAAGGTTAGGTACAAAGCCTCCTATTATTATTAAATTGAATACCACTTTTTTTTTGGGTCAAGGGAGACCCATTATATAGCCTGAAGTCCCAAGGCTATGTGGCCTAAATACAAGGAATGAAATCTTCTCTACTAATTTTGGAAAACACGACCCCGTAATTTCATTTTATTTTCAATTTTTAATCCAAATAATTATCTTGATTTTTCTTTGTTGGAATATATGGTTCAAGACTTATTCCCATTTTTTCATTTATGAATTTCCAAAAACAATTTGACTCCTTGTTCTCTTTAGAATACATGGGATCTATCATTTATATATGCTTGGAATCAAAATTATAAAACCCAATGCCTTCTCATGTTTTTGGTCATTATTATGATTTATGTATTATTTTATTTATTCAATTGTAATTCTTATATGTGTTTGGGGAGTAAACCCAATCCACCATGGGTCATTTTACAATAATTTTATATGAATCGGGAGTGATCTCAATCTACCATGGGACTCTGTCCATTATGGTTGTCTTGAAAGTGAGCCTTGGCTTTTGATTATGATTTCAAATTTTACGATTATATCAGAATATTTACGCTTCCATGATATGAGAATATCATTTACATAAACGATGATACCCATCATATCTCACACTCTTACATCATGGTATATGTATTATCTTCTGACATTACATGTCTTTCTTTCATGATTTGTTAAATCCCCAGATCAATTATATTTCTTGAAGATTCAATTAAAATAAATCTATGAAATTTAATATTTTTTTTATTTTAGGGAACCAAAATTATAATATTATAAGATGAATATTTATTTTTAATATTTTTTTAAAAAATAATCATAGAATAAATTTTTGAAAATTTAAAATTAAAATAATTTATTATTAATAATAACTAATATTATATATAAATATTTCATATTTTATTTTTAATAATATTTTATAATATCATTTTATTATATATTTAAATAAAATATTTTTCTCTATCAGTTTTATATAAACAAATAAATAAACATTTGGAATTAAAAAATGAATATTCTTCAGCATATAATCATTTTTAGAATGCATATTGTCTATATATTTTAATTAATTTAAATAATATTTTATGATGAAAAACATCAATGAAAATTTTCAATTACATATCTAGCTATATTAATAGAAATATCTTTTACTATTACAAGTCGTATTTTTAATAAATTATCATCTCATTCTTGATAAACTCATTTCGTGAAAAATAAATTTTCAACATTATTTTTATTTTTATTTTTAAATAAAATTCTAACACATCTATAAATTGAATTTTGTAAAATAAATTCTATATTTTGTATCATAGTAATTAATATTATTTAATAATATGAAATTCATATTTTATCTAAATGAATAGTAAATATAAAAAAAACAAATTTCCATAGTTATGGACAAAACAGTTTTACTGGTGGTTAATCCAAAAGATAAAGGCGCACATTTAAATTGAACACTTTTAATTAAATTGGACAAAATATTTATATATTATCATGTCCCATTTTATATTATATATTTATTTGAAATCATCTAACATGGTAATTACTTTATTAGTTTTTATTCATTTGGTAAATTTTCATGTAGTTTTGAAGATGGTAACATCCAGAACAAAAAAAATATGGAACCACTTCCCCACACTTATTTATACCTCTAAATACATTTTACATATAAAAAATACTCCTCAAAACCATTGTACATATTATAGATCATTAGTATTCCAAATATATAAATCTTATCTACCTTGATAAGAAATCCAAGAGAGTCTTTTATAAGTGATGGTAACAAATTTAAAATGGATCCTTAATTTCACTTATTCATTTATCAATGAAAATTAAGTATTAGAAATTACAATATAATAAAACACTATATAAAATATAATAATAATTTTTTATGTTGCTGGCTTAATATATATCTATTTCCTTCTTCATCAAATGTGAAACAAATACATCTCTTGTGTGTATTGTGGACTTCCGCCTTATAAAATGATGTAATTAGTTTTCAACAACCTAATAAATATATAGAACTGTTGATATAAATAATGAATATATAAGATACATGTTACATAATTTCAATTATATGAAGTTAATTCATCATACACTTCCTTACTATTTCACTCATTAAGGGAATAATATCATCACTAGTGCATAACTATGACCTACCATCTCCACAAAGTGATGTGATTCATTTTCATAGTCAAAACTTAATGAATAGTTCATAAAGTAATATAATGAATAAATGTGATATATCTAAAAATAATATCATTCTAAATAATAAGTATATATATATATATATCATATTCCCAATAACTAGAACTTTCATGAAAAAACATGTATAGGAAAACACTTTTACAACCCGAAACAATGATAAAAATGAAATATTAAAAATTAATGGGTTATAATATGTCACAATTCGATCATATATAATGTTATATATATATGAATTAAATTAGGTTATGGATTAGTAACATCCTTAAAACCATTATATTTTATATTTTTGTTTTATTAAAAAATATAAGCCGAATTCAATGGGTTTCACCACAATTTAGACTCCATTATGGAATATATGTTATTATGCACATATTAACAATGATGTGGTGTATATACTACCCCTGGGATGTATCAAACATGAATAACTATTGATCAATGATGATTATTGTCTCAATTAAAGTATGTCTATTCAAGGGGTCACAAATTGAAAGGAGGTAAGAATTTATTTTACAATCTGATTTTATTAGGATATTTATTATTTTCATTGATGGAATCAAATGATACATCCTTCATATACTCCATGAGTATATCTATCCTGATGATATATTATTTTTCTACATATTTTGTTATAAATTTTACACTATTTTGTACATTAATCAATAAAATAAAATTTTAAAATAAAAACTAGTTGAAGTTCGTTTTTAATCTCTTAAATTTTTAATCCAAGTCCATATTTTTCAAAAAAACATAAGAAAAATTATTTAATTGAATGATTTATTGAAAACATTTCATGTTATAATATACATTTAAAACGTGTTTTAAATAAAAATTTCTACTAATTTTTTCTGTTATTTTTCCAAATTTCTTTATAAAATGTAAAAAGTAATGTTTTTCATTGTGTACAATGATAAAGGAATTCCCTACTAAAGTGAACATTTTACAAAAATTCCCTTCATCCACATATTTAATTTATTTTACCAAGAAAAATATTATATTGAATATTATTTTAAAATTTCATTTCTGTTACATATATTTAAAAACTGGAATGTTTTTATTATAATTATGCACTCCTGAGGAATATATAGTTATATCCTGTATCTAATTAATTTTATGTTCATTAAATTTCTCTTGAAGCCATACATTTCATTTGACCATTTTAAATTTCATATTACATAAATACCCATATATATTATAATATATATATAATCATCATCTAAACCATATATCATTTATATTACAGTGTTTTACATTAAATGTAATTTGATAAAATGGGGAAATATTAACATATTATTTTAATTATTAAATTTAGAAATTTATTAATAATTCATATTATGAATGAATTAAATTTATTATTCAATATGGGAGTAATTCATTTTACATGAAGTGATGCATAGGGCCGATAATTATATACAACATTAATACATCAATATTTCTCATGAGACAAATCAGTTGTCCTTATAAAAAGGGATTTTACACTTTGTTTTAGACTATCGTAATAGAATTTATTCATAGAAAATATATCATAGTTCTTATGACCATGATGTGTAATATTAATAATTTCCTTCATCATGAATCAAATTTTTATAATATGTGACATTATTGCATTGATATTATCTATTAATGTATTCTTTCTCATGTTATTGATAAAATGGAATGTTTTTTTATTTACCTTCCCATATTGATTATTAATTATTTAATCATTATAAATTACACTATACATAACCCTTAAACATAATTTGAGATCACCAATATTATATTTATTTTCCATAAGATATCAAGAATAATTAGTTGAATGAGATAATGTATTGAAAATGTTTTCCATTACTATGTTTTATATTTTTTCCCCAATGTAAAATGCCTAATATGTTGGTATTTGGGTCTTTGAAACTACTGAACTAGTCAGCACTTCATGATTTGAGACCTTGTATTTATTTGACAGTAATAAATTAAAATTATCTCTTGGTTGAATGATTTGGGGTTTTTTTTGTTTGAATCCCTGATATTTTTGTAGAATGATTGGGAACTTGTTTTAAAAAAATAATGACTATGGAATATAACCCTATGATAAAATTTTAGGATATGTAATATTGTGGAATAATATCTAAAATTCTTTGTATGGTATAGGTTTTATGTTTTTTTCCTCATTATACACCTCTCTATTTAATATAAGGGGAAATGGTTTTGGAATAGTTGTACCTGGGGGTATTATCTCCTAAAAGGGTGCATGATGATTTAACCCGATCAACACCCAGTGCATGAAAAATTGCATTACTATGAACTTCATATAAAACTAAGGGGGGTATGATAAGGGAAATTCACATTTTCTTTTCCAGCCATTATGAATAATTTTAATGTACTAATATAATCTCATGATATTTTAAAAGAAACAAGGTCTATGAGTCAAATATAAATAGTGAATAAATTTTCTATTGATGTTTACTGTCATATAAGATTGATAATTATACATTACGATATGAATATCAAAATTTCAATAGCTAATGTCATACATTCCATTATCTCAAAATGATTCCAGGAAGAAGAAGTAGAATCAATACTAATGTTCAATGATTAAATTTCCCTACTGAGATAGAGAACATTTCTTATATTTACTTTGATCAAATAATCACTATATTAGGATATCAAAATTAGGCTATAAAAAATAATATTCTCTAAATGGATAATCCTATTGTTCAATATCATAATTCTCCTATGTTGGATCATTTCATGTGATAGAAGAACCCTTCATTTAGTGGGACTAATAATAATTTTCATGTTATGAAATGTATTAAGTCCCTTGAAAATATATTTCTCTCCATAGGATACAATGGAAAATATAATATTGTATTAGAATTATACATTCTCATGTGCCATGTTGTAACATAACGACCAAGGAACTGCTAAAAATAGTCATGAGATATTTGTTTACATGACCTCAACTATGCCTCCTTGTATTCCATGGGTGACCAATTAGTATTAATGGTTGAAGGTGTCACAATAGAGAGACAATACCATCCTAATTAGAGTTATTTGTAGTGGAATAATCAAAATAATAAATTTTATTATCTTATAAAATAACTTGAATAATTATATAATCAACCATATAAATACCATAAAAGTGAATACATACAACATAATGTATTTTATAATTCGAGTACGATAAATACAAATACAAAAAGGGAGGAAATACATGTAAAAATTTAAAAAAGAAATAAAAAATATGTCTCTAGATAGAATCATTAATATATCTCAGTCTTATGATCCACTTCCCCTAAGAATAATCAATCAATCCATGTGATGTTGGTGCTTTCCGCAATCCCTACCGGAATCCATAATGTTTTTTCAGAAACCCAATGATGGCCCAAATAGGTTGTGAGATAACACTTATTAGGCCACCGCCAAGAGTTTCTATAACATGTCCACTCTGTTTATATAGATGAAAAAATGTGAAGTATATAACCATAATGTTACTAAATAAGTATATTTGATACATGTAATTATGATAATATCCATCCTGCCTAAGATCATTATAAACTGGCAACTATAACATGTGATAAGAGTAAAGCATGAATATAGATAATGTAATACTATTCAATCTCAACTAAAATAAAATAACCACACTAGGGATATCAATTCGGTTATATATATATATATACTATGACTTATGCTGAGTAATATACTATCAGATACAAAGGGCCAGATCATTTTTATAAACAACCATGGATTTCTCATTATGTTTGTCCTATAATGGTCACATCCAATGTATTAATGACCATGGAATACATGAAGGAATATATCATGTAATCTAGTTTTAGTACCAATTTTCAGAACCAATGATTTTAATATGCATGTATTCCCATGTAATCCAGAACCTTAAAGTATAAATTTTCACATCATCCAATCTAAAATTGAATTCATGGTGTAGGAATACCCGTTGAATTTGTTGTATATCTGAATCCATATATTATGAATGTCAATAAAATTCAATATAATAATGGAGAATATATAAATCCATCTGTTGTGCCCAAGTGAAGTAATTGCATTTTTTGTCAATAACTTGTCATGGTGTTCCATCTGATGAAGTACATCTTGAAGATTGATGATTTCAGAAGCATTACATCAGACGATTGTTGAACTGATCTTTAAAGTTCCAAGAACTTGTATCAACTGGATACAATGTCACAACAAGCATTAGAAGACCATGCATTGTAGTGACAATGCATGAGGAGTTGAAAGGAGTTCCATCCACAACTACTAAGTGGATGATGTGCATTAATGAAGTCCATGCACTATCACTTAGTGCATGTGAATTTGAAGTTGATCCAATTGATCTCTGATTAGATCAATGAAGAACATTGAAGAATCAAGTGATTCGGCTGATGAAGAACCTTCTACAAATGTCTCATAAGTCTAGAATACATAATTGAAAGGAGTTGAGGATGTTTGTGGAAGAAGGATGAAGAAGAAATGGAAAGAATGGCTTAGAAGAAGAGGAGATAGGCATGTGGCATTTGGCAATTGGCATATTTTATATGGAGGAGAAACTGGTTTTTATACAAAGTCTTTATTCTATCCTTTGCCAAAAAATTAGGCCAGCCGAGGCACCTTGGGGGGTTCAACCCCAAGGCATGGGCACTAGGGCACCACGCCCGGGGGAACCCCGTGGGGCGAGCCAGGGCGGCAGGGCGCACCCAAGGACACCGCAAGGGCGCCAGGGGCACGCCCGGAGGAGCGCAGTGTGCATAGTGGGCGCCAGTGGCGCGCCCGCGAGGAGCTGAGGGTGGGCGCAAAGCGCGCCCGCTAAAGAACTCGGTGCGGGGCGGCACCGAGAGGGGAGTAGATTCAACTGGCGGGTTGAGGGAGCGCCAGCCTTATAAAGCGCGGAAAAACCGGCCGCAGATTCGATGTGGGACGCGCATTTTTCACCCGGAGCGCATCCTGGCCGTCCGACTCATCGCGCGGCTGATCACAGCCGCTCATCGCATCCCTCGCGAGATCTCCTGATCGCGGCCGTCCGAGGATATTCAAACGCCTGATCCGACGGCCGAGAGCTCATCCTCAACCTCGAGCTCGGCCGAGGCAACTCCCGTGACGCCGCTGAACCAGAGGCCATCCGACCACCTGTTCTCGAGCATCCGGCCACCATTTTCGAAACCAAGACGTCCATTGGAATCGTCTGAGCATACCGAACACAACCATGCCTTAAAATGAGGATGCATACTACAAGTGGAGAAATTCGATGAAGGCCGGAGGCAAACGAAGTGCCGAGGCCACACGGTGTTCATGTTTTGCATGGGATGGATTAAACAGAGGCTTGCATGCGTTTTAAAACGCATGCACGTGGATAAAGGAGAAGGAGAAGAAGTCCGCGTTGTGCAGAGAGAAAGAACGAGATTCTCGGCCCGCGGTTGAAGTTTTCAAAGAACCGAAAATCTCGGTGGATCAAGATTTATATCCCGCGGATGTTTTGAGGATTCCTCCGCCTATATAAAGAGAGGCCGAGACCTCTGGATTTGCTGCTGATCCTTTGAATATTTGACGTCTCGTGAGAGCCCTTCTCTGCCTCGCGAAGATTTGAAGCCCCCGCGCATCCCACTTGCGCGGCTGTTGTTCTCGGTGCCACTTGAGGCCCGAAGGAGCCCCCTGCGCGCTATCCTTTGCGCGACAGGAAGGAGGAAGGGTAGCGCGACCTTGCGCACCCCCTCTGTGCACCGTGCCCCCTTGCACGGTTTGCACCTGCGTGCCCGCGGTGCCTTGCACCCGTGGCTTGCGCGGCCCTTGTGGCTTGAGCCTTGCGCGGCAGTGTTGAGGAAGAGAGGCCGCGCCTCATACCTTGTGCATCTGTTGAAGAAGAAGTTGCCCGCGGCTCAACCAGGACCTTGCGCGCCTTCATTTGTGTTGGTATACAGGTGTGAGCAAGAGGAGGCTGAGGCCTTTGTGCCTTCGTGTGCAAAAAGAAGAGGAAGGCCGTAGCCTTGTGCAAACAAAGAAAACAACCTACGGACAGTGGGTGTGTGCCAATTGAAGGAGAGTGCATACTTAGTGTGTGTGTGCAAATAAAGGTGAACCCAAGTGTGTGCATCAAGTGAAGACCACACTTTGTGTGTGTTTATATATTGAAGAAGAAGGACAAGTCAAGTGTGTGCACTAAAAGAATGAGTAGTGCATGTGTGCACAAGTGAAGAAGATCAACTTTGAGAAGAAGAGGAGTACACACCTAAGTGTGTGAATGCAAAAGAACTGGTCATTCTAAGTGATTGGTTTTTGGTGAGAAAGACCAACGAGATCTTTTGAAGACTGTTGAAGCTACTTGAAGTTTTGATCAACACCTTTGAAGAAGTGACGTGGAGCCATGATGAAGATGATGTTGTGGAGTTGGGGGGTTTAACCAACTTGTAATTGGGGGGTATAACCAATTACTATGTAATCATCTTTTGGCATAGTGAAGAATCCGTGTTGGGGGGTGTAACCAACACGGCAAGGAGTAGGTCTTTGTACCGAACCTTGTAAATCTCTGTGTTCTGTGCTCTCATTATTACTGCACCACTAAAAGAGTAGATCTAGGCTTTAACCAGCTGCAGAGGTTGAATTGATAAATCGAAAGGGAACAATTCATAAAAAGAAAAAGTTATCACTGATTCACCCCTCCCCTCTCAGTGATCACAACCGGTCCAGGCATTTCAAGTGGTATCAGAGGGAGGTTGCCTCTGTAAGGATCTACTTCTGAGAAGATGGACAATCTGAATTCTGTTAATAGTAGGGGTGTTCCTACATTCGATGGAAAGAATTACCACAGCTGGAAGAATCGGATGTTACCCTACCTTCTATCTCTCGTCCTTGAAGTTAGAAATGCAGCCTTATTTGGATTCCCTCCTCTTGCTAATGAAGCTGCTATGACACTCGAAGAGAAAAGAAATATGGAAGTTGATGGTAAAGCTCAAAATGCCATTCTTATGTCACTCTCAGAAAAGGTATACACAAAAGTCATGGGACTCAAGAATGCTAAAGAAATTTGGGACAAATTGGAAAGTAGTTATGAAGGCAACATGAAAGTCAAGGAAGCCAAATTACAGATTTGGACAAGCATGTTTGAAGATGTAAAGATGGGAGAAGAAGAAAATATTGATGATTATTTCACAAGAGTCAATGAAATTGTCAGTAACATTCGGGGCTTTGGAGAAAAGTTGGAGGACTCCACTATTGTTAAAAAGCTTATGAGAAATTTTCCTGACAGGTTTGACCCCAAAGTCTCAGCATTAGAAGACAGAGATGATCTCTCTCTTGATGAACTACACAACATTCTCATTGCATATGAAATGAGGAAGATCCCAGTATTCAAGAAGAAGATCAAGGATGAGATGGCTTTTGAGGCCATGAGACAACTCAAGATAAAAGATGACGAAGTCCTAGAATCAAGTGATACTGACAATGAAGAAAAGGATGAAGATCTCAACACGATTATTTCTCTTTTTTCTAAAAGGTTTGGAAAAGCTAAATTCAAGGGAAAAGGGAAATCACCATCGAGATGTTTCAATTGCAATAACATCGGACACTTTGCTGTAAACTGCCCCAAGAAGAGATATAGTGCTCCAGAAGTTGAAGATGAGAAGTCACAAAAGAAGAAATGGAGTAGATACCCAAGAGAAGGAAACAAATCAGGTGTAAGAAAGAAAAGGTTCGTTCCAGGTGAAAGAAGATGCTATGTAAGCAAAGAGGAAGAATCAGACTCTACTTCAGCCAGTCAATCAGAAGAAGAAACGAATTTTATGGCTCATATAGAAAAAGGGTTTGATACCTGCAGTAGTGAAGATGATGAAAGTGAACGAACAGAGCTTGAATATAGATTGAAAGATGAATTAGTGGCTTGCCTTGAACAGAACACTGGACTCAAGAAAGAGAAGAGATTGTTACAAAAGGAAACCAAAAGGATGACTGAGGAGTTGGAAGAATGTATGAAGAAAGAGACAATGTACATTGATGAAATCAAGAGACACAAACTGAAGGTAGCTGAGCTTGACAAAATAGCAAAAGATATTGAGGAGAAACTTCACCTCAAAGAAGAAGAGCAATCACTGACACATTCCAAGTGGATTGAAGCACAGAATAACTTGACAAAGATGAGAGAAGACTTCAACAAGGCTGTTGAGGTCAAGGCAGAATCATCTTATGCTGGTGCTCAGAGGCAGGTCAATTTACCACCAAGTAAATCTCTAAATACATCTGGTATTTCTAACAATGCAGGTTCAAAGATAAAATTGAGACAAACATGGCATGAACCAACCTATGTAAAATCATCTTCAATGGAAGAAAGGAAATCCTTAGGAAGGACTACTCAAATCTTGGACAGAAAATTACAACATGACTCTTATCAACAAAGAAGGTCAAGGTTCAGAGGCTACTGCTGGTGTTGTGGTGTGTTTGGACATAAGGCCTATGCATGCTGGTATAACATGTCTCGTCCAAACATGAGGCATGAGTCAAGGGGGAGACATCCTGAAACCCAGAGTGTTTTGCAGAAAGCATCAAAACCACCAACTCAGAACACATTTGACTGCCTGAGTGAAGCTTGTGGAAGATGTGACCAACAAGGTCATAGAGCTGATAAATGTCTGACAACTCTTCCTAAACAAAAAGTCAAAGACATGAAAGGGAAAGGCATTCAAGAAACCAATGATGAAATCACATGCTTTGCTGAAGTGGCTCTAAAAGCCAGCAGTAAAACCAAGTCATGGATTCTTGATAGTGGATGCTCATCCCACATGACTGGTGATACAAAAATTCTAAGCAACATTGAAAGTCATGAGGGAGGAACCGTGGTGTTTGGAAATGATCGTTCTCTGAAAATCAAGGGAGTTGGAAAGGCTATGATTTCAACAACAAATCTTAAATCCAATGATGTGTTGTTTGTTGAAGGATTAAAGCACAACCTACTCAGTGTAAGTCAATTATGTGATGATGGACATGAGGTGTTGTTCCAGAAGGACTCATGCATCATCAAGAGCTCAAAGGATGGAAAAATCATCACTCAAGGAAGAAGAACTACTGGAAATCTATTTCAAATTGGTGATCCCATCAATTCTTGTTTTCTTAGCTCTAAAGATGAAAACAACCTCTGGCATAGAAGACTTGGCCATCTTGGCCAAAGGTGTATGAGTAAACTTCTGAAGTACAATGTTGTACGAGATCTACCCAAATTAAAGAGAGAAAGAGATGAAGTTTGCGACACATGTCAGATGGGAAAACTGACCCATAGGTCACACAAAGGAGTTGATATCATGACTACTAGGCCTCTTGAACTCATCCATACAGACATATGTGGACCGATGAGACAGAAGTCTACAAGAGGAGATTTCTATTTTATAACCTTCATTGATGATTACACTCGGATGACCAATGTCATGTTCATGAAACACAAGTCAGAGGCAATCACGATGTTCAAGACTTTCAGAAGGCAGGATGAGAAGGAACTAGAGCTCTGCATCAAGAAAGTAAGATCAGACAACGGAAAAGAATATACCAGTGATGTCTTTGAAAGCTATCTGGTCAAGCATGGAATCAAACATCAATATAGTACACCATATACTCCACAACAGAATGGAGTGGCTGAACGAAAGAATCGAAGCATAGTTGAAATGGGGAGGACTATGTTAGCTGAGCATGATATCTCTAAGTTTTTCTGGAGAGAAGCAGTATGCACTGCTATACACATACAGAACAGATGTCTCCTGAGACCAGAAACACAAACGACAGCCTATGAAATGTGGTTTAACAGAAAACCAACTGTGAAATATTTCAAAGTCTTTGGCAGTCCCTGCATCATCAAGATTAAAAACATCAATCTGGGAAAGTTTGACGAAAAAGCTGAGGAAGGAATCTTTATGGGTTACCTACCTAATGGAAAAGGCTACAGATGCTGGAATAAGAGGTTGAATAAAATGATTGACTGCAGTGATGTCATAATAATTGAAAACAACACCAAACCATACACTGTGGATGATGATGACTCAAAGAATGACACAGCCTTGGAACAGAAGAATGCAGAATTACCTGAGCCAACACCAACTGCTGGTGAGATCAACTCTGAATATACCAGTGATGAAGATGAAGGTAATGAAAATGGAAGAAGAAGATACAACAAATTGAAGAAGCATGTTGACACAGAAAATGTCCTTGGGGACCTACAGTCCTCAGTAAGAACTAGAAGAAGATTGAGATTGGAAGATCAGACTGCACTGGTTTCTCAAGTTGAACCTCACACGGTGGCTGAAGCAGTTGTACATGAGGAATGGATACAAGCTATGCATGAGGAACTCAATCAAATTGAAAAGAACTCTACCTGGGATCTTGTGCCAAGGCCCAAAAATAAAAATGTTATTGGGACAAAGTGGGTGTTTAGAAACAAACTTAATGAAAAGGGAGAAGTTTCCAGAAACAAGGCCAGACTTGTATGCAAAGGATATTCACAAATGGAAGGAATCGACTTTGAGGAAACCTTTGCACCAGTTGCAAGACTGGAAACTATCAGAATGTTCTTAGCAGTTGCAGCACACAAGCAGTACAAGGTCTATCAGATGGATGTGAAATCTGCATTTCTGAATGGAGATCTTGAAGAAGAGGTGTATATTGAACAACCAGAGGGATTTTTGCTAGACAAAGATGGTAGTATGGTGTGCAGATTGAGAAAAGCCTTGTATGGATTGAAGCAGGCCCCTAGAGCCTGGTACTCAAAATTAGATGGTTGTCTTAAAGACATGAAATTTGTCAAAGGAACAGTTGACAGTAACCTCTATGTCAGAGAAATGGCCAATGGTACCCTCATAGTCATTATCTATGTGGATGATATCATTTTTGCTGGTAACAAGGAAGGACTATGTGAAGAATTTGCTGAGCAGATGAAAAGAACTTTTGAAATGTCAATGCTTGGTCAAATGACATATTTTCTAGGATTTCAGGTGGAACAAAGACAAAACTCCATATTTCTTTCACAAGAAAAGAACGCAAGGGACTTAGTGAAAAGGTTTGGAATGGAAAGTTCAAAGGAAGTATCCACACCCATTTCTGTCGGAACCAAGCTATGTAAGGATGAAGAAGGCAACAATGTTGATCAGAAAGAGTTCAGAAGAATTATTGGCAGTCTACTTTATCTCACGGCTTCAAGGCCAGATATAGCATATGCAGTGACTTTGTGTGCCAGATTCCAAAGTGACCCAAAAGAATCTCATTTAACTGCAGCCAAAAGAATCCTGAGATATGTTAAAGGAACCCTCAACTATGGACTCTTATACAAACACAGTGAAAACATACAGTTGTTGGGATTCACAGATGCTGATTGGGCTGGTGATTGCACTGATAGAAGATCCACATCTGGAGGAACCTTCTTTCTGGGAGAAGGATGTGTTAGCTGGTACAGCAAGAAACAAAATTCTGTAACATTGAGCACAGCTGAAGCAGAGTATGTGGCCGCTACACATGCATGTACTCAAATGATTTGGATGCAGGTGCAGCTATCAGATTTGAGGATTAAAGCTGAAAAACCATTGAGGATCTTATGTGATAATCAAAGTGCAATTGGGTTGTCTAAGAATCCTATCCAACACTCTAGATCCAAGCACATTGATATAAAATATCATTTCATCAAAGAAAGGGTTGCCAGTGGAGACATCAAGCTAGACTACATTCCTACTCAAGATCAGGTGGCAGACATTTTCACCAAAGCTATGCCTACGGAAAGATTTGTTGAATTGAGGCTGAAACTTCATGTTCAGCCTTCTACTCTCACTTGAGGAAGAAGAAGGTCCCTCCTTATTCCCTAATTTTTTTTTGTATTCTTGTACTTACATGCAGGGAATTGAAGGAGATGAGTGCATCCCCTGAGGGGGAGCATTGGTAGTTGAAGATGTGCAGGTTCCAGAAGCTCTATACTATGAGTATGGCTTTCATTCATCCCTTTGCATTTGTTGGCCAATAAGGGGGAGAAATCATCAGGCACAGGGAACACGACATTTTATCAGTGTGCTTCGGAGTATTGACAACCAAATACAAAGGGGGAGATTGTTGTGCCCAAGTGAAGTAATTGCATTTGTTTTCAATAACTTGTCATGGTGTGCCATCTGATGAAGTACATCTTGAAGATTGATGATTTCAGAAGCATTACATCAGACGATTGTTGAACTGATCTTTAAAGTTCCAAGAACTTGTATCAACTGGATACAATGTCACAACAAGCATTAGAAGACCATGCATTGTAGTGACAATGCATGAGGAGTTGAAAGGAGTTCCATCCACAACTACTAAGTGGATGATGTTCATTAATGAAGTCCATGCACTATCACTTAGTGCATGTGAATTTGAAGTTGATCCAATTGATCTCTGATTAGATCAATGAAGCACATTGAAGAATCAAGTGATTCGGCTGATGAAGAACCTTCTACAAATGTCTCATAAGTCTAGAATACATAATTGAAAGGAGTTGAGGATGTTTGTGGAAGAAGGATGAAGAAGAAATGGAAAGAATGGCTTAGAAGAAGAGGAGATAGGCATGTGGCATTTGGCAATTGGCATATTTTATATGGAGGAGAAACTGGTTTTTATACAAAGTCTTTATTCTATCCTTTGCCAAAAAATTAGGCCAGCCGAGGCACCTTGGGGGGTTCAACCCCAAGGCATGGGCACTAGGGCACCACGCCCGGGGGAACCCCGTGGGGCGAGCCAGGGCGGCAGGGCGCACCCAAGGACACCGCAAGGGTGCCAGGGGCACGCCCGGAGGAGCACAGTGTGCATAGTGGGCGCCAGTGGCGCGCCCGCGAGGAGCAGAGGGTGGGCGCAAAGCGCGCCCGCTAAAGAACTCGGTGCGGGGCGGCACCGAGAGGGGAGGAGATTCAACTGGAGGGTTGAGGGAGCGCCAGCCTTATAAAGCGCGGAAAAACCGGCCGCGGATTCGATGTGGGACGCACATTTTTCACCCGGAGCGCATCCTGGCCGTCCGACTCATCGTGCGGCTGATCACAGCCGCTCATCGCATCCCGCACGAGATCTCCTGATCGCGGCCGTCCGAGGATATTCAAACGCCTGATCCGACGGCCGAGAGCTCATCCTCAACCTCGAGCTCGGCCGAGGCAACTCCCGTGACGCCGCTGAACCAGAGGCCATCCGACCACCTGTTCTCGAGCATCCGGCCACCATTTTCGAAACCAAGACGTCCATTGGAATCGTCTGAGCATACCGAACACAACCATGCCTTAAAATGAGGATGCATACTACCAGTGGAGAAATTCGATGAAGGCCGAAGGCAAACGAAGTGCCAAGGCCACACGGTGTTCATGTTTTGCATGGGATGGATTAAACAGAGGCTTGCATGCGTTTTAAAACACATGCACGTGGATAAAGGAGAAGGAGAAGAAGTCCGCGTTGTGCAGAGAGAAAGAACGTGATTCTCGGCCCGCGGTTGAAGTTTTCAAAGAACCGAAAATCTCGGTGGATCAAGATTTATATCCCGCGGATGTTTTGAGGATTCCTCCGCCTATATAAAGAGAGGCCGAGACCTCTGGATTTGCTGCTGATCCTTTGAATATTTGAAGTCTCGTGAGAGCCCTTCTCTGCCTCGCGAAGATTTGAAGCCCCCGCGCATCCCACTTGCGCGGCTGTTGTTCTCGGTGCCACTTGAGGCCCGAAGGAGCCCCCTGCGCGCTATCCTTTGCGCGACAGGAAGGAGGAAGGGTAGCGCGACCTTGCGCACCCCCTCTGTGCACCGTGCCCCCTTGCACGGTTTGCACCTGCGTGCCCGCGGTGCCTTGCACCCGTGGCTTGCGCGGCCCTTGTGGATTGAGCCTTGCACGGCAGTGTTGAGGAAGAGAGGCCGCGCCTCATACCTTGTGCATCTGTTGAAGAAGAAGTTGCCCGCGGCTCAACCAGGACCTTGCGCGCCTTCATTTGTGTTGGTATACAGGTGTGAGCAAGGGGAGGCTGAGGCCTTTGTGCCTTCGTGTGCAAAAAGAAGAGGAAGGCCGTAGCCTTGTGCAAACAAATAAAACCACCTACGGACAGTGGGTGTGTGCCAATTGAAGGAGAGTGCATACTTAGTGTGTGTGTGCAAATAAAGGTGAACCCAAGTGTGTGCATCAAGTGAAGACCACACTTTGTGTGTGTTTATATATTGGAGAAGAAGGACAAGTCAAGTGTGTGCACTAAAAGAATGAGTAGTGCATGTGTGCACAAGTGAAGAAGATCAACTTTGAGAAGAAGAGGAGTACACACCTAAGTGTGTGAATGCAAAAGAACTGATCATTCTAAGTGATTGGTTTTTGGTGAGCAAGACCAACGAGATCTTTTGAAGACTGTTGAAGCTACTTGAAGTTTTGATCAACACCTTTGAAGAAGTGAAGTGGAGCCATGATGAAGATGATGTTGTGGAGTTGGGGGGTTTAACCAACTTGTAATTGGGGGGGTATAACCAATTACTGTGTAATCATCTTTTGGCATAGTGAAGAATCCGTGTTGGGGGGTGTAACCAACACGGCAAGGAGTAGGTCTTTGTACCGAACCTTGTAAATCTCTGTGTTCTGTGCTCTCATTATTACTGCACCACTAAAAGAGTAGATCTAGGCTTTAACCAGCTGCAGAGGTTGAATTGATAAATCGAAAGGGAACAATTCATAAAAAGAAAAAGTTATCACTGATTCACCCCTCCCCTCTCAGTGATCACAACCGGTCCAGGCATTTCACCATCCATCATCAACATACCCACATAATGAAATAAGGGTAAACCATTATCTATTCCTTTTACCATTTATCTCATTTCATATTACATTTCATAATCATACTGAGGCCATGAGATTATCCAACTCATTACACATTTAAAATTTTACACATAAAATCATTTTATTACATGTATAATCATTGAAAGGATTTATAATATATATCCTGGTATCCCAATTAATTCATTATATCACAATCTAATAGGGTGATCTCACACTTACACTCAATGTGGTTTTAACCCATATAGAATATACACAAACACACATCACAAGAGGTATACGTTAAGGTTGAAAAACAGAAGCTACGAAAAGGTAACAAATGGGTAACCTATCAAGGTTGACAATTTTTAATCAAATAAATCAGTTAATTTTAATAGAAATGATGTTCTTATTTTCATGAATAATAATAAAAACTCTCTATTAAATTATTATACATTTCCAAAAAATGGATATATCACCTACCATATATCTATGGTAGAACAATGGTCCAATATCATCTTCTGAAGCGGCCTGGATTGGATGAGTAATAAAGAATGGATGAAAACCCATGAAGTATTACATACCATATTGCACAAAAATAGCACAGTAAATATCAAGGAAAACAAAAAAATGTTATATAATCAAAAAAAGGATTTCATTTAAATCTTTTCCCTAGATAAAATAGTATATAGTTCAAAATCATTTTTAAATGGAAATAAATATCAAATATTAAACTTTTGGATTATAAAATATGACATATACTCATCTAATAAAAATAAATGTTCTGTTGGTCTCATTTTTTAGTCCATATAATATTATTTTTAACCTTAATTACATGATTTACCTTTTATTGTGGTAAATAAAATCACTGATATTACTATTAATAATTTCTAAATATAAATGGTAGATATATATCAAATTTGTACCCCCAATGATTCCAAATTTTTGATAAATTTTTTAATATTCAATTTCTATATGTGGAGAAAATTGCCTTTAATATGAATGTGTAAAACATTATGAAAAAAAGTTTTTTTACAATTAAATTTTTACGCACAAAAATTTAATTATTAAAAATTGTATTACAATGATGATTAAATTGATTTTAATTATATTATAAATAATAAAATAACACTTATGTTACTTTATATTAGATAAAAATAATAATAACTCATTTTTTTTGGAAAATTTAATGGTAGTTTTAAACAAAAATATAATTTAACTATTTATTGAATAATCATTCTTTTTAGACAAAATAACAAAATTTCCAATTCTCGTAATTTTAATATGCGGTTTTCAATTTTAAACCATTTTAAAATGATTTTTCTAAAAATTATAGAAATTAATTAAAATTATTTTCTCTTAAAATTTAATAAATTTTTTTATGAAAATGTGTTTATTTAGAATAAAATGAAATTAATAAATGTCATGTTCTTTTTCCCAAGATTTAATAATTAAATTTATATTTAGTATAACATTAATATGTGTTTCAAATTTTATATAAATTTATTTACCCACATATATAATGGCTATTTCATAATGGTCATATTTAAATAATAATACTTTAGGGTTCGATTATGCTTGATGTTTTTTATCATTTAGGCTATCAATTCTATACATTATTAAAAAATTAGAGGATATAATTTTATTCACAATTAAAAAAAATTCAATCCTCAATATTTTATCTTGGGGTCTAAAATATATTATTGGAAATTTCAAAAAAACCATTATTGAAATGTCACACCATTAATGGGGATAATACGACCTCCCCTGGAATAGTTTGAAAACGAAATATGATTGACTTTTAGAATAAAACCTAACTATGTTTAAAATAGAAAAACATAAGTGGGATATGAATGTATCGGCATATATGAAAATAAAAACATAAAAATAATGATATAGAGTGACATATATCATTTATCAAAATAAATTGAATGATTCTTAGAATTCCAACTACCACAAAACTATAAACTAAAGAGGTGTGAAAAAGAAAAACAATTAATTATAAGTTAATGTAAATGTATTTTATTTTTTTAAATATCATTTTTTCTAATGTTGTGGAATTATATATATTTTATAATAAAATAATAAGGAAAAATAATTACCCACTAAGTATAATATTATATTTTAATAAATTTACCCCATAATTATATATTTTTCACCAAATGCTTTGTATTCAAGATGATTTTTTCAAACATGAAGTCATTGAATAAAAATTAAAATGATAATATAATTCTATAAAAAGTATAAAAATATATTCCTCTTGACTTGATATATTATCTAACCCAAAAATGTTTAGCTCTTGAAAAGGTATTTCTAAAAATGAATAAACCATTATATGATGAAATACTGATTTATTCTCTAAAATTCAATAGTAATGCTTAATGTTCAAACTAAATTATTCCATAAATATAGATCCTTAAAATTATGGAATATACATCCAACCAAGATTGAAACGAGAAATAAAAATTATATAATCACATATTCATACAAGAATAATTTAACCTTTTTTTCAAAAATATGTTAATCATTTCCATAAATAAACCGAATCGCCATAAATAAACATTAAGATAAACTGTTCATCTAAAAGATAATTCAAACATTAATAATAAATATTTTACCATAATTTTATATTAACATAAAAATATAAAGTTCCTTAAAAATATATTGATATTTTTCTAAAAAATATCAATCACATTATTATTAATCAAATGATCTAAAATTATAATCACCTATAATTAACTCAATAATTAGATCATATAATCCCAATATTATAGAAAAGTATTATTTAACCTTTTGAAAAAAATATAAAATTATTATTACTAAAATAATATTTCATGTTATAGCTAAGTTTTATATATACTTGATGCTAATGAAGTCCCTATAAATATCATTAATCACTTCAGAATTTTAACTTTTAATACCACAAAATGTTGTATAAATAATTTATTTTCTAATAAAATAGAAAATTATAAATAAAAAATGGTATACATATCATATAAGATAACCTCACATAAAAATATCATAATCTAGAAAGTTATATAAACCCTGCTCTAATACCAACTAT
Source organism: Viscum album (assembly GCA_963277665.1). Classification (NCBI taxonomy): domain Eukaryota; kingdom Viridiplantae; phylum Streptophyta; class Magnoliopsida; order Santalales; family Viscaceae; genus Viscum; species Viscum album. Next base: position 662,994,110 of record OY728138.1, read on the forward strand.
AAAAGCCTTGAATCTGCACTCCCAGATGTGGTTCTAATAACATAAACCATATATTTAAAATATTATAGGGATAAATGTCACCTAATATATTCCATCCAAACCATAAAACATAAAAAGGATATATTGGGATACATAAATACCAAAAGACAATTTATGTATAGTGTTTTAGAATTTAAAGATAAAGTATTATATAAAAAAATTCACCAATTCAAGGCAATATTTTTACCACTATATCCAACTTTTCAAATTCCATAATGTGCCTTCAACATATCCCATAAATTTATTCAAATATAAAATTATTAGACTTGAATAATTTATCATCATTATTTATATCCTAGTTAGAAGAAATCATAATAAGGGTAACTTTAATTTCTCAATGATGTTAAACATAAGAATTAATAACGGAATTTAATCCATGAGAGAAATATTGGAAAAAGTTATGTTGAAAAAATCATAGTCAATGAGCATAAAATAAGGCAAATTACACCCACTAATGCGTGGATTACTAATTATTAAACATATTATAATGATATTACTAATAAAATATTCATTGGATCAATAATCTTGAACTATGTGACGCCAATCTTAATCAAGGGAATCATTAAATACCTATAGAATATTATCCAATTAAATTAAAGAATACTTCTTTTAGAATATAAACATGTTATATTACCTTTAAAAATAATTATATTTCAATAAAAATTAATATAAATGATATATAAATAATTCATGTTACATGGAAGACAATTTTTTCTATCACTCTTATAAATTTAATAACATTATTGTTGACTTCCATATCCAATGCATTTGATTCCTATCACAAGGCCACCCATCCATGGTTTATAGCATAACCACCCATAAATGGTTAATAACACAAAAAATAGTTTGTTTTTTATAAAGGAACCAAATATAATCATAAAGAGATCAAATAAACATTACATGTGGAAATATTATAGATCTATCATATCATTATAAAAATCATAAAAACTTTGATTTTTTCATTTCGTAATTTTATTCACCAATGGATATGTAATGGGTTCCATGAAAATATATATGAAACATTAATGATCTACATAATGAATAAATAATGATGTTATCAATTAAAACTATCCCAATAGGAGAATAATTAACATTATGGTTACTCGGTGTTGATGAATGCAAATACAATTATATGATCTTCAAAAATAGTTGTGAAGAAATAAACATTTTTGGTTTAATATAAATCTTAAAATCTAAAAATTCATAAAATATTTTCCAAATAATTTTATTTGAAAATTAAATTCAATACTTATAAAGATATAAATAAAAAAATTAATGTCCATGGATAATTGAAAATTCATTTAAGTTGTAAATGTTTGAAATAATAATTATTTTGAAAATTTATGTTAAGAGTGTCAAATGTGACCCATTCATAAAACAATAAGAAATATCCTTTTTAAAAAATATTAAAATTTTGTTTATATTCCATTTTAAATAGTTTTATGATGTTTTCTTCAATATATAAGATCATGTTTTTAAAATATTTTGAAAACATGGATACAGAAGAGAAATAGTTTCCCTCTAAGAAAACATATAACAGATAAATGACAAACTTTCAAATTTTATTATATTTATTTAATAAATAAGTGAGGGAATTGTATAAAAAAATTTAAATACCATTAATTACAAGTGGATAATAACATAAATATTGTTTAACAAAATATTAGAATCTTATTTTATCCAATTTAACCTTGAACAAAAAATCCTGAAAATAATGGATATTTTCACATAAGGCCTCTTCCACATTAGTAACATTTCAATGATAATCCACATGAAGTAATAATATAAATAGAAACCATAAATATAATGAAAATAATTAAATTCATTATATTAAATTTTAATGGTTTAATGTTTAAACCTCAGCGAAAGGTTATGTTCATAAGAATAATGTATTTCTTAATAAAATGAAATTGACATAAAATCGGTTACCTTGAGTCCAAAAATTCCATTTATGTACTTTTATTATTGTATAATAAATTTATATCAATTATATAATTATATAATAACCATTTATAGGTTCATTAATTAAAAATAAAACCAATATTTAAATTATAATAGTGAAATATTTTACTACAGAATCATTTAAGTCAATGTTGGGTATTTTGATGATGTTCAATTCATAATTTCTAATTAGGTTTGGTGTCTCGTCTATTATCAACGAGATTATTTTTACATCATATAAAAAATAATAATCATGAATGAATATTTATTTCTAAAAATAAATTATAATTTTATAATCAACCATGATTTATTTGTATGATAAAATAATTAAGTTATAATAATGGATATGGTGGTCCATACGTGCGCCCAAGTTATATTTCCATATTTCAATGATATATATAGAAAGAGAGTGAGTATTATTTTAAACATTAAATAATCATAATAATATACATAGTACCTAATTATTAATTTAGATTAACATATATATATAATCAATTTTATGTGGTGATGACAAAAATAGTATCCCTTCATGGAGGTGGTAGTCCACATGTATGATCAAATGAAGTTATCATTTTTCAGTGAATGGAAATTTTATAAATTAAATTATATATTATATTTTAATAATGATAAATATTTTACTAATATAATATATGTATATAAAAATATATATATTAAATCCATCACTGTAAATATTCAGGAAATGTGGTGATGGAAAAAATATATCAGTCAGCGAGGTGGTAGTCCGCCTTATATAATAATGTTATATTCCATTACCATTCGATTGAGGATAGAGACAAATGTGGATTATTACATTAAAATAATAACATAGATATATCTATATGATAATATAATTTTTATTTAATATTGGATGAACAATATTTGAAGGAGGTGGAAAAATAAATAAATCCAAAATAAATTGTTAAGAATAATAAATTTTCTTGGAACAACCTCTTAATATTTACACTGTGAAAATCGCTAATTTGGTTTTATGATTAGAAAAAATTAATATATTATGTCGGGAGAGATTAATTGAAATTAATTTTGATGGTAATTTCAAAAACCTGGTGCTCAAAGTATACAGATCTTAGAATTTGTTCCCTTTTATTTTATTTACTATTTACACTCATGATGTTTATTGAAGTATTAAATTAATATAAATTTATTTTGATGATAAAATGCCTAAAATAGATATCAATTTACAATAATATTAGTATCATTCTAAATTACCTTATAAAATCAAATTTTAAGCCGTTTTATTACATCTTTACACTTGTCGTTTTTTTTAAACATTCATTAACCCTTTTGGCAATTACCTTAATTTCAATGTGTTTTACCTATTAGGGGTGAATATAGTTTCTATAAATGAAAAAAAGTTAAAAATTGGCCATGATTAATTTTTTAAATGATATTCCATTCAATTTTAGTAAAATAAAATTTTCATAATTATTAAACCATTTAATAAAATATTACTATTTATAAAATAATATTATTATCAATTTTTAATCAATTCATTTAATTTGATTTCCAAAAAATAAAAGAAAATAATTTAATTTGAATACAAATAATTCATAATGAACTTAGATTATATTTTTATTTAAAAATATATTCTATGAAAAAATACTTTTTGAAAAATTGTTTTATTATTATTTTCAAAAAAAATTTATTTTCTTTACTACTTTCACAATAATAGTTTTTTGTGATTCATAATATTTTAAAATAAATATTTTTTAAATAAAAAATAAACAAAATTATTAGAAAAACTATTTATGTAACATTATATTATTTTTTGAGTTTTCTAATTAATAAAACCTTGATGTTATATTTCATTTTATGCAACATTGATAAGATATTATTTTATATTAAAGCACTATGTTTTGAAGGAATTATACAAAACCCCAATTTAATTATGAAAAACATGAAATATAGACATAAAATTTCTATACACGGAACATCAAGGTTATCATTCATTATATATAACAATGACTTTCCTCGATGGATTGCGTAATAGGCAAGACCATGTTTTACTTAAGAAAAGTATATCATTAAAATGTTATTAGTTAATATAATAATATATAACAAAGACATTAAATTAATATAAATGAATAGTATTAAATAATTTATGAAATTATTTGCTTTAAATTAATAGATATAAATCCATAGTTTACCAATTAATTTGAAATGTATAAGAAAAATGATTAAATGTAAAGGGAAATAATATTATCTTTATGGTCAAAAAGCTATTTCATACTAATAAATTACATTAATAAAATTTTTTTAATCGTATTAATGTAATATAATTATTATATACTCAGTAAAATGATTTTTTAAACTCATCAACTATATTTTATAGAAATAATATAAGAACAAGCCCAATTTTATATTTAAAACCCAATATTTTATTAATGGTTATTTAAAACCCTTTAATGGATAACTCATTTTAATTAAAATTATTGGATCATCATTAGAATTAATATTTTTAAATAAACAAAAACTTTAAAATTATCTCAATTGTTTAAAAATATTTAATTAGATAATATTTTCATCCATTAATATAATTTAGGTCATTCAGATCAATTTTACTTTGAAATTAAGGATAAAAACATAGTAAACATTTGAATGTTTTCACGTTAAAATGTGACATTGTCGACCTTACTATGTGATAAATTTTAAATTAACTTCAGAAACATATGTGATTAGAATTTTTAAAAAATTACTCCATATTTTCAATAATAAAATATCATTATTTAAAATATGTTTTAATTTTTTTCAAAAAATATTAGTGAGTGTAGTTAAAATTAATTACATTGATGAAGGTAAAATTAATATTATCTAGTGACTAAACCTTAAATTTAAGACCTCAAATTACCTATTAACATATTCAAAATCGATTGGATGGCCATATATCAAACATATACCTTATCACCTCAAATATAGAACATTATTGGATCCACTTTCAATAAAAGGAAGTGTGTTTGGTTTCCCTTTACCAAAATATTACTTGAGTGACAGTCCTCCATTATAAAAGGCTTCAACCAATCCCTCTTCTTCAGACCTCTAGAACAACATAAGATCATCCAATTTCGTCAAATTTCATGTAAAAAATTCCTATATATGTTATTTTATCCTATATTTGGTCATAATAAAATCCAATGAATCCATTGGTCATAAAAAAATGACTTACCTGATTAAGGGCTATTGTTTTCTCTCATACTCCATTATTTTATTTTCATTCTCCACCGCATCCGCTCTTCTTATTCCACACATATATAAAAATATCTATTTCTTAAATCTACATTTATTTTTCAATTCTATGTTTTCTACCTACACATAATCACAATTCCATATAATGGGTAGCAAACATATTGTTTACGTGCACAGCGAACTACCGCATCACTAAACAATGATTGTTCATTTTTTCATTAACGCCTCTCTTAGTGTAAATTATGGTGTAAACTAGGTTTATTTATGTTATAAATTATATTTATTATTTTTTTAATAACTTTTAATTATTTCAAATCACATGACATGAAACATTCAATTTTTTGTTTATATGATTATTTCGTTTGACAAATTGTGCCCTACCGCCTCGTTAGAGAGATGTGGTGTGTTACCATACAACATAAAATATTTTAAGGTTGATTTTAGTGGAAATATATGATATATAAGACATAATAATTATAATTTAACAGATATAAAGAAAAATATATATAAAAAATTTTCATTTACCTTTTTTCATTGAATAGAAAAAACAAAAACGGAAACATCGTTCAACTGTAAGTACGACATATTGTCCTCATTAACGATGTATTCCATTTCTTGTTTTAATATTTTATAGATTATTTTAATACACATACATTGAGTAAATATGATATTTATATTATGTTTTAAATTATGAAAATCATTATATTATAATTTGGACTAATTATATAACAGATTATGATACATGCGAAGAACAAAGAAGATATTACCTAAACTGAATCCCTAGCATAATATTGGTAACAAGAGGGTAATATTAGGTAATTATCATACCACATATGGTATTATATATAATAACATTGTTATTAAAAATATATATAATAATTTTGTATTTATTATAAATGTGGTTTGAACATTTATGATGCTATTCAAGACACAAGGTAAGGGGATTTCATCACACCATTTATTTCTATGAGATAAATACTTTACTCATGACCCATTATTTTTGTGTGGGGTGTATAAATACCAAGGTTGTATTGAATTATTATTATAATTTAATTTAATTGATATTAAATCTAAATTTTATTATCTTTATTCTGTGGGGTCTATATCTCAAATATTACCAAATTGGTATAATTGTTTTGTCTTAATTTTCCTTTTTTGAGACTCATATTTCGGTATAAACCGAAATTGTTTTTTCAGGTTTATATACTTCAATTTTACTTGTTAATCATTAATTTCATTCTATTCATGATATTTTAATCTTAAATTATGTTTACTTCCTTATTTATCAATTATTATTCATGGTTACCATGTAATGTATGTTTTTTGAATCAATCACTTCTCTTTTCAGGATAATTTAATTTTTTCTTTAATTGGATGAAATATTATGAAACATATCTCAAGAACACTCATTAATTTAATTATTCTATGTCTATTCATAATATATTCATGTATTAGTACAATTTTTTAGTATTTGGTACATAATATACATATGAAATTGTTTTTATGAAAGGCTGACTTTACCATCTCATCGGTCAGAAATTTTTGTTCCTTCAATACCATGTTTCCTAAAAACGATTACTAAAATATTCAATATTTTAGAATTATAAAAATGTTTTCAAGGTAATATCCATGTAATTATCTGAATAATGGGTTTTTATAACCTTTTACATTGTAAATTTAATGATCCTTCTACCTAGTACGGTATGTAGGATTTACCTACCATCAATTCTATGATGCATCCTTTGCATTTTGAAAAATATTTTATTCACATTTTTTTATTTATTTTTCCAATAATTTTTTGTCAAAAAACATTTTTAATATTTTGATATATGATTTCAATGTATTTATTTCAATAAAAATTGTTTTCAAATTTTTTTCAAACTTATTTTTTATCTTTTAAATGGAAATACAATGCCAAACATTTTTAAGCATTATTTACATGTTTCAATGTTATTTTCAAGGAAATGGTTTTCAAATCATTTTGAAGCATTCTTTTATTTTTTATCATTGTTTTCTCAAGGATAATTATATTTAATAAGTAAATATTATTTTATACATGTTTTAAAGGAAAAAAATTTCAAAATCATTTATATCTTATTTATAAGTTTGAATGGAATTTTTTAAGAAAATGATTTTCAAATTGTGTTATGCATTAAAAATATTTTCTCAAAAAAAAATGGATATTTGCCTCAATTTTTTTAATTATATATAAAATTTAAATTTAAACTAATATGACACTAGTTGATGTTACTCATTCATTTATAAAAAAATAATCTAAAATTTTTATTCATATTATTTCTATGAATGGTTTTACATAATGTGAGGGTATTTATCAAAACCATTTCTCATCAATGAGTTATATGTTTATGAACCTAGTTTCACATTAATAGGTTATATGATTAAGAAATATAAATCTATTTCACAAATTTTATGTTTATTAATGATTTTCCTATTTTATTGGTTATATGTTTCTGAAATCCATTTCTCTTTCACTGGTTATAATTTTTTAAAACTTGATTCTTTTCCCTGGTAATGTTTACGATGAAACAATTATTAAACTTGTCTATTTCTAAATGCAATGATATGATTGCATGATTATAATACCCATTGATTTTCATGGTTTATGATATGATTATTCATTCTCTTGTGAAAACTGTATGTATTATTTTATGATGAGATGGGTGGGACCTATATATGCCTCCAATGAATTGCAAAAATATTTATATTTTGCGAGAAAGATTATGATAGACATGTGAACGAACCTAGACTACTATGATGTCCATGGGAGTAATCAAAGACTACCAAAATGGTATGAGGAGTGAACTCATGTTACTAATATGAAAATGGAAGTTATAAATTACTTCCAATATGGTACTGGGTGTGAACCCATACTACCATGATGGTCTTATTAGCGATTTCATTGAGTCGATAAAAATCATATTGTTTGCTGATGTGTCTTCCAAAATTTCCACATATTATTTATATGTTGTGATTTAATGGATTATGTTGATTATTTATTTATTATTAATTTTTATGATATATTATATGACAGTTATAATATTATATTTTATTTATCATGTTCTCATGCCCTTGTGATTAGGATTTTTCTAACAGGACTCCTTTATTTACCATTACTCAGCATCTGATATCAAAGATTTTTATGTTTCCTATCCCATGTTATGAAGATATTAATAATGTTTGATGTTTCTGAGAAGGAGTTTAGTAAAGATGAACCTAGTGGGAGATAATTTTTCTCATTTATGTTCCAGTGATTATGATTCCATATTTCCCAATGCGTTATACTGATAATGTCTTGGGGTGTCTATTTTTATAATGTTATATGTGTTCCAAAAAAGTGATGTAATGTCTATATCTATAATTACAAGGGTTATATAGTTAGTATCATATAATGGATTTATTAATTATATAGATTCTTGGATGATAAAACATAGTGATATCCATAGGTTTATTTATGAGGATATTTCTAGGCATGTCTTTAGAGATAAGTACAAGAATGATTTAATGATAATGAAAATGACTTAGAATTTTAGTAAAGGATAGAGTGAGTGGTTTACTACTGATAAATAATTGTCTACATACTACTTGTGGATATGGCTTTGGATCATATGTATTTAGGTTTAAAAACTACGCCAAGATGTTTCAGGCCTATCTCAGGGTAATCTGGTACACGACAATAGGCCTTACCGCACACCCAGTTTGACACACTCGGGGATATGATATCTGAATTTTTAAAACTCTAAAAAAATAGATGGCTTAAATAGATGTTTTCCATGAATGACCTAGGATTTTCTAAGGGTCTCACATATTAAAGATGTTTTTATGATTTAGACCTCATATAAGTAATTATTTTCTTAACTATATTTTTTTATGCTACAATATGTAATGCTCACACTATGAGTCTTGTTGTAGTCAATATAAGAAACTAAAAAATGGATTAAAATTAAATGTTATGGATGATTCATTGATGATAAGTCACATGGGATGATCAATGCATAAAAATATGTTATGATCATCCCAAATAATTTTTCATAGAACATGATTATCATTGTGTACCTTAAACAACTCTCAAACAACCAAAGTAAGATAAATAAGAAGATATCTAAGAGTTTGGGTAATATAATACATGGTGGAAATAAGATTATATTTCATATTTTCAAGAATTTGGAAAGAATCATCAAATCAAGTGTCTTAGAAGAATATGGACATGTTTTGATTGTAGAAAATAAGGACACAATGCAAGTGACTATTAAAAAAATGGAGAGTCCAGGTAATGAAATGGACGATAATATTGGCCATCCTAAGTCTATATTAATGATTATGTGCTTTGAGTGTGGAATAAGTACTAATTATTAATCTCATTTTCCAAATATTAAATCTCTTAAAAGGAATCATAAAGGTGGTGTGATTAATGGCCACATTGTAGATAATGATGAGACTACTAATGAAATGTAAAAGGAAATAGGTATTGTGTAATATGATAAAGAATTATTGTTAATTTCATAACTATGATGTGAAATAATAAATGTTTCTTTGTATTATGAATCAGGAGATATGTTATATGAAATCTAAAATATATATGGATTTACATGTTTATGTTTTTGACTAATGAATTATAATAATACGTCGACTAGATCTGATAGAATAGAAAATTTATATGATGTCAAGGTGATGTCCATATAAAATAAATGATTATGGGAATGAAAATTTGAAATATTTTCCTAATGTTATGATAATTCTGTTTAAATATAATTATGATGGATATAAGTAAATTGGATGGTGATGATTACCTTGGAACTAAATAAGGACTTTTAAGATATTTGATTTTCCTATCAAAGATGATGTTTATGACTTCTTGGTTATATAGAATAAACCCTGTTATCTATGGAATAACGATGAATGATTATCATCCAGAATTATTTAGGGTAATTCATGTTTTTACCATGTTTTAATGGAATATATAATGATGGAATTCACATTTTAAGGAATGTAACAACCAAGAGTCACTTTGTGTTATATGAGGGAACCAATTTTTACGTTATTTTTAGGACATTATTTCTATTGTTTTCCATTTTCAACATTTAAGAGGGTTATAAGGTCGACCATTACCGAAAAATTTAATTAAAACATTAGCGAAAGTTTTTATTTAGTGAGTTTGGATTGAAAAACTTAGTTAAATGGCTATTTAGTGATTAAGAATATTTAAAGGATGTCCATGTGATTTATTTTAGAAAGTATATTAGCAAGGAATTAAAAAAGGATAACATATATGTCAGGTAAAACTAAATAATGCCTGGAAAGTCTATCGGTCTTGAAACTACGATCAAAGGACGAAAAAGGATTTATACCTATCATTGGAATACATTATACAACGGTAAATGTGTAATAATTTTTGTTGACTAGTTATTAATTATGAACAAGTAGAGTTCCATTTAATACATACATATTTTCATTTTAACCATCATGATTTTAAGGAATAGTTAGACAAAAATAGTTATTAATTTCACTCTTTTATGGACCTTTGGATCTAAAAAAATATTTTATCACTTTTTGAATCAATGTTAATTTCTAGATATCCATTTATTTATATAATGAATTACTTATAAATAGATAAAAGCATAACTAAATGATGAATTTTTTTATATAAATATATTTTTTATGTATATTTACATATATAATTATGAAATAAATTAATTAATCGATGTTAGGATAATGATCAAAAGATAATAAAATTACCTGATACCCTAATTTTTTTTCACTAATGGCATTATAAATCATCACATATTTATGACTTTGAGGTCCTCAATATTTCATTGATCATTCATTTTTGGTGATTTATTAAATAAAATACACCCTATAAATCTTTATGCTTTTCCACCATGACCAATATTCACTCCTAACCAACGTTATCATATATGGAAACCTATTTATATGTTACTTTTTGTAACTGTTAAGGATTAAACTTTTCATATTTAATGGAAGTATTAGTGTCAATATTTGTAGTGGGTTTCTATAAATGAATATTTCAGGTATTAATCATTGGATAACCAAGATTAAATTTTATTGGAAAAATCATTTATTTATAGAATAATGAGACACCCTTATATTTTTGAATTATTCTTGGGAATATATTTAACATTTTTGATAATTTTCATTTCATGAAACACAGAATATAGTTTATTTTATATTAATGAAATATGTTTTGATTGTGTTATACAAAACACAATGTTAGCCAAGAACCAGATGAAATATAAACATTATCATTATCTACATATAAAACTAAGGTTGTCTTATGTTACTCAAAGTAAATTTTTTCCTTAATGGCTTGGGTAACATGCTAAACCAGGTTTTACTAATCAATAGTATATCATTACATTGTTATTACATAATAGAAAAAGTTATAACATAGTTGTTAAATTATATATTATTATTAGTGATTAATTGTTCATTAAAATATATTGATTACAAAAATATATTATGTATTCATAGGTTACCAATTAATTATAAATGAATATTAAAACCAAATGAATATAAAGGGTATTATTATTATTATTTTGGTAAAAAAGAATTTTAAACTAATAAATTCAATTAATAACAATTTGTGAGTGATATAAATATAATATATATTTTATATAATCAATAGAATAATTTTTATATTCATCCAATAAATTTTATTATCATATGATAAAAATAGACACAATTTTATGCTTAAAAATAGTATTTTTATAAATGAATTTCTACCACCATTTAAAGAATAACCAATTTAAATATAATATTTTTCAGAAAAATAGATTTAATATGTCAAAAAAATAATATCTTTTAATGTGTAACATTAAAATTTTGTTACATTAAATTTTTGGTATTTTTCTTTTTGTAGTTTTTTTATAAATGAATATTGAAAATAATAAAATTTTATTTAAAAACAAAATTTTCATCTTATTTGTTTATAAGGATAAATTATTTTTAAAAATTTTGTCCAATTTTAATGAGCTACTATTTTTATAAATAAATATATATTATGTCATTGACATAAATTTCAATTTTAAATTTATTATAAAAACATTCCAATCTTTTGAATGTTTTTACTTTAAAAACCAACATTGTCGACCTGATTGCAGGATTGCTTTTAAACAAATATCATTCCACATCTGTGATTTTAAATTGGAAAATTGAATTTAATATTTGAAATAATAATATTCTATAATTTATAATAAGTTAAGAAATTGTTTTTTACCAAAAATATTAGTGAGAGTAATTAAAATTAATTACATCGATTAAGGTAAAATTAAACATAACTAAAGACTAGACCATAAATTTAAGAAACAAAATAACCTATACACTTATCTAAAAGAAATTTTAAGAACCAATAAAGACAATAGAATCACTTCTCTACATGTTTTACCATTATCATATCACAATTCAATAAAAATAAGTTTGGGGTTTCCCTTTTCCAATGTATTACAATAATTCCACGACTCCTCCATTATAATAGGACAACACCAATCCCTCTATTTCACACATATAATACCACTTAAGATCACCCAATATCAACCCATTATATTTCTCTTAATCAATACCATAATACTTGAATCCTGTAATTTCTCAAAAATAAATCCATATAATGTTTTTGGCACAAACCAAAATGAGTTTCTCGATTAAGACATTACGTCTTCTCTAAACCTCCATTGTTTTATTTTATATCTCCACCCCATTAAATATCATTATTACATGATTGTATAAAAACAACATTTTGTTATAAAATAAAAGTATTTTTTATTCTATTGTTTTACCAACACTCACACACACATTAGTCTAATGGGTAATGAACATTTTTTTATGTGTATGATGAACTATTGCCTAACTAAATGATGATATTTCATTATTATTTAACTGCATATCATGGGGTTAATTACAAAAAAATATATTTTTATATGTTATATATTATTCAATTATGAATTTGTGATTCATTAATTCTGTTAAAATACATGTCTTTTTTACATTCCATTTTCTTTTAATATGACAATTTCATTTGAGGTAGTGTAGACTACCGCCCCTCAAAGATATGTGATTGGTTCCCACAATATATGTAATGTATTTATGATGAGATTAGTGTAATTAGATGATATATCTATTATAATAATTATAAAGTAATAATGATATATATATATATATATATATTTTGTCATTTACTTTATTTCATTCATCTGGACAATAAAAACGGAAACATCATTCATGTGTTTGTATGGTTTACAATCTCCATAAACTGTATCTTCCATTTCATGATTATATATTAAATATATTATTATAATACACATATATTTAATATAAATGATATTCATATCATTTTTTACAGTCTTTAAATCATTATATATGTATAAGGACCACAGATATAACAAATTAAGACACATGTGAAGAACAAATATGATATTTCCCAACCTAAAACAATAATATAGGTCTACTAAAAAGAGTGTAATATAAGGATATTATTAAACCATATATGGTATTTGATATTATAATATGGTTCTGTAAAATATTTATAATAAATAAATATTTATTATAATTTTGGATTGCATTATTATGACTACAGACAAGACATGATGTAATGGGATTTCATGTCACCTTTTAATTTTGTGAGACACGTGCTCTACTCACCACTATTTCCTTTTGTGTGAAGTTTTTATAAACCATTAATGTATTTAAATATTCTTATATTTAAATTATATTTTACTTACATATCCATTTATTAATATAAATTTCATCAGAATTTTGATTCAAAAGTCACTGAATTGGAAAAATAGTATTGCCTCATTCTATTTCTTAGAGACTCATGGTTTTTTATAAACCTAAATTATATTTCTGTTTTATATATATACATTTTACATGTTATAAAATGAATCAACTTATTTTATAGATCTTTTATGTTTAATTTAATTTTAATTTCTTATACGGATAGTATGATCCTATGTTACCAAGTTAAAAGTGCTTATTGAAACATTTTCATCGATTTTCAAGAGTGTTTATGTTTTTTCATACCTTGATGAAATCATATGATCCATCTCTCAAGAACACTCACAAATTTTCTTCTTATCTGGTTATATATAATATAATGATATATTTTCACCATTTTCCACTTTTTGGTATGTAACATAATTTAAAAAGTGTTTATAAGAAAGTATATCCTTACCCTCTCTTCGATTGGAAATTTTTGTTCCTTCAATACCATGTTTTATAAAAAGACATTCCATGATTATTAGGAAATTATCATATAATAGTTAAAAGAATGTATTTCCATTTTTTCATTTACCAATGTTTTCGATTGATTATTCTTATCATTTTCTGATTAAGGTATTTTAAATACCATATACCATTAAAAAAGAAATGTTATTCTTACCTCTTACAACATGTATGGATTTACCTTCCATCATTTCTGTGAAACTTTATTTTCAAGTTTCAAATGCTAGTTTTTAAAATGTTTATTTGTAATTTTTTTAATAAATTAATGTCAATAAATTTTCAATATTTATTTATAGGTTTTCATATATTTTATTTCATGTATAATTTTTTTTAATATGTTTTTAAAATTTGATATGCTTTCAAGGGAAATAGTTTTCAAAAAAATTTCAAAATTTTATTAGATGTTTTCAAATTTAAATTATAGGAAATAATTTTTAATACATTTTCAAGCTTTTATTTATTTTTTCAAATTTTTTTCAATTAAATTTGTATAAAAATATTTTAAACTAATTTTATAATTATTCATGGAAAAATGATTTCAAAATGATTTCATGTCTTATTAAAATTTTACCTATATATTATATGAGAAAATGTTTTTTTATGGTTTTGTGCATTAAAAATACTTTTCCAAAGATGAAAATATGTTTTTTTCAGGCAATGATTATTGAATAATATTTGAAAACTAGTTTCCATATATGATGACATATGATGATGTTAATCATTAATTTCTAGGAAATGTTCTATATGATTCATTCATATTCGTTCACTGAATTGTTATGCTTGATGTCATGGTCGTTAGGAATCATGTTTTTCTTTCATGGGTTATATTATAATGAATATTTTTTTTATTTCATGATTTATATTTTTATCAAATCACATTATCTTTCATAGCATATATGTTTATGAAATCATTTTCTCTTTCATGAATTATATGATTATGAAATTCATTTCTCCATCATTGTATAATTTGTTTGAAATTCATTTCATTTCAATTGTTATTATTATGATGAAATTATTATGAATCATATCTACTTGAAAATGTTATAATATTATTACATGTTTATAATACCATTTCATTTCATGGGTTATATTATGATTATTTATAATTTTGTGGCACATATATGTATGATTTCACTATTATATGGGTGAACCTATATCTTCTTCCATTTCATTGGGTGATATTTTTATCACAAAAGATATACTATGATGGTCTTCTTAAAGAACCTTGAATAATATGATGGCTATGGGAGTGAACCATGACTATAAAGACGATGTTACGAGTGAAATCGTGAATCTAATATGGCCATGGGAGTGATCCATGACATCCAATATGGTATGTGAATTTATCCCGTACAACCAATATTGACTTCATTTGTATGTCGTGGATACTCTGAAAATTATATTATATGCTTACGTGTCTACAATAATTAAAATTTTTATTAATATGTTATTATTTTATGGGTTCTGTTCATTATTTACTCTTGATTCACATAATTGTATATTTCATGATTTCCAGCATGATTCATATATATGATATATGATATGAAAGTTATGATAATTTTTTATAATGTTCTCATACTCTAAAGCTCATGATTGTGATTACATGTATCCCTTATTTACCCTAACTGAATATCTGAGATCAACCCTATTTATGTTTCTTTTCCCATGTTATGAAGATATGTATAATGTTTGGTATTTATAAAATGGGTTATAATGAAGAAGAACCTAGTATGAAGTAATTTATCTCAGCCATGTTCTAGTTTTTATGTTCCTATGTTTCCAAAGGAAAAAAAATAATATAGTCATTAGGAATCATTTTTAATAATGTTAATGTATTTCATAAAATTAATGTAATGTCTATTTTTGTCAAGACTAGGTAATTATATCTGTTATTAGAGAAACTTTTAGTTATACTATGGAAAGAGGTTGAGAAAACATTAGTGATATACCTAGCTATATTTCTAAGGATATGTCTAGGGATGTCATTAAAGATATGTATAAGGATGATATAATGTTTAAGAAAATGTCATGGAATTTATGTAAAGGATAGAGTGAGCGGTTTCATAGAAATACAACCTTTTCCAGATACTACAAGGTTATGTGGATCAACATATATGTACCTATTTGTAAAAATTCTGAACAAAATGTTTTAGGACTAACATGGGGTAATTTGGTACACCACAACAGGACTTTCAATACAACTATTTTGGCACTATTGGGGGATATACATTGAAAATTAAAAAATATCCTCATGAACAACCATGAAGGATTTAAAAATATTTTGTCTATAAATACCATACGATGAAATAGGGTTTCATAGATTATCGAGGTTTTCATAATTTATACATCATTTACGTAATTCCATTCATGGATATGTGGTTTTCTTCTATGTTAAGTAATTCTCACATGGTGCATCTATTTTTAGTCAAGGGTGGAAACATATGGAATAAGATTAATATTTATTGTTATGGATTCATTTCAAATGAGAATTCATGTGGGATTATAATTGTAGTGAAATAATTTATTATCATGAATAACCATTTTTCACAGAACATGATGAAAAATGTGTAACATAACATACTCTAAGACTCCCTAAGGAAGACAAAAAAAATTTACTTAGAGTTTGGGTAATGGAGACCATGTAGACAAGATAATTATATTTCCCATAATTCGCAAATGTGGAATGAATCATCTAAGTAAATTTCATAGTGGAACAAGAATATGTTTTGACTCTAGAAAATATTTTCACAAAGAATGTGACTCTTAGGTAAAAATGATGTGTTTGGATAACAAATTTTTTTATAATATTTTCCTTCCTATTTATTCATCAACAGTTAAGTGTTTTACATGTGTAATAACTGGTCATTAAGGTACTCAATGTCCTAATATTAATTCTACTGAAGTGAATAAGCAATCTTCTTTGATTAATGGATACATATTGGAAGATGATGAAACTATATATGAGATATAAAAGGATTTTGGATTTATGTAATAGGATGAGGCATACTAGTTAATAGAATAAAGATGATGTGGAATAATAAATCATTCTATATACTTGGATTTAAGAATTATGTTATATGAATGGTGAAATATATATGTATTAATAAGATTATATTTTTTTTAAATGACTTTTAAGAATATATTGAATGGATCTAATAGAATATAAAACTTATTTTATGGAATGGTGATGTCCATGTAAAATACATGATTACAGGAATGATAACTGTTAACATATTCCTTGTATTATGATAATTTTTTTGGATAAATATATATTGTATATAATAAATTGGATGAAACTGATTACCTTGGAACTAATTAAGGGATTTTTCACATGTAATTTATGATATCATGGGTTAATATTCTAACATCATAGATTAATGGAATATATCTAGTAATAAATAAAATAAGGAAGAATTCATGTTTTCTAGAAGTATTTATTTTAATTTAGGTTATTTCCATATTTCAAGAGAATATATTATGTGCGTAACCAAATTTTGGGAATGTTATAGTCAATGCTACTTTGTGATATATTGGGAAATCTATGTTAGGTAGATTCAATGGAATTATATCTAGTGTTTTGGACTGTCATATTTTAGAAGGATTATAAGGTTAACCATTCAAAAAATTTAAATGTTAAATAGAAGATGAAGTATTTATGCACTGAATTTGTATTCCAAACAATGTTTAAAAGGGTAATTATTGAATAACATTTTTTCAATATTTTTCATCTTATTAATTTGGGAAATTATAATTGGTTGGTTTTAGAAACATGCATCATGTATTTTAGGAGACAAAAAATCATGTCTAGTAATGTTGTGGGTCCTAAAACCATGATCGAATGGCAATCGGGGTTTCACACATAACCCTAGCATACATGATGACTAGGATAATGTGTAATTATATTTTTTGATTAAATATTAATGATGAACAAGTAGATTTTATTTTTATGTTTATAAATTATCGTGTAAAGAATCATGACTTCTAAGAATAGTTGGTGGAAAATATTTATTCTTTTCATTATTCTATGGACCGTAATATCTAACAAATGACTATTTTATCACATTTAGAATTAATATTAATTTCTGGACAATAATTTTGTGAAGAATTGGATGAATTAGATATAGATAAAAGTACAACTAATAAATGAGAAATTTTTTATAAAAATATACTAGGAATGTATATTTCCATATGTTTGTGTTAATTAAACTAATTAATGCACATTAGGATCATCATCAAAAGAAAATGTTTTCACCTACTACCTTACTTTTGATGAATTCGTAAACTATTAAATAATCACAAATATATGCATTTGAGGCCCTAGACTTTTCATCGACCATTTAGTTATTTGTAATTGATGGAATCAATAAATACATATAAATATTTATTATTTTAATATATGATCAGTCTTCACTACCAACCTATGTTCTCCTATATCGAAAATTAATTATATGTTACGTTGGCTAACCATAATGGTTCTAAACTACCATTTTTAATGGAAGTTTTATTATCCATTTTTTTATTTTTGTTACTATGAACGAATCATCCATATATTAGACATTCGATAACACCAAATTATTTTTAGGGAATACTTAATTTTATATGTGGTATAATATAACACCCTATGATTTTGTGAATTATTTTTTTTCTAATTAATTTATGCATTATGATATATTTCATTTCATAAAACACTGAAGATATTTTATTCTATATTAAAGCACAATGTTTGGGTTTTGATATATTTAACAAATATTTGACTGTACACAATAAAAAACACAAACATTTTCGTTATCTGTATGCAAAACTAAGGATATCTTATGTTACAAAAAACTTAATTTCCATGATGGCTTATGTAACATGCAAGATTAAGTTTTACCGAACAATAGTAAATCATTATTATATTGTTAATTTATATAATAATATATAACATAGTAATTAAATTACTGATTATGAATAATTTTGAATAATTTATCAACATATATGGTATACACAAATATAAGATGAATTAATATATTACCAATCAGTTAGAAATTAATATTAAAAAAGATTGAATAAAAAGGGAAATATAATTATTTTATTTGATTATAATATTTTTAAGATTCTAAATTAAAATAATTAAAATTAGTGAATTATATTAATGTAATATATATATTTTTATTCGATAAAATAGTTTTCATATTCATCCAATACATTTGACAGACATAAGCTAAGAACAACCCCAATTTTATACTTAAAAATCAATATTTTATTAAGGTATTTTACAAAATTTTAATGGATACCCCATTTTGAATATAATGTTTTTCACATTTATAGATTGAATATGTAAAACTATAATTCATATTATAAATATTATGATGATAATTTGGATAGGGTAAAATTGTGGTATTTTTCTATGATGTTTAAAATGCCTTTTTTCTTATAATTTATTTATAGGGATAAATTATATATTGAAATTTTTTCAATGGTTAATTAGATACTATTTTTATCAGTTAATACAATTTATGTCATTAATATCAATTTCACATTTTTATTGTGTATAAAAACAAAGAAAACTTTTGTACGATTTTACATTGAAAACCATCATTGTTGACCCGACAGCGGGATTAATTTTAAATAATGGTTTGCCTAATATGTTATTGGAAATTAGACAAATAGATTCCATATTTGGAATAATAAAAAAATATAATTTAAAATGAGGTAAAAATAATTTTTACCAATAAATATTGTCAATGTATTTAATGTAAATTACATCAATTAAGGTAAAGTTAATCTTAATGATGGAATAAATTGTAAAATAAAGTCCTAAAAGAACCTATAAATTTTATTAAAACCATTTTAGGGTTCGTTATTTACCTTATAGTCCATTATTTATACATTGTACCATCATTTTATCTAATTTCAATAAAAAGGGTTGGTGGGTTTTCCCTTTTCCAAAATATTAAAAGAATGCCACTTTTCTATTTTAAAAGGCCCCCAACTCTCCTTCTTCTTCACAAATCTCAAACCAATGATTCTCAACCAATATGATCGCAATAATTTTAAATTAATCCATCCACTACGCCATGAATCATCCATTTGGATGAAATTAATCCAAGGAATCTATTTGGCTCAAACCAAAAAGAGTTACCCGATTAAGAGGTAACGTCTTTTCTCAAGCTCCATTCTTTTATTTTCTTTCTTCAGAGCCTACACTATCCATATTCCATGATAGTAAAAAAAATCCGACCTCTTGAATATAATATTATATTGTTATGATAATGTTTCTACCTAAACATACACACACTTCCATTTAATGTATAACAAACATATTTCTAACGTGTATGACAAACTACCACCCCACTAGACGGGGATTGTTCATTTTCCCATTACCACCATCAAGGTGAAAATTATAATGAAAAACTATTTAGATATGTTATATATTATAATTATTATTTATTTAATAATATTTATTTCTTTTAGAAGACATTTAATTGTACTTTCCAATTTTTCATATAATAATTTCTTTGAGAAAGTGTGAACTACTGCCACCTCAAAATGATGTGATTAAATCACTCACAACATGGAATGTATTAAGGATGAGTTTAGTGAACCTAAATGATATACATGATTTAATAATGGTAATTAAATAATGATTTATAACTATATCTATATTTATATCTATACACATATGTCATTTACCATATTTCAATAAACATGACAATAAAAATCGAAATAGCATCTATGTGATTGTATGACTTACCATGTCCATGAATTGTGTATTATATCTCATGATTTTATAATCGACAGATTATAATAATACACATACATTGAATATAAATTATATTTATATCATGGCTTATAATCTTGAAATCCTGATATATGTATTAGGACCAATGATATAACTAATTAAGACACATGCAAAGAACAAAGCAGATATTACCCGATATGAAATCTTAAAATAATATATTTACCAAGAGGGTAATTTAAAGACATAATAAATACATATATGGTAATAGATGTAATAATATGGTTCTTTATAAAATTCAAAATATATTTATATTTATTAAACTTGTTGTTTTAACATGTATAAAGAGAGTCAAGACACAAGGTTTGTCGATGTCAACTCACTTTTTATTTCTATGAGATACATGATTTATTCACAACCCATTCATATTGTGTGTTGTGGATAATGGACATATATGTATTCAATGATTCATATACTTAAATTTTTCTGTATTAAAATATACATTGTATTATTTTTTCATGAGTTTTAAGTTTAAAAATTCACCAAATTGGAAAATGTAGTTTTGCATCAATTTTCCTTCTTTAAGACAAATATGTTTTTTGCCACTAAATTATTTTCAACATGTATATACATTAATTTTATATATTATATCATTAATATCCTTATTTTAATTATATTTTATGCTTTATGTAATTCCATTTTCATACATAGAGATTATGATCTTATTTTACCATGTTATAAGAGTTTTTTGAAACAATATCATCACATAAAAAGAATTTTATTTTTTTGATCCCCTTAATGAAATATTATGATCCATATCTCAAGAACACTGATTAATTTTAATATTATATATTTATTCATAATATAATCATTTTTTGGAACCTTGTATCCAATCTTTAGTAGAAAAGATAGTTAAGAATGTGTTTTTAAGAAAGTCTAACATTACCCTCTCTTTGGTCAGAAATAAGTGGTCCTTCTATACAATGTTTTATAAAAATGGTTTCCATGAATATTATACAATTCTTCTGTTATCATTGAATGATATTTTCCATTTTTTCATTTAAACAAATTTTTCATTGTAATCTTCCTTTCATTTTCAAAATAAGGTAGTTCTATAACCGTTTTCTGTGAAAAAGAAATGTTCTTATTAACTCTTATGACAGTTATGAATTTATGTAAGAACCCAGATATTGTTTTCAAGTATTCTCTTCAATGTTTTGTTTTTTTTGGGAAAAATAGGAAATTATGGAAATTCTCTAAGTACACATTGTGTACTTTATGAGTACATGTCATGTACTACCTTGCCATAGGAGGTCGTGTGCTGGCCATGTAGCAGCCACACACACGGCCGTGTGGGAGTGGCTTGGAGGCCACATGAAGAGGAGTATGGAAATGGAATGTACACACCATTTACATCAAAAGTACATGCAGTGTACCTTATTCTTTTCATTAAAGTCACTGGGGTCATGTTTAATTGACCGAACGCACTTCTTTTAACTCTCGTTCGACCGAGAGCTCTGTACAACCACATATATTCGACGAACCCCCAAGAAAGTGTATGTACTCTTAATCGATAAACGTCGGTTGGGTTAGAATCGCATCAATGAGTTTTCTCTTCTATTAGAGCACCATCTTTTGATTTCTCATCTCTCTTGAGATATCCTGGGTTGAATGCTTTAGATGTTTTTTTAGATATTCGACGTTATAAGGATATTGAAGCTTTGAAATTCACTTATATTGATCTCCTAACACCAAGGTAGGTGGTTTGTGCCTCTCTGTTGAATGTTCTAGTGTTTTATGTAAAACATTTCCTAATACCCATGAATGGGTATTGCACATTTACCATTTTATCCATATTGTTTTCCTTTTCTGCGTGTATTCAGGAGTAAAGTATAATTAACTATTAATAGGATGAATTGATGTGATTTGGATATGTTTTCCATGCATGGTTTCCCTTTTTTGACCTTTAGGTCTAGTTTCTTGATTGGTGGCTATTTACGTCCCATGCATAGTATTGTAGGAGGGTGTGACTGATGTTCTGTTATGTTTTAGAATTCTAGACAAGTAGTTATTGAGGACTACCTTGGCTGATACGTGCTGATACCCTTGCATGACATACATAGGGCTGTGAAAATCTGTTGTATAGACCATAGGGATATTGGATGTGGATGGCTTCTCCTGAGTGTCTTTATAATTTTACAATGTGAGTCCACAGGAGGAATTGACATTGAGTTTATCCTCAGAGTGTCTCTAGTTCCACGATGCAAGACACATAGGGAATGTGATGTAAGTGCTTATCTAGAGCACCTTTAGTTATGATATGAGACTATAGGGGGAATTTATAGTGAGTCCCTCCACAGAGAGTCTATGATTATGTTTAACCATAGGGGTTAGACTGAGTGTACTGCCCATAGGATTTCATGAACCGGTTAGGTAGGTCCAGAAGGGTTAGACTGAGTGTGCTTCCCAGAGGGTTACCTGTTGTGTTTATCGGCAGGGTTAGTTGATTCTTGGTATTAAAATAGTGGATTTGTTTACTGTTTAGTACATTATTGTTTATTGTTCCTGAATTTTTACTTTCTATATTCTCATTGAATGTTAGGAATAGATCTCGTGGTGGTTGCCAACTTGGATTAGTCTCAAACCCTATTTGGGACATTCTTTTGGGCCCAAACAGATTATATTTTAGCAGGTATAGACAAGGGAAAGTGACCTTTTACTTCACGAACATGATATGTTGTGGAGCTGGAGAGCATGAAACCAATATTAGGCATGAGATGTTTGGGAGATTATTACCGTTTTTATTTTGTAATTGGTTTAGTACTATATTTTTGCATTGTTCGTTGTTTCGCTATTTTCCTATACATATGTATCATGAATCATTTTATATATGTGGTCTAGTTTTTTCTACCATTGTTTTGCTCTTTATTTTTTTATGATATTATTAATGCTTCCAAAATTGTATGTATTTGTTTACTTCAACTGTGTACTATACCAATAAGGTCATAGTTTTTCCACTATCACACCTTAGGACCTTGCTGCTAGTCGGCAGCCTCTGGCATCTGGGGAAATGCGCTTGGGGCCATGTGGTCAATCGGGTACGAGCCTCCTATGGGCATCTTCTAGAATCGGGATGTTACAAAAGGGTATCAGAGGAATTATTTTTTCTTGACATTCTATTTGGAGTCTATAGTTAATGATATGATGGAATATGTACTTGGTAATAAACTGTTCCTGGGAGTAGCTAACCCGTTTATAGGGAAAATCCATTAGACCTCAAATATTGCAATTTTATTTGGTTTTTCAAGTTTACGGGTGATCTAATTTTCACTATAGGGTGACTTAGAAGTTTTGCGTTATCACTATTGATGTTATTATGATTCTATTTCTATCTCTACCCGATGATATGAGGGTATTCCATCTCATGCATCATATAGGCACTTGTCAGAAATCACATGTCTTTCATTCTTGCCATGCCATTTAGGATGCATTAGCGATTTCATGTTTTTGTCATAGATGTTGTGTAGAATATACCTGATGTTTTGGTAGATTCATTTATAAAAAGACTTGCTAGTTTATAGGGTATCTTTTGTGTGTGTTTTTTAGAATGAATTCCAAAATTGTGTTCTTGAGGTGTTATGGACCCTCATTGACCGGAATTTGGAGGATCATTGACTTCTTTACAGTGTTATAACATGTTTATGGTGATATGAAATGATTTGAGTGGAGTATGGGCCCTCAAGGATTGGAATTTGGAACATTCAATGTTTTTTAGTATTTCTCTAGGTTCCAAAGTAGTTTTTGAGTCTTACTATCCGGATAAACTCAGAATATACGCCGTGTAGATTTGACTACATTCCATTTGTTATTTTGTTTGAGAAGAAACAGTTTTTCTTAAGTAAAAGTTGGGTACTCTATGTACACACTATGTAGTCTCTAACTATGTCATCGATCGTGTGGGTAGAGACACTATATGGGGAAATTCCATTGAGAACACATCATGTATCTTTTCCTATGTACCCAGTTGTGTCACTAACAACATGGGTATGTGTTATCCTTTCACAAACATTCCATGTCCACCTTAAACACACCGTGTAGTGTGAGTCGTGTGTTAGGCCGTGTCACTAAAAACACGGGTCGGGTGAAACATGTCCATTACACGCCGTGTCTACCACGAACATGCCATTTAGTCTTGTTTTAAGAGAGCAGTGTGGCTTAACCGTGTAATATCACTTGAGTATAGAAAGTGGATTCAAGTACACATCGTGTGTTATGAAAACATGGCGTGTGTTTGGGCGTTACATGACTAGTTTTGGAAGAAGTACATTCCCTTGTAAATGAATTATGGTAAAACTCCATTTAGTGGACAAACACGCCATGTAGTCATGTTTTTAAAAACATGAATGTTTTCTTTCTTCTTTTCCCTTTATATACTTCTAGTTTTCAGTCCGTGATGATCTAGATTAAAGGTGTGCATTTGACCAAGAAGAGTCATGCTATAGAGGCATCCTCCAGTTGTGTGCCAGTTGCAGGGTAGTGTTCAGACACCGGATATGGATGATTAGGGAATGAATGTAGATCCTCGAGTTGGTACAGTCTTGGAACCAACCATTACACCAGACACATGTGTTGCTTCATAGTTTAGGGAAGGCTTTTTGAGGATGATGCAAACCTTTCAGGGGGCACCACCACCTACCCCGTCGATGGATGATTTGATTTTGGTATTCCAGTAGCATCATCCTCTATCGTTCTCAAAGGATGGAGGTCCTCAGGCTGTAGAGACATGGCTAGTAGCCATGCTGACAATCATTGAGCATATGGAGACACCTCTAGAGAGGAGTGTCAATCTCACTACCTATTTTCTTCGGGACTCCCCAAAGAGGTGGTGGTATGTGATCTCACAAACAGGACACCAGAAGGTTCTGGAATGGGACGAGTTCCAGCACATCTTCTATTACTACTTTTATCCAGAGATCTTGAGGGCTGATCAAGCCCAAGAAATTATGAGTCTGAAGTTGGGTACACTTTCTGTTATGGAGTATTCCTCCCTCTGTACCAAGATGTAGTGCTTCACACCTATCTCTGGGGGTGATCATTTATTCATAGAAAGGAAGATTGAGGATGGTTTGAGGCATGACATCTGATCGCATTTTAACATCTTATGGTTGACTTATGTCACTTCTATCGTCATCCAGGCACTGATAACAGAGTAAAATCTGATGGATTCAGGAGTTGTGAGCCAGGGCGGCTCGGTATCTAGAGTTAGCATCCCTCCTAGTGAAAATAGAAAGTGACATATGGAGTCTTATCATGGTGATCCAAGTAGGTGAGACTCTTATTCTAGTAGCTAGGTGGTGTTCTACTAGTGTGGGAAGAGCATGCATATGAGGCCACACTGCCTGAGTGACCTAGTGGAGTTCCGGAAATGTAGCATGTTTGGTCACATTATGCGCTTCTATCATATATTCTCACCAGCAGCTGGTGACATGGATTCTTCTATGCCTCCTCTTTCGGGAGCAGCACCACTAGTTTCTCTCCATTCAGAGAACATGAGTTATTTTGGTTGTTCAGGACAAGGTGGAAGTCATGGCCATGGTGTTCAATCGCCAGTCTTTCAGCGAAAATAGAGTGGATCAACAAATAGTGGACAGGTAGGGTCACAGGGCTGTGGATAAAGCTATACCTTTGTAGTGGAGCATGCCCAGTATGAGTAGAATCTAAATCCTTCTACAGTACAAGTTATGATCTTTGTTGCTTCAGTTTTATATTCTTCTATTTTCGATTCAGGAGCGTCCCAATGTTTTATATCTATTGTAGTTGTGGAGAAACTTGGGCTATTAATCTTTTCTTCTATTGATATCATGAAAATATACACTCTGTTGGGGAGTAGAACGTTGAGCATACGTCAGTGTAAGGAGTTCCTTCTAGAGTTTTGTGGGTGTCATTTTTTTAGGACCTCAATGTCTTAAAGACGACAGGCTATGATGTCATTCTTGAAATGGACTCACTAGTTTTCTTCCTTGTAGTAGTCGACTGTTATCACCGCAGGGTGAGTTTCACCTCACAAGAGGGCATATCGTTTCTTCATAAGGGTGAGTGGGATATCCAGGCGAGCAGAGTGGGTCCATAGCATCATGAGTTTGGTAGAGTTACAAACCATATTGCCAGTTTATCTCTGGATTATAGGGGGACATCTTAGTTAGACTTTCCTCTAATGGTGGGTCATTTCATAGACATCTTTGCAGAGGAAATTTCAGGTTTTCCTCCAATGAATGAGGTACAATTTTCTATTTACCTTGGTCCAAGAGTGGTATCAGTGTCCATTCCTCCTTATAGGATGGCTACAATAGAGTTGTAGGAGTTAAAGAAGTAGTTGGAGGAGTTGTAGGCAATGGGTTTCATCCGACTTAGTAGTTCTCCTTGGGGTTCTCCTGTCCTGTTAGCAAAGAAAGAAAACGGTACACTCAGGCTTTGTGTGGTTAATCGGATGTTGAAAAAATTGATGGTCAAGAGCCGATATGCTTTACCAAGGATTAATGATCTCTTTTATCAGCTTTGAAGATCCTGGGTATTCTCGAAGATTGACTTGAGGTCTGGTTATCATCAGTTGTGCGTTAGAACATCTGATATACCTCCCACATCCTTCAAGAGTAGTTATATTCTATAAGATTATATGGTTATAACGTTCAGTCTCATGAACACGAATGCAGTTTTCAGGGAACTGATGAACCTAGTGTTCCATCCATACTTGTATTCTTTCGTGGTGGTCTTCATGGATGATATCTTGGTGTACTCTCACACTTGACATGACCATGCCACACACCTTGAGATCATTTTGAGTACATTGAGAGAGCATCATTTTTATGTTATGCTCTCAAAATGACACTTTTGGACAGATCAACTTCACTTCGTGGGTCATGTTATCTTAGAGACAGGAGTGTCAGTAGACCATGAGTATGTGAGAGTAGTAGTCTATTATGAGAAGCCGAAGAACGTCTTTGAGGTGAAGATTTTTATAAGGCTAGCTAGATAATATAGATGCTTCATTCAAGATTTCTCACACATAGAAGCACCAATGACGAGTCTGACTAAGAAGGTCACAATGTTTTTGTGGTCAGATTCTTCCGAGTCATCCTTTCAAGAGCTAAAGGGGAGGTTGACTTCAGCACTGATACTAAACTTTCCAGAGCTGGGAAAAAGATATATTGTGTATTTTGATGTTTTAGGAATCATGCTTTGAGTTTTTCTTATGGAGGGAGAAGGAGTTTTTGTGTACGGGTCTCAGCAGTTGACGCTACATGAGAGGAATTACCCGACACATGACCTGGATTTGGCTATGGTTGTTCATGCCTTACGCTGTTGGAGACATTATCTTCTGGGAGACAATTTTTTGGTTTTCAATGACCACAAGAGTCTGAAATATATATTAAGTTAGTGTGATATGAATTTAAGATTGCAAAGGAGGGTTGAGTACCTACAGTCCTTCGATTTAGAGATTGCCTATATGCCTAGGAAAGGCAATGCAGTGGCCGATGCATTGAGAAGGTGGACTCAAATACAGGCAGTTCCGGAGGCTAGTAGTGAGTAGAATCTCATGGCTCTATTCTCTGAGATGCATTTTGCGGTGTATAATAGACAGTGGCAGACTTTCATTTCTTTTTAGATGTTACCTATACCCTTTTGATCAAGGATAAATGAGGCAACTATCAGATTCTAAAGACATAGTTTTATGGGAGAGAATGTCAGGAGGGGACTCTATTCCGAGACGGACCACAGGTGATGATGAGATCATGAATTTTCTGGGGCGCGTATGGGTGCCAACAGACATACTCGAGGAGCTGATACAGTTTGTTCATTCCTCAATTTGGGCAGTTCATCCTGGCGTCACCATGATGTATAATGATGTACACCGTCACTATTGGTGGCCACATATAAAGATAGATGTTTCTTGTTTCTTCATGAGGTGTTCCACCTGTCAACTGATGAAGGGGGAGCATCAGTGACCAGCATGGCTTTTACAATAGTTTCATATTCCTGAGTGGAAGAGGAATGATGTCGTGATGGATTTCGTGATAGGTTTACCGAGGTCAACTCAAGGGAATGATGCAGTTTTGTTTGTCATTGATAGGCTCACGAAGGTTACTTGCTTTTTCCCATTCAAGGAGACCTTCAGTGTTGATGATATGGGACGGTTATACACTCGTGAGATTGTACATCTGGATGGAATTCCACACTCTATCATTTCATAAAGTGATTCACGTTTTACTTCTCGGGTCTGGCATGGGCTATAGAAGGCCTTGGGTACACATGTACTTTTGAGTACAGCTTACCACCCCAAGACTGATGGGCAGTCCAAGCATACAAATAAGGTGCATGAGTACATGCTCAGAGTATGCATCATGGATTCTGGAGGTTCTTGGGTGAAGCATATACCTCTTGTGATGTTTTCCTAAAAAAATTGTTTTCAAGATATTATTCATATGGAACCTTATGAGGATTTGTACGGTAGTCCATACCGATCACCCTTATACTGGATAGAGGTAGGAGAGGCAGCTATCTTGGGATCTCCTCTTGTCCAGGAAACCATAGTGCAGATAGAGATGATTCAGATGAGGGTGGATACTACACAATCTCGACAGAAGTCTTATGCAGATTAGTGGAGATGACCTCTGGAGTTTGAGGTTGGGGATCAGGTTTTCTGGCGTGTCACACTAAAGTTGGGACACAAGAGGATCAGGAGACAGGGTTAGCTTTCACCGAGGTACGTTGGTCCATTTGAGGTGTTGGAGAGAGTTGGGCAGGTTTCCTATTTGTGGAATTTACCTCATAGGTACCAGGCTATGCATGACATTTTTCATGTTTCTTATCATTGACGTTAATTCTCAGACTCGTATTTCAACCTGAGGAGGTTGAGCTCTATGTGGATGCATTGTTCTAGGAGCATCCTATCTAGATCCTTGATCGTAGAACAATGTATCTCCATGGTTTTTGGGTTCCTCTGGTACAATTTCTTTGACAGCACGGGCGGGTACAGAATGAGACTTGGGAGAGGGTGGCCGATCTATGAACCCAGTGGCTGGAGCTGTTCAAGGACTCTACTTTATGCTATGCTATGGATATTTGGGGATGAATTTTTTATTGGGGGATGTTTATAAGGACCCGAATATTATTTTCAGGTATTCTCTTCCTTTTCTGGTAGTTTTTTGGAAAAATAGGATATTCAGGAAATTTTGTATGTTCATGTCATGTGCTGCATTGTAGCAGGAGGTCTTGTGCTAGTCGTGTAGTAGCCACACACAAGGCCATGTGGGAGTGACTTGGAGGACAATTAAAGAAGAATATTGAAACTGTGAGTTCACACTATGTACTTCAATAGTACACTCCATGTACTTTTATCTTTTTTCATTAAACGCATCGGGGTCACGTCTAATCTCTAGAACACTCTTCTTTTAGGTCTTGTTCGACCGATTGCTCTGTACGGCCACAGATCTTCGACAAACCCCAGTGCATGCTTCCGTCCTCGAAATCAAACATCGTCAGTTGCGTTGGAATCGCATCGGTGAGTTCTCTCTTCTCTTAAAGAACCATCTTCAGATTTCACCTATCTCGTGAGATGTCATGGGTTGAATGTTTTAGACTTTTTTGTAGATCTTCAGCATTCAATGGATATTGAATCTTATATGTTCACTTATATCGATCTCCTAATGTCGCAGAATGTGGTTTCTACCTTTTTGTTGAACGTCCTTGAGTTTTATGTGAAACATTTCCAAATGCCAATGAAGGAGGTATTGCGTGTTTATAGTTTTATAACTATTGATTGTCTTATATGCTTATATGCATTAGTAGTGGATAATTTATTGTGAATAGGGATAATTGTTATGCTTTCTATGTGTTTTCCATGCACGTTTTTCATATTTTTACCATTGGGTCTTGTTTCCTACTAGGTGGGTGTTTACTTGCCATGCCTAGTATTGTAGGATTGTGTGACTGTTGTTCTGTTATGTTGTTATACTGTAGAATCCTATACAGGTATTTCTTGAGGTTTACCTTGGTTGATACGCACTGCTACACATCCTTGACATACACAGGGCCACGAGAACCTGGTGTATAGACCATAGGGGGAATGAACATTGAGGGTTTCTCCATAGTGTCTTTATAATTTTACGATGTGAGACCACTGGCGGAATTGACATTGAGTGCTTCCTCATGGTGACTGTAGATCCTTGACATTGGACATAATGGGAATGTGATCTAAGTTCTTCCCTAAAGCACCTTTAGTTATGATATGAGACTATATGGAAAATCGACAATGAGTGCTTTCTCAGAGATTCTATGCATACTCTGAACTATAGAGGTTAGACATAGTGTAATGCCTAGAGGGATGCATGCACCTCTTAAGTAGGACCGGAGGGTTTATACTTAGTGTGATTCCGAGAGGGTTACCAATTTTGTTTATTCTCTTGTTTAGTTGTTGCTAGATATTGAGGCTGTAGATATTTTTACTGTTGAGTACTTTCCTGTTTACCATCGCTTCAATTTTAACTTACATAAATTCATTGAATGTTAGGAACAGATCTCGTGGTGGTTTCCTATTGGGATTAGTATCACACCTTGTTTGTGCCATGATTTTGGGGCCAAACAAATTATATTGTTGCAGGTATAGACAAGGGAACGAACCCATCTACTTTAGGTACATGACATGTAGTGGAGATAGAGAGCACAAGGCCAAGCTTAGGATTGCTGTGTAGTGGAGCTGATTACTGTTATTCTTTTTTAGATGGTTTAGTATTGTATTTTAGTATTGTTCTTTGCTTCACTATTTACCTAACCATATGTATCATGCATCATTTTATGTATCTGATCCAATTTATTCTGACAGTCTTCCACTGTTTATTTTTGTATGATATTATAATGCTTCCACTCTTATTTGTATTTGTTTAATTCAATTGTGTACTCTACAAATGAGGGAATAATTTACCTACTATCACACCCAAGGCCCTTGTTGCTAGTCGGTAGCCTCTGGAGTCCAGGAAAATGTTCTTGAGGCCATGTGACCAACTAGGTATAGGTTTCCTTTGGGTGTCTTTTGCAACTGGGATGTTAAAATTTACCCATCATTATTTCTTCGAATATTTCATTGCATGTTTAAATGGATTAATTTGAAAATATTTTTTTAAAATTATTTTCAAATATATTGTTCTCTAATCAATTTTAACATTTCTTTATATGTTTTCAATGTATTTTTTTCATGTAAAATGGTTTTCAATATCTTTTCAAACAACTTTTATATGTTTTAAATGGAAATAGATTTCTATATATTATCAAAATTTATTTTAATGCTTTTATTATTTATTTAATCAAAAAATGTTATTAAAATTCTTTAAATATTGTTATATAGGCTCTCAAGAAAATAAATTTAAACATTATTTCATGCGTTCATTATAATTTTTCATGAAATATTTTATGAAATCGACATTCAAATGGTTTTAAGCATTAAAAATAGTTTTTCAAAGAAGAATGGTTATTTTCCTTAATAAATATTTTCATGAAAGATATTTCTATATTATTTTTAATATAAGATGAAATCTTTTGATATTACTCTTTCCTTTCATAGAAATGATAAAATTTTTATATTCATATTATTTAATTTAATGTATATGCTTAATGTGATCCTCATTATGAAACATGATTATCTTTTACAGGTTATATGCATATCAATCATGATTCTATTTCATGTTTTATATGTTTATGAAATATTTTTCTCTTTCACAGTTAAAATTCTTATGAACATTTTTTCTGTTTCATGTTTTAAATGATTATGAAACGTGTCTTTTTATACCAGTTTTGATATGATTACATTTTTATATTACCCATTTCATTCATGGGTTGTGATATTATAATTTAATATATTTTGAAACATGTATGTATGATTTCATTCTGAGATGGTTGGGACCTATATCTCTCTCTAAATTATTGGGTAATGATTTATATCACATGGGATAGGCTAAGATGGTCTTGGGAATGAATATTAACTACTAAAATGGATATAAGAGTAAACCATGACTACCAAGATGATATGAGGAGTTAACTAATGATACTAAGACGAACATAGTAGTGAACCATAACTACCAAGATGGTATGGGTAGTGAACCCATACTACAGATATAGTCTTTGTTGTGATGTTTGGATACTATGAAAATCATATTATATTCTTATCTATTTACCACATTTATGCTTTTTATTCCTATGATATCCATAATTAGATAATGTTCATTATCTACTTATTATTCATGACTTATGAACTATAATTTTTTGTGACATGATTTATATTTTGGATCATTTATATTTAGGGTATGGTATTTTATTTTCCTGACCAATTATTCATATCCTTACGCTCATGACTATGCTTACAAGCCTCTCTTATTTACCCTTATTAAGCATCTGAGCTCAACCGTTTTTCTGTTTCCTTAAACCATGTTATGATGATTTGTATTATTTTTTATGTTTATAAGAGGTTTTATAGAAAATTAAAACTTAATGGGAGATAGAGTATCTTCTTTATGTACTAGTGTTCATGTATCTATTTTCTGAAAGGCAGTAGACTAATACAGTCTTTAGGTGTGTTTCTATAATGTTTTAGGTATTCCAAAAAAAAGTGGTGTAATTTCTATGTATATCATGATTGAGTCACTATTATATATATTTAAAATAAATAATTAGATATTAAATTATCCTTTATTTATCCCAATGTGAAGATTTTAAATATACAAAATAAAAAGAATTATATTTTCTATTTTTATTAAATTAATATATATACAGTTAATAATAATTTCCAAATTGATATAAAAAAGAGCTATATTTTACATCAGGTTTATAATTGATGTTACTTACTCTTACAATATAATATAATAAAGTGTTATAGTAATTTTTGAGTACTTATAATATTATTTATATCCAAAATAACTTGATTACCATTTTTCATGGTGGCAAAACAATAAACGTTACTATTCATAATTTCAATTAATATAAGATAAATCTTTAACAAATATCAAACCAATTATTCAAAATATGGAATATATTTTATGAGATTCAATTTCTAATAGTTTAATAAATTACTTTTAATGTAAATGTGTAATATTTAATGAAAAAGTATTTTTAGATAAATGTGTTTTGATCCCATTATTATATATATAAACAAATCAGGTATAATAATGATTCAAATGAAGTTTATAAAATTTGTTTAAATTAAATTATTTTTATCCTTTTTTATATCAAATTAAAAATATAATTATATATTTTAATAACAATGAACTTTCTGTTTAAAAAAAAATATGTATATTTCACTATTCAAAAAGAAGTCAGAATTTTATGAAAAATACGAATATTTCACCCAATGATAATTTTGTTATTCATATTTCAAATAAAATCTAATTATTACTGTTTAAAATTTCTAATATTTTTGGGAAATAAATATAATTTTTTATCAAATGAATAATAAATACCATTTTTAAAGAAAACTTGTTTTAAAAAAATATAATGGATTTAATTAAAATTAACTTCATATGTAATAAGAATTAATCAGTATATTTCTCTTGGGTTGGAAATTTATATGTATTTAATATTTTTTTTATTAATATTAATATTAATTTATTTAATGTATATGTTATAACTATATTATATAAATTATAATATATCACGGTTTTTTAGCTTGATAGTGTGTTTTATGTTCATAATCGATTATATAGTTTTTTTAATTCTATAAAATTAAATCCACCACCCGCTTATTAATAACATTTTTCCTCAAAATTTGATCCTAGTAATGATAATAAATGTATAGATATTTGAAAATACTTTTATTTAAATCCCACTTCTTAAAAGGGATAATAAAACTCCTAATTAAAAAGAGTTAAAGGGAAATATAAAAAAATATGGAATAACATGTTACAAGTTTTTCATATACAAAATCATTAGTGTGAAATAAAAATATATACACATAATAAAATCATAATGTAAAAATAATTATGGAGAGTATATAAAATCATTTATAAAAAATGTCAATGATCACATGAAATTCAAGGACTACAAAACAATAAACTATTGTGGCGTAAAAAAGAAAATAAATTCCTCAATAATGAATAAAATTTGAAAAAATTTATGTTTCCATATCCTATTATAGATATTTTATGTGTTGTTTTACAATCAAGACAAAATTTTTAAGGAAACATACTTACATTTATTGTATAATTTCATCCTATAATCAATTTTCACTATAATAAAATATTTTAACCCAGAAATATGATTATTCATGATTATTTTTCCATGCTTGAATATCTTGAATCATCTTATAATATATCACATTATTTATTAAAATGATATTAAGATATTAATATAATTTTATAGATTAACAAAAAAGGTGTTTCACAATGTAATAAAAATACAAAAATGAATTAACATTATTGAGAAAAAATAATACATTAATACCTTAGTTTTAAAAATAATACCTAGATATCAATACAATTTAACCATAAATAACTCACAATAAATTTCAAAAAAATATTCATAACCAAGAGTGGAATCTAAAAATCATAATGTTACATTCACATATTCTTCCAATATAATTTTAACATTTATCATTAAAATATTATAATAATTTTTACAAATAACTCAAATTAGAATAAATACCCATTATGATAATATGTGCTTCCAAAATATAATTCAACAATTAATAATAAAATATTATCACATACTACTTTATTTACCATAACTATATACTTTTACCAAATAATATAGTAATATTTTTCAAAATGATATTAATAAATTAATCACTAAATCATATTTTTATACTATAGATTTCTTTACATTAAAAAATGTTTCCAAATTACAGTAACCCCTAATTACCTCATTAAAAATCATCATATAAACCATAATAGTTATAAATAACTTTAAAACATATTTAAATAAAATTAAATGCACTCTTCCTCAACTTATGCTTCGTGTCCACACTATGTGTTAAATATAACGCAGAAAAATTAAACATCTCCTAAAATATCATTAGTCACCTCAAAATTTCATCACCTGAACCCTCAAAATGGTTATATAAAACAATGAGAACATGATCAAACTAAAACATATAAATACATGATTTTATCCATAATACATAAGATAATATTACAAAAAATACCAAAAAAATCTCCCAAGTTATTTAAACCCTGTATTGATACAAACATCAATGGCCTCGAACCTGAACACTCAGATCTAATACTAAAAACATAAAAATTATTTTTTTGGAATTGATACTGATAAATATAATATATTTATTTCAATCCATTAGTTAAAACATATAAATTATATATTGGATCACTTACATACCTATGTACTTTATATGATTACTATACACAATATTATAATAAATTCTTACATAAAAACACTCATTACATTAAAATAATATTTTTTTCCACATTACCTTACTTTTCATTTTTTATATAAATTCAAAAACATTCATACTAATATATTCACATATCAAAAAAATTCTATATTCTGATAATTTATCATCATTATTTGTAATATATGAATGGGAAACATAAAAATGATGGTCTCAAATGAATATTAAGGATAAATATAATAGTTAACAAATGAATGTTGTTAGCAAGATTAACATGAGCATAAGGACATGATGAAATAGTCATACTAAATAAACATAAAACCAGGTGATTCATACACATCAATACTTGGGTCATCAATTATGAACCATTTCATAATGAA
Organism: Viscum album; assembly: GCA_963277665.1. Taxonomy (NCBI): domain Eukaryota; kingdom Viridiplantae; phylum Streptophyta; class Magnoliopsida; order Santalales; family Viscaceae; genus Viscum; species Viscum album. Next base: position 663,031,026 of record OY728138.1, read on the forward strand.
TAAAACAAAGTATTGATTCATTTGAATTAATGATCATGAGCCATGTTATATTAATTTAGATCAAATCTGCCATTAAAAAACCATATATTTTCACCAATAAAATGTATTAAACAATTTTAATTAAACATGGACTCAATATCTTATCATAAAAAATCATAAGAGTAATTGAAAACCCCATATAAAACATACCAAAATCATGAATTTCACGTGGGAAATAATTTTCCATATCACTCGCACAAATGGAAAAACCATAATGTTGACTCCCACGCACAATAAATTAGATGGTCATCACAAAACCATGCGTCCTTGGCTTATAAGGTAACCATACATAATTGGTTAACAATACACCACCCTAGGGATATAATCGAAACACAATTTATTATAAAAAATTACCAAAAAACAACAGCATGAATAGTGCTCAATAAACATGAATCTCACCATAAAATTAAGAAGAACATACATTTTTTACTTTTGTAAAGTGATTAACACATGGGAAATAAATTTTTTTACATTAACATCTCTTTTAAAAAATCATAATCTATCCATATAAATAATGATTATGGTATCATTAATTATATTTCCAACGGATCATAGGTATCATGAATTTTTTTTGGTGACGATTAAAGGAAACACCATTAAAATATAATAAAAACATTCTTCAGAAAAATTCCCTTTCCACATTGACAATCACATTCAAAAACAAAACATTCCTAAAATATTATGAAAATAATTTTTTAATGGAAATCCCATGGAAAATTATATAGTAATTTTATAATAAATAAATTTTTATGGTGGTTGGAAAATCCATTTATTCTATAAATGTTAAAAATAATAATTCTTTTCAAGCAGTATGTAATGATAGTCTAAAGTTGATCATTTGCGAAATGTTATGAAATTTAATTTTTAATTCCATTTAAATAAAGTTAAAATAACTATGAAATTGATTTTTTAATTAATTTATTTTTATAAAATAACATTTTTTTAAAATTTTATAAAATATATATATATTGAATGTAATGTTTCCTTTTATAAATGAAGTCACATGAACAATATAACATAGAAATTACATTCACAATGATTCATTAATATGAAATGTAATAATTTTAAATTAAAAATATGACTCACAATCATAACTATAGGATAATAAAATCGATTTTTTTTTGTAAATATAAGTGCATAGTATTTTCACCAAAGGAACCCTCAATATATAAACTCTCAATAAATAGAGGATGTAACCTAAAGGCTTTTTTACATTTTATCTTTTCAATCATAATAAAAATTAAATAATTATGTAAAAAGATAAATTAAATATCATTAAAATAAATATATTAATTATATAAGTAGTTCATGAGTGTGTATAAAAATATAAAAAAAATAATTAGCTTCATATCATTCAAATATGACTCAATAAAATGATATTGACCTGTGATCCCTTACGATAAGTATTTACATTCCATGTATGTATATTAAATAATATATAATAAACTTATATCAAATATTTAAATCTTTAATAACCATATACGTGTTTTTAAATTTATCACTGAACCAGTTTTCATTTATTACAATGATTTATTTAATTATATAATAAGTTTATGCCACATTTGGTATTTAGAAAAACCATGTTTCATAATTTGATTTTGATTTATTGTGTTGAACATGGTAAATGGGTTTATTGTTCAATCAATTAGATAAACATAAATATAAAATAAATTTTAATATTAAAACTATAATTGAAATATTGTTGTGTAAATTAAACTATGTGACAAGCATGAATACAGTATGTCATAGATCTTCATGAGTAACAATAATATTTTTTCAATGGACATTATTCAAATATGTATTTATTTATTTTATATTTATTGAGTATTAATAACATTATAAATAAAATTTTATTTTCTTTTATATATTTATATATAATTATTGTGATGTGGTGATGAAAAAAAATCACATCACTTCATGGATGTGGTAGTCAACATTAACATAGGAACAACATTATCATTTCTCATTGAATGTAACGGTAATAAATTTAATGATACAATATAATTTTATATCAATAAATATTTATTTATTAAAATATATATTCTGTCACAAACCAACCCGTGTCGACCATGAAAAGGTCAGCTGAACTAGTCCGTGACATGGCTCAGAGGGCGTTCTCGATCCCCATGGGCTGGAAACTAGTGATGGGCATCAAAATTGTACCATTGGGAATTATTTGTCCTAATAACAAAAAAATAAAGAGATAAACAAAACTGAAGATAAACTACAGACTAGTATTAGAAAGAAAATAAAACCAAACATACATATTTGTGACCTTATAGGTCACCACCTATCTCAGGCACAATCCTACTCTAACAATGAGCAATTGATCCAGGAACATGAATAAGAACCGAACATGAAACTGGAAAACATGATAGGTGTGAGCACCGAGATTCTCAGTAGGGATTCCAAATATATCTACAGAACCTAACAATTCTGTTTCCCAAAAAAATATAATTACACAAGTATAAAATAAAAATATAAAACTAGGGTTTTCACATTATAAAATAAGCAACATAATTTTACAATTTAAAAATCCAACAAAAATTATTTACCATTATCAAAACAATTTTTCATTTTATATACAAACCCAAGGCAGAAATAACAATAATGTGGTGCAAGAAAAACAGGTGAAACAAAACAAGCTAGAACAAACTAGAACAACATAAAGTAAGGAAACACTGTAATAAATTAAGTACACATTAGTGATCCTAAATATCCCTTTAATACCATGTATGTACTAACTTCATAACCACTTTCCGGCGTATGGTGAAACTCTTAAGTCTATAGCCATATGGCCACTCTCACAGCAATGCAAACCAGTGGCACTCCCCATCTGGCCTATACATTTACCAATGGCTACCAACCAATCTAATCTGGGCTGATAAAAATCCATCACTCGATCAATAATAATATTCCCATGAACCCATGGTAGTTATAATAATACTTCGTAGGTATGAAGGATTTAACACGCATGAATCATCTCACCACACATTCTTTCCCCAAACTTGGACGCTTCATGTATATTCACCCATAAAGGGCTACATGAGATAGGATCACCGTATATACATGTTCAATCATTTACATTCAACAAAGTGCCAAACGAACCATCACATCATGTTCATATAGAAAATTCATTCTAAAAACCCATTTAAAACTCCAACTAGGAACACAGACAACTATCCAACACAACACATTCTAAAAGTGAACAAAAAATTCATCCAAGAGTTAAAAGAGAAAAACAGGCTTTTATGTCCAATGTATCCCTTGAATTGTTTTAAAACTATTCAATATTTTATAGAATTCACAAAAAACAACCATAAAGCCCCTCAAGACTAATATTTTCTGAAATTTACACAAAGGTACAAATGGGAACAACCCTTTAGATCTCATTTATAACCTCTCATAAAAGACAAAAAAGAAACAAAACATTTTAGAAAGAGAAAAACAATTGAGAAGACCATGATTTTAAGAAAACACTATTTTAAATTTCATTTTCAATTGAAGGTACATCTATGTTAGCACCAAGTGCACCCATGGATGTGTCAACGTCTAATGACACAACAATAGTTCAAGGAAAAATCAACACTATTCCCACAAGACTATCACTTTCTTTAAAACAAAAACCAATCGATTACATTATATGAAAAAAACATTGCATCATTAAAAAAATATCCCCCATTTTATAACACCTTAAAAAATTAACAAGTTACACCAATACCAAAATTATACACCAAACTAAATTCACAAATAACCAACAATAACACACAATATAATCAAAAAGAAAAAAATTTCCTAAAAACTCTGAATTCTAATTTGATGAACTATATTATTTTTTCAAAACACTAAGTACACAAGATCATTGATCCTCCTCCTTATATGAATAATAAAATCATTTTAACAACATCTAAAATTTTCATAAACTCTAATGTAGATCAATTTTATGTAAACTAAGACTACGAATCAATTAAGGTATAATAATATGAATAATGAAACGTTTAAATGAATTCATCGGAAAGGGAAAACATATCTACACCTACTTTAATCAAGCGCGAATAAGACAGACTTCTATGGAAGGATGAAAAATCCCTGTGGAACAACCGCACTCCCTAAAAACCTATAAAAACAGACGAAACACAACACACGATAGAATTATTATTATCTAAATTAAATAAAAACAAATAATTAAAGTAAAGGTAAATAAGTAAATAAATAAATAAATAAATATACATGTGCAATATGGAAGTGGTTTTTTCATGTGCATGAAGTATCAGATGCACTGTTGGACAAAAATCAAATAGTAGGGAGGGTCAGATGTTCCGCTGGCCTGGGAAAAGAGGCCAGAGGCCGAGAGGACAATGAGGATGTGGTCGGTTTGTAGGTGGTCTGTATGAAGGAGGACTTAATGAGGGAGGTCGGCCGCTGTGTGCCCTGGTGAGAGGAAAACTGGCTGCAGATGCGCCAACGAGAGGGAGTTCATCCGTAGGTAGGATGTCGGAGTGGCAAGGGGTAGAAGCAGAGAGGTCATAGATCTGGAAAGGATGCGGCTGGTTAGAACAGAGTCTGGCCCGAGATGGGGAGGTAGTCTATGGCTGGCCGGAGGCCATATCTGTGGTCTGTGGGTGGAAGGAGAATGATTTGGAGGCTGGGGTGAAGTTACAAGCGCTAGGGTGGGATCAGTATGTTGATACGGTGGTACGGAAGCTGAGGCGTGAGCAGGACTCCAGGACCATTGGCAGGATGGAGTACGGCGGTAGTTGAGCTAGTGCGGCCATGTTAGGGGAGATGGCATGAGGGGGTGGGTGGGCTCGCACTGTGCGAATAGGGAAAGGGCGGTGCAACTTATGGTACATGTGAGGAGTAGGGGAGACATGATTAGGGTTAGGATTAGTTATTTTGTTCTATCATTCACCTGTTAATAATATTATTACAAAAAAATAAAGACAAGAACAACAACAACATCAACAATAATTATTATTACTATTATTATTATTGTTATTATTAATATTATTATTACTATAGTGTTTAATTTCACAAATCTAGGGCTTGTTGCACAACAATTTTGAACTGCGCAGTGACCGCACATGGGTCTAAAACTAAAAAAACTATTAAAAAATGATAATTTTAATCTGGGACCCATCATGGACCTTTGGCATGAGAACTCGGGGTCATGAATTAACAAAATAAAAATAAATTAAATGTTAGCTGTGAAAATTTTCTCCACCATAGATACATTCTGCCCACATAATGTCATCCGGTCAAATGCTAGACAAAACAATAAATCAAGCCTAATTGATAGAAAAATAATCCACATTTCAAGAGAATGGGTGAACCCGATAGGGTTCTCCCCATCACAAGAACTCAACTAATGTGGAAAATTAATACCCAAACATACAACCTTGAGATGGGGGGGGGGGGGACACGGGAACTCCCCACTAATCCAAACCAACTTTTATAGCATGATCGTACAACACATCCTCTAAAACATGGAACTCTCGAACATATCTAATGTAGTGAACTCTATAATAACCCCATATAAAAATTCTTCCATGGGAACATACCTCTCCAAATGAACACAAGTAAACCGCGTATGACCTATAGAAGGGATAAACCCACTTTTATTAAAAGTTCAGGATTCAAAAAACCATGATCAGACAAACCACACTATTGGTATTATAATAGAATGAGTCCATTATAACTTCTTGTCAAAATAATTAATGTAAAACAATGTAAAAACATTAGTTATAGAAGTCATGAACCAAAAGACTATAAATGTTCCACTGCCAACATGGATCACAAAACCAGGACCATGACTTCACACCCATGGAAATCCATGAATGTGCGACAAAATCACTGAAAGACCTATGGTTGGGGATCTGATGGATGAACCATCTTATGCCTCATAGTCAAATGATTGAATTCCTCTGTCCATAACATCTTCCTCAGGAAAAGATTCCTCCAAAACATATCTAGATGACTTATCCTCCCGCAATGATGACACATCTTTCGAGGGATGCGACATGACGGCTTCACGTGCCAGAACCGACCACATGCATGGCACACCACTAAATGGTTTGAAAAACTAAAATTCATAACCACTGTAGATGAATCTTTATTAACAGGTACCTCTGTCACACCTTGCTTGCCAGATATGTAACTTTTATGTGTTGTAGGATACTCTGGATTTCCAACGATCTATGCTCCAGAGAATAACTCAACTAATAACACCTCATCCACCAGATTCTTGAAATCATGGTCCTTAGAAGGGAGGAACTGCTACATGACATCTGGATGATAACCCCCAATGATGAGTGATGTCTTCATCAAATCATGTGATGCCACATCTAGAGAAAAGGACACAAGTTCCCTGAAATGGTAAATATATTCCTTTACAATATGTTGTCATTATTGAATTCAAATTAGCTATTCCCTTAACATTGTCTTCAACGCATCAGGAATAAACCATCAGAAAAAGACATATTTAATGATATCTTTTGACATCCCAACATGTAGTAATGGAGGGGAGAACAACAACCATTCCTCCAGAGCTAGACCTTCAAATAGACCCAAAATAGCATTACACTAACTGCATCGAAAGTTCCCAAACCCTGAAGTTGGGTTTGACCACTTAAAGCCACTCTGCTTCTTTTAATGTACCTCATTCATCGTAATGGATAGAAAATTTCATAGAATGACCAAAAAATGGACATGAATTATTGGAAACCGTGGAGACCTTTCTGGGAATCATGTTCAAAACAACATAGAAAACATAGATCCAAAACTGATATCAAGCAAAAGTAACATTAAAGAAAGTGCCTTCATCGGAAAACAACTATCTCAAAAAAAGAACAAAAAAACACATGCACAACCCAAAATTTATTTTTCAAAAATTCATTTTCATTTTATATTTCAATACCGCCATCATACTCGGCCATTTTCTAAATACCAAAATCACTTTTCAAACCATATAGAAATTTATAAAAAACATTTTTCATGTTTTAAAATCACATTAGAAAAACAAAGTCCAACCATTAATTCTAAGTAAAACCCTTAGTAATCTCATGAACCATTGAAAATTTATTCATCCTCTTTCATCCACATGCACTGACATGCAGATTCCATTCATCCAATCACAAGTGAAAATGTTCACAATTAATTACCAACGTTGTACCGAAACCATTTCCCTTCTATTTCCAAGCAGACACCAGATTTTTAGACTCAGAACATTCAGTTTTAAAACTAAATTCACAAATATAATGAATTTTAAAAGAATTAATTCTCATTTAATAAATATTTTTTTTAATATTCAAAAGATCACTCACACCAATCAATACCACGACAACACTTAACTTGCATCAAACTACCAGAGTGAGGGAATAATATCCATGCTTAAGATGGAAATACGGTAGTGGGCCACACCACAAGTAAGTATCATAAACAACGAGGAACTTAAATTATGCACTTGAACTCCACATGGGTCACTAATCCATGTAAAATCATGATGTAACATCAGTTTTCCTCGGTTATCATACCTCAATCGAAAAAATCTATAATAATAAAATCACTCAATTTATGGAATACCCCTATCAACATGAGGATCAAAATGAGAGAGGGTTCATGACATCCTTTTCGTACCAACCTCTTGAGTCATGATAGTCCAAATATCCATCTACCAGACAACCAAAATAACAAGGGCCCACTCTTATAGCATTTTTTTCTGAACGAGCATCGAAATTTTACCATTGATAATTATTTGTCGCATGACCCAAAAATTAACCGATAAACAAAATAGATGATAAAATAAAAACATTCAGTGGAATGAAAATAAAAATGAACATACATCCTTTTGACCATCTAGTTCACCACACAACTCAGATCCAAGACTAATCATACACTACGAAACTGAATCAGGAACCTGAACAACAACTGAACCTACAACTGAAAGAATATGATAGGCGTGAGCACCGAGATGCTCAGTAGGTATTCCAAATATAACAATGGAATCCGACTGTTATCAATCCCAAAAAATTCTAATGAAACATGATTAAGATACAAATATAAATTCAGGGTATTCACATTTTAAAATAAAAACATATATTTTTTTCATTTGAAATGCTTACACACACTATATAACATATTCAAAAAAAATCCATTTCAAATACAATTCCAAGGCAGATAGATCAACAATGTGCTACATGGGAAGAATGTGAAATAAACAAAGCTGGAAGAAACAAGTACAATATATTGTAAAAAAATTTAATTAATTAACCATTGGTGATACTAGACATCTCTAGATGACCCCTGGATTTACTCGAATTGGAATCACCTGTCAGAATATGGTGAAACTCCCAAGTCTATATCCAACTAGATTCCCTCACAGTAATATAAACTAGCAGAACTCCCTATATTTCCTATACACATACCAGTGGGTACCAACCGGACTAATTGAGGCTGATCAGAAACAATCCCACTATAAACTATAAGAAGTCAAGGAACCCATAGTGTTTATAATAATATTGTGTAAGAAGTAAGTCCCTCGCACGCATGACTCATCTCACCACACAAGCCTTCTCGAGACAAATATGCTTCTTGTACATTCACCCATAAAGTGTTACACTAGACAGGAGAGCCTCATATACATGTTCAATCATTCACATTAAACAAAGTTACAATAGGGTTGTCACATTATGTTCATAGAAAAATCATTTTCTAAAAAACCATTTAAAACTCCAACCATTCACACAAACTACTATCCAACACATCCCATTCAAAAAGATGACATAATATTCACCAATGAGTTAAAAGAGATAAAGGGCCATTATGTCTAAAGTCTCCCATGCATTTTTTGTAAAACCATTAAAACATTTAAATAATTGTACACAAATTGACCCAACGTCCCCTCGAGACCACAATATTATGAAACATACACTAAGGACCAAACAGACACACCCTTGAAGATCTCCTTTCAACCTTCTCATATAATCCAAATTAAAAAACAAATTTAAATTAGAATTCAAGGCCCACAGAGAATATTTTTTTTTTAAGAAAATGATATTTTAAATGTAATTTTCATTTGATGACACATCCATGTCTGCACCATGTGGACCAATGGATGTGTCAACATCCAATGAGACACCTATTGTTAATGAAAATAACAAGCATTATTTCCAAAAAACTGTCAAATTCATTGAAACTAAAACCAACTGATTAATTTATTTTAAAAGACCACAGTAACACATTAAAAACAAGAGAGCCCCATTTTTATAATAGCTTAACACAATTAACAAGTTACACCAATACCAAAATTATACACAATCTAAAATAAAAAATAACCAATACCAACACACAACGTAGTCCAACGTAAGAATTTCATTAATTTCATGAAATCAACTTTGAAGAAATATATTATTTTATCATATATGCTATGTACACATGATCAAAGAGCATCCTCTTTATATTCATAATAGAATCATTTTAACAACATCTAAGAATTTCATAAACATATCTGTAGATAAATTTGATGTAAACTAAGACAGTGAATCAAATAATATATAATAATTTGGAAAATAAAACAGTTAAAGGAATTATTTCAAAAGGAGAATCTATTATTCATATAACTCAAAATATAGAGGACACTACATACTTAGATGGATGAAATAAAAATCCCTACGAAGAAACCACAGTCACTAAATAGTGATAAAAACACACGAAACACAACCCGCGACGGAATTACGATTATCCAAATTAAAAAAAATTAGAGGAATGAAAATTAAATAATATTTAGTTTATTTATTATACCTCATAAGTAGGGAAGAGGGTTGGACATACGCACGAGGGTTCAGTTTCACCAATGGTATGGACAAGGTGTGGATGGAGGGTCAGAGGCCATGATGGCTGGAAAAAAAATTATGGGTTCATGATGCCAATGTAGAGGTTGCCTACATACAGGTGGCAGGTATGAAGGTGGCTAACCTGAGGGTGGTAAGAAGCTGGGTGTGCCGGTCAGAGTGAAACTAGCTACAGATGCGCCGGTGAGAGGGTGGTCATTTGTGGGGTGGATGCAAGAGTGGCTGGGTGGGGGCGTGGAATGGCTAGAGCATTGAAAATGAGGTGGTTGGATATAGTGGTGTCTAGCTAGATCGGGGGTAGCGGACTGTGGGTGGTCGGAGTACGGTGTGGTGGTCTGTGGGTGGCTGGAGACTGAGAATAAGGCCGAGGCTGCGGTATGGATGTCGATGCACGAGTAGGAGGCCAGGACGGCGGTGCGGAGGCCGGGGCATGGGAAACATACTATGATGGTAAGTGTGAGGGGATCTGACAGTGGCAAAGCTTGTGAGGCCGCGTGAGGGGAGAAGGTTGGAGTGGTTAGGGGCTTGCACAACACGAATGAGGAAGGGTAGGGGTGCAGATCATGGTAAAAGTGAGGGGAAGGTGATATGTGATTATGGTTAGGTTTAGTTTTTTTTCATTCTCATAATAATAATAATATAATAATATAATAATATATAAATATAATAATAATAATAATATTGGGAAATTTCATGACACTAGGTCCGGTTGCGTGGCTACCTCCAACCGCGCATGGGTCTGAAACCAAGTAAAAATATTAAATGACAAATATTTTAATTTGGGACCTAGTCCTGAACATGGAAAAAGAACCCAAGTCCAAAAATTAATAAAATTAAAATAAATTAAATATCTGAGTGTGAAATATTCCTTTAATCCATTATTATAAACATATATGATAAGTCATGAGGGAAATCAAATTACATCGTTCTTTGAGGTTATAATTTTTCATACACATGAACGAATGATTCCCTTTTCATTCGATGGATCATGGAGTTAGATGTGGGTTATTACATTAACATAATAAAATAATGTAATATTTATTATACGTGTTTCATTATTTAATAGTTTTTTAAAAATACTTGAATGTGGTTGAATAATAAATAAAAAAATGTTCACATAAAAATGATACATATTCGTCGAACAACCTCATATGGTTTAAACCAAAATCATCCCTATGTTATTTTCTGATAAAACCCAGGACTATATGATGATTTTTAGAATTAATCTAATGAATTTTGAATGTATCTTCCAAACAAAATGTTTCATCATGTTTGATGAAATCGAAATAATATGTTTCATATTATAAGATAATGGAAGCACACTCTTGGAATTAATGAAAATAAGAAATTAATATAATTTATTTTAGATTTCAAAATATATCCAAATTCATAAATTTAGAATTAAAATATGATTATGAGTCTAAATTATCACATTTAATAAAATTTTGACTACTTTAGTTATCATTTTTACACATATCATTTAGTTTTAACCATTTACAAACCCTATTGAAAATTATGATGATATCAGTGTTGTTTTACAATTAAGGGGTTAATATAAATACATTGAAATTAAAAAATACCCCTTTAAATAGATATTGGTGGATTTAATAAACCATATCCCATTAACATGTCCATGCTAAATTTTTTAGGATTTTTAAATCATTTAAAAATATATTATTTATTAGAAAATGACATTACTGTAAATTTAAAAACTATTCACTTAATTTGAATTTTAAAAGTGAATCATAGAAATATAATTTGAATAAAATTCATTAAAACCACTCTAATATATTATTTTTATCAAAACATTCGTTGTTCATAAAAATTGCACAAAATTTTATTATTTTTAGATTTTAAAAAACATTCTATTTATTTTCCTAATTCTTACACAAGAACTATGTCAATGATACAAATAATTTATGGCAATTATTTCATTAATTAAAATCAAACATAAATTAAAATGATAAAAAAATCACATTTTGAATGACTATTTCAAGGGAACATATCCTTTTTATGTCCCCATGTCAAAATTACTCTATTTAAAAGCTATTTTGGTAACAAAATTACGAAAGTTAGTATTCAAAATATCCTAATATAAAAGTTGAATACATTTTAAATTTGGACATAATATTTAAAATATGTGATATATTTTTAAATATTACATTTTTGATTCTGAAAGAAATGAAATTTAATATAAATGTATTAAATGGAATGCAATACAATTTTTGGATAAATATTTTAAGCCCAAAAATATATATATACCAAAATTATGTACAATTATGATTAAAATATATTTAATTAGATAATATGTAATTAAATAATAATTATTTTATTTTGATATCAATTTCAAATCATAATGTTCTTTTTTAATCATTTTAAAATGAATGTCTTACAGAAATTGGTACTTTTCATTATTCATAAAAAAATCAGTTTTTTATAAAAACACCAAAATTTAACCAATAGTAAACATTGATAAGATTACCTATAAAGTTATTCCATTTTAACTAATTAAATTTTATAATATCTAGAGAAATTTATTTTAATTTTTTTCACCCTAGAAAAATAAGACTTGTTTTGGAAGGAATCACATTTTTTGAAGAATAAAATGTATTTAATAATAATTGAGTTCATATTTCATAATACATTCTAAATAAAATTATATTATGTAGTTCATTTTTTTTTCAAAATACAGTTATTGTTATTGATTCATATAAATCCTATTACACATTTATAAGGGTTACATTTGAATAATAAAATTTAGGGATTTATTAAGCTCATTGTTGAATGTCTTATGTTCTTTTGATTATATTCATTATTATAAAGTCAATGGATATTAAAAGATGAGAATATAAAATATACGGATATAAAATTTAATATTAAAATTGTTAAAATATATATAATCTAGTAATACATTGATTTATTTATTGGGAAATTTTTTGGACATCCACAAGAGCGTGAAAATGAGTTCTCCATTGATCTAATCCCTGATGCAATTCCAATTTCAATTTCTCCCTATTAAATTCTCATTACATGGTATGTGGAGTAGGAAAAAAGAAGAAAATGGGGATTATTATGATAAGGTATTAATACACAATACTATTTCACCATGGGAATCCCATGTTATCTTCATGAAGAAGAAAGATGGATCAATGAGGCTATGTGTTAATTGTACCAATATCAATTCCATTATGATAAAAAAAATATATCTTTTCCCTAACACTGATAAATTATTTGATCAACATCATAGATATCCACATTTTTTTCAGTAGTTACCTATTATAGGGGTATAATTTATCACAATTATGGAAAGGAAAATTTCTTAATACAAAGTTCTGGAGAGGATATAGATATTTGGAGTTTACAGTAATGCAATCTAGATTTAAAAATGCACCCTTAGTTTTTATGGATCTTATGAACATAGTATTCTAGAAATATCATGATGATTTCATTTTGGTCACCATTGATGATTTTTTTATTATAAGACATATTATAACCATGTTAATTACATTTGGATCATTCTTAAGACTCTTAATAGGAAAAAGATATAGAAGAAATTTAGGAAAAGTTAATTTTGGATTTAGAACTATTTTTTTAGATTTTTACCAAGGAAAGAACCTCAGTTGATCCTATGAAGAAAATGGAATTCAAATAATGTCCAACACCAATGAACATGACTAAATAATAATGTTTTATTCTTTTATAATGTTACTTTCAGTGATTCATTAAAATTATTTTTTGATTGGAATTCCTATTAACCAATATTACAAGGGATAGGGTTGACTTCATAAGGAAAGAGGAATGTGAATAATATTTTAAATAATTTTAGATAATATTTTAAAATGATCCATTTTTAACTATACCATCAGTAAATGATTGATTTTGGATATATAGTGATTCATTTAAGATGGTACATGGTTTTTTCCATATAATAATGGAAATTTTAGTACACATCCAACCATTCCAAATTAATAATTTTTCTTGAAAAAGAAGGGGGAAATCCATAATAAAATTAAAGGGCCTAAAATAATGATTTCCAAGAGCATCCACTCTTACAATATTAGCACAATATAGGGGTTAGGGAACGTATGGTAATAAATATTATACATGAGTTATTTGGGGAGACCCATGAGGCAACAAAGACAACAACCATATTCCCATCCCACCATGTGTGAGTTATAATAGTGTCATTAAATATAAGACTCATACATCTACGAACTAGATATGTGATACTTCAAGGAATTAAGAGAGACTATATTTTTCACTATGTAGAATATATGTATCAGTTTTCAACCCCTCTAGTGAGATCAAATGGGGGAGGCATAATTACACCCCCTATGAATGGCTAATGTTTCTTCCAAGAGGTAGACCCCAAGGGAAAAAGAAGCACCAAAACCAAAAAATGACAGAGCCATCATGGTTACGAACAAATCAACCCCCTCTTATGTTACCTCCAATTCATGACCTATCAATATTCAAGAGTTATATGATGAATTTTATATTATGTATAGAAGGAGATCAATATGAGTCAATTGTAAAGGCTCAAAAAACTTAAAAATTATGATTTCCCACAATAATACCACCCAGGTATTGAAAATAATGTATTATAATTATTAATATTGAATGAAAAAGAAGTTCTAAATTAAATGTGTATTGAGATGGACCCTACATTCATGTATGTAATAATTATGAATATTGTAATTATCATGTAATGGGATAAATTACTCATTTTTTTCAAATCACAATCAATCAATATTTATTAAAACATTGAAAATTTCCTAAACCGATGAAGATAAATTTTAAAATAAAAATAAATCCATGAATGATGGGATATTGGAAGACTTCATTTGTGAATATGGAATTTTTAAATATTGATAGAAATAATATCTTAAATCCATTCCAATTCTAAAAAGTAATTTTTGGATTATGTTCAATTCTAAAATATCTCTATACAACCGTGAGAATAAATATGTCTAATGATTTTATAGAACAATTTTTATGGGATAACATGGTGTTGAAAATATGTTATTATGTATCATGATTATTGGTTTCCCATCATATGAAGGCTGAGAGGCAATATCCTAGAGGATCCATGAAACCCCTTCTTATTCCTCTCTAAAAAATGGTATGAAATTAATTTAAATATTTTCAATGGATTACCATATACTCCGATATGTAATGAAATAATGTGGGTTTTTTTATTACCACTATAATAATTAAGAACATTTCATTACTATAATAGAATATTTAACTCAAGTGTTCCACAAAAGGTTCTATATTAATAATGATGTAAGACACTATGGGGAATTTATTTTAATTATTATTTTATGTTATTCTTGATGTAAATAAATATTTTGGATGTCTCTTCAGAAGGCTTTTGATATTTTGTTTCAATTTGGCACCACCTACCATCATCAAATGGATGGAATGACCAAAATGACTATTAAAACATTGTAATACATGTTCAGGTCATTATCATGTTGACTTTAAATGTATGGGTTTTTATTATTTACCTTTTGTAGATATTTTATATGAATATATGTTTCATTATTTTATTCAAATGGTTATATATATATATCATTATATGGTAAGAAATTTCAAAATTCAACTAAATGGTATAATTTAATTGAATGTAATGTACCATGATCCGAACATATTAAGGAGAAAATTAAAATGTTAATGACTGTTTAAACTCATATTATATCATATCAATTTTGGAAAAATAGTTAATCTGATAACAGAAGGTATGATATGAAATTTCTAGTGGGAGATTAGATTTTCCTTGATGTATCTCTATTGAATGGTGTTATATATTTTTGTAAAAAGGAATAAATATGACTGATGTATACAAGACCTTTTTAAATTCTTTAATGAATTAATGTTTTGGATTACCATGTCAATATTCTGGAATCCCACTCAAAATTATATTATGTATTCCAAATATCATTTATGAGGATGGACATGGCTAACCAAATGTATGTTGTCACCTTAGAAGAAATAGAATTGGAACTTGATCTGTCTTATTATGAAGACACCAACTAGATTCTTAATACATGATTCATATAAATACGGAATAGAATGACTCAATTGGTAAATGAACTTTGAAAAAAATAATAAAATTGGAGAATCAATTTAGGAAATAGAGGACATTATGAAAAAGAAAACCTATAAATTGATTAGAATATAATATCCATGAATTTTTCAATGATGAAATTTATGTATGAGGGAATAATGTGAATCCCGATCATTAATTATAGTATGTGAATTTTATAAATAATTCTATAAAACAATATAAATTATAATAGTTCATGGAAAATCACTTGTAATTTTATTGTATTAAAATTTCTTTTGAGCATACTTGGTCAAAATAAACATTTGAATAAATTTTTATATTTTCTTATAGAATTAAAATATTATTATCAGCTGATAAAATATTTTTGTAATTATTATTATTTTGATTAAAAATAACTTATAATAGTATCTGTAATTAATAGATTTATTACTACAAATTTTAAATAAATAGATATATGAACATTTGGATGTGAAAAAAGCTATTTTTAAAAAAGCAACTTTTTTATGTCATAATGTCTATCCATTATTATTAATTTAAATTATCATTAATAGTGAATTATTTAACAGAAATTTATAGATTAAATGTGTATGTAAATGAAATTAAATGAATCATATAATAATTTTAGTTCATATAGTTAATATAAAATGATCTCACTCTTTATATATATATTTTTATGAAAACCCTTTTCCAAAAGTTTTTCATGATTCATTTTAAATTAAATTCATCCGTTTATATAAATTAAATTTTATAAACTATAATCTATATTTATAATCATACAAATTAATATTTGGTAAAAATGTGCACTTATTTTTCCCATGAGGAATAGTAAATATTTTAAAAATTATTTATACCAGTTAATGTTAAAATAATAGAAGATTAAACTGAATAATAATGGTATGTTTTCCAATTAAACTAGTAAAAATACTATTTTAAAACAATATTTTATCTTATATAATAAAAATAAATTAATTCAATATCTTTTGGATGAATTTTGATTGGAATGAACTTTCATTTGGTTTTCTTTTGGGAAATATCTATGTGGATTCAAAGAATCTCCCCTCCCCCATTTATAAAATGACACAACCTCCCCTCACTTATTCATTACTTTTAATACATTTACATTGAAAACTCCCTAAAAATATACATATCACCAAAAAAATTTACACATTATAGATCTTTTTTTATTCCCAAAAAACCAATCATACAATCCTGAATAAGAGATCCACATGATTTTTCTCTATGAAATGGAAATCATATTCCCTATGAAATTTCATTTTTTCTTATTCATTTATCACATAAAATAATATATTAACCATTCAGATATAATAAATAATTATTTCAAATATACTAATGTGTTATCATATTCATGGGATAATATTTATCAATCTATGTCTCCATTAAAAAGGGAACAAAGTCATCTCTGATGTGTATATTGAAAAAAAACCTCATGAACAGATGTAATTTTCTTTCGATCACTAACTCACATGGATAATAATGGTGAAAGAAACAATAAATATATAATAAATATTTCATGATATTAATTCTTTATTATTATTGTATCATGAAATTTTATACACATCCCCCCCTGAAAAGATTGATATTGTCCACAAGCATACCTATAACCAACCGTCTCCAGGAAATGATGTGATTCTTTTTCATGTATAACATTAAAAAATTGTTCAAAAAAATTATCTACAGAATAAATCAAAAAGTAAAAAAATTAATATTATTTTTAATATTTTGTATCTCTACCTTATCTACGAGAACTAGAACATCAATGAAAAACCATGCATGATAAAATTGAGTAGTTAACCCCCAAAACAATGGTCATAATGAAATATTATTAATTAATTAGAGATTATATTATATAATAAAATCCTATATGATAATATAAATATGAATAAATATCATTTGTATATTAAATAAATTATTAAAACCATTATACAGAACGTTAAGGAATGTTCAACTAAAAATACATGTTAGTTATGTGATTTTGTTTCAATGTACACATTATTGATACATATTTTTTATTTTTAGCATATTCACTTATATGATACGTATTTAATAACCATCGATGTATTTAACATGAATAAAAATTATTTAATTATGATTAAATTTTTATATCATGTTTCATTTTTAAGAGGTTTTAATTTTGAAGATACAATGGAGGCAATAATTTAGTTTTGCAATAATTTTTTTTGGTATTTCTAGTATACCAATGAAAGTCATCTTATATTATATATAAATGAAATAACATAAATATTTCTATAATCTTGAAATCTATGTGTATTATATATTTCGTCACAACTATTTTTATAATTGGAACATGGATCAATAATAAAATATGAATAACTATTTTTATTTTTCTTTTGTTTGGATATAATTTTCTTCCAGCATTATATTTTCAAAAAGAAATTAAAATTAAAATTAATTTAAATAGATGAATTATTAAAAAAAATTGTCTTATAAATGATTTTTATTAATGGATAAATTTTTATCTTTTCATTTATAATATTTTAAAATGAATTTTTCTTAATGTATATTGCAATAATGGACTTCCCAACCGCCATAACCATTTTAGAAAATTTTCCTTATTCACATTTTCAATATTTATAAAAATATTTTTTTGGAAATATTATTTTAATATTTCTAAATCATTCACTTTATTCTTCACGTGGAAAAGATTTTATAAGGAACATATATTTTATATGAATTGTTGGCCATATGTTGTCTCTTATTAATTTTGTTGTCATTAACTTATTCATAAAACATTCCCTTTATTTATTATAATGTTAAATTATATTTCAGTTAAATATCAATATTATATATCATGGATATTATTATTCATTCAACCATATGTAATTTCTATATATGGTTTTTTAATTGGAATGTTATTTGATTAACTAGGATATATTGAAAATCCATATCCACTTTTCAATATAGACATTTACGGAAGAATCATATTCATCATTAATTAAATAAAATTTTGATATATGATGAATGAATTATAAATGCAGTGATGGGTGGGGTGAATAATTATATATCCTTTGGATGTATTAAGTGGTCTCATGATAAAAATGTGTTTCCCAAATTAAATGGGTTTTTACCAACAAGTTTAAACTTTCATACCACATGGTCTTGAATATATATATATATATATATAATTATGACTAGAACATGAAATCTATATTAATAATTTCCCTCATTGAAAATTAAGTTATTTTTATCCCTGAAATTATTTTTTCTGATATTATCCATATATAAATTTTGTAGTAATGTTATTGATTAAATGGAGCATATTTCAGTTATTTACAATAACATATTTATTTTTCATAATTTAGTCGTGAGATATTCAACTGTAAATAGTCCATACTCCGAATTTGTGATCACTGTACTCTTTTATTATTTCTTTAGCATTTTAAGATGAATTATTTGAATGATTTCAAGGATGGGAAATGTTTTCCATTACTTTGTTTTATATATTATCCCCAATGTAAAATAGATATCTTTTTTATATCAAGGTATCCTATACTACTAAACTGATTAGTCCTTCATGATTTTTCACATTGTATCTATTCCAATATATAAAATTATATATTGTATCTATGATACTAAATTTTGGGTAGTTTTTTTATTGACTGAATACTCTTATTTTTTTTATGTTCTTTTAATAAGAAATTTATTAATTATCTAATTTTCTCGTATTCTTAAAATCTAACACTATATGACATGTTAATATGTTACCCCTTAAAATGAATTTTACCACAACCATTTATTATGATTCTCATTCCATCGATAGTAATATAAGTAAAATTAATATGAATTATTAAATTGGATGTAGATGATATTGATTATAGATATATCATTAAATTTTTGTAAAATAAGTTGCATATATAACTGGTCCTCAAAGTCACTAAATGAACAGGTTCACTGACCTATGTGAGTTTATTTCTATATATATTGATTAAATTTTGGAAATAACATAAAATAAATATATGTTTAGCTTTGATATTTGTAGTTGGTGTTAGAGAAGTGTTTAGTTGTTTTTGGGATTATTCTTGTAGTTTTTATGGTTTATGCGTATATAAATATATTGATAAACTTAGGTATTTGTCTTATGGATAATTATAATTGTAGGATTACATTTTTAATTTTATAAAATATTTAACTATCTAGTTATGATATATATTAAAATTATTTAGAGATAATATCATTTAGAAATGTTGGTGGAATAGATGAACCTAGGGGTAATCACACCAAAATGGGTTTTTTGAGGAATGACTCAATCATCACTCTAAATGATGATGAGTGATGATATGGCTATAAAACAATATAGAATATCCAATGAAATCTGTGTTGGATGATCATATTTTCATTATGAACTGTAATAAAGCATTGGTTTCCTAGGTACATGAAGAAAATATTTTGATACGTATTTAAAATACCAACATAAGGTAAACTAAGAAAAATCAATAATGATATTGGTTGAAAAAAGGATGATAGAAGTTTATATAATAATTATAAGGATTAAATTATTATTTATATAAGTCAAATAAATATTGAAATATCATAATCTAAAATAATTATAGGCAAACAAGTTGTTATTTTTAAGTGAGTCGTCATTAAGTTAAATTTTACTTTGGTCATGTAGTATAGTTATATTATGATGTTAATTTTTCATCGCTAAATTTAAACCTTTTTAATTTTGTAAATATAAATCACCATAAGGAACTGATAAAATAATAGTTTTGAGGTAAAATTTAATGACCGTATAACTCATCAACCAATTGACGTGGGAGCTAGAATAAGAAAACAATTTATTATGACAAAAAAACTGCATTAAAATACGATTAACCACATGAGCATAGTTGAAATGTTGAACCCATGAAAAATGATAATGATATAGTCTCATGTGACTTTTAGTGTAGCACTCTAAGGCTTTACCATATATTATTTTAGATGTTGTTTATTTCATTGCAATACACACAACATATGATTTTAACAAAACACTACGTAGTCAAATTTTGATTAATCAATAAACTTCTAAAACATGTATAGAGTTTACTTGATAAATATTTATTTTATATATCAACTCAAATATATTTACACTCATATAATATATTATATATGCATAAGATAAGAAAGAACTTCATAAAACACAAATAATACTATATTTTTATAAATGTAGTTTGGAATCCTTTTGATGGAAAACCCAATTTAAATCAATTTTTGAACACTTATATAAATTAAATATTTCAAATTCAACATAATATTCAAAATTGAAACAAAAAAAGCTCTTAGGGTGTTGTTGTTATTTTTTTAAATTTCATATTTTAATTAATAATTAAATTTCTACAATTTTATCCAAAATTAGTTTTTCATCTTATTTATTTATAAGGATTAATTATATATTTAATCCGTTTAAATTTTTAATTTTTTCAAATAATTTAATCTAATTAATTTCATTAGAATCATTTTATCTTTTAAATTGAATATAAAAACATAGTGAAATATAGGATTCTTTTACAAAAAAACCTAAATTGTGATCACGTATACGGGATTAATTTTAATTTAATTTCAACAAATTATGTTATTGGAATTTGAAAAATGGATTCCATATTTAGAATCATCATAATATATAATTTCTAATAAATATTAATTAGTTTTTTTCAAAAAATATTTGTGAAATTAATTAAAATTAAATACAACGATTAAGGTTAAATAAAGACTAATAAGGGTCTAAACCATAACCTTATGATCCAAATGACAAATAGAGTTTCCCAAAATCCATTTTATGGTCGTGATTAGACCATATCCTTACTGTTGTAGAATTTGTATCCTTATTTTTCAACATTCAATAAAAATACCAGTGGGGTTTCTTTCCTTTACATTATTACCAGAGTGTCCCTCCCCCTCCATTATAAAAGGCCTCCTTTCCGCCAAAATTCATGTACCACTCAATACAAATTATTTAATCCATAAAATACCCAAATATCTCAAAATAATTCATACCATAAATCTTGAGGCATTTATTTTTTCAGAATGTAATCTAAGGAATCCTTTTTCTATAAACCAAATGTGGTAACCTGAAGTATGAGGTATCGTATTTCCTAATGATATTTAATTTTATTTATATTCTGAAATCCTTCAAGAATACATATTATATGTAAATATAGAAATATAAAGTTCTTAAATATACTATAATAATGTTATTTTATAGTTACGGTCTTCACATACACAAACATCCATACAATTTGTAATGAATATATTGTTTACTTGTACGACAGAAAACCACCCCACGGTCTGATGATTGTTAATTTCTATATTAACACCTATTATGGTAGAAATAATTATGAAAAATATGTTTATATATTTTATATATAATATTTATTATATATTTATACTTCTTTAATTCATTTACAACACATATTATTATAAATTATATTTTGTGTAACAACGATATCATAGTTTGTTGATGTTTGGACTTACGCCCCTAAAAGAGATGTGATTCATTCACACTAAATATGGAGTATATTAAGGATATTTATAATAAGAATATCTGAAATATATAACATAAATTATTTATTTTAATTATAATATAAACATAATTTACTTTTTTTTAAATACGTCAATGAAATGAAGGTAGAATTTATGCATATGTACGTACTTCCATCTCCATGAAATGTGAATTTCATTTCATATCTCCAAACATTATGAATTATTTTAGATACATATATAATGGATATAAATGATATTAAAATAATTTATTAAATTCCAGAGATTATGAAACCATTATATAGTTAATAATAATTATAAATAACAAGTTATTACATACTCGACAAACTAGGCAATTACCAAAAATAGAAAAATTAATGAATGTTTATTACAAACAGATAACAATATGGTATAAGAGGATCATATGTGATATCCTAAATAATATTATTGTTCATTTATAATTTATAAAATTATTTTAAACAATAATATATGAGGACTAAAAAAACATAACAAAAATATGGTAAACGTAATAGATTTCATCATAATTTAATTTCTATTGAAAACGATTTTTTATACCCCAATTAAATTTTATTTAGAGTATATAAATCCATTTGACATGTTATGTCATGAATATAAATGTTCTCGTGATATTTTATGTTTCATTTATTTAACTATGAAATATTATTTAAATTGTTTTATGTGGTATGGGACACATTGGAATGCATAAATATTATTTTTTCGTGAATGTTTTGTTGTCAACAACAGTTGTTGTAACTTATACTACTCTATGTTAGTATTGATAAATCCTGATTATTTATCTTTATTTTATAAGTGACATTATTTATTTGATATATAAAGATTATTTTGGACTAGCACAACATGGGTGAGTCCCAAGTATGGATTTCCCCTTAATTGATTGGTAGTCTCATGTGATAGATCATTTTTTCATGTAAAATAGGGTTTTAAACTATATGTTATAAATCCTATTGTGAAATATCTAAAAAATACAAGTAAAATGTACCTAAAAATATTGAATATGTTCATTAGAAATTTCCCTCATTATGATTCAGTTATTATTCATCAATTGTATTTTTCATTAAAATTTCATTAGCTAAATTGAATTTTCAATTTCTTGATTAAATGAAATGTGTTACATTTTATTACCTTTCCATGTGGATTTTCCATTATATAGGTATTTGAATGGAATTTGTGATAATTTTTCACCATTCTGTGTTAATTTATTCTTATTGATTTATTATTTCTCCCACTTACTTCCTATTAATGAGAATTTTTTACCAACCTTATTATGTTTTTCCCCACGTGATGTAAAAGAAATATTATAATAACTCTTCATAATGGTGGATTATTTGAGTTTATTATATATCATGTTATGTTTTTTCCCTTAAGAATTATGCGTATCATGTATATAATATGTATTTACAATACAATTAAAATTGTTATTCATTTAATATTTTGTTCCTTATAAAAATTCTAATGTAATAATAAAATACATTAGCTGTATGTTTCTGTGGATGGGGTGTTTTAATTATATCAAATGATGTTAATTAGTAATCTTGGATTCTAGATTTATAAAACAAATATTTGGGATCACAACCTTATGATAGATAGTGACGATAAGTATAAAAGAACATACATGAATTTTGGTATTGTAGATATTAAGTGGGTATTCCTAGAAATGAATCTCTATCATGATACTACATGTGGATGTGGTTTTTTAATGTTTTACCTAGGATTAAAAACAATGAAAAGGTATTCCAAGGATACCTTTACATAATCAGGTACATGAAAATGGGACTTACTGCACACCTGTTTTGAAACTCATGAGGGATACTCTAAAGATAATTCAATTCTGTTTACTTACCATTATGAAGGATTTAAATGTAAATATTTCCTCATGGTAATAAAATGTATGATTCATTATTATTTTGTGATGATTCTTAATTCATATTTTAAATTAATGATTTCATATTCTAAACCATTATATGGTTTTTTTAGAAATGGCACCTGAAAGAATTATTGCTACTGTTACTTGTGGAAAATGTTGATATTTATATGTTAAGGAATGCAATTCACCTAGTTATGAAAATGAATAAATTATTGAAATATTAGTGCATCATAGTACTGTTATTTAAAATAAAATTTCTTGAATGGAGAAACCTATTCAGTCGAATGAATCTCAGATTTTGGATCACTTTATATGATAGAAGCCACCATTGTTTAGTTAGACGAAAAATCCAATTGAAGTTGTGGAAGGGATTAAGTCTTCAGATAAGATATTTATTGTCATTGAATTATGTGAAAAATAAATTGTTACAATATATGTATGTTTCATCAATTTTGATATTAATTAGTGGTGGAAACTTATCCAGAATACAAGAGAGGGAGAAGAAATTAAACTGAAAGAATATATCAATTTTGAGGATGAATACTTTGATAAATACTTCCCAAGTGATTAACAAAGTGAGATGTCAAAGAAATTCACATTGATTAAATAAAAGATAATAAGAGAGTGTTATATATTATGAATATACCTTCATATGGATATCCTATATTCTACTGATTATATAAAAAAAAATGTAGTAAAAATCAACCACTCATTAATGGCCTTATGACAAATATTTATAGGGAGATAGTTTTTTACAATTTTTCATCATATGAATAGATTGTTTTATGTTCCATCTAGATAGATAGTGAATTATCATGATCATGTAAATTCAAAGTGAATACAAAAAATAAGAGGTCTTCTATGAACCAATAAAATGGGAATGGATCAAATAAGAAGATGAAGATGAAAAAATTCTACTTATGTAAAAAATATGGAAAACCCACCATTGGAAATTCATGAAAAGAATTATAGATTTGTTATAAATGTAGATAAAGAGGTCATCATGTTATTGAATTCAAGGGGAATATAGAAGAAACTAATATTAAGTGTTTCAAGTCTAAGAATATGGATCATTGTACAAATAAATTATATATTTTTCAGGGGAATCCACCACATAAAAGAACAAGGGGAGATATCCAATATTATTCAATCCCTATCGTGGAGGTATAAGTACCTAATGATGTGGTGGAAGGTACACTAATCCTATATTAAAAATTTTCCAATTCATTATTTTCTTCTAGACTGTAAGAACCTGGGTTTTTAGAATGGGTCCAAATACCGACCATGTTTGAATTATTGACTTGTTCATAAGAAAACTAGGAAAATATTGGAAATTATTGAAATTTAAAGACTACACACTGTGTACATTCAAGTACATGCCATGTACGGTTAAATTGAATGTCATCTGTGTGCTCTCTGAGTACATGATGTGTTATGACCATGTAGAAATTTCCTACTACACAGTGTGTAGTGTTCCTCGACATGCAGTGTATCCTCTCTTCTACGTACCATCTGGTTTCAAGCTATCTATCATCCCATGTGAATATTCCAATCTGCATGGCTATCCAGCTTTACATTAGAGTACAAAAAGGACACTCCATGATGTGTTGTCCTAGAATACATGTCGTTTACTTTTTGTTATTCATTTAAGTGAAAGACAATCACATCTAATTTAATAAAAAAACCCTTCTTCTTTCTTAACATCAGAGGAGTTCCACTCAGAAAACCTGAAGAACATCTCATGACCTAGATTCTTCACCCGATATCCATTATTCAAACCTTCGGTGGATGGAGGATAGCAACAGCGAGGCTAAACCGACGCATCATGTTATGTTCTTGATTCTTTTCCTCACGCGTCGAAGTTTCCATCCGATTGGAATTGTCAGGATTTGATGGAAATATAGATATATGAAGATCAGCTTCGAATTGGTTCTCATTATTGAATGTGCTTATGTCTACGAGTCTCAGTTTGTTGGTGTATACCTTCTTCTGTGCATTCGCAGACCTTTGGTTGGCACAACATAAAGCGCGTATTTGGGTATTTTGGGCGAGACCCTAATTTACATGTTATTTCTTGTATAATTGTTCATTGACATAAGGGATACCTTTGGGTTTGTATTATTACCTTAGGTGATTTAGCGGGGCCGGGTGAGTGATCGTTGCTCATTGGGGAATTTTGTCTAAGGAATGCGAAAATTGTTATAATTGAATTTCTTTGTGTAAAACTATTGATTTTAGTTTATTAAACCTTGATATAAATTGTTTGAGATGATAATGACTACAGTGCTAGTATGGGACATAACTTGGTCCATGTATTTCAAGTGTTTATATTGTTTTTCCTATTTTGGTGTTTTGTTTAAATGTGTATATATATAATTTCTGAATTTCATATGCTGGAACCTTTTTTGTTGTGTTGGGCATGTACCAGATATTTTTAGTAATGTAGATCACAGGTTGGTCTTCGCCAGATTAAATTGGATTTTTCGGACCACGTGATTGGGAATCATGGACAATGGATTGAGGTAGGATGACTATCAGGTTGGGCATGGACTGGGTTACTTGGATGGTGAGACTGTCACAATTGAGCGGCATGGTCACTGGGACAATAGGTTTCAGAGACGTTGTGGCATGGGTATTATTTTGGTGATTACCTCTCACTGAGAACATTGAGTTGTGTGCACACAGAGAGACTCTGTGATTAAGTTGTTTGGACAAACCATATCGGTATGGGCCCCATAATTTTTTTTGTTTCGGTAATATTGGTTAGGGATGACTGTTGTAGGAATCCACGTTGAAGGAGAGGATCCTTCAGGGGATAGCATTTATGCTCTGGTTGGGGCAGAGTTTCGCCATTATTTGAGAGCAGACATTGATGTCACCCATGTTACATTATTTTAGGGCAGACATTGATGTCCCTCAAGTTACATTATTAGTGGGAATACATCGTTGTCCCTCCCAGTTACATTATATGAGGTCAGACATCATTGTCCCTCCAGTTATTAAATTGAGGAAACACATCACTAATCCTCTGGGTTACTATTTCATGGGTGTGCCTTTGGGACATCAGTACTTGAGACATGCGGTTTTAGGGGGAACATGGTTCCATGTTACATGTCATAGATTCCTACGTTGTCTAAAGCAGGTGGTACATCATGGTGGATGCTGAGCACCAGTAGTGTTTATGTTTATTCGTGCATTATACTATTTGGTTTTTTCCTTATAACTATATTCTTGGTTAAACACTTATATTAGGTATGCACTATTGGGTGGTATCTTACTGAGATTTGTCTCACATACTTCATAGGCCCTTCGGGACATGTGAAAACATTATGGATTTACATGCAGGAAAGAGGCTAGCTTTAGGAGCTGGGCTGCATTATCTATTTCATGGAGATGGTATGTGTCACACCCGGTTTTTTTCTTTTCATGTCATGGTTTTGATCAAATTCATTGAAAATATGAATACTGTTTTTAGATTTTGGGTGAGTTTAAATTTGATTTTTGAATTTCCATATATTATAATCACCCAAATTTGGGTTCCCTATTTATTATTTAGGTGTTTTTTGGAGAATGGGGGGTTATTTCATGAATTGGGCCAACCGTGAGCCCATTTGCAGATTTAAAAACAAAATTGTTTTCTTTAATAACTCATTTTTTCATCATTTTTCATTCATTAAACATCCCCCTTTCCCTCCACTAACATATTAATACTACCATATCCTTTTTGACCCCGTATAAATTCATAAACATGGTGAATTGGGCTAACTTATTTAGGTACTGGACCAACCCACGAGAACATTTCCAGTTTTAATAAAATAAATTGTTTCATTTATATCTAATTAAATTTTAATTATATTTTTGTGATTCTACCTCAAAATAAAATCCAATATCAATATTCTCACACCCATTACCTATTTTCCCTCATTGGATCTAATATGAGTCTCGGATTAGGGGTAACGTTCTCATGTTACCTTAAATCATCTAGAATTGATAAGGTAAATTGTTTCATACATAACTCATTAAATTAGTGATCTTTTTTCCACAAATCTCCATTCCCTGATTATTCCAGAACATAAGAGAATATAAAATAACTTTCAATACATTACCCTTTTTCTATGGGTGCATATCCAATGGAATACTAAGAGTTTTCTAGTTGAAAATGTGAGATTCTTTATCATCTAACTTCCCTCTTCTTTCCCCTTTCATTATTTCATGGTTTTATAATCTCCCCTAGTCATGATAGACCTAGGGTTCAGTTATCACATGATTAGAATGGGTTTTTTTTCATTTGAGGCTGTGTGTCATAGTTTTAGGGTTTGTAAACACTCAAATTCTGATTTCATGTGTGTGTTTCAATTAAGCCCAGGATTTGAGGTAGGATACGTGTATTCTCCGTACTTGTGGATCGTGTTCATGAGAATGGATATTTATTATGCTTACTTTCACCGAGATATGATTTACCTGGGGCTCAGAACTAACTAGTGCCTAGGGGTGTTCCCGTGACTTGTGCTCATTGGCTACTTTGAACTCACCATCATCATATGGTGTGTTTGGTTGGTAAATTCAGCATTGTGTGTGATTTATTTAAAATTGTAAATTCTATAAAGAATCCCTATTGAAAACTATTTTCATTTTGAGGTTTCCCCTCAATAAAAATTGTTACTAGCATTCTTGTTTATAATACATGAATATTTTTGTATAGTTATTTGTTTTATATAGAATGTGACATTATTTAGAAAAAAATACATTATATTTTTTTATTTAAAACTTGAAATTTATGTTTATTTTAATTTAAATGATGTGCACTGGGAATAGAATATCTGGCTAACCTACTGAGTTTTAATACTCACACCTATAGCCTTATTCTGTT
The DNA here is from genome assembly GCA_963277665.1 of Viscum album. Lineage (NCBI taxonomy): Eukaryota > Viridiplantae > Streptophyta > Magnoliopsida > Santalales > Viscaceae > Viscum > Viscum album. Next base: position 663,060,254 of record OY728138.1, read on the forward strand.
TTTATCCCTTGTGTAGGTTTCAGCTTGAGTTCGATCGCCATGGGCGACGTGTGATCATTATGTTTGAGAGTGACCAGCGGGGTCACTTGGAGTTAGTAGGTTATCGGGTTTGGTCATTTGATTTGTTGTTTTAGTTTTACTTTCATTATCTTGTAAAAATAATGTTCAGTTCAATTTTAATATAAAAGTATTTTTGGATGTCCATTTCTTTCTACTATTTGTTTGATTGTTTATATATGGGAGATATCATTGCCTTGTGGACACTATTGATGCCCACAGAGCATGCAACCATCCTTGGAGTATCGGGAACTCCTCTTGGGACTTGTTACGGGCTGGCCTGGGTGACCGGTTCAGGGTCAACTTGGGCTGGTTCATGAAAAAACGGTATCAAAGGAGGTCGTTTCTTAGAAGGCCTTTCATTTTAGGGCGCACCTGTTATTTGGGGGATGTCAAGGTAGATGGATTATGATTTTAGGTACTTGACGTGTAAGGGTGGGAAGGGCGTCACAAACTCTTTCTCGTTCTAATCCTCAGGATTCAATTGGAATTTCGGTTTTATTACTGTCTTTTTTTCATGATGATTGTCTTGATTTGGGATATGAAAAGGGGAGTCTGACCATTGGCCTCTGTGAGCTCGTAGGCCCTGGAAAGCCATGTTGATCCAGGGAATGGTCCTAATAATTCTCTCTGTGTTGGTGTTGTGTTTGATATATGGCCACCAACCATATGACCAAGCTACCCACTGACACTAGTTCCCTATTGTGTGTTTCTTGGACATTTCTTGAATTATGAATTTTTTATAAAATTCTTGTGTGATAATTAGGGAAATAGGTTTTAAAGGAAGTGTTGGTTTTATAAAAGGGGGAAATGGATTTTCAAAAATTAAATATATAAATGGTTTTGTAAGGTTGGATTTTTTTTAACAAATTTATGGGAGGATGTGAAAATGATTTAACAGAATTGTATTTTCTCAATTCTAAACATCTGGTTTATTGAAATAAATGGTTTGGAAAGTGTGCACTAATTTAAATTAATTATGAAACATAGTTTAAAATGTTTTGTTTCTAGCTATTGAAATGTTTTTGAATCTAATTAATTGGTTTTGGATGTTTAGTTTTGAGTGGATGGTATTTTCTAGAAAGGGGTTTTTTCTTTTTTGGTAGTCGGATTATGAAAAGAGACCTTGCTAGTATTTTTTAAAACGGGAAAGATATATTTGGAATATAAAGGTTGTTTTTAGATTTTTTATGAAATGAAATGGAATTTTTTAATCTAATGTTTCTTGATAAAGTTTGTCTTGTCTGGTGAAATCTGGAAATGGTTATTGATTTGGTGGTAAATGTGCATTTGGAAGGTACATGATTGTTTTTGTAATGAAGATGTTTTGTTTTTTCATTTGGTGTTTTCATGGGTTCTCAAATTAATGGTTTTCAAGATACTAGGATGAATGTCCAGTATGGCATGGTATTTGAGTGACTTGGGTGGAATGTAAATATTCATGTGAGTGAGACTCGATAAAACACCATTGGTTAATGTGAAAATTTACCAAGTTAGTTTATTATTAATATTATTTATTTATTATTCAAAATTATTTTTATCCGAAACATTGTGGTGTTTTTTTAACTGATTGTTATGTGGATGATTTATCCACTTTCATAGAAGTGTTGTATATTTAGTATGCTTCCTTATGATGTAGAAGTCATACTCTTGTTGCATCTTGATATGATATCATGTTGGTGTCTTGGTTTTGGGGTAATGTTATGTCGGTTTATAAATATGTTTTTCATGTTGTGATGTTTCCATGGATGGTTCTCCATTTCTATGCTTTCCAGTTGATCAACCTAAGAATTTTTTTAAATGTTAAATCCCCCTCTTAGAATGACACCTCAGCCCATTTGTTTAAACATAGATATGTTTGGGCTCGATATAATGTGCCTTACTTTTTGGGGATTCTCTCGGTTGTAGTAGTTGTGCTCGGGGATGTTTAGTGGTTGTTTTGTTTTTTCCCTTGTTCATTATTCTCCCATTCTAAGTGAGAGAAATAGTTTTGTGTATCTCTGTATTCATGTTTGCATAAATATGTGTTGTTGAGGAAGAGAGGTCCATGGTGTCTCTTGATCTGTTGTTTCTTACAGGGAGTGTTTTGTGGTACTGTGTTGAAATAATGGATGGAGTTCATGTTGGATATTATCAATGCCTGGATATGAGGCAATAAATACTTCATCTATCAGTGCTCCAGCCATAGTATTCAGAGAGAAGCTAGTGCGTAGTCACAAGTACTAGGATTGTGGTTAGTATTGATAATCTCATACCTATAACATTTCATTGAGGTAGTTAAATTGTTTCTTTTTTGATTTCAATGTCCCAATGATTGGTTCCCCTTCCCTCCCCTCCCAAATTGGTGGGGGTTTGGATCTGTGCAGAGAGTGTTGGCCCTGTTCTTACCACCTCCATTTGAGAGTGGGTGGCTTAAACGTTTATTTTGTGTTCCACTCAACATGGGTTTGTAGGTTGTTTTGTGAGATTTTGGGTGGTACTGTATAGGTGAGTCCAAAATATAGTTCAATTTGATTGCTTTCTTTCATTTCTAGTTGTTCTCTAATGGTGGGGAGAGACATTGTGGGTCCCAATGATCTTTCATTTAGGATTTTTTAGATGGTAGTTGTGATTTAATGGTGGGGAGTCCATTCCGGACTCCACCCCAATGCATTGGATTTTTGGAGTTCTCTTTGGTTTGGGAGATTGTTAGGTTCATTGGTAGAAGGCCCAACAACCGAGATCTTAGTTTGGTTGTGGGGGTAGTGACTCGATCTTTCGATTGATTCTTTGGAAGTGGTTGTGAGTTGGTGTTTTGGATGAGGAAAGAGTATTAAGTTCCATTAATTCTATATGGTGTTTCATTTTATTAGGAGGCTGGTCCATATTGATAAATAATCCATAGGTGATGATCAATCAGCCAGAATGTTCTATGTCTTTCTGGGGGTGGAATGTTTTAATGGTGGGGATAATTGTCACACCTGGATTTTTTTCATGTCTGAGTTTTGATCTGATTCATTGAAAATACCAATCCCTTTTTTGGGTTTTGGGTGAGATTATATTTGAAATTTTAACATCCATATATGTATAATCACCCAAATTAGGGTTCCCCATTTCTTGTTTAGGAGTTTTTGGAAAAAAGGTTGTTATTTCATGATTTGGGCCAACCGCGATCCCATTTGCAGTTTTAAAAACAAAAATTTGTTTCATTAATAACTCATTTGTTTGTCAACATTTTCCATTCATTCCACATTACAAATTTCCTAAACATACATATTAATACTACCATATCATTTTGGAACCCCTAGGAAATTATTAAACATGGTGAATTGGGGTTACTTATTAAGGTATTGGACCAGCCCAAGAGCATATTTCCAGTTTTTTTAAAAAAAATTGATTCTTTTATATCTAATTCAATTTTTAATATATTTCTGTTATTCCGCCTACAAATCAAATAAAATATCCATATCCTCACCCCCATTACCTATTTTACCTCTTTGGAGATCATATGAGTCTCGTATTAGGGGGAATGTTCTCATATTACTTCAAATTGTCCAGAATTGATAGGGTAAATTGTTTCATACATAACTCATTAAATTAGTGATATTTTCCGAGAAAACTTTGTTCCATAGTTCTTATAGAACATAGGAGCATCTAAAATTGTTTCAAGACATTCCCCTTTTCATGAGGGTGATGATCTAATGGAATAATAAGAGTTTAATAGTTGAAAAAGTGAGATTCAATCTTTGTTATCTTACCCCTTCTTCCACCTTTCATTATTTCATGGTTTTATAATATCCCCTAGTCATGATCAACCTAGGGTTCGGTAATCATATGACTTTTATCGGTTTTTTGTACATTTGGTGTTGTTCATCATAGGTTTAGGGTTTGTAAATCCCCAGATGGTGATTTCGTGTGTGTGTTTCCATTACGCCACGGATTTGAGGTAGGATATCCTTTGTACATGCCTTTCTCTTTTATGATTCATCATTTTCATAATTTTTTTTATATTATATATTTTTATTATTATTATTAGCATTGGGATAATTTAATTTGTGTGCAAAATGGTTGTTTAATCCTTGTATTGTGAAAGGTGATTGTATTTTTGTCATAAAAGTGCACACCATGTGTTTGTTTAAATGTTCCGCTTTCTTTTGAAACTATTATGTGAGGTTTATAACCTATTTTGTTATATTTTGAGTATATTACTGTATATTTTATAAAATATTTCAGGAAATTGATGCTTTTTTCCATGTCATGTTTTTAAAATAAGTTGTTTTGTTTAAATGGGCATGTCTTGTATTCGAAAAATTGTCGGGATTGATTTTATTTGTTATGTTTGATTTAAAAAATATTTTTTTTGCGTCTATAAATTAATTTTAAGAATTATAAATGATATTTTTGGGTCCTTATATTACATTCCAATTTGTATTTGGGTTTACAAAAAATAGTTTGTTGTTTATGACATGTTTTATCCAAATTTGTCAGAGAGTGTCCCATTTAACATCCTTATGAAAATCGTTATGTTTTGAAAATGTAAACTGAATGTTTTAAGGGATTTATGAATGTGTTTTTTCTAATATAAATGGTGTTTAAACACCTCCTTAATAAAATTGAAAATCATTCCTTGGTCCAATTACAGTTTTCAGAAAGGATTAATGGCCCGTTTGAATTATTTTTGTTAAAAATTGATTCCATGTGTATTTCATGTTCTATATTTTTGGACAATTTTATGGTCCATAAAATTGATTCATTAATTGGTTTTGGGGGTACCAAATCTGGGTTGTTATGTTATTGATGGGTTTTTTCCTGTAAAAAACATTATTGAGTGGATTTTATGTGCAAGGCCTCATTATACACCTTGAAATTGTTTTAAGAATCTTATTTGTGGTTTCTTGATTCGTGTATGAAATGTGAATCATGTTTGTGGGTTGCTTGTGTGTTTATGGTTTGGTAATAAAATTTGGATGTAAAATTGGTATTTGATAATATGTGTAACTAGATTGACCACTAAAGGAAATCCCATGTATCTAGGTGGGCAGACTTGTACTAGAATGATAGTGATTCTGTGGGGTTTGGCCCCTATTTCACGTAGCATGTTTGACAATGTCAACACTAACTAAACTATAATGAATATGATGTTGTGGGAACAGTAGTTTATGGGTATTCTTCCTACAATTGTCTCATTTTCACGAGAACATATATTTATTTTACTCACATACACTGAGATACGAGGTACCTGGGGCTCACAACTAAATAGTTCTTAGGGGTGTTCTCGTGACTTGTGCTCATTAGATATTTTGAACTAACCATCAGAATACAGTGTGTTTGGTTGGTAAAATCAGTAGTGTGTTTGATTTATTTAAATGTTTAAATTCATTAAACAATCCTTCTTAAAAAAAATCATTTTGAAGTTGCACCTCTTTGAAAACTGTAAATAGAATTCTCGTTTATAAAACAAGAATGTTTTTGTATAGTAATTTGTTTTATATAGCATTTGACCTTATTTTGGAAAACATTATTTTATATCATTTATATAAAACAAGAAATGTATGTTTCTTATATTTTAATGGATGTGCATTGCGAATAGAATATCAGTCCGACCTACCAAGTTTTAATATTGATGCCTATAGTCTTTTTTTGTTTATAGCCCTTGTTTAGGTTTCATCATGAGTTCGATCTCCTTGTGTGATCTGTGATTATTATGTTGGAGAGTGACCAGTGGGGTCACATGGAGTTAGTAGGTTATCGGGTTTGGTCAGGTGAGTTGTTGTTTTAGTTGTAATTTTAGTTTCTTGTACAAATAATGTTCCTTTCAATTTTTATATAAATGTATTTTGGGCTGTCCATTTATTTTCGCTATTTGTTTGATCTTTTACATATGGGAGAAATCATTCCCTTGTGTACTCTATTGATGCCCTTGGTGCTTTTCACCATCCCAGGTGGATCATGAATGCCTCTTGGGACTTGTCGGGGGCAGGCCTGGATGACTTGATCAGGATCGACTTGGGATGGGTCGTGATATTGTGGACCTTGAAATATTTCTTAGCTAGATTTTACGTTGTTCTGCTTTCTATCCTATATCAACATTCGTACTTGTGTTGTAGCTACTGTTGGTTAGCCATTGGCTCACTTTATATACATGAATATTTATGACATGATGTGGATGCATGTTTTTGGTTTTGTAATAGTTAAAAGTGATCATCAAGGTGTTGTGTTACTATCTGTTGCTATTGTTAAATTTTTTTCCCCTGTTTATCGTTATTTAATGTGATTCCACTTTGTGGGTCTAGTTCACGTCTATCGAGTCATTCTTTATGTTGTACCATTGTTATTATACTCAGACCAGTACCATTATTATCCTTTGATAGTGTATAACCATCCCACTATACCTATAAGTCCCTCGCTGCTAGTCAACAACCTTTGGCATTTGGGGAGGTGCACCTAAGGTAGTAACACCTGAATTATTTAGTACTGACCGGGTGGTTGTTCGGGCTAGGGCCATTACAAAGTGGGATCAGAGGAGTTTTTGATAGAGATTTAGTAGCAGTGTTTTATTGGATACTAATGATATTTAAACTTATCTTTTATTTTTTCTGGTTTTACTAATTGGGATATGGTATAGTGGAGATATGTTGTCGATGGAACTGGGTTTCTAGCTTGTGGTTGGGTTCCTGCAGCCCTAGGTACGGGGGATGAACCAAGTTGGCATGTGAGGGAATTACTGGATTCTATTTCTCAGATGATAGTTTATTTTATTTCCACCTCTGTGGATCACTTGGTGTGTGATGTTATTGATTGGGATGTGTGACCCTTGACCAGGAGCAGTAAGGGAGAATTAGACCATGGCCAAGTATAGTAATGCATGGTTGATTGGATTTTGATAGCCACGTTTTTAGGGTATTTCAATTTCATAACTACACATATTCTTTTTGAGGTGCTAATACCATGTGAAAAATATCAATTTCCATTCCTTGTATTCTTTTGAAATGTGAATAGGGAAAATTCCTAATAAAAATTGCATGTTTATTACAATGTGTTATGACATTCATTGAATATTTGTAGAATTGCAGTGTAATTGAGTCAGGATATTGTATGGGTAGGAAGATACTATGATTTAGGTTAATTTTATCAATAAGATTGGGGGACTAGGTCATCAGTTTGATGTAATGTTAGTTGTCGGGACGGGCATGGATCGAGGTACTTTTGATACTTGGGTCTGTTAAGAATGGGTATGGAGGGCATGAGGCCAGGATGTTGAGGGCATGGGTTACAATGGGGAGAGTAAGGTTGGTTGTATTATTATTCATCTTTTATGATTTCATTGTATGGATTGAATATATATTGTTATATATATATATATATATGGGCTCTCTGACCATGGATGGTATTCTGTGGGTTCATTTAGTTGACTCAGATGGGGCATCATATGGGAGATGGTACAATGTCGTTGGAGCAGGATCAGGTTCAGGATCTAGTGAAGGTATAGTAATAGTCGTATATATGAGCTTAGGGATAGGATCTAGTTCATGATCTAGTGAAAGAAATAAAATAGCCGGGTTTGGTAGTGTTTGGTCCATGTCTTGACGAGTAGCTCTGGGTTGGCATGGTACGTGTCTTGCAGGGGATTGACCTAGGTGATCAGGGTACAGAACCATCAATGGAATATTTGATGCGGGAGTTCCAATCACATCACCCATTACTATTTCAGGGTGAGGTTGGCCCGAAGGTGGTAGAGAATTTGATAGAGATCATGCAGATGATCATCGTGTAGCTTGAGATGCATCTAGGGTGGAGGGTCTAGCTGGCGACATACATGCTGCGAGGACTGGCGAAGCGTTCAGGGGATGTGCAGGTTTAGGCCCGCAGGAACGAGGGAGTGGCATAGAATGACATCAAGATAGGTTTTTTGAGTACTTCTGCCCAGAGACACTGAGGGACGATTGGGATCAATAGTTCTTGAGTGGTCAGTATGGAGACATATCCATCATGGACTATGAAACTACATTCATTTAGTTGTCTCACTGTGCACATGGTATGATAAGCAATGACACGACAAGGGTGAGGCCATCGAGGTTGGATTGTGAAACATCAATCAAATATTGGTGAATATCTTCAGGAAGGGTTCATTCTCAGATGAGGTGAATCAGGCACTCATTGAAGCGGGAAACAAGAGGGATAGGACCCAGGTTGGTCAGAGAATAGTTTCAGGTGACAGTTCGGAAAAGGGAAAGCAAGGATAGGATGAGTTCCATCATGGAAGTCAGGCCAAGGACTCTTCTAGGCCACATCTTTGTAGTTCTTCAGTTTTTTCTTCAGTGTGGGCAGCCATGACATGTTCATATTTAGTACAATAGGCCTCCAAAAGAGTGCCGAGCATGTTGATAGGTCGGGAAGCTAAAGAGGTTATTCCATCATCCATCTCAGAAAGCAATCAGACAGGGACAAAGACAGACTTGGGAATCTGGAGTTGTGTCAGGTTTGGTACTAGGTGATGATAGCCAAGGTTCAGCTACACGCGGAGGCTGTGAAAGAGATAGTGGGATCCAACTAAGCAGTCAGTAGCTGGGGACTAGAGTAGTGCCCCAGAAAGGCCATGCGTTATGTAGCTATACTTCAGGCTAGGTGTACATCGTCGAGCATCCAGAGTCTAAGTTGGATGGTGAGTTGATGGTGGTTAGATGTACACCACGATTTTGGCTACGAATTTCTAATTTTCTTTTGGCATGACATGTTGAGACATGTCCTTTTTGAGTGAACGAGGTGCACATGATTCTTGCGGACTGACTAGATACTGGTCAGTGGGATCGGTGCCATATCCAGTGGGTTATATATTTATATATATATATATATATATATCTATGTATGAGATGCATAGCATTAGGGGCATCAAGTATGTAGGTTACATGAGGTGTTTTGGGCATCAGGGCATCAAATTTTCGGGATACATGAGCTGTCGTGGGCATCAGGGCATCGAGGACGCGGGTTACATGAGGTGCATGGCTTCGTGTTTTATTTTGAGCATCCATGGGATACAGGACCTCGTGGGTGCAGTTATCGAGGTGGTGTGGGATACATATGGGTGTTAGAAATGACACGGGAACACCAATAAGGTTCCGGAGTGACGATGCGTCATGAGTGGACCATGTGTTCAAGAATCTTTTAGTAAACCATTGCTTGTTTTGAGTTTTGTCGGGTTGAGACCGAGTTAGGAAATTCTAAAGGTGGGGAGCCCTTGTTGAATTTTTCAAGATCCATTAAGACCGAGGGATTTGGGGTTACGTTGATCAGGGTGGAATGTTCAGTGCCTTCTCCGGGATTCATTTGATAGCTTGGGGGATGAGCTATATTAAGGTGGGGAGATCGTAAGAACTTGGGTTTTTAGAATGGATAAAAATGCAGACCATGTTTGAATTTTTGACTTGTTCCTGAGGAAATTGGGAACATCTAGGATGTTTTGGAAATTTCTAGACTAAATGTTGTGTACTTTTATGTAAATTCCTTTTATAGGTATGGAGAGTACCAGTTGTGTGCTCACCGAGTAAATGTCATGTGATTATCCTATAGAAATTTACAACTACACAGCATGGAGTGTTACTTGCAAGCTGTGTATCCTCTCTTCAACATACTATCTAGGTTCAAGCCTTGTGTCATCCCATTTGGAGAATCCACACCATGTGGCTACCCCACATAAGTCGGAGTATAGAAAATTCCACTACACGGTTGTCGTCCTGGAATACATGCAGTGTATTTTTTCGTTTAAGTGAAATTCCATCAAGTCTTATTTCAGAAAAACCCTTCTTCTTCCACAAATTCGGAGCAGTTCCACTTCAAAAACCCAAAGAACATATCTTGACCGAGATTCTTCACCTGATATCTATTCTAAGAACTGTTGGTGGCTGCGGGATTGCAAAATTGATGATAAACACACACACCTTGTTCTGTTCTAGATTATTTACCTCAGGCATCTCATTTTCCATCCAAGTGGAATTTCCGGGATTTGACGGAAACATATATCTACAAATATCAGCTTCGAATTAGAGCTTTATATCAGATGTTCCTATGTCTACAAATCTGAGGTATAAGGTGGATATATTCTTTTGTGTTTTCGCAGAACTTTAGGCGGTCCATCTTAAAGCGCGTATTTGTGTATTCCAAGTAAGACCCTAATTTACATGTTGTTTCTTTTATAATTGTTCATTGAACTAAGGGTATACATTGGGTACCCTATGTTACCTATGTTTCATGAGTACAGCCGAGTGAGTGGTCATTGCTCATCAGGGCATTTTGGTTGGGGATTTTCAAAATGGTTATAACTGAATTGCATTGTTTAAGACTACCTAGTTTAGTTTATTAAACATTGATATGAATTGTTTGAGATGTTAAGGGCCTTTGTGCTAATATGGGACAAAACATTGTTCTTTTATATAAACTATTTTGATTGTTTTGAATATTTAGGTGTTTTTTATAGATGTGTATATATTTGATTATGGAAATTTATATGCTGGAACCCTTTTGGTTGGGTTGGGCATGAACCAGATATTATTGAGTGATGCGGATCACAGGTTGGACATGGCCAGGTTAAATTGGGTGTTTCTGACCATGATATTGGGCCTCATGGACGTCGGCTTGAGGCAAGATGACTGTTAGGTTGGGCATGGACCAGGTTACATGGATGTAAAATCATCAGACATGAGAGGCATGGTCGTTGTGACATGAGGTTTTAGAGACATTGTGTCTAGGGTACTATTTTGGTGATTACCACTCACCCAGAACAGTGAGTAGTGTGCACACCGAGAGACTTCATGATTAGGTGGTTTGGAGCACTTGTGTGGATAGAAGATCCACTAGTTATTGTTTACGTACTATTGGTTTGGGGTGCTTTCTGTAGGAATCCACTTGGAAGGTTAGGAGCCTTCATGGGATAACATTTAGGCAATCAGGTTGGGGGAAAAGGCTAGCCTTTAACTGAAGGCAGACATCGTTGTCCCTCTGGTTACATTATTTGGGGGAAGACACTATTGTCCCTCCAGTTAATTTCTTTGAGGGTAGACATCAAAGTCCCTAAGGTTACTTTATTTTAGGGCATACACTCTGGTCCCTTCGGTTACTTATTTGAGAATAGACATCGCTGAGCCTCCGGGTTACTATTTTTGGGGTGTGACATCAAGACATTGTTATTTGAGACACGCGGTGTTAGAGGGCACATGGTGTCGGGATACATGACAGAGATTTCGGCATTGGTCGAAGAAAGAGGTAATTCATGGTGGCTACTGAGCACCAGTGGATTTTATGTTTATTTTTGCATCATACTGTTTACTGTTTTCCTTATAACTTCATGCTAGCTTTAACAGTTATATTAAGTACGCACCATTGGGTGGTATCCTAATGTGATTCTCCTCACACCTTGCACGGGCCCTTCCGGATGCATGTAGACATTATGGATTTATGTGCAGGAATGTGGCCAGCTTTCGGAGCTCGGCTGCATTAGCTATTGTATGGAGATAGAATGGACCTTGAGGTCTTGCCTAGATGGATTTTACTTTGTTTTGCATTTATATTATATCAGCATGCTTAATTTTCTAGTATCTATAGTTGGATATACGTTGTTTCCCTTTATATATATGAATATGTATGTCCTCTTTGAATTCATGTTTGTTGTTCAGTAGTAGTTTCAAGTGATCCGCAAGCTATTGTTTTACTTTCCGATGTTGTTGTTATATTTATTGTTTTCACTATTTATTAATATTTAATGTGCTTCTGCATTGTGCGTTTGGTTCTTGTCTGGTGGGTCGTTCTTTCTTCTTCATATTTATTATTATACTCAGACCAATAAAATTATTATCCTCTAAGAGGTTATAGCCTCTCCACTATACCTATAAGTCCCTTGATGCAAGTCGGCAACATTTGGTGTTCCGAGAGGTGAGCCTAACATAGTAACACATGACCCGTTTAGAACTAATCAGGTGGCTATTTGGGTTCGGGTCATTACATAGATCAGCATACAGTTTTATATCTACCCATTTTACTATGAAAATTACACACTTCCCTTTTAATTTAATAATGGAGTTTTCAATTAAAATTCCAAAGGGAAACATCATTTTGACAATGATGGGTGGGTCTTTCCCCATTATGAAAAAAAAATTTATATACTGTCATTATAATTATACCTATGGCTGAATTTTATATAATCTTCGGTAAATAATGGATCTCAATATATGAATCAAAAATTTCTTACACGAATAATGAAATTACAATTTTTAGAGAAGATGTAGAATCCCCCATATTTAAAGTAGATGCTTCCTCGCATAATTTTTATCAAGATCCACTTATAGTAGATCAACTGGATGATATTATTGGGGAAGAAGACAAAAAAAATCTTGTGATTAAAGAGGTAATATTCAAATTGAGGAGGTACCTATTGTATAGGAATACATTTATGTGTTTCCATAATATTTGCATGGACATCCCATGGAGCATGAAGTGGAATTTTCCATTGATTTAATACCTAATTCACGACCAATATCGATGAATACCTATAGGAAAACCACTATGGAATTGGTTGAATTGATGAAAAAACTATAGGATTTAGGTAATAAGGGATTTATTTACCTTAGTTTTTCACCATGGTGTTCCCATGTCATCGTTGTTAATAAGAATTATGGATCCCTATGTTGATTATAGTTAAATAAATTCCACTATAATAATTACTAAGTATCATATACATCACATTGATGTTTTGTTGGATTAGCTACACAAAGCCTAATATTTTTAAAAGATTTATATTTTCAATGGCTATCACAAATTATGTATAAATAATGAAGACATTCCATAGACCATGTTCCCGAAAAGGTATGGACATTATGAGTTTAGAATAATTTCATTTTGGATGAATAATGTAGAGTCTATTATTATGGACTTAATGGAAGGAGTATTAATGGAATATATTAATGATTTTATTTGAGTATTCATTGAAGAAATTTTTGTGTTTACTAAAACATATGAGGAAAATGAGAATCACAAGTGCATCATCCTTAAAAATAATAGTAGTGAAGAGTTATATGAAAAATCAATAAATGTAATTTCTTTAGGCCGTAAAGCATCTTTTCATGGCAATATTGTCTCCATAGACGGAATATCAATTGATCCTACAAAAACAACGAAATTCAGAGAATGGAAAAAAATAACAAACATATATGAGGTACGTAGTATCATTGGTTTGATAGGCTACTATTAGAAGTTTCTTCAAAAAATTTCTAGATTACCCAACAAATTTACCAAGTTAACACATAAAGGGGTTATGTTTTTATACAAAGAGGAATGTGAATAATTCTTATATGAACTAAATATTAGAATATTCAATGCTCCAATTTAGACTATACCATATGGAAGTGATGGGTTTTTCATTTATAGTGATGCATCAAAAAATGGACTTGGTTGTCACATAATCAAAAATGATAATTTTATTTCATATGAATCAAGGAAATTAAATAATAAAGAATATATCTCCCCAACCCATGATCTGGATTAAGTGGATGTTATATTCACATTTAAAAAATTGAGAAATTATCCCATTAGTGAAATATTTCAGAAATACACTGATTACAAAAGTCTGATATACATATTCCCATAATGAGATCTCAATTTGAGAAAATGTGATGGCTCAATCAACTCAATTATTATGATTTCTCAATACACTACCACCAAGATAATTAAATGTGTCTGTGAATTAACATTGCAGGTAAGATCATGGATTTATAACCTAGATGAGGATTAAAAAGGATCCTATATTCGTGGATCTAAAACAGATGGATATTGTAATTTCTAAAGAAGTGGAAACATAAAAAATCAGATGATTTCAAAAACCACATTATTAAAGAGGATAATGAATTGTTAATCTGATGATGATTAATTTCAAAAAAAAAATTAATTCTACAAATGATGGAATTTTAGGAGACATTTTTTATATAGATGGTGTTATAATTTTTGGAACGATGGCATTCATTCCATCAATACATGAGATAAAAAAGGGAATTATTAGATGATAAGCATATATCAATCTTCACTATACACCCTAAAATTAAATTGATGTATAAGAACATAAAAGAACATTTTTTGTGGGATAACATAAAATAATTAATTTTTTATTATGTATCCATTTTTGTGGTTTTTGAACAAGTGAAATTTGTGAGGCAGCATCTTAAATTATTCCTAAAAAATCCCCTTAGTATTCGTAGTAAATCAGATGAAATTACTACAGACATCATCACAATACTACCAATGAATCCTAGACGGAAAAAATAAATATTTGTTATTGTAGATCACATAACATAATCTTTTCATTTTATTTCCATGATATAATTTATTCATCGTGAGAATATTTTAAGTCTCTACATTAAAGAAGTTATAAGAATTCATGGAACACCCCTATCCATTCTTTCTGATTGAGATCCCCCTTTACATAAAAATTCTAATGAATTAATCTTCATAAGGCTCTCAACAATGAGATTCATTTTAGTAATGCCTACCATACATAAACTAATATAATGTATGAATGAACAATTAAAACAATGGAATACATTAAAATATCATGTTCAATCAACATTGAATGTAGGTGGGATCAATATATTCGTTTTTTATTCATTTACTATAATAATAGTTTCCTTTTAGATATTCAAATGGTGCCCTATGAAGCATTATATAGAATGATAGGTTGTACTCTAACTTTTTGGGTTGAATATCACTAAAAAAAACTCATAGGGCTTGATCTTGTAGAACATAAAATGACAATAGTAAGTGCTATTAGTTCTTATATTAAATAGGCTCAACGTAGGAAAAAGACTTATACTGTTAATCAGAGAAAATATTTATTGTTCAAAGTGCGAGATCATGTTTTCTTAACAGTATCACCATGTAAGGGTGTTATATGATTTTTTATAAATGGTAAAATGGGTCATAAGTACATCAAATCCTTAATATTTTTTTAAAGGGTTGGATTCATTGCATACCATTTTGTAATGCTGTCAAATCTCTCAAGGGTCCAATATGTGTTCCATATTGCCCTGTCAAGGAAGTATATTCTAGACCCAAGGAATATTCTCACCCGAGATGAAATTTATTTTGAACCATACCTTATATATTGTAAAGAACCCATCCATATTCTTCATACCAGAGAGTGAGAATTATAGAATCAGATGACTCGTCTAGTAAGAGTTATTTTGAGAAAACAAAAAATTTAAGAAGAAACATGGGTACTATAAGATTTTATGAAGGATAACTACCCACATATTTATTATGGTAAAAATAATAAAACTTTTAGGACAATATTTTTATTTTATTTAATAATTTATCCCCTTACGACATTACCATATTTTAAAATAGATTTTCTTCTTAGCTTTGCAATACAGACAACCCATAGTTTAAAAAACAATAATGAATAACTTTTTTCCAAATAATTCAAGTAATAACACTTTTATACAGTTTATATTGTAAATATATATATTATATAACTACTCAATAATTTTGAAACTCATCTAAAATATTTTATAGGAATAATAAAAGAACGAACTCTATAAAATGGATAAAATTATATATTTTTACATGTACTTTTACCACCTTTTGACAGTGAATGCCTATATAAATCTAATTTTGAAGCTATTTAATAAATTTAATATGTAAAAATAAATATAATATCTGGATCAAAAACAAAAAAATTATTTTATGGTGTTGGTTATGTATTTTTTTGAAAAATAAAATTTTTAATTAATAATGAAATATTCTAATATTTTACTAACAATTACTTTTTCATATACTTTATTTATAAGTTTAAATTATAAATTTAATTAAATTAAAATTTTACTTATAGAAAATACATTAATACAATGATTTTAATTTGAATCATTTTTACATTGAAATCGACTATAAAGCATTACAAACAATATGATGTTTTTACATTAAAAACTCGGATTATCATCATGTCTATGGGATTATTTTTATTTAAATTTCATTCGAATTTTTTATTTGAATTTAGAAAAATGAATGGAATATCTGGAATCAGAATAATAAATAATTTACAATAAGATAAACTTAGTTTTTGTCCAAATATATTAGTGAAATTAATTAAAATTAATTACAATATTTAATGTAAAATTAAGATTAAAAAGGTATTAAAACATAAACATAAGACCCAAAAAGACCTATAAACTTTAAAAATCCATTTTATGAATATTTATCAAGCCTAAATTCCATCATATTAACTTTGTAAAATTAGTGACCCACCTTCAATGAACGAACGTGGGTGGGGTTCCTTTCTTTTAATATATTACAAGAGTGGCACTCCTCCGACATTATAAAAGATCTCATTTCCACATAGTTACCCAGACAACTCAATATACTTATGTTATGATAAAATATTACCAAATAGATCACCAAAATCTATCCCACAATTCCTAAAGCCTCTCTTTTGGGAGATATCAATCCAAGGAAGCCATTGGCTAAAAACAAAAAGGACTTATCCAAATTAAGAGGCTACATATTTCTTACAAACATTTAATTTTATTTTTATTATAAAATCCCCGAATTATCCTTTTTAAAAGATAATATAACAAAACCAATATCATAAATATATTATAATGTCTTTATTTTAGGGGTTTTACCTGTATTTACACAAACATCCACCGAATGCGTAACAAAGATAATATATGTGTGTATGGTGGACTACCATCTCATGAAACAATGATTATTAGTATAAAATTTACCAATTATCCTAGTAGAAATTAGGATGAAAAAAATATTTATATATGTTATATATAATATTTATTATGACTATATACTTCTGTACATATTTTAGAAAAAGTATCCTTATACTTCCAATTTTTTGTAATGACTATAACATCATCTCTGACTGCCCCTTCAAAGGGATATGAGTCATTTAAACTAACCATGGAATATATTATGGTTAATATTAATAAAGACATAGGTAATTTATAACATAAATAGGATACTATAATTATTTTATAAATATTAGTTACTATTTTTTCTTTTAAAAGATGAAAAAAATGAAGTAGCGCACATGCGTACATACGAACTACCATATCAATGAAATATCAATTTTTTTTATTGTCTCCAACCAATGTGAATTATTATGGGTAGAAATATACTGGATATATATTATAGAAACATCATGGTTTATGTTTTTTATATTATTGAATAGGATAAATTTTATAAGAAAAAAATATCAATTTAAAACATACTCAACAAACTAGGAAATTAACTATGAAAGAAATAAAATAATGATAAGAAATTATCAAATGGGTAATAATATATTATTAGTGGATCATATATGAAATAATAAATATTAATATGGTTATATTATAAGTTAGTATCATATTTTATATGAATATACAAGAGTATATATAACACACAACACATGGAAGGTTTATGTATGGTATTTCATCTCAATTTACTTTACATTGAGACTTATTTTTGTTATCCACCAATTCACTTTTATTTGGTGTATATATTTCCCATTGACATGTAATATCATGAACCTAATTATTCTATTTATATTATAATTTTCATTTTATTTTCTATGAATTATGATTTAAATGTTTCAATTTGGTATGGGACATATTTTAATGTTAAATATTGTTTTCCATTACAATGTTTTAATTTCAATAACCTATGTTGTTAATTTTCCTCCTATATTGTATAATTGACAAATTAATATTATTTATGTATATTTTACAATACACATTACTTATTTGATAAATGAGGAATAATTTAGATTGGTACGACCTTGGTGAAGCCCCATTATTAATACCCCCTTGATACATCGACATTATAATGGGATTAATCATTTGGCTAAATCAGATGGGTTTTTAGCTATATATTGTTAATCATCTTGTCGAAGGTCTTGATAGTAAAGGTACCATGTACGAAAGAAAATATTCAGTCAATAATTAGGAATTTACCTCATTTATAATCTTCGATTATTCATCCACATGATTTCTCATTGACATATATATGAATACATTTAATTTTTAGTCAATTGATTAAATGGAACGTGTTTCCATTTTTTACCATTCAATATTGAGTTTCAATTCGCAATTAATTGTTATGTAATTGTTATTATTTATTCACTTTTCCATTTTAATTTATTCCTATAGATTCATTGTTGATTCTACTTACTTACCCATTCTATGCATTTGATCTCATCCATATTATGTTTATTTCATAATGTTATGAAGAGGATATATTGGCATAAGAGTTCATGGTGGTAATTTATTTCATTCTAAGGTGTATCATGTTTTATTATGTTTGCCTAGCGTATTATGGGTATAATGTATGTAACCATAACTTCCATGATTACTAAACTTCTCACACAATCAAGATTTATAACCATGTAATAATGCCAATGTAATAAAATAATATACCATATCCAAGAATCTGAGGGTGAGGTTTTACATTGACTGATATTGATGGTGTGGGAAAGAATATTAAACATCCAACATAAAAATAATGTGGGAATAACAACTAAGGAATTATTTCAAGAGGCATAGAATACACATTAATTGTAGTAAAGTATGACATCTAGCATTAAGTTATCAGAGGATAATTAAATATAAAATTAATGAAATTAATGTTCTTATAAATTATCCACTAGTGATTTTCTGTTCTAGATGTGATTAATTTTAGAAATATACTACCCAATTATTTAATATAATTTTTTTTTGAAAATTCTAACACAAACCATATCCTAGATCATGTGAACATGGAAAATCCCATGAAAAAAATTCTTTTATGGTATTTAGTTTTATTTCAATATATATTTCTATATTTATTATTTCATATTTTATTTAATCAACTCGGAAATGATTTATAAAAACCATTGATAGTATAATAATTATATCCAGGGAATAAAAAATTCATCATGGTTTGAGGAATGTTACACCATATTGATTTATCTAACCATCACATATTAATATTCTATTAAGAATGTATTAACTCTCTATACCATGGGCTCTTCGAAATTTGGATATAAGTAAATATTACATAATGTCATAAATAAACCCATGATATACTTCCATTGTAATGTTTGTTAGGATATACCTATGGAAATTACTCGTATCATATTATATTTACAATTTGGAGGAAACAATTTATTTTGGGGGAGAATGTAACAACCTGAAATTTTGATATGTTTTTTATTAAGTAAATATTATGTTAATAACATGTTCTACATGCAACACCAAACTAATAATACCATGAAATGATATATAAAAAATGAATTTTAGATGTTATGTTGGAAAGTAAAAATAGATCTAGCCATTATTTGAAATTATTTTTGAAATATATATCATTTTATTTAGTGTACTTATATAAAAAAATAAGATACCAATATGGTAACAGAATTATTGTTTCTAAGCCAACCTTTTTTATGTTTTTTATTTTATGAAACTAAATGTATTATAGAAAATAAAATTATTATTGATTTTTATATTATATTTTCTTATATGAATAAATTATTAAATTTGATTTTATTAGTAGTTATTAGAAAATAATAATAATGATGGTTAATATATTTGAAGATTATTTTCAAAGAAATAATATTTTCATTATATTTAATAATTTCTTTTTAATTTTAAAATCAATGATTTTGGGAATCAAATTTGATAAATTAGCTTCTTATTTTGTTGTATTTACCATATAAATTTTTCCTTAATTATAACTATTTGTATTTTTTTAGAAATAGATGGGTTTTAACTGAATATTAAAAAAAATGATGTATACTATGCATAATTTTTAAAAATAAACTGTTTAATGTCTAAACCCTATGTCAATCATTTGGAAAACATAAGTAATAATTTACTCTAAAAACTGTTTTCATCGTCTATGTTAAAG
The DNA here is from genome assembly GCA_963277665.1 of Viscum album. Lineage (NCBI taxonomy): Eukaryota > Viridiplantae > Streptophyta > Magnoliopsida > Santalales > Viscaceae > Viscum > Viscum album. The sequence continues at coordinate 663,080,192 of OY728138.1, forward strand.
ATTAGTTTTCATCAATTTTATTAAAAAAAAAATGTATTTAATATTTTAGATCAACGTGATCATATTATGTAATATGTATAATATTAATTATTTCATAAATTTTTTATTACAATGATTAAAGATAATGTTCATTATTAATTAAATTCTATTATATTCTATGATTTTTAATGAACATTATATAATTTAATCTAATAAAAAATATCAATAAATTCAGAATAATTATTATAATATATTTTTTAATCCTATATATAATTATATTCACACTCATTGTATAACAACCCTGATCTTTATTACACATTGAAACATGATTTATTACATTAACATTCACTTAGGAAAACTCTGAGGATTGAGAGGTCTAGTTTGATGGGAAATTAATAACATTACATAACAACTTAAAACATAATTCCCAACATATTTATTGAAAACATAATTTACATGACAACATTCCTTCGTTTATAATATTTCAAGGGATTTCTTGAGGAAATGCATAAGAAAAGTGTGATCTATATAGCCATGTAATGGAGTAAAAATGTAATAACATGAAAAATATTGTTTATGTTAAAAAATAGGAATATCAATGAAGCATAATGGAAACATGAACATAAAGGCATGACATAGATTAATTATCATAACATGAAAATGTAGCAAAAATATTTAACATGATATTATCATGATCTAAGGATCATTTCACACAGAGAATGAGTATACCCTCATTTCATATGAATTAGAATGAGTACACCCTCATTGCACTTCACATATCATAATGCTTTTTTAACCCAATGCATTGGAGCACTATAAGGGATCACCCTTATTTACCATTTCATTTCGTGAATAAGTGTGCCACATATATCAAACTACATGGATTAATTAAACATCATTATTTATTCCACGACAATTTAATTTAGAATTCATACATGAAACTATATTTTAGAAAAAGTATATGTAAATATAGGTTAATACACATGGTAGAAAAATGGGCATGGAATTCACTAGTGATTGAATTTGGCTTGGAGTGTAGGGGTGTAATTTCGGCTACATAACGACGTGGAAGAAGAATTCATAAAAACGTCTGATTCCATAAATTATTTGAATCATTTTTCAAAACAACTTTCAGTCCATAACATTGCCTAGGTATTATTTTTTTTATTTTTCAAACATAAATTCTATGATTCCAATAATTATATTCATTTTATCTGAATAATTTTTTAAATATGTGAATTTTTACTTTTAAAACAAAAACCATCCTTAATAAAAAATTCACAGGTTTTGACAAAAACAATGTTAAGTCCACAAAATAAATAATAATTATATTAATAAAAAGATATACCGTCATTTACATTTAATACAAATTAATTCAGTAATAATATTATTTTTGAAATATTATTTAATTCAAAAGTACATTAATTCATCAAAATAGATTTCTTAATTAAATATTAACTAAAAATACAATTTGTCCTTTAAAAATAATTTATATTGTGAGAATGTTAATATGAATGTATATTCATTATAAAAAACAACATATATTATCATAGTTCTTGGGTCTTGTTATATAACCCATTATAACATCCACATAAGACCCAAGGGTAAGGTTTGCAATGGTGGTAGACTATTGGGGTGTCTCGGATAACATCACTCAGATGGTAATATCTATTAATTTCCACTTATCATGTGGGTGGTTCCATTCAAGCATAACATGTTGAATCTATTCATAGGCTTAGTCAAAAGTGAAGCCCAGTGATGCCACCACCTTTCTGAGTTCTGAAAAGTGGGCTTCTTGTAGAGGAATTCTACTTGATGAGGCAATTACATCCTTTTTCTGAGTAAGGTGGATTTTCTTTGAGGCCCTATATTTATGCTAATCATTTGATAACTATGAAATAGTTATATTAGAAATAGTAACAATTCATTATGTTGTTTTAAAATAAAAAAACATAATACCAAGGAAGTTCATATGTTATATATAATAATTTCATATAATGATACATTTATTTAGATTAAGAGAAATATTCATTAAGAATGTTTGGGTCATTACAATATTCCACCCTTAAGAAATTTCTTCCTCAATATTGCTTTTTCCCACGCTAAAAATGATGAGGCAAACTCTACTTCATCACTTCTTATAGTTCCCATCTTGCTTCAAAAACATTGTCTTTTTCAATAATACTTTGAATTGGTGAATTGTCTAGTTTGATAGAACTTTTTCCCTAAGATATAAAATATTCACTGGATTATCTTCTTATGACAGCTAATTATCTAATGGTAACACCTATATATTGAGTATATGTGATGGTTAAGGTATGTACTGCCTCAATAGTGATACATGAAATACATCATGTACTAGAGAGCGACTTAGGGGATATGCTAGTTGATAGGCCAATACTCGAGTGCGATCAAGGATCCCAAAATGGTGGATGTACCTTTGACTAAGCATTCACTTCTTCCAAAATCTCATAAATCTCTTACATGGATATATATAGTGGAATACCATTTCTACAACATCAAACTGTAGGTATCTTCAATGATTATTAATATTGCACTTTTGTTGACTCTTAGAATATTTAATGTGCTACTAGATGGTCTTAACCATCTCCACAATTTCTTCGTCCATTTCTAGACCTAAGAGTTTTAGCTCCCCAATATCATCCCAACATGTCAGTGTTCTACATATTTTCACATAAAGGGCTTCAATGGATCCATTTTTATGCTTGATTGGTAACTGTTATTGTAAGAGAACTCAACTAAAAAATATGTTGATCCCATTCTACTATGATGTCTGTTGAGAATTCTCTCAACATGTCCTCATGTTTTTCGATAGTCTGCTATGATTTTCTATCATTTTGACGATGATAATAAATACTAAAGTTCATCTGTGTATTTAGTGCATGATTAAGACTCAACCAAAACATAGATGTGAATCTTGGATCCCAATCAGATACAATAGATAGTGGTACTCCATAAATCCTTACCACTTCTCAGATGAATATCTGTTCTAGTTTATCCAACGAGAAATCCTCTCGAATTTTAATGAAGTGTGCAATCTATATAAGTCAATCCACTACAGACAGATAACATTCATTCAATTGGACGTCATCAGAAGTCCGATGACATAGTTGGTGGTTATGTTCTCCAATTTAGATACTTGTATCAGAAATTGTTGAATCACCCCCGTAGACTTCTTCCTCTCATCCTTAACATGCTTACATACCAGGAAAATTGGTATATAATTAGTGATCCCCTTTTTCATGTTATCCCACCAATAATTCTCTCGAATATATCAATACATCATTGTGTTTTATGGGGGATCATATAAATTCAAACTATGTGCTCCATCCAAAATATCATTCAATAACTACAGAAATGATGGAACACAGAGTCACGAACAAAATCTTATAGTTCCATATTCATTAACATTGAACATTGAGGATTTTCAGTTTTTTATAGTTTCCAATTTCTTATGAATTCCCACATCATCCTTTGGAAAATACATTATTCATTCTAAAAGAGATGTTTGATAGATCATTTTTTAAATGGTTGATGATGTTACCTTGTTTATGATTATCATGTCCATCTTCATCAAATCAACAAATATTTGATATTTTTAAATTCTCATCCATGATATAATAAATGGGTCATTATTTCTTAAGGAATATGGCACCTTGTTCACTCTCCCATGGTGGAAATGTATTGAGAAGTCATAATCAACGATCAACTCTTACCATCTTTAGCGGTGCATGTTTAACTATTTATGTGTGAATATATACTTGAGGTGTTTATGATTCGTGTATAGTTCACACTTCTCCCCAATGTGGTAATGTCACCAAATTTTCAAAGTGACGATTACTTCTAGAAACTCCAAATCATGTATTGTGCTATTTTTCTCATGAACATTACATCTTCTTGAAATATAGGAAATGACTTGGTCTCTTTGCATTAACACACATCCTAGGCCCTTCTTAGAAGCATCAATAAATACAACAAAGCGATCTCCAAATGTGGTTAGTGTCAGAAAAGACTTAGTAATAAGACTCCTTTTCATATCGTTTAAGATTTCAATGAAAACATGACTTCGTTTTAAGTTAGCTTGGTACGAGGGTTTAAGATTCATGGGAAATTTACCCCAAATAAATGATAATATCCAGCTAACCCCATGAAGTAACTGATATCTGTAACGGATGATGTCCTATAACATATTCTAATGGCATATGTCTTGGATAGATCACGAGATATCTCATTGCTTCTAATGATATGACCTAATAATGATAACTCAATTAACCAAAACTCACAGTATATATACATTACAAAGAGATTCCACTTTTAAAGGTATCAATGATAGTTCATAGATGCTCCTCATGTTCCTCCTTGGTTTTGGAGTATATTAAAATATAGTCTATAAAGACTATCACAATTTTCTGTAGATAATCTCAAAAGACAATATTTATCAAGTCCATAATGTTTTTTGGATCATTATTGAGTCTTAAAGGAATTCTTATGAACTCATAGTGCCTTCTCATTGTATGAAGAGATGTATTGGGGATATTCTCCTTCTTCACCCTTACATGGTAATATCTCAGCCACAAATCCATCATGAAGAATTATTGTGCTCCTTGAATGTCATCGAACATGTAATCAATTCGGGGAATATGATACTTATTTTTATAATGATTTTTTGAGCACATGATAATCAATTAAAATGTGAATTGACCCATCCTTCTTCATGTCTAAGATGATTTGGAGCACCCCGCATTAAAGCACTTGGGCGTATGAAACCTTTTATAGATTTTTCTATAATTGTTTCTTTAGATCCTCAAGCACCATAAAATCCATTATATATAGAGTCTTCAATATGGAAATTCTCTATGTATAATATCAATCGAGAATTCAACATCACTTCTAGGAGTAAGACAATGCAATTCCTCAGAAAAAAATTCAATAAATTCCCTCCCAATAATAATTTCTTCAAGTATATTTGATTCAATAGAGTCAAATATAATAGAAAGATTTGTGTTCTCATAGGTCAATAATATCACCATTTTAGATAATGATTCTAAAGAAGATTCATCCTCATCCATGAACATGTATAGAATCGGTGGTTAATACTCCATATAGAGAGTGATTTCCCAAAAATGAAAATTTATGTTGGATCTATATAGTGAAACCAAATTCATGAAAATAGTTACATCAAATAATACTAGGGTGAGTATTACGTTGTTGTCTCAGATGTTAAATTCACAAATTATGGTTGGGTGGGAGACATATTCATGGGATGCATCTATTTCCCCACTTGTCGTTCTCACCAATATGTTTACTTCCATAATTTGTGGTGGTATTGGGATTATTCTAATAAACAATTTTGATATAAAATAATGTATAGGCCATAAAGGAAAATTATTTCCACTATTATTCAATAAATACCTAGGTTATCTAACAGCATTTCAATTTTGAAGGTCACTATGGTGGTAGTGATGGAAAAATCTCGCCCTTTCAGCCTTGGAGGTTGTGGGTTGCCTTAAAAAACACATGTATTTGGGCATTGGTGCGAAATTTCCCTAGTTTTTTGTAGTTGATGTAATAAAAAATGTTTTGAGGCTCAAACAGATTATTCATATCCTCGGTCTCAGCCTTTGATTTTTTTGTTGATAGTTAATGACCAGGTTCCCTTCTCTACCACACCTAAATCATTTCCTCATCCCTTCAGGAAATTTATGGTGTGCGTTTTTACACACCTTTGGCCAGTGGGGTTATAGAACATCATAGAACCATTGAATTTATCCATCAGCCCAACAAAATTAAATTCCACCTTATGCTTCATATCTCGATGATACCCCTAAGATTCATCATTCCCCATTTCGACTTTTAGGGAACATTGGAAAATTTCCTCATAGCTATCAATGTCATGGATCACTAGGGATTTTTTGTAGGCATGTTTTTATGCCACTAATGAAGTGGTCAATATTTCATTCCGGGGTAACTAAAAAGTAAGAGGCATATCATGAAATATTTATGAATCTTTTCTCATACTCTCTAATGTATTTTCCTTTTTTCTGCTTGTTGGAAATCATGTTCATTTCCATCTTAAGTCAGAGGGTGTGAGGAAAATATTTATCAATTTTTTTTTCGAAATTCCTCCATTCCGACAATTTAATCTCCACCATGCACATTATATTTTTGATCAATTTCCCCCATGGATGTTTATCACCCACCATAGGATAAACAACCAGAAGTACCTTCTATTGTTCATAATATTGAAGGATGGAGAATAAATTTTCAATGGATTTGATCTATTGTTCAGTGATTGAGGGATAGGAAAATCCATTATAATTAAGAGGACATTGTCACATGATGGTCTCGATTGTGGGGTGTTATTTATTAGGGGGTTGAACATTCCTCTTGAACCTAGTTTATATTCGAAACATGTGTTAACTGAGAGATTATCCTGACATGTTTTGTGCTTCCCACTCATATTAGATTGGGAATCTTATTAGAAGAGGCATCAAATTCATCTTCACATTAGTTTTTAGCCCAAGTCCTCCAATTAAATCCAAATGGATGGAATAAAAGGATTTTTGGGGGTGACACATAAAGTTGAATCAAATGAAAAAAATAGATAACTTAAAAATTACATTTATTTTCTTAAAATATTTATTTTATCCATGATTTATATCCCAACATACATTATTATGGTATTATTTTTAATTACCTTAATAATGTTTCATACTAAGATTATGAATTTACCAAATTATATCCCCCAATAGTTTCATAACCAAGAGTGCAGTAAGGCCCTTTGTCAGGAACTACATATCGTTTGAGCCTAGCTCAATGCATTTTTTTGGGTTCTACCACATGATAATCAACTAACTAAATACTCCCCAATATTTAGGGAAGGGTTTATTATACTTATTATTATCCTTAAGGATTTCACTAGGGTTTTCAAATCCTAATTCCAACAAAACTAAACCTAACCTATCATATAAACTGCAACAACCCTTCCCTTATTAAAAATATCAACATAATCTATTACAAAAAATATCACATAATACAATTATGAGGATCTAGAGGTCTAGTTTAATGGAATATTAGGAAAATTACATAACATCTTATAACATAAAACTCCATATCTTTATTGAAAACTTCTTTTACATGAAAAAATTGTTTTGTACTAATCATTTGATTGGATAACATGAGGAAATCATTAAGAAAAGAGTAATCTATAAATCCAAATAAGGGAGTAAAAAAGAATTAATATGGAGAATAAAGTACATTTTAGGAAATAGTCCTATCAATGGATCACAATAGAATCATGAACATGAAGGTATGATATAACATGATTATCATAACATGGAAATGTGTCAACCATATTTAACAATATGTTAGAATGATCTAAGCATCATTGCACATAGTGAATGAGTAAACCCTCATTTCTCTTGAATTGACATGATTATACATATCATTTAACATTATGTGTCATGATACTAATCATTAGCCAATGAATTGTAGTTCTATTAGGGTGCATAATTATTAATCATTTAATTTCGTGCATAAGTGTGCCACATAGATCAAACATCATGGATTCATTAAACATAATCATTTATTCAATAATAAATGAATTTTTAATCCATACACATAAATCTATAATCATTATGTAAATTGTCATAAACTTTAATACCCTTGATAGATAAATGGGCATGGTATTCACTACAGAATGTCATTTTCTTGGTGAATCACGGTGCAATTTTGGTAGCATAACAGCATGACATAAGAATTCATAAAATGGTTGATGAGAGAGAAAGTAGTATCTAATAATATGTACATGAAATTGAATGTAATATTTTTATATATGTAAATGTTCCAACATTTGTAATAGAATTTAGATTCATAATATAAAAGAGTTTCATGAATGTCACTTAGGAGTAAGAAATTCCAAACAAAATTCCAGCATGGTAAAGAGTGTCCATGGGAGGAATTAATGGGAGAGAAATAGATATATCCTAATTTGAAATAATCATGGTATTATGGGGGAGGTTATAAATCATATACTAACCATTTTAATGAAAAATAAAACGGTATTACAATAGAAAGAAATTTGGACAAATGGGTGAAAGGAAGAAACCCCTTACATGGAAGTGTGATCCCAATGGCTTGGGAGAGGCTTGGGAGAGGTGTCCTAGGAGCTTGGGAATTCTGGTGAGGAATATAGAGAGAGGAAGGAAGGGGTTTTTTTAGCGCTAAAAGTTTTCATGGAAGATAAGTGGGATTTCAATTGGGTTTATATAAGTAAAGGGAGGGAATTCTTTATTATTTAGGTTTTGGACACTACACTATAAACAAATCAAAACCACAAACCATACAACATTTTTTTCCATAGTTTTTTCCAAAAGGGAGTGTAAAAAATTATTTTAGAAGTCCAATGAACAAAAATATTAATATATTAGACTTTTTTATTTATAGGTGAGTCACACACTCAAGGAAATCATTTTTATATGTTTTAATATTTTTTAAGTCATGGAGGGCCCTCTAAGGATTTGTAAAATTAATAAAAAAAGTACAAAATTACATTATTTAATTTTAAAAAATATATTGGCCTTAAATTTCATTTATATTATTTTATAAAATCACTATTAGGTCATTATGATTTCATAGATCACATTATATTTTTAAATGGCATTTAATTTTTCCCCAAAAACACAAATGTCATAGAAAATAATGAAAAATTCACTGTTGGATAATTTCAACGTCCTAATTCCAAAAATAATATTCATTTTATCTAAATAATTTTCTGAATATTTTAATTTATAAATAAAAAAAACTAGACCTTTATTATAAAATTATGCGTTTCGACAAAAACAGATTTTAGAACTTAGTAAAAATTACATTTGCATTAAGAAAAATTATATGGTAATTTAAATTTTATAAAAAGTAATTTATTTTTAATATTTTTTTAAAATACTATTTAATTCAAAAATACATTAATTTATAGAAATAGATTTCTTAATTTAATATTAATTAAAAATACCATTTGTGCTTCAAAATTTATTTACAAAGTTACAATGTTAAAATGAATGTATATTGTTTATACAAAATTACTGTAAATTATCAGTTTAAGGGTATTGTTAAGTAACCCCTTATGAAACAAGCATATAGACTAAGGGTAATGTCTGTGATGTTGATTGACTCTTGGGGTGGCTCAGGAAAAAAAGGTGGTAATCTCTATTTTCTTATACTTCTCTGGTAGGTGGTTATGTTCAAGCTTAACGTGCAGAAGCTCGGCTTGGGCTTGGTCAAGAGCGAATCCCAGTGACACCACCTCCTTTATGATCATCAAAAAATGGGCGTCATAGGGATAAATTATACTAGATGAGGCCATTGCTTCTGTTTTCATTGTAAAGTGGATAGTTTAAAGTCCAATATTTCTATGAATCACATAGTCACTATGAAACAACTATATTTGAAACCATATCAATTCCTAACAGTAATTTAAAATCCAAATAAAATAAATCCAAGGAAGTAAATGTGTTTTAAATATTTATTTAACATGATAAAGAATTTAATTTGATAAATATGAATTTTCATTAATTAAAGTTTGGGTCGTTATGCATTAATTTTTTAACTAATTCAAAATATGATTAGGAACACATAATTTTGGAAACAACCCTTTTCTATAAAAAATGGTTTTTCTATAAAATAAATGTTTTAATTTATAATTTAATTTCATATTATTTATAAATTTATTTAGAATAAATGGAAATTAAGTAGAGGTGAAGAACACCAAAATTTGGTAAAAGTTTTTACCAAATATTTTAAACAAAAACATAAACTACATAGTTTGAAAGTATATAACAAGGTAAAAATGATCATCTAATAATTTCAACACCCTCCAAAACTACATTCAAATGATTAAAACCATTTTTATGAATATTTTTATGGATTCTTTAATCCAATTACACCCCATTTTTTATTATTATGCATTTTAAAAAGTAATTTTATAATGATATCGTTAAATAGTGAAGGGTATTTCTGAATCTTTACTTTTCCTCACAAAACAAAGGGGATATCTTCCTTCCATTCAATGAATCTTTTCCTATAAAAATTGCACTAGAAACACTAAGAAATATAAATCTCATAGATGTTATTTCACCATCCATAGTCACCTGATGTATATAATTTTTCCATTTTCATAATTTCTATATAGATCTCAAAGAGAATATCAAGTGTTTATTATATGTATTACAATAATTTTAATCTTTTATTCTTAATCATACTCATATGACCATCGTATATCTGTAAAAATACAATATTATTAGAATAATTATTATATTTAATTTTTATTATTTTAATGTAGAAATTTTTTATTACGATTTTATATCTACTAAAGAAAACAGAAATATCATTGGTTCATGTATGCGAAATACCAGCTCCACCAAGGGACATCGTCCATCATTCATACCACTTACCATGTTTGGATTTAATTATGGTATTGAAAAATAAATATTATTTTTATGATACATATATTATTATATAATATAACATTATCATAAACCTTATTTGTAATTCATTATTTGAGAAATGAAAATGTTAAACATGCATTGTGTGAACCACTTCCTCCATGAAGTAAGAATTTTTTTCATTTTTCATTATTATATAAATTAATTATCAAACCAAATAATATCTAATTCACTAAAATACTATATAATATTATTTTCTACCTATTATAACGATAAAATAGAATTATTTTACCACAACTACCCAATGATATATAGTATATTCATATTTTGGATTCTCTAACCACATATTTAAATAATTTATCCAAAAATTATCACAGATGAATATTGGAACCTAAATAATAATAATATTATTATTTATTAATAAATTAATGATTTTTTTTTAAATTAATATTTAGTATTTATCATATAATTAAAATATTATCTTTGATCGCTAAAAATACTAAAATGAAAAATCATTGATTCAAATTTCAATAAATCATAAAAAACATTATATTATGAAATATAATTTTACAGTAAATGATCAATGTATAATTCATATAGAAGAATAATATTCATATTATGTTAACTAATTAATTTAATTTTATTACAAACGATGTTAGGTTCAAGAAAAAAATGAATTAGGAGCCTGGAAATGTTTTATGTCTCAATCACCCTTCATTAAGGCATGCTTTTATGTTATCAAATAATATTCAGTTATACAGTTAAAGAACATCCACATTGACTTGTAAAATCATAAATAGTTTTCGAACATTGAATCTTCGATATCATTCAATATCATACATTTTGTGGTTTATGATTTAGGGGTTCCAAAAAATATAATGGTATTCCATAATTAAATATAATTTCAAGAGTTATAAATATTATCCATGAGTTTCATCAATCATTTCATTTTATATAACCCATTTATATATAGGTTGAATATATTTTTATTAATATATTACTTATTTTTGTGTTATATTCCTTCGTGAGAATTAAGATATGTTAATAAAAATTAACATTAACATAAATTGCAGTTTCCTTCCCCTGTAATAATTTTCCCTTCCCTCTAATGTTATAATTATTATTTTGATGCGATATTATTACATATATTATGTAAATTTAATATTTACAATATAATTATACCAAAATAATGTTCTATTATCTTTATTATGATGTGGGATTGTCATCATTTTTTTATCATAAAAAAGTGATCATTTGAAAACTACTCATTATATTTTGATTACACGTTCTCTTTCATTTTCTCCATGTCAATATACATTATTATAATTAATTTTCACCATATGTTTTATATATGTTTCTTAAATTTATAACTAGTTTTATATAACTTAATGATTTGGTTAATATATTTTTTCTTATCTCGTCATTGTTACCACTTTAAGTTAACCTTACAAAAGGGGCCTCTTTGATTTTTATGTCCTGAAATATTTCACAAATAAAAAGGTTTTTCACCTTAAATATACTTTTCAAAACAAAATAATTTTATAAAAAATTATAATTTTTCAATTATGATTACATTTAAACTAATATTTCCTTCCTTTATTTAGAAATATCTAATACATATTTCATAATTCAGAAACAAATATTTTTTATTATTTCAACTCTAGAACTTTATTTTAATGTCCCTGAGATATATGAAACCCAAAATGGTTCCCCATGCTTGGTTGGTCACAAGGACACAAGTGCATCTCCCCAAACAAGAATGGCCATCAACTAGCAGTGAGGGCCTAGGTGATTTAGTGGGGAGTCTAGGACCTCATTACTAGAGTATCACAGCGGAAGTCAAAGTCATTCAATAGCAGACGTCAATAAATAAGTAGACAACTAAAATTAATACATGAATATAGGGATATAAAATTCAATAACCAGAAGAATATCATATTAAAAAATGATGTATATGGTATAAGTGTCTAGAAAATATCCAAAACAGGTACAAGGAAATTTAATATAGTTTAATTCCCAATAATAAAAAATGACAAAAATGCCATCCTAGAATCGCAAGCCTCGGCTTGGTTCTATGCTCCCCAGCCCCAAATCCACAATCAACAAACTGTTATAGGGAATTTTACATTATTATCACCTACAACCATATAATCTATTTGGGTGTTCAAGGAGGCCCAATCAACATGTGAGATAAACATCCAAGTAGGAAACCACGATGTTCTATATCGTTATAATAGCCATTCAACATATGTGATATAAAGTGTTAAAACTGGACAGTGAGTGCATATTCCCATGACATAATTCTACAATAATTAGTAAAAATGAACGTCTCTCAATGATACCTTCAATAGAGAGTTGGTTTTGAACAATACAAATATAAATTGTAAACAAGTCACACAACCACGCCGTAAATCCATCTACATTAATCAATCCACATACATGTTGTATAGTGAAGTCATGTGATCCAAAACCATGTTCTATAGTGAATTAGAATCCCATGGCCTCACCGTATAGTGATATAGTAGACCGCGAGAGCTGGATCCAAGGTGTCATAAGACCAATTCATCCAAGTAAAAATATATATGTAGACCATAGAGGGTAGAATCCATGGAGCGTGACCAATGCATCCCATCATGCCCCATGGGCATTCCTGGTGGAGACTCGGTTAGGCACTGGTTGGGGTCGTATGAGAATGTCAATATAAATTCCTACACTAGCACAAGAAATTCGGATCCTACGAGGTTACATGTCCCGAGGCATCCCACAGAATCAAGACCAAAGGGGCAGTGTCAACCCAAGGTGTCCACTACCGCATTACATATCCATGGTGAGAAGTCCAAGGGATATATCAAAAAATTCATTCAAACAATCAAAACATCAAATTAAACATTCATTCCATGTGATTATACCGACTAACATACAACTAAACATGCCATCATTATACCCAATAATAAAAATTATTTATCAAAACAAGAATATGGTCCTACCTTCCCATTTAAACCATTTAACATTCCTTTAGTCATTTACATATTGGTATAAACACCCATATAAACACATTCCATTTAATTAAATCTATCAAAATAGAAGATTCATAACGTGATATCAAGAATCAAGTAGGCAGTACATCTCCTAGACTAACTACACATGCTATTTAGTCATCTAAGGGATTCCTCTAACTTGGAAGGCACATATTGACACTCATTGGGTGGTTTTAAAAGGCATAAAAAGTATTTCCTTAAGACACACCCCATGGGTGACCTTTAAAGGAGTAAAGGGTGCTAACACACTTAAACATAACACATGGTCAACCTCACTATGTCAATCTATATCTACTAAAATAAACACGCTCATATAAGAGACCTCACTAGAATGTCTATCAAATGGAATTTTGGCTGAATGATCAAAAAAACCATGAAAAGATGAATGAATGCATAGAACACATACCTCAACTCGGTATTTGGAAACTCATCTAGTACTATGTCATGATTCATCCCAGTGAGGAATAAATATAAATAAAGGATGAAGAACGTACTATTAGGGCATATGAGCCAAATCTTAATAGAACCGTTATTATTATAAAGAATCATGAACAACTAAATAATCAAGTGTTTACTGATATGGATCCAATGTGATATATGGCGCTCTAATCGGAGTATATAAGGCTGCAATATATACTAAAACTATTTTAGAGGTATTTTGGGTTAAAAAACGTATAAAAGTTTTCTATAAGTTAAAAAAGAGCTACTGCCTATTTTATAAAATAAAACCCCACTGGGAAAGTACATGGTGTGTACCTCAAGTACTCGGTTTGCACTTCCCTAATTATTTATATAAACCCGAAAGGCTAAAAGTTTTGACAGCCAAGTATATGGGTTTTACTTGAAAGACACTACATGTATACCAAGTACACGACGTGTACCAAGCTTGCAGTTAGATTTCTGTATTTGTTTGAATTTGTTTTTCAAAAAACAATCGAACAACCCCATAGATCGACCTTGGGTATAAGACTAAAAGGAAGGAAACACATTTGACTAAAAAATGACGTGTACCTCAAGAAAACCAAAGGATCATACAATATTCCCCCCTTATCGATATTTTTCACCAATTTACTCACTGAAGGGTGCTCAAGATTCAACAGAAAAATTCATTGGAAATTGAGCACATATGTCAGACTCCCTATCCCATGTCCCATCCTATAAATAGCCATGGTTCTATAACACCCTAACTATATGTTCCTACCGGCCTCAAAGAACCTTCATGCTCCTGTCAATGATACAAATCTAATGCTCCTCAAATAATGAATCAACCTGATGCTCAACCTCCTCAAGATGAAAAATGCGAGATGGGTCTGAGGGGAAAAAGTGCAACTAAGAAACGTAGAAGTCGTAGTGCATGTCTCAGTACCATTGAGGTAACACAAATGTATAGGCAACTGGCCTGACTCAATCTTGAATCATGAAAGACCCGACATATCTTAGTGAAATATTACCCTATCTCTTAATCCTCATGTGTCCCAACATCATTGAAACACACAAGAAAATATGAACCCAAACCTCGAACTCTAGAGGTCTTATGAGGCGATGGACATATGATTTCGAGAAATATTGTGCATTAAACATCCACTTCTAAATCAACTAGACCTACTCAGAAGTCTCCTGCATGAGGCATGGTCCCAGTAAAGCTGCCTACGCTGCCTCTAAAAATCACTGTGGTGAAAAACATGGCCTACTATATAAATCCTCATACGGTTCCATTTTTATGATCACTTCATAACTATTATTGGTGGATAACTCAACCAGGGGAATGTGCCTCTACCAAGAGCCCCCAAAATGTAATACACAAGCTCACAACATGTCCTCTAGCACCTGTATCGTACTCTCTGACTAGCCATCAGTCTGTGGGTGGTATGTTGTGCTCAGAAGCAACTATGTACCCAGCTCCCACTATAAGCACTTCCAGAAACAAGACGTAAAGTGAGAGTCCCTATTTAAAAATATACTGTTTTAGATCCCATGAAGTCATACCACATCTAAGATGTAAAAAATTCCAAGATCATCAACACTGAAAGTATCATTGGTCAAAAAGAAATTCGTGACCTTCATAAACTTGTTTATGAAAACCCACACAACATCATTACTGCAACGTGACCTTGGAAAAACCATCATGAAATCCCTTGCGACATCATCCCATTTCCACTCCGGGATGGGTAACTAATGTAAAAGCACAGTTGGTCACTGATGTTTCTCATTCACCTGCTAACAGGTGGAACTCCTCGTTAAAAAACTAGTGATCTCTGTCTTCATTCACATCAAAAAGTACTAACATCGCAAGTCATAGTAAATCTTGGTAACCTCGAGCTGAAATATCCAAGATTAATCATGAATCTCCCACATCCACTCCTCATGTATATCCACTAGAACCCAGATGCGTCCATGTATATCCAAAATCTCGTCATCTCTTACCATCTAAGAAAGATGAGTGTCCTCACCTGCCACACCATCTAATATAACTTGGCTGTCTAAATTAGATAGCCACCTCATCCTAACATTTTCAAGTATGGTATAGGTATGATCTATGGATGGAAGAAACATCTACCCCAGCCAATCTTGATCCTCTAAAGGCATCTCTGACAAGAACGCGGCAAACATCCACTTGTTATTGGCCTACTGCACTACATGTATCTGAGTCCTCCTCAACAATGCATCTACTATAGTATTTATTTTTCCAGGCATATAAGAAACCACAATGTAAATGGAATGCCGATACATCACCCAAATTCAATGCCTTAAACTCATACCACACTTCGTAATGATATTATTGAAGGTTTTGTGGTTTGTTCATACCTGAAAATGTCTACCAGTAAATATTAAATCTAACAACACAATGCATGAACCAATGCAGCTAACTCGTGATCGTGTGTTGGGTAATGCATCTCTTGAGGCCTCAACTTCCAAGACCCATATGCTACTAATCGATCTCTATACGTCAGCACTTCCCCCAACTCAATACCTAAAGCATCACAATACACTATATAGGTCATTCTCTAGTTTAGGAGTATAAGTACTGGTTCTAATTCCAGCCTCCCTTTATATATCTAAAAGGCTTCCCACAAGATTATTACCACAGAAACAATACAACCTTCTTAGTCAAGGTTTTCAATGGCACTAATATTCGTGAGAAGTCTTGTATATAATGCATGTAGTAACCAGATATACCCAAGAAGCACTGTATGTCAAAAATGTTCTTGGGATGTTCCACACAAACTATAGCTCTCACCTTATCTTGGTCCTATGACACTCCATTCTCATAGATAATGTTTCCCCAAAAGTGAATCTATCCATCCAAAAGTGAATCTTTTCTATCTTAGAATATAATTGATGCTCTCTCAATGTATTCAAAAATGATCTCAAGATTATTGGAATGGTCGTGTGAATTTTGATAATACACCATTATATTTTCCTTGAAACCCGCAAAAAAAATCCAGGTAAGGATGGAACTCTCGGTTCATTAGCGCGATGAAAACCATTACCATGTTTGTGAGACCGAACAACATAACCAAATACTCATATAACCATCACCTGCTAGGAATGTATGTACTAAATAAAAATGTTTGTCGAACACCCACCTGGTGATATCCATACCTCATGTCAGTCATTGATAACACTTGTGATTCTTGAGGCTGATCAAACATGTTATCAAACTATGGCAAGGGATATCAGTTTTTAATCATTTGCTGGTTAAGTTTTCAAAAAATCCATGTATATCCTAAGAGTTCTATCAGACATTTTTGAAAGAAGGAGTGGAAATCCGCACAAAGATGTATTGGGTCAGATAAACATGTTCATCTCTAATTCCTCTAGCTGCCTCTTAAGCTCCAACAACTCCATCGTAGACATCTTGTAAGGTTGAATGAATACCAATGCATATCCTTGCACTAGCCCGATCGAGAAATAAATCAATCTCTTGGGAGGTAAAACATTAAATTCACTAGGAATGACATCCTTGAAGTGCTCAGCTATTGGAGGAATGTCTGCCTAACTCACTCCCTGATCATCATGAAACAAATTAGCAATCATGGTTGTCATCCAGCCATTCCCATGGTGCTCGGGTCCAGCTCTTCATTCCTAGCCATCTCATTCACCCTTGTTAATAAACACTACACCCTATGGTGATGTAAAATTCACCTACTATCGATAGAAGTTAACATAAACTTCTTAAGCAACAAGACATTCCATTCTGAGAATGAAATCAAACCCGGTCAACTCGAGGATTTAAATGCTTCAGGGGAAGTGGAATTCACCAACATTAAGGGGAAAATACATAAAACACTATACATCACCCATCAGAACTCTAAACAGTGTGAATAGAATCAAACCTCCATAAAAACTAAAAACAACAAGACCAAGTCTATTTACCACTCATGCAGAGATAAATCTGTGAAAGGTACCTATATTGAAAAGAGAAGATGGAGTTGTAAAATCAACTAAAATAATTCTTCTCCCTATAGATGGTTAAAGATCATGCTCCATTTGGGTCTATTTCCCCACATAATTATATCTTGTAAAATAGCCATGTGACCCTGCTTAGCAACCCTAAGCTGATCCACCCTACTACCTCTAAGAACCCGGTGTATAGATACCACAGACATGACCACTACTACAATAGTCTAATCGGACTGTACAACTCCAGCTTCTAGCCATACATAGAGCTGATGAACCTACTCCCAAACCAAAACATATGACCTAACCCCCTACCACTTGTAGCCAGAGGGAAGGTCTTGCTGACTTGATACAAGTTCCCCCATCGATCCTCAAGATCAACACATGAATAGGTCATCGTCGAACTGATTTTTCATATTTTCTTTCCAACCACAACGATGTAAAAACGTCAAGATACCTGAAAACATGGACTTACTAGCACTCACATCATGGGTAGCCTCGAAACGACACTTCCTACCTAAATAAGTAGATCGGCTAGGGTGAGAAACAATGCTCCTCTATTCTGTACCCCAAACATCTCTCAGGTTCCTCTCGGTAATTATCACCTAATTCAAAATCTCTATTGTAGAAGGCAATCTAAACACAAAGAATTGAGATATGATATCATGTTTGAGAACTTCCTCAAAACTCCACACCCTCAAAACATTATCATTAAGATACATCGGCAAAAAAAATATCAGATCTATAAAGTGTACTTCATATTTAATTTCTTTCATCGTTCCCTACTCAAGATTCATAAACTCTCTATCTTGATTTACTCATAGAGTCAAGGGATAAAATTAGTCATAAAAATGGGGTTAGATCTCATTCCAACATACATTATGCATCTCATCAACCTAGTTCTGAATGTCACAACAATGCTTTCCCACTATATGTAGTGTGCAAGTTGTGAGCATGACCCTCTACTCTGGAGGTATCTCTAGATGCTAAAAAAATTCTAATGTGGACTCTAGTCATAGCCCTGTAGCATGTTATCTTCCATCCCCTAAAAATGGAGGAGGATTCTAAAACTGGAACTCATGTGTTAGCTAATTAATTTTCAAGTATGGATGCAATGCTCCCTAGAATGTCTCCGTATAGAGAATGAAACACTCACAGAACTGTGCCTCAACACCTGGGTCCTGAATAGCCCCAGATGTCACAGCTGGCACTATAAAAGGATCATGCAGTAGCCCGTATCCTACCGTCTATGATGTATGGTCATCTCCTCCATTGTGTTCTACTGCTAGATTTTGGCGTGGTGTCATTCTATATAATTCCAAATGCATGCCTCGGGAAAGAACAAAATCAATGAACAAATCTCAAAAGCATAGGAAAAGTCAAAACCCTCCTAATACGAAGTGAAACCCATAGCCTGGTCCTAAATCCAAAACTGTATAATGAATATTCATTGAACCGCTAGAATATATGCATATTTACCACTCAAAATATGAGTCTAGGTCGAGTTTCTATTCACCATTTCATGTTTCCATTTCTACTTCACCTTCATTTTTTCAAAAACATTTACCAATTTCTAAATCTATGAGGTCCCATAACACCTGATGAACCCAAAACATGGTTGATATCCACTGAATTCAAATAAAAAGATCATTTAACTTTTACATTTCAATGGTGGACCGTTTCCCAATGCATAAGGGCCCATACACCTTAGGGATTGGATGATTATGTCACACCATTATCAACTGCACCCAATTAACACAACCGTAGGCACATATATCACATTAACTATCACAACAACATAAAATATCTAATGAATCATTTTCACATACATATCTTATTTAAAATTTATTTTTATTTTAATTTCCATTAATGCTTGGTTTTGGGTGTTTCTAATGGTTTTATGGAGAATATGTGAGTTTTCATGAATTGGGCCAAACCATGAGCCCAATTCCAGATTTAAAAATAAATTTTGTTTCTTTTATAAATTTTTTATTTTTTTAATATCTTTCACTCATTCCAACTCCTAAATGTCCTCCCCTGATATATTAAAACCAATATTAAAATTTGAAGCCTTTGGAAATCCATAACCAAGGTTTATTTTGGTTTTTATTTAAGGGATTGGGCGTGCCCGGATGCCCATATCCAGTTTTAAAAATTAATTTTATTTATTTAATAAAGTATTCAATTTTAAGTATTTTTCAGTGATTCAAAACCTCAAATGCGTCCCATACACCCAGCTGCTTCCCCGGCCTCTTTAACCAATCTTTAGAGCTCTTAGGAATCACGATTTAGGGACGAACATCTTAGGGTTTCTAAAATCGGCCATATTTGACGAGGTTAGTTAATCCAATCATAACTCTCTCAATTCATACTATTTTATACCCATTACAGTTCCTGAATGACCTACTAATTCTTATGAGAACATATTCTGAGTTTTGGCCATTTTCAATTTCAGATACTGGTGTTTTAGGGAGATTCATTCACGATTTTTCACGTAAGTTTGTCCATTTCATTTCCCCTTTAAAATTGCTTAGGATTTCATTCTTTTTGTTTAAGGTTTCCTCCCTTTTCATTGAAGTGACAAATGACCAGGGGGTAGGGGTTTGATCCTAAGGTTTAACGCTGGGTTTTCATGGTACAATTCTCTTTTTTTAGGTTTGATCTACCCTTCCTAAGGTGCGGCGGTGGTGCGTTTGTGTTTTCACACAAAGGATTAAATGGTTTCATTTTATTTGGTAGGTGATTCCAATGATGATGCAATATTTTTGTATTAGAATGATGTATTTATCATAATTTCAGATTTATATCATTTTATTATTTCTGCAAAAATTGGTTCTAATGATGTTTCTATTTCAATTGAATTTTAAATTCTAATTTTTTGTTTTATTGGCAGGTTTCCAAAGAAATGTTTTATTTTTTTATTTGGGGATTCCCTAAAAATAATTAGTTGTTTTTATTGATCTGTAATAAGGCATATAATACTGTTTATAATGTTTATCCCCTTTGGTTATTTCTCATAAAATGGGTTTTTATTGTGTTTGTAATGAAAGTTAAGTTTTCGTTCCACTTTTGTGAGAAAATGAAGGTTTTACATAGTTAACACTTCTTGTTTAACATAGGGATACCCAAAAATTGAATTTTTGTTTTAATTGAAATGTATTGGGATGAATTTACTATTTTATTTATCTTACAAGTATGAACATAGTGTACAATTGGGTTTCTTAAGGGGTTTTCTGTGCAAAACAACACTGGATTTTGAGAAATTGATTTATTCTAATTCAAAGTGTTTGTTGTGTTTTTTATGTGTTATAAAATGTGATAGCTACTGTATTTTGTGTATGTTACCAGTAGTGGTGTTTTACATTAAAATGGATATGTGTTAATTCCTGAAATTTTTTGAGCACAAAGGGGGAAGCCCGAATAACTAGGTGGGGCGGATTTGTACTAGTACGGCTAGTGGACCGGATGAGTTTTGTCCATATTTCACTAAAAATTTGGATAACGACAACTCTAAATAATATATGTGGATGATGATTGGGGACCACTAGGTTATATGAATTTTTCCTACTATTTGATCGTGCACGAGAACAGATTTTACTACGATTACATTACACTAGGGTAATAGGTACATGGGGCCCGAGACTATCTAGTGCCTAGGGGTGTTCCCAATTTTATTTCTCCTTTTATTTTTGGTATTTCCCATGTATTTGGGTGTCTTTGGAATTATATTTCAGTATATAACATTCTTATTTAAATGTGTTAACATTCTAAATGTTTTATCTTGAAAATGATTTCAATTTAATGTTTAATTTCTTAGAATTTTTCACCGCTATCCATTGCATATTAAAACTGCTTTATTTTTCACCTTGTATTGCATCCACCTTGGAATGATATGGTGGTATCCAATTGGACTTAGGATCACACCCTAATTACACCCCTTGGGTGTAAGTAGACTTTTTTTTCACAGGTAAAGGAAAGGCTAAGGGTGATGGCGGTTCAGGGTGTTAGTCCTCATCCTTGGGGCAGTGTAGAAGAGACGGCTTGAGGGTGATGACCCCTTGTAATGTAGAGTCCATGGGGATTTTTTGTTTCTGTTACATTGTGTTTTTGGACCTTTTGTATTTCATTTGAACTTATGTATTATTTCTGGATTTTTTTAAAAACATTGTTGGTATGAATTTTTCAGATTCATTTTATCAAATCTTTTTTGGTATTTTATCTATGAATATTCAAGTAAATCGTTCCCAAAACAAGATAAATGATACCCGGGCACTTGTGCCAGCCCATGGGGATAGGGAACGCCCTTCGGGTCTTGTCACAGGTTGGGTCTGGTGCCGGTTTTGGCAGCGACTAGATTCAGTTATTGACAAAATGGTATTAGAGGAGGTTCAGGTTAACTCTTTGTGTCTTGTTATTTGGGGAAGAGTTAGAGTAGTATGGAGTTAGGATTGTTTGGAATTATTATTCTACTTATGGGTAGTGTTCCTGATCACCACAACTCATGACAGGATTCAAGTTTCCAGGGGAAGTCAGGTTTTATCTAAGTCCTTTGGTTTTCTTTGTTTGATGATGGTTATGGGAAATTAAAAGAGAGTTGGGTTAATGGTCTCAGTGAGCTCGCAGGGCCTGGAAAGCCATATGGAGACATGGATCTTCCCTAGTACACTCTTTTTCACTGTGAAGTGATTGGATTATGGTTGCCAACCATATATTCAAGTCACCCACTAAAACTAGTTTCCTCTAACATTGTCTTGTGTTCTTTAGTTTTGAAATCTTGGACTTTGGGATTAAAGTGACTTGGTTTTAAGAAGTGTAAATATTTTTTTAAATGATTTTATATTAATGAGGGAGTGGTTTTTTTAATGAAATAGTGGAACTGAATTTTTAGAATTTTTTTGAAATGGAAAATGGTGTGCTTACACATCTTTTGAAAGTAGGAACTATATTGATGTTGGTTTTGGAATGTGTATCCAATAGAGTTTTCTGAACAATCAAAGGGTGTTTTAATGGGATGAGATTTTTTGAAATTGATTTCAATATCTTGAAATTGAGTTCTTGTATAAATTTTTGTGTCTTTCTGAAAATTTTAGTAATATTTGAATTGGGATTTTGATATCCTGGTTAGCAGTTTTGAAAAAAAAGGTTGTGTTGGTTGACCGTTTTGGTTTTGAAAAGTGGAAATAATATTTGTTTTATCCTTTGGTATTTCTGTGAGTAACCACATTCCTGATGTTATATGGGATGGAGGATGGTTTATGGAATGGATTGATGAGTTTCGGGACAGATATGAGGAGGGTGCCCGGTGTGGCACAAAAACATGCACGTGTGAGGCCCATGTGGTACCATTAGTGGATATGCTTACTGGTAAACAGTTTTTTTTTCAAAGAAATAGTTTTAAAGAAAAACATGATGTCATGATGAATAGTTTGGTATAGTTTGTATTATGGGTTTTTGATAATGTTGATGTTGTGGGATGTTTTTCGTCCAAGAACCCCTCCTGTTTGAACTGTGTTTTGGGTTTGTGTTTGGTCGGTGAGCTATGTTGTAGGGACGATTAGTGGTAACTTTTGAAAAATGATGTGGGATTCCTTTGTGGTGGTTCCCTTCATGTTTTTGGATCTGGATTTTGGAATATCATGACCAATAGACCATCTTGGTTGGGTCCTTTGGTTCAATCTTTGGAGAAGGTACACCCCAGTAAGGGTTAGTGCACAACTGAAGTGAAACCCGAATTGATTTTCCTTTTGAAGACCCTCCAGTTGATCAATATAAGTAATATTTTTCTTGAGATTTTTATATTGAGTCTACAACCTTTGCTTTCGTTAATTTTTAGATCCTCTTGTAACAGGAGAGTGCTCATGGAAGGTTGAAAGAGACCATATTTTCTTAAGTTTCCTGATATGTTGAATGTGGATGTTGTCTACGGTTATTAGTGTGGATGAGTGTCTTGATGGCGTCTAAGAGGACCTTTGGGTTCTTAGATGTTTCTTTGATGCATGAATTCATGTTAAACAACTACTGTAGGAAATATGGTCACGATAGGATATTTTGGCCACTTTATAGAATTGTGTGTTGTTTGGGGATGTTGTATAAGGTCCCTCTCCATGAATTGTTTATATCACTCGCAATGGTCATGTTCGATGATGCCTCATGATGTCATGGGCTCGATTGATCATACAGGTGAAAGTTGGAAAATCATATGAGAGTCTATGTAATGTTGGGAGAATCTATCCCTTGGAAAAAATATTAAAAATATTCCATTTTTGAGGAAGGTGAGTATATATTTTATTTAATTTTATTTTTTCTCACCCGAACAAACAAGGTTTGATGTGTGTGCATATTTTAAGGACTTGTTTCAGTGAAATATCGAGTAAGGGTAAATTGAGTTTGGAATTTGTTATGTCTTGGAAAACATATTGTGGATTGCATTGTAGTTGTTGGTTGCACCGAAAGAAGAATTATCATTCGTGGGGTTTCCAATGCCTAACTGTGAGGCTAAAGATGCTTCAATCATTTGAGCTCCATCCATAGGTCTTGGAGAGAAGCTGGCTCATAGTCAGGGGTAATCAAGGGGTCGTTTAGACCCTTGTACAAATCCATATCCTCAGTATGAATGTTAGGATTAGTTTAAACCTATGGTGTCATAATCATTCTTCTGTTGTCCATGTTCAGTGGAAATATGTGGAGGGCCATGTACCCTTGTCATCGCCCAATGTTATTCCCTCCCCCTTTGGTTTCCATTGAGACTTTAGAGAAAGGCTTAATTTTTGTCTAGACTATTTGAGAACACGGTTTTCACTTGGTTAATAGTGACCATTCCCCAGAAAACCATGTGGATACAAGGATCCCCACTGTTAGTGTATGGTTTGAAAAACCGTGCAAACTAACCATGTGGTCGCCCCAACTCTTTAAATTTTGGGGTCTTTCTTTACCGGCCAGTGATGGTACGTTATGATGGTTAGTTATTATGGTGGGGAGACCCACTATGAGTCTTATATAATTTATTTTTTAAATTTCTGATGGAAGTATATCCTTTATACTGATGAGTCCATTTAGGCCTCCCCTGTTAGTCTCCTGATTATGTCTCGGAAAACAAATTATTGGTTGTCTCTTATGGTGGGGAGTGTATTCCCCCCCCCTCGTACCAGTAACATAGATATTTCCATGGTCTGGGCTTGGTTTAGATAGTCTCATTCAGAGCTGTCTAGCAACAAATAACATTCTTGAGAAAATTTTGTGACTGAAGAGCGCCCAATGGTTTAGTTAATGTAAGCTAAATGTATCATTGTCCGAAGTTGTCATTCATTTGGGTGATTTGCTTGAGTCTTGTTCGGATAGTGTTTGAGGAGTTTTATTTTGGGATAAAGTATGAATGTGCTTGATTGTTTTAGGAAAGTGGTGTAATTTAGTTTTTTGAGATTATTGCTTCATTCATTGATCACTGGAGGTGTTTTGGCCATTGGGGGAGAAAACTAGCAAGGGAGTGCCTCTTGGTTTCTCAGTTGGGTTTGGTTGTTGCTTTGGCCTTGCTGTGACTTTATGGGGCGGAAAGTTTTAATGGTGGGTATAATTTTCACATACATAGCTTATTCTAAATGTAATTTTATTTTAATTTCCATTAATGCTTTGTTTTGGGGTTTCCAAAGGTCTTATGGTGAACATGTGAGTTTTCATGAATTGGGCTAAACCGTGAGCCGAATTCCAGATTTAAAAATAAATTTTGTTTCTTTTATAACATTTTATTTTTTTAATATTTTTTACTCATTTAACTCTTAAATGTCCTCCCCTGATATATTAACACCACCATTAAAATTTGGAGCCTTTGGAAATCCATAACCAAGGTTTATTTTTGCTTTTATTTAAGAGATTGGGCCTGCCTGGAAGCCCATATCCAGTTTTAAAAATTAAATATATTTATTTAATAACATATTAAATTTTAAGTATATTTCTGTGATTCCAAGACTGACATGCGCCCTTTACACCCGGATTCTCCCCCAGCCTCTTTACCCCATCATTGGAGCTCTTAGGAATCGTGATTTAGGGACGAACATCTTTGGGTTTCTAAAATCGTCCACATTTGATGAGGTATGTTAATTCAATCATAACTCTCTCAATTCATACTATTTTCCCTCCATTCTAGTTCCTAAATGACATACTAATTCTTGTGCTAACATCCCCTGAGTTTTGGCCATTTTCAATTTCAGATACTGGTGTTTTGGGGATATTCATTCAGGATTTATCAAGTAAGTTAGTCCATTTCATTTCCCCTTTCAAATTGTTTAGGTTATCATTCTATTTGTTTAGGTTTTCCTCCCTTTTAATTGAACTGAAAAATTACAAGGGGGTAGGGGTTAAAACCTAAGGTTTAACCTTGGGTTTTCATGGTCTATTTTTCTATTTTTTGGTTTGATCTACCTTTCTTGAGGTACAGCGGTGGTGCATTTATGTTTTCGCACAAAGGATTCAATGGTTTCATTTGATTTGGTAGGTGATTCCATTGTTGATGAAATCATTGTGTATTATCAATTTTTATTAATAGTATTTTCAGATTTATATCATTTTATTATTTCTGAAAAAATTGTTTGTAATGATGTTTCTATTGTAATTGAATTTTAAATGTCAATTTTGTGTGAAATTGGGGGTTTTCCAAAGAAATGTTTTATTTTTTTATTTATGGATTCCCTATAAATACGTAGTTGTTTTTATTGATCTGTACTAAGGAATAAAAAACAGTTTATAATTTTTATCCCCTTTTTTTATTTCTGCAAAAATGGGTTTTTATTGTGTTGGTAAAGAAAGTGAAGTTTTGGTTCCACTTTTGTGTTAAAATGAAGGTTTTATGAAGTTAGCACTTGTTGTTTAACATGGGGATGCCAGATAATTGATTTTTTGTTTTAATTGAAATGTATTGGGTTTATTTTACTTTTTTGGTAACTTACAGGTGTGAACATTGTGTACAGGTTGGTTTCATAAGGGGTTTTGTGTGCAAAACAGCACGAGATTTTGAGAAATTGATTTATTCAAATTCAAAGTGTTTTTTGTTTGTTTTATGTGGTATAAAATGAATTAGATACGGTATTGGGTTTATGTGACCAGTAGTAGTGTTTTACATTAAAATGGATGTGTGTTAAATCCTGAAATATTTTGAGCACAAAGGGGGAAGCCCGGGTACCTTGGTGGGGCGGATTTGTACTAGTACGACTAGTGGACCAGATGGGTTTTGTCCCTGTTTCACTTAGCATTTGGATAACTACAACTCTAACTAAACTATTTGGATGATTATTGGGGACCACTAGGTTGTGGGTATGTTCCCTACTAGTGGATCATGCATGAGAACAGATTTTACTATGGTTACATTACACCGAGGTACGAGGTACATGGGGCCCGAGACTTTCTAGTGCCTAGAAATGTTCCCGATTTTGTTGCACATTGTATTTTTGGTAATTTTCCATGTATTTTGGTGTCATTGGAATTATATTGTAGTATCTAACATTCCTATTTAAATGTTTTAGCATTCTGAATGTTTTATCTTGAAAAATGTTTTTAATTTAAAGTTTCATTTCTTGGAATTTGGCACCGCTTTTCATTGCATATTAAAACTGATTTCTTTTTCACCATGTATTGAATGAATCTAGGAATCATATGGTGGTATTTTATTGGGCTTATGCTCACACCCTACTTACACCACGTGGGTGTAAGTAGACTTTTTTTTGACCCAGGTAAAGGAAAGGCTAAGGGTGATGGCGGTTCAGTGTGTCAGTCCTTATCCATGGGGCAGAGTAGTAGAGACAACTTGGGGGTGATGACCCATTGACTTGTGGAGTCCATGGGGCTGTTTTTTTCTATTTTATTGTGTTTTTGGACCTTTTGTATTTCATTTGACCTTATGTATACAGTTCTGGATTTTTTTATAAACCTTGTTGGTATGAATTTTTCAGATTCATTTTATCAAATCTTTTTGCTGTTTTATCTATACATATTCGGGTAAATCGTTCCAAAACCAATGTAAATTATACCCGGGCACGTTTTCCAGACCATGGGGATAGGGAACGCCCTTCGGGTCTTCTCCTGGGCTGTGTCTGGTGCCGGTTTTGGCGGCGACCAGATTCGGGTCATGAAAAAATGGTATTAGAGGAGGTTCAGGTTAACTCTTTGTGTCATGTTATTTGGGGAAGAGTCAGGATAGTATGGAGTTAGGATTGTTGGGATTTGGTATTCTAGTTATGGGTAGTGTGCCTAATCACCACACCTCATGACATGATTCATGTTTCCAGGGGATGTCAGGTATTATCTAAGTCATTTGGTTTTCCTGTTTTGATGATGCTTATGGGAAATGAAAAGAGAGTTGGGTTAATGGTCTCAGTGAGCTCGCAGGGCCTGACAAGACATGTGGAGCCATGGATCTTCCCAAGTACACTCTTTGTCAATGTGAGGTGATTTGATTATGGTCGCTAACCATATGTTCAAGTCACCCACTGAAACTAGTTTCTTCTCACATTATCTTATGTTCTTCTGTTTTGAAATCTTGGACATTGGTTTTAAAGTGACTTGGTTTTAAGAAGTGAAAAGTTTTTTTTTGAAATTATTTTCTATTAATGAGGGAATGATTTTTTTAGTGAAATGGTTGAACTGAATTTTCAGAATTTTTTTGAAATGGAAAATGGTGTGACTACACATCTTTCGAAAGAAGGAACTATATTGATGTTGGGTTTGAAAAGTGTTTCCAATAGAGTTTTCTAAACAATCAAAGGGTGTTTTAATGGGATGAGATGTTTTGCAATTTATGTGAATATCTTGAAATTGAGTTCTTATATAAATTTTTGTGTCTTTCTAAAAATTTTAGTAATATTTGAATTGGGATTTTGATATCCTGGTTAGCAGTTTTGATAAAAAAAGGATGTGTTGGTTGACCATTTTGGTTTTGAAAAGTGGAAATAATATTTGATTTAAACTTTGGTAATTCCATGAGTGCCCACATGCATGGTGTTATATGGGATGATGGATGGTTTGTGGCATGTATTGATGATTGTCGGGATGGATATGAGGAGGGTGCCCGGTGTGGCACAAAACATGCATGTGTGAGGCCCATGGGGTACCATTGGTGGATATGCTTACTGCTAAAGAGTTTGTTTTCAAAGAAATAGTTTTAAAGAATTACAATATGTCTTGATGAATAATTTGGTATAGTTTTTATTATAGGTTTTTGATAATGTTGATGTTGTGGGATGTTTTGAGTCCAAGAACCCATCCCGTTTGAACTATGTTGTGGGTTTGTGTTTGGTCGGTGAACTGTGTTGTAGGGACGGTTAGTGGTATCTTTTGAAAAATGTTTTGGGATTCGGTTGAGGTGGTTCACTTCATGTATTTGGATCTGGATTGTGGTATATCATAACCAATAGACCATCTTGGTTCGGTCCTTTGGTTCAATCTTTGGATAAGGTACACCCCAGTAATGGTTAGTGCACAACTGAAGTGCAACCCGGATTGTTTTGACTTTTGAATACCCTCCAGTTGATCAATATAAATAATCTTTTTCTTGAGATTTTTAGAATGAGTATACACCCTTTCCTTTGTTTGATTTTTAGATCCTCTTGTAAAGGGAGAGTTCTCATGGAAGGTGGAAAGAGACCTTAGTTTATTAATTTTCCCGATACGTCGAAGGTGGATGTGGTCTAGGATTGTTTGTATGTATGAGTGTCTCGATGGTGTCTAAGAGGACCTTTGGGTTCTTTGAAGTTTCTTTGATGCATGAATTCATGTTAAACCACGATTGTATGAAATATGGTCACGACAGGATATTGTGACCACTTTCTAGAATTGTGTGTTGTTTTGGGATGTTGTATAAGGTCCCTCTCCATGCATTGTTTATATCACTCGCAATGGTCATGTTCGGTGATGCCATATGATGTCATGGGCTCAATTGATCATAAAGGTGAAAGTTGGGAAATCATATGGGAGTCTATGTAATGTTGGGAGAATGTATCCCTTGGAAAAAAGCTTAAAAATATTCCATTTTAGAGGATGGTGAGTATAGATTTTCATTACTTCTATTTTTTCTCATCTGAACAAACAAGGTGTGATGTGTGTGCATATTTTAAGGCCTTGTTTCAGTGAAATATCGAGTTAGGGTAAAGTGAGTTGGGAATGTGTTATTCCATGTAAAACATATAGTAGATTGCATTGTAGTTGTTGGTTTCACCGAAAGAAGAATTCTCATTCATGGGGTTTTCCAAAGCCTAACTGTGAGGCTGAAGATGCTTCAATCATTTGAGCTCCAGCCATAGGTCTCCGAGAGAAGTTGGCTAGTAGTCAGGGGAAATTACAGGGTCGTTTAAACCCTTTTAAAAAGTCATATCCTCAGTATGAAAGTTAGGAAGATTTTAAACCTATGGTGTCATAATCTTTCTTCTGTTGTCCATGTTCAGTGGAAATAGGTGGAGGGCCATGTACCCATGTCATCGCCAAATGTTATTCCCTCCCCCTTTGGTTTCCACTTAGTCATTGGAGAAAGGTTTAATGTTTGCCTAGACTATTTGAGAACAAGGTTTTCACTTGGATAATAGTGAACATTCCCCAGAAAACCATGTGGATAGAAGGATCCCCACTGTTAGTGTATGGTTTCCCAAACCGTGCAAACTAACCATGTGGTCCCCCCAACTCATAAATTTTGGGGTCTTTCTTTACTATCAAATGCTGGTTGGTTAAGATGGTTGGTTCTTATGGTGGGGAGACCCACTATGAGTCTTATATAAGTTCATTTGTAAATTTATGATGGAAGTATATCTTTTGTACCAGTGAGTCCATTTAGGCCTCCACTGTTAGTCTCCTGAATCTGTCTCAGAAAAAAATTATTAGTTGTCTCTTATGGTGGAGAGTGTATTTGTGTCCCCCCGTACCAATGACATAGATTTTTCCATGGTCTGGTCTTGGTGTAGATAATCTCATTCGGAGCTATCTAGCTACCAACATATTTCATTAGTAAATTTTGAGACTGGAGAGTGCCCAATGGTTTAGTTAATGTAAGGGAAATGTAACATTGTTTGAAGTTGTTGTTCGTTTGGGTGAATTGCTTGAGTCTTGTTTGGATAGTGTTTGAGGAGTTTTTTTGGATAAAGTATGCATGTGATTGATTATTTCAGGAAAGCGGTGTAAGAGAGGTTTTTGGGAGTATTCCTTCTTTTATTGATCACTACAGGTGTTTTGGCCTTTGGGGGAGAAAACTGACAAGGGAGTACCTCTTGGTTTCTCAGTTGGGTTTGGTTGTTGCTTTGGCCTTGTTGTGACTTTACAGGGAAGAATGTTTTAATGGTGGGGAGAATTATAACATACATAGATTATTTTAAATGTAATTTTATTATAATTTCCATTAATTCTTTGTTTGGGGGGTTTCCAAGGTTTTATGGAGAATATGTGAGTTTTCATGAATTGCGCCAAACCGTGAGACGAATTCCATAATTAAAAATAAATTTTGTTTCGTTTATAAATTTTTCATTTTTTTCATATTTTTTACACATTACAACTCCTAAATGTCCTCCCCTGATATATTAACACCAAAATTAAAATTTGGAGCCTTTGGAAATCCATAACCAATGTTTATTTTGGTTGTTATTTAAGGGATTGGGATTGCCCGAAAGCCCGAATGCAGTTTTAAAAATTAATTTTATTTATTTAATAACATATTCAATTTTAACTATATTTCAGTGATTCCAAGCCTCACATGCGCCCCTGACACCCAGACACTCCCCCAGCCACTTTAGCCCATCTTTGGAGCTCTTAGGAATCGCGATTTAGGGACAAACATCTTAGGGTTTCTAAAATCAGCCAGATGTGATGAGGTAAGTTAATTCAATCATAACTCTCTCAATTCATACTCTGTTCCCTCCATTCTAGTTCCTAAATGACATAGTAATTCTAATACGAACATCCCCTGAGTTTTGGCCATTTTCAATTTCAGATACTAGTGTTTTGGGGAGATTAATTCAATATTTCTCAAGTAAGATAGTCCATTTCATTTCCCCTTTCAAATTGCTTAGGGTTTCATTCTATTTGATTATGGCTTCCTCCCTTTTAATTAAATTTAAAAATGAACATGAGGTAGGGGTTCGAACCTAGGTTTTAACCATGGGTTTTCATGGCCCAATTTTCAATTTTTATGTTTGATCTACCCTTCTTGAGGTGCGGTGGTGGTGCGTTTGTGTTTTCGCACAAAAGATTCAATGGTTTCATTTGATTTGGAAGGTGATTCCATTGTTGATGAAATCTTTGTGTATTAGCATTCTTTATTAACCATATTTTCAGATTTATATCATTTTATTATTGATGCAAAAATTGGTTCTAATGATGTTTCTGTTGCAATTGAATTTTAAATGCCAATTTTTTGTGAAATTGATGGTTTTCCAAAGAAATGTTTTATTTTTTTATTTGGGGATTCCCTATAAATACTTAGTTGTTTTTATTTATCTGCAATAAGGCATAAAATACTGTTTATAATGTTTGTCCCCTTTTGTTATTTCTGCAAAAATGGGTTTTTATTGTGTTTGTAAAGAAAGTGATGATTTGGTTCCACTTTTGTGTGAAAATAAAGGTTTTACAAAGTTTACACTTCTTGTTTAACATGGGGATGCCTAAAAATTGATTTTTTGTTCTAATTGAAATTTATTGGTCTTCCGTTACGGTTTTGGTAACTTAAAAGTGTGAACATAGTGTATAAGTTGGTTTCTTAAGGGGTTTTGTGTGCAAAACATCACATGATTTTGAGAAATTGTTTTATTCAAATTCAAAGTGTTTGTTGTGTGTTTTATGTGGTATAAAATGTGATAGATACTGTATTGGGTGTATGTGACAAGTATTGATGTTTTACATTAAAATGGATATGTGTTAAATCCTGAAATATTTAGAGCACAAAGGGGGAAGCTCGGGGACCTAGGTGGGGCGGATTTGTACTAGTACGGCTAGTGGACCAGATGGGTTTTGTCCCTCTTTCACTTAGCATTTGGATAATGAAAACACTAACTAAACTATGTGGATGATTTTTGGGGACCACTAGGTTATGTGTATGTTCCCTACTAGTGGATCGTGCATGAGAACAGATTTTACTATGGTTACATTACACCGAGTTACAATGTACATGGGGCCCGAGACTATCTAGTTCCTAGGGGTGTTCCCGATTTTGTTGCACATTGTATTTTTGGTAATATACCATGTATTTGGGTGTCGTTGGAATTATATTACTGTATATAACGTTCCTATTTACATTTTTTAACATTCTGAAAGTTTTATCTTGAATTATTTTTTCAATTTAATGTTTCATTTCTTGGAATTTGTCACCGATTTTCATTGCATAATAAAAATGCTTTCTTTTTCACCTTGTATTGCATACACATTGGAATCATAGGGTGGTATACTATTGGGCTTTTTCTCACACCCTACATACACCCCTTGGGTGTAAGTAGCCTTTTTTTTTACCCAGGTAATTGAAAGGCTAAGGGTGATGGTGGTTCAGGGTGTTAGTCCTCATCCTTGGGGTATAGTAGTAGAGACAACTTGAGGGTGATGAAACCTTGTCATGTGTAGTCCATGGGGCTGTCTTGTTTCAATTCCAGTGTGACTTTGGACATTGTGTATTTCATTTGAACATATGTATTGAGTTTTTTATTTTTTTTATAAACCTTGTTGGTATGAATTTTTCAGATTCATTTTATCAACGCTTTTAGTGTTTTATCTGTACATATTCGGGTAAATCATTCCCAAACCAATATAAATGATACCCAGACACTTTTGGAAGCCCGTGGGGAAAGGGAACTCCCTTCGGGTCTTGTCACGGGCTGGGTCTGGTGCCAGTTTTGGTGGCAACCAGATTCAATTCGTGACAATCCTAGACGACATTAAATAATTCATGGAATATGATTTTAAAAAGTGTCTATCTAATGCATGAGATGTCACACCCTTATCTCATTGGATTGAAACTTAAATAGAACCCAAAAATTCTCTCAACAGTAATAGAAGAAATCAATTGCATCCCCCTATGGTGAAATAAATTCTAATGTAATAGTCATAATCCAGAAAATCAAAACTCAATTCGAGGAAATTTGGATTTTCCCTATACATGGGGTAGCAACACTTGTTTACTGTTTATTACAAAACTCAATTTCATTCCTATCGTTGTATAATTTCAATGAATAGTAATTCAACATGAAAAAGAAAACTCCCCTGATACATCTTTGTAACGTCCCAGACCTAGATGCCACCCAAAACGGTGCCCCAAAACCAGCGAGTCAAAATTCCTCACACACATCTCCATAAACGACAGAGGCTACCGACTAGCAATAAGGTCCTAGGTGAGCCTGTGGGGAGACTATTCCCTCATTACTAGTGTATCACAGTGGAAGTCAAAATCATGCAATAGAAGAAGAGAATAGATAAACAGACAACTGAATGAAATAAAGATGGACATGAATATAATTATCAATAACCATAAGTATATCTTATAAAAAAATGATGTTGAAGGATAATGTGCATAGAAAACAGCCAAATAAGCTTCAAGGAAATGTAATACAGTTCAAGTCACACAAAGAATTTAATCCCAAAAAGGTATCTCAGCCTTTCAAGCCTCAGCTTGGGCCTATACTCCCCTCCTCCAAATCCACAATAAACAACCTATACTATGGTGTTTCCCCCTATAATCACCTGCAACCATATAATATCGTAGGATCCACAAGGCGTATAAAATATGGTGTGAGATAAATATCCCAGTATGCAACCACCCAGGTCAATAAATTTCTAACATACAATCTACAACGGTTCTAACAAGTGTAATATACTAGTAAGTAAGTCCATATTACCATAGAATAAGTCTTCTATAATAAGTAAAGCTAAACATCCCTCAAGTCAACATGAAAAAAGGAGTCAAGTCCTAACAAGGCAACTATTGAAATATACGACTCACATAACCACTATGTACATCCATCTGCATCTTGAAATCCACAACCACACTGTATAGTGAAGTTGATTGTTCCAAAGCCACACCAAATAGTGAAGTATCATCCCACAACCATGATGTATTGTGATGTAGAAGACCATAAGTGAAAGATCCAATGTGTCAGTAGTGAAGTTAATCCATGTAATAATATCTCTAGATTGTGTATGGATAGATACAAAAATCATGTCCAAGGAATCCCATCGAATCCCATGGGAATCCATGGTGGAAACTCGGTTAGCCTTGGATTGGTGTCTATGGAAAATGTCAACAGCGTGTCCTTTTCATGAAAAAACAAGTTGGATCCTACTGGGTAACAAGGCTCGAGGCATCCCATGAAATTAATACTCAAGGGGTCGAGTAAACCCTAGGTGCCCAATACTGCATTACAAATCCATGGAGAGATGTCCAAGGAATATATCAGACCAGTCATTTAAGCAAACAAACATTTCAATTAAACATTCATTCCTTGTGAGTATACCGACTCACATCCACCTAAAAAACCCAGGAGTATATCCACATACACATACCTTTTACCAAATATTCATATGGACCTACCCTACCATATATAACATTTATCAAACCATTAGGCATTTACATATAAGTATAACCACCCCTACAAACACATTCCATTTAAGTCAAGAAATAAAAATACACTAGTCATATCATGATATCATGAAGAAATAAGGTAGTACATCTCCTACACTAACTAATCAAGTTATCAAGACATTTAAGGGATTTCTCTACCTTATAAATCACAAGCACACACCCATTGGGTGGTTCTAAAAGGCATAAAAAGTATTTAATTAAGGCACAACCCATGGGTGACCGTGAAACGGGAAATAGGTTCCAACACACCTAAACTGATCCCACATTCAACCTCACAAGGTCCAACTATAGATACTGAAACATTCTCACTCATAAAAGTGACCTCGATGGAAAGTACGGTAAAAGAAATTTAGGCTGAATTCTAAAAAACATCATGAAAAGACAAAAGAGGGAATCAACCACCTAAAGAGCCTCTGTAGTAGACAACACATTTAGTACCGTGTCCTGAGTCATCCTGGATTGAGGTAAATCTGAATAATGGATGAAGAACAAATTATTATGGAATATGAGCCTAAAAATATTTTATTGTCAATGTTATAAAGAATCAAGAATGACTAAAATGGAATCGATTACATAACGATATGGTTTCAATGTGATAGACTCCACTCTAATTGTATTCATGGAAACTTTAATATATTAGAAACAAGTTTAGAGGTGTTTTGGGTTCAAAAATGGAGGAAACTATTCTATTCGTCAAAAAATAAGCGATTGTATAATTTATAAAAATAACCCACTGGGAAAGTACACATCATGTACATCCCTCTTTATTTTGTAAAACAAAAAGGCTACACATCAGGATGGTCATGTACAACGTGTGTATAAGAAACACAAGGTGTCTAGACAAAGTACACGACGTGTACCTGGCCTATGGCTAGATTTCATCTAGTTTCCCCATTTCTTTCCAAAAAAACCCAACTGGCCCATGGCCTAGCCTAGTGTCTTAGCGAAAAAGTAAAGCATTACATTTAACCCCAAAAAAGATATGTACCTTAAGAAAAAACTATGATCTTATAATTAACCCAAATTTACTACATTTTTATACCATGTTCAAGACCTATATAATTATCTCAAATACTACTTTCCAAAATGAGTAAGTATATTATTCTATTTGGTTTAATTTTTTTTTAGCTTTTGGTTATACCTTGAATCATAATTATGAATCTTGCTTCCCTCTAATGGGTTAGATTATACTTTTTTTTATGTATGATTTATTTTTAACATAATACACATCTATATGATTTTTGTTATGTTCTGTGTAGGAATATAATTATATATATCTAAAATTCATTTGGAAAATAATTATATCTAATTAGATATTATTTATGATATTATAGAGTAAATCTAATCAACCATGGGACTTGGTCCAGTCTAATTATGGGAATATGGATTGAACCGAATATACCATGTGACATTGCCAAAAATGATTATTGGAATAGGGTATGTGTCCAATCCATGGTAGGACTTTTTAAATTATGGTTATTAGAATTGGTAGTGAATTAAATACTCATTGGGACTCTATCAACTATGATATATCTAGTTGAGATCATTTAGTTACACTTTTGATGTAATGTTCTATATTGTTACAACATATTTATGATTTCTTGATCTTATGATATCATTTCATTATACCATGTATAGATTATTATCTCACACTTATATATCATGTTATATGTTATTCTATTTATATTTCATTCCATTCATTCATGATTGTTGGAAAACTCCAATTTTTATAATATCCTCTAATAAATAATTTATTTATTCAATGATTTTTATAAATTATGATAACCTATCCCTAAATGACATGTTGTTTTCTCCACATAATACGATTTGGAGAACACATTGTTCATATTATTCGAATACCATGGTAATAAAGATTAGTATAACTTATGAAAATTAAATAACAGAGTGCTAAATATTTTTATTATAGGGAAAGATTCACATGTTTATAAAAATAAGTTTTCCATACAAATGCCACACAGAGAAACTAAACTAAAAGTCCCTATGTTCTGTGTGATGTTATTATAAGGTGTAATTTATAAATTGTATAAATATGTAAAATAATGATATGTTTATCTTTTAAATCGTAATATTCACCTTCTTAGAAACACATATCAGTCCCATTCATATATGTTATAGGGCTATTAACATGATTAAATTTACCATAATCCCACACATTGTTTTTATCACAATAATTATTTAATGGGTTCCAACTAATATAAATTATTTTACATGTGTATTGGATTTAAATCTACTCCATATTAGTTTAAAACTTCCATACCATCCGTAAAAACCTTACTAAACTCTGGTAAGGATGATATCATCAACATATATTTTAATGCATTATGTGTTCTGACATAATTATTTTGTATAGCTCATGATATATCGAACCAAGAAAATGATTACACACTATTTCATAATATAATGGAAAAAATATGACTTGATACCTTATAATTATTTTTTCTCAACTTTTAGGAGATTTATGGTGTTGTATGCACTTATATAGTAATCTATATTCATGATTTATCTCCTTTGAATTTTCCTTTCTATGATTATCAATTCCAATGATTTCCTGAATAGATTTTTATATTTCAAAACTACAATGAATTACGTGATTGTATCATATTAACTCATTTAATTATCTTTTATTCTAAATATTTAATAAATTTATCCAATTCCTAAAAGAAGAAATATTATACTCCTTATTTATAATTATTCTAAGAAATGATTATTTTAATCTATTTTGAAATCAAAATTCGCATAAAATTATTGACTAACCTCATATAAAATGGTGGATCATTTCTTGTTAACCCATTGATATATCAATTTTGTTGAAAACAACAGACACCATATAATAATTGGTCAACAAAAATTTGAAATATATATGATTGATGGGTATCACTTCTGGTATTTCCAAATGTTGTTTTGTTTTCTTCATATCAAAATTGGGGTAATATTTGGATTTACAATGAGGTTATTTTGTGTCTATAGGTTAATAAATTGAGTTAAACGTTATTATCACCATTGAAATAATGATTTTATATTTTGTACGAAAATTATTTGTGTAGATACCCAAAACTTTGCGTACATAGACATTACATTACTTCTTAGAAATAAATAATGAATAAAAAAATAGACACGAATGGATCGTAATAGTTTAGTGTCTTTGGAAACCTGAATATATTCTTCTAATCATTGTGAAATATCTTAAAAATCTCCCATAATGATCTTCCCCATTTGGTTTTCATACCTAATATCTTTCTTTAAATCCTGGGGAAAATAAAACATATAAAGGGTGAGAAAAAATGCTCAGTAAAAGTATGCATGGAAAAATAAAACAAATCATATACATTTGAACATAAAAAATTTTACATAATGTTTAAAAATCAAAATCTTGAGCAATGAAATAAAACATGGAAGTACGGAAGGCATATATCATAAAGAAACATTAATCATGAAAAAATAGCATGGGGATAAAACATGTAATTGTGGAAATCATTAAGCACATGTT
Organism: Viscum album; assembly: GCA_963277665.1. Classification (NCBI taxonomy): domain Eukaryota; kingdom Viridiplantae; phylum Streptophyta; class Magnoliopsida; order Santalales; family Viscaceae; genus Viscum; species Viscum album. Next base: position 663,119,162 of record OY728138.1, read on the forward strand.
ATGATTTCTATAGTAGCCAAGGCATTACTGCCAAGACCATGTTAGTGGACAATGTCCCTTTCTGAAACGAGTTCACTCCTCGTTCCAGTCCTGTGTCACTGAATCAGATTAACTTTTCGTTCCAGCCATGTCTATCTCATGAGATATAAATCATTACCCAATGCATTTTAAGGAGATATTGGTCCCACCCATCTCATAATTAAACCAGTCTTTCTTGTTCCACAACATAAACATACATCATTCATCATAACCCAAATAATAAAATTGGTATCATAAACATCCTCCCATCATAAAATAATCCATATAAAACAAATGGATATCATTTAATAAAAAGAAACGTGAAACCATTTATATCATATAGAAATTATACATAAAACATACACATATGATATAATTCTATTTCATATGTAAAATGGTTTTGATAAAACTCTTGAAATGAATTCTTGAGGAAAATATCATTTCTTCTTCAAAATCATTTTCTTTTCACAAAATTTCATGAAATATTAAAAGAAAAGTATTTTGTTGAAATTTTTCATAAAATATTGTAGATTAAGCTTCATGAAAATGAGGCATTATGAAACTGCAAAAATTTGATCCCGCCGTATAAGTTAAAAATAACATTCTTCTCGTACTTTTGTCGGAAAAGTAAAAAAATCCTTGTGTGGTAAAAAGAAGGAAGATTCCTTTCATAAAATGTGGTAAATTTCAAAAATGGGTAAAGAGGACATTAAACATACATGAAAACATTTTTAGGAAACATGGGCATGGATGATAACAATAACATCAGAAAATACTTACGAATAAACAATCTCAGATAAGAGCGAGATTGGAATAGTTATCCCTTACCTTAGGTCTGATATGCTTCGTATGTATCTGAACCTCCTGTATAATAATTTATATAATTTCATTGACTTATTATAGAATCATATTCATTTTTATGATATCATATATGTTTCACTTATGACTTTATATTACCCGTTCTTTTGTAAATTCTATGTTAAAGCATTGTTTTGGGTAAAATCGTTTCATTTATCGTCCGTGTTTTGACTTGTAATTATTAATATGATAACATAGATCGTGATTACTTAATTACAAAATATAAAACATGATTTATATATAATATATCTTCAGAAGAAACATATATATAATAGATCGATAAATTGAATGAAATACACCGTTCATGGAGACGGTAGGCCATATGTACGCATGAACACTGTTATTCATTTACATATTGAATTGAATGGAATTAAGTATATGAAATACATATATATATATACATAAATACTGTAGCATTATTATGTCATATATTTCATGATTAATTATTATATATACTTTATAATCATTCTTTAATTGTCAACATGGAAAATGAATCTCTCCGCGTCGTGGAGACGGTAATCCGTATGTACGCACGAGCGATGATATCGTTCCAATAATTATTGAATGGAATTGGAGTGGATTATATAATATCCTAGAATCAGTATGATTCTATAATCATATATAATTATTATTTACACCATTATACCCATCCAAGTAAAGTGGTGGTGGAAAACATGAGTACACCATGGCGTGGAGACGGTATTCCGTACGTACGCACGCGCGATGATTTTGTTTTCCGTAGGATGGATAGAAGGTGACATAGGTTTGTTAAATATTTATAATAACATATCAGTATATAACTAATACTGATTTTATTACTTTATAATGAAACAACTAAAGAAGATAAAGTTGAAGAAGAAAGAAACTTGAAAGAGTCGGTAGAAGAGATTACATCTTCCTCGACACACCTCCTTTAAACTTCTTCTTAGGGAACTAGAGTTGGTATTTTGAGAAGACCAGAACCTCTATGATGTAACTAGAGTTGTTGAGAAGATTAATAGGCAAGGGTTGGATGAGATTCAAGTATCAAAAGGGTTTGATGAGAAGAGACAAGTGTTTCCCTTTTTATAAGGGAGGAGAGGGGCACCTTTGGAAAGACTTAAAATATTATTTTATAATAAAGTCATAATAGATTTATAATAGCTACAAATAGATTTAAATGGAATCTAATGTGGGTATGAGTATAATTCCTCTAAAAAAATAGGTTTCAGACAATTTTATGTTACTATTTTAACCTTATCATTTAGATTTAACTCTAAGTTAAATAATTTAACTTTTACCGTGTCTTCTTGTTTGCTTACAATATATGGTTAATAAACTTAATATAACAATCCCAATGAACCCCAATTGGTTCATTATAAATTTATATAACCTTTTCTAAGTCATTTTCCTAAACCTTATATTTTTATGAATATAATAACAAATAATAATATAATATTTGATTTAAAAACTATTTTATGCCAATTTTGATACTATTTGGTAATTGATTTTTATGGAAATCATAACAACGTGATTAGTCCGAAATAGGTTAATTGAATAAATACTAACATGTCATATTGAACAATAAAATTAGTAGAAATCATAAAAAGTCTCAAATTACATTTATTTGGGTATTTATAACATCAATTATGTTAATATTTCATTAATAAGGTAATTACTGCATCATAATTGTGTGATAAATACATTAAATTATATAATGTCTAAAAATTATAAATAAAGTTCCATTATGTAGGAAATATTTTTATATTTCTAATGAATAAGTATAGTCAAATTTATCTAATGTATTACCCTATATTAAAAATGTTTTAGTAATTAATCTTTGATTTTATCTATTTTAACTCTTCTTTAAATAAAATAATAATAATTGTCCTAATCTAATTTAAGTGGACCTAAATGGTAAAATTTTATTCCTAAGGTTGTTTGCGGTCGAATTATACTTATCCAATAGAATTAGAACAAGTATTAGGGTAATACTAATATCATTTTTACCCTTAATTACCCTAATTTCTTTTAACCATGGTAAATAAAAGTAAAAAGTTACTATTCACCAAAAATTATTTTTATCTTATTGAACCTCATTTTATTCAATGATATTAACCATGTCAGTTGGATTTTCAAAATTCCACTCATAGAAGTGGTAAAATTATGTTTTATATAAATTTTCAAATACTCCTAGGAGGTGGGTAAAAGACGGTGAAATGTTCAATAAAATTTTTATATGTCTAAATTTTTTATAAAATGACTCAAATGAATTAAATTGAACTTATATAGGTATTATAGATCAATTTTGACCTAAAATAAATTTAAATAATATAAATAATTATTTAAATAAAATGTATGTTTTTAAATAGTAACCGAGTGTTTTCACTATTCATCAAAAATTCAATGTTTTCAAAAAAATACCAAAATTTCACCCTAGGCTAATTTAGATAATCCGAATCTAAAAATGAAGTCCATTTTGAATGATAAAATTTATAAAATTTCAAAAAGTGGGTATTACTATTCATAACGGCTAGTTAATAATAATATTATAATAATATTTTGTTTAGTGAAACTTGGTATTGCGTAATACACACGCTATCGAAGAAGGTCTTGATTGCGTGTAATGAAAGCCAAGTCGGGGTTGTGTGTAGTGAATGCTTCGTTTGGTGCTGTGTATAACATAATCAAAACTTATTTCATTCATACATTAAACAAAATCAATACATAATATTACATAGTATAATTTCCACAAAATGAACATGAAATTGTGTGTAACACGAGCCAAGAATATTAGTGCGTATACTGCAAGCTAATACGGTGTTTCATATAGGACAAGATAATCATTGTGTACTGTACAAGAGAAGATATAAAAAATTTATAAAGAATATATCTTATAAAATCTTTGGTTGTAACATTCTACACCCCTTAAAATGAATTTCACCCTTGAAATTCGTCGTGGTTATAAATGGTTTACTACTTGAAAGTTTCTTTCATAGAAAACCACATTGTAAAAAGGAATACCAAAACATAACATTAAAAACATTATTATGAAACGTAATAGTTACCCAAATTAACTAATCCCTGGGATTCCACAAAGGAGAACATAGTTGAAAATATGGATTTGGAATAGAAATACAACCATCAAGTTATGATGGAGATTGGTAGAGAAAATGGCTATGAAAAAGCCAACAATCACAGAGCCTTAAATTTGTGATGATCTAAGGAACCATCTGATTCATCAGATATAAGGCCACTAGGACAACATATTTCATTTTCATGATCATTTCCCTAAAATTGAAGAATTTGAATTAGAAGAATCACTACTGGAAAATGTACCTATCCCCACGGTTTTCACCAAAACCGTGGGGATAGACCCCCCCCCCCTATACCCACGGTTTTGGAAAACCGTGGGTATAGGTGAATTTTCATGACCTATACCCACGGTTTGCCAAAACCGTGGGTATAGGGGGCTCTATCCCCACAGTTTTGGAAAACCGTGGGTATAGGTCATCAAAATTCACCTATACCCACGTTTTTCCAAAACCGTGGGTATAGGGGGGGTCTATCCCCACGGTTTTGGTGAAAACTGTGGGGATAGGTCTGGGATAAAATACCTATACCAACGATTTTGAAAAACCGTGGGTATAGGTCAATTTTGTGTGCGCGGGAAATTTTTTTTCCCCGCGGGAAGGAATTTTTTTTGGCGGGAACCCTATACCCACGGTTCATCCCTCTATACCCACGGTTTTTATAACTATATTTAACTAAATATATATATATATACATATATGTGAAGTTAGGGTAGTGGTTAGACGCGGTGTTTGCAGCGAAGAGGTTGCGGGATCGAAACTCGGCGCCTGCATTATTTTAGGACCTATACCCACGGTTTTGAAACCGTGGGTAAAAGCCGTTGACACCGTGGAAATTCTCTATGTTTCGGTGACACGGTGGCAGGACACCTATACCCACGGTTTTCCAAAACCGTGGGTATAGGCTGGGGACCTATACCGACGGCGTTCCAGCCCACGGTTCCCAAAACCGTGGGTATAGGCTATACCCACGGTTTTGGGGGCTATACCCACGGTTTTGAACCGTGGGTATAGGCCGTTTTTCCAGTAGTGAATTACTTACTTTATTTTGGTACAATCTCACCGTTTCCTGTCCCTCGAACAAGTTCAACTTCATATCATAAAGAAATGATGTCGAATTTGTCTTCTGAGATATTGTAGAAAATCATGTGAGTGAAGGATAGGTCATTCCATATGTCTCAAACATAAGGTTAGCAAAATTTATATACACAAATCCATCTAGGATGAGGTTAATCATATATGATTCCAAAAATGGACTTATACTTCATCTATCATACCGCTTAATAAAATAAAACTAGTTTCTACCAACCAGGGACTTCCTCTAGTTCATTGGTAGTAATAAAGGCATGTCGCACTTCAGTTGTGGGTTCGATTCCCACATCATTGTCCGACACGACGGGTTATCGCCCGTCCTGCAGGTTATCCTTTTTCTAAAAGTACATTATTATAACATTACAGAAATTATATCAAAATAATGTTCTAGCCTTAAAAAATACTTTCTTATCTCTAACTTAATTCATTCCAATATTTAGGATTATCCAAAATACTTCTGTCCAAGCTAATAGTATAAGGAAAACAATTACTAGAAATTTCATCTACCGAGCATGTGAATACCATCATTTATCACCCATATATCATGCGATATATCTTGTTGGTCACATTCAAAATATGTGAATACCTTAATCATGAATTCTCTTGAAAAACATTAATGCTATCACAAGGTAACTCATTCCACATACCAAAATACCAAAAATTATATATACACAAACCACGATATAACTTTGACCTTATACCAGTCATGATCTCATTAATACTGTCAAACATCCCATAATCTCCTTATCCTTTCATTATGCATGTATCATCTACCTTCCAAAAAAATTGGATAACCTTTCATGGTTACCGGTACCATTCAACATATACTTTCAAAAACATAAGGAAAAAAATAGTGTAACAATCCTTAGATGTCTCATTATTCCATAGTACCATGAGATTATTTATAAAACATTACTCTTAATAAACATGTAATCATTCCACTACCTTCTTAAACCATTGACCGATCTTGAACAATTGATTCATCTCACTTATCAGTTATAGTCTCTTAATCATCATCAACATAAATACTACCCATACAACCGTGCTGATTCTTTTCATAAGACATTCCCTTAGGGCATTGGTTTTCATTATGCTCGTACATTCCACATTTAAATCATTTATTCATTGTTGATGTCGTAGAAATACCATTATCCTTGTACATGATATTAACTGAACTTTTTTCCTTTATAATTACTAGCTTTGTGTCCTTCTTTTCCACACCTAAAGCATCTTCCATTTCTTTTAAAACATTCTCCCTGATGCCTCTTCCAACATGATTTACATTAGGGAAATTGAACTTTCTTTCCTCTATGATCATCATAAAACTCCATCTTTCTCTTATTAGATGAGTTGGGAAACATAACAAAGTTGAGATTATTGATCATATTATGAGATTTCTGATTAGGCATAACAATGATATGTGGTCTTCCAGATCCAATTTCCTTTGGTTTCTCATGAAGAATATCACTCCATTGTCCATCATATCCTCCATTATCATGAATCTTCATGTTTCCAGCCATTTTCTAAAAACCAAAAAGAATAGTGTGAGTGGCCAAAATCATAATCAAGGGGGATTAACTTCAATATCTAACATCTTAGGATTAATTCTAATATTGTTACCATAATTGTAGGACTATAAGCTATACTTATACTTATCCTTTGGGACATCCCTAGACATAACTTAGAAATGACTCTGGGGATCTCAATAAAGTTTTGGAATCCTAGTTTCCAAAGGTTAACTAATCCTTTCCTCTGATACCAACTATTGAGAACCCAAACATTACATACATATACATTACATTAAATTTGCAAAATACTTAATACATAACAAAAACCGACACCAAATGACCGTAATAATTTAGTGTCTTTGGAAACTCGGGATATAATATTCTAATCGTGGTGAAAGATCTTCAAAATCTCCCATAAAGATCTTCCCCTTTTTGTTTTCATACCTAAAACCTTTCATTAAATCTTGTGGATAAAACATATAATGGGTGAGATCAAATGATCAGTAAGGGTATGTATGGAGAAAATAAAACAAATCATATACATTTGAACATAAAAAATGAACATGATATTTAAACATCAAAATCTTGAGCAATGACATAAAATAAGGTAGGACGTAAGACAAAGATAATAATGAAGCATTAATCATGACTAAATAGCATGGGAATAAAACATGTACTTTTGTCAACCATTAATCACAAGTTATGATTTCCATAGTAGCCAAGGCATTACTTCCAATACCATCTTAGTGGACAAAGTCCCTTCCTGAATCAAGTTCACTCCTTATTCCAATCCTGTCTCACTAAACCAGATTAACTTTTCTTTCCGGCCATGTCAATCTCATGAGATATAAATGTTTACCCAATTCATTTGTGGGAGATCTATCTCCCACCCATATTATAATGAAATAATTTTTACATGTTCCAAAACATAAACATAAATCATTCGTCATAACCCAAAGAATAAAATTGTAATCATAAACATCATCCCATCATATCATAATCCATAAAAAACAAATGGATATCATTTCATCATAATAAAAGTGAAACCAAATAAGTCATAGAGAAATTATATTTGAAACATAAACATATGAAATAATTCCATCTTATATGGAAAATGGTTTTGACTAAAGACATGAAATGAATTTTTGAGGAAAATATCCTTTCTTCTTCAAAATCATTTTCTTTTCACAAAATGCCATGCAATTTTAAAAGATCAGTAATTTTCTAAAAATTGTAATAAAATTTTTAGAGCAAGATTCATGGAAATTAGGTGTTATGAAACCATAAAAATCCATTCACACTGTATAAGTTAAAAATAACATTATTCTCGTACTTTTTTCGGAAAAGCATAAAAGTTCCTTATGTGGTAAAAAGAAGTAAGATTCATTTCATATCATGTGGTAATTTTAGAAAATGGTTAAAAAGTAATTTAAACATAAATTAAAACATTTTATCAATCATGGGCATGGAGGATAACAATAACCCAAGTAAGTACATATGAATAAACAATATCGGATAAGATCGAGATTGGAATAGTTATCCCTTACCATAGGTCCAATATGATTCGTACGTATCCGAACCTCATGTATAGTGATTTAAATAATTTCATTGACTTATTAATGAATCATATTCATTGTTATTATATCTTATATGGTTCACTTATGAATTTATATTACCCTTTTTTTTATTTTCGTGTTAAGGCTGTGTTTTGGGTCAAATCGTTTCATTTATCGTCTGTGTTTGACTTGTAATTATTAATATTATTACTTTGATAATGATTACATCATTACAGAATATAAAACATGATTTATATAATATATATATTTAGAATATACATATATATAATAGATCTGTAAATGGAATGAAATACATCGTTCATGGAGATAGTAGGTCGTACATACGCATAAACGATGTGTTTCCTTTCCTTATTGAATTTAATGGAATCAAGTAGATGAGAAACATATATATATATATACATAAATCCAGTAGCATTATTATTTCATATATTTTATTATTACTTATTATATATAATTTATAATCATTCTTGAATTGTTAACATTGAAAATGAATCTCATCGCGTCGTGGAGACGGTAATCCGTACTTACGCACGAGCGATGATATCGTTCACATATTTTTTGAATGTAATTGGAGTGGATGATATAATATTTTAGAATCATTATGATTTTATAATAACATATAGTTATTCTTTACACCATTATGCCCATCCGAGTAAGGTGGTGGTGGAAAAACTGACTACACCACGGCATGGAGACGGTATTCCGTACGTACGCACGCGCGGTGATTTCATTTTCCGTATGATGGAAAGAAGGTGAAATAGGGTTCTTTCATATTTATAATAAAATATAAGCTTATATTTAATACTGATGTTATTACTTTATAATGAAACAACTAAAGATGAGTAAGTAGAATAAGAAATAAACTTGAAAGAGTCGGTAGAGGAGATTACCTTATCCTCGACACACCTCCTTTAAATTTCTTCTTAGGGAACTAGAGTTGGTCTTTTTAGAAGACTAGAACCTCTATGATATAACTCGAGAGGTTGAAAAGAGGAATTGGCTAGGGTTGGCTGAGATTCATGGCTCAAAAGGGTGTGATGGGAAAATGGAAGGGGTTCCCTTTTTATAAGAGAGGAGAGGTGCACCTTTGGAAAAGCTTAAAATATTATTTTATAATAAAGTAATATTCGGTTTATAATAGCTAAAAATTAATTTATTTCAAAGATAAAGTGGGGATGGGTCTAAATTCTCTGAACTAATCGGTTTTAGACATGTATACCTTACTATTTTAACTTTATCATTTAGATTTAACTCTAAGTCAAATAATGTATCTTTTACCAAGTATTCGTGTTTACTTACACTATATGGTTTACAAACATACTATAACAAGCCAAACGAACCCCAAGTGGTTCACTATTAATATTTATAACCTTATCAAATTTATTTGGTGCATCCTTAGATTTTTAGGAATATAATAACAATTAATAGTATAATATTTGTTTTAAAAACTATTTTATGTCAATTTTGACACAATTTGGTAATTGATATTTGTGAAAATCATAACAACATGATTAGTTCGGAAAAAGATAATTTAATAAATATAAACATGTAATATTAATATAGAAAATTAGTGTAATTCATAAAAACTATAAATTACATTTATTTGAGTATTTATAACATCAATTATGTTAATATTTCATTAATAAGTTAATTACTACATCATCATTGTGTCATCAATAAGTTAAATTATTTAATGTCTAAAATTTATAAATAAAATACAATTATGTAAGAATTATTTTTATCTTTCTAATGAATGTTTATAGTCGAATTTATCATATGAATTACCCAATATTAAAAATGTTTTAGTTATTAAACTTTGAATTTAACTATTTTAGGTCTTCTTTAAATAAAATGATACTAAGTGTCCTAATCTAATCCAAGTGGACCTAAAGGGTAATATTTTATTCATAAGGTTATTTTTGGTCGAATTATACTTATCCAATAGAATGAGGACAAGTGTTAGGGTAATAATAATATCATTTTTACCCTTAATTACCCTATTTACTTTTAAACATGGTAAATAAAAGTAAAAAGTTACTATTCACCAAAAATTATTTTTATCCTATTGAACAACATTTTACTCCATGATATTATTTGTGTCTCTCGGATTTTTTAAATTTCACTCACAGAAGCGATAAAATTATGTTTTATGTAAAATTTAAAATTCTCCTAGGAGGTGGGTAAAAGACGGTGAAAAGTTCAATAAAAAATTTTTATATATGAAATTATTATAAAATGACTCAAATAAATTACATTTATCTTATATTGGTATTATTTATCAATTTTTACATTAAATAAATTTAAAAATATTCAATATTTATTTAAATAAAATGTCGGTTTTAAAATAGTAACCCAGTGTTTTCACTATTCATAAAAAAATTGAATGTTTTTAGAAAAATACCAAAATTTCACCCTAGGCTAATTTCAATATTCTGAATCTAAAAATAAAGTCAATTTTGAAAGATAAAATTTCTAAAATTTTAAAAAGTGGGTATTACTATTCATAACAGCTAGTTCATAATAATATTATAATAATATCTTTTTTAGTGAAACTTGGTATTGCGTACTAAACACACTATCGAAGAAGGTATTGATTGCGTGTAATGCAAGCCAAGTCAGTGCTGCATGTAGTGAATACTCCATTTGTTTTTTCGTATAACATAATGAAAACATATTTTATTCATACATTAAACAAAAGTTATACTTAATGTTGCATAGAATAAATTTCACAAAACGAACTGGAAATTGTGTGTAACACGAGCGAAGAATAGTGTTGCGTATACTGCAAGCTAATACGTTGTTGCGTATAGTACAAGATAATCTTAGTGTACTTTACAACAAAAGATATGAAAGAAGTTAAAAACAATTTATCTTATAAAATCTCAGGGTGTTACAAATTGGTTGAATGTGAGGCAAGAAATACTTCAATTATCATAATAGAGTTATGGTTTTTAATGGGTCTAATTTATATTCGAAATCATGAGGTTTTCAAATCCTTTATGGTGAGTATGTATATAAATTGATAAAAACGTGTCAAATAATAATACAATATATAACAACTTTAAATATAAAAAAATCTATAATTCATAGATATAAGTCTCATAGTGGTTAATCCACCGATGTTTATTCATGGAAGAAACTGCATGGAAGATATATTCATGGAATTCAATTCATGAATTATACAAAAGGGAATATAGATTCCTATAAATGATATTTCTATGATGAATTTTTAGTTAATATGATATAAGATTCATTGATATGGTCATTAAAAATGTTAAAGACGACTAAGGTGTAAAACTCTTATAAATTAAATAGATTTTTTTTAAAAATATTCCTAATTTATTTTGAAAATACAACTAAATAATTATATAACTAATTCAAATAGTAAATTTAATAATTTTATAATATTATTGTTAATTAATAAAAATTTGAATCCAGGGTAATTTAATGTTTATAATTCATGTGAGGTATTCATTAAAGCCATTATAGAAAAAGGATTTACAAACATATCAACAAGTTAATGTTCATTTCATATGAATTCGAAAGTTATATCACATGAATAAAAAACCCCTCACAAATTGATGAATTATATAATTATGTATTCTACAATAATGTGATTTTGGATTTCTATTAATTATAATAACACATGTATTGTAAATATACATAAGGATATATCTGAATTTATATACATAATATTGTAAATCATTTTTTAACCACAAAACATGTGAGAAAGAACTTCCTGAATCTATGTATTTAGATATATTAGTAGATAGAGAAAATAGTTATTATTTTTTACCACACTATTATATTAGCGACTTTCCCAAAATGTGACATGTTCAATAAGTGAATTTTCAATCCTAATTATAATCACCAAATTCATGAATAGGATCACTAACTAATTTAATAGTAGCCCCTATTGAGTAAATCATTCCAAAATTGGTGGTAAACTTGTGGTATTTAAAAATAATTTTAATTATGATATGACATTACTCATCTATAATATTTGGATATTCTTAACACATACATACATTTAGAAAAATGTGAGACCGGATTATCGTAAATATAATAAACTCCCAATCATGCATCTCTAAATAGTCTGCTCAATTATATTTCCTATTTCATACAAATATAATTTATATTTATAACTCATTAGTGTGTTACTTCATTAAATTTATCTAATCAAAAAAAATTTAAAATGATCACTTTTATTATTACATTGATTTATGATAATTCCATCATTATTTAGTAAAAATTTAAAACAGGGGTAGAACATTGATTATGATATTAAACGTATATCAATTATTATCTAAAGTTTTGGAAATTATATACATAATTAATTTCATGATGAATGAAAAATGTTTTCATAAATATATATATGAGAATAATTTTTTTTGAAATTATCTTAATAGTCATGTATGAACATATATATCATTTAACGAAAATTTCATATTAAAAATATTTTTTCATATCATAAAATGATATAAGTAGTTTTTAATATCATAAATTTATGTTGAAATTTTCAAAACATGATTATGAAAATGTGGGATGAAAAATAAATTGGGTTATTCAACAAAAACATAATCAATAAAAAATATGAAATAAATCATGACATACATGTAATAATGTTAACATCTTTTAGGAGCATTATAAGCTGACATTATTTTGAAGGGCCCTAGCCTACATGTTAGTGCTATGAATTATTTATTATTATAACATTCTAGTTGATTATAACCTTTTCTAACCATTATATCCACATTTATAACAAATATTCTAGATTCATCAACTTTTTTATGTGTACACAATATTTCAAATAATTGGTTAGTCTTTATGCCTCCAAACTAGTTCTCATACTCTAATCCGTTCAAATTTATTTACTTCCTACCAAAAAAACATTACCAATTAACATTTATTGATTTATTCCTTGTTGTTATTATGATATTACCGATATTTAATGATTCACAACCCCCTCTCTCAGAATATTCTAAAATGAGTGATGGTAGATAATAACATAGAGTCCCACCTCTAGTAGTCCCTATTTGGGGACAAGCACCAAATGTATGAAAATATAACATATGGAAGGCATTAAACTATATAATAAAATATGGAACTGAGAAAGGAAGGCAATCCCATAAAAATATATTATATCATAAAAAATAAAATCGCAAACCAACCCACCATTAATGAATAAATTTAGTTGATACAAATAAATTTATCTGAATTAAAATTCCAAAATCATAGTCTTATAGAATAAACTAAACTAAATATCTAAAAGATAAGCATGAAATATCCAAATCAATTCCCAAAGCCCTCTAAAAAACATGACAACCCTTTATATAGGTAGGGTGAGAAAACATGTGTACACAGTAGGAATATTAAAAGACTTATGGAAACATTTGAAAAAAATACTAATAAACTAGTGATCAAAGATAAGATCCAAAAAGCACCTAAATAGATTATCTACCCAGCAAATCCACACCATGGATGACAAATAAAATCATGCATCCAATATATTAATTTATAATTGAGATCATATCAATAAAAGTAACCCCACTAGCACTACCCCTTTAATTTCATGCTCTAACACCCCTACGTCAAATTTCATGTGATGTCGTCACTTCAATACATACAACATCAAAATCAACCATCTCTGATATTGGATAGGATGCATCACTACCTACCCCATCCCCACATGGTATATCATTTGGTACTAGAATCATGTATCATAAAATTTCGTCTCTCTTGAAGAAACATGGACAACCACACCACAACTCATCACATAAAGAAAGTAGTATGGTATCAAAAATAGGAAGAAAACCAAAATCGTTACCTCCTCCTACCATGGATAACCACTTCCAAGTATCCCATCTTATCACAACCTCATCATAATGAGTATCTCTTAAAAACACATGGAAAATAACACCACATCTCACCAGAATATGTATGTGCCATCATTTCTGAAGTAATGGAGGGGATGAGATATTATCCAACAATCTATATCACTACATTCATGACTATTTTAGAAAAACAAATAAAACCAAAAACCCTTCTGTTTTTCTAATGTAATCCAACTCGGGTGGGGTGTGTATAGAAATAACATAAAATACATGGCATATAGATAGAACAAAAAACATCATATATGGGTTCAAATTGACAGAACTAGAATACTCTGCCTAAAAAACTACATCAAACATATATCTCTACAACCACCACCACTAATATATGTAGTACATAACACCACCACCGAAAAATACAGAAGACATTTCTGACATCCATTTACTTAATCAAAACTTTCTACATACTTCATTTTTCCATGAACATTCATTTACTAATACATGTTAATCACATTTACACTAACCATTCTTTAAATGTTCAATTCCTTTAAAATATGTACATACATAAATCTCCACCTATTCACATATATTTACTATCATATTTAATTTCATTTTAAAATAAAATATTATTCAATGGGTAACTGGGAAATTAATACAACATCACACCCACCTCACTTCAATCATCACCGCTACAACAATCAAGAAAAAAACCCTTATCACAAAAACCATAAATCGCACAACACTACCGCATCCCACAACACTACCTCTGCACAAAAAAATGAAGGTCACTACCAGACATCATCACCACTATACACCCTTACCTCATATCACATCATCACTTCTCCAAAACAACATCACAAATATCAATATCACATCCATTCCAACTAACCCCCAAAAACACATAAAATCCCAGCAAGTCACCAATACCATCACATGGAAGGCCATAACACATTGGAAAAAAACATGAAATGGAATAAAAAAATAACACACCTCAGATCCCATAATGTTATTATGGTCTTTTATTTTATCAATTCATAAATAATAATGGTTATTATAATAAACTAGTATTCCAAGGGTTACAACATAGTTATCCATATATATATGTTCCATATCCCATTAAATACGGTACTATAAAAGAGAAAAACAATATCGTTTTTTGATAATATAATTAATTGCATAAATGAGGATAAAAATCCATTATTGAAAATATTAGAAACAATCATGAACACAATCATCAATAATATATATCAAATGTATAAATAAAGAGATATATCCCACATACAAATCAATTCAGATTATATAAAATCATAATCATAATATTACAACCCTTAATATACACCCAATGGAATTAAACGTAATTTAATCCCCACACTTAGCATGTAAACTGGAGAGAATGTGGATCCCCTACTTCAATGATGTTTTTTTGACTCACTATGTATAGCAGTGTAGAGGAAATAATCAGAAAACGACAACCACAATAGAAATTCTTGATTACCCTAAACCACACAATGGACCACAAAAAAATAGCATAAACTCACCCCTATCTAAATCAAAATTTTTTCTGGAAATGATTGGTGGATGAACATAGGGAAAAGAATGTGTATGGGGGAATAAATAACCTTGGATCACTAAAACATCACAACCATAACCCATAGATCAATGTTGGATAAATGTTATTGATGATCCACCTAAGTGAACCTCCATTTTTTCTAAATATTATGTAGATATGGATAAAATAAAACATATAAACAATGTGTTATCTACTACCAATACCTCTTAAATACCTGTTTTACAATGTAAAACCCTCAGTTTCCAAAAAAATTAAATCATAAAAAAATTACGGTATTAAATCCAAATCATTTTATGTTATTTATATATTCATGGATCCTCAAATATAATAAACTAATATTTTAAAACCCTTTATCATTATGGAATCACATTTCATGTGATGCACCTCTTCCAAACAAAATCCTCAAACTGCTAGCCACAATATTTTTAAACCAGACACTAATTCCCTAAATCAATAATTTAGGGAATAAAAGGATGGTTTCCATTATTTTATAGATCCAAAGTCTATAGAACATACTTGAAACTCCTTCTAAAACATTAAACTAGAATGAATGGAAATGTAATGGTCCATAATTAAATATACCCTTACATTATATAAGTCTTGAATGATTATCATATTTTAGAATCTAAATCAAAACAAAAGAAGAAATGATTCCCAACAACCATCCCATTAGATTTCTCTTAAGGTTATTGTTACTCCTTAAACAATCCCATAGACCAAATATAGAAAAAGGAAACACATAATAATCATATTACACAACCCCATTACCATGTATCACTTGGCATAACACCATCTCATCCAGTACCATCCAAAAGTCACCACCAATGCACAAAACCATAAACACAACCACCTGAACTTATGAACATCTCAAACATAACATTACCATAACTGAAAACATTCAATACCCAATACTCACAAATAAGGTAATTACATCATCTATGTTGATATATTATCTTCTTTGGTAGGAATTGACTCTCCCATATGTTTTTATCATTTAAAACTATATAATGTATTGATTTGGATTCAGGTACTCCCCATTTAATTTTGAGAGGATTTATCACACATCAAACATAAAAAACACCACATCTTATAAAACGTAATGTTCAAAACAACACAGGAACAAAAAAACAAAACAAGAAAATGAAAATCTCAAAACGAATCGAGGTACTGAGCATAATTCTAACTCTATCTCCCCCCAAGTACTCTTCTTCATTTCACCATGCCTCAAAAAAACCGAAACAAATGGAATGGATCATCTATGAAACAACATATCTTGATGATCTTACATCTCTATTATATACTCTATGAAACAATTGATTATTCGGTATCTCAATCTCCACATCTCATACTATGGAATTCATAGTGTTGATATGGATGATGATGAGACACATATAAGATGTCATGGATCCTATCTAGTTAGAGGGGGATGCCAACCAATGTACTACCAAACCAACATACCCTATCAACTCAAAAGGACCAAAAATAATTATAGAGAACTTACTCAACCTAAAAATCCTCAACTTCATTCAACAATGGAAAAGTCTTATGAATCAATGGAATCCAACCTGAAACTACAAGGTACTCCACCAACGATCATTTTTAGACTTGTTATTGTTCTATGCTTCCCTCATTATTTGTTGATCATACTAGATCTTCTCCATCATTATCAACACCACATAAGAACCATGAAATTCTATTTCACCAACCTCCATCCAACACAATAGATAATGAGAATTCCACCTAAAAAATTTATCAAATTGTATCCCACCAATGAAAAATTGAAAGCTGTTGTTTTATAAAAACATGACCAGATGTAAGTGCAATTCGAATGACACAACAAAGTCTATAATTGAAGCTCACACCATATCTTCAATATTTTAGATTGTTTGATCCTCATGTAAATATTTTTGAGGTTGGAAAGCAGAGATACGGAGTAATTGGGATATAAAAAATAATGAAATTGCCTCTACAGTGATGAGATAGAATGAAGATATTGAATAGATATTATGATCCCTCATACCCTACGAACCCTAACCACATCATCCATATACCAATTTCCTATGAAACTCATGAAAAATGAATCACGTATAGCCATACAATTAATCAACCTCCTTAGTTGGTCCAATCATACAAAAAACTGATCATATCCACTATGTGATCGATGCAACCCTATGTAAAATCCCATCGATATTTCCTCCAATTTTCACATTGGAACATCCATTTACAGAAAAAAAATCCAAGAACACAGTTCTCCACTACCATCTAATGAAAAAACAAGATACATGTCATGAAACTCAACCTCTTACCATTTTATACACTTCCATAATATATTCCTTCGAAATCCATGATACACATTTTTAAAAATAGGATACACCAATAATGGTGACAGAAAAAACACTTGGAGAACTCCCTCATAAATCTCCTGCAAAATGAAAAATCTCCCATGAATGAATACCTCATTCCAGCCATCCTTCATCCATCCCTCTACAACATCACTATGTCCAACACAATCACATATCACCAATAACTTTTAGTATCCCTACCAAGAGTCCTCCACCAACCACATCAAGGAGGAGTCAGGAAACATATATTATATAAAACCATATACACATCTCTCTCAAGAATCTAGACATGTCATTTCATGACCTTACACCACATTCCATATATAGAAATTTCCCAGAACAACATCACCTCGGGACTTCCAACTCAAAAAATCATTAACAACAACCCTCGTTCACAAGGATTAAGAGATATAAAAATAACAATAGTAAAAAACTCCATAAAAATCCACCTAATTTAGATTCATATATCAATAAAAAATATCCCATCCTCTTATGGTCCAAAAACAATATAACACTTGTAAGTGAGGCAATGATGTGATAAATTTATCAAAAGAAAACTGTAGATCATGGGATTCATAGTTACTCTCATAGTTATGTAACTCTATACACCCATAATAGATCAAATATCATTATTTCATCATCATGCATCCAAAAATTATATAAGACCCTTAATGGATAACATTGAACAATACAACACCCTTAGGGAACCAAAGCACTAGGAAACAGATCAAATTATCTTATAGTTAATATAGCGTCATATATCACTAATCAATAAATAATAAATACTTTTATTTCATACTCAATTATATTTGTGGGTCATTAATTAAAGAGAAATCATGATCAATCCCCCTATAATAACAACCCATGTTAAGGAAACAATGACCCTAAACGACATTCTTGGGCACTACTTAAGAAACATTGACTTCATCCTTTGACGTGTTAGTGGATAAAACCTTGCAAGGGACCATAAATAGGAGGAAATTACCTTCTCACATCCATATCAGTCACTTCAAAAAAATTATATAATGATGATGGTGTTGAACGACCTATGAAAAACCAATATTATTGGTATTCTGTTTCGTATTGATTTAATATATAAAGATATAATTAATGAAAATGATGATAAATATGTCAATGAACTCACAAAATATGGATTTTGTGATCCATGTGAAGATGGATGGGGAGTTTATAGTGTTGAATTGCATGAACAAAAACTTGAAATTATCATACATATACATGATTATTGTTTTTGGGATATCCGCATCTTCTTACCACATCATGTAATAAATGTATTGAAAATTGATTTTTGAAAACCATCTATAACCTATAAATTTGTCAAACAGATCATCAGTCCTTATATATGTGTAACGATTATTGACAATTTATTTAGTCATCCTCTTGTAGTATATAAATAACCTCAGTATTCTATCTTTCATCATGGATAAGAAAACTAAAGTACACCAACGAGACACACTAGGACAAATAAAACACCTCTATATCAAATCCTCCACCTACAACCTCAACTCGTGAATCATTGTAGGGTATATTCAACAAACAGACATCAACATAAAACATGCACCTAACTGAAACTATATTTCAAAAACAATATCACATAGAGAGGGTAGTTTCATAAACATATCTGGTAAAAAACATGTAAATACTCTATATCTCTAGAAACATATCTGGGTTGAGACTACACCAAATCTTGATCAATTAGAAAAAAAGAGTCTCCACTCACCAATCACCCATCTAGTAACCTTTTCTTCCGATGAACACCACTCTATATCCCTACAAATCATAAAATAAAACTACCATCATGAAATATTTGATGATATTATGCTCAAAATACAACCACTTAATTTGAAGGAAAATATCATATTGATTTGTTTTCAATGAGAGGATATCTCCCACATAATGTTGTTACACTATAACAAGTCTACAGCCCCTAGAACACATCATTCTAGGAAGTCAGACCTCTAACTAATGTTAATAAGTCTAGGGAAACTCTATGTTAATCCAAATATAGTCACACATAATATAATAATGTGCGAGAAAAAAATGAGTGAGAGGATTCTAAATAAAAAATGACCACAAAAGAGTAGATAGAAAATTAATTGTATCTCGGAGAACACATGGAACAACTATCATATTCTCCCCTATCACATGCAACAAACCAAACCCAGGTCCTACACATATATATATGGTCTTCTTCTACTAACACAATATATCCTAGGGACCTATAGATAGGGACCATCAAAATTAATACCCTACCAAATAACATCTACACATCTCTTGTGAATAAAAATTGGTGGTTCCTACTGATAAATCATTTTCAATGGAAATGATTCCTATTTCTAGAAAAGGGTATGACCAATCATTTGAAACTACAATCCTGGAATGTTCAGACATTGATCCTAGTAGTGACCAAGGTGTCCACATAAACTGAAAAAAATTAAATCCGGAGAAGAATCTCATAAATAACATATACCATAAGGATGAGAAAATATTTTTCATCATAAACTACCCACCACACAAAAACATAACTACTTGTATATATATAGCCAACTGACTAAAACTATGACCCATCAGCTACCCATTCAGCCACCCTCTTGAAGATAATTTCCCATAGAAAGAATCTACATTATAAAATTCACATATTCATATATCACTTGTAATATTATGTGCATTAACCATGTAATGACAAACCAACCCACTGGTCACAATGCATAACCCAGACATAGTTCTTGGCATCCCTCATTAGTAAAAACATTTGGAGAAATGTGCATGAGTTACTTTAACATGACCCATATATTCATAGCCCTCGTGATCCACGATTAAGTAGAGATAAAATATTACCAATTTTATTTCTAATTAGTTGATTAATGGAACTCCTAACAAAAAAATCTATAATTCTAGCAATAAAACATATTCTTATTTTTTTGTCCATAATGTAATGCATACACCACTGACATTCATCTACCAAAAAAAATTTAGCTTCTAAGAGAATAGAAAACCCAACCTCGTATCAAATAAAATAAAAATAAATCCAATTATCCTCTAACCAATGATACTTCTTTATATATATGACAACCTCTCATACATCCCCATACTCTACTCTTGAATGGAACAAACATTTCTGTTAAACCTCATACTCTTATGTTGATTCAAACCACCGAAAATCAATATGATATTCTTAATGAACCTTTACAACTTAAACCACTCACATATGAAAACTATGAGATAAACATGAAATTCATATAGAGAACACATAATTGGATAGCATGGAATTTTATCAAAAAATATTTAACTAATCCTTTTTAATATTTCTTCTGATAGCTTAATTCCAAAGGAACACTATCAATAATGGTAGATGTGCCTCTATAAGTTATCTACACTATAAACAGATTTTATATGGGGGTTTATATGATAATCTTAGATACAATGTACTATATTATAAGGGGGACTAAAATCACTTTTTGTAGTCGGTCTCCCGGGCCAATGTCAGGCACATTGCCCAATTGGCATTATTGCCCCACCAAACCCTAAAATCTTCATAGTGCCAAACTCCATACTCCATCCTATCACTCAACCATAAAATTTTAAATTTCTATATCACCCCGCTACCCTCCAAAGATACTTTAATTATGAAATACAAATAATAACCCCAGTTTCAAACCTCTAGTAGGCCTAGAGTTGGAAACAATCACCGAGGGTATGAAAATATCACATATGGGAGGCATTTCCCTCTATAATAAAATATAGTTGTGTGATATAATAATGGAACTCAAAATATCTCCATCATATAATATAAAATTAAATCAAATACTATCCTTCTAGGATTGAACAATGTCAATAAAACCAAATAAAAGTATGTAATGTAAAATACCAAAATACAAGTTCTACATCTGTAATCCAGTAGCAGCGCTATAACCCAAAGTAGAAATTTATAGATTAGTCACACAGTTCCTCCAAAAATCATGAAAAGTAAATTAAAATATATAGGGTTATAAAATTTGTAAAATTAGATGGAATATCAATGTCCTCACGTGCACATGTGCAAAATGAAACTAATGGACCCAAGAAATAATAGTTGAACCAACAAGTACTTAAATAGTTCTACTATCCTACCTAGCCTCATTTTGGCTTGCTCACCAAATCATGAATCCCATATAGTATTACAGAAATGATATCATAATAAACCAATACACCCCACTACCACTTCCCTACCGAATTTCCACTCTCATGATCTAATTTCAAGAGACTTGTTCACCCATCCATTTCAAAATTATAACATCACAATCAACATTCTTAGATTTTGGTATGGATGAATCTCAAAATTACCAACCATGTAATTATCTAGAATTTGGGTCTATCAACATTTACCAATGCATCATGTCTCGACCAAAGACACTCGGTCCATCAGAAAACAAATCAACACAAAAAAAAAATTTGTAGGATATCATGAACCTGAAGGACATCAAACTCATTCCCCATCCCTACCACACAGGATCCCCAAAAATAATCACATAGCCTCACAACCAAATTAATCTATATATTACCTGAAAACACATGGGTTATTATACCAAATCTCACCCTAGCACACTTGCGGCATAACTACTGAATAAGGACTAGGGAATAAGTGATATCAAGCCATCTACATCACCACACATCTCTAATAATGTTATAATTATTATATATTTAAATAATATAATTAAATAATATATATATATATAATAATGAAGAGGCGTGTAAAAATTTCCCCCTCTATAACAATTTTCTCATATGAGATTTACCATTAATCTTTTTATGGAAAATGACACTTCGGGTTACAAATTACCACTAAACATATTCAAAATAATTAAATAATGTATATAAATTTGTGTATACTTTATTCTAATAAGACTAATTTTATAATTTATTATTTTTCAATTTTATATTTTTTAACAACTTTGATATGTGGGAAATACCCACCATAAATATTTGAATTAATAATTCAAAAAATCATTCATCGTAAAATCACTATAATATTTACCATTGATAAAGGAAATTTCTTCAAAAAATAATTTTAGAAACTAAATTCATAAAAATAATCATATTTTTGTGTAAATTTTTTTTATAAAACAATTATTATTTATAAACATTATATATATAATATAGCCAAAGAGAAAAAATATACCATTTATGAATAAGAAAAAAAATAATGAAATTGAATGTTCTTCTTAAAATAATAATTTTTTTGTCAAACATGGATGATTTTAAATTCTATATTCAATAAAATATTTATGTTCTTATTCACATCTTTTTTCATAAAAAATAATATACTATGAGAAATTATATTATTAGTAGAAATATTCAGTCTGGTAATTTATATTTGATAACTTAGAATCTAAAATGGACTCCAAAATCATGTTTTATTCCTATTTAATGTTAGATTATGATTTCCAACATATTTTATTCCCTATCATTAGTTAAAAGGTCCTTAGTGAGTGTTTGAATTTGTATTATTCCCAACAATTGATGTTTTATACAGCATATATTTGGTTGAATGGCCCCTATATTGTGTACCTCACTGTGAAAATTCCAACTTCGCAAAAAGTATCATGAATTTGTTGCATGAATAGTGTAGAAAATTGTTATCTTCCATGTGAGTAAAACCATTTATCACCTCGCACAGTCTATGATTCCATGTTCTGAGAAATGTATACTAGCTAAAAACTATGTGACAAGCTAGTATTTCTGAATTTAATCCTATGATTCAAAATTTTGACACACAAAATTATAACACCCCCACCCTAGTTACCCAGAGTCGGTGCATTATTACATAACATTGGAACGATAAAAAAGATAATGTCTCAAAAGGCTGATTAGTTATGTAGCCTTATAAGTACTAGATACATTAATAAGGTTTACATTACATCATAAAATAGAAAAATACAACAAAAATATTTCCATGGAAAACAGTAAGATCCCATAGACTACCTCTGCAGGTCAATCATAATATACTTCTTTGCATCTTGGAAAAAATTACACATAGAATGAGGTGAGCTAAGATTCTTAGTAAAAATAACAATATAGTAGAAACATTCATAAATAAGCATAAACATTTAAGGAAATGTATATAACTAAAACAAAATCCTTTTCAACATAAAATTTATCATAATATGGAAAATATAAATCAAATTAATTCCATTTACTTACTCACATTGATATTCTACTAGTCTAATAATCAAATGTAATATCAATAGCCACTTTCATAATTATGGAATGCATAATGCTAGTCTTTCATTACAACATGGTCATGGCCTTGGGCCAAAAATACAAATACGATTTTCTCAAGGCCTTGTTCCCAGACATTAGTTTGTCTCATGAGACCTACCGATGCATCGAGGAACTATAGAGGGCTCCACCAATAACTTACTAAGTCCAATACCTTCCCCATATGAAAAGTTATAAACATAACACAAACATTCATATTAAAACTGGCATACGAAATGTCAATACATTATCCATAAACAATGAATGGTTTGAAATAACACATCCACAGTCAAAAAAACTACAAAACCTTCAATTCAATATGGATGTTTTTTATCATAACAAATCAACTTCAATCAAACTGAAAATCCATCAAAATATATTGACATAGATGAAAAAAAACATTTTTAGAGAAATATATCATTCTATTTTGAAATAATTTAATGGTCACATAATTATAAAAGAATACATTTATATTTTAAAATACTCTTATAAGCTTGTAAGGGAAGCTTAGACGATGATATAATGGTGGAAAATAGTTGCACCCTCCATACAAGTTAAAAAAACATTCCAGCCTTAATTCTGTGGAAAATATCATAAAGTTCCCTATTCGGAAAACGGGAGAAATATTACATTCAAACCATTTTATAAAAAGAAAAAAAGGGTATAAATGGATTTAAACCATAGTATAGTAAATACTAAAAATGTTTTGTAACATATTTTTAAGAAACATGTATGTGGATGATAAAAAGGTCCCATTATATTCTTACATAAAAACAACCTTGGATAATAAAGAGATTATAGAATTAACCCTTACCTTGTACTTTTCCTTAGTAGGGGGTAGGTTAAAATATTTTATAATGGTGAATTAATTGTTATTAGATTATTCAAAAATCATATACATTAATAAGATATCATATATGATCTTTAAACATTTCTTCATTAATAATATCTTAGTATTGTTGTCGTCTCAGGTGTTAATTTATTCATTTTCCTTTGTATGATTTGTTACGTAATTAATGTTTGTTATGGAATGGATGTATATTATTAAAATTCAAAATTTTATTAAGTCTTAAAATATTATTTTTAATCACCTATTGAAAATTATTCTTCAATGGATTCGATGGGGAATGAGTCTCATCGCGTTCGTGGAGACAATAATCCATATGTACGCACGAGCTAAAATATAATTCTTTTGATATTAAAATAATATATAATTGGATTGTATACTACATATAAAGAATAATAATATTGTTATATTTATTATTTACATCAATCACACATCATTATTATACCCATCCAAATAATAATGTATTGAATAACAATTACACCATGACATCGAGATGGTAAGCCGTACGTACGCACTTATGTTGTCATGTCATTCAAATGATGGATAGAATAATTAATATGGTTGTACAATATTTATAATGCCAACATTTTATAACAAATATATAGGAGTTTTTATTTTAGAATGAAAAAATGATGATGTGGAAGAAGAAGAAATGAACCTTAAAGAGGTGATGAAATATTTACCACTTCTTCGGGTTCTTCCTTTTCATTTGATCAAAAGGGCTCCATAGGTTGGATTAATGTCTAAATTAAGGCCTCTAGGATTAAGTAAGGAAATTTTATAGAGTGTTTGGGCCGGATTTGGCTGATCCAAATCTATTTTATGGTGTGAATAATAGAGAAGGCGGAGTTCCCTTTTATAAGAGGGGTGAGGGGTACCTTAGGAAAAGCTAGAAATATTGTTTTATAATAAAATAATTTTCGGTTTATAATGGCTCAAAAATTAATTATTTAAATTCTAACATGGTGATGGGGCGAAAACAACTCAAAAATAGGGTTTAGACTGTTTTGGGTCACTATATTAACCTTATATTTGTGATTTAACTCATAGTTAAATAGTTTGACATCTACCATGTCTCATTGTATTTTTATATTATATTATTAATAAACATACTATGTACATCCAAGGGAACCCCAAGTGGTTCATTAATGATAAAACTATCATTATATTTGGCAGAACCTATGATTTTTAGTAATAGAATATCAATTAATAATATAATATTTGTTTTAAAAACTCTTTTATGTCAATTTTGACAATATTTGATATTTTGATTTTTCTAAATACATAACAACATTATTACTTCAAACAAAATTTATCTAACCAACCCTAACATGTCACATTAACTTAGATAATAATTTTAATTCATAAAAATTATCAAATTACATTTATTTGGATATTTATAATATCAATTATTTTAATATTTCATTAATTAGGCAATTACTGCATCATCATTTTGTCATAAATATATTAAATTATTTAATGTCTAAAAAATATAAATAAAATACCATTATGTAGGAAATATTTTTATATTTCTAATGAATATTTATAGTCGAATTAATATTACATGTATCCATTTATTAAAAATGGTTTAGTTATTAAAATTTGATTTTAACTCTTTTAACTCTTCTTTAAAAATAATAATAATAAATGTCCTAATCTAATCCAAGTGGACCAATGAGGTTCATAGTTTATTCCTAATGTTGTTTTTGGTCAAATTATATTTATCCAATAGACTTAGGACATGTTTTAGGGTAATGATAATACCATTTTTACCCTTAATAACCATATATACCTTTAACTGTGATAAATAAAAGTAAAAAGATACTATTCACCAAAAATTATTTTCATCTTATTGTACCACATTTTACTTACTGATGGCAACCATGTCTCACGTAGTTTTTAAATTCAACTCACAGAAGTGGTAAAATTATGTTTTATTTAAATTTGAAAATGCTCCTAGGAGGTCGGTAAACGACAGTGAAAAACTCAATAAAATGTTATATATCTAATATTATTACAAAATTTCTCCAATGAATTACATTGAACATATATTGGTATTATATATCAATTTTGACCAAAAATAAATTTAGATAAAATAATATATTATTTAAATAAAAATTTGATTTTAAACTATAACTCAGTGTTTTTAACTATTTATCAAAAATTGATGGTATTCAGAAAAATTCAAACAATTCACCCTAAGATAATTTCGATATTCTAAATCCAAAAATGAAGTCCATTTTGATAGATAAAATTTATAAAATTCCAAAAAGTGGGTATTACTATTCATAGCAGTTAGTTTGATTGGTTTTGGTGTGTTAGAACTCAATTTTGCGTACAACACACACTATTGTATAAATTAAAGAGAAGCTTATTGTGGAAGCTTGGGGTTTTACATTCTCCACCATTCAACTAATATTTTCCTCGATATTTATAGAGTATTAGTGTGTAAGAATACTCTGGTGGTTCTTTATCATTAGTTCCTCAGTTCCCACATTGCCTCTTCCATCTTATGGATTCTACATAGAACTTTTACCAGATGAGTCGTCCAGTTTCACAGCACTTGTTCTTTTGTATCAAGATTCATGACATTATCCTTTCAATAAGACAGATTGGGTTCCATTTATAATTTATCATAGGTGAGTACATGCGTTGGGTCAGGCATGTATTGACTCGACAGTGATACTTGGAATACACCGTGACCTTTGGAGATACTTGGCGGCTTTTCCAAACAATAAGCTACAACCCCAATTCGTTCTAGAATTTCTAAAGGTCCAATGTACCTAGGACTCAATTTACCCATGTTACTAAAATGTATAACACCCCTCCATAGAGATACCTTTAAGAAAACATGATCTCCTACATGAAATTCCAAATCCTTCCTTCAGTTATCTGTGTAGCTCTTCTTCCTACTTTGAGCTACTTTGATGTGGGTTTGGATTACTTTCACCTTTTCCATCGTTTCCTCCACAAGTTCATGGCCTACAAGTTTTCATCTACCAACATCATCCAAATAGGTTGATTTGAGAAATCTCTTTCCATATAATGCTTCATATGGTGCCATTAGAATTCTTGAATGGAAGCTGTTGTTATAGGACAATTTTACCATAGGTAAATAATGATCCCAAATACCTTGAAAGTCAAGTGAGAAAGATATCAACATGTCTTCTAAGGTTTGAATAGTCTATTCTGATTTTCCATCAGTTTGAGGGTGATAGGCAGTGCTCAAACAAACATCAGTATCCCTGGCTTTCTGAAGAATTTTCCAGAATATTGATGTAAAATGGGGATCACGATTAGAAACAATTCATAGTGGTACTGCATGAAGTCTTACAACTTCATTAATATATATTCTTCCTAATCGTTCATGTTGTAAATCTTCTCTTATATCATGAAAATTTATTAACATGGTAAGACGATCATCAATAACCCATATTGCATCGTTCCTTCGAGGAGTATTTGGTAGTCCCATGACAATGTCCATCGTAATATTATATCACTTCCACTCAGGTATGGAAAGAGGTCGTAAGCCACATCCAAGATATTTCCTTCCATCTTTCACTTGTTGAAAAACCATACAACTAGACACAAAATTAGCAATCTCCCTCTTCATGTTGTCCCACCAAAAATGTTCTTCCAAATCTCTATACATTTTGGTGCTACCAGGGTGTATAGTGAGATTTTATCTATGAGCATCATGCAACAAATATCTTCTCAGATCATGTATATCAGGAACACAATTCCTCCTCCCAAATTTCAATATTCCACCTTCATATATGATGTCACTCAATCTCCCATTATTCAGAGCTTCAATATTCTTTTCAAACACCTCACCATCAACCAGAGATCTTTTTATCCATTCTAGTAATGATGGTTTGGAAACCATTTAAAAATGCATTGATTATTCACCTTTCAAGGTTATTCCCATATCCATCATTACTATATCAATGAGAATAATATCCCTTTCAACAATAATTGTAACAACCCAAGATTTTATGAGAATTATTCTTTTAATTTCATTGATGTCTTGTGTTGTATGCTAAACCAAAATTAACTTGCACTATACTCAACACTGTATTAGCTTGAAGTATACGCAACAATATTCCTGGCTCGTGTTACACACAATTTCAAGTTCGTTTTGTGGAAATTATTTTACCCAACATTATGTATAGATTTTGTTTAATGTATAAATGAAATATTTTTTATTATTTTATATGCAACATCAAACATAGCTTTTACTACACGCATCCCTGACATGGCTTGCATTACACAAAATCAAAACCTTCTTTGATAGCTTGTGTAGTACGCAATACCGAGTTTCACTAAACGACATATTATAATAATATTATTCGGAACTAGCCATTGTGAATAGTAATACCATATTTTTTAAATTTTATAAATTTTATTTTTCAAAATGGACTTAAATTTTTTGATTCAGAATATCAAAATTAGCCTATGGTAAATTTTGGTTATTTTTCTGAAAACTTTCTATTTTTGATGAATTGTCAAAACACTGGGTTACTATTTAAATACGGAATTATTAGATAAATAATTATTTATTTATTTTAAATTTATTTTAGGTAAAAATTGATACATAATTCCTATATAAGTTCAATATAATTCATTGGAGTCATTTTATAATAATTGTAGACATATAAAAATTTTATTGATCTTTTTACCGTCTTTTACCCACCTCATAGACGAGTTTGAAAATTGATATAAAACATAAATTTATAGCTTCTCTGTAACTCCCCAGGATTTCATAGTGTATTATTTCTTAAAAATAATTCAATAACTTGCACTACACGCAACACCGAGTTCAATCACACCATGACGTACAAAAAAAAGCCATTAAAAGAGGTCATGAATAGTATTAACAACATTTTGAACTTTATATAATCCTTATAATTTTAGAATCCCTATTATGAGATTCTTAGTCATAATGCAAGAACATATTCATTTTCAGTATTGCACTTTTATCAACTTTAATAGTGAAACCTTTTTAAATAAAATATTTTAAACTATCTGAATAAATTGGGACATCAAAAAAAATTTAAAATGAAACATCCCAAGCTTCCACGGTACGCTTTCCTTTGAATAAAATAGTAGCGTGTGTTGTACGCAACCTTGAGTTTTAACACACGCCACAACCAATCAAACTAGCCGTTATGAATAGTAATACCTAAATTTTGAAATTATATATATTTTATATTTTAAAATGGACTTCATTTTTGGATTCGGAATATCGAATTTAGCCTAAGGTGAAATTTTGGTACTTTTCGGATAACTTTCATATTTTGATGAATAGTGAAAATTACTAAATTTTAATTAAAAAAAACTTTTTTAATCAAAATAATTAATAGTGATAAATTATGAATTTTAGTAGTTTTAAAGTATATTTAGAATATATTTTTACCATTTAATATAATGTTGTTCATTGTACATAATTTTACAATTAAACCGAACATAAACAAGTGTCAATCTTTTGATAGTTATTACCTCTTAAAAACACGCTTTTTGTTTTGACAGCGGGAATTAATTTTAAATTAATTTCTGCCACTTCTGTGTTTTGAATTTAGAAAAATGGATTCCATATTTGGAATCAGGATGTCCAAATTGTGTAAATAGGTAACTTTTATTTTTAGACATTTTGAATAATTACTGTGGTAAATATTTTATTTACCATGGTTAAGGGTAAATCCGGTAAATAAGGGTTAAAAAATAATATTATAATAATACAAAATTAACCTAAAACGTGTCCTAACCTTATTGGTGGACACATACCCGACCATGAGCATCCTTGGGTCAATTTGGGGACCCCTTGGATCCACTTGTATGTGGTAGGGACACATTATATTAATAAAGTTAAAATAAAAATAAAAATGGCATAAGCTTACATCTTTTAGAAGAACAATTTTTACATAGGGTTATACATGTTGGATTTTAGATTATAAATATTCATTAGAAAGATAAAACGATTTCCTACATAATGATATTTTATTTAGAATTTTTAGACATCAAATAATTTAAATTATTAATGACACAATAATGATGCAATGTTTACCTCATTAATAAATCATTTAAATAAATAAGATTATAATGATTAAAAAATTATCTAAAACCTCTACAATTCTTATTGGTTTATGTTATTTAGAATATGAGTCATCTTATCTTCTACCTCAATGATTTTTGGACCATTATAAACCGAATATAATTATATTATAAAGTAATACTTTCACTCTTTCCTAAAGAGCCCTTCTTCTCCCTTATAAAAGGAGACCACTTCTACTCATTCCTCACACCTCTCAAGCCACTTGGCTCGTCCAAACTCTGCCCAACTAAGCTCCCCACATCCCTCTCCTCATACTTGAAGCTTCCCCTTAGGCAGAAAGCATTTCAAGAATTCCTTTGGTTCCAACCAAAGTGAGTTACCTAAATTAAAGGTAACGATTTCTCTTAAATTATTTTCATTTATTTTGCTTCTCCAACCCCCAAACTCTTTTTATTTCCTTTCTTTTGTAACAACACCAGTATCCTCAATATACTAGGATGTTGTTATAAGAAGTATTAAAACTACACATACACAAAACTCCATCTAATGGATGATGAACATAATGTTTCTGTGGATGGAAAACTAACGCCTCACGAACCGATGATTGTTCAAATACATCTTACCGCCTCTCATGGTGGCCATTATGATGGAACTATAATTAAATATGATATTAAGGATATATATTTTATATATAAGCTTCTTTAATTCCATTTTATTTCATACCATTATTCGTTTCATGTTGTATATACATACGATAATTTCATTTGAGGAAGTGCGGACTACCGCCACCTTAAAATGATATGACTCGTTCATACCACACATGGAACGTATAAAGGATGGTGTTAATGAACTTAAGTAACATATATAAAATATTATATTATACTGGAATAGTAATATACCTATGTATCATTTGGATTCAATTCTTTTAAAATAAAAATTAAATGGAAGTAGCGTTCGTGCGTACGTACGGACTACCGTCTCCACGAACGCGGTGAGATCCATCCTCCATCGTATCCATTCAAGTTTTATTCTAATTTTAGGGTTAAAAATAATGTTAATATCATTCTGATTATGAATAAGATATAATCTATCCATTACAAACATGTCTTACGTAACCAAACATTTAAGAAGAACGAATCGATTATCACCCGAAACGATGATAATACTAAGATATTATTAATAAAGCAATGTTAAAAGATCATATATGATATCATATTAATGTATATGATTTCTGTATAATTTAACAACAATTATTTCACCATTATACAGGAGGTTAACCTACTCCAACCAAGGAAATGTACAAGGTAAGGGATTTTCTTATCTCACATTCAATTCCTTGAGATTTCCATTATTCGCCACTAAATTATTGAAAGTGGTGTATTGTGTACTGGAATTTGATATATATTATCATATTCATGTTATTCTATAAATAATTTGGTGGTTATTAACTTTTGGCCATACGACTCAGTTGATTAATGTGGTAAGGGATTTTCTTATCTCACATTCAATTCCGTGAGATTTCCATTATTCGCCACTAAATTATTGAAAGTGGTGTATTGTGTACTGGAATTTGATATATATTATCATATTCATGTTATTCTGTAAATAATTTGGTGGTTATTAACTTTTGGCCATACGACTCAGTTGATTAACGTGGTAAGGGCTTTTCATCTCACTCCTAATTCCCGTGAGATTCATGCCATATTGCCACCATTACCTTTTGTGTGGTGTATGTACTGCCCATAATTATATTCTTTGTGTAATACACTCTAATTTATTTGTACTTACATATTCATTGTATGATACCTCTTTCATGGGTTGTGTGTTTCATAAGTTACCAAACTAGTAAGGGTTATTTCACAATCTCTTCATTATCCGAGGTTGTTTATACGTAATAATCTACTGGGATCTCGTTATCATCCACATCCAAGTTTCTTCAAAATGTATTTCAAAACATTTTTAATATTTAAAAGAATATGGGTTAAAGTCATTTATACCCTTGTTTGACTTTTTATAAGAGGTTTATAAGGGAATCTTTCCGTCGATTTCCAAACAAGGTGCTTTTTAACCTTTTCGACAGAATTAAGATAAGAAAGTTTTTTTTAACTTATACGGCGGGTGGGGTTATTTTCCGCCGTTATAAAATCGTCAAAGCTTCCCTTAAAAGCTTATAAGATTATTTTCAAAGAAAATGTTTGATTTTATATGGATCTTAAATGATTTCAAAATAAAAGGAGATATTTCATTAAAAAAAATTTTGATTTCATCTATGTCAACATCCTTTGATGGGTTTTAAGATTATTTGAAGTTGATTTATTATGATACAAAACTTCTATATTGTTTTGAAGGTTTTGTGATATGTTTGACTGTGGATGTGCTATTTTTATACCATTCATAGTTTATGGTGAAAGTATTGACATTTCGTATGCTAGTTCCAATAAGAATGTTTATGTTATATTTCAATCTTTACTTCATATGAATGTGTTGGACAAGTATGTTCCAGGTTGGGGACTGGTTAATGTAAGCCCTCCAGGTTGGGGACTGGTAAAAGTAAGCCCTCCAGGTTAGGGAC
Source organism: Viscum album (assembly GCA_963277665.1). Classification (NCBI taxonomy): domain Eukaryota; kingdom Viridiplantae; phylum Streptophyta; class Magnoliopsida; order Santalales; family Viscaceae; genus Viscum; species Viscum album. The sequence continues at coordinate 663,152,755 of OY728138.1, forward strand.
TGGTAAAATTAAGCCCTACGGGTTGGTGTCCGGTTATTAGAGGCACTCCGGGTTGGTGTCCGGTTATTAGAGGCACTCCGGGTTGGGTTCCGGTTACAGTTAGCCCCAAGGTCTTGGGACGAGGCCTTGAAAGTAATTAAAGTTTAGAATTATTCATTCCAACATTATGAAAGTGGTTATTGATTTTGCATGTGATTATTCGATTAGTAGAATATCCATGTGAACAAGTAAATGGCATTATTTCATTTTACTTTTGCCATACTATGTTGAAGTTCATGTTTAAAAGGCTTTTGTTTTAGTAATTCATTGCCTTAAATGTTTATGCTTATTTTTGAATGTTCTGCTATATTGTTATCCTTACTGGGCATTTGAGCTCACCCCTTTTCTATGTTTTATTTTTCCCAGGATGTGAAGATATAAGTTATGAATGACCTGCAGGGATATTATGAGGGGATTATAGTGTGGACTGTGGAAACATTATGTTGTTGTAGTAGTTTTTCATTTTATGATGTAATGTAAAACGTATGAATATATCTAGTGTTTCCAAGACTACTAAACCAATCGGTCTTTCGAGATTTGATCTTTCTTGTGATCATGCCAATGTTATGTAATAATGCACCGACTCTGGGTAACTGGGGTCGGGGCGTTACATTCTGTGAGTGGAATTTCGAAAATCTGAGAGACATGGTTAATATCAAGGAGTAAAATTCGGTTCAATAAGATAAAAATAATTGTTGGTTAATAGTAACTATTTAATTTTATTTACCATGGTTAAAAGTAAATAGGGTAATTAAGTGTAAAATTGATATTATTATTACCCTAAAACATGTCCTAATTCTATTGGAAAAGTGTAGTTAGACCAAAAACAACCATAGGGATAAAATATTACCATTTATGTCCACATGGATTAGATTAGGACATTTATTATTATTTTGTTAAATAATCATTACAATAGTTAGAATCAAAGTTTAATATCTAAAACATTTTTAATATAGGGATATACATAATCTAAATTTCGCTATAAATATTCATTATAAATATAAAACGATTTCTTACATAATGGTATTTTATTTATAATTTTTAGACATTAAATAATTTAATTTATTTATGACACAATGATGATGAATTAATGACCTTATTAATGAAATATTACATTAATTGATGTTATAAATACCCTAATAAATGTAATTTTAGACTTTTGATTAATTAAACTAATTTTATAGGTTAATATGACATTTTTGTATTGATTTAATTAATATTTTATAACTAATCATGTTGTTGTGATTTTCACAAAAATAATGTACCAAATAGTGTGAAAGTTGACATAAAATAGTTTTTAAAACAAATAATATATTATTAATTTTTTTTTATTCTTAAAAATTTAAGGTTCGGCCAAATGACTTAGATAAGGATACCTATATTTATAATTAACCACTTGGGGTTCATTTGGCTTTTTATTGAAATTTTATTAACCATATAGTGTAAGAAAACAAAAAGACACTGTAAAAGTTAAATTATTTAGCTTAGAGTTAAATCTAAATGATAAGGATAAAATGGAATCCTAAACTTGTCTAAAACATATTGGATGAGATTATTTCGACCCATCTCCACCTTAGATTCGAATGAAATCAATTTTGAGCTCTTAGAAACCGAATATGACTTTATTATAAAATAGTATTTTATGTTTTCTTAAGGTGCCTCTCTCTTCCCTTATAAAATGGGCACCCATTCCTTCTTCTCTTCACACCCTTTTGAGCCTTTATGCTTGGAAAACCCCTGAAAATTACTCTTCTAAACAACTTGAGTTATATCATAGAGGTTCTGATATTCTCAAAAGACCAACTCGAGTGCCCTAATAAGAAGTTTAAAGGAGGTGCGTTGAGGAAGAGGTAATCTCTTCTACCGACTCTTTCATGTTTCTTTCTTCTTCAACTTCATCTTCTTAAGTTGCTTCATTATAAAGTAATAACATCAGTATTAATTATATACTGATATTTTATTATAAATATGAAACAACCCTATTTCACCTTCTATCCATCCTACGGAAAATGAAATTACCATGCGTGCGTACTTACAGAATACCGTCTCCACACTGTGGTGTAATCAGGTTTTCCGACACCACCTTACTTGGATGGGTATAATGGTGTAAATAGTAACTATATATAGTTATTATAACATAATACTGATTCTATGATATTATATCATCCACTCTAATTCAATTCAATAATTATGGGAATGATATCAACGCTCGTGCGTACATACGGATTACCGTCTCCACGACCCGATGAGATTCATTCTCCATGTTAACCATTCTTGAATGATTATAAATTATATATATTGAATATTAATGAAATATATGACTGGATAAATCTAATGGAATTATATATATATATATATATATATATTTCATCTACTTAATTCCATTCAAGTCAATAAAGAAAAGAGAACATCGTTCATGCATATGTACGGCCTTTCGTCTCCATGAACGGTGTATTTCATTTCATTTATCTATCTATTATATATATCATATATATTCTAAATATATATGATTTATAAATCATGATTTACATTCTGGAAGTAATTAAATAATGATATAAGTCATAATAATATCAAAAACAACAAGTCCAAACACATACGATAAAAAAACAATTTTACCCAAAACGCTGCTTTACCATTGAATTTACAAAAGAACGACTAATATAAAGTCATAAGTGAACCATATATGATATCATAACAATGAATATGATTCTTTAATAATTCAATGACATTATTTAAATCATTATATAGGAGGTTCAGATACGTATAAAACATATTAGATCTAAGGTAAGGGATAAATTTTCAAATATCATTTTTATCCGAGATTGTTTTTTCGTAATTATTTACTGGGGTTATATTTATCATCTATGTCCAAATTTTCTAAAAATGGTTTAATGGTTGTTTAAAGTCCTTTTTACCCAATTGCGACTTTTGCTACATGGTATGTAAGGAATCTTTGTTCTGTTTACCATACAAGGTACTTTTTGACATATCTGACAAAAGTATGAGGAGAATGTTTTTTAACTTATACAGCATGATAAGATTTTTACAGTTTAATAACGCATTATTTTCATGATTATTACTCTACAAGATTTCATTATTATTTTTATCAAAATCCTTTTCTTTTATAATTGAATAGAATTTTGTTAAAAAAAATGATTTGGAAGAAGAAAAGGTATTTTCCTCAACAATTCATTTCATGTGTTTTATCAAAACTATTTTCCATCAAGGATGACATTATTTAGTATTTTTATGTTTCAAGTATAATGTCTCTATTATTTAAATGGTTTGATTATTATTATGATGAAATGATATCCATTTGTTGTATAAGGATTATTTTATGATGGGATGATGCTTATGAAACCCATTTTATTCTATGGGTTTTGATGAATGATTTGTGTTTATTTTGGGGCTCAATTAATAATGATTTCATTATGAGATGGGTGAGACCTATACCTCCCTCCAATTAATTGTGTAACGATTTATATCTCTTGAAATAGAAATGGATGGAATGGTAAGGTAATCCGGTTCAGTGTTACAGGACTAGAACGGGGAGTAAACTCGATTCAGAAAGGGACTTTGTCCACTAAGATGGTCTTGGCAACAATGCCTTGTCTACAATGGAAATCATATCATGTGATTGATGTTTTTCCAAAATTACAAGTCTTTTTCCATGTTATTTTATCCGGATTTATGTTCCTTTGTGATCTATGCCTTACGTAATGCCATATTTTATGTCATTGATCAAGATTTTGATGTTTAAACAATATGTTCATGTATTTATGTTCAAATGTAAATGGTTTGTTTTATTTTCTCCATGCTTACCATTACTGAGCATTTGAGCTCACCCTATAAATGTTTTCTTTTTCGCATGATATAAAGAAAGGTTTTATGTAAGAAAAAAAATGGGAATATCTTTATGGGAGATGTTAAAAATCTTTCACCATGATTAGAAGATTATGTTCTGAGTTTCCAAAGACGATAAACTGTTATGGTCCTTCGGTTTTTTTTTGTGATGTATTATGTATTCTGCAAAAGTAATGTAATTTCCATGTAAGTCAAGCTTGGGACTCTACAGTTGGTATCAGAGGATCGGTTTAGTCATCCTTTGGAAACTAGGAGGCGAACACTTTAGTGAGATCCCAAGAGATATTTCTATGGTATGTCTAGGGATGTCCCTAAGGGTACATATAGTATTGGTTATAGTCCTAGAATTAGTGTAAAAATCATATAATTTAACCTAAGATGTTATATATTGAAGTTACTCACCCTTGATTAGGATTTTTTCGTCACATATTATTCTTTTTGGTTTTTAGAAAATGGTTAGAAATAGGAAGATTCACAATGATGGAGGATATAATGGACAATGGAATGATATTTTTCATGAGCAACCAAATGAAATGGGATTTGGATGTCAAAACATCATTATTATCCTTAATCAGTAATCTCAAAATATGTTCAATAATCTCAACTTTGGTAAGTATCTCGACTCGTCTAATAAGATTAAGATTGAGTTTCATGATGATCATAGTGGAAAGAAAGTTCAATTTGCCTAATGTAAATCATGTAGTAAGAGGCATCAAGGAGAATGTTTCAAAGGAACTGGTAGATGCTTTGGGTCGGTAAAGGAAGGACACAAAGCCAGTAAGTGAAAAGGAAAATGTCTCATTAACAATGTGGACAAGGATAATGGTATTGCTACGACATCTACAACGATTAAGTGTTTTCAATGTGGATTTTACGGGCATTATGAAAACCAATGCCCTAAGGTAAAATCTCATAAAGAGAATCAGCATGGTCATATGGGTAGTATTTATGTGGATGATGATGAAGAGACTAAAAATTATATATGAGATGGAAGAAATGATGAAGCTCAGTTAGTGGTTTAAGAAGGTAGTGTAATGATTGTATGTTTATCATGAATAATGTATGGTACTATGGAATAATGAATAATCTAAGGATTGTTACACTGTTTCCTTTGCTTGAGTTTTGAATATATATGTTGAATGGTACTGGTAACCATTAAAGGATATTAAGATATATTTGGAAAACACCTAATATGTGCATAAATAAGGGGTAAAGAGATAATGAAATGTTTTATAGTATTAATGAGCTCATGACTGATATAAGGAAAGAATGATAACATGGTTTGAGTATATATAATTTTTGGGATTTTGGTATGTGGAAAGATTTACCTTTTGACAGCATTCATGTTATCACTGTGGTTCTATGATAATTTATGTTTCAAAAGAATACATGATTACTGTAATAACATGTTTGGAATGCGATCAATAAGATATATCTTATGATATATGGGGGATAAATGATGGTATTCACTTCCTTATTATGTGACCTTTCCAGTAATAATTTTCTTTATACTATGAGCATAGACTGAAGTATTTTCGATAAGCCTAAAGATTGGAATTACTTAAGTTATCCATAAGATATTATTGTTTAAGGCTATACTTTTTTCTATTTTATCACATGAATTTTATTATAATGTAGTTTTTGAAAAAGGGACAACCTGCAGGACGGGCGACAACCCGCCACATCAGACAATGCTATGGGATTTAACCTACAACCGAAGAGTGACATGCCTTTATCGCCTACCACTAGCCTACAAAAAGTCCCTGGTTAGTAGAAATTTGTTTTAATTTACTAAGTGGCATGATATATAGGAACTATATATGATTAATCTCACTATAAATGAACTTATGCATATTTAATAAATTTTGCAAACATTTTTTTTGAGACATGTGGAATAACCTATCATTCTATTGCATGATCTGCTAACACTTCATGAATAAAAAATTCAACTTTATTTCTTTAAGAGATGAAGTGGAAATTGTTCAATGCAAGAACAACAGTGAGAATGTACCAAAATCATGTATGTATTTCTTTTAATTCAAAAATTCTTCAACCTTACGAAAATGATATTGAAAACCAAAAATGTTGTCCTAGTGCCCTTATATCTGATTAATCAAATGGTACCTTAGATCATCAAAAATTTAAGGCTTTGTAATTGTTGGATTTTTCATAGCCATGTCCTCTACCAATCTTCACTAGAACATGATGGTTAGATTTCTCTTACATATCCATATTTTCCCCTTTGTTCTCTTATGTGGAAACCCATTGATTAGTTAATCTTGGAAACAATTTCGTTTCATAATTTTGTTTTTAAATTCCAGTTTTGGTATTCCTTTTTACAATGTGGGTTTCTATGAAAGAAACATTCAGTAGTAAACCATTTATAACCCGGACGAATTTCGAGGGCGAAATTCATTTTAAGGGGGGTAGAATGTAACAATCCAAGATTTTATGAGAATTATTCTTTTAATTTCATTTATTTCTTGTGTTGTACGCTACACCAAATTTTTTTTACACTATACGCAAGACCGTATTAGCTTCTGGTATACACAACACTATTCATGGATCATGGTATACAAATTTCAAGTTCGTTTTGTGGAAATTACATTACGCAACATTATGTATAGATTTTTTTTAATGTATAAATGAAATATGTTATGATTATGTTATACGCAACACCAAACGGAGCTTTCACTACACGCATCCCTGACCTGGCTTGCATTATACACAATCAATACATTCCTTGATAGCGTGTGTAGTACGCAATACCGAGTTTTACTAAAAGATATATTATTATAATATTATTAAGAAATAGCTGTTATGAATAGTAATACCCACTTTTTGAAATTTTATAAATTTTATTTTTCAAAATGGGCTTCAATTTTGGATTTAGAATATCGAAATTAGCATAGGGTGAATTTTTGGTATTTTTCTGAAAACACTCAATTTTTTATAATTAGTGAAAACAATGGGTTACTATTTAAAAACTGAATTTCAGATAAATAATTATTTATTTTATTTAAATTTATTTTAGGTCAAAATTGATACATAATACTTATATAAGTTAAATGTAATTCATTGGATTCATTTTATAATAATTATAGACATATAAAAATTTTATTGAACTTTTCACAGTCTTTTACCCACCTCCTAGGAGAGTTTGAAAATTTACATAAAACATAATTTTAACGCTTCTGTGAGTGTAATTTCAAAAATCCAAGATACAAGGTTAGTATCAAGGAGTAAAATTTGGTTCAATAAGATAAAAATAATTTTTGGTTAATAGTAACTTTTTACTTTTATTTTCCACGGTTAAAAGTAATTACGGTAATTAAGGGTACAGATAATATTATTATTACCCTAACACATGTCCTAATTATATTGGATAAGTTTAGTTTGACCAAAAAAACCATAGGGATAAATTATTACCCTTTAGGTCCACATGGATTATATTAGTCCATTTATTATTATTTTATTTAAAGATGAATTAAAATAGTTAAAATCAAAGTTTAATAACTAAGACATTTATAATATAGGGATATACATAAGATTAATTTGAATATAAATATTCATTAGAAATATAAAAAAAATTCATAAAAAATTTTATTTTATTTATAATTTTTAGACATTAAATAAATAAATTTATTTATGACACCATGATGATGCAGTAATTACCTTATTAATAAAATATTAACATAATTGAGGTTATAAATACCCAAATAAATGTAAATTTAGACTTTTTATGAATTACACTAATTTTATAGGTAAATATGAAATTTTAGTATTGATTTAATTATCATTTTTCAAACGAATCATGCTTGTATGATTTTCAAAAAAATCATGTACCAAATAGTGTCAAAATTGATATAAAATAGTTTTTAAAACAAATATTATATTATTAATAGTTATATTATTCCTAAAAATATAATGTTCAACCAAAGGACTTATATACGGATATATATATTAATAATTAACCACATGGAGTTCTTTAGACTTGTTATAGTATGTTTATTAACCATATTATGTAAGAAAACAAAAAGACACGGTTAAAGTTAATTTATTTAACTTACAGTTAAATCTAAATGATAATGATAAAATATAACCGAAACTTGTCTAAAACCAATTTCTTGAGAGGATTTAGATAGATCCCCACATTAGATTCTAAATAAATCCACTTGGAGATATTAAAAATCAGTATATGACTTTAATATAAAATAAAATTTTATGTTTTCCTAAGGTGCCCCTCTCCTCCCGTATAAAAATGGAACCCCTTCCCTCTTCTCTTCACACTCTATTTAGCCTTGAAGCTCAGAAACACCCTACCAATTTCTCTTCTCAACCTATATAGTTATATCATAGTGGTTCTGGTCTTCTCAAAATAGAAACTCTAGTTCCCTAATAAGACGTTTAAAGGAGGTGCATCGAGGAAGAGGTAATCTCTTCTACCGACTCATTCAAGTTTCATTCTTCTTCTAATTCCTCTTATCTAGTTGTTTCATTATAAAGTAATAACATAATTATTACATATATACTAATATTTTATTAAATATTATTAAACAACCATTTTTCACCTTCTATCCATCCTACGGAAAACGGAATCACCATGCTGGCATAAGTACGAAATATCGTTTCCACGTCATGGTGTAATCAGTTTTTCCACCACCACTTTACTTGGATGGGTATAATGGTGTGAAGAATAACTATATATAGTTATTATAACATCATACTGATTCTGTGATATTATATCATCCACTTCAATTCAATTCAATAATTATGTGAACAATATCATCGCTCGTGCATACGTACGGATTACCATCTCCACGATGCGATAAGATTCATTCTCCATGTTAACCATTAATGAATTATTATAAAGTATATATAATGAATATCAATTAAATATATTACCTTATAAAGCTACTGGATTTATGTATATATATATATATATATATATTTCTTATACTTAATTCCATTCATGTTAATACGGAAAAGAGAACAGCGTTCATGCGTACGTACGACCTACCGTCTCCATGAACGGTGTATTTCATTTCATTTATTTAGCTATTATATATATACTGAATATATATGATTTATAAATCATTATTTACATTCTGGAAGTAATTAAATTATGATATAAGTAAATATAATATCAATAACATCATGTCCAAACATGTACGATAAATAAAACATTTTTACACAAAATGCTGCTTTAACATGGAATTTACAAAAGAACGACTAATATAAAGTCATCTGTGATCCATATATGATATCATAAAAATTAATATGATTTTTTAATAAGTCAATGAAATTATTTAAATCATTATAATGGAGGATTAGATATGTACGAATCATATTAGACATAAGGTGAGGGATACCTTTTCCAATCCTGTTTTTATCCGAGATTGTTTATTCGTAAGTCTTTACTAGGGTTATATTTACCATCCATGTCCTTGTTTTCTAAAATTTTTCATGTATGATTAATGTCCTTTTTACCCATTTGTGACTTTTACTAAATGGTATGTAAGGAATCATAATTTTTATTACCATACAATGTACTTTTTGACATTTCCGACAAAAGTACGAGGAGAATGTTTTTTTAACTTATACGGCATGAATGAATTTTTACGGTTTTATAACGGCTTATTTTATTGAAGCTTACTCTAAAATATTTCTTGAATTTTTTGAACAAAATCCTATTATTTTAAAATTTCATGGCATTTTGTGAAAATTAAATGATTTTGAATATTAAATGAGATTTTCCTTAAGAATTCATTTAAAGTGTTTTATCAAAACTATGTTCTATCTAAGATGACATTATTCAGTATGTTTGTGTTTCATGTATAATGTCTCCATTATTTAAATGGTTTTATTATTATTATGATGAAATGATATCCATTTGTTTTATATAGATTATTTATGATGGGATGATGTTTATGAAACCCATTTTATTCATTCGGTTATGATGAATGATTATTTTTTATTTTGTGGCACAGGTAAGAATGATTTCATTATGAGATGGGTGGGTCCTATTTCTCCTTCCAATGAATTTGGTAAAGATTTATATCTCATGAGATAGACATGGATGGAATGGTAAGTTAATCCGGTTCAGTGTTACAGGACTGGAACGGGGAGTGAACTCGATTTAAAAAGGGACTTTTTTCACTAAGATGGTCTTATAAACAATGCCTTGGCTACAATGGAAATCATATCATGTGCATAATGTTTTTCCATAGTTACAAGTTTTATTTCCAAGCTATTTTATCATGATTGATGTTACATTATGATCTATGCCTTACATACTGCCATGTTTTATGTCATTGCTCAAGATTTAGATGTTTAAATATTATGTTCATGTTTTTATGTTCAAATGTACATGGTTTGTATTATTTTCTCCATCCATACCCATATTGAGCATTTGAGCTCACCCTTTATATGATTTCTTTTCCCCAGGATATAAAGAATGGTTTTACGAAAGAAAACAAATGGGAATATCTTTATGGGAGATGTTGAAGATCTTTTACCACGATTAGAATATTATGTTCTGAGTTTCCAAAGACACTAAACTATTACAGTCCTTCGGTGTTTGTTTTTGTTATGTAATAAGTATTCCGAAAAAGTAATGTAATGTCTATGTACGTCAAGCGTGGGTCTCTACAATAATCTTGTTCAAAACACCACAATCTTTTCTTCTCAAAGCATCAACCACCATATTTTCCTTCCTCGGGTGGTAGTGTATTGTGTAATCATAATCCTTTGAGTAGTTCAATCTATAATCCTTACCTCATTTTCAGTTATTTCTGTGTGGAAATATAATTCTAACTCTTGTGATCAGTATAAATATCACATTTTTCACCATAGATATATTGTCTCCATATCTTCAATGAAAATATTACAGCTGCTAACTCAAGACCATGAGTAGAATAGATTTTCTCTTGAATTTTTAGCTGTCGTGATGTATAGGCAATAACATTATCATTCTGTATAAGGACACAACCAATTCCTTTATTTGATGCATCTCTATAAATAAAAAACCATCATTCCAGGATAGTATAGTCAATATAGGTGAATTGACTAAAATTCTCTTAAATTATTCAAAACTTCCTTCCCACACTTTTCTCCAAACAAATTTAACCCCTTTACATGTGAGCTTGGTTAATGGGTTTTCCAATCGAGAAACATTCTAGATGAAATGTCAATAATAACCTGCTAAACCAATAAAATGACGTACCTCTGTTATACTCATCAGTGATGACCATTATTGGATTTCCTTGCTCTTTGAAGGATCAACAGTGATTCCATCCGTACAGACAATATGGCCAATAAAATAAATCTTTTGAAGCCATAATTTACACTTGCTAAACATCCCATATAATTCATGTCTTCTAAGAGTATTTAGAATAATGTGAAAGTTATTTTCATGATCTTCATAGCTTTTGTAGTATACCAAGATATAATAAATAAATACCACTACAAATTCATCAAGATATTCCTTAAAAACACTATTCATTAAATCCATGAAGACAGAGAGTGCATTAGTCAATATAAAAGTCATTACTGTAAACTCGTAATTCTCATACCTTGTGGGAAATGATGTTTTTGGAATGTTCTCCTTTTTTACAGACAGTTGATGATATCCAGATCGATGGAAAATCATTGAAATATATTGATCTATATGAATTTGGTTGAATAAATCATCAATCCGAGGTAGGGGATCTTTTTTCTTTATTGTTATAGCATTGACCTCCCTATATTCAATGCACAACCCCATAGATCCATCTTTCTTCTTAACAAAAGGATAGGGGCTCCCCATGGAGAAACCCAAGGGCGAATAAATCCTTTATTACTCAATTACTCTAGTTTTTTCTTTAATTCCACTAATTCCACAGTGGCCATTCTATAAGGGGTCTTTGATATGGGCCTAAATCCCTGAATTAAATCAATGGAAAACTCAATTTCTCATTTTATAGGATGAGCAGGTAAATCCTCTGGAAACACATCAATATATTCTTTCACAATGGTTACATACTCTATTTGAACATTTATTTCCTCACCCACAGTTATTTCATTCTATTCTTCCCCAATAATTGAATTTAGTTGAGATACATTGGGTGAATCTAGGTAATAATTAGGTGGTGATGATTCTTCTCTAAATATATACTTTTCTTTATCATTGTCATCGAAAATAGTAACCTCCTTCTTGTTACAATAAATTCTTTCATCATGGTATGAAATCCATTCCATACCAAGGATTATATAAAATTCACTCATGGGTATGATGATGAGATTAGTAGATAATGAACATTTATATTCCCTAATGGAAACTGATTCACAAAACATTGTTGCAATGATACTTCCCTTTGGATTTTTGACTGAGAACTCCATAGTTAATTCAAATTGGAAATATCTAATTTTTTTGCAAACTTGGAAGATATGAAACAATGCGATGATCCAGAATCAAATAAAGCATTGGCAAAAATTGAGGAAACCATTAAATTACCCGCCACTATGTATTTCAGAGCTTCAACCTAAACAGTAGTGATATCATACGCATGGCCTTGATCCCTTGGACTTTTCTGAGTTATGATCCCCTGACGCTTATGAAATTCATTTTCATAATGGCACCTTTCTCTACAATTGTAGCATTCATCATCGACAACCTCTTTCTTCCCCAAGTAATCATGAGCTTGGTGGCCTTTTTCACCACACTTGTAAGTGACTCTCATTCCCTTCATGCAAGTACCAAGGTGTCTCTTCCCAAATTTACTACATGAGGGATATTCAACTTTTCATTTCTTCACCTTATTTCCACTTCCAGAGTGTTCAGCTGATCTCTTCTTCTCTTTCTTTACTTTAAAGTCATAAGACATAGTGAATTATTATTTTGTCTTGATATCACAAGAGACAATATCTTCGTATGAAGAGAAGGATTTTGAGAGTAATGCTTGGAAAATAAATAGTTTTAACCCATCAAAGAAACGATCAATATTACTTTTTGGGTTACGTATTAAATCTAAAACATGCCTTGCTACCCTTGTTAAGTTATATTTATACGTTCCGATATTATCATTCTCCTATTGCGTCAGACTTAGAAATTGCTTTTCCATATCTGCTTGATGGTCATGAGGAAAGTATTTTTCATTGAAAATTTAATTAAACTCCATCCATTTGATATTTGATACTTCATCATCTTCCTTTGTGTTTTGAATCAATGACAACCATTGATCCGCATCTCCATTGAGGGGTTAAAATGTAATGAAATAATTTTATCTTCCACTACTCCGCAAGGCTTGGAATATTTTCTCTATGGAATTTATCCATTGCTCAGCAACTAGTGTATTTTTACCCCCATTGAATGTTGGTGGTTTTTTCCTCATGAAGAGATTTAACATTGATCCTCCACACTGTAGATTAGGGTACTCTATATAGGTAAGGTTATTATTGATAACCTGAGTGAGTTGTCCCAGAATGGTGATTAGCTGATCAGTACCATTGGCATCACCAGCTCCACTATAATTATCTTGAGCAGAATGAAAATCCCTACATGGAGTGCGTTCATTAATATAGTTTCCATTCCTTCCACTATGCCCCATTTCTAAGTAATGGAAAAAACTAGATTAGATTATTAATCGAAATATATAATTCCAAACATGTAAAATACATAACATAAATTGAACAGTTTATGGATATAATCCATGATCCAAAAAATGTTTTCTTTGAGGAATTATATACTCATAAACCCGTCATAATAGTTTGTAATGAAAATGAGAATTATATTCATAATATCCCCCAGTAGTACAATAACCAAGAGTATAGAAAGGCCTGAAGTCGTGCACCAGTTCCCATTCGATTCTAGCTCAAAGAGGTGTTTTTGGGTTTTACCCCTAGGTATATTCGTGCCAGAGCCACCTCTGCCAGATCATATCTAGATTGTGAAGTATTGTTTGGAAAACTCAGAAAATCTCTAGAATCCCAAAATTCTAGGATGTTTATCTATACTAATCCTCAAATTATCTCTTAGGGTAATGTACTCTAATCAGTGTTTATCTAAATATAGATTCCAAGGTTTGTACTAAACTTATCTGATACCAAATGTAATGCCCCAACCCTTGTTACCCAGAGTTGGTGCATTATTACATAACATTGGAATGATCACAAAAGATCATATCTCAAATGACCGATTAGTTTAGTATCATTCGAAGTACTAGATACATTCATATGGATTACATAACATCATAAAATGGAAAAATACAACAAAATTGTTTCCATGGAAGACACTAATATACCATAGAATACCCATGTAGGTCAATCATAATATACTTCTTCGCATCTTGGGAAAAATATATCATAGAAAGGGGTGAGCTCTGATGATCATTAATGATAACAATATAGCAGAAACTTTCATAATTAAGCAGAAACATTTAAGGAAATGTATTTAAATAAAACAAAAGAATTTTCAACCTAATCATTATCATAATATTGAAAATATAAATCAAAATAATTCTATTTACTTACTCACATGGATATTCTACTAGTCGAATAATCACATGCAATATCAATAGCCGCTTTCATAATGATGGAATGCATAATGCCAATCGTTAATAACCACATAGTCAAGGCCTTGGGCGAAGACTACAAATAAGATATTGTCAAGGCCTTGTGCAAAGACAATAGTTTGTCTCATGATACCTACTGATGCATCAAGGTGCTATAGCGGGCTCCTCCCATCACTTACAAAGTCCAACACATTCCTCATATGAAATGGATTAAACATAACAGAAACATTTGTATTAAAACTAGCATATGAAATGTCAATAAATTAACCATAAACAATGAATGGTATGAAATAACACATCCACAGTCAAACATATCATAAACATTTCAATACAAAATAGATGTTTTGTATCATAATAAATCAACTTGAAACAATCGTAAAATCTATCAAAGGATGTTGACATAGATGAAATGAAAACCTTTTTAGAGAAATATCTCTAAATTTTTTTGAAATCATTTAAAGGTCATGAAATTATTAAAGAAACATTTTTATTTGAAAATATTCTTATAATCTAGTAAAGAAATCTTCAACGATGTTATAATGGCAGAAAATAGCCACACACGTCGTATAAGTGAAAAATCATTCTTTCATTAATTTTGTGGAAAATGTCATAAAATTCCGTGTTTGGAAAACAACGTAATGATTCATTTCAAACCATTTTATAAAAATTCAAACAAGGGTATAAATTAATTTAACCCATAGTCTAGTAAAGTGTAAAAAAATTTAAAATATATTTTTAAGAATCAAGGATGTGGATGATATAGAGGTCCTAGTAGATACTTACATAAAAACAACCTCAGATAATATAGAGATTGTGAAAATAACCCTAACCTTGTACTATTCCTTAGTTGGTGGTAGGTTAACCTCCTGTATAATGGTGACATAATTGTTATTAAATTATATAGTAATTATATACATTAACATGATATCATATATGATCTTTTAACATTGCTTTGATAATAATATGTTAGTATTATCGTCGTTTCAGGTGATAACTGATTCATTTTCATTTGTATGATTTGTTATGTAATTAATTTTTGTTATGGATTGAATGTATATTATTCTTATTATTTATGATATTAAGTCATTAAAAATTATTTTTAATCATCTAATGAAAATAATTCTTGATTGGATATGATGGGGAATGAATCTCATCGCATTCGTGGAGATGGTAATCCGTATGTAAGCACGAGCGACAATATCATTATTTTGATATTAAAATAATATATAATTGGATGGTATATCATATATACAGAATCATTATAATTATATATTTATTATTTAAATCAATGAAACATCATTATTATACCCATCCATATAATAATGTATTTAATAACAGTTGCACCACAACGTGGAGACGGTAAGCCGTATGTATGCACGTATGGTGACATGTCATTCAAAGGATGGATAGAATATTGAATATGGTTGTACCATATTTATAATATCATCACAGTATATAGAAGATACTGGAGTTATTATTTTATAATGGAAACAATAAAGAAAGAGGAACTGGAAGAAGAAAGGAACTTGAAAGAGTTGATGAAATATTTACCTATTCTTTGGGTTCTTAATTTTGATTTGATCAAAAGGGCTCGATAGGATGGATTTCTGACTAAAGGAAGTCCATTAATTTTAATGGAGGACATATGTGAGGGTATTTGGGCTAGTTATGGCCTAGCCAAATGGCTTTGAAGGTGTTAATTAGAGAGAAGATGAAGTGCAAAATTATGAGAGGGGTGAGGGGAACCTTATGAAAAGCTAGAAATGTTATTTTATAATAAACTCATTTTCAGTTTCTAGTGGAAAAAAAATAATTTATTTAAATATTATGGTGGGGATGGGTCTGAAAACAATCAACATAAAGGTTTTAGACATGTTTGGGCCACTATATTATCCTTATATTTGAGATTTAACTCTTAGTTAAATAGTTTGACATTTACCATGTCTCACTGTATTTTTATATTATATGGTTAATAAACATACTATATACTTCCAAGAGAACCCAAAGTTGTTAATTAATGATACAAATATAATTATATTTGTATTTTCTTCATACATTACATTTTTAGGAATAGAATATAAATTAATAAAATAATATTTGTTTTAAAAACACTTTTGTGTCAATTTTTATGTTTTTTGTTATTTTGTTTTTTCTAAACTCATAACAGCATTACTACTTCAAAAAAATTCATCTAACCAACCCTAAAATGTCTTATTAATCTATAAAATTATTGTATTTCATAAAAAGTCTCAAATTACATTTTTTTGGATATTTATAATATCAATTATTTTAATATTTCATTAATAATGTAATTACTGCATCATCATTGTGTCATTACTAAATAAAATTATTTTATTTCTAATATATATATATAATTCTATTGAATAGGAAATTTTTTTAGATTTCTAATGAATATTTATATTTGAATTTATCTTATTTGTAACACTATATTAAAAATGGTTTAGTTATTAAAATATTGTCTTAACACTTTAAACTCTTCTTTATATAAAATAATGATAAATGTCCAAATCTAATCCAAGTGAACCAAAGAGGTTCATATTTTATTAATAAGGTTGTTTTTGGTCAAATAATACATAACCCTTTAAAATAATGACATGTTTTAGAGTAATAATAATATCATTTTTACCCTTAATTACCCAATTTATTTTTAACCGTGGTAAATAAAAGTAAAAAAGTTACTATTCACCAAAAATTATCTTCATCTTATTGAACCAAATTTTTCATACTGATATCAGCGGTGTCTCTTGGATTTATTAAATTCAACACACAGAAGCAGTTCAATTATGTTTTCTGTATATTTGAAAATGCTCCTAGGAGGTGGGTAAACGACAGTGATGAGTTCAATTAAATTTTATATATCTAATATTATTAAAAAAATTCTCCACTTAATTACATTGAACATATATAGGTATTATGTAATATTTTGACCTAAAATAAACTTTAATAAAATTATTAATTATTTAAATAAAAATTCGGTTTTAAACTATAACTCAGTGTTTTTCACTATTCATCAAAAATTGAAGGTTTTCAAAAAAATACCAAAAATTCCCCTTAAGATAATTTTGATATTCCAAATCAAAAAATGAAGCCCATTTTGAAAGATAAAATTAATAAAATTTCAAAAAGTTTCTATTAATATTTCTAACGGTTTGTATGATTAGTTGTGGTGTGTTTGAACTCAAAGTTGCGTACAACACATGTTATTGTATTATTCAAAGAGAAGTATACAACAGATGCTTGGGGTGTTACAAAAATATTCCAGAAACAAAATATACACTAATATGAGAATTTAAGATTAGTTTTTTCATACTTTAAAATAATATGAAATGATTTCCAAACATTCTTTAGCAGCCATCGTCAATTAATTTCGTGAATTTCAAAAACCTTCTAAAACAAAACATGCAAATTGCATAAGTCCCATTCAAATTCCATATAATAAATATTTAATATTCTTATTTATCCATATTACATGTGGTATCGACCTTTCTTCTATAAAATGAATCTGTAATGCCCCTTAGCCACCTCACATACAGAATTGGTATAATAAGTAGTTTAGAATATGTTGTATAATGTAATCCTTTTCAATTCAAACACAACATAACTGAAAATTTGTGCAAATATGAAACAAATGATTCCAAATAATTCATCAAAAAGGAATCAAATCCTTATTATTTCCATTTTAGTTCAACCATAGAAAAAAAATCTGAATATGAATTATAAAAAAAGTTGTTTAAAACTAATAAATTATAAATTTATTTTTTGAAATCTCACAGCCAACAAAATAGTGAATAACATCTAAATACATTTACAAGTATCCATGTCACCTACTTTAAATAAAGAAAAACATTCCTTATTTCAAAACACATATAAACCAAAAAAAAGTTAAAACCTTGCCATATTAAAATAAATCTACTCAAATTAATATATATACTTAATTAAAAAAAATCAACCCCTCAATAAAAATTTGTTCATGACATAAACAATTTCGAAATAATTATTATATACCTCCTTCATTTTTAAAATAAGATTCAGAAAATTTTATTATTAATAATAAAAGTAAACACCCTAATCAAGACATATTATTTATCAATTAATTGTATTTTCTCATGGAATAAAAAAAATTATTGCACCTATAGATAATAATTTCCCAAATCATCTGATGTAAAAACCTGAAATTAAAAGCATACCATAAAATTATAATCAAACAGACAAAAAAAATATAAATTAATAATGGGAGTAAAAAAATTGGTAACTACCATAAGTATATCCATTCTATTAAATCTAATATAAACATATGGAAACCCAATCTTCTTTTAAAAAAAGAAATTTTGACCACAATTATATAAAATTTAATTTCATCATACAATCTTTATTTAAATTGATTAAATCATTTAACGTGAGACCAATAAATTAATAATTTTTATATCATTCATAAAATGAATGTATTCAATAAAATAAAGTCATTTAATGGTTTAAAATTTTTTTATACCTATACTGGTAGAATTTAATAACATTTATATATTTATAAAAAAAAATTATATTTATTTATAAAAACTGCAACTAAATTCTTATCCAAACACTTATGAATTAAAAATTAAAAATTTATATTATATAGTAATTTCTTAATTAATGATATTAATTTAGGTTTATATTTTAATAATGTATAATAATTTTATATTAACTCACATCCTATAAAGAATTAAACATGTCTTAAGCAATTACTGTAAATAAATAAATTTAAAAAAAATATTAAAAATTAATAATTTAATTCTAATAGAAATGTTATCAAATAAAATAATAATTATTTTCAAAACACACTCTTAAAATAGTATAATCTATTCAATATATTACCATATGAAGTCAATAAAACATATTTTCTTTTTGAAAAACTATTTTATAACAAAATTTATTAAACCCTTTAAATTAAAATATCCATCATTTGAAATAATGTCTATTAAAATCATAAAGATTAAATTGGAACAATTGAAATATTGAACCAATACTATTTCAAAAATTAAATACTTTTGATACAATGACTCATTGAAATCAAATCATAGAAAAAAAATTGGATTGACAAAATATTTTTTTGAATATTACACATTTATTCATTGATTTAAGGTGACTTCAAAAAAATATAGAGAATTATATGATAAATGATAATGGTAATAATAAATCATTCTATAAATTACACTTAACATAACCATATCAAGATATATTGTAAATATTGTTATCATATAAAATGTTTATGTTGAATGAAATGAAAAATAACAACACTTCATTAATTTAGTTTCTATTATAGCTAAATATTTAATCCATGTAACGTTATTATATTTTGTTTTTTAAATTTTTTTAGGTTATTCACCAAATTATAGAATACTAATAATAAAATCCAAAAATAAATAAAATAAATGAATGTCCAAAATTACTGAATTCGAAATTCACAAAAATGAATAGAGATTGTGGAAAATATAACCCACCAATCAAAAAGCTTATAAATGAACATTTCCAAGAGATAAATTATGTGAATGAACCCAATAAAGTATATTTAGATCATATAATAGATTTTATAGAATGTAACAAAAAAAATTCATTTAATTAAATTTGATTTGTCTTTCATAATTATCATTTCTAAATAATTCTGAATAGAATGTATTATATTTACCTTATTTAACTATACTTAGTTATATTCATTTTTTAAATAAAAAGGAAACAAATTATTTATTATCTGACTTATAAAATAATTATAAATCCATTTCTTCATGTCCTTGAATTATACAAATCATTATTCATGTTTTAATTTAACTTGAATCATGAAAATCTCATCAAATAAAATATATTTGAATTAATATGAAATCAATTTTATAGTGGAATTAGAATTCAATAGGATGAAATACAATATTTTGAATAGAGATTATTATTACAATGAATCCAAATAAATAATTATATAGAACATGTGTTCAAAAAATAAATAATCAAATATATCATAGATAAAAAAGAAAAAAAATTTCAAAATCACATCATCATATGTACTAATTTGTTAGATTATCACTGATATTTAGTTAGGGAAATTATAATTAAATATAATATTTTTCTAATAAATGAAAAAAATTATAAACCTCAAATACGAAACTATATAACTTACCATTTTATAGATTTGAATACACCACACTCTGAGAATGAAATAAAATAATGTACCTACTATTTGAGGGTTAATTGACCTCTCACAATCTCAGACTTATTAGATAACATGATCAGCATATATAAACTGGTATATTGGGTTTATTTATAAGATGATTACCTATTTTAGATTTCACTACCTCCCCATAGAACTAACCAAGATACATGCTCGCTCTTTAATAACATTTTATAACATACATACTGGGATTTTCCAACCCCATACCTAAACCAACATCCACCTTCCTAAGGTTTATTCTTAATTACCAAAGGCTAGAAATAGTTCCATGGGTATCACATTAATGAGTTGAGATCAAATCCCAATTATAAGGATAATATACTCTAATTGAATAATTCATCTGAAAATATAACATTACATTCCCATATGTTGAAAATTTCATACAATAATGAAAATAAATTTTTTGAAAATAATAAATAATGAAAATATTAATATATTTAACATCTAATGTTAAATGGAAAATGGTGATGCATTGTATGATCTATTTATAACTATGAGGGTATGGGATGAAAGAGTGTTATATTTTCCATTTATATATACTTTCTATAAACCCTTCACTTCATGTTAATGTGTTGTTACTTTTCTACAAACAAAATCAAACACACACCCATAAGAACATAAAAATTTACAAGGTTAAATACTCAAAGAGACTATCTAGATCCCCATAAAAAATTTCTATAACAAAAATATCATAATTATGCGTGATAAACTTTAAGAAATATTTTCATCAAAAAATATTATTCACTTTCTTACCCAACATTAGGTTTGACCTTCATGGTCTTCATAAGGATACCGAGTCTGATTTCCTAGTACGATATTCCTAGTACAATTTTTCAATATGATAAAATAATCTAATCGAATATGATTGAATCTAATTTTAACTCCATATTTCAAATTCCAGAAACCCATGTCTAATTTATTAGTCTGACTTTGTAAAATATAGTTATGATGTTATCTCTTCTACTTTATTACTCTGATTGATATACCTTCATAGAAATGCATGTTTCTTAAACTTATTCCCTATACTATTCTTCATCACTAATTCATCTCTCTTTAATAATAAAATGTTTAGAAATTTCAATGTACATCCTCTGTTTATTGGAGATTAGAATATTATTTTGGAAGCATTATAAAAATATTCCATCTTAGAAAAATTTTTCAGTACATCAATTTTCATTGAATTTCATATACAGTTTATTTTTTTGAACGGTTCTCCACGCCTCTCTATACATCTCAAAACCTCTAGAAAATTCATCTCACTTAATAATATTTTAAATTATTGTACCTGATTTTGATTTCCCATTCCTAATTTCTTATTATGATGAAGATAATAAAAGATTCATAACGTTTCTCTACACCAATTCAAATACATATGATAATAATATGTCTTCTCATTACTATAATAATATCCAACTCCTCTTTATGATGTCTATATTATGACAGATATAAATAAATATTCATTTAATTTCTCTACATAAAATGAATCATAGTAAAACCATTCATCAAGAACCTTTAATTGCTTCTATTATATCCAAGATAAAACTTTTATAAGAGTTGATAAATTTTACTTTTATTTATTTATAGATAACGATGATTTTGTATCTAATGATGTTTATCGGTGTTAGCCTACATTACATAGACCTTGTTTTCATTACACAAGTAGATTAGTGTCATTTATAATGTGATGTCTCTAGACCCTACTTTTTATAAAAAATCATAGTTTATCTCATTCCAAATCAGAAAACATATCAATGTTTTTTTCTATATTTATTGTTTCCAATAATTCCCATTTTTTTATCAAACACAACAATTTCTCAAAAATAATTATACCTCCAATAAAACTCTATATCTGACATAAAAAAGATACCAATTTATGAATCAATATATGAATCAATAATGATGGATTAATGGAACACTACATCCGGTTGAGAGATTATACTAGCTTCATCTTCAAAAATTTCATTAATATTTCACCAATTCATTATAAGAATATTTGTTTTTCATAGATAATTATTCTATCTAAAAAATAATCTTATGATTTTCCCATTATGATGAACGTAGTTATCCAACAATCATTTATTCATCTAATTATATCACACTAATTTACTACGACCAGAAAGCATCATCTTCATAGACATTATTCTTTCGCAAACATATTATTGTATCATTTCTTACTCATGTATTTGAATATTGTTATGATCTTCTTCTTCATCATATGAGCTGTCATGTAATGTTTTGTATGTATATATTCATCAAGAAATATTTTCCATTCCAACCTGATCATCAATATGTTTTTTAAAACTATTCGTTTCTATCTTAAAGCATACATCACATTTTATTGAAAAAACTTATGATTTATTGGAACCCAATGATAAAAAAATAATCTTTACATTAACTTTGTTGTCATGATGATTCTGATAATATTCCTCATTGGGATATTTCTTCCATTTGAAACATAATGCGAGTTTGATGAACTATTTATGATGAAAGTTTTCATCCCAATTTGATGAACCATCTTCAGAATTGTGACCGATAAATTTTGAATATGATGGTTTGTCTGATTACCCTCTTTTTCAAAAACAACTGATTTATTTCAATATTAAACAACCTTGACAAAAAAATAATACCAAATCATATGTCATCTTCCAAAAAAACTACATGACAACTTGGTATGAATAATCTCCCCCTTTATAATTTTTTTTCAACTATGATTCATAAATCATTGAACTTCATTACCTTGTGATATGGATAACTTATCATTAATTCTTTGAAAATGTGAGCTAAATCATTGAAAAAAAGTATAATTACTAATAAAAAACAATTTTCCCAGAATTTTTTATTATTGATCATATTCAGGTTTACATAACATTTTAAATTAATAACTCAATCTTACAACAACAACAAAAAATTCCTATAATCACACAAAAAAACTATTGTATTATTTCATACATATACAATGATGGATTTACAGCTTACCTAGAACTCCCCATTTATACATGCTTCCTTAAAAAGGTTCTTCAAATAACAATGGATAGATTTACGAAACATTACTCCTATTCAAAAACACTAGGAAAATCAAATAAGATAGTTGACACAAACACATACCTAAACCTAGATGAGTAAGATGTTGGACGCCCGTGTTTACATTATTTTATAAAATGTTTACTTTGGTAATGGTTTTGGAAAATGTCAATAACTTCTTCAATTGTAGGATCATACTCCAGCTTTAATTAATTATTCCTCAAATTTTTTTATACTAAATGATATTTTATTAAAAAATGTTTTGAACAAAAATGTAGAACCAATTTATAATATTACTAATTTAACATTGAATATCACAACCCAAGTGAATTGGTATCTTCAATTCAATAGGAAAATATTTCAACAACATATTAAACCATATAATGAGGGATTTAACTTGACTGTAAACAACATGCTCAACATCATCTATACTAGGATTTACTAGAATATGTTACTTTTTATGCAAACTTACTCATATTTTCCATATAAATAAAACTAAACCATATATGGATCTCTTATCTGTAAAATTAACCACCCAATTAAAAAATGAATATTCAAATATGTCAATAAATATTAATATATCATACTAGAATAATTTTGTTCCTTTTATATATATGACAATTATTTTTAGGAAAAATTATATGAATATTTTGGAGCACTCAAAAATTTTGAACATAATGTGACTTTATAAACAACGTCGGGTCTTACGACAGTTAAATATACAACCATACAATCAACTTTGAAATATATTTCTGAACAAAATTCAAACAACCTATATCATTTGTAAACATGGTCCCCACAAAAATTAATGAAGAATCTATTTTTTAAAATTCCATGAAGAGCTTATTTTGATGATCTATTGCATATGATTCTTGTGAAATAAAAATATGTTTTTATTTAGTAATTTTTTCCCAATGATGTATTTAATTTATCATCTGATGGAATTCTTAAACAACATTTTCATATAATCAGAAAATCCTTCACTGGTTATTTTATCATTCATAGAAAAGAAAATTTCTTCAATATAAACAATTATAATGAATGAAAACAATTGAATTTCATTGATGTAATTTTTTTCAAAACAAACTATTGAACATTTATCTTCATTAAATACGTATCCAATTTGGAATAACATGACCTAGAAATATTTTTTAACACATACAAGGATTTCTTAAACCAAACACATTACTTTCATATTTCCCAACTACATACTGACATTGTTGTTCAATGTAAACATCTTCTTCAATATCACCATTCAGTAATAATAATTTCATATCCATCCAATAAATATTTCAACATATATTTTCAACACTAACAATAAAAATTATGAATTATTCTAATACATTCACTGATTCAAATGTATCTTCAAAATCTAAGCCTAAATTTATGAGTAACCACTGATCCAAAATCTTCACTATTTTATCATCATGCCACCATCCTCATTATTTTATTCTAAATGAAACACTTTATACTAAAAACATTTGATTCATTTGGATTAGGTATGAGTTCACATGTTTCATTGTTTTCAATTTCAGCAGGTTCTTCATTCATAGCCTAAAATCATTCATGATTCTCAAAATCATCATTCACTTCTTTTTGAAAATGTTTTCAATAAATATAATTATGTGAAATTTTCCTTCTTTTTAAAACCCCTTAATGTTAGTCACCAATAATTTTTCCATATTCCACATGGTTCCTCAGCCTTAGACGATATTTTTGATATTCATTCTCATCAGTAAAAACAGATGATTCAAATTTTTATTCTTCAGTAGGATTAAAACTTCCATTATCCTTATTAGAATTTTCACAATAAATTCTGTCCTCTCATAATTCTTTATTCTCAGCATGTGACCTTTTATCTTCATTGTATTTTTAAAAAAAATCACAAAAATATATTCAAATAATATCCCTTTACCTTTATGGATTCATTTGTATCATATTCCTTCTAAATCATACACTTGAAAAAAACATGGATTTAACATTGAAGATATGGAATTTGTTTTCATTAAATCGATGGAAAATGTCGGTTCAGATCTTTTTTGGTGTTGAATTTATCATAAACCAATGCCAATAATTTTTTTGGTTTTTGGATTTGTTTTTCATAAAAACAATATGATGTAATGTGTACCTTGAAGAAATGATATTTGATTACAAAATTTTTAGAACAAGATTTTGGTACCATATTTCTAGTAAATTTGATTTTACATTGACTATCACAAACAAAATTCTTGTGTTTTTTCAATTCAATATAAAAATATATCATTAGTATCTTCATCCACATAATTAGGGTAGTGTATTTAGTGTCAAAAACATACTCAAAATCAATCAATATAATATTTAAAAGATTATATTTCTTTTTTATGCAAACTAATAGGTCTTCTCCTTGGAAATAAAAGTACACCACATGTGTATCTATTATCATTAAAACTACCCACCTAATTTGAAAATAAATATTCAAATATGTAAATAACTTCTAAGATATAATGAACAAATTAAAAAATAATTCTGCCTTAGATATATTTTAGAATTATTTTTCATTAAAAATATTGATTATTTTAGAGCATTTTCAAATCTTGAAAAAAATGTGACATCATTAACAACATTGGGTCTTACAGATGTTAAATAAAATAGACTTACTGTCAACATAGAATTCAATCTAAGAATCAATGTTTCTATAAATTTTTACCATGATTCCCACTTTACTTAGTGTGGAAACAAGTTTGGAATATTACAGGTTGAACATGTTTTAATGTTCCATATCATATGTTTCATGGGAATGAAAAATGCATTTCATCTTTGGTAAAAAAAATTATCCCAAATAAGTATTTTGTTTCTCCCATGATAGAAATATCAAAAACCATTTTCAACTCTTTATAAAAAAAATTAATATTTATTACATCATTATTAGAAGAGATAATGTCCTCAACACAAACTACTAAATTGAGGGAAATCACATAAACTTCATTAATGTAAATATTGTCATCAACATTCCCTTTCAGAAAACCCATATTAATTTAACATGTATCCAATTTATAATACCATGTCCTTGAATATATTTTTTACACATACAGGGCTTTAAAAACCAAACACATTGTTCTCATATTTCCCTTAAAAGACACATTTTAGTTCAATGTAAACTTCTTCATCAAGATCACCATTCAAAAATGTTGATTTCAAACCCATCCAATAAACATTGTAACATCGTTGTGCATCAATAAAAATAAAAATTATGATAGTTTCTAACATTTCTACCAATTCAAATAGATCATAAAAATTAGTGCCTTCATTTGTGAGTATCCTTTGAACACTAATCTTCCGTAGTTTTTTATCACATCAGCATCTTCATTAATTTTTTCTAGACAAATCACGTTATTCAAGTAACATTTTTTCATTTGGTTTAGGTATAAGATCCCATGTGTCCTTCATTTCAATCTGATCTAGTTCTTTATTCATAGCCTAAACCCATTAAAGATTCTCAAAAGCTTCATTCACATCTTTAAGATCAAATTTTAAATATATATAATTATGTGAAATGTTTCTTCATGTTTAGACCCTTTGATGTTGGTCACCATTAATTTTTTAACATCCACATAATTACTCATACATGAAATATGTTTTCAATATTCATCCTCATCACTAAAAATTGTTAATTTAGATTATTCATCTTGAGTAGGATTAAAATAATCATTATCATTATCTGATTGTCACAATAACTTCTTTCTACCTATATATATTCCTCCAAAGCATGATTTTTTTTATCATGCATGGGTTTTTCAAAATAATTTTACAACCAAATATTCTACTAATATTCCAGAATATTTATTGAAACATCTATAACCTATTCCTTCTGAAGCACACACTAGTAGAAAAATTGGCATTAATCTTGAGTATATGGCGTTAGTTTTCATTAAACTAATGGAAATTGTATATTCGGGAGTTTTTTAGAATCAGTTTAAACATAAAACAATTCAATATTTATTTTGGTTTCTGGAAATGGTTTTCTTAAAATTGATTCCAAAATTGTATTGTGTTTCATTTAAGATCTTCGTTACTATAGAAAACCATCGACCTGTATGGAAAAAGTTCTGGTGTTATATTTCAATAAAAATTACACAAATAATTGAAAAAATACTTTGACATCCAATTACCTGCTAAATAATCCCAAAAAGTTTAAAAAAATTATAAAGGAATGTGAAACCCTTATTTTTTGTGAATTTTGAAACCCTCTCCCTCCCTCTCCATGAACCCGGTAGCGACAACACCTGATCCCCACTATGTTTTTTGATTATTTACTTTGATATTATTCCTTATACCAAGATTTTTTATTTGATTCTTCATTATCTGTAATTATTTCATCATATATGGATGTATTTGACATTGCATTATATTTTTTGGGTGACCATCATCTGCGGTTTAATTTTCTGTCTTTTTTAATGTTTATTATTCCCTCCTACAAACATTTTTTTTATTTGTTGTAGTATTTATTATTCTAATGAATTTCAGACAGAAAGTTCAAATTAGGTCTCCATTTTCTTTGGTGGGTTTGATTTTTGGATGTTCTTAATCAATTTTAATGTAAAATTAATTTTCATTTAGTTTTATCGTTTATTTATTGTTTCAATTATTTGTATATAGTAGAATATATTTTGTAATTCTATTCTTAATTCATTTTATTTTTGAATAAAAAATTGACAATAGAATCATAAATTTGTAGTGATGATATATATTGATTAATATGTTTGTGCATAAAATATCTGTAAAATAAATTTCTTTCATATTTTCGTTTTGACATTGTGATATGTGCTAAAAATTGATTTATTTTCTTATTAAAAAATTATGATAAATTTTGTACTGTTGGTATATTA
Organism: Viscum album; assembly: GCA_963277665.1. Classification (NCBI taxonomy): domain Eukaryota; kingdom Viridiplantae; phylum Streptophyta; class Magnoliopsida; order Santalales; family Viscaceae; genus Viscum; species Viscum album. Next base: position 663,181,308 of record OY728138.1, read on the forward strand.
TGATGTAATACCAGAAAAGGTTATATATAATGGTACTCTTTCATTATATTAGATAAAAAAGGATAATTGGATGGTTATTAGATGATGATTATGATGATGATTAATATAGATGATTTTATAATAGGAAATGTATAAAAATTGTTGTTTATGTTTAAATTCACACTGATAATGTGATTTGAATTATAATTTGGGTCATTTTATATTTTCATAATAATGTTGATATGATTATATTGAATGAAATATTAAAATTATAATGTCTCTTAATCAATAATGTTAGGATAACTTTTGAGGGGTTGTTGATTTGATTTTATATAATTATATAGTAAATTATTTTTTCACCTGTTTATTCAATCAATGATATGAAATTGTGATTTGGATATAATTTGATATTGTGATATGAAAAATATCACTATATTTTATAAAATTGAAGTAATTATTGTTTTCTATCACATTATTGTTAATTTTTTATATTTATCTAGTATGAATTCATGTCATATTCATTGAGAGATTTTTTATTCCCTATTGATGATGTTGTGAGAAGAAATAAATTATAATATCATTTCCAATCATTTTTATTTAATGTCAATTTTTTTGATATTTATCAGTTTATATATATATAAATATATTTATTTTTTATTTATATTTTTATTTGTTTTAATAATTACACTGATCACATTGTGATAACATGTGTTGAAGGTATTTTAATTGGGTATATTTTCGAAGGACCAAGAGTGAATATGAAATAAGATTCCGTGAATTACTGAAATTTTCTAAATAAAATATTTATGAAATTTACTTTATTTTCTATCCATTTGTGAATTGTATAAATATTAGAATGTTAAATTCCATAGAAATCAAGGATAATATCATTTTAATTGGTATTTGACCTAATTATAGACTTTGGATACAGCACGGTGGAATAATTTATGATTCAGAACTAAAGATAATAATAATATTCATAATGAGGAATTGAATCATATTGAATAATTCATTCATGATTTAGGTGTTTAACCAATAGAAAAATATCAATTTTTGTATGATTTTATATATATCTGGAGAAACCATTATTCCTAGGTTAAAATAAATATACATTGTTATTAGATGTTCTGATATTGATTAACTAGAATGAATTAAATGGGTGGGGTGATAAATGTTTCAATAATGTATGTGTGCTTTTAAAAGAGATACATATAGAAGGAAACTAGCATCTAGATTCAAATTACGAGGATAAGAAAAAAATTTCCAAATGGGATTAGCGTATAAATAGATACATGATTTCCCCCAATGATGATGTGTTGTATAGGAAATAATATAATTATTTATCATGTTTTCCTACATGTGGGACATCACTCTATAAGATAGATCAAAAATTATAATCATATTAATTATTAGGTATTATCACTATTCCTCAAGAAAAATCAATTTTTTACTTTCTAATGATATCAATCAATAATTGTCTCATACAATTTTGATAATTCACTCTAATTCCTTTTAAGGTACAAGAATTAATGATCTTGATAATGGAATTTGGTACCTTCTAATATTTACTCATATGAAGTGTCTATTTGAAAATTCAATTTGCAAAAAAGAGGTTAATATGGAATTCAAATGAACGCATCTCGGATGGTAACATACATCACCCTAAAAATTCACCATAGTGGAAGAGATTTGATAAAGGATTTTATGATTCTGTAAGTGATGTTAGAAGTATCATAATGGGATTGTGTACTAATTGAATGAATCCATATCAGATCCCCAGAAGCCATCATTGTTTTTTTGGTAGTTTATAAATTTACGCATCATCTATGTACAAATGAAATATTTCATGAAGATCTTGATTATTTATGGACCAAAAATTTGAGAAATGTTATTGGTTTTTTTCTTTCACAATTGATTTATGCTCTTAAATTTATAGGTGAGACATGTGTTAATATTATTGATACATATAAGAAAGAGAATTTTCATTCTATGTTATGATAATGTTCAACGTAAATGAATTTACTTAATATGGAAATTTATCTATTTATAGTGGTAGGTGACATAAATCATGTCCACTTTGTGAAGAAGAGAATTCATATCATCAATTTCATAATGTATAAAAGACAGTGTACATGGGACATCGAATATTTTTTTGAATTGAACATCCATATCATCGATTGAAAATAAAATTTAATAGATTATATAAATTAAACCATCCCTATTGACCATTTTACATCGATGAATATTACAACTGGGTGAAAAATATTGGTTCGACATTTGGAATGAAAACATGTTCAATGACATGTATTTTTTGAACTGACTTAGTTGAGATTTTTAGAGATAAAAAATAACATAGATATTATGCAGGTTGAGAAAAATATATGAGATTGTTTGATTGGAAATTTTTTAGATATAAAAGGAATGAACGAAGATGAATTACATAATAGATTATACATGATATAAATGGTAATATATTTGGAGTTGGCTCCCACTATGGAAGGAGAAGAACATATTTTCCTTTGGCTTGTCCCACATTAAGAATTATTGAAAAGATAAACTTTTTTATTGTATCTAGGGTATTAATGTACCCAGTGGTTATTCTTCAAAATATAATAATTGGGATCCATTAACAAATCTTAAATTAATAGATATGAAATCTCATGTTTTTTAGGTACTGAAGCAATAACATCTAATAGTTGGACTTCATGGTATGTTTCCGATATCTTTCAGAATGATCATCAAGAAGTTATATTATTTTTTTATATCGATTTGTAGTTCGTTAATTGATCCAAATTTGATATATTTGTTCGATAATAAATAATATCTTATTAATTTTCAACTTGAAATGTATTTCCCACCTATATTTTTTATATAATGGTATATCATTCGATTCATTTGGTGTCTGAGATAAGAAAATTTGGGCCTGTTTATTTATGATGAATTATACTTTGGAATTATATATGAAAATTTTTAAGGGATATGATAAAAATATTTATCGACCAGAGGCCACTATTGTTCAAAAATATGTATCAAAAGAGGTTATAGAGTTTTATAATAATTATTTTTATGGAGTAGATAAAATTGGTATCCCTTTATCTTGATAGATGACAATTCGTTGTGAAGTTTGTGGCATTCAGGGATCGAAGGTAAAGTTCATTCCAAGTGATGATGTTATGCAAGAACATTTAAACATTTTTAACTCCACATATGAGGTTCAAACCTATATATAATCACATAATTCTGAATTAATGTTATGATATTAGAAAAAAAATTAAAATTAAAAAATGATTGAGCATAAAAAGACATTTATTTCATGGGTTAAAAATAATGTCACCACAGATAAATCTGCATCAGAAACATTAATTTTGTTTCTAGGGAAAGCATATATTAATGTGACCACATGGCCACGTTTTTATATTAAAAACAAAACATTTTACAGAAAAAATAGGATCACCATAGTACTATTCCATATAATGGTGTAATTGTCTTCAATGAAGCAATGCATTTATCAAATACCAAATATAAAAACCCAAATTCTACATCAATACCATATTTTGTAGTTCCTAACGAAATATGGTAAATTGATTATATTATATTTCGAGTCATCGTGTTTATTTGTAATTGGGTGTCATGTGAAAGTGGAGTGAAACATGATAAATAATGGTTTGAATTTTTTGATTTAAAATAAAATTGTTACAAGGAAGAACAAATTATCATGGTCACACATGAAAAAAATATTTTATATTAGAGATCCATCAAATGATTTGTAGTCTATTAATTTTAATGAGAAATTTATCCATTTGGATATTGATGATGATGATGATGATATTATTTATTTATATGACACTTACACATCTGTTACACAGTTTTCATATAACCATGATTATAATGTAGATATGGTGATTACATTACTAAATGATCATTGTAAAAGGATATACAAAAACACTAAATTACACTCCAAATTTGTCATAAACCGAATATGATCGCCACCAAAACCACCACCAAACCCGGCCTGTGACATGGCCCGAAGGGTGTTCCTGATCCCCACAGGCTGGAAAAAGTGTCGGGGTATCATAAAATAAAAATTGGGAATTATTTACCCGTGTTTTTATACTTAAAACAACAATTGAATCCAAGAAATCAAATCTGGATTTTTCAAACCAAATCATCTTTTACTAAAATTCACAACTGAATTACAGAATTTTAAACATTGTTTGACGACTATTACAAAGGTACAATCCCAATAAAAGACATACTAAGAACCTCCACAAGGAAAGAAGCACCACCCTCAAGCCATCTCCCCCACACTGGGTCACGATGGACCGCTAAAAACCCGAACCAATAGCATAAAACCTGTACCCAAACTTGTGACATAAAATAAGAAAGTCTACTTACACCCAATGGTGAAAGTATGGTGTGAGTGAACGAATAGTATGATACCACCACTAAGATATTCCATGTGATAAACATTTCATGACAAAAATCATTGCATGTTTTGTAAATAAGAAATTCTTATTACAATTTTCTAAAGGATGCAATAATAAATGAAAACAGTTTTCATGTGGGCTAATTCTAAAGGACCAAAAATTTTAAAAAATTAAAAAATCTACTAAATTTTCCAGCCAACAATACCGTATATTGATGGTAACTACAAAGGATCTTATGAGCACAAGTAATAGGAAATAACCCCTCGACAATAGTTAGATGTGGGACCCAGGTACCTTGTATCTTGGTGAGAGTAACCAAAACAATATATGTTCTCGTTCACGACACACTAGTATGGATCATACCCATAACCTAGTGGTCCCCAATCATTATCGTCATAGTTTAGTTAGAGTTGTAAGTGTCAATCTTTCTAAGTTAAACTGAGGCCATACCCCACGAATTCACCAGCATACTAGTACACATCCACCCACCTAGATACCCGGGTTTTCCCTTTGTGCTCAAACATGTACAAAAATCCATGAAATATAGTTTTCATATGAAAATATTTCCACATCACACATTAACCAAACATCCCCATGTACATCACACATGTCAAAAATTCCACTTTTAATTCAATTTCATTTTGAAATCAATCTCACACCAAAATTTCCTACAACACTTTTCACATTTTATTAACACTTCCACAAATCCTTTAAATAATTTTATAAAAAAATTACAAGACATTTAACTCACATAACAACCCACACACATGTCACATAATACCCTTCTCACCTTCACAATTCATTTTATCAATAAACTCACATGAAACATCCCACACACGTGTTTCGTACACAAAACAGAATTTAGTAGAACATTTCAGTAATTTATAAAACATTCTATAATTTTTTGACATCTCAAATCATCACTTAACCAATCAAAAACCCACATTAGGTGAACACACTCACCCAAACAGTAAATATACACCCTTTCCCAAAATTTTTTAACCAAATAAAACATTATCAATTTTTATAAAACAAACCGAAGAGGTATAACCATTGTTTGCACACTAAACCCCTTTCAAAACCCTCATTCAAAACCAAAATCATACCAATACCAATTCAAAACAGAATTTTCAGCCCTAAAACAATTATTAAACCACCCCCATGTGTTATAAAAATAGATCAAATATTACCACAAAGATACACATGAAAAACACACAATTTCAAAAATCACCTTCCAGAAGTACAACATTGTTTTACACATTAAACTCATTCAAAAACCTCATTTCAAGGCCCACATGACTATAATGAATTAAATAACCAGAATTGACATCCCCTTTAAGGACTAATAAATCACTTTAATATGTTATAATCCAAACCCAAACATTACACCAAGAGTTGCACATGAAAAGTACCGAATTTCAAGCTAAAATACAACTAAAAATTAAATGTTTAACCAAATCCATAAAAAACAGTTTTCACACAACAAAAAACAGAATATAAACATACTAAATTAATAAACCAAGCAAGATAACTCATAATAAAATGGTTACACATGGAATCACCTACCCTTTTGAGTCAAAACACTCAAAACGTGGTGTAAAACCATAAGCGCACCACCGCTGCACCACAAGGAATATAAACCTAGACCTAAACCATAATAATTGACCCAAAAGACACCAAATCAGACCTTAGGATCGGACCCTAGCTTCTAGATATTAGGAACATCAATAAAGATTAAATAAAAACAAAATAAGATGGAAGGAACCAAGAAGGAATTCTATTACTTGAAAATTCATGAGGAAATTGGCCCCAATCCACAAATATATCAATCTTGAACTACCCAAAACTGGTATGTAGGATTGAAGGATTTATATTAGGTCATGTGGGGAACGAATTTGGGGAAAAATAATGAAATTAATGGTCTTATGAAAGAATGATTTTACCTCATCAAATCTTGTCGATTTGAGAAAGATTGAGAAAGATCACCATAATCCGTGGGGTATATGAGCTACAAAGAGGAAAACTCGATAAAGAGGGTGAGCTTGAGGTGTTTTTCTTAGAATGGGAGGTCGAATCACCTATAAAAAGTAAAAATCAAATGAGAAATTGATATTTTAAAAATATAATTTAAAGAAATAAATGAGCTTACGGTAAGGCCCATTACTATAATCAAAAACCAAAATCCATCATGATTTTGGATTTTTATGCTGTCCAAAGGGATATGATGATTTTAATATATATTATATTATTCCAATTGGGAAGTAGAATGGGTATAAAATAGTAAATATTGAAGGACTTATATAAGAAAAAAAATTTGTTATTAAATTTGGAATTGGGCTCACAGTTTGGCCCAAATTTCCAAAACCCACCAATTTCACCAAAATGAGTTGTAAACCCCCAAAAAATCAGGAATGGAAATTAAATGAATAATGAATTTAAAAAAAGTTCATGTGTGTGACAAATCTCCCACCATAAATCTTTCCACCCTTGGAAAGCCACATCAAGGAGAAAGCAAAAAACCAAACCCAACAGAAAGGCAGAAATGGACTCCTTCGCTAAGCTTCGCCCCCAATGGAAAAAACACCTCCAGTGATTAATTAAGGATGGAATATTTCACAACCAAAACATAAACCCCTTTACTGAAATGATCCAGTGCATTCAGGATTTATCTTAAATGAAAACTCCTCAAAAACTATCTGAACAAGGCTCAAGAAATTTACCTAAACAAACAAGAATATCGAACAAGGTTACACTTACCTTGATATAACTAAACCATTGGGAACTCTCAAATCCCAATGTTTACCCAAGGAAGATGTAAGTGGTTATATAGCTCTGAATGAGACTACCCACTTCCAAGACAAGGCCATGTACAAAAGTGTGTTACTGGTATAAGGATACACAAATGGTCTCCCCAACTATAAGAGACAACCTAAATATCTTTCCAAGACATAATCAAGACACTAACAGGTGAGCCCCGAACAAACTCCTTGGTACAAGGGGTATAATCCCATTAAAAATTTCCAAAATAATATACATGAGACTCATAGTGGGTCTCCCCACCATAAAACCAACCATCTTAACTTACCAATATGGGCCGGCACAAAAAGACCCCAAAACATAAATTGTTAGGACGACCGCACGGTTAGCCCGCACAGTTTGGGAAACTATGTGCTAACAATGTGGAGGCTTATACCTACATGGTTTTTTGGGGAATGGTTACTACTAAATGTTCAATCAACATGTATAGGAAGATCTAAAACAGTTCCCCCAAACCCAAAGGAAACAATAGGGGAAAATAAATTCATTCAGATATAACATAGGGATGAGGCACTCCACCTCTTTCCACCAAACGGGAACAAAAGAACTAAGATAACAAACCCAAAAGTTTAAAATATTCCCATATCTTATACGGATTATAGTTCTTTATATAATGTAAAAAACCACACTATGATTTCCTCTGACTACGTGCCAGCTTCTCTCCGGGACCTATGGCTGGAGCAGGAATGATTGAATCATCTTCGGCCTCGTAGTTAGTATTTGGAAACCCCCAAATAGAATTTCTTCTTCTGTTGCTACAAACAACTACACTCAATCACAGATGGGTTCACCTAGACATAATACACTCCAGAACTAACTTTACCCTAACTTTTAATTTCACTAAAATAAGGGTTTAGAGGATGCACTGACATCACATCATGTTTCTTTAGGTGAGAAACAATAAAAATAAAGGACACATATAAACAACTTCCTCAAAAATAGAGGATGTCAAGATCTCACGAAATGAGAAACAATTCTAAAAAATAGAATCAAAAAATATTGTACAACTTCACCTTTACAATCAAACGATCACAAAACATCACATCACATTAATAAACATGACCAAAGTGACTAATAGAAATAATACAAGGAGGGGGCCTTTCACAACACCCCCAAACATCACTGCATTCCAGAAAGTGGCCATAACATCCTCTCATGGAATGATTTCCCTCACCGGTGGTTTAAAATAAACCCCTTATTCGATGATACTATGAAGGACATAGAGGCCCTCTTAGGCATTATCCATACTGACAACCCCTAAAAAACATTATCCTCCGAAAAATCAGGTAGCTTAAAAAACTAAGGTCTCATTCAACCATCCAGGAGAAATCTTCTGTAACAAGAGGATCTGAAAAAAAACCAATAAATTAAATGTTGTAGACTCATTCTACAATTATCAAGAAAATATTCCTTAAATTGATCAACTGGAGGATTTTCCAACGGCGAAACAATCCGGGTTGCACTTCAGTTTTGCTCTAAACCTTAATGGGTGCGTACCTTATCCAACGAGAGAACCCAAGGACCCAACCAAGAAGGTCAATTGGTAAAAAAATTCCATAAAAAAGATCAAATCTCATTAATGGAACCACCTTAAAGGTGTGGCGAAACATATATCATAGGGTACAACTAACCAGACCTTCTACCCAGCTTACCGACCAATCACAAACCCAAAACATAGTTCGAACATGAGGTGTTCTTGGACTCAAAATATCCCACAACATCAGAATTTTCCAAAAATATATATTATACACAATCCCAAACAATTCATCATTACATCATGTTTTTCATTAAAACAGTTCTTTGAAAACCAATTGTTCAGCAGTTAGCGTATCCACCAATGGTACCTCATGGGCCTCACACAAGCATGTTTCTATGCCACACCAGGAACCCTCCTCATATTCATCCCGACACTCATCCAGTCTTGCCATCAACCATCCATCATCCCATATTAACCAATGCATGTGGTCGCTCATGGAAATACCAAAGGATAAAATGAAAATTCTTTCCACATTTCAAAAACAAAACACTCAACCAACACACAATTTTTCTCAAAACTGCTAAAAATGTGATCAATATACCAGTGCATATCATACAAAACTATTCATAACGACACAAAAATTTATAAAAGAACCCAAATTCATACTATTCACATCAATTTGAAAACATCTCATCCCATTAAAACACCCTTTAATTGTTTAGAAAACTATATTGGAAACATTTTTAAAAACCAACTTCAATATGGTTCCTGATTTCAAAATAGGTATAAGCACACTATTTTCCATTTCAAAACAATTCTTAAAATTCAGTTCCACCATTTCATAAATCAAACCATTCCCTCTTTATTCGAAAATAATTTAACAAAAACATTACGCTTCATAAAAGCAAGTCACTTGATAACCAACGTTCAATGATTTCAAAAATAAAGCACAAACAATGTGAGAGGAAACTAGTTTCAGTGGGTGACTTGGAAATATGGTTGGAAGACATATTCCATTCATGTCACCATCACATAGAGAATTCTAGAAAATATCCATGGCTCTACATGGCTTTCCAGACCCTGTGAGCTCACTGAGACCATTAACCCAACTCTCTTTTCATTTCCCCAAATCATCATCAGAACAATAAAACCAAAAGACATAGATAAATCTTGAATTCCCCTAGCAACTTGAATCCCCACATGAGCTGTGGTGATCAAGCACACTACCCATAACCGGAATTTCATTTCCTCACAATCTTAACTCCAGACTATCCTGAATATTTCCCTAATAACATGACTCAAATATAGAGAACCTCCATTTGATACCATTTTATCACGAACTTAATCTGATCACCACCAAAACTGGCACGAAACCCAGCCCGTGACAAGGCCCAAAGGGCGTTCCCGATACCCACAGGCTGACGAAAGTTCCTGGGTATCAAAAACTGATAATTGAGAATGATTTACCCGAGTTTGTATAATTAAAACAATAAATGAATCCAATAAAGAAAATCTGGATTTTTCAAACCAAAACATATTTTAGTAAAATTCCGAACATAATTACACGATTTTAAACAATGTTTGATGACCATTAGAATGGTACAAACCCAATAAAATGCATCCCAAGAACCTCTACATGGAAAGAGGCACCACCCTCAAGCCATCTCCCCGACACTACATCACGATGGACAGCTAAAAACATTAACCAATGTCATAAATCCTGTACCCAAACCTGTGACATAAAATAAGCAAGTCTACTTACACCCAAAGGTGCAAGTAGGGTGTGAGAAAAATCCAAGTAGGATACCACCACTAAGAGATTCCATGGGATAAACAATTCATGACAAAAATCATTGCATGTTTTCTAAATAATAATTGCTTCAAACAATATTCTAAAGGATGCAATAATAAATAAAAAGAGTTTTCATATGGGATAATTTCATAGGACCAAAAATTTAAAAATAAAAAAATATCTGCTGAATTTTACAGCCAACAATACCGTATTCCGACGATAAGTACAAAGGATCTAATGAGCATATGTAATAGGAAATAACCCCTAGGCACTAGCTAGTTGTGGGTCCAAGGTACCTCGTATCTCAGTGAGAGTAAACACAAAAAATATTTGTTCTCATGTAAGAGACACTAGTAGGGATCATACCCATAACCTAGTGGTTCCTAATCATCATCATCATAGTTTATTTAGAGTTTTAAGCATCAATCTTGCTAAGTGGAACTGAGTCCAATCCCCATTGATTCACTAGAATACTAGTACACGTCCTCCCACCTAGATACATGGGTTTTCCATTTGTGCTCAAACAAGTTCAACAATACAAGAAACATTGTTTTCACATGAAAATATTACTTCCACATCACGCATTAACCAAACAGCCCCATGTACATCACATAACCCACAAATTCCACTTTTCATTCAAATGCATTTTGAAGTCAAACTCACAACCAAATTTCCTACAACACTTTTCACATTTTATTAACACTTCCACAAATCCCATAAATAATTTTATAAATCCATTACAAGATATTCAACTCACATAACAGACCACACACATGTCACATATTACCCTTCTCACCTTCACAATTCCTTTTATCAATAAACTCACACGAAACATCACACACCTGTGTTTCGCACACAAAACACAATTTAGTAAAACATTTCGGCAATTTATAAAACATTATAAAAATGTATGTCATCTAAAATCACAACTCTAACATTAAAAACCGACGTTACGTGAACACACTCACCCAAATAGTACATATACACCCTTTCCCAACTTTTTTTTTCAAAATAAAACATTTGAAATTTTTATAAAACAATCCCAAGAGGTATAACCAATGTTTGCACACTAAACCTATTTCAAACCCCTCGTTCAAAACCAAAATCATACCAATACCAATACAAAACATAATTTTCATCCCTAAAAAAATTATTAAACCACACCCAAGTGTTATAAAAATATATGAAATAATACCACAAAGATACACATGAAAAACACACATTTTCATAAATCACCTTCAAGAAGTACAACACATTTTTACACCTTAATCTCATTAAAAAACCTCTTTTAAATGCCCAAATGATAATAAGGAATTAAAAAAAATAATTGGAAGCCCCTTTCAAGACTAATAAATCACTTCCATATGTTATAATCCAAACCCAAACATTACCCCATGAAAAATACACACTTCAAAAAAATGTAACTTTAATACTAAATGTTTTACTATTGATAACAAAAATGGTTTTCGTATAATTCACATCATATAAGGAACCTGAAAAATTATTTAATCAAGAAAACTAACTCATCATTAAATGGTTACCCATGGAATCACCTACCCTTTTGAGTCGAAACCCTCAAAACTTGGTGTGAAACCTGATGCACACCACCGCTGCACCACAAGGAATATAAATCCAGACCTAAACCACAATAATTGACCCAAAAGACACCAAATCAGACCTTAGGATTGAAACCCATATTCTGGATATGAGGAACATTGAGAAAGAGGAAATAAACCTAAAATAGAACAGAAGGAACCAAGAAGGAATTCTATTACTTGAAAAATCCTGAGGAAATTGGCCCCAATCCACCAATATTTGAAACTTGAAGTACCCAAAACTAGTATGGAGGATTTAAGGATATATATTAGGTCATGTGGGGACTGAATTTGGGAAAAAATACTGAAAATTTATGGTGTTATGAATGAATCATTTTACCTCATCAAGTCTGGTTGATTTGAGAAAGATTGAGAATGATCTCCCTAATCCAGGGGGTATATGAGGTCTAAAGAGAAAAACGTGATAATGGGGGTGAGCCTAAGGTGTTTGGATTCGAGTGGGTGGTAAAATCACCAATACACAATAAATATATAATGATATATTGATATTTTAAAAAAAAATACTTTAAAGCAGCAAAATGGGTTTAAGGGCAGCCCATTACCTTAATCAAAAACACAAATCCATCATGATTTTGGATTTCTATGTGGTTCAAAGGGATATGGTGATTTTCATATATTAGGGTTTTCCAATTGAGAAGTATAATGGGTAAAAAATAGTATAAATTGAAGGATTTATAGAAGAAACGAAATTTGTTTTCAAATCTGAAATTGGGCTCACGTTTTGGCCAACATTTTGAAAACCCACAATTTTCACCAAAATGAGTTGTAAACCCCCAAAAAAATCTGGAATGAAAATTAAATGAATAATTAATTTACAAAAAAGGTCATGGGTGTGACAAAATTAATTAATTATTTATTTAACTTACTTTTCTTTTATCAAATTTAGATGTGTAAAAACATTATTTTTTAATAAATATTCAATATTTAAATTTATTTATGTTTCTATAATTATAGATGTAATTTTTATATTTAATAGATTACTATATGTATTTTTTTCATCAACAATCATAAAATCATTATTTTATTCATTAAATACACATGTGTGTCCTTATTTTCTTATATATTTTTGTTTTCCAATTTTATAATTATTTAAATGGTTAATAATATATAGGTCCACAAAAATTTCATTACAACTATTCGTTTTATTGATGGATATCAGTGCAAAGATAAAGGTTCATGTACTGAGGTATTTTTCTTTTTTTCATATTATTAAATATACATTAATATAATTATTTCATTAAAAATCATTTATATTACATAAAACAATTTTAGGACTACTAATGAGACCTTAATGGTGGATTCCTATTTTTTATGAAATAGAGTTCTTGAGATTGTAAACGTGGGACTACACATTTACCCAAACATTCAATTTCTCTTTGAGATGAAAAATTTCATATTTCTTTTTAGGATAATACTAACTGAACTGGACCAAATGAAACACAATTTATTAGCTATATATATATATTATGAAATTCTGTTTTTAATATTATTATATTATATTCTGATTAGAAGGTCATTGACAGGATGATGAACGATCATCTTTGGGAAGTCATAATGGTATAATACCTCAATTGATTTATTTTTTTCTTGTTTTTTAATATGATATATTTCAAGTGACATATTTTTATTTTATTTAAATATAGATGAAATTAATTTTTGGATAAAAAAAATTCAATTAATAAAATATATCTTACCTTAGTGGAGGTAAGATGGAGAGATTTATAAATTATGTTGAAAAAAAATGTGTTTTTTGAATAAGATAAATTGAATATGAATTCCTCACCTATGAGATTATATATGCAGATACGTGGAAGAAATTTATTTCAATCTGACAAGAAGAAGGCTTTTTGGTATGATAATTATATTAAATTGTTAATATATATATATATATATTTAATTAATAGTAAACTTCTTGTATAACAGGGTCTCCAAGATATCCCATTATGAAATCTAGTTTGTAGAATGTATACCCTTATAATTCCTCACATATAGGGTATCATTTTTGGATAAAAAATTTATTTTTAAAATCATGAAGCACTAAAATCTCACTCCACAATTTTTTCTAATAAGGTCCAGTTCGGTCCTCCATCTCCCCCACTAACCATGTAAAATAGAAAATAGTAGGAAGAAGAAATAATAATAAAATCTTATAGAGAATGCAAAGGAAGTAGATGATAATATTTTAAATAATTATTATTTATTTTTAATTTTTTTCTATTTTATCTATTCTAAACACTAATATAATTTTTTTTCATTTCCAAATGAACTTTATGAGAGATATACATAAGGATATTTTATCCCTGGGGGTATAATGGATACCCTAGTCACTATTTTATGAAAGGTAGAACACCCAGACCATATTCGGGGGTTTCAATCGGATGATATTATTTGGACTAATTTTGGTCATTAGAATAAGAAATCAAATACCCATAAATAGAATCCTTAACAATAGAACTGAATGTTATGAAATATTATATGGTTAATAAAATACAATTAGGTGTGAAAATGGATTTGTTAGAACACTTGATAGGAAAATAACAATATGCCCATCTATCCCATCATGATCAGTTAGTGGTGCAGCCTTCCAAAACATTTCATACTACACAACCGGTTGTGCACCCGATACAGCCATCCAAGTTAGACAACCCTACCCAGCCTTCCAACTTTTATTCTCCCCCTACATACTCTATCTAAAAGTTATATTGTGGGTGGTTTTCTATGGATCCTCATATACATTTTGTTGTTTCATGACTCATTCATTTTTTGGGGGGATTCAATACATCACCAGCGTATGGAGATGGGTTAGGATAGAGTACTAGTACTTAATATTGTTGATCCCAATTCTCTACTACCATTTACATGTTATGCGATTACTAGAGTCGGGAATAATGTTACATTACAATGTCTCTTCACTCACCGGGTTCTCCCGGCGCTCCAAGCTCTCCCGATGATTCTCCCCTCCCTTAATTCTATGGTTTTGAAGTTCTATTCAATGGCGATGGCGATTCCTGCTTCGATCAAATGTCTCCACAGTTTCCTGGTGCTCTCAGTGCTCCTGGCTCTCCCAAATATCATCATTCCTCGTCATTGAAGGGTTTTGTGTTTCTTCTCGTTGGCAATGGGTATTCCTTCTTCAATCAATAATGGATTCTCATTCTAGTCT
The DNA here is from genome assembly GCA_963277665.1 of Viscum album. NCBI lineage: Eukaryota > Viridiplantae > Streptophyta > Magnoliopsida > Santalales > Viscaceae > Viscum > Viscum album. The sequence goes on from OY728138.1 coordinate 663,196,579, forward strand.
TGCTATCTCTTTCCCCCTTATTGACTGAAGCCATTTGCTAGTGTGGATGGCATATGTCACTCATCGCCACCCTTCTTGTCTAACCTTGAACATCAGACCTCTATGTTGGTCTTTGTGCTAGAGATTCAGACTATTTTGGTTGGCATAATTTCCAATAGGCAGTTTCCTTCTAATCCAATACTCTTGTTGACCCACCCATCGTGCTCGACTCTATTTTGGTCACGCTCGACGAAGGATCCAGGTCAACATGGGATGGTGTTGAGGGGATCTTGTAGCGGCTTCAGTTCGTGTTCTTCACCTGCACTGGCTTCTTCCTTTCTTATGATTTTCTTCTTTCTCTCTATTGTTTAGCGTTTCTACCTAGTTTTTAATTCCTATTTCCATTTTATGGTTCGCTCTCCTTTTTTGTCTTGGTTGCTGCTGTGATTTGGTGTTTGAACTAGTGATGTGTCTGGGGTTCCTTCTTATTCTGCGAGATGTGGTTTTAGGTATGATGATTGTCCTGATGTCCTCTGATGTTATGTTTTGATTCTTTTTTGATGGAGAAGACGGTGTCTTACGGTGGCAATGGTGGGATTTTTATCGGTGATGAAGGTGGTTTTAGATGAGCTAATCCCATGGGAATATGTGAATTATATGATGGATGTATGAATATGTTGTGGGGTGCTGGCTGATAGTCTTATTCCAGTGATGTGGTGACGATGTGGTGTACTCAACTATTAGGGGGTGCGGCTCGAGACAACTCGCTGCTCGAGGCTTCATAACCCGAGATGTTTGATTTTTAAACTTGGTGGATCTTTCATCTTTGGTTTTTGAATTTTGAATTACGGTAGGTTGGTTTGTATTTGTTTGTGAGGTTACCACTTTTCTATAACGTGTCTTTTAAAAAATATAAACAAAATGATTTGGAGTGAGATTACTAGAGTCAGGGACTTTCTGGGTCATTTTTACATTTTTCAACTAGTCTTCTATATTATACTTCATATCTGTTATGAGTTTTTTAAATATTAATTTTTTTTTGAAAATAATGTATAATATTTTATTAAATTTAACTTATATAGGATTATCTAAATGTACAAAAAATTAATGAAATGTAACAAATGATTCAAGAACAATTGTCTTTAGATACTTATGATATTTATAATCCGTTGAAAAGATAATATTAGGACTATTTTACCATGAATAATATCTAGGAGTTTTTCATGATGTCCGATATATGTAGAATTGATCAAACATTTAAAATAATATGAATTATCTCATTCATGTAGTTAATTTTGAAGAGCTCAGCCTGAATATGTTTTTATGGTTTTCTATATATGTAAATTGACGTTTTAATTTTTTATTATTTGGTTAATGACGGTTTAAAATGACTATGTATATTTGACTTTTAAATTATGTATCTACACAGGTTTTTTATAAAAAATTAAATCACACTTATTTATAGTGTTATAGATCTACAATACATTTTCGTAGATGTGAAACAAGTGAATAATGCTAATATATTTAAATATATATGTGAGATATTGTCACAGATAGATATTGGGTGTTTGTTTTTACAGTTTTTTGATAAGTAATAACATAAACATAATTATGAACTCATTATTTTTATAATATAATTAATAAGGTATTTTTTTTGTAGTGGGGATTGGTTGTTAGGCATATTTTTCCCCAGTGAATGCAACTTATATTGTATTTACTCTTTATCAAGTAATTTTTGTCAAAAAAAATTCACCATATTAATCCATTATGTTTTTTATAAGCATATTATGTTTATTTCTAATTATTTATATGTCTATAATTATTTAATATATATGAAAATTATGTTTATAGATAAGAATTAACAAAAAAACAAATGTCAATAATGAATCAAAATGCAATCCAATATGTGGAATTAAAGGTACATAATTTTTATATTAGATATTATTAGGATTATATATATATAAGTTTTTATTATTAAGTTAATTGTTTCTTACTATAGAGTAATTTTCAATAAGGACATTTCTAATGTGGTTATTATGTTTTGTGATTCTTGTACGAGATTATCAGAGTTGGGATAACTATTAAATTTCATTAATTTAGTAATATTGATTATTTTATATCTTCAATAATAATATTATATTTTTTAACCTCATATCATTAAATGTTATTTTATACAGTCAATGATTAGCAGTATTATACAAAAATCGATCTTACACATCTTCAATATTTCTTTTCTAACTATTTATTATGTCAAATTAAAATTTAAGGTATGTATATTTTAATGTATGTAAATAATGTCACATTTTTGTAATAACATCGGTTCAATATCTAATTAATTTTTTATAATAAGTGACTGTGAATAATGATCTCAAATTAATTCCTCAATAATTACAAACAATGATCATGTATTAAATTTCCTATATGTGTATCTTAATTCTACATTATAATAAAAATGTATAGATTATTTTTTGATTAATTAGATAAAAGCATGAATTTTATTGGATTTTTATTCAATGTTTAATAATGATTTATTGTTGTATATTTTGTTTTTATTAAAAGGTTTTTTTTTATTTTGAAGTTTTATATTCTTATTTTTTTTAAAAAATTATATTTCAGCGTCGGTTTTCATAAAAGCCAATGCAAACACATTTAATAAAATACTCAATTTTTCAGCATCGTTATTCAATAAAACTGACGTTGAAAACTGACCTGTATGTTGTTTTTAGTGTAGATTTGTTAAAGAATGACCCAAAAAACAACTATCCGGTCTATTTTTCGTGTCACTTGTAATGAAAAATTTTGACGAAAATTAGTTTTTATTGTCTGTTAATTTATTAAACCGATTCTGAAAACTATGACCAAAATTATTTTTCACAATGGTTTTTTTAAATCCAACATCGAAAATGTTATTTTTAACATCTCCTTTATAGATTTTGGATAAAAACTAACATATAAAATAATGAAAAACAGATGTTAATACAGTTTTTTCACTACTGATATTCATGAAAAAATTCATCTTCACTTCTCTGCTCAAATTTTAATATGTTTTAACCATTTTTTCATTATTTTTCATGGACTCCCTAAACCACTTATGTGTTCCAAAGATTTATTTTACCCATAAAATTCATATGTAATCATTTATGAACATGGCCAATACAATCATCAGTTCTAAATATACACATTGTTGCTCAGGGATTACCTCCAAAAGTAACGTGAGAGGCCAGGTTCATGAACCATATTTCTTCTCATTTAAACCAGACTTTTATTCTATCTTTTTAAAACACTATTTTGATAAGAAGTGTATGGTGTACTGAACTCCTAAAAAATTATAGGATTTTAAAAATAACATTCAACTTATTCATGATTTTATTAAGCTTAATTTTTAGTGCTCAACGTCTTCACAAAATACTCATATTCGTTCTCATCTTTTCTCTTGAAACATTAAAAAAATCATTTGACTTATGTTTCATTTATCAATCACACGTAGTGTGTGTAAATTCATCAATTAATGTAATGGAGTACTTATCTACGTGAGATTAACTTTTTTCACATTGGATCATAGATATTGTCAATATATTGTTCCAATGGCCTTTCTGAATATATGTAAAAATTATAATGCATAGAGATTGTTATCCTTCCTTATAAAAAACTCTGGCTACACCAATCTCTATATCCTAACATATTTTTAATACACCGTAGACTATCTCTCTTTGTTAAAATGATCATGTTCTTCGAAAACATGTGTCTGATCCTTTATTACACAACTAATTATCTTCCACTGTGCTTATGTAATAATATTTTTGAATCTCTCCAACATTTAATAAATATCCATTTATATGTTGCAGTATTTTAATTATCATTACATACTTATCACTCTTCATGAAAAACCCATCTTCAATGATTTGTTTATTTAATCCCAATGCTCTGTAACACATAGAAAGCAATGTTTTATCCCATAAATAAATAAAAAATTATTGAATTTCATCTTTTCTACCACAATGCTGAATTATCTAACACATTTTACTTTAAGATATTTATAAGTTCCAAATGAAAACATTCCTTCTATGAATTATTTTACATTGGGTTAATAATTTTATGTCTCCTGTCAAATCAGAAGAGGACACACTGTTTACAAACCTAATTTGTTCCTTATTAGTTGCTTTGATAGAGGATTATAAGATAAGAACTTTTCCTTTTGTTTATATTTCTTAACATCTTCATTTAGAGATTTGTTTTAAATATTTTCATGAGCTGATATAAAATCAAGGAAAACATTTCCAAGGTGTCCTGTTTTTTTTAAAACATTCACAGATATTTTCAACACATTTGATCCCATTTTTATTTTTTAAATCAACCTTCTTAGATTTCGTAAAAACATTATTCCCAAAAATATTCCATTGATATAAATAACTCCCCATCAAACATTAGATTCTATAATTTGTATAATAGTTCTAATTTTTCTCATTTAAACAAAAAAATATTTTACGTATACTCAAATCCAAAACAATATCAACAGTATCAATAGAATGAATATTTTCTTCAAAAACATCCATAATGATTGGAGTTGTGAGAATTTTTCTTAACAACCATATTATTATATCTTTTATTCCCACCATAACTTTTGTTATCACCCATAATTTTTTTAATTATCTATTTTTTGTATTAATAAAAAATGAATGATTAAAATCTTTTTCAGGTTCATAATATTTAGGATCTCGAGATTACATGACTTTTTTTCATGACCACATATATAACATTCCTATATTTATTCTTCTCAAAAATAATTTCGACATTGTTCTCAACCATTTAATGTAATTTTTTTTCATTTTTAGGTTTACCCTCTAAATATTGTTAACCAGCATAAAAGAAAAAATAATTAAAACATGTAATTATTTTTAACTTTATAATGTATTTACTCGATCACTTCCAAATTTTATTATTTTTACATGATCATTACTTCAATATGATCACTATGATTATTTTATTTATAATGATATTTCTTAAAATCCTCAATATCTTATAATAATTGAAATTTCCCATCAGGAATATTTTATTCATTATCTATTGAAGTGTCTTCAATTTTCAAATCCCTAATTTCTTTTCCAAGCATTCCAATCTTCCTCTGACGAACATTCTATTATTCTTTCAGATAAAATGCTAATTGAGTTTCTTCCTCTTTATAACAATAACTTCTAAAATATTAGTTGATTACTGTTTCGATAAAATTATCTCCAACCTTCTTAATTGAATTTTCAGATTCTTCCATACATCTTTTTCATCATCATTAGATAAAAACCCACTATATTTGGATAAGGATAATTTTCTATCAATTCCATTGAAACATTATTTAGCCATATTAGAAAAAAATTTCCCTATTATTCTCTTCATTCTATCATTTTCCTCACTATCCTCCTCTTTATTTCACAGAGTACAATTAACCGCAATATTTCTAAAGGATCCACATTTAAAAAAATTCAATTTACGTTTCACCTTATATTTACATGTACCTATTTATTCACATTTTTAAAAAATGGGGAAAAAAATTTCATCATGATTTTTACATGCTACATTTTTAAAATCACAATCCCCGGATTCATCTTCAATAATAATACTCTTAGACTTTCACTTCACAGCAACCTTAAGAGGCATTTCCCTATCATTTTTGTCTCCATTAAAAACATTTTCCATTATTAGTGCATATGTAATGAGAGTGATATGAAAATAATCTAGAGATAATGTATTTAGACCTCAATTTTAAAATTATGAAATATAAGAATCAAATTTATCTGGAAGAATCATACATATATTTTCAACAACAATAAAATCTCTTAATTTGACATTATGATATCTTAAATTGTTGACAATGTCATTTACTCTGGAAAATATGGCACCAACTAATTTATACTCACACATCATCATATCTTCAAACATTAGACTCCATATTTGTAACATTTCTTTATTTACATTTATATTTCCTTTATATATATTTTATAGTTTGTCATAGAAACCTTTGTTAGGGGAAAACCCCTCCACAAATAAGAAATCACTTTCAGAAAGTGATGAGACTAAAATATTTCAGTAATCATCCTAAATATTATTCTAATAAAATAATATAATAATTCCTTTATAATTAATATGATAAAATAATTCTTTTGTATCATGAAGAACACCATAACTAATACAAATAAGAAAAGTTAACATTAAATCAATCTAGATATGATATTTTATACCATCAAGCACATTAATACCGATACTTTTAAGATAGTTGAGATTGTCCATCCCATCTTCTTCTTCAAAACATCATAAAAGTTTAAAAGAAGGGATCCCTCAACTCTAATAAAAATTTATAATTCCTATACATTTCAGTGTATTCAATAGAGGGGAAGGGTTGAATTAATGATTTCATTTTTTTATGGTTCCATATTTCTAAAACAACCTTATACTCCTATTGAAGAGTTGTTACCTTACTGAAAAAATCCATATAAACATCCATAAAAATATTAAAATTTATAATATTTTCTAATACACCTGATTAGGAATGTACATGATATGATTTTAAATAAATCAATTAACAAAAATACCACTTCAAAACAATCCTTCTGTTTGAGATAAAACATGTAGGATATGACCTTACAGTCGTGTAGCACTCTGTTCGATACAAAAGGTATATGTGATTATTTTATAAACAATGGTATAAAAATTTTATATTATAAATATTTTATATTCCTAATTGATCTAATTTCAAAAATATGATCTTCAAAAATAATTATTTACATTTTTACCAAATAGTATTTTAAACAATTATTGAACTTTTTATTGATACTTAGTCTGATTTCCCAATCAGATCCTCCCAGTATGATTTCTTAATATGAAAAAACAATATTCCAGTATATGGATGAAATAAATTTGAACATCTTCTTGCATAGTTTGAAAAACCATGTTTGATTTCTTATTCCAGTTCCAGAATCCTGGATTATAATATTTCTTCTTCTAATTTATTCTTGTGTTTGATAAACATCCCAAAGAATCTCTAATTTGAAAACATCTTCTATCTAAAATTCATTATCTCTCCTTCTTGTCTAATCACTACTTTAATGTCATGAATGTAAAAATTACTTACTTTATTTATAGGTTATTCATGTCTTTTCTGGGAAGTATTCTTATATGTTTTCTCATTCCAAAACATTTCCCGAAACATCGATTTTCATTGAATTTCATAAACATATTTTGACTTCTTGAATTATTATCCACCATTCCCATTTCCTATCAAAAGCTATCTAAACAACATCTCACTTCAGCCTTTGATATATTTTTTATTTTATTCATATTTCCAATTCAGATTTTCTTATTGTGATGAAGACAACAAATTATTCAAAATGTAGATCTATAATAATTTTAAAACATTCGATAATAAGATTTCAACACATTATGATACTTGAAACCAACTTGTCATTATGATGTCTTCATTTTCATGATCATATCAGAATCATAAATATGTTCATCTACATCAAATAAAATATATGAAACCCATTATTAAAATATAATCTATAGATTCTATTATAAACATGATGAATATTTTACAAGATTCAATTAATTATCCTTTTATTCATTTCCTCAAATCGAACATTCTACATCGGATGATATTTATTGGTGTCATCCAACATCAAATAGATCATTCTATAATTTACTCTGATATTTTAGTGTAATATATATTAATATGGTTTTTGAACCACATTATATAAGATAAATAATATTTTATCTCCAATCCCATGGGTAATGAAACCAGATTTCTTTATCACTGTATTTATTGTTACCAAAAACTATAAATTTATTTTCTTTTTATTGGTCCCAATAATTTCCACCAAAAATTCTATCTATAAGAAAACTATTCATTTAAAATTCAAAATAATCCAATAATATTAATCAGTTTCATAATCCATTAATGTGGATCAATCTAAAATTATATCCAATAGAGAAATCTGTTGAAATAGTGGGTGCCATGGACCCAACTATTCAGTGATTTTGATTACCATATAGTGTATACAATAATTTTGATTATCAGTGAAATATGCCAGAACTACCTCACACTGACGGACTCTCGGTCCTCCAAGTGGGAAAGAAACATGCACTGACCTGAATTGTGACCAGGCGGGTCTTCCTAGCCAGGAATCGGTGAGGATGGGTTTTCTTCGTCTAGAAAGCCCCCACATGGGGTCGGCACAGCCCGGGATGGGCCTGCGCTGGTCCGACCCAACCTGTATAGGCATGCTCGGTGTTTGCGGGGCCCGATTATTATAATAAATCAAAAGCTTTTAAATGTAATTTATATAATTACAGTTGATAATTAAATTAATTAAATAATAATTTTTGGTTTAAAGGGTTCAATGGAATAATTAAATTAAGTGGGAGACTTATTAAATTAATTAATTAATCTAATTTATAGTTTTCAAATTAAATTAATTAATCGGGACCGAACGACGCTAAATTGAATTAAAATCAAAAGTTATGTTTTTAATTCGATTAAATGTTCTCAGAATTTATTTAATGCATGTTTAATTTTAATATTCATTTAATTATTATATGAAATATTAATGTTTATATGACTAATCATGATCCGTAGAACTACCAAAGCATGTCTGGTGTTTTTTTGTATGTTTATATATTTATTAAATTATTTCATTGTTTTGTAATAATTATTTTAATTATATAAAATATGATTTTCATTTCGTCTCAAGTGTGGTTATATGTATAAGGGTTTGCGCGCCCATTCTCAAAGTTGTATATTTATACCCCGAGACCCCCTCACCTTTGTATGAGTACTATTGTATAATGTCCATATAATCCTTGATGTACATCGCGCCAAGTGACTGCGACACACCAGACATGAGTTACATGTAGTGGATTAGAATACGTTATTATTCATGTTGCAAGCCAAGCGACTAAAGGTACTTACCCCTAGGGTTTCAGTTGGTTCATTGTTAACCCAAAAGAACAAACAATAGTTCAGGCTCACAATCAGGTGTTCATTTTATGTCTTCATAGTTTATTATTTTGTGCATGTGTAATTTATAATGTGAACACATAGGATAATAATAAACTTGCATTTAAGATAAAATGAACATTGGACGTGATGAAATTTAATTTCATACATGATCATTTTTTAGTGTGATCACATAGTACGTGGTTATTAAAACAGAAAATGATTTCATTCATCACATTAAAAAATAAAACACTCCAAATATGTATTAAGTCACAACCAGATTATTTCATTCATGTTTGAAAAAAACCAGTTATTTGAGGTGCCAATCATGCCATAGCTGAGGGTACCTCTTCTTAATAGGGAGTTTTTATAAGAATGACAGGTTGACATAACTAAAATTGCAGTAAAAAAAATTCATAGAAAACTTGTTGTAATTTTTGAGGCAAGCATTGAGTTAATCAGGATTTGATTTTAGAAGCTGGGAAATCACTCAACAGTTCAAGGAACCACAAGTTAAAGCAGTTGTCTAGCCAAAAGCCTACCTAGATCACTCTATGTAGTGGTATACCCATAGCGTATAGACTATGAGTGGTGGTTTCGGGATCTTTTCCATTAGAATACTCAAGTGATAGATTATTCTAATTCTAGTACAAAGGGTTCCTAGAATCCGATAAAATAGTGGGAGACATTAAGTGATTTAATTAATTAATAAAAAAATGTATAAACCTATAATTCAGATAAAAGGCACTCATCTGCTAAAATTTATTTTTGTACAAAAAAATGGAAATCTATACCACAAGATTAAAACAACGATATTATAATGGAAAAAGTAAATGTCCACACTAACACGAGTGTTCATGAATAGTATAGGTGTGCGTGCATAGTACAATGATATAGGAAACTCAATGTGTCAGTGTCTCTAAAAATTTTAAACTATATAATGAAGTGAGAGTGAAAACTTTTTATATGAGACTAATGTACAAAGAATATGATAGTTATATCATTATGCTTTCATCAACGTCCGATGTAAGTTGCTGTCGCTACACTGGGGCATAGATGAAATAAAATAAAGTATCTTCTCTGAGATGTTGGAAGGCCAAATTGAATCAATGATATGAATAAGGCTAAGTTTACACCGACATGTGTAAAATGAAAGATCGATCATGATATTTAAATATTATTTTCACCTCATTACTCATGCCTTATTTTATGTTACAAAAAGAACAAGTATTGAGAATACTCTTCATTACCAATTTAGGTAATGTTCACCAAGTGAATAAGAATAAAAGACAATAAAGCTTTAATTCTTATTGCGTATAAATAGAATGAAAATTTAAAAAGGTAAAATGCATTTAATGACAATGACATATTTGCGGTGTCCATCAATTAATAAGGTATTGAAAAAAGTTATTTTCATTTCATATTAAAAAATAATACTATGGATGTTTAAAATCATTAACCTGGTATAATGAATCATGTTACCACTTCTACATCAAAAATATTCATCAATGTAATGTTTCCCATTTACTACTTGTGTATTAAAAACAATATTCCAGTAAAATGGTAATACCTAAACCAGTAGTGAGAAGTACAAAACTTATTTAATTTCCAAGTGAATGATTATTGTTCTACTGTTTTTTAGTATAACCAAAAACATTAATCTCATATGCACTTGGATTCATGGTGGCATTCTTTCAGTTTCTGGATTGAATGTTGTTTTTGGTAAACTCAATCACTAGTTCAGTAATACATGAATCATGTGCGATTAATGATTAATATAAATGTACGAAATATACCCAGTTGTGACAAAATACTAATTTTTCAAGTAATACCAAAATTAGACATCATCAATATACCATGTATGGTATTTATGGTCTGCACAAATAAATACTTTTGGTATTATCGATGTCTTTAGTTCGGACAAAGTAGCCTTTAGAAATAAAGGTACGTCAAATTTTTTTTGGAAATGGTTCAACACATATGCGTGAACTATTCCATGTATAAGATAGAGGTATATATTATTTATAATATTACTTTTAGAAATTAACTAATAATTAAGTGATGTATTTTCATGGTCATGAGATATGAGTTGCTTCAGGTTTGGATACTGAAGAATATCTCGACCAATCATTCATCAATCATGATAATGTATCATGGATTAATTCCTAAATGCACATTACCTTATCGATATCACGACATTAATTTAAATGAGTAGTATTGATTATAATGTCTTACATATCAGTATTGATCAGTAATCATATAGCATGGAGAAATTATTAAATGCATATGTTATTTATCAAAATTTTGATGTTAGCAATATCAATGTTGCAACTAGTAGAAACTTCCATTATATATAATGAAATTATTTTCAAATAACAATGATATCGCACAACTATATGATATCTATAATGACAAATGGATATCATATGAGTCATATTATGATATAAATCCATTATGTAAAAAGGATACACGTTTGGATGCAAATAGTTTATTTGGGTACAAACAAACTTACATCAATATAAACACATTGTGCATCTAAGGTACTAATCCTAATATTTTCTTGGGATATTACATAAATCATTAAGATAGAAATGTTGTAGTCATTTAAGGGTCTACATATCTATATAAGGGTGCACATATCTATTAGCGATAGTGGGAGTAATATTGACTTGTGTTTAGTCTATGCTCAAGATACAGAAAATAGTTGGCATAGGAACTAGTTCCAAAAGAACATGTGGAACAATGTACGTTCCAGAGACACACACTATATATGGAAGATAAAACCATGTTGATGGCTTTTATATTCACTGTGTTCGGTGATCTATTATTCAATGTGAATAATATTTCCAACAATTATGTAGTATATAGAAATTATATAAAAATTATAAGACCAACTAAAAGTCAATTAATTGATTCCATGTATCATATTAAAAAGGGGATATTATTTTGAATACTAGGATGGGTATTCAAGTTAGATGATACATGGATGGTATAAGAGTTGTACCAATTAAGCTAGATTGGTTTCAACATGTTTTTATGCCTAAATTCGTTAAAATTTTACTTATCATAGCTAATATATATGATCAATTTATTAATAATTGGATGTCATGACCACCAATCATGGATGATGTCTATAAGACACAACCAGAAAGGGATGGTGACGTCATAGAATGATCATAAAGGTTTCTAGTTACTAAAATTCAGTTTAGCATATAATTATACAACATTATCATATAAAATACATTTGAAAAAATGTATTCCATGTTTCTACGTGAAGTTAGTGGGAGCATCAATGTTTCTAAACAAAATGTGTTCGGAAACAAATGGAAAACAGACATTGGTATCACTGTTAAGTAAGACCAAAATGTAATTTACTCTCCACTGATTAACTTAAAGTAGCAACCTATGTTCTAGGGAATAGAATCTACTAAGGTAGATCTATAGGTTGCTTGGTCATATTAAATCGTACATATAGTGACATTGTATAGAGAGATTCATGTTAGAACAATTCAAGAGATGAACTATTGACTATGTCACAGGGCATAATCTCTCTATGTTGACCTGTTTAAGACATGGGAAGAGATAAATGTGGTGAGTTTAAATCCATACATCAGAGCGATGAATCCATAACGTATTCCACGATATGCACAAGAACTGATTTTTCCAATGTATATTTTATAATTGGAAAATATCAGTTATTTCTAGGATCACTACAAGGGATATAGTCAGAACTACTTAATTGTACATCGGAAAGTACAAAATATATGTACCTAGTAAGTGGAGAAGAATGGATTCTTGTTTTCAGGGGATACAAACTAGCCTTTCTATAGATCAATGTGATCTACTATTGTAGTTAGGCTAAAGGTAATGATCGAGTCAAGCTCATATCAGCCAATTGGTGGCATTACATACAAGACCAAGTACATTTTAGCGTATAAGATATCTAAGATGTAGTTAAATGTAATGATTTGTTCTAGTTCTTGGAATCCCACCTAGAGAGTAAAGTATTATCATAATTATGATATTATTACTATACAAGATGTCAGGTTATGATAGTGGAAAAAGGTATATACCCCGGATAATATCTCATAATAAATTTACTCAATGAGATAAGGTCATAATTGCATAACAACCAAGTGGCAGAACTGTAGAGGACCCAGTAGCTAAAGCTGTTACTCAGTAGAAGAATGATGTTCATCATGAGGGTATCTGACATGTTTGGTTAGAAATTAGGCCCTAGTTCAAGTGGGAATGTTGAAAAAGTGGGTTCCCTAAACCCAACTATTCAGTGATTTTTATTACCATATTATGTACATAATAAGCTATGAATGATGTCATCTTATCATTATAGTGTAGACTTTTCTACCTTCACTATTGAAATGGTAATGTCCAATGATTAATTTTCGTATCAAAAGGTTATAGTAGTTTTTATGATATAATGAGAACCTCTAGATACAATGAAATTAATCTTAAATATATGTTTTATGGTCTAGATACATCTTACTGATTTGAAACAGTAGATGTCTGACCATCAGGTGCTGGGGGCTCATAAGAATTGAGACTTCTTCTCATGAAGGTATCACGTGGTGATCTATAGTAGTGAGATCGTGAGGACTACCCCGCCAATAGGAACAACACATGTTACAGGTGTCATTGGATGTTCTTATCTACGATCATGTTCAATTGTCTCTGGAACTGAGATCATTACCAAAGTATGTTATTTGACTGCGTACATTGATGGAAGATGAAATCCATTGCAATGAAGATGTGGCGAGGTAGATTGTATTGGGAAATTCGTTGGTGGCATGGCATTGGTTGAATGGTCAAGAAAGGATTTTTTTGCTTCGGGGTTATCGAATTAATATATCATAGGCCATGTTGATATGGATGGTAGCACCATTATAAGACAATGGCCATGGAAGTCATGGGTAAATCCGTCTAGTTACACCAATAAACAATAAAGAAAGAAAAATGGAAATGACACGAGAGTGAATCATGATTTATGAGATATCACTGACAAGGAGATTATATTACACAATGCATGTTCGTAGGTTGGTTGTCGCTACTGTGAAAATCATTATTTCTTCGAGGGACGTGATGGGTTGATAGATTGCACTTTTGGTCTATAAATACAATACACTACTGTTGAAATAAGGGCCTAGAGGGTCACACAAAATAACATATTCAAAAATATGCCCTATTCAGTAGAATAGGAATTTTGGTCATTGTGGGCCTCACCGCATGGGTTTGGGATTTGTTCAAAGTTAAATGATCACAAATGAAATATATAAATTCATATTATTCAGGTTTAGAATAATGATTATTGAATTAATTTATTAAATGTATTTACAAGTTTTAGTAAATACATAAAAAATATTAATTGATAAATATTAAATTATCCTAGGATCAATTAACATTTATGGGAGTGATGAGTCGAGTTAATGAAGCAATTATTATCATGTAATATATTTTAATATATTACAAGTAAATGATAGTAATATTTATGACTCAGTTTAGTATACATAATTTTCATTGATAGTGTGTTACGTATTCTGGTCCGGTGAGGTTGCACCAGGTATTTTAATTGAGCACATTAAATAGAAGAGGAGGAGACTTTTCTAAATACTATTCATGGAGCTTCTCCATCCACTCCTCTATCCCACACTCTAGAAATAGATTCTCTGGATCCCAAGAGCTCATATGAATCTCTCTCTCGCACATTTCTAGTGAAGGGATGTTGTGATCGTTGGAACATCCAAGCATCGTCGGTATTCCATGCTAGCACTGAGACTACGATGAATGGCGCACCTGAAGATTCCTTGAAGTGCATGTGGATGATCTAGATGAATTCGGCTTCAGATTCTTGGAGAATTGTTTTCCAATGATGAGCAGACGTTATGCGTAGCTTCATATCTAAACCATGTATTTTATAGTTTATGTTTCTGCTTAAAATCCTCCATGCGTGGTCCTCGGATAAGAACGGGATACTCTTCTCCAACGTCGACAAGTTTACATTGACCGTCGGTGTAACACCCCGACCCCAGTTACCCAAAGTCGGTGCATTATTACATAACATTGGCATGATCACATGAAAGATCAAATCTCGAAAGACCGATTGGTTTAGTAGCACTGGAAACACTAGATATATTCATAAAGTTTTACATTACATGACAAAGTGAAAAAACTACTCCAACAACATAGTATCCATATTCCACACTCATATCCCCACATACTATCCCTGTAGGTCATTCATAGCTTACTTCTTCACATCCTGGTAAAATTAAAACATAGAAAAGGGGTGAGCTCAAATGCCCAGTAAGGATAACAATATAGCGGAAACTTTCAAAAATAAGTATAATCATTTAAGGAAACGTATAACTAAAACAAAATCCTTTTAAACTTGAACATACACATAGTATGGAAAAAGTAAAATGAAATAATGTCATTCACTTATTCACATGGATAATCTACTAATCGAATAATCACATGCAATATCAATAACCACTTTCATAATGATGGAATTCATAATGCCGGACTATCATAACCACATATCCAAGGCCTCGTGCCAAGACTAAAAATATTATTTTGTCAAGGCCTTGTGCCAAGACACTAGTTTGTCTCATGAGACCTACCGATGCATTGAGGAGCTATAGCGGGCTCCACCCGTCACATATTAATTCCAATGCATTCTCATATGAAAAGGTTTAAACATGACATAAACATTCATATTAAAACTAGCATATGAAATGTCAATTCTTTCATCATAAACAATGAATGGTATAAAAATAGAACATCCATAGTCAAAAATATCACAAAACCATCAATACAATATAGAAGTTTTTTATCATAATAAATCAACTACAAATAAGCATAAAATCCATCAAAGGATGTGGACATAGATGAAATCAAAACTCTTTTTAGAGAAATATCTCTTTCAATTATTGAAATCATTTAAGAGTCATATATTTATAAAATAAAACATTTTCTTTGAAAATATTCTTATAAGCTTGTAAGGGAATCTTCGACGATTTTATAATGGCGGAAAATAGCCGCACCCGCCGTATAAGTTAAGAAAACATTCTTACCTTAATTTTGTCGAAAAGTTAAAAAGCACCTTGTTTGGAAGACGACGGAAATATTCCTTTATAAACCTCTTATAAAAAGTCAAAAAAGGGTATAAATGACTTTAACCCATAATCTTGTAAATATTAAAAATGTTTTGAAATACATTTTTAAGAAACATGGATGTGGATGATAAAGAGATCCCAGTATATTATTACGTATAAACAATCTCGGATAATGAAGAGATTGTGAAATAACCATTACCTTGTACTTTTACATGGTTGGGGTAGGTTAACCTCCTGTATAATTGTGAAATAATTGTTATTAAATTATACAAGAATCATATATATTATTATGATATCATATATGATCTTTTAACATTGATTTATTAATAATATCTTAGAATTATCGTCGTTTCAGGTGTTAACTTACTCCTTTTCTTTTATATGTTTTGTTACATAAGCCGTGTTTGTTATGGATAGGATGTATCTTATTCATTTCCAGAAATATATCAAGTCCTTAAACATTATTTTCAAATCATTAAATGATAATTATACTTGAATGGATACGATGAAGAATGAATCTTAACGCGTTCATGGAGACGGTAGTCCGTACGTACGCACGAGTGATAATATCATTATGATGATATTAAAATAATATATAATAGCATGTTATATCATATATAAAGAATCATTATCATGTTATATTTATTATTTTCATTAGTTAGACATCATTATTATACCCATCCAAATAATAATATATTGAATAACAATTACACCACGACGTGGAGACGCTAAGCCGTACGTACGCACGTATGGTGACATGTTATTCAAAGGGTGTATTTAACACTAAATGTGGTTGTACCATATTTATAATAACATCACAGTATATATAAGATAATGGAGTTATTATTTGAGAATGGTAACAACAAAGTAATAATAAGTGGAAGAAGAAAGGAACTTGGAAAAGGGTGGTGAAATCATTACCTCTTTTTCGGGTTCCTCCTTTTGATTTGATCAAAATGGATCCATAGGTTGGCTTTCTGATCACAATAATGCCTCTAGATTGTAGTGAGGGAAGTTGGGTGAGTATTTGGTCAGAGTTTTGCCGAACCAAAAGGCTTTGAAGGTGTGAAGAAATTTGAAGGAGGAGTGCCATTTTATAAGAGGGGTGAGGGGCACCTTTGGAAAAGCTAGAAATATTAGTTTATAATAAATTCATATTCGGTTTCTAATGACTCTAAAGTTGATTATTCAAATTTTATGGTGGGTATAGGTCGAAAACCACTCAACCAATAGAATTTAGACAGGTTTGAGTACTTATATTAACCTTATCTTTAAGTATTAACTCTTAGTTAATTAGTTTCCCTTCTACAATGTCTCTTTGTGTTTTTATATTATATGGTTAATAACTTACCATATACATCAAAGATACCCCCAAGTGGTCCATTAATTAGACACCTATTATGATATAAGTCTCTTGGACTAAATTTAGATTTTTAGGAATTTAATACCAATTAATAATATAATATTGTTTTAAAAAACTCTTTTATGTCAATTTTGACTCTATTTAATAGTTGATTTTTGGGAAACTCATAACAGATTGATTACTTCGAAAGAAGTCAATTAAATAAATTCTAATATATAATATTATCCTAGAAAATTAATTTAATTCATTAAAAGTTTCAAATTATATTTATATGGGTATTTATAATATCAATTATTTTAATTGTTTTACTATTATGGTAATTACTGCATCATCATTGTGTCATAATTAAATTAACTTACTTAATGTCTAAAAATTATAAATAAAATATCATTATGTAGGAAATTATTTTATCTTTCTAATGAATATTTAGAATCTAAAATCCATTATATAAAACCCTATGTAAATATTTTTTTCTAAAAGATATATGCTTGTGTCATTTTTGTATTCATTTTAACTTAATTAAAATAAAGTGTCCCTATCACCTACAAGTGGCTCCATGAGGTCTCAAAATTGACACAAAGATGCCCATGGTCGGAAATATGTCCACCAATAAGGTTACGACACGTTTTAGGGTAATTTTTTATTATTATAATATTATTTTTTAACCCTTATTTACCGGATTTACCCTTAACCATGGTAAATAAAATATTTACCGCAGTAATTATTCAAAATGTCTAAAAATAAAAGTTACCTATTTACTCAATTTGAACATCCGAATTCGAAATATGGAATCCATTTTTCCAAATTCAAAACATAGAAGTGTCAGAAATTAATTTAAAATTAAATCTCGTTCTTAAAACAAAAAGCGTGTTTTTAAGAGATAATTACTATCAAAAGATTGGCAATTGTTAATATCTGGTTTAAATGTAAAATTACGTCCAATGACCAACATTGTATTAAATGCTAAAACTATATTCTAAATATCCTTTAAAACCTCTCAAATTTATAATTTATCACTATTAATTATTTTGATTAAAAAAGTTGTTTTTAATTAAAATTTAGTAATTTTCACTATTCATCAAAATATGAAAGTTATCCGAAAAGTACCAAAATTTCACCTTATGCTAAATTCGATATTCCAAATCCAAAAATGAAGTCCATTTAAAAAAAATAAAATATATATAATTTCAAAATGTAGGTATTACTATTCATAACGGCTAGTTTGATTGGTTGTGGTGTCTGTTAAAACACGAAGTTGCTTACAACACACGCTACTGTATTATTCAAAGGAAAGCGTATCGTGGAATTTTTGGGTGTTTCATTTTAAATTTAGTTTAAGATACTGTATTTAAAAAGGGTTCACTATTAAAAGTTGATAAAAGTGCAATACTGAAAATTAATTTGTTCTTACATTATGTCTAAGAAACTCATAATATGGATTCTAAAATTATAAGGATTATATAAAGTCTAAAATTTAGTTAATACTATTCATAACTACTTTTGGACGGCATGTTTGGTAAGTCATGGTGTGCTTGAACTCAGTGTTGCGTGTAGTGCAAGTTAATGAATTATTTTGAAGAAATAACACACTAAGAAATCTTGGGGTGTTACATTCTCCCCTCCTTCAATAAATTGCGTCCTCGCAATTTGAAATTGTTTTTCGAAAATAAAAGGTTTAAAATAGAAAATATCTTTGTGGGAAAACACACATCAGAAATTAGGTTACTAAAATTTAGTCTTAATATGAGGAAAAGATAAATGAAAGGGTCACCACCAAATTATTATCTCTATTAGGAGTACATTGGTGAAAATTAGAGATATATAATTGGAGGAAAAACGTAAATATTTATAGGTAGTGATTGAGGACATCAATCACAAACAAGTGTAAACTTGGGGTCCTTAAATTAATCAATCTATGATGATTTGAAATACCATCGTTTCAACAAAACATAGGGTATTAGGATAACACATTTTTGGTTTTAGGATTCCTTAAATAAATTATAAGAATTAATATATTCATAGAATAAGAGAAGAAGACAAATATAATCTTGACAAGTAGAGTTCCATCCTTTAACTAATTTCTACCACAAACTCATCTTTCACTCTAAAAGATAATAGAACGAATAAAATATATTCTATTTATCCTATTCGTATAGGGTTCCAAAAAAACGAATTTATAATTCATCTACCAGATCTTTTAAAAAACTATAATATTTAATCCCGTTCATCATGTGGGTTAGTGGTAGGTGATACACCCTTGTCGCCCTTCGGTTGTGGGTTCAAGTCTCACAGCCTTGCCGGACGCGACAGTTTGCCACCCAATCTCCGGGTTGTCCTTTTATGGCAATCCAATATAATCTAAACAAGAACTATCCAAAATAATTCAGTCCAAAATTTATAAGGAAGGTAAACACAGTGAAGATCCCTTTTTTTCCACGTAATAACTTGTGATCACCTTCTTCATATATTCTTTTAAAACACTGCAACATCTTGAATTATCATAAAACCTTATTGATTACATTCATGATCCCTTATCCCTTATAATAGATATACTCCTTCAATCCAAAAATTTAGTAAACCCCAACAATGATGGAATATACAAATCATTAATCAGTTTCAAGGTAGTCAAGAATATCCAATATAATTTATCCAAAACAATCATGTATTGTTCTAAAATCAATATCTCGGTATCAGAACCATATTATGGTTTATCTTTCTCTCAACCATATATTTTCCAAAAATTTAACCTGATATTGAGTCACTTTTCCTTGTTCCACACAATCTCAAGTCCATAATGAAATTATACTGCAGTACAATCCTTATATACTCCATAATTAATATAACAAGTACATTGTTGATACAACACTTAATTGACATAATCAATATAAGAACTCTAATCAATCCTCTTCATCTGTGGTAGTATCATAACTTGATTATTATCCAATAGCATCATCTGCGGCATAGTCTGATGACTGGGACATAGGTTCGCGTAGTGTCCAAACTCCATGCAAATGAAGCATTGTACATTTGAAACCATTTTCTTACCCTTGTAGTCACGTACGTTGTGCCCTTTTCCTCCACACTTATAACAAACTCACATTCCATTCAGGCAAGTTCCAATGTGTTTCTTCCCACATTTATCACATATGGGAAAATTCTTCTTTTCCCTCCTCCCATTATCCATCTTTCCCTCTTCAATCCTTTTATTCTCTTGCTTCCCTTCAAATCCATATGACTCAGTAAACTCTTTACTTATCTTATCAACACATGATATTATTTCTTCATATATTGATTATACATGGGAGACTATTTCTCTTATAAATTCTGGATTAGGACCATGAATGATATGATCCTTCTTTCTCTTTAGATCATGTGCATTTCTGGAGTTCTCATTCCTTCTACTGGGCGCCATTTCTAAACAATGGCATACACTAGATTAGTTTATGAATAACAATACCTAATCCCAAACTTGTAAAAAACATAACATAAATTAAATAGTTTATTGATATAATCCATATTCATAAAAATTTCTCCTTTGAGGAAGTATATACTCATAAACCCTTCAAAATGGTTTGAAAAGAAAATGAAAATTATCCTAAGCATATCCCCCGGGAGTGTCGTAACCAAGAGTGCAGCAAGGCCCGTTGTCGTGCACCAGTTCTCGTTCGAGTCTAGCTCAAAGAAGTGTTTTCGGGTTTTACCCCTAGGTACATCTATGCCAGAGCCGCCTCTACCTACTCGTATCCAGACAGGGATGTATTGCTCTAAGAACTCAAAAAATCTCTACAATACCAAAATTCTAGGAAGTTCTTCTATACCGATCCTCAAAGTTCCTCATAGGTCTACGTGTTCTAATCAGAGTTTATCTAAATCTAGCTTCCAAGGTTTGTACTAAACTTCTCTGATACCAACTGTAACACCCCGACCCCAGTTACCAAGAGTCGGTGCATTATTACATTACATTGGCATGATCACAAGAAAGATCAAATCTCAAAAGCCCGATTGGTTTAGTATCCTTGGAAACACTAGATATATTCATAAAGTTTTACATTACATGACAATGTGAAAAACTACTTCAAAAACATATTATACATATTCCACACTAATATCCCCACAGACTATCCCTGCACGTCATTCATAACTTACTTCTTCACATCCTGGGAAAATTAAAACATAGAAAAGGGGTGACCTCAAATGCCCAGTAAGGATAACAATATATGGAAACTTTCAAAAATAATCATAAACATTTAAGGAAATGTATAACTAAAACAAAAGCATTTTAAACATGAACTTCAACATAGTATGGCAAGAGTAAAATGAAATAATGCCATTCAGTTATTCACATGGATATTCTACTAATCGAATAATCACATGCAATATCAATAACCACTTTCATAATGATGGAATGCATAATGCCAGACTATCATAACCACATATCCAAGGCCTCGTTCCAAGACTAAAAATATGATTTTGTCAAAGCCTTGTGCCAAGACACTAGTTTGTCTCATGAGACCTACCGATGCATCGAGGAGCTATAGCGGGCTCCAACCGTCACATATTAAGTCCAATTCATTCCCATATGAAATTATTTAAACATGACATAAAAAATCATATTAAAACTAGCATACGAAATTTCAATACATTCATCATAAACTATGAATTGTATAAAAATAGCAAATCCATAGTCAAACATATCACAAAACCTTCAATACAATATAGAAGTTTTGTATCATAATAAATCAACTACAAATAAGCATAAAATCCATCAAAGGAAGTTGACATAGATGAAATCAAAACTCATTTTAGAGAAATATCTCTTTCTATTATTGAAATCATTTAAGATTCATATATTTATAAAATAAAACATTTTCTTGGAAAATATTCTTATAAGCTTATAAGGGAAGCTTCGATGATTTTATAACGGCGGAAAATAGCTGCACCGGCCGTATTAGTTAAAAAAACATTCTTACCTTAATTTTGTCAAAATGGTTAAAAAGCCCCATGTTTGGAAAACGACAAAAAGATTCATTTATAAACCCATTATAAAAAGTCAAAAAAGGGTATAAATGACTTTAACCCATATCCGTGTAAATAGTAAAAATGTTTTGAAATACATTTTTAAGAAACATGGATGTGGATGATAAAGAGATACCAGTATATTATTACGTATAAACAACCTCGGATAATGATGAGATTGTGAAATAACCCTTACCTTGTACTTTTCCTTGGTTGGGGTAGGTTAACCTCCTGTATAATGGTGAAATAATAGTTATTAAATTATACTAGAATCATATATATTATTATGATATCATATATGATCTTTTAACATTGATTTGTTAATAATATCTTAGATTTATCGTCGTTTCGGGTGTTAACTTATTCGTTTTATTTTATATGTTTTGTTACATAAGTCGTGTTTTTTATGGGTATGTTGTATCTTATTCAAATCCAGAATGATATCAAGTCCTTAAACATTATGTTTAAATCATAAAATGATAATTATACTTGTATGGATATGATGGAGAATGAATCTTATCGCGTTCGTGGAGACGGTAGTCCGTACGTACGCACGAGCGATAATATCATTATTTTGATATTAAAATAATATATAATAGGATGGTATATCATATATACAGAATCATTATAATGTTATATTTATTATTTTCATGATTTTCACATCATTATTATACCCATCAAAATAATAATATATTGAATAACAATTACACCACGACGTGGAGACGGTAATCCGTACGTACGCACGTATGGTGACATGTTATTCAAAGGGTGGATTGAATACTGAATATGGTTGTAACATATTTATAATTACATCACAGTATATATATGATACTGGAGTTATTATTTGAGAATGGTAACAAAAAAGGAAGAAGAAGTGGAAGAAGAAAGGAACTTGGAAAAGGGTGGTGAAATCATTAACTCTTCTTCGGGTTCTTCCTTTTGATTTGATCAAAATGGATCCTTAGGATGGCTTTATGATCAAAATGAGGCCTCTAGGTTGTATTGAGGGATTTTGGGAGAGTATTTGGTCAGATTTTGGCCGAACCAAAAGGCTTTGAAGGTGTGAATAAATGAGAAGGAGGAGTGCCCTTTTATAAGAGGGGTGAGGGGCACCTTTGGAAAAGCTAGAAATGTTAGTTTATAATAAATTTATATTCGGTTTATAATGGCTCCAAAGTTTATTATTCAAAGGTTAAGGTGGGTATGGGTCGAAAACCACTCAACCAATAGAATTTAGACAGGTTTGGGTACTTATATTAACCTTATCTTTATGTATTAACTCTTAGTTAATTAGTTTCACTTCTTCAATGTCTCTTTGTGTTTTTATATTATATGGTTAATAAACTTACAATATACATCCAAGAGACCCCCAATTGTTCCATTAATGAGACACCTATCATTATATAACTCTCTTGGCCGAACCATAGATTTTTAGTAATTTAATACCAATTAATAATATAATATTTGTTTTAAAAACTCTTTAATGTCAATTTCGACACTATTTAATATTTGATTTTTTTAAAACTCATAACATATTGATTACATCAAATAAATTCAATTAAATCATTCCGAATATATCATATTATCATATAAAATTAGTTTAATTCATCAAAAGTTTCAAATTATATTTATTTAGGTATTTATAATATCAATTATTTTAATTTTTCACTATTATGGTAATTACTGCATCATCATTGGGTCATAATTAAATTAACTTATATAATGTCTAAAAATTATAAATAAAATATCTTTATGTAGGAAATTATTTTATCATTCTAATGAATATTTATAATCTAATATCCAACATATATAACCCTATGTACAATTTTTTTTTCTAAAAGATATATGCTTGTGTCATTTTTGTATTCATTTTAACTTAATTAAAATAAAGTGTCCCTATCACCTACAAGTGGCTCCATGAGGTCCCAAAATTTACCCAAAGATGCCCATGGTCGGAAACTTATCTACCAATAAGGTTAGGACACGTTTTAGGTTAATTTTTAATTATTATAATATTATTTTTTAACCCTTATTTACCGGATTTACCCTTAACCATGGTAAATAAAATATTTACCGCAGTAATTATTCAAAATGTCTAAAAATAAGAGTTACCTATTTACACAATTTGAACATCCTGATTCCAAATATGGAATCCATTTTTCCAAATTCAAAACACAGAAGTTGCAGAAATTAATTTAAAATTAATTCTCGTTGTTAAAACAAAAAGCGTGTTTTTAAGAGATAATAACTATCAAAAGATTGGCATTTTTTTTGTCCGGTTTAATTGTAAAATTACGTCCAATGACCTACATTGTATCAAATCGTAAAAATATATTATAAATATACTTTAAAACCTCTCAAATATATAATTTATCACTATTAATTATTTTGATTAAAAAAGTTGTTTTTAATTAAAATTTAGTAAATTTCACTATTCATCAAAATATGAAAGTTATTGGAAAAGTACCAAAATTTCATCTTAGGCTAAAATCGATATTCCGAATCCAAAAATGAAGTCCATTTAAAAAAAATAAAATATATATAATTTCAAAAGGTAGGTATTACTATTCATAACAGCTAGTTTGATTGGTTGTGGTGTGTGTTAAAAATCGAAATGCGTACAACACACGCTACTGTATTATTCAAAGGAAAGCGTACCGTGGAAGCTTGGGGTGTTTCATTTTAAATTTAGTTTAAAATATTGTATTTAAAAAGGGTTCACTATGAAATGTTGATAAAAGTGAAATACTGAAAATGAATTTGTTCTTACACTATGTCTAAGAAACTCATAATATGGATTCTAAAATTATGAGGATTATATAAAGTTTAAAATTTAGTTAATACTATTCATAACCCCTTTTGAACGGCTTGTTTGGTATTTCATGGTGTGCTTGAACACAGTGTTGCGTGTAGTGAAAGTTATTGAATTATTTTGAAGAAATAACACACTATGAAATCTTGGGGTGTTACAGTCGGTGGATAAAGTATTAAAACACACATGTTTGTAGATTTTGCTGCATGTCTGGTTCCAACAAAATATAGTTTAATAATATTTATAAAAATGTTTCATTTTCCCACCACTTATTTCTTTGATGACTTTTTACACATGGATTATTTATCTAAGTAAAAACAAGCAACTTAATATCTTTATTTCCAGATCAATATTATTATCCAACAAACAATTTTTTCAACCATGGATCTCATAAAGATGAACTAATATTAAAAATATATGGCTTCATCAACTTTCGTCTTTGAAAAACTTCTTTTTGTATCATGACTTCCTCATGAATTTGAATATGTTTATGATCTTCTTGTTCATCATCTAACATAAAATGTAATGTATTGTAAATTATTATTCCTTTAGAAACATAATTCTTTCCAAAATGATCCTCAATTTGATTGGATGCACCCTACATTTATTTTATAAATATTTCAACACTAGTTTTGAAAAGACTTATGATTTATTATAACTCCTAGTTCGAAAAAGCATCATCATATTTACATCATATTCATGTGGACTCTAATTATAATAACCCATATCCTTATTACTTATTTATTCATGTTTTTTTGCGTAATATTACATATAATACAACCTAGATGATTGAGATGTATAGTGTATTTCCGAATAAGTACACTGAAAATATATATTGAATATGAGATTCAATAATATTATTAAAAACTGCGTTGACATTCATTTAAAATTCCATAGCATTATAAACCCCACGAGATGACCTAAGGAAAAACATTAAAAATGGGTGAGCTATAAATCCTATTATGGGAATAAACATGGAATAAGGTGATACATGATATAAAATAAGAATATCAATGGGGCTTAATAAGAATAAGAATCATAAAAATATATAATGCTCCATGATATAACATAATTATCATAACATGGGAAATGTGGAAAAAACATAAACCAGTGGATCATAAACATAGTTCAAGTATAAACAGCCATGAAATCATTTTTTCCAAAGTCCCATAAAGGAATAAAGTTCACTTCATGTCCTAACATGACTTCTCATGAGAATTAATAATACCCAATGTATTAGAGCACTCTATAACTCTGGGAACACACATCAATTAAATTTCATCCACATTCTCATGTTTTCCACATAGATCATATAACATTGATTCATCATCGTCATAGTTTATTCAATAATAAAAGGGTTTTGAATAAATAAATATATATCCAAATTTAAATAGGTTTAATTTTTATAAATGTGAATTCCCATGATAGGAAACTCATAAGGTATTCACTACAAAATAATGTTGGCATTGAAAATCAAGGTGAAATTTTATTAGCATAACGACATAAAATATGAAATTATAAAAGGGATTTACTGGAGATAAAGGTGGATTTAATCATTTGGAAATAAATTTGGAATTAAAGGGGATATATAATAACTTATCTAATAATAATAATATCAACATAAAATAAATAAGGTAATGAAGATACATCAATAAAAAAGTGAAAAGAAAATATCCATTACATTACATTGTTATGAAAAATTATTGGGGGGGGGGGGCTTCGTGAGAGAATGGGACCCTTGGATAGACTTTAGAGAGTGGATTTAAATGTACAGACATTCTCAATCGAGTTTGAGTGAGGAGAACTGGGATCATGGGTTGGATTATATATGAAAATTGGGGGACTTCATTATTATTTTGGTTGTACATTCTACCAAATAAAATAACCAAAACCACAATCAACCCCATAGTTTGTAATTATGGTTTATACGAAATGAAATTGAATATAATTATTTTATAATAAAAAGGGGAAAACATAAACAAATAATTTTCTTCCATATGTGGAGGTGAGTCATACTCTTAATGAATTTGTTTTATAACCTCCAAATATATCAATTATTTTTGAGGATTTTTGAGGGATTTATAAAATTATTAAAATAGACATATAATCAAAAAAAATTAAATTTAAAACATATATTTGGTCATTAATACCACTTATAGAATGTATCACGTTAATTTTGGGTCATTACGATGTCATAATAAATAAAGTATTTTTATTTGGTATTTTATTTTTACAATAAAATATGATGATCTAAATTGAATATGAATACTTAAGGATTCGATAATTTTGAGGTTCTATTTAAAAAAATAATATTTGTTTTATCAGGATAAATTTAAAAATTTATTTATTTTTACTTTTAAAATAAATATCTAAATTTGTGGAAAAATTCTGGGTTTTTATATAATAACAGTTTTTTATCCATTATAAAAAAAGTTACATTTTCCTTCATAAAAATTATATGATCATTTATATTTAATAAAAATTATTTAATTCATAAAAATATATTTATTAGTAGAATTTAAATATTACCAAAAAATTATATTTTAGTTTTATTATACAGAAATAAAAATCATTTATAAATTTTCTAGAATAGATTGAAAATATATTCATTATTCTATAATAAATAATGTATTCATTCATATTTCTTGGGTCTTGATACATATACCGTTAATAAAACATCATACTCTCTAAGATTAAGGAGTTCTATTGTGAAAAATTCATGGGGTGGTTTGGCGTACATGGTTTGGGTTATGGTCTCGATGAGATTGAACTTATCCTGTAATTGGTTTCGCTCATTATTATTTTCTTGGATCTCATGTTGGGCTTGGCTAAGAGAAAATCCCATAGATTTTATCACCCTCTAAAGCTCCAATAAGTGGGCTTCATATGATATGATGCTTCTAGTTGAGAACATTATATCTTCTATTTGTTTCAATTGGATTTGTTAAATCCCTATATTTATATTAAAAATTACTCATCGTTGAAGTGCTATATTATTAATCATAATTATACTTTAATATGTTTTTAGAATATTATAAAACAGAATAAATAATTTTTTTTTCTATAAACATAATACATAATATGAAATTTAAATAAAATCACAAGATAAATTTTATATATAACTCTTTGGGTCGTTACATTTATACACTTCTTCATTATGATCTACCTGTAATTCCTAACCGTATGCTATTCTGAAGATATTTTGCTTCCAATGACATCATCCAAAAACAATGAACTTTCATAAGAATTGTTAGTCTGAAAATAAAAATATAATGATAAATATGATCACCATAATTTACAGTGATGGATTATTTCATTTCTTATTAAACATCCATATCAAAAAATAACACACAAACATATTTCATCTTCTCAAAACAACTTATTTCCCACTTCATCCCAAAATCTTATTTATATAACAAAACAGATTAATGTTTAGAAATTAATTCCTTTAATTTGGAATGATATTAATTAATTTAAATAAAATAATAATAATAATAATTTATCCCATTTGAAACATCATTATAATATATATACCACAAATCCTATAACATTATTTCGGGGTCAACGGTTTAGCCCCTATCAAAATGGTGAAATCTTATTTTACCAACATGGATGGTAAAAATGTGTTCAACATGCACACCAATGGTGTACATATATCGGTATTGTAAAAAAAAATATAGTACTCATTTAAATATTCTATAAAACTACACTCCTAGGTAAACCCCATAAGTTTTTTTAAAAACCATCTACATAAAAAATTCAATTTGATTTCAAATATCGAATTATAAATAAAATTAATATGTATTTTTTTAGTTTGTATCCATATGAATAATAATAATAAAATAAATTTAAAATATATGAAATAAAAAACACACCTCATTTATATTAATAATCACCAAATCATAAAGTTCATCGCCATGTTATAAGCCTATTATGATCTAAAGAAGAAATCATGAAATGTTTTATGTAAAAACCTGGTTTTCATTTGAGGAACATAATCTTTTCCATTTTTTAATTTTTTTTAACATTTCCTAATGTCAGTACTATATTTTATCATGTCTGTTTTGGGGGTGTCTAGGTCCTATTTGAAGCCTAAAACCTAGATTTTGGGTTGAAATAATATTGGAACACTTCTATTTTTAACAATGTAGGGTAGGACGCTTAGTCTAACTAATAATGTGGGGAATATGCCATGAGTATTTGGGGCGCACATAGTTTTATTAAACTATACAATAAGAGAAGAACACCCATGGGGGTTGGTTTGTAATTTCAACAGATGAGTTTTCAATGGTTTCTTCTTGGTTTGTCAAGTCGGGCAATGAAACTATGTAGTTGACCATTTTCTGTTGTTAAGTGTTCATGTTTGGCGAATGGTTTGGGAAACCCCTGAGAATCCCACATTTGGGTGAAATAAAAAAGAATTCTCAAACATATCATTATTAAAATTTATTAATTTCATATTTATTCCATTCTACAAGACTACAAATGTTTAGATAACTTTTGGAATCATACTCAAGGAATTTTGATGTTTCCTCCATCCAATATCAGATTCATGGGTTTCTCATCTAGTTGGATATGTATCAATGAGTTCTAAATTCTTTTTTGGTAATTATTCATTTGTGTTTGTATCTTATGTTCTATTTAGGTTCAAGATATTTTACCCTATTTTCAGGTTTATCACCTGTTCATATACTTTCTTCTAATCTGAGTTCATCCAATAACTGATATTAGACGAGAATTCTATTTCTGAATTACATTAGGTTATATATATAGTTCCCATTGGTATTTTTTGAATTATTAGTCTATTGTTCATTGTGTCTGCCACTAGACTCTCTTATTCAACCCCAAATTTATTCTAATCAATTGAAATATATGAATTGGGGCCTGTTTGGGATTCTATTAGTTACCTTAGAGATGTGTTGGTGGTTGTTTCAGTACCAAGGCCAACCATGGGGTGTTCCCTTTCCTTTATTAATTGAATAAACCATCCAATATGTATTATTTGATCATTATAGATTAGAACATGCCATTAAAAATTAAATAGAATTTAATTTCATTATTATGATATGGTTTTCCACATCTCCATATATAATCATGATATTCTGAGCTAAAATTGATTAAATGGATTGAATGTAGTTTGTTGAGTGAGTGGGTATACTCATTGGATAAATTGAATTTGAATTTTTTATAATGATTTGGAATAATCATGGTACGAAATTGTAATGGTTTTGATTGATGAATGAAATGTGATGTATTTTAAATGGTAGTGGACACCTGGGTTGATATACGAAGGCTCTTGATTCCATATAGACTCATTGTATGTTATTCCGTTGATCTAGAATGTGTTAGTGGACCCCATAGATAGAGTATCTTCATTGGTTATTAATTTTTTGGGATGCATTCGTCTTTCTGATCCCTTCGATCAAGGTAGCTCGGACTCATGTAGAACATGTTCGGATGACTTGATCCTAGGACTCAAACTAGTTCCATTAATGTGTTTCCATCAATATGGTTCATGGAATCGATGTGGATGCATTGTACTTATACATCTTGGATCCATCAATTCATGGTATGAATCATATATTGTTGGAATGCCCATGGTACATGTGATACACATAAATTATATTTCATGGACATGGTAAATTGTGGAATTCTTGGATATATTACATGAAATAAGTTGTGACGACTATTATGGTTAAATCAAAATGTCTTGGTTGACAAGTTATGTGTGGATATACTGAGAGGTATTGTTGGATACTTCTGTTTCTATTATATCTACCTTGAATAAGAGTTGAAGCTTATTTTGTAGGGATCCTTGAAAGGATATTCGGTATCACACGCTTAGTAGTAGACATTCCATGGGTGATTTACATTAATTTATTACTTTCCTTCCTAGATTATTATTTTCCATAATGGATATAAATATATATATTTGGGTTCTTACATATTCAGATTGTATATACCATCCTGTTTAGGCCATCGTGGGGTACCTGAATTGACTATTTGGATGAAAGTTAAGATAGTGGAAATCACCATTTGTTTTATTCTTGATCTTCTAACATGATTAAGAGTATGTGGAAGGCGACTGAGAATAAGCTCATGATGATATTAGGATATAGTACTTTTTTCATTTGGTATTTTAAACATGTATTGTATTGTTATGTTGTGTACCTTCTTTGGATACTTTATAGACACTTGCATCATAATCAATTTATATGATACCCATCTATAGTTATAGTTATCTAGTCATATTTTTGTCTATTGTCTAGATATTATACTGATTCTGATATAGATTTTTATTGATATTCATTTATGTTACACTCTGGTGATGATGGAATAGTCTCCCCAATGATATATATAGGCTCTCACAACTATTCAACAGCCTCTAGAATTTAGGGAGATTCATGTGAGGTCATGTGGCCAAACAGGATTCCACCACTACGGACTAGGATCTGGGTTTGGTTTTCCACTTGGACTCTATCTCATCTCCCTTACTGCTAGAGGATTTTTACTAGAAGTAAGGGACAATTTTTGAGTATCCATTTTGATCTTGGGTGTTTCAGGGGTGTTTGGGGGCATGTTCAGAGCCTGCAACAGATAATTTGGGTTCAAATAATCCTATAACATGGTTAGTTTAAACCATGTGGGGTAGGCCTCATGGTATAAATAACCATGCTAGGCTTGGATAGTGAGTATTAGGAACTCTCATAGATTGAGGAAACTATGTGAGAGTAGAAACATGCCCATGCAGGTTGGACTATAATTTTAACAATAGATTTTTCATATCTTCTACATGGTTATTCAAACTGTGTGGGGAAATCATGATGGTTCTGCTTCCCTATTGTTATGCATGAACATTTTTCTCACAGTTTGGCCAAACCGTGAGATGCCTATTTTTCACAAAATTCCCAAATTCCATAAATTAAATATTTAAAATTTATCCACATTTTTCATTTATTCTTAAAAATAAAACCTTCATAGTTGATACATCCTTTTGAATAATTTTGAATAAATTCAGGTGTTTCCACCTTCTGATCTCTACATCAAGAACCACTCATCTCATTGGATCCATATGGGTGGGTTCATATTTTTTTAATTTGATCTTCATTTTTTATTGTATTGGATGTTCTATTTAGGTGAAATTCCATTCTCCCATTTTTAGGTTCTTCATCCATTATTAATTTTTCTTCTAATATATGTTGAATCAAGAGTTGATATTGGATGAGTACACTAATACCGAGATATGGTATGTTATCGATGCATTTCCCATTGGTTTTAGTGATTTTTTAGGATTGCTACCATTGTTCCTCACATCCGACATTCGGGAAACACCCCAAATTTAAAATGAACATTTCAATTAAATGAATTGGGACATATTATAAAATCCCATGGATATCATTGATACGTGTTGGTGGTTGTTTCCCAACCAATACCACCCATTATATGAGCCCTTGTCCTTATTTATTATTCAAACCCCTATGATGTATGATATGATCTTTCTTGGTTAGTGGAATCCAATAATTAATTGAATGGAATTGAATTTCATAACAATGATATTTTTTTCCTCTTTTACTTATTTTATCATGGGATTCCAGGATTGTATTGAATAAATGGATTAAATAGAGTGGATTTGTCGATATTTTTTGTTTAATGTGAATTGGGTATGATGATTGGGTATACACATAGTGTAAAATGGCAATGGTTTTGACAAAATAATGAAATGCAATGTATTAGAAATGGAAGTGGATTTCTTGGATGGTATATCAAGGGTTTTGATTCCATTCAGATTCCAATTATTTATTTATATGGATCTTTAATTCGGTAGTGGATTCCTTGGATATAGTATGACCAATTGGACATGATTTCGTGGGATTTATTGGCCCTTGATATCACATGGATCTTGATTTTCTGGACTCATGATTGACATATTCGGATGTCATCCTCTTTGGACTCCAACTAATGTCATTACTGAGTTCCATCGAGATGATCCTATGAATCAATGAGGATTCCTTGGTCTTCTAGACCTTCGATCTAGTCAATCATGGTGTGACACTTTGTCTATATTTCACGTTCATGGTAATTGTGATCCACTTCCATTATATTTCCCAACCACGATAAATTGAGATATGCTTGGTTGAATGGCATGGAAATGTTTGTGATGACTATTATGGCTATATGGAATGTTCGTTGATGTCATGCTATGTGTGGATGTTATGAAGGTACATGTTTCATAACTCTTTTTCTATTGTAGGGTTTTTGTATATGAGATGACACTTGATTTTTAGGTATCCTTCAAAGGTTATTTAGAATCACTTGATCATAGTAAATATTTAATGATAACTTTACAGTCATTTACTTCTTACCGGCTTAGCTTATTATTGAATAACCCATATTTTTATAGATCTTTGGGTGATTAGCTATTGGTATTTTATCTCACACAATCTTCAGGCTACTATTTTTAACATGATATGACTATTTGAATGTTGGTAAGGACTAGGAAAAGAACCCAGAGTTCGATGCATCATTTTGAACCATGATAAGGAGTAGGGGAGCATGGGGCTAGGATGAGTAATTTGATGATATCATGAGACAATAATTTTTTTAAATATGTATTGAATTGTACCATTGTGAACTTTTTTCACTACATTGTGGAGACATGTATCATCATCATTGTTTATGATAAATTTCTATAATTATTATAATCAATTACAACTGCTATCTATTTTTTTGACACTTAAAACTCTTCTTCTATTTTATATTTTTGATGATATCCTATATCTGTCACTGGTATTGAAAGAATACTATCCCCACTAACTAACCTATGCCCTAATTACAATTCATTTGCCTCTTATGTTTAGGGAGATATGCTTGATTCCATGTGTCCAACCGGGCATGGGCCACTAATGAGTGGTATCCAAGTTCATGAAATTACCAATTTGTATTAGAGCGTTCGTTTCTAGCTTCCTTAATAATTTAGAGATAATTGAAAGGGATATGAATGAATATGATTTTTTTAATGATCTATCCCTAGGTTTAGTTATCCTGCATATAGTAAAATTATTAATTGCCTCAAATGATATAGTTATATTCAAAATTTTGGCTATTATAATTGATTTGTTTCGACCATTGGACGATGAACATGAATTTTGATGTTATTATATATATATAATTGTTGGTTTTATTCTATTATAACTTGATAAGATAAGTTTATTCCAAATCATGAATCATTTTTGGGATCCTTTTATAAAAAAACATTAAATTCGTTATGCCATGACATTTAGAATACATTACCTAATTATTGTTGTTGTGATAGTTGTTCTGCAAGATATTCCTGATATTATGACAGACATTCTTGAATATGTTATGGTATGAATTAGAAGGATTCCATTGTTTGATTCATGACGACTATGGTCCATCATGGATCATTATTTAAAGAACTATTTAGTTTAATCATTAAATTAAGTTTTCACATATTAGAAGTGAATATTAATTGAAATTGAATTGGAAGATTGAAATGAGAAAACAAGATCTTGACCTAGACCAAACTATTTGTTGGGAAAGATGCAGTGTCTCTAGTTTCATTTGTGACTATTCTATTTTCAATATCTGATTTAGGAGAAGATTGTTTGTTATGGCCTAATTTATGAGGGTTTTGAAGTATTTTCACTTTTTGGCCGCAAGGTTTGATGTATTTATTTTATAAGGTGTGTTTATAGAAGTGTAGATTCATGCCACTAGTATGGCCTACATATGTACACCATGATGGTGGTTATGACCATGCTATACATGTGGTGGGCCATGGACTACTGGTGGATCCTCCCTTAGTGGTAGCTATGGCACCTGTTGTTGATTCCAACATAGGTGATGATCACAGTTCTGTGTATGGTTATGTCGCTATATAAAGTATTTAAAGGAGAACTGCATCATGCCTTGTCTATGGGTGGGATAAAGTGTGTTTTTTATCAGAAGAATCCTTCCAACTTTATGGGGGATGTCATTCTCTAGGTGGCCATGTTATGGCTTGAGAAAATTATAGTGATACTCAGGAGTCTAAAGAAACATTTTGGCATTTGAGTGAAGATCAAGACATATATACTTTATGGGGAAGAAAATAACTAATGGGATATATTGAACAATGATATAATGTTTTGATCCATGGTTTTTGATAGTTTATAAACCCGGTTTTATGAGTACATTTACCATGATACTGTTCATTCATAGTGGATAGTGAGTATAGTCATCTAGAGTAGGGATTTATGATAGCTATGGGGAACTCAAAATGATTTAAGATTTTTATTATTTTGTGCTGAAATACCTTGCTGATGAGTTGTTGAGGGTGACAAAAATTGATGAATGTCTCTAAAATCATGTTTGATCTCTGATCTACATGTTCATAATGACATATATAAGTGAAATTGTGAATTGGGAACTAATTATATAGCTGATCATATGGGAATATGGGGGAGCATAATAATGTTTTATAATATCCCAACCTAGTAGCATGACTTCTATTGATAGGAAGATATATTTTTAGGCTTAAAAGTAGATGAGTAATTTAAGGCAGTGGGTACTAGTTTCTTGATTTTATGTTACCAGTGTTAAATACTCATCCACATTAAGAATTAATGCCATTGTGGCCCTGTTGAGTGTCTACATTAAGGAAGGATGGGTCATTTGAATTTTATTATCACGAGATATCTTTTGGTAGTGATGGTATGGTTTATCTCTGAATCTTGGCTCATGAGTGTGTTTCTTATCTTCATGTTAGGTAGGGATCAAGAGAAATGTAAGTCGATATAGCTAAGATAGTGGTGGTTGTGGTTGAGGAAGCCAGGTACTAGTTACACTGATACATCAAACTGGGCCTATTCTAGGTAGTTAGAAAATGTCATAGGGTCATAGTTTAGGCCATATCTATTCAATACAGTCCACCCACAAGCAGTAGAGAAACTAACCGTATATATTAAATGGTATGATCTTTGTAGCCTCTACTGTTGAATCTTATCTTTTTTATACA
The DNA here is from genome assembly GCA_963277665.1 of Viscum album. Lineage (NCBI taxonomy): Eukaryota > Viridiplantae > Streptophyta > Magnoliopsida > Santalales > Viscaceae > Viscum > Viscum album. The sequence continues at coordinate 663,232,873 of OY728138.1, forward strand.
GTTGAATCACATAATTTTATACATGTACCTATTTTAGTAATTATATGGAATGTTATAATATTTTATGATAGATTTATGATTCTAGATACTTTTTTGGGAATCAGAAAGAAGGCTGAATATTAGTGTAGGGAGTACCCCTAGATTTTCTTGGGTGTCACATCATCTGGTATCTTTATTTCCATGAAATTAAAGGGTTTAATGACATACACAGGATGGACTGGATAGTATCTTATCGAGATCATGATAACTTATATCACTAGATGGTGACATTCACATTACCACAATATGAAATTTATACTCATAGGGGTAAATGAGATGTTTAAGAGAGCTGATCTATACAATAGAATCTTGGGTTGGGCGAAGTGACTTACTAGATCACTTGTTATTATCAGGATGATCATGGAGTGCCTAAGGTGAACATTCAACCAGTTTTTTATTTTTTTAGGGATGTTTTAAAAGATGAATTTTCTAGTTTACCTCTTGAAAGAGAGGATGAGTTCTCTATTGATCTAGTTTCTTGAGTTTCACCAAAATCAATTACTCATTATATGATGGTTGTGATGGAGATACAGTATCTTACGTGGTAGATATGGAATTTGAAGTTAAAAGGGTCTATCCAACCAAGTACATCTCTATTGGGTTCATTCGTAATTTTTTGATATTGGTGGATGGTAACCTCAAGATATGCGTGAATTACTGAAAATTAAAAAAAATAACTATTAAGAACAAATACAAATTTCCATGAATAGAAGACTTGTTTTATCAGCTACGATAAGGTCATGTGTTCTTGAAAATTTATTTGTTGTTGAGATATCATGAAGTATTTTTTCAAGATGGAAAAATTCCACATAATGATTTCTATAGTTGTAATGGTCTATAAGAGTATTTGGTTAAGTCATTTAGTCCAATGAATGTACCATCTATTTTCATATTGTTGATGAACTGAGTCTTTAATCCTTTTCTAAATTTGTTTTTGGTGGTTTTATTTAAGGATATCATAGTTTATTATCACAGTTGACCAGATCCTAAAAACACAATGAGATTATTTTGGATAAATAGATACATAATCAGTTATATGATAAGATCACAAAGATCCAATTATGGATGGATCATATTAATTACCTAGGTCATGTTATATAAGAGACATGAGTATGAGTTTCCCCAAAGAGGGTTAGAGCTATGGTTTCATATGAGAATCCCAAGAACATGTTCTAGATATATAGTTCCTTACTACATTCTGGATATTACATTCCTTTTATATGATAATAATCATACATACAATAACCCATAATAGCTTGACTAAAAAGGGGGTGATGCTTGTATGGTCAGATAGATGTGAGATAGCCTTTTAGGAGTCAAAAGGGAGATTAATTTCAGCACTAGTACTGATACTTCTAGATCAGTACATGAATTACACATTGTATTTAGATTAATATGATATTGGTATTGGAGAATTAATGATTATGGAATATAGATTCATTGAATATGGGTCATTGAATTTAAGAAATCATTTTATGAACAACCCAACACATGATTTCATGTAATATTCAGTGATTTATGCATAGAATTTTTGGAGACCTTATAAACGTGTAGAGAATTTTGTGGTGGACACATACCACAAAATCATCAAGTAAATATTTACAAAGCATGATATGAATCTGACTCAATGTAGATGGGTTGAGTACCAATATTATATTGATTACAATATTTCAAACATTCCTAGTAAAGGCACTGTATTGGATGACACACTAAGAAAGAGGCCTCAGATACGATCAGTTTTGCATTTTTAGTAGCATGTGTTTTCTTGGAGATTTCTTATTTGAGATTCACATAGAGCTCAAATTCAATCAGGGGAAGACTTGGAATTCATCCTTTTTGTGACATATATTGTATTAGATAGAGTGTGTATAGGAAATCTATTAGACTAAGAGGTCATATTCTTATAAGAGAGTGTCGTAGGTGAGGATCAAGCTCTGAGTTAGACCGTAGGTGAGGATGAGATTATTCATGACCATAGTCATATTTTTTATAATAGATATATTTTAAGAGATGATGTGTTATTTTCATTCCTCATCTTCAGTGGTTCACACTAATGTTATCAATATTTACTGTGACATTTTTTGTCAGTGCTGGTGGTCAGGTTTGAAATGTGATAAAGCTGGTTTTTGTACAAGGTATTACACCTATCAGATGGTGAATCCAGAACATTAGTGGTCATCCAAACATTTACATTAGTTACCTAATCATGAGTGTAAATTTGATAACATGCTGTTAAATTTCTAGATAGTTTTACTATGGATCCCTCTGGGTAATTATTTTGTGTTGTTTGTTGTTGATAGGTGCACGAATGTTTCAAATTTCCTAGAGTTCAAGGAGACCTCAAGTTTTTATGAGCGTGGGAGGTTGTATATCCATGAGATAGTACAAATTAATGAGGTCATGTGAACTATAATTTATCATTTGGATTCCCTTTTTATGTAACATTTATGGAAGAGTTTTTATTGGTAATTGGGTACACATTTGGTTTAGGGCACAACATACCACCATCAAACTAATTGTTGATCAGAGAATGTGATACATGTTCTTGAATACAATCTAGAATAATGTGTCTTAGATTTTGGGGTATCTTGTGTGTTTCATATACCACTGGATGTGTTCCGCAACAATAATTTCTATCTAGGGATAATACAGATGCAACCTTATGAATCTTTGTACGATATTCAATGCCGATCACCCATGTGTTTTTATAGGTAGGTGAGTTAACTTTACTAGGACCAAATCTCTTATAAGATTCTACTATGAAGATACATAAGATTCTATATTGGATGGATACTACATAGTATTGACAAAAATATTAATTTTTTCACTATAAATAACATCTATATATTGATGTCGAAATCGGTTTCCTTCATATTTCATTAATGTTGGGGTAGAGACAAAAGAGGAGACTATGTAATATTTCACCTTGATATGACAGGTCATTCAAGATTCTTGGTATAGTTTGGCTGGTAAGCTATCATTTGTAGTTACCATAAACGTATGGATCCATCCAAAATGTCTTCCATGTATCACAGTTTCACCTTTATCACTAGGAAAATATCATACTTTTTATCCTTAGGTTTTTTAGATGTGGTTTGATGGGTCCCTTGAGGATAATCTATTCATATCATTTACATGAGCATAATGGATCATCATGGTCATTCAGTTCATCTTGTATGAGTGATATCTAACCATGTTCATCAATATGATAAGTCTTTGGAGAAAGAGTTCAATGTATGTCCTCAATGACTAGAGTTTTTATAATATGAATCCTAACCACTCTAGATAGGAGGAAACTTTCTTTGAGTGTGGAATATTTTATGAACCTGGATTTTTGTATGATGTACTTATCCTTTTTATTTTGTTTTATATGTTAAAATATGTCATTGTGTGAGTACCAATATTGGTCATAGGTCTTTCAGTGGTGTTTGGGGCTTGTTCGGAATCCAGAAACTAGCTTTTGGGATGAAATAATCCTCATACACAATTAATTTAAACATTTTTGGAATATAAACCCAATCAATCCAACCATGTTAGGCCTTGATAGAGTGCATGAGGACCCCACCATGTTTCAAGAAACCATTCCAGGTGAGGATAATGATTGAGTGATTTTCTCTTAAATTTTAACAGATTAGTTTTTCATAGTTTCCGCATGGTTAGTAACACTATCTGTGGAAACCATGTGATTGGCCATTACCTATAGTTAAGTGTGCATGTTTGGGGCATGTCTTTTCAAACCCATGTGATTTCAATTTTATTTTTAAATTCTATGAATTCCATCTATTAAATCATTAAAATGTATCCTAATTTCATATTTCCTACTACATATAGAACATTCATAGATGATAGTTCCTTTTGAATCATATTATATAAATTGGGGTGTTTCCACAATATGATCTCAAATTACAGCATCACTTATCTCGATGGATATTTATTAGAGAGTTCTTAATTCATTTTTAGTAATTATTAATTTTTATCGGTATCAGATTCATCATTTTTGTGAATGATTATTTTCCCTATTTTCAGGATCATCACATGCCCATATATTTCAATGTCATATATGTCCAATGAAGTGCTATAATTGGGGAAGAACTATACTACAAAGCTACGATATGTGGTCTATAATTTTACTATTTATTTTGGTGATTTTTCAGGTTTTCATCCAATGTGACGCAAGCCAAAATTTCTAGTGCAACCTTGAAATTAAATTAAAAAATTGAATGAAATGAATTTGGACATGTTTGGGATGTTGTTAGGTGAACTTGAAATTCATTGGTGGATGCTTCTCCACCAATTCCACCCTTGGGTTGTGCCTTTACCCTTATCTATTTATATTACCACCCAAGATGTTTTTTGAGAAATCATAGCCAGAGGAATCCATTAATTAATTACATATAATTGAATTTATCGAATATAAGATGTACTTCCTCCTTGCCATATGTTATCATTTTATGACAAGCATGAATTGATTAAATAGATTAAATGGAATTGATCAAATGAGTGGGTATACTCATTAGTTTCCTTGAATTTAATTTTTTTTATTTAGTGGGTATACACATGTGGTGAACATATAATTATTTTTGTTGAAGAATGAAATTGGATGTATTTGAAATGGTAGTGGACACCTAGGTTATTATAAAAATGTTCTTCATTCCATTTAGATTAAATGGAATTCATTATTTGGATCTGGAATGTGGGAGTGGATTAATTGGATCATGTATGATCCTAGGGTCTTGATTATATGGGATTTCTTGGCCTTCTCTACCCCATGGATCTGGGTTTCTTGGACTCTTATATGACATGTTTTGATGGAATTCCCCTAGGACGTCAACCAATTTCATTATTGAGTTTCCATCTATATTATCATCTAATTCGATGAGGATTCCGTGGAATTCTATACCATAGATACAACATTTAGTGCTTATAATTTTTTGTAAGTCATGTTTGTAGTACATGATATACAATCCCATTTTACATCAAAGTGTTGGTAAATTTTCATATGCTTGGTTGTATGATGTGAATAGAGTTGTGATGATTCTTATAATGATGTGGAAATGTCATGGTTAAAATTTTATACATTGATGTACAAAGAGGACATGTTGGATACTTCTATTTCTATGATATATTCTTTTTATAGGATTTGATTTTTTTAGGGATACTTTAATGGTTATTCAATATCTCATTCTTAGTATCATATATTCCATGAAAAATTGCATTCATTTACTACATACCATCATACAATATTAATGAATTACCTAGATTTTTATAGATACATGGGTGGTATCCAACTAGGATTGTGTCTCACAACCTATCCGAGCCATCGTTGGGTACCTAAAAAGACAATTTCAATATAGGTTGGAACTGGGGAAAGCACACTTAGTTTATTGATTCATTTTGAACCATCCTAATGTTTAGGTGAGCATGTTACCGAGTTGAGTCTTGTGATTCTATCAAGTTATAGTACATTTTGTTCATTTGGTATTTTTACACTTGTATTATATTTTACTATTTTTACAAATTTTTGTATTATTTGTTGAGACATGTTTCATCAACAGTGTATATGAGATTATTGTGGATTTATTGTTATATATTCCTTCTCTTATCTATTGTCTAACTACTACACTAATTTTGCTATGTAATATTCTTGATATTCCACTATGTTATACTATATGGAAGAAGAAATATTCTATCTGGTGACACACCATGGACCTCACATATAGCTAAATGATTTTGTAGTTTTGGGAGATTTTCTTTAGGCCATGTGGACAACCATGATCGAAAAACTATTGAGTGGAATCTATCATTAGAACGATGCATTTTAGCTCGATGAAACTACCCAGTTCAAAAAGATACTTTCACATAGCTCATATAATTTTGGCATGATTGGGGAACCCTACCATTACATATGTTATAGGAAAACTAGTATGGAATTACTATCTACATATCAACTAGATGTATGTAGGTTTTTATAATTCTTCAGGAAATAATTCAAGTGAATATTTATTGGACATAAACATATCAATCAACTTAAACCCCTTTATAGAAACAAATAAATCAAGGATATACATTGAAAGTATATTTAAAATAATCAAAAAAAATTATTTTTATCATAATTCCTCAACAATTGTCCAGATTAGTTAAAAACAAGTAACTAAATATTTCAAAACCAAAAAAATATTATTTTACAGAAAAATTAATCACCTTAAGAAAAGAAATATTTGATGAAAATAAAAACATTTAATATATTTATAATATCCAAATATATCTTCAATGATATTATGTAACATAATTTTTACATTTTGAAATGTATCAAACATTCATACTCTACTATAACCATATAAAAGTGAAACAATATTTTAGGAATAACTCTACAATCAGCAAAGGTTATCAAATTGTAGTTATGTTATAATAGGAAACAACATAGAGGAGTTCATAATGTCTAGTGGTTATATTATTTACTTACATTAGAGTGACATACATTGAGATGTTATAATGTGGTATCAGTGAATGTTTAGATAAAATGATATTGATGGAGTATTTCTTTTTATTTGGGATATAGTATATTAATGTTTAAGGATGAATTTGAATATATAGTGTATGACAGGTTGTGTTCCTGTATGACAAAAAAAATTAATAATTCAATGTTATTTAGGAAAATGGAATTTAATTTATTGTTTTTATTTTTTGAGTTATTTTTTTGGAAAATATTTTATTTTTTATTAAAGATTTTTGTTTTATATTATCAACTTGAGAGAAAATATTTTGTAGTCACAAAAATATTAGTCATGAATACCTCACATGAAATGTGTGATTTTTTATTTTACTCATGCGATATAAAGGGGTGTCAATATTTAATGTGCTAGTGATAAACTATATAGTATATCTCAATATATCTTATTGGTGGAATTATACATAGTCAATTCAGTTGTGTGATCCATAGAGGGAATAATTGTGCGATAGTGTGTGTGTCATGTTCATGGTAACTAATATTAATACATATATGTGGTTTGGGAAGCTATATTATATATGACATAGATGTTGTAGGGACATAAAAAGAAAAGTTAGTTTTTCTTCCAGTTATATGTATCTTTATTTTTGATATTTTTTATATATTGTCTTTATTGAGATTTGTAATTGGTTTTTAGTCAGATGCTAAATAGACGACCTCAATGATAGTGTCAAGTGGTAAACGATATGTGGCCACTAATGTATTCACTATATTAGTCTCTAGAGAGAAGATATTGTAATGATCAACAAACAGAGGTTCCATAACAAGAAGTAAAATAACATCTTCTCATATATTTAACACATTGGTTGGATGATATATTTTTTAAAATCAGGTTAGTTATTTTGATGATTCATTTTGGAGATATAAAATTTTAGTTTTCTATGTCAAACATAACATAATTGGTTATATCATAGAATAATACTTTTTTATAGGGAGAGGGTAGCCTCCATGTAGTGGATAAATATATTGAGTGATAAACACAATCCATGATTAGATAATGGTATTACAAGGGTGGTGTGTTAATTTTCTTGACATATATTCCCAAAGGACTAATTAAATGTATTCATTATTTATATCTATAAGTAGGTAAAAATCATTGGATGAAGTGGATGTAATTTTAGATGGTTATCTTGGATGAGATATAAGGAAAAAAACATAAACAATCCAGAAATTGAATCCTTAGAAATGAAATAATAACAATTCATTCATGATGATTTTTTAAGATTAGTATTTTACAGAACAACGTCATCACCCTAAATAATAAAATATGACAACAAAGAGTATAAATTTCTACTCAATTTACATTTTCACAAAAAATAAAAAAATTATGAAATAACATGTTTTATTTTCATGAAATATGTTCATATTATTCATTTTAACATTATCATTTTTGATAATTATCTTAGAAATAATCTAGATAATATTTTAAAATGAGGGATTAGAAACAATATCTTATTAATGGACATATAAAAAGAAATAAAAAATCTTACTCTTTGAATTCACAATATAAAATTTAACATTTGTCATTAAAAAAGTTGACCTAAAAATAAATATTTTCAGACCTATGAAGTAAAATTCACTACTAATATATTTTTATAAAAAATTTCATAATAATTATTAATTTTTAAAAAATAAAACTCTTAATGGTTTTTTCACATTCATTAAAAACTCAAGAAATCTTATTATAGTTATACATTTCCCAATTAAGAAGTGACATAAAATATCCACTAAACAAAATATCATTATCATAACTTGTAAAATAATATGATTTTCCGAAATATTGATATACATAATAGATAAATAATATTGTAAACATTGGAAATATTTTTCATATCACTCTTATTATATTTCATATGAATGGAATAACCCACTAAGTAAATTCCAATATTTTTTAAAGAGAAACTTATAATTGATTAACTCTATCCATTTTCCCAGTAAATTAGAGAAATTTATCTTGCTCAACCTTTATAATAAATAATTTCCAAGAATAATAACATAATAATATCCCATCAAAATATATCAAATTCACGATTTAACTCATAAAACTTTACTTTTCCCTCAAAATAAAAATATTTCTTGATATCGAAATAATCATCCTATTAATTTTTTTAAAAAAATCCATAAAAAATGGATGCATGGTTTTTATTAAAAGAAAAATTGGATATTCTTAATGGATTACAATTATAAAATATCAGTTATGGAAGTGGGAAAAACCATTGAAACCCTATATATTAAAATTGAACAATTCTTTTCACCTTGTTATCAAAACATTATACATATAATTCAAAAAAGTATTAATTTTGAAACCACTTAAATAAAATCAAAATAAATATAAAAATTCATTTATGATTCGTATATGTTTTTTTAAATATATTTATATAAGAATTTAACAAATATGTATATGTTATAAAAAAAATTATTATTAAAAAAATTTTAAAAAATGTTTTTTTAGGTTAAGCATCTCTTACAATAAGTTTAAATTTCGTCCTTTGTACTTCATAAAATATATAATAAACTTTTATCAATTATTTACTTTCATAATATACTTTTCCGTCATTAATATCTTCTATTTCCCATGGGTTCTTGGGTTCTGAGAATGTTACGTTCATAATTTCAAAATGAATTTTTTTTTCCAGTTATCAAATTGGTCATTATTTTATCATCTATAGAGAAATAACAATAATATAATTATTTCTTATAAATTAAGTATAATATTATAACCAACTATGTATAATTTTAAAAAATAATGAATTACATTAAATCCAAGGAGATTGTAGATCGTACTTATACATTAGTAACATTCCCATTTTTTCTATGAACATTGAGGAAAATGTATAGTTTTAAATTTATAGAAAAAATATTATATAATATATATCATGATACACCATCAAATAATCTTACATATAACATCTATGTTAGTTGGTGATGGAAAAATAATAGCATTACATTGTATAGGAGGTAATATACACGTACGCATGGAAGACATTATCATTTTAAAATTGGAATACTGGTATGAAAATATATAATAATTTATAATAAAATATTATAATTTTGTCATTATTTGAATTTTTATTCTTTAAATGTATCATTATAACCATCTGTGAGAGGCAGTGATGTAAAACTGATTAAATCAATTCATGAGGCGTCCACCGTACACAAGAGTGGCGGTTTCAATTCCAATTAGATGGGGAAAGAGATGTACAAATGTTAATCAATAAATATGATAACATTATACTATTTGTAGAAACATATATTATTAGAATGAAAATTTGAATAGTTTTCAAAGATGTATAAGTATAAATAAAACTACAACATTCTATCAAAATATCTACATTTTTTTCAACAACAACTTTTTAAATATATTATTGAATTAATTGATAGTATTATTCCGGGAATAATACCAATCTAATTTTTGGGGAGATTTTAGGAAGAGATTTATGTATTTATTTTGTGAAAATAATGGCTCATAATGTATAGGTAGAAGAGAAGTGGATTGTACTTTTATAAATAGGTGATAAGAGACACACAAAAAGTTTAAAATATTTAAAATACATCAGGGTCATACACAATCCAAATAGGTAAAAATGGTTTATTTATTAAATTTAAATGATAAATAGTCTAAATTGTAAAATCATATAGTATTTATATAATTAATTCTATAATTTTAACCATCATTACATTAGTTTAACACCGAATGAACATGTTTTATCATTTACTATGGTAATGATTTTTACAATTTTCACTATCCATTATGAAAAAAAAATTAACTATAACTTATCACATAATATTAATAATACTTATTCAAAATATGAAATATATTTTTCATATTAAATTCATATAAGTTTCCAAATTTAATTTAATATTAAACCTAAATTATGTGAAGAAAATTTGTTTTATAAATAATGATTATGAGGACAATTATTAAGAAGTTATGCCTTGATTAAAATTTATATGATCTATCTAATGTATTCATAATTTGTTAAAGAAATATATATAGACATATTTATTCAATTAGAATATTTACTATTTTTCATGTTGATTGTATTGATTATAGTTTAGTATGACATTTACTAGTGCATGATGTGAATTTATGATAGTTGGATCATATTTATTCTCGATTAGGTAAGGAAAAAATATAATTTTTCATAACTGTATGCTGATAATGGGAATTGTGTACAATGGGGAAATCATATTTGATGATTGGTAACAATGGGATGTTATTTCATCATTAATAATTAGGGTATCATATATGATGTTGAATTATGGTGGGTATTGATTGGATGTGGGATGTTGTAAGATAATGGTGGGAATGTTTGTGTTCCGAAATGATGGATGGGAAAGACACTCTCATCATACTGGGTTTTCATTTATGGTGTCACTTGGTAAGATATTTATATGGTGGAGAGTACCCATATATCAAATCAAAATATATGAGTTAGTTAGCTGGGATATTTTGGACTAGATTTATTTGTTTGCAGCAATATTAATGTTTTATGAATGAGGCCTATGGGATGCTTGAGTTTTTGATTCTTTGAGTTTGTGTGCAACCCAATATAACTTCTATGGGGTTATAATGTCTCAAGTATAATAGATTGGAATTTTGAGTTCGATTATGTATAGACCATGGGGATGTGGTCCTATTAAATGTTTCAGTGGTGTTGGTGTAGGCTGGGAATCATATTTTAGCAGTGATCTTGAATTCAGGGCTAGAATTATACAATATTCATAATACCAAGTTGTGAAATGTTATAGGATGGTGTGGTGATGTGGGTCACATCATAGGGATGATGGGAACCACAACAATGGGGCATGTATGGTAAATGTTGAGTTGTTTCTAATCTATTGTAAAATTTTGGAAAAGGGGAATCATGGCATGATTGGTCCTTATAAACCTTGGATATGTTATTAGGCAGTTATACTAATGGTTTTTTAATACATAAGGAATTCTAATATTTCAAATTACTCAGTGAAATGTTAGATTTTGTTCATGTGAAAAGGGTTACCTATATGATAATATTATGTGGAAGGATCTCCCTCCACATAAGATTAATACAAAAGTTTTAGGGGAAACATATAGTTTTTTTACATTGTAATAATTGAGTAATTTTTTTGATTCCATGATGAGGGTGGATTCACCCTGATAGTGTTGTTGTGGGTGATATATACTCAATGATTTCCTAGCCACCTAGGCCCTTCATTTCAGGAATATAAGTATCATTCTATTACATGGCCCTAGATAGTGTTTTTTGGGTTATTTCATTTCATTTTAGGAGTTGTGTCTCTCATTTTTAAGATTTGATCATTTCATGTTAGATTTCCCCATGGAGGCATAACACTGTGAGCCAAAGGCCTATGATCTGAAACAAATTATGTTCGTTTTTTTAAAATTAATAAAATCAATGTTTTTTATAAATGATAAGGGGGTTAATGTAATGTTCCCAAAATAAAATAAATATGACTAATTTATCATTCTTTTTTAACCTTTTACCACATGTCAAATTCTAAAAAATCATTATATTCATCAGTGTAGATCTTCAATTAATATGAACATGGTTGTGTCATGATATTATTGTTGTTTGTTTTATGTAATTCAATCTATTACTTTTTTTCTTATACAAAAACCTCATGATTTCAGGGAATTTTCTATATTATAGTCAATTTACCATTTTGAGATTGATCATATTGTAGTTTCAAATTTGGGTTTTTATGAATAATCTATTTCGGAGATTCCCGTATGATTACATACTTATATAGGTACTATATATTTTGTAATAATTGATAATGGGTAAGTTCAAGTGAGTGAATAAGAATAAAACCATGATTAATTTTTTTTATTCATAAGAGATACTGGTTGTAGTATCATGTGGTAAATGATAGGATTGTCTGGGTAGGTCTTGGTTTGATTAATATATATTTTAAAGTATTTATAGTTGTGATAAATCATGTGGATGATGACATTCACTAGATTAATTAATCGATGAGGTTTATTTTGAACATGATGTGTATGAATTGTTTTACTGTGCGTTATTTTCATCATTGGGAATTGAGTGGAATGTATAGATTATATTGGGAAGATGTTGTTGACAACTTTTTTGGGTGGTGATGGAGGTTTTATGTGGTTTGGAAAAAGGTTATTTTATATTTCCTCTCACCATGGGGATGAGGCCATCGAGGTTATGTGACTATATGATTTGTCCCCTAAGGTTGTTTGGAATATAGATTTCTTGATGGTATCATATATATACTGAAAAAATATGGTGATTACTAGAAAGGGGCATTGATATGGTGGTGATACATCACAATTGGACACGGTTGGTGGTGTGTGAGACCTTCACAAGAGAATATTAGGCTTTTTTATATATGTGAAATTTGTTGGGGAAGATGATTTGGTCTTTGTAAAGGATATGAATTAATTATTCTATTAGTTTGGGACAGATGTGTAACTGATAGCTGGAAAAGTGTTTACATGACTAATAAATGTCTGATATGGTTAGTAGAATTTTTATTTTGAAATATTAGGTTACCTAAGATAATTACTTCTATTATTATGAGAACAAGATGTTCAGTGGTATGGGTTATTTGAGGGGCCAAGGGAACCTCTAGGGTGATGGACTCTTGATGCAACCATCTATTATGTCATCAAATGAGGTTAGTAAATTCTCACACATGGTTGTTTATGCATGTATAGATTAGTTGGAATTTGTTTATTTGGATATTTTATGTTTTAATTTACATTCCATCATATATATATAGATTATTTTTAGGTTAATTATTAATAGTATCCTACTATGTCAAAAAACATTCCTTCAATGCGTCCTCCAGGGCATGTGAAGAATTTTTGGTGCATTGAATAGATAACTATATTTGTTAAACATTATTATCATAGTATATATGGTAGTTTAGATGGTCTAGAAGATGATGTTATGATTTGGTGTAACATCCCAGGTAATTAAAGAACAAAGAATTTTCATATTTATTAATATTTACGAATTAAATATTAATTTTAATTAAAAGGGGTTTATACGTTCGATAGCTTACTCGATACGCAACAATGAGTTTCATTGAAAACTTACATTGCACACAAGTAATAAAATAATATTATTTTAAATTTTAGTTAACAAGTAGCCGTTTTACTGGCGGGAATGGATATAAATAACTAAAATATGATTATATATGCTTTTAAATGTTTTTACATTTACCCAATAAAAGATAAAGGCTTAAAATTCGAAAAGAGTTCAATTTTAGGCATTTATACCCTGATTTTCACTAAGGTTTCACTTATCACCTTTTGACGGAGAACCATCATTAAATATAGTTTTGATCAATCTTATAAATTCTATTGGACCAAAAATAACTCTTCTTTAGAATCGGGACATCAAAATTTACTTTGTGTAAATTTTTGGTACCTTTCCGATAAAGTTCATTTTTTTAATGAATAGTGTAAAATGTTGTATTTTAATTCAAAACCTATTTTTAATCTAATTTATTTATATTATTAGATTATATTTTGAATTGGTTTTAAGGTGAAATTAGAAAATATTTTTACCATTAAATCCAATAGTGGTCGTTGGAATTAATTTCACTTTAAAATCGGACTTAAAACTAGTGTCAATATTTTGATACTTATTGTTTCATAAAAACATGCTATTTGCTCTGACATCGGGAATTAATTATTAAATTAATTAACGTGACTTATATGTTTTGAATTTTTTAAAATAGACTTCATTTTTTAATTCGTAATATCAAATATAGCTTAGGGTGAATATTTGGTAATTTTCTGAAAAAAATCAATTTTTTATGAATAGTGAAACCACTAAGTGGTACATCTAAAAACTAATTTTCCTTTTAAATGAAAATTTGCCATCATTGTGTTTTGATTTTAAAAAATATGACATAAATGGTTGTCATTAAGAAGTAAAATGTGGTTCAATGCGATTAAAATAATTTTTTGGTTAATAGTAATTTATTAAGTTTTTAATCGCGTTTAGTGGTAATTAGTGTAGTTTAAGGTAAAAATAATGTTTTAATAATATGAGATGAGCTTGACACATTTCCTACCTTCCTTTTATGTGTCCTGGCCGACCAAGAAAATCCATGGGTCAACTTGGGACCCCATGGAGCCACTTTGGTTGGGAAATGACATAAATAACTTTTTATTTAATGTAAAAGTAAAAATGACACAAACATAATATGTTATACGAAAACAATTTTTACATGGGGATATAAATATCATATTTTTTATTATAAATAGTCATTGGAAAGCTAAAAAGATTTCATACATCATAGTAGTTTATTTATAATTTTTAGACTTTAAAAAAAAAATTATTTATGACATCATGATGATGCATCGATGACTTCATTATTGAACGATTTTAACAAAATGGAAAGATAATGTAATATATAAAACCTAAACATGTCAAAAACCTATTGGATGGGAATATTTCAAAGAATTATCATCTTATATTTGAAATATATCAATTTGGGACCTTAGAAATTCGAAATACTTTTGAAAATAAAATAATAGTTTCATGATTTCCAAAAGTGCCCCTCCTCTCCTCTTATAAAAGGCCCCCAACTCTACCTCATTTCACACACTCCTCAAGCCTTTGGCTCGTCCATCTACTGCCCATTTACTCTCTCCAAATCCCTCTCCTCATCCTAGAGGATTCCCTTTGGGCAGAATCCTTTCAAAGGAATCCTTTAGGCTCAAATCAATAGGAGTTACACTTTTGAAGTTAATTCATTCTCTCTTGTTCATTTGTTTTATTTTGCCTCTCCAACCCCCTAAACTAATTTTATTTACTTCTTTTGTAACAACACCAGTATATTAAATATACTTGTATGTTGGTATAAGATTTATTCGAGCTAAACTCTCACACAACTACATCAAATGGATAAGGAACATTCGGTTTCCGTGGATGGAGAAATTCTGCCTCCCAAAACGATGATTGTTCAATACTCATTTAACACCTTCAAAGGTGGCAATTATGATGTCAATATTTTTATATATGATATATAATATGTTTATTAATTCCTTAAGCATATTTATTTTTCATTTATGGCATACCATTATTGTTTCCATTATGGGTAAACACGATATCTTCATTTTAGGAAGTGCGGACTACCGCCCCCTGAAAGTTATTTGATTCATTAATACCATATGTGGGATGTGTAAAGGATAAATTTAATGATATTATATATGTTATTATACTGGAATTATAATATACTCTTATATCATTATGATTCCACTCTATAAAATACGAAATAGAAATGAAAGTAGCGTTCATGCGTACGTATGGCTTACCGTCTCCATGAACGATGCATTTCATTTCTTATCTCTAAATGATTATGTAATATTATAAATACATGTATATGCTGGATATATATGATATATATGATATCCAACCCATGAATATCATTGTGGATATAAAGAACCTTTGACCACATGAACAACATGTAATTGTAAGAAGTCCACTTTCGACTTAAGAACCAAATATCGACAAAACAAACATTATTAACTTAAATGGTAACATAATGTTTATAACATGGCAATAAGTGATATAAAAGGAATAATTAACTCTAAAAAGGTTCTTAATCAAGTATAAATTAACTCCAGTTTATTTTTCAGGACGTTAATGAACGATCGAGTCAAGTTGGACCCGAGGTAAGGGACTTCGTCTCAATCTCCTTTCATTAAGGCATATTTCGTTTTATACACAACTATCTTTTATACGGTGTATAAACCCCTTTGACTTTTAATTTTATACAAAAGGAATATTTTTCTACGAAGCGATTTACTAATTGACAAAAAGGAATGTTTTTTTAACGTACGCGGTGACAACGACCTATTCCGCCACCGCGAGTATTATTTGGTCTTTGGCTTCCTCAACAAGCCGTAATGTTTTTAAAATGAGATAAATTCCATATAATCTTTTATGTATTTTGTTATTGAAAATAGTTTTGATAAAGGATTCTATTGTGTTATATTGTGATTGAAATGTGGAAATTTTATCATTCCTTTATATTGGTTTTATGTTTTATGATTTTATATTGGTACTTGGACATTTGACAGGTGGTTAAGTGATAAACCATATGAAGGGTGGTGCCGTGAATACTAGGACGGGTGGTTACGTTATAACCTCCAATGCATTGGGTATGGAAGTCGGCTGTGTGGCTATTCTATTAAGTATGTATGGAAATTGGCCGTATGGCTATTCCATTAAGTGATATTTGTGTAAGTCGATCGTATGGTTATTCCACTTAAGTATGTTTATGTCCCAAGTTACCTTTATATATGTTATGTGTTCTTTATATGGGTTTTATGGTAATCCTTTGGTTACAAAAAGGTATGTAATGATACTTTATTCAGTTAAGAGTTTTTACTACTTCATGAAGATGAAGGTATTACTTTGATAGAGTATACATGGTTTACTTGATGTTTCAAAAACTAACAGTTTTCATTATTTGTGTATCCCTTACTGAGCTTTTTATGCTCACCTGAAGTTTTTTTCAAATGTTTTTCACAGGACTTAATGTGGAAGAAGGTCAAGGATGGGATCAAGGGAATGTTATGCTATATAAATCATGGAACTAGACATATTTCTTTTAAGAGTTTTTTTATTATGGAAACTTAGTAGAAGTGACTACTTTGTAATCTTTTGGTATGTAATAGTTATGTTCTAATTCTCTAAAACTATAAACCTGAAAAGATCCTCAACATGAATTATCCATTTAATTCAATATTAAGTAAGGTTTAAGGCTAGGGCCTTATAGTTGGTATCAAAGGTCGGTTTAGATAATTTTAGGAGTTAGAATTTTATTAAATGATTATCCAAAATATTTTTTTTTGGAAATGATATAGCATTTGAAGATTACAATGTTGCTTCGCCTAAGGTATTTCTATGATAAGAATAGTTTTCCATAGAGGAAACAGAGCAGCTTTTCTGGGAAGGCATACAGAGGGAAATGACCTTTCAAATAAGTATCCTGAGATGGTCCGAATCCGAACTAAACAGTTTGTTGCAGTGATGGCTCAATTGAATCAGGTGAAAAATATTGGTTGTTTTTAATGATGATATTTTGGTGTTTTCTAAAAGTAAAGAAGATCATGAAAGACGTTTAAGGGTCATTTTGAAAACCTTAAAAGAAAAGAAATTGTATGGGAAATTCAGAAAATGTGAGTTTTGGTTGCAACAAATTTCATTCCTTGGTCACATTGTTTCAAAAGATGGCATAACCGTTGATCCTGCAAAAGCAAAAGATGTTGAAGAATGGCTAAGACCCACAAATGTAACCGACATTCGTAGTTTTCTTAGTTTGGTAGGTCACTACCGAAGGTTTGATGAATATTTTTCACGGTTATCTAGTCCAATGACGAAGCTAACTCGTAAGGGTGTTAAGTTCATCTGGACAAAAGAATGTGATGATTTTTTTTAGGAATTGAAAAGAAGATTGGTGAATGCTCTAGTTTTGGCACTACCTTCCAGGAATGGTGAGTTTGTTATATATAGTGATGCTTCATTGAAAGGACATGGTTGCGTCCTAATGCAGAATGATCAGGTAATTGCTTATGCTTCACGACAGTTGAAAACTCATGAGGTAAATTACCCAACACATGATTTGTAATTAGCTGCTGTTGTTTTTGCTTTAAAAATTTTGAGGCATCATTTGTATGGAGTAAAGGGTGAAATATATACCGATCACAAAAGTTTAAAGTATATATTCACTCAGAAAGAGTTGAACATGAGACAAAGGAGATGGCTAGAATTAATCAAGGATTATGATTGTACAATTCATTACCATCCGGGAAAAGAAAATAAAGTGGATGATGATTTGAGTCGAAAAAGTAATGCTTCATTAGCAATGTTGCGTTTGGAACATGATCCTTTGGTTAAAGATTTTATGAAATTTCGCATAGAAGTTGTTGGTATATGATGTTATTCTGTTTTGTTACAGGTATCAGTGAAATCTTTTCTATCAGATAGAATCAAGCAAGCACAGAAGCGAGATAGTGAGTTGAAGAAAAAGGTAGAGCTGGTTCAGAAAGGTAATTTTCCTGAATTCAACATTGATAATGATTGTGTTTTGAGGTTTGGGAAGATATTATGTGTGCCTTGTGAATCAAAGTTGACGAATTAGTTGTTATGTGAGGCTCATAGTTCCCCGTTTTCAGTTCATCCTGGCATTACTAAGATGTACAGAGATCTGTGGGGGTATTACTGGTGGGATGGAATGCAAAGAGATATTGCTGATTTTACTGTGATGTGTTTGACATGTCTATAGGTTAAAGCAGAGCGGCAGTTACCGAAAGGGATGCTTCAGCTTTTACCAGTGCCAGAGTGGAAATGGGAAAACATATCCATGGACTTTGTTGTGGGATTACCAAGGACATCTCGAGGTAATATTGCAATCTGGGTTATTGTTGATCACTTGACTAAATCTTCTCATTTCCTTGCTATACGAGATACTTTTTCCCTAGATCAACTTTCCCTTTTGTATCTTAAAGAGATAGAAAGGTTACATGGAGTTCCCCTCTCCATGGTATCTTATCGTGATCCCAGGTTCACTTCTATCTTTTGGAAAGGCCTTCAGAAGTCGTTGGGTACTGAATTAAATTTTAGTACAGCTTTTCATCCTAAATCAGATGGGCAGTCAGAACGAAAAATTCAGACCTTATAGGATATGCTGCGAGCTTGTTCGATGGATTATCAGGGAAGTTGGGACCAACATCTTTCTGTGGTTGGGTTTTCTTATAATAACAGCTTTCATTCCAGTATACCTATGGAACCATTTGAGGCATTATATGGGAAGCAGTGTCGAACTCCAGCATTTTGGGATGAAGTGGGTGAAAAAAAGCTAATGGGACCAGAATAGGTAGAAGAGATGGCAGAAAAAGTTCAGTTGATTCATAAGCACATGAGAACAGCTCAGAGCAGGCAGAAGCGTTATGCGGATAACCAGAGGAAGTATCTATCTTTTGAGGTAGGTGATCATGTTTTTCTCAAGGTTTCTCCTTGGAAAAGTGTGATGAGATTTGGTAAGAAAGGAAAGCTGAGTCCAAGGTTTGTTGGACCATATGAAATTCTGGAGAAATTTGGATCAGTTGCTTACCGAGTGGCTTTACCTCCGATTTTATCTCAGGTACACAATGTTTTTCATGTTTAAATGATGAGGAAGTATATGCCAGATCCATATCATGTTTTGAGTCCAGAGGTAGTTCAGCTGGAGGAGAACCTATCTTAAGAAGAACAACCAGTCTGGATTCTTGACCACAGGGAGCAGGTGTTATGGAATAAGGTGATTAATCAGGTAAAGGTTTTGTGAAAAAACCATGTGATTGAAGAGGCAACGTGGGAATCTGAAAATGCTATGAGGGATAAATACCCCCACTTATTTTGATAAGTGAATAAAATTGCGAGGACACAATTCCCAAAAGAGGGGAAGGATGTAACATCCCAGGTAATTAAAGAACAAAGAATTTTCATATTTATTAATATTTACGAATTAAATATTAATTTTAATTAAAAGGGGTTTCTACATTTGATATCGTACTCGATACGCAACGATGAGTTTCTTTGAAAACTTATGTTGCACACAAGTAATAAAATAATATTATTTTAAATGTTAGTTAACAAGTAGCCATTGTACTGGCGTGAATGGATATAAATAACTAAAATATGATTATATATGTTTTTAAATGTTTTTAAATTTACCCAATAAAAGATAAAGGATTAAAATATGGAAAGAGTTCAATTTTAGGCATTTATACGATAATTTTCACTAAGGGTTCACTTATCACCTTTTGACGGTGAACCGTCATTAAATATAGTTTTAATCAATCTTATAAATTCTATTGGACCAAAAATAACTCTGATTTAGAATCGAGACATCAAAATTTACATTGTGTAAATTTTTGGTACCTTTCCGATAAAGTTCATTTTTTTAATGAATAGTGTAAAATGTTGTATTTTAATTCAAAACCTCTTTTTAATCTAATTTATTTATATGATTAGATTATCTTTTTAATTGGTTTTAAAGTGAAATTATAAAATATTTTTACCATTAAATCCAATAGTGGTCTTTGGAATTAATTTCACTTTGAAATCGGACTTAAACTAGTGTCAATCTTTTGATACTTATTGTTTCATAAAAACACGCTATTTGCTCTGACAATGGGAATTAATTATTAAATTAATTAATGTGACTTATATGTTTTTAAATTTGTAAAATAGTCTTTATTTTTGAATTCGTAATATCAAATATAGCTTAGGGTAAATTTTTGGTAATTTTCTGAAAAACATAATTTTTTGATGAATAGTGAAACCACTAAGTGGTACTTATAAAAACTGATTTTCCATTTAAATGTAATTTTTCCATCATTGTGTTTTTATTTACAAAAATCCGACATACAAGGTTGTCATTACGAAGTAAAATTTGGTTCAATGAGATTAAAATAATTTTTTGGTGAATAGTAACTTATTAAGTTTTTAATCACGATTAGTGGTAATTAGTGTAGTTTAAGGTAAAAATAATGTTTTAATAATATGATATGAGCTTTACACATGTCCTACACTCATTGGATGTGTCATGGCCGACCAAGACAATCCATGGGTCAACATGGGGACCCCATGGAGCCACATTGGTTGGGAAATGACATAAATAACTTTTTATTTAATGTAAAAGTAAAAATGACACAAACATAATACATTTTACAAAAACAATTTTTACATGGAGTTATAAAGATCATATTTTTGATTGTAAATAGTAATTCGAATGATAAAAA
Organism: Viscum album; assembly: GCA_963277665.1. Taxonomy (NCBI): domain Eukaryota; kingdom Viridiplantae; phylum Streptophyta; class Magnoliopsida; order Santalales; family Viscaceae; genus Viscum; species Viscum album. Next base: position 663,254,202 of record OY728138.1, read on the forward strand.
TATTTCCTACATCATAGTATTTTTTTTATAATTTTTAGACTTTAAATAAATTAAATTATTTATGACATCATGATGATGCCGCGATGAATTCATTATTTAACGATTTAAACAAAATGGAAAGATAATGTAATATCTAAAACCTACACATGTCCAAAACCTATTGTATGGGAATATTTCGAAGCCTTATCATCTTATCTTCGAAATATATCAATGTGGGACCTTAGATATTCGAAACACTTTTGAAAATAAAATAATAGTTTCATGATTTCCAAAAGTGCCCCTCCTCTCCTCTTATAAAAGGCCCCCACCTCTACCTCATTTCACACACTCCTCAAGCCTTTGGCTCGGCCATTCCCATCCCATTTACTCTCTCCACATCCCTATCATCATTCTAGTGTATTCCCTTTGGGCAGAAACTTTTCAAAGGAAGCCTTTAGGATCAAATCAAAAGGAGTTACACTTTTAAAGGTAATTCATTCTCTCTTGTTCATTTATTTTATTTTGCTTCTCCAACCCCCTAAACTCTTTTTATTTACTGATTTTGTAACAACAACAGTATCTTCAATATAATAGGATGTTGTTATAAGATTTAATCGAGCTACACTCTCACACAACTACATAAAATGGTTATAGAACATACGGTTTCCGTGGATGGCGAAATTCTGCCTCCCAAAACGATGATTGTTCAATACTCATTTAACACCTTCAAAGGTGGCCATTATAATGTCACTGTTTTTATATATGATATATAATATGATTATTCTTTCCTTAAGCTTCTGTATTTTTCATTTATGGCATACCATTATTGTTTCCAATATTGGTAAACACGATATCTTCATTTTAGGAAATGCGGACTACCGCCCCCTGAAAGCGATTTGATTCGTTAATACCATATGTGGGATGTTTAAAGGATAAAGTTAATGATATTATATATGTTATTATACTGGAATTATAATATACTCTTATATCATTCTGATTCCATTCTATAAAATATGAAATAGAAATGAAAGTAGCGTTCATGCGTACGTACAGCTTACCGTCTCCATGAACGGTGCATTTCATTTCATACCTCTAAATGATTATGTAATATTATAAATACATGTATATGCTGGATATATGCGATATATATGATATCCAAACCATGAATATCATTCTGGATATAAAGAACCTTTTACCACACGAACAACATGTAATTATAAGAAGTCCACTTTCGACTTAAGAACCAAATATCGACAAAACAAACATTATTAACTTAAATGGTTACATAATGTTTATAACATGGAAATAAGTGGTATAAAAGGAATAATGAACACTAAAAAGGTTCTTAATCAAGTAGAAATTAACTCAAGTTTATTATTCAGGTTGTTAAAGAACGATCGAGTCAAGTTGGACCCGAGGTAAGGGACTTCGTCTCAATCTCCTTTCATTGAGGCATATTTCGTTTTATACACAACATTCTTTTATACGGTGTATAAACCCCATTGACTATTACTTTTATACAAAAGGAATCTTTTTCTATGAAACGTTTTACTAAAAGACAAAAAGGAATGTTTTTTAACGTACGCGGTGACAACGACCTTTTCTGTCGCCGCGAGTATTATTTGGTCTTTGGCTTCCTCAACAAGCTGTAATGTTTTTAAAATGAAATAAATACCATATACTCTATTATGTATTTTGGTATTCAAAATGGTTTTGATAAAGGATTATTTTATGATATATTTTGATTGAAATTTGGAAATGTTATCATTCCTTTTTATTGGTTTTATGTTTTATGATTTTATATTGGTACTTGGACATTAGACGGGTGGTTACGTGATAAACCATATGACGGGTGGTGCCGTGAATTCCAGGAAGGGTGGTTATGTTATAACCTCCAATTCATTGGGTATGGAAGTCGGCCATGTGGCTATTCTATTAGGTATGTATGGAAATTGGCTGTATGGCTATTCCATTAAGTGATATGTGTGGAAGTCGACTGTATGGTTATTCCACTTAAGTATGTTTATGTCCCAAGTTACCTTTATATATGTTATGTGTTCTTTATATGGGTTTTATGGTAATACTTTGGTTACAAAAAGGTAAGTAATTATACTTTATTCAGTGAAGAGTTTTTACTACTTCATGAAGGTGAAGGTATTACTTTGATAGAGCATACATTGTTTACTTGATGTTTGAAAAACTAACAGTTTTCATTCATTGTGTATCCCTTACTGAGCTTTTTATGCTCACCCCATGTTTTTTTGAAATGTTTTTCACAGGACTTAATGTGGAATAAGGTCAAGGATGGGATCAAGGGAATGTCCTGCAATATAAAACATGGAACTAGACATGTTTCTTTTAAGAGTTTTTTTATTATGGAAACATAGTAGAAGTGACTACTTTGTAATCTTTTGAGATGTAATAGTTATTTTCTAATTCTCTAAAACTCTAAACCTGAAAAGATCCTCAACGTGAATTATCCATTTAATTCAATATTAAGTAAGGTTTAAGGCCGGGGCCTTATATTTCGATTATGGAAAAGGTGGTTCATTGGTGCCCAGATATAGGTTTATTTTTATTATTTCATGAAATTATATTTGTGTTCAGCCTATGAGGGATCTTATTTATTTTTTTATGTCTAACATGTCACGGTAGATATTTACTTTTCTTATAGTACATATGATAATTATTTTTAATTATGTTATTATATATTTTGTCTAATGTTACTTACTTCTCATTACTATATATCCTCATTGGGTATATTCTCCCTACACCCACCTCTTAGACCATCACTATTACTTGAAATCCATTCCATATGTGGGGGCATGCCTGAGGTATTGTTTTACTATAATCCATTTAAAATATTATTATATTTACATTAAATAACTAAAAATATTTTTATATCAAATTATATATATAAATAACATTAATAATAAATATAGAATACAAAAGAATAAAATTCAATATCCAATGAAATATATAATATTGAATCATATTTGTCATTGGATTCTATGTAAATATACAAAATATTATTATAATAATAACTAACATTAAATAATAGTAAAGTATAAAAATTATTTCATCAAAATTATAATTCATATTTGATATAATATTCAAATTCTATAATGGATAATCTATTATTGGTAAGTCATATTATGTTTATAAAACCATAAATTAAGTGTAAAGGTCCCATATAAGCCTCTTATAACCTCAATTGGTTAATGATCCATGAGAATTGGGGGTTTTGATAAACTGTGGAAAAACTCATATTTAAAAACCCTATAATCGGCACATTTCAAGATTTGTTGATAGAAAGAAATAGAAGAAGTAAATTTTGGGAGGGTGGGATGGGAATTTAATCTATTTAAAAGCATAAAAACCTTCAATTTCATTTATTAACAATAAAAATCATTTTCAGAATACTTAAATTAGTATACAATCATATGTTGAAAGTCTTTTCTAGTTTAGTGCATTTGAAAAAATGGAATCATAAACACAGGTACAATGTGACATACGTTATCTACCACAAGGTTATTTATGAAAAAAACCCTTCTTAGAAACATAAAAATAATACATATCTTTTTAAATAGGGATGGAAGCATAAAAATGGTGAGCATGTGAGCTCTGTATGGGTAATAAATGAATATATGTAAATATAAAAAATATAGGTTTGATAACATCATCAGATCAATAGAATATCATACACCACATATCATAATATACGAAACATGAATCATGAAGTAAATATTAGTATTTCATAAGATATGAATAAAAAATAAATATTGAACATAATCTATTAAATCTTATAATAGGAATAATACATGGAACAATGGTATAAATAAACATGTGATAACGTTCCCTATAAGTTAACACTATTTACAATAACAAATGATGGAGCTTCATGGAAATATCTCATATTGGGTGGGATGCACCACCATCACCAGTTATAGTCCTTTCCTTGTAAGGTATTTGGTTTCCATATCTTCCCATAGTGGATCAGGTTTCCCAATATTACATCTCCATGGTTTCTACACATACTAGGTGGGACACGCCTCCATCCCCAGTTGTGGTCCTTTCCTTGTAAGGGAACGAGTTTCCCCATCTTCCATCTTCATGGGGACTAATCCTACAGGGCAACACACCCCACAAACCTTAGTCGTAGTCTTTTCCATGTAAGGGATATGGTTGCCCCATTTTCCCATAGTGGATCAATTCAATCGAGTTTATTTACCTCATTATCTCATAATATATAAATCTATACCCAATGAATTTTTGGGAGATATAGGTCCAAATCATCTAATAATAAAATCCTTCATACATGTTCAACAAGATAATAAAACAATCATCAAATCATAACTCAGTAAAATAGATTGGTTTTATAAACATACTATCATAATACCATGAAATAAAATGTGTTTCATAAACATGTAATTAATTATTAACATATGTAAATAATATAGGTTTCATAATCATTTAATCAAAGCCTATCTCATGAAAATATGTTGGTTCTACAAGAATGATGCCCCTTAAAAGAATAATGGATATAATTAACATCATTCCATCATAAAAAATCAATTCATAGAATTAATATTAATAAAACAATAAAATTATTTCCCTAGAGGGAATGGGTAACACTAATGGATGTCATCTTAGATGTAAAATAACATGGAAGGATAGTTTCAAAACATTTCTTGATAAAAATATCCTTTCTTCTTTGTAAAAGAATCTTTAAATGAATAATCCTTTTAAAAACAATTTTGATGAAAATATGATTGAAAACATATAAATAAATCATGAAAATATTTTGGAAACTTTTTCATTGAAAACTTATAAATATAGGTTGAAAATGTTTTCAAATTCATTTTCCATCATATCTTATAAAAGAAGACTGAAAAAATATTGAAAACATTTTCTTTAAAAATAATATAATAAAATTTAATGGAATATTTTAAACCATATAACATTTTTACAATCATTATTCTTTGAAATTCACCTTAAAATTAAATATTTTATAACATTTTTGAATACATTATTCATGATGTTCGTGGCATTTCTATAAAAGATGGAAAATTGTGACAAAACTACTTTTTTGAATTGGTGAATATTTAAAAACAAAACCCCTTAATGAGAAATAATAAAAAGGATATATAAATACCCATGAAATTAAGGATAACAATCATATAATATATTAATGTGAAGTATAATCACCACACATAATATATGGGTGGTGAATAAGGCATAAATGTCACTAAAATAAAATCGAGACTAGAAATCCCCTCAACTTATTTCCGGACTCTCGTTGTAGTCATTAAAACCTTGTAAATAATAAATGTAATAATAATATAAATCTATAACAAATATATATTATTATATCTACTTCCATATTTTTTTATTACTGTTTATTTTCCTCCTTTTAACAATTCTATGTTAAGATTTTGCTTTCGGTAATATATGCTTCGTTTATCACGTGTTTCTTAATTTGTTATATATATGGTTCTTATACATATATCATTATTTATATAATTTTAAATTGAATTAAATATCTATTATATTCATTATATTTTATTATAATAATCCCTATAATATAGAATTCTGTAATGGAATACACAATTTATGGAGATGGTAGAGTGTATGTACACATGAATGTTGTTTCTCTTTAGATGACCTTTTGATAGGATGAAAGTAAATGAAATATATGAATATGTAAAAATATTCTATTTTACTCATTATATCAAATATATAACTTAATTTAACTAATACCATCTTTAAAACATTCCATGTACTATTAGAATGAATCACATTTCTTGGAGGGGCAGTAGCCGACATTTCCTCAAACGAAAATATCATATTTAAAAAAATTGAAAGTATAATGATATGCATTGTAAAATTATTATAGAAGATTATATACATAGTATATAAAATATATATCATATATAAACATATCTTCCATTATAGTACCCACCATAATAGGTAGTAAAGTAAAATAAAAATACATCATTTTGTGATGCGATAGTTTGCAATACACTTAAAAAGTAGGTTCTATACAAATTTTATGGATGTACATGAAATATTAGACTGAAATCATAATATAGAAAAATACTGGTACGCTGAGGATATTTTTTTGTTAAATAATATTGGAATAATGATAATTGAATGGGTGGATAAAATTAAGATGCTTGAGGGATGACATTAAATCATAATTGGGATACACCTTTTGGTTTACTACATTCGCTAGTATTTGTGGTAAAAAACTATTTGTACCACACAAGAAATTATAAATTATTATTTTTATAAATTTGGAATACTTTTTAATAAATTAAAAAATAATAATTGTCATAAATTAATTTATAATTAATCAGGAAGACTAGATGACACTGTAGGTTTTTAAACTAAAAATGATCAAAAGCTTACAAAATGATTATATCCAATTTAAATGTTAAATTGGTTCCATTGAATTAACTGGAAAAATTAAAATAAATTTAACCTAATTAAACATTAAAATAAAATTAAAATATAATTTTATTATATAAATAAATTAGAAAAAAAGTATTTTTGATTTAAAATTCAGTATTTTCCGTTATTTATCCAAAAATGATGGTTTGTAGAATACTCTAAAAAAGTACCATAAGATTATTTCAACATTATAAATTCAAAAATTAATTTTATATCATAAAATTTAATTACAACAATTTTATAAATTTTTTTCAGAAATGGACATGAAAATTAGTTCACTTTAGAAAATATTATATTCAATCATATTAAGTCTTTTAAAAAAAATTATTTTTCATTTTCTGTATTTTATATTCATATATAACTATTATAAAAATTGTTTTAAAAGTATTTATTACAATTAATTTTACTATATATAATAGTTATGTTCAACTATTTCTTTTAAATAATTATTATAATAAACATATGTTTCATAGAAACTCAGTGATTTATGTTATCTACGGTATGTTAGTGTTTCTTGTAGTGAAATATATATTGATGGACTGTGAAAGGAATGTTTGAATTAGTAAAATGTAATAATTTTATGAAAATAATTTCATTTAAAAAATTACCATAAAAACTAAGGTTGTTATATCTACTTCGTAAAAATGAAATTTTCCCTCAAAATTCATCATTATTGTATAACAAAATGAGGATACTTATGCTTCATTAGATCCTTATGTTACCATATATATTACTCTTATATGTGATTTCTCCACAAAATATTTACCATCTGAGTGTTTTTTTCATAGAACATTCTATGTACGATCCAAAATTTCAACTGGTAGTTCTTCATAAGAGACATCATGCTCCAGTTGTATGACATTAGAGTTCTGAAAATGTAAAATATCAGGTGTGTACTTCTGTAAGAGTTATAATAGGAACCCATCATGGAGTTGAGAGAGATTTGGAGGAAGTTCCATTCGATATGCTATTTACCCAATATGATCAATAGTTTGAAATGGACTTATATTCCTAGGTATTAGTTTCCCCTTCTTCCCAAATGACATAACCTTCTTCCTGGGTGAGATTCATAGAAATTCCATTCCACTATATTCAAATTCTATATCTCACTATTAGTTATCTGCATAACTTTTCTGCTTATATTGAGCTATATTGATATGAATCTTAATGGATATAGACTGCTCTTCCATTTCATCATCAATCTTATTTCCCAGTAGATATCTTTCTCTATCAACAAACCAACATGTTATAGATCAACATTCAATCCCATTGGGGGATTCATAAGGTTCCATATGAATTCTTGAGTGAATTTTATTATTGTATAAAAACTAAAATAGATTAAGCTGATGATTTCTACCCCCATTGAAATCTAGATAATAGATCCCAAAATATCCTCATTGGTTTGAGTTGTTCTTTTAGACTGAAAATATATCTAACGATTATTGGAAGTATTGAAACTAAATTCTGTATCATTTCTTGTGAAAGACTTCTCCCAAATATAAAGGTTGACCTGATATCACGATCTGATACAATGGAATGTGATACTTCTTTCAACCTTAATACTTCCTTAATTTAAATATTGGAATGATGATTCATAGAGAAGTATTCTTTGATACCAATGAAGTGTGATTGATTTTTAAGGAAATCAAATACCACCCATATAGCATTAAACACTTTGTAGATTTTGGAAATTCCATTGAAAAAATCTAAAAATATATTATACAATTTCAATTCTGGTATGGGAAATGGATGCATCATCCCTTTATAATTTTCTCTTTCTGCCGTAACATTCTATAATATTAATAACTGAGATACAGAATCTACAAGATCACTCCTAATATCATCCCTCAAAATGTATTTTTTATTCAAATCTATATGCATCACTATACTTCTAGTTTGAATAGATAATGATGAATACTGAACATCATCTAATAGATCCTTATTCATATCCGGCGTGGAAGGAACACATACATTGTTCCAGATCCTTATCATTCCATCATGATTAAAGTTAAATAAAAGCACATCTTAGACATTATTTTTAATCTCTTCTTCCTCAATTTTTGAATCCTGAACCATAACATGGATAATGGATTGAAAATTTATTTATGAAAGATTGATTTTCCCCTTCCTTCTAGATTTCTATCTCTATCCTTTGGAAATATAGAAAGAATGAATCATTTCTTCTACTCATAATGGATAACGTTTCATTATCCTTGTGATTTAAATCATTGTCCACCTGGTCTTCTTTCCCTGGGTGGTAATGTATTGATCAATCATAATCAGTTATCAACTCTATATATCATCCATGCAACATGTTTATATCATTTCTTTTGAAAATATATTTCATAAATTTATATTCAATATATATATATATATTTATTTACTATAAATATAATCTCTCAAAATCTTTAATTCAATAACTATTACTACTAGCCCAAATCCTGAGTAGGGTAATTTATTGAATGAATCTTAAAATCATATGAGGCTTAAGTCTAATAAATGTTATTATGCATAAGGGAACATCCCCAAACCTTATTGTATTCATCACTAAAGATTTAAACCCATTATCAACAATAGGGTAATTTATGAATAGGATCATTGTTCAACATTTTATTTGGTTCACTAAATTTTTCAACACATTCATCAATCTAGAGGAACATGAAAACCATCTATGTGAAATGGTCAGAGGATTATATAGTGGTGGAAAATTCTCCACAAACATTCTATAATATCCAACTAAACCCTAGATACTACGGATCTTCTCACTTTGGTTCATGTAGGTATGTATTCAATCACGTTCAACTACGATGCATCAACTTATATACAATCTATTTAAATTTTGTGACCAAAAAATAAAACCTTTTGCATAAAAAACTCTCACTTGGTAAATTTATCAAATAGTTTATCCTTTTGTAGGGTCATTAGTATAATTATCAAGTGGTCATAATTTTCCACTTTTTTCTTGGAAGATATATGAATATCTTCTATAATGACTACAAAAAAACAGATTTTGGTTATCCCAAAAATCATTATTCATTAAATAAATGAAAATAGAATGGAAATTAGTGAGAAAAATTGGTATTAATATATATTCACAGTGTCCATACCTTATATGGAATGTCATCTTGGGTATATCCTCCTTCTTGATCCTAAAAAGATGTTATCTAGATTGATGGTCAATCTTGGATATGTATTTGAATCCATGCATTTGATAAAATAAGTCATCAAATATGGTGAGGAGATTACCATTAATTCATTATCATCATTTTCAACAACATATAATAAATACAGAGTATCATTGATCATTCATTATTTTTATCAAAAAGAACAAATTCACCACAAGATGACACATTTGGCTGTATGTGTCCCTTATCAATATTTTATTTGAGTTTCTTCTTCAATTACTTCTACTTAATTGGTTCAATTATAATGGGAGTCTTTGAAACCAGTGTGTAACTAGGTATCAGTTCTATTAGTAACTCGACATCAAGTTTTGGTGGAATTCTATGAAACTCATATGGAATGTCACGACCCGTCCTCGGGGCCCGTGTCGTGACTACCCCAATCCCGCCTTCTATAGGCCAAGGGCTGGCGACTAGAACCAAGGCGTAAATCCTGGTAAAAAGGGAAGGCATTGCCTTTGTAAAGTAAACAAGCACCACAGAGTAAGCAAGTGGAAAAAGTAGACACTAAGTAAAAACTAGTATAATAGTAAGTACGGAAAACTAAGTGGTCCAGTATACAAACCCAAACTGAAAGTAAAGTACAACTCGAAAGGAAAAATAGAAACTGAAAAGTAAAAGATGCTACGCTGAGCTATCCACTGGAAATCCCACCTGAAAGGTGGGTACAGATAGCTCCACTCCTCCTCAGGTCCTGTTGTCCACTCCAAGTATGTCCCGCCCAGTGGTCCACCTCTATGTACCGTCCTGCTCTGCAAGCCACAACCACGATCAACGTTGTACGTCGTCTGCAACCAACACAACGTAGTGCGGGCATAACCTGTGCAGGGGTGAGTATAAACTACTCAGTAGGGACCTCGAGACCCCTGAAGGTCTCCCAAAATCCCCAAAGGATAAACCAAAAAGGAAATATACAATCACGAAGTAACAACTGACACTGCTTAGGTATATTCCCATACATATACCTAAGTCATCCATTCCAATACGCTCCAACTTCCGAGCACAAGTACAACTCAGTCCACACAGGAAAGTATACGTACTCCACACAGGAACACAAAACATAATCCACACAGGATAGCCCAACACAATCCACACTGGAAAGAAAACAGGTTTCATCTCACATAGGTATACTTTTTCGAAGACGATAGAGATAATCTCTGATTCATCTAAGTCGCCGGACCCATAAATGATTGATAGTTACTAACCCCCGCAAAGACCCACACAGGATTGGGCCCACACAGGACCTGTAGGGACTGGCTCACAAAGAACCACTGAGCACTGACCCACATAGGGTCATACCCACACAGGATTGGTAGCACTAATCCACATAGGATCGTTGAGTGCTATAGTCGTCGCCATCGAATCCACTGAGGATCTCTGTACAGTCATCGTCGCAGTCACAGTAGTAGTCGCAGCCAGCTGTAGGGTTCATGAACACAGCAAACTCGTTCGGGAGGGTCCGCTCCACGAGCCGAGAGGCTGATACATCAACTGACACATAGTCCAGAGTTGATGTATCCAAAAGTTCTGTATCATCAACAGGAACTCAACGTCGCAGACGGCGCGTCAATCGGACGCTCGGTCTGAGAGTTATTGGATTTTTCGTCCCTGGGGCCCGGTTGGTTTTTAAGGCAAAACCAACCCGACCGTACTCCACCAGCATCCAAACCTGGGGCATAGTAATCCAAAAGATCCATCTCACTATGAGGAACTCAACAAAGTTGACGGCATGTCAATCGGACGTCCGTAGCTCAAGATATGAGCGTTTCCGCTCCGAGGTCCCGGTTGGTTTCGTGTCGATCGGAGGTCCGTAGCACGAGTTATGGGAATTTGAACCAAATCAGTGTGAAAAGAGGGGGTCTAGGCCCGGCCCGGCCCGACCCAGTACCCCCTGGGTCGGCCGAACCGGGTCGACCCGGCCCGGGCGACGACCTGACCCGATGACCCGGCCCCGCCGAAGGCGGGGCGGCGCGGCGCGGCGAGCGCGGCCAATGGGCCGCGCGAGCGCGCCAATGGGAAGGGCGTTTCCCCTCCTTTAAGAAAACGTCGGCCCCTTAATTGGGGTCGCTTGATGTCCAGCCGGGGGAATTTAATTCCTCAGGCTCTTCCCTTTCCGGCCGGACCGACCTGGCCGGCTGGTTCCTGCTCAACGGGACCTGCGATGGCCGGACCCCTTCCAGCTCCATCGCCGACGGCCCGGTACCGGTCGCCAGTCACCCTGCTCCACTGCGGCCCGGAACCGGTCGCGGCCCTTGTTGTCCGGTGCGGTGTGACGACACCACGCTCCTCTGCCGCAGCCCCACTCCGGTGGCGGCGTCTTCGGTTTTCTTCGACGCGGCGCGACGACGTCGCGTCCTTGAACATCTTTCCACGGTGCGGCGTGAAGGCGCCACACCTTTTTTCCTTTATCTTGATTCCGCGTGGTGCGACGGCACCATGCCTTCCCGTACCAATCCACAAAGGAATCAATCATAATGTAAGGAGGAGGGTCAGCCGTGTTTGTGCGGATCGGCCTCCTTGTGTTAAACGATAACATTTAGTCGATAATCCACGATGATCGATAAACTAGAATCATGAAGGGAAATAATTAAATAAAATAATCCCCTACCTCGGTTCAGGAACGGTGCACGTCAATCGAGCTACGGAAGAAAAGCGTCGCGGAAGTCGGGCGTCGCGGAAAACGGACGTCGATTCTGTTGTCGTTGAGGTGCGTACGAAGGGGAAACGTCGATGGAAGAAGACATTTCATTTTTCGACGGAGATGTTCCTTGTTGATGAAAGGTGTTCTTCGCGTTCTTCGTCGAGGTTGAAGAAGTAGAAGGCTTTCTCAAACTTATCCTTTTTCTTTCCCAAGATTCCACCACATGAACAACCAACCCCAAAAATAAAATAATCCTCCCATTATTTTATTAGCCCAACATAGGTTTTGAATTTCAAGGGTTTGAAAATTCAAAACCCACATTTAACTCACTTATGTTATTAATATAAGATGTTATAAAATTAATGAGGTGATAAGTTATCAAAACATAAATGGGGGGTTTAGAGGGGTTAGGAAAGTGAGGGGTTGGGCTCGTGTGGGTCCCACCCTACCTTATCCACTCAAGGTTGGTTATCACAAGTGGTTCCCACCCCCAACATCCTTACTTAGGATAAAACTACCATGTGGAAAAAAATAAAAATTGTAGAGTAATTATAAAATTAACTTCTACAATTTTTATCAACACTTGTGAAAACGCAACTCCAGAACAGGAGTTACTAAGCAATTACCGGCGTTGCGGTTCCATCAGTGCCCTTGGAATTCGATTCTGGGAACTGGTTCAAAGGTTATAAATTCCTGCTCATTCGTTCACTGAACGTACCTAAGCCAAACATCAGAAATTGATTCTGGGCACACCGGGCCTCGGAATCAGGTGCCGTCAGAAACCGTGCTCTTGTAAAATTCCAAAGAAAATTAAGAAAAAAATTCTCTTGAATTTTACGGGTCTTTACATTACTCCAAACTCAGGGATTTACGTCCCCGTAAAGATACATAAAAACTAGGGAAACAAATGAGGGTACTGAGCATGCATCTGAGCCTCCTGCTCCCAAGTGCTCTCCTGGAGGTTTCTGTGCTTCCATCTGCTACACACTAGAGGAATCGACCATCCACGTAGGACATGCTCCTGTCGATCCTCGATATCCACCAGGACCTCCGTAAAATTCTCCCCATCATCAGCGTCAAGCTCCCCATGGTCAATGATGTGCGTCGGGTCGTGCACGTATCTCCTTAGCTGAGATACGTGGAAGACGTCGTGCACCTGGTGCAACTGAGGTGGTATAGCCAGACGATAACCAACCTCACCTATCCTACTAAGGACCTAGATTGGTCCGATGAAGCACGGAGGTAACTTACCGGCTCGGCCAAATCTCCGTAAACCATGTCGAGGTGAGACACACAAGAAGATGTGGTCGCCATCCTCGAACTCTAGTGGCCTCTGCCTCCTGTCAGCGTATGACTTCTGCCAGATCTGAGCTGTCCTCATCCACTCCTGGATGACCTGGACCTTCTCTGTCATGGCCTGGACCATCTCCGGTCCCACAAGTACTGACTCCCCAGGGTCTGTCTAGCACAAAGGAGATCTACAAGGTTGGTCGTACAACGCCTCGTATGGTTCCATTACGATGGTGGAGTGGTAGTTGTTGTTGTACGCAAACTCCACCAAGGGTAAGTGGTCCTCCCAGCTACGACCAAAGTCGAGGACACATAAGTGGAGCATGTCCTCGAGAGTCTGAATGGTCCTCTTCGTCTGACCATCCGTCTGAGGGTGAAAGGTTGTGATCAGATGTAGCTGCGTCCCGAATGCCTCCTACAACCCCTTCCAAAGCTGGGAAGTAAAGCAAGAATCTCGATCAGAGACGATAGATGATGACACAACATGAAGCCGAACAATCTCCTGAACGTAAAGACGTCCCAAGCTATCCAATGAACCCTACTCTCTGATGGGTAATAAGTGAGCTGACTTGGTGATTCCGTCGACAATCACCCAAATGGAGTCATGACCTCTGGAAGTACGTGGAAGTCCAGTCACGAAGTCCATAGATATGCCATCCCACTTCCACTCCGGAACCTCCAAGGGATGTACCAAGCCTGCTGGTACCTGGTGCTCAGCCTTCACCTACTGGCAGGTGAGTCATCAAGAAATGAACTCTGCCACAGCCTTCTTCATGTCTGGCCACCAGTGTTGTCGCCTGAGATCCTGGTACATCTTCGCCACTCCGGGATGTACCACCAAGGGAGAAGTGTGAAACTCTCTCAGAACCTCCTCCCGTAAAGAAACTGGTACCAAGGTATGTCCTCTAAAAATGATGTCATGCTCTGTTCCAAAGGAGAAACCATCAGGTTCCTGTCCTGAGGATATCTGTGCACGCCGCGTCTCACAATCAGCATCCCCACGCTATGCCTCTCTGACCTGCTGTAGTAGTGGAGGAGCGACTGTGAGAGACTGAAGGAAGGCTGCTCCATCTCTATCCACGAAGGATACCTGCAAAGAGGCTAGCTTCTCTATCGACTCCTTAAGTAGCTGAATGCCCTTCCTCCTACTGATGGCATCGGCTACTACGTTCCCCTTCCCAGCAGTATAGACTATCTAAAATTCATAGTCCTGGAGGAACTCGAGCCATCGCCACTATCTCAGATTCAGGTCCTTCTGTGAGAATATGTACTTGAGACTCTGGTGGTCAGAAAAGACTATAAAGCGCTCTCCCATCAGATAGTGTCTCCACGTCTTCAGGGCGAAGACCACTGCTGCTAACTCCGGGTCATGGGTAGCGTAGTTCTACTCATGCAGCCTCAACTGAAGTGATCCATAGGCGATCACTGCCCACTCTTACATCAGGACACAACCGATTCTGGTCCTTGATGCATTGTAGGAGACTACGTACCCTACTCCCTCCTTAGGCAACCTCAAGATAGGTGTGTTGGTCAATCTCTGTCTCAGCTCCTAGAAGCTCTGCTGACATCTGTCTGACCACACGAAGGGTTTCCCCTTCTTCCTCAAAGCTGAGATAGGTGCCACAACTCTGGAGAAGTCTAGCACAAATCTCCAGTAGTATCCAGCTAGTCCCAAGAAACTCCGCACCTCTGTCAAGCTCTTGGGTGGCTCCCAATCAAACACTGCCTCGATCTTCACAGGATCCACTGCAAATCACACCTCAGAGATGACGTGCCCCAAGATGTTGACCTCACGTATCCAGAACTTGCACTTCGAGAGATTACCATAAAGCTGGTGCCCTCTGAGTGTCTCTAGTAAAACCCGTAAGTGGTAGGCATGCTCCTCCTCAGTCGTCGAGTACATCAAAATGTTTTCAATGAAGACCATGACAAATCGATCGAGATATGGCTGAAAGATCCTATTCATGAGGGCCATGAACACTGCTCGAGCATTGGTTATGCCGAAGGGAATAACCAATAACTCATAGTGGCCATACCGACACCTGAAGGTCGTCTTCTGCACGTCTTCGTCTCGAACTCCGAGCTGGTGATAGCCTGACCTGAGGTCTAGCTTCGAGAACCACTGTGCTCCCTTGAGCTGATCAAAGAGGTCATCAATCCTCGGTAGCAGATAGTTGTTCCTCACTGTCACCTGGTTCAGGCGACGATAGTCGACACACAGTCGCAAGTTCTCATCCGCCTTCTTGGCGAACAGAATTTTGGAAGCCCATGGTGAAACACTGGGTCCGATGAACCCCTTGCTCTGCAAGTCCTCCAACTATACTCGTAGCTCTCGAAGCTCAGCAGTGGACATCCGATATGCTGGATTCGATATTGGGGTTGTCCCAGGGTATAGGTAAATATAAAAGTCTACCTCTCTGTGAGGAGGTAACCCTGGAACATCATCGGGAAAAAGGTACGCAAACTGATCCACCACTACAGGAAAACCAGGACTCCACACATCAACTGCTCTTAGGATGAGGCTAGCCAACTGATGAGTGATGGGTTGTCCTCTCCTCCATGGAAGTGCATCCTGTGCTGAAAAGGCTCCCTTCTCACCGGTGAAGGTGAACCTGCTCCAGTCGGTGTGTACACATCGCACCTTGCGCCAAAAACAGTCAATCTGTGCATGGACCGTAGATAACCAATCCATGCCCAAGATGACGTCGTAAGGACTCGACGCCACTACAAGAAGATCCCAGCCGAAGATCTCGCCTCCTAGAGTAATCTCACACTACCGTCACCAGTGCGTAATCGTCGAGTCTGCTCCCGTAAGAGTCTCTAGCCATAAGGATCGATCCAATTTCTCTGTCGGAATCTCCGAGCTCCGAACAAGGGCAGCAGCTATGAAAGAGTGACTCGCTCCTCTGTCTATAAGTACTGTAGCAAGGGTAGAATATACATAGATAGTACCTCGAATCATCTCGGGCGCACCGTGGTCGTAGGCCTTCGCTTCCTGGAGTTGTGCCTGTCTATGCCCACTAGCTCCTTGTGGTCGGGGTGGACCTCCTGGTGGTGGTGGTGGTGGTAGAGCCTCAAAGCGTCGCCCACCACCTGCTGCTCGGCCAGCTCCTCTGCCTCGTCTGCCTCCTCCCTGCAGACCTCCACGGTCGACCCTCTGCCTCTGCCTCGGTGGTCCCTCAACTGTCTGCTACTCCTCAGCACGGCGAGTCAGGTAGTCACGAGCCATGTGGCCCTGCCTGCCGCACGAATAGCACTGTTTGCCTCTCGAAAGACTGACTCCGTACTGTGTGCCCCACACCGCTGAGCCAGTGACCAGAGGTCGTCTGCCTAGGGGTCTGGTCTTCCTAGACCCCTGAGTCATCCATCGACTGCCTGCTGCAGAAGACTCTGCTATGTGCCGCCATGCGGTGGGTCTCGGTGCTGGTGTTGACTCAGCAAGAAAACTCTCGATCAAAAGGGCCTTCTCTAGTACTCCTGTATGAGTCGAAACGCTGGGGGAGATCAGCGATGCCCTGATCTCGTGTCTCAATTCCTGCTCAAACGTCTGGGCCCGGAAAAATGGGTCTCGTACCATGTCGGTCGAGTAGCGCGAGAGATCGGTAAATCTCACCGAGTACTGGGCGACCGTCATGCTGCCCTCCCGCAGCTGAAGAATCTCTTGAATACGCACCACACGGAAGGTGGCTGGGACGAACTCTGAGCAGAAGAGGCTCTCAAAGTCCGTCCAAAGAAGAGATGCATCATCGTGCACCTAGAGCATCAAGCTCCACCATCGGCCTACTGCTGCGTGTAGTAGGCTCGCAGCGAGGATCACCATGAGGTCTTCTGGTGTCCTCACTAGCCTGAAAAATCATATGACTGCCTCTAGCCAGTCTTCGGCTGCCTGGGGGTCCGTCTCCCCATGGAACCTGGGTGGTCGCTGGCGCAGGAACTCATGCAGTGCACTAAGGCGACGTGCATCGTCAGCGGCTGGTGCTGGATGCATCAGTGGCTCAGGGGGTAGGGCTACCGTCGGTGCCAATGCTGACAAAGGGCCCTGCACCGAGGCCTCGTCGCTCGGTGGGCTGTCGTCACGCTCGACTCTCGGAACCCTAGCTGGCTGCCGTCGTGGGGCCATCCTGAAAAGAAACAGGTGCGCCACGGTAAGAACAGTATACCTGGTGAGCTGATACAAAGTAATCACAAAGAAAACTTCAAACATACACACAATCTATGTTTTCGCACATTAAGTCAGAATTCAGAAGTTAGGGTCCTTGTGTACGGATACGTCGGCCGCCGCACCAACACTAGACTCCCTGGACTGATAACCACACCCAATACGCTTAACACTATTTCTTTCATATAGAAGAAAGATCAGAGTTCGCGATAGAACCGAACTCCTCTGATACCAATTTGTCACGACCCGTCCTCGAGGCCCGTGCTGTGACTACCCCAAGCCTGCCTTCCATAGGCCAGGGGCTGGCGACTAGCGCCAAGGCGTAAATGCCAGTAAAAAGGGAAGGCATTGCCTTTGTAAAGTAAACATGCACCATAGAGTAAGCAAGCAGACAAAGTAGACACTAAGTAAAAACTGGTACAACAGTTAGTACAGAAAAGTAAGTGGGCTAGTATACATTCCCAAACTGAAAGTAAAGTACAACTTGAAATAAAAAACAGCAACTGAAAAGTAAAAGCCGCTACACTGAGCTGTCCACTAGAAATCCCACCTGAAGGGTGGGTACAGATAGCTCCACTACTCCTCGGGTACCTCTATCCGCTCCGAGTATGTCCCGCCCAGTGGTCCACCTCTAGGTATCGTCCTGCTCTACAAGCCTCAACCACGATCAACGTTGTCCGTCGTCTGCAACCAACACAATGTAGTGCGGGCATAGCCCATGCAGGGGTGAGTATAAACTACTCAGTAGGGACCCCGAGACCCATGAAGGTCTCCTAAAATCCACAAAAGATAAACCAAATAGAAAAGATTCAATCACGAAGTAACAACCGACACTGCTTAGGTATATGCCCATACATATACCTAAGTCATCAATTCCAATACGCTCCAACCTCTGACCCCAAGTACAACTCAGTCCACACAGGAATGTATACGTATTCCACACAGGAAAGGAAAAACGTAATCCACACAGGATAGCACAACACAATCAACACAAGAAAGAAATCAGGTTTCCGCTCACATAGGTATTCTTCTTCAAAGACGATAGAGATGATCACTGATCCATATAAGTCATTGGAACCACAAAGGATTGATAGGTACTAACCCCCGCAAAGACCCACATAGGATTGGGGCCACACAGGACCTATAGGCGCAGGCTCACACAGAACCGCTGAGCGCTGACCCACACAGAATCGGACCCACATAGGATCTGTAGCATTGATCCACATAGGATTGCTGAGTGCTGTAGTCGTCTCCACCGAATCCACTGAGGTTCTCTGTACAGTCGTCGTCGCAGTCACAGTAGCAGTCGAAGCCAGCTCTAGGGTTCCCGCGCACAGCAAGCTCGTTCGGGAGGGTCCGCTCCATGAGCCGAGAGGCTGATACATCAACGGACACATAGTCCAGAGTTGATGTATCCAAAATTTATGTATCGTCAACAGGAAATCAACGTCGTAGACGGCGCGTCAATCAGACGCCCGGTCTGAGAGTTATTGGCTTTTTCGTTCCAGGGGCCCGGTTGGTTTTTAAGGAAAAACCATCCCGATCGTACTCCACCTGTGTCCAAACCTCGGGTGGAGTAAGCCAAATGATCTGTCTCACTAAGAGGAACTCAACAAAGTCGACGACACGTCAATCGGACATCCGTAGCTCAAGATATGAGTGTTTCCGCTCCGAGGGACCGATTGGTTTTGTGTACGAACCAACCCGGCCAAACTCAAAGTATTCCGAAACGTTGAGTGCAATATGTCGAAACGACCGTCTCATTCCAAGGATCGTGTAGCTGCTGACATCGCTTAGATCGGAGGTTCGTAGCCCGAGTTATGGGCATTTGGACCAACTCAGTCTGAAAAGAGGGGGTCTGGGCCCGACCCGGCCCGACCCAGTACACCCTGGGTCGGCCGAACCGGGTCGACCCGGCCCAGAAGATGACCTGGACGGACGACCCGGCCCGGCCGGCGGTGGGGCGGTGTGGCGGCGCGGCCATCGCAGCCAGTGGGCCGCGCGAGCACGCCTAAGGGAGGGGCGTTGCCCCTCCTTTATGAAAACGACGACCCCTTAATTGGGGCCGCTTGATGTCCAGCCAGGGGGAATTTAATTCCCCCGGCTCCTCCCTTTCCGGCCGGCCCGACCTGGCCAGCTGGTTCCTACTCAACGGGACCAGCGATGGCCGGTCCCCTTCCTGCTCCGTCGCCGGCGGCCCGGTACTGGCCGCCGGTCACCCTACTCCGCCGAGGCCTGGAACCGGCTGCAGCCCTTGTCTTCCGGCACAGTGCGACGGCACCGTGCTCCTCCGCCGCGGCCTCGCTCCGGTCGTGCTGTCTATGGTTTTCTTTGACACGGTGCGACATCGTCACGTCCTTGAACTTCTTTCCACGGTGCGGCATGACGGCGCCACACCTTTTTCCTTTCTCTTGATTCCGTGTGGTCCGACGGCACCACGCCTTCCAGTACCAATCCACAAAGGAATCAATCATAATGTAAGGAGGAGGGTCAGATGTGTTTGTGCAGACGGACCCCCTTGCGTTAAACGATAACATTTAGTCGAAAATCCACGATGATCGATAAACTAGAATCATGAACGGAAATAATTAAATAAAATAATCCCCTACCTCGGTTCAGGAACAGTGCACGTCAATCGAGCCATGGAAGACAAGTGTCGCGGAAGTCGGGCATCGCAGAAAACGGACATCGATTCCGTTGTCGTCGAGGTGCATTCGAAGGGGAAACATCGATGGAAGAAGACGTCGTGTTCTTCGACAGAGATGTTCCTCGTTGATGAATGGTGTTCTTCACGGTCTTCGTCGAGGTTGAAGAAGTAGAAGGCTTTCTCAAACTTAACCTTTTTCTCTCCCAAGTTTCCACCACAAGAACAACCAACCCCCAAAATAAAATAATCCTCCCATTATTTTATTAACCCAACATAGGTTTTGAATTTCAAGAGTTTGAAAATTCAAAACCCACATTTAACTCACTTAAGTTATTAACATAAGATGTTATAAAATTAATGAGGTGATAAGTTATCAAAACATAAATGGGGGGTTTAGAGGAGTTAGGAAAGTGAGGGGTTGGGCTCATGTGGGTCCCACCCTACCTTATCCTCTCATGGTTGGTTATCACAAGTGGGTCCCACCCCCAACATCCTTACTTAGGATAAAACTACCATGTGGAAAAAAATTGTAGAGTAATTATAAAATTAACTTCCACAATTTTTATCATCAACACTCGTGAAAACACGACTCCGGAATAGGAGTTCCTAAGCAATTACCGGTGTTGCGGTTCCATCGGTGCCCTCGGAATTCGATTATGGGCACCGGTTCAAAAGTTAGAAATTCCCGCTCGTTCGTTCACTGAACGTACCCGAGACAAACATTGGAAATTGATTCCGGGCACACCGGGCCTCGAAATCAGGTGCCGTCAGAAACCGCGCTCTTGTAAAATTCCAAATAAAATTAAGAAAAAATTTCCCTTGAATTTTTTGGGTCTTTACATGGAAATACATCGACAAATTTCATGGATAATAGGCATATCATCAATGTCGATTTTCCCCAACCATTTGTGATAAACATCCATTCTTAATGAAGATTAAGACCCATACATAGGATGTAATCTCCCTAGGAAGTTCATTCTTATCATTAAATTGAGAAAGGATCATCGGAGGGTTTGAATTGTCAAACATACTTCACTTCCTTGAAAATTGATGGTGTATTTATACAGGTAAAGCTAATACATGCATATTATTCAATCAAATTACACCAAAAGAATATGACAATATTTTTCATAAGTACATTACCACAAACACCAATTTTAGAAGAATTATATATTTGAGATGGAATCATCATACCATTATAGATTTTCACTAATAATTCCATATCTAAAATTTTCATAAGAATGTTAATTCCAAAAAAAAATCTTAATATATGTAGTGTGGGAAGATATAGAATAAAATAAGACATTTGTAATTAATGAGTGGATGGTGCATGTACCTTTGAGGACACCGTTATCACACCCCTCATCAGAAATATTGACCACATGATATTTCCCTTTGTCCCTTTTTATGTGGTTACTAATTTGAATCATCATCATTGTCCTTGGGATTGGAAACATGTTAGAAAAATTACCATTATCTACACACTTGAAGAACTGTAGTGTGGGATGATCATTATGTTTATATTTTTATCTATTTTCATCATTGGAAAACATGTTCCCCTCATTGTAGAAATCAAATTTCTGATGGTTCTCCCATACACACATACAAAACTTATCATACCCCATAATATTATTCGCTCCATGATTATTTTTACTTATAGATCATAATATAAGGATCATGTTCTTCAATTTATGTGTTTTGATGTTTCCTTTGAAATTCATTTCATTTTTCTTGTTAAAACCATGATATGGATATGTAACTCCAACCTCCATTTAAATTTTGATTAGAAAATCATAATATCTTCATAGTTAATAAAGATAGTTATGAGAAATTCATTTTGAGACTTTCCATTATTCCACTGAAGAACCAATCAACATCATGTTTGGTTTAGATGATAATTCTATACGTGTACCTAATATGTCTTGTGAAATTAGCCTCATAGGGACCATTATATTCATCAACCATTTTATTCATATAAAGTTACTCTTTTTCCATATGTGTACGAAGAACATGTGGAATGTACTGATTTAAGAATATGTTATTGAACTCATCGCAATCCATGGATTCAATTTCATCTTCAATCCCTATATTCTTGATTAGAGTCCACCAATGGTTTGCATCACCTTATAACCGATAAATAGCTATAATCACTTTCTCGATATACTAACACTAGAAAACAGAGAATATATTTTCCATGGTACTAATCCAGTGTGAAGAAACAAGTGGATTAGAAGACCTATTAAAATAAGGTGGATTTTTATACATGATGAAATCAATAGAATGTTATTCTCTCCATTAATCATTTGGAATCACAAGATTATTCATAGAATGAGAATGATTCCTAAATATTGAAATGTGGTTTTTTAATTCCAAAACACATTTCATTGGGATTCTCTTAAGAAAAAGTGTTTCATTTTCCATTGAAATCACTACTAACATTGTTCCTTTGGTTATACTCTATTTAATAAAACAAAAAATAATATAGTAAGATGTAGTTATCAAATTAGGGAACCACATAACCTTAAAAAAACAACATATAAGATGTCTAAATTATGAATCCTCCGTTAATATATGAAACATTATGTTTATCCATGATTATTAATAGAAAACATATATTTAAATCCTCCATGATGTTTCATGAAGACATTTGTGAATTCCAAAATCATAACCCTCGATACTGCAACACCAGGTGAGCATTAAGGCCTGTCGTCGTGTACATGGTTACGCTAAGTCAATCCTGACACATCTTCCCATAGTTTTTACATCTAGGTACATTTATTCTAGAGAAAAATCTACTTTTATTATCTAGAAAGTGTTGTAATGCTAGGAAAAAAACTCACTATATCAATTACAAATATTCATGGAAATTTTCATATAATTTTCCATATTTTTATAATTATACTTATACATGTCCTTTGGTTAATAATGAAGGTTCTCTCATCCTAGCTTCTAATGGTTGAATAATTCTTCCCTGTAATACCTTCATTAAAATCCCTCAAACCTAATACATTAACTTACATACCATTTGTGATGTACTTTAAACAATATAAAAATAAATTCCCAAAGACCATACAAGTGTTGTTCCATTGGAAACATTGAAACATAAACAGTAGTACATATTGATCTATATTATCTCCCTCTACATTATTCATGACTATCATCCTTCTTATCCCCATCAAACATTAAACATATATTCATACCCTATGGAAGGAAAAAAATGGGTGTGATATGATATTTAGTACAGGTAAATATAGGAGGCATGTAATCAAAAACATCTGCATAGGGGTATGACAACATGATCATGATATTATAAGATCATACTCAGAATATCATAAAATTACAAATGTGAATTAATAAATAAATATTTATAGTTCATAAGACATTAATCAAAAGTAAATTAAAAATAATCCCTAAATACATATCATTGGAATATGACATGGAGTTGTGGAATATATTAAATGTTATATCATCCCTTATAAGTAATCTATAATTTCTTAAACATATCATGAAAAATCATTGTTACTGAATCTATTGGGAGGCACAAACCACTATCCCTAGTTTTAGTCCTTTCCTTGTATGGGATCAAGTTTCTTCATCATCTTATCGTGGATTTGGGTTCTCCATCTTCCATATTCATTATGACTAAACCTAGTAAGAGTGACACACCACCATCACCAATCGTAATTCATTCTTTTTAAGGATTTGGGTTTCCCCATCTCTATATTATTAGTGACTACACCTACTGGTCAGTGCACACCACCATCGCTAATCGATGTCTTTTCCTTATAAGAGATCATGTTTCACCATATTCTTAGAGTGGATAATGCTCGTCCACATGATTCATATAATTATATCATGGTATATAAGTCATTTCCCAATGAATTGTAATGTCATATAGGGCTCACCGTAGTCATAATTAAATCAATCATATAGGTTCGATAAGATAATAAAACATTCATACTTTCATGACCCATAAAAAATATTGGGTTTATAAACATCCAATAACAAACAATTGAAAATAAATTTGAGTCATAAACATGTGATTATATCTCAAACTATAGAAATATATATGTTTTATAATGATTTACTAAAATTATAACCTGTGAAAAGAATAATATTTTACATGCATAAAAAAACATGAAAATTAACATGTTTCATAATCATCAGGCATAAAAACATAAATCATATAGAAATTTAATATGAATGTAAGAATTTAATATTCTCCCATAAAGGCATTAGTGACATCAATATATTACATCTTATATTAAAAATAACATGGAAATATATTTTGAAATAACGTCTTGAGGAAAATATTATTTCTTATTAGAATATAAATATTTAAAACCTAAAACCTTTTAATACCACTTTGAAAAGCTAATTTTTAAAACATATACAGAAATAATTGAAACCTATTGAAATTTTTTTTCATTGAAAACATATAATTATATCTTGAAAACGTTTTCAAATCCATTTTCCTTGAAAATATATAATATAAACTTGAAAACGTTATAAAAACCATTTCATTGAAAATATATTGAAATCTTATAGAGGAATCTTGAAAGCTGTAAAATATTTTAAATATAATCATTCTTTTAAAATTATCTAAAAATTCCATCATTCAAAACATTTTTTAAAACATGGTTATTGGTGTTAGTGGAATGTGCAACAATGAAGGAAAATGGAGACAAAGCTAATTTTATGATTTGTTGACTCATGAAACATAATCCCCATGAAATATAGATCAACAAATGGATATTTAAATAACCATAAATTATTGATAAAAATCATAGAATATAATCATGTATAGTATTATCACCACACTAGATAGATGAGTGCTAAATAAAGTATAAATCTTAATAAAATAATAGTAACACTATAAATCCCCTTACCTTGTGTCTTGACCCTCATTATACTCAATAAATCCTTTTATACAGCAAATATAATTTTATTATATATATTTGATAAAAAATATATTCATATATCAAATACCAAATATTATATGATTATGAATTTATATTACCCTATAGATAATAATTTCCATTTAAGGTTTCATTGTGGGTAATATCTTCTTTGTCCTTCTCATGTGTCTTAATTTGTTATATATTTGGTCTTTAGACATATATCATGATTTCCATAATTTATGGTACGATATGAATATCATTTATATTCTGTATATGTGTATAATAAAAAACCATAGAATATAGAATTATGAAACTGAATATTCCATTCATGGAGACAGTGTCTCGTACGTACCCACGAATGTTGTTTTCGTTTAATTGTGGTAATAAATAAATAAAGGTAAAATAAATATTTTTTGACATATAATTATATAATTATAATTGTAATATCATATATGAAATACAACTTCACTAAAACCATCCGTAATACCTTCCCTGTATTGTTATAACGAATCACATCACTTTGAGGGGGCGGTAGTCCAGACTTCCCCAAAACTAATTATTTTATTTACAATTGATGGAATGTATAAAGATATGGGTTTTAAAATAATTAAATAATATTAAATATTAAATATATATCATATATAAACATAGTTACCATTATTATTAAAATAGGTATATGTGGTAGAGTAAAACGAATATTCATCATCTTAGGAGGTCGTAGTTCGCTATACAGATAAACTGTTTGTTTATTAACAAATAGTTGGAATGGTGTGTAAGTGTAGGTAAAAAGTATAGAATTAAAATATCACTATATATAGAATGCACTAGTTTTCTTAAATAATCATGTAATAATTTGAATTGATAGAGTGGATAATGAAAATAAAATTAAGGAGTTTTAGGGATGGTGTTACCACTTAATCGGGTACTCCTTTTGGTTTTCACCAAAGGGATTCTTCATAAGGTTGCATGCCCATAGTGAAGATTCAAGAAGGATGAGATGGATTTGGGGATGTTTTTGGGTTATATATTGGATCAACATAATAGTTTATAGTGGTTTCAAAAATGGGTAGGGGTGGGGGCCTATTATAATGAAGTGAGGAGAAATACGTGCCATTTTTTAAACAAGTTAGTAGTACCCACGTTTTTACCCAAAATAAGTCATAAAAACAATACAAATTCAATAATTTAATGTTTATGAATGAAATATTTCAAGATAAATTTTGTTTTAAAGGTGTCTATTTCATTTACCCCCATAATTGTATGATTTATTCCAATGATAGGATTAATTTTAACTTAATAACTATAATTTATTTTAACTGTATTCGCTAATATTTTTTTCAATAAGTAATTTGAAATTATTTTAAATTATAAATTGTCAGGATTCAAAATTATGAGTCCATTATTAAAAAATAGAAACACATTAGTGGTATAAATTAATTAGTGATTAATCCCACATATGGGACAACATTGATGTTTTTT
Organism: Viscum album; assembly: GCA_963277665.1. Taxonomy (NCBI): domain Eukaryota; kingdom Viridiplantae; phylum Streptophyta; class Magnoliopsida; order Santalales; family Viscaceae; genus Viscum; species Viscum album. The sequence continues at coordinate 663,280,933 of OY728138.1, forward strand.
ATAGTAAAATTGATCAAAAGTGTGCTATGCTTTTATATTCAATTTCAATGATAAATTGATTCCAGTAACCTTTATTAAAATAAATTACAAAAAATATATAAATATAATTTTTAAAAAAATTAAAATATTATTTTAATATATATATAAAATAGATTAAAAGGAATTTTTCATTTAAAATTAAGAAATACTGAATACTTATTTAGAAATGATGTTTCCCATTAAAATTAAAAAATCACCCTAACCTAATTTTGACATTAAAATTTAATAAATTAATTTTTTTTCATTATTTATATTTCAAAAAGCGTAAAAAATATATTTAATTACTATTCATAAAAGGACCTGAATATCTGTTCATTTGAGAAAATATTATTTTTGAACATATAAAGACGATATGAAAAATTATATTTTTCATCATCAATATGTTATATTTATATAAAATCAGGATAATATATACATTAAAATTAGATATTATTATTTATATTACTATGTTTAATGACTATGTTATAGATATCACATTTATATAATTATTACAATAAAATTGTGTTTCATAGAAACATAGTATTGTGTATTATGTACGCCAATTCAGTGTTGTGTGTAGCGCAAGCCATGTATGTTCATTGTGAATGGATTTTTTGACTTAGTTAAATGTTACAATTCAATGGAAATTAATCAATTTATAAAAAGGGTCTATACAAACATGAATATGTTACTTGATGACCCTCCAAGAAAACATGGAGGAGCCTCTATTTCAAATGGTATGGGAAGAAGAGATGATCCTACAAAAATGTTGACAGAAAAAATATTGTATTGGTATATATTAATTTATTTATTGAATTTTTTTCTAATACTTTATTGTGAAAAGATAAAACAATAGTGTGAAATTATTTCATGTTCTTGTATCCCACAAAAATATCAAGAAATTGTATCATGGTCTTATTGTGGACACAAAATATTGTGAAATGATTTCTTGATCTCACCATGAAACTGAAGAGAATAAAATCATTTTATACTCATAACATTCGGTCAAATGAATATTATGACATTAATTTTTATTGTTCCTTAAAATTATATGACAATATAATTAAATAAATTCCAGAACTTCTATGATATATCAATAAAAATTTTCCCCATGGTTTTATCACTTCATCAACTTCGGAAATCTATGTCAATTTGACTCAAACATTTCAAATTTATTCATTGGTTTTTTGTGTCTTTTGTTCTTAAATATTTTATTCATTTACCCTTTTTAGTAATTTTAATTATTAATTTCATTGATTAGTGTAAAAAAATTTGGTTTTTTAATTTAATATTTTCCATTATTGAATTCATTATATAATTTAATTAATATCTTATTTTGGAATACTCATTATAATTTCAATTTGTTATAATTATGTTGTAATATGAGTATAATTTTATAAACACTAAGTAATAAATATATTTAAATCAACATTAACAGATTAAAATATTCCTAAAAAATTCATATTAATAGAAATAAAGAAAATACATTTTTCATATGTAATATTTTTCAATAAGTGACATAGGAAATATAAAAAATTATTTTAATTAATAGTTTTTCAGATTTATTTACTATGATAACATTATGTAATGGGGCACACTTGAGACCACATCCATGGTGAACAGTGGACCTTTTATTACAATGACTAGTTGGATGTTTGTTATTACTCTACCAGACCCATACTAACTAATATGTTTAGATATTTTTAATAAGAAGTCTTTGACTAAAAATAAAATTCCAAAATATCTTATAATAATACTATGTTTTAGTAATAGAATAAAATTAAATGATAAATTGAAATTAATGTCATTTTTGATTTTATATAATAAAATTATTTACATTTATTAACAAAAAAATAAAATCTTATTATTGGTTAAAGGATTTGAATGTATACCTATTACAATGACTATGTAATATTCACTAAAAAGGATAATTATAATAAAAAACCAAAATGAGTTGTAATTCTCAAGGTCTATAAAACATTGGGTGTAGTCTTGGGAAATAGTCATAAATGCTTAAGCCTTATAATTAACCAGATGTTACAATCTATATAAGACATACAACTATAATATAAATATAGTTTATTTAATATAACTTATCCATTTTTTATGACGATTATAGGAAAAAAAGTTCAAAAGTTATTAATAAATCCAAAAAATGGTTTTTATGTAAATATATCTATTTTCAAAGATACATTGTCTATAGTGGATTTTTGGCCATCGTTTCCAAAATATATAATGTTGTATCATCAGGTATAGACACCCCGTAAAGATATTGGATCTTTTAGAGAATGACTATTTGAATTTATATACATAACGTTATATAATTTTATAGACAATGAAGATTTATATGATTAGATTAACTCTAATTATGTTATTGTAGAATATGAATAATATTTCTTGTTCCAAATAAAATCATTATTTGATTATTGTGACATTACACAGACATTTGAAGAATAAACAACCCTTGAAATAATAATTTATTAATTTTATGAATTTTTTACAAAAAAGATGATCGGTAAATGATTACTCCCAGCATAAAATTTCCATGAATTTTTGGTGGCATGAATCAATTATGTGATGAAATTATTTATTATATTGGTAGTGTGTTTCACAATATATAAGTAATAAATAAATTAATAAAATTGTATAATATTGAGAGAAATTATAATTATGTGTTATTAGGAAAGTTTATTTTTATATAAATTATTGTGATGATATTTATTCAGAATATGAGATGCAATTACAAACTATAATTGATAAAAAATTCCATTATTGTTGAATCACTTGATTTAGTCAATAAACAACTGTAAACCCAAGACAATCACAGGGTTAGACAAAATTATGTAAAAACTGTAATTCTAAATTTTATTATTGAAATAAAAATATCACGTTAATATATTCCAATTATTTTAGTAGTAGAGATAATTAAAAAAAATCATGTTATTTGATTTCATAACAGAGGGAATGAGAAACAAGATTGAAATCCATTGTGAATGTGTGTTATGATTAGGATAAATCCTATTGATTTTTATCATTTCATATTATAAGGTATCAGACATAAAAAGTATTTAAAATTAATTATATAGAGAATATTTCATTTTATTTTACTCTCTATGATATTTTAGTTTTAGTGTTTTAGAGAAGTAGGTCACCAAAATTACATAAATAAATATCACATCAAAAACCCAGTATCCATTTTTCCAACAATAATAATATTATAATATGTAACATGTTATATATTTTTAATATATATTCATAATTTTCATCTTGACCACATTATTGTACTTACTCAACCATAAAATCCTATGAATGACATTTAAAATCATGGGATGAAAAATAAAGATCAATAAGAAAAATATTAAAAGAACGAATGATTTTTGTTTGTCTTAGAATGCTTATTAAATTTCCCCTTTTTTAAATAAACATGGGGCTCAAAATAAATATTTTCTTACCCATGAAATCAACTACCCTACCAAAATTTTTTCAGAAATATTTTTATATGTATTATTAGATGAAAAATAAAAATCATACAATTTTCATTGAAATAATGAAATAATATTGAATGGAAATACATTTCTCCCTTAAATTTTTTTATTAAATTCCCTTATAACATAATATAATTATATTAACATGAGGAATAAAAACATTCCCACAATGATAAAAAAACATAAATATATCATACATGTAACATTGGAAATCATTTTCATATAACTTATACAATCACTATTACTAATGGATTATCCTACAAAATACATTCCAAAAATCTATTTATTAAAACATAATTAGTTATCTTATTCATTACCCTAATGAATTGGAAATATATATGAGTTCCTCCTCTCATAAGGTATTATATTGGGCTTACCCATTGTCAAGATCTATATTAGGCTAGCACATCATAATAATAAATTCCCAAAAATAATAACATAATCATAACACATGACATATATATTATTCATCATCATACTTGTAAACATATTCTATTTAGCCATTAGAAAAAAATTTATGGATCTCAAAACAACCATTTTATTTAAAATAATATTTTAAAATACATAGAAAAAGGGAATAATATTTATTTCTCTAAATAATATATGGAATCATGTAACGAAATCCAAACATCAAATAATGTTTATGGTGAAGAGAAAAAACAAATCTTTCATAATTGTGAAAATATGATATTTATATTTTCCATATTATTAAAAATGTTTTTTATAAAATACATTAAAATATTCACTTTTTAAACCATTAAATGAAATTAAAAAAAGATACATATAATTCCATTTTATAATTAATACATATAATTTTCAATACATCCAAAAAATAGTTTAATTAATATGGACATGGAAGAAATATATTTTGAAAATCAATCGTTAAAACATTTTATACATTAGTTTTCTTGTAATGTTTCACATACCTAATTTCATAAAAGTCATATAAATTATTCATTTTTTATAATAAACATTGATTAGTTATTTAATTTATTAAGAAATTTTAGTAGTTTTTTTCCAATATCGTTAAAAAAATTAGTTCATTTATTTTAATGACATATTTTATTATTTAACCGATTTAGTCCATTCAAGGGTTTTTGAGGATTTTTAGGTTATAATTTCAAAACAGATTTGTTATGATGGCTATGGTAAATATTTCATTATTACATAATATATATAATAATATTCAAGAATTAATTATAATTGTTAAAAATTATTTATAATTTCAAATCCATCCATTAAATATAGTTATGGAAAAATTAATTACATTACAGTTTTGGATATGACATGATATTTGTACGCATGAGTGATGATTTAAATTTTCAATGAAAATGAGTGAAATAAGGGAAGAATCATAATATATTTATATATTGAATATTATAAAAAAAATATAATATTATCAATTTAAATAAACTTATATTCATCATCCATGCTATGTGGTGATAAAAATGAATTAGAATTCATCATAGTGGTGGTAATCCATATATATGTATAAAAATGTTATCATTTTGTAGAGGATATAAATGTAAGAAAATAAAGGAAATATTATATTTATGAAATAATAATCATTTAACAAATATTATATATATATATATATATTAAATCCAATATTATAACTATTAATGGGAGTCTCTGAATGAAAATGAATTATATATATTCATGAGGTGGTAGTCCTCCAAAGAGACGAATGATAAATTTATTTACTATTTGAGAGAATAAGATATAGATATAGATTATTAAATTAACACGAAAATTATAAATATATTAAATATATTATTTAATAATGTTTCATGAATATTTTATGGAGGTACACCAATAAATTTAATAAAAATTTATGATTAAGAATTGTACCACTTCTCTCGGTTTATTCATAAAACCTTCCTACCTCAGTTTCATGATAGTACAAGGTCCCCTATAAAATTTGGAGGGATGGTAGTTATGGATTTTGGTATGCTTTTTTTTATCACAATCTATATTTTACTACAGATAAGAGAGAAAAGGTAGTGTCCTTTTATAATTAGCGGATAGGACATACTTAATTTTTTTAAAAAGAATTAAATATAATAATGACTTACTCAAGAAAAATCGATTCAAATGGACCATTTTTGTATATAAAATGATATAGGGTCAATATATATCCATATAATATGATATATATATATATATATATAGGTTTATTGGTCATTTTTACCATTATCTATTTTGATTTTCCCCCATGGTAAATCTGTTATAACATTAACTGTGGTAACCGATTTCTTGTTTGTTTTTACTATTCATTATGACCAAAAAAATTGACCTTATTTCCTAATATTAATTATTCTAATAATATGTATAAAATACATTTTATCAAATTTAATTCATTAAATTGGAATAGTTTATTTTAAAATGAAATCCACAAAATTGGATGAAAATATTTTTTTCATATAAAAATTTAAGTATTAAAGTATTTTTATAAAATTTTGAGTATAATTTTGATTACAATAAAATAAATTAGATTACTTTTAATGAATATTAAATATTAAAAATTTAAAAATAATCCATAATATACTTTTTCTTTGAAAATACTTTAAATGAAATGATACTTCCCAATAAAAAATGTATTTTTCGCTACTCATTGAAAAATCAATCTTTTCAAAAAATTATAAAAATATAATCCTAATAAATTTTTTACATGATGAGTTAAACAATGTATATTTTTTTTAAAATTAAAATTATACACTATAAAAAAATAATTTTATTAAAACAAAATAATGATTGGAAACCCAATTTGTCTAGAAATAATGTTTTATACCATTTGATTGAAAAATAACCTAATATTAATATAATAAATATAACTCTATAAAATATAATTAATGAATGTTTATAATTAATGAAATGGATTTAATATTAAAATTACCTGGGTTGTTACATTCTTCCCCATTTTCGATATTATGCCATCATAATTTTATCCATTAATTAGATAACATGGGAAATTTTTCCTTCCTTTCATTTTCTGATTCCTCTATTTCTTATTCATTTATAAGGATTTCTAAAAACACATTATCCATGTAAATAATTTTATTATGAAGACAAATTCAACATGTTTTCATAAATCTATACTATTTATTCGCAGAGGAATTGTTTTCGTCAAACTAAACTACTCCACATCCTGAAACAATATATTCATTTTTTTATATATCTCATAAACATTGTAACATGAAATATAACATGTAACTATGAAATAATCATATGAAAAGAAAAAAAATTATGAATGAAATACAATATTCTCTAATATTTTTTATGAACCAATGAACCACATACATAAATAACCCTTTTAAAAATCAACATCACCTTTTTATGGAAATATTTTATATAAAAGATGATCACATGCCTCAAATGAAATATATTTCCTCGAGTTATATAAATATGTTTTACTCCGAGAGGTCCTAATATCTTTATGTGTCATAAGAACCTTATATAACATTTATTCTAAAAATTTTATATCCAATTTAAATGATTTTTTAAAATATGATCAATATTTATTTCACACTTTACTCAATATAAATATTTTCTTCAAATATTTAAATCAAACCCCATAACCACAAGTTCATGGTCATTTTTTGGAAAATTTAATTCACTAGTTTATAATTTATATGAATCATAATAAATTACACAATAATTTTAAATTAAAACACAACAATTTCCATTCAATTAAATATCTTTTTAGATAAAAAAAAGTTACAATTTTTGGACATCAAGGTCAAAATAAATTATTAAACAATGTTATTTTAAACTATTGGAATCATTCATTTAATTCCTTTTTCTAAATGAAAAAAATTCATATTCATGTTTAATTTGTTTTTTGTAAATACAACCATTACAAAATTTCAACAAACAGGCAGTAATAGCATACTAATATAAGAAAACAATAAATATCAATAACATTTACCAGTCTTAGTAATTCCTCAAACACATTATTTTTAGAAATATTAACAATTATAACATATTTATTTATAATATATCCAATGAATTAATCCATTTTAAACTAAAAATAACATATTCAAAAATTTTCATATAACTTCTTATCATACATGGGTTCTATAATAATCCATACAATTTTTCTTACTAATCATTCCATTTATAATAAAAAATATATCATTAATAAAAGTAACAACATATATATCCAATTATTCATATAAAACACTATTTATATGATCCGTGAATAGAAATGGATTATTTTATAACCCAATGGAAATAGCCAAAACCACATAGTTCCCATACATAGTACAAAATAATTACTTAAGGATTTTTTCCTCCTTCACCATTACCTAACGATAGCCATACATAAGATAGAATCTTGGAAAATACTAATCTCTCTATAGTATATTGAACAAGTTACTAATATGGGGAACTAAGAACATAATCTTAAGAGTGATTTTATTGGATCGTTGATAAAAAATGGATTTGACCATAGAATTGTATTTCTTTTTAACAAATAAAAATAGAATACCTAATGGTGATTTTCTATGTGGAATTTTACCTCTATGAAAATAATTCTTGAATGCACATTTTAGATCATTGAATTTTTACTTGAGTAATTCGATATACTAGGTCTGAAATTAGATTAAAATCATCATATATTTCAATACTAAATTCAACATATCGATTGATTATAATTCTAGAAAACTTGTCACAAACCAACCTGGGTCGACACTATACAGATCACCCGAGCCAGCCCGTGATAAGGTCCAAGAGGCATTCCCGATCCCCATAGGATGGAAACAAGTGTTGGGCATCAAAACAAAACAAGTGGGAATGATTTTCCCCATAAATTAAAGACAAATAAATAAACAGAAACTACACAATGAAATCAAAAACATAGAGCGACGAGAAAACAAAGTCATACATACCTCCATGTGACCCAATAGGTTACTAAGATCCTCAATCCAATGTCTCACTATTGTGACTAAATGTAAGGAAGGTACGGAAACAAATGTCAACAAAAAAACTACAGGAATGAGTAATAAAACTCAGTAGGAATGCCCAACTAATCTATTCTCATATTCATTTCCCTTAAATAAAATATCCACCAATTTCATGGTATAAATAAAATGTATAGAACTATGTTTTTACACATTTTCTTCTTATAAGAAAATCATGATCCACTGCCCTTCCTATTTTAAACAATGTTCTTTTCCAAGGAGGAAGATGTAAACTTTTTAGAGAAAGATAGATAGTGAAGTGTAAAAAATTTTAGAATCCTTTTTCTATAAACATTTGAAGATGACTTTTACCCACATTAACAAAGAGAAGCATCAAACATGAATGAAAAAGCAACAATCACACAATGGAAATGGAAAATAACAAGCAAGATTGATCAACTGAATAAGGCACCTCAATCATCCACCGTAGTCAACTAAGTGATGATATACATGGGGAAACCAAGGAGCTCATAAATAGTCTAGAATGTACTAAACATGTAACTCACCCTGAAGGCTTGCCTACTCTAGATGAAGTCATAACTCGCAAACGTCCGGTGTTGTCCTACATGGCCTAACCGTGGGGCCTAATCCTCTAGTAGAGCATAGTCCATACTAAGGGCCACAAACCAGTGCACAGTATAAACTAGTGCAACAATCGTTCCCTAAAAATTCTCTCTCTCAGCTAGGTTACCATGTTTAGACTAAATAGGGGGTGAGCCAACAATGTCAAACAAGTTAGTAGTCATAACTACATTTCTCACACACAGTCAACACACACAACAAAGTCACACCCCAAGTCTCCCCAAAGAATACATTCATCGCCTTTCAACCATTTGATCACAGGAAATTCCTACCTGGATGACCATCTATAACATATAACTCAACCAAATCAAGGGGACCACATCCAATGAGATTTTTCTTAAGATAACAATATTTACAAAAGTGCCAATCAGGCCTCAAATTATTTTCTAAAGCCAAACCATTTCTCAAAGAATCACAGGCATGCCACTTTTAACTCTAGAAATACACTTTGAAATACATTCAAGAAACCCAAATTATGATTTAAAATCCAAAACACATTCACTAAGGTCATAGGGGTATTTCATCAGGAAATTGATGTGAAAACACAGTCAAACCACTAACTAGAAAACATTACATGAAATAAACCAATCTAATTCAAGACAAAACAATTTACATATATTTGTATATCAATAATTAATATTAAAACTAGGTTTGAAATGCACGAAATAAATTATTCATAAATTTATAGGTTAATGCATAGAGATCTTATGTAAGAAAAGGAAGTGGACCAAGCTGATACGCTTCGACTCTTGAGTCTTTCGATGAAAAATGCTCACACTAGCACACACATACATTCTCATATATATATATATATATAACTATAATCAAGTAATCATATTCCCCATGCCATGAGAGAATATGTGTAAGGAATATATATATATATACATATATGTGTGTATCTCCACCACCATAGATCCTCCAAACTTTAATTAATTAACCTAACAAATCAACATTATTTACAAACCAGTAGACTATTCAATAAATCATGATATTAAGAAAACACTATTTTCCATAAACAAACAGATTTCAATTTCAAAAACACTAAAACCATTTTTTTAATGAATTTTCCATTCTTTAATCAATTTATGAAACCCATTTCAAAATATTATAATGACACATATTCAATTAAACCATTTTTATGGCGAATGACCCCTTTCAAAATGCACACAGAAATAAAATTTCACTCAATGTGGAATTCCATATCATTTTTTTAATTTTCATATCACATTTAAAGAATAAAACCAAAGTCATAATGCTAAAATGATCAATTCCCTTTGTAAAAACATACTATTAAAGCATTCACATCTCAACTTAATTTGAAAACACAATTAGCACCTTTTTCATAATCATAAACACTTATAATTAGTACCTTAGTGAGGCACACATGAAAACATAACCATATGCTTTAGAAAATAAACTTCCATCACATACTCAGGTCAAAAAAAATTCTGAAATATATTTTATAGCACATAAAACATCTTATTTCACTTTTACAATCCAAATGACATTCAACAAAACACAATTGGAAAATCAAACATAGATAAAAACAAAAAAAAAGTTAAAAAGATATTTTCAGAAAATTCAACTATCGCAAAAACACCAACACACCAACAGATAATTAATATGCACCTCAAAACAATTTAATAACCAACATTAAACCATGAGAAACTATGAATGAGGAATTAAACCTCACCTCGGATAGTGGCGACTAACCAAGACATGCCGAACCACTGCACCTTTGGTGGCGGTTGCCAGAACACGGACCGAAGGGTCCCAAGATACCATTCACAGAACCCTGGAACAATAGAAAATTGGTAAATTAGATTACCCAAAGACATAGGGTTCAAGTTGGCTTAACTGATGCCGGAAAATGGGAATAAATGTGAAGATAGAGTATACCTTGGTGATATGAACGACAAATGTGAATAAATCTATCCCAAAAATCCATGGTCAAAGGAGGGTCATTGAGGGGGTCCTACACGCGAGAGTAACCAGGGATGGTGTGTCGGGAAAGCTGTAGGAGGAGGGGGAGGGTGTCGCTTTCTGAAAAGGAAGATGTGGCCAGAAGGGAGCCCGACAAGAGTGATGGCGAGAGAGAGTGTAGGTGGAAGGTGGAGCGAGGATGTTGGGAGGATGTGGGAAGGGTGCATTGTGTATAGGGAGGTGTGTGTGTGAGGGATAATTAGGAAAGGAGTGTATGGAAAAGGGGTAGGGTATAATTAAGATAAAAAACATAATATAATAATAATAATACAAAATAAAAATCAATATAATAATAATAATGATCATCATAATAATAATAAAAACATCCAAACTAATGACATTATTTATATTAAAACTATAATGTTATTATTATTTTATACTTAAACATTATTTTATTAAAATATATTTTATTAAAAAAATTACATAATTTCATTTCACTTGTACATTAATTAATTAATTTAATTATTTCAGATGTTGGAAAATCGCACACCTCGCGTGTCATCTAGTGCGCCATCAATCATGCTATACTCGAAACTCGCCATTAGGCACTAACCAACCACAATGTCAAACAGTGTTTTGTCGCATAGTTTTATTGGTCTTGCACAAGTCATGTGTCAAACCCAGTCGGGTGTGACAATTCACCCCACCATAGACACATTCTTCTTCGAGAATGTCACCAAGTTAAAATATAGCCAATGATTGAGTCTGTTCCCTAACAGAGCCAAAAAGGAAAATCAAGAACCTCGGTTTGACGACTCACTCCAGTAGTCATAGACGACCGATCACGAAGAAACTCAGACACAAAACAAGGGGAGAACACTAGAGGTTTCTTCCCACTATAAGAACTCTACTAACACAAAAACATTAAAACCCACACACACCAACCTAAGGAGGGGTTAACTTGGGAAAACCCAACCAAAACATTCTAACTTCTCCACATCAATTGACCAAAACTACTGGAATTTAAAAAGAAACCCACTACAAGGTCACCCAACATATTGGGGCACCTGAACAATTAACTCGCTATAATAACACAATTGGAAATAAAAATTCCCCACACTGATGTAAAACTCTCAACACATACAACTCTCTTAGTAAGAGAGAGACAATGCCTCCACTAAATCCTATAACTCTCAACACAAGCCAAAAACCACACAACACTAACATATCCAAAGGATCTCTAATAAAATAAGGACCAAACTACACAAATTCCAAAAACACTCTTAAGAAAAATAAACAATTTTAGAGGCCACATTCAAAAAAATGTGACTACTATGATCACGAAAGAATATGTTCATCTCACTATTACTACAAAAGATGAACTTACACTAGTGAAAAAACAAGGACAAGGAAACCATGAATATCACTATTACAAGATGAAAGATAAAGAACCAAGTGAAGGTCTCACGTGCCTCTGATTTCCTTCACTGTGTGTGAGCATCACCCTAAAACCTGAGGTTGGGGATCTGATGGCATAAGAATCTTATGCCTCACAGTTAGACAAGAGCATCCCCCGATCAAGGCACTTTATTCGAACAACACTTATTTCAGAACCTTTATTAGTGCCCCGAATTGTCACACAATAGCAAGACTTTGGAAGGATGCGATAAGATGGATTAGGATTATCGAACTGGCAACAATGATGGCACATTAGAATGTATTCTAATGAACCATAAGTTGACCCCAATAAAAAGGGGTTTCTATGGAGGTTGGTTCCCATCGTACTCCCCACTCGCAAAATAAGGATCCCTTACAAATAACGAGGGGTGCCAGATTTTCTAAGCACTTTTGCTCCAAATGTTGACTCCTTAATGTGTCCGACACAGGACTTCGACAACCACTGGTCTTGTTAACTATGGATTGTCTCTTGCCTCTTTTCTCCTTCACCTCCTCAGGTATGTTCTATTGGATGAAGATGAACATTAACACCTACCAAATCATACCAAATCCAACTAGCATGAAAAATATACCTCCACTGGTCAATGGATAGACCCTCAACTAAACCCAAGTGAATATAAACTCTAACAAACATGGGAGTCCCCAACCACTTGAAGTCATGCTCTACTCCCCTCAAACTGCTTCACTACACCTAACGAAACCTGAATGCCTCGAAATACAAGCAAAGATCGATAGAAAAAATAATTTTCCATGACTCATTATAAAATTTTGAGGAATTTTGTAGGTGTAATATCTAAAACAACATGAAAAAAAATTGAAACTGGCATCAAGCCAAAAACCAATCAAAAGAAACACCTCCAACCGAGACAACTGGCCTGGATTCCCAAACAAGCTCAAACACAACCAAAAGCAATAACACACGCCAAATTTAATATACTCATAAATCAAATATATAAAAACACAAGTAAAATAAAAATTTTAAAATAACAAAACCCACTTTTCAAGAAAAACCATGTCCCGAAATCACTTTTTCATTCATGTCCATTTTAGAAAAATCAACCCAAGCCTTAAATTCCAAAACCCCACCAATGGAATCCTACGAACTTCCGTATAAGTTGTCATCCCTTTCCACTCAAATCACCCATACATATATGTCAATGTGCACTTCATGTATCTTACCGTACATATACGGACAATCCTAAGTAATACCTTGTGTTTGACTTTACATTCCATTACCAAATCCAAATATAATCCAAAGTTTTCCAAATCAAACTACTTACTCTTTAAAAACCCACTTTACCAATTTAAAAACAACTTGAAAGAAAACTCCTTTTTACCAGTTATAAAACCATTAGAGAAAGAGACCATTATATTCAAAACCACCTACATTTAAAAAAACATTGTAAAACCAACCAAAATAATGATAAAGAACAACCTAAAATAGACAACCGAAATGAGGAACTAGTCCTTATGCCCAACCTGATGACAAGGTAGTGAGCCACACCCCAAGTAAGACATAACACCAGAGGACCTTGAATCGGGCACCTGGGCTCCATATGGGTCACTACTCCACATGGGGTCAATGTGTGACATTGAGTCACCTATAATGTCATCCCTCAATCCAAAACATTGCAAAAGAATCAAAACATGGACTACCCCTTGTAGATCATGATTCGTAAAGAGCGGTGGTGATCAGGCACCGACACACGACCTACCTCATAAGCCTCGCCAGTCCTAATATCCATCTACCAGACAATCCAAATAACAAGGGCCTTATCTGATACAATTTTTTCACGAACCAACCCGGGTCGACCCTATGCCAATCACCCAAGATGGCTTGCGACATGGCACGAGAGGCGTTCCGGACCCCACGGGATGGAAACTAGTGCTGGGAATCAAAACTAAACTAGGGGGAATGATTTGTCCCATTAATGAAAGACAAATTAATAAACTAAAACTAAACAATTAAAACGAAAATAATAAGGAGTGGGAAAATAATGTGGTGCATACCTTTATGTGAGCCTATGGGTCACCAATAACATCTGTCCAATGTTGTGCAATGGTGACTGATTCCAAGAAAGGCCCAGTAACCAAGTCATAAAAAAAGGTAATACTATAGGTGGGAGTATTAAAACTTAATAGGAATGCCCAAACAATCTATTATCATATACATTTCCTTTAAATAAAATATCCACCAATTTCAATGTTCAAATACAATGTATAAAAATAGGTTTTTACACATTTTCTTATTTAAACAAGATCATGATCCTTTACCCTTCATATTGTAAAAAAGTTCTTTTCAAAATAGGAAGCTTAATAATTTTTAAAGAAAGATGGATAGAGAAGTGAAATTAAATTAGAAACATTTTTATACAAACTTATGAATATTATATTTATCCACTTTAATAAATAGATGCATCATACATGAATGCAAAAGCAATAATCACACAAGAGAAATGATAAATAACATGAAACAGTAATCAACAAAACAAGGGACGTCAATCATCCGCTGAAGAAAAAAAGTGTCGTTATACATGGGAAAATCTAGGAGTTCATGAATAGTGTAGAATATACTATCTACGTTACTCATCCCAAAGGCATGCCTACTATCGATGATGTCATAACACTCAAATGGATGTGTTTCCCCTACCTCGCCTAACAGAGGGGCTCAATCCCCTACCAGTGCACAGTCTATAGTAAAGGCCACTAGCCAGTGCGTAGTCTAAACTAGTGCAATAGTAGTTCAGTGAAAATTGGCTCGCCTTTCTGGGTTCCCATGTTTAAAATAAAAGGGGGTGAGCCAACAATGTCAAATAAGTATGCAGTCATAAGTATATTTCACACACACAGTAAACACACACAATAAAGTCATCCCCTAGTCACCCTAAGGAATACATCCCTCACCTTTCAAACATTTGATCACTGGAATGTCCTACGGGGTGGATCTTCCATAACATATAACTCAACCAAATCAAGGGGACCACATCCAAGGATAGTTTTCTTAAGATAACATGTTTTATAAAAGTTTCTACCGGGACTCACATAATTTTCGCATGCCAAACCATTTCTTGAGGAATCACGCACACACCACTTTGAAAACTAGAAATACATTTTAAAACCAATTTAAGAAACCCTTAAAAGAATTTTAAGTCTAAAACATATTCACTAAGCACAACGGGGAATTTCATCAAGTAATTGATGTGAAAACATAATCAAAACACTTACTACATCATATTACATGAAATAAACTACTCCAATTGAAAACCGAATATTTTACATACACTTCTATATCAATAATTAATATTAAAACAAGTTGTGCAATGACAGAAATAATTTATTCTTAAATTTAAAGGTTAATGCATAGAGATCATACCTCCATGAAGGAAGCAGATGAAGACCAGAAGCTTTGGATCATGAAGCTTTCGACGATAAACGCTCACACTATCACACACATATATTCTCAGAAATATAAATATATACCTTTAATCCATTGAACATATTCCCCACTCCATGAGAGAATATGTGAATGGAAGATATATATATATATATATATTGATATTCGTACATTTGTATGTGTGTGTCTGCACCACCAAAGAGCCACCCAAAATTAATTAATTAACCAAAAGTAACTGACATTATTTAGTAACCAATAGATAGTTCATGAAATAAATATTTCATGAAAACACTATTTTCCATGAAGAAACTATTTTCAATATTACAAAAAAGAATTCCATTTTTGAAATTCATATACCATTCATTAATCAATTTATGAAACCCCTTTGAAATTATCACAATGAAACATATTTAATTGAACTATTTTTATGTGGAAATCCCCCTTTTAAAACCCACACACAAAGCCAAGTTCACTCAAAAAGACCTTCTATATCATTTTTATAATTTCCAAATCTCATTTAAATATGATAAAAATGTCAACATGCCGAAATAGTCCATTAACTTTGTAAAAACCACTCTTAATGCATTCTTATCTCACGTTCCTTAGAAAACACAATTTTTACCATTTTTTAATCATAAAAACACTTATAATGAGTACCTTAGAGAGGAACACATTAAAACAAAACAATTTTCTCTTGAAAATAAACTTCAATCGAATAATTAGGTCAAAACACATCTAAAATATATACACCTAAAACATCTAATTTCACTATTAAAATCCAAAATATATTCGACCAAACACAATTGGAAAAAACAAAAATAGACGTAAATAAAAAAACAACATCAAGAATTATTTTTAGAAAACATATATGATCGAAAAAACACAAACACACCACTAGATAATTAATATGCACCTCAAAACAATTTAGTATCCTAATATGGACCGTGAGAAACCATGAATGATGATTTAAACCTCACCTCGGATAGTTTCAACAAACCCGGACAAGATGAACCGCTCCGCTTTCAATAATGGTTGCTGGAACATGGAACTAAGGGTCCCAAGAGACCATTAGGACAACCCTGGAACAAAATAAAACCAGTAAATTGGATTACCCAAAGACCTACAGATCAGCTAAGCACATCCGAAGCTGGAAAATGGGAGGAAATGTGGACAGACAGCATACCTTGGTTATCCAGATAAAGAACTTGATGCAATTTTTTCCAAAATTCCCATATCAAGGGAGGGTCATGAAGGCGGCCACATTCGTGAGAAGAATTAGGTAGAGGGCATCGTGAAAGCCAAAGGCGAAGGGGGAGGGTGTCGCCACTGGAAGAGAATGATTCGGATGGAAGGGAGCTTGATCAAAGTGTCAACGAGAGAAAGAGAGAGAGAGTGGGGGAAGGCGGTGCTAGGAAAGAGGGAGTAAGGGGGAACGATGTGACATGTACATAGAGTTGCATGTGTGCGGGATAATTGGGGAAGGGGGGGTGTGGTTATGGGTTTGGGTAGAATTTGGTTAAAAAAACATAATAATATTATTATTAAAACCAAATATAAATCATAACAATAATAATAATACAAGTAGTAATTATCATAATAATAAGAATAATAAAAACTTGAATAATAAAATTCTTAATAATAACAACATCAACAATGATAATAATACAAACCATAATAATGATACTATTATTATTAAAAAATATAATATTTTTATTATTTTATGCTTAAATATTCTTTTATCAAACTCTGTTTTATTAAAAAAAATTACTTCATTTCATTTCACTTTTCCATTAATTAAATTAGTTACTTATTTCGGATGTTGGGAAATCACAATGCTCTCATGTCATCATGTTCGCTATCAAGAAGGCTGCACTCTAAGCATTCCACCAAGCACTATCCACCCATAAATTCATATAGTGTGTTTTCAAACAGTTTTATAGGTCACATGCAAGTCACACGTCAATCATGGTCGGGTTGTGACAAAATTACTCTAGAGATAAAATGAGATATTTCTTTATAATCAATACATATTTAGTCAAAAAAAATTTATTATTATCAAGAATTTGGTAAATATAACATTAAATTACACAATTTATCATTTTATTATTTGCTTGATATGTTATCAATTGTATGATTTTACTCTCTTTTTTAAAACTCAATCTTATTTTAGAAATTAAATTATTTTTCATTAAAATTTAACTTGGGGTGATAAACTATAAGCCAATCCATACCCAGAATAACATCAAAATATATGACGTGAATGATAAGAAAATTTCTAGGAAATCCCTTAAATAAATTATAAAAAAAGAACTTTATAAATTATTTTTTCATAATACATCCACCATCTGTTTTTACGAAAATCCCTGAAAACACTTCATGAGGTGATATTTTCATTTTACATCAAAATATCACTGTAATGAACAAATTTATATATCATAAATCATAAATAACCTTAGAATAACATAAATAAAAATTATTGTACTTTATTCAACATCATTTTATGGCCAAACATCTACTGAAGTAGTTATATAGGACTTCACCGCACCCTTCTTATTATTGTCTTGTTACATCCCTTGATTTTGAATTTATTCAGAGACACATCAATATAATGTCCCATCTCATCACAAATAAAATTCCTTATTTCCATCTTATCAAAATTGGTCTTACGTATTCCATGATCATTTACATTAATATTGGTATCCATAAGCCAAATATTACCATAAAAATGTATATCAAATATTTCATAATACATTCCCCATGGCTATTTTTATCATTAATCTCACAAAATAAACAAATTATTTTCTTAATATCATATTTACCTATTGGATTCTTCCTCTTTTATTGCACTAAGAACATATTGTATAATTATTATAATAGAACACCTGATCCTTAGAAATCTGTAATTCCACCTTATCATTATAGTGGAAAAAATTCAGAACTTTTAAATTCATTAAGGCCAATAATCTTATATAACATGGATTTAATTGGATTACAACTAATTAATTTTACTATATGGAACTCATGTATGAATAAAAACATACATTTTTAGTAATGTGGGGTTTTATTCAAATGTATCTATTGAATCTTCCACATTCTTCCTTTATTCAAAAAAAATCTATTTTTCATATTTTGTAAAACAATTAAAAAAGTATTTCTCATGAAAAAATACAAAAATGAGTCTCATTCCATGGTTTAAACCACTTTACATAATATAGTACTTTAAAAAATTCACCAAAATTGATCAACATCGCATATAAATTAAAAAATTGTAAGAGTGTCCTTTTGATGATTTGAATAATTCTTTACTTCAAATACCTTTTCTAAATATTTAATCAATCTCTCAAATACCAAAGAGTTAGAAAATCTACATAAAGATATACGGTTGTACCTAATTAAATTTATTATTGTAAATTTTTTCATTTTTTGATGATCTAGTTATTCTATAGAATGGAAACCACCACCACATAGAGTATGTATAAATTGATCCATCCAAATAATAAAAATAATCAGTTAGAATTATTACCATTATAAGATTCAAATTTTGAACTATATTTCTTTTTTGTTACCATAATAATTCTGATTCATTATTTCCTATATTGAAAATCAATCTAAATAGACATAGTTTAAAATAATTGACATTGTATTACTCAGATTCTATATCAATATTATAGTAAATTAGATTTTCTTAAGGGAATTTAAATATATCATCCTAACATCTTGTTTTATCAATAGTTTTCCTATGATAAAATAGATTCTTTAGATGATATTTCATTTCCATTCATCCCAAATCATTTTTAGGATTACCTTTTAGAAAATTGGTTCATCACCATTACATAAAAAATAATACATCACAAATTAGACACTTCCAAATAGTATATATATTTTTATATAATTAAATAATTATTAGATGTAAAACGTTTTCTTTTCATGACATATCTTTAAATTTTTTAAATGGACCGCATCTTTTTCATTAATAATTTATAAAAATGATGAAAATCATTTTAAATCAAGTGTTAAGAAAAAAATATTATTATAGTACATATAAAAAAACTCATTAATCCATGAGTACTCATAAAAATTTATCCTTTTCAATATAATATTTTTTCTAAAAATAAACATTCTCTTACCCATGAAATAAACTTCTCAACCTAAATATTTTCATAAAAAATTAACTAAAATTATTAAAAAAAATATAACTCATAATGGTTTTATTTAAATTTTGATAATCACAATAAAATTTAAAAAATTCATGCTCAATTAGTTTCACTAACATCCCTTTAAATATTATCTAATTTTCTTACCTTGAGAAATAATATGATTTCTTTAAAAACACATTTATATCATGGATAAAACAAATATGTATATAGGGAGATAATTTTCATATCACATCTAAAATCACTCTAACAAATGGAATGAAAGTCCCAGTATATTTAATGTAATCTTATACGAGAAACATAATCGGTTATCTTTATCTTATTACACAATACATTAGCATTCTATATCAGGATTAACCATCATCATGAGATATATCTTGCTCACCCATCCTTATGAGACTTATTCGTCTCACCCACCATCATAAAAAATTCCACAGAACAATAATAGAATCCTAACACAGGATATATTACATTTCCATAACCATTCTTATAAAAATATTCCTTGTTTCCATAAAAAACGTTATTATATATGGATGTTGTCACTCGATTTAACACATTTTTTAAAATAGTCATAAAAATGCGGAAGTGGGTTTTTGGTTGAATAAAATATTAAATCATTTAAATTTCTATACACATAAAACTAATTTTATGGTGGTGGGAGAAAATATTGACACCTAGTATGCTAAAATAGAATATCTTTTCTTTTATGCTGTCAAAATGTTCCATATAAAATATTCAAAAAGAATTAATTTTAAAAACATTTCAAGAAATAAAAAGAATACATAAAATATAAATTATAATTTATTTATTTTCAAATTGATACTTCCATAAATTAATTTTAATAATATGTAAATGAATGTATGATATTTGAAAAAGAAATATTTAAAACCTTTTAAGTGATGTTTTAATTTAAAGTGTCGTTTACCTCGTGTCTGACTTATCATGTTCATTCTTTATATCCTTTATAGTAAACGTTTATAATTTTTTTTAATTTAATAAGAACCATTTATGGTTTTAATATCTAATTATTAGACTATTTATTTCAATTTTTTAATATAATATTTGATTAAATAATCAGTTTTGTCCAAATTTGGTGTTTTGTGAATGATCAGTTCATTGTATCAAAAAGGCATCGACAAGTTGAGTGTGGCCAATGAAGTACTTATTAAATAATAACCATAATAATAATTATATATAAATTATAATTATTATAAATTTATTATACTTTTAAAATTGACTATGAAATACTGTTGTGAAAAATGAATTGACTTACAATAATGTAGATGGTAAGACATACAAAAGCTTGAATAACATTTTTTAAGTGAACTAGCAAAAGAAGATAAGAATAATTTAATAATTATATAATGATTATTATGACATAAATATCATATTCCATTTTTAAATAAACTTATATTTACCATCCATGTGACTTGGTGATGAAAAATGAATAACATCATTTCGTAGAGGTGGTAATATACCCATACACATGAATGATGTAATAATTTTTCATCATACTGAATATTAAGAAAGTAAATATTAAATTAAATTTATATAATGAAAATTATTTCATTTATATCATATATTTATTAATTAAATACATTATTATATCCATATGTGAGAGGTGATGTTGGATAAATTATTACATCGGTTCTTGTGTCGGAAGTCTATTGTATATAGGAATGATGGTATCATTTACCATTTGATGAAATGGGAGATGTATATAGGTTTTCCTATTATCATAAAACATTTTAATGTACAAAATATAATTATTTAATCATTTAATCATGTTTTCGGATTATTTGATTGAGGTAAAAAAATATATAAAATGAAAATGCTTGATTACGAACTATAACTCTTCTTCAAACTACCTATTTAGGGATATTAAAAAATCCTTCTTAGGGTGGTTTTTTATCAAAAAAATCCATGAGGAAATGGGTAAGGATTTTATAAATGTTTTTAGGAAGTAATGACTTAAAAAAGCTATATAGATTAGAGGATGGGTGTTTCCTTTTATGAGTGGGGGAAATGACACACTTCGACTTTTATAATAAAATAAAATATATTTACAAATTAATAAAGTAAAATGGATCCAAAATGAATCATTTGAGTATATAATATGTTATTGTTTATATTTATTTCTATATAATTGCATTTATACAACTATTTAGTTAATTTTATCCTTATTACCTTAGTTTAACCCCATGATACATTTTTCCTATCATGAACATTGGAATTTTTTTACTATTTATGACATTTAATTTAAAAAAATCATGTTGGAAATATTTTAAATTATAAATTATTCTAATTAAAAATTTGGAATCTAATTTATAAAATTCAATTAAAATAATTTGTAGAATTTAATATTAAATTAGATTAAAAAACATGTTGGAAATTTGTTTTTTATAAAAATGTGTTTTTAAGTATGAAAATGTTTTTATACTAAATTCAATTAGAATATTGATTCAAATAAAATTTACTCAATTTTTTTTCATTATAATGAAATAAAAAATTTAAAAATATTTGAGTATTGAAATTTTTATTTTGAATAGTTGAAAATAAAGTATTTTTTCAATAAAAATTAGTTTTTTGTATTATTCATTGAAAAATAAAAGATTTCATAAAATTATAAAAAATCATTCCTAAAAAATGTTTTACAAGAAAAATAAATAAAAAAAAGTTAATTTTTTATATTACTAATTACATATTTATTTAACCATTCTTTTAAATAGCCATTTTAGCATATCATATACTTACAATTTCGTGAGGGTAGAAATTCAGATGACCATATTCTCTAACACTCTCTATAAAAGCATGATGGTTTCATTTATATTATATGTGCCAGTTTTTAGTATCTGCTAATTCTCTCAAATTCAAATGACTAATTTTTTAGTAACCTTCTCATTACCATTTCCCTCTTATTAAGAGTATGTTTTATTAATCCTATTTGAAATGTTGGTTTCCTATAAAATAATTTTCATGTATCAACTTTTTTTTAAAGTACTATTTCCAATTGAGAGAACGTACTTTACTGAAAGAAAGGAGAGTGTGACATTTCCTTAATTTTTTTATTTATATTTTTAAATTTAATCTATTAAATAGCTTACTTTGAATGCAACAACGATCATAAATGAATTGTGGTATACCATTAATATTATTATTTTAACACTAGTTTCATGTTGGTGGTTGTGAAAATAATAAATTTATATAGGTAAATATATTTTTGAATTCATTTTTTTACAATTAATTTGAAATTAATATAGAAACAAAATTAATATATAAGAGATGATTTAATAAAAATAACAATTTTTTTGCTTATAAACTAGTTTGATGTTAATAAATTAAATTAATTAAAATTAATGAATAATATTATCATAATGTATATATTATATATTTCAAAAAATATTTTTGGAATTCATCCAATAGATTAAAAAGGCATATGATAAGAATAACCCCAATTTTCAGTATAAAAACTCATATTTTCTAAGGGTAGTTTTATAACCATTTAATAGAAAACCTATTTTAAATATAAAAATTAATCATTTAAATATTTTAATTCATCAAAATTCTTTATTATTTTAAATGATAATAAAAAATATTAAATTGGGTTATTTTTTGGTATTTTTTAAATAAGTATTATTCTTTAATGAATAGTGATAAATATTTCATTTTAATTGAGAATAAAACTTTTGTCTAAATAATTTATAGTGTTAAAAAATATATTTAATTTATTTAAAATTGAAATTAGTTCAAATTGTTAAAATTTAATCCTATATATTCCATTTGAATCAATTTCACATTGAATTTGTATATAAAAAATTTCAATCTTTAGAATGTTTTACTTTAAAAACATATATTCTCATTCTATGAATATGGTTATTTTTAAATTATTTACTGATAATTATTTATTTTGAATTTCAAAAAATGGATTCCATATATAGAATCTGTCGGTTACAATTTATTAAATATATTTATTATTTTTGTGAATTATTAATTGTTACTTCAGTAATATTTTTATTAGCATATTTAAATGTAAATAGATTAATTAAGGGTAAATATAATATTAAAATTGGTCAAAAATTAAAAAAACACTTGTCATAATTTAATTTTATTAGTTTTTTTCAACCAAAATCATCTTTGGTCTGATATTATAACCATTGGAGCCACTTGGATGAGGGTATGATATTTATTATATATTATTTAAAGAGAAATTAATTATATCATACTAATTTTTCCAATAACTATATCATTGTTAATATAGGGTTATACAAAATATAAATTCAACTATAAATATAATTTTTTAATGTAATAATCTTTCTTCTTTATGAAAATTAATATTTAATATTTAATAAATAATTAATTACAATAAAGGATTACATAATAACGATAAAATGATTATTTTATTAATGAGAATATCAAATAAATGATAATAAAAAAATTAAAATATATATAAGTTGACAAAATTAATGTCACTGATAAATTTTAAAGATAACATTGACATTTTGGTGAAATTTTAGATATAATTTTTTGAACATATCTTATTGTTTCGATATTTATAAAATATCATGTAATTAATACTATCGAAATTGGCATTAACAATATTTTTAAATATATAATATTTTATTAAATGATATAAAATTAATAAAAATATTAAATTCGAAAAAATTAATTGGGTAAAGATTAAAATATCATCCATGAGTCATTTATACTTTATTTGGTATTTTATTTCATATAGATTATGTTTTAAGGAATAAAAACGCATGTTCTCATGATAAGAGTTAAAGGAATTAATTAATGGTTAAAACCAAAAAGATAATGTTTAAAATTAGACATAATAATGTATAAAAAATTTTGGTTGAGATAATATAGAAAATATTACATCTTATATTCTAAATGAATCGCTTTTTATCCATTTGTAATTGAAAATTAATTTATATTAATTTTCTTATTATACGGGTTTCCAAAATTTCCCCTGGCCCTAATTATAAAAGAGAACCTCCTCCCTAAATTCATCGCACCACATTGAGCCTTTTAGCATGAAAAAACTCTATATAATTCCATTTATAACATCTTTCTATGTTATCGATATTACTTTTTTTTGAAAAATTACAAGATCTAGATCCCCTGATAAAAGAATTAAAGGAATTCCACTAAAGAAGTGGTGATTGTTTTACCAACTCATTCATGATCAATTTTTCTCATACTTATTATTCATGTTTTGTCTCCATGATAATGTAATAAATAAATTATCATATAAATTATTATATTTTATTATGATTATTTTTCAACCATATTCCTCAATTTATCTATCCTATGAAAAATGAAGACACAGTGTGTCCGTGCATATGACATACCATCTCCACGCTGTGGTGTAATTTTTTTTCATCACCACATTATTTGAATGTTTATAAATATATATATATATTGTATATAACTAATAAATAGGACATTATGTTTATTCTAAATAATTAACATATCGTTCAATTTTTTACCCTTTCACCATTAAGGGATTGGTATCGTTGTTTTTTCTTACCTACGGCATACCGTCTCCATGACTCTGTGAGATTCATTTTCCACATTAACCATTAAATATTGATTATTAAAATTTATATAATTAGTAAATATAATATCTATTAATCTAATAACTTTCTTTTTATGATGTATATATATTCTATATATATGATAAAAGTCTTAAATGACATAACATGCATAAGAAAATTAAGCAGTTAACCCCCGAAACAAGAGAAATAACATAATATTATTTACAAAACTGTATATAATGATCATATATGATATAATAAATATGGATATGGTCATGGTATAAATTAATAAAAAAATAATATTATAAAGGAGGTTATATATGATTAATTAAAATTAATGTAAAAGGTAAGGGTTATTTCACAATCTCATTATTATTCATGATTGTTTATATGTAAGTATCTGATGGGTAATATTTATCATCCATGTCCATGCCTATTAAAAACATTTTCAAAAATATTTCTAATATATTCCTACAAATTTTAAATTTATTTTTTCCCAGGAGCTAATTTTTATAAAATGGATTTAGTTGAATATTTTTTTCATTTTTCAAATGAGGTATCTTTTTACTTTTTCGAAAACAAATATGGGAGGAATGTTTTTTAACTTATATAGAATGAATATATTCTTTCACTATCATAGCACCTTATTAATTTGAAACTTAAATTGAAATATTACAGGGTTATTTTAAAATATATTATTCTATTTTATAATTGTTTTACTTCCTAAAAAATAATTTCAAAGAAAAAAAAGTGGTATGCCTCTAGGAATTTTTTTAATGGTTTTATTAGAGTATTATAATATATGTCCACATACTATAGTGGAGATTATTCGTTACTGAATATGATCTACTATGAAACCATATACCATATATTATATAATGTTGTATGATCATTATTACTTTGGATATGCTATTTTGATACCAGTCATGGTATATAGTTAAATTATTAAATTTTTGTCTGTTAGGTTTTCAATACAAATGGTTATGTTGATTATGTTTTAATATAGGTAATGCATTGGATTTAGTAAGTGACTGGTCGTGAATGATATATCCCTTTGATGCATCAGTATGTCTCATGAGAGAAATAATTTTGGGTATTGGCCAAGGTGTCCGATATTTATGTATGGTCTCCTGGATGAAACCTTAAAGATATGATTACAATGACTGATATCCTAAAATCCCACTTATCATATCAGATATTGAAATTACATGGGATTATTATATATGCATAATATCCATGTAATTATTTATATTGATATATTTGATTTTAATTTTCATTCTGTAAAATTATCTTGATTTTGTTTAAAGGGCTTGTGTTTAAATTATACACATTGCCTTTAAAATTTTTCTTATTTATTTATAATATCGTCTGTTATTATATTACCCTTACTATGTATATGAGCTCACCCCATTATTTTTTTTTCAGGTTTCAAATATTTTTAATATAACTTCTATATTTGGTTAAGCAAGGGGAAAAATGGAAGACTCAAAATATTTTATAAGTTTTATTTTATATTTAAAAGTGTAATGTAATGTTCATGTATGTAATTTTGCTTCCAAGACTTATAAACTGGTAATTAATTTGGGATAAGAATATGTTTCTATTCTAATGTAATAAATTAAGGCACCACCTTTAGGATATGGGGATCGAGGTCTTTAAAAATTACTATATTCTCGGGTTTGTGCTAGTTTAACCACCTAATTTAACAATTGTGCAATTTTCTATCATGGATGATTATAATAATTTTAATTTTGGTAATATATATATACTGACTCATTCATTCAATACATAAATATCACATCTAATTATAAAAATATTCCCAACATAATGTTACAATACACATAATTATCATATTTGTTTAGAGTCATTAGAATCTTGCATACATAAATAACTTTTTCAAAAGAGATCTACATCATCTTCTACTAAGTCCATTATAACCAGAATCTTTATTATACATGTCGTAATTAAAACCATTCATCACATCATGTGGAAAGTAAAATATAATAAAGGGTGATCATAGATTCCCAGAAAGGTTAAATAATAGAGAAATCATGTTGAGTCAATAAGGTTCTCCTTATGAATTTTCTATTCCATTATATTTGGGGGAGACTGTTGAGTGAATATGGTTTCCTTATGACTTTACCATTCCTTCTTTTTTTGAAAATCACAAACACCTTATCTTAAGGAATTTTTTATTTTACCCTATGCTTTTCTTTCATAAGGAAAATTTCATTCTCCAAGGAAATTTATACTTAAAATGTTTTTCATTATTCATTATCTTGTCTATGTATATGATTTAGTTTCATATATAAAAACCTTGGAATCATATAATAATTAGATGTAGAGCATTCTTTTTTATGGTTCTGAATCCTGACTCTGAGTTCATAGAATTCAGACTCTAAACTCGTCTCTGAGTTCTTACTCCAATTTCTCTAAATTCAGAATCTAAACATTGCATGTTCTAACACCAAATTCTCATGAACTCTGACTCTGAAAATTGTATGTTCTAACTCCGAATTCTCTTGTACTATGACTCCGAACATTGTAAATCCAGATTCGGAATTTCCTATAAATTTAGACTTTGTAATTCTATAGAGTTCAACTTCCAAATTCCTTAAAAAACAAAATCTGAATATCCTTGTATTATAGACACCGAATGAGTTTTTTGGTTAGACTCCGAACTTTTATTTTCTTACATTACGAATATTTGATTTTGGTTATGTAACCATATTTTATCTTACATTTGTTTTTGTTATAAAATGATGTTTTGATGTTAGTAACTAACTTACTGCTATTTGACTGAAACATGTATAGGTCCCTCCAAAATTCATGGGAAAATATTACCATTGGAGGAGGTAGATGACCATTTGAGGTGTGCCTATAAATAGGGGCTCATTTGAAAGAGCTCACAACTTTGATGAACTATTCTATGACTCTAGAGGTTACATGCTGTTGAATTGATTTCTAGAGAGAGACTCTCATGCTTTGTGCATACTAAACACCTTGTTAAGATTTGCTACGTCTGACTGAGAATGTTTCTGAGTACATTTGAGGGCTTCAGGGGTTAGTAAGAAAGAGGTTATGTCTACCTTAAAGTTAGAGGACATCCTTGTAGAGGCAGACAGAAGTGCCAACAACCTTGAAGTTGAGGGACTGTGGGGATAGTAAGATAGACACTGATCTTCATATCTAGGTTTTACCCTGGTGTGGGTAAGACAGGCTTTATTGAAAGTATAAATCAAGGGACCTTTATCAAATTTTGTTGGATACACTACTCTTTGGGTTAAAAGACTTACTACTTGATACTTGTTTTGTTTCAAATTTTCCATTATAATTTGATTGTTAAGGAAAGTATAACTATATTATACTTCCTTATACTTGTATACTCTAATTTAGTATGATTTTAAATGCTTTAAGCTAGAATATTTATCTTTGTAACCTTTTGTTAAGTTTCATTTCCAGATTCACTTTTCTAAAATTGTTTCTCGTAATCATATTTCCAGATTGAAGAAAGTGTTTAGAACTATATGTTTTGTGAATTAATTTCTTTAACCATGTTATGCAATAAAAAGGTTTCTAACCAACTTTAAAAGTTCCCAATGAATTTTTAATTTATACAATTCACCCCCTTGTATTCTGAGCATTATTTGATACTTCATTTAGTTTCTATTTTATTTAGATCCTACATTTGGAATTATAGAGTATATCATACTATACATACCATCTCAACAATTGGTATTAGAGTTTTAAAACCTCATACTCTGAAATAATTGAAAAATTGGTGTAGATGTTTTTTTCAATCTGAATTAATCTCACGATTAGATTATGAAGAGAATTAATCTTCTTCTTATTTTCAGAATCATATTTTCAGACTCATATAGTTTGGATTAATTATTTTTCTTAGAGATAATCTTGTTCTATATTTCTCCTGCTGAGGAATATTTTTCTTTTTTACAAGCTTTTATTACAAACAAGTTTGTATGGAATATTTCTTTTAAAATGACAGAAATAAATGCCAATTCCATTGAAAACCTAAATCCAACTAGACCACCTATTTATGATCGAAATAATTCTGAATATAGTAGAGGTCGAATGAAGACATTTATTATCAATATTGGAGTAGACAATTTTTTAATGCTTACTAGATGATATAAAATCCCTCACAAGGAAGTAAGTACGTTCACAAACCAATAAAATAATGAATATCAATTGAATTATATGGTACACAATAGATTTCTTTGTTCCATTACTAGAAATATATATAGACAAATTTCATCTTGTGAAGCAAAAAATTGTATTTGGATGAAACATGAAGTTACACACTTTGGAACATTCAAAGATATTGAAACTAGATGATCCATTATTAGAGCTGAATATCATGGTTTTTTGCTTTGTATATGGAGAACCCATATATAATGTGAATTAGATATTCATGACTATTTATAATAGTTTACAATCTGTGGGTGAGAAAGGATGAGATGATGAAGCCATTGTTGATGAGATCATGGACATACTTCCTAATAAGTGGGAATCCAATAGAACAACTATTGATAAAAAAAGAAAGGTTACTCAAATTTCTCTTGATGAACTTTTGAGAACTCTTCTTCAACATGAGACCAGGATGAAGAGAGATGCTGAAAACATTAAGAAGTAGAATGGGAATGTCAGTGTTGATTTTACTAAAACATCAAATCATATGAATTCTTAGACTCATAAGAGAGTTACAAGATCCAAATCAAAGAAGTTTTTTATACAATCCGAATCTAGTGGAATTGAACCATCAGAAAATTAACTAGACAATCTTTCTCGAAGGATGAAAATTTATTTATTCAAAAGGACGTTCAATCCCTATACAATATGAAAGAAAGGAAAGATATGAATGATTTATAATTGACATATTATGAATACATGAGAGAAGGACATATATGACCTGATTTCCCTATGCTTAAAAGAAAGGAAAGAAAGGAAAACTATTCTAAGAGAAATAGGAAGTAGTACTACGAAGATAAAGATAAGAAATTCCAGAAAGCTAATGACACCTGGGGTGCTAGCGGTAGAGACTCTTCAAATGAATTATCAGATTATGAATATTTTGGGCCGAATAATCTTTGTCTAATTTCTAGACTACCTATTGTAAATCATTATTTTATAGTTAAGGTACACAATTCTTAATCAATTACCAATGTTTCTTTGAATGAAAACTGTAGTGATAGTAAATATTTTGATTCTTTGGATGAATAATCTTCTTTTGATGAATATAATACTTTACATAAATATGAAGAAGTTTCTATGTTTGCTATGATTCTTGAGAATGATAATTCTAAAGTCAAGAAAAAGATTGATAAAAAAATAATAGGATTTATATACTTACTAAAGAAATATCAGATCATTCTAAAGATCTTGATATGAAAATCCATGATTTTGAAATGATTTCAAAAAAT
Source organism: Viscum album (assembly GCA_963277665.1). Classification (NCBI taxonomy): domain Eukaryota; kingdom Viridiplantae; phylum Streptophyta; class Magnoliopsida; order Santalales; family Viscaceae; genus Viscum; species Viscum album. The sequence continues at coordinate 663,311,886 of OY728138.1, forward strand.
CTTGAGGAAGTATATTCTAAGAAGGATAAACTTTCTAAAGATCTAGATAAATTAATTTTAAGATAATTTTTTTCGGACCTAACTCTAGTTCTAAAGATAATGTTTTGGAAGATATGAACATAGTTAACAGACTAATCACCAAAAAAATTTCCCTGAGGAAGTTTTCATTAAAAATTATGTTATGTAAGGAAAATTTTGGTAAAATGTATTCTCATGTTTGACCTCTATGGAATAGTTTAGGTTTTGGTTATACTAGTACTAAACCGATTTTTAGTAACAATTATTTTGTTCCTCAATGTGCTCCATTATGCACTATGTGTCAGTGTGGTTGACACTAGGAAAAAAATAGTTTCCTAAACAAAACAAAGTCTTTAGAATTTCACAAAGCCAATTTTTCTAAGAAAATGTGGGTGCCTAAAATTTTTCTTTCTGAAATTTCTGGATCCACGAATGTTTGGATTCAAAAAGTCTAACTTTTTTGTTTTCAGGAATGTAAAGAAAGTACCAACATAAATACATGGTACATGCATAGTGGTTGTTCCCAGCATATTAATGGTAACAAAAACTACATTGAAAAGATTATCAAGACAAAATAAGGAAAAGAAACGTTCGGAGATAATGTTACGAGAGAAATTATTGGTATAGGTAACATCGTTCATCTTGGAAAAACATTGATTTCAAATGTTTTGTTTTTTAAGTGTCTTAAGGATAACATCATTAGCATAATTCAATTATGTAATGAAGGATACCTTGTGAATTTTAGTAATGACAAGTTCTTAATACAAAATTCAAAGTAAGAGTTTATTCTTTCTTCCAATATGAAAGATAATGTTTAAACACTAAACATAGAAAACCCTAGGAGGCAAGACCTACCTTTCATTAAAAAAATTGAAGATCATTCTTGGTAATGGAATAGAAGGTTAGGTCACTGTAACCTTGGGAACCAATGTAAACACTCTAATAAATGATTAGTTAAGGATTAACCAGAGCTTAGATTTGATTCTTCCAAAGTTTTTGATCATTATCAATATGGAAAGCAACATAATTAATATTTTAAATCAGTCGGTGATGTCTCAACAACTGATGAATTAAATTTAGTGCGTATGGATATTTTTGAACCATCACAAACTAGAAGCATTGGAGGAAAATATTATGTATTTGTCTTAGTTTATGATTATAATAGATTTATAAGGGTCTATTATTTAGCAAAGAAATATGATGATTTTTCATATTTTAAAATTTTTAGAGTCCAAGATTAAAATGAAAAAAACATTCATTTGATAACTATTCATACTGATCATGGAGGATAATTTCAAAAATCTAATTTTTAAAATTTTTCGTAGTAGAAAATGCATTACTCATAACTTCTCAGCACCTAGAACACCTCAACAGAATGGTGTTATTGAAATAAGAAATAGAATTCTTCAAGAGATAACAAAAACCTTGTTGAGTGAGTATTCTATAGACTAACATTTTTTGGATGAAGCTTTAAGTACTACTTGTTTTACTATATATCAAGTATTGATAAGACCTTTTCTTAATAAAACTATATATGATTAATAAAATGGTAGAAAACATAGACTTTCATACTTTAAGGTTTTTGGTTGTAATGTATTCATTCAAAATACTAAAGATAATCTACACAAATTTAAACCAAAATCTGATGAAGGAATTTTCTTAGGTTTCTCCACAACCTCTAAGTCTTATAGATTTTTCAATAAAAACACATCTATTATTGAATAAATAGTACATGTGAAATTTGATGAAACTCATCCTTCTGTTTTTATACTACCTCAACCTACATCTTCAAATGTGTTTTTAAAAACTAATTATCAACCCATAATAGAAGATCATTATTATAAGGAAAATTTCCACGAATATAATTCTAAAACATTTACCCTAGAATATTTTCTATCCTATGTTGATGAACAGGTTTTACAAAACCCAAATAAGGTGTTTCATAAGAATTATCCCAGTGATAGTATAATTGATGATGTGAATCAACCAATAAGGACTAGAAGTTCCTTAAGAAATGAAGTAGAACATCTAGCATTTCATTCCCAATTAAAACCAAAAATCACTGATGAATATTTAGGTGACAATGATTAGATAAAATCCTTGTAAGATGAGCTATTTGAATTCGAAAGGAATAAAGTATGGACCTTGGTTGAAAGTCCTAAGGAAAGTTATTTTATTCGAGTAAAATTGGTCTTTAGAAATAATTTTGATGAAAATGGAATCACAGAAAGAAATAAAGAAATATTGGATTGTAAAGGGTATAATAAAAAAGAATGAATTGACTTTGAAGAAACATATTCTCTAGTAGATATACATGAATCTATTCGTATCCAACTTGCCTTTATAGCATTCTTCAATTTCAAATTTATTTAAATGTATGTTAAATGTGCTGTCCTTAATGTTTATGTTCAAGGGGAATTTTTTTTTTAAAAAACCTCATTGTTTTGAAGATACAAAAAATTCTGAACATGTTTTTAGACATATGAAAGCTTTTTATGGACTAAATAAAACCCCTACAGTCTGGTATGATAGATTTAAAATATTTTTGCTTTAAAATAATTATGATAAGGGAAATTCATATCGAAACCTTTTTATAAATAAAGATAAGAAATTTTTTTGATTGTTCAAATTTATGTTTATGACATTATAATTTGTTCAAGTTACCAATCATTAACTGATTAATTTGAAGATATAATGAAACTGTAGTTTGAAATGAGAATGATGGAAGAGTTAACATTTTTCCTTGGTTATCAAATTTCTCAAAAACCAGAAGGAATCTATATATCCCAACATAAGTATATAAAAAATCTTCTTAAAATGTAAGGATATGACAAAACTAAATGTATAATTACTCCCATTGTTACCTCAAACACTCCTGATCTTGATGATACTAGGAAAGCAGTAGAGAAAAAATCTATTAGAGGTATGATTGGAAGTTTACTTTACATGATATCTAGTCATCCTAACTTAATGTTTTTAGTATGCGTATGTTCTTGATATTATTCCAATTCCACGGTTTCTCAATTAAAGGCAGTGAAAATAATTTTTTCTACTTAAAGGAAACCATGGATTTAGGATCATTTATACATCTGGAAATTATTTTATTCTTAATTTTTTTTTCAGATTCTAACTTTGGTGGGCGAAGAATGGATAGAAAAAGTACATCCGAAAATGTCATTTATTAGGAGATTCATTAGTTTCTTGGTCTTTCAAGAAGAAATACTCAGTAGAACTTTCCACTACTGAAGCTGAATATGTAGCAGCTAAAGGTTTTTATGCTCAAGTGATGTGAATGAAACACACACTCACATACTATGGTATAAGTTTTACCAAAAAATAAATTTTTTGTGATAATACTAGTGCCATTTCATTAAGAAAAAACCCACCACATCACTCTTTTTAAAAACACGTAAATATTGGGCCTCACTGTTTTAGGGATTACACAAAAAAAGGAGATATCATTCTTCAATTTATATGGACGCAAGATCAACTTGCTGATATTTTTACAAAATCATTACCCTTTGATAGATTTGAATACATTAAACAAGAAGTTAGGAATGTTAAACATAAGGAATTATTTCTTATTATATTTTTGTTGAAATCAATCTCTTTATAGTAATAAAATCTTTTTCAAATGGGGATTTGATTTGGTTGATAGTTAAAAGTAAATATTATTTTCAAAATTGTTCAAAATGAAAATTTTCATACTCACTTTTCTGTTTAAAATTTTCGTAATGAGGATTTTCATACTCAAAATTTTTTTAATGAAGATTTTCATACTCAAAAGATTCATAGTAAAGATTTCTGTACACAAATTTATTTTTCTTAATGATGTTTATCTTTTCATAATCAAAATTTTTCATAATCTAAAGTTCTTCAAGAATTTATTTTTTCTCAATATAAATAATCATCCTAGAAATCCAAAATGTATGTTTTCTTTCTTATGTTTTCATAGTCATCATTTACTTGTTGGTGTTTTCATTTGATTTTAAATTTTTTTTTCGGATTCTCATTTCCTTAAATCCGAATGTCTTTCTTAAAAGAATAAACAGATCAAATTCTATCTTGTTTTCCATGTGGCTGTCATATAAACTATCAGATCTAATTAGAAGTTTTCTCAACCGTTGGATGGACTTTGGAAGCTCAACCGTCCTATCAAACGACTATATAAAGGAACCCATGATGGTGATCCCCAATCAAATTCGAAACCTTTGCATCAAGAAGTTCAGCCCTCATTTCAAAATCCCATTTCGAACCTCTCAAATCATTCTCAAATCTGAATGTCTGTTGAATTTACTTATCAAAAGATGTCAAATGTCAAGCTGATTTCGGAGTGGCAGATTTACAGAGAGAGTTTGGTCTATCCTAGTTTCTTTTCTAAGTATGATTCCATTATATCCAAGAACATCAGGTTAAATGGATGGGAAAGCATTTTTATATCCATGCCAGGAGACCAAGATGTTGTTTATCTAGATTTTATTGTGGAATTTTATGAATCTGTGATGATTTTTAAAGAAGAATAGGGGAGTAAATTTTCTTTCAAAATCTTTGGAAAAACTTATGCCCTTTCATACACCAAGGTTGCAAGCTTGGTGGGGTTGTCTTATGAATGGGAAGCTGAATTATATTCCCCAACGTTTTCTGATGTTCAAGGAAGCTTTGTAAAGGTAAAATCTATGTAAGGCCTTGGTCATACTGATATCAAGACTCCGAATATTTATCACCTCTCTACAAATAATCAGATCCTTGAATTATGGGTCAAGGTTTCATCATTCTGAGAAAGGGTGACAAAGAGATGTTGAAGAAGAGTGATATGTACTCTTTGGTCATCTTCGTAAACCAAAAGAAGATCAACATGATGAAGAATTTTCTCATTACGATTGAGAATATTAAGAATGGAAATCTCAAGGCTCGGATTATCATGTATCCGACCATTTTATCTAAGATAATTGTTCAGTTCCTTGAGTCTTTAATGATTCAATTCAGTTCAAATCCAAGGAATTTCAAAGTCATGTTAGTAAGTGATGATACATTGAAGATAATGAATATTAGTTTTTTTAAAGACTCCATAGAATTTTATGATCTTCCAGAGAATGAGGTTGAAGGTATTCCGATGAATGCAAAAGGTGGTGAACCATCTAAAAAGGTTGGAAAGAAGATAAAGTTGAAAGAAGTATAAGTTGAAGGTAAAACCCTAGAGGATAAAGGAACCAAATCCACACATTTGATGTCCAAGAAGCAGGATGCTTATCTGGAAGAGGTCGTAGATAAATATAGGTAAGAAAAAAGGAATATGAAATAAGGGGATCTATGTTTTGGTTTGGATCCTACTGAGGCCATGGATTTAAAAGATAAGAACACTGAGGAGCTTGAGAAGAAATCTAAAGAAAAGAAACAAAAGAATAAAATGACTGATGTTGAATAAATCCAATCTCTTTTGAAGGCTACAGAAATTGCATCGGAAAATATTATGGAACAAAAATATTTCATGATAGAAGCTTTACCAAAAAATCTAGGTAAGATGTTTGTCACTCCAGAAAAATCCCAAGAAAATATTGTTGAAGAAAAAATAGATAAAGAGGTAGAAAGTAGTGGTGGCACCATTGATCTTATATATAAATTTGAATATTATCACGAAAAGGAATCCCCATCTAAGAAACTTTCAATCCAAACTTCTGAAGCAGAGTCTTCAAACCTCGTAACTCATTGGAATGATGAGAAGGTGAAGATGTGAAGGGCGAAGAAGAAGTTAGTAAACTGTGTGAGGAAGAAACTCTAAACCATGATTTCATACACCCTGAGGATGCTGAGGCAGGAGCTAAAAAAGAGAATATAGATGAAGAATAGATTTTTCAGCTGTCTTATAGTGAACATAAAACTCCGGATGAGGAAGCCATTCCATGAAATGACATGGGTAAATAGGTGGTTGTTAATACACCCACTAAAGTGGTTGTGGAGAATAATGTTGCGGGTGTAACATTAAAGAGGAAGGTTGTTGAGCTAGAGAAATATCCCTCACGAATCAGAGTTTCAGATTTAGAATCATCCTCACATGGACATGATTTTGTGGTCTAGTCCTTGAAAAATATTGTAGGGACCATTCTGATTTTCCCAAGTATTGACTCCAGATGTCAGATGCTTCAACAAACACTAAATCAGAAAGCATATTCATTGTCCATGGTGATGGACAAGTTTGTCAAGCTAGAGGAAGACTTCAAATATTTTCTTATCAACTATGAAGCCCAAAAAAATCATTCAAAAAAATGGTTTGACGGACAAAGAATAAAGTTGAAGATTTTTTTATTAATAATGAGTTCCAAGATAGCTTCAAGGACTCTTTTGAAACCAAATATTGTAAATTTTTGGATCTTACCAAGTATTTTAAGGAAAATATTACTCTTGAAAAGAATACCCAGATGCAAGAAGTAAAATATATGAATGGGAAGTTGTATTCTGTTGCTCAAAGTTGGAAAAGAGAATGATATCTCAAGATAGGGATGGAAGAGAATATAGTAAATCAGGAAGAATCTTTGAAGGATTAGGATTAAATTATCAAGGCTCAGTATGATAAAATAAAATATCTTGAAAAAAAAGCAGATGATCATGATCATATTCTTAACCGAGAAGAGGAAGACCACAACGAGCTCAAAAAGGTGATGAATATAGTCAAGAAGATGATGATGAAGGAAAACAAAGGATAACCATGTTGCAATCTGATTTTTTATTGTAATTTTCATTGTTAAAATTCGTTCTAATCATAATTAAATTTTTTGTTTCTTGTCTTTTGGATGTGTTTAACTAATATTTCAGGTACCATAATTTCTTTTCAATTCCCTCAAATTCATTTTGAATTTCACAAAGGGGGAGAATGAAAAAAGAATAATATGTAAAGTAGATATATCCCTAAAATAGGGAGAGTTTATCTAAGGGGATGTTTTCATTATAGATATTTTCGTACTCAAGATAATGAAAATTTCATTATGAAAATCTAGAATATCATCCGTAGTGTTCCAAGGCCTAAGGGAGAGTTTTTTGTATTCATCTATTCCCATATGATAAGGGAGATAAGTTTTATTTTCAAATTCTAGAAAAATATATTCTATGTACTTATATTCTTTTTTCATAAGGATGTTTGTTCTTTCCAAAAAAGGGGGATATTGTAGAGTCAACAAGGTTTTCCTTATGAAATTTCCATTTCTTCATACTTGGGGGAGATTTTGGAGTCAATAAGGTATCCTTATGACTTTACCATTCCTTCTTGTTTTGAAAATCACAAACACATTATCTTAAGGAAAATTTCATTTTACCCTATGCTTTACTATCATAAGGAAAATTTCCTTCCACAAGAAAATTTATCATTTACATGTTTTTAATTATTAGTTATCTTGTATAAGTATAAAATTCGTTTTCAAATTTAAAATCCTCAGAATCATATAATACTTAGATATAGAGAATTCTGTTTTTAGGTTCTGAATTCTGACTCCGAGTTCTCTAAATTTAGACTCCAAACTCTACTGAGTTCTGACTCTATGTTCTCAGAATTCAGACTCCAAACATTGTAAATTCTGACTCTAAATTCTCATAAACTCAAACTTCAAACTTTGTAAGTTCTGTCTCTGAATTCTCATGAACTCTGACTCTGAACATTGTAAATCAAGATTCTTAATTTCCTAAAAATTTAAACTCCAAAATTCTATGGAGTTGAGGTTCCAAATTCCATAAAAAACATAATCTGAATATCCTTGTATTATAGAAATCGAATGTGATTTCAGTTACACTCCAAACTTTTATTTTCTTACATTCCGAATATTTGATTTTGGTTATGTAACCATATTTTTTCTTACAAATGTTTTTGTTATAAAATGATGGAATGATTTCTGTTACTAACTTACTGTTGTTTGGGTGACACGTGTACAGGTCCATCCGAGATTCATGAAAAAATATGACCATTGGAGAAGGGAGCTGACCATTGCAGTTGTGCCAATAAATATAAGCTCATTTGAAATAGCTCACAACATTGATGAACAATTCTATGACCCTAGAGATTACATGTTGATGAAGTGATTTTTAGAGAGAGACTCTCATTCTTTGTGCATACTGAACACCTTGTTCATATTTTCTTTGTGCGACTCCGATTATTATGGAGTATATTCGAGGGATTTTGAGTATATGAATAAAGAGGTGCTGACAACCTTAATGTTCGAGGACTTCCTTGTGGAGGAAGAGAGAGGTGCCTACTACCTTGATGTTGAGGGCTTGCGGGGATAACAAGACAGACTCCGATCATCATATCTAGGGATTACCCTGGTGTGGGTAAGATAGAATTAATTGAATGTATAAATCAAGGGACCTTTATCAAAGGTTGTTGGATACCCTTTTCTTTTTGTAAAATAATTACTACTTGTTTCATATTTGTTTCAAGTTTTCCGCTATATTTTGGTTTTTAAGGAACGTATAACTATCTTATACTTCATTGAAATTGTATACTCTGATTTAGTAAGATTATATATACATGAAGGTAGAATCTTTATCTCTGTAAACAATTGTTATGTTTCATTTCTAGATTCACTTTTCCTGAATTTATTTCTTGGATTCATATTTCCGGAATCACGCAAGTGTGTAGAACTAGAGGTTTTATGAATTACATTGTTTAACCTTTTTAAACAATAGAATGGTTTCTTACAAACATTAAAAGTTCCCAAATAATTTTTAATGTATACAATTCACAACCCCCCTCATGTATTCTGAGAATTATTAGACACTTGATTCAGTATATATATTTTTTCGATCCTACATTTGGTATTATAGAGTATATCATACTTCACATACCATCTCAACAAATCAATGACCATATCCACATAACACGAGCATAAGGGTATGAGAACATGATATTAACATTTGAAAACAATAAAAATAATGTCATATATAATTATATTGAGTCATTTTATAAAACATGGAAATTTTTAAAAAATTTATCAAAATGGAATCAATGAGCATGATCTATGAGAGCATAACATTGAAAAAAGACAGGTTTTGGCATAAATATAAGCATAAAAAATCATTCCTTTAATCAAGGCTCATTGACAATAAAATCATGTTTATTGGGTTCACTCCCCAATTCATCATATCCTTAGTCAAGGATCACTCCCAATACTATAATAATGGATAAATTCCCCTACTAAACTAGTTTCACACCCTATTTTAGCCCTTATAATCTCATGAGATATCTATCCTTACCCAATGTATTAGATGGATATATAATTTCAGGACCACCGATCACATAATGAATATAATACATATATGTTCCATAATTAAATAAAACATTAATTATATAAAAAACTATTTATATAAAATTAGTTTCACATACATTTCATCATTTCTTCATAGCATAACCCATAAGAAAAAAACTGGTTTGATAAAGGATTCATCATAACATAATTAACTAGTGGGAAATAATTGATTTTTATAAAATAATCCTTAAATAATAATCATCATAATTGATTTAAAGAATTAATTTTTATGGTATTGGATCATATCCTCTGTAAATCAGCTCTAACATCAAATAATGCAGACGTAGCTATAAAATTCTATTAAAAGAAAAAAAGAATATTACATGAGTAAATACCCTTTTCAAAGTAAAATAAATTATTTAAAATGTTAAAAATTCTCAGATAATAAGGAAAAAAATTATTTGAAACAAACCTTTGAATAATTTAAATTAGAATTAAAATACATGAGCATTCGTGATAGTGGGAAATCTTGTTCCTGTTAAGTATGTCAAAAATAATCATTCAATTAAAATATTCAATAAAATGTAAAAACAGCCTCATTCACCTATCAAAAATATTATTTATTTAAAATAACATTATGAAATTAAATTCTAGGTATAAAAGAATATTATACGATAATATGGAAGAAAGTTTCCAATAATTATATAAATCATTTTTAGGAATCATGGATATGGTACAAAAAGGATTTTCTACCGAAGAGAGTAATAAAGTCAGTTTTCTTTAAAAATATTCTTGGGGTCTCTTATGTTCCTAAAGTGTATAATTTATATTATTAACTAGAAATAAATTTAATAAACATGGGAGAGAAAATTCATGAGATTATTTAGAGCTAGATCATGGAATTTCATCATTATAAACATAGAAATAAATAATCTTGATGAATGATGATATGTTAACATAAAACTCAAACTTGAATATCATGTTACATAGAAATGGATCTAAACTTATGTATAATAAATTTTTAAATATTATAGTTATATAAAATAATAAATTAAATATTTACAATATCATATATAATACAGTTATAACATTTTAACACCTATTCATTAATAATTCATTATAAAAATTGTCATTTTTGGGTGTTAGTTGTTTCATTTTTCATGATAATTATAGTTCAGTGGTTTATGTACAGTTATTTTTATCATGGAATCATCATACATAGATTTTTTTTCGAGATATAATCATATTATATATTAATTATATATATTTATATACATCTATAAATTCTAAATATTGAAAAATGAATTTCACCATTCATGGAGACAATATGTCGTCTGTACACATTAATGTTGTATTAACTTTTTGGGGGATGGAACAAAAGAAATGTAAATAATATTTAACCATTAATAAATAATTATAATTTCTTATAGTTTTTATATGTTCATTAAAGTTATCGATATTACCATCCATTTTGATCGGAAATGAAAAATGAATCAAACCAATTCAGGAAGAAGGTATTCAATATGTATTCCATGTGATGTTATTGTTTTCTAAAAGATTTAAAGGTTAGAAGTTAGATATAAGATTATAATTATATAAGATTAATTATGTATTAAATATCCTATATAATCATGAAAACCATAATAATATCCATCCATGAAAAATTGTGATGGAAAGAAGAATTATATCGCTACATAGAGGCGGTAGTCCATGCAAACACATGAGTGGTACTTTCACGTCTCATTTTATTGAAGGAATGTGAATAATGGTGGTTAAATAAATATAATATAAAATTTAAATATAATTATGATGCTTAAATAATTATTTTTTTATTTATATATTGGATTTAGATGAGGTTAAAGAAGAAATAATTTCAAATATCTCTGGTAGGATGATTATATCTTCTTCAAATAGCCTATATTAGAACTATTCTTATAGATCCATGGAATGTTATTTTAAGAATATTTCCCCAAATAAATCATTTATATTGAAGGTTATATGAAAATTTGGTATTTTTTTAGTAGAGATATATTGATAATGGTGGTAAAAAAATGATTTGGTGTGTCCTTTAATAAGTGTTGGAGTGGACGTACATAGAATTTCAAAAAAAATTAAAATAATATAATATAATATATTAGAAAAATGATTCCAAATATCTACAAAATATATGTTGGGATAGTTTAAAGAAGAATTATATCCCTAAATTTGTATTTATATCAATTTTAATTTATAACATTTCTCTATCTATGGGTTTAAGAACTCAGTAAACCAGTTTTTACCTAAACCATGGTAACATATTTTTGTTTTTTTACATTTAATAATGAAAAAATATTATTTTGACCATATTAAAACATAATAATTTTGATGATTAAAAATACTTATTACATTTTATAAAATTCAATCCAAATAAGTGGTATACATTCATTTGAATACAATGAAGAAAAATATGATGAAAAACAGTTTTCTATAAAAAGATTCATTAGAATAAAATGTTTTTATACAAAAATATACAATAAAATTACATATAATTACCTAAATAGTATTCTAAATAATATATTTAAACTAATTTTAATTTTAATACCATTATAAAGAAAAATTAAACTCTTTGAATACTTTAAATTAAAAGGACGATAACAAAAAAATGAAAATTGTTCACTATTCCTGGAAAAAATAATTTTTTTTAGAAAATTCATTAATAAAAGACTAATATAATTATGATGAGTTAATTTAAAAAGTTTATATATTGATCTAAAATACATAATATAAAAGTGGAATAAATTAATTATTGTAACACCCTAAACATATAAAAGAATAACATTTTTATTCAATAGTTCGTGTGACACGAAACGCCTAGCATAGAAGGGAATATACCACCCCTTGAAATAAAAAATTTATTTTAGTATAAATATAATTTCATTGATATATTATGATAAATGAAACTCTATGTTTCTTTGATAGCTTATGTTACATTCAAGGCAGATTTTTACCAAACAATAATTGTAGTCCCCAGAAAACGCATCCCCAAAATTTTCCAAATGCTTCCATACATGATCCAAGATCGTAGTCCATTTCGCATGATTTGATTTGGTATGTCGTAGGGCCTGAACGGAGTTACAGATTAGGAGTTATGGACATTTGAAGTTTGGATGGAAATCTGGTTTGCGAAGCCCATTCGCGAAGCCCCCCTCCGTGATCACGGAGCGCCGCCATGAAGCAATGAGGAGGGAAGCTCCGCGAACCTGTTTGACATTCACGATGCACCGCGAAGACCCGTCGTGATGCTCCGGAGGCGGTAACTCTCCTCGAACGGATTTGACGTTCGCGAGCCTCCCGCGAAGCTCCGGATGCGGTAACTCTCCGCGAACACATTTGACATTTGCGAGCCTGCCGTGAACCACCTGAGGCGGCGTGAGAGTTCTTCTTCATAGATCCCCTTACCTATAAATACCCAGCTCACCCCCTTCTCCAAAAAGGCGTCCACGGCCACTTAGCCCCTTAGGTGGCCGAGCGGAGCTCCGCATGGTGGCTCCGTGAAGCCATGCTCCTCGAGCAGCTTCCTCCGTGATGCTGCTCTACAAGACCATCCTCTGTGATTCCATGCTCCGCGAGGCAATGCTCTGCGATGCTGCTCTACGAGACCAACCTCCGGGAGTCCCCTTTGCTCCGTGAGACCCCGTTGCTCCTTGAGAGACCATTGCTCCGTGAGGCCATGCTTCACGAAGCTACTTCGTGAAGACCCATCCTTTGAGAGGATCCTACCTTCACACCCACCAGTCCATACCGCGGGGGCTGCGCCCCCGCACCACCCTGCGAGGTCACTGATGGGCTGCATTCCTGGCCCTCCGGGCCGGACCCTTTGCTACCGTCACAGACACCCATGATAAATAGGCAATCGCACCACGAACTTTTCGGGCCGAGACGTCGGGATTTTCCATTGCGCACTTCTGCACTCCCACCTTCCACCTATGGAATACCATGATTAGAGACACTCCTCCACACACCATGAAACACCTTGATTTGACATATTCCTCTGGGTTTCACTCCATGTCGTGATTTTACATTCTCATTGTAACGCCCCGACCCCAGCTACCCAGAGCCGGTGCATTACTTCGTAACATTGGCATGATCACAAAAGATCATGTCTCGAAAGACCGATTAGTTTAGTAGCCTTGGAAACACTAGATACATTCATAAAAGTTACATTACATCACAAAGTAAAAAACTATAATAACATAGTCTCCATAGTCCACACTTATATCCTCTTCGGACTATCCCTGCAAGTCATTCATAAAATACTTCTTCACATCCTGGAAAATATTAAAACATTGAAAGGGGTGAGCTAGGATGTTCAGTAAGGTTAAAAATATAGCGGAAGCTTTCATAAATAAACATTAACATTTATGTCAATGTATAACTAAAACAAAAGCCTTTTAAACTTGAACTTCAACATAATATGGCAAAAGTAAAATGAGATAATGCCATTCACTTCTTCACATGGATATTCTACTGGTCGAATAATCAAATGCAATATCAATAACCACTTTCATAATGATGGAATGCATAATTCCAGACTATCATAACCACGTAGTCAAGGCCTCGTGCCAAGACCACAAATAAGATTTTGACAAGGCCTCGTGCCAAGACACTAGTTTGTCTCATGAGACCTGCCGATGCATCGAGGAGCTATAGCGGGCTCCACCCGTCACTTACTAAGTCCAATGCATTCCTTATATGAAAAATGGTATATAAACATTTAGGAATACCATTTTTTTAAAATACCATTTGAAATTAATTGCGGCATCAAAATACCAGTTCAAATTTGAGAAGATACTTACATTTAAAATTGCTCAAATATACTCCGGTGTTTTTCTGAAAACATTATGCAAGCTTCTGAGAACAAAATAACTAATTATGAGACTGCTCGACTAATTGCAGGCCATGATGGGTCCACACCTAATCCCTTCCTGTCTAACACACTCGAGAGTCAGGTTTTCTAACAACATTTTTTAGCTTGCGTTAAATACGTATACATTTTCACTGGATTTTCATACATTTGAGAGAAATATCTCTCTTTTTTTAAATCATTTAAAAACAGTTATGGCTTGTAGAGGAAGCCGAAACTCAAATAATGGTCACGGCGGTGGAGAAGTCGTTGTCACCGCATACGTACGACAAGAAAAACATTCCTTTTTTTCGTTTAGTAAAACGCTTCGTATAAAAATATTCCTTTTGAATAAACGTAAAAGTCAAAGGGGTTTATACACCATATAAAAGAAATTTGTGTATAAAACAAAATATGCCTCAATGAAAGGAGATTGAGACGAAGTCCATACAAAGATCATTTTTAAAATAAAATAGGTCTATTATTTGTATTCACTATAAGTACACATAAATAAAGTAAAAATACAAGATATGACATAATAATATCATGACATAATTTGAAATTAGGTGATTAACCCAAAGAATGGAAATTAGGTTAAGAAATTCCCTTTCCTCGTGTCTGACTTGACTCAACCGTTCTTTAACCTCCTGAATAATAAACTAAAGTTAATATATACCTTATTAAGAACCATTTTCAATTTCATTATCCTTTTTATATCACTTATTACAATGATATGAACATTATGTAATTATTTAAGTTAATAACAGTCGTTTTGTCGATATTTGGTACTTGAGTCAACAATAAACTTCTTATAATTACAAGTTGTTTATGTGGTAGATTATCCATTATCTACAGAATTATATTCATGATTAGATGTCATATATATCATATATATCCATTATATACATTCAATTATAATATTACGTAACATTTAGAGGTAAGAAATGAAATGCACCGTTCATGGAGATGGTAAGCCGTACAAACGCATGAATGCTACTTTCATTTCAATTTAATATTTAATGGAATGAAATAATAATGATATAAATGTATAATATAATTCCTGTATAATATAGTGTATAATACCATTTACTCCATCCTTTATACATCCCACATATGGCATTAACGATTCAAATCACTTTGAGGGGGCGGTAGTCCGCACTTCCTAAAATGAAATTATCGCGTTTTACCCATAATGGAAATCATAAAGTATGCCATAAATGAGAAATACAGAAGCATAAGTAAAACATAAACAAATTATATATCATATATAAATATAGTGACATCTTAATGGCCACCTTTGAAGGTGTTATATGAGTGTTGAACAATCATCGTTTCGTGAGGCAGAAATTCGCCATCCACAGAAACCGTATGTTCTTTAACCATTAGATGTAGGTGTGTGTAAGTGTAGCTCAAATCCTTCTTATAACAACATCCTAGTATATTAAGGATACTGGTGTTGTTACAAAATAAATGAATAAAAAGATTTTAGGTGGTTGGAGAAGAAAAATAAAACAAAACAACATTAGAGAAGACATTACCTCAAAATCGGGTAACTCTTTTTGATTTCAGCCAAAGGCTTCCTTGAGAAGAGTTATGACCAAATTGAGGCTTGTAGGAGTAAGAGGGGGAAGTTGGGAGAGTATTTGGGCAGAGGTTGGCTGATCCAAATGGCTTGAAAGTGTAAATAAGGTGGGAGAGGTGGGGGCCTTTTATAAGTGGAGAGGAGGGGCTCTTTTGGAAAGATTGAAATGATACATTATTACACAATGCTTTTCGGATTATAAAGGTCCCACACTTATATAATTCGTGGCTAAGGTGATAAGGGTTCGAAATCTCCTCATCCAATAGGCTTTGGACAAGTTTAAGCCTTGGAGTTTTCATTATCTTCTCATTTTATTTAAATCGTTAAATAATGAGGTCATCGCTGCATCATAATTATGTCATAAATAATTTAATTTATTTAATGTCTAAAAATTATAAAAAAAATACAATCATGTAGGAAATATTTTTATATTTCTAATTAATATTTATAGTCAATATTTGGACTTTTGTAACCCCACTTAAAAACTGTTTTAGTAAAACAACTCATGTTTGTATCAATTTAATTTTAACATTAAATAAATATATATTAATGTCATTTTCCAACTAAAGTGGCTCCATGGGGTCCCCAAGTTGACCCATGGGTTGTCTTGGTCGGCCATGACTCATACAATAGGAGTAGGACAAGTTTCATGCTCATCTCATATTATTAAAACATTATTTGTAACTTAAACTACACTAATTACCTCTAATCGCGATTAAGAACTTAAAAGTTACTACTCACCAAAAAATTATTTTAATCTCATTGAACCACATTTTACTTCATAATGACAACCATGTATGTCGGATTTATGAAAATCAAATCACAGAAGTGGTAATATTTCATTTAAATGAAAAATCAGTTATTTAACTACCACTTAGTGGTTTCACTATTCATCAAAAATTGAAGTTTTTCAGAACAATGCCAAAATTTCACCCTAATCTATAATTGATATTCCGAATTCAAAAATGATGTCTATTTTATGAAATTACAAACATATAAGTTGAATTACTTAATTTTATAATTAATTCCCACTGTTACGACAAATAGCGTGTTTTTAAGAAACAATTTATATAAAAAGATTGGCAATTGTTTATGTCCAATTTCAATGTTAAATTAATTCTAATGACCACCATTGGATAAAATGGTAATAATATATTCTAATTATACCTTAAACCCACTAAATAGTATAATTTATCACAATAAATTATTTTGATTAAAAAGTTGTTTTAAGTATTTTTCACTATTCATAAAAAATTAGAAGTTCTCAGAAAAATACCAAAATTTCAACATAGGCTAATTTTGATATTCTGAATCCAAAAATGAAGTCCATATTGAAATATAAAATTTCTATAATTTTAAAAAGTGGTTATTACTATTCATAATGGCTATTTTGATTAGTCGCGGTGTTTTAGAACTCGAAGTTGCGTACAATGCAAGCTATTGCATTATTGAATGAGAAGTGTATCGTTGAAGGTCGGGGTGTTACATTCTCCCCTCCTTCAATAAATAGCATCCTCGCAATATGAAATTTTTCTTTGAAAATAAAAGGTTGAAAATTAAAAATACCATTGTGGAAAACCCACATCTGAAATGAGGTTAATAAATATACAACATTAAAAGAAAGCAAGATAAGTACAAAGGTCACCCGATATAGCCCATTTTAGGATTCTATGAAAATATGGATATGGAGGAGAAACAAACCATCAAGGTCTGATGGAGTGTTACAGAAAACAGGATTAGGAGAAAGTTTAACCACAAGAAAATCACAAACTTGTGATTGGTTAAACGGTCATTGAATCCCCATTTGGAAAAGTTAACCGACAACATTTTTGTTTTATGTTACCTTTTATAATGTTTAGGAATTTATTTAGGATATTTACTAAGAACGTAAGGGAATATACATACTTGTTATGTATACTTTCATTCGTTAATAAATTTTTACCACAAACCCAACTTTTACTCCAAATGGTAACAGAACTCAAAAATATTCTATTTATCCTAATTGTATAAGGTTCCAAATGTTAACACATACCATATAGATTAGTAAAACTATTATGTAATAACCAGGGACTTCTTGTAGGCTAGTGGTCGGAAATAAAGGCTTGTCGCACTATGGTTGTGGGTTCGATTCTTGCACCTTTGTCCGACTAGACAGGTTATTCCCCACCCTGCAGGTTGTCCTTTTCCTAAAACTATAGTATCATAATATTCCAAAAATAATCTTCATAAATTTTTTAACCTTAAACAATACTATCCAAAGATCAACTTAATCCACTCCAACCATTATAGTTATCCAAAATATCTCTGTCTAGACTTTCTATAAAATGTCTCTTAATTCCAAAATCAATTTATCAGATTCCCCAAACAAAGTAAAGTTTCTCTTATCGTCACATAATAAAAATATAATTACCTTCATCATATTAAAACCTTACTGAAATCAACAAGTACTGCAGTACAATCCTTATATATATATATCACATTATTCTAATAACAAAAATATAATCCATGAGTCCAAAAGCACCAATACATTAGTTATTCTGCTTCAACTATAGTAACAACATAGGATTGTCCTTGATCCCTTGGCCTTTTCTGAGGTATGTTTCCCTGACGCTTAGGACATTAATTTGCGTAATGACCCATTTCTCTACAATCATAGCATTCAACTTTGATAGCCTCTTTCTTTCCCTTGCAATCACGAGCCTGGTGACCCTTTTCTCCACATTTATAATAAACTCCCATTCCTTTTAGACAAGTACCAGGGTGATTCTTCCCACAATTATCACATAATGGAAAATCCTTCTTTCCCTTTTTCCCTTTATCTGTCTCTTGTTCCACTGTTCTCTTCTTCTCTTGCTTTACTTTGTTTTCATAAGACTTAGAGAATTCCTTTTCTGTCTTGATAGCACACGAGACAATATCTTCGTAAGATGAGAAGGATTGTGATACTAAAGATCGACGAAGAAATGGTTTTAACCCATCAAAGAAATGATCAATCTTACTCCTTGGGTTATGTATATAATCGGCAGCATGCCTCGCTAACCTTGTAAAGTTAGCCTTATACTTTGCGACATTCTCATCCTCCTTCTGCCTCAGACTCAGAAATTTCCTTTCCATATCTGCTCGATGGTCACGAGGAAAGTATTTTTCTAAGAAAATCTCTTTGAACTCCCTCCATTCCATATTCGATACGTCATCATCTTCCTTTGTGTTTTGAATCAGCGACCACCACTGATCGGCATCTCCAGTGAGGCGGTAAACTGCCATGACAACCTTCTCCCTTTCACTACTTCCCAAGGCATGGAATATTTTCTCTAAGGAATTTATCCATTGCTCAGCTACTATAAGATTTTTACTCCCATTGAAGGTTGGTGGTTGTTGCCTCATGAAGCGGTCTAACATTGATCCTCCACATTGCGGATCAGGGTTCTCCATACGAGTAAGGTTATTATTCATAACCTGAGTGAGTTGTCCCAGTATGGTAATAAGTTGATCAGCACTAGTTGTATCTCCAGCTGCACAATAATTTTCTTGAGCAGGAGGGCAATCCCTACACAGAGTGCGTGCATTGATACGGTTTCCATTCCTTCCACTAGGCACCATTTCTAAACAATGGCATAAACTATATTAGTTTATAAATCAAAATACATAATTCCATACTTGTAAGATAAAAAACATAAATTGAACTATTTATGGATATAACCCATAAAAATGTTTTCTTTGAGAAAGTATATACTCATAACCCTTCATAGAGGTTTATAAAGAAAATGAGAATTATCCAAAGCATATCCCCCGGGAGTGTCGTAACCAAGAGTGCAGTAAGGCCCGTTGTCGTGCACCAGTTCTCGTTCGAGTCTAGATCAAAGCGGTGTTTTCGGGTTTTACACCTAGGTACATCTGTACCAGAGCCGCCTCTACTTGCTCGTATCCAGACAGGGATGTATTGCTCGGAAAACTCACAAAATCTCTACAATAACAAAATTCTAGGAAGTTCTTATATACTAATCCTCAAAGTCTATCTTTGGGCTATGTGCTCTAATCAGAGTTTATCTAAACCGAGCTTCCAAGGTTAGTACTAAACTGCCTTTGATACCAACTGTAACGCCCCGACCCTAGCTACCCAGAGCCGGTGCATTACTTCGTAACATTGGCATGATCACAAAAAATCAAGTCTCGAAAGACCGATTAGTTTAGTAGTCTTGGAAACACTAGATACATTCATAAATGTAACATTACATCACAAAGTGAAAAAATATAATAACATAGTCTCCATAGTCCACACTTCTATCCTCTTCGGACTATCCCTACAGGTCATTCATAAAATACTTCGTCAAATCCTGGAAAATTTTAAAACATTGAAAGGGGTGAGCTCGGTTGCTCAGTAAGGTTAACAATATAGTGGAAGCTTTCATAAATAAACATTAACATTTAAGGCAATGTATAACTAAAACAAAATCCTTTTAAACTTAAACTTCAACATAATATGGAAAAAGTAAAATGAGATAATGCCATTCACTTCTTCACATGGATATTCTATTGGTCGAATAATCACATGCAATATCAATAACAACTTTCATAATGATGGAATGCATAATGCCAGACTATCATAACCACATAGTCAAGGCCTCGTGCCAAGACCACAAATAAGATTTTGTCAAGGCCTCGTTCCAAGACACTAGTTTGTCTCATGAGACCTGCCGATGCATCGAGGAGCTATAGCGGGCTCCACCCGTCACTTACTAAGTCCAATGCATTCCTTATATGAAAAATGGTATATAAACATTTAGGAATACCATTTTTTTAAATACCATTTGAAATTAATTTCGGAATCAAAATACCAGTTCAAATTTTAGAAGATGCTTACATTTAAAATTGCTCAAATATACTCCAGTGTTTTCTGAAAACATTATGCAAGCTTCTGAAAAAAAAAATAACTAATTCTGAGACTGCTCAACAAATTGCAGGCCATGATGGGTCTACACCCAATCCCTTCCGGTCTACCACACTCGAGAGTTAGGTTTTCTAACAACATTTTTAATCTTGCGTTAAATACGTATACATTTTCACTGGATTTTCATATATTTGAGAGAAATATCTCTCTTTTTTTTAAATCATTTAAAAACAGTTATGTCTTGTAGAGGAAGCTGAAACTCAAATAATGGTCACGGCGGTGCAGAAGTCGTTGTCACCGCATACGTACGACAAGAAAAACATTCCTTTTTTTCGTTTAGTAAAACGCTTCGTATAAAAAGATTCCTTTTGAATAAACGTAAAAGTCAAAGGGGTTTATACACCATATAAAAGAAATTTTTGTATAAAACAAAATATGCCTCAATGAAAGGAGATTGAGAAGAAGTCCTTAAAAAGATCATTTTTAAAATAAAATAGGTCTATTATGTGTATTCACTATAAGTACACATAAATAAAGTAAAAATACAAGATATGACATAATAATATCATGACATAATTTGAAATTAGGAGATTAACCCAAAGAATGGAAATTAGGTTAAGAAATTCCCTAACCTCGTGTCTGACTTGACTCAACCGTTCTTTAACCTCCTGAATAATAAACTAGAGTTAATATATACCTTATTAAGAACCATTTTCAATTTCATTATCCTTTTTATATCACTTATTACAATGATATGAACATTATGTAATTATTTATGTTAATAACAGTCGTTTTGTCGATCTTTGGTACTTGAGTCAACAATAAACTTCTTATAATTACATGTTGTTTATGTGGTAGAATATCAATTATCTCCAGAATTATATTCATGATTATATGTCATATATATCATATATATCCAGTATATTCATTCATTTATAATATTACGTAACATTTAGAGGTAAGAAATGAAATGCACCGTTCATGGATACGGTAAGCCGTACGTACGCATGAACGCTACTTTCATTTCAATTTCATATTTAATGGAATGAAATAATAATTATATAAATGTATAATATAATTCCAGTATAATATAGTGTATAATACCATTTACTCCATCCTTTATACATCCCACATATGGCATTAACGATCCAAATCACTTTGAGGGGGCGGTAGTCCGCACTTCCTAAAATGAAATTATCGCGTTTTACCCATAATGGAAATCATAAAGTATGCCATAAATGAGAAATACAGAAGAATAAGTAAAACATAAACACATTATATATCATATATAAATATAGTGACATCTTAATGGCCACCTTTGAAGGTGTTATATGAGTGTTGAACAATCATCGTTTCGTGAGGCAGAAATTCTCCATCCACAGAAACCGTATGTTCTTTAACCATTAGATGTAGGTGTGTGTAAGTGTAGCTCTAATCCTTCTTATAACAACATCATAGTATATTTAGGATACTGGTGTTGTTACAAAAGTAATGAATAAAAAGAGTTTAGGGGTTGGAGAAGAAAAATAAAACA
This sequence comes from Viscum album, assembly GCA_963277665.1. Taxonomy (NCBI): domain Eukaryota; kingdom Viridiplantae; phylum Streptophyta; class Magnoliopsida; order Santalales; family Viscaceae; genus Viscum; species Viscum album. The sequence goes on from OY728138.1 coordinate 663,334,020, forward strand.
AAACACATTAGAGAAGACATTACCTCAAAATCGGGTAACTCTTTTTGATTTGAGCCAAAGGCTTCCTTGAGAAAAGTTCTGCCCAATGTGAGGCTTCTAGGAGTAATAGGGAGAAGTTGGGAGAGTATTTGGGTAGATTTTGTCTGAGCCAAATGGATTGAAAGTGTAAATAAGGTGAGAGAGGTGGGGGCCTTTTATAAGTGGAGAGGAGGGGCTCTTTTGGAAAGATTGAAATGTTACATTATTACACAATGATTTTCGAATTCTAAAGGTCCCACACTTATATAATTCGTGGATAAGGTGATAAGGGTTCTAAATATCCTCATCCAATAGGCTTTGGACAAGTGTAAGCCTTGGATTTTTCATTATCTTCTCATTTTATTTAAATCGTTAAATAATGAGGTCATCGCTGCATCATAATGATGTCATAAATAATTTAATTTATTTAATGTTTAAAAATTATAAAAAAAATACTATGATGTATGAAATCTTTTTATCTTTCTAATGAATATTTATAGTCAAAATTTGGACTTGTGTAACCCCACTTAAAAACTGTTTTAGTAAAACAACTCCTGTTTCTGTCAATTTAATTTTAACATTAAATAAATATATATTAATGTCATTTTCCAACTAAAGTGGATCCATGGGGTCCCCAAGTTGACACATGGGTTGTCTTGGTCGTCCATGACTCATCCAATAGGAGTAGGAGAAGTTTCATGCTCATCTCATATTATTAAAACATTATTTGTACCTTAAACTACACTAATTACCTCTAATCGCGATTAAGAACTTAAAAGTTACTATTCACCAAAAAATTATTTTAATCTCATTGAACCACATTTTAATTATTAATTTCAACCATGTATGTAGGATTTTTGAAAATCAAATCACAGAAGTTGTAATATTTCATTTAAAAGAAAAATCAGTTATTTAACTACCACTTAGTGGTTTCACTATTCATCAAAAATTGAAGTTTTTCAGAACAATGCCAAAATTTCACCCTAATCTATAATGGATATTCCGAATTAAAAAATGATGTCTATTTTATGAAATTCCAAACATATAAGTTGAATTAATTAATTTTATAATTAATTCCCGCTGTTACGACAAATATCGTGTTTTTAAGAATCAATTTATATCAAAAGATTGGCAATTGTTTATGTCCAATTTCGATGTTAAATTAATTCTAATGAACACCATTCGATAAAATGGTAAAAATATATTCTAATTATACCTTAAAACCACTAAATAGTATAATTTACCACAATAAATTATTTTTATTAAAAGGTTGTTTTAAGTATTTTTCACTATTCATAAAAAATTAGAAGTTCTCAGAAAAATACCAAAAATTCAACATAAGCTAATTTCGATATTCCGAATCGAAAAATGAAGTCCATTTTGAAATATAAAATTTCTATAATTTTAATAAGTGGTTATTACTATTCATAACGGCTACTTTGATTAGTCGCGGTGTTTTAGAACTCGAAGTTGCGTACAATGCAAGCTATTGCATTATTGAATGAGAAGCGTATCGTGGAAGCTCGGGGTGTTACACTCATAATCAATTCCCTGAGTACCTTGAGTCGAACCATTCCTCTGGAAACTCATCCAAACCCTATCACTTGGCTCCTATGCTAGGTTGAACCAGAAAGGGCCGCCATTGCGTAAGTCCCAAAACCAACCATTTCTAGGCACTTTCTGCCTAATAGTCCTATCTACAAGACTATAAACTGTAGTACTACCTGTGTTCCAAACATAGGATGCCTCGTTCGCCAAACAAGAGATGCCTCACGCTCTAAGCATGAGATGCCAACAGTCCTACATACATGACTCTAAATTGTAGTAATCCCCCTATGTTCCACACATAGGATGCCTCTTTCCCAATACGAGAGATGCCTTATACTCCAAGCATGAGATGCCAATAGTCCTATCTACATGACTCTAAACTGTAGTTCCCCCAGTCTAACAAATGATAGGATGCCTCTTGATCCAAATAAGATATGCCTTGTTCTCCAAGCATGAGATGCTAACAATCATATCTACATGACTTTAAACTGCAGTAATCCCTATGTTCCAAACATAGGATGCCTCTTCCATTAAACAAGAGATGCATTATGCTCCAAGCATAAGACGCCTAATGCCATGACTACAGTGGCATGATTCCAACACCCCATGGCGCTATCCGGCTTGTGCAGTAGTGCATATTTTAAGGCCGCAACCCACTAGTGAGTTGGGATGCCCTCATGGCCTGACATGTGGAAGACATTATGGGAAACTTCTTGCATAAGCCCCATTCATCAGTGTCTCACCTTAGCGGCACCCGGTCATCTTCTTGCATAAGCCCCATTCATCAGTGTAGCACCTTAGCGGCACCCGGGTAGCTTCCTTGCGTAAGCCCCATCCACCAGTGTCGTTCCATAGAGGCAACCGGGCATCTTCCTAGCATAAGCCCCATCCACGACTGCCGCTCCTTAGCGGCACCCGCGCAGCATCCTATCATAAGCCCCATCCACCATTGTCGCTCCTTAGCGGCACACCGGGCAACTTCCTTGCGTAAGCCCCATCCATGATTGCCGCTCCTTAGCGGCATCCGAGCAGCTTCCTAGCCTATGCCACATCCACGATTGTCGCTCCTTAGCGGCATCCAGGCAGCTTCCTAGAATAATCCCCATCCACGATTGTTGCTCCTTAGCGGAATCCGGGCAGCTTCCTAGCGTAAGCCCCATCCACCAGTGTCATTCCATAGCGACACTCGGGCAGCTTCCTAGCGTAAGCCCCATCCACCAGTGTCGTTCCATAGCGGCACCCGGGCAGCTTCCTAGCATAAGCCTCATCCACGATTGCCGATTCTTAGCAGCATCCGGGCAACATCCTAGTGTAAGCCCCCTCCACCATTGTCGCCCCTTAGCGGCACACCGGGCAACATCCTTGCATAAGCCCCATCCACGATTGCCACTCCTTAGCGGCATCCATACAGCTTCCCAGCATAATCCCCATCCACCATTGCCACTCCATAGCGGCACCCGGGAAACTTTCGTGAATAATCCCCATCCACTATTGTCACCCCATGCAGCGGTAAGCCATTGACAACCTATCCAGTGGTAAGCAGTTGTGATCCCATCCAGTGGTAAGCTGTTTTGATCCCGTCCAGCGGTGAGCCGTTGTGATCCCATCTAGGGGCAAGCCATTGTGATCCCATCCAGTGGTAAGTCGTTGTGACTCAATCCAACGGTAAGCCGTTGAAACCAACCAATTAGCGGTAATCCGTCATCAGAAGAACTATGTGGTCTTTGATCCATGTCATGGCATGGTATGTAGGAAGCCTCTTCAAGGCTAAGCCTGAAAAGATCATCATCCTTTTCTTCAGGCCTACATCCTAGAGTAAGTCCCAGAACAATGGGCCGCCTATCGCGTAAGCCGCTCTTCGCTTCACACGAATGCACCCTTCGCAGCGTGATCGTCAGGCCCTTGCTGTCTCTTGTTTCTCACACTGAGCATGACTCTGCCGGCTCAAGAGGCCGCGCAGGTGGCTCCGCCACGTGACTCCATCGGCTCCTCGCCGACTCCGCCGGCTCAAGAGGCCACGCAGGTGGCTCCACCGCCCCACTCCATCGGCTCCTCTCCGACTCCACCGCCTCATGAGTCCGTGCAGGTGGATTTGCCACCCACCTCCATCGCCTCCTCGCTGACTCCGCCGGGTCAAGAGGTCGCGAAGGTGGCTCCGCCACCCGACTCCATCGTCTCCTCACCGACTCCGCCGACTCAAGAGGCCGCGAAGGTGGCTCCGCCACTGGACTCCATCGGCTCCTCGCCGACTCTGCCGCCTCAAGAGGAAGCGCAGGTGGCTCCTCCACCCGACTCCATCAGCTCCTCAATGACTCTTCCGCCTCAAGAGGCAGCGCAGGTGGCTCCGCCACCTGACTCCATCTGCTCCTCGCCGACTCCACTTCCTCATGAGGCCACACAAGTGGCTCCGACACCCATCTCAATCAGCTCCTCGCCAACTGTGCCGGCTCAAGAGGCCGTGCAGGTGGCTCCGCCACCCGACTCCATCGGCTCCTCGCAGACTTTTCTGCCTCATGAGGCTGCGCAGGTGGCTCCACCACCCATCTCCATCGGCTCCTCGCCGACTCCGCCGGCTCAAGAGGCCGCAAAGGTGGCCCTGCCACCCATCTCCATCGGCTCCTCGCCGACTCCGCCGCCTCAAGAGGCCGCGAAGTTTGCTCCGCCACCCGACTCCATCGGCTCCTTGCCGACTCCGCCGCCTCAAGAGGCCGTGTAGGTGGCTCTGCCACTCGACTCCATCGGCTCCTCGCCGACTCTGCCGCCTCAAGAGGCCGCGCAGGTGGCTCTACCACCCCACTCCATCGTCTCCTTGCCGACTCTGCCTCTTCACGTGGCCGCGCAGGTGGCTCCGCCACCCATCTCCATCGGCTCCTCGCCGACTCTGCCGGCTCAAGAGGCCACGTAGGTGGCTCCGCCACATGACTCCGTCGGCTCCTCGCTGACTCCGCCGAATCAAGAGGCTGCGCAGGTGGCTCCGCCACCCGACTCCATCGGCTCCTCGCCGACTCTGTCGCCTCCAGAGGACGCACAGGTGGCTCCGCCACACAACTCGATCGGCTCCTTGCCGACTCCGCCACCACAAGAGGTCGCGCAGGTGGCTCCGCCACCCATCTCCATCGGCTCCTCGCCGACTCCGCCGGCTCAAGAGGCCGCGCAGGTGGCTCCGCCGCCCGACTCCATCGGCTCCTCGCCGACTCCGCCGGCTCAAGAGGCCACGCAGGTGGCTCCGCCACCATACTCCATCGGCTGCTCGCCGACTCCACCGCCACATGAGGTAGTGCAGGTGGCTCTGCCACCCATCTCCATCACCTCCTCGCCGACTCCGCCGGCTTAAGAGGCCGCGAAGTTGGCTCCACCACCCGACTCCATCGGCTCCTCGCCGTCTCCGCCGGCTCAAGAGGCCGCGAAGGTGGCTCCGCCACCGGACTCCATCGGCTCCACGCCAACTCGGCCGCCTCAAGAGGCAGCGCAGGTGGCTCCGCCACCCAACTGCATCGGCTCCTCGCTGACTCCGCCGCCTCAAGAGGCCTCACAGGTGGCTCCGCCACCAGACTCCATTGGCTCCTCGCCGAATCCGCCGCCTCAAGAGGCCGTGCAGGTCGCTCCACCACCCATCTTCATCAGCTCCTCGCCGACTCCACCGGCTCAAGAGGCCGGGCAGGTGGCTCCGCCACCCGACTCCATCGGCTCCTCGCCGACTCTGCCTCCTCATGAGGCCGCGCAGGTGCCTCTGCCAACCATCTCCATCGGCTCCTCGCCGACTCTGCCGGCTCAAGAGACCGCGAAGGTGGCTCCACCACCCATCTCCATCAGCTCCTCGGCGACTCCACCGGCTCAAGAAGCCGTGAATGTGGCTCCGCCACCCGACTCCATCGGCTCCTAGCCGACTCCGCCGCCTCAAGAGGCCGCGAAGGTTGCTCCGCCACCCGACTCCATCGGCTCCTTGCCGACTCCTCCGCCTCAAGAGGCCGCGCAGGTGGCTCCGCCACCTGACTCCATCGGCTCCTCACCGAGTCCGCCGCCTCAAGAGGCCGCGCAGGTGGCTCCGCCACCCAACTCCATCAGCTCCTCGCCGACTCTGCTGCCTCAAGAGGCCGTGCAGGTGGCTCCGCCACCCATCTCCATCTTCTCCTCACCGACTCCGCCACCTCAAGAGGCCATGCAGGTGGCTCCGCCACCCGACTCCATCGGCTCCTCACCAAATCGGCTGCCTCAAGAGGTCGTGCAGGTGGCTCCGCCACCCGACTCCATCGGCTCCTCGCCGACTCCGCCGCCTCGAGAGGCCGCGCAGGTGGCTTTGTCACCCGACTCCATCAGCTCCTCGCCGACTCTGCTGCCTCAAGAGGCCGCACAGCTGGCTCCACCACCCGACTCCATCGGCTCCTCGCCGACTCCGCCGCCTCAAGAGGCCTCACAGGTGGCTCTGCCACCCGACTCCATCTGCTCCTCGCCGACTCTGCCGCCTCAAGAGGCCACGCAGGTGGCTCCGCCACCCGACGCCATCGGCTCCTCGCCGACTCCACCGCCCCAAGAGGCCGTGCAGGCGGCTCCGCCACCCGACCCCATTGGCTCCACACCGACTCGGCCGCCTCAAGAGGTCATGCAGGTGGCTCCACCACCCATCGCCATCGGCTCCTCGCTGACCCTGCCGCCTCAAGAGGCCGCGCAGGTGGCTCTGCCACCCGACCCCATCGGCTCCTCGCTGACTCGGCCCCCTCAAGAGGCCATGCAGGTTGCTCCGCCACCCATCTCCATCAGCTGCTCGCCGACTCGGCCTCCTCAAGAGGCTGCGCAGGTGGCTCCGCCACTCGACTCCATCGGCTCCTCGCCGACTCCGCTGCCTCAAGAGGCCGCGGAGGTGGCTACGCCACCCGACTCCATCGCCCCATCGTACCGACGCCCAGTCTTCTACGCCTTCCGGGCCCCGTCACCCCATTATACCAACGTCGAGGCTTCCACGCCTAACGGACCACGTCGCCCCGTCATACTGACGTCGAGGCTTCCACAATTTCCAGGCCCCATCGCCCCGTCGTACCGACGCCCAGGCTTCTACGCCTTCCGGGCCCCGTCGCCCCATTATACCGACGCTGAGGCTTCCACACCTCCCAGGCCCCATCGCCCCGTCATACCGACATCGAGGATTCCACGCCTTCTGGGCCTCGTTGCCCCGTCGTGCCGACATCTAGGCTTCGACGCCTTCCGGGCCCCATCGCCCCACCGTGCTGGCGTTGAGGCTTCCACGCCTTCCGGGACCCGTCGCCCCGTCGTGCCGACATCCAGGCTTCTACGCCTTCTGGGCCCCATCGCCCCGTCGTGCCGACATCTAGGCTTCGACGCCTTCTGGGCCTCGTCGCCCCATCGTACCGACATCGAGGGTTCCACGCCTTCCGAGCCCCGTCGCCCCGTCGTACCGACATCTAGACTTCCACGCCTTCTAGGCCCCATCGCCCCGTCGTGCCGACATCTAGGCTTCTATGCCATCTGGGCCCTGTCGCCACGTCTTACCGACGTCGAGGCTTCCACGCCTTCCGGGTGTAACGCCCCGACCCCAGCTAACCAGAGTCGATGCATTACTTCGTAACATTGGCATGATCACAAAAGATCAAGTCTCGAAAGACCGATTAGTTTAGTAGCCTTGGAAACACTAGATACATTCATAAGTCTTACATTACATTATAAAGTGAAAAACTAATAACAAATTCTTCATTGTACACACTCATATCCTCTTCTGACTATCCCTGCAGATCATTTATAAAATACTTCTTCACATCCTGGAAAATATTAAAACATTGAAAGGGGTGAGCTCAGATGCTCAATAAGGTTAACAATATAGCAGAAGCTTTCATAAATAAACATTAACATTTAAGGCAATGTATAACTAAAACAAAAGCCTTTTAAACTTTAACTTCAACATAATATGGAAAAAGTAAAATGAGATAATGTCATTCACTTCTTCACATGGATATTCTACTGGTCGAATAATCACATGAAATATCAATAACCACTTTCATAATGATGGAATGCATAATGCCATACTATCATAACCACGTAGCCAAGGCCTCGTGCCAAGACCACAAATAAGATTTTGTCAAGGCCTCGTTCCAAGACACTAGTTTGTCTCATGAGACCTGCCGATGCATCGAGGAGCTATAGCGGGCTCCACCCGTAACTTATTAAGTCCAACGCATTCCTCATATGAATAGGTTTAAACATATCATAAACCATAACATAATCGTATCACATAAAACATGCATAAAGGAGACATAACCTTTCCACATTTCAATCACAAGATATCAATACAACACATTGATATAATAAAAACGCTTTCAAAACTATTTTCAAAACCAAAATAAAAGAAAGTTAAAACTTTGTATTTATTTTTCCTTAAAAAAAATGATGGCTTGTAGAGGAAGCCGAAACTCAAATAATGGTCACGACGGCGGAGAAGTTGTTGTCGCCTCATAAGTACGGAAATAAAAACATTCCCTTTTTGTCGTTTAGTAAAACGCTTCGTATAAAAAAGATTCATTTTGAATAAATGTAAAAGTCAAAGGGGTTTATACACTGTATAAAAGAAATTTGTGTATAAAACAAAATATGCCTCAATGAATGGAGATTGAGACGAAGTCCCTTAAAAAGATCATTTTTAAATAAAATATATCTATTATGTGTATTCACTATATGTACACATAAAGAATGTATAAATACAATATACCACATAATAATATCATCACATAATTTGAAAGTAGGAGATTAACCCAATGAATGGAAGTTGGGTTATGAAATTCCCTTACCTTGTGTCTTGTCCTTACTCGACCGTTCTTTAACCTCCTGAATAATAAACTAGAGTTAATTTCTATTTACTTAAGAACCGTTTTCATGTTCATTATTCCTTTTATATCACTTATTACCATGTTATGAACATTATGTAATTATTTAAGTTAATAACGGTCGTTTTGTCGATCTTTGGTACTTGAGTCAGCAATAAACTTCTTATAATTACAAGTTGTTTATGTGGTAGATTATCCATTATCTCCAGAATTATATTCATTATTTAGATGTCATATATATCATATATATCCAGTATATACATTCATTCATAATATTACGTAACATTTGGAGGTAAGAAATGAAATGCACCGTTCATGGAGACGGTAAGCCGTACGTACGCATGAACGTTACTTTCATTTCTATTTCGTATTTAATGGAATGAAATCATAATTATATAAAGGTATAATATATTTCCAGTATAATATCATATATAATATCATTTAATACATCCTTTATACATCCCACATATGTCATTAACGATTCACATCACTTTGAGGGGGCGGTAGTCCGCACTTCCTAAAATGAAATTATCGCGTTTTACCCATAATGGAAATCATAATGTATGCCATATATGAGAAATACAGAAGCATAAGTAAAAAATAAACACATTATATATCATATATAAATAGAGTGACATCTTAATGGCCACCTTTGAAGGTGTTATATGAGTGTTGAACAATCATGGTTTCGTGAGACAGAAATTCACCATCCACAGAAAATGTATGTTCTTTAACCATTAGATATAAGTGTGTGTAAGTGTAGCTCGAATACTTCTTATAACAACATCCTAGTATATTTATGATACTGGTGTTGTTACAAAATAAATGAATAAAAAGAGTTTAGGGGGTTGGAGAAGAAAAATAAAACAAAACAACATTAGAGAAGACATTACCTCAAAATCGGGTAACTCTTTTTGATTTGAGCCAAAGGCTTCCTTGAGAAGAGTTTTGCCCAAAGTGAGGCTTCTAGGAGTAATAGGGGGAAGTTGGGAGAGTATATGGGCATATTTTTGCCGATCCAAATGGCTTGAATGTTTGAATGAGGTGGTAGAGGTGGGGGCCTTTTATAAGAGGAGAGGAGGGGCACTTTTGGAAAGTAATGAAAATTCACTTTATTATAAAATGAGTTTCGGATTTTAGAGGTCCCACACATATATAATTATATGATAAGGTGATAAGGGTTCTAAATCTCCTCATCCAATAGGTTTTGGACATGTGTAGGTCTTAGATATTACATTATCTTTCCATTTTATTTTAATCGTTAAATAATGAGGTCATCGCTGCATCATCATTATGTCGTAAATAATTTAATTTATTTAATGTCTAAAAATTATAAAAAATACTATGATGTAGGAAATCTTTTTATCTTTATAATGAATATTTATAGTTAAAATTTGGACTTGTGTAACCCCAATTAAAAACTGTTTTAGTAAAAAAACTCATGTTTGTGTAAATTTAATTTTACCATTAAATAAATATATATTAATGTTATTTTCCAACCAAAGTGGCTCCATGGGGTCCCCAAGTTTACCCATGGGTTGTCGTGGTCGGACCTGACTCGTTCAATAGGAGTAGGACAAGTTTCATGCTCATCTCATATTATTAAAACATTATTTTTACCTTAAACTACACTAATTATCTCTAATCGCGATTAAGAACTTAAAAGTTACTATTCACCAAAAAATTATTTTACTCTCATTGAACCATATTTTACTTCTTAATGACAACCATGTATGTCGGATTTTTGAAAATCAAATCATAGAAGTGATAATATTTCATTTAAACGAAAAATCAGTTATTTCACTACCACTTAGTGGTTTCACTATTCATCAAAAATTGAAGTTTTTCAGAACAATGCCAAAATTTCACCCTAAGCTATAATTGATATTCCAAATTCAAAAATGAAGTCCATTTTGAAATATAAAATTTCTATAATTTCAAACAGTGGTTATTACTATTCATAACGGCTAATTTGATTAGTCGCGGTGTTTTAGAACTCGAAGTTGTGTACAATGCAAGCTATTGCATTATTGAATGAGAAGCGTATCGTGGAAGCTCGGGGTGTTACATTCTACCCTCCTTAAATAAATTGCGTCCTCGCAATTTGATATTTTTCTTTGAAAATAAAAGGTTGAAAATAGAAAATACCTTTGTGGAAAACCCACATCGGAAATAAGGTTAATAAAATTTAGCCTTAATTAGAGGGAAATGGAAATAAGAAAGTCACCACCAAATTATGATCTCGATAAGGAGGACATTGGTGGAAATTAGAGACATATAATTGTAGGAAAAACGTAAATATTTGTAGGGAGTGATTGAGGACATCAATCACAATCAACTGTCAAATTGAGGGCCTCAAAGCCTTCAATCTATGTTGATTTAAAATATCATCAGTTCAACAAGACATAAGGTATTAGGATAACACATTTTTTGTTTTAATATCTCTTTACTAAAGTTTAAGAATTAATTTATTCATTGAATAAGAGATAGGAATATATATATTTATGCTTGACAATTAGAGTTTCAACCTTCAACTCATCTTTCACTCAAAAAGATAATAGAACTCAAAAATATTATACTTATCCTAATTGTATAAGGTTCCAAATGTTAACACATACCATTTAAATTAGTAAAACTATTTTGTAATAACCAGGGACTTCCATTAGGCTAGTGGTAGGAAATAAAGGCTTGTCACACTATGGTTGTGGGTTCGATTCCTACAGCTTTGTCCGACGCGACGGGTTATTCCCCACCCTGCAGGTTGTCCTTTTCCTAAAACTATAGTATCATAATATTCCAAAAGTGATCTTCATAAATTTTTTAACCTTAAATAATACTATCCAAAGATCAACTTAATCCAATCCAACCATTATAGTTATCCAAAATACCTCTGTCCAGACTTTCTCTAAAAGGTCTCTTAATTCCAAAATCAATTTATCAGATTCCCCAAACAAAGTAAAGTTTCTCTTATTGTCACATACTAAAAATATAATTACCTTCATCATATTAAAACCTTACAGAAAAAAACAAGTATTGTAGTACATTCCTTATATATATATCACATTATTATTATAACCAGAATATAATCCTTGAGTCCAAAAGCACCAATACATTAGTTATTCTTCTTCAACTGTAGTAACAGCATAAGATTCTCCTTGATCCCTTGGCCTTTTCTGAGGTAAGTTTCCCTGACGCATAGGACATTCATTTGCATAATGACCCATTTCTCTACAATTGTAGAATTCAACTTTGATGGCCTCTTTCATTCCCTTTCAATCACGATCCTGGTGACCCTTTTATCCACATTTATAACAAACTCCCATTCCTTTTAGGCAAGTACCAGGGTGATTCTTCCAACAATTATCACATAATGGAGAATCCTTCTTTTCCTTTTTCCCCTTATCTATCTCTTGTTCCACCGTTCTCTTCTTCTCTTGCTTTAATTTGTTGTCATAAGACTTAGAGAATTCCTTTTCTGTCTTGATAGCACATGAGACAATATCTTCGTATGATGAGAAGGATTGTGATAATAAAGATCGACGGAGAAATGGTTTTAACCCATCAAAGAAACGATAAATCTTACTCCTTGGGTTACGTATATAATCTCCAGCATACCTTGCTAACCTCGTAATGTTAGCCTCAGACTTTGTGACATTCTCATCCTCCTTTTTTCTCAGACTCATAAATTGCCTTTCCATATCTGCTCGATGGTCACGAGGATAGTATTTTTCTAGGAAAAGCTCTTTGAACTCCCTCCATTCCATATTCGATATATCATCATCTTCCTTTGTGTTTTGAATCAATGACCACCATTGATCGGCATCTCTAGTGAGGCGGTAAACTGCCATGATAACCTTCTCCCTTTCGCTACTCCCCAAGGAGTGGAATATTTTCTCTAAGGAGTTTATCCATTGCTCAGCTACTAACGGATTTGTACCCCCATTAAATGTTGGTGGTTGTTGCCTCATGAAGTGTTCTAACATTGATCCTCCACGTTGCGGATCAGGGTGCTCCATACGAGTAAGGTTATTATTCATAACCAGAGTGAGTTGTCCCAGTATGGTAATAAGTTGATCAGCGCCAGTTGTATCTCCAGATCCACAATAATTATCTTGAGCAGGAGGGAAATCTCTACACGGAGTGCGTGCATTGATACGGTTTCCATTCCTTCCACTAGGCGCCATTTCTAAACAATGGAATAAACTATATTCGTTTATGAATCAAAATACATAATTCCGTACTTGTAAAACACTTAACACTAATTGAACTATTTATGGATATAATTCATAATCATAAAAAGAAGTTTTCTTTGAGGAAGTATATACTAATAACCCTTCATAGCGGTTTGTAACGAAAATGAGAATTATCCTAAATATATCCCCCGGGAGTGTCGTAACCAAGACTACAGCAAGGCCCGTTGTCGTGCACCAGTTCCCGTTCGAGTCTTTCTCAAAGCGGTGTTTTCTAGTTTTACCCCTAGGTACATCTGTGCCAGAGCCACCTCTACCTGCTCGTATCCAGACGGGGATGTATTGCTCGGAAAACTCACAAAATCTCTATAATACCTAAATTCTAGGATGTTCTTTTATACTAATCCTCAAAGTCTATCTTTGTGATACGTTCTCTAATCAGAGTTTATCTAACTCTAGCTTCCAAGGTTAGTACTAAATTGCCTCTGATACCAACTGTAACGCCCCGACCCCAGCTACCCAGAGTCGGTGCATTACTTCGTAACATTGGCATGATCACAAAAGATCAAGTCTCGAAAGACCAATTTGTTTAGTAGCCTTGGAAACACTAGATACATTCATAAGTCTTACATTACATCATAAAGTGAAAAACTAATAACAAAGTCTTCATAGTCCACACTCATATCCTCTTCTGACTATCCCTGCAGGTCATTCATAAAATACTTCTTCACATCCTGGAAAATATTAAAACATTGAAAGGGGTGAGCTCGGATGCTCAGTAAGGTTAACAATATAGCGGAAGCTTTCATAAATAAACATTAACATTTAAGGGAATGTATAACTAAAACAGAAGCCTTTTAAACTTGAACTTCAACATAATATGGAAAAAGTAAAATGAGATAATGCCATTCACTTCTTCACATGGATATTCTACTGGTCGAACAATCACATGCAATATCAATAACCACTTTCATAATGATGGAATTCATAATGCCAGACTATCATAACCACGTAGCCAAGGCCTCGTGCCAAGACCACAAATAAGATTTTGTCAAGGCCTCATGCCAGGACACTAGTTTGTCTCATGAGACCTGCCGATGCATCGAGGAGCTATAGCGGGCTCCTCCCGTCACATATTATGTCCAATGAATTCCTCATATGAATAGGTTTAAACATATCATAAACCATAACATAATCGTATCACATAAAACATGCATAAAAGAAAAAATAACATTTCCACATTTCAATCACAAGATATCAATACAACTATTTGATATAATAAAAATGCTTTTAAAACCACTTTCAAAACCAAAATAAAAGAATGTTAAAACTTTGTATTTATTTTTCATTAAAAAATGATGGCTTGTAGAGGAAGCCGAAACTCAAATAATGGTCACGGCGGCGGAGAAGTCGTTGTCGCATAAAATATATCTATTATGTGTATTCACTATATGTACACATAAAGAAAGTATAAATACAATATACAACATAATAATATCATGACATAATTTGAAAGTATGAGATTAACCCAAAGAATGGAAGTTGGGTTATGAAATTCCCTTACCTTGCGTCTTGTCTTGACTCGACTGTTCTTTAACCTCTTGAATAATAAACTAGAGTTAATTTATATTTACATAAGAACCTTTTTCATGTTCATTATTCCTTTTATATCACTTATTACCATGTTATGAACATTATGTAATTATTTAATTTAATAACGGTCGTTTTGTCGATCTTTGATACTTGAGTCAGCAATAAACTTCTTATAATTACAAGTTGTTTATGTGGTAGAATATCCATTATCTCCAGAATTATATTCATGATTTAGATGTCATATATATCATATATATCCAGTATATACATTCATTCATAATATTACGTAACATTTGGAGGTAAGAAATGAAATGCACCGTTCATGGAGACGGTAAGCCGTACGTACGCATGAACGCTAATTTCATTTCTATTTCGTATTTAATGGAATAAAATCATAATTATATAAAGGTATAATATACTTCCAGTATAATATCATATATAATATCATTTACTCCATCCTTTATACATCCCACATATGGCATTAACGATTCACATCACTTTGAGGGGGCGGTAGTCGGCACTTCCTGAAATGAAATTATCGCGTTTTGCCCATAATGGAAATCATAAAGTATGCCATAGATGAGAAATACAGAAGCATAAGTAAAACATAAAAACATTATATATCATATATAAATATATTGACATCTTAATTGCCACCTTTGAAGGTGTTATATGTGTGTTGAACAATCATCGTTTCGTGAGGCAGAAATTCACCATCCACAGAAACCGTATGTTCTTTAACCATTAGATATAGGTGTGTGTAAGTGTAGCTCGAATAATTCTTATAACAACATCCTAGTATATTGAGGATACTGGTGTTGTTACAAAATAAATGAATAAAAAGAGTTTAGGGGGTTGGAGAAGAAAAATAAAACAAAACAACATTAGAGAAGACATTACCTCAAAATCGGGTAACTCTTTTTGATTTGAGCCAAAGGCTTCCTTGAGAAGAGTTCTTCCCAAAGTGAGGCTTCTATGAGTAATAGGGGGAAGTTGGGAGAGTATTTGGGCAGAGGTTGGCCGAGCCAAATGGCTTGAAAGTGTGAATGATGTGGTAGAGGTGGGGGCCTTTTATAAGAGGAGAGGAGGGGCACTTTTGGAAAGTAAAGAATATTCACTTTATTATAAAATGAGTTTCGGATTTTATAGGTCCAAAACTTATATAATACGAGGATAAGGTGACAAGGGTTCTAAATCTCCTCATCCAATAGGTTTTGGACATGTGTAGGTCTTAGATATTACATTATCTTTCTATTTTATTTAAATCGTTAAATAATGAGGTCATCACTGCATCATCATTATGTCGTAAATAATTTAATTTATTTAATGTATAAAAATTATAAAAAAATACTATGATGTTGGAAATCTTTTTATATTTCTAATGAATATTTATAGTCAAAATTTGGATTTGTGTAACCCCCATTAAAAACTGTTTTAGTAAAACAACTCATGTTTGTGTCAATTTAATTTTAACATTAAATAAATATATATTAAAGTCATTTTCCAACCAAAGTCGCTCCATGGGGTCCCCAAGTTTACCCATGGGTTGTCTTTTTCGGCCATGACTCATCAAATAGGAGTAGGACAAGTGTAAATCTCATCTCATATTATTAAAACATTATTTTTACCTTAAACTACACTAATTACCTCTAATCGCGATTAAGAACTTAAAAGTTACTATTCACCAAAAAATTATTTTAATCTCATTGAACCACATTTTACTTCTTAATGAAAACCATGTATGTCGGATTTTTGAAAATCAAATCACAGAAGTGGTAATATTTCATTTAAACGAAAAATCAGTTATCTAACTACCACGTAGTGGTTTCACTATTCATCAAAATTGATGTTTTTCAGAACAATGCCAAAATTTCACCCTAAGCTATAATTGATATTCCAAATTCAAAAATGATGTCTATTTTATAAAATTCCAAACATATAAGTTTCATTAATAAATTTTATAATTAATTCCCATTGTCACAACAAATAGCGTGTTTTTAAGAAACAATTTATATCAAAAGATTGGCAATTATTTATGTCCAATTTCAATGTTAAATTAATTCTAATGACCACCATTGGATAAAATGGTAAAAATATATTCTAATTATACTTTAAAACCACTAAATAGTATAATTTATCACTATAAATTATTTTGATTAAAAAAAATTTTTTTAAGTATTTTCGACTATTCATAAAAAATTAGAAGTTCTCAGAAAAATACCAAAAATTCAACATAGGCTAATTTCGATATTAAGAATTCAAAAATGAAGTCCATTTTGAAATATAAAATTTCTATAAATTTAAAAAGTGGTTATTACTATTCATAACGGCTACGTTGATTAGTCTCGGTGTTTTAGAACTCAAAGTTGCGTACAATGCAAGCGATTGCATTATTGAATGAGAAGCGTATCGGGGAGGCACGGGGTGTTACACCGGGCCCCGTCACCCCATCATACTGACGTCCAGTCTTCCATGCCTTCCGAGCCCCTTCGCCCCGTCATACCAACGTCGAGGTTTCCACGCCTTCCAGGCTCCGTCGCCCCGTCGTACCAACGTCCAGGCTTCCACGCCTTCCGCGCCTCATCGCCCCGTCGTACCGACGTCTAGGCTTCCATGCCTTCTGGGTTCCATTGCCCCGTCGTACCCATGATCCTGGCTTCTTCGCCCCTCCATATCGAGGTAATGTTGTCATCCCTAATACCCTTGCGACACTCTGTTTCATCCCAACCACCACGTTGCATCAACCACAAATGTCCTCCCTATGGCCTTGAAACCAGCTCGTGGAATGGACGTAATGATCATGGGATTTTAGGGAATTCCCATCATATAGATCCCCCCTCATCCCAAACCACTAGAATAGGGTAGAGATGAGCAGTGCTCTACTGACACAATTCATGTGTTTTAATGTCCCAGTTGCAAGACGTTAAATTGCGTAAAAACCATGCCCTAGTTGCACGACATTAAACTGCATATCAATCTTCGTCCTGCATGACATTAAACTGCATCATCATCCTGCATGACGTTAAACGGTTCATCTTCGTCCGTCATGACGTAAAACTGATCATTATCATCCTTCACGACATTAAACTGCACAATCATCTGGCATGATGTAAAACTGTTTATCTTTGTCCGTTATGACGTAAAACTGATCATTATAGTCCTACATGACATTAAACTGCACAATCTTCCCGCATGATGTAAAACGGTTCATCTTTGCCTATTATGACGTTAAACTAATCATTATCGTCCTGCACAACATTAAACTGCACCATCGTCCTGCATGATGTAAAACTATTCATCTTCGTCCGCCATGATGTTAAACTGATCATTATCGTCCTGCATGACCTTAAACTGCATCATCGTCCATCATGACGTTAAAATGATCATTATCGTCCTGCATGACATTAAACTGCAGAATCATCCTACATGACGTAAAACTGTTCATCATCGTCCTGCATGACATTAAACTGTTCATCTTCATCCGTCATGACGTAAAACTGCACATTATCGTCCTGCATGACATTAAACTGCATCACCATCCTGCATGATGTTAAATTGTTCATCTTCGTCCGTCATGACGTAAAACTGATCATTATCATCCTGCATGACATTAAACTGCATTCATCCTGCATCACGTAAAACTGTTCATCATCGTCCTACATGACGTCAAACTATTCCTCTTCGTCCGTCATGACGTAAAACTGCACATTATCGTCTTGCATGACATTAAACTGCATCATCGTCCTGCATGACATTAAACAGTTCATCTTCATCCGTCATGACGTAAAACTGCACATTATCATCATGCACGACATTAAACTGCATTCATCCTACATGACGTTAAACTGTTCATCTTCATCTTGCGTGACGTTAAACTGTTAATCATCGTCCTTCTTGACGGTAAACTTCTCACTATCGTCCATCATGACAATAAACTGCATAACGGTCCAAGCTCAATGACCTTAAACTATGATCACAACATTCCATATCACACGATGTTAAAATGTGTGATCCATCCCAACTGAAGGATGTAGAAGCACTCATCATAGGTCCAACACGGCCTTAAACTGTAGGGTCTGCATCTTCGTCCTGCAAGACGATAAACTGCAAAATGGTCCGAGATCTATGACCTTAAACTAATATCTCCCAAGTCCTTACAACAAGACATTAAACTGGAAGCCAGTCAGGTCTTCCAGACCGAGGCTCAGCCTCAGGCCCCTCGGCCTCCTCGAGTCAACAACCCCCCATCCTTGCTGCAAGATGTTAAACTGCAAGCCAGTCAGGCCTTCCTGACCAAGGCTCAGCCTCAGACCCCTCCACCTCCTCGGGGCCACGGCCCCCGTCCTTACTGCAAGACGTTAAACTGCAAGCCAGTCAGGCCTTCCTGATCGAGGCTTAGCCTCAGGCCCCTCGGCCTCCTCGGGCCCACGACCCCCCGTCTTCACCTTGAGACATTAACCAACAAGCTGGTCAGGTCTCCCTGACCGTGGTGCGGCCATAGGCCCCTTGGTTTTCCCCGACATACCCTCTTTCAGGATTGTACGGTATGGTGTGGGACTATGTCCTCATTCACGTAGGATTACTGGCCATACCTTAAATATCCCAAAATGATATATATCCTCGTCCCGCATGACACTAAACTTCATCTCAAGAACTACGTGTGGCTTGATTGTCATCTCAATGGGATACATAGGAATGCTCAGACGCCTCGTCTTGAGCCCAACCCCAAGCTTTTCACTTCCACTATCCCCCCTTGGGAATAGCTTCCTTGGAGGATATTTGTGTAGCCGGGAGTAGGCTTTCTTAGCCCCGCTCATACAACCCCGCTCACACAAGGATTGTATGGGTCGCACCATGTGCCCACCCCCGTTCTTCTATCCTCCCACGTCCTCACCGCATGACGCTAAACTACATGGCCTTCAAGAACTGCGTATGGTTTGATTCCCATCCTAATGGGATACATAGGAATGCCCGGGTATTTCGTCCGTTGGCCCAGCCCAAAAGCCAAAATCTTTCCCCCAGGCCAAGACATATGGCAGGGTGCACACTTTTTCCCCAACTCACATCGATCAAGCCTCGACCCGGCTGCACATCCCCCTGGAGATTTTTGCCTCTTTCGTGGATGGATACAGTTATGCTTCACCCACTCCTTGACTGGGATTACATCATTTTATTACACCCAGAGGGACCCCCAAGAACATCCTGGATACTACGCCCAAGTGCTCTCCTACCGATACGGGACAATGCCCCCGATGGTTTTCAAGCAACAAGCTGATACAAGTCCCGCGTTACGAATTTGGTCAGCGGTCGACACTCATTTGTTGCTCCCATATCAGGTCACCATAAGAACACTCTGTTTCGAACATGGTAAACAATGTCCTGGATCTTCGGGTCCACCCCGAGATGTCCCAGACATCGAGTGTAGTGATGCATTCTACCCCATCCCGAAGTGACAAACTTCCCCCCGGGTGATGCTTGCGGTCAGGCCCACGGCCCCGACTCCCCATAGGGGTGTCGGGTGTAGTGTGGGACTACGTCCTCATTTACATAGGGATCAGGTACTATGCCATACGCCTTCCCATACGAGGCCCAGCCTCAGGCCCCTTGGACTTTTCGGGTCCCCGACCCCTTCCTCATGTAAAACATTAAATTGCAGACCCGTCAGGCCTTCCTGACTGATGCATGACCTTAGGCCCCTTGGACTTCTCGCACCCCTCCGCCCAACCTCTTACCCAGGGTGTACAATGTGGTGTGAGACTATTTCCTCATTTACGTAGGGATCAGGTACCATATCGTACGCCTTCCCTTACGAGCCCCAGCCTCAGGCCCCTTGGCCTCCTCGGGTCCCCGACCCTCGTCCTTATTGCAGGACGTTAAACTGCAAGCAGGTGAGGCCTTCCTGACCAATGCCTAACCAACAAGCCCCTTGGCCTTTCCGGGCCCCGGCCCAGGTCCACTCTTATAGGAGTGTATGGTGTGGCGTGAGGTTATTTTCTCATTCACGTCGGTCTCATAATGACCACGCCATGTACCTCTCCCTCCTGAGCTGTTTCATCGATCCCTTTTCGGCGGTTCACCAATGTGCCTATGAGCACTCTGGTTTATTACCTGGAATGACAAGATTTACTCGGACACGTCCGCACCCACTTTCCAGGCTTTGTGTATCCCTGTATCAGGGCATCCGTCATCTTTCACACCCGGAGGGACCCCCAAGAACGGCTTGGATACTACGCCCAAGGGATCTCCTACCGTTACGGGCCAACGCCCCTGAGGGTTTCGGACAACAAAACGATAAAATCCCGCATTGAGAATATGGTCATCGGTCGATGCTCGTTTGTTGTTCCCACCTCAGGCTAACGCGATATGGACACTGCGTTTCCACCATGGTTAATAGTTTTCCTCTATCGCCACGCCAATCCACTAAGCCCAAAATGGTGGGTACACAATTCACACCCTTCATAACTTCATCGTGTCCAAGTAGAGTCTCAGAACTCTTTGTACGTTTCCTCTGTGCACGTCTGCGCGTTGGGGAAACAAGCTGCGTCAAAGGTGTCCTTCGGGGCTCTCTGCCGACTTGCCTCTGATGGACGCCCCAAGTATTGCGATGGGGATTTCTCCCCTTGTTTCCCACACCGATTTTAACTCACGTGGGCTTAGGGATCGGGTTTCCGTCTGTGCTAACATGGGAGGTTTTTACCATTCATGGTCTGAGCTCTAAGACCATAAACTAAGATCCATCCGGAACTACGTTCAGCTTGATTCCCATCCTCAAGGGATACGTAGGACCACCCAGACCCCCTGTCTTTGGGTCCAGCTTGCGTTCAGCTAATTCACCTCTCTGGTCCTGCCATCGGGACCCCGACTACGGGATTGCATGGCATAGTGTGGGATTATGTCCTCATTCACGTCAGGTTTGCAATTGCTGCACCACGTGCACCCCCGTTCTAAGAGTTATCCCTCGTATTCCTTGTCCTGATTGACATTAAAAGGTACCCTTCAAAACTACGTTCATTTTGATTCCCATCCTCATGGGATACGTAGAACCGCCCGGATGCCCTGTCTTCCGGTACAACCCATTTAGGGAGCCAGTCACTCCCCCTGATTCACCTATTACTTCTATATAGGCCACTTAGCCTAAGGTCTCCCTCTCCGATTGACATACAATGTGATGTGGGATCATGTCTCCATAAATTGTGTCTTTATAACACTACACAAGTTCCCCACCTAGCATCGTCTCTGCTACATCTGTGCTACAGGATGTTAAAATGCATGCTTGGTCCTATCATACGACCCTAAACTTTGAAATTACCGTCCTGGCCGCACGACGAAAAACGACACAGCATTGTGGTGACCTCGTTGTAGAGGACATCACGTTGGGTATTGGTCACGTGCCATGCCATTTTTGAACGCCTATCATGGATTGATACTGGCGACACCACGGCTTACTACTGTAGGCCTGTCGCTTCAAAAAAACCAATCACCTTAATGAACAAACAATATTTATCAAATTCCGCTTCTTTTAGTGCAAGGGCCACGCACACGCTCCCCTTTTCCCCTGGCACTAGTACCTTACCATGTCACCATTAAGAACTACGTAAGGCTTGATTCTCATCATAATGAGACACGTAGGAGCACCTGGGCACTTCCCCATGGGCCCAGCCTAACTTTCGTTTTTGTCCCTTGACCTAAAACCTCTCCCAAGGGGGTCGTGGGTAGTGTGAGATTACATCCTCATTCACGCCAAGTGTTTGAGTTACTCCACCATGTGTCTCTTATGTCTCATCCCATCCATGGTATGAATTATATGACCCTAAAATAAGATCCCCCTATGGGGAAGGACTCTTCTCCCCTATCTAATATGTCTCGTTGTCTTATTCAGATGTGTTTTGACATAGAGCCCGAAGTGTGCGATTTTCATGGGGACATTCCCCTCATCCCATGACCAAGCTTTGTGAGCTTGCTATTTGGATCCTCATCCTCTTCCACATCCAAAAGGACCCTCGAACGACATGGATACTAGGCTTAAGGTCTCTCCATGGATGGTGGACCTAAGGGCCCTCCAATTGTTTCGAGCCAACATCCCTACAGATCTCTGACAAAATTTGTGACATGGTCTTGTATTTCGAACATGGTCAACGGTCGACCATCATTTGTTTGTCCCCATTCTAGGCTAATGCGATATGGATACTGCGTTTCCTCCACGGTCAGTAGTTATCCTACATCGTCACGCCACCATCATCGTGATCTGAATCTCGAGCACCATGATTCACACATTTCCACTTCCCCATGTTCAAGTGGAATTCCATCATAATCGTCATTTTATCTTCGCGCATCTAGGTGTGCCACATGATTGTGTTAGTGTCATTGGGTCGGCATTCACCGAGCATCCCTTTGCCCTAACCTGCCCCTTTCTGTGTCAAGAAATTCCCACCAATACTTCTTGTTTCCCACACCGAGCATGACTCATGTGGGATTAGTAGTTTTGGCAGGATGTGTACCAACACAGTTAGGCTCCCCAATCATCCCACATGACGTTAAACTGTGCTTACTGAACTACATATGGCTTGATTCCCATCCTCATGGGGTACATAGGAACGCCCGACCACTCTGCTTCGGGCCCAGACAAATCCTCACTCTTGGACCCTCAACCTGGAGAGTTTCCTTCGGAACAGTGTGGTGTGTTTGGACTCCAAGTCCTCATTCACGTCGGTTTCGTAACTACCACACCATATGATCCCTGGGATCTTCTCATTCACTCCACGTCCTGTCGTATGAGGTTAAAATACAGGAGTCCATGAGTCCTCAATGCATGACACTAAACTACGGTTCTACCCTAAATAAATTAAGGATGCCCCCTGTTAATCATGGGATGCACCAGAGCCTCTGCCAGAGAGGATTTCACCTACCAGTGTTGGTCTTTGACTACACTGTGCTTCCAGAACTACATATGGATTGATTACCATCCTTATGGGATATGTAGGGACACCCAGGAATTTCACCTAGGGTCCAGCCCCAGGGATCAAAAAATCCTATTCCTCCCCCTAGTAGGACCCCTCATAGGGGACTGTGTAATTATGACACTGCCCTGAACAAGTTCAGAATGCCCCAAGATTACATTGGGAAGTGACAAATCCCCTTTCCAGAGAGGCCCTGTCTAAAAGAAGGAATGGTCCATGATCAAACCAATGCACCCATATGGTGTACTCCCACCACGGTGTTGTGACTACCTAAGTGTTGG
Source organism: Viscum album (assembly GCA_963277665.1). Lineage (NCBI taxonomy): Eukaryota > Viridiplantae > Streptophyta > Magnoliopsida > Santalales > Viscaceae > Viscum > Viscum album. The sequence continues at coordinate 663,357,437 of OY728138.1, forward strand.
ATTCTATTTGGACAAACCATCACTCCATATTCCACGCTTTGCGTGCCCCTTATTCGGACTCTCGTCCCCTTTCATGTCTCACGGGACCCCCTAACGGCCTGGTCTCATGCCGCATCTACTCACCTACCGTCCTGGGCCAACGTCCCGGATGACTGGTCATGTTTGGAAGGACCCCCTGACAGTATGGATGCTCAACCTAGGGTCCGCCTACTGTCCAGGGCCAACGTCCCGAAGGATTGATTGACAACATTTGTGACATGGTCTCGTGTTTCGAACATGGTCAACGGTCAACCCTCATTTGTTTTCCCCATTTCAGGCTAATGCAGTAAGGATATCGTTTCTCCTCCACGGTTAACGGTTGTCCTTTTTTGTCAAGCCGTCTCCATAGTGTTCCGGATTTTGGGTATTGTGATTCACACCTCCCACTTCCCTCTGTTTAGATTGATGCTAACGCCCCTGGCGTTACCTCACTCGTGCATTCGAGCAGGGTGGGAAAAGCAGGTCGGTTGTTCATAGAGCCATGCTCTCCAGCTGTGACCCCTCTCTCTTTCAGGATTCCCCTAAATGGTGATTGATGTCCCATGTTGATCCCCTCGCACCTTCCGTTATTTTACACTCTCATAAAGGAGCTCCTATTATCTCTTGTTTCCTGTACCAATCATAGCTCACGCATGCTTAGAGATTTAGTTGATTTTATCCTCAATGCGATCGATGTACAATGGACCCCAATGCACGTGTTTTCCTTAGTCGTTTCCTAAGAACGCGGTCTGCCTTGCCCTTCTCATCCTCGTGGGACCCCGTTCTTAGGGGTGGCTTTTGTAGACCCTAGAAAATGTGTCCCCAAAATTTTCAAAATGCCTTCATACATGATCCAAGATCGTAGTCCATTTCACATGCTTTGATTTGGTAGGTCGTAGGGCCCGAATGGAGTTACAGATTAGGAGTTATGGATGTTTGAAGTTTGGCTGGAAATCTGGTTCGCGAAGCCCATTCGCGAAGCCCCCCTCCGTGATCGCAGAGTGCCGACGTGAAGAAATGAGGTGGGAAGCTCTGTGAACCTGTTTGACATTCGTGCTGCGCCTCAAAGACCCTCCGTGAAGCTCCGAAGGTGGTAACTCTCTGGGAATGGATTTGACGTTCGCGAGACCGCCGCGAAGCTCCGGAGGAGGTAACTCTCCGTCAACGCATTTGACGTTCATGAGCCTGCCGCGAAGCACCTGAGGCGGCGTGAGAGTTCTTCTTCACGGATCCCCTTGTCTATAAATACCCATCTCACCCCCCTTCTCCAAAAAGGCGGCCACGGCCACTTAGTCCCATGGGCGGCCGAGCGGAGCTCCACATGGCGGCTCCGCGAAGCCATGCTCCCCGAGCAGCTTACTCCATGATGCTGCTCCGCGAGACCATCCTCCGTGAGTCCATGCTCCACGAGCCAATGCTCCGCGATGCTGCTTCGTGAGACCAAGCTCTGAGAGTCCACTTTCCTCCGTGATACCCCCTTGCTCTGCGAGAGACCATTTCTCCGCGAGGCCATGCTCTGCGAAGCTACTTCGGGAAGACCCACCCTTTGAGAGGATCCTACCTCCGCGCCCACCGGTCCATACCGCGGGGCCTGCGCCCCCGCACCCCCGCTCGGGGTCACTTCCTGGCTGCAGTCCTGGCCCTCCGGGGCGGTCCCTTCGCTACCGTCACAGACCCCCATGAAAAATAGAGAGTTGCACCATGAACTTTTCGAGCGAGACGTCGGGATTTTCTATTGTGCACTTCTGCGCTCCCACCTTCCACCTATCGAATACCATGATTAGAGACACTCCTCCACACACAATGAAACACATTGAGTTGACATATTCCTCTGTGTTTCACTCCATGTCGTGATTTGACATTCTCATTATCAATTCCCCGTGTACCTTGAGTTGAACCATTCCCCTGGAAACTCCTCCAAACCCTATCACTTGGCTCCTATGCCAGGTTGAACCAGAAAGGGCCGCCTTTGCGTAAGTCCCAACACCAACCATTTCGTGGCACTTTCTGCCTAATAGTCCTATCTACAAGACTATAAACTGTAGTACTCCATGTGTTCCTAACATAGGAATCCACTTTCTCCAAACAAGAGATACCTCACGCTCCATGCATGAGATGCCAATAGTCCTACCTACATGACTCTAAACGGTAGTACTCCCCTTAAGTTCCACACATAGGATGCTTCTTGCCCTATACGAGAGATGACTTATGATCCAAGCATGAGATGCTAATAGTCATATCTACATGACTATAAACTGTAGTTCCCCCTGTCTATCAAATGATAGTATGCCTCGTGATCCAAATAAGAGATGCCTTGTGCTCCAAGCATGAGATGATAACAATCCTATCTACATGACTTTAAACTACAGTAATCCCTATGTTCCAAACATATGATGCCTCTTCCATTAAATAATAGATTCCTTATGCTCCAAGCATAAGACGCCTATCGCCATGACTACGGTGGCGAGATTCCAACGCCCCTTCGCGCTATCCCGCTTGTGCACTAGAGCATAGGTGAAGGCCTCAACCCACCAGTGAGTTGGGATGCCCTTATGGCCTGACATGAGGAAGACATTACGGTCATATTCTTGCATAAGCCCCATTCATTAGTGCCGCACCTTAGCGGAACCCGGGAAGCTTCTTGCATAAGCCCCCTCTATCAGTGTCGCACCTTAGCGGCACCCAGGCAGCTTCCTTGCGTAAGCCCCATCCACCAGTGTCGTTCCATAGCGGCACCCGGCCAGCTTCCTAGCGTAAGCCCCATCCACCAGTACCGTTCCATAGCGGCACTCAGGCAGCTTCCTAGCGTAAGCCCCATCCACGATTTTCGCTCCTTAGCGGCATCCGGATAGCATCCTAGCATAAGCCCCATCCACCATTGTCGCTGCTTAGCGGCACACCGGGCAGCGTCCTTGCGTAAGCCCCATCCACGATTGCCCCTCCTTAGCGGCATCAGGGCAGCTTCCTAGCAAAAGCCCCATCCACGATTGCCGATCCTTAGCGGCATCCGGGCATCTTCCTAGCATAAGCCCCATCCACGATTGCCGCTCCTTAGTGGCATCCGGGCAGCTTCCTAGCGTAAGCCCCATCCACCAGTGCCGTTCCATAGTGGCACCTGGGCAGCTTCCTAGCGTAAGACCCATCCACCAATGTCATTCCATAGCGGCACTCGGGCAGCTTCCTAGTGTAAGACCCATCAATGATTGTCGCTCATTAGCGGCATCCGGGCAGCATCCTAGCGTAAGCCCCATCCACAATTGTCGCCCCTTAGCGGCACACCGGGCAGCTTCTTTGCGTAAGCCCCATCCACGATTTCCGCTCCTTAGCGTCATCCGCACCGCTTCCTAGCATAAGCCCCATCCACCATTGTTGATCCATAGTGGCACCCGGGCAGCTTCCTTGCATAAGCCCTATCCACTATTGTCACCCCATGAAGCGGTAAGCCGTTGACAACCTATCCAGTGGTAAGCCGTTGTGATCCCATCTAGCGGTAAGCCATTTCGATCCCGTCCAGCGGTGAGCCGTTGTGATCCCATCCAGCGGTAAGCCATTGTGATCCCATCCAGCGGTAAGCCGTTGTGACTCAATCCAATGGTAAGCCGTTGAAAACAACCAATCGGCTGTAAGCCGTCATCAGAAGAACTACGTGGTCTTTGATCCATGTCAAGGCATGGTATGTAGGAAGCCTCTTTAAGGCTCAAGCCCGAAATCATCATCATCCTTTTCTTCAGTCCTCCATCCTGGAGTAAGTCCCAGCACCATGGGATGCCTAAAGTGTAAGCCCCACTTCGCTTCACACGAACGCACCCTTCGTGGCGTGATCGTCAGGCCCTTGATGTCTCTTGTTTCTCACACCGAGCATGACTCACGTGGGCTTAGAGTTGGAATTGGCCATGAAAATACTTCATCCATCATGACATTAAAATGCATTTCCTCATCCAGCGTGATGTTATACTGCATTCCGGTCCAGTGGTAAGCCGTTGTGACCAAACTGAACTACGAGGAATTTGATCCATGTCAAGGCGTGGTACGTAGGAATCCTCTATGAGGTCCAAGCCCACCACCCGGTCGTTCCGACCTCATTCACGTCGGTTCACCACCGTCCCACATGACGTTAAACTGTATTCCATCACTTGAACTACGAGGTCTTTGATCCATGTCAAGGCATGGTATGTAGGAAGCCTCCCTGAGGTTCAAGCCCACCAATCATTTCTTCATGTCGAGTTCTACCTTCGTTTAGCATGACGTTAAACTACATTCTAGTCTGACGGCAAGCCGTTGTGGCCAACCCGATCTACGAGGACTTTGATCCATGACAAGGCATGGTACGTAGGAAGCCTCCCAGAGGTTCATGCCCATCTCCCATCAGACCAAGGTCCCTCATTTATGTCGGTTCACCGACACCCACCGCCCAACGTTTATTCACGTCAGGGTTCGCTATCATCCCACATGAAGTTAAACTGTATTCCATCAATCCTTTTAACTACGAGGACTTTGATCCATATCATGGCATGGTACGTAGGTAACCTTCCCACGGTTCAAGCCCACCACTAGTGGACCCCCGGGTCTACTTTCACGTCAGTTCACCGATGAAACCATTTGAACTACGAGGTCTTTGATCGATGTCAAGGCATGGTACGTAGGAAGCCTCCCCGAGGTTCAAGCCCATCTCTCATTGGACCAAGGTTCACATTCACGTAGGTTCGCTGACGAATCCCGTCCTTTGAACAACAAGGTCTTTGATCCATGTCAAGGCATGGTATGTAGGAAGCCTCGCCGAGGTTCAAGCCCACCACCCATCGGACCAAGGTCCACCTTCACATCGGTTCGCTGACTATGCTCGTCGGACCAAGGTCCACCTTCACGTTGGTTTGCTGAAGATCCCCATAGGACCAAGCTCCACCTTCACGTCGGTTCGCTGACGCATCGGACCAAGGTCCACCTTCACGTCAGTTCGCTGACACATCTGACCAAGGTCCACCTTTACGTTGGTTCGCTGATGACATCAATAGGACCAAGGTCCACCTTCACATCGGTTCGCTGACGCATCGGACCAAGGTCCACCATTACATTGGTTCACTGACGACATCCATCGGGCCAAGGTCTACCTTCACGTCGGTTCACCAGCACCATCCCAAACTACACGGACATCGATTCCCTGCCACGGGGATACGTAGGAACCCTCTTCAAGGCTCAAGCCGAACTTCACCGTCGCCCTTGCGATGGTCCCATTTCACCCCCCCCCCTCCACTTCATTCATCCATCCATCCATCACCCATTCTGATTTCCACCTGAGACGCCACATCCTAGTGGGATCATGCCATCCACCTCCTCGCTGCTCCTAGCAGCGCATGGGCCGCTTTCCACGTGTAAGCCCCATCATATCTCTGGGTCGTTGTCCTCTATGTACACCCCGATTCATCACCCTTTAGAACTATGTGGGTTTCGATCCCTATCTTATACACAGGGTATGTAGGAAACCTCCAAGAAGTTTAATCCCAACCAATGGTAATCCATGGTGTCCCCTATCCTGGGGTGCACTTACCCTGATCCGCCCTCAGTGGTGTTCAGATCAGCCATTACGGTGTGACATATCCCCTCTAGGGAGTGCACCACCTCGGATCCATCCCCATTGGGCATTCTGATTCATCCATCTTCTAGGTGTTTTCCCTTTGGATATACCAATCTTATCCATCTCTATGTGACGTTCTGAGCACCCTCATTCGGTCTCCGCAAGACATTAAACTCACGTCCTACCTCGGGATAAACATGAGATGCCTGAGGAAAACCTCGAAAGACACGCCTCTGGTGTAACCGTCTCTGCTAGACGTTAATCATGTAATATACCCTGTGTTAAACATGGGAAACTGAGGAAAACTTCAGATACATGCCTTGGGTTCTGCACCCTTGTGATTCCCTTTTATGAGGAAGAATACAGGTCCCCCTATGTCCACGCACCCAGAGATGCCCAGACATGCCTGATGTTGCCGTCTAATCTGACCAAAGGTCCCTACCATGTCAAGACCTTATAGAACGTCTTGACGGAAGTAGTGTAATTAATCAGCATCCAGGAAGATATGGCACCGGGAATGAGATTCACGAACAACGTATTAAATCTATGAGGGAGACCCGGACAAGGTGACAAGTTCTGAGGAGGAATCCATGGAAGGAAGAACTGACATCCAATCATCCCGTTTCTATCAAGGAGCAGACATCCCTAAACAAGGAACGAATGCCTCCTGCCTTTGGAAAGCGGGAATGCGGGGCAATAGCTGCGTGTCCTCCACACACGGATGCGCGCGCCCCGACGAAAGCGTCGGAAACAATAATATACTATTAATATGATTATTTAATATGACTGGTATCACCTTTCCATTGGATTGGAGGGTATGAATATGATTAAATAACTAATGAAAATATATATTTTAGAAATATATTTTTTTATCTATTGATTATAAATAAAAATAAGAATCTTATTGAAGAAAATAAACTAGTTTCTGAAAATAAGTATTTTCTTAAAAGGTATTTTAATCAAGAATTGCGCACATAATATTAAAAAAATACCTATTTTAGAAAATCTATTTTAATAAATATTTTTGTTTGGAAATTGTGATACTAAAATTATCATAGGGTCAATTATTTATATTTTTTTAAAAGGTTTCTTTCTTTATGTAATATTGAGAAATTCTAAATTTTAATTGAAAATTTCATTTTCATTTAATAATATATAATGTAAAATTATATTTTTAATTTGTTAGAAATTAAAATTCATTATATTTTAGATTAATTAGTTAAATTTATATCATATTAATCATTTTCATCTTGATTTTACATATATAAACTCGGTAAAATATTGAATATTTTCACTTTCAATACCTGATTTCTCATCTCATATACAGGATTATTTTTAAATTAAAAGTTTTCGCTTCTGTGAATTGAATTTGAAAAAATGAATTCAATAATTTTAGTCATAAAAATGTATAATTTCTTTTAATGATAACTTAATTTTTTACCAGAATGATTAGTTAGTGCATTAAAATTTAGTTATCATGGTTAAGGTAAAATGTGTTTATTAAGGGTTTAAACCAAAAAGATAAGGGTAACATGGTATATACTTTTTCTTAAAAATGATTTTCTGGAAATATTTCTGAATTTTAATATTTGTGGTTATATAAGAGACCATTTATACTGATTTTTTATATATACAATGTGGAAGCACTCAATTATTTTTAAAAATACCATATGTTCCCTTTCTTCAACTTAGAAAAGGCCTCCCCCTCTCTACTCTTCCTCACACATTCACCCAAAATTGGTTCAGAGAAGAACTACCCAAATTCCCTACATTTACACCCTCATACTGGAATTCTAATTTTAGAAAGAAGGACATCCTTGGAATTCCGTAGTGCAAACCTAAGGAGGATACCTGAAAAACTAGTCATGTTTTTCAAAAAACATCTTTATTTTTACTTTGTTCTCCACCTACATCTAATTTTATTAAAACATTATGATATAAATTCCATATTATCTTATATATAATATGTTTTTTAATAATATTTTCATTTCCTAAATTCCTCTTTACTTCTATATAATGGGTTACGAAATCATCACTCGTTTGTACGGTGGACTACCGTCTAACAACCTGATGGAATTCATTTTTTCATTTCCACCTCTCAAGGATGGGTATGATGATGGATATAATGTATATATATCATATTCATAAAATTATTATACCTTTCGATACAAAATATCATATATATTGTTTAACTTCTATTCCAAAATATATAAGATAATTTTGATCATGTATATGGCAGACCATCACCTCACAAAGGGATGTGATTCGTCTTTCACAAATGCTTTACATGGAAGGTGATAAAGATAAAATTAAATGTTATATATGATATAAATTAAATAATTATTATATTATTTCCAAACTTTTTATTCTTTATAAATAATATATCAAAATTTCTAACTTTACATTTCACACAATTAAATATGATAACATCATTCGTCCACATGTGGACATCCACTTTATGAAGCGATGTGACTCACATTTCATCACCACACCACCTAAAAGATGTTCACAAGTATATATTATGTTATATATGTGTTGTACTCTAATTTTATTACTTTTTCATATATTTTATTTAGCCTAAAAAATTATTTTCACCAAATATATTTTGTTTTTTGTGTAATGTACTTTATTTTGGTGATTATGAAAATTTACAAGATGTTTCCATCCAAAATTCCAAATCAGGGCTACTCAAAACAAAATTCCCAATATAGAAGTCATGTAATTCTATATAAATGCCTTGTAATACAGACAATACATGGATCGGGAAGACTAGATACATGCCCATGTTGTCGGCTATTACTTACATGCCATGTACTGGCCATATACAAATCGTACGGGCCTTCTAGAAGTGTTTGGTGGATGATGAATGACATTACACACAGTGTGGGGTGGAGATACATGTCGTGCACCTCCACCATGTTCAAATCCAAAGACGGCATGTTATCTCCCTTTCCAGTAGAGAAAAGACGGCCAAAATGCATTGACCAAGGTACACGCTTGGTATATTAGGGTACTCATTGTGTACTACTAAAACCAATAAATAGGTGGAAGGACCTCAAAGTTTAAGAGTCATTAAATTTTTGTTCATTGAATGATCTTCAAAGGGGGAGCACTCTGGAGACATCTACGAAGAGAAGAAGAGATAGAAATAAGAGGAATGAATAGAAGAGAGAAGGTCCTTTCGTGCTACCTTCCCAATAACCATCGCTCCAAAGAATTAAAGAGGATAAATTAAGGTATTGAGTGTTATTTATTTACTAGTAACTTCAGGAGTAGCTAAATGGAATATTTTTTGGGCGTGTGGACATGTATGTGTTTTAATTTTTCAATTTTATAATTGTAATAGTGTTATTCATTATTCTCTCTAATAATAATTATTAACTCTTCCTATATATCACTAGAATCCCCATATTAGTCAATGAATGAGATTTATAGGGATCTTTAAAAAATTAAAATTTAATTCATCCATGAACATTGGGTGTTTTACTCATCTCAAAAAGGGTTGGAATAGATAAAATTAAGTGACAACAATTTCAAGACCATGGAATTGGATTCAATTGATCTAAACATGAGAAACCAGACCAAGGGGGTTCTGTTACATTCTTAACCCAGAGATGTGAATTATCTTGGACAACTGAACATCATAATAAATTTGATTTAATAACAACCTTTAAATTCCACATCCCTGACACATTTCCCACTAAATATTCATCCAAACCAAATTTCTGTTTTTTTCTTGAACTTTAATTTATTTCTTAAGAAATTAAAACCTAATAACTTCATTATCAAGACAATAAAAAATAAATTCTAAATTTTAGAAATAATCACTAACTCAATAAAAAATTTGATAAAAAATCAATAATAACTCTCTTCTATAGTGATCTACCCCTTATTGGTAGTTAACTTGATAGGATAATTTAATTTGGAATTTCAAGTATAAGACTTCATCGGAAATGATACCAAATTTTGGCGCTGTTTTCGGGGACCGAAACATAATATTAGTTTTGATTCAATAAATTTTGTATTAATTTTATTTAAAATAAAAAAAATTTAAAAGTTCAATTCGTTCCACCATTTCTATTTTTATTTCCTTTTGACTTCCTATTTTACGCTTGGTGGGTTAAGTATTGGTAAGGTTCATAAGTGAATGAGCAGTCGTATAACTCATTCCAAGAGCAGTGAGACATTGTACCTTTTTCCCAACGACCCATAGATTAGACCAATGCTATTGAGGCGATGATATGCACTAATGGACGAGCACAACCAAAATGCACCCATGGAAAACATATAAGAGGGAGATCTAGATTCCTATGAGGATATGGACAACTATTTGGCTTAGATAAAAATTAGAACAAAAAAAGGAATCCTACTCCAATTGTTCCTAGCTATGGCCCGCAACAACATCAACCATTTAAAGCAGAGCAGTTTTCACACCTCTAGCCAGGTTATGGGCATTATTTTTCTCATAAGTAGCACTTTCCCCCCACTTTTTTGAGAGAAACTACTACTGTAGTGAACACTTATGGAGTACGGACTCACCTATATCAATTGAGCGGATTTGGGAATTATCCGACCATCAATAGTGGCCCAACCCTTCGAAATCAAATAATCAATTATGAAGCTGATCTAGAACACAGTTCAATTTGGTGTTTTACCAATTGTTGACATGAATTATCATATCTCCAAATTCCTTGAGATCTGTGATTTTTTTTGCTTCCATGGGGTGTTAGAAGATTCAATCCTTATTTGTCTATTCCCATTCACATTAAGGGATAATGAAAAATGTTAGATCGTGGGACTGCCTCAATGGTTTATCCTAACCTGGGAGGCATTATGCCAGACATTTTGGTCCATGTAATTTCCACCATCGAAGATAATGAAACTACGGAACGAAATCCACAACTTCTAGAATCATGAATTAGAATTATTATACAAGTCATTGGAGTGCTTCAAGGATATGTTATGCAGATGTCCTCACTAAGGACATCTGCTCTGGATGGATGTACAATCCATCAATGGTGGACTGACCATGAACACCAAATCCATGTTGGAGGCCACTGCTAGAGAAATGGTAATGCCAAAATATCTGTATGAACTATTTGATCTCCTAGATGACATGTTAGCCAATTGCTTCCAGTGGAACCCGGAGTGGGGAACTCAAAAGAGAGGTATGCACAACATTTACACCACCACGATTATTATTGTTCAATTGGATGTGGTGTCCAAGAATATTGATGCATTGAAACTGAAGAACGGTTCCCATTTTTTAGTATAAAACCATCTTACATGTAGAGAATGTTGTGACAACCACATCATTGGTGAATGACTGAGGTCAACTGTTGGTCCTTCAATAAGTGAGGTGAGCTACATTTCTCAAAACTGAGGGTTGAATATGTAAGCTCAGTCCTAAAACTCTTCATGGAGAGAACAAACAAACATGGGATACCAATAGCAACAAAAAAAATCCTCCAGCCCAGAAACAACCTGGTTATGGTCAACAGTAGTACCTAAACTCATTTCCAAGATAGAAACAGCAGGGGATTTAGCATCATCAAGGGAACTGAGACCATTAACCACAACCACCAAAGAATCAACAACCTCCTCCTACTGTACAAAAAAACTCAGCAAGAACCTCCATCAAAACATGATGAAATGATGAAAAAGTTATCACCACTAATTAATCTCAATTTCAATACCAGGAATGTTCTATTAGAATCCTATAAATTAAAAAGGGGAAACTTGAAAACCATCTCCCCTCGAGGAAACCAGGTACACTACCAGGTAACACGAGGAAAACCCATGAGAAGAATATCATGCAGTAATATTAATAAGAGAGAAAGAGCTACCTTACACACCAACTGTAATAAAATGTGAGGCTCCAAATCTTGCTCAACCTTCACCCTTTTCAACTGAAGAAACAACAATTAATAACCCATCCTCAGCAAATGAACCATTAAAAGAGAAGGGGGACTTACATTGTATGGGAAAAGAGGTGTTAAATCCTTTTAAGCACGCTTTACAACTTTTAGAGATGATGAAGCAAATGAAGATGGATCAAAAGTTTGGTAAATTCATGGAGGTATTATTCCAGCTTCACAACAATAACCCTTTTGTAAAAGATTTAACTCAGATGTCACCAACCACAAACTAAATGAAAGAGATTCTCTCATATAGAAGAAATATATAGTATCTAGAACCATTTCACAAAATATGGAATGCTCAGCAGTTGTAAAGTGCTCCCATCCTCCAAAACTCCAACATCTAGGTAGATTCAGAATCCCATGTACCATTGGATCTTGTGAGTTTAGAAAATATCTCTACGAATTAGGATCCAACCTTAAATTGATTCCCATCGGAGTCTTTATGAAACATAGGCTTAATGTTCTCAAATCCACCCAAGTATCCCTCCAATAGATAGATCGCTCCATAAAATGTCCCAAGGGGCTTCTTGAGGATGTGGTGGTGATGGTAGGAAGGTTAATTCTCCCTACCGACATCATCATTCTTGACACACAGGAAGACTAGAAGGCACCTATGATTCTGGGAAGGCCTTTCTTGGCCACTGGTAAGGCATTGATCGCTATATACAAAGGAGAACTGATCTTCTTAGTAGGCGATGAAAGAGTCTCCAACAACGTCCTCAAGGAACTCATGAAAGAATCACTACTGGAACATGGGGACAATTATGAAATAAAAAAAATATACAAATACTTAATCTATAAGTAAGATGTTCTGGTATGTTCTTCTATCATTAATGACCCAATCATCTTAGATATCCAAGATGCACCCAAGGAGTTGAAAATTTTCAATGTCCAGGGTGGTCATTTCTAGAAACACACAGTTGTTCCAAATATTTTGGAGTGCGGAATGGTGAAACAAATTGTGACCTCGATCATAAATGTGCCCCAATATGAGCTAAATCCTCTCCCTTCATCTCTAAAATATGGATACATAGGTGACAAGAATACTTTTCCAGTAATCCATAATGCTTCACACACAAAATATCAAGAAGAGTAACTTCTACATGTTCTACGAAGAAGAAAAGAAGCCATTTTGTGGACAATTCTTCATCTGATGGGAATCATCTCCACCATTTTTACCCATAAGGTGGTACTGGAAGAAGGAGAGAATCCTTATTGACAACAAAAATGATGTCTGAACCCTCCCATGAAATAAGTCATATAGAATAAGGTAATCAATTGGTTAGATCCCTGAATTATATACCTATAAGGCCCCGGCCTTAAACCATAATGAATATTTAATTAAATGAATAATTCACATTGAGTATCTTTTTAGGTTTACAGTTTTAGAGAATTAGTACATAACTATTACATCTCAAAAGATTACAATGTAGACACTTCTAATAAGTTTCCATACAAAAAACTCTTAAAATAAACATGTCTAGTTACATGTTTTATATAGCATGTCATTCCTTGATCCGATCCTTGACCCTATTCATCATTATGTCCTGTGTAAACCATTTCAAAAACATGGGATGAGCATTTAAAGCTCAGTAAGGGATATAAAAATATGGAAAGGAAACATGAGTACATGTATACATAAGAATCAATGATATAATACTTTACTCATAAAACATGATCACTTTAACATACCTCAAAAAATCATGAATAAAACATAGAAATCATAAGGCCTAATGGTATCTTGAAACATTCATAAGATTATTATGTAGGGAGTAACCCTCTTGGTTACATTTGGAATACCCATCATAGTATATTCCCTAAATCCTTTCGGGGAAACCTTAACGTTTAACCCCTTCGCGTTACCCAATGCATTGGAGAGCTATATCGGGCTCACCCGCCCTTAGTTTATCACAGAACCACCAGTTTTGATAACAATGCCCAAGAAACATAACATAAACGTATCACATAAAACATGCATAAAGGAAACATAAAATTTCCATATTTCAATCAAAATATAACAATTTAGGATATTGAAATAATTATTCCATTAAAAAATCATTTTCAAAACCATTTAAAACATTTAATAAAGAGATTTTTGAATCAAAGTGTACTATACAACCTTGAAGCATTTAAAATTTTAAACCATTAATATCCATACAAATAAATCCTTAAAACCATTTTGAAAACATGTATATTAATAAGAACAAATCATTAAAACATTTAATGTGATATTTTGGTTAAAGGGTTTTCAACAAAATTAGAGACACTTGAATACAATAATTGAGGAATAACATTTAATCAAGACATTATAATATCATGAGAATAAATGGATTAATGATATAATATTCCAAAGGATAGTATATACACCATATAAGAGTGAATTGGTGCATAACAACAATGAAGTCTCAATAGAAATGTAAAATGTAATGAAATCCCTTATAAAGAAGGTATCCATAAATTACGGATAAATCAATCTCAAAATTATGTGCGAAAAATATAAATACACCAATTATAAGTGTATATTAAGTGTAAAACAATAAAAGGTCATTCACACATATTCAAAGGATGAAATATTCAATAACTACATGTTGAACCCAACGAAATCGAAATTGGGTTAAAAAGTTTCCTTGGTTAAATTCGACAGCCTAACAACGTCACTTCAAAATTCAGAAAATGAGTTGATGAGAGATAAAAAGCGTATCTCATCACTTGGACTTAAAATTTAAATCAATAAGGATATAGAATAAAATATCCCAACATAATATTATGTGAATTAAAAGACATAAAAAAATAAGTCTTTTAAAAATAGTAGGGTGGAAGGTTCCCTTACAGACTTGGGTAACTTTCGGAACGTACACCCCATTGAAGAAGTGTCATACAATGAATATGTAAATAACAATAAATGTAATTATATTACAAAAGGAGTATAATAATGGGCATTACATACACTACTCAATGGAAATGGTGGAAAATATATCATAAATCTCACGGGAATAAAAGTGAGATGAAAAATCTCTTACAAAAACACGGCAGCCTAACGATGCCACTTAAAACTTCAAAAATGGATCGATGAGATCAAATAGGATATCTCATCATATTAAAATAAAATTTACAGTAATTTGAATATAAAAGAACATCCCCCAACATAACAAATAGGTTCTTATAATAGGTGACATAATGGAGAGTACTTAAAAAGAAAGGGATGGGTAAGATCCCTTACCTCGTGTCCGATATGACTCGATCATTATTTAATCTCCTGAATAATAAAAATTGGTCAATTTATAATTTATTAAGGACCTCATTTAAATATTATTATTCAGTTCATATCACATATTATAATGTTATAATAATTGGTTAATAAAGTGAGTTTATATCAGACGTTTTTGTCGATCTTCGGTACATGAGTAAAAATTGAACTTGATGGAAAAGAATTTTCCATGTAGTTATAGGTACATCATATCCAAGAATATTCATGATGTTTTAAATATCATATATATCCTGTAGGTATTAATTTTATACTATTCCATAACATTTGGGGATAAAAAATTAAAAGCACCGTTCATGGGGACGGTAGGCCGTACATACAATTGAACGCTACTTAATTTTTTTGTCATATTAATGGAATTAAAAGAAAATGAGAGAGATATATATTATAATTCCAGAATGATATCCATAATTTAGATGTAATATATTTCATATATATCCATTTTATATATGTACTTATAATAGCACATAACATTTGGAGATAATAAATGAAATGCACCTTTTATGGAGACAGTAAGCCGTACGTACGCATGAACGCTGCTTTCATTCCATTTTTTTTGTATTAAATGGAATGAAATAGTAATGATATAAAGGTATATTATAATTCCAGTAGGATATCATATGTAATACAATTAATTCCATCCTTTATACGTCCCACATATGGCATTAACGAATCAAATCACTTTGAGGGGGGCGATAGTCCGCACTTTCTAAAATGAAGATATCACATTTACCCATAATGTAAACTATAAAGGTATTACATAAATGAAAAATATAGAAGCTTAAGGAAAACAAAAACATATTATATATCATATATAAATATAGTGACATATTAATGGCCACCTTTGAAGGTGTTAAAATAATATTGAACAATCATCGTTACGTGAGGCAGTAATTCCCCATCCATAGAAATAGTATGTTCTTTAACCATTAGACTAAGGTGTGTGTATGTGTAGCTCGAATACTTCACATAAAAACATCCTAGTATATTGAAGAAACTATTTTTGTTACAAAATAAAGTAATAAAATGAGTTTATAGGGTTTTATAAGCAAAATAAAACATAAGCACACAAGAAAGGACACTACCATTAAATCGGGTAACTCTCTTTGAATTGAGCTCAAAGGCTTCCTTGGAAAAGATTCTGCCCAAAGTGATGCTTCAATGATGAATAGAGGGACATGGAGAGATGAAATGGTCAGGATTTGGCCGAGCCAAAGGCTAGAGAGGTGTGAGTAAGGTGGTATAGGTTGGGGCCTTTTATAAGAGGAGAGGAGAGGCACTCTTGGAATGTTATAAAATATTACTTTATTGTATAATGCTTTTCGCATTTTAAAGGACCCAAAATGATATATTTCTAGGATAAGGTGATAAGGTTTCTAAATACACCTATCCAATAGGATTTTGACATGTTTAGGTTTTAGATTTTACATTATCTGTTCATTTTATTTAAATCATTAAATAATGAGGTAATCGCTGCATCATCATGGTGTCATAAATAATTTAATTTATTTAGTGTCTAAAAATTATAAAAAAATATAATGATGTAGGAAATATTTTTATATTTCTAAATAATATTTATATTAAAAAATATTAGTTGTATAACCCCATTTAAATTTTTTTTTAGTAAAACAACATACGTTTGTGACATTTTAATTTTTACTTTAAATACAAAGTTATTTATTTCATTTTCCTACCAAAGTGGCTCCATGGGGTCCCCAAGTTGACCCATGGATTGTTTCGGTCGTACATGACATATAAAATGAGGGTAGTACATGTGTCTAGGTCATTTCATATTATTAAAACATTATTTTTACATTAAATTACACTAATTACCTTTAATCGTGATTAATAAAACATAAAAATTAGTATTCACCAAAAATTATTTTAATCACATTGAACTACATTTTACTTCATAATGAAAACCATGTATGTTGGATTATTGAAAATCAAATCACAGAAGTGGCAAAGTTTCATTTAAACAAAAAATCAATTTCTTTAACTACCACTTAGTGGTTTCACTATTCATCAAAAATTGAAGTTTTTCAGAAAAATACCAAAAATTCATCCTAAGATATATTTGATATTCCGAATTCAAAAATGATGTATATTTTAAAAAATTCAAAAAATATAAGTTTCATTAATTAATGTAATAATTAATTCCCCCTGTCAAAACAAATATCATGTTTTTATGAAACAATATATATTAAAAAATTGACACTAGTTTAAGTCCAATTTCAAAGTGAAATTAATTTCAATGACCACTATTGGATTAAATGGTAAAAATATATTATAATTTTACTTTAAAACAAATTAAAAATATAATCTAATCATTTAAATAAATTAGATTATAAAGTGGTTTTGAATTAAAATACAACATTTTCCACTCTTCCTTACAAAATGAACTATATCGGAAAAATACCAAAAATTTACACAATGTAAATTTTGATGTCCTGATTCTAAAGAATAATTTTATTTGTTCCAATATAATATATTAAAATATGAAAAAGTGGATTTACAAAGCGTTCACCATCAAAAGGTGGTTAATCGACCTTTTAAAGGTGCCCCTCTCCTCCCTTAAAAAAGGGCACCCTTTTCCTCTTCTCTTCACACCCTTTTGAGCGATGAAGCTCATCCAACCTCTGCCCATTTATATTATACACTTCCCTAGAAACATTTTTTAGGTTCTGGTCTTCTCAAAATACCAACTCTACTTCCTTAAGAGGAATCTTAAAGGAGGTGTGTCGAAGAAAAGACAATTTTTTCTTCTGTTTCTCTCAAGTTTCTTTCTCCTTCAACTTCTTATTATTTAGTTGTTTCATTATAAAGTAATAACATCAGTATTACTTATATACTGATATTTTATTATAAATATTAAACAACCCCATTTCACCTTCTATCCATCCTACGGAAAATGATATTATTGCGCGTGCGTACGTACGGAATACCGTCTCCACATCGTGGTGTAATCTATTTTTCCACCACCACTTTACTTGGATGGGTATAATGGTGTAATGAATAACTATATATTATTATTATAACATCATAATGGTTCTATGATATTATATAATCCCCTCCAATTCCATTAAAGAAACATGAGAATGATATCATCGCTCGTGCGTATGTACAGATTACCGTCTCCACGACGCGGTGAGATTCATTTTCCTTGTTAACAATTCAAGAATGATTATAAAGTATATATAATACGTAATCATGAAATATATGACATAATAATGCTACTATATTTATTTATATATATATGTATTTCATCTACTTAATTCCATTCAAGTCAATAAGGAATGGAAAACAACATTTATGCGTACGTACGGCCTACCGTCTCCATGAACGGTGTATTTCATTTCATTCATCAATCTATTATATATATATATACTGAATATATATGATATAAAAATATTGATTTACATTTTTGAAGTATTTAAATCGTGATATATGTAATAATAATATCTAGAACAACAAATCGAAACACGTATGATAAATGAAACAATTTTACCCAAAACGCTGCTTTAACATTGATTTCATAAAAGAATGGGTATTATAAAGTCATAATTGAACCATATATGATATCATAAAAACGAATATTATTCTGAAATAATTCAATGACATTATTTAAATCATTATACATGGGGTCCAGATATATACGAAGCATATCAGACATATGGTAAGGGATAACTGTTTCAATCTCATTCTTATCTGAGATTATTTATTCGTAAGTATTTACTGGGGTTATTGTTATCATCCATGTCCACGTTTCCTAAAAATGGTTTCATGTATGTTAAAAGTCCTTTTTAACCATTTTTACTTTTATTAAATGGTATGTATGGAATATTTCTTTTTTTACCACACGAGGTACTTTTTTACTTTTCCGAAAAAAGTACGAGGGGAATGTTATTTTTAACTTTTATGGCGTGAACGGATTTTTATAGTTTCATAAGGCCTAATTTTCATGAATTGTCCTATACAAGATTGAATGATTATTTTCAAAAAAACCCCTTTATTTTAAAATTGCATGGAATTTTTTGAAAAGAAAATGATTTTTAAGAAGAAAGGATATTCTCTTCAAAAATTCATTTCACGTGTTTTATCAACACTATTTTCCATCTAAAATGACATTATTTAATATGTTTATGTTTCAAGTATAATGTCTCCATTATTAACATTGTTTGATTCTTCTTATGATAAAATTATATCCATTTTTATGGATTATGTTATGATGGAATGATGTTTATGTATCCCATTCTATTACATGGGTTATGTTATGATGTATGATTCATGATTTTGTGGCACACGAATGAATGATTTCATTTTGAGATGGGTGAGACCTATATCTCCCTCCAATTCATTGGTTAAAGATTTATATATCATGAGATAGACATGGCCGGAACAGTAAGTTAATCCGGTTCAGTGATACAGGACTGAAACAAGGAGCGAACATGATTCAGAAAGGGACTTTTTCCACTAAGATGGTCTTGGAAGCAATTCCTTGGCTATTATGGAAATCATATCATGAGATTAATTTTTTTTCCAGAATTACAAGTTTTATTTCCATGTAATTTTATCATGATTTAGGTTCCATTATGATCTATTCCTTACACACTACCATGTTTTATGTCATTGCTCAAAATTTCGATGTTTAAACATTATGTTCATTTTTTTAGTTTCACATGTATATGGTTTGTTTTATTTTATCCATACTTACCCTTACTGAGAATTTGAGCTCACCCATTATATGTTTTATTTTCCCCAGGATATAATGAATGGTTTTAGGTAAGAAAAAAATGGGGAAGATCTTTATAGGAGATTTTGAATATCTTTCACCATGAATAGAAGACTATGTTCCGAGTTTCCAAAGACACTAAACTATTATGGTCCTTCGGTGTTTTTTTGTTATAAATTAAGTATTCCACAAAAGTAATGTAATTTCCATGTACTTTAAGCTTTGGGTCTCTACACAATAGGTATACTAATACTTTTTTATTTTTTATTTCTTATACCCGCTTTCTTGATTGATTCATGGGATATGCATAACTATAATAATGTGCTAGTATTTTTCTTCAAAATGAGACCATATTTGAAACACATTAAAACAGTTGAGTTATTGGATTGTTTTTTATCCCCATTAAGTATAAGGACCCAACCTTAAACATTTCTTATTATTGAATTAAATGAATAATTCACATTGATGATCTTTTCAGGTTTGGTGTTTTAGAGAATTAGGACATAACTATTACATCTCAAAGATTACAAAGTAGACACATCTACCCAGCTTCAATTTTTTTCACAAAATAAAAACTCTTGAACACAAGATTCATGTCTAGTTCCTTGTTTTAGACAGCCTAACATTTCCTTGATCCCATCCTTGACCCTATTAATCTTTATGTCATGTGAAAAACATTTCAAAAAAACTTGGGATGAGCATAAAAAGCACAGTAAGGGTTAGAAAAATACGGAAATAAAACATTAGTCCATGTATACATCTGAATCAATGAAATCATACATTACTCATAAAACCTAAGCAATTTAACATACCTCATGAAATCATGAATAAATCATATAAATAATAAGACATAATGGTAACTTGAGGCATTCATAATATTCTTACGTACGAAGTAACCCTTATAGTTATGTTTGGAATACCCATCACAATATATTTTCTAAATCTCTCCAGAGAAACCATAACGTTTAACCCCTTCGCGTTACCTAATGCATTGGAGAGATATCACGAGCTCACCCTCCCTTAGTTAATCACAGAACCACCCATCTTCATAAACAATGACCAAGAACAATAAAATAACCATAGAATATAAATTAAGTATAATGGAAAGATAAAATTCCCACATTGCAATTACAATATAACATTTTAAGATATTGAAATAATGAATCCATTCTAAAAACCATTTTCAAAACCATTTAGAACATTTAATAAAGAGATTTTTGAATCAATGTGTCCCATACCACTTTGATGATTTTAACATTTTAAACCATTCATATCCATATAAATAACTCCTTATAACTATTTTGAAAACATGTATATTAATGAGAAATATTTTAAATAATAAATCATTAAAAAATTTAAAATGATATTTTAGTTAAAGGGTTTTTAACAAAATGAGAGACACTTGAATAAAATAATTGAGGAATAACAATTAATCAGAACTTTATAATATCATGACCATAATGGGATTCATGATGTAATATTCCAAATGACAGTATATACATCATATAAGAGTGAATTGGTGTATAACAACAATGAAGTATCAATAGAAATGTAAAATGAGATGAAATCCCTTATAAAGAAGGTATCCATAAATTAAGGATAAATCAATCTCATAATAATGTGTGAAAATTATGAATACACTGAATATAAGTGTATATTAACTGTAATACAATAAATGGTAATTCACAGATATTCAAAGGATGACATATTCAATAACTACATGTTGAACCCAAAGAAATCTAAATTGGATTAAGAAGTTTCCTTGGTAAAATTCGACAGCCTAATGGCGTCACATTAAAATACATAACATTAGTTGATGATAGAGAAAATTGTATCTCATAACATGGACATAAAATTCACATCAACATTGATATAGAATAAAATACCCAAAATTAAAAAGATGTAAATTAAAAGACATAACAAAATAAGTCTTTTAAAAAGAGGAGTGTGAAAGGTTCCCATACCGATTTGGGAAACCTTCGAAACGTACACCCCATGAAAGAAGGTTCATACAATGAATATGTAAATACCCATTAATGAGATTATATTATACAAATAGTAAAATAATGTGTAGTACATACACCACCAAAAAGGAAATAGTGGATAATGTAGCATGAATCTCACAGGAATAAAAAGTGAGATGGAAATCCCCTTATGAAAATTCGGTAGCCTAACGACACCACATAAAACTTACAAAAATGGATTGATGAGATCACATAGGGTCTCTCATAATATTTACATAAAATTTACAGCAAGAAGAATATGTAAGAACATCCCCCAACATAAGAAATAGGGGCTTAAAATAAGTGACATTAAAGAGAGTACATTAAAAAAAAGAGGTGTTGGATCCCTTATGAAAATTCGGTAGCCTAACGGCGCCCCTCAAAACATCAAAAATGGATTGATGAGAGAAAATAGGTTCTATCATTATATTAAGAAAAAAGTGAAGTAGGTTTAATATAATAGAACATCCCAATCATAAGAAATATGTGCTTAAAAGGAATGTCATAAATGAGTGCACTTAAAAACAAAGAGGGGTAGGATCCCTTACCTCAAGTCTGACTTGTCTTGTTCGTTTCTTTATATTACTGAATAATAAATTTTGGTAATTTTATAATTTCCATATTACCTCCTTTAAATATTATTATTCAGTTAATATCACGTTTTATAATGTTATAATAATTGGTTACTAATGTTAGTTCATAACAGACGTTTTTTTCTATGTTTGCAACATGAGTCAAAAATGAATTTGTTTGAAAATGATTGTCCATGTAGTTATAAGTAAATCATCTCCAGAATAGTATTTATGATTTAAATATCATATATATCCAGTAAATATTAATTTTATACTATTCCACAACATTTGGCGATAAAAATAAACGAAATGCACCATTCATGGAGATGGTAGGCCGTACGTATACATGAACGCTACTTTCATTTCTTTGTCATATTAATGGAATTAAAAATAATTGGGAGATATATATATATTATAATTCCAGTATAATATATATTTTTTATAGGTCACATATGTTCATTAATTTCATTCTTTATACATTCCATGTACTGCATGAAAGAGTCACATCACTTGAGGGGGCAGTAGTCCACACTTCCTCGTATGAAATTATCGCATTTTCACATCATGAAAAAAATATAGGTATGTTTTAAATATAAAATACAGAATCATATGGAACAAATAAATAACATATATATCAAATATAAAATACAGTGGTTTAATAATGGCCACCATGAATGGTGTTAAGAGATGATTGAACAATCATCGTTTCGTGAGGCAGTAATTCGTCATCCACAAAAATAATATGTTCTTTAACCATTAGATGGATGTTTGTGTAAGTGTAGCTCAAATCCTTAACATAACAACATCCAAGTATATTGAAGATACTAGTGTTGTTACAAAAGGAAAGAACAAAAATAGATTAGGGGTTTGTAGAAGCAAAATAAAACAAAAAAACACCTGTGAAGACATAACCATTAAATCGAGTAACTCTTCTTGGTTTGAACCAAAAGGGTTTCTTGAAGAGAATTATGGAAAAGGTGAGGAATCAATTATTAATAGAGGGATCTAAAGAGATGAAATGGGCAGGGGTCGGCCAAGACAAAGGCATGAGAGGTGTGGGTAAGGTGGTAGAGATGGGGGCCTTTTATAAGAGGTGTGGAGGGGCACTATAAGAAAGTTATAAAATTTTACTTTATTATAAAATGATTTTGGGATTTTAAAGGTCCTAAAATTATATATTTCTTGGATAAGGTTATAATAGTTCGAAATAAACCCATCCAATAGGTTTTTTTACAAGTTTAGGTCTTATATTTTACCTTCTCTTTTCATTTTATTTAAATCATTAGATAATGAGATAATCACTGCTTCATCATGGTGTCATAAATAATTTAATTTATTTAATGTCTAAAAATTATAAAAAAATATTATGATGTAGTAAATAGTTTTAAATTTCCAATGAATATTTATAGTCAAAATTATGACTTGTATAACCCCATGTAAAAATTGTTTTAGTAAAACAATACATGTTTGTGACATTTTAATTTTAACTTTAAATAAAAAGTTATTAATGTCATTTTCCAACCATAGTGGCTCCATGGTGTCCCCAAGATGACCAATGGATTTTCATTGTCATACATTACTCATAAAATAAGGGTAATAAATGTGTCAAAGTAATTTCATATTTTTATAACATTATCTTTACCTTAAATTACACTAATTACATTTAATCGCGATTAATAAAATTTAAAAGTTACTATTCACCAAAAAATTATTTTAATCACATTGAACAACATTTTACATCCTAATGACAACCATGTATATCAAAATTTTTATATTCAAATCACATAAGTGGTAATTTTTCATTTAAACGAAAAATCAGTTTTTAAACTACCACTTAGTGGTTTCACTAGTCATCAAAAATTGAAGTTTTTCATAAAAATACCAAAAATTCTCCCCAAGAAATATTTGATATTCCTAATTAAAAAATTATTTCTATTTTAAAAAATTCCAAACATATAAGTTGCAATAATTAAGTTAATAATTAATTTCCGCTGTCAAAACAAATAGTGTGTTTTTAAGAAAACAATATATATTAAAAGATTGACACTAGTTTATGTCAAATTTCAAAGTGAAATTAATTACAATGACCACCATTTGATTAAATGGTAAAAATATATTATAATTTTACATTAAAACCAATTCAAAATATAATTCAATCATATACATAAATTATATTAAAAAGTGGTTTTGAATTAAAATACAACATTTTTCACTATGCATTAAAAAAAATTAACTTTATCGAAAAAATAAAAAAATTTACACAAAGTAAATTTTGATATCCAGATTCTAAAGAAGAATTTTATTTGGTCCAATAGAATGTATAAGAGTGACCAAAACTATATTCATGATGGTTCACCATCAAAAGGTGATAAATCGACCTTTTAGTGAATTTAGTGTATTTATGCTTAAAATAGATTTCATTCGCATTTTTAATCCTCTATCATTTATTATAAAAAGTAAAAATATTTGACAAACATATATAATAATTTTGTAGTTAGTTGTGTTCTTTACCGTCATTACAACGGCTAGGTGTTAACTACCATTTAAAAAAAAATTATTTTATTATTAGAGTGCAACGTAAGATTTCGAAGGAACTCGTTGTTTCGTATTGGGTAAGCCAGCAAGAATAGTGTTCCCTTTAAATTAATATTAATATTTTATTCACATATAGGGATAAATATAAAAATTTCATATTGTTTATTAAATTTCATATTGTTTATTTACCTGAATATCCACGTCGAGTTGGTTCTCTCGTACATGATGCTTTTGAGAACTCACCAAGGTTCAAGTGGTTGATCATGACTCCTGATAGTTGGTTTAGAATAACCACAATATTTCTCATTGAATCCCCCATTTCATCCTGTCTCTTAATCAGAGAACCACCACAGTTTCCATCATACCTAATGTCACTTTGGTGCCTTCTAGATCCATCCATTTACTGAAACCAAAAATGTCGGTGTGAGTATATCAACAAAATCATCATGTACTAATGAGGAAGATAAACACTAAGATATAATTACTCATTCACTTTATCTAAAAACAATGACTCTTTCTAAAATCCTATCCAATATGGTAATGTCACTTATACTTAAAGAATACCCTAACCTCTAATGTTATCTAAACCGACCTCTCATAACAACTATAAGGACCAGGCCTTAAACATTTATTATTATTTAATTAAATGAATAATTCAAATTGAGGATCATTTCAGGTTTAGGGTTTTAGAGAATTAGGACATAAGTATAACATCTCAAAGATTACAAAGTTGACACATCTACTCATATTCCATTTTTTTCACAAAATAAAAACTCTATAACACTGGAGTCATGTCTAGTTCCTTTTTTTAGAGAGCCTGACATTTCTTTGACCCCATCCTTGAACCTATTTATCTTTATTTCCTGTGAAAAACATTTCAAAAAAAATGGAATAAGCATAAAAAGATCAGTAAGGGTTATAACAATATAGAAAAAAACATTATTCCATGTATACATAAGAATCAATGAAATCATACTTTACTCATAAAAAATAATCAATTTAACATACCTCATGAAATCATGAATAAATAATAGAAATCATAAGACATAAAGGTAACTTGAGTCATTCATAACATTCTTACGTAGGGATGAACCCTCATGATTACATTTGGAATACCCATCACAGTATATTCCCTAAATCACTTCGGAGAAACCTTAACGTTTAACCCCTTCGTGTTACCCAATGCATTGGAGAGCTATCACGGGCTCACCCGCCCTTAGTTTATCACGGAACCACCCGTCTTCATAAACAATGCCCAATAAGCATAACATAATCATAGACAATATCTTAAGAATAAAGGAAAGATAACATTCCCACATTGTAATGACAATATAAAATTTTATGATATTGAAATAATGAATCCATTCTAAAAACCATTTTCAAAGCCATTTAAAACATTTAATAAATATATTTTTGAATCAAAGTGTCCCATAAAACATTGAAGCTTTTAAAATTTTAAACCATTAATATCGATATAAATAAATCCTTAAAACCATTTTGAAAACATGGATATTAATGAGAAATATTTATAAGAATAACCCATTAAAACATTTAAAATGATATTTTAGTTAAAGAGTTTTCAACAAAATGAGAGACACTTGAATACAATAATTGAGGAATAACATTTAATCAGAATTTTATAATATCATGAAAATAAAGGGATTCATGATATAACATTCCAAATGAAAGTATATACACCATATAAGATAGAATTTGTTCAAAACAACAATGAAGTATCAATAGAAATGTAAAATGAGATGAAATCCATTATAAAGAAGGTATCCATAAATTAAGGATAAATCAATCTCATAATTATGTGTGACAAATATAAATACACCCAATATTAGTGGATATTAAGTTTAAAGCAATCAAAGGCAATTCACACATATTCAAAGGATGACATATTCAATAACAACCCATTGAACCCAAAGAAATCGAAATTGGGTTAAGATGTTCCCTTGGTAAAATTCGACAGCCTAACGGCATCACTTTAAAATTCATAAAATTTGTTGATTACAGATAAAATGGTATCTAATCACATGGACATAAAATTTACATCAATATGGATGTTGAAGAACATACGCCAACATAAAAATATGTAAACTAAAATACATAACAAAAAAAGTCTTTTAAAAAGAGGAGTGTGAACGGTTCCCTTAACGATTTGGGAAACTTTCGAAACGTACAACCCATGAAAGAATGGTCATACAATGAAGATGTAAATACCCATAAATGAGAGTATATTATACAAATAGTAAAATAATGGGCATTAAATACACTATACAAAAGGAAATAGTGGCCTATGTAGCATGAATCTCACAGGAATAAAAAGTGAGATGGAAATCCCCTTATGAAAATTCGGCAGCCTAACAACGCCACCAAAACCTTCCAAAAATGGATTGATGAAATCAAATAGGGTATCTCCTCATGTTAAAATAAAATTTAAAGAAATAGTAATATTTGAAAACATCCCCCAACATAAGAAATCAGAGCCTAAAATAAGTGACATAAATGAGATTACGTTAAAAGAAAGTGAGAGGTTAGATCCCTTACGAAAATTCGGCAGCCTAACGGTGCCACTCAAAACTTACAAAATGGATTGATGAGAGAAAATAGGGTCTCTCATCATACAAACATATAAATTAAATTATGATTAATATAAAATAACATTCCAATCATATGAAATATGAGATTAAAAGGAATGACATAAAAGAGTGTACTTAAAAAGAAAGAAAGGGGTAGGATCCTTTACCTCAAGTCTGACTTGTCTTGTTCGTTTCTTTATATTCCAGAATAATAAACTTTGGTCAATTTATAATTTCCTATGTACCTACTTTAAATATTATTATTCAGTTCATATCAAATATTATAATGTTATAATAATTGGTTAATAATGTGAGTTCATATGAGACGTTTTTGTCGATGATTGGTACATGAGTCAAAAATGAATTTGTTTGAAAATGATTGTCCATTTAGTTATAATTAAATCATCTCCAGAATAGAATTAATGATTTAAATATCATATATATCCAGTACATATCCATTTTATACTATTCCTTAACATTTGGTGATAAAAAGAAATGAAATGCATTGTTCATGGAGACGGTAGTTCGTACGTACGCATGAACGCTACTTTCTTTTCTTTGTCATATTAATGAAATTAAAAATATTTGAGATATATATATTTTATAATTCCCATATAATATATGTTTCATAGGTCACATAAGTTCATTAATTTCATTCTTTATACATTACATGTACTGCATGAATGATTCACATCACTTGAGGGGGCGGTAGACCACACTTCCTCGTATGAAATTATCACATTTCCACAACATGCAAAGCATAAAGGTATGTTTTCAATATAAAATACAGAAGAATATGGAAAATAGAAATACCATATTTATCAAATATAAAATACAATGACATCATAATGGCCACCATGAAAGGTGTTAATTGAAAATTTAATAATCATCATTTCCTGAGGTAGTAATTCTCCATCCACAAAAATAGTATGTTCATTAACAATTAGATAGGGGTGTGTGTAATTGTAGATCAAATAATTCACATTAAAACATACTAGTATATTTATTATACTGGTTCTGTAACAAGATAAGGGAATAAAAATAGTTTAGGGGTTTGGAGAAGCAAAATAAAACAAAAGAACAAAAGTGAAGACATTACCTTTAAATCGGGTAACTCCTCTTGGTTTGAACCAAAAGAGTTTCTTGAAGAGAATTCATCCAAAGGTGAGGCTTAAATAATGAATAGAGGGATTTGGAGAGATGAAATGGGCAGGGTTTGGCCGAGCCAAAGGCTTGAGAGGTGTGGGTATGGTGGTAGAGGTGGGGGCCTTTTATAAGAGGAGAGGAGGGGAACTCTTGGAAAGTTATAAACATTTACTTTATTATAAAATTATTTTCGGATTCTAAAGGTCCAAAAATTATATATTTCTTGGATAAGGTTAAGAGAGTTCAAAATCCACCCATCCAACAGGTTTTTGAAAAGTTTAGTTCTTATATTTTACCTTATCTTTTAATTTTATTTAAATAGTTAAATAATGAGGTAATCGCTGCATCATCATGGTGTCAAAAATAATATAATTTATTTAATGTCTAAAAATTATTAAAAAAATATCACGATGTAGTAAATTGTTTTATATTTCCAATTAATATTTATAGTCAAAATTATGACTTGTATAACACCATTTAATAATTGTTTTAGTAAAACAATACATGTTTGTGACATTTTAATTTTAACTTTAAATAAAAATTTATTAATGTCATTTTCCAACCAAAGTGGCTCAATGGGGTCCCCAAGTTGACCTCATGGATTTTAGCGGTCTTCCATGACTCCTACAATAAGGGTAGGACATGTGTCAATGTCATTTCATATTATTATAACTTTATCTTTACCTTAAATTACACTAATTACCTTTAATCGCGATTAATAAAACTTTAAAGTTACTATTCTCCAAAAAATTATTTTAATACCATTGAACCACATTTGACATCCTAATAACAACCATGTATGTTTTATTTTTGAAATTCAAATCACAGAAGTGGTCAAGTTTCATTTAAATGAAAAATCAGTTTTTAAACTACAACTTAGTGGTTTTAATATTCATAAAAAATTGATGTTTTTCAGAAAAATACCAAAAATCCACCCTAAGATATATTTGATATTCTGAATTCAAAAATGATGTCTATTTTATAAAATTAAAAACATATAAGTTGATTTAATTAATTTAATAATTAATTCCCGCTGTCAAAACAAATAGCGTGTTTTTAAGAAACAATATATATCAAAAGATTGACGCTAGTCTAAGTCCAATTTCAAAGTGAAATTAATTCCAATGAAAAACATTGGACTAAATGGTAAAAATATATTATAATTTCACTTAAAAACCAATTCAAAAGATAATCTAATCATATACATAAATTATATTAAAAAATGGTTTGGAATTAAAATACAACATTTTTCACTATGCATTCAAAAAATGAACTTTATCAGAGAAATACCAAACATTTACACAAAGTAAATTTTGATGTCCTGATTCTAAAGAAAAATTTTATTTGGTCCAATAGAATGTATATGAGTGACAAAAACAATTTTAAAGATGGTTCCCCATTAAAAGGTGATAAATCGACCTTTTAGTGAATATTTGAGTATTTATGCTTAAAATTGAATTCATTAGCATTTTTAATCCTCTAACATTTATTGTAAAAAGTAAAAATATTTGAAAAACATATATAATAATTTTTTTAGTTCTATTCTTTACCATCATTACAACAGCTAGGTGTTAACTACCATTTAAAATAAAATTATTTTATTATTAGAGTGAAACACAAGATTTCAATGAAACTAGTTGTTGCGTATTGGGTATGCCATCAAGCATAGCGTTCCATTTAAAATAATATTAACATTTTATTCAAAAATATTTATAAATAAAATAATGTCATATTCTTTATTTACCTGGGGTGTTACATTGACCTTGCGACCAACCTTACATCTGATGCTCATAAACTACTAGAAACCGTGAACTTCTTGATAGGAAGCAACATTAGATGCCTATTTTTCTTTCATACCATAATTCACTCTAAATTTTTAATGATTATGAATTTGATTAAGAAAATATGGACATTGTCTTTTCCTGGTAAATTTTCGTGAGCAACCAAAAACATTAGTGTGGAGGAGTTTTTCACTTGTACATTTGGGAAAAAGGTCACAGAGCCTATTATCCAGTGTCTTCATGGTTGTCCCTCAATATTAAAAAAACAAAAATTTATAAAATATGAAAAATATGGACCAAATTCATTGTTTTATATTATTGATGGTTTTTGAGAACATATTGGACAAGTAATATCATGGTAATGATACCTTTGAGAGATCATTATTGGGGGCTCATTTTCATTAAAATATATTTTGAATGTCATCCATTATTATTTTATAATTATTCATTATTTTAAATCCTTTGAGATTAATTTTTATCATTGTTGACCGACCCATAGCCTCAGAAACAATTGAACATTATTGAATGCCCCCAGTATTTTTGTGATTTTATTTCTAAAGTGGATAATGAGAACACTTCCAAGCCTATGGATAAAGTGCATATACATAAGATTGATCATAACACTGATTCAATAATCTTGATTGATTAGTGTCGACACTTTTGGTGAGGAAAATCATCTAGTGGAATGTATATTTAAGAAATGTAAAAAACATGTGGATGAAATAGGCTGCAAATACTTAATTAAATTATATGTAAATCATGATTAGAATACCTTTGAAAATGAAATATGTATTGTGAACTTTAATAAAATTATACTATGGTTTTATTATTTACGGTTATAATTAATTAAATTCTTTCTTATTTAGATTTTGGATTTCATTGATTTGATGTTTAGATCATGCTTCAGGACAAGAAAACAAATAGGTGTGGGGGATTTTAATGTACCTGTATTGTGTAAAACCTTTCATACATTTTATTTTTCATATAAACTTTTTTCCACCAAAGAGTTTTTTTTATGGGTAAAATAAATTATTTTGGTGATTATGATGATTTTTAAGAGGTTTCAAACCAAAAGTATAAATCAGGGCTAATCACAAAAAAAATTAAATATACACGCCGTGTACTTCTTTATACACGCGACGTACTACTTCCCAGACACATATTAGGATGATTAGATACACACACATGTTGTCTGCTAAAGCATACATGCTGTATGATGCACATATAAATGTTTTTTAGCCCTTATATAAGTGATTGGAAACCATTTAATGATATTAATTTTCATGTTGGGCGGCTCTACATGTCATGTACCTCTACCTTCCTTGTGGTGCTGTGTTCAAAGTCAAAGAGGGTGTGTTATCTCACCTACCGACGAAGAAAAGACAGAAAAAATTCTTTTCTAGGTTACACACCGTTTTCATTAGGGTACACTATATCTACTAATAAGACCTATAAATAGCTGGAATACTCTCCATGTTTGAGAGTCGTTCAATTTTTGTTCACGACAAAATCTTCCAAGGGGAGCAATCTGGATACGTATAAGAGAGAAGAAGGGGGGGTAGAAGAGGAAAGAAGAGAGGAGAGAAATTGATTTTGTGATACCTTCTAGACGACCTTTGATCTAAAGCTTTCAAGATGATGAATTCAGGTATTGTGAGTTATTTAGTTCCTAGGAACTCTATGAGTAGCTAAATTCCCCATGTTTTGGGGTTGTAGACAAGTATGTGTTGTAATTTTTCAATTTTGATATTGTATTCGTGTTAATCATTTTTCCATCTCATAATTCCTTATTAAATATTTCAATATATCTCTAAAAACATCATATTAGACCAATAAAATAATTTCTTGGGATCTATAATCAATTAAAATTTAATCAATCCTTCACCATTGGGTGTTTCAATCATCTCAAAAAGGGTTTCAATAAATAAAATTAAGCGAAATCAATTTCCAGACCAAGGAATTGGTTTCTAATGATCTAAATAGAAATCACCAGACCATGGGGTTATTTTACATTCTTATCCTAGATATGTGAATTGTCCTTAATAACACTTCCTCATAATCAAATTGATTTAATATCAACCTCAAAAGTCTATAGCACTGATGCATTTCTCTCTAAATTTTCATCCAAACCAATTTTATGTGTTTTTCTTGATCATTCAAGTTTTTTTAAGAAATTGAAACCCAATAACTTCTTAATCAATACACTAAAAAATATATTCTATATTTTTGAAAATTTCACTAAATAAATTACAAATTTGATAATCAAGACAAAAATAACTCCCTTTCCAATGGATCGACCCCTTACTGGTATTATACATGTTAAGATAATTTAATTCAGATTGTTAAAAATAACTCTTCGGAAAAAATGACACCAATATTATATTATTATAATTATTTAAATTTATATATTACTCACCTACTTTATATAATGATAATTTTTAAATGGAAACATTACTCATGAATACATATAACATTTCGTCTTCAAGATCGTAATGTACTTTATTTTTCATAGAAATTTTCAATTTTTTTAAATGTAAAATTGATGTAATAAAGTTATAATTATATCAATAATATTATTATTTAGAAGATATTAATATTTAACAAGTCTAAGATATAGTTTTTTATGATGAAACACACATGATAAAATAGGGTTATATACAAATGAAAAAAATGAAAATAATAAATGATTATTAATGAATGGTTAATAAGATGCCATAAAAGAATCAGATATGATATTAGAAATATAAATATAGATCTTTTATAAGTAACTATCAAGTTTAACACCAAAATATAAAAATTTATGTAATTATAAATCAAAAGGATGTGTGAGGTATGTGATTTCTTAATTAATTTTTTGTTAATTGGTTTAGTCCTTTACTTCATAGATTATTTCATTCATAGAAT
This sequence comes from Viscum album, assembly GCA_963277665.1. Lineage (NCBI taxonomy): Eukaryota > Viridiplantae > Streptophyta > Magnoliopsida > Santalales > Viscaceae > Viscum > Viscum album. Next base: position 663,390,471 of record OY728138.1, read on the forward strand.
ATTTTGATAATGAATTTTGATTACCTTATGTTTTATTTCAATTTTTTATTTGTATTTTATTCAAAATATATATTCATTGATAAATTATCACTTTAATTTTATGATCATTATAAAGGATTATTTTACAATCTCATCTTAATCGAGATTAATTAATATTTAATTTCAGTTAAAGGAAATTATTTTTCCATTTTCTTGAAAACCATTTCATTTTAAGATAATAAATTTATTAGTTATATATCTATGTAATAACTTCTTTTTTTATTCTTTGGTATATATATTAATTGATATCCTTCATTATAAATATATAACTTTATTTCTATCTTATTTCAAAAATTCTTTTTCCTAAAAATATCTCTTTAAAATGTTTTAAAAATGATTTTAACATTTTAAAAATGATGTATAAAATGAAATTTGCAACCATTTTTGAACTTTAAAAAATTTTAAATTTAATATTCTATAAATTTCACAAAAAATCATCTGGATTTTACCAAAAAACTGAAAGGAATCATTTTTTATGTCTATGGTATAAACATAATTTCAAGACATCCTGACCACCCAATGTTTTAAATAATCTATTACATATTTAAAATATTAATTTCCCTAAAAAATTTTCTCAATTTTTTTTAATCATATATTTTTAAAAACTAATTTTTATATAAAAGGATTTGGAAAATATATTTCAAAATAAAAATGATATTTTACTCAAAAATGTTTTTAAGGGTATTTTTATAGAATTTCTTATACATTCATATAAATAATTACTATTAATTCAATGATTATATGTTTATAAAATATTTATTCTTACTCTATATTTTTTAAAATTATTTTTACCAAGGATAGTAATAAAAATAACTTATTATTTTTTTATAATAATTTACTTCTCCTGGAAATATTCTCTTTCATGTGATCATTAAATGTTTAATGTATCCTAATTGTACGTATTATTTCGCATATAGATGATTATTTATTAAATAATATCTCATTTATATATGAAGTATTTTACATTCAATGTTCATATTTGGCTGGATAAATATTGACAAATCAATATCCTTTACTCAATATAGATACTTCATGTTAAGATATATTGTTTATTGATTAAATAGATTATTCGATATATAAAGAATGATTATGACCGACAGTAATGGGTGGGGACTGGTATAATATATTCCCTCGATGAAATAGTAGGTATCAAGAGTCAAACAATATAATATAGTATTATAAGAGTTTTTACTTATAGATTAAACTATTTTGGGAATTTTATTGACAGAAGAGGTGTCATGATTTTTAAGATCGTGTCATCCAAAAATTAATATTCCTTGCTTTAATATTCCAGTTACTATTATCCAGTATATTTTAACAATTATATTACATACAGATACATATCATTCTTACTTTATTAATTAATTTTCATGTGTTTTAGTTTTTTACATTTCCATATTGAGTATTCATTATCTAGTTATTTAAATGATATGTGTGCTATGTTTTTTAACATTAAATATTGATTATGTATTTTCCATTAATTCTAAAGGAATGTGATCAACATTATTTACCTTTTTATATTGATAATTCATATTGATTTGTGATAGTTCAAGTTGTACTTACCCCTTACTGAGAATATGATATCACCCTTATATTGTATCCATTCTTTAAAATCTATGATCTGCACTATGTTTAATATTAATGGATATTCTAGAAGGAATAATGTTATTCATGAAAAAATAGGTTTTATTTTTTGGGCTTAGTTATCAGGTAAAAATCAAGTATGTACCAGGTTTACCAAGACTACTAATCTATTTGGTCCTTCAATATGTGATTCGTTGTATCTTTTGATTATTTAGTAATTTACACACAGACTCTGATAAAATAGGTTTGAGGTCTCTATATTTTGTATCAGATTATTTTTAATAGAAACATTCAAAAATAGAATTTGGGAAACATATATTAGGGAACATAAACCTATAAAAACATTGATATATTATATAGAAGAACACCCTAATGTTCTATTAATAAATATATTACGTGGTTATTCTAAGAAATACATCCTTTTTTGGATACTACATGTGTATGTGGTTTTGTTACATATATACCTAGGGATAATAACTTTGAAAAGGATACATTGGGAATGACCCTATCATCACCTGGTGCATAAGAAGGAAGCATACTATGTCCCTGTTTTAACACTCATATGAGATATTCTTTCAATAATTCACATTTCATTAACCAATAATTATGAAGGATATTTATATATGATGAAAATGTATTACCTTGGTTATCACCTAGACCATGGAAGGATCATCGTTAATAAAAATGGATGAATATTTTTTGTATTCGGATTCCAGAATTACATTTTAGAGGTATTTTACCTCTATTATTTTGGATATATGAATCTTGAAGAATCAACAGATTGTGTAAATTTTTTTAAGAATATATATGTTTATTAATAAGAGTAATGAGTACAATTATGATATATGAGTGTAAGATTGACCATAAGTGAAAATTAGTAAATACCTATGTTTTGGATTTCTTTGTTGATATTCTCCAATTATTAAGGATATTTTGGGAGAATGTAATTAGAATAAGACCCATTTATTTAAAAAAATGATTTGGTGACATGGTTATTTGAGGAGGAATGGATTTTTATTTTATAGATATAAGATTATAGTTATTGATAACTTTTAGGGTTAATATTATTATTAAAATCATTTTCATAATAGTAAAATAATATTATTAGGATATGTGAAAAAAAAATATTGTATTGAAAAACTTTTTAAAAAGTTTATTTAATGAATAATTTTATTCCAAGGATTTCAATCTCATTAATTTTAACTGTTATTGGAATTATATATATAGTTTAGAAAAAGGATAGCATGTATATTGGGTGAATACCCAATGCATTTGGAAAATACACGGGGTATGAACCCAAAACTAAATAATTATAATGTTTAGCGCCTAAAGGTGGCATATGTGATGTCTAGATATAAAATTCATTATTTTTTGATAAATAATTTATTGAATAGATATTATTGATGAATAGATGTGGTTACTATTTCGGTTTTTAGAATAATAAATAATACTTTATTACTTTTATTAATTATATAGATTTTGAAAAATATGTAGAGACATATGGGAAAAGTTTCCTTCTTTTATATAGCTTATGATCCCTTAAAAGCTAATTTTAGTGCTTCACAAAAAGATAATTTTTAGATAATTATTTTTTGTATTAAGTGATGAATTGAGGATTGATTGAAGAATAATAAAAGTATGATATCATGAATATTAAATAGATACATATCATCTAATAATATTTTTTTATATTATTAGATTGTAAAATAATTCCTCGTCTTCAGAAAATGGATAATTAAAAATAATTTTTATCAAATTACATTCATATCTGATGAATTGGATGGACTTTTAAATTACAACATAATTATAGATTTGGGTCCCTCAATGTTCCAATGATCATTCACATTCTTCTGATCCATGACACCTATCACATTCTAGAAATATATTTCCTTTATTCCCTGTCTATATCTTTACATTCCACCAATATTCTCCTACATGGAAACATATTAATTTTAATAACAATTGACCACCGAACTTTCATTTATTTCTTATTAAGAATATTTTTTATAAACCAATTTATTATGTGGGTTTCTCAAAAAAAATCAATATTCAAATATCAAACATTGTATTAATGAGATCATGGTTAAATTGTGAATACGTAAATTATTTAATGTGGGTATAATATAACACCCCAAAATTCTATAAGAATAACATTTTAGTTAATAAAGTAAGTGACCATCAAAACCTAGATTATAAGAGAATATAACACCCTATTATTTAAACAGTATTAATCTTGAATAAATTAAATTTCTTCATATTATTATGATATAGAAAACAATGTGTTTCTTTGATAGCTTCTGTTATATACAAAACCATGTTTTACGAAACAACACAATACTATTAATATAAGTATTTAATATGATATTATAGCCTAAATGTCATAATGGAGGGAATGAATAGGATTAAATATTGTATTAAAAGATATATTTACACATTATAATTTTTATTTATAGATTATAAATGAAAATAAGAATCATTTAGAAGAAAAAAAATGTTTTAAAAAAAACATCATTTTTCTAAAAGATTGTTTAAGCACACTTTGCAGAAAAAATTTATAATTTATTTTTACCATTTTTATAAAATTTCTATTATTAAATAAATATAATTTTTTCTATATAGATAAAAAAATTATTTGGTTGAATATATGGTATTTTTCAGAAAGGATTCATTATAGAAGTATACTGAAAAGAACTAAATTTTAATTCAAAAATACTTTTTTAAAATAATTTGTAATGATAAATTATATATTGAATTTTTTAAAATAGAATTATTTATATTATATATATTTATCCAATTTAGTTCATTTTAATAATTTTTATATTAAATTTAACTATAATAACTTTTAAAACTATTGAACATTTTCATATTAAAACCAAGTTTTCTCATCATGTCTGTGAGATTAATTTTAAATAAATTTTTTCCAATAATGTGAATTTAATTAAGTAAAATGGATTATAAAATTTTAATTAGAATAATTTATAATCTCTTATATGTCCAAATTAATAATTTACTAAATTGAATTGTGACTACATTGAAAATTAATAACAGATGTTACGGTAAAAAAGGGTTTAGTGAGGGTGTTAAACAAAATAGATAAGGGTAGAAAAAACAAGATATTTAGTAAAAAGATCATTAGATGAATATTTACCAACCATTACACCTATAAGGTTATAAAATATCTCGTTTAGTACCCTTTTGACATAGGAAACCAATGGTATAACTCATTTATTTATAAAAATACTGAGTGTGTCCTCTCTCCCACTTATAAAAGGTCATCCATCTCCTCTCTTGTCCACACTATATCACCTCATTGGATCATAAAATACTCTTATAAATAAATTCCCAACTTCAATAACCTAGTATTAGAAAAAAAATTTAATAAATCAAATCAATAAAGGCTTTAGTGCAATCTTAAGGAGGATACCTAAAGAAGAGGTAATGTTCAATAAAAAGAATCATTAGGTTACTTCTTTCTACAACAAATTAAATTTTTTTAAAACATTATGATATAATATAATTTGTATATTACCTATATATGGTTGTTTTGATAACAAATTAATTATTGAAAAAAAATATACTTCACCAAAATGGGTTACCAAATCATAGATCTTGTATACAGCAGACTACCGCCTCGCAAACCAATTTCATTCGTTTATCCATTTTCACCTTTCAAGGATGGGTATTAAAAAATATATAAAAAATATATATGATATTTATAACATATTTATACCTTTTGAGTCACTATATAATATATATATCTTTACTATCCATTCCATATAAGATACAATATCATTTCTTGTATGTATAGCGGACTACTTCCTCGCGAAGCAATGTGATTCATCTTTCACTAACACTTCACATAGAAGATGGTAATGATTAAATGTGATATATAAGACATAATTATTATCTTAGTTACATATTTATCATTCTATAATGATGATATATATTATTTACTTTAATTTCTTTTCACTCACGTATTGATTATAACATTGTCTGTGTGCGTGAACTACCACCATCAAGAATCGATGGGACTTACTTTTCTTCACCAAACAATTCGGAAGATTATTATTGGTATATATAATTGTAAATAAGTTTTTATCATCATTTTAGAAATAATATATGTTTCTTACATTATTTCGATAATAATTTTTGGAAAATGAAAACACTACTCATGTGTTTGTACGACCTTCCATCACAATTATCATAACGTAATTCATTTTTCATTGAAATCATTCGTGATTTGTAATAAATGTAAAATTAATATAAAAATATGATAACTATATTATGGGTATTATCCATGAAATAATATAAATATATAATATGGTCATGATTTGGATTTTTAATAATGAAACACACAAGAGAAAATAATGTTATTAACACCTGAAACAATGAAAATAATGAAATATTATTAATGAATGGGTAATACTATGTTATTAAATAATCATATATGATATTAAAAATTTAAAAATTGTTCTGATATAAGTCAATAAAATTTGTAAAACCACTATATGGGATGTTAACGAGCATTCAATTAAAAAATGTTTGAGGTAATGTATTTCTATACCCAATTTCAATTCATTGGGTTAATCTTCTACATAATTGATTATCTCATTATAAGATTGTTTTTATATTTAATTTTGATTAACTTATACTGTATTTCCACATGTTTTTTATGGATTTATAGTTGAAAAAAATTTATTCATTGATTAATTATCACTTCAATAGTATGATCATTGTAAAGGTTTATTTCAAACTCTCATTTAAATCAAGATTGTTTATATTTTAATTTTAGTTGAAGGAAATAATTTAACCATGTAATTATAAAATCATTTTAATTTATTACTATATATTAATCCATTACATTTTTATGTAATATTTCCATTTTACTAGTCATTAATAATTATAATAATTTAAAAACAATTTCTGAAAATATAACTACATTTCATTCTTCAGTCAGAAATTTATTTATTCGAAAAACATGTATTCAAAAAAATCAAAAATGTTTTTACAAATTTATTAAATTGTTTTTTAATGTAATTAGCCCTCATTTTTTCTCTACAATAAAAATCAATTTAATTATATGTTTTTTCCAAAACAATATCTCTTTGTATTTTACTGAAAAAGTGAAAGGAACCATTTTTTTAATGTGTACAGCATGAATAGAATTTCCATACCTCATGACCACTCTATGTTTTAATTGTTAATTTATATATTTAAACAGTTATTTTGACCTAAAATATTTTTAAAATGTTCAGAGATATTTTATTTATCAAGTTTATTTCCAAGAAATATTTTTTAAAAATAAAAATGATATATTCTTCAAGAAAGTTTCTAATGTTATATTTATATATTTTCTATTAATAAATGAATAGAACCCTTCATTTTTAATCTAATGGGTATATATTGATACTATATGAGTTATTCCACTATATTATTTATGATTATTTTGAAAAAGGATATTATTGACATTCACTTCCTTGTTTTATTTTGTATCCATTAACTTCCCATTGAAATGTTCACTTTCTTATGATCATTAGTCATCAAATATCTTCCAGATATCCATATCATATATCATGGATATTCTTATTTCATTAAATACATCTCATTTTTACAAATTTCATTTTAATTTTAATGTTATTTGTTTGACCATGAAATATTGATAAATCCATATCATTCAATCAATATTGATATTTGATATTAGGGGATATTGTTTATGGATTATATTGATTATTTTATATATGATGAATACTTTGGAACTATAGGTATGGGTGAGACCTGATATAATATATTCCATCGCTGCATTCATAAGTCTCATTAGGCATAAAAGTTACAGTAGTATTAATTGGGATTTAGCATATAGAATAAATTGTATAGTGAAAGGTATTAATATTAGAGGTATCATGATTCATTAGATTATGGTGTTTAATAATTATGAATCATTTTTTTATGATTTTATTTTTCATTATCAAAGATATTTTCAAAATTATATTATATTTAGATGAATTTCATTATTTTTTTTTGATTAAATGGCTTGTGTTTTCAAATATTTACTTTTTCATATTGAGTATTCCATATACAGTTATTTAAATGGAATTTGTCCTTAGTTATTTACCTTTCCATATCAATTATATAATAACTAGATTTTTAAATAGAGTATTGGGTCATTTATTTACCATTACATTAAGATTATTCTTATAGATTCATGTTATCTTCTATTGTACTTAACCCTTACTGATCATATAAGCTCGATCTTATTTTTTCCCTTTCTCAAGAATCCATGATGTACACTATGTTTGATATCAAAGATTATGTTACATAGAATATAATCATTATGAAAAATTATTATGTCATAATTTTTGTATTCAAATATAATATAAGACTCAAGTTTATATCTATGTTACCAAGACTAATAAAATATTTTTTGTCAAGATTTGATTACTTGTATCTTATGAGAATTTAATAAAGTTGTAGTCAGCTTTATGCTGATTGGTCTAGTTCAAAAAAATTATAATATTTACTAATAAAAGATAATAAAAATAATTTTAAGGAAAAATATTTCTTTAAAGTATTTAATGAATTTAAATTAAACATATTTATTTCTCATAAATATATGTTCGTTTTCTAAAATCCATAATAATTTTTTTCAAAATTTGGTTACTTTTTTTAATTCCCAATTTTAATGGCTTGGTTATAACTATTTATTATATTAGGGATAATTTATAATAGAGGTCAATATATCCCATGATATTAGAGAAATTATTTTTTTTTAAAAGAAATATATCATAAAATATTAGGCTGTTATATTATACACCCTATAAATGTCTTTTATACACAAAATTTCATCACCCTGCTAAAAATAAATAAAATATAAATTTTAGCACAACCTCATGTTCCCATATACATTCATCTAATTTATGAGTCCTTCAAATATCTTTAATCTAGTGAGTAATCTAGTTTTTTAACACTATATCTCATTGATCCTTGTTTTTCACTAGTTTTTCTTTATCATAAAAATCATTATTCCATGGAACATCCTCCTAGTTATTTATATGTGAAGGATCATGTATGTACTTCCTCAGGAGTGATACATTGATCTTATCGTGAACATGAGAGAATCTCAGTCGAAGTGCTATTTAATAAGATGTCATCCCCACTAATTCTATAATCAATAAGGGTCTAATATACTTAGGGATTATATTTCCTTTCTATTTGAATATCATAAAATTATAAATGGATAAATTCGTAGGAATACCTTCCTATCTGCATTAAATTCTATATTTCACCAGTGATTATTTTCATAACTTTTATATACTCATATTTTCCTTGACATGTTGTTTAATGGGTCTAAATTTATACATAACATCCTCATTTGTAGTAGGCCCTAATATGTTTCATTCTCAAAATCCATTCCATCATGTTTTATTTATAAACTTATTTTCATAGAGGGCTTCATAAAGAGTCATCTAAATACTCAAGTGACAATTGTTGTTGTTAGAAAACATGACTAGAGGAAGATTTTAATCCGAAAAATATATGAACCCCATATAACAATTCCTCATTATATCCTTGATGGATTGAATTCTTCTATCAAATTAAACATATATATGTGATTTATAATTATTAATTAAACACAACACTTATTCCAGATCTTATTGAAGACTTCACAAAAAATTTGAGGTAAAACTATGATCTTAATTTGATATAATATAATGTGGTACCCCTGCAACACTTCCTCAAACATAATGACTATTTTAGAAATTTAAACATGTGGTAAATCTTCTCTAATAGTAATAATGTGTTCATACTACATAATACAATGTAATATAATATAAATAAATTTATGTTCATTAGATTTTTTGGGGAGTCAAATAACATTTTCAATAGTGATTGTTTCCCATTTCTATTCTGAATGGGTAATGGTTATAATAGCCCCTTAGAACTTTTTTCCTCAACCTTAACATTCTTTCATACTACGAACTGAGATACATACAATGAAATTTATATATTCATGTTATCCCATTAGGAATACAATTTTAGATATCTATACACTTTCATACTTTTAGGTTTAGTAGATAATGTTGAACTATGAGCTTCATTCAATACCTCCTTCAAATATGGTCTGTTAAAAAAATACATGATTCAAGAACCATATCATTACATTACAATCATGGTTGAACATGGCATCATTTTTCACCTTCATTTAATTCTCCACATCATCCTTTTGTACATCATTAATCATCACATTCATATATGGTTGAACATTCATTTCAGAATGATATTATTTATCCCCTTACTTCATGATTTCAATATAACTAATTTTCAAATATGAAAATATATCATATTTTTTGATCCTCAACATAGATAAGCTAGAATTACCCATTCAACAGAAGTCATCGAACACCTTATTAAACATCCTGATGTGGTAATTTATTGGGTTCATATTATCATTAATAAACTATAAATATCATATTTGGAACATATTATACTCTTTTTAGTGATTATATACATTAAAATGTTATAATTATTATATATGTCACACTTTTCTCCATAATTAAATTCATTAATATCATTAATTTAAAATTTTCCACAACTAACTTCATGTCATAAGTTGGATAGTTTTTATAGTAAACCTTAAATTATCACGAAGCATAAGCTATAATAATGTCATTTTACATGATCACACATCCCATTCCCTTCTTCCATGCATCAATATAGATAAAAAAGCTTATACAGTAATGGGTTGTCTAATAATAGTTTCTATGAATCAATTTCAATTTACTTCCATGAACGTTTTTTCTCATTGAGCTATCCAAAGTATCTTGGATTACTATCAACATTAAAAAAATTTGGGTATTAAAATTTCATGTGATTTTATCTATAAATCATCGATAATATGCATAAAAATAATTAAAACTAGGGTTCCCAATCATAGTTTTTGCTATAGAACAATGTTAAATAACATATGTATTTGTTGTATCCATTGATATATCGTTTATTTAGGTTGTGTGACCTAATACTGAATCCATTTTAAGTGAAAATTCCCAGTAGGTAAATTTTTCATGTTCATTATTTCTCAGGTTCTCCTGTATATTTCTCAACTGATATTTATGCACATTATTAATTTTTGAATATTTATGAAAATTTTCTATAAAGGATACAAAAAACACTTAGGTAATATATTGATACTTTATTCAAATAATCCATACTGCTATTTGGGGAATCAGTACAACAAAATGATGTCAATTAAATTTATAGTGTTCATTCCTCAAATAGAAGGTTATCTTTGATATGTATCTACTTTTGAACTAGAACTGATAATATCCATATCGATGATAATTCTTAGAAAAATATTGATCTCTTTTTTATTGATCAAAAAAATCATAAATATAGGTAATAAGATACTTATTCTTGATTTTAATCATCTCAAGTTTACGATAATCAATGAGAAATCACATTGATTCATCATTCTTCTTAACAAAAAGAATAATTATAACCCATGGTGACAAATTTTTCTGAGTGAATCCCCGTCACGACCTGTCCTTGGGGCCCGTGCCGTGACTACCCCAAGCCCGCCTTCCATAGGCCAGGGGCTGCAGACTAGAACCAAGGCGTAAATCCCAACAAAAGGGAAGGCATTGCCTTTGAAAAGTAAACAAGCACCACAGAGTAAGCAAGCGGAAAAGTAAACACTAAGTAAAACTGTAACAAGTTGTGCTGGAAGTAAAAGGGGCCAAAAATACAAGCCCAACTGTAAAGTAACACTGAAAGGGGAAAACAGCAACTATAAAGAAAAGCCACAGCGTCGAGCCGTCCTCTGAAGGTCCCACCTGAAGGGTGGGTATATATAGCCTCCACAACTCCCCTGTTCCAGCCGTTCGCTCCGAGTACGTCCCGCCCAGTGGTCCACCTCTAGGTTCTGTCCTGCTCCGCACGCCTCCACCACGGTCAGTGTTGTCCGTCGTCTGCAACCAACACCACGAAGTGCGGGCATAGCCCGTGCAGGGGTGAGTATAAGCTACTCAGTAGGGACCCCAAGAACCCTGATGGTCTCCCCAAATCCACGAAGGATAATCCACAAAGGAAAGATACAATCACGAAGTAACATCTGACACGACTTTGGTATATTCCCATACATATACCTAAGTCTTCAATTCCTGTTCAGATCCAACATCCGAGCCCAAGCACAACCCAGTCCACACAGGAAAGCAAAACGTATACCCACACAGGATAGCTCAACACAATCCACAAAGGAGAGAAAATAGTAAATCCACACAGGATAGCTCAACATCATCCACAAAGGAGAGTAAACACTAAATCCACACAGGATAGCTCAACACAATCGACAAAGGAGAGTAACACAAGATTCAACTCACACAGGAATACATCATCGAAAGGTGAAAAAGATGATCAGACATATATACTGAATCATCTAAGCTGGGACCCAAATAGGATACAAGACCAGTCGTCCTCATTGCTTCATTAATGTTGGGACCCACATAGGATACAAGACCAGTACGGAGTCATCTATGCTGGGACCCACATAGGATACAAGACCAACACTCTTCATTGATTCATCTATACTGGGACCCACATAGGATACAAGACCAGTATTGAATCATCTAAGCTGGGACCCACATAGGATACAAGACTAGCACTCTTCATTGATTCATCTATACTGGGACCCACATTGGATACAAGACCAGTATTGAATCATCTAAGCTGGGAACCAAATAGGATACAAGACCAGCACAGCTAGGACCCACATAGGATACAAGACCAGCACAGCTAGGACCCACATAAGATACAAGACCAGCTGTCTTCATTGATTTATCTATACTGGGACCCACATAGGATACAAGACCAGTATTGAATCATCTAAGTTGGGACCCACATAAAATACAAGACCAGCACAGCTAGGACCCACATAGGATACAAGACCAGCTATCTTCATCGTCCCAGTCCACTGAGGATCTCTGCACCGTCATCATCGCAGTCCACTGAGGATCTCTGCACCGTCGTCGCCGCAATCCACTGAGGATCTCGGCACGGTCGTCGCTGTCGAAGTAGCAGACACACTAGGGTTCCCGCACACAGCAAGCTCGTTCGGAAGGGTCCGCTCCACGAGCCGAGAGGACGATAAATCAACTGTCACAAAGTCCAAAGTTGGTGTATCCAAAAGTTCTGTATCGTCAACAGGAACTCATCGTCGCAGACGGCGCGTCAATCGGACGCCCGGTCTGAGAGTTATTGGCTTTTTCGTCCTAGGGGCCCGGTTGGTTTTTAAGGAAAAACCAACTCGACCGTACTCCACCTGCGTCCAAACCTTGGGCAGAGTATGCCAAAAGATCCGTCTCATCAAGAGGATTTCAACAAAACAGACGGCGTGTAAATCGGACGCCCGGTCTGTTAGTTATTGGCCTTTCCGTCTCACACCCACCATGGGAAACTTCCCAGGAGGTCACCCATCCTGATCACTACTCTAGGCCAAGCACGCTTAACTATGGAGTTTTAACCACGTAGGCTCCCGAAAAGGAAGGTTCACCTTGAGTATAGTATACCGAAACGACCGTCTCGATCCAAAGATCGCGTTGCCGCTGATGGCGAGTCGTTTGGAGGCCCGTAGCCCAAGATACAGGCACAAGGCCCCCGCCCTTCCTGTTGGCGGCGCAGCTGAATACCGCGCCTTGGATCAAACGGCCCCCCTTTGTGAAACCGGCCCCCCTCTTAATGGGGGGCCATTTTGGCTGGCCGGGGGAATTAATTTCCCCCGGTTTTGCCTCCCTTCCGGCCGGCCCGACCTGGCCGGCCGGTTCTTCCTCAATGGGACCGGCGAGGCCGGTCCCCTTTCCGGCTTCCGACACCGGCGGCCCAGCTGGCCGCCGATCTTCTCGTTCTACCGCGGCCCGGAACTGGCCGCATCCTTCGCCGTCCGGCGCGGTGCGACGGCACCGTTCCCCTCCGCCGCGGCCCCGCTCCGGCCGCGGCGCCTTCGGTTTTCATCGACACGGCGCGGCGGCGGCGCGTTAATGATAATCTTTCCACGGCGCGGTGCGACGGCGCCGCACAATAATTGTCGAATGATTCCCGCGTGGTGCGACGACACCACGCCATCTCGTTTCTTCCGCAAGAAACATTCAAGAACAAGGGAGGGGGTTTCGGCCGTGTTTGTGCGGTCCGACCCCCCTCTCGTTAGATGATAACACATAATCATATATCCTCAAGATTGTCATGCTAGAACCAAGAACGAGAAGAAATAAATTAAACAACAACAAACCCCTACCTCGGTTTCAAGAACGATGATCGTCAACGACCCGCGGAAGAGAGCGTCGCGGTGGTTGGCGTCGCGGAAGAAGGAAGTCGATGTCGTGAAGCGAGGATTCGAAGTACTTTGACGGTGATTTCGTCGCGGGAAACCGTCGCGAAAGAGATGACGCGGAAGAAGTACGTCGTCGGTGTCGCGGGTATGGCGTCGCGGAAGACGGTTCCTGAGAACGTGGTGTTCTTCGTCGAAGTCCGAATGTTCTTCGCGTTCTTCGCCAAAGTTTGAAGAAAAAGGAGAGAATTCTTCAAAACCTCTCAAGATGGCTAAGGAGTGCAACCAAAATAAAATAAGCTAAGGCTTATTTTATTCACACAATTATCAATTTTAATTTCAAAGGTTTGAAATTCAAACAACTCAACTCCATTAATTAACCAAGTAGTCAAGTTAATTAAAGAGGGGTTATAGGGAGTTTAAAAAGAGAAGGTGAATAGTTATGCTTCGTGTGGGCCCCACAACACTTAATCCTCCCAAGGGAGGTTAAGTGGATGTGGGTCCCACCTCTAACTCCCTTTGGGAGAAAATAACTAACAAGTTAAAAATAAAAAGTGTTTCCACATTTTTATTTAACTTCTTATAATTTCTCCCAAAACTAACTTTCATTCCGCATAAAACGCAACCTCGGAAAAGGTCTCCATAAGCGAATATCGGTGCTGCGAGTTCATCAGTGCCCTCGGAATTTGATTCCGGGCACCGGTTCAAAAGTTAGAAATTCCCGCTCGTTCGTTCACTGAACGTACCCAAGCCAAACTTCGGAAATTGATTCCAGGAACTCCGGGCCTCAGAATCAGATGCCGTCAGAAACCGCGCTCTTGTAAAAATCCAAAGAAAATTAAGAAAAAATTTCCCTTGAATTTTATGGGTCTTTACATTACTCCCACCTCAGGGCTTTACGTCCCCGTAAAGATACATCAAAAACAAGGGAAATAAATGAGGGTACTGAGCATGCATCTGAGCCTCCCGCTCCCAAGTGCTCTCCTGGAGATTCCCGTGCTTCAATCTGATGCGCACTAGAGGAATAGACCATCCACGTAGAACCCGCTCCTGTCGATCCTCGATCTCCACCGGGTCCTCCGTAAAAGTTGCCCCATCTTCAACGTCAAGCTCCCCATGGTCAATGATGTGCGTCGGGTCGTGCACGTATCTCTTCAGCTGAGATACGTGAAAGACGTCGTGCACCTGGTGCAACTGAGGTGATAGAGCCAGGCGATAAGCCACCTCGCCAAAACTCCATAAACCACGTCGAGGTGAGACCCACAAGAAGACGTGGTCGCCATCCTCGAACTCTAGTGGCCTCCGCCTCCTATCAGCATATGACTTATACCGGCTCTGAGCTGTACTCATCCGCGCCTGGATGACCTGGACCATCTTAGGTCCCACAAGAGCTGTAAGATTTCTTCTTTGCCGATAAGAGAAATCTGGTCCCATCCCCTGGATGAACCACATTCTTTACCTAATACAGTCAATCCCGACATGGATGATACTAATCTATACAAAGGATGACGTCGTAAGGCCTCGACGCTACTACCAAGAAATCCAACCGTTACTCTCGCCTCCAAGGGTTGAGTCACACTGTCAGCATCAGTGTGTGGTAACTGGGTATCCTCCAGTTGATGTCTCAAAAGTGAGGGTCAAGTCAACAGTCAAAACTAGAACCTCTTAGTAACAACACAAAAGAGGACAGGAATGAAAACATCACTAAGGTATGCGTCTTTTATTATTGCAGCTCATAATACAAAGACACAACACAAAAGAAACAAGGAACTAGAAGTACAAAGGACGTATCCGCTAGTTCCATTCCTGTCCATCTGCTCCCAGAGTTTCATGATCGAAGGCCTCGGCTACCTGAAGCTGAGCTCTTGCATGTCCACCTACTTCCTGCAGTCGGGGTTGACCTCCTGGTGGTGGTGGTGGCAACACCTCGAAGTGTCTCCCACCACCGGCTACTCGGCCAGCTCCTCTGCCTCGTCCTCCAGTACCCTGCGGACCACCGTTGCCGAATCTCTGTCTGGGAGGTCCCTCTACCGCCTGCTTCTCAACTGTAAGACGAGTCGGGAAATCTCGAGCCATGTGACCTCACCCACTGCATGCGTAGCAATGTTTGCCCCTCGCGTAGCTGGATATCCTTAGGGTGCCCCACACAACCGAATCTTCATCCTGTGACTGCCCATCTGATGGTATGGCCCGCTTGGACCTCTGCGTCACCTGTCTACTGCCAGCTGCAGAAGACCATGCTACGGGCCGTCCTCCGGAGGGTCCTATCACTAGAACCTGCTCGGCGAGAAAACTCTCCACTAGAAGGGCCCTCCCCAACACCTCTACCTGTGTCAGAATGTTGAGGGAGATCATCGAAGCCCTGATCTCGTGCCTCAGTCCCTGGTCGAAGGTCCGGGCCCGGGGGAACGGTTCCCGTACCATATCTGTGGAGTAGCGCGAGAGATCAGTAAATCTCACCGAGTACTGGGCCACTGTCAAACTGCCCTGCCGCAGCTGAAGAAGCTCTTGTATGTGTACCGTACGGAGGGTGGCTGGGACGAACTCAGAGCGGAAGATGCTCTCAAAGTCTGTCGAGAGGAGTGATGCCTTGTCGTGCACCTGGAGCATCAAGCTCCACCATCGTCCTGCTGTTGCGTACAGTAGGCTCGCCGCGAGGATCACCATGAGGTCTTCTAGTGTCCTCACTAGCCTGAAAACTCAGACGACCACCTCCAGCCAGTCCTCAGCTGCATGGGGGTCCGTCTCCCCACGGAACCTGGGTGGTCGCTGGCGCTGGAACTCGTGCAGAGCTCCAAGGTGTCGTGCATCGTCAGCTGCCAGTGCTGGAAGCATCGGGGGCTCGGTGGGTAAAGGTACCGCTGGTGCCTCTACTGACAAGGAGCCCTGCACCGAGGTATCGTCGCTCGGTGGGCTATCATCACGCTCCACTCTCGGAACCCTAGCTGGCTGCCGTCGTGGGGCCATCCTGAAAGAAACAGGTGCGCCACTGTCAGAACAGTATACCTGGTGAGTTGACACAAGTAATCACAAAGAAACCCTGATCACACATGCAATCAATGTTTTCGTGCATTAAGTCGGAAATCAGAAGTCAGGGTCCTGGTGTACGGATACGTCGGCCGCCACAACAACATTGGACTCCCTGGACTGATAACCACACTCAATATGCTAAACATTATTGCTTCACATAGAAAAGATCAGAGTTCGCGGTAGAACCGAACTCCTCTGATACCAATTTGTCATCACCCGTCCTCGGGGCCCGTGTCGTGACTACCCCAAGCCCGCCATCCATAGGCCAGGGGCTGGCGACTAGCACCAAGGCGTAAATCCCAACAAAAGGAAAGGAATTGCCTTTGAAAAGTAAACAAGCACCACAGAGTAAGCAAGCGGAAAAGTAAACACTAAGTAAAACTGTAACAAGCTGTGTTGGAAGTAAAAGGGGTCGGAAATACAAGCCCAACTGTAAAGTAACACTGAATGTGGAAAACAGAAACTGTAAAGAAAAGCCACAGCGTCGAGCCGTCCTCTGAAGGTCCCACCTGATGGGTGGGTACAGATAGCCTCCACAGCTCCTCGGTCCAGCCGTCCGCTCTGAGTACGTCCCACCCAGGGGTCCACCTCCAGGTTCCGTCTTGCTCTGCACGCCTCCACCACGGTCAGTGATGTCCGTCGTCTGCAACCAACACCACGAAGTGCGGGCATAGACCGTTCAGGGGTGAGTATAAGCTACTCAGTAGGGACCCCGAGACCCCCGAAGGTCTCCCGAAATCCACGAAGGATAATCCACAAAGGAAATACATACAATCACGAAGTAACATCTGACACGGCTTAGGTATATGCCCATACATATACCTAAGTCTTCAATTCCCGTTCAGCTCCAACATCTGAGCCCAAGCACAACCCAGTCCACACATGAAAGCAAAACGTATACCCACACAGGATAGCTCAACACAATCCACAAAGGAGAGAAAATAGTAAATCCACACAGGATAGCTCAACACCATCCACAAAGGAGAGTAAACAGTAAATCCACACAGGATAGCTCAACACAATCCACAAAGGAGAGTAACACAAGATTCAGCTCACACAGGTATACATCATCGAAAGGTGAAAAAGATGATCAGACATAGATACTGAATCATCTAAGCTGGGACCCACATAGGATACAAGACCAGTCGTCCTCATTGCTTCATTTATGCTGGAACCCACATAGGATACAAGACCAGTACGAAGTCATCTAAGCTGGGACCCACATAGGATACAAGAGCAGCACTCTTCATTGATTCATCTATACTGGGACCCACATAGGATACAAGACCAGTATTGAATCATATAAGCTGGGACCCACATAGGATACAAGACCAGCACTTTTCATTGATTCATCTATACTAGGACCCACATAGGATACAAGACCAGTATTGAATCATCTAAGCTGGGACCCATATAGAATACAAGACCAGCACACCTAGGACCCACATAGGATACAAGACCAGCTGTCTTCGTTGATTTATCTATACTGGGACCCACATAGGATACAAGACCAGTATTGAATCATCTAAGATGGGACCCACATAGGATACAAGACCAGCATAGCTAGGACCCACATAGGATACAAGACCAGTTGTCTTCATCATCGCAGTCCACTGAGGATCTCTGCACCGTCGTCATCGCAGTCCACTGAGGATCTCTGCACGGTCGTCGCCGCAGTCCACTGAGGATCTCTGCACGGTCGTCGCTGTCAAAGTAGTAGTCACACTAGGGTTTCCGCACACAGTAAGCTCGTTCGGAAGGGTCTGCTCCACGAGCCGAGAGACCGATACATCAACTGTCACAACGTCCGATGTAGATGTATCCAAAAGTTCCGTATCGTCAACAGGAACTCAACGTCGCAGACGGCGCGTCAATCAGACGCCCGGTCTGAGAGTTATTGGCTTTTTCGTCCTAGGGGCCCGGTTGGTTTTTAAGGCAAAACCAACTCGACCGTACTCCACCTGCGTCCAAACCTCGGGCAGAGTATGCCAAAAGATCCGTCTCATCAAGAGGATTTCAACGAAACAGACAACGCGTAAATCGGACGCCCGGTCTGTTAGTTATGGGCATTTCCGTCTCACACCAACCCTGTGAAACTTCCCAGGAGGTCACCCATCCTGATCACTACTCTAGGCCAAGCACGCTTAACTATGGAGTTTTAACCACATAGGCTCCCGAAAAGGAAGGTGCACCTTGAATATAGTATACCGAAACGACTGTCTCGATCCAAAGATCGCGTTGCCACTGACGGCGAGTCGTTTGGAGGCCCGTAGCCCATGATACGGGCATAAGACCGAAATCGATTCGAAAAACGCGGGGTCTGGGTCCGGGCCGACCCGGCCCGGCGCGGCGGCGCGGCCGGGGCGCCGCTCGGGTGCCACGCACGGGGGGTAAGGCCCCCGCCCTTCCTCCTGGCGGCGCGGCTGAATGCCGCGCATCAAACGGCCCCCCTTTGTGAAACCGGCCCCCCTCTTAATTGGGGGCCATTTTGGCTGGCCGGGGGAATTAATTTCCCCCGGTTTTGCCTCCCTTCCGGCCGGCCCGACCTGGCCGGCCGGTTCTTCCTCAATGGGACCGGCGAGGCCGGTCCCCTTTCCGGCTTCCGACACCGGCGGCCCGGCTGGCCGCCGGTCTTCTCGTTCTGCCGTGGCCCGGAACCGGCCGCAGCCTTCGTCGTCCGGCGCGGTGCGACAGCACCGTGCCCCTCCGCTGCGGCCCCGCTCCGGCCGCGGCGCCTTCGGTTTTCTTCAATGCGGAGCGACGACAGCGTGTTCATGATAATAATTCCATGGCGCGGCGCGACGGCGCCGCACAATAATTGTCGAATGATTCCAGCGTGGTGCGACGACACCACGCCATCTCGTTTCTTCCGCAAGAAACATTCAAGAACAAGGGAGGGGGTTTCGGCCGTGTTTGTGCGGTCCGACCCCCCTCTCGTTAGATGATAACACATAATCATTTATCCTCACGATTGTCATGCTAGAACCAAGAACGAGAAGAAATAAATTAAACAACAACAAACCCCTAACTCGGTTTCAAGAACGATGATCGTCAACGACCAACGGAAGACGAGCGTCGCGGTGGTCGGCGTCGCGGAAGAAGGACGTCGATGTCGTGAAGCGAGGATTTTAAGTTCTTTGACGGCGATTTCGTCGCGGGAAACCGTCGCGGAAGAGTTGACGCGGAAGAAGTACGTTGTCGGTGTCGCGGGTATGGTGTCGTGGAAGACGGTTCTCGAGAACGTGGCGTTCTTCCTCGAAGTCCGAATGTTCATCGCGTTCTTCGCCAAAGTTTGAAGAAGGAGAGAATTCTTCAAAACCTGTCAAGATGGCTAAGGAGTGCAACCAAAATAAAATAAGCTAAGGCTTATTTTATTCACACAATTATCAATTTGAATTTCAATGGTTTGAAATTCAAACAACTCAACTCCATTAATTAACCGAGTTGTCAAGTTAATTAAAGAGGGGTTATTGGGAGTTTAAAAAGAGAAGGTGAAGAGTTATGCTTCGTGTGGGCCCCACCACACTTAATCCTCCCAAGGGAGGTTAGGTGGATGTGGGTCCAACCTCTAACTCTCTTTGGGAGATAATAACTAACAAGTTAAAAATAAAAAGTGTTTCCACATTTTTATTTAACTTCTTATAATTTCTCCGAAAACTAACTTTCATTCCGCATAAAACGCAACCTCGGAAAAGGTCTCCATAAGCGAATATCGGCGCTGCGAGTTCATCGGTGCCCTTGGAATTTGATTCCGGGCACCGGTTCAAAAGTTAGAAATTCCCGCTCGTTCGTTCACTGAACGTACCCGAGCCATATTTCGAAAATTGATTCCGGGCACTCCAGGCCTCAGAATCAGGTGCCGTCAGAAACCGCGCTCTTTTAAAAATCCAAAGAAAATTAAGAAAAAATTTCCCTTGAATTTTACGGGTCTTTACAATCCCACTTCCAGATTGTCCTTCTATCTATTCTAAAATTCTCACAACTCGGTAGGGGGTATTCTATATGGTCTTGGTTAAATATTTTTAAAACAATTTATGAGTTATATTTTAAAGGAAATATACCTATTCGGTGGAAAACACAGAAAATATTCCAAAAATACATTAACCAACACCTATGAAATACGTATATTTTTAAATTTGAGTCTCTCCACAACCATATAAGATAGATAACCCATTTTAATAAGAGTCATGACCCAAAAAATGGATGTAATTTCCATCAGTTGATCATATGTATCATTGCATTGATGATTTTTTATATGTTGGATCATAATTTCAAATTTGAATTCCATTACTCAAAAATTGATATGATTTTTATATAAATAAATCCAATAATTTCATATGATAACATCCTATTTTAATGTAGTGAGAATAATGATATTTTTAGGAATGATATTCCCATTAACGTCAATCAAAAAAAGAATCATATGCTTGAGACGTAATCATCAATCCCTGATATGTTTTCAATACTAAATAGACATATTATTATAGGGGTGGGGTTGTGATATCCTTATTGAAATTTATAGATATAAAAGGAGTTGGTATATCTATAATTAAATAATATATTAGTATTTCAAGATAAGAGTTTAAATGTATCTTTCACAAAAATTTTATCCTACCTCATATTAGAAATAATGATCACATGAGATATTATATATTCTCTAGTCTTAAGAAGTTACTAACACTAATCATCATACATAACCCTCCTATTTCATAATTGGATAGAAAAAATCATCGAATACTAAAATTTCAAATATATAGTTGTGGGGGATTTATTTTGTGGTACTTTTTCCCATCATTAGTTTACTTATTCTTCCCATCACATTGGAATTTCATTACATGATGAAATTCCTATCAAGAATAAAGATATTTACTATCCCCATTAATTAAAATTATTCTTTGATTTATCCCAAACTTCTAGTAAAAATTAATGATCATGTTTTCTCTTCATGGTTTTTATTATTATAATTTACTTTGAATTTATCCATTTTTTTCTTTTCAAATCTATTAAATAGATGAGTAACTCCAATATCTATTTCCTCCTCGATCAAACATTGAATGATTTATTCATTAATACTAAATTTTATTATGGATTATTCCCTTTAGAGGCTTGTATTTATGGAAGTGAATGTTGATCAATAGTTTTTTCAGGTTGGATAAAAAAAACAGAATCATGCCTCCAATGACTTGTATGATTTTCCACATAGGCACAAGTCCATTTATCTTCCTATAAATTTATCTTAAGTAACTGCGTACCAATTAAAATATAAAGAATACATTTAATGTACATATTAAAAAATATAATTTTAAATTCATCCCACTTAATGGATTCAATATCCAATAATTACTTCATGTTCTTGATAGTATTCCACCATTGATCTCTTTAACCTAACAAATGATAAATAAAAAATATTTTTTCGTATTCTAAACATAGGAGAACAGAAAATACCTTTTTAGTGGCACTAATCCATTTTTGAGTCCCTAGTGTCTCATCAAAACCACTAGAATTATATGGATGATACCTCATAATGGACTGAACAAAAAATTCTTTTCTCTTTTGGAAAATCGATATGAGTCTTGCCTTCAGAAGGTTATATAATCGTAATAATTTTTTCTTTCATTATAGATCCCATAATATTTTATTTCACAGATGATAACTCTTTTCTTTTTATTTCACTCGTCATTAACACAGTTACTCTAAATTTCAACCATTAATTAAAATAAAAAGTAATTTCCTGTTATACATTAATCAAAATCCGGAAAAAAATAAATGAAGGATTTTTAAATCATGATAACCTATTTTAAATAAATGAAACCCTTTAATTATCCTTTTTCATTTATGATTATAAACAATTAAAATCCTTCATAATAGTTCATAAATAAAATGTAACTGAATCAAAGCATATCCCATAAGTTTTTCGAACTAGGTGAGGTATAAAGGATCACTAACTATACAACAAAATGATGGCTGAGATATACTCAATTAAATATTTTTAGGTTTATTACCTATAGATACATCTAAAATGATACAAATTCTACTTATAATATTGGGATAAATATGTTTTATAGGAAATCCAAACATCTTTATTTAATAAAATTTGGGAAATTATCCTAAACATAATAATATCATAACGTTTCTCAATAAGTCATTAAAAATTTAGTTTTCTTATGTAACTATACATTTCTCTGATACAAACTATAGTATCTTATACATTTCATACAAAAATATTATATCCTATTATGTGAAGACTTAGTACATAACATTATAATACACTCTAAATCCTATTTTGTTTTATTTCCATTAAAACGTGGATACATAAAAAATATGTTCATAAGATATCTACATAATATCTCACAATTTTATACATGTCCATCATGCTTCATAGACATATAGTCACTTCTTCAGAACCTGGTTAATATAAATACAAGAAAGGGTTAGCTCATGTAATACCCCATGATTTTCAAAAATATATTATTTCAATCTAATTTAATTTATTTGATATCATGTGTTAAAAAAATTATATTTTATCTTACCTTATATGAAACCCCATGATTATCTTGTATTTCTAACAACATCATGTTTCTTCAAAAACGTGTGTTATAAGTAAGTCTATGTTTTATGGAACAATAACATAGTATTAATATTAATATTAAAATTATCACGAAGCCCTTGTATTAGTGATAATGAATAGGATTAATTGAATTATAAAAACATGGTTTCAAATTTTACATGTAATGAAATTTTTGGTGACTAATTAATGTAGAAAAATGGATTCCAAAGTATTAATAAAAATAAATTTAAATTTAAATAAAATAAATTTATGTTTTGAAAAAAACATTGTGAATGTAATTGATATTAACTATTGTTAGTGAAAATGATTTTACCTAGTGGTTAAACATTAATCAGAGTAGCCATAGAACATAAAGACTTTTCCAAAATAAGTATTCCAACTGTATTTATACCATATACTTTTTTTCTCAAAATAATCCTCATTATTAGAGGCACATAATATAAGGGATACCTCCAAATTGGGTTTTTTTGTTATTTACAGGAATCTTACTTCCCATCCATTATAAAAGAGAATTCAGTCTCCCATATTATACACACTGATAAATCATTTTGGCTTGAAAAAACCCTTCCAAAATGAATTCAAAAAATCCCAAATTTCATTATAAAAGACTCACTTTGAGACGAAATAAAACTAATGATTCTCTTTGGTTCAAACCAAAAGATGTTACCCAAAGAAGAGGTAATCATCCTTAATGAACATTTTTATTTTATTTTTTACTCAAAACACTTCAATTACTTTTATATACTGATTATATAATAACCTAAGTATATTAATATACTAAGATAGTACTATGTTAATGGTAAAACCTATAACATTACACACTTCTATCAAATTGGAAATTCAATCATCCTTCATGTGTATGGCAGACTACCACCTTACGAACCGATGTCATTTGTTAATTGATTACCACCTATGTATGCTAGAAATAATAATGTACATTATTTTTAAATAATATATTTATTATATTTATGATTTACATATACTTAAATAATAATTATAAAACAAATACCATCATGATTTCTATTTTTATAATACGATAGTTTTGCCTTTATATACAACGTACTACAGCCTTTTCAAGTGATGTTAATCATTAACTCTTTATATGTAATGTATTAAATATGGATATAATATACATATATGATATATAATATACAATAATTTTAATTGAATAAGATATAAATACATGTATATATCATTTAATTTTCTTTTTTTCAATATGAAAATAAAATGGAAACATCGTTAATGCCAATGTACGATGTTCCGTCTCCATGAATGGTATATTTAATTTCCCATTATATATTTTTTAAATTATTGAAAATAAATATTGTCACACCCCTACCTTGGATGCTCTTTTATTTTATTCTTCTCATAGTCTCACATCATTTACACATAGTTGGGTATACGGAGACATCGTTACCGCATGGTTGGCAATAACTATGCGGTCAGGCCAGGTTCCCTTACGGTTTTCCATTTCTAAAAATAATAAAAAAACATGAGAATAATATTGGTATATTTTTTGAATATAATAACAGTAATATTATTTTGTAAAAAATAATGGTATTATTATTAATAGAACTATTAATAATATTATTATCAGAAAAATATTAGTAATATGATTATTTCTGAATTATTATTAATGTCATAATTGTTAAAATGAAATGAATAAAATAAATTTTTAGTTCCATTTTCATTAATATTGTTGTTGTTGTTTTTATGTTATTACTAATATTAACATTATTATTATTTTTATAAAGATAAAAAACCATAATCTACCTAAACCCCCCCCCTATCCCTTGTGGATCGTAGCACACCCCCCCCTCTCGACCTATATATTGTGACATCAATCTCCTAAGCGCAATCCACCTTGCACCCAACCAACTCTACTGTTACACCTTTCAACTTCGCATCAACCTCTGTTAGAACCCATCATTGCTTCGCATTGCACAGACCACGCCTCTTATCATTTCTCTGCCATGATCCGACGCCCAAGAAATATGACCAGTAGCCCCCCTTCGGCCATCAAAACACCTCCAGTTGGGTTTGGCCTGACCCTTCCATCAAACAATGCACTCTATGTCGAGACTGTCATATCCTACTCTGGAACCCTCTCCCAGCCACCGAACCTCTTCTCCAATGATCCAATCCATTTTTTGGTAGTTTTTATTTGATATTTTTAGTTTCTTCTCATTTCAACCACACCATATATCCTCAATTAATAATTCACACATTTCCCTCATTGTCTTGGGTGTCCGAGTGGTTTGCGAAGTGTTGTTCCTCAATTAATTGAGGTTCTTTGGCATTCACACATGTCAATGTGGGTGTTCTCTGCCATTAATTTTAGTTTTAATCATTTTTATGCTTGGATTTTATTAACTAATATTTAATAAATGTTTTCATCATGATTATAAATTTTTTTTATTTTTGGTAGAAATTTATTATTGGTGTATTTGACTAAAAATTGGTTTTTAGTTGAATATTTGTTTATTCCTATGTGTGTTTCTGTCATTGGTGTTTGATAAAATTTTTATTGAACCCTTTGGGTGTAATTGGGTGGTTGTGTGAGGTTTTCCAATTTCAAATGTATTTTCAAAATTATTTGTGTCATGCTCAGTGGACTTTCTAATTGAAACAATGTGATTTAATTTGATGTGGTCTGGACCATGATTTGATAATTTTATCTTGGTTGTGAAGATTGGTAGCATTTTATAAAAGATTAAAATGGTTTGTTTTGTGTGTGTAATAGATTATATCTTGTTATGGGGTTGTTTGGTATGTTTTAATAATTTCTTATTTCTTGAAAAATTGGATTTTATGGTATTTTTACTTATAATTATATTTTGATGGTAATTTCTTCTCAGTGAGCATAGTTGGGTGTGTATGATTTGACAATGATATATCTTGGTATTTGTAGTAAAATGTTTTATACCTGGTTGTATGGTTTTAAGGGGAATTGATTTATGTTCTCTAAATAATGTGAGTGTTTGGATATTGTTGAAAATCAATTGGTGTTTTTTTGGAAATTAATTTGAGTGTCTCTTTAGAAGATTGATGGTCCATAAGATGTGGGAACATCAATCGGTGCACTAGGTGCAGACAAGGATGTGAACTCAAATGAAGATGGTGGTTTGAATTGTGATTTTATCGATACCTTGGTTTTCTAAGAGGTTATTGTTTAAATTAAATGTTTCATTGTTTTTTGAATCATATCGTGATTGAATTTTTAGGTTTAAATTTAAATTTATGGATTTGTGGTGTTTTGAGTCCTGGGGATTTATCATAGGGAGTTGCGATCTGTTTTGAAGGTGAACATGTAAATTCCCAGTTATGGATATGTATATATATATATATATAGTGTGTGTGTGTGTGTTCCCTCATAGTGTGGGGAACACATGCATCAGTTTAAGAACACACACACACACACACACACACACATATATATAAGTGTGTGAATGAGATCTAGTTGCATCATGAGTTAGAAAGCGCTTTATTGGCCATCCTTTGAGGTAGGATTCCATATGCATTGACCATTAAATATATGAATCATATATTTCCTGAATTTTATACCTAGTTTTCTTATTAATTATTGATATATAATTTTAAAAAACATTTTGATTTCGTGTGGTTTCATTCTAGTGATACTTTTCTTTAATAGTTGCTTTGATATTTCACATCAATTGTTTTTTGAAACTCACATTTTTCCTATTATAAATTTATTTCAGATTTACAAAGGTGATTGGATTTTCTTAAATGGGTTACCAAGTATGTTCTTGGTTTTCAAATTGTGTGTGTGTGACTCATTATGAATTGTATTGGCATATGAAAATCATGTGAGGCTCGATTGACACTTTTTTATACTTGTTATCTCATGAAATATCTCTCTCGAAATGGTCCCAATGATTTGGTTGAGTTGAATGTTATGGTACATCTATCAGGTAGGACTCCCCTGTGATCCAATGGTTGAAAGGCCAAATACATATTTCTTAGGGTGACTCGAGTGATACATGTTATGTGTTTATGTATATATATACATACATACGTACATACATACATACATACATACATATATATATATATGATTTGATGCTAGGATGGAATCAGTTGTATTTCCCATTTCATTATAAATGATGACATGGGAACATAGAATAGGGAGACAATTTTCGATGAAGAATTGTTTCACTAGTTTATATTAGGCTACTGTCCCATAGTCAGGGGTAATATTGTTATCCTTACTACAGGATCGGGCCTCTCTATCAGGCCAGGTAGGGTGATGATCAGGTGTTTGGGTGTTATGATGTAATCGAGAAGTTTTTCCTTTGGGATGAGTAACATGTATTATATGTTCAATATTATTCACAATCTCTTATTTTTTTTCCATGTTTTCTGTTACTTATTTATCTATGGTAGGTGATTTAGATACATTTGTGGGTTGGTTACTATTGTTTGTGTTTATCCATTTCTCGTTTTGAATGTTTGTTGATCTTGTTTCCTTGTATAGTGTAGCTTCTTCCTAAAAGAGATAAAATTGTTTCAAGTGTTTATTGAAAAAGGTTTTTAAAGTGATTTACCCTTCAATCCAACCTTTTTAGTTTAAACATCACCTCATTTAAAATTCCCATGACTTCTTCGTAAAAGGAGAATATATTTTTTAATTAGAAAATGGCAGTGGGCGGTGATTTGATTTTACGGGAAAAGGTTTGGAAATCATAATTCAATATATATTGTAACTCAAACCAGAAATAGATGATTAATTTATTTAATTTAAATTCATTTGGGAATATCTTTTTTGGGAACATCTTCTGAGTTTTAATAATCACCACTCTAATTTTTTATTTGATTTTAGATCAGGTTGTTATGCCTTCCATGGATTCGGTCTCCGTAGTTTGATTTTGGTTCGAGGTCGGTGGGGTCCCATTGGGTCAGATTCATGTATTTACAACATTATTTTCACACTACATCTAGTTTTCATTTCAATTTTTTAGTTTTTTTTATTTTCTTCATTGATGGGAGAAATCATTCCCACGCATTTGATGTGGATGCCCGAAAGTAGTTATCATCTTAGGGGGGGTCAGGAATTCCCTCCAAGACATACCATTTACTATATCAGGTGACCAGTTCAGGTTCAACTTGGGTTGGTTCATGACAAAATGTTTTCAATGTAAGACCTTTTTATTTGGGGTGACTGATAGAATGAGATTAGGAATGTCAGAGCTTAATAGGTAGGTAATGAGTCGATGCCTGATCGCCGTCACTCATGACGATGAAAAAGCTAATAGTGGTAGTTTGGAATTTCAGTCTTTTTTCCTGGGTTCATTTGGATTAAGGGAAGACAATGTAGATGAATTAGGTTATGTTGTGTCCTCACATAGGGTGGTGACCCATGTGGAGTCTAAGTGTCTGGTTCAAAGTACTCTTACTATTATGCCTTACATGGGGAATGTATCACCACCATGTTTCCAAGTTTCACATAGACTCTAGTTCCACATTCTGATAGTCGTTTTTTAAGAGTTTTTTCTTTTCGTTTTGGTTGGTATTATTATGTGTTAAAAAAGAAATTGGTTTCAAAATAGAAAAGTGTTTCGTACAAATTGTATTGAAATTGATGATGTGGGTTTTTAAAAATGTAGTGTATTTATTTGGGAAATTTGTAATGTTTATGGATTTGTTGAGGAAAAGAGTTGTTCGAACTTTGTCCCTCTTTATGGAGGATCACATGTGTGTGTGTGTTTATGTATGGAGAGTGTGGGGTACTTTTCCTTATATGATGTAAGCAAAATTGGAGGAACACACGTGTGATGGTTTGTAAGGTTCCCTCAGTGAGTTTTAAAATATAAATGATATGGATGTTTTTGGAAAAGTAGTTGTTTCTGGTGTTCATATATGTTTGGATGTTGTGTATGTTTTCCTTGTCTTGGGATGTTTCTTTGATTGAGTTCTGGAAAGATGATTGTTTGGGTTTGTGTTCCTCGTCTTGTTTAGGATGTGCCACCTAGAAAGTGTCCAAAAGGTTGCCAATGAGTCATACCCATTTTGTGGTTTCTTTTTTTCCTATTTATTAAATTAATCACCCATTAGATAATGTTTTCTAGATTGTCGAACTAGTGGGGGTATTTGGTTTATTGAGAACTACCATGGTGTTATGTTTTGTACTATCTCGGGTCTATTTTAGGGTACATTTCGGAATGAGTAATGATAGGATGTCTCATCATCATTAATGTTTGGGGTGCAGTTGGTGGTGTTCAGCTTTCATAATGTTTCCCCATCTAGCATGGTGTTCATTCTAGAGGAACCTATCTCTATGAATATATCTTCATCACATTCAACTCCCAATTTTTCGAACCATTCATTTCTATGCCACCGGAATGGCCAGTTCGGGCTTACTAAGCCGCCATGTTGCGTCATTTTGAAAATGTATCACCATTTTGGTCATTTGAATCATCAGGAGGAAGACCTATATGGGGGTTGGAGGATGAAAATTCATGACAATGAGGAAGGAGATGCTTCCTCCATTAGGGCCTCAGCCGTAGGTATCAAGGTGAATCTTACACGTAGTCAGGAGTTGCCGAGGGTGTGTGGAAACCTAGTCCGAATAATATTTTTAGTATTGGTATGGAAATATCCAAAAATTACTTTCTGTATTATTGTTTCCATCTCAAACTCATCCTTATTGTGGGGGTGTTATGAGATCGTTCTACCATAATCCAAGAAAATTTAACTTCTCATAGGTTGGTTTCTCAATCGTTCAGAATCTTTGAAGGGTTTTGGGATTCTGAATAAACTGACCCATTACAACTATGAGTTTGATCTCATTTTGGTACGTTAGGGGAATTCATGGAATCCTGAAATTAATGGGTGGTGTTTCTATTCCATTTCATAGTTTTGGTGCCTCTCTATTGTTTTTCCTCTATTTTGATTATATATTATAATGGATTCATCCATCCTAGTGTCATGGTGTTCCGGATTTCCTTGAAATAGTGTTAATTCTAGTGGTAGAGTTTTTCTATTAGCATTAAGATAGTGGGTTGAGTTTGGTCTAGGAATTCCATAGTCTTCTGTTTCTATGAGAGTTATATTTAGTTTATGTGGGAGTTAATGAGTTAATTTATCATCCCCATGTAGTCGAGTCATCTCGTAGAAAGATTTTTCTTTAAGATTGTGGGGTATTTTTCAGTCCACATGGAGAAATTGAATGGGTTCAGTTTGGGAGTACCTGTGTTACTCCCCTATGGGGGTGGTGCTTTCAGGTTTCTAGGTTAATGTATATGGGAATTCCGGTGGTGGGGAGAACCCTCCCTTGTTTTCCTTTCAATCTCATATAGTGGTTTTGAAGTGGTCGAGTGTAATGTGTATTGTGAATGGACACCCTGAGGCTCTTGATTTCCGTTGGTTTTGTTTCAAAATGGACTTGAGTTATGTTAAATATTGGTTTGGCGACCTTTGGGGGTAGAAAGTGTCTGTGGTGGGGAATATTGTCACACCCTGACCTCAAACTCTCTTTAATTTTATTCTTCGTGTGGTCATGAAACGCTTTGACAATGGTGGGATTGGGGTCCTGATTTGAAATTTTTTAAGTTCAATAATACTGATGGGTTTTAGACTGGTGCGCGGGCCCCGGATAGTTGGCAATAATAGTGCAGTCGGCCTGGGTGCCCTTTTGGTTACCCATTTACTAAAATAATAATATTTTTAGGAGAATAAAATAGCTAAATTTTTTAAACATAATAATATTGATATTATTGTGTAAATAATAATAATAATATTAATAATAAGAGAATTAATAATATTATTATTATATTAAAAATTATTAATGACATAATTATTAATGAATTTTTATTAATGTCTTAATAGTTAAAATTAAATGCATAAAATTATTATGTATAGTCTTATTATTATTATTATTATGTTATTATGAATATTAACATTATTATTATAAAAATAAAGAATAAACAAAATAAGCAACCTAAACCTCACCCTCTCTCATTGCTCCCCACGCACACCCCCTACCCACCTATATATTGTGGCCTCCCTCTCCCTAGAGCCACCCTCCTCTCACCAAACCACCTCACAGACTACCCCTTTCTACTACGCATCCACCAACGCCCATCCCCATCATCGCATTGCCTTGCACCAGCTACCCCTCCCATCACTTCTCTACCTTGCCCTAGCACCTTATCCGGTTGTCCTGTATCACATCTCTGGCCAGCAACACACCTCATGTAAAATACAGAGCGACCCCTCCTTCAGAAGGTTCACTCCTCATCGGTTTTTTCCGGTCCTTCTATGGAACCCTCTCTCGGCCAGTGACCCGCTTCGCCGACGAACCTCTCCCCATTGGTTAGTAGTTTTTCTTTTTTCTTTTTTTCATCATCTTAACACATACCTATATCCTCTATTCACGCATTTCCCCCATGGTCTAGGTTGTGTGAGTGGTTTGTTGAGCGGTGTTCCTCTGTCTGTTGATGTTATGTCACATTATCATGGGTTGTGATGGGTTTTCCATTCCTTTTATTTCAATTTTAATAAATTTTATGCATTTATTTTATTAATTTATATTTAAAACCTTTTTTTCAACATTATTATAAGTATTCTTCATTTTTTGTATCATTTTCTTGTGGGTTGATTTGATTAAAAATGGGTTTTTTATGAATCTTGGTTTAATCACATCAGTTTTGGTCATATGTTTTTGATAAAATTACTATTGAACCCTTTGAGTGGAGTTGGGTGATTGTGTTAAGTTTTCCTATTTCAAAAGTTATTTAAAACATATTTTTCTCATCTTTTGGGGTTTTTTATGTGAAACAAAGTGATTTCCTTTGATGTGGTTTGGAACTTTATTTGAAAAGAGTTTCATTGTTGTGAACATGGGTGGCATTTTATAAAATAGTTAAATGGGTTTTCTGGGTGTCTACATGGTTATATCTAGTTAGGTGGCCATTTAATTTGTTTTATTAATTTCTTGTTTATTAAAATATCATGTTTTATTAGATATTTAGTTTTAATTATATAGTGACGGTTATTGCAAGTTAGTGAAATTTATTGGGAGATTATGATTTGACAATGATAAATAATGGGAATTTTTTAAAATGTTTTAGAAATGTATTAATGGTTTTATGTGGAATGGTTTTATGTTCTCTAAATAATGTGGATGGTTGGGAATGGTTGAAAAGGAATTGGTGTTTTTGTGGAAATGGGTTTGAGTGTCTCTTTGGTGGTTTTATGTGCCATTAGATATTGGTACATCCATGGGTGCACTAGGTGCACACATGTATTTGCCCTCAAATTAAGATGTTGATTAGAATTGGCATTTTTTGTCAAATCCTCGGTTTCCTAAAACGTTCTAGTTTTTTAATGTTTCATTTTTTTTGAACCGTATCATGATTTCTTTGATTATATAAAATTTTATTAATTGTATTTGTGGTGGTTTTGAGTTCTATGGATTTTTTATATGGAGTTGCAGTCGGTATCGAAGGCGTGCACACATATTCCCGGGTATGGATATCTATAAATTTATATATCTTCTATGTGTGTGTTCTCTCATAGACATGTGACCACATTATTAGTTTTAGAATACATATATATATATATATATATATATATATAACTATGTGCATGCGAGCAAGGTGCATTTTGAGTTATAATGATCTGGCTTGGCAACACTTTGAGGTAGGCTTCCATAAGCATTGACAATTAATTATAACAATCATACATTTCATGAATTTAAAACCTAGTTTTCATACTAATTATTGAAATATAATTGTTAGTGAAATTTTCTATCTTGAATATGAGAGGTTTCTTTCTTTTTATGTATTTCATTAAATAGTTAGGTTGATATTTCAGATCAGTTGTTTGTTGATATGACCCTTAGGCGTTTATAAATGTATTTTAGATTTAAAATGGTTATTAAATTTCGTAATTGGGTTTCCAAGTGTGTTATTGGTTTTCAAAGTGTGTATGTGTGATTCTTTAAGAAATGGTTTACCATGAAAAAATTATGTGAGGCCCGATTTACAGTTTTTTATAACTATTTATCTCAAGAACATACTCCCTAGATGTGGTCCACTTGCTTTGGTTTAGTTTTATGTTATGCAAGGTCCTCCTGGTCGGAATACCCTATGATCAAATAATTGAAAGGAAAGAAAAATATTCCTTGGGGTGACTCAAGTGATGCATTTTGTGTGTTTATATATATATATATATATATGTGTGTGTGTGTATGTCTACGTGATTTGATGCTCAACTGGGATTGGTTGGCTCTCCCTTCTTGTGATACATGATGACATGGGAACCTAGCATAGTAAGTCAATTTTCAGTGGACATTTATTGTACTAGTTTATATTACACTAGTGGCCCATAGCATGGGGTTATTTTTTATCATTTTTTTTTGTGATTGGTCTGCTCAATCAGGCCAGGTAGGGGGAAGATCAGTTGTTTGGGCATTATGACTTCATAGGGTAGAGAATTCCTATTGGATGAGTCACATGTATAGTACGTTATAGAATATTCATGATCTCCTAGGTTATCTCATGTTGTCTGGTACATAGTTTTCTATCGTAGGTGATTGAGATTCATATACTAGTTGGTTACTATAGTATGGTGTCTTCCAATTTCTGGTGTTGTATGTTTTTTTATCTTATTTCCATACATAGTGTAGCTTATTTATAAAAGTTATAAAATTGTATCATGTGTTTATGATAAATGTTTTTGAGAAGGATTAACTCTTCCTTCATCCCTTTTTAGTGTAAACATCACCTCCTATAAAATGACAATGTCTTCTTCTTACAAAGGGAATATTGTTTTTAATTGAAAACGTGAAATGGAATGTGATTTATTTTATAAGAAAATGTATGGAAAAATTACTTATATATATATTTTAGCTAAATCATGAAATTATTGATTCATTTGTTCAATGTAAATTCATTTGGGAATAAATTATTTGGGAATGTATAATGAATTGTAGTGATCATGCCTATTGTTTTATCTTTGTTTTTATCTCTGGTTGAAGCACGTTTCTTAGATTCATTTTTCATAGTTCGATGTTGGATTGAGGTCGGTGTTGCCCATAGGGTTACATAAAGGTATGTAAAAATTTATTTTTATATCACTAATTTTTGTTGCTTTCATTGTTCAATTTTTTTATTTGTTTTAATTTAGGGGTAAAATCATTCCCACCAATTTAATTTTGATTCGCGGTACCAGTTCCCATCATAGATGGATCAGGAACGCTATTCAGGACATGCCTCAGACCATCTCTTGTGATCAGTTTATGATCGAACTTGGTTGGTTCCTGAAAAATTTTTATTAGAGAAGGCCCTTGTTATTTAGGGTGTCTAGTAGAAGGATATTAAGACTATCAGAGCATAGAAGGTAGGTTACAGGTCGACACCTGAACACCACCACTCATGATGAGACCTAACCTACCATGGGTAGTACGAGATTTAAATCATTTGTCTTGGGTTATTTTGGATTTGGGAATGAAAGTGGAGGTGAATCAGGTAATCTTGCGACCTCACATGGGGTGGTGATCCATGTAGAGTCCAAGTGTCTGGTTCAATGTCATCATAGTGTTATGCCTTACTTGGGGCATGGATCAGTACCATGTTGTCGGGTTAGGCTAGATTCTAGTTCCACATTCCTATAGATTGTTGTTCGATGTGTTTTTATTTGATTCCGGTTAATGTTATTGTGTTTCAAAAATTAAAGTGGGTTTGAAATGGAATGTGATTTAATTCATCTTCTTCTAAAATTGGTGAATTGGGTTTCTAAAAAAAATTGTTTTGATTTGGAAAATATGGAACATGTTTTGATTTGATGAGGAAAAAAGATGTTTGAACCTTGACACTATATGGAGGATCACATGTGCATGGGTATGTACGTAGAGTGAATTGGGAAACTTCTTTGTGGATGATATAAGCATGATTGAATTCCCCCACATGTGACGGTTCGTAAGGTTCCATATGTGAGTTTTAAAATTTAAAAAAATGGAAATTTTTTAATAAGTAATTGTTACTTTTGTCGGTATATGATTGTCATGGGAGTTTATTGCCCTTAGATTGGGCTGTTAATTTGATTGAGTTCTATCATGATGCTGGTTTGAGGTTGATTTCTTGGTATTGTTCATTTTGTGCCACCAAGAATGTGCCCCAATGGTTTCCAACTAGCCATTCCCAGATTTGTGTTCCTTTTGAGTGATTCCTCATTATTTAATTAATCGATATCCATTAGAGGGAGTTGTGTCGTTTGTGGAAATAATGTGGGGGTTTAGGATGTATGGAATTCCTAGGGTGTTAATGTTCATACTATATCAGGATTATTTGAGGATCACATTCTGGACTAGTTAAGATAGTATGTCTCATCGTCATTAGATATTGGGGTGTAGTTGGAGATTTTCAGCTCTCATGAAGGATCCCCATATGGAAAGGACTGAATTCTAGAGGAACTCGTCTCTACGAATATATATTCATCATTGATGACTCCCAATTTTTCAAACCATTCCCTTGTGTGACATTGATATAGATAGTTCGTGCATCCTATGACATCACGTTACATCCCTTTGAAAATGTACCAAAATTTTTTTTTGATTCATCAAGAGGAAGAATCAGTTGGGGACTAGAAAATTTAAATGCACTACCATAAGGCAGGAGATTCTTTAACCATCAAGGCTCCAGCCACAAGCCTTGAGGTGAAGCTCGTGCACAGTCATGAGATTCTGAGGTTGTGTGGAACCTTGGTCTGAATCATGTTTTTAGCTTTGGGATGTAAATATAAAATTATTAATTGTGACATTATTTTCACCATCATAATCACATCCTTCTGGTGGGGGTGTGATGACCTCATTCAACCACAATCCATGCGGCTTTATCTGCTTGTTGTGTGGTTTCTAAATCATTCAGATTCCTTGAAGGGTTTTGGGTATGTGAATAAATAGACCTTTTTTAATATTTTTTTGTTCTTAGTTTTGTTTGTTTTGGGGATTCATTTCATCCTAAAAATAATGGGTGGTGTTTATGGTCCCTTTCATAGTTCGGGAACTTCTCTGTGAGTTTTCTTCTAGTGTGTTTATGTTTTGAAATGGATTCCTCTGCCCATGGGTCTTAGTGTTCCGGTTTTCCAAATAATGGTATCAATAATTGTGGTGTAGTTGTTCAATTATCATTAAGAATGTGGGATATGTTCAGGCTACTAATTATTAAGTGTTTCATTGCAGAGAGAATTATATTCAGTCGGAGTGGGAGGTGTTGAGTAAATTTCTCATCCCTGGGTTGATGGGTCATCTCAATGCAAGGTTTTATTTTAAGTCACAGGGGGTTGTTCAGTCCATGTGGGGAAATTGAAAGGAATCATTGTGGGGGTTCTTGTCCCCCCCCCCCCCCCGCACCCCACCTTAGGGGTGGTGTGTTTGGGATTCTTTGTATTTGTGTTACTGAATTCATAGGATGGGGAGAACCCTCCTGTGTTTTACCCTCAATCTAAAACAGTGATCTTGAAGTTGTTAGGTGTGACATATTTTGGGAATGGTAAACCCAAGGCTCTCGGTTTCCATTGGTTTTGTCTGGGAATGGACTCGAGATGTGTTAGCTATTGGATTTGTGAATTTATAAGGACATTATGTTTATGTGGTGGGGAGAATTGTCAAACCCTGACCTTGTATGCTCTTTTATTTTATTCTTCTCACATTCTATCATCATTTAGAAAATTATGGGTTGGGGGTCCAGTTTTTATATTTTTTATGATTAATAATATTGATGGGTTTTAGGCTAGTGTGAGGGCACCTCATGTTTATCAGTAACTATGCAGTCGGCATGGGTGCCACTGTGGTTTCCCACTTCCTAAAATAATAAAATTTTATTATAATATAATAGTAAATTTTTAAAACATAATAATAGTAACATTATAGTGTATATAATAATATTATTATTATTAAGAGAATTTTTAATAATATTATTATCATAAAAATGGTTATTAATATAATTATTAATCAATATTTTTTAATGTCATAATAGTGAAAATTAATTGCATAAAATTATTATTATTATTATTATTATTATGTTATTATTAAAATTAACATCATACTTATTATTATTTTCATGTTAAAAATAAGTAATCTACCTACACCCCTCTCCCTCTCCATTTCAGCTTGTTGTTCACACCCCCTCCCCACCTACATATTGCAACCTTCCTCTCCCCAGCTACGCGCTCGTTGCACCAGACCATCTATGACAGTACCCCCTTTCCCTTTGCATTGACGTACACACGAACCCATCGCAGATTCTCTTTGCATAGACAAGCCCTCACATATTCACTCTACCTTTCTATGGCACCCTATCCCTATTTCTAGGAGCCCTCCTCCGGCCAATAGCACCCCACTAACTACGTCTGGAACAACCTCTCCTTTGGGCAGTGTGAACCCTACTGGCACTGTCTGGTCCTTGTCTGGAGCCCTCTCCCAACCAGCATCCTACATCAACAATGACCCTCTCCCCTTTGGTTGGTAGTTTTTCTTTTCTTTTTGTTTTGTTTTTCTTCATGTTAACCAAACCCTATATCATCACTTCATCATTCGGGCATGTCCCTCATTTTCTAGGGTGTGTGAGTATTCTGCAGAGCGTTGTTCCTCCATCCATGGAGGTTTCATCACATTCGAATAGGTTGATGTGGCTTTTCCATGACTTCCGTTTCAATATAAATCCATTTTAAGTTTGTATTCCATTAATTAATATTTAGAACATGTTTGTCACCACAATTATAATAATTATTCATTGTTGGTTTCATTTTCTTGTGGGTGGATATGACTAATAATTGGGTTTTTTGGGAATCACGGTTTATGTCCATGTGTATTTCAACTATAGGTGTTTAATAAAATATTTATTGAACCCATAGGGTGGAATATGGTGATTTTACAATTTAAAATATCTTGTTAAATGTATTGGGTTTTGTTTTGAAGATATTATATGTGAAACAAGGTTATTTCCTTTGATGTGGTTTGGAACTTAATTTCAAAAGAGATTCATGTTTGTGACAATTACCAGAATTTTAAAAAATAGTGATATGGTTTCTCTTGGGTGTGTACTATGTAACATTTAATTGACGGTCTATTTGATATGTTTTACTAATTTCTTGTTTCTCATAAAATTTGTTTTTATGAAATCACTACTAGAAAACTCATCTATATCCACACCTATGTAGCCACTGGTTAAAAAAACCCTTGGCTATATTCACCAAATATTTTACAGCTCTGTGGCTATATAGCTGAACCCATTCATTTATTCCATCCCTCTACTTTATCCATCCTCCACAAAAACCCCCAACACCCCTAACGACATCCCCAAAACTACCTCTCCACAACCCTCCTCCTCCAATGAAGTTTCTAAAATTGGGCTCCCCACATTCACTCTTTTATCCTGATAGCTCTCCACTATAATAAACTCTTGATGCCGAGGTTGACACCCATGACACCTCCCCCAACAACCATCAACACCCATGACACCTCCTTGCCAGATCCCTCATCCCTAAGATCCTCATTCTCCAGTGATTCTACTTCGATCGGGATCCCCACCTCATCCCTTTAAACATGATGACTCTCTCCCAGAACCCTCAACATCCCTAACACCGAGACTGACACCCCGGATATCCTATAATCAGTGTATTTGAAAATTTCGTTTATTTTCTCTATTATTTCATAATCATAAAGATAATTCTAGATGTGTAGTGAAATGAGAATATATGGTAGATGGTCCAATTATTTTATAATTAATGAATTGAATTTTTATTTTTTTATTCTAAACACTATAATTTCTATGCGTAGAAACCAGTATTCCAATAGAATAAATTGAATTGTTATCACCATTCTTAAGGGTGTCCTAGAAACATATTTTTTCTTCCTAGATTGTTTAACTCAGTTAGAGCCACCCCTTAGGGTGAATCACATTTAATGTCCCATAAGAGATATAATTGAATTTAAAATGAACCTCCAATTTTGGTATTTTGATTTAGACCTTATTTTTTAATTGTAGAGTGAATCTAAAAAAAGGTAAAATGGTAATCCTATATTCATTGGACTTTGTTCATATTTTTGTTAGATTTAATTTTCATTATTAATAAAATTTTCAAATGAAACCATGTGAATTGTAGAATGGTAAGGGTTCCAATATCCATGACAATCCAATATGAAATGGAATGGCTGATACAAGTGTTCTGACATAAAACAACATTATTTTGATAACTGATCCTTTGAAATAAAATTAATTATAAATTGAATTTGATTAAGTTATAGGCGATATAAGGATTCATAGGTAGAATTAATATGAAGAAATCACATGGAGAGTGGTCTTAAATTATACCACATGTGACACTTGGTTTCCATATATAGAATTTCAATGATGGTCTCAGAGGGAAGTGTGTTACATTATGTAGTGAATGACAGTTGGGTTCCCTATATGGAATACCAAGGATAGTCTTAGGATGCGATGAAATTATACCATGCATTGAAGATAATTGAATTATTTTAAGGATAATAATATATGGACTTATAGTGGGATGGTTTTGAAGTACACTAAATAAATATTTCAGTTACCTAAGATAAATTCCTTGGATTGGATGAAATTAAAATTAAAATTAATTTGATGACGTGTATTTGAGTTTAAAGAACATTCATGTATTTGGTCAATGATTCGAATAAATGGATAAATTTCTTATTTCCATCATTATGTTCTAAATTACATGGTTTTTATTCATCCTTTATATAAGTATTACAATAAATGATCCTAGTTTCTGAGACAATATTAAAATTTTATAATAATTAATACATGTTATCACATATTCCAGTATAGGATGAAGCATGTTTTTTAGACGGTTATCCTATGGGTAACCATGAATGAATTGTTTCATTTAATTAACTCCTTTATTCACTCTAATTTTACACTTTCCATTGTGCATTCAAATATTATATTTTCCTAGACCTCGTTGATGGTGGGATAGTTAGTTTATATCACACACTGATTAAGATACCAATTGGATCCTGAACAAACTCCACGGATATAGTCATGGGAAAATGGAAAAATTCATGAATTGGTGCTAGATTATATATAATATGATGGATTTCAGTATAAGAGGATCAAACGAATACTCACAATGTTATTTGATGTAGTGTTTGATCTTTTTTTACATTGTTGTATAACAAGTTTCATTTCCCTTACTTCTAAAGCCCCTTTTATGCCATAATTTTGAATATTATATAGTCATGATATACTCATTATACGATACAAGATACAGTTTTTTAATGATTTTATTCAACTATTTCTTATTATTATTATGGATACTATGATTCATCAGTTGTACGTACTTCAGATCTTCTATTTTATCACTTATTTCTACTGTTTGAAGGTATGATCATGAGGGTATATTATCCCTACTCTACCACCATATAAACTCGCTCCTAGTTGGTAAACTATCACAAATTGAGGGGCCATATTGAATCAATTTGGCCATCTAGGTTTGGTTACTTTTGATTTAATTGGGTTTGGGATGTTACAAAGTGGGTGGGTGTAGGGGGTGAACAGGGGGAAGTGGGGGTCTTAGGTGGGGGGGATTGGGGTTGGGGATGGTGTAGGAGAGGCTAGGGGATGGTGAATGTGGGCGATGGGGATGGGGTGTAAGAGGGGTTGGGGGCTGGGGCTGGGGGTGGGGTTGTGGGATAGTGTAGTAGGGGTTGGGGTTGCGGTTGGGGAATGGTGTAGGTTGGGTAGGGGTGCTGGGGGGAGTGGTTTGGGGGGGATGGAGTTAAAAATATTTTCTGCATATATATATATATATACATTGGGTAGTATCAATCCCATTCTTATTATGGAAGGCCAATATAACATTATTTTGTGGAATTAATGTCTTTTCCAAAGTGAATAAAATACTTTTTTATGGTTGTGTGCTCAAGGAACAATTAGTTCCTATTCCTATTTGTTTGATAATCATGTGTAGTATGTTTTCTTGAATATGAATGGACTTCATTCCTATTTCTATTTTACTGATAATTTTTTTATATGGTTGGAAACCTTGGAAGAGAGATGGGTCAGAAGCTTTGTTATATTCTTTTTGATGTGGATGATATTTATTTTTTTGACAATGTTGGGATCCTTGGTTGAGAGATGGTTTAGTAGCTAGGGTATTGTTATAGTTGATGTTGATTATGGGTTGGTAGCTAGGTTATAGTAAAATTTTATGTTGTATAATAGTGGTTCATCAAAAACACAAAACCATTTTTTCTCATTAATGAAACATAGTATTTACATATGATCCCTAACATGTGTTAATTTTCATATTATATCGTATCCTAAGAATCTTCATGATTACCAATAATTAGTGGAAACCCAATTTTATATTTAGATGGTGTAATTATTATTACATTCCCTAAAATATACACCATATGTGAACAAATAAAAAATATATGTATAGTTTATATATAATAAGAAACATTTTATAGATTCCAATGTTTTTTATGAATTTAATAATCAAATAAATGTGTGACGGTCTTGAATGGGATATGAACCACCATTTAGAGGAGTGAATCTTTGGTGGAATAATTTCTCAAAAACGTATAGTCTCATTTTATCTATATTTTAAACTCCCGGATCCATATGTCAATTAGGGAATATATATATCTATTGATAGTTGTTATGGAAGGGAATCAAAGTTGTCTAAATTGTTATGAATTGATGAAATAGATTACATGAAAATTATAAATGTTGAAATATAAAAGGAAGGAACCAATTATCGCATGTTCGGATATTGTTTTTACAATTAAGAAATACATAATCAATAAGATGGAAGATCATGCACCAAATGATTATATAATAGTTTTAG
The DNA here is from genome assembly GCA_963277665.1 of Viscum album. Lineage (NCBI taxonomy): Eukaryota > Viridiplantae > Streptophyta > Magnoliopsida > Santalales > Viscaceae > Viscum > Viscum album. Next base: position 663,432,851 of record OY728138.1, read on the forward strand.
AAAACTAGTTTGAAAAATACAAGATGATCAAGTAAGAATTAAAGAAGTAAAGTTTCTTAATATATAATGTTGACAAACCTATATAGACTAATGAATAAAGTTGAATTATAGAATAAGAACATGATAAAAATTAGTTTTTAATCTAGAAAATTAATACGGATATAGTAATGCTGAGATTTAGTTGGGGTAGTTGGGGTGTGGGGTTAGTGAGGATGCAGGTGAGGGTAGTGGGGGTGCAGGTCGGGGGGACGTGGGGTGAAGGGTGGAGTGAAGGTGGAAGGGGAATTGTGCATGGCCAATGCTGGTGAATGTGTTAGGGGTAGTGTGTAGGGGGAACAAAGGGTGATGGGGTGGGGTTTGGGGTTCAAATGAGCTGGTGTGAAGGGTGGGGGCAGTGGGGATATAGATGGGATTGTAGGATGGGTGGGGGGTGAAGTTGGGTGAATGAGTGGGGTTTCATGTGTGGGAAGTGGGGGTGCAGGTGTGAGGGGGAAGGTGATAGTGGGGGATACTAAATTTTAGTAAAAATATCAATGGTTATATAGATTATGATTAATTAGTTTGATGGAAAAAACTATGACATCAGGGTGATGAAAATTGAATTATTTCAAATTTAAAAATACCTTCATTTTCTACTAAATGGATTCAATCCAGAAATGATATATAAAGTTTAATTGGATAATATCAATTTTATGTCCCATATATTGGTGATTATTTCAGTATAAGGGGATGTTTATTCAATATTATTGAGAAGAAATGAAAAACAAAACTATTGGTTTCTCAAAAAAACATGTTTGGAAAACAAAAATCAATAAAGTGTTTATGATATATAAGTTGTTAAATTTGAGAATAATTTAAGTATGTCCAACTGTAGTACATGTTAAATATAATAATGTGATTACAAGTAAGATAAATTCAATCAACGTTACATTCATGTTTGATGTTTAGAAATTAATTTTTCTTTCATTAACACCATTATATTCGTAACCGATGGTTATTGATGTTTGTAACTATACTAGAAATACAAAATTTGTATTCGGTGAGGTCATGAACATGATTATAAATTAATATAATTGGTGGAGGGTGGTATAGAAACCAAATGGTAATGCATTGAGTGTTGAAAGTATAGAATGTTCACCCAAACAATAAATTTTTTGTATGAAATAAAAAAATCTATAGATGATAATATATGTAAAACTACCGTAACTATACCATATTTTTGGATGTATGATAAGTGGGGTAAAGTAATAAAAAAAATTAACAAATCATAGATGGAGTTCTATTTAATCTTTATTTGGATGTTCAAATTCATTCTTAATTCTTAAATTCATGTGTTCAGATTTTGTTGGTGAATATAGTGGAACTGACATTATGAGATACTTCCAGAACATATGAACTGAAATCTAAAAACTAGTTTTTGAACAAAAAAATATTATTTTTTAACTGTTGAATAAAATGATGAATGAGAAGGCACAAAAAAATAGGTTACACTCCAATATGTGTAATGAAATTACTAGTGAATCATTGACTCTTTTTGTACATAGTCAACATGGGTCCATTGGAACTAGGGGTTTGAGATATTCATGAGTAGTTATTATCTAGAAATAAAATTATAATCCATCAAATCAGATGATGAGATTATTTGGACAAAAAGCCTTAATTAATGATGATGTTATTTTGTATTTTGATGTAAATATATGTCTGAATATTTTTTGTTCATTGTTGGATATGGATTCTTGTATCCTTTACTATGTACAATGGACATAGTGATCACAAGTATATAATAAATCGTTAAATCTTATTTTTTCTAGTTATTTCCTTATTGGTGATTTCTTATGATGGGGATACTTCAATCCACCACCATTTAAGATAGTGACATAAACATCGGTTTTGGATAAAAATTAATATATTTTTATTTTGTGGAACAATTTTATTTAGAGATTTTTGATTTTTGGGTTACTTAAATTTGTCAAGTTTGTTTCCGATCATGTGGAGGGGGATTCAAGTCACAATTTATAAAGTATTGCATGTGTATTAATATTTACTCCTATACATATATAAGTTCCCTATATATATATTTTCTTAAGGAAGTATGAATATATATATTAGGGCTAGGTGTGATTATATATGAATATGAAAAATGAAAACATGTGAAAGTGTAAAGGGGTATATGAAAGTATAAACATATAAATAAGGACCCCCTTATGAATATTTTTCCATGAAAATATATGCATAGGGGCTCAGTTTCCTTGTATATATATGATTCTTTATATGCATGAAGGTATAAAAAAAGGAAGATTTGATTTTTCATCGTCAAAAGAAGCGCGCCTCCAATATTAGGTAGGTTCCCTCTACCTAACCCTTTTATCTTATTTCAATAATTACTTGATTGTTTAAAAAAACTTATTTCCATAATTTCAGCATTGTTTTAATAACTAGTATTCTAATAACCACTATCTTTGTCTTGGAAATATCTATTTATGAGTTCCAAGGGTATGGGATTACTAGTTTATGTAATTTCCTCTCCAATAGTATAAACCAAAGAAAAACCATTATATTTTCTCCTGTGTAGCCTAATGGGTATAAATGACACAAATAAAATTACAACACATAGTATGATTCATGTTGTCATAGGATAAAAATTATATCTAGATCAACATTGTATAATCCTTCTATGAATACAACATTTCGTAACTTCACAATAACTTATAAGAATTTAGTCCTAACTCTTATGAATGGGTTCTCCCCTAATTTCCCAGTGCTTTAGGGTCAAAAGACATTAGTTCATGTTTTGCTGGGTAGGGGGTGGGGTTGTCCTGTGGTTGTAGAAAGTGTAGGGGGGTGGTGCATGAGGCTGTCATGTAGCATGGGGGACTGGTGCTGGTGGGGTCGTACACATGCATGGGGGTGGGGTGGGGGAGGCACTAGTTGTTTGTGCAAGAGCAGCTAGGGGCTAGTGCAGTGGGCTTGGGGGTTTGGGGTGCACAGGGGGGACGAGGTAGGGGTGTGCAGGGGTACGGTGTGTAGAAGGGAGTGGAACGATGTTGGTTGGGGGAGGATGGTTACATTGTGGTTGGTGTAAGGGGGATCGGGGCGAATCAGGGTGTGTAGGGGGATGGGTGTGTTGGGGGAGGGGACAAGGGGGTGTACATGTGGGGTGTCTATTAAAATACATATGAAAATATCCCAACATTAAGATTATGGAAGGAGGGATGTTGGAGTTTAAGAACAACATAAAATATCCTCTCCTAATCTCTCTATATTTCCTAAATCATGAAAAACTTGACCAAGAAAAATATAGAATTTAACCTATTAAAATAAATCCACCTAGGAATGATTCATGGTGTGACAGGGGGTTTCACACCATAAATTTTTAACCATTAGTATTTAATGCCTAGAATTGAGATTCACCGCATGAAATTTTTGATAATAGGGTGTTTACCCCTCAACCAACCCCATTCATAGAATAAACCTAACTGGTCACAATATGAATGGATACGGTAGCTTAAATTTTAGTTATTTTTCACCACCAACTTCCACCAACTTCCACCCAAATCTTTGAGGTACCAAAATGGGACTCCAATTGGGCCAGGGTTCATATTTCCCCTATACATAGAGAATTTGAGGGGAATTATAATAATATAAAGAGGAACAAATTGTTACATGTCAAATGGGTGGTTGAATCAGTTGGAAATATCAATTATTCAAACAATATTCTTTGAAATTCAATACCATGGAATGCAATTTGGGCGGTAGGTATTGTCTTAAAAGTCCTTTGTTTTCAAATGTTCCAAAATCTTACCAATGTTCAATTTGTCTAGGAAATTTTTGGATGTCCTATAATGGAGTTTCAAGTAATATATGTACATAATGATTTACTTCTTATAAATATTTTTAGGATGACCTTTTTAAAACATAGGAAAATATTATTAAAATGTATGGTACATCAGGGGGTACATAGGGGGTGTCTGGGAGGTACGGGTTCCATAGGTTGGGTGGGAATGGGGTGTCCAGGAGGGGGTGACTTGGAGGGGGAGCGGTGTCTAGGATGATGTCTATGAGGGGGTTTCAAGGAGGGAGGGGTGTCCCATAGGGAGGGGGTTTTCAAGAGGGAGAGGGTGTCCCAATGGGAGGGTGGGGGTGTCCATGGGGGAGTGGAGGGTGGAATTTAATTGGAGAAGGGGGTGTAGGGGGAGTGTTTGTGGGGGGGGGGGGGGGGGTTGCAAGGGATGGGCTACTGCAGGGGTGGGGGCTGGAGGGGAGGGTGGGGTGTTTTTTTCTATGTGTTGGATATAGGCCATGTGTGGCTTAAGCTTCTTCCGATACATAAAAACTTTTCTATAGGTATATATCCATGTTTTGAACCGTGGATATAGCCTTATAGAGATGCTAATACCAGCCATAGTTCATTCAATCATTGTTATAACCTATAGACGCGGTTTTCAGGCTTATAACCATGGTTTCAAACCATGGCTATAGTGTAAATTTTTAGTAGTGATGTTTTAGTTTTAATTATTCTATGATGGTAATTCAATGTTGGTGAACATGGTGGGGTATTTGTTATTTAACAATTATGTATCTTGGAGATTATATTAATATGTTTTAGACAAGGATTTACGGTTTAGAAGAAATTTTATTATGTTATATAAGTAATTTTGGTGGTAGGATACGGTTGAAAGGTAACTAGTGTTTTTTTGGGAATGGTTTTAGTGACATTATGGGGGTTTTAAGTTCCATTGGATGTTCCCTCAAATGATGATGGTGCTTTGAATTTTAATTTTTCTCCAAACCTTGGTTTTCTAGGCAGTTCTTGTTTTGATTAAATGTTTCGTTGGTTTTTAAATCATATATTGATTCCCCTGTTTAGTTAAAATTTTATTTCATGGATTTGTGGATTTTTTTAGTCTTAGAGATTTATCTTTGGGAGTTCCAGTTAGTTACGAAGGCATGTACACATATTCTAGGTATGGATACATATAGATATATATTTCCTCTATGTGTGTGTTCCATCATGGCATGGGGAACAAGTGCATCAGTTCAAGAATATATATATATATATATATATCGATTTGTCTGTGTGAATGAGATGATGCATGAGTAAAAAAGATCTGGATTATTCATCCATTGACATTGTCTTCCATATTCATTGAACTTTTAATTTTATAGTTTTATATTTCATTCATTTCAAACACAGTTTTCATATTAATTATTGAAAGGCAATTTTTAGTGAAATTTTCTATATTGAATTGGAGTCGTATCATTCTTGTGATGTATTTCATTAAATTGTTTGGATTAGATAACAAATAAAATGTATGTCGAAATTACCCTTTTGAATTTATAAATTTATTTTGGATTTAGAATGGTGATTTGAGTTTCAGAAATGTGTTTCTAAGGGATTTATTAGTTTTCAATCTGTGTGGATGTGATTATTTAATAAATGGATCATCTTGATAATATCTTCCAAGGCTCGGTTGACACTTTTGTAAAACTAGTCATCTCATTAAAACAATCCTTGGATGTGGTCCCCTTGAATTAGTTGAGATTTATCTTATGGTAGTTCTGCCGGGTAGGACTCCATTGTGATCAACTGTTTGAATGATGAGGTACATATTTCTTAGGGTTACTCAGGTGATTCCTATTGTGTATTTACACACACACACACACAAACAGACACACACACACAGATATATATATATATATATCAATGTGATCTGATGCTTGGTTGGAATTGGTTGGATAACCATTTTTTGTTATGCATGTTGACAGGGGAACCTAGCATAGAGACATATTTTCCTGTTAAACATTTAGCAGTAGTTTATAATACACAGGTGGCACATATTAGGAGGTTACTTTATTATCATTTCTATGAGAATGGACCCCTCAATCATGAATGGTGGGATGGCAATTGGGAGTTTGGGATTTTTGAAGTCATCGTATAGGGAATTCCTTTAGAATGATTAACAAGTATAGAATATTCTAGATTAATCACAGCACATCGGTTCTCCCATGATGTCTACTACTTAGTTATCCATGGTAGGTTACTAAGATTCATGTGATTGATGTTTACTATTGTGTGGTGTTTTCCCATTACCTGGGTTTGCTGTTTTTTTATCTTGTTTCCTTGCGTAGTGTAGATTTTTTCTAAATGTGATAAGATTGTTTCAAGTGTTTATGGAAAAAGGTTTTGAAAATGATTTATATTTACTTCTTCCCTTTTTAGTGTAAACATAACCACCTTTGAAATTCTAATGCCTTATTCTTAGTAATGAAATCATATTTTTAATTAAAAAAGGGAAATGGATAATGATTTGATTTTATCGGAAAAAGTGTGTAAAGCTCACTTTTATATATATATTGTAAAACAAATATGAGATTGATAATTCTTTTGTTTAAATGAAATTCATTTAGAAATATATATAATTTGGGATAATCTATTATGTTTTAATACTCACGCCTATAGTTTTATCTTTGTTTTTAGCTCTAGTTGTTGCACCTTTCTTGGATTTAGTCACCGTAGTGGCATGTTGGCTCGAGGATGGTGGTGACTCGTAAGGTCACATGGATTTATGCACAACATTATTTTATGGTCACTTTTTTTCATTTCTATTTTACACATTTTTATTATTTCTTAATTTTAAGTTATGGGGAAAATTGGTCCCACCTATTTAATTTTATGTCTAACTCTAGTTTCAATCTTAGGGGGATCAGGAATGCCATTCAGGACTTGTCACAGACTGGATTGGATGACCAGTTCAGGGTCAGCCTTGGTTGGTTAGTGACAAATATATACATTATATATATGGTTTTCATATCTTGATTTAAATAATAGAAATTATAAAACTGTTATCAAAGGAATAGGATAAAAAATAACAATTCAATATATATATGAAAAACAATGTAGTTAATATCCATAATCTATCATTAATAATGAATTGTTAATAAATGGGAAATATAAAGTCATAATAAATTAACATATGGTATGATATATATAATTATTTTTCTAATAAATATTTATAATAAGCTTATATTTATTATACATGATATTTTAACATGTACTATGATAGTTAATACAATAGGTAACGGTTTTTCTTCCCTCACATTTATTTTTTTGTGATACATTACATATTCACCAATTATTCTTGTTGTGTGGTGTATATAATACCTTGTGACATGTTATATCATTATTTAAATCTATTTAATGATATTTAATGTTTAAACAAATGTTATTAATTCATTTATCTTATATTTCAAAAGATACTCAAGCATTAAATATTTTTCTCATCTCACTTCTATTTTGGTGAGCTATTTCCCATATTCACCACATATTATTATTGTGTGGTGTATATAAATAACATTAATTTATTTTATGATTCTAATAATTTAATTTATGGGGATTTAAATATCTATTTTATCATCTCTCATTCTTGGAGTTTATGGTTTCTATAATACCAATATTGTAAGGAATTTTTGTTTAAATTTTTCTTTCATTGTTTCATTTGTTATTTTATACACTTATATTCATTTATAAGTTGTATAAAAATCTCATTTGACATGTTATACCAAGAATATAATTATTTTAATGAATTAATATGTTTCATTTTATGATATTATTTCATGGGTATTCTGAATCAATGTTTCTAATGTGGTAGGAATCTTTTGTTATAGTCTCATCAATCATCGGGATTGTGTATGATTATGTATCTGATGTTAAAATACTATAACAATTTTTTCTTGTATTATACTACTGTTATTCATTATATATTCATGTAATTATATAAAATTTAGAATATTTGGTACTTAAATTTGTTTAAGAATATATTTTTTTGTAAAATCTGCTTTTACTTCTCCCTTCCATCAGAAATCATTATTATTTCAAAACCATCTATTATAAAAACGTTTAAAAAATGTGTTTAAAATAGTTTTTCAAAGATTAAATGAAATTTTATACAAGAAATATTTTAACTTTTTCATAAAATAGTCATTTATTATCTGATTTTTTTTCAAGAAATGTATTTTCATAATATTTCAATTTAAAAAACATCAAAATAAAAAATATATTTTCCTCAACAGTGGTTTAAAAATATTTTAGTGGTAATCCTATTAAAAAATTTCAAAAACCCTTTTTTTAATTATCTTACACTTGGTATAATTAGTATTGATATTAGAATAATTATTTATTTGGATGGATAATGATTTAAAGTGATTATAATGGAATCCATTACTTTTCAATTGGATAATCTTCTTTCAAAGAGATTGTTATATAACATAATTCTTTTACATGGGTTAATCCAGTCATAAGATGTTTTATAGTTTTTCCTATGATTTTATAATGAAATTAATGATTTTATATATTGTTATTATTTAATTTTACTTATACACGAGACGGATGCTTATGTCATAAACCAATGATTAGTGGTTCCATGAAAAACCAAAGATAATTTATTCCATGGAAAACTAAGGATAGGTGGATCTATAATAGCCCTCCAATTTATTAGATATAGTATTAAATCACATGGTTACACTATTTTTCAGAGTTATTGTATGTGTGAATTTAAAATTACATCCAAATTTTTTTACTTGTTTTCATTATGCTTATTATGGGTTTATAGTCTTTCTCATAGTCAATGTTGATATTTCATGGATATTGATTATTGATTTTGATGACTCTTACATTTGAATGATATTCATATTTTATGATCCATTTATTTATGGGTGTGATTTATTTTCTGATTTTATCATTAGTTTTATTATTTCGACATACACATATTCACTCTTACACCCATTGATTTCATTAAATTTTTAATGTCATGTTTATACTTACTGATAATTTGATCTCGCCCTTTTTTTTTCATATCACATGATTATAATGAATTTGGTTGAATGATTTATTACTAAAACTGATTTCACAAGGTATGGGTTGATAACATCATTTGAAATAAGAATATTTGGGTTAAATTTGATAAATTTACATTTGGTGTCTTCTGAATTATTTATGTAGGACTTTGTTCTAATTATATAAAACAATAACCCTAAATGTTCCCCAGTAATTTAAGAGATCTACTTTTTCCTAGTAGTATTTCATGTCATGATGGAAATATTTTGGACATAGATATCATCACCATAGCCAGAAATGTAAAGATTGTTTTCAAAATAATGATCTGGGAGTGTGGGTTCAAGGCTATTATACTTGGTATCAATGGTTGGACTAGATAACTATTGATATCAGGATATTAACATGTGAGGTTATATTAAAATTTATCGATACCATCATTGGTCAATAATAATTAGTTTGAAAAGATTTTTGAACTCTTATACACATCATTTAAGGACTTAAATTAGTAAAAAATATTAGGGAATTTTATTGGTTGGAGGTTTCTGTAACCCCTAAGATCAAAATAATTCTTTAGGGGGAATTATATACTTTTTTAATAAAAAAACAAACAACCAATATTCTTGTTGAAAACATGACACATCTAGAAAGGTGGTGGGTCTTGAACCCATAAAAAAGAAATTTACGGGTTCCATGCCTACCACATGCTTATGTAATTTCAATATCAGCATGTAAATTTTATACGTATAGATTATGTTTTTTTGATGAAAATGTGGTATTTTATTTTATTAATAATGGGATGTTTATTTTTGAATAATGTATGATAAAATAATACTAATATTTTTTCAAAAATTTCCAATTAATGTTCATATAATTTTCAGGATAGTTATATATAGAATTATTTGGATTTAAATTTGGGTATTAAATTTCAATATTAATGTATAATATGAGGGTTTACAAATTTCAGTAATTATCTTATAATATTCTAACCATCTTGGTTTTGGTTCATTTATAAAGATAGGTGGAATAACTTGATTATCCGTTTTATTGTTTTGTGGTATTCTAATGTTGATTTTTTTTTCTTTAGGTATAATAAAATCTATCTTGAAAAATCATCAACTAGAGAAAAATATTTAATTGTGGTGAAAATTGTATGAGGGATGAAATTTAATTTTCACGTAAGTATATTTCTTTATATTTTCAGTATAGATGGTGAAGGAATCCTTGATCATTATGAAAATGATCTTGAAATAAATTTTTATACTATTACCATCTTTTTTCATGGTATCAATAAACTTTTACACACTAACTCAGTTTTTTGTTTTTTTCATTGAATTCGTTTTGACCACATTCTCTATCACACTATCTTATTCCATGGGAACTAGTTTTACATTCCTAATCCATCATTTAATTTTCTACCAATGGTGTCCCTTTGTGGAATCCTAATTATTCAGATCTTTATGTGACCAATATATTTCTTAATTTTCATTCTTATAAGATATTTTATTTAATCAATTTTTATGTTGGGAGTTCCAATAAATTAATTATAAAAATGTCAATCATTTTGAACCAAGAAAAATTACGTGGGTGAAATTTATTTTATGGGGGTAGGATATTACTTCATGAGATTTTAATGAATAAATTATTTCAAATAAATTTAAATTCTATCATATCTTTATTTACACACAATGAATAATTTTTATAAAATTATACACAACACTAGTTTTATCTTTTTTTGAAAGCAACATAGGGTTTCATCAATATTGCGAGTTTCATACAAGACTGAGTTTCAGGGAACTACAATATATAATTAATATTAATTTGACAATTATCGCATTGCAATTGTTATTGTATGATAGAATGTGATTTACTGAATATTGATAATATGGTTTTAAAATGTATATATAATGAATTATTTTTGGACCCATTAATTTTAAATAAAAATAAAAACCAATTTAATATAATGGATGTATTTTTATCAAAAAAATATTTTATGCCCATAAAAGAAATTTATATTAATGAATTAATAAAATATATATGATATATATTCAACAAAATATTTTTTAATTCATAAAACATGTTTTATAGACAATAAATAATGAAAAATAAAATTTTAAGTATAAAAATATATGTTTTCCTAAAAGGCAATTCTGTCGCATTTTAATGGAAGACTAGTTTTAAAAATAAATTCGAACACTTCTATGAATTTTATTTGAAAAAATAATTTTTTTTTCAATTTTATTTTTATTTTAATATAATGTAGAAAATTTTGTATTTTTCTAAGGTTCATTTTTTGGATGAATAGTGAAAAATCCTAAATTATAATTGTAAAATAAATTTTTTCCCAAATAATTTATAAAGTGAAATTATATTTTCAATTGGATTTTAAATTAACATAAATTTATTATAAATATATTAATCTAATTTAGTTCATTTTAATCTTTTTGAAATTGAATTTGGATATAAAAAACATATAAAACTTTTGAACATTTTCACTTTAAAAACTGGTTTTCTCATTTCATTTGCAGGATTAATATTAAGTTAAATTATTCCACTTTTTTGAATTCAATTTGGAAAATAATGTTAAATAGTTTGAATATGAATAATTTTTAATTTATATTTATGTGGAATTAATTTTTTTACCAAAAAATATTAGTGAATGGAATTAAAATTAATTACAACAATTATAGTGAAAACGAGTTTAAATATTTGTTAAATTTTAATAATAAGGGTCTAAATGACCTTGAAATTTGTTGAAATCAAATTAGATCCCAATATTTCAATTATATACCAAAATTTTTCACAAATTGTTCATTAATTGTGGAACTTGATTTAAGTGATACCTCCCAATAGTGTTTTCATTTTTCATATTTACAAAAATGCCACCCCTATTCTATTATAAAACAGAATTCACTCTCCCCCATTACACACATATATCAACACTTTTTCATCGTCCAAAATGTTCTCAAATAACATTAAAACATCCCTATTTCCATCAAATAATCCTTACTTTTGGAATAAATAATATCAATTAATCCATTTGGTTCAATCCAAAATATGTTAACCTATGAACTGGTAACATTTATCAATTAACATTTTATTATTTTTCAATTATCCATAATCAATTATTTTTTGGTCAAGATTATATAATAACATTGTTATATTTAATGTAATGAGTAATTTTCATGGTAATGTTACAAACTATAACTTCACATGCTTCCATCAACATGGATGTTCAATCTTCTTTCATGTGTACAGTGGACAATCACCCCACAAACCGATGTCATTAAATCCTTCATTAAAACCGATAAAATGCTGTTAATAAATATTTACATGATTTTTAAATATGATATATATTTTATATATGATTTATTTATTCATATATAATTATTACATAAAACATAGATTCATATTTTTTATTTTGTAAAAATATGATAACATTGTTCGTCCGTATAGAGGAATACCACTTTACAAAGAGATGTGATACTTTCACATTTAACATGGAATGTATTTTGGATGGGTGTAATATAAATATTTTATATTTAATAAATAATAATTATAAATTAATAATATATTTAATTTATTTTTTGTACATTCTATACAAAAAGAAAATGGAAATAGTGTTTATGCGTAGGTACGACCTACCTTCTCCATGAACGTTGTGCTAAATTTTTTATTTATATATTTTATATATTATTATAAATAAATTTATAATGAATATATATTATATTTATATAATTTTTAAAATTATTTAAATTGTAAAATCATGATCAATGCGAGATAATTAAAAATAACAAGTCAGAACATATATTAAAACAATGTAGTTATTCCCCAAAACGTAAATTTTACATATAAGAGATTATAAATAGATATGAAAAAGTTATAATCGAATAATATATTATATGATATATATTATTATGGTTCTTTAATTTATGTTTAATAAATTTAAAATTATTATACATGATTTTTTAACATGTACGATGATATTGGACATATATGGTTGAGGTTATTCTCATCTCTTTTTAATTTCTGGGAGATACATTCAATATTCACGTATTATTCTATTTTTTGGTTCATAAAATAAATTATGCAATGTTATATCATGAATTTAATATATATATATATATAATGATATTACATGTTTTAATTGAAGATAATCATTCACATGTCTCGTGATTCAAGAGTTACTCATGTATAAGGGGTTTCCTCGTATAACTTTTATTTATGTGAGATAAATTCTATATTCACCATTTATAATTTTTTATGGAGTATATAATTCCCCTGAATGTATTGGACGATTATTATAATTTTAATTTATGGTTATATTGATATACATTTTATCATCTATCTTTCTTGGGGTTTATAATATCAATGTTACCAAAGTGATGATGGAATTTTGTCTCAATTTTTCTTTCTATGAGGCGTTTGTTATTTTATACACAAATATTATTATTTGAGGTGTATATTGATATGATTTAAAAAGATATATAAAAAATAATCTTATTTTAATGATTTTATAATTTTCATTAATTATATCATTTAATGGTGATTGTGATTCAATGTTACCAAAGTGGTAAGAGTATTTTGTTATAATCTCATTGTTTATAAGGATTATGTATGATTATGTATCTGATATTGAAATATTATAATACTTAGTAATTATCTTATAATATTGTTATTCATTATATTTTCAATTAATTATTACCTTTTTAAACCACTTTTTTATTGAAAATGTTTAGAGAGAATTTTTAATAAAATCATACAACATTTTTCTCTTCGGCCAGATATCTGTGTTATTTCAAAATCATGTTTTCGAAAAAATAAAAAAAATATAGAAAGATATTTTAAAATATTAACATTAATTTTACTAAAATAATGTTTTAAATTATGGTTATTATATTATTTTATAATCATTAATGGTTATTTTCGATGAAAAATATTCTAAAAATGTTTTATGTTTTAAAAAGAGTTTTTATAAATCAAAAGGATATTTTCATCAAGAATGTTTTTAATTATATTTTAAAGGTATTTCAATTAATTAATTTAAAAAAATATTTTCAATTATCTTACAATATAGATATTTAGTATTTATTCTATCCTAGTCCTTTCTATGGATGGAAAATGATTCGTTCAATGTGATAGTTATGGAACCTATTTCTCTTCAATGGGTTAATCATATTTCAATGATATTATAATACAACCCATTTCTTTTCCATAGTTTATTAAATTTATATACTACATAATGGTTGATCTTATGATTTTATGATGAAATGAAATATTTTATTTCTTATTATTAAATAATTTTACTTAGACACATGATTGATGGTAACATTATAACCCAATGATGGGTGGTTCTGTGATAAAACAATGTTGGGTAGTTCTGTGATATATTATGGAAAAGTGGGCCAGGGATGTACCTCCAATTCATTGGGAATGGAAGTCAATTGTGTGTTTATTAAATTGGAAATTTTGATTGTAAGAGTGAAGTGAAAATGATGTCCCAAGTAATGTATCTGTTTTTTAATCTTCTATCATTATTGATTTTGATGACTATTTCATTTTCCATGTATTAATTTTTGATAAGACTGGTATTAATGGGTTTGAGTAATTTTTTAATTAGATCATTTTCTTTGATTTTTTCATTACACCCTTCGGCACTCTTGATCTAATTAATTACATTCAACTGTTAATGCTTATGATTACCCATACTGTAAATTTTACCTCACTATACATATGTTTCATTTTTCCCAGGTTAAAAATACTACGGTTGACTACTTTATCTCTATAATTTTTTTTAGGATGAATTTTTTGACCTAATGGGAAATATAAAATGTTAGGTTAAATGGGATAAATATTAATTTTATGACTTGTGAATTGTTTTGGAGTTTTAAGTAATTCTATAAAACTATATACCTAACAGGACCAAGAGAATATAAGATATCCGTGTTTCCATTTTAATATTTTATGTTTTGTATATAAAAATTTGGTCATAAATAATAACACATTAGTTATAAACATAAAGATTATATTTTTACCATGTCATCTGGGAGTGCTGGTTAAGAATTGTTTTAGCTCTAATGCTCACTAACGGTAAAAAAATGGAAATATCAATGATCACTTAATAATAACATGTTAATAAGTTCATGGTAACATGATATTAAAAAAAAATCCATACTCAAAATTTTATATATTATAATCATGTTTAATGTAATGAACGTTGAAAATTCGTATGTTATGAATCATAAAGGAATCAATGAAAATTATCCAGGAGACCTTAACATTACAATAAGATATATGTTTTTTCCATACACATATGAATAGAAAATCATTTTTTTAGTCAAGGATCATTGGAAATAATATAATAGTGTATTTTATTCACTCCCCATTCCATAATATAAATAGTCATGGTTTACCGGCAAGACTGTCGTAGTTTACAGTGAGTGTTACTAAACACAGTTCACTCCCCATTCTAGTCTTAATAATCCCATGACATATCAAGCATTATACAATGTGTTTGTGCCCTTTATAATTATGGTCCCACCCATGAAATAATTATAATCATTCATATGTGTTTCATAATATCTTAAAAATTCATAAAAATAGATCCCAAAAAACAAAAACTTGTTTATTATTTATTTCATCATTTCATTATAGCATATTATATAGAAAAGAAATGAGTCTCAAAAAGGGTTCAGCGTAACATTCATAACCAATGTGAATAAAATGAGTTTTATAAAAACACCCTTAAATCTTCACCGTAATAATAGATCCAAATATTTAAAGTGGATGAAATCATTTTATTATATCCCTAATAAATAATTAGTAACATCAAAGGATTCTATCATAGATGAAAATGGACAAAAAAAGGCCACCAGAACATATATTATTGTAAATACACGTTCATATATGATATAAAATATCTTAAATCTAAACATATTTCATATATTATGTAAAAAATTATTTTCAATGGAACCTTGTAATCTGATAATGCAAGATTCAAACCGTTTATTAGATACGACGATGGGAAATTATGTTCCAATCATATACTTTAGAACAAATATTCCATTAACATTTTTGATAAAAAAGTAAAATGGACTTCAATAGGAAAATGAATAGAATCATTATTAGCTAAAATAATAAAAAATTCATTCATATTTAATAAGAAAATTCATAAGATATTATAAAACCAAATATGAAAAACTTTTTTAAAAATGATGGATATGAAAGAAAAAGGAATTTCAACCAGAGATAGAAATAGAGACAATTTTACATAAAAATATTATATAAGTCAATTATGATATTAAAGATACTAAATTGATATTATTATTTAATAATTATAGAATTAACCAAAGGGGAAGAGAATTAATGAGATTCTTGAGAGGTAGATTCTGAAATTTCATCACTAGAAATATAATCATAAACAATCCTAGTAAACAATAATATTGTAACATAGGGCCCTTAAATAATGTTCTATTTTATTTGAAGGTTATATAACCTCCAATTTAATAATTTCAAATTAATTATAGCTTTATACTTAGATCATATATATAATTATACTTCATTATTAAAATTATTGTTTATGTGTTTCAATTGTTTCATTTCTCATTAGAATTTCATTTTGGTAGTTTATGTCCTTATACATTGATAATGTTTGAATAATCACTATAATGATAATAATAATATAAATATAATGTATAATAATTATATTTATATAGTCATCAATAAATGTTAGATATAGAAAATTGAGTAACACCATTCATGGTGATGGTAGTTCATATGTACATAAGAATGTTGTTTGCAGTTTTTGACCGATGGAACCAAATAAATGTAAATTATAATTAACATTCCTAAAACCGTTAATACATAATATATATATATATATATTAAATATATACTTATTACTGTTGATGTAATGAGAAAATAAAAAATCAGTCACATCATTTCATGGAGGTTGTAGTCTGGGAGTACACAGAAGAGACAATGTAATTTTCCAATGGATTAAAAGAAAAGAAGGTGGATAATATTTTTTATTTATAGATGTAATATTATTTAAAAAAAATATCATGTATATAAATAAAACCAATCATAAAACCATCCATTAAAAATGGTTATATCTCTATGTGTAGGTGATATTCCACACTTACGCATGAGTGTTACTTTCACTTCCAACTCGATGGAAAAGATAAATTATAATGTTGCTACCACATTTCATTATATTAAAGATAATGATGTAATTATTGTGATTAATAACACATATTTATATGAGTAAAAATAATAAATATTTTGAAAGAGTGCATGTAGGATGATTACCTCTCTTTCAGTTTTCCTCTTTTATATTATTTCATAAATATCCTTCTAATGATCTTTTATGAAGACCAAAACCTATAATTCATGCATAGGGAATTTTCTAAGAGAATTTGATATGATTTTTTAAATATATATATATATATATCAATTTTTTGTAAATAAAATAATGGAGTGGTGTCCTATTATAAGTGGGGGAGAGGAAACACATTGAATTATTTAAAATATTAAAATAATATAATGGGGTAATAAAATACAATGCCACCAAATGAATATATATTCAATGATGTGGTTGTATTATGTTAAGATATGGCCGAAAGTGATTAATTCATTTTTAATAGTAAAAATAACCCTAATATCTACGTTCAGCCAACACACCCCCAGAAAACATGTTTTTACCATAACTACGGTAACAGTTCTTTAGTAATTTTTTTATTTATTATAGCGAAAGATTAAGATGAACTAATAAAAAAATATTTTGATTCTAAATACTGAATTTATTTTTTAAAAAATAAATTCTTGTAAGTGTGATAATGTAATTTTAAATTTAACCTGAATAACATCATGAAAAGATATTTTATAGTAAACATGTTTCTTAAGTATAAATATTTGTTATACCAAAATCCCACAAAAATTATTTAATTTGAAAAAAATTGAATTATTAATAATATAAATTAAATATTTTTACTTTTACAACCATTTTATAATTATATTTAACTATTTGACTTCAATAAATGAAATAATTTATATTGATAAAAGTAAATATTTTTCATTATTTATCAAAAAATCATCATTTCCATAAAATTATCAAAACATAAATCTTAGAAAAATTTTACGTGATGATTAATGTAAATAATTTAAATTTTTAAATTAATTTAAAAAATTGTTTTAAATTATTTTTATTATTTTCTCAAAAAAAATAAAATCCATTTTTGTGATATTATTATTTTTAAAGCATATAGTTATTTTTTAAAAAATTATTTACTTATTTATCGACATATTTTTTTATAAAAACATCTAAAGATAATTTATAAATTTATTTTTTCATATTTACTCCCAACATATAATGTCTAGGTTATAATGGAACACTATATTATGGTTAATTTAGACTCAGCGTTGGGTGTATCACAAGATATTACAAAATTAAAATTATATGATGAGAAATAAATCATAAAATATATGTGTTTTATAAAATAAACTCGAATAATTTGTATTGTCCATTAATTATCAAAATTTCAAGATGAATAAAAAATTACACTATCATTACGAAACTAGTTCAAAAGGTTTACGATTACTGACACCAAATATTGAAAATGTAAAATAATTAACTAATATACATGTAAATAATCAATATAAATAATTTTTATAGAAGAATATAGATATGAATAATTCTATAAGATATGTGTTTAAGATAATTATATTCGTTTTATATGATATTCATGAAATTTATTTTATGTTTGGAATTAAGGTATGGTTTTATGTATAAATTATAAATCCCTTGAGATATACATATTATTATACACAATATTTTTTATAACGACATATCCACTAACCCTTTAATATTATTTCATTAATGTTTTTTCATTTTATTATATTCAATTACATATTCCTTATTCATTATCTCTAGGGTTTTTGAATCTAATGTTTCTATGGTTGTAAGGGGTTATTTGTCACAAATTATATTTTGTGGGACTTGTTTTATTTTAAAAAACATTATTTCATTTATATAATTTATTCTCATCCCTATTGATTTTAAGTATGAGATATCTTCCATTTCATGATATTTTTATATTCATTTAATCATATTATTCTTATGATCATTTGATTCATTCATTATCCATGGAAGGAAGGTTTCGTCGCCAATCTCAATTTCAAGTAAGTATTTCATTTTAGGGATAATCCTTCAGGGTAATTTTATTCTATTCTCTATAAAACCACAATAATTATATTTTCATTTGGTAAATATTAGGGGTTTTACAAATTATTTTCCCCCTTTTTATTATTTATACATTATAATTAACCTAACCCTGTCATTTCATTCCAACAGAGAACCTCCTTTTCAAATGTATATATTTATTGGATTTTTATGTAAACTCCCTTATAATTTCATCAAAAAATTTTAAGGCCATTTTCAACTAGTTCACGTTATTTAAAAGTTACATATAAATTTTTTTACATTTTTCTTAATGGGTTATTTTCATAAAACTGTGAAAATCGTATTATTTAATGTTATCTATGTAAAAACATGTTTCCACCACCGTTTTTTATAAAAAACATTCTATTTATGTTTTCATTTTTAAAAAAATATATTTCCTCTTATTTTATAATTATATATTTTTTAAATTATTTTAAAAGATCTATAATTTTTCATATTTCAAATTTTATTCCCTAAAACTGTAAAAAAGTGTTTTCTATCTTAGCTACAGCATTTTGGCATATATTTTGTTTAATCAAGGATATTTTTCAAATTTTACAATCTACCTTTTTACTTTGGATGTATTATATAATTTTTTTCTCCATCATATATATTGTATATCATTGTCTCTATCTTTCCTAATCATCCACATTGAATATAAAAAACTTTTCATCCAATGAATTTAATTTACGAATACTATATTTCTTTAATGGATTTGGGGTTGTTAAACTAGATTCAAAAAACACATTTATTTTTTAAACTATGGACTCAAATATATAAAATTTCTCCTTACTATGTCTATTTGAGGGAAGATTACATTAAAAGATATTTTATTGATTGATTATTTAACTATTAAAAATATGATTATAAACCATATAGATAATGAATATGGATGGTTAAAAATTGCATAATATTCTTATATTTTTCACATTGATGCTTCCAATGGTCTCATGAGGCAAACAATTCTAGGTATTTTGTTGTATTATATCCCAAAACAAGATATTATACAGACATAAGTCTTTGATGGTAAGACCCAGATGTCTATGTTCATGGTTTATTTTCTTAGGGTAATGAATTAGTATTAAGAACATATAATTTTCATCACTAAATAACTATTTATTTTTATCTATGTGATATTTTGCTTTCCATTATTCTTGATGAATATATAATGATTTCAGTTTCATTATATTATGGATTTTTTGGTTATTTATTCTTACAATATTATTTATGCTCATATTATGCTCACTTACTATCTTGTATTATTACTAACTATTTTTACTCCTAAAATGTGTTTGATCGAAACCCTTATTATGTTATTATGTTATAATGATATGATGAGATGTATTACACATTATATTTATTAAATAATAGTGTTTTTGATTAAATTTTTGATGATATTTAATCCTTATTATATATGGATTAGATTCTTATAAAATGTAAAAAATATCCATTAGTTGGGAAATTCTTGATATTCAATAGTTTATGATATTTTAAAATTATCTAAATATAGAAACTTAAAAGTTCATGGCAATATATGTAATTAAATAATTACTTTATGTCATATAATTATGACATAGTTAGCTCTAAAAATATATAATGGGTATCCAATCTAGTACATAAAATTTATGTTTTAGGAATCGGATCTAAGAGTACTTGTCTGGGTTGCTACAATAAGTATCAATGTATGTTTTATATGACATCATAGATTAGGATGTTAATACTTATAAATTCAAATATCATTATTAGGTGATATGATAAGGTTTAACATGATTTAAAAGGTATATATTACACTATAGATTAATTGATTTATTATTTAATATTTTAAGGATTTGGATTTGAAAAATTAAGTGAAATCCACATGGATAGGATTATGAGAGGATTATAAATATATGATACAATATGGAATGTTCATTAACATATAGATTGTGTGGTGCTCAGGAATATTTCAGCCTTGTCAGGATACTATAAGTTGATATAGACTCTAACATAGATGTACTTTTGTTTAATAACACAAAAATATGTGGACTATGTATTTACACTATATTAATATGGATGATGATAAACATACATAACATCACAAATTGTTTGAAACTACAAGATGATATTCATTGTTTAATCACATTCTCATTATAAGCTATTATAAAGTAGTAAATATAATGTTTGGAGAACCAAATAGTATAATGACATTGTGTAAATTAGATTAAAATGTGTATATTCATATATTAATGTATATATTAACTAATATGTGATTTTAAGGATAATGGGTAATTTAATATTTTGGGAACATATATTTAAATGATTTTTAAGTTGAGGATTATATAAAATTGATCAGGGAAATCTGGGACTACTATTTTTTAAGATTAAGATGATTAAAGGACCAAACATAAAAAAAATATAAGTTGAACAAAGATTGATATAGGTTGAAATAATAAAATTTGGCTAATTCAATATTTTTCAATTGTAATAAATTTTTGTAGTTTAATTTTTCCTAATTTTATTATAGTTTTAATTATTAACCACTCGTGGTTAACTTTGTTTTTTTAATAATGGATGAATCTTGATGAAAACATGTAAACAGTTAATTGAATAGAAAATGATATTTTGGTGGCAACAAGAATCTTAATTTTATAGGATTAATATTTCAAAACCTTATGATTTTTCAATACATCTAGAAAGATTTATTAATAAAAATTTGAACACAGTTGAATATCTAAAAACTAAATAAGATAACAATGGAGTCTCATGACATTAGAGTGAAAATTATACTGAATGAAAGAATTTTAAAATTTATACATGTCAATAATATTGAATAAGTTCAAATATATATTTCTTATATGAATTAGATTATTCACTAGCAGTGGAAAGGGTAGAAATTAAACAAAATGTTGGGGAGGAAAATGATTCAATTCGTTAACATGATGAAGGGAAAAGATTTATTTCCTTTTTGTAGACAACATGTTGTGGATGAATTCTTGTTTGAAAAAATTTCTTATATATATATATATTTTAGATACTATTATATTTTTTATTATTAAGTGAGAAATAAAATTGTAAGTGATCAATTTTTTTATGTGGGACAATTTAACAACCTTAGATCATAAATTAAATTATTCATTAAAATTATATTGTGTTCAATACATTTTTTCACATGAAATTCCAAACCAAAATGAATCCCTATACATTATATTACTATTAAAATGTAGTTATATAACTGGTTGTTTAAAATATATATAATAGAATCATAAAATTTATATTGAAATAAATAATTTCATTATTTATACTAAGGACAAAACATTAATACAACATAATATAATCAATATTACAAGGAGACCCACAATGAAACTAACAGTGTTTCAGCATAGAAAGTTGTTGCAAAAAAACTGTGATCATAAACTTCGGAAATATAGAATCCTTGTCCTAAATGTGTTCAACCTAACGATATATAATTTTGGACCTCATAAACTTCATAATATCCATGGTTCCCTCAAATATGGCATGCTTCTCTTATTCCAAAGGATGAATATGCCAAAAATTAATTTGGATCTACTCAGAAGTGAAGGTAATATTCTTTTTGTAATGGAAAATATAGGATAATTGATGTGCAATATTATCAATGATTTAATTGATAACGGTATACTGTCTCCCTATGGCCTTTATATTGATCTCATTATTGGGGAAACCCTTCTTAATAACCTTGAAGATATAGATATTTTAATAATTCCAAATATTATCTTCTATTAATTTTTATAGATTCTAAATATATTATAGATAAAATATATTATTAATATAAATAATATGGTAACTCTAATTTGATTAATAATTGATTGAAAATAAGAATGTTAATAGTTAATATTATAAAAATGTTATTTTCAAATGAAAAGAGTTTTCAGTATATTTTTTTGTTTTTTAATATTAAATTTCCATCTTATAAATTTATAATTTATAAAATAAAATTCATTATTAAATTAATAATTTCAATATTTTATTAAAATATGAATTTCTTTAATTTTTATGAAATATTTTATTTTTAAATGAATGGTTAAAAATATAATTTTATCAAAATATTGAATTTAATGGAATTATCATTATATATGAAATAAATATAAATTTATAAAACATTTTAATTAACAAAATATATATTTAATGATAATAATATTTTTTTAAACACCATTTTGAATTTATAAATCCTATGTTTAATTATTTTTAAGAAAAAGTAATATTTTTTAATAAAAAACTATATTTAGTTTTTTATATTAAATTTTAGTTTTAGTCTTAATTTTTCACATATATTAAATCAAGATAGATTTTATTTTTCTATATTAAACCAATCTGTATCATGAAAATAAGCAGTTATGAATTTTTGTCACACACATAAATTTAAATCTCCAAAATACATTTTTTCTAAAAAAATGGGTTTTAACATCTTACATTGGTTAATTTTAAAAATTATTTTATTATATATAGACATTTTATATAATAAACAGATTTTTTATTTATAATTAGGTGGAAAAACATTATTTAATAAGGTCAAATTAATTTTTAGGCTTAATAAAATATTTACTTAGGTAAAAAGTAGTACCATGGAAAAATCAAAAATGGAAAAGGTAAAAAATATTAGGGTGATGTGATTCCAAAATATAAAAAATGTGTTCCCAATTTAGTGGTTGAGATACTATAGACCTTATATCATACCAAAATCAATTTTTTCCATTTTTATCCATATTAAATTTTCAAACATGTTCCTTAATTATATAAAGATAAAATATTTTCAAATTTCTATTCCCACAACTTATAAAATGGGAATCACACTTCTAATTAAAATCCACTAAAACAAATTCCACATAATACTATACCCTCATTTATCCCTCTATAATTATATTTTACACTCTTAATATTCTAGTCACAATATAATATCTAAATCACTCCCTTCCCAATGAAATTTTCCAGGGAAATTCCAAATCCGCTACATGATTATTAACTTTCACTAATTCCATTTAATTTTTCTATTAAATTTACAAAAGTATGTTTCTAATTATTATATAATTAAATCATTATGGTTTTATAGAATTTTTTTATGAAACCAAATTAACAACTATTAACCACAATTCCAATTTTTCATTAAGGGAAACAAAAATGAAATTTGTTTTTGTGTGTGAGGATTATCTCCTACACAAAACATCATGTTTCATTTTCCAAAACCACCAAAAAATTTTATAAATATAATTGAATTTAATAAAAAATATTATATTTATAACATATATTAGATTCTTAAATGATAAATCAAATTATACATTTCTCTGGATCAATGGAAAATGAAATCATCAACCATAAATTATTCTAGATTACATCTTCAATTGAACAATTGATTTTATTATTTCATTTCATCACTAACTTTAATGGATGGTCTTTATGATGGATTTAATGTTTAGATATTATGTTCATAATATTATTATTATTTTATAAGACAAATTCTAAATCCTATTCAGAATAAGAGAAATAAACACCAGTGTAAAATCAACTATCCAAAAGAGAGTTGTAAGAAAAAAATGATTTCATCATATTATGTAATAACATTTTATGGATTAATATATTATAAATTTGTTGTTAAAACAATGAAATATAACTCAAATAAACACTTAATAAGGTTATTATTCTTCTATAAAAATTATGATACAACTAAATGACATCATAAACACCCATTAATTATGGAATGTTATTTTTTGAGTCGGTTTAACCACTAAGTTGAAAAATGTATTAAATGTAGATAATATATTACAATAAAAATTTAATTTAATGTAATATATTATATAAATAATTTAATAATTATTTTTATCAAATTCTTAAATGATAAAATTTATATTAAACTCATTTTTTAATATTTTAATATCTGTTTTTATAAAACACTAAAATAAGGTCATCACTAATTTTGTATTTAGGGATCATAACCAAAACACCCATAGAATTAAATTATAACAATATAAATAATAATATTGAATATATTTTAATACCCTATATGATCTGTGAATGGTGATACTATGGATAATATCAAATAACAAAGATGTCATTATGAAATTAGTTCAAACCGATCAAGAGCACTGACACCCAATATTGAAAATAAATAACCACCAATTAATATATTTTTAGATAATAATTTAAAAAAATATAATAAATGGTTATTAATATGAATAACACTCTAAAAAAGTTGAAAATTGTATTCATTTTTTATACTGTGTAATTGAGAGCATTAGTGGATGTCGGGAATTAAGCTGAGGGTTTATTGTCAAAATTTTAAATACCATGAGACATAATTCATATAAGACACAATGTTACCTTTGAAATTTTGTAACTAATTCCACTTTAATTTTTTGATTCATTATTCTATTATATTTCATGAAATTCAATGTTTCAATCCATCTCTATTTTGTCGTGGTGTTTTGTCTAAAATATTTCTATCATAGTAAGGTATTCTTTTTCTCAAATTAAACTTTAAGATTATTGTTTTATATTTATTTACCCCATGGATTTCATATCTGAAATATCACCAATATCATTATATTTTAATTTTAATTTAATCATCTTCCTTTATAGATCATTTTAATCATACATTACCTATACTATGAGGGTTTTTTGGAAATCTCATTTTTATATAGAAATTTATTTTCAAAGATAATACTTTAAGTGAATTTTTATATATTTCCAACTAATATCCCATTAAATTTATTCTCTTTATGTAATTACTAGGGTTTTAATTATTTATTTTCCCTATATGGATTATTATTTTACCATTGTAAGGAAATATTGCCTACCTATTATTTTTTATAGGAGTTTTTTTATGGTCTATTTTCATTGAATGATTTTTAGTATGTCTTTAACTGTACCGAAGTAATGGATTAAAGTTATATTATACTATATAATGTTTTTTAAATGTTTTAATGAATTTTTAAAACATTTTACATATAGTTGTTTTTTCAAGGAGTGAAAATCATCTCTTTAAACATTTTTTTTCAAAAATATCTTTCTGAAAACTTGTTCATTATATATGAAACAATATCTATATGTTTTCATGGTTTCAAAAAGAAAAAATGTTCTTACTAGTCTTATAAAATATTTTATTTAAATTTCTTTCAAAAGATGAAGAATATGTCTTTTTTATAAAGTTGTTTTTAGAAAACTCAAAAAAGTTTTTTCATCTATGTTATTGTCTATTAACATATCCCATGCTTGATCGAGGAAATTCTTTAAATTCTACAATAAAACATATTTCTATATATTTCTTATGTAATGTTCTTATATATCAATTATATTATCTAATGTTAAATTTTTCCCTCCTAAACATCCTATGAAAATAGAGATAACTTTTTTTCCAAAGCCTTTACATTTTGAATACCCTATTTTATATTTATCTAATTAAAGGGTGTTCATCGTGGTTATATACATCGATTAATTACAAAAATTATTGACTTTGTTATATACCATTAATCCATTTGATGTTATTTTGGGGTATTCCATCATAAAAATATATTCAATTTATTTATTGGGTAACTATTGAATATATATATGTATATATATTATTCTAATATAGTTGTTTTTTTATTACAATGGAGTGTTTTCTATGTATCGTTTAACAATTTAAATTAATTATATAGGTGGTTTATGATATTTTTATAAAATTTATTGTTAAGGGGAAACATATTCAAATTATTTAGTTTTTCATTCCAATATTGATGATTATTCGAAAAGTTGAGTATGTATTGTTTATTTATATTCACATATAATGAATTTAATATTCAAAAATAGTGATAGGTTGGGACTACATTAGATATCCCCTTAATAAATAGATAGGCCTCATGTGAAAAAACATTATTTGGTATTTTGGTGTATTTATTCTTAGAACAAGAAATTTCATAGACATATGTCTTGGAATTAAGACTATGATGTATAAGATCTTGATGTTTGGGCTTATTTCTTAGAACTAGCATTTCGACATTATGAATTACTTCATTAAGGATACATTTTTTGTAATCCACGTTATATTTTCATTTAAATTGTTTTCAATGGTTGTTTTATTCTTTTTATTGTCATTATAATTTGACATTATTTTTTGTTATCTATTTTATTCTTATTATTTACACTGATAATATACTAACTTATGATATTTGATTATTATTGGTAATGTTGATCTTTCTCATCTTTCTATTTCCATGGGTTTTTATGAAATGTATTACACATTATATATCTAATTTAATAGCTTATATTTTTAATTTTTGGTATATGTTGAATACTTATTATAGAGTGAAATTTTAAAAAAAATGGGAATCATATACATTAGATGACAAAAAATGGGATTTATCAGTTCAATATTATTCCTAATTATCTAAATATCTAATGAAAAATGATCTTGGGAATGTATGTAAGTAAATATTTACCTTAATCCATGTAATTATTGGAAATTTAGGTCAAATAATCTACTATATATAATAAAGAATGTATTTAATGACTTTTTTGAAGTACTAGGTCTAGGAGTGGGGATTTTGGGCGCTATACTGAGTATAATCACAAAAATGTTATTTTTGTATGAAAGATTGGAGTTTTTTTATTTAAAGGGTTTTACCTAATTATTTAA
Source organism: Viscum album (assembly GCA_963277665.1). NCBI lineage: Eukaryota > Viridiplantae > Streptophyta > Magnoliopsida > Santalales > Viscaceae > Viscum > Viscum album. The sequence continues at coordinate 663,460,523 of OY728138.1, forward strand.
AACCCAAAACCTAAAATTTTTAGGATATGTAAGTGAAATGATTTTACTAATTGATTGAAAATAGAACAAAAAATATATATTATATACACTATAATAAATAATCAAAAGGAATAATATATGAATTGGGAGGAGAAAAAAAAACATCATGTCAAAAGATTTTGATATTTCAAATTAGAGTAATTTTGGTCAACCAAAAATAATAAATACCACAAAAAACCAATTCTCAAGCTCCATTAAGGGATGATCGAAAACCAGAGATATGAAAAAAGAGAGATCTTTGAATTTTCTAAAAAAATTGAAAAATATTTCCACAATAAGATTAATATTATAACTTTTAATTATGAAAATATATTAACAAATATCTTAGATCCTCATCCCTTAAAATATAAATTTTCTTACATTACAAATTTTTTCCATTATAATAATTATTTTTGACATATATATTCCTTGGAATATTTTGTACAATAGATAATTGGTTTTGAATAAATATTAAAATTTTATAATTTTCATTAGAAATAATCTTTTGTGATTTATTAAAATCATTATCAAATCAGGCATTAAATTAAACCATTAAAAATATGAAAAAATTAAAAAATATCACAATTTACACAATATTATCCATAATAATTGATCCTAATAAAGATATCTACTCATTTGGTGTTCTGGATCATTTTGAGTCACTAATATCCCCCTAATGTCAAAAGTTATTATAGCGGGGTTCGTATTATCCCAAACAGTATCTTATCTCCCATAAATAGTAACATATGTCATGATAATTAGATATCTACTAAAAGTTTAATTATAATATATCCCAATATTTTAAATATGTATCACAATAATGTAACAACTACAACTAATTTATCTCTAATATAAACCCAAAAAACTATAGTACATCATCCTTTGTGCCTTATGAATTTCTCATAATCAACACTTTTCCCCCTTATAAAAAAAGTTAACTTTAGGAAGATATATAGTATTATAATGTTTCTCTTTGTATATTTTTCATGTCAATAAATATCATACCTTAAGAAATATCAAAAAAATGGACTTCGAGAGTTCAATCATCAACGTGTCACAAACACTCTATGAAAAAGAAATCTTTCATTCATAGATACTGATGTGCTATGAATGATCTAAAAACCCTCAAAAACAAGGGATTTAATTTATACGTATCCTTCCTTAATAAATTCATAAAAAAATACCTTTATAACATTAAAAAATATAATAGTATAACCTAGTTAATTATTCCAAATAAATTGCATCAACCATAGTCAAATATTCATCAAATCATATAACCAAAATGAATCTTTTGAAATAATAAATATTTTATATTATGAATAATTCTTGTAGGAATCTTCCTGTATTAATCATGTTTTACTAATCAGAAATCCTATTTAGCCTCTAAATGATGTTAACTCTATGTTATATAACTCACATGTATAGTAGTTTAGTAAAAGCTATCCAAAGATCTTAAGTGCTATATGTTGGTCGGAGTGGACAATCCAAAGGGGGATGAATTGAGTTCTAATTAAAATTTCTCTTAAAAACTTTATGATTTAAAATCCCCAAAATTATATAAAAATTAAACTGTAGTGAATTTATAAAGATTGTAAGTTTTCCATTAGTTTCTCAAGAGATTGATTATTTCTCAATTAACTCAAACTTAGCATTTAGTAACTTTTGAAACTAACATACTGGCGAACAAAAGTTATAAACACTTGCTATTTTAACTATCCGAGTAACATTAAAACAGATTTGAATTTCAAAGAGCTTAGTAGTAGAATTGAAAATAATGTAAACTAAAAATAAGATGCAAAACAGATATACCCAAGAGGTTCAGTCTCAAGCCGAGACTTAGTCCTATCAAATATATTATATAATCATTGATTCACATCCTTGATAGGTGTTAACAATAGTACAAATATTGTCCAATTACAAAAACCTATACTACAGTTCTACATGGGTAAACAAAAACAATAGAGCACAGGCTATCTTGGTCACACTTCACCTCTACCACTATCCACAGTGGGATACAAGAGAGTAAGGGAAAGATTGAGTGAGGATTTATAAATCCTACAGTTCAGCACATGAGACAGTGTGTGCCTAAAAATATAGAGCACACATGCTGCTCAAAATTTAAATAAATGATACCCAATAGAGATAAAAAAATAGAGATGATTATAGAATGTACAATGCGTTTTGAGTGAAGATTTGGACTCCTTAGATTGATGTAGATGGAGCTTTGAGTCCTTCTCGGGTTTTTATCAACCAAAACAGAGTGTCAGTTTTCTATTTGACTTCCAGGTCCAGGTTGATCAGTCTGATCAGCTTGAGTGTAAGTGAAATCATTGAAGCTATTTAATCCAAGAATGATCAGGTTCTACAGACTCAGAATGTATTCTTCATTATTATTCAATGCATGTATGTCCTTTAGTATCTCTAGAAGATTGGTTCTTATATGCATGGAAAGAGTAACCAATTCCTTGTCTCTATTTCTTTAGTAGTTCAAGGCTCCCTTTTAAAGCTCATGTGGCCCGAGAAAATGTATGATTACTTCTGCAGGTACGAGGTAACATTTCTTAACATTCAACATACATTAATTAATTAATAAAAGTTTCATTAAATACATAAAATATGAATGTTGCTTAAAAAACAATAGAAAAAGAGTTTAGAGAAACATAGACTGGTTTCCATCAGTGGTGCTTAGTATCAGTGAGCTTTTATCGGTGGACTTGAGTCAGTAGGTTTTAATCAGTAGTTTCTACTCTTTATAACAATATCTCTATGTATTGATAGATCTTTCCATCGATAGCTCCTTTTATCGATATCTCTTTTGTACTAGTGGCATTCTTGTATCGGTAGTCTTTGTAGCGGTATCCGTCTATCTATATCAGCAGACTTGTATCTGTAGCTATCTATTGGTATCAGTCTGTATCAGTGGACTTTTTCTATATGTATTGGTAGACTTCATATCTGTAGGTCTGTCTATTTGAATTGGTAGCTGTCTGTCTATTTGTATCGGTGCTTATCGGTAGACTACGTCTGTATCAATAACTATTGTGCATACCAGTGGACTTATGCATATCAGTGGACTTACTCTATCGGTAGGTCCTTATCAATGACTCAACGCTAAATACTTATTTATTCTAAGAAAATCATATCCATCTTGAGTTAGTAACATTTCTGAACAAGTATAAACATAGATAACCATTGATTAACAAATTCCAATGATCATTTTGATATTTTATCAAACCAACAGAAGGATGTCATAGATTGAAAGAGTTAATATATAGATAAACATTATTTTGGATTATCAAAGCATACGGAAAACTAATTGAGATTATCAAAATAGGTGAGGTCAACAATCTCCCCCATTTTGATAATCACAAATTATGATATTATAATTCAAAATAATCAATAATGTATCAGTATATAATACAATGGTTTTTATTTCTCAGTGTGAGTAATGACATTTTCAAATGTGAGATTTTAAATGTATCAGAGGTAAAGCATTAAAACAAATGTACCCGAGAAAATATTATAAAATAAATTTACCAGAGGTAGAATATTTTAAAGTCGTATATATATTATGCTCATATTTCTCCTCCATTCTTATGTTCATTCTCATATTTCTACCCCTTTGTGATTAAAAAAAATAAGTAAATAATAATGAGAAAAATAACAGAAAATAAGAGAAAATGAATGAATTTATATATTACTTAAGGAAAAAAATCATAGAAATACATTATTGAACAAAAAATGAATATAAGTGACTCCTATCAAAGGTCATAGCCACTAATCAATCCAACTCCTGAATTTCCACTTTGGATTTTGATTTGGGTTCGGAGGTAGACTAAGGCTGGGTAGCTTTAGTAGAAGTCTTGGGAATTCAAGAAAGTACTACTAGAGGTTGAGAAATATAGACTATTCCTGGCCTGTAGTGGGTAGATCTCTGTGTGATTGTAGGAGTGATGCTCCAGATTGCTTGGATTGGAGCCATCTGGGGAATTGAGGTAGACTGAAAAGAGGTAGGAATTGTTGGAGGGGAAATGATAAGGGTACTGTCTACATGAAAAAATGGCAGCAACTGATTCCTAATGTCCAAAATGATTCATCCACCTGTCTCCATAGCAGAGATAAATTCGTCCTTTTTATCCATAAACTTGTCTATAGATGGAGTCAAATCCTTGAGCTTGCTCACTTATTCACGAAAGCATGAGTGAATGGAGGTAGTGCCATGTTATCTAACAGAAGATTGAAATGGTTGTTGAGATGATGCTTGGTATAATCTTTCTGAAAGTATAGATCAATCATAACCTTTATTTCTTGTTGGGTAGTAGTAGCATCCCTCATATGCACCTGAACAACTTTTCTGATATCTCGTTAGGTAGAAATTAACTTAGAATAAACCGAGCTACTAGTACTTGTCGGACCAAGCTCCTCTTTTGGCACAGTTCTAAACTAATCAATATCTACTGAATCACTGGTTTCACTAAGAGGTTTGATAGCGAATGCAACAGTTTCTTTGAAATATCCGGTCAAACTACTTATGATCTTTATGAAAACCAAATCATGTGTACTTACATTCTCTTTTCTATTCTTTTTAAAGGATTTATATACATCTAAAAACTGCTTGACAAAACTCTTGATATAATTTATGTCATTAGAAACATGCATTTGGGACCTATCCAAGGTATTGAATGAATCAATAGATTGCTTCAAAAAACAAATATCCTCTGTCCAAGATTCAATCTATGTAACAAACACTTTGAATTCATTCACCATCTCTACCATAGTGGTTGAAACAGTACATCCAAGAGAGAGTTAAAATGATTTTTCCATTTTTCATAGCTCTTCAACAAAATAGATCATTAAGTCTGCAACAGATGCAATCCAAGTCTCCTTCAACTTATCCTTTAAAGACTCAATATCATCCTCAATAACCTAGTTTTCAGGCACAACTACTGGTACTCTTTCTGACATAATACTAGCCACATATTCATTCATAATAGATTTAACAGATGATATTAATGAGGTTTCCATTATTCTTATCTCATCCACAATTGAGGTCTTAAGATCAGACTTCAACTGGTCTAGATCAGCTTTTCTTACCACAACCTCAGGTAAAAACATAGAAAGGATGTTATAGTTAACATGTGGTATGTTGATTGGTGTCTCGTATTCAGAATCATGATAGTCCAACCAAAAACTATAAAACCAGGGTCTTCTACCGAGTCTTCAATCTCATTAGCTACTGAAACAATAACAAATATGCAATATGCTCCCCCACAATGTGTGCATTCTCCTGTATAGAAATTGAATCCTCAAAAGATCAGTATTCCTCAAAAGAATCCTCTCTAACTATCTATAATTCAACAGCTGGAGGCCCCTCAAGAATAGGTGCAGGTCTGTCTACATCAATAATTTCTTCAGTAGGCATTGGGGAGTGCCCAATCAGTGGACTGAGACTCAAGAAGGCAGAAACAGATGCTTCAGTTTTAGATTCTTCTTCTTCCTCTTTCTCAAGAGCAGGCTGGTCTTCCTCATCAACAGGGGCTTCTTCATTGCTTACTCCCAACACTCCATCCTTTCCAGATGATACAACTTCAGCAACAAGACTTGCAGGCATCTCTGGATCCATTCACTCAGCTATAGAGGTATCCTCCCCATCAGTATCATCACTATACTAAGGTTCCTCTTCATCAGGTCCTAGACCTGGATCCCTCACATCCTTAAGGCTAGAAGGATTATTTACATGATTAAACTTATCATATAGCTTCCCTTCATCACTAACCCATTATCTTTTCCAAAAAATCTTCATGTATTTACATATATTTTAAGTAATACAAAAGTTGTCTTTCATAACCATTGTTTCATCCTAAGACATAGACATACCTCTTACCTTGATCATCAAATAAATCATCTTTGCAAAGAATAGATGATTAGTATTTGAATTTGGATTGGTCATATCATCAATTTGAATCATTACAAGCCTACCCAAATTTAATTTGACACCATTCCTCAGCAAATGAAACAACTAAATATCTTGGTACTTAAAATTTTCAAAGTCCCCTCTTCTTGGACATATCACATATTGGATGAACATGAAAAGTAACAGGTTCTCTCCATCCATTTCTGTAGCAACAATTATTCTTATTGTGCCATCTCTTGTTAATTCTTCCAAATAAGATTCATATTATAATATGTTACTAGTAGACGATTCTGATTTCGAGAAATACCCAAACTCTCCTTCATGTGGAACTCTCAGGCACTAATCCCACTCAAAGGAACTAAATGATATTGTCCTTCCATTCATTGCTGATATCATTCTGTTCTCAACTTCTGATTTCTCAAAACGTACGAACTCATATAATTATTTTAGAAGCGTCAGATAATAAGGACCATTGTTATTTGAGAAGCACTCTACCCATTTCTTCTCTTCCAGCACTTCTCTAACTAAAGATTTACTAGTCATCAACAATTCTGTGCAATGTTCTTTCTCAACTACTATTCCCTTTGAATGAGATGCCGAATTGTAGGTTTCTTCACTTCACTACCACTAATAGACTCTCCTTTGAGTCTCTTGGCATTCGGCTCATCATCCTTTTCACTAACTAATGGTCTCTTCACTCTTTCCATTCTGAAAATCATGAGTCTTATGGTTCGAGAGAAATGAAGGTTTGGGAGCTAAGGATTGAAGGTAAAGGGTTTGAGGTGGATTTACATGAGGTCAAAAATTATGTTTTATCATTAAGGAATCACAAAATAAATAATTAAAGCATAATAAGTATAGTATAGATGATACATATTCCAGCGGCTAAGGATACAAAATTTTAAAAATAGTTCAACCTAATGGTAATACATACCGGTGAGGATTCCTGACAGTGTGGAATTTTTATCAGTGAGTTATAACATTGAGGCTCATACTAGTGAAGTATAACAGTGAGGATCATATGAGTGAGGTATAACAGTGAGGTTCTGGATAAAGGTGAGGTTTTGGCTAACTGTGATAATTTTGCCAACAGTGACAATTTGGCTTATGGTGAGAATTTGGCTAACCGTGAGAATATGGATAACGGTGAGGATTTGGCTAACAGTGAGGTCTCTAACGGTGAGGTTTCAAATGGTGAGTTTTCTAACATAAAATTTCTATCATTCGTAACTCATGCCTATATATCTTAACCTACCTGAACTTAAATGTTTGGTGAAAATATCAGCTAATTGATGTTCTGTACCTATAAATTCAAGAGTAATATCACCCTTTTGGTAATGATCTCATAGAATATGGTGAATTACATCAATGTGTTTGGTCCTAGAGTAAGATACAGGGATCTTTGAGATATTAAATGGAACTATTGTTATCATATTTTATAGATACATGTCTAAAATGATTTCCATAGTATAGTAATGTATGTTTCATTCACAAATTTTGTGTGCAGCAACTACCAACAGCAATGTATTCTACTTCAACAGTAGACAATACAATAGGGTTTTGCATTTTAGTACACCATGATTCTTGGGACTTACCTAGAATATGAAATGTTCCAGATGTTCTCTTTCTATATAACATGCAACCAGCAAAGACAACATCTGAATAAATTATTAAATTGGATGATTTTCCTTTTGTATAAAATAATTCTAAGTTAGTAGTATGTTTATGATATTTGAAATATCTTTTAACAGTATGAAAGATTGACTCTTTTGGATTAGCCTGAAATCTTTCACCCATACACACACTAAACATAATATTAGGTAGACTAGTAGTAATATAAAGTAAACATCCAGTCATACATCTATAGTTGGTTTGATCCACTGGTTTTCCAGTTTCATCAGCATCCAACTTACAACTGGTACTCATAAGAGTATCACTTTCCTTAATACTATCCTAATCAAAAGTCTTTAAAATATCCTTTTTATATTTAATTTGATTTAAAATTTTACCATTTTCATTTTTAAAAACATGGAATCCAAGAAAATATATGAGTTATCCCATTAAACTCATATCAAATTCATTTTGCATACTCTTTAAAAAATCAATACACAAGGTATTTTTAGAAGATCCAAATATAATATCATCAACATAGATTTTCACAATCAAAACACCTTTGGAAATTCATTTAATAAAGATTGTTGGATTAAAAATCCCTTTAGAAAAACCTTTTCAAATAAGAAAACCACTAAGTAAATCATACCATGCTTGTGGGGCTTGATTTAAACCATATAAGGCTTTAGAGAACTTAAAAACTCGATTTGGAAAATGAGGATTAGTAAATCCACACGGTTGTTCAATAAAGAAATATTCAACTATAAAACCATTTAGAAAATAACTTTTAACATCCATTTGATATAACGCGAAATTCAGATGAGAAGCACAGGCATGTATAATCCAAATAGATTCTAATGTAGCTACTTGTGCAATGGTTTCCTAATAGTCTATTCCTACCTCTTGACTATACCCTTGTACGACTAGACTTTCTTTGTATCTAATGATATTTCATGATTCATCAATTTTGTTTCTAAAAACCCATTTAGTGCCAATGGTAAAAGTGTCCTTAGGTCTGTCAACTAATTCCCAGACTTTATTTCTTCAAATTGATTTAATTTTTCTTGCATAACTATTACCCAAAATTCATCATTGATTACATCATTGATATTTTTAGGTTCTAACTGTGAATGAAAGGCTTTATGTTCAACCTGTTTTCTTAAAAAAGCTCTAGTTTGTGTCCTTATATCAAGATTACCTACAACAGCATCTAAAGAATGGATCTTTATAATCCCAATTTATCTGGTAAAGGTAAGACTATAAATTTCATTTTCTTCTCTATGTTCGGTTCCCACATAATCGAGTTCTGGAAAATTTCTATAATTACTTGTTTTTATAGCAGGTTCAATGCTTTTATCGTTAATGTCCACAATTAACAGATCATCTTCAAGATTTTCAAGAGAAGACTTAGGTTCATGCGGATTAGTTTCATCAAATATGATATGTACTGAATCTTCCACACATTTTGTTCTTTTTTTAAATAATCTATATAATTTACTTGTTATAGAGTAACCTTGAAAGATTCCCTCATCACTTTTAGAAGAAAATTTGTCAATATTATCCTTAGTATTGAAAATAAAGACTTTGCAACCGAAAACTCTGAAGTAACTAACTTTAGTCTTCCTGTAATTCCACAGTTCATAAGGTGTATTGTTAAAAACAGGTCTAGTCAAGACTCCATTTATAATATAACAAGTTATATTTACAGCTTCATCCCAAAAATAAATAGGTAGGTCATACTCATTAAGCATAGTTCTTGCGATTTCCTGAAGGGTTCTATTTCTTCTTTCTACTACACCATGTTGTTGAGGTGTCAAAGGGGCATATAAATTATGATTGAAGCCATTATGTGAGCAATAGGTTTCAGAATTATGATTTTCAAACTCACGGCCATGATAAATTCTCATGGACTTAATCTTAAGCCACTAAGGTTCTCTATAGACATGGAATATTTCATAAAATATGAGGAAGATTCACTTTGGTGATCTAAAAAGTATACCCAATTATATCTAGAAAATTCATCTACTAAGACATAAACATAGTGCATCCCATTCAAACTAGAAACTCTATAATGTCCAAACAATTCCATGTGAACCAACTCGAGAGGTTGAGAAGTTGAAACTTCATTCATTAATTTGAATGAATATTTATGTTGCTTTCCCTTTTGACAGGGATTACAAACATTGTGTGATGAGAACTTTAGTTGAGGTAGGTCTCTTACAAAAATTTTCTTTTTCAATTTCTTAAGTGATTGGACATTGAATTGTCATAATCTTCTATTCCATAGCCAAGACTATGTATGAAAAGATTTTAAAAAAGTAACCTTTTTTTCTAATGAATTTAAATCTACAGCATATAATTTTTCATTTCTCAAGGAAGTAAATCCCAAATAATTCTTAGAATCAAATACATTACAAGAATAATTTTAAAATTTGTCAATGAAACCATCATCACTATGCAGAGAAATACTTAACAAGTTGTATTTTAATCCATTGAAAAATAATACTCTAGAAATTAAAATTGAATTAGTGTTACCAATCTTTCCTAAGATGATGATTTTTCCTTTTGAATTATCACCGAAGGAGACATACCCTCCATCATCCTTGATTGTGCTCTTGAATCATGAAAAATCTCCTTTTAGGTGTGTTGAACATCTAATGTCTATGTACAATGTCTTCCTACAGGAACATTTCAAGTAAGTCTCGTAAAAAATAGGTTTAAATAGAAAATGATTTTGGTACCTAGATTTTTAGGGTTCCAGACAGGTTAGCAAGAAAAACATTTGGTACCCAGATTTGTCTAATGGGTTTCATACAATTAATAGATTAAAAATATTTTTATTGATAAACATTGTTTGATCTGTTACATTGTGAATAGCTAGTTGAGTCATAAGAATTTACAAAACTAGAACTAATTGCATACTGTCCAAGGCTAGGAATGAATCTATTCTTAACAAGTTGTCTCTGTCTAGGTTGATAGCCTAAACCAGTAGTATACTTTGGTGAAACCTATTTTCCATGAATTTGTGTAATATTTTTCCTCCAATTAGAGAACTTCTCTAGATTTATTCTATGTTTCTCATTGGAAAATTTATGTTGAGTGTTCTCTATTAACAATTGATCATTATTTTCCTTCTCTATACCAAGATCACATTTAACAGTACTGGACAAGGAATTCTGTTTCTTTAATGATTTTTACTTATCCTTCAACTAATTACAAGTATCTTATAAAAAATTACCGTATTCAAATAATTCATCTTTAGACATATTATCATCAGTATTTGAATCACATTCATTACCAAAATAATAATCATTCCATATAGGGGAAATAGGTACCTCTGATTTATTAGTCATGAAACAAGTGTTGGCATGATTCTGTTTAGAATCAGAAACCTCAGACTAACTTTTGATGTCTTCTGAAGCACCCCATGTTTCCTTCATAGCTTTCTTATATTTTTTGTCCTTATAATCATATTTCTTCTTGATCTTCAATTTTGGACAGACAGCCTTAATGTGTCAGTTCCTTTTTCATTCATAAGACAATATCTCCTCATCTTTATCATCTTTCTTCCAATATTTCATCCAATTACAGCATTGGTCATACTTAACTTTATAATTTGGTTTTCTAGATAATTTTTTCTTCCTATAGATTTTCTTGAATCTCCTGGCTATTTGAGCCATCCCTTCATCACTATCGGAATTCGAACCTCCACTTGTTGAGCTTTCAGTAGGTATGTGAACTTTATTCTTTACCTTTATCTTTGGGAAGTTGTTTTAAATGTCACTGACTTCCTCTTTGTTTCATCATATTCTTATTTGTTTACATTTAGCAATTTATCATACATCATAAACTTAATAATTAACTCCTTAACAGGTAGTGAACTTATATCACATGACTCTCTTATTAAAAAGGATGTGCCTCTCCCACTCTCTGGCAGACATCTTAGTATTCTCACAATTTGTTCTTTTGCAGGAACATATTTTCAATGTGAGCTCATTATATTTACAATTTCGTTGAACCTGAGATACATGTCATAAATAGGTTCATCAGGCTTCACTTTAAAATGATAATACTTAATAGTCTAGGTATTCAATATCATTTCTTTAACATTGGTTGTTCCCTCATGAGAAATAGCCAAAGTATCCCAGATTACATAAGCAGTCTTATAAGTAGATATTCGATTAAGTTCTTCATCTCCTAACGCACAGTACAAAGCATTCATTTCTTTATAATTATTATTTTAAGCAGTTTTCATAGGATTATCCCAAGGATTTCATTCAATTTATGGAATATTATACTGAATAACTATAGTAGTCCAGATATCAAATCCCATACTATCTAAATGAGTTTTCATTTTCAGTTTCCATTGGGCATAATTAACACCATTAATGAAAGGTGTCATGTTGGTAGCTGCACCTTATAGTCTATTATCCATTATTATATTTTAGAAAATATATTTAAAGAGAGAAATTTAAAAACTAACAAAAATTTAAGATCATTAAGATACAATGAAAATTGATGTTGAAAAATAGAGTATTTGTAAATTCTTTATTAATAGCAACCCTCTGACACAAAATACTGGTCGGAGTGGAAAATCAAGAGGGGTGATTTGAGTCCCAATTAAAATTTTGTTAAAAATTTATGAATTAAAATCCCCCAAATTGAATAAAAATTAAACTGTACTGAATTTATAAAGATTTTATGTTTTCAATTAGTTTCTCAGGAGATTGATTACTTCTCAGTTAACTCAATCTAAGGATTAAGTAACTTCTGAAACTAACTTACTAGCTAAAAAAAGTTTTAAACACTTTCTAGTTTAACAATTATAGTTACATTAAAACTGATTTAAATTTAATGAATATAGCAGAGAAATATAAAATAAATTAAACTAAAATTAAATGCACTACAGATATAACCAAGATGTTCAGTCTCAAGCTAAGACTTAGTCCTCTCAACCAAATTATATAAACATTGATACACACCCTGGATCGGGGTTAACAACAGTACAAAGACTGTCCAGGTACTAATACCTCTACCACAGTTCTACATGGGATAACAAAAACAATAGAACACAATCTATCTAGGTCACACTTGACCTCTACCACAATCCACAGTGAAATTCCAGAGATTAATGGAAATATTGAGTGAGTATTTATGAATCCTCTAGTTTAGCACATGAGACAGTGTGTGCCTAAAAATAGAGAGCACACACACTACTCAAATGTAAATAAATTAAACACAATAGAGCTAAACAAATAAGGATGAGTTTAAAATGTTATATGTGTTTTGATTGAAGATTTGGACTCCTTGGATTGATGAAGATAAAGCACTGATTCCTCGGGTTTTTTTCAACAAAAATAGAGTTTCGTTTTTGTATGTGACATCGAGGTCTAATTTGATCAGTCTGATCAGCTTGAGTAAAAGTGAAATCATTGAAGCACTTTACACCTTGAATGATCGGGTTCTACAGTCTCAGAATGTATTCTTCATTCATCTTCTATGCATGTATGTCCATTAGTATCTACAGAATATTGTTTCATATATGCATGGAATGAATGACCAATTCTTTACCTCTATTTATTTATTAGTCTGAGGTTCCCTTTTATAGCTCATGTGGTCCGACAAAAAGTATGATTACTTCTGAAGGTACGAGGTATGGGTTCCTAACATTCAATATACATTAATTAATTAACAACAGTTACATTAAAAAATCAAATATGATCGTTGCTAAATAAATAATATAAAAAGAGTTTAGAGAAACATTGACTGGTTTCGATCGGTAGCACATAGTATCAGTGAGCTTGTATCGGTGAACTTGAGTCAGTAGGTTTGTATCGGTAGATGTTATAATTTATAACAGTGAATATATGTATTAGTAGCTCTTTCCATAAGTATCTCCTTTTATCAGTAATTCATTTGTACTGGTGGAATTCTTGTATCGGTAGACATTATTGCGGTAGCCGTCTGTCTGTATCAGCAGACTTGTATCAGTTTTTGTATGTTGGTATATGTCTGTATCGATGGACTTTGTCTGTCTGTATCGGTAGACTTCATTTCGGTAGGTCTGTCTGTTTGTATCGGTGGCTGTCTTTCTGTTTGTATCTGTAGCTGTCTGATGTTTGTATTTGTGCTTATCAGTAGAATATGTCTGCATCGGTGAATGTTGTGCATACCAGTGGACTTATGCATATTAGTGGACTTACTCTATCGGTTGGTCTGTATCAGTGGCTCAACACTTAATACTTATCTATTCTACAAATATCATTTCCAGATTGAGTTAGTAACATTTCTAAACAAGTATAAACATAGATAACCATTGATTAAAAAATTACAATGATCATTTTGATATTTTATTAACTCAACAGTAGGATTTCATAGATTAAAAGAATAAATGTATAGATAAACATTATTTGGGATTATCGAAGCATACTGAAACATAATTGAGAGTACCAAAATAGGTGAGGTAAATACTATACAGTCAGTTTGGTTACTATATAATGTCTTTTGATTCACTTTATATTGATTTCTCTGACAAATGATTAAATTTAATTCATTTCATGAATATCATTGCTTAAGTCTGAATACATATATTTTTTTAAGTCTGAGACACTGTGACCATGAGACACCTTGACATTGAGACATCGTGACCATGAGATATCGTGACCATGAGACACCATGAGGCAGACACCATGAAGTAGACACTATAAAAATGGCAATATGACATCCAGAAACCATGTCATGTAGATACCTTGACATCTAGACACCGTGATATCAAGATACTTTGATGAATCTAGACACCGTGTGAAGGAAACACCGTTTTCAAGACATACTGTGACATTGATTCTTAATATGTTTTGTTGTCTTTTTATTTAATCTCTAATAGTCAAATTTAAAGACTTTAATGCACTGACATAATTAATGTTTCCTTTGTAGACATGTCATAGGGCTGTACGAGTTACAATCTTCAAAAGACATCCAACCATTCGGCTCAAACACATGTACTTCAAGATAAAAGAGAAGTGTGGCCCAAAAACAAAATGACACTATGAAAACGGGAAAAAAGTAGAAAGACATGAGCATGAAAATGAAAACACACAGATAATTCTTCTACAATAGAATAGTCTCATGCAACTCAACGCTGCTGAAGAACACACGAAGCATACTGGAATCCTGAGATCATCTTCACATTGTCAAATATCACGAAGAACATAAGATGGAACTATCAGACTTAAGACACAATATTTTCCCTACGATGACTTGAGTTCTACATTTGCTTCATCTCAAGAAGTTCCAAGCTTCAAAGACTAACATTTCGAGCACCTCTAAACCTATCTCAATATATCTTCCATGTTGTGTATCACTGTGTTAACTTTTGAGCAGTGTATGTATTTGTATTACGACACAATCTTTATCCTAAATTAAAATAATGTATACAAGATATCATTACTAAAACATAATTTTACTATTGTTTATACCCATTCAACATTGATAAGTTTGGAATAGGTCCCTGTGTGTCCTGGTTGTTTGTACCCACGAAGAACTATGGAAGAGGTCCCTGTGTGACCTGGACAGTCCTGTGTACTATTGTTAACCCCAATCCAGGGTGTGGATCATGTTTATTTATATAAACTGATTGGTGAAAAGTGATCACAAAGTGGAGTGGATTAGGTCTTATCTTGAGACAGAACAACTTGTTTAATATCCGATGTACGTCTTAATTTATTCTACACGGTTTTAGTACATTATGTATAATTCAGATATCACTAAATTCACTTTGATAGTTACTCTTGGGAAAAAGTTATAATTTACATGTCTTAGTATAATAGCTTCAAATGTAATATGAATACCCGAAATTATGATTACTGAGAACTAATGAATATTCTAAGAAGTTATTTAAATAGTCAAACTCTTATAACACTATATCCTTGATTAACTGTGTTGTATTTATTATTTTCGTAAAAACCTTTTAGAAATACTTTTTAATCAGAAATTATTATTGTTAATCAATTCACCCCCCCCCCTCCATCATAAAAAATCTAGTTTGACCAAGATTGGGTATCGAAGGTTGTTTATTAAGACTTTTTTAACCTTATTCAACTACACTGGTAGTTGTAATTTGAAGATCTGTATATTTTTGTTAATTATAACTTTCTAGCTCTTTCAATGTATTTCTCTATTATAGATAATAGATTGGAAGGTGTTGCAACCAATATACAACCATTCTTTAATGGAACCATCTATGCTCAATGGAAAATTAAAATTAAAATGCATTTAGAGAGTATGAGTTTTGAAATTTGTTCTTCCATTATAGAAAAATATAAGAATAATGATACTGATAGAATCATATGGGTTGAACCTATAAAAACTTCTTACAATAACAATTTTAATTCCATGAATTCTTTATAATACTTTTTAGGATATTAGGAATCAATAGAATTTTTTCTTGTAAAACTGCCCATGAAATCTGGGATACCCAATCTATCTCAAATAAAGGAACATCTAGTGTAAAAGAAATGAGACTTAATACATATACTATTAAATATGATAACATTAAAATTAAACCTAATGATCTTATCTTTGACATTTATCTCAGTATCAATGAGATTAGCAACAAAATTATTTCACTTGGAAGAGAAGTCACTACCAGGGAACTGATCATGCGAATTCTCGGTTGTCTGCCTGACTAATGGAGAGGAACCTCTATATCTATTAGAGAATCATGGGACATCAGCAAGATACCAGTAAAACAACTCATTGGAAAACTGATGATATATAATGAGGATCTAAAAGTCAACAAGGATGAAGAGGATGATCCAAAGGGGAAATCTGTTCCATTCAAGACCACCAACTCCAAACACAAATAGAAATGGAAATTGTAAGCTTTTGAAAAAGTTCTAGTAATGAAAAATCATCACCTTAAAATGTTGAGGAAGAGATCAATTAGCCATAAGATTCAAAAAGAATTTAAAAGAAGAAGAAACATTTCCGAATGTCTAAATTCACGGGAAAATATGACCAAAAAGGAATTTGGAAGAAAGATTGGAAATGAAGTGACAAGAATGAGGAGATTTTCTGCTATGAATTTAAGCGCAAAGGAAATATCAAGGCTAACTATACAAAGCTTGAGTATGAATAGAGATATGAGGATAAGGAAAGAAAGTATAAAAATTCCATGAATGAAACCTAGAGTTCTTCTAAGGATAGTTCAAGTGACTCAGAAACATCACATGATGAACATGAAAACAAATCGAATTTGTGTTTTATGAAAAACACATATGAGGTAAGACTAGACTCTCCTATACAAAATTCAAAATATTCTTCTGATGAGAGTGACTCTAAAAATATGCCTAATGAAGAAATGTTTGACTACTATTAAACTCTTGAAGAAACATGCAATGAACTAAAAGGATAATATAAATCATTTAAGAAACAACATGCTCTTACTGTGACTTCTAAAAATGAACTTACAACTAAAAAGGAGGAAAATTATCAACTTCTCAATGAGAATAATAAATTAAAAATGTCTTATTAATAGTTGAAAAAAACATATAAAATTTTATAAATGGTAAAAATACTATCACTCAAATTCATGGTAAAAAAATAACTCTTAAGTATACTTTGGGGATAGGATACTAAACCGGTCAAAGGAATTTATCCAAATCACATTTTTTACAAAAATCTGGAAAACGTACTACTTTTGTAAAAAACTAGAATTTTACTGCATGTTCGATTTCCAAAAATTCTTTTATTGTATCCAATTATTCTGGACCAAATAGAGTTTATTTTTCAAATACTTTACTTCATCCTTATAGGAATATTTTGAAGCATTTATGGGTTCATAAATCACTTATTACTGATATTACATGACCCAAACAAGAATGGGTACGAAAATCTATTTTTTCTTAATCATTTTGTAAGAATGATTCTCAATGTGTTCATGTAGATGTTTATGGTACATGGATAGTGGATGTTCAAGACACATGACAGAAGAATAATCATTCTTCATGAATCTAATAAAAATAGATGGGGGACATGTTACATTTGGTGACAATGACAAAGGAAATATCATTGGTCTAGGCCGTATTGGTAACTCTTACTTAGTTGTAATTTATAAAGTACTGTTTTTTGATGGATTAAAATATAATCTTCTTAGTATCTAACAATTATATGATGATGGATTTCATGTTAGATTTTAAAATGATGCTTGAAAATTATTTAATTCTAAATATGAATTATTGTTTTCTATATTAAGAAATAAAACTTTATACTCTCTTAACATAGACTCTTTATCTTCTCAAAATTATTCATGCCTATGTGTATTAAATAAAGAGTCTTGGCTTTGGAGTAGAGAATAGGACATTGTAATATTCACTCCCTTACAAATATAACTATAAAAGTCTTAGATAAAGTCTTACCCAAACTTGAATTTCCAAATGACAAAGTGTGTAATCCCTATAAAAAACAAAAACAACACCAAATTTCCTTCAAACCAATGAAAGAAGCTTCAACTTCTCAAACTCTCGAACTAGTTCACATGGATTTTTTTGGACCATCTAGAGTTTATAGTTTAAATGGGAAGCACTATGTTTATGTTCTTGTAGATTAAATTTCTAGATATACTTGGACCGTCTTCTTGGATCTCAAAAGTGAAGTCTCCTCTTATTTTAATAAATATGCCAAGTCTGTGGAAAATCTTACTGGACTTGGAATTAAATCCTTAAGAAGTGATCATGGTCATGAATTTCAAAATCAATAGTTTGAATCCTTTTACTCACAAAATGGTTATAGTCACAATTTCTCTTCCCCTAGAACTCCTAAACAAAATGGATGTTTAGAATGGAGAAATTTAACCCCGCAAGAGATTTATAGAATAATGCTTAGTTTATATGACATACATATTTATTTTTGGTTTGAAGCTGTCAATACAACATATTACATAATCAATAAGGTTTTTATCAGACCCATTATTAGGAGGACTCCTTATGAGTTATGGAACTATCGAAAATCCATGGTTAACTACTTCAATTTTTTTAGTTGTAAGTCGATATTCTTAATACTAAAGATAATCCTGATAAATTTGCATTAAAGAGTGATGACAATAACCTTTTAGGATATTACATATCCAGTAAAGCCTATAGAGTGTTCAATAAAAGAACTAAATGTATGGAAGAATATTTCAATGTCAAATTTGATGAAACAGATCCATATAAGCATAAAACCATTCTAGAGAATATAAAGGATGATCTATCAAATCTGGACATTAATCCCAAATCCAAAAACCATTCTATGAAAGAAGCTGTTAAAACATCCAATTTTGGAAATACCTTATACACAAGTCACAATGAACCTGAACCTATTGATGAACCTAGAATCACAATTCCCAATTTTTTTAGACTTGTTAGAACCCTTAAGAACCATCCTTTAGATGTTGTTGTAGGATACCTAGACAAAAGAACTCAAACTATAGATTCCCTTGGAAATCAGGTTGAACATGAATTCTTCTTGTCACAACATGAACCTAAAAAAATTAATGATTCTATTACTAATTAATTTTGGGTGATTGCTATTCAAGAAGAACATAATATTTTTCAAAGCAATAATGTTTGGAAACTTGTTGAAAGACCTACAGACACATTCAACATAGGCACTAAATGAGTGTTTGGAAATAAAGTAGATGAAGTTGGTAACATAGTGATATATAAGGCTAGATTATTTATAAAAGGCTATAGTCAATAAATTGGAATTGACTATGAGGAGACCTTTGCGCTAGTATCTAGACTTGAAGCCCTCTTAATCTTGCTTTCTTATGCTACACATCTGAATTTCAAACTATATCAAATGGATGTTAAGGGTACATTCTTAAATGGTTATATAGCTAATGATTTCTTTGTTGAAAAACCCCATGGTTTTATAATCCCCCATTTTCCAAATCAGATTTTAAAATTATCCAAAGATTTATATGGTTTAAAACAATCTCCAAGAGCTAGGTATAATAAGTTCAGTACTTTTCTTATTTATAAAGGTTTTAAAAAAGGAATAGATGATCCTACCCTTTTTATAAAATGAATTTCAAATGATGTTTTATTTGTTCATGTCTATGTAGATGACATTATCTTTGGATAATCAAGAAGTTCTTTATGTGATGATTTTTATAAAATGATTAAAAAAGAATATGAAGTATACTTAATAGGTGTGCTAAAATTCTTTCTCGGATTTTAAATATTTCAAAATAATGATTGTATTATTTTATCTCAATGTAAATATACTAGAGATCTTATAAAAAAATTTGGATTGGATATCACTAAAATTAGTAACAGTCCCATGACTACCACTCATAAGTTGGATCTTGATGAAGATGGAAAATCTGTTGATCAAACCACTTATAGTGGAATTAATGGATGTTTACTCTACTTAAATACTAGAAGAACATACATTATGTTTAGTGTGTGTATGTGTTCCTGTTTTCAAGAAAATCCTAAGGAATCTCATTTAAATGCTCTAAAGAGAATTTTAAAATACCTCAAGGATACACCCAATATAAGACTATTATATTCTAGAGGACTGTCATTTGAAATAATTAGTTATTCTGATGTAGAATTCGGTGGCTATAAGTTAGATAGAAAAATCACCTTTGGAACATGTCACTTTTTAGGAATGTCAATGGTACCATGGTGTAGCAATAAACAAAATTATGTTGCATTATCTATTCCATAAGTTGAATACATTGTAGCTGGTAGTTTTTGTCCACAAATCATGTGGATGAATTACACATTACTATATTATGGATATCAATTCATACATGTACCTATATATTTTTACAACACAAGTGATATTAATATTTCAAAAATTCCTATTTCACATTCTAGGAAAAAGCATATTGTTGTAAGACATCTATTTTTGAGAGATCATTACCAAAAGGGTTATATCACTTTGGAATTCATTGGTAATGAGAATCAGCTTAATGATATATTCACCAAACCACTAAATTTGGAAAGAATAGACTACATCATACATGAATTAGGCATGATAAATCTTAAGTAATTGTCATAATGGTTTATATATTTCTTTTTTTTTTGACATTCTGTTTTCTATCTTGCTATTTCATGATTACGGTCTCACAGTTATTTATTCGTGATTGCTATCTGACAGTCACTGTCTTACCGTAATACTCATTCATTTTCTCACCGTAATTAACATTCACTATCTCACCGTAAAGTTAATGTTTACTATCTCACTGTAAAAACTAGTCATTGTCTCATCGTGAAGTTCATTTTCTATCTCACCGTAACATTCATTCATGGTCATACAATAAAAACCTGATATGGTCTCACCATAATAATTCTTTATTATCATTATTTACAAATTAAAAACTGTATCATGGTAATTATTCATTTCACCTTCTTTATTTTCCCGTGCTTTTACTTTTGAGACGTTTGGTATTCCTAAATGATAATGTAAAGGAAGTATCAGATGTCCTTCACTCGAGCTTTCTTTTATTAACTCAATGTGTAACCATTATTTATCCCTTCAATCCCTTTAAATCTCGATCCTTCGGTGAATGCCCAGGATGAAATTCCCTTCATATTCAACTCTTGAGAAACGTTGCTCAATGAATAAGAAAATTGCACCCAATCTAGCACTCAATGATCCTCTAAATCCAACTCTGGTGAACCGAGTAGTATTACTTTAGAATGAGGTATTCCATAATTGGATTCTGTTATGTAACTCTCTGGTTTTAAATGTTATAATAGAGAATGGCTGGTTAGAGTGGTTTTCGAAGGAAGATAGATCTATCTACCCCAAGTTAGTGGCCCAATTTTATTAGTATGTTCAGTTATCCTTTGTTTCTGAAGATGGTTATGTTGTGAGAAGCTAGATAAATTGCCATAAATTCTCAATATCTTCATGGTTATGGGATTCATGCATTAGGATGCCTCATGAAGGCATCTGTGAGGATTATTAGAGAGGACCTCCACCTTTTAGTGAATTCTTTGTGTTAGAAGGTGCTCTGAAAGGATTGACCACAAATGGAACCAAGAGTAGATCCATTGCTGCTGAACTGGATAGAGAATCAAAACTGTTGTTTATGTTTATACAGAACCTGATTAGCCATAGAAAAGGTGATTTTGTTCTACTAAAATATCAGGATGTGTTTCTGATTCATCTTTAAAAAATGGAAATAAGATAAACCTTTATATATATGTCATACATCATATGTGTGAGCTGATCAAATCCATATCTTAGTTAACCTCCCTATTTTATTCGTAGCTTATCTCAGCCATTATTCATGCCAAATATATGGTTAGACTTCAAGAGGAAGTTATCAGGGACTGTAAGTAATGCCTTTGAAAACTCATTATCAAGAGATTATAATAAATTGGAATCCATGAAAAAAGGCATGGGTGGAAGATGATGATATAATTTATGAAAAATTCATTCAAGTGGAACATCCTTCCCGACCGTGAGATATTTCTAATCCTAGTTTAGAGCGAGATGTGTTTGTTGAGTATTCCGAAGAAGAAGAAGAAGATGTTGTTGTGCCTCCCAGGGAAACTATTTCTTATAAAGATTATTGTACTCTTATCCCTTATGATGTGATTGAATAACAAGTCCCTACTTATAATCAAGATGATAATCTAGAAGATCAACCCGAGGATAAAACAGAATCTGGTGTCAAAGAAACTAAAAATAAGGTTCTGTAAGAACCTATAGAAGAATAATTACTTGCTATGCAAGAATATGACCTTGAGGAACACCCAGTGTAAAAATCTATTCCTGAAGTCATTCCTTCTGTAGAGGAAAGGTTGGAGCAAGCTTTTCAGCTAACAAGGAATGAAATTGGTGGGGAACTAAGTGATAGATTTTTTTAATTATATCAAGACCCTAAGTCTCTCAATCTTGAGAAATATGAAACTATAGACGGGGAGAAAACAACAAATCTGGAATCTCTTGAAGCCCCATGCTCAATTGATTCTAGACTTGTAGACACACAGTATAAGTTTCCCAGTTTTTATGATGTTAATGACTCCCACGAAGTATCGATAAAATTCTTTGACCTTTCAACTGTGTTCCAATTGAAATATGTCTCTAATATTTCCCCTAAAATGGAACATGGGCCTATATCTGTCCCCATATCTAAACTTTTATCAAAGAAACCATCCTTGGTAAATAAAGATGATCTAAAATATTTTTGAGCTACAATTCTAGCTAGAGTATAAAAACTCTTGAATTCCCAACCTAAACTTGTAACAAATCTAAGTGAGAATGATGCCTCAATATTTTTGGAAAATTTTATTTTCTAGATACATCCGAAAATGATTCAGCATAATCAAGAAGTCAGAGTTGAAAACAGACTGCTTGGTGATGATGTGAAGAAGTTAAGAGGTATGATTGAAGACATACAGAAAGAGATGCATTCAAGATCAGAGCTTGCTTCTCATCTAGAAGAACTTGTTGTCCCTCAAACCCCACCGAATATTGTCTCTCAGATTTAACCTCATTTAGATTCCCCACCTAAAAAGGTCATAGAATAAAACAAACATATTATTAAATAAATGCTATAGCTATTTTTTAATCTTAACAAGATCACTGATGATTATATAGGGTGCCTTCAAAAAGTGCTAAACCAAAGAGAATATATTACCTTAGATATTAATGCTTCTATGGAATCTATAAAATCATCTCAATTTTCCTTAGATAGTAACCTTCTCAGAATAGTGGTCAAAGAAGATATTCAGACGGTTCCGGGGGGTTTCAATAAATATTCTCTATATAGAGTTATCATGAACAATGATAGAGTTCTCCATCTGGTCCAAATCCATTAAATAATTGCTAATGATTCTCCACATGAGATTTCAAATAAGTGGATTTATACATCAAAAAAAATATTCTCAAATACTGACATGAAAAATAATTTTAAATTTCTTGTAGAAAAACTGAGGATTCCTCCTATTACTCATGATTTCAAGACCCATGTTCAGAAGATCACTGATTTCACTCGTATGTTGGAAATTCTTATAAAAAACAAGGATGAATATGAGAAGGCTATACAGTATGGTGGAGAGATCATTCTGGATTTTATTAAGATTATGAGGCCCTATCTTCATGTATAGAGTACAATCATTCATTCTCCTGCAACTACACCTCTGAGACCTAGTTTTCCAATATTCACCTTTTCCCTAGCCTCAACTTCTCTATCTTTCGGTTAGGAACTGAGCCTGATCAGGCCTGTGATCATTTATTAAAAACTTACATGGTCTTCTACGGCACCTACTCTGGCTCCCTATGTCTTTGAAGGAATTCCTTTACCATCTCTATCAAGAAGCTCACTCCCTTATTCTACATCAACTTCTACTCTGATGGCGCCCTCTTATGCTGTTATTTCTAAAGCCAATGAGAAAAGCATCCAGTGAAGAAGGACGGTTCTTACTCTGTTTTGATGGGAATCTTGTTCAATTTTTTTTCTTTTTGTAATGCCCATATCTTTATCTAATACATTATGCACTATTCATGTCTCATTTCTTTTTTGCTGCTACTTTTCTATAATACCAAAATGGGGGAAATAGGAGCAATATGAGATATATGAGAAATATTTGGGAGAAATATAAGAGAACAGAACAATCACTCTATATGAACATTAAAACTATGTTGTTAGAATAAATATACAGTCTAATTATACATGGTTTGTGATCATCCAAAAAGAATATATTGTTGTACTCTTCATGTATTAATCAGGTTATAATGATCAAAAATCCTATTTACTCTCTAAACAAAGTTAAATCTGTGTAATCTATCTCACATGTACAGTAGTTTAGTAAAATCTATCCAAATCTCTTATGTGATACACACATAGTTTGGTTACTATATACAATCTTTCGATTCACTTTATAATGTTTTTATGACAAATCATTAAGTTTAATCAATTTCATGAATATCACTACTTAAGTTTGAATACAGATATTTGCCTAAGTCTGAGACACAGTGACCATGAGACATCATGACTATAAGAATCCATGACCATGAGACACTGTGACCATGAGACACATGACCACGAGACACCGTGAAGAAGACACCGTGAACAAGACACCGTGACATCCAGACACCATGACATCTAGACACCATGATATCAAGACACTGTGATATCAAGACATTATGACCAATCCAGACACCGTGTGACGGAAACACCATTTCCATGACATACTATGACACCATTTCCTAATATGTTTTTTCTTACATTGATTTAATCTCTAAAAGTCATTTTTTAAGACATTAATGCAATGCCATTATTAATGTTTCCTTTGCAGACATGTCATCGAATAGTATGAGGTACGAGGGGCATATTACATTAACCATATCTGCTCAAACACATGTACTCCAGGATTAAAGAGCAGTGTGGCCCAGAAACAAAATGAAACTAAGAAAAAGTGAAACAAGAATAACGGCGTGAGCATGAAAATTAATACACTCAGATAATTCTTGAACAATAGAATTGTCTCATAAAACTCAATTCTACTGAAGAACACTCGAGGCATACTGGAATTCCTAGAACATCTTGTCACTATCAAACATCTCGAAGAACAGAAGATGGATTTTTCTGACTTGCGACACTATGTTTTCCATTTGAGGACTTGAGTTATGCATGTGATTCATCTCATGAAGAGTAGTACAACGAAGACTAACACTCAGAAAACATCAAAAACTATATCAATATTTCTGCTCTGTTGTGTATCACATTATTAACTTTTGATCAGTGTGTGTATTCATTTTAAAATAAACTATGTATCCAACTTTAAACTAAAGGATACAAGATATCCTTACTCAAACATCTTTTTACTCGTGTGTATACCCACAGATATGTGTGGAAGAGGTCCGTCTGTGGCCTGTTTTTTTGTACCCATGAAGAATTGTAGAACAGGTCCCTTTGTGACCTGGACAGTCTTGTGTAATGTTGATAACCCCAATCCATGGTGTGGATCAAGTTTATTTATATAAACTTCTTAGTGGTAGGTGATCACCATGTGGAATGGATTAGTTCTCACCTTCACACTGAACAAATTGTTTCATATTTCTTGTGCTGCTTAATTTAGTCTTCTCTATTTTAATACTTTAATATATAATTATGATATCACTAAATTCACTTTGATATTTACTCTTGGAAAGAAGTTATCATTAACATGTCTTAGTATAATAGTTTTAAATGTAAAATTAATAACTGACATTAAGATTACTGAGAACTAATCAATATTATAAGAAGTTATTTAAATAGTCAAACTCTTATAATTGTATAACCTTGATTAATTGGGCTATATTTAATATTTTGGACAATCCATTTAGAAATTATTCTTAATCAGCAATTTTTTAGTTACACAATTCACCCCCCCCCGCCTTGAGTAATAAACTCTGAGTAACATTTCTCATTTTCCACTTCTTTTATTATTATTCACCATAAAATAAATCCAACCATCTAGTATTTTTCTTTATAACTTCATATGTACATTTTCCATCCAAAAATTTTATAGGATTTGTTGTCTTCATTATAATGTATAATGTTAATTCTCCCCTAAATCATTAGGAAATTATTTATATTTATTTCAATCATGATTTTGAGCATCTCTATCTTCAACTATATCTTGAAATCCGTTCACTTCCATTTCAACTTCTTCTGGAATCACATGTTCATCATGTGATCAATTAAAACTACCATCAAATTGGGTCTATAAAATCATATTGTTGAGTATACATACTCTATTAATTATTACATTAGTATTCTTATTATGTTTGTTTCTCATTTTAACATGTTGACCATAAATCTCGGATGCTTCTACGTGAATGGTCTCAATCATATGCTAATTAATTTAACATCGCCTCTTTTGACCAATCATTCATATTTTTGAAAAATTTACTTATGTCATACAAATAACAGAATTTATTACTCACTATAAATAACAAACTCTTCTCAAAAATCCATTTTGTACAATGATTTTAATATTAAAATATCATTAACATATTAAATATTTTTGGCTAAAAATCAATAATATCATTATCTTTTCTAATAAATTATTGATTCCCTAAGTATATGTATTGTTTTTTATTATATTTAAGGATTATTTGAATATTTGATAATAAATTTCATGGGTGAGTTTGTATTGGATTTATTTCTTGATAGAAATACAATTATTGAAGAATTGGATTGCAAGCTTAATTATATTACTATTAATGAAAATTGGTATGTTTGGAGGAATGTTATGGATTAATCATTAAAAAAATAGTTTCATGTATTTTCCTACATGGAATATGGAATTCAAGGAATTAATTTGTGATATGAATTGTGGATGAGAATAGATATATACAAGGATGTTAGGTTATTTTGGACACCACTAATGAAAAAATGGAGTTAGATAATATTTTATACCTAAATATTGATTGATGATATTATGATAAAATTAAAACAAACCACGTTAAATCTAGTAATCAAGAATCCTACAATCAATGCTACTGGCCATGCTAAAAAACACCAATAAAGTAATTTTCTTATGTATGTTTTTACTAGTACAGTTAATCACCAACCATGTGTCAATTGTAATATTTTAACATCATGTGGGGTGGAACTCGGACCCACTGACCATGTTAGGGCTTAAAGGATTTATTTAGGGTGGTAATGGTGAATTCTAAGTAAACAATTAGTTCTATACAGGAAACTTATCTAATTGGGGACACACAAGTAATAATAATTTTTATTATTTAAAAATTTCACATGGAAATATAGTATACAAAACTATTTATATTTGTCTTCAATCTCTTGTTTGGGAATAATACATTCTTGAATATTGAGGTGATATCATCATGGATCAATTAGAATCATCTCTAGATCATATATCCTCTCAATATAATATATCCAATTTATTTAACAATTAGTAAGGATTATATATCACTACAAGAATGATTTTTATGATACAATTGAGTGGATACCTATGGAATCATCGAAACAATGAGCTTAAGATTCATTTGAACATGTGGGAGTTCATAAAGACAAATGATTGATTTCATCAGTTTGAATGAGTAAAAGTGCACTGATGTCCACTATAAAGATCATCATAAGGATAGATATTGGTAACTTAGTAAGGATTGAGTGATCCTTTATAAGGATCATCACAGCCAAGAACACGTATTATTTGTAAGGATACAATTTCTATATTTGTATAAATGTTTTTACTAGTCTTGTGGGGAACCACATAATAATTATTGTGTATGATTTATTCCAAAATATTTATATAAGTTTCATGAACATGTGTGTATTGGTTGTGGCATAATATTTGAATGAGCATTCATAGCCTACTAAATTCTGGTTGAGTATCAGGTCATATAGAATTCAACTAATATATTTAATTAAAGCATTCAAAAATTATGAAATCTCTAAATTTATAAATATTTTTAAAAATAATATTTCTTAAAATTTTATTTTTTTTATAATTATATATTGTGACATATATAAATAAAATATATTAATGAAAGAGATATAGAGTATATAGATTATAGAGAGTTTAATGGGTCACCCTTGACTCATTTGATGATATATCCTAACAAAGTGGATGATTGATTTATATTTTTTTTTCAGGAGTGGTATAATTTCCCCAATTGTTTCTAAGACTCTGTAAAAATAATAGAACATAAAATAGAGAGATTAAAGGAAATTATTCAACATATATCTATCATAATATATGATGCATCGACATGACATCCACTTGAAAATCCATCTTCAAATCATGGAAATTTATTACTTCTATATTGAAACTTAAATATTCACTGCTTTTTTTAGAATAATAAGTGAAGACTTGTTATAGTAAAAAATGGTTTCAGTATTCTTGTTCCAAAAATTGAAAAATAACGCCACTCAAATACTTTAGAAAGAATGATGAAAATTAAAGGGACGGTTTTTTACATGAAAAATCATCAAAATAGTATACTACTCATGGTGATGACCAAATTAGGCCTACGAAGGAGTTTCGTGTAGTTTGTAGAAGACATAACCATATTTGGTGTCCTATTTTATTTTGAAATGTCTTGGAACCTTCAATAATTTTATGTCACAGTGAGTATAATGAGGGGATATTATAATTTATAGTGACCCTAGGGTGATAGTCACTCAACTCAAAACCATTGAAAGCTGATTGACCAGAGGTAAGAGGGGCCTAGAAAAAATCCCATAAGCTGTGAGAAAAGTGATTATAGTGAGTCAAAATATTCATTTCTACAAAATAATTATATTAGTCGATAGTGGTCTAACAAATAAAAATAATTGTTTAATATGTGATTAATTTATTTTACATTCAGAATGAATCCAACTGATTATATGGTTAAGATTTATCATAAGAAAAATTGGCAAGTGTGGTTCCTTGAGTAATTAGATCAATAGAATGTGAGGAAAAAATGTATTCAACCTTAAAATTGTGAGGATGGTATCAATTAGGGTAGCTATATTTTATGAAATATTGAGAAAATTGGAATGGAATTCATACCATGAATCACCCGCTCTATGAATGTAACACCCTATCCCATTTTGGGCCTAGCAAGTTGTATTTAAGATAAAGTTTTCTTTTTATTGAATTTTTTAGCTGAGTAGATCTAATGGATTATTGTAGTTAATATTTCATTTTTATTTCATATTATTTTAATATATGTAAAAGAGATTAATTAGAAGAATAAAATTTCATGAATAATTCTATATCATGGAACTGTATGTGGGAGGAGAAAAAATTAGTTAAAATAATCTGTCAATCTATATTAGTGGTTTATGGATGAATTTGTAATGAATATGTTAATTAAGTTAATTTTTTTAAAATAATAAATGGTGAGTCTAGTATGTAAATTGATGTTGGATACACCAATAATGAGGTGATCCCAATAAGACAAATTGTGGATGTTCTCATAATGATATAGATTTTTCATCAGCAACTTAAAGTGGAAAACTTAATGTTAATAGAAGATAATGAGCCTTTTTTGATTCAATAAAATGTATTAAAAATTAATTTTTTTACAAGTTTATGATATTAATTAAGTGATTTTTTAATTTATAAATTTTCCTAGGGGAGAAAAAACTCACAAAATAAAAAATAAGACGTGATGTTCACAAAGTTGAAAAAAAAGATAATGTCAATTAAAATATTTTAAACTGAAAATAAATTTTGAATTTAATATTCAAGAAACGTGAAGTCCTTTCACACATTTCATAAATAGTTAGGGATAAGTAATTTCTATAAGAATGATAAGTTATGCCTTAAGGATTATATTGTTCATATGAATTCTAAACTTATTAATTATAGTGATTTTGTTGAAAAAATATCTCACGTACTGACATAATATATCTCTATTATGAAGAAACTCAATAAATAAATAAATACTGAATATGAGTTGAGAATTAAGGAGATTCTGTTGTGCGAAGATTATTTTAATTTATCTGAGAAGACATTAGGTTTAAGCTTAAAACCATAATTATTGGATGCATTGAATTAATAGTTTTATGATCCTTCGGTATGTGATGTGGAAATTAAAGATATATATTTCATAAAATAGGTAAATGATTAAAATATTTTATTTTAATAAGGGGAACATTCCCTGGAAAATATATTATTTCTTATGATGAACTCTCACCTATGAGTGAGGAAAATAGAACAATAAAATTTACTAAGAAAGTGAAAAAATATAGAGGTTATTCAAATTCATCAAATACGGTCCCTAAAAATCAAAGTACAACTATATTGTTATTTTAAAATATTTATTCCATCACATTATGTACTTATTTATAAAAGTCATAAAACACATCCTTAAAATATTATATTTGCCTAAATTTTATATTTCCAAAAAATTTGTTAAATTATTTTGTAGAATATAATTATGATTTAAAAAATATAGAAATATATTTAAATTGTATGTATCTTTTCCATTACTCAGAATAAGATTATAGTTTGTATATCGAAAAAATAAATATAGATTTCATCATATAAGGATTTATAAAATTTTAGTAGTTAAAGTGAAACTAAGTCCATCAGTTAAACTTATACTATAACTACCATAAAACCATAATTTTATGGGTTGTACAATCGTATTAGACAAACATCAGTAAAATCTAAAGGATAAATAATTTTATTCCACCAGAAAAATAATTTCATTCTAGAAGAAGAAGAAACATACTTCTACCAGAAAAAACACTAAATAATTGTTATGGTTTTTCTAATGTATCCATCATTCAAAGTTGTGGTGAAACATTAAAATAAATAATTATTCTGTTGAAATATTTTAAACAAAATATAAAGAATATAAAATGTGACCATTGGGGATATAATTATAAATATAAGAAGAATTTAAAGAGGAAGGGATTTTCTATCATTGACAATCTAATGTATCTATAAAGAGTTTATGAAATATAGTAACATTGATACAACTTCACAATAATATTTAGAAATTATTCTTATTTTTAAATATTTGTGAGTACTTTTTTCAAATTCCTTAATTAAGTCTGTGATTATAATAGTTTTTTTCCAATATAATGTCATAGAGGGATTCTTTGGTTTAAAAAGAAAGATATTATTATCCTTATGATCGAGGGTTCATGAGGCTCAAGAAATAATATATATTTTGATATTAGTATCTAGAAAGTCAATAGAAAATAAAGACTGACCATTATGGTTTGGATAAAAACATCCATATATTAATTTTTATTAAAACTCCCTTTACAATGAAGGAACAATTTTGAAATCATTATTAAGAATGTTTTTATAAGTTTTTATACATCCTTTTGTGAATACTTTTTACCTTATTTATTCCTATTAACTAAAATTATATATATATTTTACAATATATATTATTTAAATAGTTTTTTATACTGTATGTTATAATATTTTCATAACTATTATAATATTAAAGAATCACTAAAAAAGATATACGGTTTATTTTATAATAAATTTTAAAATATAAATTTCTTAAAATACCTTCACAAATTTATTCTTTAAGATATATATTTTAGTTTCTAAACAAAAACTCAACCCTTATTACATTATAGTAAAAATATAATCTTCCAATATTATTTTTTGTAACAAAGTAAGATCCACTATTATAAATTGCTTCAATAACATGTTTTGTAGACATAAGTATACTTGTTTTATAAGATGGAAGGTTTTTTATATTAGTACACTTGAGAATATAAGTCCATGAATACCAACAATATTTTATAGTACATATTTTCAATATTGGAGGGATCATATAAATTCCTTCATTATAGATACTAGATTAGGTAATTTTATTCTTTTAATATGGATTTATTAGATTCCTTGTAAGTGAATCACTACTTTTACTAAAGATAAGAAGTTTTAATATATACTAAACTACCGAGTCATACATAATATCTAATGTTCTATGAAAATAAATATTGGTAGACATATTATTTTTAATCCCTAAATATTATTTGGATGAAATTTTATGTAACTCATATAAGAGAAAAAATGTCATATAAATAAGAAGATCTATGATTATAGATGATTATCATTCATATTATTTATTATATAGAGAACCAGTTACTAGGATTCCACAAATGTTCATTAAAATTCTAAATAGACATTAATATAATAGAGATAAGTATTTTATTTATTATAATTTATTTTAAAATAGTATAGAAATTATTCCCAAAGAATGAAAATATAAGAGGACAACACAGAAGGATACTAATCATATAATAAATCTAAATTAATATGACCTCATTGGAACTCTTATATATTATATGGGTTTCAAGAAAATAGTTGGTGATAAATAAAATAAAAAAATGGAGTTTTATTTCATTAAAATTTGACATTACTCAAGAAACAAATATTCGTTGATATTTTTCTAACATATTATGAAAATTTGATTATAAATCTTATGAAAATAAAGTAATTCATCAAAGTAGAGTGATAGTGATCTTGAAAATTTTCCAAAAAATATGAACAATATTTTGGGGAAATATATTTAATAAATATATATGAAAATATTTTAGAAGATATAAGTGAATGAAATAAAATAAAAAATTGATTTGATGAGAACTTAAAAATCTAGGCCGCATAAGACCAGATTGTAAAATTATGAAAAATAAGGTATGAAAAATATAAATAATAAGTATTTATATAATTATAAATTTGTGATAAGTATAAAAGACGTATACACATGGAGTTAATATCATTGAGATAGTTATTCATAAAATTTTTTAGATGATACCAATGTTTGTTAGAAGGTCAGTTCATTATAGACTAAAATTCGAAATACTAATTAATTATTCATGGAAAATGTATCTACTAAATTCTTATCCAATTTTATAAATTGATATTAAACATCCTCTAGTGATGAAAATACTTATAAACCTTTAGATGATGAAATAGATACCTTATCTGATAAAGATGATACATTACCATGTTTTGAGGAAGTTTAAAGATATAAAACATTACTTGAAAACCAAAATAATAATACATTCAAAAACAATGAAAAGTCTAATTAAGGACTATACAATGAAAACAGTAAAATTTTAAAAAATTTCCCTTGAATTTTTAAATCATAATAAAAAATTAGAAAATAAATATAACACCATTTCAATTAATGAAATGATGATTTAATTGTGAAACTAAATTAAAAAATATTTAGTCTAAAAAAACTACTATAAAATTTTACTTCTGCTATGAAACATTTTTTTAACATGTATATAAATTTTAAACCTATTATAAATTCTTATGGGATTGGTTTTAAGAATTAAAAAACACATTTTCAAAATTAACTATTTTTCCCTAAAATTTCTCATGTTGTATAAAATGTCAATGAGGTGAACACTAGAATAATAATTATTCTTTCAATAAATGTCAATCATTTTTTCATAGAGATTACATTTTTATGGAATTGATATATATAAAAACTAGGAAAATTGTATATATTTTGATCCCTAAAGAATTATTTTTTAACCATTATAAGACCAAGAATGTTTTTGTAATAAAATTATAACTTTTTATTTTATAGAAATAAGTTGAGTAACAATAGTAAAAATATTGATTACATTATTAAGGTATGTTCCAACAACATGTATGGAAAAAAAAATTTGTTAATAATTTTATTAATATTAATGGTCAAAAATTAATTTTTAGTGATAATTATCAATGATATAGATATAGTATCGGCAATATTTTTCTTCTTGTAAAATCATTATTTTCATTTTTTTTTTATTTTTTAGGGCTAATTCACAAACTCATTAGTGTATGACAATTATGTATTGAAGGTTACCTAATAAACTTTAGGAATAATAAATGTTCTATTAAATGTTTGAAGGTAATATTAATTATTTCTATCTATATCAATGACACTTTATACACATTAAACATGGAATGTTGTATAATCCAAGAACATCCATGATATATCGAAATGTAAGATCAATCCCAGCTATTGAATAAGAATTTAAGACACATTATTTTTCGTGATCACTATCAACTAGAAAAGAAACATAAATGATGTTATAAATGTACTAGTGAAGTATCATATTATGATTCTCTATAGTTAGTGCCCAAGGATTTATTTTCGCACACCAAAAATAGATAGTTTGGTATAAAATAATATATAATCGTTTTGAATAATGACTACACTAGATATATTTTAAACAATTTTCTAGAAAAAAAATTAAATATGTTTTCTATTTTAATAACTTTCTAACACATGTTTTAAAAGAGAAAAAATATAATTTTCATGAATAATCATAATGATCATTTTGGAGAATATATGAATTTTGATTTTGAATATTTTTGAAATAAAAATGGTATTACACATAACTTCTCATCTCGTGGAACCTGTATGAAAAATAGAGTAGTTCGAAGAATAAATAGAGTTATTCATGATATTACTAGAACCATGTTGATTGATTTGTCAATTTATAATTATGTTTGGATGAAGAAGTTAGTAATTATTAATATACTATAAATCAAATTTCCCTTATAAATTTAATTAACAAAGCCCCTTAAGAGTTATGGATATGAAAAAATCTAAAAGATTATTTATTCAGTGTTTTTTGATGTAAAGTATTCATCCTAATTACAAATGATAATTTCCATAAATTTTTTCCAAAATTTAATGATGGAATTATGTTAAGATATTATATAACTAGTATCCTTAATGTGTTTTAAATCAAAATAAATTTATTATTGAGTTAAATGTTTGTGTTAAATTTGATAAAACTAATCATTTTTCTTTGAAACAACCTAAAACCATATATTTTAATGAGTTTTCAAAAACTAATTTTCAACCCATGTTAAAATAAATTATTTCCCTGAGAGAATAACTGAAGAATTTGTTTTCTAATGTTATACCTAAATAATAAATTCATCACATAGTTGAAGAACAAAATTTAATAAATCCAAGAAATCAGATATTCCTTAGGATTCATCCTGGTGACAATATCATTATTGATGTATGTCATGATATAAAAAATAAAGGTTATTTACTAAGAAAATGCGAACATTGTAAATTTTTATCTCAATTCAAATAAAAAACGCTTGATGATGATTTACATGAAGATTATTGTATAAAATCATATTAATATAAACACAATGATTTCAGAAGGAATCAAGTTAACACATTTATTATTTATCATAAATAATTTCAATTAATTAAATTAAACTAATTATTTGATAAAAAATGTGATGAAAAAATTATAATTTTTACAAAAAAATAAACACTAGTTACAAATTGTTATAGTCAAAAATAATGAATATACTATAAAAAACATGTCCCCATGTAGCTGTACGAGAATATATTTATATTTTTCTACCCTATTCAACATTCCTAAATTTCACTTGTTATCAAATGGATGTAAAGTGGGATTTTCTAAATGGATTTATTTATAATGAATTATATGTATAAAAAACACACCGTTTTGAAAATAAAAAACACTATACAATTTATTTAGATTTACATGAGCCCATTTTGTACAAAATCAAGACATAAAATAATTTTATGATAAACTTAGTAGGTTTTTCGTTATTATTTTTTTAATGGAGTCATAG
Organism: Viscum album; assembly: GCA_963277665.1. Taxonomy (NCBI): domain Eukaryota; kingdom Viridiplantae; phylum Streptophyta; class Magnoliopsida; order Santalales; family Viscaceae; genus Viscum; species Viscum album. Next base: position 663,496,121 of record OY728138.1, read on the forward strand.
ATAAATCTTTTTAAATTTTTTTTAATGATTCCATCATTATTCAAGATTATGTTAATGGAATCATATTTTACTCAATACAATAATAAATTTGTGTTTCCATTATGATTATTATAAAATCTGAGTTTTAAATGAGGATGATAGGTGACTAATGATTTTCCTTGGTTTTAAAATTTCTTAAAAACTATAAGGAACAGTTATATATCGATAAAATTATATTAAATATTAACATAAAAATATTGGATATAAAAATACTAGATGTATTTGTACTTCTATTCAAGTCATTAAATCAAATCATGATGAATTTTGGAAACCATTTTATCTAAAAATGCTAATTTTAATTATTGGAACTTTATTACACATTATATATAGTCATATAGAATTAATGTTTTCTATTTTATTATGTTAAATATAACAAGAAAATAAAAAATAGTACCAAATTAATGTTGTAAAATAATTTTTTCATTACCTTAATAAAATTATAGATCTTGGGACTTTTTATTATTATATAAAGGATTTGTTACTAAAAAAATTATATTCTATATTTGGTGGGTGTAAATGGATATAAAATGTACATCTAGAAATTTCCATTTCTTATAAGAGGCTTCCGTTTTGTGTTTTTTTAATAAACATTACTCAATAGAACATTACACTATTGATGATTATTATTTAATAGAATAATGTTATTGAGCATATGTATTTTGGAATAAACACACACACTCGTATACTTGGAAATTAATTTTAGAAAAACTTTTATTCTGTGTGATTACACAAGTGCGATCGCCATTAGCAAAAACCCATCATGTCACATAGGATCAAAGAACATAGATATAAGACAGTATTTCCTTTTGGATAATACAAATAAAGGATATATCATTTAAAAATTCACCATAATATAAGAATAACTTGTTGAATTTTTTTCAAACCCCATAATATTTTATGTATTTTAATATAATAAAATGAACATGGTATTAAAAACATAAAATGATCAATTATAAAAATCATAGTTATATTATCTCGTAATATTAAATTACTCTGTGAAAAATCTGGATAATATTGTTTCATGTTTTGAAAAAAAATCTATCATTTTATATTTTTTCATAGACTTATTCCTTTTAAAAAAATAAAATGAATTATTTCCCTAAATAATTTTTCAGACATTACTTTTTCTCAGATAAAAAGTTATTTCAGAAAAAAAAATATTTTGGAAAAATTATTTTTATCCCAACAATAATTTTTATCACGAAAAATTGTTTTATCTAGTTGATCATTTTTTTCATTCTCTTCTTTCTAGAAAAGAAAATCTCTTCCAGAGAAGCAATGGTTATAAAAATTTATTCATAAATCTAATAAGTACATATGACACTAAACAACATCATATATAATATTTATAAATTTTTCTATGAATGGTAAATTTGAATTATTTTTTACACTATTAATTGTTATAATTTGTTTTCTGTTGTTCATGTATTTTATAATGAATGAAAATTTGAAAAATTTTATGTTTCATCAGAATAAAACTTCATTAGATAAAACATATACCAGTAAAAACATCAAGAGTTTAGTTAATTTATTTTCATCTTTTAAGATATTATTTCAAGTATAGGTCATTATATGGTTTTCAATAATTTATATTAGATCTATGGAAGATGAAATGTATCTCTATTCAATTTTATAAAAATGGAATGTGGGTCACCACACCTTTATCTATATTTATTTAAGTGGACCACTCTTTCCACCTTGATTTTCCATTATCCAATATTTTTCCATTTCATTTGTTGTTTTTTTTACCTTGTTAAAATAAATTCCTTCATAATGTGACATATCCATAATATTCACAATCTAGAAAATATTGATTGAGAAATACTTTTTTGAAAAATAATAATTTTTTTATGTTACTTATTATTTTTTAATGTTATAAAATACACTTTGTTTTAAATGATTATTTTGATTTTCCTTATCTATATATAGTCATAATTCCTAATACAAGAGTTTAATTTAGTAAATATTTTAAATTTAAATTTTTTACATTTATTATATTAGTAATATTATTTTAGTTGAACATATAATAAAGAGACTATTTAGTTCATATTCATTTAAAAGGAGAGACAAGTATTAATACACAAATGTTACCAAATAAAATATAAATTTTTTTAATAAATAAAATGATGAAACCTCTATCTTTCATTCATATAAAAAGGTAGGGAACATTTCTCACATTTTTTCTAAGGCTTGGATTATTTCACAATTGGGAATAATATTCATATTCCTAGAAAAGGGGACTGAGATACACTCCATGTTAAAGATTTATTTGTTTTTTTTACTTTTAATATAACATGATATGATTTAATATTGTAATTTATTTTTTAATTACCATTAAATATATGAATGTATGTATGATTAATTATAATATTTTTCTATATACCTGTTTTATTGATAATTTTTTAGTAAATTATATTAATGTTAAAAAAAATAAGGAATAATGTTACCCCTGTTAGAGAGAATGATACAAATATTTGTTAGTAAATATTAATTAAGAATGGACTTTTTTATTTTCCAAAAATGATGAAATTTATTGAAATATTATACAATTCTTCTTTAGTTATTGAAATTGGAAAAATCATGGAAAAGGGGGGAAAAAGAAAAGTCGTTAACAAAACTCCTCCTATAATGAGAAATAACCCAAAGAATATATTTTATATGTATTTTAATTAATTAATCATGAATAAAGAATAAAATAAACGTGGTGATTCATATATTTTCGGATAAGGCCTAGGATATGGCTCTGAAGGAAAAATGTTATGAAATCCTTAGAGAATAATAAAGACGGAAATTTAGTCTTAGAATGTAGGAAGAGATAAAATTGAAATATATTTCTTATATAAAGTATTATTAGTGAAATAAAGTGTTAAACTAGATATAAAAGGAAAATTTTCTCAATATAATAAACTAGTATAAACATTTTTTGATAAACTATAAAGATAATATGTTCCAATTTCAGAAAAAATGTACTAAATTTATATGAACCATGATAAAGAATTTCTTATTGAGAACAGTTAATCTTAAAATTTATTTAAAAAGTTAATGTAAAATTATGAATAATAAAGAATATGATAATTTTAAAAAATTAATAAATTTTATTGGATATTGATGGAATTTTAGATACTTCTTCAAAATCATTATCTTCTCAATCTAAGAAGGATTATTCTCTATGAATTTCTGGCAAATAAACGTCATAAAAAATATCAACAATTAGAAAAAATGTAATCAGGTGGATATGAATCATACAAATTGAATTTAGACAATTAAAAATATAATAAATATAAATATGTCATAGGAATTTAAATAAATTAATTTCATTAAATAGGATAGGTTCTTTAACCATATTGACCACCTACCCTATTTTTTCATGGATTCACTTTAGAATCTATAAATTACTAGCCTAGTAAATATATAAAAATAATGGAAAAGAAAATAAATTATTTCAATTATTTTACCCATAGGCTTTTTGGAATTATGATTTTTTTTCAAATTTCCAAAAAGGATGCAAATACATGAAAGGAAAGGATGATCTATTAGAAAATATGAGTTTATTGAGATAATATAAAGAGTAATTTATTAAAAATTTGGTAGAATTATAAAATGTATAGCTAAATACAAATTATATTTATAGAATTTTCAGAATGTTATTAAATTGATCAAACATACTGAGGGTGATAAGAAATTTTATGATTACTAAATTAATAGAAAAAATAATATCTGCAAATTCAGTTTAAATATTTACAAGATCCTTCAATTATAAAATTTTTAAAAGTACAAGAGTAGTTGATAACCTAATATATCTATTTATGATTCATGGTGATGAAATCATTAAATCATTAACGAGTATTAATGATTTAGAATCTAGAGACACAAAATGAATGAGAAAATATGGTATATAATAAGAAACTCAAAATGATAGTAAATATTTTCAATTTCTAAAAGAAGATATTTCAAGATTGTAGGTTTTTTTAGTAATAGAAATATCATGATTATTTCAAAAAGTTAAAATGAATTTTCTAAAATAATTAAAAGAAAAAATGATTTGTTTTCTCTAATGTTTTGGAATTTTGTATTAATGAAACTCATTTGTTTGGATAAAGGTCATTTCTAAAAAAACTAATGAATATTTTTCCAAATTTATTTATCCAAATATATCTCATATATTTTTTAAAGGATTTACTTCTTATATCTCTTAATGGGTGATTATTTTCATGAATATTGTATATTTTATCATATATTTCATCTTTTAGTAACATTTTTTCTACACATCTATCTCATATAAATTATTATTGAAAATATAAAATGGAAAGAGTATTCAATATTTTTAATGAATAAGAAAATGTTTCTATATTTATTTATGATAATTAATAATAGATTAATCATAATTTTTTAGAAATAGAAGACATTCAGACATATGGGAGAAGAAAAAAGATTTAAAATTTTCAAGAAAAATGATAAATGTCAAAAATGTATTAGATATGTAGAGTAAATTTATTTCAATGTTTTTAACATTAGTATTATTTGACATTAAAATATGTGATTTTTTATTTCTAATAAGGGGATATTGTTGAGTAATTTTTTTAATTTTAGTACATTTTAAACTTATGTTATAAAATAAAAAAAACCACTTCTTCATGTGAATTTATTTTACTATATTTAATTTTTCACAAGTTTTGAAAATAAATGTTTAAAAAAATTATGTTTTACTAGATTTAGAATAGTATTTTCATCAAACAATGTTCTTTCATTACTCAGACATATATTATACTTTTAAAATCATATGAAAAATTACATATTTTATCTGACGTAGATTTCTAAAAGTACATCATTCAAAGGTCATTATATCCCATTAGATGAAGTTATACTATGACTACCCTAAAAACACCATTAGATAGATTAGACATCCCTTCCACAAGAACATCTATAAAATATAATACATAAATAATTTCATTCCACCAGATGATGAATTATATTATTCCATATTAGGATACATCATTCTACTAGATGGAATGATATATCGTTTTAATGGTGTTACCAAGGTGAGCATCAGATAGAGTTTTTTTGAACCCTTCAAATGAATAATGGGTACATCGTAAGATGTAACAACCAACATGGATGAATTAAGAACATTTTAATTCTGGAATTTATTATAAATATGATCAACATTTAATGATTAGCAATATTTTTCATCAATGAATATCTAATGTTTTTGTGAATATTTGGTAATAATTTTTTACATTAAGAGTACTCCATTATAATCTTTAGAGTGTGTTGTTTACAATGATTCCATGTGGGTACTTATTTGAAACTCCTTAAGAACTTATGTGGTTTTAATAGTTGTATATCTATTCAAATGTGGTCAGGTTTTATTTGGTTCAAGAAGACAGATATATTGTTCATGACAATCTAGGGTTCACAAGACTAGGGAATAAAAAGATGTTTCGATATTAGTATTTATGGCTTCAATGGTAATGGAAGACAGAATTGTATAATTTGATTAAAATTATGCAAATATTTATTATTATTAAAAATCATGTTACACTGAAGGCTAATGTGGAAATAGAATTTTAGGAATTTTTTGTAATTTTTATAACACCCTTTTATAAAAAAATATGTTAATTTTTTGGTTACTTTCTTATTAATAAGAAATTTTTTTTGTTAGAAATACCATTGTAATGAGGATAAGAAATTTTTTTATTTTATTTTAGGAACTAAAATCCACCCCCCCCCATAGTAAAACATATAATTGTATGATCAAAATATATAATTTTACTACATATGGGGGTGAATTGTAGTATCTAAAATAATTAATAAAAATTACAAAACTTCTTAAAAAAATTATTTTCAACAAATGGGTTTTTTTATGAATGTAATAAAAAAATATTTTGAGATAATACATTAATATTATCATATTCATGAAATGTTTATAACAAATAGTATAAAACATTCCTTAAATAATACACAATAGAAATTTTTTAAAAAAATATAGTTAATTGGAATAACAAAGTAACACATGTTTTAAAATTGGGTGTATGAAAAATAAAAAAAAAATATTTCTATGAATGTTACCACACTTTAACCTTTATTTTAAGGTTTTTATCATCAAACTCAAGATATCCCTAGTTTTAACCAAATTGTAAAGTTCTGTATTCCTTTACATAGAAATACCTTGATACTATGATTGGAAAATCAGCTTTTTACCAAGACATTGTAACCCATTATTAGTAATCTTAGTATCTATATCTTCTTAGTCACAAAAATCTACTCATCACGCTAGATAAAATGCATAGCTATTACAATTACAAACGTTATCAAGTAATTTTCAAAAACTCCTCACACAGATTCATTAAGAAGAAAAAATTAAAATTTTAATAATTAAGAACACATAATGTAACATGATTTTATAAATTATTAACAAAATCATTATATATTTGATGATGTAAAATCTACCACCTTTTTCTATAATTCTTTTATTTATTGGAAAATAACCAATGGTCATATTTTTCAATCGTTGGAGTTGGCTTCAATGGATTCGAATAAACTTATTCTTTATCATAATGGTTATACAGAATATATATGAGGGTAAACTTGTTATCAATATTATAATGAATAAGTAATCTATCCGATATAATTTTGTTTCATAATTTTTTATGAATGGAATCACATTACTAGTGGAATATATTTCTTTAACCAGTATATTTTCTGTATGTTTATTTAGAAGGCATGTCTGGTCTGGCTAATTCATATCTAAAACAAGGTTTGGAAACAAATTATTTTTATTTTCTATGAATGGAATCATTACCATATTCATCCATGTGGTTTTATAATATATATATGCCTATGAAGTTATTGAAAATATGAAATGATTTTTCCATCTATAGATAAGAACGATTGATTCTTATTTTAATAATTCGTACCTTGTTATCCATGAATTAAAGACAAATATCAGAAGATGGTCAGCTAGGATTTAAGGTAGGAACTAGACTTAATTATATATAAATATTAATCCCCTAAAAATAATATTTCACGTTTCAGATGATGGTTCACATTCTAACAGTAATATCAAGACATTCATTATGAATTTTTTTAAAGGAAAAACTTCTTGGGGATACAAGAAAATAACTTAGATGCATGATAAGAATTCATATTACCCCAAAACATAGAATTTTTCTGTTAAAGTGATATCTAATGAGGGGAATGTGTTGAATAATCTAAAATATCGTGAATATATAATAAAAAATAATGTTGATTTGGAAACAAATATCATTTTTTATGAATATAGAAATCGTTAAGGGTAAATATCCCAAATAAAAAAAAATATTTTGATTCATGTTGTGAAAAAGGAAAAATTCCCAAAAATTTATATGTACATTGGTTTCCAGTAAATATAGATTATATCGAAAAATAAACACAAATATAATGTGAAAATGAAAATATATTGTCCACGGTGACTCAACATCTTCCTAAAATAAATGAATAGTGAGGGTATCCCTTTACACATATGATTTAAATGTGTCTATAAATATTTGTGACTTATATAAATTATGGGAAAGAATACCCATAACATGTTTCATATTAAAAATAGAAAGAAATTATTTTGAGAATAAATCCAATTTAATGATATATTATCCATGTAACTAGTATGATTTGTGTTTTCAGGTCTATTTTAGTGTGATGTCCAAAGTTGAATGTGAAATTTAATGTCCATTAAAAAAAATCAATAAATGACGGATTTGGATAAAATCATTTATGTTAATATATAGGTGACATAATCTATAATTTCATGCTAAATAATATTCGAAAAAATTCTTTATTAGGGTATGATTTTAGAATAATATATCCACTAAATAGGGATACATGATTAGAGAATGTACAAGGATGGAATCTGAATATTTCAATCTACATTTTAAAATTTTTTATCATCATTTCTTATTTATAGGGATTTAAATTATGATATTTGATAATCTTTATTCTAAATAAGTGGTTTCCCAAAAATTTAAAAATAATTCCAATATATAATGATATAATTATGGTAGAGTTAGATATTATTTTACAAAGTTTTCTTCCAAAAACAATTAGACAAGTAAACCTATGAGAATGTGGATGACATAAAAATAAAGTGTAATTTTCAAATGTCTATTAAAAAATTTTATCAATTGATTCAACCAGTGGAATTTTATAAACCATTTTGGATTATAATTTAAATAATAATTTTGTTTGTGAGTTTGTGTGTGATCATAATATTTAATGAGAAAATAGAAACATGAAAATACAATTAAATAATTGAATCAATATAGTGATAAGAATATATTTTTTTGTGATAATATAGACTCGTATTTTCTATATTTAACCCTCGATAAATCACAAAAATTATTTTTTAATATGAAAAAATCCATTGCGTAATTTTACTAAATATAATTTTATGAGATAACACAATAATTGAAGGGAAAGTAAATTAAAATCTTGCAATGGTGAGGTATTTGGAATTTAATATTCCAAGAAGGAAGGTATGAAAATAGTTCATAACATCCAATGGTATAAGATAAATGTTTACATGTTAATAAGATTTTACAAGTAGAAATGGATAACTAAATATTTTATTTATATGTCATGGGGGAATATAAGATCATGAGGTATCACTTTCACAGTCAATTGACATAGGGGTGAAAATTTGATAATTTTTATAAGGGATATGAAGTTGGATTTTATGTGCCCCATTTTTTAATATCAAATGGTGATATAGGATAATAAAATAAATTGTTCTTTATAGTGGTTCCATTTTTTAATTATTTTATAGAGTTATGTTTAAGAGGATATTGTTAAAAAATTAATATTGGGAGAATGTTGAAACCTTAAGTGTTTGTATTAGATTTAATGAGAACTTGTAATGATTAATGTATTATTTTCAGTGAAGAGAAATTGTTAGTTGTTATTGGATTTCATTACTGATAGTTAATCTTTTAAATAATTTAGTTATTCTTATAGGATTTTTATGTATTCATCCTTTAATAATATCTTGATGTATTCAGTTACATGGATGATAGTTTATTTACAATGAAGTGGTAGTCTAACTTTTGGGAGAGAATAAATATCTATGAGGAATTTGTAGCGTTCGAGTTTCGTCCAAATAGAAAAATATATAGAGGTAGAAGGTATTTTTGGTATAAGTATACATTGAAGAGTTTATGAAAGAATATGGTCTACCCTCCTAAAGGACAACACCCGAGTGGCCTTCCAGAAATGATGGTGCTCAACATCAATGGTGTTGGCTATGTGAGTATGCAATTAATGTGAGTACTAGCTGGGTCAGCAATATAACATGTGGTAGGAAAGAGTGATGTACCATGTGAGATGACATGAAAACCCTCTATTCAAGGAGGTTACTAGAGGGTTTTTTGGGTGATCTATTAGAATGGTCTTAGTAATACAGATGTTCTCTCCAGTAAACTTCTCTAATGTGGAATAAAAAATTATCTATGTTATACAACTATTAAAATTCATTCATGAAGATAAATTAGAATATATAATTTCTATTTTCCTTTAACCACCATCCTCAGTGTTCTACATGCCCAAAGATCAATTAGATTCATTCAAAAATTACATAACTGTACCATAAAATATATCATGGTTCTTTATAAATGAGAAATGAATCTATATTGTACTATGAAGTATTTATATGATACATCTAGGAGGATATCTATGAATGTTATGAATTGATATGATTGCTTTTTATGGACCATTGGGATTTTGTAAAGATGAATGATTGATCGATTAACGAACAATGATATACACCATAACAATGACCATTATAAATATCATTATAAGGATGAATATATGAGACAATATAATGATGAATTGATGTTTAATAATGATTGTCATTATGATGATCAATCAGTTTCCATATAGAAATATTTTTTTGGGTATTGTAAAATTAAATATGAGTCATGTCGTCTATAATGTATTGGTCATGGAATGTGAGTCATTAATAAATCCTTATATGAGTGGAATTAATATCTAATTATGAGTAATAACGCAATAAATGCATGAGGTTTTTTAGTACACCACATGTATGAGGGGTATAATGTCATATGGAATAAACCAAATATAATTAATATAGTGACACATGAATGTTGAAATACTATATTTCATTCTTATTTTTAATTTTTTGATTTATCAGTATATAAATATGCGTTATATTATATTATAAAAAACAAATAAATTATATTTTGAATTTCTGGATTATAATTCCAAGAATTATGTAGAATTTAAGGAGTAATAATTGAATTAATAAAATGATATCCTATATATGAGAAATAGTTAGTTTTATATTTTTAAACCATGGAAAATATATATAATAAATTTTCTGTGAATAATATTTTTCAATAATATAATATAGAATAGAAGGATTGGGAAAAATATTTAACACATCTATATTGTGAGAGAGGACGCATCAACTCGGCATCTACTGGAAATCTCACCTAAGAGTCAAAAGGGGCTTTTACTATTATGCATTAAAGTGAATATTCAATTCTATATCCAAGAAGCGGAATAAATTTTTTGTTTTAATTCACCATGGTGGAAGAATTTGGGTTAAGAAACTGGAAAAGTTATGGATTTCTATAACTCTTTTTAAATAAAAAGATGAATTAGCTTATCCTTTCAATTAAATATCATGGAAATATTTTTTTTATGTTGATGATCATAGAAGGTCCATGAAGGGGTAGCCTGAGGATTTTAGAGAGCACCCATCCATATTTGGAGTATCATATCATTGGTGAACTATTTTTATATAGCACGTGTGTCAACATTAAATCATTTCATGAAGTTGTGAGAAGAAATAGAGGAATTTATTATTCGGATTTACCGTTGGAGACATTGTGTCAACCAATAACCATTGAAAGGGAAGTGACACTGTGATAGAATAACCAAGAAAATACCTCACATGAAGTGTGAAAAATTATTCTAGTGTACTAAATCATTTTTATTTCATGTTCCATGGATTAGTTCATAGTAGTTAACCTTGTACAAATATGTGTCTCATGTGCCCTTAAATTTCATTTTTCATGAAACCAATTGATAATGTGGGTAATAATTATTACAATATAAATTAATAAAATAGGTGGGTCATGTAATTGGATCAATAAAAATTATAGTAAGAATTCATAGACTCTTAAAATTATAAGTTAAATATATATTTGTATTAGAGAGTTTAATGAAAAGTGATACAATTTGAAAATATGCCCTACCCTGATTCACCCCTAGGTTATCTCTCATGCAATAAAAATTTAGTACTAACATAAACACTCTTAGGGTAAATTTCATGTGACATTTTACAAGGACCTTGAAAACTACTATTTATGTATATGTATATGTCTCTATATTTAATTATCTTTTTTATCATACTGAAATTAATCTACCATTATGATAATTAATAAATTATGACTTATCAATTGTTGGTGTATCATTCCCTGTAGACATATAATTAGTTTTTAGAACGTATAAAAATTCCAAATATGAAATAATTACAACTAAAAATTATGTATGTATTCCAAATCAATGCACATCATCAATATAAAAAACATATTAAGTGGTTTCATTAATCAAAAATCGATATCATCAAGTAAAACTATTTCTCAAAATATTTTCACAAATAATGTTGATATAAAATGAAACACATTAAATTATTCCATGGGTTCTTCGGTCTCCCCCTTCGGAATTTTTTATAGTACTAACATCGCTCACCAGTTCATTAATTTAGATCCTTTCTCAAAGAGAAGTATTTAGACACCAAACTACTTGATAAATCTATTATTTATATAAAATTCTTCCCCTTAGTGTAATTAAATTTATTTATAGTGATTTTGACTTTCGTTCCATTAATAAACTAAGTTACTTTCTTCCCCTTTTAACAATTACACTATAGTTTGATTCATTATTAAGATGTCAAATTTTTATACCTTTTCCCTTTGAATTTCATAACATGAATTCCTTAGATCATAAACCTCTCTATATGACCCCTTGGGTATCTTATAATACCATGGATTCCTTCCTAGCACATTTTAGACTATTAGAATCAGGGTCACTAATTTTACTATTGACTGTTCCCACTAGCCTTCATGTGTCCTTTCATTGTGCGTTATCCTCACTCGCACGCACCATAGGAAACATCCCAAGAGGACACCAATATTGATAGTTTTCTAGGTCAATCACACTTAAATATGGAGTTCTATTCATGTAGGGTCCTACAAATAAAGGTTCACATTATTTACATGGGTCTTAATATTTTTCTTTTAAAGTCTCACATTTCTATGGGTGTTACATTGTCCACAACATTAAATCAAAACATCCCCATGGTGAAAAATACAACTCAATCCATTTAGTTTCACTACACTTATAAATTGTTATTGGCTTCGATGCAATTTCTCTTGACCTGGCCTCTTTGGTCCATGAACCTAATCATCACACCCCATAAAACTTCTGTAATACCTTGGTAGAATTAGTAGTAGTCATGTTTGCTCCCAAAAATAATGGTGAGATGTATATAAATGTGTAGTAACTTTTATTCATTTATGAATCATTTCTCTTGATATTTTACACTCTCCATCCCATTAAAATACTACATCCACATTGGGTAATATACATGTTGGTCATGAGTTTAGATACCATTTATCATGACCTGACCACCTCAACCACCAAACTAGTCGTCATACCCAAAGATTATTTTTTAATTCCTTATATTTAATCCCAACACAACCCATACTATTACCCATCAGAGACTCTTATCTCACTAATGATTGTCCCCATAGGCCAACTGAAGTTAATTTGGTGCACTTTATCATCACTCCCACATGCCATTGGAAATTTATTGAGAGTTCATGTAGAGACCCTAATCTTAACGTATATTGACATTACATTACTTTTGCGGAATACTTAGTACATAACAAAAACACACAAGCAAGGACCGTAATAGTTTAGTGTCTTTGGAAACTCGGAATATAATCTTATAACCATGGTGAAAGATCTTCAACATCTCCCATAAAGATCTTACATTTTTTTATACCTAAAAACTTTCTTTATATCCTGGGGAAAAGAAAACATAAACGGGTGAGCTCAAATTCTCATTAAGGGTAAACAAAAGATATATCAAACACATCAGATTCATAAGAACATAACTTTTGGAAATCTTAACCTGCAAAAGAGATCATAATATCATAACATGGGATAAATCATAGTAGTGTAATTTAATCCCAATAATCATAATTGAAAACGTGAAACATTTTGGCATACACACATAATCATAGAGAATCATTTCTTGTTAGTCAAGACTCATTTCCAAGACTATCTTAGTGGACAAAGTCCATTTCTGAACCGAGTTCACTTCTCATTTATCTCCCGTTTCACTGAACTAGTTTAACCTTCCGTTCTAGCCATGTCTATCTGATGAGATATAAAATCTTTATCCAATGCATTGGAGGGAGATATAGGTCCCACCCATCTCATAATGATAACATTCTTATGTGTGCCACAATATCATAAACCATACATCATAGCATAACCCATCTAATAAAAATGGGAATCTTAAACATCGTGACATCATAAAAAAATTCATATAAGATAAAGGAATTCATAAATATAATTCCATCAGAACATTATCAAAGCAATGTAACAATAGGGATATATATATAACCCTTTATTATCTTAGATGTAAAATAATTTTGATAAAACACTTGAACTACATTTTTGAGAAAAATATCCTTTCTGCTTCAAAAACACTTTTCCATTCTTATCATGTCGTACAGTTCAAAACTAAAAGAAGTTGATTAAAAATAATCTTGAAAACATGTAAAGGAAGCTTCTTGGAAATAATTTTTTAAAAATCCATTCATGCCGTGTAAGTTAAAAAAACATTCTTCGTACTTTTGTCGGAAAAGCCAAAAAGTACCTCGTACGAAAAGCGACAAAAGATTCCATTCATATCCTTTACTAAAAACTCACCGAAGGGTAAAATTGGATTTAAAAAATTTGTAGGTGGATGGAAATAATATTACATATTGAGGAAACATGGATGTGGATGATAAAATACACCCCAGTAAATTTCAACGTATAAACAATCTATGATAAAAATGAGATTGTGATATTTTCCCTTACCTTAGGTTCGATTTGCTTCATAAGTGTCTGAACCTCCTATATAATGATTTAAATAATGTCATTGACTTATTCCAGAATCATACTCATTGTTATGATATCATATATGGTTAACTTATGACTTTATATTACCCATTCTTTTGTAAATTTCATGTTAAATTGCGTTTTGGGTAAAATCGTTACATTTTTCGTCCGTGTTTTGACTTCATATGATTACTTAGATCATGATTACATAATTCCAGAATATATAACATGATTTATACATAATATATATTCAGAATATACATATATATAAAAGATTAGTAAATGGAAAGAAATACACTATTCATGGAGACGGTAGGCCGTAGGTACGCATGAACGCTGTTTTCGTTTCCTTATTGAGTTGAATGGAATTAAGTAGATGACATACATATATATACAAATAAATCCAGAATAAATATTATGTCATATATTTCATGATTACTTGTTATATATACTTTATAATCATTCATGAACGGTTAACGTGGAGAAGGTACTCCTTACGTACGCACGAGCGATGATATCATTCTCATGATCGTGGAATTGTATTGGAGTGTATGTATAATATATCATAATAAATATAACTTTACAATAATCATATATAGTTATTATGTACACCATTATAACCATCCAAGTAAAGTGGTGGTGGAAAATAGATTACACCACGACGTGGAGACGATATTTCGTACGTACGCACGCGCGATGATTTCGTTTTCCTTAGAATGGATAGATGGTGAAATAGTGTTGTTTAATACTTATAATAACATATCAGTATATGAGTGATACTGATGTTATTACTTCATAATGAAACAACCTAAGAAGAAGAAGTGGAAGAAGAAATAATGTTGAAAGAATCGGTAACGGACATTACCTCTTCTTTGAAGCGCCTCTTTGAGATCTCCTTTTAGGGAACTAAAATTTGTCTTTGAGGAAGACCATAACCTCTAGGGTGTTTATATGGAAGTGGAGAATGGAATTTTTCAGGGTTTGTCAGATCTTGAAGGCTCAAAGTGGTGTGAGGAAGAGAGGGCGGAGGTGCCCTTTTATAAGGGAGCAGAGGGGCTCCTTTGGAAAAACTAAAAATATTATTTTATTATAAAGACAACTTCGGTTTTAAATAGCTCCAAATTTATTTATTTCAAAGCTAAGGTGAGGATTGGCCGAAATACTCTCATCCAATAGAATTTAGACAAGTTTAGGTTACTATTTTAACATTATAATTTAGATTTAACATTAAGTAAAATAATTTTACTTTTTCTGTGTCTTCTTGTGTTCTTATACTATAAGGTTAATAAACATACTATAAGCAGCCAAAAGAACCTGAAGTTGTTTATTATAAATATATATAACCATATCTAAGTCATTTGGCCGAACCATAGATTTTTAGGAATAAAATAATAATTACAAATATAATATTTGTTTTAAAAACTATTTTATGGAAATTTTGACACTATTTAGTAATTGATTTTTTTGAAAATCATAACAGAATGATTAGTTCGAAAAAGTTAATTAAATCAATACTAAAATGTCATATTAACCTAAAAAATTAGTGTAATTCATAAAAAGCCTCAAATTATATTTATTTGGGTATTTATAATATCAATTATTCTAATTTTTCACTATTATGGTAATTACTACATCATCATTGTGTCATAAATAAATTAATTTATTTAATATCTAAAAATTATAAATAAAATATAATTATGTAGGAAATCGTATTATCTTTCTAATGAATATTTACAATCGAATATATCTTATGTATAACCCTATATTAAAAATGATGTAGTAAATAAACTTTGATTTTAACTCTGTTAACTCTTCTTTGAATTAAATAATAATAAATGGCCTAATCTAATCCATGTGGGCCTAAATGGTCATATTTATTTCCTAAGGTTGTTTTTGGTCGAATTACACGTATCGAATAGAATGAGGAAATGTGTTAGGGTAATAATAATATCATTTTTACCCTTAATTACCCTATTTACTTTTAACAGTGGTAAAAAAAGTAAAAAGTTACTATTCACCAAAAAAAAATTTCATCTCATTGAACCACATTTTTCTTACTGACATCAACCGTGTGTCTCTGATTTTTGAAATTCCACTCACAGAAGCGGTAAAATTACGTTATTTGAAAAATTCATTTTTTTTAACTACCACTTAGTGGTTTCAATATTCATCAAAAAATGAATGTTTCCAGAAAAATACCAAAAATTAGGCCTAAGATATATTTGATATTATGAATTCAAAAATGATGTATATTTTACCAAATTCAAAACATATCAGTTGCATTAATTAATTTAAAAATTAATTCCCGTCGTCATAACAAATAGCATATTTTTAAGAGATAATAACTATCAAAAGATTGACATTTTTTTATGTCTGCTTTAAATGTGAAATTACATCCAATGACCAAAATTGTATTAAATTGTAAAAATATATTCTAAATATACTTTATAAACACTCAAATTAATAATTTATCACTATTAATCATTTCGATTAAAAAGGTTTTTTTTAATTAAAATTTAGTAATTTTCACTATTCAGCAGAAAATGAAAGTTATCAGAAAAGTACCAAAATTTCACCCTAAGATAATTTTGATATTCTGAATCCAAAAATGAATTCCATTTTGAAAAATAAAATTTATAAAATTTCAAATAGTGGTTATTACTATTCATAACAGCACGTTTAATAATATTTTAGTAGCATATCATTGTTTAGCGAAACGCGATATTGCGTACAACACACGCTATCGCGGAAGGTTGTGCTTGTGTGTAATGCAAGGAAAGTCAAAGATGCGTGTTGTGCATGATTCTTTTGGTGTAGCATACAACACAAGAAATTAATGAAATTAAAAAGAATATTTTTCATAAAATCTCGGGGTGTTACATTCTACCCCCCTTAAAATGAATTTCACCCTCGAAATTCGTCGGGGTGATAAATGGTTTACTACTCGAATGTTTGTTTAATAGAAACCCACATCGTAAAAAGGAATACCCAAACATGGCTTTAAAAACTAAACAATGAAATGTAACGGTTACCCAAATTAACTCATCACTGGGTTTCCACGTAGGAGAACATAGGTGAAAATATGGATATGGAAGAAAAATCTAACCATCATGTTCTGATGTAGAGTGGTAGAGAACATGGCAATGAAATAGCCAACAATCACAAAACCATATATTTGCGATGATTTAAGGTACCGTCTGATTCATCAGATATAAGGGCACAAGGACAACATTTTTGGTTTTCAAGATCATTTCCCTAAAGTTGAATAATTTGAATTAGAATAAATACTTACTTTATTTTGGTACAATCACACTGTTTTTCGTGCCTTGAAAAATTTCCACTTTATCTCTTAATGAAATGAAGTTGAATTTGTTATTCGTGAAGTGTTAGAAGATCATGTGACAGAATGATGGGTCATTCCGTCTGTCTCAAACAAAAGGTTATCAAAAGTTATTAAATATACATAAGTCGATCTATAGTGAGATTAATCATATATGGTTCCTAAATTGGACTTATACTTCATATATCATACTGCTTAATATAATAAAACTAGTTTCTAATAATCAGGGATATCCTGTAGGCTTGTGGTAGGCGATAAAGGCCATTCTCACTTCGGTTGTGGGTTCGATTCCCACAACCTTGTCCGACGCGATGGGCTGTCACCCGTCCTGTAGGTTGTCCTTTTTGTAAAGCTATATTACTATAACATCCCATCAATAATATCGAAAAAATTATATCCTAACTTATGACCAACATAATCCATTCCAATCTTTTGGCATATCTAAAATACTTCAGTCCATGCTCATAGTATAAATAAAATGATTACTTGAAATGTCACATAACAATCACGTGAATGCCATCATTTATCCCCCATATATCATAATGTATATCTTGTTGGTCAAATTACAAACATGTGAATACCTTAATCATGTATTCTCTTGACGAATGAATACCGATTAATTGAACCATAGTGAAAACATGAGTGCAATCAAAAGTTAACTCTTTCCACATACCAAAAAACAAAAATTATATATACTCAAACCATGATATAACCTTCTCCTTATATCATTCATGAGCTCATGAATACGGTCAAACATTTCATTTTTCTCGTTTTCCTTTCATTATGCGCATATCATCTTTTTTTCCAAAAATATCTCAATCACATTCTATGGTTACCATTACCATTGAAATCCACAATATACCAATACATAAATATTCCAATATTCCACGATACTATATACAACATTATTTTTGAATCCCATTACATAAACACTTAATCATTCCACCACATTGTTGTCATATTCAACATCGCCAATAGTGATCACATGTGAATTCCCTTTGTCCTTTTCCTTAAGTGGTTGCTCATGTCGATCATCACTAACCCTTGGATTAGGGCATTTATTAACATAATGCCCCATTTCCTTGGACTTGAAGCATTGAAGTGTTGGTGGTGCGTTCTCTGTAGTCCATTCTTTATTCACATCATTAGAAACCCTTTTTTCCATTACTTCGACACTCAGCTGCACGATGAACTTCTTTTCCACACATAAAACATTTTCTAGTCCGTTTAAGACAATATCCACCATGCTTCTTTCCACACATTGAGCATAAGGAAACATACATCTTCTTTTCACCATTATTATGAGATTTCTCCTTCAACTCCATCATTCATTTCTTGTCAAAACTATGAGATGGATAAGTAACACCAACTTCCATTTCTACCTTGATAGCACAACGCACAATTTCTTCATAGCTACTGAAGTCTATTACAGCTAATTCCCTTTGAAGATTTGGTTTTAAGCCACTGAAAAATCGATCAACACTACATTCTGGTTGGATGATAAATCCTAATGCATACCATGCAAGCCTTGTAAAATTTACTTCGTATATACCAACAGATTCATCATCCTTTTTCTTAACTTCAAGAAACTCCTTCTCCATCTTTGTTCGGAGAATATGAGGGATGTACTTATTGAAAAATATGTTCTTGAACTCGTCCCATTCCATGGACTCAATTACATATCCTGGCCTTGTATTCTTGATAAGATTCCACCATTGATCAGCATCACCTTCCATACGATACACTGCTAAGATGACTTTATCATGTTCAGAACATTGATGGACTGAAAATATCTTTTCAGTGGTACTGATCCCTTGTTCAACAACATGTGGATCAGAAGACCCACTGAAAGAAGGTGGACGCTGCCTCATGAAGGACTCAATAGAATATTGTTCCCTTATCTGCTCATTTGGAAGTCCAGAATGATTCATAGCTTGTGTAAGTATAGCAATAAGATTTTTCACTCCATCTCCCATAACATTTGTTTGTTCAGGAGGACAATCATTGCATTGTCCATTACATTGGTCAACATGGTTCCTTCGGGTTCCAGCCATCGTCTAAAACCCAAAAAGAATAGTATGAGAGCTAAAAATCATAATAAAGGGGGATTAGCATCAATATCTACCATATTTTGTTTAATCTAATATTGTTACCATAGTTCTAGGAATATATCCTATACATATACTTATCCTTAGAGACATCACTAGACATACCTTAGAAATATCTCTCGGGATCTCACTAAAGTTCTCACATCCAAGTTTCCAAAGTTTGACTAAACCTTTCCTCTGATACCAACTGTAGAGACCCTAAGCTTAACGTACATTGACATTACATTACTTTTTCGGAATACTTAGTACAGAACAAAAACACACATGCAAGGACTGTAATAGTTTAGTGTCTTTGGAAACTCGGAATATAATCTTCTAATCAGGGTGAAAGATCATCAACATCTCCCATAAAGATCTTCATTTTTCTTATATCTAAAACCTTTCTTTATATCCTGGGGAAAAGAAAACATAAAAGGGTGAGCTCAAATTCTCAGTAAGGATAAAAAAAGAAATATCAAACACATCATATTCATAAGAACATAACTTTTGGAAATCTTAATTTGCAAAAGAGATCATAATATCATAACATGGGATAAATCATAGTAGTGAAATTTAATCCCAATAATCATAACATAAAACATGAAATTTTGTGGCATACACACATAATCATATAGAATCATTTCTTGTTAGTCAAGACTCATTGCCAAGACTATCTTAGTGGACAAAGTTCATTTCTAAACCGAGTTCACTCCTTGTTTCAGTCCTATTTCACTGAACCGGTTTAACCTGCCGTTCCAGCCATGTCTATCTAATGAGATATAAAATCTTTACACAATGCATTGGAGGGAGATATAGGTCCCACACATCTCATAATGATACCATTCTTATGTTTGACACAAAATCATAAACCATACATCATATCATAACCCATGTAATAAAAATGGGAATCTTAAACATCGTGACATCATAAAACAATTAATATAAGATAAATGAATTCATAAATATAATTCCATCACAACATAATCAAATCAATGTAATAATAGGGATAGAAATAGAACCCATTATTATCTTATATGGAAAATAATTTTGATAAAACACTTGAACTCCATTCTTGAGGAAAATATCCTTTCTGCTTCAAAAAAACTTTTCCTTTCTTAACATGTCGTACAATTATAAACTAAATAAATTTGATTAAAAATAAACATGAAAACTTTTAAAAGATGCTTATTGGAAATAATGTTTTAAAAATCCATTCATGTCGTGTAAGTTAAAAAAAATTCTTCGTACTTTTGTCGGAAAACTCAAAAAGTACCTCGTACGAAATGTCAAAAAAATTCCTTTCATATCCTTTACTAAAAACTCACCGAAGGGTAAAATTGGATTTAAAATTTTTTTAGGTGGATGGAAATAATATTACATATTGAGGAAACATGGATGTGGATGATAAAATACACCCTAGTATATTTCAAAGTATAAACAATCTCAGATAAAAATGAGATTGTGATATTTTCCCTTGCCTTAGGTCCGATTTGCTTCGTAAGTTTCCGAACCTCCAGTATAATGATTTAAATAATGTCATTTACTTATTACAGAATCATACTCATTGTTATGATATCATATATGGTTCACTTATGACTTTATATTACCCGTTCTTTTGTAAATTCCATGTTAAAGTGCGTTTTGGGTAAAATCGTTTCATTTTTCATCTGTGTTTTGACTTCATATGATTACGTAGATCATGATTACTTAATTAAAGAATATAAAACATGATTTATATATAATATATATTCAGAATATACATATATGTATAATAGATTAGTAAATGGAAAGAAATACACTGTTCATGGAGAAGGTAGGCCGTACGTACGCATGAACGATGTTTTCGTTTCCTTATTGAGTTGAATAAAATTAAGTAGATGGAATACATATATATGACCATAAATACAGTATCATTATTATTACATATATTTCATGATTACTTATTATATATACTTTATAATCATTCATCAATCGTTAACGTGGAGAATGTATCTCATCGCGTCGTGGAGACGGTAGTCCGTACGTACGCACGAGCGATGATATCGTTCTCATGATTGTGGAATTGTATTGGAGTGTATGTATACTATATCAGAATAAATATCACTTTACAATAATCATATATAGTTATTATGTACACCATTATACCCATCCAAGTAAGGTGGTGGTGGAAAATAGATTACACCACGGCGTGGAGACAGTATTCTGTACGTACGCACGCGCGGTGATTTCGTTTTCCGTAGGATGGATAGATGGTGAAATAGGTTTGTTTCATACTTATAATAACATATCAGTATAATAGTGATACTGATGTTATTACTTTGTAATGAAACAACCTAAGAAGAAGAAGTGGAAGAAGAAATAAAGTTAAAAGAATCGGTAACGGACATAACCTCTTCTTCGAATCGCCTCATTGAGATCTCCTTTTAGGGCACTAAAATTGGTCTTTGAGGAAGACCAGAACCTCTAGGGTGTTTCTATGGAAGTTGAGAATGGAATTTGGAAGGGGTTGTCCGAGCATGAAGGCTCAAAGTGGTGTGAGGAAGAGAGGGAGGGGTGCCCTTTTATAAGGGAGGAGAGGGGCTCCTTTGGAAAAACTAAAAATATTATTTTATTATAAAGAAAAATTCGGATTTAAATAGCTCCAAATTGATTTATTTCAATTCTAAGGTGGGTATTGGTCGAAATCCTCTGATCCAATATAATTTAGACAAGTTTAGGTTCCTATTTTAACCTTATCATTTATATTTAACATTAAGTAAAATGATTTTACTTTTACCGTGTCTTCTTGTGTTCTTATACTATAAGGTTAATAAACTTACTATAAGCAGCCAAAAGAACCCCAAGTTGTTTATTATTAATATATATAACCTTATCTAAGTCATTTGTCCAAAAATTAGATTTTTAGGAATAAAATAATTATTACTATTATAATATTTGTTTTATAAAATATTTTATGTCAATTTTGACACTATTTACTAATTGTTTTTTGTGAAAACTATAACAGAATGATTAGTTCGAAAAAAGTTAATTAAATCAATACTAACATGTAATATTAACATATAAAATTAGTGTAATTCATAAAAAGTCTCAAATTATATTTATTTGGGTATTTATAATATCAATTATTCTAATGTTTCACTATTATGGAAATTACTGCATCATCATTGTGTCATAAATAAATTAATTTATTTAATATCTAAAAATTATAAATAAAATAAAATTATGAAGGAAATCTTATTCTCTTAATAGTTAATATTTACAATCGAATTTATCTTATGAATAACCCTAAATTAAAAATGTTATAGTAAATAAACATTGATTTTAACTCTTTTAACTCTTCTTTGAATTAAATAATAATAAATGTCCTAATCTAATCCAAGTGGGCCTAAAAGGTCATATTTTATTCCTAAGGTTGTTTATGGTCGAATTAAACTTATACAATAGAATTAGGACATGTGTTAGGGTAATAATAGTATCATTTTTACCCTTAATTACCCTATTTACTTTTAACCGTGGTAAAAAAAGCAAAAAGTTACTATTCACCAAAAAAAAATTCATCTCATTGAACCACGTTTTACTTAATAACATCAACCGTGTCTCTCGGATTTTTGAAATTCCACCCACAAAAGCGGTAAAATTAAGTTTTATGAAAAATTCATTTTTTTAACTACCACTTAGTGGTTTCACTATTTATCAAAAAATGAAAGTTTGCAGAAAAATACCAAAAATTAGGCCTAAGCTATATTTTATATTATGAATTAAAAAATGATTTCTATTTTATAAAATTAAAAACATATCAGTTGCATTAATTAATTTAAAAATTAATTCCCGTCATCAAAACAAATAGTGTGTTCTTAAGAGATAATAACTATCAAAAGATTGACATTTGTTTATGTCTAGTTTAAATGTGAAATTAAATCCAATGACCAACATTTTATTAAATTGTAAAAATATATTCTAAATATACTTTAAAACCACTCAAATTAATAATTTATCACTATTAATTATTTCGATTAAAAAGGTTGTTTTTAATAAAAATTTAGTAATTTTCACTATTCATCAAAAAATGAATGTTATCCGAAAAGTACCAAAATTTCACCCAAAGTTAATTTCAATATTCCGAATCGAAAAATGAAGTCCATTTTGAAAAATAAAATTTACAAAATCTCAAAAAGTGGTTATTACTATTCATAACGGCTAGTTTTAATAATATTTTAGTAGCATATCATTGTTTAGCAATACTCGGTATTGCATACAACACATGCTATCAAGAATGGTCGTGATTGCGTGTAATGCAAGGCTTGTCAAGGATGCGTGTTATGAAAGCTTTTTTTGGTGTAGCGTACAACACAAGACATTAATGAAATTAAAAAGAATATTTTTCATAAAATATCACGGTGTTACAGGTCACACATCCTAACACTAATTATAACAGACTAGATAATGATATAATAAATTAGTTTTATATTTAGTTCATTAATTAATTATAAAAAAATTATTACGAAAATATTATGAAATTTTTAAATCAAAAATAAAAAGTTTCATTAAACTCTTTTCTTATAAGGTTTTATTTAAAAGTTTAATTTTCATGTTATATAATTTGAATGTGAATACTGTAACTTAATTTTAAATATAATCATTTAAAAATTTTCTTATGATTATTTCTTTATAATTTTATAAAAAGATATATTTTTTATTGAATAGTGATAGATATTGATTTTTAATTAAAAATTGAATTTATTATCATAAATTATATAAAGTAAAATTTTATTTTTATTGAGATTAAAAATTTATTTAGTTCAATTTTATATAATATAATCCAATTAAGGTTTTTTAAATTAATTTTGACTTTCATTTATTATAAAAACAACTTTACATTAGTATAGCATTTTTATGAAAAACTGTTTTTCATCACGTTTGGCGAGTATAATTTTAAATCAAATTCTATCACTTCTAGGAATTTAATATTAGAAAATTTATTCATTAATTTAAATCATTGGGTCTAAATTTACTAAATATTTCCCTCTGTTATTTTGTAAATATTATTAGTAAACCAAGTAAATTTTTTTACCACATAAAAGGGTAAATCGGGTAATTAATGATACAAAATAAAATGATGAGGACTAAATAATGACCCTAAAACATGAATTAATTTAATTGGATTAATAGAAATCATCAATAATAATACAAATTTCTAATATGTAGATTTTTTTAAATTTTTCGTGATTATGACCATTATAATATTTTATGCAAAAAAGTCAAAAATATCACATTCTTGTTTTAATAATTGTAATATTTTTATCATGTGAATAACTGGAAGATATGTGAAGTTATAAAACATATTTGAAATATAAAATATGTATATCCATAATTTTAATTAATTTTTAAATTTTAGTGTAGAAATAATTACCATAAATTATTACACAACACTAGTGTATTAATTTGATCAATTAATGGAAAGATAAAATAAATGATCTTAAAAATATGAAATGTTTTATAACATGAAGTATTTAATGTGAGCCATGAATTATATATATAAATATATTTTAAATATGTATTAATATATATTATTATAATTTAATTCATTTTCAAGATTTTAAAATTCAATGTAATTTAACAGTTCTATAATTTACATTAATGATTTCTCGGAAAATAATATTTTATTAATTTATATAACATTTTTAAAAATAATATCTTCATAATAGTAATTAATATATATTTTAAAATTTCAATCATGTTCTGTTTATGATATATTTTTTCCTTTAGAGTAACTATTCTGAACCACAATGTGTAAAAACCATTATTATCACAGTAAATGTGAAAAGGGTAAATATATAGATAATACAAACAGATAAGGTATAAAATGTGATTCAAACATGCCAAAATTTTATTTTATTAGTTTCAATTGGCAAATAATAGTCTTATATTTTAATATTATCAATTTTGAGTCATTTGGACATCCAAAACTAATTGATATTAATTTAATATTTTAACCAATTCAAAGAGTTCTCCTCCCCTCTCTTGTAAAAAATGACCTCTTATTATCATTTGATCATTGTTGAAAAACATTTTGTTTAAACCATGAACATAAAAAATGTATTACATTAATTACCTAACCTCATTATATAGGAATTATTAATTATAAATCTATCCATAAATAAAATTTGTGACACCACACAAGATAGTTCAAATAAGATGTATAATTCTTAACCGAGTGTTTTTATTTTATTTATTATTCCACCTCATTCTTGTTTGATGTAAAAATTATCAAATAATTACATCATTATATAAAATTTGATAATTTATTTTTATGATAATTGATCAACCCTTATCCATCTTTTATTATATTAAATCTGAAACAAAACCATCATAAAGATGTTTGGAGAACTACCGCCTCACGAACCGATGTATGTTTTTTTTCATCACCATCTCTTGCATATGGTTATAATGACATAATTAATTAATATATGTGATATTCAAGACATAATAATTATTATAAAATGATAATATATTAATTAATTTTTTACCTTTCCATTCCCTAGGTAATGATAATTATGTTCATGCGTATGTGTGGACTACCACCACCATGAAGAGACATGATTTCTTTCATCACCACAACACTAGGATACTATATATAAGTGTTGTAAATGAAATATTATGTAATTTATTATATAAATATAATTATGAAAACATAATATAATAATTAAATTCATTCTATAATGATCATTGAAAAATCAATATGCTACCCATGTGTGTATACGACAACCATCTCCATGATTATAACATAGTTCAATTTTCACAACTATTTTTAATGATTAATTTTAAAAGATAAAATTATGTATAAAATGATAATTATTTCATGATAATTACTTTTTAGATGATGTAATATTTATCACATAACCGTAGTTAACCTACTAATGTTATTTTTACCTTATGAACTGGATTTCATTAAAACTTCTTGTATGAAATTAAATTATTAAGAACTTGTATATGGAATATTATATGTAAAAAAATGGAAAAAATGAACATTAAAATGGTTATAAAAAACATAAATAATTACCATGAATTTATTATTCATAAATAATAATAAGAGAAAATCTAGTTTATCTTAAGGTAAGAGAATATTTAATAAAAAATCTCATTTTAAATGTTATAATGATTTATTTCGAACGTATTTTTATTCCTTGTCAATGTTTTTAAAATTATTTTATAAATTTTTTTCTAGGGACATAAAATAACTATAATGATAATTTTATCAAATTTCATTCAAGGGTTTAAAAAATAGGTTTTTATTTTATTTTTTGACATTTATTAATAAAGAGAACAGGAATGTTATACTTATCATATATAGGACAAATGAATTTTCAGTGACTACAACCATTATTTTAATTTTTTATTTTATTAAGAATTTTATTTCATTTTCCAAATAAAAATCATCTTTCCCTTTTTTGTGGGTATTTTGATACTTAGAATGTTTTTTCAAGATAAAAGGGTATTTTAAAATATGAAAGTGCATTTTACATGGGATTAAAAGTGGTTTTCAATGGTCTTATTCATTATATGGTCCTTTGAAATTGTTTTAAGAAGATTTTATTCTCATTATAGCTCATTGGTGTACCTGATGTAGATTATATAAAGGGTTTAGCTTTATAATGGATCACGGGTGAGCCTGATATATATTATGTGATTGGTGAACCCATATAACATCAGGTGATCCTATAATAGATAATATTATGAGAGTTTCAATATATAAATACAATTTATTGTTTAATTATTTTTATCGAATTATATTGGAATTAATTCCTATGGATAATATAATTGTATATATTTTTATGGTTTTAAGATGACGGTGTCCTTTGGACCCAACATGACTTTCTTGTCCTTGTTAATTAGTTTTCATGAAGATAATTTGATTTGAAAATGTTAGATAATGATATTTTGGAATGAATTATGAGCCTCTTTATAGATAAAAATATATTTTGTAATAAAATACTTTTCCATGGGTTTTCATGTTCTTCATTAGAATGATATATCTATTATTTTTATATAACTTTTCAAGATTATTGTTCCAATTACACATTTTTAAATATTTTTTTGGCATAATTTATGTTTTAATAGGGGTATGGATGAGGGAAAGATAATATTTTGTATGATATTTTATGAAAATAAAATATATTCCTTTTTTTGAACTTTTTTTGGTTTTAATAAATTGATATTGAGTATAAGTGTAGACATTAAAATATATGACATTGTTATTTCAAACTTATAACATAACACTCTAAAACTCTAAAACAACATGAAATTTTTGAATGTAATATAGTGAATTTAAGATTGAAAACACTGGATTATTTGATATTATAGGTCGGGTCCTTACATTTGGTATCATATAAATTTTTAGTGAACTTTAATTGTTAGTATAATGTTAATATAATACAGAATAAATATTTTACTTAATGGTTATGTTTAAATGATATTGAATTTGAGGATTTACATGTTTCACTATCAAAACTATTTTTGTTTAGAATATTTTTTCCATAGTGAAAGTAGAGAGGATGTAGTAAGAAGGCACCATGAAGATGATATCCTACAAAATTAATAAACTATTTTGGTGATAATTTAAGTAGAGTAGTTTGTTGTAGTAATGGATCATTTGACACAAGTTAAAAATGGGGGTGGAATCAATGGTTGATGGAATCCAGATCTACCACACAAAAAAACATTATAATAGTTGATCAATTCATAAAATACAATCCAATAGAATTTAATTGAATATCAAATATAGTGGTGAAATAATTTAAATAAATTCCTTGGAAAATATAGTTGGAGTCATGGGATGTTCTAAATAAAAATAGGTAAAATATATCATTTACTTTTTTAAATATCAATCCAGTCAGTGGTGGTAATTGGACAAGAATAAAAAATACATGGCTATATACAATTGCATAGAATGAGACACATTAAAGTATATATTCATTGACAATATTTCATTATGGTTAATAAAATAAGGATGGAGAAATAGTTCTTGTAACTAATCCAAAAGGTTTGAATCTATTTATGGTCAATATTGTACAATATATCATAGGTATTTAAAATATTTTATCTATGATAATGATATAAAGATTAATATGTTTCATACCAGAATAAATCCAAGATATTAAAGGTAATTAGATTCCTTCAAATTAAAAATTTATAGCAAGCTTTTTTGGTGTGCTGAGAAGGTTGAAATGGTATTATAATATGATCAATCATTCTATGAAAACAATAAAAAAAATTGTATATAAGGTTTGAAATGGAGAAACATTCATCATATAAATTCATCGGAATGAATATTTATTTTTAATTTTTCACTAGTGTGGTAATAATAATTATGGGGAATATTGGGTAAATATTTCAATGTGTTACAGGTGTGGTATGTTTAGTGACTGTGCATGTGACTATAATGAAAAGTGTCTTGAACAATCAAAAATGGTGTAAAACATAGCAATCCGTTGTTTAAATTTTTTATTTCCAAATTTTTGGTTAATTTTTTTAACATGTGAACAAAGATACTTAATCAAGATAGAAATCAACAAGAACGAATGTATAAATGTGTGGAGATATATTTTCCTACTATTATGGTTGATATATGGTTATCTAATGAAGTGGTGACTAATATGTTACTTGTTTATTAAAAATATTCTAATACCTTGTTTGACGCTAGATCATTATACTCTTTAATTTTTGATAACTTTTCATGTATGATTGGAACATTACATCATGATAGTATGATATAAATTTTGTTGAAAAAACTAGGTGTAAGTATTAAATAAACAAAGATTTATAGTAAAATTCTTATTATAATTAGTGGTATGGTATTTTACAGAAACATTTTGAAGTTTCTATGGGGGAGTTGGATTTTATTTTGGGTACTGATTGGATTTCAATTTTTCAGGCTAAGGTAACTTTTAGATCCATGAATGATTTTTTCATTGATTTCATGCCTTTGAAAACAAATCATAATGCTATGAAATTTACATGAAATGATAGTGAATGTTACATTACACATTTTATTGAAATGAAAAAGCTAGTCATATTAGTGATATTATATTGGTGAATTAATATCATGTTCTTTTTTTAGACGATTTATCAGGTTTTATTCCAAATTGAGAGGTGGATCATACTATTTAACTAGTTTCTGATCTATGACTGTATCAAAACATCCTTGTTTAATATCCCAGGTTGATATTTTATAACTGAAAATAAATTATATGATTGTATAAAAAAGGTTTAATTCACCCTAGTACTTCTCCTTGGGTTGTTACTATTTTTTGTTTATAATTATTGTAGTTTCATAAGGATTTCCCCAGATTATAGATATTTAAATAACATCACTATTATGAACGAGAATCATTTGCCTCATATTGATGACTTATTTAATAAAATCCATGGATTGAAGTATTTTTATTATATTTATCTCAGTTTGGGTTAACATAGGTTGAAGGTGAAGGAGGATATTATCTAAAAGACTTCATTTCAGACTGTATATGGGAATTATGAGTTTCTAGTTATTCCCTCAAGGTTTCCTAATTCACTATATGTATTTAGTGATCTCATGATTTGATTATTCAATGTATATTTGGATATGTTTTTTTCTTGTGTTTATTGATTATATATTAGTATATTATAAAATTCATGAGGACCATGAAATATAATTATGTATTTTTTTGAAACATTAAAATAATAGACAATAAATTTAAAATTTAGTAATATTGGGTTTTTATTACAATAAATTTCTTTCCTTCGACATATTGTTTTAAATAAGTCATAATTATTAACCCCACAAAACGAAATTTTATTAGGAATATCCATGACCAATAAATTTCATAGATATTTAAAGTTTTCTTGGATTGGTATGTTACTACTTGAGGTTTATTAAAAAATCAGTTTTCTAGCACAATGGCTAAGATAACCTGAAAAGAAGTTAAATTCATCAAGAAAATGATTGTTGTGATATTTTTATAGAAATAAAAATATTATCATTTGGTACTTTTATTTTGGACAGTCCCTCTAGAATTGGTAAATTTTTCATCTATAGTAATTCATCCTTGACGGGACATGATTGTGTCCAAATTAATAATTATTAGGTATTCTTTTATTGATTCATCCAAATCCTCATGATTTAAATTACCTTACAGAAGATATAAAATTATCTGATGTGGTTTTTTTTCATAATTTTGATCCATCATTTATATAGATCCATGTTTGAAATATATATTGATCATAAAATATTAAAATATATATTTCCTCAAAAGGAGTTGAAAATGTGAACTAGAATATGGCTGCAACTAATTAATGATTATGACGGGATGATTCATTATCATAATGGAAAACAATATTTGATCTTTTTATATGGAAAAATAATACCTCATTAAAAATGATACATTTGAAACATTAACCTTTGGTTAATTATTTTAGGAATTTTCTCCTCAAATTTGTTTATGTATGAAAATAGTTATTTTTAGGTTTTAGTGTAATCTTATTTGAAATAAATAATTAATCAAGTTCATAATGATGATTGTGATTTATATAAAAACTTATAATTGGTTAGGAAGGGAAAATTAAAAGAATTTAATGTTGAAAAATAACATGTTTTGATATTTTCAATGTGATTATGTGGGCCTTGTGATTACTAGTTGAAAATATAAGAATTAAGTGAATCTTAACATTCCCAAT
This sequence comes from Viscum album, assembly GCA_963277665.1. Taxonomy (NCBI): domain Eukaryota; kingdom Viridiplantae; phylum Streptophyta; class Magnoliopsida; order Santalales; family Viscaceae; genus Viscum; species Viscum album. The sequence continues at coordinate 663,527,468 of OY728138.1, forward strand.
TTTCCATTAACCCTGGCAGTAGAAAGATATATAGTTAACTTCTACAATATTGTTGGTGGGATGGAATGAAAATATATATTTTTTCACATTATCATGAAATGTTTGACTTCTCAATATCTATAATAATAATGAAAATTATTGAATTATATTCTTGATCCTTTTCAAATTCAATATTAAAAATTGGAAAATGTTTCCATGGATTTCATATTGGTATTTCCAAAGACTCTTCAATGTAATGTTGTGATTTTAGTTAATATTGATCGATTATAAAATCTTAAAATTACCTTCACAATTGAGATACAATGTATTTGGATAAAAATTTATGATTATACCACAAGTATATGGTCGGGTTACATGGAGTTCTTCTACCTATTATATCTGATCATGATCTAATATTCACATCTAATTTTCGAAAAGGACATTTATAGTCATTGGGTACTGAACTAAATTTTCGTTCAATAATTCATCCTCAATATGATGAACATACCAAATGAATCATTTAGACTATGGAAGGAATTATTCGTCATTACTAAATGGATATCTATGAATTTTAGTATAAAAATATTTCTTTGGATGCATTTTCCCATAACAAAAATTTCAATTCCATTATATAGATAAAACCTTTTGATTCATTATATGGAAATAAGTGTTGTATTTTTTCTTCTTGTGATGAAGTGTGAGAAATGAAACTTATGGGATTTTATTTGTTTGAGTGAATGGATAATAATGTGATTATGATTCATTAATACCTGAGTATGTCTTATATATGGAAAACAATTTAAGGATAACTAGAGTATTGATGTTTCTTTCATGGTTTGTGATCATGTGTTTCTTATAGTATCTATATGGAAGATTGTATTGAATTTTGATAGAAAGGGTAAGTTAATTTCATGGTTCATTAGACATTATGAAATCCTAGACAGAGTTGATCCATTTTTCTTCCGAGTGTAATTACCTCTATGTTTATCCGAGTTACAAATTTTTCTTTTGTTTTTGATGTTAAATAAATTTGTACAATATTCATCTCATGTTTTGAGCCCTAAAGTAGATCAGTTGGAAGATAAAAATTATTTTGAGAAATTTCCCCAATATAATCTTGACCAAATATAGAAAGTTTTACAGAATAAGCTGATTTACCACATTAATCCTTTTTTAGAAAACCAATATTGCTGAAGAAGCAATATGAGAATCTAAATATTCAATGAGGAAAAGGTATCCCCAATTGTTTAATAATTTAAAAAAATTTTGAGGGTGACATTTAAAAAAATGTTAAATAATTTAAAAACATAGATAATTATAGAATAAATAATTTTTAGATTTTATGTCATGAAATAATTAGATTCATTCATTATATAATATCAATAATTTTTAATTTGAAAATGATATGGTTTTATTAAAAAAATTTCATAAAAATTTTTATTTATAATTTTAATTTCCAAATTATATAAATTTAGTTCAGAATATATTATTATATTTTCTAAATAATCATGTCTAAATTTTCTTAAGATTAATTTTTCATAATTCTCTAAGAATATTGATTTATTTAATGAATAATGAAAATTGGGTTTCTATTTTTGGATATTTTATTTATTTTAAATTGTATACAATGTCAAATTATATTTAAGATTATTTTATATTTTTAATTATATATTTTTCATTCAAAATAATCCATTCATTTTTTATATTAACATTATACTTGATTTTAATTTCAAATCAGTTTTCCATTAAAATTGCATTTTGGTGAACACCTATTTTTTCAATATGCATTTTTGTATATTATTTAATTAAATTCTACCAATTATTTGACTTGAATATTGAAAAATTGATTCCATATTTTTATTTATTTGGTCCAAATTTAGTAAATATATCCCTTTTATTTTTTATTGATATGAACAGTAACCCTATAAATGATTTTTGTCGCGATAATGGGTAAATCAGGTTATTAATGATAAACAATCAAAATGGTAAGGCTTGAATAATGAATCTAACACTTGAATTAATTTCATAGGATTATTATATCTCATCCATAATCATCCGAATTTCCAATATCTAGATTTTTTTTCATTTTAAGGTAATTATGACTTTTATAATATTTTATTTAATGAAAAGTAACAAATTTCACACTTTGTTTTTCGTAATTATAATATTTTTAACATATGAATAAAGAGATGATATGTTGAATTATAAATATTGTTTTAAAGTTTTATCTATTTATCTTCATTGTGGTAATTTATTTTTAAATTTTAGTGAAAAATTATTTACCTTAAATGATTTTACAGCGTTGACAAAGTAATTGTCCAATTCATCAAAAAATATAAATGATATTAAAAATATTAAAATTAATAATATTTTATAGAATTTATTTGAACAAGGAATTAAATATATATAAGTAACATTTTATAGATGTATTAAAATATTTAATTCAAATTTTCTTTTTTTTTTATGTTATTAATGTCAATGTAAATTAATAGTTCTAAAATTTACATTATTGATTTTTTATGAATATTTTATTTGGTAAATAATATAAAATTACTCAAAATTATATATTAAAAAACGTGATTACGATATGGATGAAAATATTAACCCTATAATATTTATCAATCTCATTTATATTTATAGTTACTATTGTGATCCTATAGGATTAGAAACCTTAATGTCATGGCATGTGTGAAAAGAGTTAACAAAGGGTTATGACAAAAAGATAAGTCTAAAAATGTAAATGAAAATTATCAAATTTTTGTTTCATGAAATTATTTAAAATAAAACTAATCTTATATTAATATAATATCACTTTATATACATTTTTACATCAAAATTAATTTATATTAATTTAATAAATATATATTTTTTATAAATACTTATAGTACCTCTCCCCTCTCTTATAAAAGAGAACCACTTCTTTTCATTTCATCACACATAAAAAAATGGATTATCCAAGATATACTAAAATATATTTCTTATGTACATCTACACATCCTAGAGTCTTTTTATGTTCATAAAATCATCCTATAAAATATTTTGGTGCAAGCCTCGATAGATTTTCCGAATAAGAGGTATCATTCTTAACTAAGTGTTTCTTGTTTTATTTATTATTTCATCTCCTTATAATATTATTTAACCGTTATGAACTAATAAAACCATTATCTTTTATATAATGATATTTTGTTTATGATAATTTAATAACTTAAATCCATCACCTCTTCTATCAAATGGGAAACGTGCCCATTATTCATGTGTGTGGAGGACTACACCACGGTAATTGATATAATTTGTTTTCCCACACTGTCTCTCATGGCTGGTTATAATGATAAAATTAATGTATATATATTATATTCATGACATATTTATCATTACTAATAGATAATATATTATTTAATCTCTTATCATTCCCTTCCCTGAATAATGATAACACCTTTCTTGCGTACCTGTGGACTACAACTTCCACAAGGCGATGTGAATGATTTTTCATAACTATTGCACATGGATGATATATATATAAGTACTTTTAAGGATATACAATTTTATTTTTAACAAAATTATAATTATATAAAGAGAAATTAATATTTACATTATCATTATAACTATCATTGAAAAATAGACATGTTACTAAATCATACATACGACCTACCATCTCTATGATTTTAACATAGTTTATTTTTAATAAAAATAATCCATTATTGGTTTTTAAATAGAGTAAATATATATAATTGATAATTATATCGTTATTATTATTCATTATATGAGGAAATAAAGACCTATTTAACAATAGTTAACCTTTCGTAGACATTTGGGACATATGAACCGAATATCATCCAAACATTAAAGATAAAATTAAATGATTATGTAATGTATATGAAAACATAATAAATAAAATAATGGTAATAATGGACGTGAAAATGATTATAAATAATGTAATAAATTAACAAAAATTTATTATTTTGGAAGATAAATAAAGTATTTCAGGAGTTAGGTATGATTTCTGATACACTTTATCATAGAACCTCATTTTAATTGTTATAGTGATTTATTTTCAAAATATTTCACTTCCTTGTGCATGTTTATAAAATTATTTAATCAATTTATTTATATGTACCTGAAATAACTATAAAATTAATTTTATGTCACTTTTATTCAATTTTTTTAAACAAAATTAGTATATTTAGATAATGTCATAATTTCTTTAGAATATAAAAAAGGTATGTAATATTTTAAAAAATAAAGGGAAAATTACTTTTCCTTTATCCATAACAATTATTTACAGTTGGTATTTCATTACAATCCTTCAATATTTCTTCAATGAAGAAAACCACTTTCACATTTTCTAGTTTTTTTTATATTGAATTTTTTTTAAGAGAAAATGGTATTTTGATATCTAAAATTATTTTTCAAACAGGTTTAAAAGAGTTTCTTCAAAGATTTTATTCATGATATGGTCATTTGTAACCATTTTACATTGATTTGTGTAAGAACCCGAATCATCCTTTCAGGTATGTCTTTCTTTTCTGGTCGTTTTTTAGTAAAAGAAGAATTTCTAGAATTTTTTTGAAGTACACAACGTGTACTTTATGAGTAAATGTCGTGTACTACATTGACGTAGGAGGCCAAGTGCTGGCTGTGTAATGGCCACACACACGATAGTGTGGGGTGACTTGGAGGCCTCCTAAAGAGGAGTACAGAAATGGCAAGTACACACCGTGTACTTCAAAACTACACTCCGTGTATTTTCTTTTTTTCATTAAACGTAATAGGGTCATGTCTAATCGCCTGAAATCTCTCCTTCTAGGTCTCATTTGAATGATAGCTCCCATACGACCATGATCCTTCTCCGAGCCGCTGTGCCTTAGTCTGTTCTCTGATTCAACTATTGTCGATTGCATAGGGATCGCCTCGATAAGCTCTACCTTCTTCATGAGATTTGTTTCAGGATTCCTCCTTTATCTCAATTTATCCTCTGTTGAATGTTTTATACATTTTTGTAGATCTTCAGAATTCACAGGTGATTCAAGCAATGAGTTTTAGGTATATTGATCTCCCAACATTGAGTTAGGTGTTTTGTGCCTTTCTATTGAATGTATGTGAGTTTTATGTGCAAATTTTCCCAATACCCATGAATGGGGTATTGCGACATTACCATTTTAGCCATATTATTTGACTGATTTTCTTATATGCTCGAGTAGAGGTTATTGAATGTGAATAGGGTTAATTTTTATTCTTTGGAAGTTTTTTCCCATGCACATTATCCTACTTTGACTATTGGGTATTGTTTTCCTGTTATGCTTCTATTTACTATCCATGCCTAGTTGTTGGATGGTGTGACTATTATTTTAAAATTCCAAAATGATGTAGATTGATATCCAAGTAGTTATTGTGGCTTAGTTTTCCCGATAAGCGCCACCACACATTCTTTACTTAAATAGGGTCGTGTGAACCTGATGTATAGACAATAGGTAGAATGGACGTAATGGATTCTCTAGATTGTCTTTTCTTTTTACGATGTGAGACCACAGGGTAAATTGTCATTAGTGCTTCCTCAAAAAGTTGGTAGTTCCTCAACATGGGACATAGAGGTAATGTGACAAAATTGCTTCTCAAGAGTCCCTTCAGTTACGATACGAGACTATAGGTAGAATTGACGGTTAGTGATTCCTCAGAGAGTCTATTCTTATGCTGAACTAGAGGGGTTATACTGAGTCTAGTGCCCAGAGGTTTTCTTGAACATGTTAGGTAGAACCAGATCGGATGGGATTTGAGTACTTCTCAGAGGGTTACCTGTTTGTGTTTATCTTCTTGGTTCGTTGTTGCTTGATACTGAATTTGTGGATTGTTTATTGTTGAGTACATCCCTATTTATTGTTTTCTGTACTTTTGTGTGCCATATATTCACTGACTATTAAGCACAAGTCTCATGGTTGTTTCCTATTGGAATTTATCCTCAAACCTGTTTGGTTCATGCTTTTGAGCTGAAATAGAATATATTGTTACAGGTATAGACAATGCAATGCACCCTTCTACTTCAGGTACATGATTTGTTGTTGAGCTGGAGAGTATGAGACCAAGCTATGGCTTGGGATGATGAGGATTTTTTTAGATTCTTTTTTGTACAATGGGTTTCTGCTATTGTATTCTATCATTTTGATTTTTTTGTAAACTTTCCTAGACATATGCATCTTGCATCATGTATATATTTGCTTTAGTTGTTTTTTATTCAAGTTTTCCACTGTTACTGTTGTTCGTATTTACTGCTTCTGCTACTATGTGTTTATTTCTCTTCCATTGTGCTACTTTACCAATGAGGAAATATTTTCCCCACTATCACTCCCAAGGCCCTTGCTCTTGTTCGGTAGCCTCTGGAATTCTAGGAAATGCACTTGAGGCCATGTGACCAACCGGGTATGGGGTGCCTCTGGGCGACTTCTGGAACGTGGCCATTAAAATGTTTTATTGGAGGACTATTTTCTACATGAATTTCTGTTTCTAGCCTATATCCAGGGATAAGATGGGATTGGTACTTGGAAATAATTTATACCCGGAGGTAGCTAACTCATGTACAAGTAAAATTTATTCTACCTCGTTTAATTCAATTTTCGGTTTTGGCATGTTTATGGTTGATTCTATTTACACTGATGGGTGACTCAGTTGTTTCGTGCTATTACTAATGATGTTATTGAGGTTCTAATTCTGTTGCAACTCGATGGGATGAGGGTATTCCATCTCTTTCATCATAAAGGCACTTGATAGAAATCACATGTCATGCATTCTTGACATCCCATTTAGAGTGCATTTTCAATTGCATGTTTTTGTGATAGATGTTGTGTATAATATAAATGCTATTTTGATATATGCCTTGAAAAAAATATCTTCTATTTGATAGGGTATTGGTTATTTATGGTTTTATTTGAATGAAATCCAAACATTGGTTTTTGAGGTGTCATGGGCCCTCATGGACTAGAATTTGGTGGATCATTGACTTGTTATATTGTTTATAACGTGTATAAGATGCCAAGATTTGATTTGCGGGAAGTATGGGCCCTCACATATCTGATTTTGGCACTTTAATGTTATTTTTAGTGTTTTTCTGGGTCTCGGAGTAGTTTCTGAGGCTTAATGTCTGGAAAAAACCCAGAATACACACTATGTAGTTTTGACTACATGCCATGTGTTCTTCTGTTCGGGATGAAACTGTTTTTCTTTGAGTGCACATCGTGCACTATATGTACACATCATGTAGTATCTAACCGTGTGACATGTCATGTGGATAGAGACAAGAGATTGCGAAATCCTTGGTGAACACGCCATGTATCGTCTATACACGCCTTGTAGTGTTACCTCATGATCATCTGTGTCACTAAAAACACTGGATGGTGTCATCCTTTCTCGTACACACCATGTCCTCCTAGAACATATAGTGTAGTGTCAGCCGAGTAGCCAGTCATCTAACTAACAACATGGGTCGGTTTTATCATTCATAGTGCAGGTCGTGTCCATCTGGAACACACTATGTGGTGTGATCCGGGTCTCTGGCTGTGTCACTAACAACACGGGTCGGTGAAGCTCTTCTTATACAAGCCGTGTCTTTCGCAAACACGATGTGCAGTCATGTTCTAAGGAGACCAATGTGGTTTATCCGTGTTGAAGGACATAGTCAGGGGAAGTGGATTCCAGTTCCCCCTGTGTGTGAGGACAACATGCCATGTGTTTAAGGTGTCACACGACCAGTTTTGGCAGAAGTACATGCCATGTAAATGGCTTAAGGGAACACGACGTTTGAGGATTATACACGTTGTGTAGTCATGTTTTGTAAAACATGAATTTTTTCATTCTCATGTTCAGTTATGGTACTCCTAGTTTTCAGTCTTTGATACTTTTTATCTAAGTTGTTCATTTGACCATATAGAGTCATTCCATTGAGTCGTCCTTTGTTTGTGCGCTAGTTGTAGGGGAGTGACCAGACACTCGATATAGAAGATCTGGGACTACCTCTAGATCCTCCTGTTGTGCCAGTAATGGAACCAGCGGTTATACCAGACCTAGATGATAATTCACTATTTTGTTATGTCTTTATGAGGATGATGTAGACCTTTCAAGGAGCATCACCTCCTGCCCCATCTATGGAATATTTGGAATGGGTCTTTCAGCAGCAGTATACACCCACATTCTCAGGGGATGGGGGGCCCTAGGCTACATAGTGATGTCTAGAAGCCATGATAATGATCTTTGAACATATAGATATTCTACCAGAGGGGAGGTTCATGCTCACTACCTATATACTTTAGGACTCCTCCAAGAGTTGGTGGTATGTGATATAATGGATGGGACGCGAGCAGGTTATGGCATGGGATGAGTTTCAGCGCATCTTCATTGACTACATCTATCTGGAGAACTTGAGGGCTGATCGATCCCGAGAGTTTATGATTATAGAGAAGGGAATTATTTCTTTCATGGAGTATTATTCTTTCTTTAAGGATCTGCAACACATTATGCCTATTTCAGGAGGTGATCTGTTAATCATAGCAAGGATGGTTGAGGATGGTCTGAGGCACAAAATCTAATTACCAATAAACATCATCGGGATGACTTCCATCCCATCTATTGTCAACCAGGTGCTGATCATGGGGTGAAATCTGAGGGATTCCAGAGTTGTGATCCAGGGAGGCTTGGCATATTGAGTTAGTTTTCCTCCGATTGACAGTAGTAAGTGTCATAGGGATTCTTCATGTGATGATCCAAGGAGGAGAGACACATCTTCTAGTAGCCAGGTGGTGTTCTACCACTGTAGAAAGTGTGGGAATATGAGGCCACATTGCCCAAAATACCTAGTGGAGTGCTGATCATGTGGAAAGATGGGTCACCTTCATCGCTTCTATCTGATCTCTTCAGCAACAACTGGTGAAAGGGGTTCTTCTATAACTCCTTGTTCAGGAGTAACACCAAAAGTTTTCCACCAGTCCAGGAAAATGAGTTCTTCCGGCCGTTCAGGCTGAGGTGGAGGTTGTGGCCGAGGTGCACAATTGCCGGCCTTTCAGTGATAGTAGGTCAGATCAGCTCAGAGTTGTCAGGTAGGGTCACAGGGCCACAGTATAGGTCATACTTTTGCAGTGGATCAGACCCAGCATTAGCAGGATCCAAGACCCTCTACAGTTTGCGGTACGATCTTATTAGCCTCATTTTTTGATTCTACTCTTTTCGATACAGAGGCTTCACATAGATTTATTTTTGTTTTTTTGTGGAGATCCTTGGTTTTTTCATCTTTTCATCTGCTGATATTTTGAAACTAAAAACTCTATTGGGGACTAGAACGGCTAGTGTACATCTGTGAAAGGAGTGCCATCTAGAGGTTGGTGAGTGTCACTTATTATGGGATCATTATGTCCTAGAGATGAGAGGCTAATAGGTAACTCTCATAATAGACTGGCCAGTTCCCTTTCAGGCAGTCGTTGACTATTATCGCTGCATGGTGAGTTTCATATCACCGGTGGATAGATCATTTCTTCATAAGAGTGAATGGGATGTCCATGCATGCCGAGAGGGACTCGAGAATCTTGGGATGGGAGGAGTTAAGGCCCAGATTTCTAGTTTATATCTTGATGACTAGGGAACTTTACAGTTATAATTTCCTCTAGTGGTGGACCGTTTCAGATATGTCATTCCAGAGTACATTTCTTGTTTTCCTCTAGAGCGTGAGATAGAATTTTCTACTGATCTCAATACAGGAGTAGAAACAGTGTCCATTCCTCTTTATATGATGGATATACTAGAGTTTCAAGAGCTCAATAAGATGTCGGATGAGTTGAAGGAAAAGGGTTTCATCTCACACAGTACTTCTCCTTGGGGTTCACTGGTCCTTTTGTCGAATAAGGCAGACGATACCCTTAGGCTTTGTGTGGAATAACGGAAGGAGAACCAGTTGGTGGTCAAGAACTGATATCCCTTGCCTAGGATTGATGATATCTTTGATCAGCTTTAAGGAGGACAAGTGTTGCTGAAGATATATTTGAGTCCGGTTTCAACCATTTGCACATTATACCATCATAAATACCTCTTAAATCCTTCTAGAGTAGGTATGTTCAATATGAGTATGTGGTTATGTCGTTCGGTCTCAAGAACGCACATGCAGTTTTCATGGCACTGATTAATTGAGTGTTCCATCTATACTTGTATTTATTTTTTGTTGTTTTCGTGGATGATATCTTGGTGTACCCTAACACATGACACGACCATTCCACACACATTGAGATCGTTTTGAGTACACTAAGAGGGCATCTGTTATATGTTATGATCTCAAAGTTCCACCTTTGGATGGATCATATTCACTTATTGGGTCATGTTATATTAGAGATAAGAGTATCAATAGGCCTAGAGAAAGTGGGAGCAATATTTTCCTGGGAGAAGTAGAATAACTTCTTTGAGGTGCGAAGTTTTATAGGGCTGGTTGGATACTACAAACGCTTCATACATGCCATTTCATGCTTTTCAACACCACTGATGGGTCTCACTAAGATGAGTGAAAAGTTATCGTGGTTGGATTCTTGTATGTCAGCCTTTCAAGAGCTAAAATAGGGGTTGACTTCAGCACCGATACTAGTCTTTCCAGATCTGGGCAAGAGCTACACTATTTACTGCGATGCGTCATGTATCAGGCTAGGAGTTTTGCTTATACAGGGAGATGTAGTCATTGTGTACGGGTCTTGGCAGTTGAGACCACATGAGAGGCATTACCTGATCCATGATCTATAGTTAGTAGCAGTTATTCATGACATACGTTGTTGGAGAAATTAACTTATTGGAGATCATTTTGTGGTTTTCACCGACCACAGGTTTCTCAAGTACATCTTCACTCAGTCTCATCTAAATTTGAGATAGTGAAGGTTGGTTGAGTACCTACATTCCTTTGAATTTCAGCTTTCTTACACACCTGGGAAGGGCAATGCAGTGGTAGATGCGTTGAGCAGGAGGACTTTAGATACATAAAGTTTAAGAGACCAGTAGTGAATGGAATACCATGGCTCTGTTCTCTGAGATGTATTTGAAGGTGCATGAAAAACAGGGGAATACGTTTCTATCATTTCTGGAAGTCACTTGTACTCTTCTGGATTGAGTTCCATTGAGTTAGCTATCGGGTTCAAAAGGCATAGTCCTATGGGAGAACGTGTCAGGAGAGGACCCTATTCATGGATGGACCATAAGTGGGGATAAGATCCTGTGTTTCTAGGGGCGTGTATGGGTGCCAGAAGATATACGCGAGGAGCTGATGTGGGACTTTCATTCCTCAGTTTTCGTAGTTCATACTAGGGTCAATAATATGTATTGTGATCTACATGTCAGTATTGGTGATTGGATATGAAGAGGGATACAGTTGGTTTTTTGTAAAGTGTTCCACCTGTCAACAGGTGAAGGCATTGCATCAATGGCCAGCAGGTCTTTTGCAACAGTTACCCATTCCCGAGAGGAAGTGGAATGGTGTCATTATGGATTTCATGACCAAGTTTCCAAGCTCACCATGATGGAATAATGTATTTTGGGTTGTCATTGACAAACTGACGAAGTTTTCTCACTTTTTTCTAATCAAGGAGTCCTTCATTGATAATGAGCTGGGATGGTTGTACATCTGAGATTATGTACTTCTACATAGATTTATACACACCATTGTTTCAAACAGGGATGCACATTTTAATTCTCGGGTCTAGAAGGGGCTACAGAATGCTTTCGTTACACAGTTTTTTTTGAGTACAACTGACCACCCTCAAACAGATGGTCAGTCAAAGCGTATGATTCTTGTACTTGATGACATTATCCAGGAAAGAATTCTTGATTTTGGAGGAACTTGGGAGAAGTATATTCCTCTTGTGGAGTTTTCCTACATTAATAGTTTCCAAGAATCTATTTAGATGGAACCTTGTGAGGATTTTTACGGTAGGTCATGCCGATCACCCTTATGTTGGCCAGAGGCAGGAATGGCAGCTTTGCTAGGACGTTATCTTGTTCAGGAGATGATAGAGTAGATAGAGTTGATTCAGAGGAGGATGGCTACTGTAGAGTCCTGACAGAAGTCTTATGCTGATCAGTGGAGATGACCTCTAGAGTTTGAGGTCGGGGATCAGGTCTTCCTGCATGTCACACTGAGGTTGGAGCACAAGAGCATCAGGAGACAAGGTAATCATTCATCGAGGTACGTCAGGCCAGTTGAAGTGTTGGAGAGAGTTGGGCCGATTTCCTATCGGTAGTAGTTACCTTAGAGGTATTGGACTATGCTTGAAATCTTTCATGTTTCTGAGCTCTGATGTTACTTTTCAGATCTGTTTCATGTCTTTCAACCTAAGGAGGTTTACCTTTTAGTGGATGCGTCATTCAAGGAGCATCATATCTGTATTTTTTATCGCATTACAAAGGTTCTCCATGGCTATTAGGTCACTCTGGTGTTAGTGATATCGTCGCACGAGCGAGTGCAGGATGAGACTTTGGAGAGGGAGGCCGATGTACGAGCATAATGGTCGGAGCTTTTCGGGGTTTCTTCTTCTATGCCACCTTACTAGAGAAATTTGTGGATGAATTTCTTTAAGGGGGATTTTTCTAAGAATTCAGATCTTCCTTTCCAGTCTATCTTTCATTTCTGGTAGTTTTTTAGAGAAATGGGAATTTCGGGAATTTGTTTTGAAATAAAGGTTGTGTACTTTATGAGTTGACACCCTATATTGTGTTGTCGCAGGACGTAGTGTGCTGGCCGTGTAATGTCCACACAGACAGCCATGTGAGGTGACCTAGAGACCACCTAAAGTGAAGTATGGAAATGGAAATTACATGTCGTGAACTTCAAAAGTAAACTTTGATTATTTTCTTTTTTTCATTAAATGTACCGATGTCGTGTCTAGTCACATGAAAGATCTTCTTCTATGTCTCATTCGACCAAGATCCTTTGTAACACTGTGATCCTTTTCTGATCCACTGAGCCTCCATCTGTTCTCCAATTCTACTATTGTCAATTGGGTAGGGATCGCCTCAACAATCTCTCCCTTCTTGTTGAGTTTTGTTTTAGGATTCCTCTTCTTTCCCAAGTTATCCTCTATTGAGTGTTTTAAATGTTTTTGTGGATCTTTGGAATTCTAAGGAGATTCAAGCCTCGAGGTTCAAGTATATTGATCTCCCAATGCTGAAGTAGTTGGTTTGTGCCTTTTTTTTAATGTATTTGAGTTTTGTTTTCAAATTTTCCCAATACCCATGAACATGGTATTGCACGTTTACCATTTTAGCCTTATTTTTTGCATGCTTTACTTGTATGCTTGAATAGAGGTTATTGAATGTGAATATTGTTATTTTTTATGATTTTGAAGTTTTTTCCCATGAATTATTTCCTCTTTCGTCCATTAGGTCTAGTTTTCCTATTATGATACTGTTTACATTTTGTGCCTAGTTGCAGGATGGTGTGAATCTTGTTCTAACATGCTGATATGTTGTAGATTTCTAGCAAAGTAGTTCTTGAGGTTTACTTTGGCGGATGTGCTCTTCCATACATGCTTGACTTACATAGATCCCTGAGAACATGATGTATAGATCATCGGGAGAATGGATTTAAGGGCTTCTCCAATGTGTCTTCTCCTCATACGATGTGAGACCCCAGGGGGAATTGACGTTGTGTGCTTCCTCAGAGAGTCTGTAGTTCCTCGATGCGGGCTATAGACGGAATGTGACATAATTTATTCCCTAGAGTGTAACACTAGATATTTTTATGAGAAATATTTTGTTTTTATGTTATATACATGATCAAAGGAATCATTCACTATACAAAACACGAGCATGGATTGATATAAATGCAATCGCGACCTTCCTCGATAGCTTGCGTTTTACGCAATACTGAGTTTCACTAAACAACGATATGCTATTAAAATATTATTAAAACTAGTCGTTATGAATAGTAATAACCACTTTTTGAAATTTTTATAATTTTATTCTTTTAAAATTGACTTCATTTTTTAATATGGAATATCCAAATTAGCCTAGGGTGAAATTTTGGTATTTTTTCTGAAAACATTTTTTTTTGATGAATAGTGAAAACACTAGACTACTATTTATAAACCGACTTTTTATTTAAATAATTTTTTTATTTTTTTTAAAGTAATTTTAGGTAAAAATTGATACATAATACCTATATAAGTTCAAAGTAATTCATTGAAGTAGTTTTATAATAATTTTAAATATATAAAAATTTTATTGAACTTTTTACCGTCTTTTACCCACCTCCAAAGAGAGTTTCAAAATTAACATAAAACATAATTTTACCGCTTCTGTTAGGGGAATTTCGAGAAAATGAGAGACACGGTTGATATCGAGGAGTAAATTGTGGTTCAAAAAGATAAAAATAAATTTTGGTTAATAGTAACTTTTTACTTTTTTTAACCACAGTTAAAAGTAAATCGGGTAATTAAGGGTAAAAATTATATTATTACTACCCTAAAACATGTCTTAATTCTATTGGAAATGTTTAATTAGACCAAAAAAACCTTAGGAATAAAATATGACCATTTAGGGCCACTTGGATTAAATTAGGACATTTAATGTCATTTTATTTAATGAAGAGTTAAAATAGTTAAAATCAAAGTTTAATAAATAAAACATTTTTAATATAGGGTTCTAAATAAGATAAATTCGACTATAAAAATTCATTAAAAAACTAAAAATATTTCTTACATAATGGTATTTTATTTGTAATATTTAGACATTAAATAAGTAAATATATTTATGACACTATGATGATGTAGTAATTACCTTATTAATAAAATATTAACACAATTTATGTAATAAATACCCAAATAAATGTAATTTGATACTTTTTACAAATTCAACTAATTTTTTAGGTTAATATGACTTGTTAGTATTGATTAAATTATCTTTTTTCGAACTAATCATGATGTTGTGATTTTTACAAAATTCAATTACCAAATGTTGTCAAAATCGACATAAAATAGTTTTTAAAACAAATACAATATTATTAATTGATATTTTATTCCTAAATATCTAAGTTTCAGTCAAATAACTTATATAATGTTATATATATTAATAATGAACCACATGGGGTTCTTTTGGCTTTTTATAGTATGTTTATAAACCTTATCGTGTAAGAAAATAAGAAGACACAGTAAAAAATAAATCATTTAACTTATAGTTAAACCTAAATAATAGGAATAAAATATTGACATAAGCTTGTCTAAAATCTATTAGATGAGATTATTTTGACCCATACAGACCTTAGATTCTAAATAAATCAGTTTGGAGCTATTAAAATCCGAATATGTCTTTATAATAAAATAATATTTTTTGTTTTTCCTAAGGTGCCCCTCTCCTACCATATAAAAGGGAACCTCCTCCCTCACATTCTCACACCACATTGAGCCTTCAAGATCGGCCAACCCCTGGAAATTTATCTTCTCAACTTCTCTATTAATATTCTAGAGGTCCTGGTCTTCTTCAAAGACCAACATTAGTTCCCTTAGAGGAGGATTCAAAGAGGCTTGTCGAATAAGAGGTAATATCTATTACCGATTCTTTCAAATTTATTTCTTCTTATACTTCATCTTCATTAGTTTTTTCATTATAAAGTAATTAAATAATTATAAATCATATAAATATATGTTATTATAAATATTAAACAACCCTATTTCATCTTCTATCCATCCTACAGAAAACGAAATAATCGCGCGTGCGTACGTACGGAATACCGTCTCCACGCCGTGGTGTAATCTGTTTTCCACCACCACCTTACTTGGATGGGTATAATGGTGTAAATAATAACTATATATGATTATTCTAATTTTATTCTGATTCTAACATAGTATACATACACTTCAATACATTTTCACGATCATGGGAACAATATCATCGCTCGTGCGTACGTACGACCTACAATCTCCACGATGTGATGCGACTCATTCTACATGATCTTCAATGAATAAGGACTATATAATTGAATTGAATTAATAAATATGATATATAATACAGTAATACCATTCCATAAATGAGGTATCTATAACCTAAAAATAATAATAAGAATTTATTCGACAAAACACGCATAAGAACAAAAAGCAATAAACACCCAAATAACAAGTAGAAATGAAATATTACTAATATGAAGCTTAGAATATGCCATTATATGTTATCATAACAAATTGTACGCTTCTGGAATAAGTCAATAACATTATTTAAGTCATTATACAGGAGGTTTGGACACATACGAAGCAAATCAGACCTAAGGTAAGGGAAAATCTCAAAATCTCATTTTTATCCGAGATTGTTTATACTTTGGTATTTACAGGGGTGTATTTATCATCCACATCCATGTTTACTAAATATGTAATATTATTTATATCCTACAAAAATTGATTCAATCCAATATTACTCATTGGTGAGTTTTAGTACAAAAATATGAAATGAATCTTTTGTCGTTTTGCGTATGAGGTACTTTTTGACTTTTCCTGCCAAAGTATGAGGTGAATGTTTTTTTAGCTTATACGGAATGAATGTGTTTTTTAGAAAATTATATCCATTGATATTATATTACAAGTTTTCAATTTTATTTTTAATTAACTTCTTTAAGTTAAAAATTTATTGAAATTTTAAGAAAGGAAAAATGATTTTGAAGTAGAAAGTATATTTTCCTCATGAATGGAGTTCCAGTGTTTTATCAAAACTATTTTACATCTAAGATAATATAGGGTTCTGTTTCAATACCAATTCTTCCATTTATTTGATTATGTTACGATGTAATTATTTTTATGATTTCCTTTTATATTATATGGATTATGTTATGATGACATGATGTTTAAGAATCCCATTTTTATTATATAGGGTTATGCTATGATGTATGATTTATGATCTTGTGGAACAAATAAGAATGGTATAATTATGAGATGGGTGGGACCTATATATCAATACAATGCATTGGGTAATTCTTTATATCTCATGAGATAGACATGGCTATGGCGGTGGGTTAATCCTGTTCAGTGAAACAGGACTGAAACGAGGAGTGAACTCAGTTCAGAAATGGACTTTATCCACAAATATAGTCTTGGAAATGAGTCTTGACTACTATGAAAATATTCTCTATGATTATGTGTGTATGCCAGAAAGTTTCAAGTTTTATGTTATGATAATTGGGATTACATTTCACTACAATGATTTATCCCATGTTATAAAAATAATGATCTCTTTTGTAGGATAAGATTTCCAAAATGATATGTTCTTATGAATATGATGTGATTGATATTTTTTTCCCTTACAGATCATTTGAGCTCACTCTTTTGTATGTTTTCTTTTCACCAGGTCCGGAAGAAGGGTATTAAGTTTGATGTCCCAAAAAGTGATTCTAGATATGATGAAATAAATGGGAGATAATGTAGATGCTTTAGGAACTAGTTGTTTATGATTCTCTGTTTCTAAAGACACTATACCTATACGATCCTATTGTGGTTGTGTTATATGTTTTAATTCGTATGCTTTAATTTTGAAGTAATAAAAATGTATGTAATTTATGGGTCGTTATAGTTGGTATTAGAGGAAAGGTATAATCAACCATTGTAATCTAGGATGTGAAAGACTTTGTAGGAACCCTAAGGATATATCTCAGCATAGAACACAATATTAGTGATTTATAAATTTCCATGAACAACCTATGATAAGACCTTATGTGTGAAATTTTATGCTAGATTATGTGGTTTACCTATTATAATTAATGTTTCTCACACTATTATTATTTGTTTTTGTCAATGTCTAGAACTTGAAGGAACCATGTTAATGCGGAATGCAACGAGCAATGCAATGATTGTCCCCCTAAACAACCAAACGTTATGGGAGATGGAATGCAAAATCTTGTAGCCATGCTCACTCAACTTTCTCAAGCTATGAATCATGGAGGACTTCCAAATGAGCAAAGGAAGGAGAAAACTTCTATTGAATCCTTCATGAGGAAGTTTCCACCATCATTCAGTGGGTCTACTAATCCATTAGTGGCTGAACAATGGATCAGTACCACTGAAAAGATATTTTCAGTTCTTCAATGTTCTGATCATGATAAAGTCATCTTATCAATATATCATTGGGATGGTGGAGCAGATCAATGGTTGAATCATATCACGAATACGAGACCAAGAGATGAAATTGAGTCCATGGAATGGGACGAGTTCAAGAAATTATTTTTCAATAAGTACATCCCTCGTATTCTTGGAACAAAGATGGAGAAGGAGTTTCTTAAACTGAATCAAAAGGATGATGAATCTGTTGGTACCTACAAAGAAAATTTTACAAGACCATCAAGGTATTCTTTTGGGATTATTATCGAACCTAAGAGTTAAATCAATCGATTATTTAGTGGATTAAAACAAGGTCATCGAAGGGCGTCAGCCATAAGGGACTTTAATAGTTAGGAGGAAATCGTTTGATGTGCTCTCATGGTTGATATATAGATTAGAGTAACCCATCAGTCAAATGCATTTGATAAGAAGAGGAAAATGGAATTCAAGGGGAAATATAAAGACCACATTGAGAAGAAGATGAGTTTTACCTTATGCTCAATGTGTGGAAAGAAACATGGAGAGAGTTTTCTTAAAGGGACAAGTAAATATTTCAAATGTGGAAAGGAAGGTCATCGGGAATTTGAATGCCGCAATGATGGGAAGAATATGTCTAGTGATGTGAACAAAGAAAAGGATACACAGAGTGCACCTCATACACTTCAATGTTACAAGTGCGAGGAAATGGGGCATTATGCTAATCAATGCCCTAATCCAAGGGTTGTTGATGATGATCGATGTCAATAAACTCTTAAGGCTAAAGACAAAGTAAAGTAACATGCAATCTCTTTCAGCGATGTGGAGTACAATAATGAAGTGGTGAAAGGTACACATACCATCCACTCTAAAGTAGAAAATGATTTATTTGATTCTGGATCCACCCACTCTTTTATTTCAAAAGAATTTTCTAAGGGTATCGTCAGATTACCTCAACAATTAGATGTTGAGTTAGCTGTGACATCCCCTAATGGCACAACAACCGCATCAAAAGTTTATAATTCTTCTCCAATTGAAATTTGTGGGAAATTTCTTCCTGTAAATCTTCTGATCCTTCCTATATTGGAATTCGATGTGATTCATGTCATGGATTGGCTTTATTTATATGGATATCATATCAATTTCCAAGGAAGAGAAGTCACATTTCATATTCCAGATCAATCTTGGATCGTCTATCGATGCAAGGATGAACCTAACCTTCTAGTGGAAATTTCATCCATCTTATGGGTCTTGATTCCACTAAATGAAGGTTATTTATCTCAAATGGTTAGTGAGAAACTCAGGATTATGAATATTACCATTGTACGAGAGTTTGATGATGTCTTTCGGGAGTAGTTGTTGGGTCTTCCACCAAATCGTGAAGTTGAGTTTTCAATAGAACTCATAATGGGTGATTTGCCTATTTCAAAGACACCTTATAGAATGACCCTAATTGAGTTGCAGTAATTGAAGAAGAAACTCCAAGAGAATCTTGATAAGGGATTCATACACCCTAGTGCATCACCTTGGGGAGCACCTTTTTTGTTTTTTAAGAAGAAAGATGGATCAATGAGACTCTACATTGATTATAGAGAACATAACAAAATCATGTTCAAGAAAAAATATCATCTCCCACACATTGATGATTTATTTGACCAACAACATGCAGCTCAATACTTTTCTAATATTGATCTTCATTAAGGGTATCATCAATTAAGGGTCAAAAGGGAGGATATACGAATGACGGCTTTCTGTACAAGGTATGGACACTATGAATTTATAATGATGCCATTTGGTCTTACTAATTCACCTGTTATCATCATGGATATAATGAATAGAGTCTTTAGAGACTATCTTGATCAGTTTGTGGTAGTATTTATAGATGATATTGTTGTCTATTCTAAGATATTGGATGAACATGAAGATCACTTGATAATTGTATTAAAGACCCTAAGAAAGGAGAATCTTTATGCAAAATTTACCAAGTGTGAATTTTGGATTCAAAAAGATTCATTTTTGGGACACATAATCTCAAAAGAGGGAATATCTGTTGATCCAACAAAAACAGATGTTATCGAAAGATGGTCGAGACTAAAAAAAGTAACTGAGATATGATGTTTTCTTGGTTTGGATGGATATTATCGATGTTTTGTGAAATATTTTTCATGATTATCTAATCCACCTGCCAGGTTGACACGAAAATGAGTTATGTTCATTTGGACAGAGGAGTGTGATGATAATTTCAAGGAGTTAAAAAGAAGGTTATCTAGTGCACCTCTGCTCACACTGCCTTGTAGTCGAGAAAGGTTTGTGATCTACAGTGATGCATCCAAGAAGGGATTGAGGTGTTTTCTCGTGAAAAATGATATGGTGATAGCTTATCCATCACGACATTTGAAAATCCATGAGCCAAAATTACCCAACTCATGATTTGGAGTTAGCTGCAGTAATCATTTCATTAAAGATTTGGAGGCATTATAATTATGGTGAAAGGTGTGATATTTATACTGATCATAAATTTTTAAATTATATTTTCACAGAAAAGGAGCTGAATATGCGCTAAAAAAGATGGTTGGAGCTGATTAAGGATTATGACTACTCAATTAATTAGCATCCTGGGAAAGAAAACCAGTTGGAAGATGCATTAAGTCGACAAGACCATGCTAGCTTATCCATGATGAGGATCACAAAAGATCCAATATTTATGGATTTACAATGTATGCATATTGGGATTATAATGAAATGGGAAATCATATTTGTTTCAAATGAATGCTCAGCCATCTATTCATGTGAATATTGAAGAGTAACAGAAAGAAGATGTATAGTTACAAAAGAATGTGAGAAATGTTCCTGAATTCAACCTCGATTGTTATGGGATAATAAGGTTCAATAAATGGGTTTGTGTTCCTCTCATACCAGAATTAAAGAAGGAGCTATTGGATGAGGTTCATAGTTCATCATTCTCTATTCATCTTAGAAGCACGAATATGTATAGGGACCTGAAAGAGTACTTCTGGTTGGATGTCATGAAATAAGATGTTGCTGAATATATCTCTTGATGTTTGGTTTATCAGCAAGTTAATGCTAAGTGACAGAATTCTAATGGGATGTTACAACCATTACCCATACCCGAATGGAAATGGGAAAACATCACTATGGACTTTGTCACCGAACTTCCTAAAACATCCACATGAAATAATTCTATCTGGGTCATAGTTGATCATCTTACAAAGTCATCACACTTCATTGCTATTAGAGAGGATTTCTCTCTGGATTAGATTTCCATGATATATGTGAAAGAAGAGGTACGATTTCATAGAGTACCACTTTCCATTATATCTGATCGGGATCCGGGGTTTACATCAATGTTTTGGCGAAGTCTTCAGCATACTCTGGATATAGAGTTGAGTTTCAGCATTGCTTATCATCCTCAGACAGATGGTCAGTTTGAGAGGACAATTCAAACTCAATAAGATATGTTAAGAGCATTCTCTATAGATTTCAAAGGTGGTTGGGATCAACACCTACCTTTCGTGGAATTTTCATATAATAATAGATTTCACTCTCAAATTCATATTTCTCTTTATGAAGCACTCTATGGAATGAAATATAGGACTACAACTTGCTGGGATGAAGATGGGGAATGAAAGCTATTAAGAGCTGATCTTATTGCTGAGATGGAAGAAAATGTCAGATCTATTCAACAACACATAAGAGCAGCTCAGAGTCGACAAAAAATTTATACCGACAAGCGAACAAAAGACCTAGAGTTTCAAGTTGGTGATAAAGTGTTCCTACAAATATCTCCTTGGAAGAGAGTAATGAGATTTGGAAAGAATGACAAGCTTATCCCTAGGTATATTGGTCCTTTTGAAATACGTGATCATGTTGGGAAGGTAGTTTACCGATTGGATCTTCCATCGAATCTCTCCTAAGTTCACGATGTGTTCCATGTATCTCTCCTGGGAAAGTAAATACCCAATCCTTTACATGTACTCAGCTCAGAAGTAGTACCACTGGAGCATGAACTCTCTTATGAAGAACAGCCGATAGAGATTCTGGATCGTAGAGAAAAAGTCCTACAAAACAAAACCACTCGCTTGGTGAATGTTTTATGGAGGAACTACCAATTAGAATAAGCAACATGGGAGTTTGAGGATATGATGAGGGAGAGGTATCCTCATCTATTTTTTACAAAGTGGCGAATTTCGATGGCGAAATTCATTTTAAGGGGGGTATAATGTAACTCCTGATATTTTTATGAGAAATATTTGGTTTTTATTTTATATACATCATCAAATAATCTTTCACTACACACAACACTATCTTGGCTTGCTTTACACGCAATCACGACCTTCCTCGATAGCTTGCATTGAACGCAATACCGATTTTCACTAAACAACCATATGCTATTAAAATATTATTAAAACTAGCCGTTATAAATAGTAATACCCACTTTCTAAAATTTTATAAATTTTATCTTTCAAAATTGACTACTTTTTTGGATTCTTAATATCGAAATTAGCCTAGGGTGTGTTTTTTGTATTTTACTGAAAAAATTCATTTTTTTATGAATAGTGAAAACACTATGTTACTATTTAAAAACCGACTTTTTATTTAAATAATTATTTATTTTGTTTAAATTTTTTAGGCCATCATTGATAGATAATACCTATATAAGTTTAAATTAATTCATTGGAGTCATTTTATAATAATTCTAGATATATAAAGATATTATTGAACTTTTCACCGTCTTTTACCCACCTCCTAAGAGAGTTTGAACATTTACATAAAAGTTAATTCTATCGCTTCTATGAGTGGAATTTCGAAAATAGGAGAGACATGATTAATATCAAGGAGTAAAATGTAGTTCAATAGGATAAAAATAATTTTTGGTGAATAGTGACTTTTATGTTTTATTACCACGGTTAAAAGTAAATAGGGTAATTAAGGGTAAAAATGATATTATTATTACCCTAACACAAGTCCTAATTCTATTGGATAAGTTTGATTCAAATAAAACAACCTTAAGAATAAAATAAAACCATTTAGGTCCACTTGGATTAGATTAGGAAATTTAATGTTATATTATTTGAAGAATAGTTAAAATAGTTAAAATCAAAGTTTAATAACTAAAACATTTTTAATATAGGGATATAAATAAGATAAATTAGACTATAAATATTCATTATAAAGATAATAATATTTCTTACATAATGGTATTTTATTTGTAATTTTTGGACATTAAATAAGTTAACTTATTTATGACACAATGATGATGCAGTAATTACCTTGTTAATGAAATATTAACATAATTGATATTATAAATACCCAAAAAAAAGTAATTTGAGACATTTTACAAATTCAACTAATTTTTTAGGTTAATATGACATGTTAGTATTCATAAAAGAATCATTTTTAGAACTACAAATGATGTTGTGAATTTTACAAAAATCAATTACCAAATAGTGTCCAAATCGACAGAAAATAGTTTTTAAAACTAATATTATTTTATTAATTGTTATTTTATTCCTAAAAATATAAGGATCAGACAAATGACTTAGATAAGGTTTTATATATTAATAATTAAGCACTGTGGGTTCTTTCTACTTTTTATAATATGTTTATTAACCGTATAGTGTATGGAAACAAGAAGACACGGTAAAAGTTAAATTATTTATCTTAGAGTTAAACCTAAATGATAAGGTTAAAATAGAAACCTAAACTAATATAAAATATATTGGTTGAGATAATTTCGACACATCACCATTTTAAATTTGAAATAAATAAGTTTGGATCTATTAAAAACTGAATATGACTTTATAATAAAATAATATTTTATGTTTTTTCTAAGGTGCCCCTCTCATCCCTTATAAAAGGGCACCTCCTACCTCTCTTCCTCACACCAAATTGATCCTTCATGATCGGCCAACCCCTGCCAATTTCTCTTCTCCACTTACATAGTAATATTCTAGTGGTCCTCGTCTTCTTCAAAGAACAACATTAGTTCCCTAAGAGGAGGTTTCAAACAGGCTTGTCAAAGAAGAGGTAATATCCGTTACCGATTCTTTCAAATTTATTTCTTCTTCTACTACCTCTTCTTTATTTGTTTCATTATAAAGTAATAACATCAGTATCACTCATATAATGATCTGTTATTATAAATATGAAACAACCTTATTTCACCTTCTATCTATCATATGGAAAACGAAATCACCGCGCGTGCGTATGTACAGAATACCATCTCCACGCCGTGGGGTAATATTTTTTTCACCACCACATTACATGGATGGGTATAAAAGTGTAAATAATAACTATATATTATTATTGTAATGTGATTTTGATTCTGAAATAGTATACATACAAATCAATACAATTCCACGATCATGGGATCAATATCATCACTCGTGCGTACGTACAACATACCGTCACCACGATGTGATGCTACTCATTCTACATGATCTTCAAAGCATAAGGACTATATAAATTAATTGAATGAAAAATATGATATATATTACACTAATAAAATTATGGAAATGAGGTATCTATAACCTAAAAATAAGAATAAGAATTTATTCGACAAAATGCGCATAAGAACAAAAAGCAATAAACACCCGAATAACAAGTAACAATGAAATATTACTAATATGAAGCGAAGAATATGACCATATATGATATAACAACAATGATTAAGATTGTGTAATAAGTAAATAACATCATTTAAATCATTATACAGGAGGTTTGGACATGTACGAACTAAATCTGACCTATGGTAAGGGAAAATCTCACAATCTCTTTTTTATCAGAGATTGTTTATAACATGGTATTTACTTGGGTGTATTTATCATCCACATACATGTTTCCTCAATATGTAATATTATTTATATCCTCCTAAAATTGTTTAAATTCATTATTACACATTATTGAGTTTTATTAAATGATATTAAAGGAATCTTTTTTCGTTTTTCCTTCGAGGTACATTTTGACTTTTCTGGCGAAAGTACGAGAAGAATGTTTTTTTAACATATAAGGCGTGAATACATTTTTTAGAAAACTATTTCCATGAAGATTAATTTACATGATATCATGTTTATTTTATAAATAACTTCTTTTAGATTAAAATTTTATGACATGTTAATAATGGGAAAATAAAATTGAAGTAGAAAGGATATTTTCTTCAAGAATGGATTTCAAGTCTTTTATCAAAAGTATTTTCCATATAAGATAATATAGGGTTATGTTTATATCCCTATTCTTACATTGATTTGATTATATTATGATGTAATTATTTTTATGATTTCTTTTTATCTTATATGGATTATGATATGATGGAACGATGTTTAAGAATCCCATATTTATTACAGGGTTATGATATGATGTATGATTTATGATCTTGTCGCACACATAAGAATGGTATCATTATGAGATGGGTGGGACCTATATATCCCTCCAATGAATTGGGTAAAGATTTATATCTCATGAGATAGACATGGTTGGAATGGAAGGTTAATCTGGATTAGTGAAATAGTACTGAAACGAGGAGTGAACTCGGTTTATAAATGGTCTTTGTCCACTAAGATAGTCTTGGGAATGAGTATTTACTACTAAGAAATGATTCTATATGATTATGTGTGTATGCCACAAAGTTTCATGTTATAGTTTATGATTATTGGGATTACATTTCATTACTAGGATTTATCTCATGTTATGAAATTATGATCTCTTTTTCTGGTTAATATTTCCAAAATGTTATGTTCTTATGAATATAAGGAGATTGATATTTCTTTTGCATAGCCTTACTGAATATTTTAGCTCACCCTTTCGTATGTTTTCTTTTCCCTAGTCCAGGAAGAAGGGTATTAAGTAGGATATTCTGAAAATTTATTCTAGATATGATGAAATAAATGGGAGATAATGTAGATGATTTATGAACCAATTGTTTATGTTTCCCAGTTTCTAAAGACACTATACCTATACGGTCCTATTTTAGGTTTGTTATATGTTTTAATATGTATGATTCAATTATGAAGTAATAAAAATGAATGTAAAGTATGGGTTGTCATATAGAGCGCATTTAGTTAAGATACAAGACTATTGGGGGAATTTTTGGCGAGTGGTTTCTCAGATATTTATGCATATGCTGAACCAGAGGGGTTAGACTAAGTGTACTACCCAGAGGGTTTCTTGTACTTCTTAGATTGGACCAGAGGGGATGGGCAAGGAGTACGTCCCAGAGGGTTACCTGTTTGTGTTTACCTACTTGGTTCGTTGTTTCTTGATATTGAAAATGTGGATTGTTTACTGTTGAGTAATTTTCAATTTACAGTTTTTTGTGCTTTACGTACCATATATTGATTGACTATTAGGCAGAGATCTTGTGGTGGTTTGCTGTATGGATTTATTAACACACCATGTTTGGTCCTAGATTTTGGGCCCAAAATGATTATATTGTTGTAGGTATAGAAAAGGGAAAGTGCCCTTCTACTTCAGCTACTTGATTTGTTGTGGAACAGGCGTGCATGAGACCAATATATGGCTTGTGATGATGAGGATTTGTTTACTTTCATCTTTTGTACAAGGGTTTAGTACTATTTTATTCTAGCATTGTGATTTTTTTTGTATGATTTCCTATCCATATGTATCAAGTATCATTTACATATGAGCTCAAGTTGTTTTTTATTCAAAA
This sequence comes from Viscum album, assembly GCA_963277665.1. Classification (NCBI taxonomy): domain Eukaryota; kingdom Viridiplantae; phylum Streptophyta; class Magnoliopsida; order Santalales; family Viscaceae; genus Viscum; species Viscum album. Next base: position 663,554,183 of record OY728138.1, read on the forward strand.
TTTCCATTATTACTATTGTTGGTATTTACTGCTTCTGATATTGTGTATTTATTTCTCTTCTATAGTGTTTCTCTTCCAACGATGGCATTGTTTCCCCACTATAACACCCATGCCCTCACTGCTAGTCGAGAGCCTCTGTCTTTCGGGGAAATGCGCTTGAGGTCGTGTGACCAACATGGTATGGGGAGCCTCTGGGCGATTTCTGGAACCGGGTCGTTACAAAGATTTATCAGAGGATTCTTTTCATCTTGACTTACTATTTGGATCCTATAGCTAGGGATAGGACAGGATTGGTACATTTCAATATTTTTTTCCTGGGAGTAGCTAATTCGTGTATAGGTAAAAGTCAATCTACATCATTTATTACAATTTTTTGGTTTTGAAAGTTTACAGTCCATAAGTTTTTCACCGATGGGTGACTCACATGTTTCGTGCTATTATTGTTGATGTTATTGAGGTTCTAATTCTGTCACAACCCAATTAGATGAGGGTATTCCATCTCATGCATCATATAGGCACTTGATAGAAATCAGATGTCATGAATTATTTCCATGTCATTTAGGGTGCATTAGAAATTGCATGTTGTTGTGATAGATGTTTTGTACAATATACATGATGTTGTGATAGATGCCTTGAAAAAAATATGTTCTATTTGATATTGTATTGTTTTTGTAAGGTTTTGTTTTAATGAACACAAAAAATTGTTTCTTGAGGTGTTATGGGCCCTCATGGACTGGAATTTTGTGGATTATTGACTTGATACATTGCTTATAACATGTATAAGATTCCAAGATTTGAGTCGAGGGAGTATGGGCCCTCGTGAATCAGAATTTTTCAAATTAATGTCTATTTTAGTGTTTTTATTTGCCCTGGAGAAGTTTATAAGGATTACTGTCCAGAAAAACCTTGAATACATGATGTGTTGTTTTGACTACACTCCATGTGATCTTTGGATTGGGAAGAAACTGTTTTTCTTAAGTACCCACCGTGCACTACATGTACACTCCGTGTAGTCTCAAACTGTTTCATAGTCCATGTGGAAAATGACATGATATAGATAAACCCTTGGTGAACACATTGTGTACCATCTATAAACGCCATGTTGTGGGACCTTATGTTCATATGTTTCCCTAACAACACAGGTCGGTGTCATCCTTTATCGTAGAAGATGTGTCCTCCTTGAACATGTCGTGTAGTGTCAGCTGAGTAGTTGGCCGTGTAACTAACAACATGGGTCAATGTTATCATTCATATTACACATTTTGTCCATCTAGAAAATTCAGTGTGGTGTGATCCATGTATCTGGACGTGTCACTAACAACATGAGTCAGTTAAACTCATCTTATACATGACGTGTCTGGAGAAAACACATTGTATAGTAATTCTCTAAGGAGAACCATGTGTTTTAGCCCTATAGAAGGACTTGGGAAGGGGAAGATGATTCAAGTAAACACTGTGTGTGAGGAAAATATGTCATGTTTTTGGGGTGTCACACGACTTGTTTTGTCAGAAGTATACACCATGTGAATGTCTTAATGGAACACATCGTGTGTGGATTATGCACACTATGTAGTCATGTTTTGTAAAACTTGAATTTTTTTTCTTTATTTTGTTCCCTTATTTTACTCCTAGTTTTGATTCCTTGATAATTTTAATCTAAGGTGTGCATTTGACCTTGTAGATTCATGTCATTGAGACATCCTCTAGTTCTGCGCTAGTTATAGAGTAATGATCAGACACCAGATATGGATGATTACGGACTACCTGTAGATCCTCCTGTTGTTCCAGTCATGGCACTAGCTGTTATACCAGACCCAAGTGTTGATGCATAGTATATGGATGGATTTATGAGGATGGTGGAGACCTTTCATGGAGAACCGCATCCTACCCTATCGATGGCAGATTTGACGTGGGTCATTCAGCAGCAGCTTCCTCCCACTTTATCAGGGGATGGAGGACCCCAGGCTATAGAGTCATGGCTAGAAGCCATGATAATGATCATTGAGCATCTGGATATTCCTCTAAAGAGGAGGGTCAAGCTTTCTACCTATATGCTTTAGGAATCTACGAAGAGGTGATGGGACATGATCTCACAGGCGGGACGCCAGCAAATTATGGTGTGGGATGAGTTTCATCACATCTTCTTTGACTACTTCTATCCGGAGATATTGAGGGATGATCGAGCCCAGGGGTTTATGAGTCTGGAGAAGGGAACTCTTTCTGCCATGGATTATTCCTCTCTCTTTACTGAGCTGTAGCGCTTCATGCCTATTCCATGAGGTGATCAGTTATTCCTGGAAAGGATGATTGAGGATGGTCTGAGGCACGCCATCCGATCATAGGTGAATATCTTTAGGTTGACTTCCATTACATCTATCGTCAACCCAGCGCTAATAACGGAGTGAAATATGTGGGATTATGGTGTTGTGAGCCAGCGCGGCTCACCATATGGAGTTACTGTTCCTCCTATTGATAGTCGACAATGCCATAGGGAGTCTTCATGTGGTGATCCAAGGAGGAGAGACACATCTTCTGGTACCCAGGTGGTGTGCTACCAGTGAGTAAAGAGAGTGAATTTGAGGCCACGTTTCTTGAATGACCTAATGGAGTGACAATCATGTTTCATGATGGGTCACATTCAGTTATTCTGTCATATCTCTTCACCAACAACTGGTGACAGGGGTTATTCAATGGCTCCTCGTTTAGGAGTAGCACCGCCAGTTTCCCAACAGTCCATGAATTGTAGTTCATAGGGCCATTAAAGCCAAGGTAGAGGTCATGGACATGGTGTTCAGTCACTAGTATTTTAGTGAATGTAGGGAAGATCAGCTCAGAGTGGTCAGGCTAGGTCACAGGGCCGAAGTACAGGTCAGAATTTTGCAGTGGAGCTAACCCAGCATGAGCAGGATCCCGAACCCTCTACAGTTCGAGGTACAATCTTGGTATCCTCAGTTTTAGATTCTTCTCTTTTCGATATAGGGGTCTCCCATATATTTATATTTGTTTCGGTTGTGTATAGCCTTGGGTTCTGCATCATTTATTCTGCTGATATTTTGACACTAGATACTCTTTTGGGGACTAGAATGGCTAGTGTATGTCAGTGCAAGGAGTTTTCTCTAGAGGTTGGTGGGTGTCACTTTTTATGGGATCTCTATGTCCTAGAGATGATATGATAGGATGTCATTCTCAGAATGGACCGCCTTGTCCCCATCCAGTAATTCGTCAACTGTTACCACTGTAGGGTGAGTTTTATATCACCAGAAGGTAAATATTTTCTTTGTAAGGGTGAATGGGATGTCCAGGCGAGTAGAGCAGGACTTGAGCATCATGAGTTGGGAGGATTTACACACCAAATTTCTAATTGTTTTTTGGATGACCAAGGGACTTCACAGTTAGGCTTTCTAATAGTGGTGGACCATTTCAAAAATATCTTTCCAGAGGAATTTTCAGGTTTTCCTCTGAAGAGTGAGGTAGAATTTTCTATTTAGATCATTCTAGGAGCGGAAAAAGTGTCCATTCCTCCTTATAGGATGGCTACACCAGAGTTTCATCTGCTCAAGAAGCAATTGGGGGAGTTGAAGAAAAAGGGTTTCATCTAACCCAGTACTTCTCTTTGGGGTTCTCCAGTCCTTTTGCAGTGAAGGTAGACGGTACCCTTAGGCTTTGTGTGGACTATTAGATGTTGAACATGTTGATGGTCAAGAACTGATATCCCTTGTCTAGGATTGATGATCTCTTTTAGCAGCTTCGAGGAGCCCAAGGTTTCTTGAAGATTGACTTGAGGTCTGGATACCATCAGTTGCCGGTTAGACCATCAGACATACCTTTGACAGCCTTCCAGAGTAGGTATGGTCTATACGAGTATTTGGTTATGCCATTCGGTCTCACGAAAACACCTGTAGATTTCATGACACTGATGAACTGAGTGTTCCAACCATATGTGGATTCCTTTGTTGTTAATTTCGTGGAAAATATCTTGGTGTACTCTCACACTCGCCATGACCATTCCACACACCTTGATATCATTCTTAGTACACTGAGAGAGAATCGGTTATATGCTAAGATCTCAAAGTGACACTTTTGGATGGATCAGATTCACTTCATGGGTCATGTTATCTCAGAGATAGAAGTATTAGTAGACCTAGAGAAAGATAGAGAAGTAGTTTCTTAGGAGCATCCAAAGAAAATCTTTGAGATGCGGAGTTTTCTAGGTATGGTTGGATACTATAGATGTTTCATACAAACCTTTTCAGGCTTATCAGCACCGCTGACGAGTCTGGCTATGAAGGGTGATAAGTTCATGTGGTCAGATTCTTGTGAGTCATCCATTCAAGAGATGAAAGGGGGTTGACTTCAGCACAGATACTAGTCTTTACAGATCCAAGAAAGAGCTATACTATTTACTGTGATGCATCAGGTATCGGGCTTGGAGTTGTGCTTATACAGTGAGATGGAGTCGTTGCGTACATGTCTCGGCAGTTGTGGCCACACGAGAGGAATTACCGAACGCACGATCTCAAGTTGGCAGCAGTTGTTCATGTCTTACGCTATTAGAGACATTATATTTTGGGAGAGCATTTTGTGGGTTTCATTGATCACAAGAGACTGAAGTACATTTTCACTCAATGTGATCTGAATTTGAGAAATTGAAGGTGGGTTTAGTACCTATAGTTCTTTCACATTGATCTTGTCTACACACCTGGGAAGGGAAACAAAGTGGTTGATGCGTTGAGCAGTAGGAATCAGATATGGGAAGTTCAAAAGGCCATTAGTGAATTATATCTCATGGAACTGTTATCTAAGATGCATTTTGATGTGCATGAAAGACATGGGAAGACATTTCTCTCTTTTATGGTTGTCACCTCTACTCTTCTTGATCGAGTGTGAATCAGGAAACTATCAGATTCAGAAGGCCTAGTCCTATAGGAGAACGTTTAAGGAGAGCACCCTATTCAAGGATGGACCATGGGTGGGGATGAGATCTTTCATTTCCATGGGTGCGTATGGGTGCTATCATATATACGCGAGAGATAATGCATGACTTTCATTCCTCTGTTTGGGCAGTACACCCTGGTGTCACCAAGATGTATCGTGATATACAATTCAAGTATTTGAGGTCAGTTATGAAGAGGGATGTGGCTTGTTTTTTCATGACGTGTTCCACCAGTCAGCAGGTGAAGGCTGAGTATCAGAGATCAATATGTCATTTTCTATAGTTACCCATCCTCAATGGAAGTGGAATGACGTCACGATGGATTTCGTTAATGGGTTTCCAAGGTAGACTTGGAAGAATAATACAGTTTGGGTTTTCATTGACCGATTCACGATGGTTGATAACTTTTTCTCGATCAAGGAGACCATCAGTGTAGATAAGCTAGGATGGTTGTGCATCCAAGAGATTGTATGTCAAAATGGAGTTCCCCACTCCATCGTTTCAGACAGAGATGCACATTTTACATCTCGGGTATGTCAGGGGATATAGAAAGCTTGGGGTACACATGTGATTTTGAGTACAGCTTACCACCCTCAGATAGATGGCCAGTCCAAGCATATGATTCAGGTACTTGAGGTCATGCTCTGAGCATGCATTCTGGATTTTGGAGGTTCTTAGGAGAATATTATACCTTTTGTGGAGTTTTCCTACAATAATATTTTCCATGAAACTATTCAGATAGAACCTTATGAGGCTTTGTACATTAGGCCATGCCAAACACCCTTATTTTGGCTGGAGGCAGGAGAGGTAGCTTTGCTGGAACCTTGTCTTGTTCAGGAGACTACAAAGCATACAGAGTTGATTTAGAGGTGGATGAATACTACACAGTCTCAACAGAAGTATTATGTTGATCATGGGAGACGACCTATGGAGTTTGAGGTTAGGGATCAGGTCTTCCTGTGTGTCACACCGATGTTTGGGAATAAGAGGATCAGGAGACAAGTTAAGATATCTCCGAGGTACGTCAGACCATTTGAGGTTTAGAGAGAGTTGGTTCAGTTGCCTATTAGTTGTAGTTACCTCATAGGTATCGGGCTATGCATGATGTTTTCACGTTTCTCAGCTCCATCATTACATATCAGACCCATCTCATGTCTTTCAATCTGAGGAGGTTGATCTTGAAGTGGATGAATCATTCAATGAGAATCATATCCAGATTGTTGATCATAGTACAAAGGTTCTATGTGGCCAGTATGTTCCTCTGGTGAAAGTGCTATGGAAGTGTGGGCAAGTGTAGGATGAGACATTGGAGAGGGAGGCTGATGTACTAGCACAATGGCCAGAGCTATTCATGTTTTCTTCTTCTATGCCGCCTTGCTAGGGAAATTCCGGGACAAATTTATTTAAGGGTGGAAGTTTGTATGAACCTTGATCTTTCTATCATGTATGTATTTCTTTTTGGGTCATTTTTTTTAAAAATAAGAATTTCTGGATTTTTTTAAGTACACATTGTGTACTTTATGATTAAACACTATGTACTATGTTGCCGCAAGAATCCATGTTCTGGTCATGTAATTTCCACACACACAACCGTGTGGGGTGACTTAGAGGATGCCTAAAGCGGAGTACGGAAAAGGAAAGTACACGCCATGTATTTTCTTTTTATTTTCAGTAAATGTACCTGGGTCATGTCTAATCACCACAAGGATTTCCTTCTAGGTCTCATTCGACTGATATCTCCCATACATCCATGACCCTTCTCCAATCTGTTGAGCCTCCATTTGTTCTCTGATTCGACAGTCGTCGATTGCATAAGGATCACCTTAGTAAACTCTCTTTTCTTCTTGATCTTCGTTTCAGGATTCATCCACATTATGAAGTTATCCTCTGTTGAATGTTTTAAAATTTATATAGATATTCAACATTCTAAATTGATTCAACCCTCGATGTTCAAGAAAATTGATCTTCCAATGCCGAGGTTGGTGGATTGTTCCTTTATGTTGAAAGTATTTGATTTTTATGTGAAACGTTTCTCAATACCCATGAACGGAGTATTGCGTGTTTACCATTTTAGCCCTAATGTTTTCCTTCTTTGTTTGTATGCTTGAGTAGATTTTATTGAATGTGAATAGGGTTAATTTCTATTCTTTGTAAGTGTTTCTTCGTGCATGTTTCCCTGTTTCGACTGTTGGGTCTAGTTTTCTTGTTAGGATGCTGTTTACTTTTGATTCCTAGTTGTACGATTGTGTGACTACTGTTTTGACAAGATGATATGTTGTAGATTTATAGACAAGTAGTTCTTGAGATTTACATTGGCTAATGTGAGCTTCCATACTTTCTTGACCTCTTTAGGGTCGTGTGAACCTGTTTTATAGACTATAGAAATAATTGACATAAGGGATTATCCAGAGTGTCATTTCTTCTAATCATGTGAGAAAAAGGGGGAATTTTTGTTGAGTGCTTCCTCAGAGATTTTGTACTTCCTCGACGTGGGCTACAGAGGGAATGTGACGCAAGTTCTTCCCAAGAGTGCCATTAGTTACGATATGAGACTATAGGGGGAATTGACGGGGAGTGTTTCCTCAAAGAGTCTGTGCTTAAGCTGAACCATAGGGGTGAGACTGAGTGTACTACCTAGAGGGTTTCTTATATTTGTTAGGTAGGACCAGAGGGGATGGGATGTGAGTAATTCCCAGAGGGTTACCTTTTTGTGTGAATATACTTGGTTCGTTGTTTCTTGATATTGAAACTGTGGATTGTTTACGATTGATTACTTTCATTTTTACTATTTTCTGTACTTTTACCTGTCATATATTCACTGATTATTAGGCACAGGTCTTGTGGTGATTTCCTACTGGGATTTAGTATCACACCCTGTTTGGTAAATGATTTTGGGCCCAAACAGATTAAATTGTTGTAGGTATAGACAAGGGAAAGCACCCTTCTACTTCAAATTCTTGATTTTCTATGGAGGTAGAGAGCATGAGACCAAGATAGGACTTGCGATTCTGAGGAGTTTTTTACTTGTTTCTTTTTTAATTGGGGTTTGTATGGTTGTATTCCATCATTCGGATTTGTTTGGATTCTTTCTTAGACATATGCATCATGCATCATTTATATATGTTCTTCAGTTGTTTGTTATTCAAGTTTTCCACTGTTACTACTGTTGGTATTTACTACTTCTTCCATTGTGTATTTGTTTCTCTTATACTGTGTTACTCTCCCAATGAGGGAATAGTTTCCCAACTATCACTACCTAGGCCCTCACTACTTGTCGGCAACCACTGTCGTTCGGGGAGATGCGCTTGGGGCCATGAGACCAACTTTGTACGGGGCGCCTCTGGGCATCTTCCGTAACAGGGACGTTACAAAGTGGTTATGGAAATCCAACATAGATGGAGGAGGAGCATGAAACACCACATTATAATTTGGTGCGGATACCTCTCCCATTATTAGGCCATTTCCTGGGGGTGTCTGAGGGCCAGAACCCAGGGAAAAGAAAATCATTCGAGCTAGGCCCAAAGAGGAAAATATCATGATCATGGGATGGATTGGGCCATTACAAATAGTATCAGAGCCTGTGTCCATTTTATGTGCTAGTGAGGATGCTTCTCCCTTCTAGGAGTGGTGTGTTATGGCAATCCCACATCGAATGAGGAGGAGAACAAAGCACCCATTTATAATGTGGTGTGGATACCTCTCCCATCATGTAGCCTTTTACTGGGGGGTATGAGGCCCAGAACCCAGGGAAAACAAAACCATGTGGGACAGTCCCCAAGAAATAAATATCATTTTCTTGGGTTGGACCGGGTAGTTACAAATGGTATCAGAGCTGGTGTCCATTTGATGTGCCAGTGAGGACATTGGGCCCTTCTAGGGGGGTACGTTAGAGATATCCCACATTGAAGGAGCAGGATCACAAAGCACCCCATTATAAGGTGGTGTGGATACCTCTCCCATCATGAGGATTTATTCTAGAGGGTGTCTGAGAGCCAGAACCTAGGGAAAACAAAACCGTGAGGGCTAGGCCCAGAGCGGACAATATCATGATCGTGGGTTGGACTGGGTCATTACAATTTGAGCCTCATTACTTCTCATCGATGATCCTAATATAGATTATATAAAAGGGAGTTCCCCATTATATATCACATGATATGCTTATATAGCTTATATGACAGTTGCTACTAGATAGCATTGGGTGAGCCTGTTACACCTTATACATTGTGTGCACCCAGATTGTACTCCAATGATTTAGTTATTTATTATGTTCTCTGGAGATTTATATTGGAAGTTGGTCATATGGTTCTTGAAATTGTAATGTATTTGTAAGGGTTTTAGCATGATGATTTCCCAACACACCTGTGTGCCTTTTCTATGCATCATAATGAGTTTTCATGTTAATAATGTGATTTTAAAAGGTAATTTAATGATCATTTTAATTGACAAAAATTACTTTTTAGATAAAAATGTATGTTTTTATGAAATTGGTTCTTGATGGGTATTACTTTTTTTCACTAGAGTAATGGAATAGTTTTTTTCTTACCATAGTGATATTCTTATTCTCATCAGTCATTTTATAATTTTTTCCATCGGTATTTATGTATGAGTCGGGAAAATGATGAGGTCAATATCAAATTTTTTATGATCTTTCATGAAAACTAATTATGTCTTTTTTTAAATGATTTTTTGTGGGAAAAAGGGTACATAGTAGAATTGTCAACTTTTTAATATATGTTATTTTTATATAAGATTTATTACCTTACTACCAAAAAATATAAACCAAATTTTTATTTGGAAGTGTAAGAATGTGAATTAAAGTATAAATTCAACATAATAAAGGATATTTAAGTTACGTTACTTACATTAGTCTCAATCAAAAATGCTTAACTATAGAGTTCTAATTAAATATGATCCCAAAAAGAAGGGTGTAACTTATTTACATAGATAGTAACATTTATTATTGACGTAACACTTTTCCTAGGGTGTTACATTGATAGTAGAATCGAATGAGTTGAATGGTATGTAATATTCTTATGTAAGAGGGGTAGGTAGGACAAGAATTTTTATCTGCAACTCTTTGAAATTATCTCTTGGAATAAATTTCTATAATTAATTTTTAATATATGAAATTATAGAAATACATTTCAATATCATTTCCTTATTCAAAAAAAATTTACATTCGGAAATTATGTTTGATATCCATATGTTTTTATCTATATCATTGCACAATTTTTTTTCAATTATCTATTTCAATTCGATAATCACATGTAATTTTCAATTGGTTCATATCATTCATATTCAAATCTTCCGATTGCACCATTATCCAAAAAATTATATATATGAATGTATTTCATAAACATAATCATATTTTTTTTATACTCAATTTGATATATTTTAATTTTAATATATTCCATCATACCCAAATTTCTCATAAATATGTTATTCTAGATGTTTATTTAATAACATTACAATTTCTATCCAAATCAGTATCACTAAAACCCACTCTGATCAATTCCATTCTTATTTTATTCATTATATAAAAATAAAAGGTTCCATTTATATAAAAAATAATTATGTTGACTGGAAAATATTTAATTACTTTTGATTAATTTGATATCTAATAAAAAATGATGAAAAACTATCTGATTTTGATGTGGTACAAAAAATAAATATTCTAATCAACTTTATAAAATCATTATGACTACAAACTTTCCATAATTTATCTTTTACCAACATCAGTCAATCTATAATTAGAGTTGATAATAATTTAAACTCTTCCCTACCACATTTAATCAAAAATAAATGGTGTATTTCTTCTCTAGTATCTACAAATAATTTTCCATTTATATAACCGATTATTCAAAAAAACTCATCTATTGGCGATATTATATCTCAAAATGAAACATTATTTTCTTTAAAAATCATTAAAATCATATTCCTGTTCAACTATAAATGTTATTTCATTGACAAAAATAATACAAAATAGACTACATGTGATCATCTATTTTATATAAAGGATATTATAGACATTTATATTTGATAATAAATTTTTCTTCAAGAATATATCAGGTCTTGTGTACCATGATCTATGTTCATGTTACAACACATAAAAATCAATCTTAATCTTTCATACTTGATTGTGATAATTTTTTAGGATGATGCCTTCATGTTAGTTAGTAAAATATTCTTCCATACAATATCAACATAAGATATTAGATTTCACATCCATATAACACATATTACATTATAACTCTTATAGGACATACAAGTATAAATTTATAGATACAAGTCCTAAAATGGTTAAAATAACCTCTTTATGTTCCACACCTTCCACCTTTAAATACAATTTTCACACTAATCGTGATTTGATTATCAAAATATCACATTTATCAATGATCAAGTTCTTAAACTCTCAATTTTTTCCTAAAATATTCTTTTATTATGTTAAGTAATGTGTTCCGATGTTTCATTATTTTTAATGTTTTGTACATCATTGTTAGTTTCATTTATTTATGGTTTATTTTCAATGAACTCACTAATATATTTAGGTTCTACATTTATATCATGAGTTATTTGTTTATAATGATTCAATTTTATTCTCGTGGGAACTGGTAATTCGAGACCGGTGATGATGTGTTATGGGTCAAATTTTATTTTTATTTTATAATGATTTATTTTTTCACTTTCAGAAATATCCTCACAATTTTTGATTTCATAAAATTTAGGAATCATATTATGATGTTTATTGTCTTCCTTTTCATTAATTATTTCTTAAACTGAAATGTAATCATATTTGGATTTTTTATAATTTCCACCACTTTATTATCTTAATGTTTCTATATTTTAGATAACTATAAAATCTTTGGAATCTAAAAACTTATATAGCCTCTTATTTGAGGACAAATGTTCCTAGTTTAGTCGAAGAATAACCCTTAAATACTCATTCCCCATAATTTTAATCAGTCATTGACCAATATATGTTTGTTATCATTATTACACAATGACTCCTATGAATATTTTTATTATATCATTATAAGTTTCACATTTCACCAAATTTCAAATTGATTCATATTTGATTTCATCCTCAATAAACCGTTATTCTAAGTATTTAATTTTGTAAATATATCTTATCTCCAAAAAACATTGATTTTTTTAAATTCAAAATGCATAATTATTCCCATACATCCCTAAACTTTTATTAATCCTTTATGTGACTCCATTTTACAAGGTTTCATAAATATCACTATGTTGATGTTTAATCCCACATTTCAAAAGATAGGTTTCAAATGAATTTTTATTGAACCCATTTTAATTTTTATTTATTTACCATGTAATATATTCTCCTGATTCTTTCCCAACACTATTTTTAATTACTGTGAACAACTTCATGTTTGAGTAGGTTTGTAGTACCATCTAATTGTACTTTCATTACATTTAAATTTGATCTATTTAATGTTAATATAAAATATTATTTTAAAATTTCATTGATCTACAGAAATTTGATGTAATAATTCCCTTGGGTATCTATTTCATATATAATGTTATAGAAGTTCCCCACTATGATGATAACCATGTATTGTTATGATGGTATTATTAAATACAGTTCTACAGTTGCATAATTTACTATGATAGTGTTGGAAAGGATATATTGTCATAATATATCTTCAAGTATTTTGTTTTAATGACTCGAAAAACCCATATTTTATTCTAACATGATTATCAAATTGTTTTTAGATTATGTCAATCGTAATATATTTTTACAAGTGTTCATCTAAAAATAATAAATCATTTAATCTTATGAGAATTTGATCACATCTTCATTTGCTTGAAATCAAAAATTACAAAAATATTTTGTACTATATAAGACTTTATCTAACAATGTACAATTGTGTTTCTTAATAATTATTACTTAGTCAGAATGAAAATATAAAATGACATTATCTTATAAATAGAATTTTTATATCTTGGAAAATTTAAAGAATGTAAATGTTACAACATAGTAAAATTTTATCTTATGTTACAGTGAAATTGTATTATCTTATGGGAAATAACTACTTTGTCTTATGAAATATATCTTACGATGAACAGTTATTATGGTATTTCTATTATAAAGAACGAGTAATTCATATCATCATGATTAATATAATAATATATTGATATGTCACATCATACCTTTACATATAATAAAAATGAGAATATCAATTTAAGGATAGATCAGTCTTTACTAGACATTCCATGAATAATATGATCTGAAGACCAAGAATTCTATTGGCATCGCAGCTGTAAAAATAAAATTATATATTTGGAATGTTTGGATATATACATTTAATAAAATATCTTATCAAGGTCATTGTATAGGAAATCTTGACCATTAGATGTATCATGATAATGTAAAAACAATATATAAAAGGAACATTTAGTCTTAGCAAGAAAATGGATGGAAAATTAGTTGATTAAATCCTAACAAAAGAAAAACACAGAGACATGTAAATAGAGGAAATCTAAATTTTATTCCATTCATGTTTGTACTATCAATTTCAGAAATTAATATCCTTATATATAATTTAATTCCTATCATTCTCTTAGTGTAAGTCTTCCTTAACAGTCACTTTTTTCTTACAATTGTAAGTTGCGTATGTTACTCTCAATGTTTTTGTTTCTTTTTATCATGTTTACACTTAATGAAAGTGTGTGACTAAGATTATGGGTATGTATTATAAATGAAAATATTGGATTAAATTGTTTGGAACTATGTATTAAGTAAAATCTTCTTGTACTCAACTAGAATCAATCAATAAAAGGTTTGTTATCGTGAAAATTTGCAAAATCATTTAAAAATGTGTTTATGGGTGGGGGAGGGGATTTCTATTCCATGTACCACAATAAATCCAGGTGGTTAATTTAATTTACACATGTTTTTATATTTCTATTTCATACATTCCTAAATAAAATAATTAAGTCACTTATTCGGAAGAGGGTGTCTTAATATTCAATAAATTTTTACGAACTAAGTTCACACCCCTCTTGTGTTATTCAGTCAGCCATTATCTAGATCAAAAATTTGTATTAAAGAATGTGACTCTCAAGTTCAGAAATTTTAATGTTTTAATTCCAAATATAAATTTTCAAATGGATTATATAGATGATAACTGAGAATGTTTGTCAATGGTCAGATCTTCGTACATCAATGGGGAAACCAATGGTCGCTGGAAATATCATTTGATCATCAATATGATAAATATTGGCATGGAAATCTATCTCAAAGTAGTTAATCCCTATAAATTCCAAATATATAACATGAAACATGGGTTTCCACATCAAAATAAAATTATTATTTTAACTCCAAATCTATAAATTCAATTATCTATGCATTAGGACCAGATGAGTTTAATAGGATCCTTCAATGCCAGACAACACATAAAATGTGGACTACTATAACAATATTATATAACGAACTAATAACATAAAAGATTCTAGATATGATAGAGCTAATGTTAAGTTTGATACGTTACAAATGGTTTCAGATAGAATTACCCAACAAAATGGAATACTCACTCATATTTTGATCAACATTTATTCTCTAGTAATGCCTATCATTTTTCCTGAATAACCATTTCAATTTCATATAGTCTTTCCACCTAATAAGAGTTGAATCTCATATTCCATTTGAAAATCTAAGTTATTAGAAAACTTAAAAATAAAATATCTCATTAGGAATCTGGTGATATATGGATCTAGAATAGAAACTTTGAGTGAATATCATAAAAAGAAAATAATGAAAATTTTTCCTTGAAGGTTTCTTCCTCTGAAGATGACAGAAAGAGAAGAAGAATACAAATCTATGACACATCTAAAGAAAAATATTTATCAATAAAATGTAAAAAAAATAAATATCTCTTTAAATATTCATGAAATTTAAAAATTATATAAAATAATATGATTGGCTTCATAATATCTTTCAAAAAGACCAAGATGTGCGGTGAAAACCCTAAAGAGTTGAGATTCTATGAGTTGAAAAATATGGGACATATCAAGCCTGACTGTCAGAAAATAAAAGATAACATGAAGACAAAAAAGAATAATATCCAAAAGACTAGGTATAAGAAATGTAATAATGATATGATGGACACTTGGAGTGATTCTGAATATTCAAGATAATATATGTCAACATAATCAGACACTAATGTGAAAAAATAGAAGGAAAACCTATGTTTTATAGAATAGTTGGATGAGGGAAATACATATTTTAATAGTAGTAAAAATGGTTCATGGATAGTGTATGTTTGAAGAATATGATTGTATATTAATGTAATTTTTGTTATATATCCAATATATATGTATGATATGTCGTGTTTGGTATTATTTAAAAGGAAATATAGTTTTCCTTATATTAGTTGGAAATCCTCAGTCTATTCTAATCAACAAATTAATTTAAATTAATCATTTGAAGGAAAATATGATAAGTATCTCTCCACTTTTATGATTCTATTTATTATTTTTATTTTTCTAAAAAATATTTATTCGTTTTTTAAGATAAATTTCGTACGTTTGAATCCACCATAATAGAAAATGTTTACTGAATAGATCATAACTCCCTATGTATATAGAATGTAAATTGTTTAAATTCAAAAATTTATGAATCAGGTATTTGGAATTGATAGAATTGACATTATAATCACCGTTACTAGAAAATGTATCTAAAAGGAATTCAGATTTTGACATTCCCAATCTCAAATTAGGTAGAAATAAGCAATGTGATTCTTGTAAAATTGGTAAGAAACGGATGTATTATTTCAAACCAATTAAAAATGTAGCCACTTCTATACCTCTTGAGATAATACATACAAATATATTCAGACCTAATAGAACTAATAATATTTTTCATATCATCTTCCTAAAAAATCAATTAGAAGACATATTTACAAAATATTTTTCTATTGGAAAATTTTATTTTACTAAATAGGAATTGGGCATGCTTAATTTTACTAAAAAATATTATATAATTTTTTTCTAATATTTAAATTAAATATTTTATTTTATATATTTAAATTTACTATTGATCTGCCATTTGAGTAATGGTCATATCCAATATTTCCTATCACTTAAATTTAGTAATAATCACCTTACACATCACTATGTAACACCGTGATTATAATGAATTGAAACTGTTTTGTACCAAATCTATGCACCAAATGGATTTATAATCATTGAACCATATTTATTCTTTCACATAATTTTTTTACTCTACCTTTTCAACCCTCCAACCCTCCAATACCTCGGAAAATGATAGAAAATAAAAGAATTTATGTTTTATATTCTAGTATAATGAAATAAAAATGGATATCAAGGAATTTTCTATGTGGACTTTCTATTGACATTCAATGGATGGAAAAGATAGATATGTTGTTGAATAATTTCATCAGTCTTTAGAAACATGAGAATATCTTAGATGAACCAAACACTATGTTTATATTCATGAAATAAGTTTATGTGTTTTATGAATCAGAAGTCATTAACATTGGGGACAATGAGGACTTTGTTACTTCGACGATCAATGAAAAAAATCACTCAATAAATGTAGTTCAATTAAAGAAGTCTTGAAAGCCCCTCCCAAGGGAATCCTATTCTTTGCCCTCTTTAGAAAACATGTATGGAGTTACCCCTTCAAAAATCATGAAGTCGATATTCTGCACAACCTTCATTGAGGAGTAAGTGAAGAGTTTAGATCCTAAAAGGAATGTGATGACCAAGTTTATTCATTCGGTGATAGCAGAAGTAAATGGTTAGTTTCTAAAATAATCTATTTTAAGATATAACATTGTATTATCTTCTAATGATAAGGAAACTAATGAATATATCATGATATATTCCTTGATATATGTGTCATGTTGAGAACAAGTCTCTGAATTTTTTTCATTTTGGGAGTATTTTATCCACTGTTTTTCAAAACACTAGAGTTTGATGGGGTGATATTTACACAACTATATTTCATGGGATAGTTAAATTAATTGAAAATGGGTAAAGGAACATAATATTTATTTGGGAATATGCATTAATAAATAAGTTACCATTTTCTTCAAGAGTTGGAGCATACCCTTCATGGAATCAGGGGGAGTCGTCTCATTTACATGAGATTCTAGTGATGGTAGAAGAATCAACTGATAACAATGATACTATAAAAACTCATGATGATGAATAAATTATTTAATTATGGTGAATATGAGTAAGAATTATCATTCAAATAGGCCAAAAGATTATCTGGAGAGAACCCCTCATGCCCCTCGTTTAGTACCTATCCATGTTCAGAAATAATGGATATCCTCAACTATCCCATAAAAATTTCTAGTCCATCAAGACATGAATATTTTCCTGAGACCAATAATTTCTCATCTCATAATCGATTAACATTTAAAAGAGTTGTAATTCTTTGTTAAAAAAAGTATTGGTAGAACCGAATCACAATAATCACATCAAGTGGATTAAGTACGAGATGTTGCTGTAAAAATATAATTGAGAGGTTTTGAATTCCACTAGAAATGGATTTCCCCTAGACTACAATAACCTTTAAATGAAGAAGTATAATAATTTGGTAAAAGTATTTTTGAAAACAATAACAGAGATACTCAATGTTATTGTCTAGAGTGAAATATCTAAAAGATAAAGTCATTGAATACAATTGAAAAATAAAATTTCTTTGTGATCTGATGGTTTCATAAAAAAGATATCTAGTAAGGGAAATTTTGTGTTCAATCTGAGCTAGAAAAATTTTCAGATAAACCCTCTGCATAATCTACACATTGTAATGATGTTTAGTTTAATATAATAGGCTTACCCCAAGCTACTGTTATAATGTATCCAAGTATTAGATATCTACAATATGAAGTCATATCAAGGGAAATGATTGAACATCTTTAGAAATATTTGGTAGATGAATTTAGGAGGACACATGTTCCCCCAAAGGATTCTATTGACTATATTGTTAAATCAATATAAGTGATTGTTTCTATGATAAAACAGAACCTCCTAGAAGCATAAAAATGAAACACTCAAGTGAGGAAGGATGTCAGTTTCATCATCCCAATTCAACAAAAGATGAATGTATTGTTAGAAAATAACATTGATTTTTTATAATATAAAATTAAGATTTTCATAAAGTGGTTGTTAACAGTATCAAGCTAGAATTATTAGATGATGGTGAGGAATAGGTTGATGCCTTTGAAAAATCTTTAGATATATATATTTTCCTTTAAAAGAATAATAAATTTTTTCTATCATTGCTAAGACAGACAACCAGTTTTAAGTGATGAGAAATTTGATATCAAACTGTGAAAATAAAGTATACATATATGACTTTTTGGTAATTTCTATCCAAATTCATATAATAGTTTTACTAGTCTTCTTTAAAATTACAAATATGAGTTGTTTAAAATAATATAATCTAGTGTAGATGCAATTTTTTTAAAAAAAATATATGATTTCTAGAAACATATATTTTCTATCGAGCCTTATCCACCTCATAATAGAAGAAGAAATGTTTTAATATTTCAGAGTTTCATGAAAGATAAATTCTATGGTTTTCTAAAGATTTGTCACTATCCTTACCCAAACCATACACTAAATTAAACTTTAATCAAGTATATAACATTGATTTTGAAAGGGAGAAGCAATATGATCTCCACATCAAGTCGAAAACAATGTGGTATGTTCATGAATATTTCATATGTCATTGAGCATCCATACAAATATTAGGTGATGTTTTTGGCATGACTGATGATGCTCCTCTACCTTCATCCTCATTGCCTCATGATCATCACCTAACCTTCAAGAATCCACCTTAAAAAATTAGTATCATTTCATGAATTTGATAAAATCATCTCATCAGGGCATGGAATGGTTTTCCAGTCGATGGAAAAACATTTTTAATACATTTGAATTATGCCAACATTAAGGTGTTCTATTAAAAATTTTAATCTCTTTATGAAAAAAATTGTTGAAATGTTTATAATTATTTAATTCCTTTAATTATTTTTCAATTACGGTTAATTTTACAATTCTCTTGTATATTACATAGATATTAAATTCTCTTATATTATGATTTCTTATAAGATTATTTATTTTCAAACATTTTACTATATTTTTTTTAAATATTACTTATAAACTACAATTATTTCCAAAAACAAATTATCAGCATCAGCGTTAAGTGGTTACTAATTTTTGTGTCAAATATAAATTTTATTCATTATTTTACTTCTTTTTAATATTTTGAAGGAGGGATAATGAAATTAAAATAAAAAATTGTTTCATATTTCAAAAAGGGGGATAAGGAATGGGAAAAAAATATTTTTTTCTCTCTTCCTTATTTATTTTAATAAAATGGATGAATAAAATAAAACATCTTTATTTATAAAATCTTAAGTCGTAGTTTATGAATTGTTTTTTATATCATGTGTTTTATGATCCTCAAAATGAGGATATTTTTGGAATTGAAATTTGTTTCCAATATATCATTGAATTATGTGTTTTTATGACTCCTAAATACCTTGATTTTATTCTAAAAATTTTATCCAATTTGTTTCAAATTATGTTAATCTCACATTTTGTGTCCAAATGTTTATCTTATTATATTAAATAATATTATCTTTTCATAATTGAATAACTTATTCAGTTTCTCCGAATCATAATGTTCATAAATATTTTCTAATACATTAGACTTTATGTTATGATGTATGATTGATTTTATCAATACATATTCTTCATTCAGAATGAAAATATAAATGGAAGTTATCCTATGAAAGGAATTATCATATCCATAATAATTTTAAGAAAATATGTGTTACATCATAATAACATATATTCTAATAAATCATTTAAATTATCTTATATTACAAGAAATTACTACTCTATCTTACTGAAGATATCTTGTAATGAATAATGATTCCATTATTTATCTTATGATGATATTGTATTGAAGAATTCCATGATTAATATTATAATAACTTGATAAGTAAATTCATACTTTTAGAGATTATCTAAAAGAGATTATCCATTTAAATAAGGATCATTCTGCACAAGGCTTTCACAGAATGGGATGATCCAAATACCAAGACAAATTCTATCATTGTGGAAGAAAAATAAATTTATATTTTATGAAATATTGGATGCATATCCTTAATAGTGTATCTTATCTATGTTATTATACAGGCTCTTTGGATCATTATAATTATCTCGTGCTCGAATTCAAAAAAGATATAAAAGGGTCAGTTAGTATCCGTAAGAAAACAATGGAAAAATAGATGATTTAATCCTAACAAAAGGAAAACGTCATAGAGATATACATTGAGTAAATCATACATTTTTATCATGCTAATAAATAATATTTTTTGAACAAAATATTACCCCAAGATATAATTTTATGTCATCATTCTCCCAGGATGAATCATCATTTACTTTCTAGTGCTTCTTGAAACTATATGATGCATACATTAGTCTCAATTTATTGCTCCCTTTTATCATATTTACACAAATTAAAATATTGTTCTTAAGACCATGGATATTCCTTGTAAAGGGAGATCCTATATTAATGATTTTTTATCTTTGTATTAAGTTACCACTACTTGTACTCTTCTAGGAGCCTACAAAAAAAGGTAGTTATATTGAAAGTCACCATACTTATAGATTAGATTATTGGTGGAGAGGAATAGAATATTTTTGTTCTTCTAACCACTATAAATGCATATTTTTTATTTTTTTCCCTGTGTTCGCATTTTTATATTTCATACATTACTAAAGAAGTAATTGAACCCACTTACTAAGTATAGGGTGGTCTAATATTCATGAAATTTCTAAGAAATAATTTCACCCCCCCCCTGAGTAGTACTGTAGGTAATTACTAATACAATCGAAATGAAATATAGTATATAGAATATTCAGTGTGATTATTAATATGATGATAAGATTTATTCTCATGAAGTTTTCATTTTGTTATCCCAAGATGTTAGATTATTGAAATAGACATGCTAGAATGAATTTTTCTTGTTTTGGTGACATAAGATATTCCTATCTGAGAGAATGTGTAACCGTACTTAAAAATTAATATTATCTATGATTAAAATCCTGAATCATGCACTTATAATTATTGAGGGAACCTTCCATTACACATATTAGAGGGATGTATGGTATATTTCTTGTATCACGAATGAAATGCTATAAATGGATCACTTTAGGAAGGTTTTTACCATACAAATTTACATAATCTCATATCTTTTACATTTGATTTGAATATAATCATTTCATTAAATTCCATATCCATAGTGTAATTACGTATTAATTTCAGATAGTAAAATTATGACATATTGAGCACAAAAGCTGATGAAATTAATGTGTATCCTTCTAGATGAGATATTTAGACAAGGGTATTACATTACAAAATGAGTGTTTGTTTATTATTTTCAATGTATCAACATTCAAATATTTATCTTGGGTGATTTTACCCATTTTTAGATAGTAATCTTGTACATTGGAAAGACTCATCTAATGCCAATGAGAAAGAGTCCTAGAGGGTCACATACAATGTGTTTCAGTTGATCTTGATTGAATTCTATTTGAATATAATTATTATAATTAATATTACTTCCATGGCTGAGGAATAATTTTATTCATGTTTTATCAATCCCAAATACTTTTTGATTAATTAAGTATTTAAATAAATATATATATTCTGATATTCATCAAATGATGATATGTTCAAATGAACCCAGTCTGTGTTTGATAATAAATATTAATTTACCAGATTTAAAAATAATATATTTTATTTTTAAATTTGTCACATCTTACATAAAATAATTATATTATTATTAATATTAAGTGGAATGGGGTTTAATAATGATATAGTATTATTTAATTATTGGTATGAAATTATATAATATTTTAACCAAAACTCTATATCTATAAATAAATGGCTATATTTTTTTTAGGGTTAATAAAAATTTATGAATATAGAATCATTGGGAACAATGTAATTCTTTGATTATTTTGAATTACTACTCTCTTACTACCATGAATGAGAAGAACTCCATTAATCTCAAATGTTCTTGCAGTGATCAAGGAGAGACCCACAATAAAATTTATTTTTCACACCGACACCTATAAATATATTGCAATTGATTTAATATAAAAGGTACGTGTGTTGATCACCTCTAGAAGGATTATAAACATGAACCCTAATAGCATAATTATGGTGATCTTAATGTGTTTTTGAAGATCAAAAATAGAATTTAATAATGTATCCAAAAATTAAATAATCATTTCTTCATATCTAAATAAATTTTTAATAAATTTAACATGAAATATCCTCTATTGGGGTTTCAAAAATCTCTAAATAAAAATTAAATATTTTTTATCATTAACCAAGGTCCCTTATTATGTGCACATAACCTTTAATAGGAAATATAGTGGTTAGGTTTCAAATTTATAATTACTAATTTTATTTTCTATCTATTGGTGTAATGGTTGTTAAATATTCATTTCAAAATTGTTTTTCTTTAATCTGATTTTTTAAAATTATTATTCCTTTGAAAATTTAATTTATTTGATCAATAATTAAAATTTATTATGTCTATGAATAGATGACGAATGACTCAAGATTAAATTGGGAAGAATTAAGGAATTTGTTTAGATATCATTGGAATACATGGTGTGTAGTCGTATTACCCATCATGTACCCAGGTGCACTGCACCTGGTCATTCCATGGGATACAAAATACACTGAGCAGTAATTACATGTAGATTATTCATTTCAAATCATGTGTAGACTGGTCTATCATGTCATGTGGTATATCAAATTACACGTCGTCTAGCCATCATACAAGCCATGTTATATTCACAGTTTTGTGAAAAAATCCATGAAAACTATTTGATCATATAAATGATTAAAACCACATGAAAACGAAATTCATGGGATATAATTATACACATGAAATATAGGTAGTTTAAATATCATGACATTCATGAATTCATATGTCCAAAATGTACACCAAGTTCCTCAATGAGTTGGGTAGAAACATGGTAGGTGAGACAGATAGCGTTTTTCGAGATTATACGTATCATGTAGTATCACATATGATGAACACGGAATTTCCTTTGTTGGATTACACATACACACATAATATGAAACACAGACCATGTATCTAATTAGTACACATCATGTTCCTCATCTTATGAAAACTCCAAATAACCATGTGTATATCTTTGGTATAAAAAATCATGATACATGGTTTATAACAAAAAATTAAATGTCGTGTATTCTTCAAAAAAGGAAAAATTAAATTAAATTAAATTGATAATTTTAACAATAAAACAATATTATATTTATTTGCAACAATTATGCTTTATTATTTTATAATGGTTTCATTGAATTTTTAATTCATAATTAATTTATTGTAATAATTTATAATTATTGGTTTTGTTGTTTATTTTCCATGAATGCATTTATTATTTGTTTCTACAAAGAAATTAAAATGTTTATTAATGTTAAAGACAATTAATTAATTAATGTAATCATGTTTATCTTAATAAAATTTAATGAATTAAAAATTTATGGTAGCCAGATTTATTTTTGGCATATTCATTACCTTATATGACCATTCATTAAATTAAAAAAGACATGGGTATGTGTTAGAATTATTTAATTTATTTTCTTTTATGTGTTTGGAATTATTCATTATAAATTTAAATGATGGACTATGTGTCATCCCTCCCTCTATTATTATGTAAGTATGATGTGCCTGTGGTTGTTGATGTAATTAACATTAAACAATCTGTTGGTTCCCCTTACTGATGTATGTGCTATAAATACATGTAATGAATGTAGCATCCCAAGGTATGTTGAGGTAGTTCATGATAGAACATTAAAAATTCCATCCTAAGTGATACAAAACTAGATAGGTGGAATTTTGTAACTCATGCTAACAACGACACAAGCAGTTATTCCCCTATTTATAAGATTGATTTATTTGCAACTCAATAAATAAACAGTTAGATAATATCTTGATCATTTCATTTATTTATATATTTAATTTTTTGTATGAATTATTTAATTTTATAATTCATGAATGTGATCACATAAATAAATAAATTAATTTCAAATGAAATAAATAGAAATATTATGTATAAATTATTTTTACATTACAATTAATTTATTAATGAAAAACAATTAATATTAACATGAAATGTAATGGATAAAATAAGATAGAATTTATGCATATTAAATTAAAAACCATCGTCTAAATATTATTTTAAAAGTGGCCTTCCATTACATGATTAGGAACTAAATACATATATCTAAATTTTTGACATACCATCATTAGGGCAGTTACTATTAACAAGGATTTTATATGATTGTTATGGGTTAACTAAAACACTTTAAAAAATGAGAAGTAACCATACCTATACATTGTGTTACCTGGTGGGTTGTTTTGAGGAAATTGAAGTCAGTATTTCAAGAAAAGGGAGTCTACTCAATGGATAAAAGGGATGCAAGCTTGCAATTGGTAAAGACCTTCCTACCTAAATAACATCAAGTAGATTTACTTTTCATTATTGGACTTATTATAAGTGGCATATAGATCTTTTCCACTAAAATGTACTTGGAAATTGATATTCTAAGTTCAATGGTGAGGAATATTGGGACATGATGAAATAGTAGGAAACATGATAATTTTAATTTTATTATTTCTCCCGAAATTTGTAATAAATTAATGTACTAATAATATTGTATTTTATATTTATAGAAAATGGAATGTTCACAATCTTTATTATCCCTATGATAGATATTAGATAATGGGAATCTACTAAATGGAAGTTCCATCCATGAGTAGTTTAAACACCATTAGGTTGTGTTGTACTATGAATGGTAATCTTACATGCTAGAATACTCTATGAGTTATCTATCTTACTAGGAGTAAATTAATGAATAGTTCCCTGTCTAGGAAAAACATCTAAATGATGTGGTTGATTTTCAATGTTTTATGATTTCTTATATGTATAGTAACTCATGATGTCTCTCAAAGACATTGGATGATTATTGAATGTTCAAGAATCACTATGGTTAATATTAGTATAAAAATGATAGGAATGGATTAAGATATCCAAATAACTATTTTAGAGTAGTCATGAATTAGGTATGCAAACTGGGACTCACATAGTAAATCTCATTGGCCAGGTTGTGTTCCTAGAGATTCTAGGGGTTAAAATCACTGAATAACTATGAACTGATATCATTATTGTATCTATCCCTCATAGTTTCTCTTTCACTTCATAAAAAATATAAATGAAAAATATTGATAAGAATTTATCATATATTCCCACACTTATTTTTTATGAATATAATAAGGAAATGCATGAAAATCCTTCCATCCTTATGGTAAATAAATATAAATTGAAGGTGAAATAGATTAAGCCCAAAAAAAAATTATGCCCTTCAAAGAAGATAAATATCAATGGGTAATCAAGAGATAAAGATGTTTTTTATTCTACATGTAGAAATAAAGTCCACTTGAAGAAAAATTTCACACAACATAATAACCCAAGGTTATGATTTATATGAGTTTTTTATCATTTGAAATTTATCAGTTTCTATAAATTGGGAATTGGATTATGAATTTCATTCTCACATATGTATTCAAATATTGGAACCAAGTAGATTTATAAAGATCTTTTTAGGGGATTTAGATCAATGGGTTGCTAATAGTTCTTGACTCTTATTGTGGCTATCAATAACTAAAACCCTACGTTTCAAATGGGAATGATATTGGTTTTCAAGGGTTCTTATTATGTACCATTTATTCCAAAAAAATATTTGTATCTAGACATGATGTGGAATGATTTATTTTATTTTTTTAGTTAAATGTTGTGTCTTTTATTATTTAAAAAAAATGTTAAGTCAAATTTAATTAATGGAAATTATGTGTAAGGATACACAAACCAAGTAATGAAAATATATAATGAATATTCTTAACATTAATCATATCACAACCAACATTGGAATCACCAGTTGGTTTATGTAAATGAATAAAGATTAATTAAATTTCACTAAGTTGGATATTTAGATTATATTGAACTAAAAAAACTTAGTGTATGTCATGCATGTTTAAACTGTAAAATGGCTAAATCCCCATTTAGTGGGAAATGTTCAATGGGAAGAGAGCTTATTGAAATAATTCATACCGATGTGTGTGGATAATTTCTTATTGAAGTAAGGGGTGGGTAATCAAACAGAGTAATTTTTAATAATGATTTAAGTAGATCTTGATAGGTCTAAATAATAAGTTAAAAGATTAATTTCATTTATATATTCACATAATGAATGAATGAAGTTGAAAACTGGATTGGTATGAAAATCAATAAACCCCACTTAGATCGTTGTCAAGAATATCTTAATCAAGACTTCGTTAAATATTTAATGTATTTTGGAATATTTTCCCAACCACACCACCTTATACACCTCAGTTGAATGGTTAATGAAAAAATAGGAACTATACCTTGTTGGACATGGTGAAATAAATGATGGGTCAATCAATTCTTCGATTATCCTTTTGGGGATATCCATTAAAAAGAATACAATAAATACAAAACCATTTTTAAAATAATGTAGTATAACATATCCTATACTAAGTATAGAATGGAATGAAACATGTTCTTTCATAATTACATGTGTGGGATTTAGATCAATTTTTACGGCCTCTTTAGGTATGAAAATTTCACCATGTCACACAAAGTGTACCTTTATAGGTTACCAAAATATAACTAGTGGATATTATTTATATGACCACTCATACAAAAAATAATACTTCAAATACATTCTATATTATTTAGAGAAATCACATATATAAAATAGATATTTGGAACTAGATAGGCATCAATGAAGTTGATGATCAAGGTATAAAAGAGTTTTCATTGGAACAGATTCCAAAAAACCCCATGGAAGAAGTAGAAGTTCTTGTGACATAAGTAATATGTATGAATAAAAGCTAGGCTAGAGAACTAGAACTATATGGTTTTCTAGTCACTGAGGATGGTGAGTTTTAATTCGTTAAATAATGATCCTCTACCCTATAAGAATGTAGTATGTGGTGATTATGGTTCCACGTTGCATGATTCCATAAATTTTGAAATGGATTTCATGTACCAAAACTATGTATGTATTTTGATAGATCCAACAATGGATGTAAATCACATTATTTAAAAATTATAATTCAAAAATAAAATATAAATGGATGGGAGATTCAATACCTATATGGTGTTATTGGTTTCAAAAAATTTAAATAGCGTCAAGGCATTTACTATGAAGAAACATTTTAAACTGTTTCAATATTCAAATCCATCGTAATTCTACAAGACATTGTCATCTTTCATGACTACATGATTTGGAAAATAGATATACAAAGAAACTTAATTATTGATACCCATTAATAAAATGTATATATGAGACAAAATTAAGGGTTTTTAACTCAAATGATTCCAGTAATGTTATCAAATATCAATTATACATTTATGGGTTCATGTAAGAATTCAAATCATAAAACATTCATTATAAAGAGACTATGATGTAATTTGGTATCATACAGAATAAATGTGACCCTTGTATCAATAAAAAAATTTGGTTGTGTAATTATTATCATAATAGTTTATATAATGACAGATTAATTATTTCAGAAAATGTACAACTCTAGGAGTCTTTTATGGTGTTGTTGAATAAATGATTCTTCGTGAAGGACTTAAGTGAATCAGCATATATTCTTGGGATCAAGATCCATAATGATAGATCCAAATGATTAAATAGCCTAATTCAAGGTGCATATAATGATGATATACTAAATAAAATATGTATTGAATAATACAATAGGGGATTGTTACCAATGTCCCATTGAATTCATCATTCTTGATAAATGTGTCCTTATATGTATTAGGAAAGACAATCAATGTAATGTATCCTATAAATTTTAGTGATTATTTTAGTCATTAAGGTTATGATATATACTATGATAGATGTTTCTTACACCTTACATGTATTAGGAAGATATCACTCTAACCTATTTGATCATTATTGGTTGAAAATTAATATTATCCTTATGTATGTGAGGAATACTAAGGATATTTTCATAGTCTATGGAAAATATGTGGAACTAGTCATCAAGGGTTTCATATTATAGTTTACAAATTAATAATGATCATATATAATCATAAATGGGATTCATATTCACTATTAATGGAGGTAATGAGAGCGGGATGATCTTAAATCATTTTTTAGTCATAGTTTCTATAGAAGAATCCAAGTATATCGTGGATTTTGAGGCATCAAAAGAGCAGTGTGGATATGAAACATCATCCATGATATTGTCTTGGTATATATAAGTAAACATATTATCCCACTCAATTGTAATATTACTATAGTGGTGGATATGGAAAATGATCCAAGGTCACATTAGTATATGAAACACATAATTCTGAATAATCATCTATTGAGGGATATTTATCAATGACGTGAGGTTTTAGTGAGAAGTATTTCAATTAATGATAATGTGGTGGACCCCATGTAAAGCCTTAAATCACTAGGCATGTAATTATCAAGTGTGTACGACACGAATAAAACTCATATGTAGTTAGATCTAGTCCAAGTGGGAGTTTATTGGAGTTATTTTTCTATAAAAAACTAATTTATCTTTGATTACATTTATATTCAATGAATTTAATATTAATAAAACAATTTGTAGAATATTTTTTTATTGATGTGTATTATTTTAATATAATAATGTCCTAGGGTATCTATCTCATGAAAATAGTCATAAAAGATCCCCAAAATGATGAGAACATCAAATTGATATGATGATATTCTTAAATATAATTCAATAGTTTGATAATTTCATATAATAGGTGATATTGTATATAAACTATAAGGTTTGAGTACTCATAATTGGATGAGTCTTCTTCTCATGAACATCACAATTATCAATCTCAAATATTAGAGATTATGATTATATACCTACAAGTTGAAATTTCCCATGTTTTTTTGTAATCAGATATTTAAATATAATATAATTTATAATAGTACATATACATTAACAATATCATTGATTCGTTCCATGACTTGTGCACTTAGATTTTGTGATAAAAACCATCATGCAATATATTGACAGGATATATGGTATGTTCTATATATCAAGAATGAAATGTTATTAATAGATAAGTTGAGGAAGGATTTCCCCCTTCCATATTCATGGATACTTATATATCATACCATTTATTATACTATAACTAGCACATTCAATTCCATTTTCAACCTATAATTACATGTTTTTTCAGATATTCAAAGAAATACTTATCATGTACATAAGTGGATAAAATAGATATTATACCTTCATGATAAGACATTGACACAAATATATTATTTTATATATTGTGTGTTTATATGTGGTTGTTGATGTTGTGACATTAATTTCTTATGTTAGCGTGCCTTAACCTATTTCAAAATGGTAAACATAGGCTTTATAAAATCCCACGTGATTCTAATGAGTAAATATCCATCCATGTCACACACTACATGTTTCAGTTTATCTTCATTAAATTCTATTTGAATTTATTTATTAGAATAAATATTATTCTCAATACTGTGGAACAGTTTTTCAATTATCAATTGACATTATTTATTTATGAGTGAAATATTTATTCAAGTATTTAATAAATGATGAGGAATCTGAAAAGACAAAAACTATATCCAATATTAAATATTAATTTACAAGTTGAAAAAATAAATTTTTTTATTGGTTATGTTTTCCCACATTCATTGAAATAATAATAATAATAATATTATTATTATTATGAGACATGAGGTTTAATAAATATTTTAATATTATTTATGAGTTGGTTCATAATTAAATATTGTTTTATCATAAAAACATCCTCTAAAAATATATGGTTGTTTCTATTATCATGGGTTAATAAAAAAATTGAGAATAGGTAATTTATTCATAGAACTGACTTCTATCATTCTTTTGAATTCCTCGTATCTTCCCCTCAAAAATGAGAAGAACTCCTTCAATACTGATGGATATTTGAGGAATCAAGTAAAATAATACAGGAGAATAGATTCACAGTGGTAGCACGATGAAATCAATTAAAAATTTTCAAATATCAAAGGAGAACATGTCAATCACTACTAGAGGAATTCTAACCCTAAATATCTATAATGAAATAAAGGTAATCTGAAAGGGTTTCATAATTTCGAAAATCTATTTGAAGAAATAATTTAAAAAGATGAAACCATTTCATCAAATAAAAATAATTTAATTAAAATTTAATGTGCATGATCATTGATTGAGGTTTTCGGAAACACTAAATTAAAATAAATTTTAATCTATCACTCACCACTGGTTCTTCTTTAATTCCCAGATCAATCACTTCATATATTTAGATTCGTGATTTATATAATTCAAATTTTACTTCCAAATGAAATCATAAAAGAATGTAACAATTTAAATATCATTTTAATGAATATATGTCCCATTAATATATATAAATTACATAGTATATGTTAAAGTGTCCATGTGGATAAAATTTATACCTTTTTTGATATATCGATATCATATTCCAATTTTTCTTGTCTCAAATATAACATATCATTTTCTCTTCATATATGGTATGTCACACACCATATCTTCCATTAAGATTATTCTCATACTTGTTTTTCTATGATGGAAAATTCATATATACCATGACATATATTCTATCACTGTATATATATAATAGGGGTTATTATGATCGCCAATTTTAAAAAATTTACCACTATTTATTTCCCTATTAGAAATTATTTTTCTATATTTTAGGATCTTGATGAAAAATGAGTTCCTAAAGAAAGTATCATCATTATTATTGTCTCAATGTACGATTACACTCAAAAAGTTTCTTTATCCCCCTTCCACAAGAAATACATCCTTGTATTTCAATTTATAGATCTTAAAATTAGATATTCTAATTCTTTTAATTTTCTTGTAACTTTTTTTTCAAAAGGGAG
This sequence comes from Viscum album, assembly GCA_963277665.1. Classification (NCBI taxonomy): domain Eukaryota; kingdom Viridiplantae; phylum Streptophyta; class Magnoliopsida; order Santalales; family Viscaceae; genus Viscum; species Viscum album. The sequence goes on from OY728138.1 coordinate 663,585,181, forward strand.
CTCAAGATATATCTAGATAAGTGGAAAAGCACCATCAAAGATGGGAGATACTTTCCAATTATCCTTCTCGAACATGAGGGAGGTGTTAACAATAACATTGTAGTGAGAGTTTGAGTATATTTTCTCAAGGATTCATCTAAGACAATGCCAGGTAGAAGATGTTATTTAGTTCATCTTTTTTTCAATCATCATATCTAAGAGTCCCACTCGGAGAAAATTTTGAGATTCAGTTCCGCTTATGAGTCTCCATAAAAAATGTGCACGGAGTGATTGATTGAAAAGCTCAATATTTTTAATGCTAAGACCTCCAAAAATGGAATGCATGGGGAATTGCTTCCATAGAGATGTGATGATTTCCCATTATAGAATACTAATGCTCCATACAATGATTCGTATCCTAGTATTGATGGATTTTATGATAGATCATGTCTATGAATACGCCATAAAGGAATACACAATCTTTTAGAACACAACACGCTTGATAAAGAAAACGCTTCTTGCTGTTGAGGGAATTTTCCCCTTCTAGCTGGAGAGAGTTCTTCTAATTTCACTTACCATAATAGTTAATTGAGAATATATGAGTCTTCCCTAGAACATGAGAACTCCAATATATTGGAAAGGAAGAGATATTTCCCTAATACCTAGATCATTCATTATACATGATTTCTTGGAAGTTGATATGTTATTTCCAAAATAAATGAACGATGTTTTCTGATTGATTTTCTTGTCAAAAATAGATTCAAAGGGAATTATGATCTTTATGGTGTTTTAAATGTTCTGCTTGTCACCCTGAGTAAAAATAACAATATCATCATTAAAAATCAAGTGATAAGGAGTAGAGATACCATGAGAAACTTTGATTTTTTTATGATCTCCCTTTCTCACCATGTGAAGTATAAATATGCTTAGATAATCCTCAATAATAGTAAATATGATGGTACAGATAGGATCACCTTGTCTCACCCCCGTGAGCATTTGAAGTATCCCTATAGGGGTCAGTTTATAATAATGAAAATGTGTTCCGACCTAATAAGGGATTTATCCCATTGAATGAATCTCATATTACAGACAAACTCAAGTATAATCTTCCAAATAAAACTTTATTCCATTGTATCGAAGGCCTTACTATTGTAATGCTTAAGATCTATATTTTATCCCCAAGTTGTTTTTTAAGGAAGGTTCATGCATTTAGAAGAAGTGATAATTTAGTCTTGTATTTTCTTTTCTTTGATTAAAAAAAATTGATTCCATGAAATAATTTTTTCTGAGACAGGAGCAAGACCGTTGGTGAGAATTTTGGTGATAAATTTATAAATTCTATAGTCAAGGGACACTATCTTCAATTGGAAGACATATCCTACATTTCCCACATTAGGAATAAATGCAATGAACTGGTGATTAAAGCACTCAGAGAAAGATCCACCTATGATGAAATATTTGATGAGTCTGCAAACATCATTTTGATTTTTTTCCCAAAAGATTTGAAAGAAATCATTTATTAATCCATCTAGGACCTAAGAACTTCCCTTATTGAGATCAAAAACAGTATCCCTATTTTCAAAATACTTAGGAGTATAGGTGGGAGATTTATTATCGACCTCAGTGATCATTTTTATAATTATTCCTTCAATATGTTGTACATTCTTTCTTGGTCCATTAAAAAAATTTGTAAAAAGAAACAATTTGATTTGAGAGACCATTTATATCATCCATGATGTTTTCTCCATCACTAAGAAGGGATAGGGAACTTTTTTCTGGTCTTATCCACTAATGGGAATTAAAAATATGGGTTTTTCTATCAATAATTGTGAACCATATGACCTTGAAAAGATCCTTTTAAATATTATCCCTCAACATGATGATATGCTACACCATGGAGGAAATTATTACTTCCTAACCAAAATCTATAGAAAAATTGTTTTGGTTATCTCCTCTGGTATGTCATACAGTAAGCATTCAAGGGAATTTATTTCCTCATCGATTGTACTAAAATTTTTCTTTCTCCAATCTAACATTTTATCCTGGATCATTTGGAGATTGAAAATGTACTTCAGGGGGTTACCACTGTGATTATCCATTTCCCATGTGTCATTAACAATTTTAGTGCATTCTGGAAGGGTTTTCCAAGCAACGTTGAATCTAAAGGGAATTGGTTTCTTGTCCTTTTTTCAATAAAATTAGTCATAATAGGATAATGATTCGAGTTATGACTTGTTATAGTGACACATGAGATCACTCTTTAATTTCCTCACAATGAATCATTAAATGTATTTATATATAAATATATTCATAAATCAATATTTATTATATTTATAAAAATATATATTTAGATATTTATACATAAATATTTAATAATATATTTATATATATATATTTATATTTTTAATTATAGTTAGAAATATATATTTTATTATATTTATAAATATATTTACAATTATATAATTATAAATCAATATTTATAGATAAATATTTATAGTTTTATAAATATAAATATAATTAAAATAAAACAATTATTTAAAAAATTATATATAATTTTAAAATATATTTAAGATATATATAATAATATATGTATTTATATAATTATAAATATATTCAAATAATTGTAAATCTGTAATTATAAATGTAATTACGAATAATTATATTTAAATAATTTAATATATTTATATAATAACATGAATGTAAAATATATATACTATTTAGATATATACTTATAAATTTATATATATAATTATATAATTATTTTTATATTCCTATATAATTTTATTTATATATATAATTACATTTATCTATATATATTTATTTGTAAATATATTTTAATAACTATATAATTGAAAAAATATTTAAATTTATATAGTGATAATTATTTTTTATAAATAAATTTAAAATTTATTAGAAAATATAAAAAATTATTTATAGTAACATTATTATTAGTAATTTTATTTTATATATTACTAATATAATTAATATTTTTTAATTAATTTATTAGCTACTTTATTAAGATCATGTAAATTATTATTCATATTTATGAACATTATTATAGTAAATATTTTATAATATCATTAGTATTTATTAATACTGTAATTATGGAAATTAAATAATAATTACATAATTAATAATACTTTATAATAATGTAATTTATAATATTTCACTAAATACAAAATAAGGCCCAAATTTTTGGGAAGTTTAAATGTAATATTTTTAAAGAATAATGTGTTTATCATGTAAATTAATTTTTTACTATATTTTTTAATTTAAATTTATTTTCCAATAATTCAATATATATTTCTTATGTGGGACAATTTAATTTAGACTTTATTTATAAATTTTAATTTGTAAACTTTCAAAGTAACCTAAATGAAACATAATAATGTTATAAGTATGTGGCTTTGAATGTCTATAAATTATAATATATTGTTTAAATCTTAATTAAATTTTAAACATTGAATAAAATTATATAAAATAATAGAAAAAAATCATAAAAAAGTTAATGAATCCAAATTTTATGGGAAAAAACATTGTTATTTCAAAACCTAACATCTTTACTTATAGATAATTCTTCAATTCCTATCACTATTGAAAATGAGATCTATACCAACAAAATAAATCCATATCGATTATAGTAAGTACCACAACCAACGTATGAACCACATTCCCACTTTGCATCTAATGTTTATGTCACTTTGGTTTCATTCCTAATAGAATAGGTTTCTTCACCTCTGGTGTTACGGGTTCCTCCTCTTGATTATTTATAGAGGACATACCAAAATCATTTGTAGAGGACTATCCAACATCATATGTGGAGCCATATGGACCCAAAAATCCTAAATATTCTGAAGGAGTGATATTTATGAAGTCATTATTATCTTAAGGTTCATCTAAGGCTACCATAAGATGTGCTACCATAATCGAGTTCAAGTCCATTGAAACCACCAGAGATAAAGATGGTATATCAGATGAATGAGTAGGAATATATGGCATATAAACTTCTCCTAGCTATGAAATATGCACCACTTGTTTTGTAGGATCCACTATCGATGGTGTAGTATAATTTGTAAGATCTTCTCTCAAGTTTTATTCTCTCAGTCCTTACATCTTCTTGTTCCTCTTTCTTCATCTCTATCCTCTAGCTGGCGATTGAAATGGTGGTGCATCATCCTCAGTGAGAAAATCAGGCACATCATCATCCCCATTTGCCTCAACTGAATTTTGTAGATCCAGATATTACTATAGATCCTCATCATAACAACTGTCACGTATAAAATGAAGAGGATCGTTGAGAGCCACCTGATCTGGGTGAACTAATTCCCACGATATAAATTCTTTCTCTTGGGGACATGTGATAGTTATGATTTGATAAAGTCCACCTGAAAGAAAATGAAATAAAATTTTAGTTAATACTAAAATTGAGATAAAAAATATAATTAATTTTTTTAGATACCAAATACTTAATGCTTATCCAATAGTGAATATGTTACATGATCATGTGTCATCGATACTAATATAAATAATATTAATGATCATCTAAAAGAATGATTGTTGTGAGATTTATTTCTTAAAAGATACTCTCTTGGGAAAACATGTCCCAATACATAATGTAACATTTTTAAAACAATGAACGATCCATTATTTTTCCACCAATAAGAGTAATAGAATGTAACCCATCAACTTGTCATGCTAAAATGGGGATATACAGTATACATCCAAACTATTTCATGACTAATTCTTGCTGGTTCCACTCAATGATATATAAGTGGATGAGTGAAATCATTGCACCATGTTCTCCAACCATAGATGTGTAGTATACTGGAAGATACACATAAAAAATCCTATGTATGGCCTCCATGAAACCTAAAATTCAAACTCAAGAAATAATTCATAAATTAGAAAAAAAAAATTTACTAATAAAACAATGAAATATCATAGAAAAGTAATAACAAAATAAATTTTCCTATAAAATTTTTTATGTTCAACATACATAAATGTGATATATAGCTTCAAATATCTATCAAAATTTATGCATATGATGTCTCATAGTATGGGAATAATGTTTCTCGTACATCCCCCTAATAAAAAAATATAGTGTATTAATAAAGTGCATTAACAAAATTACAAAATAACTAAAATTATTGAAATAAGTATACCACTGTCTTCATGGGAAGTCTTAGAGTAGGTTTCATGGAAGTGGTGTGATAAATAAAGAGAAATGTCTGTAAAATTATCCCAAACCGACATATAAAAAAATTCCAAACACCCTAAATTTTTTTGTTTATCATTACTAAAACTAGTACAGAGACATCTATATAGATTTGATAATATATTGGACCCCCAACTATATCTACCCATCTGGTTAAGATCCTCATGTAATGTTATGTACTTATGTATACCAAGGTGGTGGAGTGGTGGGAACACAACATGCCTCCAATTAATGATATGATTTATGGATGTGTTTGCTGAATAATTATATCATCAGCCACATTATTAGGAATGATGGTGAAATTATTATCAAGCCACACCATGTGAAATCAGGGACCTTGGTAGACATGTGGAATGACGGTGATGTCAACACCTATTAGAGTGTTTGTGACCACACTACAGTTTCATATAGTGGAACCCATAACCACCTATTTTTTCATGAGTAGACCAAGAATATGGGCCAGTTTCTCTAAATTAATTGTCATCTCTACCCCAAATAGATAAAATGTGTGTTCCTCAGGCCACCATCTCCCAACCAGTGTTGCAATCAAATAGTTATTAAAAATCATGGAGTCATACTTGGAGACTCTTTAAAGTCATGTATTCCTTTGGTTTAGATCTATGTCCCAATATATGTGCATCGAGGTAAAAATAATGTGCTATCTAAAAAGTATGATAACTAATAGTTTATGACGCCACAAGGTCGCACTATATTTGTGAATTCTAGGAAGATAAAAGAGGTTACTCCATATAAATGTATGAATTTTAAGACATTAATGGAGATAGTTATTTAACTCGTTCCTAGTTTTATGATTTTTTATAATTTTTTTTATTTTTATAATTATTGTTATCTAAAAATGAAGTATGTTAGTTCAAGTGACTGTGTATATACATTGATATGGAGTATATTTTATGTGAAATACATGCTTTTGGAATAAATAAGATAAAATAACGTGGATAATAGAAAAGAAACATTGGAATTAACCTATAATACACAGGGGAATCATTTAGAACCCTCTATGGTAATATTTTTCTAAACCTTCTATGATAAATCATACTTCTCCGACATCTTTCACTTCATTCGCATATCTCATATCTTTCTCATATTATTTTATCTTATCATTCCTGATATGTGTTTCTTTACTCAATTTTTAATTTATATTTCTACATATTTTTAATCAAAACTAGTATATATTTTCATACTATTAAAAACATTACATTTGTATATTTGATTTTATTTGTGTCTTATATAAAGTTTTGATATATGTAAATTAATTTCAAAAGTTCAAAACTGATTTCAATGTTTTTATAATTGAATTTTTTTCAAACTATTGAGAACCTTTTTGAAAAATTGAATTATATAAATCTATATTTTTATTTAATTGGTCATTTTTATTAATTTTGATTTTATATTTACACCATTTTTAAAAATATTATTATTTGGAAAATTAATTTTCCCCTCCTATGTTTTTCACTCATTCTAAAAAATGATGATAATGAAAAGAATAATTTTATTAAAAACTTTTACATTAATTGATAGAGTAAATCATTCATTTTAACTGTTATATGACCTCCCTATATGTCTAGGAAAGCATTTTGGCATGTAGACTTTTTAACAACCCATGATTTCATAGTATGTGATCTCTTTAAAGTAATTCAATAGCTTTCTCTACATGCAACACCGATTGAGCGCACCACGACTTACCAAACTGGCCGTTCAAAAAATGGTTATGAATAGTATTAACTGAATGTTGAATTTTATAAACTCCATATAATTTTAGAATCCATATTTTGTGTTTCTTAGACATAATATAAGAACAAATTCATTTTTTTAGCTAAAAGATGTATTTTTAAAAAAATGTAATTTAACCACCTTTTAATAGAGAACCATTTGTAAAACCAATATTTGAATCTTTTAAATATTAAATTTAATGAAATTAAATTCTCCTTTAGAATCGGGACATAAAAAATTAGTTTGGATAAATTTTTTGTACATTTCTGATAAATATGATATTTTTTATGAATTGTGAACAATACTAAATATTAATTGAAAACAACTTTTTAAATCGAAATAATTTATACTGTTAAATTGTGCATTTGAATGGTTTTTAAGTATAATTAGATTATGTTTTTATAATTTAATACAATTTATATTATAAGGACCTAGCCTTAAACATTACTAAATCTTGAGTTACCTCAAGAATACACGTGGAGGATCTTTTCAGGTTTAGAGTTTTAGAGAGTTAGATCATAAATCATGCATTACATCCCACATTTAAACAAAGTGGTTACAATGAAAGATAATATTCATTTATTCCCATCAACGGAAACATATTTAAAATAAAACATTGATTCTTTCTTAACACTTACTTGACACTATCATCATATCATGTACCATTCCCTTAACCTGTGAAAAACATTTCAAAAACATTGGATGAGCATAAAAAGCTCAGTAAGGGATATAAAATCATAGAAAGTAAACATGAGTACATGTACACATAAGAATAAATGAAATAATACTTTACTCATAAAACATAAGCACTTTAACATACCTCATCAAATCATGAATAAATCATAGAAATCAAAAGACATATAGGTAACTTGAGGAATTCATAACATTCTTACGTAGGGTGTAACCCTCTTGGTTACGTTTGGAAAACCCATCACAGTATATTCAATAAATCTCTTCAGGGAAACCGTAACGTTTAACCCCTTCGTGTTACCCTATGCATTGGAGAGAGATATCGGGCTCACCTGCCCTTATTTTATCATGGGACCACCAGTACTCATAACAATGCCCAAGAACCATAACATAATTGTATCACATAAAACAAGCATAAAGGAAACACAACATTTCCAAATTTCAATCCCAAGATATCAATACAACACATTGATATAATAAAAATATTATGAAAACAATTTTCAATAACAAAATAAAATAAAAGTAAAACATGGTATTTATTTTTCATTTAAAAAATGGTATGTCTTGTAGAGGAAGCCGAAACTCAAATAATGGTCACGGCGGCGGAGAAGTCGTTGTCGCCGCGTATGTACAAGAAAGAAAAGTTCCATTTGTCGTTTAGTAATTGCTTATTATAAAAATATTTCTTTTGAATAAATGTAAAAGTCAAAGGGTTTTATACATCGTATAAAATAATGTCGTGTAAAAAACAAAATACGCCTCAATGAAAGGAGATTGAGACGAAGTCCAATTCTCGGGTCCGACTTGACTCGATCGTTCTTTAACATCCGGAATCATAAACATGAGTTAATTTCTACTTTCTTAAGAACCTTTTTCAAGTTCATTATTCCTTTTATATCACTTATTACCATGTTATGAACACTATATAATTATTCAAGTTAATAATGGTCGTTTTGTCGATCATTGGTACTTGAGTCAAAAATAAACTCTTTATAATTACAAGTTGTTCATGTGGTAAAATATCCATTATATCAAGAACTATATTCATTATGTAGATATCATATATATCATATATATCCAGTATATACATGAATCTATAATATTAAATAATCATTTAGAGGTAATAAATGAAATGCACCATTCATGGAGATAGTAAGCCGTACGTACGCATGAACGCTACTTTCATTTCTATGTCATATTAATGGAACTAGAACTAAATGAGAGATATGTATATTTTAATTCCAGAATTATATTCATCATTTAGATGTAACATACATCATATATATCCATTATATATATGTACTTATAATAGTACATTACATTTGGGGATAAGAAATGAAATGCCCCGTTCATGGAGACGGTAAGCCGTACGTACGCATGAACGCTACTTTCATTTATATATCATACTTTAAGGGAAAGAAATAATAATTATATAAAGGTATATTATAATTCCTGTATAACATCATATATAATGACTTTAACTCTATCCTTTATACGTTCCACATATGGCATTGAGAATCAAGTCACTTTGAGGGGGTGTTAGTCCGCACTTCCAAAAATGAAGATATCGCGTTTTCCCATAATGGAAACCATAAAGTTATGCCATAAATGAAAAATGCAGTAGCTTATATAAAAAATAAACATATTATATATCATATATAAATATAGAGACATCTTAATGTCCACCTTTGAAGTTTTTAGAAGAACATTGAACAATCATCGTTTCGTGAGACAGAAATTCGCCATCCATGGAAACATTATTCTCTTTAACAATTAGATGAAGATGTGTGTAAGTGTAGCTCGAATACATATTATAACAACATCCTAGTTTACTTTGGATACTGGTGTTGTTACAAATTATAAGAATAAAAATATTTTAGGGGGTTGGAGAAGCAAAATAAAACCTAAGAACACAAGAGAAAACAGTGCCTCTAAAACGGGTAACTCTTGTTGATTTGAGTTCAAAGGCTTCCTTGGAAAGACGTCTACCCAAAGTGAGGCTTCTAGGAGTAATAGAGGGATGTGGAGATACAAAATGGGTAGGGGATGTCTAATCCAAAGGCTTGAGGGGTGAGGGTAAAGTGGTAGAAGTGGGGCCCTTTTATAAGAGGAGAGGAGGGGCACTCTTGGAAAGTTATAAAAGGTTACTTTACTTTCAAATGAGTTTCGGATTTTAAAGGTTCCAAATTGATGTATTTCGAGGATAAGGTGATAAGGGTTCTAAATACACTCTTACAAGAGGTCTTTGACCAGTGTATGTATTATATTTTACATTATCTTTTCATTTTATTTAAATCGTTCATTAATGAGGTAATCGCTGCATCATCATGATTTCATAAATAATTTAATTTATTTAATGTCTAAATATTATAAAAAAAATACTATGATGTATGAATACTTTTTATATTTCCAATGACTATTTATAGTCCAATAGATCATTTATGTAGAAAAAATTAAATATTTTTTTACTCAGGTGATACATTCTTTGTTATATTTAACTTTAATTAAAAATAAAAAGATAAAAAGTCACTTTCAGACAAAAGTGATTCCAGGGGGTCCCCAAGTTTGGCACAAGGCATTCCATGGGCGGCCATGAGACAACCAGTATCATTAGGACACATTTTGGTGTCATTATTTTTATTATGATATTATTTTATTATCCTTAACTACCTAATTACTCATTAATCAAGATAATTAAAGATAATTAATATCGTTACTATTCATAATGTTCAAAAACAAAACAGTCTTAATTACATAATTTGTACCTTATGATTCAAAATATGGAATCCATTTTACAAAATTCCATACATATAAAGTGCAATAATTAATTTAAAAATAATTCCCGTTGTCAAAACAAATAGCGGGTTTTTTTGAAACAATATCTACGTAATGTATGTCACTTGTTTATGCCCAATTCCAATGTAATATTAATCCCAATGACAAACATTGGATTACATGGTAAAAATATATTCTATTTAAACTTTAAAACAAATTAAAAAGATAATCTAACCATATAATTAAATTAGATGAAAAAGCAGTTTTGATGTAAAATGCAGTATTTTTCACTATTCATTAAAAAATGATCATTGTCAGAAAAAATACCAAAAAATTATCCAATGTAAATTTCAATGTCCCAATCATAAATAATAAGTCTATTTTTACAAATAGAGCTTATAAAATTGTCAAATGTTTTATTTATAAATGTTTTCTATCAAATGGGAGTAAAACAATCTTTTAAGAATATTAGTGTATTCCAAGCTTATTATTGGATTTATTCTCATTTTAAGCCTCTAAAACACTATATAATTCATAAATAGACATAGATAAGAATATATATTATTCATTACATACTTGGGATGTTACATCCTTCTCCCTTTTAAAAAATTGTGTCCCCGCAATTTATTTACTTATCGAATAAGTGGGGGTATTTAGCCCTCATTGCATTTTCAGATTCCCATGTTTCCTCTTCAATCATGTGGTTTTTCCACAAAAACATTACCTGATTAATCACCTTATTCCGTAACACATGACCCCTGGGGTCAAGAATCTGGACTGGTTGTTCCTCATAAGATAGGTTCTCTTCCAACTGAACTACCTCTGGACTCAAAACATGAGATTAAACTGGCATGTACATCCATAACATTGAAACATGAAAAACATTGTGAACATGAGATAAACTCGGAGGTAAAGCCACTCCGTATGCAACTAATCCAACTCTCTCCAGAATTTCATAAGGTCCAATGAACCTTGTACTCAGCTTTCCTTTCTTACCAAATTGCATCACACTCTTCCATGGTGAAACTTTGAGAAAAACATGATCACCTGCCTCAAAAGATAGACCCTTCCTCCTGTTGTCCGCATAACTCTTCTGCTTGCTTTAAGCTGTTCTAATGTGTTTCTGTATCAGTTTAACTTTTTATGCCAACTCTTCTACAAATTACGGTCTGATAAACTTCCTTTCACCCACTTAATCCCAGAAATTTGGAGTTCGACACCGCTTCCCATATAATGCCTCAAATGGTGCCATCTGTATACTGGAATGAAAACTGTTATTATATGAAAACTGATACAAAGAAAGATGTTGGTCCAAACTTCCATGATAATCCATCGAAGAATCACGTATCATATCCTCCAAAGTCTGAATCATTCTTTCTGACTGCCCATCAGATTAAGGATGAATAGATGTACTAAAATTTAATTCAGTACCCAACAAATTCTGATGGACTTTCCAAAGGATGGATGTGAACCTGGGATCACGGTCAGATACTATGCAGATAAGAACTCCATGTAACCGGACTATATCTTTAAGATACAAACGAGAAAGTTGATCTAGGTAAAATTATCTCGTATAGCAAGGAAATGAGCAGATTTAGTCAAGAGATCAACAATAACGGAGATTGCATTATTACCTCGAGGTGTCATCGGAAATCCCACAACAAAGTCCATGGATATATCTTCCCATTTCCACTATGGTAATGGTAAAGGCTGAAGCATCCCTTTCGGTAACTTCCACTCTACTTTTACCTATTAAAAAGAAAAAAACTTCACAGTAAAATCAGCAATTTTTTTTTTCATTCCATCGCACCAGTAGTCCTCCTGAAGATCTCTATACATCATAGTACTGCCTGGATGAACTGAAAAAGGAGAACTATGATCTTCACATAACAACTCTCTCTTCAACTTTTAATCATAAGGCACACATAATCTCTCCCCAAATCTCAATATACAATCATTATCAATGTTAAATTTAGACAACTTACCTTTCTAAATCAGCTCTACCTTTTTCTACAACTCACTGTCTTGCTTCGGTGCTTGCTTAATTCTATCTAATAGAGAAGATTTCATTGATACCTAAAATAAAACAGAATAAAATCATGCACCAACAACTTCTATGAAAAATTTCATCAACTCTATAACCAATCGATCTCGTTCCAAACACAACATTGTTAATGAAGCATTACTCTTTCGACTCAAAGCATCATCCACTTTGTTTGCTTTTTCCCAGGTGGTAATTAATTGTACAATGATAATCCTTGATTAATTCTATCCATATCCTCTATCTCATGTTCAATTCTTTCTGAGTGAATATATACTTTAAACTTTTGTGATCGGTATATATTTCACACTTTACTCCATACAAATGATGCCTCCAAATTTTCAAAGTGAAAACAACAACAGCTAATTCCAAATCATGTCTAGGGTAATTTACCTCATGAGTTTTCAACTGACGTGAAGCATAAGCAATTACCTTATCATTCTGCATTAGGATGCTACCAAGTCCTTTCAATAAAGCATCATTGTAGATAACAAACCCCCTTCCTGGAAGGTAGTGCCAAAACTAGGGCATTCGCCAATCTTCTTTTCAGTTCCTAAAAACAATCCTCACATTATTTTGTCCAGATAAACTTAACACCCTTCTGAGTTAGCTTTGTCATTAGACTACATAACTGTGAAAAATTTATAACAAACCTTCGGTAATAGCCTACCAAACCAAGAAAACTACAAATATCAGTTACATTTGTGGGTCTTGGACATTCTTCCCCAACCATTTTTTAGCAGGATCAACAGTTATCCCATCTTTAGAAACAATGTGATGAAGGAATGAAATTTTTTTCAACAAAAACTCACATTTTCTAAATTTCCTATACAATTTATTTTATTTTAAGGGTAAAAAAAACCCTTAAATCTCTTTCATGCTCCTATTTAATTTTAGAAAACACCAAAATATCAGCAATGAAAACAACCACAAACTTATCCAAGAACTCATGGAAAATTCTATTCATTAAGTCCATGAATATAGCAGGTGCATTGGATAGCCCAAAATGAATTAATATAAATTCATAATGGCCATATCTTGTACAAAACGCAGTCTTTGGAATATCTGATTCCTTTACCTTCAACTGATGGTACCCCGATCTCATATGGATCTTTGAAAAAAACTGAGCTCCCTGGAGCTGATCAAACAAATCATCGATATGAGGAAAATGATATTTGTTCTTAACAGTGTATTTATTCAGGGCTCTATAATCAATGCAATGTCTCATTGAACCATCTATATTTTTAACAAATAAAACAGGATAACCCCATAGTTATGTGATAGGTCAAATGAAACATTTCTCTAATAAATCTTACAATTGCTCCATCAACTCTAAAAGTTCAATTTGAGCCATTCGATAAGGGTGTTTTGAAATTGTCTTAGAATCAGGAACTAATTCAACAGTAAACTCAACTTTCAGATTGGGTATTATACGAGGCAAATCATCAGGAAAACATCAGGATAATCATTTACCACTGGGACATCATTAATATGAACAGTTCCCTTATTTTAAACAATACGTGCAAGGTAACATTCATTTCCATCTTTTACAAGTTTCTCATCCTCTTGATATGTTATCAACAGTAAGGGTTCATTCATGTACACAAACTGAAAGTAATTCTGGAAATAAACTACTTTACCTCTACAATCAATCTTAGCATGGTAAACAGAGAGCAAATCCATACCCAGTATAACATCAAACTCTACTAGAGGTAAATCAATAAGGGTTTCAAGTAGGTTCTTTCCACGGATAAGGATTAGAAGATTCATATAAATTCTTTTTGCCTCAACATTTTCCCCAGGTGTTTTTACCACAAGTTCAGGAGTCATTTCTTGAGATGGTATTCCCATTTTACTAGAAAAGTTTTCATAGTTGAAAGAATGTGTAGACCCTGAATCAAACCACACACTGGCATAATCTGAAAAAACAAAGAAAGTACATGATACCATTTCATTTGATGGCCCAACATCTACTGAAGTAGTTGTAAAGGATTTTACCTCCCCTTTCTACTTATAGTATAGCTGCTTCTCATCACTCGGGATCTTTTTCAGACACTCGTTTGCATAGTGACTCATCTCGTTCACTTAAAACATTTCACTACCTTTAAATCAAATTTGGACATACCATCACCTTGATCTTTTTCGGTGCAATAACGAGCCTTATGTCCCATCTTACCACATCGGTAGCACTTTCCAAAATTCAGTAGACATTCCCCAGCATGCCATTTACCACATTTATCACAAACTGGAAACTTAGTTTTCTTACCGTCAGAACATTTTGAAGAATTCATTCCTTTATCTTTCCACCTCGGTCTCTTCTTCTGGTGGTTGTTATAGAACACTTGATCATTGGAAAACTCCATTTCCACCATGTCAGCACATAGAATAAGCTTTTCATTAATTTTAAACTCACAAAAATCCAATTCCCTTAGATATTTTTTCTTTAATCCTAAGTAAAAACGATTGATTTTATTATCAAGGTCTCGGATAAAATTTGGAGCATACCTTGCCAATCGAGTGAACCTTTCTTTATAAATAGCCACTGAGTCTTCCTCTTGCCTCAATTCCAAGAATTGTGTTTCCATACCAAGTCGAACAACCTTAGGAAAATACTTCCCAAGAAACATACCTTTGAATTCATCCAAGTCGAGAGCATCAATCTCATCAGCATCCCTGATATTTTTAACCATCGACCACCACTGACCTGCTTCACCCGCCAAACCGTAAATACCAAGACTAACCTTTTGATTTTCTGAACACCCCATTAGATATAAAATCTTATCTAGTGCTTTAATCCACCGTTCAGCTAGCATAGGGTTAGATGAACCCTTAAATGATGGGGGATGTTGCCTCATGAAATGTTCCACCACTGACATGTTCCTCTACGGTTGATCTGGTTGATCTCGTGCATGGATATCACAGTCATTTATCGCTTGAGTCAACTACTCCATTACTGCAACAAACTGTTCTGTTCCAATTCCAAACATCTCAGGATGCTGATTCGAAATGTTATGTCCTTATGTATTCCTTCCTAACACAGCTTCCCTGTTTCCTCTACGGAAAACCATTCTGAACAAACATGTCTTAGATGAAGCAACATGTTAATCTTCAAATTCAATATCATTTAAATTTAACCATAAAAAATATTTTTCTATAATAATTTATAGAATTGTAACTCCTAAAATTATCTAAACCGACCTCTGATACCAACTATATGGCCCCATCCTTAAACATTACTTAATCTTGAGTTACCT
Organism: Viscum album; assembly: GCA_963277665.1. NCBI lineage: Eukaryota > Viridiplantae > Streptophyta > Magnoliopsida > Santalales > Viscaceae > Viscum > Viscum album. The sequence continues at coordinate 663,600,866 of OY728138.1, forward strand.
CAAGAATAAACGTTTAGGATATTTTCTGGTTTAGAGTTTTAGAGAGTTAGATCATAAATCATGAATTGCATCCCACATTTAAAAAAAGTGGTTACAATAAAAGATAGTGTTCATTTTTCCTCATCAACGGAATCATATTTAAAATTAAACATGGATTCTTTCTTGACACTTCCTTGAAACTATCATCATATCATGTACCTTTCCCTTGACCTGTGGAAAACAATTCAAAAACATGGGATGAGAATAAAAAGATCAGTAAGGGATATAAATACATGGAAAGGAAACATGAGTACATGTACACATAAGAATCAATGAAATCATACTTTACTCATAAAACATAAGCACATTAACATACCTCATCAAATCATGAATAAATCATAGAAAGCATAAGACATAAAGGTAACTTGAGGCATTCATAACTTTCTTATGTAGGGAGTAACCCTCTTGGTTACATTTGGAATACCCATCACAGTATATTCCCTAAATCTCTTCGGAGAAACCTTAACATTTTACCCCTTCACGTTACCCAATGCATTGGAGAGCTATATCAGGCTCACCTGCCCATAATTTATCAAGGAACCACCCGTCTTCATAACAATTCCCAATAACCATAACATAATCATATCACATAAAAAATGTATAAAGGAAACATAACATTTGCACATTTCAATCCCAAGTTATCAATACGACACATTGATATAATAAAAAAATCATGAAGAACATTTTCAATACTAAAATAAAAGAAAAGTAAAACATGGTATTTATTTTTCATTTAATAAAAATTTATTGCTTGTAGACGATTCTGGAACTCAAATAATGGTCACGGTGGCAGAGAAGTCGTTGTCGCCGCATACGTACGACAAAAAAACATTACTTTTGTTGTTTATTAAACGCTTCATATAAAAAATTTCATTTGAATAAATATAAAATTCAAAGGGATTTATACACCGTATAAAAGAAAGTTGTGTATAAAATAAAATATGCCTCAATGAAAGAAGATTGAGACAAAGTCCCATACCTCGGGTCTGACTTGAATCGATCGTTCTTTAAAGCCCTGAATCATAAACTTGAGTTAACTTCTACTTGCTTAAGAACCTTTTTCAAGTTCATTATTCCTTTTATATCACTTATTACCATTTTATGAACAGAATATAATTATTTAAGTTAATAATGGTCGTTTTGTCGATCATTGGTACTTGAGTCAAAAATAAACTCTCTATAATTACAAGTTGTTAATGTGGTAAAATAACCATTATATCAAGAATTATATTCATGATATAGATATCATATATATCATATATATCCTGTATATACATGAATTTATAATATTATATAATCATTTAGAGATAATAAATGAAATGCACCGTTCATGGAGACGGTAAGCCGTACGTACGCATGAATGCTACTTTCATTTCTATGTCATATTAATGGAACTAGAAATAAATGAGAGATATGTATATTTTAATTCCAGAATTATATTCATAATTTAGATGTAACATACATCATATATATCCATTATATATATGTACTTATAATAGTACATTACATTTGGGGATAAGAAATGAAATGCACCATTCATGGAGACTGTAAGTCGTACGTACGCATGAACACTACTTTCATTTCTATCTCATAATTCAATGGATTTAAATTAAAATGATATAAAGGTATATTATAATTACAGTATAAAATCATATATAATAACTTTAAATCCATCTTTCATATGTCCCACATATGGAATTAACGAATCAAATCACTTTGAGGGGGTGGTAGTCCGCACTTCCTAAAATGAAGAGATCACGTTTGTCCATAATGGAAACCATAAAGTTATGCCATAAATGAAAAATAAATAATCTTAAGTAATACATAAACATATTATATATCATATATAAATATAGTGACATCTTAATGGAAACCTTTTAAGGTGTTAGAATAATATTGAACAATCATCGTTTTGTGAGGCAGAAATTTGCCATCCACAGAAACAGTAAACTCTTTAACCATTAGATGATGGTGTGTGTATATGTATCTTGAATACTTCTTATAAAAACATCCTAGTATATTAAGAATACTGTTGTTGTTACAAAATAAATGAATAAAAATATTTTATGGGGTTGGAGAAGCAAAATAAACATAAGAACACAAGAGAAAACACTACCTTTAAAACGGGTAACTGTTTTTGATTTGAACTCAAAGGCTTCCTTGGAAAGACTTATGCCCAAATTGATTCTTCTAGAAGTAAGAGAGGGATGTGGAGGGACAAAATGGGTAGGGTTTGGACGATACAAAGGCTTGAGGGGTGTGGGTATGGTGGTAGAAGTGGGGGCCTTTTATAAGAGGAGAGGAGGGGCACTCTTGGAAAGTTATAAAAGGTTACATTATTTTGAAATGAGTTTCGGATTTTAAAGGTCCCACATTGATGTATTTCGACGATAAGGTTATAAGGGTTCTAAATAAATTCATCAAATAGGTCTTTTACAAGTTTAGTTCTTAGTGTTTACATTATCGTTTCATTTTTTTAAATCGTTCATTAATGAGGTAATCGCTGCATCATCATGATGTCATAAATAATTTAATTTATTTAATGTATAAAAATAATAAAATAAATACTATGATGTAGGAAATATATTTATCTTTCCAATTAGTATTTATAATATAAAATATCATTTATGTAGGAAAAATTTAATTTTTTTTACTCAGGTGATACATTCTTTGTTATATTTAACTTTCTTTAAAAATTAAAAGATAAAAAGTCACTTTCACACAAAAGTGATTCCATGGGGTCACCAAGATTGGAAAGAGGCATCCCATGGTCGTCCATGAGACAAAAAGTAGCATTATGACACATGTTGGTGTCATTTTTTATTATTATGATATGATTTTATTATACTTAACTACCCGATTACTCATTAATCATGATAATTAATGATAATTATCGTCGTTACTATTCATAATGTCCAAAAACATAAGATTGTTAATTAAATAATTTGCACCTTATGATTCCAAATATGGAATCCATTTTACCAAATTACAAACATATAAATTGAAATAATTAATTTAAAAATGTTTCCCTTTGTCAAAACAAATAGCGTGTATTTTTGAAATAATATCTATGAAACGTTTGGCACTTGTTTATCCCCAATTCCAATGTGAAATTAATCCCAATGACCACAATTGGATTACATGGTAAAAATATATTGTATTTACACTTTAAAACAAATTAAAAATATAATCTATCCATATAATTAAAATATGTGAAAAAGCAATTTTGATATAAAATGCATTATTTTTCACTATTTTTTTTAAAAATGAACATCATCAGAAAAAATAACAAAAAATTATCCAATGTAAATTTCAATGTCCAAATCATAAATAATAAGTTTATTTTGACAAATTTAGGTTATAAAATTGTCCAAATACTTATTTAGAAATGGTTTTCCATCAAAATGCAGTAAAATAATCTTTTATGAATATTAGTGTATTCCATGCTTAAGATTTGATGTATTCTCATTTTAAGCCTCTAAAACACTATCTAATTCATAAATAGACATAGATAAGAATATATATTATTAATTAATTACTTGGGATGTAACTTATTTCATTATAAGTAATTTCACATTTTAATTTTACATAAACATAGGTTAATCTTTTGATAGTTTTTACTTTCATAAAACCCGCTTTTTGGTCTTGAAAAATAGAATAAAATTTAAATTAATTAGTTAAAATACTATGTTTTGAATTTCGTAAAATATAATTAATTTTGGAATTTGGAATATCAAAATTATCTTAGGGTGAACTTTTGGTATTTTTCTAAAAACATTCAATTTTTATGAACATTGAAAAACACTACGTTATTGTTTAAAACAAACTTTTTTTTAAAGATAATTTATTTAATTTAAATATATTTTTAGTCAAAAATAGATATATAATACCTATATAAGTTCAATATAATTGTTTAGAGTCATTTTATAATAAAATTATATTTATAAAATATTATTCATCTTTTTAATGTCTTTTAACCACATTCTAAGAGCTTTTAAAAATTTACATAAAATGTAATTTATACTCTTCTATAAATTGAATTTCAAAAGTTCAAGAGACACAGTTGAAATTATTATGTAATATGTGGTTCAATAAGATGAAAATAATTTTCCAGGAATAGTATGTTTTGAATATTATTTATCATGGTTAAAAGTGAACTGGGTAATTAAAGTTTTAAATGATATTATAGTTACTCTAACATATGTCCTGATTCAATTGGATAAGTGTATTTCAATCAAAATCGACCATCGAAATAAAATATGATCCATTGGGTAAACATGGATTAGATTAGGACATCTATTATTATTTTATTTAATGAAAAGTTAAAAGTGTTAAATTCAAAGTTTAATAACTAAACCATTTTGAATATAGGGTTATACAAAAAAAAAAATTCTGAAATAGATATTCATTAGAAAGATAAATTTATTTCCTACATAATTGTATTTTATTATTATAATTATTAGATATTATATTATTAAATTTATTTATTACACAATGATAATGGATTAATAACCTTATTAATGAAATATAAAAATAATTGATATTATAAATATCCAAATAAATTTAAATTGAGAATTTTGATATATACCACTGATTTTCAAGGTTAATATGACATGTTAGGGTTGATTAAATGATTTTTTTTCAAATTAATCATGTTGTTATGACTTGTAAAAATAACATGATGCCAAATAGTGTCAAAATTGACATAAAAGAGTTTTTAAAACAAATATTATATTATTAAATTATATAATATTCCTAAAAATATAAAGTTTAGAAAAAGGACTCTTATTATGATATATATTTCATTAATTAAGCACTTGGGTTTCTCTTTCCATTTTATTTTATGTTAATAAACCATGTAATATAAAAAATACAAGAAGACATTAAAAAAGTTAAACTATTTAACTAAGAGTTAAATCTAAATGATAAGGTTAAAATGATAACCTAAAATCTTCTAAAACAAATTTTTTGAGAGTATGATGACCCATAAACACATAAGGATCTAAATAAATTCATTTAGTGCCATTATAAACCGAAAATAGTTTTATTATAAAATAATATTTCAGGATTTTACTAAAGTGAATATCACCTCTCTTATAAAAGGGTACATCCACTTCTCCCAAAACCACACCTCCAAATCCATTTTCCTTGACCAAACCCTACCCATAGCGTCTCCCAACTTCCCTCAAATCAACCTAGAGGCCTTACATTGAGCATAAATTCAACCAAATATTCCATTTTATTCAAATCAAAAGAAAACACCCGAAGAAGAGGTAATTATTTTATCACCCCTTTTAAAGTTCTATTCTTCTTCCATATTTTATTTCATTGTTATTTCTATACCAAAATAATAACTCTAATACCTTCTATATAATGTGATGTTATTAGAAACATGGAACCACCATATTCATTATTTTACCCATCCTATGAATGATAAAGTCACTATGTCTGCGCAGGTATGGCATAGCTTCTTTACATCGTGGTGTAATTCTTTATTCAACACTATGTCATTTGGATGGATATAATGATGAGTAATATGTATATTTATAATGAAAATAACATTATAATGTTTTTATACTTAATATACTATCCAATTACACACCTTTTAATCATTACGGAAATGATATCGTCGCTCATGTGTACGTACGGCTTACCATCTCCAAGACATGATGAGATTTATTTGCACGTTCACAATTCAAAAATGATTATAAAAATACATATTATTGAAAAGTATATAATATATGACATAAAAATTATAATGGAATAATATATATATATATATATATATATCTCTATGTGTGTGTGTGTGTTTATATTTACATATATCTCATTCACTTACTTTTTTTCAATACGATATGAAAACCGAAACATCATTTATGCATGTGTACAACCTATCGTCTGTATAAACAGTGTTTTCCATTTCATATATCTATATATTATACATATTTATATTCTAAAGATAAATTATATATAAATCAGTTTTCATATTATGGATGTATTTAAATCATGATCTAAATGAATCGATAAAGAATAACAACTTAAAAATGTACCATAAAGAAAGTGATTATTACCTGAAATGTTAATTTAACCTGGAAATCATTATTAAATGGGTAGTATAAAGTCATAAATGAATCATGTATGATATTATAAATATGAATCTGGTTCTTTTTTAATTTAATAAGATAATATGGTCATTATAAAAGAGGATAACTATACCCTCGACTAAAGGAAAGTACAAGGTAAGGGTTAATTCCTCATTCTCATTATTATCCGAGAATGTTTATGAGTATTTATTTACTGGGAAATATTTATCAGATATGTCCATGTTTCAAAAAAAATATTTTTATAAATAATCTTTTAAAATTTTATGGAAATGAATTTTAAACTATATCATCATTTTAAATGTTTTAAATATTTATATGTCTAAATCTATTTAATTAATGTCCATATTTTTAAAAAGAATTTAAGGATTTATTCATATTGACATAATTATTTTAAATTGTTAATTACATTCAAAAGTTTCAATGTGGTATGAAAAACATTGATTGAAAAATATCTTTTAAATTAATTCCTCTATAAGTTGTGAGACTTCAAAATGATTTCATGAAAAAATGATATTTCTCTCAAAGGGTTTTACTATTTATTTGAAACTATGTAAAATCCTATACAAGATATTATTCTTGATTTTGGTTGATTTATTATAATAAAATGTTCCATATTGCATTGAATGAGTCATTATATGTTTGACAGTGGATGTTCTATTTTTATACCATTTACTGTTTATGGCCAATGTATTGACATTTTGTATGATTGTTTTAATACGAATGTTTATGTTATGTTTCAACATTTTCATATAAGGAATACAGTGGACTTAGTAAGTGATTTGTGGATCCTTCTATAGATTCTCGATTCATCAGTATGTCTCATTAGATAAACTATTGTCTTGGCACAGGGCCTTGACAAAAAATTTATTTGTTGTCTTGGCACGAGGCCTTGACTATGTAGTAATGATGACCGGCGTTAGGCATTCCTTCATCATGAAATTAGTTATTACAAGTGATTATTTGTCTAGTTGAAAATACATGTGCATTTTTATATGGTAATGTTTGATTTATTTTTTCAATATATTGTTCTTGTTTATGTTTAAAAAGACTGTTGTTTTTATTACACATCTTATCTTATAAGTTTATAGCTTCCTCTAAATTAATTACCCTTACCGAAAATCTGAGCTCACCACATTCATATGTTTTATTTTCCTCAGATTCCTAGAAGTGTACTACGATTTATATGAAGGTTTAAGCTAGAGGAATAATGTAATTCTCATAGGATTATTAATTTTTTATTTTATGTTTGAAATTTTAATGTAAATTTCATGTATGTAATCTTTTTTCCAAGGTAGCTAAAATGATCGGTCCTTCAGGACTTGATTCCTTGTAATCTTGAAAATGTATTAAAATAATGCACCGGATTTGGGCTTCTGGGTCGGGGAAATATATTTGTTACCAGAGGAATTTTAGTACAATCCTTGGATAATAGATTTAGAAAAACTATTATTAGAGAACATTACCCTAAGATATAATATGAGGATGAGTATAGAAAAACATCATAGAATTTCAGTAATGTAGATATTTTGGGTATTTTCCATGCCATAAACTCATGTCTGGATATGAGCAGATTTAGGTGGCTCTGGAACAGATGTTCATAGGAGTGAAAACTCTGACAATGAGTTTCGGGCATGGCCTGGGGTATCCTAGTACACAAAAATGGGCCTTGTTGCACTCTTGGTTATGAAACTCCCAGGGGATATGCTTTGGATCATTTAAATATTATTTGCAAGCCAGTATAAATTATTTATGAGTAAATACTTCCTAAAAGAAATTTTTTTATGATTATAGATTATATGCATAAAATTTTCAATTTACGTTAATTATTTTAAAATTTTGTAATTATGCATTATAATACATAAAGTAACCTAGTGTATGGCATTGTTTATGAATGGAGGCCAATAGAAGGACTGAGAACTCTAGAAATATACATGATACAAGTATTAAGAAGGATCATATATTTAATATTATTAATACAACATTTGGAAGGGAAATTGTCTCCCATATATTATCACCATATGAAGAAATAGTATCATGAGTTAATAAGATATGTAATGGATTCTATGAGTCCTATGGATTTAAAAGGAAGAAATAGAAGAAAATGATGGTAGAGAGAACTATGGATAATGGGATGTGGGGAAATAAGGATTTTCTCACATGTGATAACTATGGAAGGAATCTCCTTGGTAAATGCTTGAATGGAATGAGAGGTTTATATAATTCTGGAGAAAAAAAGGACACCAAAATCATGATTAATAGGGTAAGAAAAAGGTATCAAATGTGTAGTGTTTCATCTTTAACAAGTTGTGACACTACGCGAATCAATGTCCAAATCATCAAATTATGCCCTAAATGATGTTGTTGCATAATAATCATGTTATCATACAACCACAGATGAAGATGAATAGCTAGTGTTCTTATGTTCTTATTATATAATTTTGTCATTTGAGTGATTGTCAATGATATACCTGTTATATGAATTATGAAAATAAATAAGGATTGTACTACTATACAGTTTCATTGATGATTTGAGATTATATGGTTCTATGAAAAGTAACTCAATAGCATGTTAATATTTTTGGAAAATACATGTTTGAAGGAATGATAAACCTTAATATGGTTATGATAATGAGGTAGTGATTTTAACATAAGATATGATTTATTTGGATGAATTATATTCCATATTCTTAACTACTTTAAATCTTATTAATTGTTTGTTTATTACATTATTATTGGAGCTTACAACGTTTTTGGATATAATAAGTATATCCAGCATACTATAAAGAATAAGTTAGCATGAATATAATCAATAAGGTTTTCTGGTAATTTAGGGTGTTACATTATTTTAAAATAATACATAATTAGTGTATTCAAATGTTATTTCGGGGAAAAAACATCTTCATTGTGTTTACCTTATAAATTTTGGACTATGAGTTTGGACAAAATTATTTTCGTTCAGCCTAAAGGTTATAATGGATTAAGTTTGACATTGGATACTATTGTTTACAATAAATGATTTCTTAATATTATATTTGTATTGTTATAAAATGGGCATTCTGGAGGTCGGGTGATAACTCATCACCTCTGGAAAGGCCGCGAGACATGAACCCGCAACAGAAGGGCGACATGGGTACATCACCAACCACTGGCCTATTTGATGTCCTAGTTTTTATAATGAATTTTTTTCAAAGAATCTAACAAATGAATTATAAATTCATTATTTTTTGAACACTATTAGATTAGGATAAATAGAATATTTTTTATTTATATTGTCTTTTGGGGTAAAACATGAGTTTGTTGAAAAATTAGTTAAAGGATGGATCTCTACTTTTCAAGTATATTTTTCTCTCTCTTATTCTATGAATAAAATTAATTCTTAAACATTAAATAATGGGTATTAAAACTAGAAATGTGTTATCCTAATACATTATTTCTTATTGAACCGATGATATTTTAAATCGCCTTAAATAGATGGCTTTGAGGCCCTCAATTTTAAACTTGTTTGTGATTAATGACCTCAATCACACCCTTTACATATTTATTTTTTTCAACCAATTATGTACCTCTAATTTCCACCAATGACCTCTTATTTGAGATCAAAATTTTGTTGAGACATTTTTATTTCCCTTTCCCACTTATTTAGACTATATTTTATTAACCCTATTTCTGATGTGGGTTATCCAAATAGGTATTTTCTATTTTTAACCATTTATTATGGAAGAAAAATTCCCAATTGTGAGGATTCAATTTATTAAAAGATTGGATAATGTAACAACCCAGGATTTCATAGTTTGCGATCTCTTTAAAGTAATGAAATAGCTTATGCTCCATGCAACACTGAGTACGAGAGCACCACGACTTAGAAAAGTAGCTGTTCAAAACGTTTTTGTGAATAATATCAACTAAAATTTGTATTTTATATACAACATATAATTTTAGAATCCATATTATGTGTTTCTTAGACATTATATATGAAAAAATTAATTTTTTTTAGATAAAAGAAGAATTTTTCAAAAAATGTAATATAACTGCCTTTAAAAAAAACATTTTTTTTAAATAACACTTTTATATATTCAATTTAATGAAATTTAATTATTCTTCAGAATCGGGAAATAAAAATTTAGTTTGGATAAATTTTTGAAATTTTTCGGATAACTTTTATATTTTGATGAATAGTGAAAAATACTAAAATTTAATTGAAAAAAAATTATTCGAAATAATTTTTAGTGTTAAATTATTAATTTTTGTTGTTTATAAGTAGAATAAGATTATATTTTTATCATTTAATACATTGGCGGTCATTAAAAGTAATTTCACATTTTAATTTGACTTAAACAAACGTCAATCTTTTGATAGTTTTAACTTTTTTAAGACCCGCTTTTTTGTATTGACAACTGGAATTATTTTTAAAATAATTATTTTAAATTAAATGTTTTCAATTAAGTAAAATATAATTAATTTTTGAATTTTGAATATAAAAAATATCTTAGGGTGAATTTTTGGTATTTTTATGAAAACATTCAATTTTTGATACATAGAGAAAAACAATTTGTTATTGTTCAAAATTGAATTTTTATTTACATAATGATTTATTTTATTTAAATATATTTTAGGTCAATATAAATAGTTTATACCTATATAATTTCAATATAATTCATATGTGTCATTTTTATAATAAAATTAGATGTATAATTTGTTTTTGTATTGTTAACATCTTTTACCCACCTTCTAGATGCATTTAAAAATTCACATAAAACATAATTTTATTGCATTTGAGAATTGAATTTCAAAAATATGAGTGACACAGTTGGTGTCATTAAGTTAAATTTGGTTTAACAGGATGCATATATTTATTTTTGAATACTAACTTTTGAATTTTATTTACCACGGTTAATATTAAATAGGGTAATTAAAGGTAAAAATGATAAAATAATTACCCTAACACATGTCATAATTCTATTGGATATGTGTATTTAAACCAAAATAATCCTTAGGAATAAAATATTATCATTCTGTTACACTTGTATTATATTAGGATATTTATTATTATTTTATTTAAGAATAGTTAAATGTGATAAATTCAACGGATAATAACTAAATAAATTTTAATATAGGGTTATACATAGGATATATTAAACTATAAATATCCATTATAAATATAAAATTATTTCCTAAATAATGGTATTTTATTTATAATTTTTATACATTAAATAGTTAAATTTATTTATGATATTATGATGATGTAGTAATTACCTTTTTAATGAAACATTACAATAATTGATATTATAAATTTGAAAATAAATGTATATTTAGGATTTTGATGCACTCCAATAATTTTATTGGATAAAATAACATGTTATGGTTGAATAAATGAATATTTTATGAATTAATCATGCTATTATGACTTTCTAAAGAACAAAATTCCAAGTAGTGTCAAAATTGACATAAATGAGTTTTTAAAACAAATATTATATTATTAAAAATATAATTCTCCTAAAAATATGAGGTTCGTCCAAATAACTCTTATAATGATATATATGTCATTAGAGAACCACTTGGTATTTTCTTGAATTTTATAGTTTGTTTATTAACCATTTAATATAAAAATACAACAATACATTTTAAAAGTTTAACTTTTTACCTAAGAGTTAAATCTTAAATATAAGGTTAAAATGTTGATCTTAACAGGTATAAAACCTATTGGTTGAAAGGATGTCGACCCATAACCACCTATGGTTCAAATTAAAATCATTAGGATCTATTATAAACCGAATATTATTTTATAATAAAATAATATTTCAAACATTTCATAAAGTGCTACTAACGTCTCTTATAATAGGGTACTTCCCCTTATATCAAAATCACAGCTCCAAAGCCATTTTTCTCACCGTAAACCAACCCAAAGCTCCTACTAACATCCATAACATAAACCTAGAGGCATTCCATTGAAAATAATTCCCACATATGGATCAATTTTGATCAAATCAAAAGTAAACACCCGAATAAGAGGTAATTATTTTATCACCCATTTCAAAGTTCTTTTCTTCTTATACATTCTCTTTATTTTTTATTTCAGTAACAAAATAATAACTCTAGTACCTTATACATACTATTATATTATTATATAAATGGTTAAACCATGTTCATTATTCTATCCATCCTTTGAATGATAATTCCACCATGTGTGTGTGTGTGTGTCTCGCTTACCGTCTCTACGTCGTGGTGAAATTTGTTATTCAACGATATGTTATTTAGATCGACATAATGATGGGTAATATAAATATAAATAATGAAAATAAAATGAAATTGTTTCTGTATAATTAATATACCATCCAATTACACTCCTTTTAATCATTAATTAAATGATATCACCGCTCGTGTATACGTACAACTTACCGTCTCCATGACACGATGAGATCCATTTCCACATTCACCATTGAATGATGATTATAAAAATACATATTATTAATAAATATGTAATATATGACATAAAAATGATATGATATATATATATATATATATATTTATGTATATATTTATGTATGTATTTACATATATCTCATTATCATACTTCTGTTCAATACGATATGAAAACAGAAACAACGTTTATACGTACGTACAATCTACCATCTCCAAAAATAGTGTTTTCCATTTAATATACCAATCTATTATACATATTTATATTCTAAATATAAATCATGTTTTATATTCTGGAAGTATTTAAATCATGATCTAAATGATATGATCAAGAATAACAAATTAAAACATGTACGATAAAGAAAGCGATTATTAACCAAAATGTTAATTTATCATGGAAATAATTATTAAATGGGTAGTATAATGTAACAAATGAATCATGTATGACATAAAAAATATTAATATGGTTATGGTATAATTTAATAACATACAATAGTCATTATACATGAGGATAAATGTACCCTCTACTATAGGAATGTACAAGGTAAGGTTTAATTCCTCAATCTCATTATTATTCAAGATTGTTTATATGTATATATTTTATGTGAAATATTTATCATCTATGTCCATGATTCCAAAAAAAATTAAAATGAATATTTTAATGTTTTTTCTAATGTACTCTTCAACTAGATCTTCATTTTGAATGTTTTAAAGACTTATTTTCTAAATAAATTTAATTAATGTCCATATACTCAAAATGATTTTATGTATTTATTCATATGGAAATAATTATTTAAAAATGTTAATTCCATTACAATGTTTCAAAGTGGTATGAAACACATTGATTCAAAAATGCCTTTTAAATGACTTCCTTTATAAATTGTGAGACTTATAATGATTTCATTAAAAATGATCTTTTTCTCAAAGGGATTAACTAATTATTTTAATCTATGTCAACATTCATTACTATATATTATTATTGATCAAGGTTGATTTATTATAATATAATCTTCCATATTATATTGAATGATTTTTTATATGTTTGACTGTGTATGTTCTATTATTATACAATTCATTGTTTATGGTTAATGTATTGTCATTTCATATACTAGTTTTAATACAAATGTTTATGTTATGTTTCAACATTTTCATATGAGGTTTTAGTGGAATTGGAACGTGATGGGTGGAGCCCGCTATTGCTCCTCGATGCATTGGTAGGTCCCATCATACAAACTAGTGTCTTGGCACAAGGACTTGACAAACTATTTATTTTTAGTCTTGGAATGTGGCCTCAAATATGTGGTAAGTATGTTCAGCGTTAGTCATTCCATCGTTATGAAATTAGTTATTACATGTGATTTTTTTTACTAGTATAATATCCATGTGAATGTTTATATGGTAATGATTGATTATGTTTTTCAATATTGTGTTATTGTTTATATTTAAAAATGCGGTTTTTTTTATTACACATCTTTCCTTAAAAGTTTATTTCTTCTACTAAAGTGTTTACCCTTTCTAAGCATCTGAGCTCACCCTTTCTTAAATTTTATTTTCCCAGGATTCCATGATGTTTACTATGATTTATATAATGTTTTAAGCTATAATGAATAGTTGAATTATAAAAGGATTATCTATGTTGTATTTTTTGTTATAAATTGTAATATAAAATTCATGTAGTTAATCTATTTTCCAAGACTGCTAAACTGATTAGTCCATCGAGACATGATTCCATGTAATCATACAAATGTATTAAAATAATGCACCAGCTCTGGGCTTTTGTGGTCAGGGAGTTACAGACTTCCTTCTTGTATAAGTCATCCTTCCAAGCAGGTGCTCATTTTTTGGGCCAATCCATCTCATTTCTAATACTGATTGACTTTGTATTTCTTTTTAGCAACATGCCAAACATATTCGGTAGAAGCATGTGAGTCCCATTAGAAAGATATAAATTCTAATTTTCCTCAATAAGCATCAATAATGAATTGTATCAGTTTTTAATACTCTAAAGTCATTAAAATGGTTCAATTAACTAGTCCCAAGATAACCATGAAGAGAAGCATGTGGCTCTCAAATTTATTCAAGTATATCATATTTCATTAAAGTAACCACCTGAAAAGTAAATTTTTTATAGTAAATTTATAAACACATGAACATTGATACCAGTCATAGGATCTTTGAACTCAGTAACCTCTAATATATTCTATTCTCACATTATCATTTAAACTCCATTAAAAACTCTATTTATAAATTCTATATTGCTGATCATCAGATTTCCATATATTCTACCATTATCATAATCTATCTACCAAATATTAATTTGAATTTTCATTATATAATCCTATGCTTCTAGACTAGGTCTTTGAATATCTTCTTGATGCTCCTTCATACTTTGATATTAAGGCTCATTTGATAAGAAAAAAGAACTAATCTTAACACATATGAAAGTAACTATGAATATTGTTTTTTTTAAAGAATATTCATACCATATTTATATTATTTATTTATTTATTTACTCATCCTTGAACATACTTCCCACATTGTTGGAATTGTGTAAAATATAAATTATTGATGATGGAAATTTGGTGGTCTCCATATAAAACCCTTATACTATACTACCTCCATGATTTATTGATGATGATCAATCATAAGTCCACAGAATTATGTATCCATCACAAAATCTATAAGGTAATCCAAGAACCATCTCAAAGATGATAAGTTATCCTTTTCAAAAATAGAAATTTCCAAAGGTACAAGGGATTGATTAACATCTTTTATGGTGTAAGTAAATAATTTTCCATCTTAGTTTCCATAAACATTGTTCCATAAATTGTAATAAAATTTATTATTGGGTCTAAATGCAGCTACACATGGCGAAAATGACCAAAAAATATATCAAACACAACCATTTATTGATTAACATGGTTTCATTGGTTAACATATGTAACAGACTATTCTTTATGGTCAAATTAATATTTAGGTTTTGGGGGTTAGAGTAGTTCAATAGGAGGCTTCAGAAGGATCCATGGTTGTTGGAGAAGCCTCAGAGCTATATTGGAAAATTCATGTCATAAAGAGGGTTCATGATTTTAATTGTTGGTTCACATCTTATATATCTGTCCAATTTCATGGATTTTACATGGTTGATGGGGAACCCAAAAAAAGGATTCACATCATGAAATTAATTAATGAAATATAATTATATAATGATTTAGGAAATAAAATTTTTAGAGTAAATGTGAATTTTTGGGAATCCCGTGGATTTCACATAGTTAATGGGTTACAAAATTTCAAAGTGTTGTGTTCCAGATTAGAAATTGGTATTTCAATTAAACCCATATCCACACATCTATGGCTTCCTCTCTCATTCCTATAAAACCCACGCGTCCCCAAGGATAAATATTATCCCTCATTATCCTTCTTCGGTCCATGAGTTCCTTTTAATGGCCATTATAAATCTATGGTGAGTTGTCCTCCCATTCCTTTTTTTGCCTTATGTTCTTCTTCAAAGAACTAATATAGTGGTGTATTTTTGGATTTGGTTGTGATATGGTATGAGTTATTGATAACCCTTTATTTGGTGTAGGTATATTTGTGGGTTTTTCATGTGGTTGAAGTTTATTTTCATTTCTTCTTTACCCTGTAGTGTGCAACGTGTTTGAAAAACATCTTTCTGTTAGAGTATCCCTCATTTCATCCTTCTATGTATCATGTAAGAGGGCTTTACTATTTTATATATATGGGGTTTGGTTTTTCATATCCTAATAAAGATAAACTAATTTTATAATTTAAATTAAAGGATACAGGGGAATGATTCCCTTTGTTTTACATCTTTGATAATATTGTGATGTTGTGTTTGTATAGGATGAATGCCTCGCTGAAAATCATGGCTATTGCGAGCCACTGTTTTCAATAAATTTGTGGGGATATGAAAAATATCTTGCATATTGTTGGAATATCAACCAAAATGTGAAATTTTATAACCACTTATATTTGGATAATGAAATGGTTTCCCCTATATATAAAAATTTTATGATGACACCCCTAAAATATTGTGAAATGTGATAAAATCCATTTTAAAAGTGTTTTTATTTGTGGATGTGCTTATGGGGAGGTAATGTATGGTTAAAAAGTGGTGTGGGTGATGTATGGTTATTTGGGTTGTGCTTTTAGGATAGAAAGGAAATTGATTTTTTTAAATGATTTTGGGGTGGCTTAGAGATGGTTTGTTTGGCCATTATTATGGGGTGGTTATGTGATTGTTTGTCTATACATTCATTTCAGGTGTTGAGGAAATAGTTTTCATAGAGATCATGATTTTCAATTCATGATAAATATTTCATTTTACTGATAAACAATATAAAATTGGTAGAATACCTTGATCAAAAGGTTTCATGTCTTTAGAAAATTAGGACCATGCATAAATTTTACAAAATAAAACATAAAAATTTATTTATTTCCTTTTTACCTTACATATTATTTCCATCGTTTTCTACTTAGTACAACTATTCACTAGATAATATACATCAAAATAATGGGTGAGATAAAATCCCAGTAAGAGGATGAATAAGAGACCAGAAACATGGGTGATCATAACCATAAAAAAATCATCATTATTATCATGAGTGATATCATTAGATAATGTTATGGAATGTTCCAATTACTAAAAATGAAACATCATGTCTTAGTGGTCAAGTACCCACAATTTTGTGAACAAAGATAGAATCATGTTCATTAATATGTAATTTTATCTCATGATATACATCACATTACCCAATAAATTGGATATATATATAATTATGGGCACACCATTCATATCATAACATCTTTTTTCATCTATAGAATTTTGGTTGCACCAGTCAGATAATAACATATAAAATTTACAACAATCCACATAGAATATATATAAATCTTGGACATAAAACAACCCAAGGAAAGAAATGGGTATAATTTCAAAAAAAAAAATAAACTCATGAATAATCATTGGGGTTTCCAAATGAGATATGGAATAACCTACTTGGTATACGAATCATCAATCTTGAGGGAAGGAGATACAATGTCACAATAAGTAAAAGATATATTTTTTCAAAGAAGATATATTTTTGAAAAATATTTCATTTTTCAAAAAATAAGATCGGAAACATGTATATCCCAGAAAAGAAAATGTAAGTAAAAAAGAAAATATTTTTAAGGACATTAATAGGAAATCCATTATGAAAATGCATTGAAAGAGGGAAACTCCATAGAAATAGAGTAAGGTTCAAAAATCCACTTACCTTATGTCTGAATTATTTCATTATCTTAATATCATAGATAAAAAAAATTAAATTAATGAATTATCAAATCAATAACCATTAATAAATGAATTTTATTCATTATAGTTTTAATAATTTCATTTTTTTAGGATTTAGGTGAGTTATAAAATTTAATTTCATCTTTCTATATTGTTTGTTTTCATGGTTTTTTTAATCGGTTTCCATATATATGAGTATGGAAGATCATGTAAAAGTTTAATAGATATCAAGAATTTAAATTGATTTTTATTATAAAAATTTAATAATATTAAATCGTATTATATTTTTTATGGTATTGTGATGATATATTGTATTGAATATTAACGTAAAAGATTTAATTTTTTTTGGCGGTTTTATGGCCATTATTAGCTGAAATCATTTTATTTAAAATCATGTTTGTATATTTTTTCAAGAATAATATATAACTTATAATATTTATAACAAAATATTATATAACTATAATGATGTTTTTATGACCATCCTTTAAGGATGTAGTGAAAAATAAAAATTCATCATCCATAATGGTGGTAGATCCACACACTACGGATGATATTTTCATGTATAGAGAAAAAATGGTAAGAAAATGGAAGATGACCTATTACTTAAAGATAATAAAATTATTGAATATAAAATATTCTGTAGTTATCATTACACTTTTATAGGTTAATGTGAGGAGAGTATAAGAAAATACTTAAATTTAAAAGAAAATAAAATAAAAAAAATCAGATTTTACATCTTCAATTTATCCGACTTTAGAACATCCTTAAGGAATAGGGATTTGTTTTTTGATTAGACAAATGGATCATAGATATGATTTGGGTGAATGGGAAGAGTATTGGGTATAATATTTACAAGTATATAAACATGTAAAGTGTGAGGAGAAGCGGTGGTGAGGGTTGGTATTTATAGGGGAAGAGAGGGGTGTTTTCTCATTATTTTTACAATAGTTTATTATTTTTTCTCAAGTCTATAAATAGTTTAAATATTATAACAAAATATATTAAAATAATGAAATATTTTATGTATTTTGTGATTACATCATCCTTACATAAATAATGACTAAAATATTTAGGTTCTTAGCTCTTATCGTAAATTATTAAATTGTACTATTTACCAAAAATTCATGTATTTTAGAAAAATACCAAAAAAATCACACTAACAATTTTTATATGTGTAGAATTCAAAAATAAACTCTATTTTATTAAATTAATTTTCTAAAATTAGAAATTTAATTTTCAATTAAAATCATCAATCATATGGAAATATCGATTTTAAAATTATAACTGTTTTTATAACACATTGAAAATTAAATTACGGTCTCATAAAATTTTATTATAATCATACACAAAAAAAATTATAATTAGTGAATATATTCAATGAAAATAAATTTTATTTAAAATATTTATATTATTTTTAAAATTATAAATAAACATTAATGTCAATTAAAAATACAAACACATAACTAAATTTTTTTAAAATTTTAATTTATTTGTACTATAATATAATCATATCATATTATCATTTATAAAATACCTAAATTTTCTTTATACATTCAAAGATAACTAGTCTACTCTATCTGTTGATTTACTATTCATAATGGTCACATTATGATTTTGAAGGTTGAGTTACTATTCTATTGGTAAAGGTTCCTTAATTTCTTGAAATATATCATATTTCCTTAATTAATTATTTATAAACATTTAATTGTGCTACCAATGTGATTTTATGTGGATTATACTATATGAAAAAATTATAAGAAGGTAATTTCAATTAATAAAACTTTTGGGTCGTTAAATTCTTCCCCCCCAATGAAATTTCACCCTAGAAATTTTTTTTTACATACTATGGTGAAAAAAGTAAGGGTAATTATCCATCATAACATCCTACAGTTACCATGTGTTCTCATAATAATTATGTTTATGTCACAATATATTGACAAGTTTAGTATTCTTGATTCATCAAACAATATGTCAATAGTAAAATATATTCACTGGTTACCCCTAATAAGACATATCATTTTCCCATTGTACCACCTACAGATTTAGTACATGTGAAGGATCTAGTATATACTTCCTCAATAGGTTACATAGAATACATCAAATACTCGAGGCATGGTAGGTGTAAATTCTAGTAGATAGGCCCCAACACCGACACAATCAATAATAAAGAAGGGGCCTATGTACCTATGACTCGACTTTCCTTTTTTACCAAATCTCATGACCCTATTCCAATGAGATAGGTGGAGGAATACCATGTCTCTAACCTTAAACTCAATTTATCATCAATAATTCTATACATAGAAATTTTATTGACTTTGGGACTTCTTAATGTGCTTCTTAATGGTTTTTATGTTTTCCACAATTTTCATCGACCATTTCAGGTCCTAGTAGCTTACATTTACTGACTTCTTCCGTGAACATTGGTGTTTTGTACCTTTCCCAAAAATGAATTCATATGGAACCATTTGGATTCTTGAATGGAAAATTTTATTGTAATGGAACTCATCTAGATTTAGATATTGGTCTCTTCCTCCTTTACTGTCCATATAACATGATCTCAAAAATTCTTTAAGTTTTTAAATAGTCCACACTAATAGGACATCATTTTGAGGATGATAAGTCGGACTAATGTTCATATTAGTGTAAATAGAAACTTGGAGACTTATTCAGAACATAGAGGTGTATCTTGGATTTAAATTAGATAAAATCGGTAGTTGTACTCCATGAAGCCTTACCACTTATATGATGTTTATCCGTGCAAATTTTACATGTGATAAGACCTCTCAAATTGTGATAAATTGGTTTATCTTTGTATGAAGATCCACAACAACCCATATAGAATTGTTTTGTATGGATGTCTATGGAAGTATTTGGAAAAATTACATGGTGATGTTTTCTTATTTAAATGTTGGTATGGGTAATGGTTGTATCATCCCCTCAAATTTAGTTCTTTAATCATTCACTTTCTAACATACTAGTCACTTTTATGCATATCTAATGATCTCTTTCTTCATATTGTCCTACCAATTGCACTCTAAGAGATCTTGACACATCTTTATACTCCCTATGTCAATAGAGAAGTTTTATCGATTTGTGTTAGTATAAAGATCCTAGTTTATCATTGGATTAGATGGTACACATTGTGATGACTAAAATCTTATAACCCCTTCCTCGTCAATTTTGAACTCTCATTATTTCCTCTTTCTAAAAGATTCCTCATTCTATGGAATTTCCACATTTTTTATTTTAGAATACTTTGTTTTATCTATAAGGTATTTTTTAGAAAACATTTGAGAGATTATTAGTAATTTTCCTTCCTTAATAATTCACATGTCTATCATTTTAAAATTTAACAATATTGGATCTTTCTTAATTATCATCATTCATAATATTGGGGGATCTTTTTTACATAGAAAATATGTCACTTTATTCTCTTTTCCAATATAGTAATGGATTTAGCCATCATAGTCCATGATGAGTTATAACCAAATTTGTTGGTGAATGTTATTATCCTTCTATGTGAATATATATTGGAGTCTCTTATGCTCATTATATATTTCTCCCTTCTCCCCATAGAGATTATTCTGCCTGATTTTCAACAGAGAGATCACATCTTCCAACTATAGATCATATGTGGGATAGTTTTTCACATGACTTTTTAACTACCTTGGGACATAGTCTATACCTTTATCATTATTCATTAGTACAGAACCTAATCCCTTCCTTTAATAATTTCTATATACCACAAAGAGATTCCCACTTTTTAGAAGTGAGAATACAAGCATGGGGATAAGCCTCTCTTTTAACTCTTTGATACAATATTCACATTCACAAGTCAAGAAGAACTTTTCTCTCTTCTGATTCATCTTCATTAGTGGATTTGAGAATCATTAAAATATTTTCAAAAATCTCTGGTAATACCCAGCTAGACCAAGGAAACAATGAATATATTTTACAGATGTTGGATGGGGCCACTGTTGAATTATCATTTTCTTTGCAGGGTCTAAGAATATTTTGTTGCTGGAGATAAAAATACCCAAGAAGGATAATTCTTCTGTCCATAACCAACATTTACAATAATTTTCATAAATTTTCTCTTTTCACAGAGACTTTACCACAATATTAAAATACTCCTCATGTTTCTCCTTTCCTATGGAGTATATCAGAATATCATCGATAAAGGCTACCTCAAATTTTTCAAGCTAATCTCTAAATACTATATTCATTAATCCATGAATATTTATAGAGAATAATTGAGTCCAAACAGGATGACTATGAGATCATAGTGTCCATAACTCATTTGAAAGGTTTTATTTATAATATATCTTCCTAACTATCCTTTAATTGGTAATATCCTAACTAAAGGTCCACGTTAGTGAAATAAAATTCCCAATATAGTTGACTGAACAGGTCATCTATTCATGGAAGGGGTACTTTTTCATTATCATTATTTATTGATCTCATGATAATCAATGCATAAGAACAATTATCCATCTTTATTCTTGACGAAGAGGACTGGTGCACCCTATGATAAAGCACTCAGGTGTATAAAACCCTTTTGTAGGTTCTATTTTAACAACTTCTTTAGTTCCTCTAACATAATTGTGTTCATTCTATGTGGTGTATTTCATATAGGTAGAGATCCATGAATAAGTTTAATTGATAACTCAACATCTTGGTTAAAATGAAGATAGGGTAGTTTTTTCAGGGAACACATTAGTGTAGTCCGTCACAATGGGAATGTCCATGAGCATGATTCTCTCCATTCACTCAATTATTTGAGAGAGAAATGATTGCTCATAAGGAAATTTTCATGACCTGACCCATGCTGGGGATAGATCTGCAACTACCCCAAGCTCTCCTCCATTGAACAATTTTTGGTGAAAAGTAATGAAGACATGAAAAACATTGGGAGGCCTTTTCTTAAGAACATGTACACACACATGGAACCAACTAAATGAAAAAGTGCATAGGAAAGGTATAAAAAGTGAAAAATACTATAAATTAATGTGAACATGAATGAACCCATAGACAATACATGAGGACAGTAGAAAATACTGAAATGGAAAGGGGGAAAATAGCCAAACCAAAATCTGGTCCAAACCTGAAGACAATGTGGATATAGTATCCCTAGATATAGCATAGCTTTGATATCCCAAAAATGACTATCGTACGTAGTCCACACAACCTATATCCCTGCGCTCCTCTATAGTCATGAACAACCATTCCACTGTCTGCAAAATACAAAACATGTTTTGGGAAAATCCCATACAGGGGTTAGTATAAACATACCACATAGAACACCCCAAAAAAGGGGTAGGGGAAGTTAGAGTTAGAGTTACAACAAAAGAGAAGTAGTAAAAGGAACAAGGTACAATAAAAGAGAATGTAAATAATGCTACTCAAACTAAAAAGAGTGTGAAAGTGGACTCATCCCAACACAAGGTGCGTGATATGGTGAGGAGATGAACTCCTCGTTGAGTCTTCACTACCTATTTCTTATGAGTAAACCCATAAAAACATGAGAACATTGACATGAAAATCACAGGGAATACCCCACATCTTTTCACGTCTCCTATAAGAAGAGTAACCATGACCCAAAGAGTGGGTACTATAACAGGATGGATTAATATATATAAACTAAGTAAAAGAATCCTAAATGAGAGAGTTAGGGAATCTCCATCTCACAGCTCAGCCTAAGAAGATGAGTAGGAAAAAATTATAAGGTAACCATCTACAATGCCCAACATCTCATGAATTTTCCCAGGAGACACAAGTCAGAGGGTCTCAATTCACAACACCTCGATACTATTGGATTTTGGTGGCACTAACTCGCCCGCACGGTTTATGTCATGTCACAAAGTCACATCTTGGTGGGGAAAGAACCCCTCTTTCTCGTGAGTCCTTAGGTATGTCGAACCATTCACTACCAATGTTCCACACAGTGAAGGGTATTCTATGAGTAATTGGGGACTACACTACTAAACCATTCTATATTATCATCCAATTATCATCGGTACTCATCTACATATCCCATTTTGAGGTCAGTTCAGAATCTCTCATCAGAGACTACACTACCCAGACCAGTTGGAGGGTGAGCCCAGTATCGTAGTCGAGGTACTACACTTCCTATTATAGCTAGAGGGTAAGGATGGAATATATAGTCAAGGACTACACTACCTAATCTACCTATAGGGTTATCCTGGTATCATCTTTTTGGGACTGCACTTCCCAGCCTAGCTGGAGTGTTATCCTGATATGCTATGGTAATCATGTTTAATCGTTTTTGTCAACAAGTGTCTTCTCTGCACGAACCAACCAGTAATATCCACAACATACCTCAAAAGCCATTTTATAAGGAATAATATCATTCTACATGAAAAAAAGAATAGGATAGGTATCTCGTATTCCAAAATCTGATTTCAAATGAAGGAGACATGATTGATTGAAGATTTCTCAAAAGAGCTCAAATAGTACACATTGTGTGAGGGGCCCACATAGAGTGTGTACACTCTTCATGAATATCCATGTATGTTATCGGACATGGTTCATGTCCCATGTTTTATTTCACACCATGTAGGTGGACTACACTATGTGTCCCATATATCTAGGGACTAGGTCGTATCTGCTGGTCATGTTTGTAACACCCCGACCCCAGTTACCCAGAGTCGGTGCATTATTACATAACATTGGTATGATCACAAGAAAGATCAAATCTCGAAAGACCGATTGGTTTAGTAGTCTTGGAAACACTATATATATTCATAAGTCTTACATTACATCATAAAATGAAAAACTACTACAAAAACATATTGTCTCCATAATCCACACTCATATCCCCACATAATATCCCTGTAGGTCATTCATAATTTACTTCTTCACTTCCTGGGAAAAATAAAACATAGAAAAGGGGTGAGCTCAAATTCCCAGAAAGGATATCAATATAGTGGAAACTTTCAAAAATAAGAATAAACATTTAAGGCAATGTATAACTAAAACAAAAGCCTTTTAAACTTGAACATTTAACATAGTATGGCATAAATAAAATGAAATAATGCCATTAACTTATTCACATGGTTATTCTACTAATCGAATAATCACATGCAAAATCAATAACCACTTTCATAATGATGGAATGCATAATGCCCGACTATCATAACCACATATCCAAGGCCTCGTGCCAAGACTACAAATAAGATTTTGTCAAGGCCTTGTGCCAAGACACTAGTTTGTCTCATGAGACCTACCGATGCATCGAGGAGCTATAGCGGGCTCCACCCGTCACGTATTAAGTCCAATGCATTCCCATATGAAAAGGTTTAAACATAACATAAACATTGGTATTAAAACTAGCATACGAAATGTCAATAATTTCACCATAAACCATGAATGGTATAAAATAGCACATCCACAGTGAAACATATCACAAAACCTTCAATACAATATAGTAGTTTTGTATTATAATAAATCAACTTCAAATAAACGTAAAATTCATCAAAGGATGTTGACATAGATGAAATCAAAACACTTTTTAGAGAAATATCTCTTTCTATTTTTGAAATCATTTAAGAGCAATATAAAACAAAACATTTTCTTGAAAATATTCTTATAAGCTTGTAAGGAAAGCTTTGAAGATTTTATAACGGCGGAAAATAACCGCACCCGCCGTATAAGTTAAAAAAGACATTCTTACCTCAATTTTGTCGAAAAGGTTAAAAAGGACCTTGTTTTGAAAACGATGGGAAGATTCCTCTTATAAAAAGTCAAAAAGGTTATAAATGACTTTAACCCATATTCTTATCAATAATAAAAATGTTTTGAAAGACATTTTGAAGAAACATGGATGTGGATGATAACGAGGTCCCAGTAGATAATTATGTATAAACATCCTCGGATAATGAAGAGATTGTGAAAAACCCCTTACTTTGTACTTTTCCTTGGTTGGGGAAGGTTAACCTCCTGTATAATGGTGAAATAATTGTTATTAAATTATACAAGAATCATATATATTAATATGATATCATATATGATCTTTTAACATTGATTTGTTAATAACATCTTAGAATTATCGTCGTTTCGGGTGTTAACTTACTCATTTTATTTTATATGTTTTGCTACATAAGCCATGATTGTTGTATCTTATTCATATCCAGAATGATATCAAGTCCTTAAACATCATTTTTAAATCATCAAATGATAATTATACTTGAATGGATACGATGGAGAATGAATCTCATCGCATTCGTGGAGACGGTAGTCCGTACGTACGCACGAGCGACAATATCATTCTTTTGATATTAAAATAATATATAAATGGATGGTATATAATATATACATAATCATTAACATGTTATATTTATTATTTACCTGAGTTAAACATCATTATTATACCCATACAAATAAGATTATATTGAATAACAATTACACCACGACATGGAGACGGTAAGCCGTACGTATGCACGTATGGTGGCATGTTATTCAAAGGGTGGATAGAATACTGAATATGGTTGTACCATATTTATAATAACATCACAGTATATGTGAGATACTGGAGTTATTATTTTCGAATGGTAATAACAAAGAAAGAAGAAGTGGAAGAAGAAAGGAACTTGAAAAGGGGTGGTGAAAACATTACCTCTTCTTCGGGTTCTTCCTTTTGATTTGATCAAAAGGTCTCCTTAGGTTGGCTTTATGATCAAACTAAGGCCTCTAGGTTGTAGTGAGGGATGTTGGGAGAGTATTTGGGCAGAGTTTTGCTGAACCAAAAGGCTTCGAAGGTGTGAAGAAATGAGAAGGAGGAGTGCCCTTTTATAAGAGGGGTGAGGGGCACCTTTGGAAAAGCTAGAAATATTAATTTATAATAAATTCATATTCGGTTTCTAATGGCTCAAAAGTTTATTATTAAAATTCTAAGGTGGGGATAGGTCGAAAACCACTCAAACAATAGAATTTAGACAGGTTTGGGTACTTATATTAACCTTATCCTTAAGTATTAACTCTAAGTTAATTTGTTTCACTTTTACAATGTCTCTATGTATTTTTATATAATATGGTTAATAAACTTACTATATACATCCAAGAGACCCCCAAGTAGTCCATTAATGATGAACCTATCTTGATATAAGTCTCTTGGCCGAACCTTAGATTTTTAGGATTTTAATATCAATTAATAATATAATATTTGTTTTAAGAACTCTTTTATGTCAATTTTGACATTATTCAATAGTTGATTTTTGTGAAACTCATAACAGATTGATTACTTCAAACAAAGTCAATTAAATCAATTCTAATACATCATATTATCCTAGAAAATTTGTTTAATTCATTAAAAGTTTCATATTATATTTATTTGGGTATTTATAATATCAATTATTTTAATTTGTTACTATTATAGTAATTACTGTATCATCATTGTGTCATAAATAAAATAAATTATTTAATGTCTAAAAATTATAAATAAAATATAATTATGTAGGAAATCGTTTTATATTTCTAATGAATATTTATATTCTAAAATCCAACATATATAACCTTATGTAACAATTGTTTTTCTAAAAGATATATGCTTGTGTCATTTTTGTATTCATTTTAACTTAATTAAAATAAAGTGTCATTATCACTTACAAGTGGATCCATGGGGTCCCAAAATCGACCCAAAGATGTACATGGTAGACCATGTATCAACCAATAGGGTTAAGACACGTTTTAGGGTAATTTAGTATTATTATAATATTATTTGTTAACCCTTATTTACCGGATTTACCCTTAACCATGGTAAATAAAATATTTACCCCAGTAATTATTCAAAATGTCTAAAAATAAAAGTTACCTATTTACACAATTTGAACATCCTGATTCAAAATATGGAATCCATTTTCCTAAATTTAAAACACAGAAGTGGCAGAAATTAATTTAAAATTAATTCTCACTGTCAAAACAAAAAGCGTTTTTTTAAGAGATAATAACTATCAAAAGATTGACACTTGTTTATGTTCGGTTTAATTGTAAAATTATGTCCAATGACAACCATTATATTAAATGGTAAAAATATATTCTAAATATACTTTAAAACTACTAAAATTCATAATTTATCATTATTATTTATTTTGATTAAAAAAGTTGTTTTTAATTAAAATTTAGTAATTTTCACTATTCATCAAAATATGAATGTTATCCGAAATGTACCAAAATTTCACCTTAGGCTAAATTCGATATTCCGAATCCAAAAATGATGTCCATTTTGAAATATAAAATATATATAATTTAAAAAAGTAGGTATTACTATTCATAACAGCTAGTTTGATTGGTTATGGTGTGTTAGAACTCGGTGTTGCGTACAACACATGCTATCACATTATTCAGAGAGAAGCGTACCATTGAAGCTTGGGGTGTTACATTCTCCCCTCCTTCAAATAAGTTCTTCCTCGAAATTTCTAGAATACTATTGCATTAAAAGACTCGGGTGGTTCTTCATCATAAGTTCCTCAGGTTCCCACGTTGCCTCTTCCATCTTATGGTTTCTCCACAAAACTTTTACCAGACGCGTCGTCCGGTTTCTCAGCACTTGTTCTCTCGTATCAAGAATCTTGACGGGCTCATCGCAATAAGACAGATCGGGTTCCAGTTCTAATTCGTCATAGGTGAGTACATGCGTTGGGTCAGGCATGTATTTCCTCAACAGAGATACATGGAACACATCGTGAACTTTGGAGAGACTTGGCGGCATTGCCAATCGGTAAGCTACAACCCCAATTCGTTCTAGAATTTCGAAGGGTCCGATGTACCTGGGACTCAATTTACCTTTCTTACCAAAACGTATGACTCCCTTCCATGGAGATACCTTTAGGAAAACATGATCACCGACTTGAAATTCCAAATCCTTCCTTCGATTATCGGCATAGCTCTTCTGCCTACTTTGAGCTGCTCTGATGTGATTTTGGATTACCTTCACTTTTTCAATCGTTTCCTCCACCAGTTCTGGACCTACAAGTTTTCTTTCACCGACGTCATCCCAACAGGTTGGTGTACGACATCTCTTTCTGTATAACGCTTCATATGGTGCCATCTGAATACTTGAATGGAAGCTATTATTATAGGTAAATTCTACCAGAGGTAAATATTGATCCCACATACCCTGAAAGTCAAGTGAGCAAGATCTCAACATGTCTTCTAAGGTCTGAATGGTCCGTTCTGATTGTCCATCTATCTGAGGATGGTAAGCAGTGCTCAAATGAAGTTCAGTATCCAGGGATTTCTGAATACTTTTCCAAAATCTTGAAGTAAAACGGGGATCACGATCAGAAACAATTGATAAGGGTACTCCATGAAGTCTCACAACTTCATTAATATATAGTCTTGCTAGATGTTCCAGGGATAGATCTTCTATTATAGTGAGAAAATGTGGTGACTTGGTAAGACGATCAACAATAACCCATATTGCATCATTCCTTCTAGGAGTCTTTGGTAGCCCCATGACAAATTCCATCGTATTATTGTCCCATTTCGACTCCGGTATGGGAAGAGGTTGCATGACTCCTCCAGGCTGTTGCCTTCCAGCTTTAACTTGTTGAAAAACCATACATCTTTACACAAAATCAGCAATATCCCTCTTCATGTTGTCCCACCAAAAATGTTCCTTCAAATCTCTATACATTTTGGTGCTCCTAGGGTGTATAGAGAAATTGGAACTATGAGCATCATCCAGCAATTCCCTTTTTAGATCAGGTATATCGGGAACACAAAGTCTCTTCCCAAATTTCAAAATTCCATCTTCGTACACAAAGTCTCTCAATCTCCCATCATTCACAGCTTTAATCTTCTTTTGGAATTCTTCATCATCGGTCTGAGAACTCTTAATCCTTTCTAGTAAAGATGGTTTGGCAACCATTTGATAAAGCATTGATGTTTCACCTTCCCTGGTTATTCCCATGTCCATCTTCACTAGATCCATGAAAATTGGATCACTTTCAATTCTCATATTGTTCAAAACTCCTTGGTCTTTTCTACTCAAAGCAGCTGCCACCTTGTTTTCTTTCCCCGGGTGGTAGTGTATCATGAAATCATAATCCTTGAGTAATTCAAGCCATCTCCTTTGCCTCAAGTTGAGTTCTTTTTGTGAGAAAATATACTTCAAACTCTTGTTATCAGTATAAATCTCAGATTTTTCACCATAGAGGTTGGGTCTCCATATCTTCAAAGCAAAGATCACAGCTGCTAACTAAAGATCATGAGTAGGATAGTTTTCTTCATGAATTTTCAACTGTCGTGATGCATAGGCAATAACTCTATCATTCTGCATAAGGACACAACCAAGTCCGTTCTTCGATGCATCACTATAAATAACGAACCCATCATTCCCCGATGGTAGAGTCAATATAGGAGCATTGACTAATCTTTTCTTCAGTTCTTCAAAACATTCTTCACACTCTTTTGTCCAAACAAATTTAACCCCTTTACGTGTGAGCTTCGTTAATGGGTTAGCCAATCGGGCAAAATTCTGGACGAAACGTCGATAATAACCTGCCAAACCAATAAAACTGCGTACCTCAGTTATACTCGTAGGTGCTGGCCATTCTTGGATTTCCTTGGTCTTAGAAGGATCAACAGAGATTCCATATTTAGAGACAATATGGCCAAGAAAAGAAATCTCATGAAGCCAAAATTCACACTTGCTAAACTTCACATATAATTCATGCCTCCTCAGAGTCTTCAAGATAATGCGCATGTGATTTTCATTATCTTCGTAGGTTTTGGAGTATACCAATATATCATCAATAAATACCACCACAAATTCATCGAGATAATCCTTGAAAACTCTATTAATCAGATCCATGAATACAGAGGGTGCATTAGTCAATCCAAACGGCATTACAGTAAACTCGTAATGACCGTACCTGGTTCGAAATTCTGTCTTCGGAATGCCTTCTTTTTTCACACACAACTTATGGTATCCAGATCGAAGGTCAATCTTTGAAAAGTATTGAGCTCCATGTAGTTGGTCAAATAAATCATCAATACGAGGTAGGGGATACATGTTCTTTATCGTTATAGCATTGATCTCCCTGTAGTCGATACATAACCTCATAGATCCATCATTCTTTTTAACAAAAAGAACAGGGGCTCCTCATGGAGAAACACTAGGGAGAATAAATCCCTTATTACTCAATTCCTATAGTTGTTTCTTTAGTTCGACTAACTCTACAGTGGCCATTCTATAAGGGGTCTTCGATATAGGCCTTGATCCAGGAATCAAATCAATGGAAAACTCAACTTCTCGTTCTGGAGGATGTCCAGGTAAATCTTCCGGAAATACATCTACAAATTCTTTCACAACAGGTACATCCTCTATTTGAACATTTCATTCCTCACCGACAGTTATTTCATTCTCTTCCTCCCCAATAATTGAATTAAGTTGAGCTACTGGGGGTGGATCTAAATAAGAATTAGGTGGTGACGATTCTGCTCTAAAGATAAGGTGTTCCTTATCCTTATCATCAATAATCATAACCTCTTTCTTCTTACAATAAATCTTCGCATCATAGTCCGATAGCCAATCCATACCGAGGATTATATCAAACTCAATCATAGGTATGACGATGAGATCAGCAGATAAAGAAAATTTATATGCTCTAATGGGGACTGATTCACAAAACATTGTTGCAATGATACATCCCTTAGGAGTTTTAACTGACAACTCCCTTATTAAATCAAATTTGAAATATCTAATTTTCTTAGCAAACTGGGAAGATATGAAACAATGCGACGATCCAGAGTCAAATAATGCATTTGCTAAACATGAGGAAACCATTAAATTACCTGCCACCACGTCTTTTGGAGCTTCTACCTCTGCAGTAGTGATAGCATAAGCCTGGCCTTGATCCCTTGGCCTTTTCTGAGGTAAGTTCTCCTAACGCATAGGACACGCATTTGCATCATGCCCCATCTTCCTGCAATTGTAGCACTGAACGTTGGTGGCTTCCTTCTTCCCTTTGCAATCACGAGCTTGGTGGCCTTTTTCACCACACTTGTAACAGACTCCCATTCCCTTCAAGCAAGCACCTCGGTGTTTCTTCCCGCATTTACAACAAGATGGATATTCAACCTTTCCCTTCTTCCCCTTATTTCCATTCCCATATTGATCAGCAGGTCTCTTCTTCTCTTGCTTTTCTTTAAAGTCATAAGACTTAGAGAATTCCTTTTCGGTCTTGATAGCACATGAGACAATGTCTTCGTACGATGAAAAGGATTGTGAGACTAATGCTCGACAGAGTAATGGTTTTAACCCATCAAAGAAACGATCAATCTTACTTCTTGGGTTGCGAATATAATCTCCAGCATACCTCGCTAACCTTGTAAAGTTATCCTCATTCTTTGTGACATTCTCATCCTCCTTTTGTCTCAGACTCAGAAATTTCCTTTCCATATCTGCTCGATGGTCGCGAGGAAAGTATTTTTCTAAAAACAGATCTTTGAACTCCCTCCACTCCATATTTGATACTTCATCATCTTCCTTCATGTTTTGAATCAATGAACACCATTGATCAACATCCCAAGTGAGGCGGTAAACTGCCATGATAACTTTTTCCCTTTCACTGCTCCCCAAAGCCTGAAATATTTTCTCTAGGGAAAATATCCATTGCTCAGATACTATGGGATTTGTATTACCATTGAACTTTGGTGGTTGTTGCCTCATGAATCAATCTAACATTGATCCTCCACGCTGCGGATCAGGGTGCTCCATACGGGTAAGGTTATTATTCATAACCTGAGTAAGTTGTCCCAGTATGGTGATTAGCTGATCGACACCAGTTGCATCACCATCCCCACTATAATTATCTTGAGCAGGAGGGCAATCCCTACATGGAGTGCGTGCATTGATACGGTTTCCATTTCTTCCACTAGGTGCCATTTCTAAACAATGGCATAAACTAGACCAGTTTATGAATCAAAATACATAATCTCATACTTATAAAACACTTAACATAAATTGAACTATTTATGGATATAATCCATAATCATAAGAATGTTTTCTTTGAGGAAGTATATACTCATAAACCCTTCATAATGATTTGTAATGAAAATGAGAGTTATCCTAAGCATATCCCCCGGGAGTGTCGTAACCAAGAGTGCAGCAAGGCCCGTTGTCGTGCACCAGTTCCCGTTCGAGTCTAGCTCAAAGCGGTGTTTTCGGGTTTTACCCCTAGCTACATCTGTGCTAGAGCTGCCTCTACCTGCTCGTATCCAGACAGGGATGTATTGCTCGGAAAACTCACAAAATCTATACAATACCAAAATTCTAGGAAGTTCTTCTATACTAATCCTCAAAGTTCATCTTAGGTATACGTGCTCTAATCAGATTTTATCTAAATCTAGCTTCCAAGGTTTGTACTAAACTTCCTCTGATACCAACTGTAACACCCCGACCCTAGTTACCCAGAGTCGGTGCATTATTACATAACATTGGTATGATCACAATAAAGATCAAATCTCGAAAGGCCGATTGGTTTAGTAGTCTTGGAAACACTAGATATATTCATAAGTCTTACATTACATCATAAAATGAAAAACTAATACAAAAACATATTGTCTCCATAATCCACACTCATATCCCCACATAATATCCCTGTAGTTCATTCATAATTTACTTATTCACTTCCTAGGAAAAATAAAACATAGAAAAGGGGTGAGCTCAAATGCCCAGTAAGGATATCAATATAGCGGAATCTTTCATAAATAAGAATAAACATTTAAGGCAATGTATAACTAAAACAAAATCCTTTTAAACTTGAACATTTAACATATTATGGCATAAATAAAATGAAATAATGCCATTTACTTATTCACATGGTTATTCTACTAATCGAATAATCACATGAAAAATCAATAACCACTTTCATAATGATGGAATGCATAATGCCAGACTATCATAACCACATAGCCAAGGCCTCGTGCCAATACTACAAATAAAATTTTGTCAAGGCCTTGTGCCAAGACACTAGTTTTTCTCATGAGACCTACCGATGCATCGAGGAGCTATAGCGGGCTCCACCCGTCACGTATTAAGTCCAATGCATTCCCATATGAAAAGGTTTAAACATAACATAAACATTGGTATTAAAACTAGCATACGAAATGTCAATAATTTCACCATAAACCATGAATGGTATAAAATAGCACATCCACAGTCAAACATATCACAAAACCTTCAATACAATATAGAAGTTTTGTATTATAATAAATCAACTTCAAATAAGCGTAAAATCCATCAAAGGATGTTGACATAGATGAAATCAAAACACTTTTTAGAGAAATATCTCTTTCTATTTTTGAAATAATTTAAGAGCCATATAAAACAAAACATTTTCTTGAAAATATTCTTATAAGATTGTAAGGAAAGCTTTGAAGATTTTATAATGGCGGAAAATAACCGCACCCGCCGTATAAGTTAAAAAAGACATTCTTACCTCAATTTTGTCGAAAAGGTTAAAAAGGACCTTGTTTTGAAAACGACTGGAAGATTCCTCTTATAAAAAGTCAAAAAGGGTATAAATGACTTTAACCCATATTCTTATCAATAATAAAAATGTTTTGAAATATATTTTGAAGAAACATGGATGTGGATGATAACGAGGTCCTAGTAGATAATTATATATAAACAACCTCGGATAATGAAGAGATTGTGAAATACCCCTTACTTTGTACTTTTCCTTGGTTGGGGTAGGTTAACCTCCTGTATAATGTTGAAATAATTGTTATTAAATTATAAAAGAATCATATATATTAATATGATATCATATATTATCTTTTAACATTGATTTGTTAATAATATCTTAGAATTATCGTCGTTTCGGGTGTTAACTTACTCATTTTCTTTTATATGTTTTGTTACATAAGCCATGTTTGTTGTATCTTATTCATATCCAGAATGATATAAAGTCCTTAAACATCATTTTCAAATCATCAAATGATAATTATACTTGAATGGATACGATGTAGAATGAATCTCATCGCGTTCATGGAGACGGTAGTCCGTACGTACGCACGAGCGACAATATCATTCTTTTGATATTAAAATAATATATAAATGGATGGTATATAATATATACAGAATCATTAACATGTTATATTTATTATTTACCTGAGTTAAACATAATTATTATACCCATCCGAATAATATTATATTGAATAACAATTACACCACGACGTGGAGACGGTAAGCCGTACGTACGCACGTATGGTGACATGTTATTCAAAAGGTGGATAGAATACTGAATATGGTTGTACCATATTTATAATAACATCACAGTATATGTGAGATACTGGAGTTATTATTTTAGAATGTTAAGAACAAAGAAAGAAGAAGTGGAAGAAGAAAGGAACTTGAAAAGGGGTGCTGAAAACATTACATCTTCTTCGGGTTCTTCCTTTTGATTTGATCAAAAGGGATCCTTAGGTTGGCTTTCTGATCAAACTAAGGCCTCTAGGTTGAAGTGAGAAATTTTGGGAGAGTATTTGGGCAGAGTTTGGCCGAACCAAAAGGCTTTGAAGGTGTGAAGAAATGAGAAGGAGGAGTGCCCTTTTTTAAGAGGGGTGAGGGGCACCTTTGGAAAACCTAGAAATATTAATTTATAATAAATTCATATTCGGTTTCTAATGGCTCCAAAGTTGATTATTTAAAGGTTAAGGTGGGGATATGTCGAAAACCACTCAACCAATAGAATTTATACAGGTTTGGGTACTTATAATAACCTTATATTTAAGTATTAACTCTATGTTAATTAGTTTCACTTTTACCATGTCTCTATGTATTTTTATATAATATGGTTAATAAACATACTATATACATCCAAGAAACCCCCAAGTGGTCCATTAATGATTAAACTATCATGATATAAGTCTCTTGGCCGATCCTTAGATTTTTAGGATTTTAATATCAATTAATAATATAATATTTGTTTTAAGAACTCTTTTATGTCAATTTTGACACTATTCAATAGTTGATTTTTGTGAAACTCATAAAAGATTGATTACTTCTAACAAAGTCAATTAAATCAATCCAAATACATCATCTTATCCTAGAAAATTAGTTTAATTCATTAAAAGTTTCATATTATATTTATTTGGGTATTTATAATATCAATTATTTTAATTTTTTACTATTATAGTAATTACTGTATCATCATTGTGTCATAAATAAAATAAATTATTTAATGTCTAAAAATTATAAATAAAATATCATTATGTAGGAAATCTTTTTATCTTTCTAATTAATATTTATAATCTAAAAGCCAACATATATAACCCTATGTAACAATTGTTTTGCTAAAAGATATATGCTTGTGTCATTTTTGTATTCATTTTAACTTAATTAAAATAAAGTGTCATTATCACTTACAAGTGGATACATGGGGTCCCAAAATCGACCCAATGATGTCCATGGTCGACCATGTATCAACCAATAGGGTTAAGACATGTTTTAGGGTAATTTAGTATTATTATAATATTATTTTGTTACCCTTATTTACCGGATTTACCCTTAACCATGGTAAATAAAATATTTACCGCAGTAATTATTCAAAATGTCTAAAAATAAAAGTTACCTATTTACACAAATTGAACATCCTAATTCCAAATATGGAATCCATTTTCCTAAATTCAAAACACAGAAGTGGCAGAAATTAATTTAAAATTAATTCTCACTGTCAAAACAAAAAGCGTGTTTTTAAGAGATAATAACTATCAAAAGATTGACACTTGTTTATGTTCGGTTTAATTGTAAAATTATGTCCAATGACAAAAATTATATTAAATGGTAAAAATATATTCTAAATATACTTTAAAACTACTAAAATTCATAATTTATCATTATTAATTATTTTGATTAAAAAAGTTGTTTTTAATTAAAATTTAGTAATTTTCACTATTCATCAAAATATGAAAGTTATCCGAAATGTACCAAAATTTCACCTTAGGCTAAATTCGATATTCCGAATCCAAAAATGATGTCCATTTTGAAATATAAAATATATATAATTTCAAAAGGTAGGTATTACTATTCATAACGGCTAGTTTGATTGGTTATGGTGTGTTAGAACTCGTTGTTGCGTACAACACACACTATCACATTATTCAAAGAAAAGCGTACCGTAGAAGCTTGGGGTGTTACATTCTCCCCACCTTCAAATAATTTCGTCCTCGAAATTTCTAGAATACTATCACATGAAAAGACTCGGGTGGTTCTTCATCATAAGTTCCTCGGGTTCCTACGTTGCCTCTTCCATTTTATGGTTTCTCCACAAAACTTTTACCAGACGCGTCGTCCGGTTTCTCAGCACTTGTTCTCTCGTATCAAGAATCGTGACGGGCTCTTCGCAATAAGATAGATCGGGTTCCAGTTCTAATTTGTCATAGGTGAGTACATGCGTTGGGTCAGGCATGTATTTCCTCAACAGAGATACATGGAACACATCGTGAACTTTGGAGAGACTTGGCGGCATTGCCAATCGGTAAGCTACAACCCCAATTCGTTCTAGAAATTTCGAAGGGTCCGATGTACCTGGGACTCAATTTACCTTTCTTACCAAAACGTATGACTCCCTTCCATGGAGATACCTTTAGGAAAACATGATCACCGACTTGAAATTCCAAATCCTTCCTTCGATTATCGGCACAGCTCTTCTGCCTACTTTGAGCTGCTCTGATGTGATTTTGGATTACCTTCACTTTTTCCATCGTTTCCTCCACCAGTTCTGGACCTACAAGTTTTCTTTCACCGACGTCATCCCAACAGGTTGGTGTACGACATCTCTTTCTGTATAACGCTTCATATGGTGCCATCTGAATTCTTGAATGGAAGCAATTGTTATAAGAAAATTCTACCAGAGGTAAATATTGATCCCACATACCCTGAATGTCAAGTGAGCAAGATCTCAACATTTCTTCTAAGGTCTGAATGGTCCGTTCTGATTGGCCATCTGTCTGAGGGTGGTAAGCAGTGCTCAAATGAAGTTCAGTATCCAAGGATTTTTGAAGACTTTTCCAAAATCTTGAAGTAAAACGGGGATCACGATCAGAAACAATTGATAAGGGTACTCCATGAAGTCTCACAACTTCATTAATATATTGTCTTTCTAGACGTTCCAGGGATAGGTCTTCTCTTATAGCGAGAAAATGTGCTGACTTGGTAAGACGATCAACAATAACCCATATTGCATCATTCCTTCTAGGAGTCTTTGGTAGCCCCATGACAAAGTCCATCGTAATATTGTCCCATTTCCACTCCGGTATGGGAAGAGGTTGCATGACTCCTCCA
This sequence comes from Viscum album, assembly GCA_963277665.1. Classification (NCBI taxonomy): domain Eukaryota; kingdom Viridiplantae; phylum Streptophyta; class Magnoliopsida; order Santalales; family Viscaceae; genus Viscum; species Viscum album. Next base: position 663,639,027 of record OY728138.1, read on the forward strand.
GGCTGTTGCCTTCCAGCTTTCACTTGTTGACAAACCATACATCTTGACACAAAATCAGCAATCTCCCTCTTCATGTTGTCCCACCAAAAATGTTCCATCAAATCTCTATACATTTTGGTGCTCCCAGGGTGTATAGAGAAATTGGAACTATGAGCATCATCCAACAATTCCCTTTTTAGATCAGGTATATCGGGAACACAAAGTCTCTTCCCAAATTTCAAAATTCCATCTTCATACACAAAGTCTCTCAATCTCCCATCATTCATAGCTTTAATCTTCTTTTGGAATTCTTCATCATCGGTCAGAGAACTCTTAATCCTTTCTAGTAAAGATGGTTTGGCAACCATTTGAAAAAGCATTGATGTTTCACCTTCCCTGGTTATTCCCTTGTCCATCTTCACTAGATCCATGAAAATTGGATCCCTTTCAATTCTCATATTGTTCAAAACTCCATGGTCATTTCTACTCAAAGAATCTACCACCTTGTTTGCTTTCCCCGGGTGGTAGTGTATCGTGCAATCATAATCCTTGAGTAATTCAAGCCATCTCCTTTGCCTCATGTTGAGTTCTTTTTGTGAGAAAATATACTTCAAACTCTTGTGATCAGTATAAATCTCACATTTTTCACCATAGAGGTAGTGTCTCCATATATTCAAAGCAAAGATCATAGCTTCTAACTCGAGATCATGAGTAGGATAGTTTTGTTCATGAATTTTCAACTGCCGTGATGCATAGGCAATAACTCTATCATTCTGCATAAGGACATAACCAAGTCCTTTCTTCGATGCATCACTATAAATAACGAACCCATCATTCCCAGATGGTAGACTCAATATAGGAGCATTGACTAATATTTTCTTCAGTTCTTCAAAACATTCTTCACACTCTTTTGTCCAAACAAATTTAACCCCTTTACGTGTGAGCTTCGTTAATGGGTTAGCCAATCGGGCAAAATTCTGGACGAAACGTCGATAATAACCTGCCAACCCAATAAAACTGCGTACCTCAGTTATACTCGTAGGTTCTGGCCATTCTTGGATTGCCTTGGTCTTAGAAGGATCAACAGAGATTCCATATTTAGAGACAATATGGCCAAGAAAAGAAATCTCATGAAGCCAAAATTCACACTTGCTAAACTTCCCATATAATTCATGCCTCCTCAGAGTCTTCAAGATAATGTGCAAGTGATTTTCATGATCTTTATAGGTTTTGGAGTATACCAATATATCATCAATAAATACCACCACAAATTCATCGAGATACTCCTTGAAAACTCTATTCATCAGATCCATGAATATAGAGGGTGCATTAGTCAATCCAAACGGCATTACAGTAAACTCGTAATGCCCGTACCTGGTTCGAAATTCTGTCTTCGGAATGTCTTCCTTCTTCACACACAACTGATGGTATCCAGATCAAAGGTCAATCTTTGAAAAGTACTGAGCTCCATGCAGTTGGTCAAATAAATCATCAATACGAGGTAGGGGATACTTGTTCTTTATCGTTATAGCATTGATCTCCTTGTAGTCGATACATAACCTCATAGATCCATCATTCTTTTTAACAAAAAGAATAGGGGCTCCCCATGGAGAAACAGTAGGGCGAATAAATCCCTTATTACTCAATTCCTCTAGTTGTTTCTTTAGTTCGACTAACTCTACAGTGGCCATTCTATAAGGGGTCTTCGATATAGGCCTTGATCCAGGAATCAAATCAATGGAAAACTCGACTTCTCGTTCTGGAGGATGTCCAGGTAAATCTTCTGGAAATACATCTACAAATTCTTTCACAACAGGTACATCCTCTATTTGAGCATTTCTTTCCTCACCGACAGTTATTTCATTCTCTTCCTCCCCAATAATTGAATTAAGTTGAGCTACTGGGGGTGGATCTAAATAAGAATTAGGTGGTGACGATTCTGCTCTAAAGATAAGGTGTTCCTTATCCTTATCATCAAGAATCGTAAACTCTTTCTTCTTACAATAAATATTCACATCATAGTCCGAAAGCCAATCCATACCGAGGATTATATCAAACTCAATCATAGGTATGGTGATGAGATCAGCAGATAAAGAAAATTTATGTGCTCTAATGGGGACTGATTCACAAAACTTTATTGCAATGATACATCCCTTAGGATTTTTAACTGATAACTCCCTTATTAAATAAAATTGGAAATATCTAATTTCCTTAGCAAACTGGGAAGATATGAAACAATGTGACGATCCAGAGTCAAATAATGCATTTTCTAAACTTGAGGAAACCATTAAATTACGTGCCACCGCGTCTTTTGGAGCTTCTACCTCTACAGTAGTGATAGCATAAGCCTTGCCTTGATCCCTTGGCCTTTTCTGAGGTAAGTTCTCCTGACGCTTAGGACATGCATTTGCATAATGCCCCATCTCCCTTCAATTGTAGCACTGAACGTTGGTGGCTTCCTTCTTCCCTTTGCAATCACGAGCTTGGTGGCCTTTTTCACCACACTTGTAACAGACTCCCATTCCCTTCAAGGAAGCACCGGGGTGTTTCTTCCCGAATTTACCACAAGATGGATATTCAACCTTTCCCCTATTCCCCTTATTTCCATTCCCAGATTGATCAGCAGGTCTCTTCTTCCCTTTCTTTGCTGTAAAGTCATAAGAATTAGAGAATTCCTTTTCGGTCTTGATAGCACATGAGACAATGTCTTCTTACGATGAAAAGGATTGTGAGACTAATTCTCGACAGATAAATGGTTTTAACCCATCAAAGAAACGATCATTCTTACTTCTTGGGTTGCGAATATAATCTCCATCATACCTCGCTAACCTTGTAAATTTAGCCTCATACTTTGTGACATTCTCATCCTCCTTTTGTCTCAGACTCAGAAATTTCCTTTCCATATCTGCTCGATGGTCGCGAGGAAAGTATTTTTTTACAAACAGATCTTTGAAATCCCTCCACTCCATATTTGATACTTCATCATCTTCCTTCATGTTTTGAATCAATGACCACCATTGATCAGCATCTCCAGTGAGGCGGTAAACTGCCATGATAACTTTTTCCCTTTCACTGCACCCAAAGCCTGAAATATTTTCTCTAGGGAAAATATCCATTGCTCAGCTACTAAGGGATTTGTATTCCCATTGAACGTTGGTGGTTGTTGCCTCATGAATCGATCTAACATTGATACTCCATGCTGCGGATCAGGGTGCTCCATACGGGTAAGGTTATTATTCATAACCTGAGTAAGTTGTCCCAGTATGGTGATTAGCTGATCGGCACCAGTTGCATCACCATCCCCACTATAATTATCTTGAGCAGGAGGGCAATCCCTACATGGAGTGCGTGCATTAATACGGTTTCCATTTCTTCCACTAGGCGCCATTTCTAAACAATGGCATAAACTAGATCAGTTTATGAATCAAAATACATAATCCCATACTTATAAAACACTTAACATAAATTGAACTATTTATGGATATAATCCATAATCATAAGAATGTTTTCTTTGAGGAAGTATATACTCATAAACCCTTCATAATGATTTGTAAAGAAAATGAGAGTTATCCTAAGCATATCCCCCGGGAGTGTCGTAACCAAGAGTGCAGCAAGGCCCGTTGTCATGCACCAGTTCTTGTTTGAGTCTAGCTCAAAGCGGTGTTTTCGGGTTTTACCCCTAGGTACATCTGTGCCAGAGGCGCCTCTACCTGCTCGTATCCAGACAGGGATGTATTGCTCGGAAAACTCACAAAACCTCTACAATACCTAAATTCTAGGAAGTTTTTCTATACTAATCCTCAAAGTTCATCTTAGGTCTACGTGCTCAAATCAGAGTTTATCTAAATCTAGCTTCCAAGGTTTGTACTAAACTTCCTCTGATACCAACTGTAACTCCCCGACCCCAGTTACCCAGAGTTGGTGCATTATTACATAACATTGGTATGATCACAAGAAAAATCAAATCTCGAAAGACCGATTGGTTTAGTAGTCTTGGAAACACTAGATATATTCATAAGTCTTACATTACATCATAAAATGAAAAACTACTACAAAAACATATTGTCTCCATAATCCACACTCATATCCCCACATAATATCCCTGTAGGTCATTCATAATTTACTTCTTCACTTCCTGGGAAAAATAAAACATAGAAAAGGGGTGAGCTCAAATGCCCAGTAAGGATATCAATATAGCGGAAACATTCATAAATAAGAATAAACATTTAAGGCAATGTATAACTAAAACAAAAGCCTTTTAAACTTGAACATTTAACATAGTATGGCATAAATAAAATGAAGTAATGCCATTTACTTATTCACATGGTTATTCTACTAATCGAATAATCACATGAAAAATCAATAACCACATTCATAATGATGGAATGCATAATGCCAGACTATCATAACCACATAGCCAAGGCCTCGTGCCAAGACTACAAATAAGATTTTGTCAAGGCCTTGTGCCAAGACACTAGTTTGTCTCATGAGACCTACCAATGCATCGAGGAGCTATAGCGGGCTCCACCCGTCACGTATTAAGTCCAATGCATTCCCATATGAAAAGGTTTAAACATAACATAAACATTCGTATTAAAACTAGCATACGAAATGTCAATAATTTCACCATAAACCATGAATGCTATAAAATAGCACATCCACAGTCAAACATATCACAAAACCTTCAATACAATATAGAAGTTTTGTATTATAATAAATCAACTTCAAATAAGCGTAAAATCCATCAAAGGATGTTGACATAGATGAAATCAAAACACTTTTTATAGAAATATCTCTTTCTATTTTTGAAATAATTTAAGATCCATATATAACAAAACATTTTCTTGAAAATATTCTTATAAGCTTGTAAGGAAAGCTTTCAAGATTTTATAACAGCGGAAAATAACCGCACCCGCCGTATAAGTTAAAAAAGACATTCTTACCTCAATTTTTTCGAAAAGGTTAAAAAGGACCTTGTTTTGAAAACGACGGGATGATTCCTCTTATAAAAAGTCAAAAAGGGTATAAATGACTTTAACCCATATTTTTATCAATAATAAAAATGTTTTTAAATACATTTTGAAGAAACATGGATGTGGATGATAACGAGGTCCCAGTAGATAATTATGTATAAACAACCTCGGATAATGAAGAGATTGTGAAAAAACCCTTACTTTGTACTTTTCCTTGGTTGGGGTAGGTTAACCTCCTGTATAATGGTGAAATAATTGTTATTAAATTATACAAGAATCATATATATTAATATGATATCATATATGATCTTTTAACATTGATTTGTTAATAATATCTTAGAATTATCGTCGTTTCGGGTGTTAACTTACTCATTTTCTTTTATATGTTTTGTTACATAAGCCATGTTTGTTGTATCTTATTCATATCCAGAATGATATCAAGTCCTTAAACATCATTTTTAAATCATCAAATGATAATTATACTTTAATGGATACGATGGAGAATGAATCTCATCGCGTTCGTGGAGACGGTAGTCCGTACGTACGCACGAGCGACAATATCATTCTTTTGATATTAAAATAATATTTAAATGGATGGTATATCATATATACAGAATCATTAACATGTTATATTTATTATTCACCTGAGTTAAACATCATTATTATACCCATCCAAATAATATTATATTGAATAACAATTACACCACGACGTGGAGACGGTAAGCTGTATGTACGCACGTATGGTGACATGTTATTCAAAGGGTGGATATAATACTGAATATGGTTGTACCATATTTATAATAATATCACAGTATATGTGAGATACTGGAGTTATTATTTTAGAATGGTAAGAACAAAGAATGAAGAAGTGGAAGAAGAAAGGAACTTGAAAAGGGGTGCTGAAAACATTACCTCTTCTTCGGGTTCTTCCTTTTGATTTGATCAAAAGGGCTCCTTAGGTTGGCTTTCTGATCAAACTAAGGCCTCAAGGTTGTAGTGAGGGATGTTGGGAGAGTATTTGGGCAGAGTTTTTCCGAACCAAAAGTCTTTGAAGGTGTGAAGAAATGAGAAGGAGGAGTGCCCTTTTATAAGAGGGGTGAGGGGCACCTTTGGAAAAGCTAGAAATATTAATTTATAATAAATTCTTATTCGGTTTCTAATGGCTCCAAAGTTAATTATTCAATGGTTAAGGTGGGGATAGGTCGAAAACCACTCAACCAATAGAATATAGACAGGTTTGGGTACTTATATTAACCTTATCTTTAAGTATTAACTCTAAGTTAATTAGTTTCACTTTTACAATGTCTCTATGTATTTTTATATAATATGGTTAATAAGCATACTATATACATCCAAGAGACCCCCAAGTGGTCCACTAATTATGAACCTATCATGATATAAGTCTCTTGGCCGAACCTTAGATTTTTAGGATTTTAATATCAATTCATAATATAATATTTGTTTTAAGAACTCTTTTATGTAAATTTTGACACTATTCAATAGTTGATTTTTGTGAAACTCATAATAGATTGATTACTTCTAAAAAAGTACATTAAATAAATCCTAATACATCATATTATCCTAGAAAATTATTTTAATTCATTAAAAGTTTCATATTATATTTATTTGGGTATTTATAATATCAATTATTTTAATTTTTTACTATAATAGTAATTACTGTATCATCATTGTGTCATAAATAAAATAAATTATTTAATGTCTAAAAATTATAAATAAAATATTATTATGTAGGAAATCGTTTTATCTTTCTAATGAATATTTATAATCTAAAATACAACATATATAACCCGATGTAACAATTGTTTTGATAAAAGATATATGCTTGTATCATTTTTGTATTCATTTTAACTTAATTAAAATAAAGTGTCATTATCACTTACAAGGGGATCCATGGTGTCCCAAAATCGACCCAAAGATGTCCATGGTCGACCATGTATCACCCAATAGGGTTAAGACACGTTTTAGGGTAATTTAGTATTATTATAATATTATTTTTTAACCCTTATTTACCGAATTTACCCTTAACCATGGTAAATAAAATATTTACCGCAGTAATTATTCAAAATGTCTAAAAATAAAAGTTACCTATTTACACAATTTGAACATCCTAATTCCAAATATGGAATCCATTTTCCTAAATTCGAAACACAGAAGTGGCAGAAATTAATTTAAAATTAATTCTCACTGTCAAAACAAAAAGCGTGTTTTTAAGAGATAATAACTATCAAAAGATTGACACTTGTTTATGTTCGGTTTAATTGTAAAATTATGTCCAATGACAAACACTATATTAAATGGTGAAAATATATTCTAAATATACTTTAAAACTACTAAAATACATAATTTATCATTATTAATTATTTTGATTAAAAAAGTTGTTTTTAATTAAAATTTAGTAATTTTCACTATTCATCAAAATATGAAAGTTATCCGAAATGTACCAAAATATCACCTTAGTCTAAATTCGATATTCTGAATCCAAAAATGATGTCCATTTTGAAATAAAAAATATAAAATTTCAAAAAGTAGGTATTACTATTCATAATGGCTAGTTTGATTGGTTATGGTGTGTTAGAACTCGGTGTTGCGTACGACACACACTATCACATTATTCAAAGAGAAGTGTACCGTAGAAGCTTGGGGTGTTACAATGTTTGTGTACTCAGACTTCATGTCCCTGTACTTCGGTAGAAGATGTGTTGGTCCACAAGGTATGTTGACCATGTTTCCAAGCAATGTAGATGTTCTTGAAAAATGGCTTGAATTTAAATGTGTGCTCCTTTAAAATGATCAACTAATATGAGGAGTTGGCATAAAACATATAAAAGAAAGTACACATCGTTTCATACATAAATCATCCCAAACTGTAGTGCCACCACTAAGAAAGGTTACATGACTTGTGTTCATCATTGAATGTCATGTTTTGTCAGGTTTTCCATAAAAACATCAGTTTCATCCATAAGCTTCATCCTCACTCCAAATCTTCACTATCTGTCATCATCTTCGTCTGAATCCACTCAGAAAACATTGGATTTGGCCGAAGAACACAGAATCGCTCCACCATTCATCGCGAATTGGACTCGTTCAAAAACATGGGGTTTTTCTGAATCTTACACTCACATCTATGGCATAGTTCTTCATTATATTGATGTAAAATCATAAGATTTTTCATCCTTTGATTGTGTCATTTACAGATCTATACCTCACTCACATAATCATTGTTGTTCCACAATTCCATCTCGTTTCCAAGTGCCATATCGAACTCAGGCCACTTGGAAATCATCAAACCGAGATCCATAGGGATTCCATGGGGAAGAAAATGTTGAAATAAATGGGTAAATGATCCAAAACAAGGGTTTGGATAATTTTATAAGAATTCATGGCCAACAGATCATAATTTTTTTATTCGGGTTAGATCAACCTATAAAATAATCAATACTCGTGCTCATGAAATGTTTGAATTTAATGGCGTGGGTTGAAGAATCAATTAAGAACACACTCAAACAATTAAATTAGGGAATAAGAACACCAAGAATGAGTCCTACCTATATTGGATCATTCTGTGTTCATGAAGGATGAGGATCTGTTGTGCTTTTATCCATCTACATCGTGGGGTTCATTCTTCGTTATTTGTTGTTAATTCATGGAAGGGAGAAGAGAAAGAAGATATGTCATCATTGAAAAAACAAGGCTTATGAATCCATCTTATAAAAATCATGTCTATATAACCATTTATTAGGTTAATGTTTTTAAGTAATTAACTAAATAAATTAATTAGTTTAATCTACTAAATGTCCAACCAATGAGTGAGGGATCCAAACATCTCATGCCAATTCATTTTATGTCGTGTCTTGGGGAAACACCATATTCTAAACCCAACAGTGTTGTTGGATTTATGATCTGATCAATTTCGTAAGAGATATACTTTTTTATTTATGTAACTGTGCATGTGTAATATAAAATATATTCAATATTTTTATAAATTAAATATCCAGCACACTGGGCCTCAGAATCATTTATCGCCTTAGAAACTATCTATGGAATAATATTTAGAAATATATAAAAGATGGATAATTAAAAAATCGAGACTCTTCATTATGACCTCCTTCAAGATTTTCATCCTCAAAAATGAAAACTAAAAAAACTTAGGATAATAAGCCCGCATATAGCTCTCTTGCTTCTAGGAACTCTCATGCATGTTTCTATGCTCCCACAACACTCTAACCAGGGGGATGGATTGTCCTTTCAAGGTCTACTCCTATCGATCCTCGATCTCCATCGGGTGCTCCACACAAGTGGATCCAATATAAATATTTAGATTTCCCTAGTAAATAAGGTGAATAGGTTCATAAATATATCTCCTTGGCTACAAAACGTGGATGAAATCATACACCCTCTCCACTTGTGGGGGTTAAGGAGAGGCAGTAGGAAACCTCGTCGATCCTCCATATGATATCGATTATCTTAATAAAACTCAATGATACATTTTCCCCATCCAAACCACCATTCAACACATCGTGGTGAGACTCTCATGAAGACGTGGTCTCATATATGGGGCCTCAAAATGTTCCATATTGTGGGTGGAGTTGTTTCTGTTGTGGTACGAAAACCCCCACCAAATGTAGGTGATCCTCTCATATCTGGATGAAATCCAATATACATGCTCTCAAAATATTCTCTAGCACCTGGATAGTGCACTGAGTCTTCCCATTGGTCTTGAGGTGAAAGGTTATACTCATCTACAACTACGCCTTAAATTCATCCTATCGGCCTCTTAAAAATCATGACATGAACCAAGCATCATGATCGGAAACAATAATTGTGTGTAACTGATGAAGGTAGACGATCTCTCACACATAAAGCTACCCCAAAGTCTCAACTGAAATTTTCTCCCTAATATAACAGAATCACACAAACATGAAGAGTCCCTATACCATCACCCAGATGGTGTCAAGACTGTTCACTATATATATAATTCCTATCACAATGTCCATGTAAATTTCATCCCATTTCCACTTTGGTATATCAAGATGATGTAACGATCCAACTGGAACCTGTTTCTCAGCCTTAAGCGACTGAGAGGAAAGGGATCATGAGAAGAACTCATCTATAATCCATCTCATTCCAACCACCGAAACGGCCACTAAAGATCATTGCACATCTTCCCCCCACAAGGATTTAAAACAAACGGATAAGTTAGGAACTCCTTCATCACTTCATCCCACATCTCGACTAGATCCATTTTCCACCTCCAAACAAGATATCAAGATTACCTCCTCTATAATAACCATATTGTGTTTCATATGTGGATATCTGATCATGAAATACCTCAAAATCAATGTGTCATAGTAGAGACTATTTCACAGAATTGAGGAGTGTAGGAGTCAACACCCTCAACTGTAGGAAAATTTTACCCTCCTGTTCTATCAGGGTTAATTGTAGGGAAGCTAACTACTCTGAAGATTCCCGCACTAGGATATCCTAGGACTTTATACTAAGATAATATTCTAAAACATTTTCTTTCCCTAGAGTAAATACTATCTCAATGTCGTTGTCCTATGGGAACTCCAACCAGCATCGCTACACCAATCTCAGTTCTCTATGAATGAAGACATACCTAAGACTTTGGTGGTCCATGTAAACCTCAATGTGATCGCCCAAAAGTTAGTGCATCCACATCCATAAAATGAATACTCCCACTTCGAGCTCCAGATCATGATTTGTATAGATTTTCACTTGTAATAACAACTACCTCGACCAATATTTGATGATTACATGTCTTTGCATCAGCACACATCTGAGGCCATCTCTTGAGGTGTCATAATAAAACATGAACACAACTCCTTCCATTGCAAGTCTCAAAACTAGACCACTCATCAAAATCTCCCTCAACTCCTCAAAGGCCTTATGGCACTGCTCAGACCTGGTAATCGACTGACCCTTCCATGTTGAAGTGGTAAATTTGGATGTGATTCTGGAGAAGTCTTCCACAAATCTCTGGTACTACTCCACCATTCTAAAAAATCATCACACCTTAGACACATTCTTAGTTGGCTCCTAAGAAATAGCTTCTTCGACTTTTGGGGATCCACAGCTAAACCCTACTCAGAAATGAAATGCCCTAGAAGGTGAACATATTGTACATAGAACTGTAATTTCATGAGCTTTACATAATATAGGTTCATTGGAATTAAATGAAGGACCCTCCTCAAGTTCTCTGCATGATCCACCTCTATCTCAGAGTAGATGAGTATTTCATCGATGAAGACAAAGAAAAAATGTTCCAAGTATGGATCGAAAATATGGTTCATCAAAGCCACAAAAATTGTAGGGTAATTTTTCTGGCAAAGGGCATCAAGAAAAAACTCGTAGTGTCTATAGCTACATTGAATGGAAAAATTCAGAATTTCAGCCTCATGAAACTGTAGCTAGTGGCAGTTAGTCCTGAGATCGGTCATTGAGTAATGTCTCTCACCTCGCAACTAATCCAATATGCCTTAAATCATTATAAATGGGTACATGTTCCTTACCGTGGCTCGATTCAGGTAACTATATTTCATGCAAGGTCATAAGACCTCATTTAACTTTTCCACAAATAATATTGGTGTCTTCCATGGGGATACACTGGGTCTGATGAACACTCTCTCATGAAGGTCCTCTAATTGTAACTTCATCTCCCAGAGTACTGTAGGTTCCATTTGATATTCTATAGAATATATTGGGGCAGTACCTGTTTACAAGTAAATGAGAAACTGAAACTCTCATATCGAATGTATTCCTAAAACATCTCTAGGATAGATGTCTATGTAATCCTCCACAACTAAATATACCTCGATGCTTGAGGATTCTGATGTACCAAGGTCCATACTCACTAGTTTATGGGTAATAGGTTGTAACTTATTTCTCATAGAACCCACTCATCCTGCTACAAGGTCCCTCTTGTCAAGAAAGGGGAACATCATCCCATGAGCACATAGGAATTTAACTAACCTATGGTGGAATTAAATATAGGCTTGAACAATGGAAATCCAATCCATTCCCATGATGATGTAGCGGGGTTCCATCGTGACGACTAGTAGGACCCACGTGAACCTCTATCTACTATGTGATATCTTGCACTACCAGTATATGAAATATAGGAGGAAGTGGTCCCCCTAGGAACGTCAGGGCATATTTATTCATCTACATTATCTACAGGCATATCCAACTCTCACAAAAAGATTAGTGAGATAAAATAATGGGTGGACCTGGTTTCTACTAATAATAAGGCAAGCGTATTGTAAACAAGGATTTTACCTCAAATCATATCGAGTGTCATTGGGTGGTAGACATCCATAGACTGTAGCTACCCATGGCCAGGAATAATAGCTCCAAAATCCTGACATGGTATGCTTGGTTGTAGAGTAGGGATATCCTCATACTGTCGTCCCCCACCTGTAGCTCCTCTACCAGCTCCACCTCTCAGGGGACCAACTTTTCCCGGCTGTGGTGATCCAAAATCACAACATTGCATCTGCTGTGGAAGATCATTTACTACCTTCTTGGGATGATCAGTACGGTAGGTGGAGCAATATATGACCATGTGACCACTCTTGTCACAACTGTAGAATCATCCCTCTAGGGGTTTCCATAGTTATTTGTGCTTCCCCTAAACTGGGTGACCCCACCCCTGAGTCTGATCACGGAAGGGTCCCCTATTCTGGTACCTCTGGCTCCTGCCTGCTGCTAACGATGACTCAGCCCGATCACTTCTACCTCGATCTCTAGCTATCATTAATCCATCTACCAGGAATATCTCCATCAAATTTTCCTGCTCTATTACCCTGTCATAAGTGAGGATGGACAAGGGAACTACGCTAGCCTAAATATCTCTATGAAGTCCCTACTCAAAAATCCACTATCTGAATTAACCATCTTTGATCATGTTAAGAGAGTGGTCTGTATGGTCAGTAAACCTCACTGCATAATCTTCCACAGTCATCCCTCTCTACTAATGCTCCCAAATCTATTGAATCTAGAAAAAGAGAAAGCAGTAAGGGTAGTAATCCTCACTAAAAAACTATAGAAAGTCATCCCATGAGAGTGTCACCTCATCATGCATCTAGGTAACTAAGCTCCACCATCTCCTAGCTACTCTATTGAAGAGTTAGGATACCAAATCCACTCTTTAATCCATTATGGTATGAACCAATCTGAACATGAAGACCACAGACTCCAACCAATCCTCTACTACCTGAGGGTCTTCCTCGCTACTGAACCTCAGGAATCATTGATGTTGGAACTCCTATAGTGCTCTCATCCATCACACATCCTAAGACTATCCAATTAGGACTCTCTACTACACAATGGGTGTAGGTGTCGCTACTAGTCCCCCTCAAGGAAGGTGATCTCATGATGCCCCCTGAATAGAGGCCTCGTCTCTCATAGCTTCGTCTTCATGAACGTGAGCTGGTATCCTGGAAGCCTATCGTCATAAAGGAATCGTGAAAATTTTCAAGTATTTCTACTTCTTGATGATAATATATATATAAATATATCAACAATGGAATGAGGAGTAAGTAATTGATATCTATCTCCAGATTGACAGTCAATGACTCAATCCTATATAATGCATGTACTACTGTTCCCCACAACAAATGACTCATAGTGCTGAGTTGACAAGAAGTTAATCATGGTCCTAGTAAATGGATACGTCAACCACCTATACCATCAGTGGACTCCCATTACTTAGATCCGCTCTCGAGACACATCAAAATGGTTTCCCAATATCCCAACCAATTACTTTTTAGGGAATGTCTGAACAACATACTATGGAATGAACCACCTCTGATACCACTCTTTCACAACCCGACCAAAGCTAGGGCACTAGCCTCAACTACCCAAAGATATTTTCTATAGTCCAGTGGTCGGAGACATGAACTGAAGACCCAAAAATATTAGGGAGGCATTTTCATAAGAACCTATACAGACACACAACCAATTCAATGAAAAATTTTACAGTAAAGGTATAAGAATTACAAGATGATATAAGATAATGTGAACATGAATGACCCTCTAGAAGATATAAGAGTACGGTAGTGAATAGTGAAATGTAAAGTGGAAAAATACATGCCCAAACCAAAATCTATTCCAATCCACTAAGAGATCCTAGCTCATGTATCCCAAATATGAAAATTGTACGTGGTCCAAATAGCATGCATCTCTATGCTCTTCTACATTCATGATCGATCTATCTACCATCTAAAAAAAGTAAGAAATGTTTTGGAAAAATCCAATATAGGGGTGATTATATACATACCTAGTAGAAGTACAAAAAATATGATGGGGGGAACTAAAGGATACAATTGAAGAGAAATAGTAAATGGAACAAGGTAAAGTAAAAGAGAATAGAAAGAGTGAAACACAATCCAATAAGTTTTTGAAAGTTTACTAATCCAAACACAATGAACTCGAGACTTTAAGGATATTAACTATTCATTGATTATTTTCTACATATATCCTAAGAGTAGACCAATCCAACAATGAGAATCTAGACACTAAAAGCATGTGGAATACCTCGTGCATCAACATCTCTCCTGGAAGGAGACTAAACAAGATCATGGTGTGGATAAGGTAATTGGATTTATATATATATACATTATTATCCAATGAATCCAAAATTATTGAGTAATGGGATCTCTATCTCACAGCTAATTCCAAGAAGATGAGTATCTAACAGTTCCAATGTAAAATTATCTGCAATGCCTAGAACCTCATGCGTCTGCCCAAGAGACACAATTCATAGGTGATTAATTCGTTAAACCCCAATACTATCCTATTTGGGTGGCACTAACTCGCTTAACTGGTATAATGTCATTTCACAAGGACATGTCTCAGTGGGGAAAGAACCCCTCATTCTAGTGAGTCCTTAGGCATGCCAAACCATGCCTTACCACTATGCAGCATAGTTGAGGGTCGTTTCTGAGTCATTGGGGACTACACCAGCCTACCCAGCTAGATGGTGTCACTTCCCTAATCACATTTTTTTTGTATTATTCTATTTTATTTTCGTTCTACCTTTCTCCCATAGTTTCCCTTTGATATTTGGAGAAAATTTTGGATTTTGGGTGGACAAGACCCTACTCATGGTTGGAACATGGTTAGTAGTAACTGTGTGCACACCATGAAAACTGAAAAGTAAGAGGTAAACACTATTGTACGACCTCCACACATTCTTACATGTGGGGCCATGTAACCATGAGGATGCCTCTGTTTGGATGTAATGGCATTCATGGTTTCTACATGGTTTCCAAAACCATGTGAACTAACCTTATAGAAATGCCAGCACATTAAATTTTTTCCCTCTTTATCTATCCTGTAGAGTTTAACCGCCAAAACACCCCACTTCTCTCCCCCTATAGGATTTATTACCCTATGTGAAATTCTATCTCCTTCCAACTTTCATGGAGATCCATTCTCTTACTTGATTTCCTACAATTATTCTGTGGTTCATCTGCTAATTAGTCTCTCCCATGATTCCTCCTTCCAATATAGGGTTTCCTCGCTTCATTGGGGGGGGGTATTTTTCTCTATCCCTAAAGTTCTAATATTATGTTTGAGCCTTGATATTTTTTGGTTGATCTCTTGATTTAGGTATCAATACTTATCCTATTTGGTGTCGGTGAGGTGTGGGTGGAGTTTCGCATCGCATTTTTGGTATTTCTACACCAAAGGAAGGGGATTCTGTACGTAATGTTTCTTAATGAATTTATTAGCCTTTTAGGTGTTCCTTAGAATGTCTATTGAATGATGAATGTGTTGGGAATTTATTTTTGTACGAGTGATTATATGAAATTGATTTTATAATTGAATTGGTAGGTTTAATTGATGTATTTTTTATGTGAGGCCATGTTGTGTTCATTTGAAATTTTTTATCAATTGTGGTAATGTATTATAAGTTTTTTTTGGATTCTGAATCATGGTTGGAAATGTTTATGGGTGATTTTCATTTTTGAAAGAGGTTTCGGGTGTGAAAAATATGGTTTTTGGTGTGTGTAATTGATTGTTATTATTGTGTGTGTGTGTGTGTGAATGTGGGGAATCTTAGGTCATCTATAAATTGTGTGATCACTAATGGAACCCTGAAAAGCTAGTAGGGTTGACTTGGACTAGTTTTCTAGTGATACATAAGTGTATATGACTAGGTTTCACTTATCAGGATTTGCGATGAAAACACAAAATAAACACCTATGGTGGTCAGATACCACTAGAATGTTGGATGCTTCTCCTCTCTTGGGGATTGTGTATAGGAACGTGGGTGGGTGTGGTTCCTATACCAAATTTCACTTTCTCACATGGTTCTAGGGTCCCATTTTCTTGATAATCCCCCATAGAGCCTCTCCCATGTTGTTTCTCTATAACTATGATGTGTTCGATGTAGGTATACGGTGTGGCATAGAGTTATTCCAAGGTTGAAGGTGTTTTAATTTGAAACAGTATTCTTTTAAAAGTTGTTTTTCATTAAAACTATTTTCCCTTAAAATTATCTCGCACATCCATTCAGCTGTTTAACCTACAATTTTATTTTCCATTTAATTTTAGTCTCTTGAATCCTTTTGGGTGGAATCATAATGGGAAAAAGCTCACACCATGTTTACACCTTCCGTTGTAAGCAGACATGGTCATGTTTTATACAAGTAAGGCTAAAGAATTTAGTGATGGTGGTTTGGGATGCTTATGATCCTCTTGGAAGGTGTTTCGGAGATGAATTGAATGAGATTATCCCATTTCCTTAAATTGGTTTTTGGAGATAGTTTTTTGCTCCCTTTTTATAGAATATCTATTTCATATTTGTATAAACATGAAGAATTAAATCTTAAACCATGTAAAGGATTTATGGGTTTTAGATTCTAGTTCAGTTTTATTTTATATTGTTGATTGTTTTATATTTTTTGTTCGGCTAAATTGTTCCCACATGGTTGTATTGTCACTTGGGATCTTTTGCTACCCCATGGTGATCAGGAACACCCTTCATGACATTCTGCGGACCGATTCAGGTGCCAGGTCGGATGGTGACCCAGAATGGTTCATGAAAAAATGTTACTAGAAGAAGGTTATTGTATTTTGGTTCATGTTAATTGGGAAGAGTCTTGATAGATATGAGGTAATATTTTCATGGCTCGGAGTTATGGTTACGAGTAGGGTGCATAGACATCACACCTTATGACAGACCTCAAGCCTCCATGGTATGCGGGGTTGTTGGTTTGGATTTTCCTCTAGGTTGGGACATGTAGGATGGAAGGTGTATGTGGAAACTCGGTGGTGGTGAAGTGGTTTAGTCATTGTGTTTCTTTGGCATGTCTGATTTATTGGTTTTGTGTTTTGCTAAAAAAATCAGATCTGTGGTGTTAATAAAGTTTGTATGTGATTGTTTATTCTTATAGAAACATTCCACCTCAAAAATTTCCCATGAAAATGTGAGAATGAGCTGGACAGTTTTCCCCCTAACCACTTAATCATAGTTTATTAGAGGATGTTGTTTGAGCTATTTAGGATCTGAGATAGGAAATAGTACTTCTTCTGCTCCAGTCAAGGTAGCTGAACTTATTTATTGGAAGGATAAATCTTACGAAATCAGGAAGTATAAACCTTTTTAATTACATGTTTTTTAGAGCCTCAGGATGTGGATGAGTAGCTGGAGAAGAAGGGGAATATGTTCGAGAATTTGGACACTCCCAAAATGGTCAAGGTGAAGTGTTCTTTTTTCATTGCTAGAGGGAACCAGTTGAAGATGGTGGGACTCATTGATTCGGGCTAGGATGAATTAGAAGATGGTCTATAAGGACATTGAGGTGGTATTCAAAGTCCATTATTACCCTGAGGTATTTGTTTAATCTAAATACTAGGTGTTCTTGGACCATGTTCAAGGGAAACTATCAGTGATGTAGTATTCCAAACATTTTTTTATGTTGGTTAATTGTGCCCCTGAAATAGTCTCCAATGAGAAGATGAAGGCTCGATGGTTTGAGAATGTTTTTTCACCAGAGATGTAATATCATGTCTTCTTGTTCAATATAAAGACATATGTCAAAGTGGTAGACCGAGACTGTATAGTGGATTTTGACTGTAAGGGGTGTTCGTGTTACTTGAGAGCCATGTCAGCAATGGGAAGCTATAGTTCATCATAAAATAAGTGTAAATGTGATGAGTAAGGTATGAATGGTGGTGGTAGATTAGTCCATCCTTTTGGGAATCCTTCTTCTATTGATTTTATCATTGGGTCCATTGTGTGCCACCAACGTTGGAAGGTGGGACACACTCGACCTCTTTTTACATATCCTCTGAAATCCTATTAATGGTATAGTGCGTTGGAGCACATACAAAGATTCTGTAATGAAACACGCTCTTACCAGATAGTTGCAGGATCAATGGCTTATATTGGAATGACAGCTCAGTCAAAACCATCTAGGATAGTGGGATCTCGGTTATGTGGTCGAGGTGGAAAGGCCAGGTCTTTTTCTATTCAGAATTAGGTCATGGAATAGACTAAATCATGTGTTCATGGTCAAACCCAAGAGGATACAAGACATCATCATGTTATATAGTACGCACCAGTGGGGTAGGATGTGGGGCCCCTAACTCATCGAGATACCATTTTGATTGTGTCTTCTTTAAATGTCATTATTTTTTATACTTGTGCATGTATGTATTTTATATATACTCTTCTTGTGAGCTTATTGAATTTTCAAACTGAGTTATTTCCGGTTGTGATGGATTTGGTGACATCATTGGGAAAGAATAAGCGGCAGGGTCCTTGGATTCCTTTTTGTGAACATTCTATGTAAAGGGTTGAGATGTAATGGGATTTCATGGTCCTAGATATAGACATGTTCGATGTGATCCTTACCATGGACTAGTTGATGTGTCTCCATGCACGCAATGATTGATATCAAAAAAATGTTAGTTTCAAGTAACCTGAGGGATGTGTTAATGTTTTACTCATAGAATGTTATCCTTTATGGGTTATGATGGGCCTCCAATCCCAATGTTGGGTAGTGGTGCTTTTCAATTTTCATCTCTCATGCTTGAGGATGAAGCAAGTGCTCTTGAGGATGGGTTACCTTAGGTGGTGGATGAGTTCCTGAAGGTATTTCCTAATGAAATTTTAGGGTTACCCCTAGAGTGGGACGTGGTGTTTTCAATCGATTTGGCAATGAGTACACAACTAAAATATCATCCCTAGTATTGATTGGCCTCCACCAAATTAAGGGAATTAATGATATAGATAGATAATTTGGAATCCATAGGGTTCATTCACCCCATTGTCTATCCTTAGGCAACCATGATTTTGTTCGCAAAGAAGGCCGATGGATCTCTCTGGTTGTGTGTCAACTATCAGAAGCATAATTAGGTAACCATCCCGAATAAGTACCCTTTTCCCGGGATTGATAATTTTTTTATCAGATTAAAGGGTAAAACTGGTTCTCCTAGATAAATATGTGTTTGGGATACCACCAAGTCTGGGTGAAAGATGCAAATATCCTAAAAATGGATTTCCAAAGCAGGTATAGCCACTTAGAGTATTTGATAATTCCTTTTGGGATGAAAATGATCGTATGGTACTTTTGGTGCTCATTAATAAGGTGTTATACCATTATCTCGACTCATTTATTGTGGTTTTGTTTGACTAAATCCATGTCTACTCCAAATCTAAATAAAATAATGAGAATAATTTTTTGATTTTGTTGGGAACCTTTTGGGATCGTTGTAATTACGTGAATCTCTCACAATGCACTTTCTGAATTAGGGATGAAATTTTTCTGTGCCATTTTATCCCATATGAAGGTATTTTGGTGGACCTTGAGAAGATCAGTATGGTTATGTCATGGGAACAGACAGACAACATGTTCGATATTTGGAGCATCCTTGACCTGGGGGGTATTACATGAGGCTCGTTCAAGATTTCTCATGTCTAGATTCTTATTTGACTACACTCATCCAGAGGTGGGTGAATGTTGAGTGGAGCCAAGAATTTCAACATTCCTTTGAGGAGATGAAGCGGTGGTAGACTACCACACTCGTGTTGATTTTTCTTAAAAGGGAAAATTTGTATGTGGTTTACTATGACACATCAAGTATGGGCCTCATTTTTGTTCTTATACTGGATGAACACAAGGTGGTGTATGCCTCTCTCTAACTCCGACCACATGAGAATAATTACCAAAATCATGAATTTGAGTTATCAGTAGTGATTCATGCTTTGAATACATAGTGTCACTACCTCTTTGGAGAGAATTATTTGGTCTACTCATATCTTAAAATCTTGGCCTACATCATCTTTCAAAAGGATATCAATCTGAGGCAGCATCGCTGGATCAACTATCTGACTGGGTTTGACTTTGATATTGTCTATACCCTAGGAGAGGGTAATGTGGTGGTCGATTCCTTGATTAGTAAAGTTTTAGTCCTTTCATTGATGATATCTTGCATTGAGTGGGCTTTTATGTGGCTCTTTTCCCAATTTCACTTAGATACCAAAGAGCACGGCGGAGTTGCACTCTTGGTGATTGTGCAATAAGACCCATGTCTTTTATGTCCTATTCAATGGGAGCTACCTAGTAATTATTTATGTCAAATGTATATGTATTTTACTCATCACGGGGAGACGTCCTCTGATGATTTTATCTCCTAAGGGAATCATTCATTTCAATGGTCATTTTGAGGAGTTATTAGTTCTAAGGAAGGTGCTGATGAAGGATTTCCACCATTCTTAGTGTTTCATTCATTCTGGTGCTACCACGGAGTATTATGATGTTTGTTGGTTTGTTTGTGGCCAGGTATGAGACAATAAATAGGTGACTTTGTATCGATATTCTCTACTTGTTAGCAGGTGAATGTAGAGCCTAAAAGTCCCTATGGTTTTCTCCAGATGTTACCCATTACTACCTAGAAGTTGATTGTGGTTTCTATGGACTTTATTGTTGGATTACCTAATACACCTCAAGAATGGAACCCTATTTTTGTATTAATTAACTAATTCACTAAATCATCTCATTTTATCTTGATCAGAGATTCAATGAAGGAGGATGAGGCAAAATGGGTGTATGTTTAGAAAGTAGTTAGGCTTCTTAGTGTTTCTTCAAAAATTGTTTCTAATTGAGATCCTTACATTACCGATCAGTTCTAGGAAGGTCTTCAATAGGCATTAGAGAATCAGATCAAAAATTTTATGGATTATCATCCTCAAATGGATGGTCAAACAGAGCATGAAATTAGATTCTGGAAGACATTTTCCATGCATGTGTCTTGGACATTGGTGGTTCATGGGATACCATTTGGGATTGGATCAATTTTCTTATAATAATATTTATTAATCCTCTATTTGATTTGATCCCATTGAGGTGCTCTATGGTTAGACTTGTCTATCTCTGTTATATTGGTATGAGCTTAGTGAGAAGTCACTTTTGGGACCGAGCCTAATGCAAGAGATGTTTGAGAAAGTCTACCTAATCAGGTAGCAGTTACTAATAGGTCAGATTCTCTAGAAATATTATTTCTATCATAGGCATTGGGACCTAGATTTTGTTGTGGGTTATCTAGTATTTCTAAAAGTGGACCCTTTATTAGGTCACCGTCATTTTGGGAGTCATGGGAATCTATTGTCGAGGTATGTCAGACCCTTCAAAATCACTGATTAGATTGGTATGGTGGCATACAGGTTATCTTTTCCTTCCTAGTTTGAGTTGATTAGTAATGTGTTCTATCTTTCCCAACTTATTAAGTATATTCTAGTCTCGTTTCATGTGTTGAATTGATAATAGATGGAGATAGAGCATGAATCGTTAGTGCTTGAACGACCAATACTGATTGTAGATTCCCAAGATAAGGTGGTTTGTGGGAAGTCCATTTCATTGGAATGTTTCCTTTGGTAGCATGGTAATGATACACAATAGTGGTGGGAATATAAGTATGGGGTCGTGCAAGAGTTCTTATTTTTTTCTGATCAAGGTTTGGGTTGATTTTTTAAGGGAAGAAAGTTTTCATGGTGTAGATAATTGTCACATTAGTGATATAATTTTCATTTATTTTTCTATTTTATTATTTTTCTATATTTTTCTATTGTTTTCCCTTAAAAATTGAAGAGAAATAGATGATTTTTTTGTGGATAGTTCTTTGCACACAGTTGGTTCACATTCAGTAGTAATTGTGCACCCACACAAAAAAAATTAGGTGGTAGGAGGAAGAACTTATCACACGGTATCCACAAGAATGTGGTCCTCTGCCTAGTTAACTATGCAGAGGTCCCTTTTCAGCTTCAATGGTCTGCATGGTTACCACATGGTTTCCAAAATCGTGTGGACTAATTGTATGGTTCTCCTAGAAAATTAAATGTTTTTCCTTATTCTCTCTCATCATTTATTCATTATCACCCTAGGCGTACCTCTCCCTCCTTCCAACTCCATTTAATATCCATTCTCTTGCTATATATGGTGAGTTTCCTCCTCAATTCATACAATAAGTTCTCTCTCCCTTGATTCCTCCCTCCAATATTGGGATTCCCCTCTTCTTTTGGGGGTTTCCTCTTATCCAGACCTAGGGATCCGATTTTAGAGTTGAGTCTTGATCTCTCTGAGTTGATATTTTGATTTAGGGATCGTTCTTCCCCCCTTGTGGTTTAGTTGTGGTGTGGGTGGAGTTTAACACTGGATTTGGGTTATTTCTACACAAAAGGTAGGTGATTTCATGGTTAAACATTGCATAATGAATTTAGTAGTCTTTCTTGTGTTCTTTAGCATGTTTTGTGAATTATGAATGTGGTATGGATGTGGTTTTTGATTATTTTTGAAATGAAATTTATTTTATAATCGAATTTAAAAGTGAAATTGGTGTATTTGTGATGTAATGATTTGTTTTGTGAATTTGAAATGAATTATAAATTCAGTAAAAATTTTATTAAGTATTATTTGGAAAGTGAATCCTGGTTAGAACGGTCTTGGGGTCGGTTATAATTTATAGATGTTTTGGGTGTGAAAATTGTTGTTTTTGGTGTGCGTAATGCCTTATAGGGAGTGTTTGTGTGTGAATGTGGTGTATCTTAAGGCATTTGAAAAAACAATTGCACTAAGCGAAGCTCGGTTTCTAGGAGGAAGGACTAGAACTAGTGTTATAGTGATGAAAAAGTGAATATATCTCAGTATCACATAGAGGGATTGATGATGACAACACAGATTATACATTGATGATGGTCGGAGAAAACTAGAATATTGGATGATTACCCCTTATAGTTGCTTGTGAGTAAGAATGTGAAGGGTTTTGATTTATATACCACTTTACACCAATACAAGAGGTTATATGGTCCCATATACTAGCTAATTCCCATAGAGAATCTCCCACGTTGGTTCTCTTTAATTTTTGTGTTCTTGCCATTGGAATATAGTTTGGATTTGGGTTATTCCAAGGGTGAATGTGTTTCATTTAATATTTAATTAATTTAAAATAACATTTCATTGAAAAAAATCCTTCAAAATTGACCAATCACTTCCTTTGATGTGTTAAATATGTAATTTTATTTATACTTTAATATAAAGATCATTGAATCCTTTTTGGTTGTAATATTATTGGGAAATAACTCACACCCTACCAACATCATTGGGTGTATGTAGACTTGGTCATGTTTGATATAGGTAAGGGTAAAACATTTTGGCATGGTGGGTCGGGATGCTACTGATCCTATTTGGTGGTGTTGTGGTGATGACTTGAGGGAGATTCTCCCCTTACCATGTGGTGGTATTTGGAGATGGTTTTTGCATCCCATTTTGTAAAATATCTCTTTTAGATATCTATAAACTTGTAGACATAAATATGAAACCTTGTAAAGGCATGTTTGGTTTGGTTTTCTGGCATTGGTTTATTTTATATTGTTGATTGTTTAAAGAACCTTGTTTAGGAAAATTGTTCCCACTCTCTGGTATTGATACCCAGGAACTTGTGTTATCTTATGGGGATTTGGAATGCCCTTCGGGCCTTGTTGAGGACTAGTTCGGGCACCAGGTCAGATGAAAACCTAGATTGGTTCATGATAGCGGGTCAACCTGGTATCATCATGGACTATGCTACCTAGCATAACTGGAGGGTAATCTTGAAATATCTCATTGGGGACTAAACTACCCATCCAATATGGAGGTTCATCATAGTATCATCATTGGGGGAATACTCTACCCAACCCAACTAGAGGGTAAACCCATAATCTATCATAGAGGACTAAACTACCCATCCCATCTACAGGGTCAGCCTAGTATCATCTTCGTCTGACTAAACTACCTATCCCAACTAGAGGATAATCCCATTATGCTATAGCAAGCTAGTCTGGTATCTATCGTTTTCGAGTGTCGCCTTTGTGCATTGAATCAATAAACATCTACATTGTATCTCAAAATACACTTCTGTGAGAACCATCACATTCTATGTAGAAAAACACCCAGGAAAGGAATCTCATGGGACAAAATATCAAGTACAAAGGATGGAGATACGAGGAATTAAAGATTACTCAAAAGAGAAGAAATAGTATACAGTGTGTGAGGGGGCCCACATGGCGTGTGGCCCCTCTTCGCTTCCTGGATATGTCTATGGTTGGACACGGGTCCTGTCCCATGTGGTAGTGCACACTGTGTGTGTGGACTACACAGAATGTTCGGCCTATACGGGGACCAGGTTATGTCAACTGGCCATGTTCATGTACTCAGACTTCGTTTCCATGTACTCAGTTACACGGCGTTCTGATCCACATTGGTTGTTTCTCGTGTTTCCAGGTTGTGTTTGTGTGCTTGGAACATGGTGTTTGATAGGTTGTGTGCTCCTTCACATGGAACAACTCACATAGGGATGTGGTACACAGTGTGTCAAAGGGGTTACACATTGTTCCATCCTCAACTCTTCCCAAACCCCAGCGCTGCTACTGGGGGAGGATACACCCCACTTTCTCATTGTTGAACATAGCGCGTAGTTGGGGTTTTTACCATAAACATTAGTTTCTACTTGAATCATTTTCTGTACTCCAAATCTGCTTCAACAGAGGTCAAAATTTCCTAAATATACTCTGAAAACATTGAATGGAATCGATGAATTTGGAATCATTTCATCGTTCTTCACGAATTAGCCTCATTCAAAAACTAGGGTTTGGCCAGATCTTCCACCCGCCACCACAACTTCATTCCTTTCCATATTCACATGAAATATTCATATTTTCCAACCATGCATCATGTGGTTTCTAGATCTATACCTTTCTCATTAAACTATTTTCATTCCCTGGTTTTGTCTCATTTCTGGGTGCCCAATCGAGCTCAGGTCACCCAGAAATCATCTATCCAAGATCAACAGGGATTCCAATTTGAATAATATATAGAAATTGATAGAGAAAGGAACAGAAACAATGAATTTTATTATTGAACAAGAATTATTTTCCAAATGGCCAGAATTTATCAATTTGAGTTAGATCAACTAATAATGAAATTATCACCTAAGCTCATGAAAAGTTTGAATTCAAAGACACAGGTTAAAGAATCAATTAATAATATGATCAAAAATTTAATTTGGGTTGTACTGATACCAATAATTATTCTTACCTCGATTTGATATTTCACTGTTGATGATGATGGATGATCTATTGTTCATTGATCTGTCAAGATCCATGGGTTCTTCGTTGTTCATCAATGGAAGGGAGAAGAGAGGAGGGGATATGTCATCCTTGGAAGAACTAGGATTATGATGCCAACTCTTCATAATCATTTTTATATAACCATTTATTGGGTTAAAGAGATTAAATAATTAATTTAATAAATTTATTAATTTAATCACATAAACAACCCTCTAATGAGTGAGGGATCTGAATTTCCCAAGCTGACTCATTTTATGTTTCACCTAGGGGAAATATCACATTATGAACCCAAAAGTGGTATTATATTTTTGATTTGATCAACCATATAAGTGTAACTCCATTTATCTTAATTAACAACACATTTTCAATATAAAATGTTCTCAATATTTTTTTTAAAATAATTTTTTGGAACACCCATCCTTGTAATCACACATCGTTATAGTTCCTAGCACTGGCATAATATTAAGAAATATTTCAATATCATATTAGGTAAAAACCAGGTCTCTACAGCAATAATAACCATAATTGATATGATGATTCTATAGGATATTCATCCTCCACCATGCACACTTATATAATTGGAGGATGTCTGTGGATATGAAAATTGATCACCCTTTCTCGAAAAGTGGTGTTTTCATTGTATAATGATAGCTAATCAATGCCCAAAATAGCATAAAACTCCACCAAAATAAGAGGGACATTATTTAGTGGGATTTTTAGTCCAGAAAAAACCAAGAGGATTTATAAAATTTTGATGCAATAATTTCCTCATTTTTTTCTCATAGATAACTAAACATTCATATTTTGAGGTGGTGTTGGAATAGTTCTACAAAACATTTACGACATGAAAGAATGAATAGAACTACAATAAAATAGTACATTTATTATTCCTATATGAATAAATTGTTTACACATCACCACATCATTATCAAGATCCACCTCAGAAGTAATTATTGAATAACATTTCACATTCTCTTTCGGTTTTGGATGATGTTGATAGTAATTTCTCTCAAGGTGTTGAGCTTTAGTGCACTATCTTTCATAGTGCCCATGATCCCTACATTTGAAGAATTTGAACATGTGTTTTTCTCTTCCTTACACCATCATATATTCCAGATTCTATATGTCTCTCAAAAATTCATGATATAGGCGGCCTTCTCTCCCACACTTATAATGTTTCCCCAACCCTTTGAGATACATCCCATGGTGCTTCTTCCCACATTTTGACATGTGATTGGTTGAGATTTCATTCCAACATTATCATTAGATCCCCCAGTATGAAACTCCATCTTTAATTTCATCTCTTCATATCAGTGGGAACATTATCCAAAATCTACCTCCACATGGATATCAAATCAATAAAATTCTTCATAACATCCAATGGCTCAAACTTCAAGATCCTTTTGAATATGTGGTTTTAAACGTATACAAAATCTATCTATTTTTAAATCATTTTTTATAAAAAAAAACAGGAATCATACATTTATATCATTGTGAAAATTTTCTTCATCATCCATGATAGATTCACCTTCCTTTTTCTTCAGCTCTATGGATTTTGTCTCCTTATTTATTTGAAGAGTCCAAAGAAAATAATTGTTAAGATATATGATATTAATGTATTCCTACTCCATCTCTTCAATTTATTCCATTGGATAGTGTTTTTAATAGATGGACACAATTGATTGTCCTTTATATATAGACAATAAACATCTAGATTCAGCTTCCCCATATTAGATTAATGAATCACAAAAAGGAACTTCTCTATTTTTTTGAACCCCCATTCCATGGTGAGTGGATTGAAAGATACACTAAATGTCTATGGTTTTTACCGAATAAAAGGCTTGACAACTAGTTTATCCCTATTAGGTAAAGGAGGATGTTCCATGTTATTCAAGATATTGTTCATAGCATGAGATAGTTTCATAAGTATCAGCACGAAATTTCGAACTCCATCCCCAAAGCATTGGGGATTTCATTTGGGAAATCGATGCATTGTCCCTCAAATGAGTTTTTTCATAGTTTCCCCTAGTTCCTAGAATTTTATAAAATATAAAATAATAGAACAAAACATATTTTACCATGTAATGAATCAATATTTTATCCCATTGTGATATTATCTCTAATGACATATCTTGTGGGATAACTATGATTAAAATTATCTTAAAGAAATTCTTTGTTGATTGCATATACATAGTTTCATACTAATGGGTTTCACTAAGGTTCTCTAATACTAATTCCAAAATTATTGACCAATTATCTGATACCAAATATAGTGATCGTGCTTTTTCTTTCATTATTAATAAATTGTTTTAAAAATAAGAAACATAAAAGTGATACACAACCAAGATCCAATGGTTTAAAGTATTGGAAAATTATGACCTTAAATAAACTTTACATAATAAAACATAAAAATTTTATTTAATTCCTTCTTCATTATAAATTTATTATCCCTCATGGTTTGCTTATTACAAGTATTCACCTAAGGATACAAATAAAAATAATGGGTGAGAAAAAACCATATTAAAATGATGATTAAGAGACTTGACACATGTGTGGGAATAATCATCATCATAATCATTATTGAAGCCATTGGATAAAGGAATATAACATGTCAATGCATAAAAATGAAACATCATGTCTAAGTGATCAAATACCACACATAGTTGTGAACAAAGCAAGAATCGTGTTCAGGAATATTCCAATTTATCTAATGAGATACATCACATTACCCAATGCATTGATGTGATATATAATTATAGGTGCACTCATAACATCATAAAATTTTCATGTGCTATATATTTTTTGGTCTGCCCATCACATCATAACATTTACATTGTCATGCCGACCATTTAAAATATATATCAATCACAGACATAAAATAGTTCATGGAAAATAATGGGTAACATTTCATAAAACATTCATCATTAAATAAACATTGGGGTTTCTAAAATAAAAATAGAATAACAAAATTTTTATGATAATCATCAATATTGATTGAAGATGAAACAATCTCATGATAATTTAAAGATTTTTTTTTTGAAAGAAGAGTTATTTTGGAAAAATATTTTCATTTGTCATAAATATATATTAGAAACATGTATATCCCAAAAATAAAAAGTTAAAGAAAAAATTAATGATTTTTATGGAACATTAAAGGGGCTTCAATATTTAAAATTGAGTGAATGATTGAAAACCCAGGGAAAGAGAGTTGGATTCATCATTCCCCTTACCTTATATCTAAATGATTTATTCACTTTATTATCATGGATAATCAAATTAAATTCATTAATTATAAAATATATAACCTTTCATACATGAATTTGATTCATTTTAGTTTTATTAAATTAATTTTTGATATTTTAGATGAGTTATAAAGTTTAATTTCATCTATCATATGTGTTCA
This sequence comes from Viscum album, assembly GCA_963277665.1. NCBI lineage: Eukaryota > Viridiplantae > Streptophyta > Magnoliopsida > Santalales > Viscaceae > Viscum > Viscum album. The sequence goes on from OY728138.1 coordinate 663,668,035, forward strand.
ATTTCTTGTTTTTCATGACCTGATTTATTATATATGAGTACATAAGTACATGTAAAATTAGAATAGATAGCCAAAATTGAATTTATATATTATTAATTAAATTTAATAACATTAAATGTTATTATATATCACATGGTTATATGGTATTGAGATTAGTTATTATATTGAAATTTAATGAAAATTATTTAATTTTTCTGGCGGTTTTATGACAATTATGGGATTATATCATTTTATTTAACATCATGGTTTATATTAATTTCAGACATTATATAAATTTTATAAATATATAATAAATTATTTAATCATAGTTATGTTTTTATTACAATACTTGAAAGTGTTACTAAAAAATAAAAATGCATTGTCCAAGGTAGTGGGAAATTGACGCACCATTGACAATATTTTCATGTTTAGAGAAACAAAGAAAATAGAAGATACTTGAAGGTGAATTACTCCACTAACATAATAAAATTTCATTATATAAAATATAATTTATTTATCATTACTATTTGATATTTGGATGTTAGAAGGTGATAATAATGGAATGAAAATGAAAAGATAGTAAATGAAAATTAATGATGTTTTTTACTCTTGGATTTATCCTCCTTAAGCACCACCTTGGGGAAAACAATTTGGACTTTTGATGAGAAAAAGTGGTCATATACATGGGAAAGGGTCTTTGGAAGATTATTGGGAATAATTTTCATAGGTATCAAATCTTGGAAGGTGTGAGGATTAGAGGTGGTGAGTGGTGGTATTTGTAAGGGAGCAGAGGGGTTTTCTCATTATTATACTCATATGTTTATTATTTTTTCACATTAAAATGAATATTAAAAAATTTATAAACAAATATATAAAAATAATGAATAATAGTTTGGGATTTTTGTCTTACATCATCATTTCCTCAATAATAACTCAAAAATTATGTACTTATCTTTAATCAGAAATTATCATATTTTATTGTTCACCAAAAAATAGAGTATTTTATAAAAATACAACAACAAATTCTCCCTAATTATTTTTAGAAGTGTATAATTAAATATTAAACTCTATTTTATGAAAATAATTTCCTTAATATGAAAAATTTAATTTTTAATAAAAAACATCATTCACCTGGAAAATGTCGATTTAAAAATTATAACTCCTTTTATAACACATTGATAAAATAATTACGGTCTCATAAAATTAAGTTATAATAATACTACAAGAATTTTTTAATTAATGAATCTATTTTATTAAAATTTATTTCCTTTTAAATATTTATATAATTCAAAAAATTATAAATAATCATTTATGTCTTATAAAAATACCAACACTTAATTAATAATTTATGAAGTATTAATTTACTTATACTATGATATAATTATACAATATTTTTCTTTATAAGATGAATAAATATAATATATAATTTAATTTTAGTGGTTACTATTTTATTTTAGGATTTACTATTCCTAATGGTCGCATTATTATTCCCAATGTCATGTTATTATTCAATTTGTAATGGTTTCTTTAATTTCTATAAATACCTATTATTAAATTTATTTCCCCTTTATAAAGTTTGTATTGTGTTCTCAAGGTGATTTTATGTGGTTTAAAATATATAAAATAATTATAAGAAAGTTATTTCCATTATAAAATTTTAGGCCGTTACATTTTTTTGGTCGTGCTTTTAGGGACGCGACGTTATATTTTTCTCAGATAGTGGTGGAATAATTGTTTAAAATGATTGAAATGAATGGGGTTTGGTTTGGTTAATGGGATGTAACTGACTGATGAAACATTAAATTAAGGGTTGTGTGGTTAAATTTTTTTATTGGTAAATAATGAATGGAATGGGTTAGATTATTGGATTGGTTCGTGGTGTCAGATGCAGCTTATTGATTGTGTGGTTTATAGCATTTATAAGTGGCATAAAAAGTAGAGATGTTGTGAGTTGGTTAGTAGATTTTTTTTTAATTCATGTCTTGGGATTCTGTGTGGATATATATATATACACACATTTATATTCCGTATGAATTCTATATGCACCCCGCACACATAAAACACTATGTGAAAACACCCTTCTTTCCACACAAGGGTACTTTTCCTAGAATCCTAGTTATGAGGATGGATGGATGGATACATTTTCTTTCCCAACCTCTCTTGTATTCTAGTATATATGCACATTCTACGTGGCTATAGGTTTATTAGTGCACTAGGTGATGGACTAGGGTTTTTAGGAGATATGTGATATGAAAGTGTTGTTGGGAACCTTATTGTGGGTGTGATGCATAGTAGAAGTAGGACACGATGTCGATGTCCTTAATGTTCAAGATAACCTACCAGTCTAGTTATTATTTTGATGTGATATCCTAGATTTATATGGGTGAGACTATATGTGGACATGATGTGGGTCAGTGGTCTTGGATTATTCAAGTGTGATGTGATGTTACCATGCATTGGGATGGTGGTATATGTAATTTAGATGATATGGGGGTTCTAGGACATATAAAATTGGGGTGGGGGAGAATAATAGTAAGGGAAAAGTGTTATAGGGTATCCTCTATCGATATTCATTTTATTATATTATTATACTTGTATTTTTTTTAGTTGAGATTGACATAGATTGGTTGTGATGGATAGTTGACAAATTTAGGTGTTGTTGGTCTTGCGGGTTTCTCATGGGTGTATTAATATGATTATTTCACATGTGCATGAGAGGCTTTGGTTTTCAAAATGAGTATACTTATACTCTCACAAATCATATAGAAACAAATTTTCATGTTTCTAGATGTATTATGATGATCATTCTCAATAGTACTAGCACAATCCTTTTTAGACCATTTCATTGTCTCTAATTTAGCATTACTATTTTGTATTTGTTTTTAGAGTCTTTTATTTTTACCTATGTTATTTATACATGCATTTTGGGTTGGTTTTTGTTTCTTTTTATATTATATCATGGAGTTGATTTTGTTTGATTCATCTTATCACCTAATCCTATATTGTTATAATCGGTAATGCCCCCAATTTCTTGGTATTTTTATTCCCTTAGTGCTAGTCCCCTGCCCCGGGCCTACTAGGTGAGGGACTTGGGGGAATTATCTCTCTCCCATTATTTTGTAATCATTGGTGGTAGGAAAATTGATAGTGTGGTATTAGAGGATTATTGTTGAAGGTTTGGGTAGTGTTAGGAGTTATGCCTTGTGAGGATTAAATTAGTTGGTATGGAAATAGTGGTAGTTTACCTCGGTACATGACATTGGCTAGGGAAAGCAGCTAGAAAATGATATTTTAGGGGCCCCCATGATTCAATTAAAAGACTCTAATGCCTCACATTTTATGAAATTTTTATTCCCTCTATGCTAGTCGCGATCTCACGGCCCACTAAAGGAGCTACTTGGGGGTCATTATCTCTCTCCCTTCATTATGGTATCCTTGGTAGGAGGGGTTCATGAAAAAATTATATCATTTGATGATTTTTAAGGGATAATATGGAGTTTTGATCTGGGACCAGTGAGGATTGAATGGTTTGGTAAGGAATAGTGGTATTTGACATTAGTACATGACATAAGATATGGAGACTGGCTAGGACATGGTATTATAGGGGCCTACATGATCTAGTGCATGCAATCTAACTTATTGAACACCCATGTTAGGTGGACCTTCTTGTAAGGTATATACCTCGGTTTGGTATATGAATCATGATGACTTTTGTTCTTATTGGAATGGGATTTTTTTTCTTGACATTTTTAATAATTTAAAATGAATTACCTAAAATTTTATAAGATTCCATAATATTAGTTATAATATATAATTGTTTCCCTTTTAGTCAATGGCTCCTATTCATCATCCATGTGTGGATTAGGACATGGATGTTCATCTGGATTACCCAATTGATCATTGTAGGGTTGATCTAGTTATTAAGGATGATCAATAGATTAGGAGGTTTTAAACCTTTTAGAAGTAGGCTTTGGGGAAGTATGAGGATGATGTGAAAGGGATTCACTCGACATAGTGTGTCATTGTGGGGTTCTCCAGTGTTGTTCTCCTATAATATTTATGGTTATCTAAGTTTCTCTATAAACTACCATAGGTGAAATCATGTGACGATCAAGAATTGTTAATATCATTAATGGATTGAAAATATTTTTAACCAGCTAAGAGAGGTTATTTTGTTTTCAAATATGGACATGTGTTCTTGATTTCACCAATTGAGGGTGAAGAAGGGAGATATCCACAAGACTGACTTTAGAGGAAGGTATGGAAACATCATTTTTGTAGTCATGTTGTTTGGTGACTAAAACACAATAATTGTGTTCATCATATTCATTAACTCTTTGTTTTATAAATTCCTAGTATATTTCATATTCGTATTCATTGATAATATATTCATCTACTCGATTTAAATTAACGATAATTCTGATCATCATAGAGATTTATTATCGGTTCTTAGATGCCTCTGTATCTATGGAATGTTTTCAATGTTTATGTTTTATACATGAGAGGTGGATTTACTTTTTAATGTTATGTATCATGTGGGTTTGGAAGTAATCCCTTAAAAATTCAAGTAATTTTTTTTCTTTTTTGGAACCCAATAACATGGAAAATGATCCCAATTTTTTTGGTTTTAAAAGCTATAATCGATTGTTTGTGTGGAATTTGTCTTGAATTTCATCATTTTTAACAAAATTTACAAGGAATCTCTAGTGTTTTTTGTAGAATTATTAGTGCCAGAAATAATTCTATTACCTAAATGGAATGTTTTTTAGTGCTCTAATGCTTCATTTTCTTAAGGAGGGTGTGATGCTTGAGGTATTTTGTGGTGATTCCCATCTAGGATTGGGATGCGTGTTGATAAAGTAAATGTATGTAATGTCTTATGGGTATATGAAGTGGCGAACCCATGAGCATAACTATTCCACAAATGATCTGGATCTAGCAGTAGTTATGTCTGCATTGATGTTTTGGGAGGGGTCTTCACAGATCAAAAGAGTTTTAGGGAAATCATTTCTCAATGTGATATAAATTTTAATTAGTGGAATTGGATGGAGTTCCATTGGAGATATGGTTTTGAGATCCCTTACACATCACTCATAGGGAATTTGTGGTTAAAGATTTGAGTAGGATTTCATGGTTGGATTTTCAAGATTCAGGGGATGTTTGGAATGGAATAGAGTAGTTTACAACCATGCACTCAGATGAAAGGGTGTTGATATTAATGTTTTTTTATATTATATTATCATGTATTATTCTATAATGTAGTAGTAGGTTTAGTCACAATGGTGAGACTCAGAGGCTGAGGTGATGCATGATCTTTTTTCCATTGTGATACCCTGGAAGGATATTTAGAATCTGGTCAGAACTGGATGTTGTTTCATGGGAGGATTTTTTCAATTGTGATGTGAGAGGGTTTCCTTCATGAGTTTCATATTTTACCATTAGTGGTAATCCTTGTATTATCGATGATGATATATTTCTGATGGATTTAGATCTGTTTTCCTGATATGAAATGGGTAGTGGTAGAGTTTTTGGCAAAGTTTTTGGTTTTCTAGCAAGTAATGGTTGAGAATCGTGTTCCTAGTGATTTCATGCATATTTTATATTTTCCTAAGTGGAAATAGGATAAAATATTAATTGATTTTGTCACAGGGTTACTTCTAGATAATGGGTGGTCATGACACTATATAGTTAATCATTGATCAATTACTGAAATTGTCTCCAATATTAATGATCAATGAGATTGGAACAATGTATTCTTTGTCTAAGAGGTATATATATGAGGTTCCTCATTTTTATGGATTTTATATATACATTTTCTTGGATTGGGATGAAAATTCTACATCGTGACATTGGAGGGGATTATGGAGTCCTTTTGGCACTCATTTACACCCCAACACTACATTCCTCTCTTATATGAATGGGAAGATAAAGTGAACTATACAAATGTTGTTGGATATGTTTTAGGAATTAATCTTAGACTTCGGTAGATTTTGATAAAAACTCTTTCCAATGGTTTAGATTTCTTATAATAACATCTATCACTCATCCATATTCATTTCCCCATTTAAGGGTTTTTATCAGTAAATATTTCACTGTTTGTTGATCTAGATAGAGGATGGGTAAGTAGTTGTTCTTTTCCCGATGTGGTGTAGATCAAGAAATAAATATATTAGTTTTTTTGATAGGGGATCAAAGTAGTACATGATATGAATAAGTCTTATGTTGATCATAGGTGGAGGCCCATAGAGTTTGAGGATAGAGACCATGTGTTCAAGAAGGTTTCTACATGATGTGGGAGTTGATGTTTTGGACGTGGGAGTAATATCTATACTAGGTTTTTTGGACTATTTGAGGTGATGGGGTTATTTAGTGATGTTTTTTATAGGTAAGTATTTCCACCACTATAAGAGAGGATCCACTACGTCTTTTATATATCTCATCCCTTTCCGTATCTTTATTAAGACACCCATGAAATTGACTAGGGAGTGTTGGATATCAAGGATGACATTATGTTCATGGATCACTAAGTAGATATCTAGGATTTTCATTAGATGTTTTTTTAGGAAAAACCATCCTATAGGAATATTATTTTTAGAGGCATGGAGTTTGGAGAAGATAACATTGCAATGTGAGGCATTGATGTGTGATGAGTACCCATAGTTGTTTTCAGTTTTTACCTATGATTTTTTTCATGTGATGTGATGTTTTGTTCTCACAATATTATGAGATTTTCTATTTTATTGATGAATGATGTGTGCTAAAATTAATACATATGAAAAGTGGAGGACCTGATTTCTAATCGAGACACATTATACTATTATATAATTAATATTGTGTGGTTGAGTTAGTGCTTACCATATTGGATAATATTTTTCAATGTGGGATAGAATTCCATTATTCATGTGTTTGGGGTGGTGCGGTTTTTTGGTTTTAGGTTTTTTTTGGTTTGGGATGCGTGGAGGTTGATATGGTTGTGTGGAAGTGTGGTTGTGTGAAAGGAGGGGTTTTCTGTTTTTTTTTTGTGTTTCATTGGTGTTTCGGTCAGTGTGTTTGGATAGTTCCATCATTTAAAATTAATGTGATACATGAGAGGTATCTCACATGGTGGTTGTTCGAACATCTTTCCTTATGGTCTTCGATTTTAATTCACAGTGGTGATAATCTTTTGAGAGGTATCTGATGTAATAGATGATCTATAACATACAGACATTTCCTAAGGTACACACCATCAAAATGATTATTTTGATTCCTTAAAACTTCAATTAATTTGATTTCTATGAAGTTCTAGTAGATCTCAGCTTCATATGGGGCTTATTTGGATCTCAGAGCCCCAAAATGGGTTGAGAATACTATGTCCCGTAGTTAAAATAAACCATGAGGCCCATCCCTTATGTTTTCCATAAAATATGTGCTTGTAGATATTGGGAACCTGGGGGCCGCACATTTTTTCTTCAACAGTGCAACCCAATGAGCATGGTCGTCTGACCCATCTGCTATTTTTTGTAGCATTTTTTTCATTATTTGGGAACCATTAAAAAATCATACACCAAACCGTGTGATTTCCCCATTTCATGTAGTAAGTGGCAAATAGTTGGCACATGGTTTTTCAAACAGTGCGGCCAAATAGTGCACAATATTAATTGATGGTGATTTTTTTTTCATCTTTTGTTTATTTGACCTAATTATCATTTCCCCCTCTCTTTTCTCTAGTGTCTATGTTTTCCTCATCCATTTATAACCCTCATCTCCTCTAAACTAGGGATCATGCCACCACCTGAATTCGTCATCTGTTTTTCACACAATTGCATGAAAAAGATAGTTATAGGTGATATCATTGATCCAACTGAATTTATATCAAGTTCTTCATTTCATATATTTAACTCATTTCAAGAAGTCTCATTTTCCCCATTTTTAGGGAATTTGATAATTTCATTGATTTATTCCAACCAAGATATAATAAAACGTTGAGAAAAGATGAGGGAAGCTCTATAAGGCTAATTAAGGTGGCCTATGATTTTTTACATCATTTCATTGCATCCCATATAATAAAATTTTCTGTTGTGATCCAAACCCTACCTGTTTCACCTCTATATTTTCAAATTAGTTAAAATGAATGTTTTACCACACCATTAGTTGCTTCCTTAATCGAGAATAATTTATGTACATTGATTAAATAGAGTTATTTGATCTAATTATATGTGAAAAACCTTAGAGGCCAAAATTACTCATCTTCTAATTTTTCATAACACCCTAGTGGTGCGTGTTTTCATAATTGATTTACTAACCCTTTTTCATTAGTATAATTCAGGTAAAGACCATGTGTTAGACAGTATAAACTATTCATAATGAAATGGTCAAACATAAATTGAATTCACTAAGTGTCTTTGCCTTTTTCATTATGACGTACACTACTACAAAATAAGGGTTTATCATCACTATAAACTGCTTTTAAGGGTGCTAGAGAAGCATTGATAATCATAGAAAAGATAAGGGGGGCTTTATTAGTACTAGAAAATATCTGATAAAGGTACGCTTTATCATAGTTAAAAATTGGGCTGATAAAAGACCCCATTTATCAGTGCTAAAAAAGCGCTCCTAAAACAGGTCTTTTATCAGTGTTGTTTTAGCGCTGATAATAGTGATCTATTATCAGTGAATTTTTTAGGGATGATAAATGAAAAATATATATATAAAATATATATAATAATATATAATGTGGGTAGATTTTAACCGTCGTTTCCCGCCTCATTTATTAGTGCTAAGTAGAGCACCCTCCCTCTCATTGCACATTGTAGTTGCCTGTGAAACACCCTCCCTTTAGCAGTGTTATCCACTGATGTACTTGGCCACACATGACCCTGCTTCATCTAGAACTCAATCCCCAGTCCTCTACCCTTGAATTCCAGTACCATTTCCACTGATCCATTTAGTTGTTTTTTCAATTTAATTATATATCTATTTAGATATGTATAGTTATATTTATTCGTATATTAATATGAACTCTTATTAATATAAATATATTTAGTTATATTAATATATATAGATTTATTCATATATTAAAATATGTATATATATATATATATTTATTCTTAAATTAATGTATATATATATATATTTAGTTATAATTTTTTATCCGAATATTTATTTGTATATTAATTCATATTTATAAGATTAGATTTAAACACATTTATAAAATATGGTTTCTTATGTGTGTTTATAAATAAATAAATAAATACATACATACATAAATACATATATACCACACATACACATATGTATTCATTTATGAATAAATTCATATATATGGGTATGTGAGAGGCTATAGAATGTTAAAATGACCATAACTTCTAATCCAAAAGTTTGTTTCAACAACACAACCTGTAAAATCAATGAACATGAAATGATATTCAATGTGACATGTGGTACAGGCCTAACAGACATCGAAATCAGATGATATAGTCATTTGAATGATAAAATGACCATAATAATTAATCTATGAGTCTGTTTCTGCTTCACAAACAGTAAAATAGAAGAAAATGAAACAATCATCAATATGATATGTGGTACAGGCCTATAAGGCATCTGGATCAAAAGTTATATTTCATTGAATGTAAAATAATTAGGGTATCCCAACTAAAAACTCATTTTTCGAGGACTTATGGGCCTTTTGGCATCGAAAAATGTGACAAAATGATCCCTTCAATTAACTACATAGAGAGATCATCACAAACATCGATTTGATATGATGTAGATCTCAAATGGACACATATATCCAATGTTATAGTTGTTTGATGTTCGAGTTGCATTTTAAAATTATTTTTTATCTGGTATTAATTTTTTTTATTCATACTATTATTAAATAACTATTGCATAACAAAAAATAAAATATTATTAATTAAACATATTTATAAAATTATTTTATAAGCCTATTTTATTGAATATCTTATACATTAATTTTTTATTTCAATTTATCCTTATCTAAAAAATATTAAAAAAAATATATTATATTTATATCAATATAAAATAGATTTATATATCTATAAATTTATATATTATTTTTAATGTATTTTTTTTTGAAATTTTCCCTGTATCAGTGATTTTATAAATTCCATGATAAAAGGTGTGTCTTTATTAGTGCTTTTATAAAAGCGCTCATAAAGGGGGTCACCTTTAACAGTGCTAGTTTTAAAGCGCTGATAATGGTGTACCATTATTAGTGCTAAAAAACACTAATAAAGGGGTAGTTTTATCATTGATTTTTTAACGCTATTAAAACTTCCCCTTTATCAGCTCTTTTCTTAGCACTGATAAATGCACCCCTTTATTAGCACATTTTTACTAGCACTATTAAAGGGGTAGAGCTTCTCTTCCCCATTTTTTGGTTGTGTTATATAAAATTTCCCATTATTTTTTCCTTGAAGAATATTCATATGAAGATATAAATTCATTAAAAAGGAAATGTTCCCTCTTTCTAGAGATGTTATATATATATTCGTTTTTTATTCAGGTTATTAACCTTAATGTCAAGGGTGAAACAAGGGGTTCTAAATTACTGACCACTTGGAAGGACTCACTCATATCCTTGAAACAATTTTCACTAGTTAGCAAACAGACCATGGGTTACATAATCTATCCATGAGATGGGAATGTCGTGCATCACATATTTTCACCTCCAAAAAAATGACACCAATTCCCTAGGGGAGACCACTTGGATGAGTCTGAAGGAATGATTAGTTTTACCTTTCCATGAGTGACACTCGGTCCCATACATGAAATACAGGGTACAATCTTAGAGGTTTTTTAGTACTTGACTTTCTTACACCATGAATGTAGTGACACATGGGACTTCATTCTGGGGTCACCATAGATAGACTAACAGGTCACTCTAGATTTTTATCGATGGGATCAGTGTGTCTCGCTGCATTTTATAAATTTATATTCAAATTATTTAAATAGGAAAATGAATTTTTTAAAATTATAATTGATCATTTGGCTTTGGAAAGGTTGGAATGTCTCTTATAAGCCCAGTCCCATGATTTGGGATAGTCCACCTCTTAAAAACAATCTCACCCATTTTACAACTATAGGTTCCTCTTGTTTAGACTAGCCAATTTTTGTTGAATGAGGTATATTGGACGATTTCCCAAGTAGAACCCAGTACATTTAATTCATTTAATTATATCATCATTGTATTCATTTAGTACACCAAATTATTTATTTATACTATATTTTAGGGATTGGACTATACACCATAGGTTCCGACATACTCAAATTGAATGTCACATCCTATTTCGGTTCCTTTCGTACCTGAGTAGACTTTATGGATGTAGGTATATACCAAGGGAAGAATCTATATTCCAATGCTTCATTCTATTTCTTTTCATGGATGGCGTTTTTTGAGAATAGGACAGAGTATATTCCTAAGATGCTCAGAACAACATTTTTTGTCCATTTTCATTACTTCTTTAGCATTTTTTATATGATTGTATCCCCTACCCCTAGATTATTCATTTTTTATAGTTACATTCCCATGGAATGAACATCATATTAAATCTTCATAACATTAATCTTCATCTTACTGTATTATTTAACTTGTTGGATTATTTTATTGTTTCTATTGCTATGTTAGTAATGTAATTTTTCATACTATTTCTAATTATTATTTGAACATAATAGATATATATATATATATATATATATATATTATTGTGATAATATCTGATCAATGAGGGAATAGTCTCCCCGACAGACACTCCCAAGTCCCTCTCTTCTAGTTGATAGCCTCTAGCATTTGGGTAGGTGTGCTTGAGGTCTTATGTACATTGTCTTGGAGCACCTTGAAGTGGCATCTATGGAGGGATGATAAACATAGGTATCATAGCATTTATATTTCTATTGTCTTACAATTTGGGTTTAGATAGGAGACTTGAATGATGTAATTTGGTCACGATCCTGCTCCTGGGATTAGCTACCCCACATATAAGGGAATCCCCAATTATCTGGGATGGGGAAATTTAATTATTGATTGAATTATTAAAATATCCTAAATTTCACCTCCAGTTGACACACTTAAAATATGTTGTTATTTATTTTAATATTTTTAAAGAGTGATGCCAATCCATGGCCTAATGATATGAATAGAGATTATAATCATGAATCATACTAGGCATCATAGGTTCTAAAATTCTATACATCTTATTGTGCCATATCTAATTTGTAGTGTGAATTTATATTTTTAATGTCATTTTTGTATGTGCCATGTTAGTTATGATTATCAATGTTCTAGTATTCTCAATGATGGAATAATTGGTTTAATTGAACAATAATTCTATGTTGGATGGTGTGATTAGCATGGTCCAATGGAATTTCATCTGATCAATCCACAACCTTGTTCTATTACACCCATTGTCTAGTGTAAAGGTCATCATGCAGTTAGTTGACATGTCAATTTCAATTTATTAGGTGTATGTTCAATTAAAAACTAAAATAGGGGACACAATTTACTTGATCATGATAAAAATAACCAATAAAAAATGAAACTATATAAATTGAAATCAGTACCACCTTTAAATGAAAGTGTTACCTATTATATGAGAAATGTGATACCATATCCTATGTTGACAATAATAGTGGGTTGTTGGCTATGATTCCATGGATCCATCTATTTATCTTTCTTCTCACCCAAACAGGACTCCATGGGTAAGCATAGGGGTGTGTTTATTTAGTAGGACAGTCTTGTGAATTTCATTCTTTATCACTTTAAATATATGTTATAACTTATTTCTAAGGAATGTTATTTGAATTTTTAGATCTATTCCCCTATGACGACCTCATTTTGTATGATAGGATAGTTGTGATTGACATTCTCCTAAGGCGGTGGGCCCTGAGCCACCCGTGATATATCCTATAGTTCCACCTATAGAAACTCATATAAATATTCCCTTAGGTGATAATGCCCAATTCTATGATAGATTTCTTAGGTTCATTCAATCAGTTCATGGTGATCCTCGACCTACCCCTTCGATGGAAGAGATTACTTGTGGGGTCCTGTAGTAGCATCCTCTCACCATATATGGGGTTGGTGAGCCACATGCATCTAAGTATTTTTAGAGAATATAGTGTCAATATTTGATCATATCAATATTCCTCTAGAGTGTAGGGTCATGCTCACAAAATACATGTTGTAAAATCCACCATGAGATAGTGGGATGTTCTATCTCAGGATGGTCAACATCATGGAATTCTCTTGGAGGGCTTCTAAGAAGCTTTTTTTAGATATTTCTTCCCTCTAACATTGGAAAACAATCATTATTTGTGAATTCATGCACCTTGAGCAAGGTGACATGTTTGTAATAGAATATTCATATCACTAAGATGAATTATAATGTTTTTCACCAACCTTGACCGGTGATGAGATAAATACTACAAGGTTATTTGAGGATTTGATCACTTCCCATATCCACTCACAGTTGAACATAATTTTTTTGAAAATCATTTAAAAGATAGCGAATCATTCCTTTATCACTAAGTAGACCCCGAAGGGAATCAGGTGACATGGAGTAGCATAGTTCAGCTTCCAAGTAGAGCAGTGGTTTATCTATTTAAAGGAAGTGGCTCTTTGAGGGTACACATGAGTGCAGTACGATAAAGGTGTCATGCACTGAAAACTTGTTGATGTGTCACCATTTTAGGGGGCCAGGGAACAAAATCCCCAAATGTATAAGGAATCTGATTTAATATCATACGTTTAGAAGGATGGTTTACCTCGAACATTTCTGCTAATCATTTCCATTAGTTCCAAGAGAACAATATTCTATGCTAGCACCACCTATAGATGAAAGGTTAGTTACACCTATTCAGGTATGAAGGTGGAAACCTGCTAGTCATTTAGGCTGAGCAGGTGTTTGGGGATGAGGTATCCAGGCTTCAAAGTTCAATCGTTGACAATGTGAACCTGTTGATTCTACTCAAGAAGTATCTTAGGGTCACAATTCAGGCCATATCCATGCTGTATAGACTACACCCGAGGATTAAAGTCTAGGATCATCTAATGATAGAGGTATTATTCTAGTAGAATCTACTCTATTATCTTCCCAATTTGATATAGGTGCATCACACTATTTTCTATCTGATGTAGCCATGGGAAGTCTGTGATTAGTGATAGTGTACTCCAGTGATGATGTGACCCTTGAAACACTGTTAGGAGAATGGGCATAGGGTATATTCCAATGCACGGAGTTCCCCCACGAAAAAGGTGGTTATAATTTTCTATGGAGATTATTCATACTCGAGATGACTTGATTCTATGTCATTCTTGATATGGATTGTCTTATGTCATTCTTGGTATTGATTAGATGTCATTCCTAGTTAGTCTCATTATGAGTGATTATGGAATGAATATCATGGAATTCATTCGTATTTTGGATCATTTCAGGGATGTATTACTTGATGATTTATTTATCTTATCTCCTGAGAGGGATATTGAGTTCACCATCGAATTTGTACGAGGTACGACACTAGTGTCCACTCCTCCATATAGTATGGAACCTATAGAGATACAAGAACATAATAAGAAGAATCAAGACTTAGTGGCTAAGGGTTTTATTCGAACCATCACAACCACAAGGGGTTCACACGTTATTTTATCCAATAAGGTAGATGGTACCCTTCGATAGTTTGTGGATTACCATCGACTGAACTAGCTTAGGATAAAATTCCATTATCTATTTCCTTGTATAGAATACCTCTTCAACTATCTTCATGGATCAACATTTTTCTCTAAAATAAATTTATGGATGGGATATCGTCATCTATGATTGAGGTCATCATACATAACAAATAAAACATTCTGGAGTAGGTATGGATTATATGAAAATTTGGACATGTTGTTAGGCCTGAAGAATACACTTATAGTCTTCATGGCGCTGGAGAATTTGGTTTTTGATATTTATAATTCATACATTGTGGTGGTCTTTTTAGATGACATATTAGTGAATTTTTGAACCAAAAATGACCATGCCAATAATCTTGAGATCATGATTAGTACACTAAGAGAGAACCAACTATATGGGAAGCTCATCGAATGATAATTTGGGATCATCTAGTTTCACTTTGTAAAGACCCAGCAAATTTCAAGGAAAATTTTTCCTTAATTTATTTGGAATATTATGAGACTGTGGCTTCTGACGGAACCTGGTCCTGAGGCCCGGTGTTCCCAGAATCAAGTTACGAAGTATAGCTCAGGTACATTCAGTGAACGAACGAGAGAGTTTTTCTAACTTTTGGCCCGGTGCTCGGAATCGAATTCCGAGGGCACTGGTGCAATCGATGTCCCGATTTTCGCTTAAGAGAACTTTCACCTCGACGACAGATGGTCGGGTTTGAGAGTTGGTTTTTGGGTTTCACATGGATTAATAAAATAAAATAAGTGAAAACTTATTTTGTCTTTGTTGAACCCACTCCATGTGGTTAGTGTTGGTTAAAAGATCCACATGGGAGTTGGTGGTGGGACTGCCACACCCTAACCTCCCATGGGAGGATAATTAGGGTGGGGACCACCTGAGTAGCATAACCTCCCATGAGAGGTTATGACATGGGGTCCACATGGGGTTTAACCCACCATTTAATGGGAGGGGAGGAAATATTTAAATACTCCCCCATTAATGAGGGAGAGATTCTTGGACTCTAACTCTCCTCTTAATGGAGGAGAATAAAACCTCCTCCAACCCCCCCCCCCCCCAATTTAATGGGAGGATACTTCTTGACCCTCTCCTTGTTAATTAGGTGGGGACCACTCGGGCCCCTAAACCCCCTCGAAACTCCCCAAATTAATTATGGCATCCACTCGGGCAATTAATTAGGTGGAACCTCTCCAATTTTTGAAATTTTGAATTGTGCCAACCATCGTGAAATTAATTAAGTAGGGTCCACTTAATTAATTTCCACCACCAAGATTAATAGAATATATTCTATTATTTTGGGCACATTCTTGCACATTTGGGTGCAGAGCTTGAGAGAACTTATTTCTCCATCGAAGAATGAGAAGAACGCCAGTGACGCTTCTTCCCCGTCCTTCTTTGGCCATCTTCCTCGGAGCCCTACATTCTGATGTGGTGCTTCTCTGACGACACTCCTTACTCCCTCCTCATCGTCAACGCACCGATGCACGAACTCGAAAGTGGAAGCGTGCGGTGAGCGATGTCATCATCTTCCCCCGCGACGCCTCTTTCTGCAATGCTCTTCGAACATCATCTCGTTATCAAGGTAGGGGATATTTGTTTTTGTTCGTGAATACTTCCATCTCCATTCATCATTTTCTAAATTTGGCCGCCTGTTATCGCAATAACAGGAGGAGGTCGGACCGCACGAACACGGCTGACTCTCCTCCCCCATTGATGTTTGAACATGGTATGGCACAATCAAAGAAGTGTTGTGCTATTGCACCATGCGGAAATAATGAAGAATGGGCGAAGAAGCGCGGTGCCGTCACGCCGTGCCGGTGAAGTCGAACAAGCCGCGGTGGCGTCACGCCGCGCCGTAGCACCTCGAAGAGGCCGCGGCCAGAGCGAGGCCGCGGCGGAGGGGCGCAGTGCTGTCACGTAGCGCCGATCGGACAAGGTCGTGGCCTATGGTTGCGGTGGTTTGGGGAGCGGCAGCCAGAACCACCGGCCGTCGGAGCAGGAGTGCGGGATCGCGGCTGTCCCACGGCGTGAGCAACCGGCTGGCCTGACCAAGCTGGCTGTTTCAGGGGGGAGACCTGGGATTCGTAACCCCCAACTAGAATGAATAGTGGCACCCACATGGGGGGGGTTACTCAATCAGGGGGCAGCGCGCCCCCTGTTCCGCTAAGCTCGGCACCGGCCGTGCTGGCCATGCAGACTGCATGAGCACGCTAGGCCGGGCCACACCGGCTGGGCCGGCCCACACCCACCAGGCTGGGCCACGCCCTAATAGTCCGGACCCGGACCCGGTTCCGGTCGACCCGGTTTGGGTCCACCTGGGGGGATATCGGACCGGGTCGAACAGGGCCCGAACCCCCTATATTCGAACAGATCCGTTCAAACGCCCATAACATGGTGTACAAACCTCCGATTGATGCACAGTTAGCTGCAATGAAATATTTGTATGGATACGGTCATTTCAGTATATTACACTAATGGTTTCAGAGAACTTTTCATACATCCGAGTTGGTTCGAACAAGAAACCAATCGGGCCCTCGGAGCCAAAACGCTTATAACTTGAGCTCCGGACATCCGATTGACGTGCTGTCGATTTTTTTTTCATTCCTCTCAGTGAGACAGACCTTTTGGATTACTCCTCTTGATGTTTAGACACAACTAGAGTGCATTTGGGTTGGTTTTGACATAATAACCTACTAGGCCCCTAAGATGAAAAAGCCAATAACTCTCGGACCGGGCATCTGATTGACGCGCCATCTGTCGTGTTTTTGTTCCTTTTGACAAGATGGAATATTGGGATACATCAAATCTAGACTAAGTTTCAGTTGATGTATCTACCTCTTGGCTCGTGGAGTGGACCCTCCCGGAACGAGCATACTGTGTGCAGAAACCCTAGAGCTGGATGAGACTTGCCAACTGATGATTGATCGACTCGGTGTGTTTTAGATAGCCCAGTGGGGAGCGCTTGGTTGTAGTGGCAGACCCATGGCGGAGGATCGCTTGGTTATTGTGGCAGACCTGTGGTACTCCACAGAATGAGTACCTTTGTAGGCTATGAGGGGGGATCGCTTGGTTGTATCGGCAGACACATGGTGGGAAGCGCTTGGTTGTAGCAGCAGGCCCACAATACTTGAAGGGGGAGCGCTTGGTTGTAGCAGAATACCCATGTTGGGAAGCGCTTGGTTGTAGTAGCAGGTGCACAGTACTCAACAGGAGGGGTACTACTGCAGTCCTAGGTTAGTGGGAAGCACTTTGTTGTAGCAGTAGGCCCACTGTACTCGATAAAGGGTGAGTTCCCCAACAACTATGGTTTCGACTTCATGATTAAATCCTGGTTTGAGCTGAGTCTATGACCTTTTTGTTTACCTCATGATTGAGATGGGCCACATGATAAATTAGGTATATGTTTGTGCATATACCTAGGTAGTGGTTATCTGTTGATATCGTAACTTTTTTGTTTACCTCATTATTGAGATGGGTTACTTGATAACATAGGTATAAGTATGGTCTTATACCTAAGTAAGGGTTATCCGTTGAGATCCTTCTTTGTGGTTATCCTTGTTGGATTTAGTGAGACCTTGAGTGTCTCAGGGTCCCTACTAAGTATCGTATACTAACCCCTGCACGGGCTATGCCCTCATCTCGTTGTGTTGGTTGTAGACGACGGGCATCACTGATAGAGGCCGAGTGTTCCCGGAGCTGTGCTATTTGTACCTACCCTTATAGTAGGATCCGAGGTGGACAACCCAGGAGATGCTTATTTTTCACTTCTAGTTGTTTGTCTTTCCTGTTGTACTCTTGTTAAGTTGTAGTTGTACTTCAATTGGGTTTGTATTCTATACCACATACTTTTCAGAGCTTCCTTTTGTACTTAGTGTATTACTTCCGCTTGTACTATGTGGTGTTTTTTTACTTTTTTAATGGCAATGCCTTCCTAGTTATCGGGATTTATGCCTTTGGTGCTAGTCGCCAGCCCCTGGCCTATGGAAGGCGGGCGTGGGGTAGTCACGGAACGGGCCCCGAGGATGGGTCATGACATATTGGTATCAAATGAGTCGGTTCTACCGCAAAACATATAACTCCGATATTTTTTTCTATGAAGTAATAATGTTAAGGGTACCGAGTGTGGTCATCAGTTCAGGGAGTCCTATGTTGGTGCGGAGGCCGACGTATCCGTACCCCAGGACCCTGACTTCCAATTTCCAACTTTGTGCACCAAAATACTGACTGTGTGTGTGTTTCAAAAGTTTTCTTTAAGTCAGCTCAAACCAGGTCAGATCACTAGGTATAAATAGTTTGACCGTGTCGCATATGTTCAGGATGTCTGCAGGCAGATACTCAGTTGGAGTTCTGAGATAGTACACGATGACGACCCACCGAGCGATGAGGCTTCAGTGCGGGGCCCTTTTTACTATATTGGCACCCTCGGGTGGTGTACCAACAACACCACCACATGATGGGCAGCAGATGCCACCATCCATACAAGAGAACAATGCACGTTGGCAGAGCGCGTTTCACGAGTTCCAGCAGTAGTGGCCTCTGAGGTTACAAGGCGAGGCAGATTTCCAGACAACAGAGCACTGGCTGTAAGCGATTTGTAGAGTTTTCTGCCTAGCTGAGACACCAGGAGAGTAGATGGTGGACTTGGATACTAGGTTTTTCCAGTGAATGACCATGATGATGGTCCACATACTGATGAGGCTTCGATATGTGTATCGATGCCTAAGATAGTTCCTTCAGGTATTGTGTCAGCTATACATCACTACATGTTGGTCAGCGGTTACAACTGGCGGTATCGGAAGGTGAAACATATCTTCTTATTGCCTACATGTGTTCCAACATCAGATATCCTCATGTTCCGAGGAAAGACTGAATCTCTAGCGGATGAGGACTAGCTTGAGGAGGTGGCTCAGAGTTTTCTAGAGCTTATACAGCTTCAGTAGGACGACGTTTCTGTAGCTGAGTATTCATCAAGGCGTACCGAGCATTCTGGGTACTCGATGAATTCAATTCGATCATTCATATAGAGCTCGGGACTCTGAGCATGGTTTGTTTAATGATATCCCAGTATGAACTCTTTCCTCTATGATTTCCTACTTATGTTAGGGTGCTAGGGAGAACATTTGTGGTTGAATGTTCTTTGGCTGATCGGTTATAGCCAGCGAAAGTTAGTAGGGGGAAGATGTGAACTGGCGTCAGTCTTAGAGACATGGACGTGTAAAATGTTTCAAGAAGAGTAAGTGTCATGGAAAGATGAATCTGTAGAGTAGCAGACATGGATGCAGAGCTTGGAGAGCAGCATGGGGTGGTGTACTTTTCGACATGTTACAATCATCCGCCTTTGTAGTCCCCGCTAGGCTCAGGGAGTTGGAGGGAAGGGGAAGAGAATAGTTGCATGCGGTCAAGGAGTGTGAACCAATGGCTCTAAAAATGAATCAAGGGATAGTATGTGTCCACTGCTAGCTGCCTTAGTAACAGACGTTGATATGAATCATTCCATCCATCCACGAATCTTGTCCCAGACCTAGATTTTCCGGTTAATCCGTTGACTTCATCCTCACATCTGGATATTCCATTGGGAGGAGACTCGATAATCACACTTACGCCGACAGTGTGATCTGACCCTCGACGTGAGAGTTTCGGTTGGAAATCTCTTGGTGGCAGCGTCGAGGCCTTACGACGTTGGTCTTAGTATAGATTGGATTCACATTTCATGCTCAGATTTATTATATTAGGCAAAAAGGTTGTGGTTTATCAACAACGTTGGGATGGGTTTTCCTATGTCGGTGAAAAGGAAACCCCAGGCAGCACAGGAAAAACTCTTGCACAGGAGGGTGTGGTCGATCACTCTTGAGTTAGTCAACCTCACCCAAGTGGCAGTAGGAGTTTTGAGTTTTGTTCTAATCAGGAAAGGGAGACCTCTAGAGTTTGGGAATGACGATCACATCCTTATACAGGTCTCACCTCGATGAGGTTTACAGAGATGTGGCCAAGGCGGAAAGATATCTCCGAGGTTCAACAGACCTTTCTGGTTTCTCAACTGGGTAGGTGAGGTAGTTTACTACTTGACCTTTCCACCTCAGTTTCACCGGGTGAATAATATCATCCACGTACCTCATTTAAGGAGATGCATGCATGAACCTTAAAACACCATCGACCTCAGGGAGTTGGACGTCGATGGTAGGGAGACATTCACGGAGGTTCCAGTGGGGATCGAGGATCGACAGGAGCAGATCCTACATAGATGGTCGATTCCTCGGGTGCACTTTCACTGGCAGCTTGGGAACCTCCAGGAGATCACATGGGAGTGGGAGGCTCAGTTGCGTGCTCAGTACCAATTTTGATTCCATAGTTTGTGTTATAGCTTTATGGGGACATAAAGCCCGGATGTGGGAGTAATATAAAGACTTGGAAGTTTCAATGAAATTTTATTCTTAATTTCTCTGGAATTTTACGGGACTGTGGCATCTGACGGCACCTGATTCCGAGGCCCGGTGTGCCCGGAGTCAAGTTACGAAGAATAGCTCGAGTACGTTCAGTGAACGAACGAGCGGGATTTTCCAACTTTGGGACCAGTGCTCAGAATCAATTTCTGAGGGCACCGGTGGAATCGCAGTGCCTATTTTTGGTTAAGAGGTCATTCACCTCAATGGAAGATGATCGGGTTTGAGAGTTGGTTTTTGGGTTTCACATGGATTCATAAAATAATATAAGTGACAACTTATTTTATCTTTGTTGAACCCACACCAAGTGGTTAGTGTTTGTTAAAAGCTCCACATGGGAGTTGGATGTGGGACCGCCACACCCTAACCTCCCGTGGGAGGATAATTAGGGTGGGGACCACCCGAGCAGCATAACCTCCCACGAGAGGTTATGATATGGGGTCCACATGGGGCTTAACTCCCATTTAATGGGAAGGGAGAAAATCTCTCAAAACTACGCCATTAATGAGGGAGAGATTCTTGGACTCTAACTCCCCTCTCAAAGGAGGGGAATAAAATATCCTCCAAAACCATACATTTAATGGGAGAAAACTCCTTGACCCTCTCCTTGTTAATTATGTGGGGACCACCCGGGCCCCTAAACCCCCTCGAAACTCCCAAAATTAATTCTGTCATCCACTTGGGAAATTAATTTGGTAGAGCCTCTCCACTTTTTGAAATTTTGAATTGTGCCTACCATCGAGAACATAATTAAGTGGGGCACACTTAATTAATTTCCGCCACCAATATTAATAGATTATATTCTATTATTTTGGGCATGTTCTTGCACCTTTGGGTGGAGAGAATGAGAGAAATTATTTCTCCACCGAAGAATGCGAAGAACGCTGACGATGCTTCTTCCCCGACCTTCTTCAGCCTTCTTCCTCGGAGCCCTCTTTCTGACGTGGTGCTTCTCTGACGACCCTCCATCCTTCTTCCTCATCGTCAACGCACATGCGCAAGAACTCGGAAGTGGAAGCGTGCGGTGAGCAACGTCATCATCTTCCCCCGCGACACCTCTTTCCGTGACCATCATCAAACATCATCTCATTATGAAGGTAGGGGTTATTTTTTTTTGTTTGTGAATACTTCTGTCACTGTTCATCGTTTTCTAAATTGGGCCGCCTGTTATCGCAAAAACGGGAGGAGATAGGACCACATGAACACAGCTGACTCTCCTCCCCCTTTATGTTTGAACTTGTTGTGGCATGAGCAAAGGTAGTGCGGTGCCATTGTACCGCGCGGAAACAATGAAGAATCGGAGAAGAAGCATGGCCCCGTCGCGCCACGCCGATGAAGTTGAACAAGTCATGGAGCCGATGCGCCACACGGAAACAATGAAGAATACGAGATGAAGCGTGGCCCCGTCACGCTAAGCCGTTGAAGTCGAACAAGTTGGGGCGCTGATGTGCCGCGCCGAAGAACCTCGAAGAGGCTACGGCCGGATCGGGGCCACGGTGTAGGGGAGCGGCGCCGTCGCGCCGCGCCGATCGGACAAGGCCGCGGTGGTGTGGGGAGTGGCAGACGGAGCAGGAGGGCGGGACCATGGCGGTCCGCGGCGGCAACAACCGGCCAGCCGGATCAGGCCAGCCAGTTCAGGGGAAGACCGGGGGTTCGTAACCCCCGGTTGGAACGAAGAGCGGCCCCCACGTGGGGACCGCAGTTAACCAATCAGGGGGTAGTGCGCCCCCATGTTCCGCTCAGCTTAGCACCGGCCGAGCAGGCCATGCGGACCGCACGAGTGCACTAGGCCGGGCTGCGCTGGCTGGGCCGGACCGCGCCCTAATGGGCCAGACCCGAACCCAGTTCGGGTCCACCCGGGGGGTATTGGGTCGGGTCAGACCGGGCACGAACTCCCTATTTTCGGACAAATCCGTTCAAACGCACATAACGTGGGCTACAGACCTCCGATCGATGAACTGTCACCTGTGATGCGATCCTTGGTTCGATACAGTCGTTTCAGTATATTACAGACAAGGTTTTGGCGATGTTTGGGTATGTCCTGGTTGGTTCGAATACGAAACCAACTGGGCCCTTGGAGGGGAAACACTTATAACTTGAGCTTCGGACGTCTGATTGACATGTCGTCGATTTTTTTTGCATTCCTCATAGTGAGACGGACCTTTTGGATTACTCCTCTCGCGGTTTGGACGCAGCTAGAGTGCAGTCGGGTTGATTTTGACTTAAAAACAAGCTGGGCCACTGGGATGAAAAAGCCAATAACTCTCGGACCGGGCGTCTGATTGACGCACCGTCTATCACGTTGTGTTCCTTTTGATGAGACAGAACTTTGGGATACATCAACTCTGGACCACTTGTCAGTTGATGTATCGACCTCTTGGATCGTGGAGTGGACCCTCCCGGAACGAGCATGCTCTGTGTGGAAACCCTAGAGATGGCTGAGACTTGAAAACTTCTCATTGATGGACTCGGTCTGTTTCGGATAGCCCAGTGTGGAGCGCTTGGTTGTAGCGGCAGACCCACGGTAGAGGAGAGCTTGGTTGTTGTGGCGGACTCACGGTACTCAACAGAAGGAGTACCTCTGTAGGCTATGAGGGGGGGAGTGCTTGGTTGTAGTGGCAGACCCATGGTGGGAAGTGCTTGGTTGTAGCAGCATGCCCACAATACTTGAAGGGGGAGCACTTGGTTGTAGCAGCAGACCCATGGTGGGATGCACTTGGTTGTAGCAGCAGGCCCACAGTACTCGACAGGTGGAGTACTAAAGCAGCCCTAGGTTAGTGGGAAGCGTTTGGTTGTAGTGGCAGGCCCACTGTACTCGATAGAGTGGGAGTTCCCTAGTAGGTATGGTTTCAACTTCATGATTAAATCCTGGTTTGAGCTGAGTCAATGAACTTTGTGTTTACCTAATGATTGAGATGGGTCACTTGATAACTTAGGTATATGTATGGGAATATACCTAGGTGGTGGTTATCAATTGATATTGTAACTTTTGTGTTTACCTAATGATTGAGATGGGTTACTTGATAACTTAGGTATAAGTATGGTCTTATACCTAAGTAAGGGTTATCCATTGAGATCCTTCATTGTGGTTCTCCTTGTTGGATTTAGTGATACCTTGAGGGTCTCAGGGTCCCTACTAAGTATCGTATACTCACCCCTGCATGGGCTATGCCTGCACCTCGATGTGTTGGTTGCAGACGACGAGTAGTGCTGAGAGAGGCCGAGTGTTCTAGGAGTTGTGCTATCTGTACCTACCCTTCATGTAGGATCCGTGGTGGATGACCCTTGAGCTGCTTCTTTTACTCTTCTAGTTGTTTGTATTTCCTTTTGTACTTTTGTTTAGTTGTAGCTATACTTCAGTTGGGTTTCTATTCTGGCCCACTTACTTTTCAGCACATCCTTTTGTACTTAGTGTATTACTTCTACTTGTACTCTGTGGTGTTTGTTTACTTTTTTAAAGGCAATTCCTTCCCAGTTATCGGGATTTACACCTTTGGTTCTAGTCGCCAGCCCCTGGTCTATGGAAGACGGTCCTGGGATAGTCACGACACGGGCCCCGAGGATGGGTTGTGACACACATAAAGGGACTTATCACATCTAAGGAAGGTGTGTCTATTGACCAAGTAAATGTGAGCATTGTGGTTTCCTCGGATCATCTCAAGAGCGTATTTTATATACGTATCTTCTAAGTTCTACTTGCCTATAATGGGTGTTTCAACCAAAAATTATCATGTATGGGAATTTTTCCTTTCGGATCGACCAAGAATGATGTGAAATTAGACACGATCAATGTTTGTGATACATATTTTTAGGAGTTAAATGGAAGAATTACATTATCCCCAATTCAAATTCTTCCTGATCCAGACATAAGATATAATGATTACTATGATGCTTCCGAAATCGGTATGGGTGCAGTGCAAACACATGGTGATAGAGATGTATCATATAGGTCTCTCAAGTCAAGGACTCATGAGTGGAATTACCGAATGCATGACCTTGAGGATTGATTTGTGTTTCATGCTTTACGCTGATGGAGGCACTACTTGTTGGGATTGTGATTCATTATTTACACATATCATATGAGTATAAAATACATATCTACATGGATATATGTGAATATGAGTTAGTAGAGGTGGGTTTAATACATATAGTCATTAGACTTTGAGCTATATTAGACACCTGGGAAAGGGAAATTCTTTAGTTAAAACCATTGAGTAAGAAGACTCAGATGAAAGTCATCGAGATTTCCATCAGTGAGTGTAAATTGATGGTTTTGTTCTCCGAGATTCATCTAGAGGGTAACGTACAATGCGGGAATCATATTATAGAATCTATAGAAGTGAATTACTCCCTTATGAAGAAATTATGGATGTGGTAGTAATACAATTCAAAGGTCCTCGTTATGAGGGAGAGTGTCATAGTTGATAACCCACCACTGGTTTGGTTTATTTCTAGTAGTGAGACCTTTATATTCTATGGTTGTTTATGGGTACCCTATGATGTACGAGAATAGATAGTGAAGGATTCACGTGCCTCTGTATGGTAATTTAATAAAGGGATTCACAAATTGTATAGAGATAGGCATCATAAGTATTGGTGGATATGTATGAATAATTGGATCGTAGGTTTTATCACTCGGTGCTCCACCTGTCAGTAGGTGACGGAATAGTACCACTGACATGATAGACTTCAACAAACTTAATCCATTACTGATTGAAAATGGAATGATGTCACCATAGAATTAATGAAGGGCTTGATGAGATCCCCATGAGGTAGCGATTAAGTGTGTGTGATCATCAATATGTTTACCAAATTAGTTCACTTCCTACCAGTCTAGGACACCTTATATGTTGATGAGTTATAAAGGCTTTACATCCAAGAGATAGTGTGACTTCATCATGTTCCCCGCTCTATCGTTTCGTACAGAGATGCCCAGTTTAATTCATTTTTCAGGAAAGGGTTGAAAAGGCACTTGGTCATAGGTTCTCTTGAGTACATAAAATCACCCTCAGACTGATAGAATGTCTGCACAAATGATTCATTTGATAGAGGATATGCTATGAGCATGTATCATTGATTATAGAGGTTCCTAAAAAAATAATATTCCACTGGTTGGGTTTTACTATAAAAAAACTTTTGAGAAATTATTCATATGGATTTATATGATGACCTCTGTAGTAGACCATGTTGTTCAACTCTGTGTTTCCAAGATGTTGTTGAGGAATCTCTACTAGATCATCATCTTGTTCAGGAGACATCAGAGCAAGTCCAGATAATTCAAGAGTATTGATATAGCAAAATCTAATAAGAATTCATATACCAATCATTATCATATATATATGTAGTTCAAGGTGGGACATCAGGTCTTTTAACATGTATTTTCGAGATTGTTTCATAAAAAATATGGAGATAATTCAAATTATCACCTCACTATGTCAGAGCATTTGTGATAGTGGAGAGAGATGGGCTGGTAACTGATCATTTGTTGTTACCTTAGAGGTAACCTTCCATGAACGATGTTTTACACTTATGTCAACTTATATAGTATCACTATTACCATTATCATTCCTTCGACCATGACGATATTGAGTTGGAATTGGATTCATCCTTCAAGGAGAATCCAATACGTATCATTGATAAAATCACAAATGAACTCCATGGTAGGTCAGTTCCACTGATTCAAGTGTTGTCACTTCATAGACATGTACATGGTAGGACCTGGGACTAATAAGTTGATGTACATGCGTAGTGGCTAGAAATATTCTTAGATGACATTCTACTACTCTCCAGAGAAAAACATATGGATGAGTTGTCTAAAGGAGGAGAGGTTATAATGTCTAAACACTTCATATGTTATGAACCATTTAAATTTTGGTTATAAATCCTAAATATATCCCTTAATGTGATTACAAATAACTTCAAGGAGAAATCAGGTGAATTAGGATATCATTCAAAGATAGGAGCGACAATATGGTAGTTCAAGACTGGGCGGTACGGTTAGAAGATACTATATAACCGAGCCCGCATAACATCCCCAAACTGCGAAGTTATAGAAAATGGGCACCTGGGGATTGTATGGTTTGTATAAAACTAGTCGTCATGAGGTTCATGGTTGTGCAATCCATATTAAAATTTTGTACAATGGTATTTTTCATAGTTTCAGTATGTTTTAACAAATTGTGGGCCTAACCATGGGATAGTCCCCTTTTAAGCATTAACTAGCACATGGTTTGGTCAACCATGCCTCCAAACTGTGAAAAATGTTAATTGAGGGTGAATTTACATTTTTTCCCTTATTTAATAATTTATCCTAATTCTATTCTCTCTTTTATCTTTTCTTCATTGGAAATTTTTTCCTCCTCCCATAAGAACCTTCTTTTTTCTCAAATATAGATCAACCCACCACCATTGTTAGTCATATTTTTCTCTTGTTTTATGATCTATTGAAAATATAGAGGTGTGGTATGTGATCCTATATTATATATATCAAGTTAATATTTTGTATATTTCATTATTTTTTAGAAATCTTATTTTCCCCAGAATCATTGAATTGGATAGTTTTTTCAAGTTATTCAATCCGAGCTCGAATCTAAGGTTGAGACTAGATGAAGAAATATCTAAGAGGATAAGGCCAGTGTCTTAGGATTTTAAATTATTTTATTTAATTCCATAAAATATGTTTTTGTTTTGTGTGTTGGAACCTTCTAGTTTCAGCCACATTTTTTCAAATTAATTAAAATAAATTATTTAACACACCTTTCATGACTGAACTAGTGGAGAATCATTTCTATTGATTGATTTACTAGATTTGTTACATCTAATTGGAGGTTATATTCCTTAAAGGCCAAAATTATCTACATTCCAATTTATCCTAACACCATAATGGTGTGACTTTACTTAATTTCTTCACTGACCGATTTTCTATTGTTGAATTCAAGGTGAAACCATGAGTTAAACCCTATACACCATGCCAAATTAAATGGTCAAATATAAATTGAATTCTCCAAGTTCCTATTCCTTATTCCTTATGTCTTAAATGAAATCTACCATTGGTTTTACCTTAACTAATATACCTGTAGAGAAAAAAAATTATAGAACAAATGAAATTCTACTTATTTCTTGAATGGTTATATATATATTCATTACTTTTTTAGATGCTTAAACGTAGTGTCAAGGCTGAAATAAGGGGTTCCGAATTAAGGACACCTTATAAGGACTCTCATTCCTTGTTGTTAGAATTGAAAAAAATTTGCAAAAAAATTAGGAGGGACATTAACTATGCTTGATATGGTCTCTTTGTGTGTTTTCTACTTTCTACCCCATATGAATGACACTAGTTCCCTAGGGAAGACCCCTTTGATGAGATTGAAGGTATGATTAGTTATACCAAGAAAAGAGATAGAATCATTCCCCTATGTGTGATACATGCTATGGAGTCTGAGGTTTCATAGTACTATATTTTCTTATACCATGCCAGTAGTGACATGTGGTGCATCATCTTTTTGTCACCAAAGACAGACTACTCAAAATTGGTCATATTATGAGACCCTTGAGTGATACATGGAATGTCACTTCGGATTGTCATGGACGGACTCATGGTGTCTCGCTACAGTTTATTATGTGTTTTTTAAATTAATTACAAAGTAAAATGAAAATTTTTAATTAGAATTTGATCATTTGGATTTGGAAATGTATGGATGTGTCCTCCAAGACCATTTATAATCTTGGGTAAAATCTATCCTATTAAAAACTATCTCACCCATTTTACCATTATAGGGTCATCTAGTTCAGACTCTTTGGATTTGACCAGTGTAGGTGGATTGGATGGGGGACCAAGTGGAACCCAACCCAGTTTATTTATTTATTTATTTCTTCATTACATTTATATATTATATCAAACAGTTTATTTATATTTCATATTATGAATTGTTATAGATGTGACATAGTCCATCCAATTGTGATTTTATCTAAAAACTACCTCATGAGACTTTAGTACCTAATTTGAATTTATGGTTTCATGTATAGAAAAAGTAAAGCATCTAACTCCCAATGCTTGATTGAATTTATTATCTGTGATGGAGTTTTTGGATAAGAGGATTGATCATATGCTCGAGATGTTCGACATAGATGTTTTTGGCATTTTTTACATTATTAAAATGTTTTGTTTGATTCTATACTATACCCCAAGAATAGTCATTTTTCTTTAGTTTCATAACAATGATATGATCTTCACATTATATATTCCGATTATTCAGCTTCCCCTTATTGTAATATCTACCTTGCACAATTATGTGTTTGTTTCTGCAGATATTTAACTAATTTCAGTAATCCCACTTTTTCAAATTATTATAATATAATAACACACATGCATATATATATATATATATTATTGCACTACACTCTTATCAATGAAGGCATAGTCTCCCTGCAGACACTCTCATGGCCCTTACTGCTAGTCAGCTACCTCTTTTTTTTGGGGAGGCACAAATAAGGTCTTGTAGCCACCATCATGGAGCACCTTGAAGTGGAATCTATGGTGGGATACTACACCATCCCTTATGAACCCATTACATTGTCAGTTTTGTGTGTTGGAGGTATTTTGGAGGAGGCCAGAGGAGGTTTCATAGTGGTTAGAGATGAAACATAGCATTAGTGGGGAATTCACTTCATGAAAGGGGTACATTATGTGAGTTGGTGGTTCCAATATTATGTAGCTAGTAAGATTAATGGATTTTATGTATCTAGTGGGTAACCCATGAAATTCATTCACATAATGAATGTAATTCATGACATTTAATTAAATAATGGCTGAAGTGATTTGAATTTCATAAGAAGTTAGAAGTTTTGGGAAACTAGTGGATTTAATTTCATGAATGGTTTATAGAATCTGAAAGAATCAAGATCCATGTTATAATAAGTACTTATAGATGAACCCCACCAAATTTTTATGTGAATTATCTCGATTTTTATTGATGATCCCTAGGTGCCTCGTGGACAACTTCTAGCCCTCTTACTCCTACTTCAATCTCTAGATTCCAATGCATGCTCTTTGGTGGTATGTGGTTAGTTCTCTTCTCTTTCCCATGTGTTTCCCTCCATTATTCTTCGGAGATACACTACAATGGTATGGTTTTTGTTTGGGTTCTGAGTTTGGATTGTTTTTTATAACCCTTTTTACTTATTATGTTGATTTTTGGTGTTTTAATTCATTTTTGTCTTATATACATTTCTTATTATCCCTAGGTGTGTGGCGAGTTGGCAATGCTTCCTTGAAATAGGGATTCCCTCATTTCTAACTTTTGTGTATCCTTAATGAGTTTTTTACTCATTTTAATCTATGGGGGATGATTTAAACCATCACAATCATGATAAATCAATCGGTTAATTGAAATTTAATGTGAAGGGGGGATTATCTGAATTCTATTATAGCTTTGACATTATTGTGATGTTGTGTTTGTACGAGGTAAATTTCCCCTAAAATTCAAGGTTGTTAGGATCCTTATCTTCTGCTATAGATGATGTGATATGGAAACCTTATTGCATGTGGTTGTGAAATCACCCCAAAATGGAATTTCGTTGACCTATTATATTTGGATAATGAAATGGTGGCCCTTAGTTTATGGATTGTGTGATAACACCCCTAAAATAAAGTGAGACGTGATAAAATTTTCATTGATAAATATGTAAAATGGAAATTAATAAGATTTGGTGTATTTTCATGCTTGTGGGGTGGTAATTTGTGGTTGTGATGTATTTTTGGGACATGTATGGTTAGTTTGTTAAATATTTTGGGGGTGGTGAGGTGATGGTTTGTTTGGTTGTTCTTTTACGGTGGTGATGCGATGGTTTGTATGGACATTCTTTCAGGGAGGTGAGGTGATGGTTTGTATGGATTATCTTTTGGTATGGTGATAGGGTGTTATTTTGGATATTCTTTTGGGTAGTAAGGTGATGCATTATATGTTCATGATTTTGGGGAATCAAGGTGATGGTATGATAAGGATGATGAGTTGTTTGTGAGGAGTGGTTGTATTGTTCTAGATGCATGGGTAGTGATGTAATAATTGTTTAATAATGATAGAAATGGATGGGGTTTGTTTTGGTTAATGGATGGAACTAATTGATGAAGAAATAAATGATGAGTTGTTAAGTAAAATTAAATTTTTGGTAAATAATAAAATCAATGGGTTTGATAATTAAATTGGTTGTTGGTGTGTTATGTGGATAGTTGTTTGTGTGGAGTTATTCATTTAGAGGTGGAAATGAAAGTGGGGATGTTGTGAGTTGGATAGTGCTTTTTAACCTATATTTTTGGATTATGTGTGGATAAATATATATATATATATATATACAAGATTATTCCATTTTATTTCTATGCACACTCCACATGTATCAAGCACTAGGTTCTAAAACACATATTTTCAAATGGATGATGTATTCCCAACATCCAGATGATAAGGATAGAAGGATGGCAAACCGATATTTCTTGATCTCTCTTCTAGGAAAGTAGATATGCACAGGCTGTGATGTCCAGATGACTGTTAGTTCACTAGGTGATGGAAAATATTATTTAGGTGAGATGTTATATGTCTGTTTTGTGGGATTGACTAATATGGGGGTCCTACATAATAGGATAAAGACACCAATTTTATTTCCTTTATGGTCACAATACAATACTATTTTGGTAATGGTTAGGGGGTGATGAACCAAGTTTATATGGGTGATATGAGTTGTGACCATGATGTGGGGTGGTGGCCAATTATTCTATGTGAGTTATGGGATGTGACCATGCTGGGGGAGGTGGTATATATTATTTAGAAGATATGGGAGTGCCATGATGTGCGATGTTGGGGTGTGAGATCAAAAAATTAGTTGGAAATTGGGGTGGGGGACCCTCTAGCGGTATGATTTTTATTGTGTTATTATACATGGACTATTATATTTAGTGAGAATTCCTAGGTGAGGTTAGGGTGGATAGTTGACCCATTTCGGAGTTGTTGGTTATATTATTTTCTCATGGTTTTATAAATATACTTCATTCATATGTGCATGAGAGACCTTTATTTTCATACTTAGTATACTTGTATGCTCACCCTACATATATAAAGTGATTTTTAGGTTTCTGAGAGGATTAAATGGATTTTGTTGGATATTATTAGTTCAATCCTTTTTGGATAATTTTTGTGACACCTCTTTATCTTTTCATTGGTGTATTTACTTTTGGAGACTTTTATATATTCCTGTATCATTTATACATGCATTATGGGGTGATTTTAGTTTTTTTGTTATTCTATGTAGTTTCTTATGGATTATTCATATTGTCTCTCAATACTATGTTATTATAGAGGGTAATGACTCTTAATTTATGAGATTTTAATATACTCAGTGCTAGTCACTATCCCAGGGCCTATTGAAGGTGGGACTCGGGGGGTCATTATCTCTCTCCAATAATTGTGGTATCTTTGGCGGGAGGGGGTTGTGACAACATATTCAATAATATGAAAGTGATCAGTAAGTTGATTGTTATCATGTAAAATCATCCTCAATTATCTTAATACATGATAAGATTCATCTCAGTCACCATAAATGTAACACCCCCTTATTTCTTAGTACGTTATTTCTTCAATGTAATTCAATAACATGCGCTACACGCAATACCAAGTTCGAGCGCACCACGACATACCAAACTAGATGTTCAAAAGTTGTTATGCATATTATCATCTTCATTTTTGAATTTAATATATTCCATGTAAATTTTACCATCCATATTATATGTTTTTAGGTATAATATAACAACAATTTTATTTTTTCTGATAAAATAATTATTTTTCAGAAAATGCGATTTTACCACCTTTTAATAGAGAACGCATTTTAAATCCAATATTTGACACTTTTATATATTCATGTGGACAAAAATAAATTTATTCATTATAATTGGGACATAAAAATTTAGTTTTGATATTTTTTTTTGTTTTTTTTGATAACTATCATATTTGGGTGAATAGTGAAAAATACTAAATTTCAATTGAAAACATATTTTTTAATCTAAATACTTTATAGTGTTAAATTATAAAATATAATGGTTTGAAATTATAATTAGATTATATAATTATAATTTAATATAATGTAGGTAATTATATGTAATTTGACATTAAAATTTGATATAAACACGTGTCATTCTATTAATAGTTTTTACTTTTAGGAAACCTGCCTTTTATTTTTGACATCAGGAATAAATTTTAAATTAAGAAATGTAACTTATATGTTTTGAATTTTTTAAAATATAATTAATCATTTAATTCATAATATCAAAATTATCTTAGGGTTAAATATTTGTATTTTTCTGAAAATATTATATGTTTGATGAATACTGAAAACAATATGTTATTATTTAAAACCAAAATCTTATTTAAATAATTTATTATTTTATTTAAATATATTTTAAGTAAAAATAGATATATAATACCTATATAAGTTCAATTTAATTAATTGGTGTAATTTTATAATAAAATTAGATGTATAATAATTTTGTAAACTTTTTAATGTTTTTACCTGCCTTCTAGGAGCATTTGAAAATTTGAATAAAACATAATTTTACCTCTTCAATGAATTTAATTTCAAAAATCTAAGAGATATGGTTGACATCAGTATTTAAAATTTGGTTCAATAAGATGAAAATAATTTTATGTGAATAGTGACTTTTGACTTTTATTTTACCACTGTTAAAAGTATATAGGGTAATTAAGGGAATAAATGATATTATAATTAACCTAAAACATGTCTTAATTCTATTGGATAAGCATAATTAGACCAGAAAAAACCTTATGAATAAAATATGACCCACTTTGGTCAACATAGATTAGATTAGGACATTTATTATTATTTTATTTAAAGAATAGTCAAAAGTGTAATATTTAAAGTTTAACTAAACCATTTTTCATATTGGGTTACTCACAATATAAATTCGACTATAAATATCCATTATAATGATAAAAATATATCCAACATAGTGGTATTTTATTTATAATTTTTAGACATTAAATAATTTATTTTTATTATTTCACAATGATGAAGCAATGATTAACTTATTAAGGAAATATTAAAATAATTGATTTTATAAACATCCAAATAAATGTAAATTGAAACTTCTGATTAAATTAAACAAATTTTATAGGTTAATATGACATGTTAGGATTTATTAAATAAATTTTATTTTAATTTATAATGTTTTTACGGCTTTCAGAATTATCAAATACTAAATAGTGTCAAAATTGATATAATGCAGTTTTTAAAACAAATACTATATTATTAATTGATATAATATTCCTAAATATAGAATGTTCTTCCAAAGGAAATACATAAGGGTTTATTTATTAAAAACTAACCACTTCAGGTTATCTTGGTAGTTTATAGTATGTTTATTAACCATATAATATAAAAATACAAAGAGGCATGGTAATGTCAAACTATTTAACTAAGAGTTAAATATAAAAGATAAGGTAAATATGGTGATATAAACCTGTCTAAAACCTACTTTTTTAAATTTTTTCAACCCATACACACCTTATACTCAATTTAAACTATTTTTTATCCATTAGAAACCGAAATTGAGTTTATTATAAAATAATATTTCAATCTTTTCTAAAGTGACCCTCACCTTTCTTATGAAAGGGTACTTCAACTTCTCTTAATTTCACACTTCCAAAGCCATTTAGCTCAGACAAAACCTGCCTAAATATCCTACCAACTACCCTCAAATAATCCTAGAGTCCATACTTTGATCATAAATCCAACCTATGGAATCCCATTTGATCAACTCAAAAAGAATACAGCTGAAGATGAGGTAATAATTTCACCACCCTCATTCAAGTTCGTTTCTTATTCCACATCCTGTTTTTTAATCCATACCAAAATTATAACTCAAGAAACTTCTATATACTATGATGTTATTATAAATATAATACAACCATATTCATTTTTATATCCATCCTATAAATTACAAAGTCATC
This sequence comes from Viscum album, assembly GCA_963277665.1. Classification (NCBI taxonomy): domain Eukaryota; kingdom Viridiplantae; phylum Streptophyta; class Magnoliopsida; order Santalales; family Viscaceae; genus Viscum; species Viscum album. The sequence goes on from OY728138.1 coordinate 663,703,144, forward strand.
ATATGTGCTTACGTACGACTTACTATCTCCATGTCGCGGTGAAGTTTGACATTCAAACACTTACTTATTTAGGATGGGTATAATAATGAGTATAATGGATGTAAATAATAAATATAAAATTTTAATGATTCTTTATATACGATAAACCATCCAATTACATACTATTTTACCATCAGTATAATGATATTGTCGCTCGTGCATACATACGGATTATCATCTCCACGAACACAATGAGATTCATTCCCCATCATAATCATTCAAGAATAATTTTCAATTTACGATTAAAAATAATGTTTAAGAACATAATATCATTCTTGATATGAATCAAATACATCCTATCCATAACAAACGTGGCTTACGTAATCATTCATATAAAGGAAAATGGATCAGTTAACACCCGAAATGATGATACTACTAAAATATTATTAACAAAGCAATATTGAAGGATCATATATGATTTCATATTTATGTATATGATTCTTTTATAATTTAATAAAAAATATTTTACTTTTATACATGAGTTTAACATACCCTCAACCAAGGAAAAGTACAAGGTAAGGGTTAATTTTGAAATCTCTTTATTATATCAGGTTGTTTTTACCTAAGTATCTACATGGACATATTTATTATCCATGTACATGTTTCATAAAATAATTTTCAAAGAGATTATTTTTAAGGGAGTTTTTTAGTAAAACTACATTTTAAATGTTTTAAATATTTATTATTCTAATCCTTTCTCATTAATGTCTATGTATTCAAAATGGTTTTAAGGATATATTTATATGGACATAAATGTTTTAAAATGTTAATTCCATTCAAATGTTTCAATGTTGTATGGGGAAATTTGATTTAAAACTATATTTTTAAATGAATTCTTTAATAGATTATGTTACTTTTAAATGATTTCATGAAAAAAGGATATTTCTCTCAATGATTTTTACTGATCATTTTCAACTATGTCAACAACAATTATGAGATATTATTCTTGATCGAGGTTGATTTATTATGATACAAATCTTCCTTATTGTATTGAAGGTTTTGTGATATGTTTGACTGTGGATGTGTTATTTTTATACAATTCATAGTTTATAGATAAATTTTTGACATTTCATATCCTAGTTTTAATACGAATTTTTATGTTATGTATAGACCTTTTCATATGAGGATTGCAAAGTGACTGGTGGAGCCTGCTATAACTCCTCGATACATTGGTAGGTCTCATTAGACAAACTAGTGTCTTTGCACAAGGCCTTGAAAAAATCTTATTTGTAGTCTTCGCACAAGGCCTTGACTATGTGGTTATGAAGCCTGTCATTATGCATTCCATCATTATAAAATTGACTATGGATATTTCATGTGATTATTGGACTATTATAATATCCATGTGAATAATTAAATGGAATTATTTTATTTATCATTGCCATATTATACTGAAGTTTAATTGTTAAGGGCTTTTGTTTTAGTTTTATATATTTCCTTAAATTTTTTTTCTTATTTATGAAAGTTTCCACAATATTTTTATCCTTATTGAGAATCTGATCTCATCCCTTTCTTATATTTTTTTCTCAAGATTCCAAGAAGTATATTATGATTGATATGTTGAGTTAAGCTACGAGATTAATGGTGTTCTCAAAAGATAATTTATGTTTTGTTTTATTTTCCAACGTGTAATGTAATTTTCATCTATATAATCAACTTTCCAAGACTTCTAAACTTATCGGTCATTCATTACATGATTATTTATAATCATGAAAATTTATTAAAATAATGCACTACCACTCAGCTTCTGCGGTTGGGCCGTCAAAGTTTGTATTAGATGAATGTTAGCAACAACCTTGGAAATATATTTAGATAAACAATAATTAGAGAACATTACCCAAAGATATAATGTGAGGATTAGTATATATGAACTTCCTAGAATTTTGGTAATTTAGAGATTTAGTGTATCTTCCAAGAAATACTTCCATGTCTGGATACGAGCGGGTAGAGGTGGCTCTAGCACAGAAGTACCAAGGAGTGAAAAATCTGACAAAGAGTTTTGGGCAAGACCTAAGGTATCCTGGTATATGAAAACAAGCCTTGTTGCACTGTTTTTTATGACACTCCTAGGGAATATAATTAGGAAAATTGACATTTTTTTTCAAGCCATTATGAATAATTTTCGAGTAAAAACTTTCTCCAAGAAAAATGTTATGATTATACATTATATGCATAATGTTTTCAATTTACGTTAGGTATTTTATAATTTTGTAATTATGCATTGCGATTCACAAGGTAACCTAGTGTATGCAATTGTTTAGAAATGGAACCTAGTAGAAGGAATGATAATTCTTGCAATACGCATGATTGAAATATTAAGAAGGGTCATATGTTTCATGGAATTAAGCCATCATTTAAAATGGAAATAGTCTCTCACATATTCTCATCATATAATGAATTAGTATGATTTTTTGGTAAGATAAGTAAATAATTATTTGAGTCCTATGGCTTTGAAGGGAAGCATGAAAAGGAAAATATGGAAGAGAGAATGATGGATAAAGGGAATATGGGATATCTGATAACTATGGAAAAATCACCTTGGTAAATGCTTGAAGGAAATGAGAGTTTGTTATAAGTGTGGAGAAAAAGGACTCCATATTCGTGATTGTAAGGATAAAAAAATGTTTCAAATGCACAATGCTTCATCTGCAAGGGGTTGAGACACTACGCGAATCAATGTTCAAATCATCAGAGTATACTCCAAATGATCCTATTGGATAATAATCAAGCTATGATACTACCAAATATGAGGAGGATTGATTAGAGTTCTTATGTTGTAAAATTATTGTGTCATTGGATTATTTTATTAATGATGTACATGTTATAAGAATGAAAATGTATATAAAGATTGTACTGCAGTACTATTTCATTAAAGAAATGAGATGGTGTGGAACCACGAAAAGTGACTCAATAACACGTTGATTTTTTTGGAAAATATATGGTTGAGATAAAGATGAACCATAATATGGTTTAGATAGTGAGGTAGTGATTTTGGAATAATATATGATTGATTTGGATAAACTATATTATATATTCTTTAATACCCTTAAACTGATTAATAATCTGTACATTTCATCACTGTTGGATTTTACAACATTTTTGGATAGAAGAAGTATATCCAGTATTATATGAGTAATAAGGGATCATGAATGTAATAAATAAGGTTTTATGGTAATTCAGGGTGTTACAATGTTTTAAAAGAATACATGATGAAGGTATTAACATGTTATTACATGGCAAAAAATATCTTCATTATATTTAACTTCCTTATAAATTTTGGATTGTGAGTTTGTAAAAAAAGTGTTTTGGATAAGTCTAAAGGTTGGAATCAATTTCCTATGACATTGGATATAATTTTTAAGGTTAAATAATTTCTCGATATTATTTTTTTATTGTCATAAAAAGGACAGCGGTCGGGTGGCAACCAGTCCCATCCGGAAAGGCCTCGAGACTTGAAACTGCAAACGAAGGGCGACAAGGGTGGACCGCCTAACACTGACATATGTGATGTCATGATTTTTATAATGTATTTTTTTTTAATATTCTGAAAAATGAATTATAAATTCATTATTTTTAGAACCCGAAATGATTAGAAGAAATAGAATATTTTAGAATTCCATTTTCTTTTGGTGTGAAAGGTGAGATTGTGGTAGGAATTAGTTGAAGGAAGAAACTCTAATTTTCAGGTATATTTTTATTCCTCTTATTATTTGAATGAATTAATTCTTACACTTTTGGTATGGGATCTTAAAACCAAAAATGTGTTATCGCAATACCACTGGAATATGTGATGTCCGGGTTTTCATTAGTTTGTATTTTTATTTTGGGTTTTTTTCGCTTGCATGCACAATGAAATCGACCTGGATTTCGATTTTGAAGAACCCCATTTGAAAAAATGTTCCAGTAAATCCCAGTTATTTGTGTCCACCAATGACCAAGTCAAAACGATCGAGTAATCCCATCTTGCACCAAACTTTCTTTGGCACCGTTATACATATCTCTATCTCTAGACATGTAATCCCAACCAATACAATATTTTGATCTCCCAATCTATCCACCCCTCACAGATAGATAGTTTTGGCTTCCTAAATGGGGTTTCGGTCCATAAGTTTCCTAGAAAATGCAATCCCCATGGCCACCGTTTTATTAGTAATCGCACATCTCCCATGGGAGGTCGTAGCTGTGGGACCGGTGGAGGTTGGTAGTGGTAATGGATCAAGGGAATTCAGACAGTGCTCCAGAATCATTTGCAGGAATCTGGCGGATCACCTTGCACTTATATTCCAGGACAAGGCAGCGGTCACTGGACTCTAAACGGAAAGAACTTCGCCACAGGACACCTCTACAGTCGTGTCATTCTGGAAAATCCTCTTAATGTCGTAGCGAAAATGGATTACCAGAGAACTGTAATGTATGAAAGATGAAGGCTACTAATATGTGAATGTAATATCTTCGAGCGCCTTAAAATATGTAGATGATAGTATAACAAATTGTTCCTGAAGATGTGAATTCATACTCGTGTGTGAGTATTCCTCACATTGAGGGGATCATAATTTTGATCTCATTTCCATATCCTTAAAATTTAAGGTATCAATAGAATAGAGCCAAATTTCTATGGGGTAACTATCAATTTGAAGAGACGTTTCAACAATAAAAGTCTCCCTTATCAGCAAGCACGATAGCGTGTCTTCTATGATGGGAAGCTGACTCGATGGACAACAGACTTCGTTGAATCATTAGGAAATGTAGAGGACTGCTCATGGGTAGATGTGCTACCCAAACATACTGAATAATGTTTTTTGTTTTTTTCTTCGTTAAAACGATATAAAATCCCATGAGATGAAGAGGTGTATTTCTGTGTTCCTTCAAGTTTTATTGTGAGAGGACAAAATATAGAAATCTTTTTTCTCTCGTGGATATAGGATTCCATGCCGAACAACATTAATTTTTATTTTCATCATTTTACTCTTTTTTTGTGTGTTTTTCAGTGCCACGAACCTCCAATGCAGACCAAAAATTGGAATGAAGTCCATGCAAGAGCGATCAGAGTCGAAATAGTTAACCAGTTTCTAGTTTTTCGGTGACCAGAAAAATAAAAGTGGTTAGAAAACATTTTAGAGCCAAGATCCATGAAGAGGATGACAAGATGATTCCAAATGTGCAAGCAACGTTGAAAACAAAGCTAAAACAAAAGAGATAATCTGGGTCAACGTTTGGTCAAACCCAGGGGTGAACAGTAACCTTGTTCTAGAGAAGACATTATTGATCACGCTGCCGGTGAAAATTCCGGTGATTTTTCTAGTAGGTCCTCTTGTGTATCACGATAGCACCACGTCAATAGTCAATCTGGACATTTGAACTTGTTTTGGCAATATCTAAGTCAATTAGTTTTCGATTTCGATGATCCAGGATTCAATTCCCACTATTTAAACCATTTTGGATGCATTTGTGTAATTAGTAACTCAAAATTAGCACTCCATTAGGTGGTTTGTGAGGGGTGAAACATCAACTGTGATGATCACATTTTGCGACAACAAAGATGGATGGTGGGGGAGCACAAACAATGTTTGAGATCTAAAAGTTAGACGGTCGAAAAAAATTGGCTTGTGGAAAAGCGCGATGATTGAAATTCTGGTGAAATAGGGCATGATTAGACCATTGATCGGAGAAAACCTGGAGGAAACCAGTAATGATGATTGGGGATAGCTCATGATGTGGGTCGTCAGCACAATTTGACTTTGTTTGGCGAATGAGGCAAAATACTCAGAGTTGGACTAGACCTCGCCGAATGAGATCTAGAAGATATTGGAGCAGAGATATATAGATAAGTCATTCACCAACAAATTATTCGTGAAGAAGAAATTGTACCTGTTGTGTAGGGACAAGGGAACGAATTTGTTGGATCAAAACGAAAAATTCAACGGGATCCTGACATAAGTATTAGGGCTTTGTGTTAAGGTTGGAGAGGAAGGAAAAGCACTTTTTATTTTGTCATCACTACCAAGATCATTTCATGGGATTGTGACTGCATTGCTCATAGGGAGGGAAACATTGAATCTGGATGTGGTGATGGAATCTCTTCAAGATTTGGAGACATTCTGAAGACCCTTGATACATTCAGGCAAGCAAATCATGGTGATAGGATATGATCAATGTGGGAAGAGCTGATATCAGAATTCAGGAGGTAACAAATGGCAGCCAAAATCTAGGGTACGTGATCCTTGAGAAATCACGTTTTTTTGGTTTGAGAAAGAGGTTCATTATAAAAGTGACTCTGGAGAGAGAAAATGGTATGTTGCTCAGAAAGGGAAGTTTATGTGAAAGATTAGAACATCACAGAATTATCAGTAGATGATAAAGTCTACGTGACAATGGGAATCATTCATTAAAATGGGAGAGTTGAATAGAAAGAAGTGAAGTGTCATTACTGTAAAATATACAAACACATGAAGTGTGAATATCGATTTCGGAGAAGGATGAACGAGCGAGGACAAAATCCAAAAAAATACAGACGGGTTTTGGATTTGGGGAGCACGACACACTTATGGACGATATGAGGTACATTTACTACCTTTTAGCAGGTTCATGATTTGGTGAGACTTTTTGATGGGTCAATATGCGAGGTTCAAGGACTTGATATGGTTAAATTGAAGACACCCGATGGAGAATTCCGTAAATTGGCTGATGTGAAATTCATTGTGAGAATTGGATGGAACTTGGTATCATTAAGTACGATCAATGTGAGATTGTTCAGGATTTATTTAGTGGGTGGAGTGTTTGAAGTTTGTCATGGTGATGTATAAAATTTTACTAGAAATGAGTCATAAGGGTTGTATCATTGGATGCGGACAATAGTCAGCTGAAGCTCGATTAAAGACAGTGGAAGTGCCACGTCATCTAGCATGAAAAAGCAAGTTCGATTTTCTGATGATGTTTTCAACACCTGCAAGGCGGGTCGCCTTTCACATATATTCCCGTATAAGGTGGATCTCCTTTCACATGTATTCCCATAAAAGGCATTGGTCACTGTACTCTGAATGGAAAGAACTTCACCACCCCCCACCTTATCAGCTGTATCATTCTAGCGAAGCTACTTAATGTCGTCGCGACAATGGATAAGCAGCAATCTGTAATGCCTGGAAGATGAAGGATACTGATATGTGAATGTAATCTCTTCGTGCACCTTAATTATTAAACTGTAATATAGATACAAGATTTTTAATTGTTTTTTTAAAGTCGTTGTTGTTATCTGTATGATTTTTTCCATAAAAATTTTGAATATTTTCATTCTCTTGTACCAACCAACCGAAAAATGTTGGTTACCAAAATTATTATAATGTTTTAATTTCTAAGAAATAAATTAATTTTTATCATTAACAAGCATACAAGTCATTTTTAAAGATATATACTTTTTATAACAGAAACCCTTCCCGCAACTACAGTTTATCTAGTTCCATCAAATCAAGTCTATCTTCATGAACAATCACAGAAGAAAAACCCCATTAAGAATTTTTAGTGCACATTGATTGTTAGAATGTTACTAGAAATCAAGAAACCTCACATATTAAAATAGTTTATATTAAATAGAAATCAAAATACAATAAAATACAATAAAATTAAATTAAAAAATGCCAGAATATTTTTTCATAACAATTTTAGATGAATCATCTTTAGATTGTTTTTAAATATTCAATTATGTTGTTCAGGTTATATTTGACATCAGGACACCTTCATTGTTTTTTTACTTGACATTTCTTCATTTTGAGTAAGTTTTTTCCCTGTTCATTCATCATATTATATTTTTCTATGCTTCTATACTTGAGATTCTCATTTTCCTCAATGTAATCATCTTCCATTTAGTAATATTTTTATTTATCTTCCTTTAGATTCTCACCCTTTGTCTTTGTAGCCCAATGTATTGACTGTTTTGATCATGCAATGCATTTAGTTCAACATTCAACATGTCTTCAATATATGCTTCTTCTCCTTCTTCACCATCTTCACAAATACCCGATGATTCCTTCATGTTTTTCACATTATAGGTAATGTCCCTAACGTTTTCAAGAACTACTACCTCATATTAACAATGTGATACTGAGTAGTCATTATCTTCTTTTCCTAGCATGATTCTTCATTCCTTGTAGTGAAACTTATGTCTCCTTCTACAGGTTCATTATCTTTCATATATATTTTACACCATCTGTTCCTACTAAAACACTCATCCTTTTCATCTCCATTATAATCACCCCATTTCTTCTTTTGATATTCTCTCACATTGTTCCCAATTCCACCTCGTTTAAATCATTTTAGTTGGACTTTACCTTTACACTTACCTTTTCCTTTTTTGATATTCCTTGTGATAGGATCCATGACTCTCATATATTGTTAATCATTTTCTTCCCTATCTACAATTTCAATGGAGTATTAATCCCCCTCATCGTTGATTTTTGGCTTTCCCATTGTTTAAAGTTATGTCTTTTACTTGATATTTTTCTAAAACACCAAATCCTACCTATTCTAAAAGATTATATGAGTATTAGGTAACACATAAAGAGATAAAAAATACCTTTCTTCCATTATATAAAATTGAAGATCAAATTGATAAAGGGTGCTTTTCAACTACTTCATAAAAATCCGAAATCTTTTGTTGTATATTTTAATCTGCTAATGAAACAAACAATTTCATTAACTTTTAGGAAGTAGTCATTATTTTTTTCTCTACCAACTGACCTCACGTATTCAAACATTTCATTCCATATCCGCAACATAACATCAGTTACATTAGCAATATATTATAGAATATTCTCAGTTTCTAAGATATCTTTGGTGGTATGATGTGACATCACCTTTGTAAATATGTTTTCTAACATGTAGAAATTAAATTCATTTGACACCTTTCAATCAACCTTCATGTTTCTAATAAAAGCAAAATTCAAGGGACTATCAATCTCATTTGGTGGAAATCTGAAAATAGTGGGAAAAATGACTTTTAAGCAAACTGATAGCAGATTAAAAATCACCCTTTCCATTCATTCATTATAGTTTATTACATAAAATATAGGTATAATTGTACTATTTACGGAATTTAGATTCTCCATCTACAACTTCAGAAAAAGGATCCTTTAGAGGAAATTTGGATTTTCTTGGATTACGATAAAGCACGCAAAAAAAATATGAGGTAACATTGAGAAGGGGGATTCAATCAAATTTAGTATTATAATTTTCCCTTGAAATAAACCTATGTGATTTTTATAATCAATATACACAAATAAAATTATATCACACCCTATTTTATAGGAAGAAAATGTAAAATTTAACACAATGAACATTAGGTTTTATAAAACATTTGATCCTAATGATGGTATATCTATCTGGATGAGTCCAAGATCATTCCAAGACATATCTTTTCCACCAATATCAGAACTAGTTATAACGGGGAATGTATAATCATGATCCCACTGCTATCTCTTGAAATACCAATGAATATTACCCAATAGTTAGCAATATCCTTACAAGTTCTTTATACTAATTTGTTCTAATTTACAAAAGTGTCACCAAAAAAAGGAACTAACATGATAAATTTATCTCCAGATTTATTATGCAACAAAATTTTATCTCACTCCGATCAATTTGAATTATGTGGCATTAGTAGTTAATCCATTCTTGATAATATAACTATTTAGATCCTATAATGGATTAGAATATTTTTATTTCTCACATCCTCAAGTGATTCATTATTCAAACCTTATAATGGATTGAAACATTGTCCTTGATAACTATATCTAAAACTCACTTTTTTATAATGTTATGGGAGTTTTTTAAAATATTTAAAATGAAATAAAAATTATAAACATTAGAAAAAATTTTAATTTCCTCCACGAATCAATGGATTCTCCTAACATGAATGTTATACTCACTCTATCTTCTAGAGTTCTCTCCTGAATGTATAAAAAGATCTCTTCAACTAATATATATTTTATTTATATATAGTGGTTTAGTTTGAATGATTCTTCAAGAACTAAAATACAAGAGTTGATTTATGAATCTCCCTATATCCACAATTCATAGATAACCACCCTTAATTCTTATAAAAATAACAGTCTGACATCGTTAGCACTATCATAATACTCAGTATCAACAATAATAAATGAATCCAAAAATAACCCATTAAATATAAAATTTCACATCATTATATCCAGATTGATTAATAAACAAAAATTATCATCATAATGAATCTTCCAAACTAATCAATATCCCTAGCTACATAAAATTTTCTTCTTCCATTACATTCTCGCTTATTCACCTAATTAAATGTCATAACATTATATGTCTTCTTATGCTTTGGATTTTGATAGACAAAATATTAAAAATTATTTTATTCTTAATTTCAATATTCTTGATCCCAAAAATGTGTTACTTCAAGAGAAATTGTCACATTTAATTGTTTATGAAACAATTTTAGCTTAATTGGAAAAATGACATATTTTAGAATTTTCATAGTTTAAAATTATATCAATGATTTGGCCATAACATTGTGTGAACTTATCCAAATTGAAAAATTATTCTTTTATGGGTTCCTGGGTTTATTTAGATTCATTTTATACTTTTGGACTCAAATCTAAATCTATCAACCAGAAGCTCAAATCTAACTCACAATATAGCCCTCAAAAATTGTGCACAGTACTAGAGAATTTTATTTTTTGGCCCAGACATCATAAATGGCTAAACCAAATGAGCTGATATTTTACATGGATCACTAAGAAATCTGGAGTAATAAATTTCATTAATATGGATGCTCACTATTCTTTCATTTTCAAGGTCCTAAATACGTGGGAACTAACTACATTGGAATATTTAGAGTCTGTTTGGTAGAATTATATTTTCAGAGTAAATCGGCCATATCACCATCATTAATTGGCCAATGAATCTTAAATTTCGTGAGTAGACAAAGGGTAAATATTGGAAAAAATATTAATAAGGAACAATTTTCATATTCTATAATTAATGCGGACATCAATCCTCATAAATTTGGTGGATTGATTTTGGATCCAAATAACTCACACACTTTGCCTTTAAAAGTGTATCCCTCTTTCATTTTAATGTGTTGGAAACATAGGGGTAACCTTTGTTGGACTTTTTATGTATTTTAGTGTTGTATTTTCTTTAACTTTAATTCTGTAATAAAATTTCATATTTTTATTTATGTGTTATTCTTTCTCTCTTTTTCTTTGTCTTTTTTATTTTCTCTCCTCATTTTCTTCATCATTTTCAACTCTTATACTCATAATTATAAGTAGTTAACCCATGGATGTTCCTAGGGGAGTAATATAGTGATAAAATCAAATCATTAAATGTTAATTATTAATGTTTCTTATTTTCATATTGTTAGATCGATGGGGATCTTAGTAGGAAAGGATCCTTTTTTGTCACCACTTGCCACCTGAGATTTAGCTTTCCCTTTTGCAATATTTTCCCTCGTTCGAGGAGGTGGATGTGTGGTCTCTCGGTGATAATTTAGAGTACCATATATTCACAACCATATGAAGAAGAAGATGTTCGTGAATATTATGGAGCATGTAAAATAAGTTAACTAGAAAAAAATAGTGAGACGATGAAGGTTCACTCGTGGTGATTCTCTCATGAATGTCTCATTTTTATCTTAACATCATTTTCTCTGCATTCATTATATTGCATTGAATATACTTATTTACTTATAATGTTTATTTCTTACTTATAAAATCTTAGTTTCTTTCCATTTATTTAATTAGTAAAAAATGTAAAAAAAATTTGGATTATAAGAAGTGAGTGATTTACCGCAAATGGCTCTTCAAGAGATCAACCAAAGTCAGCCACTGTGCTGTAGTTAGTATAAATATTTTTGAGAGCATGAAAGACAAAACTGCATCAAATTGGTGCAATTTCCTTGGAACCAAGTGGTCTTTAACCACTATTTTTTCTCACATATTCTAAATTATTTTCCTTCCATTCATTTAAAAAACAGACCAATATCATGAATTTCCATAACACTAAAACAATCATTGTTCGTGATGTTTTTCAATTCAAATTTTTATTCATGGAATAATGTATCTCATGTGTAATAAGATAGTCAAAATGATCAACTTAACGAACATAAGTAATAAATACAAAAACTAATGATCAAATCTGAAATGGTTGAAGAATATATTGGTTCAATGGTGCAACAACCTGAATCAAAACATGAACCTGAACAAGAACGTGTGGTGAAAGAAATTTTAACGATAATTTTTTATGTTAAATAACCCAAGGTGGGTGAGAAGGAGCTTCTAAAAGAAATAATAATATCATCTCATAATCATCCATTTCTTTAGGAGGTCCCTGAAGTACACATTCCATCTGATGCACTTACGAGAGATCAACAATTTTTTGGAAGAATCCTTGAATAACTTTGTAGAAGATAAACTGAAACATCATTTTCCTATATTTTATATTGAAAAATCAACACCTTTTGACCTATTTCTTGCTTTGGATGATGAAAAAGAAGATGTGCCTGCTAATATGGTGTTTCCAATAGATTTCCTAATGAGATCAATTTTGAGGCTGACTTACTTGAAAGGGCATATTTCTTAATTGATTTGTCATGTTTTTGTCTTATTCAAACTGAATTGTTTTCTAACTTCTTCATTATTGAAATTTTTGATATAGCACGAATGGGGAATTTCTTGGATTTTATGTTAGAGTATACCCAATTGGTGGTGATTGATGTTCAGTATTTGGATAATCATGTGGTGTGACTGCCTCCACTACAATAACATGCATACCAAATGGAGGAGGACACTACAGAAGTTCACAGGGAGCACCTCTATCTTTTATTCCCTCCCACTCCTAAATTAAAATTTTATATTTCTTCTTTTTTTGGTTTAGGAACATTATTACCTTCTTAATAGGGGTTTTGTAATCTTGGTTATTACTCATGGACACTGGAAAAATTCACATGTGGTGGTTTATCTTAAAGATACCACACTAACCACCTGATTGGGGATAATCCACTGCAACATCCCAACTAGGGGAAGTAAAAACATAGAACCCGCTTGGGGGATCAAACCAATCATTATACCTTTTGTATTCCATTTATATTTATTTATATAGTTTTCTTATGTCTTTTCATTTCATTCTTGCATCTTTAATGTGGTATAAGATAAGAGCTTAACTCAAGGTTTCCATTGAAAAATAAATCATGTTATGTCTTTCCTTTTCATTATTTAATTTCCTTCCCAATATAAATTTTATATGAACAAGTCACTAGATATGATATTATATAAAAAGTGATGAATAAATGAAATAAGTATGGGGGGTATTTCAACATGTTTTTAGGAATGTTTTGCGTTCTTTAATATTGTTTTTTATGTTGTTTTTTAAAATTTCTTGTTTTCCTTCTTCACTTTGGTGTGTTTTTAGGTTTCTTGAGCTTAATAGAATAATTTGGAAAATTCAAACCATCATGGTATTTTTTACACATATCTTGATTTGAATACTTTAGGATTTAAATGATTGTTGAATAGATTATGTTTCTTGATTTATGATCTATTCATTTGATGAAATTTAGTTGATTATTAAACTAATGTGCACTAGTGCTGTCCAAATTAAAAGTCATGCCCAACATGAGAGTTTTCAAAACCTTTTTGACTTCATCATACATTTCTATTTTTTTGAGAGTCTTGAGACATGTTTTTTGATCTATAACATTCTTTTTTTCTATTTTTAAAATCTATTAGAGTTCATGGAATGTGTTAAGTATGATTGAGAAATCACTTTGAAAGCCATTTTGCATTGAACACTTATTTTTGTATACCTTTACATATGACCTTATTTAATCCCCTATTATCCAAGAAAATCTTTTTTAGGAAACCAAATTACAAGTTATTTATCCCATTTTAACCTTATCTATAATTTAAATGCATGATCATTTTTTAACTCAAGTGTATCGGAGGTAGAGGATGGGTTGTATTTTGTTTTCCTAAAGAATCTATTTGAGTTGAATTGAAATTGTCTCTATATGTATTACTTCATGGTTGGATGAAATTTCATGATGGAAATATGGATGTGTGGCCTAAAATATCATTAAAAATATGGGTCTTCTGTTCAACAATTTTTTAATATCAAAAGCTACCTCTCTTTTCCTCAAATACCTGATTCGGAAGAGAAATCCAGATCTAGATTCGAGCTGAAACAATTATGTAATTGGTGAAAAGAGGGAATAAAAAGTTTTTTACTGAAATTAAAAGTGTGAAATTCCAAAAGGAATAGGTTTATTTATTTATTTTTGATCTGATTGAGGAACGCACCATTCTTGAGAAAAACGGTTTTCATGCATTTACTTCACTTTAGAACTTAACCCTCCTCGTTCTGCCTTAGGTATTTTTACATTTTAAAACTACCAACCCTTAGCCTCAGAAAATACCATGAAACATACCTCATGATCGACACATTTTTGACTCTGTGAAGTGGACATATTAGGTGGATAGTAAGCCTATGTAGATCAAACGTGTTCTTTTGAATGAGAAAAACTCCATATTGAAAATCCTTGAGTGAAGGGAGAAATATTTTTCCGAGATAGTTACGACATGAATGTGAGGATTAACATGAGATTTATTGGATAATCAAGGTTTTTAGGGCTTATTAAATTTTTATCCATATACAAGGCATGATATTTTCTTTGATACAATAATTTAGTTGTGTTGTAATTTATATTTGAGATGTCTGTTTTGACCTTGGTATAAGATGATCGACAAGGAGTGAAATTCTTAAGTGTGGGGGAATTGATAGAACAAATATTTCCCGTTATTTTATTCTTAATTTTAATGTTTTTGATCCCAAATATGTGTTATTTTTAGGGAAATTGTGTCATTTATATTTTTTTTAAACATTTTTGAGCTTAAATGGAAAAATGATATATTAGTAATTTTAACAGTTTTAATTCCTTTCAATGATTCTTCCATAACATTTTGTTGAACATATAAAAATTTAAAAATTATTATTTTAAAGTTCCTATGTTTTATGGGATTAATTTTATCTTTCTAGACTCAAAGCTCAATCTATGATCTAGAAGCTCAAATCCCACTCACAATTCAGGCCACATAAACTGTGCATATAACTAGATAATTTTATTTTTCATCTCATATCTAATAATTACTCAAACCATATTAGCTGATATTTTACATGGGTATATATGAAATCCAGGGGAAAAACTTTAATTAATATTTATGCATAATATTCTTTCATTTTCAAGGTCATAAATTTGTTGGAACTTTCTACATTAGAATACGAATAGTCTGTTTTCTATTATTAAATTTTCGGAGTACATAGGCCAAAAAACCATAATTACATATCCAATGAAGTTGAAATTTCGTGAGAAGACAGAGGAGAAATATTGGAACAAATTTCAAGAATTAACTATATTTAAATTCTATTATTACCAAGTACATCCATGCGCATCCATTCAGTAGACAGATTTTGGATCCAAATAATTCACTCCCTTTTCCTATAAAAGTGTATCACTCTTTCATTTCCAATGGTTGGAAAAATATGGTTATCCTTTGTTATACATTTTATATATTATAGTGTTTTATTACCTTTTATTTTCATTCTATAATAGCATTTCATATTTTTATTTATGTGTTATTCTTTATCTCTTTTTTCATTTTCTATTTTTTTTCTCCCCCCATTTTCTTCATCACTATGAACTCTTATTCTCTTGGTCATGAGTAGATAACCCAATGATGATCCCGAGGGAGTAATCCAGTGATGAACCCAAGTATTTGAACATTCATTCTTAAATTTTCTTTTCTTAGAGTTAGACATAGGGGGATCTTAGTGGGAAAGGTGCATTTGTGTGTCACTAGCCACCCTAGGTTTAGATTTCACTTCTGTAATATTTTCCCATGATCGAGGAGCTGGATGGGTTGTCTCCCAGTGATCGCTAAGAGTACCATATATTCAAAACCATAAGAAGAGGAGGATGTTCATGCGTACGATAGATCATGTCAATTAATAAAATTTGAAACAAATTAGGAGATGAAGAAGGTCCACATGGTGTGATGCTCTCAGGAATGTCTCCTTTTTTGTCGTAACATCTTTTTGTCTGCATTCACTCTATTGCATTGCATCTGCATATTTACTTTTAGTATTTATTTTTAAATTCTAAAATTTCTTCTCTGTTCATTTTATTTCATTAATAAAAAACTAAAAAATATTGTGGATTAGAAGTATTGTGTTCTTGACCGCAAAAGTCTTCTCGAAAGATCGACCTAGGTCGGCCACTGTGTTTTACTTAGTATAAATATTTTTGAGAGCATGAATGAAAACACTTCATCTTATTTCATGTATCATCCTTTAAAAATCATTACTTGATTGGATATATTTAACATCAAACATAGTGGACAGTGTTACATGCATCATTCTAATATTTTTCAAATTTATATCAACCAAGGTTATCATCATCACCTAACTCTCTATAAACCAAACATAATCTTGATTTTATTTCATGTGCATCCAAAATACCATGTATATCATTGTATCTATAGAAACATCCTTCTCAATAGTTGCAAAAATAATATTATTGAACAACAGTTTTTTTAATCTTTTGTCTTCTCATGGAGTTGGGTTGGAATGGAATCTTCTATGCTATACATATCTATAATATCTTCACAGATGATCACAGGGATATAAAAATCAAATCATGCTAATAAATTATTCACAATCCATCATCATCTAGATAAATTACATTAAGTATTATAAAAACATCGTATTTAAAAATAACTATGAATCAAAAAAAAATTCTAAATCCTCTGTAATGAATTATACCATGAATATCATCATAACATCGTCTGATTAAAAGAATGAATTTTTCTTTTGAAATAACACCAACTTCTCAAAGAAAAACCCTTTTTGGAAGTGTCTGATTAAATTTTTCATAGCCTTTGAAAACATATTTTCACTCATACATAGATGTATCAGTCATGTAATAACTAATGTAGATTATAAATTATAATGTGCCTTTATCGCATTATAAAACCCATTTCTCATCAACCCATGGAGAATAATTCTCCATATACACAACTAATTGTTCTGAAACATGGGAAGCATTTTAATATGAAATAAATCCATTTTTAACACTTATTTATGTCTTATAAATCAATCCTAGTCTTCAACCTCAAATCATACCATCCATATTTAGTCCTTTTAAAACAATAACATCATCTTTAAAAATTTCTCAAAAATAATCTCAAACACTGTTCAAAAAACAAACTCAACACCTCTAATAATTAAATGGGTTCTTTAGAACTATGAAACAACCTAGAACCTCATATAATATTGTGGACACCCTATTACTAACACTAACTATGATCCATCATGAAAAAATTCTCATAAATCACCAATTTGCAAGATCACCCATGACATCATCATCAAATTTGGTTTTTAAAACCAAAACATAAACCGACTATGACCATAAAAATAGTCATTTTCAAGATCCATATATATGATTGAGTTTCCAGGAAACTCAAATTAGAAAACATATAAAATTGGGTCTATAAATCCATAGTCTGTATACAATGACCAAAAAATTCTCTAAAAATGGTAAAATCATCTCTATCTCCCTATAAAAATATTATGAGAAGACCACCATAGTTTCAATCCAATCATGACTGACTTCATACTCTCCATGGAATACTGCGGAAACTATGACATCATGGCCTCCATTATTATTCAAAAAACATATAATCTTTATTAAACCATTAAAAACAATCATCTAAACCCTCTAAAAAATAGAAATAAAAATTTAACGGATCATAAAACATTCTATTCTCGGTAGAGGATCCATTGATAGATTTTAATTCATCTTGTAGATCAAGATGTGTTTTCTCATTCTTAATAAAGGACTTCATGATTATTTTATTCTTGTAATTATTTTTTTATATAGATGGTTAATTGAAGTCTATAAAAAATTGATTCAATTATGACTGTTGTACATGTAATAATTCTTCAGATTCCAATTATAATTCAAAATTAAATTGTTCTTCGATTGTTTAGAAACATCATAGATATTTCTTTGGGGTAAAAATAGTCTAATTAGTTAATTTACGTTTCATTCATAGATACAAATCTGAGTTAATGTATGAGGGACATTCAAGCATTTTTCTGAGATTTATAGAATTATGATTAAATAATTAATTATTTATAAATCTAATATTGAGTTCTATGTAAACAACAAGCTTCTTGTTTATTCTATTCTAATGTGTTATATGATGATGATAATAAATTAATAGGAAGATAAAGCTAAAAAATATTATTTTTATATAATGTGTCATAATATGATTATAATCTAAATTAATTATAAGGTAAAAACCAACTCCCATGTTGTAACGGATAAACAATTAGTGTTTTTGAAATTTCCATCTCCTGATTTAAAGTAACAATGACACGGATTATGATTTGGTAAGCTAGTTTGTGATATTGTGTTAACTTATTTATGTACTAATGATCAATATAATGTTTTTATTAGGTCATTAAGGTTGTTTTACCACATTTGTGATATACATGGGATGAACATGACTATTTTAACCACACTACTTTCCCCCCACAAATAAAATGGAATCAAAGATATATTCTTAGGGGATATTCATATCATGGAGGTGAATCAA
This sequence comes from Viscum album, assembly GCA_963277665.1. NCBI lineage: Eukaryota > Viridiplantae > Streptophyta > Magnoliopsida > Santalales > Viscaceae > Viscum > Viscum album. Next base: position 663,721,860 of record OY728138.1, read on the forward strand.
AATGGTATTTATTAAGATATTGAAATAAAAGATATGCATAATGGGATTCATGGTGTTTTTAAGGGTCCAATATAGGAACATTGAACATAATATGGGAATAATCAATTGGAGAAAGATCATTTTTACTATTTATTAACTGATGTAGGTAGGGATTACTTTGATATTCCTTATATAGTGTCAATATGAACTAAAATGATAAAGGACTTAATTAGTTTTCAAACAGTAGTGGTTACATGTATTTTATTGAAAAAAATTTCCCTTATTTTATATAACGTTATTGTAATGCATAAGATCCATCATGAAGAGTTTTAGTTGACTTCCTAGAAACATTTTTTAGTTGGAATGATTGGTTGGATCACAGTAGAGTACTCACAATATCCATATATAGTCTACCTTATTTAGATATCTCTCATTTCATTTTATATGTTATATTATTAAAAATAAATTCAAAATTTTTGTTGTTAACAGCCGTTATGAATTCTCATTTTTTTTCAAAAGATATTATATTTTATTAATAATAAATAAATTGGTAACATTAATTGAAATGTTACTTTAATAAAATTTTCTTATAGATTTTTCCTGGAATAATTAAAATATAAAACCTATAATAAATTCCATCAAAATCAAGAAATAATTAACTCTGAAATACTTGTAGTGGGAATAAATCTCAATTATAGAAATTTAAAACCATAGAAATAATCTTAACTATAGAAATATAGAAAATTTAAAAAAACTAAATAAAAAATAGGTAATTATTGATCCATTCATAGAGAAGGACCATGGTGAAGTGAAAACATATCATCATATTGAAATAATAATTTTACATCTATAGATCTATTTTCCAAAAGACAAAATCCATTAGTTAAATGAATTTTATAATTGTTAACCCCATTAAGGGAACACATTTACTATATATAAAATTTTTACAAACATACCACAAATTTTACTGCATTAAATATAATTAAATGAAAATATAATAATGATAGAGAAATAGTTAAAATATATGTAAAAAAATTTACTTCATGAAATAATAAACATAATAAAACAAAAAAAATCAATATTGTCATAGTAAATTTACCAAACAATGAATCAAAAACATTATAAACATCAATTTCATTATATGTAAGGATTTCAGAATCAATATTAATTAGAAGAAATCAATAAAATATTGATCCAATGGGGAGTGTTGGAAAGAGAGCATATATAACATATCAATGTAGTACATGAGGAGGTTTTCATTCAATAATATTATACATCATCATAAATGGATCAATATTCACAAATTATTTGTTTCTATTTGAGGGTGACGAAATTAGATTTTAATTCAGTTAAATTTATAATTCCCTAATATTTCCAAATCAGATCATCCTATAAAAATGTAGGATAATAATGAACAATGAAATGTAAATTAGAAAGTTTGACCAACCAAAAATAAAATTTTTTATTAGAAAATTAGTCTTATATCATATGTAGCATTGATAAAAAATTGAACAAATAAAAACTACCAACCAGAATTCATATGAATACAATATTGAAAATTAAATATAAAACATGATTCTATAAATCATATAGTTTTTTAATGTAATATTATAAATGATATAGTTATATAGAATATTTTTTAATATTTTATAGATCACTATATTGAGGGAAAAAATTAATAAATATTATCCTAAAGATCCATTTTTCTAGAAATCTTATTAATGTTTATAATTTATATATTTAAATATTAACAATATTTATAAAAAATATTTCTAAAATTTTATATCAACTAACTAGATATCATAATATATCCAACTCATATTTTTATGTGTAATTAAAAATAAAAGTGTGAGAGATACAGATTAAAAAAAATATAAGCATATGAATATGAAATTCCAGAATGTTAATGTTCAATAAAAAATTATAAATCCATAATATATTATTTTATAAATCATAAAATTTATAAAACATTAGAATAAATATATAATCTCTTATAATAGTTAATATCTTTAATATTTTGATATCAAATGAAAAATGAATAATTGAAAGAGAGGATATTTTAAGGGAATTTTATAATTGAAGGGCACACCATGATATAATTATTTCTAGTTGTCTGTTCAAACTAATTTCAATTAAAATCATAATAATTATTTAATTATCATTATATAATGAGAAATAATATGTAACTATGATTTTATATTAGTAAATAGAATCATGAACTGATTTTAAATTGACCAGCTAATAGTGTTCCAACATATCCCATGTACGTTAGTTTTTTAAGATCCTAAATACCCTTTATACATTAATAATTATTGTTATATATGTTCATCATATTTTATAACTATCTATGTCATTCATCTTTTAAATTTGAAATCTCTATAAGCTTACCGAAATTATTCTATGTCTGGATAAAAATCGATTACATTAGTAACATAGATAGGTGAAGAAACTACAAAATCGAGAATTCATCTGTGTTTGTTTCATACATGAAGGATCCACCAATGTGAAATGACTACATCATGAAAATGACTACCCAAAAATCATTGGTGTTGATGTATCTCCTACACAATGAATCAATTTTATTGATCAATCATCTATGTAAATCAATCACATGGACTGATCAGCTATGTAATTTTGATATGTTGTGAAAACAGAAATGTTGATCCAAATGGATAGATGATTATTTCAGCTACATAAAATTTTTCTTTGGGATTCTTTCATCTATGTCAATTTTGTCTACATACTGAATAATCATACGTTACAACATCCCGACCTGGCTCACCACTTAACTGGTGGCCAGAACGATCATCACATGACCACAAGTGCATCTCCCCATATGCCAGAGGTTGCTAACTAGCAGCGAGGGTCAATTGATAATCACTGTAGAGACTATACCCTCATATCATAGTTAAATAATAAACAATGTCAATAAATAGAGGAAGTAGTATAATAAATGAAAATGTGGTGGAAGGAGGATTTTATAAATCATGTACAAATTGAATGGACAACACCAATTATACAACATATGCACACATGACTTTATAATGATACAAAATGGAAAGTTGTGAACAAAAATCATTCTTTAAATTCCAATAAGGAAATAAATAAACAATGACTCAATGCCCTGAGGGCGGTCTCCTTGAGAATCCCAAGCTTCTTCTTGATCCTCTACTCCTCTCTCCCAAGTAAATGTAAACAACACAACATGAAACCATATAAAATCTACTTTGGTCACCAAGTGCAATAGAGGTTCGAGTAGGGTGTGAGATATAAATCTCAGTAGGCCAAGACCACCAGTGTCTACCCAAAATCCATACATTTGATAAACAATTTAAACCATGTGAAAGCATGCATAAATAATGTAAGAAGTACAAAGTAACTATATACCCAAGTACCTGTTTCATCCCTCAGCGGGTATCTGAAACTGAATTATACATTTTTCATTCATACTCAACAATAATTATACAATCATTCTCATTTATCAATTATTAAAACCTCATTAATGTTTGAATGTCTCAATATTCGGCCTAAGTCCGACATCACCTGTATATGTCACTCACAACAGATGCCCCTAAAGACCACCTAATTAATGAATGTAAAAATAGAATCCAAGCTTGTGATTTGGATTGAATAACGTATCATAAGATATTCAATTTAAAATTTCATATAATATTTCTGAGCATGTCCACTAAAAATAGTGATTCTCTCCTAGGTCCGTCCATTAATAGAGGTTCACCCAATTCGATACAAAGTCTGAACCCTTTTTCATAATCAATTCACAAATTATTACATCACACCAGTTTACAATAACCATTTAACTCATTTTATGTACATCAAATTGGATCCTCAATCCATTACCAATTAAAGGGTGTAGAACATCATGTCTAGCACTCATGTGAGTATTTGGAGAGTCAGTCCTTGTCTCAAAAGCCTTCGTAATTTAGAGAATCAGTCCATGACCCATAAAAGAATATTTTCATGCAAACTGGTTGTAGAATGCCATGTCTAGCACCCCATGAGTATTTGATGCATCAGTACTAGCCTCACAACTTATTTATCAATCATACACATATATATATATATAAAAGGGGTATAATGCCATGTCTGACACCCCAAAACCATCTATTAATTAATTCATAAATTAATTAATCCATTCTGTTATTTAATTCAACAACATATTAAAAACATAAATAACCTGTAAAACAATTATACAATCAATTAATGATTGAACATCTCAATAGTCACTAAATAATTATCATTTAATTATTCTAATTTAATTAACCCAAATCCTTAACAAGTATGCACCCATCCACTGAAAAGTGTTTCGTTCATGAATATAACAATTAACATGCATGAAATAAACATTTCAAGTCAAACATGCTGAACAAGGCCCACATATTTGCAACTATCTCACATAGAATATCATATTTTTAAACAACTCCATCCTAAGCAACTGATGGCATGGAAAAACACGCATACAAAGGTATTATTGGCCAAAATTCATAATAATCAATAAATTCACCATATTAAAATAAATCATGCAAAATAATTAATGGAAAAATTTATTAATTAAATCATATGTCTTTAACCAGTTCATCAATTAATATATGACTTACCATTTATCATGTAAAAATTATTCCATCTATTAACTACTACCAGTTTCCAATTTATATTCCGAACATATAAAAATACTCAATATTCACAATATTCTAAAAATTCCACAATTTTTTCCAACACATGAATTGATAATAAATTAATCAATTTATTACCCTATTACCTATCGAGCCTCAATCAAATCATTTATCTATTGAATCGTATCACTTTAACTAAATTATAAACTCATGCTTAAACCCAATGCTTGATCAAGTATTTATTTATATCACGTGGGTGATAGAATTAAAAAACATCAAAAGTTTCATGCAGCAACATATCATATAACAACACTAGTAAAAAGAGATATGAAAATCCAGACCACAACAAGCATTATACGACATTACCACTAACAATAAATTTATCTATAATCAACATTTCAAGAAAAAATAATAGTTACATAATCAATTAAACTCACATTTTCAACATATTTAATGATGCTAACAGGAATTCTTGAATAATGAGATAAATATTTGGAACCCTACCTTGGGGTGGAACCATTTTAATTCTGCTACACTTTATTGTACATGGCAGGATCCATTCCACAACTGGTCCACATTCGCATGAATGGACACCTTCATATATATATATATATATTTATATTTTCATTGCCTACATTGATCAAAAATATTCATGAATACTAAACAGGCACCCATAATTGAAGCCGTAATGATCAACACAACTCTAACTTGATACCCGGGACACATAAAAATTAACAGGTCTTAATTTAACCGATGTAAAACCAAACAGTGGGTTTTAGAAGCTCACCTGAACCAACATATTATATGGGAAATGAGATCATACACCTTGCCTTAGGCGGAAGATGCTGGAACATGGCTCAATAGTCCTTAAACATCTATCGCATAAACTAAAATTAGAAGAACAGAACAACCTGATAAAACAGAACATTATGGTTTAGGACAAAACCAAATCGACACTGAAAGATCTTTGAATCACCAAAGTGATGAAGGAGACCATGAGGGAAGGACTTACACTGAATAATCAAACATAAACCATGAATAAAAATAAGGAATCGTCCATAGATGGAGGACCTTGAATAAGGAGGTCGTCATGTGATACAACGGTTCTGCCCGGGGTCAAAGAGAAATGTTATATGGGGTCATCTGGAGGGTCACACGCAGTAGTGAACCACAGCCAGGAGGAGGATGCACCATGGGAAGAGCTCCGACTATAGAGAAGAGCTGCGCGCATAGGGTTTCAGTGTGCCGACTAGTGTGTTGTGCTACAAGAGGGAGGTCTGGATGAGAGAAGTCTCACGTGCTACAAGTAGGAGGTCTATAAGGGGGAGTTACCCCATGGAGGAGAAGGGAAGATAGGTCGTGCAGAGGAGTGGTCTTGGTGCGCAAGTGGGGATGCCTGCTGGTGCATCATGCAAGGGAGGAAGAAAGTAGAAGGGGGGTCACGCCTCCCTTGTACATTGCCTCCCTCTTTTAAAAATTCTAAATACTAATTTCAAATAACAATTCACATAATAGTAATATTAATGATAATAGTCATAATATTATTATTTTTCATTTCCATTTATATCATTAATACCAAAACACCCCATTTAATAAAAATATTACATTTGTAAAACCCATAATTAAATTGTACTATAAAACACTCCTTTTCATTAAGTGTAACCTCACCATTTTAAACAAAATTAAAAATTTAATTCATCATAAACATTCATTTTTTTAAACTATAACCCCTAAATTATATTATTGTTACTATTATTAATTATAAAATAACCATAATATGTGGATAACAATAATAAATATAACCATAATAATATGTATTATAATAATAATAATAAATCATTATTATTTTTTCCATCAACCTTCATTTATTAAGACCATAACACCTAATTAAATCTTATTAATGGAAATTGATTTTTTAAAAATCTCAAAATCCACAATAAATTATTTTAACATTTATTTAATTAAATAAAAAAAATAAAAAATATATTTATTATTGTTATTACAACTTTAATTTAATGAAAACCAAAAACCCCTATTTATTACATTATCATTAATGTGTTATTAATGATAAAAACTCCACTACCTACCCTCCATTTAATAATAAATCATCCTTTATTAATTCTTAACCTCTTCAATTAATTAAAACGGTTTATTGATAATCTGAAAACCCATATTAATTTATTCAATCATCATTCAATTAATTATTTATCATTTATTTAATCAAATAACAATAATAATAATAACAATAACTTCGTTATTATTATTATGAAAAAATTATTTAAATTAATCACAATATCTCATATAATTTTATTTAATTAAATTATATAATTTATTAAATATGGTAAACTACAAGGGTTCGACTGCGACTGTGCACTACACATGCAGATCCATTCAAGTGGACTTTTCTAGATCCAGTACTCCCAAGAATCATCTGGAAACACGCTAAAATTATTGGGTATTTACCTATGCCCAAAAAATGACACCTTTAGGTGTTCCAATACTCAGAATATTTTTTTGGAGCTTGGTTCAAAAACGACCAATCAATAAACCAAAATAAATTAAAAAACATTAATATTTTATCCTGGTTCATCAACATGGGACATTATAATCTACCAACCTTAAAAATTTCCCATCCCTATGAAGCCATCTAGAACCACTACTAAAACAACCTACCTATCAAGTTCATTTATTCTTCTTAGAACTGATGTGTTTCATTCCCAATTCCAAACAAACCATTAACACTTCACAATCCTAATGACTAAGACATTAAAACTAGATCTGAAACTCATGTTATAGATTAATCATTGAAACAATGCTTATATCTGAGGCCATTACAGGGACCTTGTCAATGAAAATGGTTGAATCTCAACTAACCAATAGAACAAGTTGCACATTCTCCCCTCAAAAGATGTCGGAGACCCAGAACCCACGTTCTCCATTAATCTGTTGACATGCCTTTAAAACTATTCCAAAACCATCATCATGTATAATGAAGTCCATACCTGAACTCTGGTAAAATTTCCAAGTCTAGACATCACAAGGCTATTTTAAAAACAAACATGCACTGACACGAATAATGTAGTATACAAAAGAAAACAAACATCCCGCGTACTACCTAGATAACAACCACTCATCAATCCTAATAACATTTAAATTATAGTGTGACATAATACCAATTCTGTCTTAGTGTCTTTATGATGAGGTCAAGATAGGGGACATTCTCGTTATATTTAGAAGAGTGAACTAAGAGAAAACCAACATCATTGAGATGATCAGTTGAACTAATACTAGAAAACTCTTTTCTAAAATCTCATAATCATATATCAACATGTTTTATGAAAACGATGTGACACTACCCACCTTAGGATTATCCCTGACATAGAAATAAAAGATCATCCACTCACCAGTGTACTATTTTAGAACACATAATGCATGCATGTTACGTTCCTTGAACTGTGATCACCATGTCAAACACAGATCATAAAATCCATAGGATAAAAATATTGGTGTGTTATAATGCCCAAGTACTGAGAATTTCTCCTGAGAAGTGGGATGAAATTAAATTAATGGACTAGAAAATTCTAAGGGTACTTCTTACCATGGGATAATCCCTTATGAAAAATAAACATCGACACTCTATCTTGGTCACACAAAAACGAATTCATGAGGCTCAAAAGACCTTTTTAGGCATTTTAATTAATTCATTTCAACCTTTTAACACACAAGAACATTTTCACATCAAGTCACATGCTTTCCAAAACAATTTTCTATGAAACAATTGGCATTATATAATAAAAAACCTCTTTAATCATTTAAAATTCTGTGTTATTCAAATATATATAAGAACTTTATCATCTAAAATATTTTTACCAAAATGGAGACCTATGAGGGTCCCATTTATTCAATCCAAGTTCATCAAAAAGCAACCCAACAATAGTTCATTTCAATCAAAACTCTGTAGTTTTACATTTATAACCAATTTCAAACATACTATGGTTATATGTGGTTCAAACAAATGGGTTTCCATCTACCAATCGATAAGGCTCCCATAAACCTTATCTCATGCATTTGGATCCTATTTATAACAATCAAAATTCATTTAAAATTTTGACTTTAGCATCACTTTCACACATCAATACATCTCTAGCATGTTATCTTATGTTGTAACAAAACAACATACTATTATACAGAAGAATTGAGCAAAAACAAAACATGCTAATAACTAAGGAAATATGGCATATAATCAAACAACCATATTAAATCTATCACCGAAACATGCTATCTACAGAGGCATGATAAAGAAGATCAACACATGACATTGCACCCAAGGCAAAAAATCCAAATTAGCAGTCATCCTACTAATGCAACTACATGGAATGTTACAATCATGTCGTATGAATCACTACATGCTTATGATTATTCCTTTATGAAAATTTGTTTCCCTATAATGCCACACTTTTCTTTCAAAATTCACAAAATTATTAAGTAGTGGAAAATACACCAGTCACTCAAGGTGAAATCATATCAACAGTAACCTCAAATACTACCAACATCAATTCCCATCCCTGGACACATTGTAATTTCCTCTACATGGGGTGATCAATCCCAATCATGACTATTAACTAAAGCATAGAAACTTTCCTATTTCCATGTCTACAAACCCAAAATAGATTGATAAAAGGAAAATAACTATCTGATACCAATTTGTAACGTCCTAACAAGGATCACCCCTGAACCAGTGGCCGGAATGATTTCCATTTGACCTTAATCGCATCTCCCCATATGGTAGATGCTACTGACTAGCAGTGAGGGTCTATGGATAGTCAGTGGGGAGACTATACCCTCATATTAGAGTTCAATAATAGAAAATGGTAATAAATAGTGGAAGTAGCCTAAAAAATGATAAAGCAGCGGAAGGTAAATGATAAAAAAATGGAATGTAGTGAAAAAAAATTCTTTACATTCCAACATTGAAATAAATAAACAATGACTCAAAACCACAAGGGAAATCTCCTTGAGCAACCGGAGCTTCCGCTCGGTCCCCTGATTCTACCTCCCAAGTAAATGAAAACAACCCAACCAACTACCAAATAGAATCTACTCTGTACCACTAGTGGAACTGTACTTCGAGTAGGGTGTGAGATATAAATATCATTAGGCTGGGAACACCCATGTCTATATGAAATCTAGACAATAAATAAATAATTTAAACTATGTGAAAGCAGTCATAAATAATGTATGAATTACAAAGTAACTATATACCCAAGTACCTTATTTATCCTTCTGCTGGTTTTTTAACCTGCATTATACATTTGTCATGAATACTTCACAATCATTACACAATTGTTTTAATTTATCAATTATACAAACCTCATTAAATTATGAAAGTCTCGAGATTCAGCCTAAGCCTGACATCCCCCATATAAGTCACTCACCAAAGATGTCTCTAAAGACCATCTAAGTAGTCAATGTAAAGATATAATCCAAGATTGTGCTTTGGCATGGATAACACATCATAAGATATTAAATTTAATCTTTTATATACTATATATGAGCATGTCCACTAAATATAGTGATTCACTCCTGGGTCCGTCCACTAATAGATGTCCACCCAATCCATTGATAAGTCTGAACCCTTTCTCATAATCAATTCCCAAGTCATTACAACACACATCATTACTATAACTATTTAATTCATTTCATGTAAGACCAATTAAAACCACAATACAATATCAATAAATGGGTTTAGAACAACATATATATCACCCTCGTGAGTATTTGGATGGTTAGTCCATGTCTTAAAACCCATGGGTATTTGGAGCATCAGTCCATATCCCATAAAAGAATATTTTCATCGAAGATAGGTGTAAAACGCCATTTATAGCACCCCGTGAGTATTTGGAGCATTAGTCCATGTATCACAACCTGTTTATCAATCATACATATATATTTATCATTGGTGTAGAACACCATGTCTAACACCCCAATACCATTAATTAATTAATTCATAAAATGATTAATCCAATCCGTTAATTAATTCAACAACCAATTTACAACATAAATATCCCATAAAATAATTCTATTATCATTTAACCATTGAAAATATCAATAGTTAATAATTAATTATCAATTAGTTATTCTAAATTAATTAACCCAAATATTTAACAAGTTGGAACCCATCTATTAAAACAATGTTTCTTCCAGGGCTTTAACAATTAACATACTCATCGTAAACATCTCAAGTCAAACATACTGAATGAGGCCCACATAGTAGCAATCATACCCCATAGAATACCAAATTCTTAAAGAACTCCATCCTATTAAACTAAAGGCGTGGAAAATAAACATGCATTAAAAGGTATTATTGGAAAACATTCAAATTAATCAATCAATTTACAATCTTAAATTAATGCACACAAATTAATTAATTCAATAACTAATTAATTAAATCATATGTCTTTAACCAATTCATTAATTAATATACCATTAACCATTTATCAAGTAAAAATTAATTCATCTATTAACTATTACCAGTTCTCAATTTATGTTATGAAGATGTCAAAATATTCAATATTATCAATATTCTGAAAATTCCACAACTTTTTTCCAACACATGACTATATAACCAATTCTTTAATTAATTTACCTATTACCCATCCTACCCCATTCAAATCATTTAACTATTTAATCATATCACTTTCACCTGATTATCAATACATGCATAAAACTAACACATGATAAAGTACTCATTTATATCATGTGGGAGGCATCATTTAATAAAGTGAAAAGATTCATTCATTGATATATCATATATCAGCACCAGCATGAAGACAAATGAAATGATAAACCACAACAGGCATGATATGAAATTACCACTAACTAGAAGTATATCTTTCCTCATCATTTTAATAGTACTTAGCAGTTCCATAATCAAGGAATCCCAGATATTCAATTTATTTAATGAAGCTAAAAGGAATTATTAAATAAATAGATAATGATTTGGAACCCTCCCTTGGGGTGGCATCATTTTAATTTCGCAACGCTTTATTGTATATGGCGAAAACCAGTCCGCAGCTCCTCCACAGTCACACATGTGCAAAACTTCATAAATAAATAAATAAATATAAATATAAATATATATATATATATATGCGTGTTATCTACATTGACCACCAAAATTCAAAAATATTAAATTGGTGCCCAGAATCAAAGAAGTAATGATCAACACACCTCTAACTTGATACCAGGGACTCATAAATATTAACAAACCTTAATTTTACTATTGTAAAACCAAACACAGTGTTTTAGAATCTTACCTAAACAAACATATTCAAAGTTAATTGAGCTCATCTTCCTATAATTTGGTGGAAGATGCCGAAACATGGACCAACGATCCCCAAACATCAATCACATTAACTAATGTTAGAGGAACACAACAACTTGAAAAACTGAAACATAAGGTTTCAACCAAAACCAAATCGGTACAAAAATATATACGAATCGAAAAAGTGATGAAGGAGGCCATTAGGGATGTTATTACCTTGATGAACCGAATATGAACCAAGATGAAAAAGAAGGAATCATCAGCAGATGGATGACCCTGAATAAGGTGGTTTTTGTGCACTACAACAGTTTTTCCCAGGGACTAATTGCACTGCTGCAATGGTTGTTCAGGGGGTCATGTGCTACTGTGAACTATAGTTGGGAGGAGGACGCACCGTGGGAAGACCTCCAGGCATGGGGAAGAGCCGCACAACTTGGTTTTTGGTGCGTTTGATGGTGTTTCGCACTGCAAGAGGGAGGAATGGCTGGGGGAAGTCACATGTGCCACAAGTAGGTGGTTCCAAGGAGGGAGCCACGCCATGTAGGAGAAAGGAAGAGAGGTTGTGCAGAGGACCGGGATTGGTGTGAAAGTGGGGATGCCTGTAGGTGCATCGCACATGGTAAGAAGAAAGCAAGAGGGGGGTCACGCCTCCCTTATACAATGCCTCCCTCTTTAAAAAAATCTAAATACTAATTAAATAAATTAACAATTCACATAATAATAATATTAATGATAATAGACATAATATTATTATTTGCATTTCAATTTATATCATTAAAACCAAAACACCCCATTTAATTAAAACATTACTTTGATAAACCCAGTAATTAAATTGAACTATAAAACACCCTATTTCATTAAGTCCAAACTTCACTTTTAAAACCACATTAAATATTTAATTAGTCATTAACATTCATTTATTTTAAACCATAAACCATAAATTAATTTTTTTATTAATAATTAATTATAAAAAACCATAATAAGTTAATAATTATTATTACTATAACCATAATAATATGCAAAATAATAATAATAATAAATTATTATTATTATTATTTCCATCAACCATAATTTATTATGACCAGAACTCCTAATTAAACCTACATAAAGGTAAATGATTCTTTGAAAATATCAACCTCCAAATTAAATTGTTTTATGATTTATTTAATTAAAAAAAATAAGAATACCATATTTATTATTATTATTATAACTTTCATTTAATTAAAACAAAAAACCCCTTAATTTATTAAAATGTTATTAATGTGATATTATTGATTAAAACTCCACCCACAACCTTCATTAAATAATAAATGATCCTCTATTAATTCTAGAGCTTTTTATATAATTAAATTGGGTTTTTGATAAACCCAAAAGCACATTAAATTATACAACCATCATTTAATTAATTATTTATCATTCATTTAATTAAACAACAAAAATAATAATAATAATAAATTAATTATAGTAATTATTAATTTATTCTTTTAATTAATCAAAATCTCTCATATAATCTTATTTAATTGAATTAAATAATTTATTAAATAGGGTAAACTACATAGGTTGGACCGCAATCGTGTGTTGCATGTGCGGATCCACTAAATTGTACTTTTCCGAATCTGGTGCTCTCGAGACTCATCGAGAATCCCGCTAAAATTATAGGGTAATTACGCAAGTCCAAAAATGACATCTTTAGGTGTTCCAACACTAGAATTAACATTTTGGAGCTTAGTTTAAAAATTGACCCATCGATAAATAGAATTTTTTGAAAACATTATTATTTTAACCCAATTAAAAAACACGGGACATTACCTACATGATGAAAATTGACTACATGAAGAACACTTATGAGAATTAATCTATTTAGATAATTCAGCTATGTGAATATGGGATACACGGATATTTTTAACTATGTGAATTAAAATATGTATAAGATGGCTATGTGGTGATCTAAAATCAACTACATATTTCTACAACCTGATATTTATTTTTTTTGGTGTACTTTTAGTGATTTTTAATTCTTTCATGCCTTAATTAATTATAATATCACCTCTTTATGAGAAAATTTATTATAATAAGTGGAAATTATTGGAAATTGAAACAAGTAAAAGGATAATATAATGAATATTAATATATCTATGATATTTCATAGAGAAGGATGTGGGTTTTCAAAATGAGAGCCAAAGGTTTTATATATCTGGGAGTGTCATTGAAATTCATGTTTTCCATGTTTTTTCCAATGGAATAATGTGATAAGAATAAATATGGTGAGAGAAATAGAAGCACCAGGTACATCATCTATGAACTCACAATAAATGCAGTGAGATGACATTCTATTTTTCTCAAATTTATGATAAAGCTACAAGATCTGTTGTTATGCTATCATAATCACCTTTGATATTATTTCAGAAGACACTTCTTAAGATACAACCAATTATTATTGTCTCTAATAAATATTTCTTCTTATATGTCAGTTATATTTTACAACTTTGATGTCAAACATTAAAAAAATATTTTTATCAGATCTTTAATTATAAAGGTTCTTAGTGAAATAATCATGAAATATGTTGTCTCTAAATCCTATTTGGATCATAGATAAATATATTACTTATATTATACCATCTGTCAAATTATTTCACAGAGTCATCCAGTCCCTGGAAAAAGAACTGATAGCCCCCAAAAAATATACCGGTTTAGTGAAAATCACCGAACTCATAGAGAAGATTGTTGGTTGAGTTGACTAAGAGATTTATGTCTCTTGATCTACAATAAATTTATGTATCTTATATCCTTTCAATGTGATTTTATTTATATTTCTAGTTATGTTAAGAAAAATATCCAAATCTAGTTTTATCTAAAAGAAAGTGGTTTTTTAATATAAATAATGTTGATGAACTCAATTACCTACCCTCACAGGACTTTGTGTAGTACTCTCTTGATAATAATTGGTATATGAGAATATTACTCTTGGTTTCTCAACTGTGAAAAGTTCATTTCTAAATATCATCTTGCAAATGGCTTCTTTAAATGAGAATAAAGTTCATTTTTCAATGTAGATATCACCTTATTTTAATGGTGATAATTATAGTTTTTGGAAGGTGTTTATAATCATCGATATAAAGAATCATGGTCTAAAGTTATTTCTCAAATATGAGAAGACATATATAATTTTAGTGACACAACAAGAAACATGGGATGCAAACACTAAAAATTATATGTATTAAATTACAAAGAAACAAATGTTATTATATGTGGAATAGGTCATTATCCGTTAAAATAAATTTAGTAATGTCAAACAACCAACAATGTAACACCTGGAGATTTTATGAGAATTTTTTTAATTTATTATGTTATATGCAAAGTAATCTTTCACTGCACACAACACTAGCTTGGCTTGCGTTACACACAATCGTGACATTCCTCGATAGCGTGTGTAGTACGCAATACCGAGTTTTACTAAACAAATATATATTATTATAATATTATAAACTAGCCATTATGAATAGTATTATCTAAATTTTGAATTTTATAAAATTTTAATTCATCTTACACATTTTCTAGAATGAGGTATGAAAACAAAATCAGTTTTTCGGATAAAAGAAGTAATTTTCAAATAATGCAGTTTTACCACCTTTTGATGGAACAACCATTTTAAATCTATTTTTTGACATGTTTATAAGTTTAATTTGATAAAATAAAATTCTTAATTGGAATCAGGAAATAAAAATTTACTTTGGATAAAATTTTCATATTATTCTGGTAACTTTCATATTTTGTTGAATAGAAAAAATACGCTATATTTTAATTAAAAACGACTATTTTCATATCAATAATTTATATGGTTAAATTATAATATTTAATGGTTTTAAAGTATAAATCGAATATATTTTTTCCATTTAATATAATTTATGTCATTAACATTAATTTTACACTGAATTCATAGGTAAAAACATTTCAATCCTTGGCAATGTTTTAACTTTTAAAAACCTGTTTGCATAACAACGAGATTAATTTTAAATTAATTACTTCAAAATCATTGTTTTTTATTTTGAAAAATGGATTTAATATTAGGAATCAGTGGGTCCAAATTATATTAATATGTTATTTTTGTTGATATTATGAATAGTAACTATGATAATTTTTATTTACTGTAGTTGAAGGTAAATAGGGTAATTCAAGGTTAAAAGAATATTATAATAATTCAAAATTACCTTGACACTTGTCCTAACATTTTTTGATGAGTAGTGGCCGACCGTGGGCATCTTTGGGTCGATTATGGGATCCCATTGAGCCACTTGGTAGTGATAATGACAATTTGGATTAATTAATTTAATGTAATGACAAAATTGACATTTACAAAAATCTTTTAGTAATTAATTTTTATAAGGGGTTATATAAATTATATTTTCGACTATAAATATTAATTGAAAATATAAATATATCTCCTACAAGATGATAATTGTTTTATAATTTTTAAACATCAAATAAATTAAATTATTTATAAAACAATAATGATGCAGCATTTACCTCATTAATAAATGATTTAAATAAATAAGATTATAATATTTAAAATATTTTCCAAAACATGTCAAATTGTGATTTGATGATTTTATTTAGACCATGAGTCATATTATCTTCATCATTAATGATATTTGTAACTTTTGAAACCGAATATCAGTTTATAATAAAATAATATTTTCACACTTTCCAAAGGTGCCTCTCAACACCCTTATAAAAGGGCACCTCCTACATCTCCTCATCACACCAGTTTGAGCCTTCAGGCTCAGAAAAACCCTACCAATTTATCATCTCCACATCCTCAGAAACATCATAGAGGTCTTGGACTACTTCAAAGACCAATCTTAGTGCCGTAAAAGGAGGTTTCAAAAAGGCGCATCAAAGAAGAGGTAATATCTGTTACCAATTCTTTCAAATTTATTTCTTCTTCTAATTATTCTTATTTAGTTGTTTCATTATGAAGTAATAACATTAGTATCACTCTTATACTGATATGTTATTATAAATATGAAACAACCCTATTTCACCTTCTATCCATCCTACAGAAAACAAATTCACCGCGCGTGAGTACGTACAGAATATTGTCTCCACGCTGTGGTGTAATTTGTTTTCCACCACCACCTTACATGGATGGGTATAATGGTGTAAAGAATAACTATATATTATTATTTTAAATTGATATTTATTATGAAATAGTATACATACACTTCAACACAATTCCATGATCATGGGAACGATATCATCGCTCGTGCGTACGTACGGCCTACCGTCTCCATGATGTGATGTGACTCGTTCTACATGATCTTCATTGCATAATGATTATATAAATGAATTTAATGAATAAATATGATATATATAACACTAATACCATTCTTTAAATGGGTTATCTAAAACCTAAAAATAATAACAAGAATTTATTTGACAAAACACACATAAGAACAAAATGAAATAAACACCCGAATAACAAGTAACAATTAAATATTACTAATAAGAAGCTATGAATATGACCATATATGATAACATAACAATGAGTATGATTCTAGAATAAGTCAATGAAAGTATCTAAATTATTATACAGGAGTTTTGGACACATACAAAGCATATTGGACCTAAGGTAAGGGAAAATATTGCAATCTCATTTTTATCCAAGATTGTTTATACTTCCTAAATTACTGGGGAATATTTATCATCCACATAAAAGATTCCTCAATATGTAATATTATTTAAATTATACTTCAATTGTTTTATTCCAATTTTACCCTTCGATGTGTTTTTAGTAAAATAAATGAAAGGAATCTTTTGTCGTTTTTAGTACGAGGTACTTTTTGACTTTTGTGGCCAAAGTACGAGAAGAATATTCTTTTTAACCTATACAACAAGAATGGATTTTTAGAACATTATTTTCAAGAAGCTTCATTTAAAAGTTTTCAATTTATTTTTAATCAACTTCTTTTAGTTTAAAAATTGTAGGACATATTAATAAAGGAAAAATGATTATGAAGTAGAAATGATATTTTCCTCAAGAATGGAGTTCAAGTGTTTTATCAAAATTATTTTCCATCTAAGATAAAATAGGTTTATGTTTCTATCCCTATTTTTTAAAATTGATATGATTGTTTTATGATGGAATTAATTTTACGATGCCCTTTTATCTTATATGGATTATTTTATGATGGTATGATGCTTAGGAATCCAATTATTATTGCATGGGTTATGTTATAATGTATGATTTATGATTTTTTGGAAAACAAATGAATGGTTTCATTATGTGATGGGTGGGACCTATATCTACTTCCAATACATTGGGTAAAGATTTATATCTCATGAGATAGAAATGGCCGGAACGGCAAGTTAAACCGGTTCGGTGATACAGGACTGGAATGAGGAGTGAACTCGGTTTAGTAATGTACTTTGTCATATATGATGGTTTTGGAAATGATCTTTGACTAATATGAAATTATTGTCTATGATAATTTGTGTATACCACAAAGTTTCATCTTTTGAGTTATAATTATTTGGGATTACATTTCTCCACTATGATTTATCCCATGTTATGATATTATGATCTCTTTTGCAGGTTATGATATTCAAAATGTTATATTATTATGATATGATTGATATTTCTTTTGATTACCCTTACTGAGCATTTGAGCACACCCTTTTTGTATGTTTTCTTTTCCCCAGGTCTGAATGAATGATATTAAGTAGAATATGCTGAAAGGGACTCTAGATATAATGAAATAAATGGGAGACAACATAGATGATTTATGAAATAGTTGTTTATGTTTCCCAGTTTCTGAAGACACTATACCTATGCGGTCCTTTCATGGTTTTGTTATATGTTGTAATAAGTATGCTTCAGTTTCGAAGTAATAATAATATATGTATAGTTTGGGTCGTTATAGTTGGTATCAGAGTAAATGTATAATCATCCTTTGGAAACTAGGATGTGAAATCCCTAGTAAGAACCCTAAGGATATGTCTAAGCATAGAACACAATATTAGTGTTTTAGAAAGGGCCATGAAAAACCTATGATAAGTCCTTAAGTGTGAAATTTTATTCTTGATTATGTGGTATTACTATTATAATTAGTGTTTCTCACATATTCTTCTGGGTTTTAGTCAATGGTTGGAACCTGAAGGAACTGTGTTAATTCGGAATGTGACGGGAAATGCAATGATTGTTCCCCTGAGCAACCAAACTTTATGGGAGATGGAATGAAAAATATTATAGCCATGCTCACATGTCATTCTCAAGCTATAAACCATGCTGGACTTCCAAACAAGAAAAGGAAGGAGAAAAATTTTGTTGAATCCTTTATGAGGCAGCATCCACCTTCATTCAGCGGGTCTTCTGATCCATTAGTGGATGAACAATGGATTAGTACCACTGAAAAGATATTTTCAGTTCTACAATGTTCTGAAACTGATAAAGTCATCTTAGAAGTATATCATTTGGAATGTGAAGCTCATCAATCGGGGAATCTAATTAATAATATGAGGAAAATGGATGAAATTGAGTCCATGTAATGGGACGAGTTCAAGAACTTATTTTTTAATAAGTACCTCCCTTGTATTATTTGAACAAATATGGAGAAGGATTTTCTTGAACTAAAGCAAAATGATGATGAATATGTTTGTATCTACGAAGAAAAT
The DNA here is from genome assembly GCA_963277665.1 of Viscum album. Taxonomy (NCBI): domain Eukaryota; kingdom Viridiplantae; phylum Streptophyta; class Magnoliopsida; order Santalales; family Viscaceae; genus Viscum; species Viscum album. The sequence goes on from OY728138.1 coordinate 663,741,465, forward strand.
TTTACAAGGCTTTAAAAGTATGCTTCTGGGATTATTATCCAACATGAGAGTAAGATCGACTGATTCTTTAGTGGCTTAAAACCAAGTCTTCGAAGGGTATTATCCATCATAGATTTCAAAAGCTATGAGGAAATTGTTCGATGTGATCTCAAGGTTGAGATGGATATTGGAGTAACCCATCAGTCATAAGGGTCTGATAAGAAGATGAAAATAAAATTCAAATGGAAATATAAAGACCACACTGAAAAGAAGATGAGATTTAATTTTTTCTCAAATTGTGTAATGAAACATGGAGGGAATTTTCTTAAAGGGACATCCAAATTTTTTAAGTTTGGTAAAGAAGGTCATCGAACAATTGAATATCGAAATAACGGGAAGAAGATGTGTAATGATGCGAACAAAGAAATAGATACACAGAATGAACCTCCAACACTTCAATATTTAATGTTCATGGAAATTGGGCATTATTTTAATCAATTCCCTATTCCAAGGGTTGATGATAATGATCGACGTCAACAAAAACGTATGTCCAAAGACAAAGGAATGTAACATGCAATTACTATTGGTGATGTGGAGTATGATAACGAAGTGGTGAAAGGTACACTTACCATCCAATCTAAAGTAGAAAATGTTTTATTTGATTCTGGATCCACCCACTATTTTATTTCTGAAGAATTTTCGAAGGGTATCACCATATTACCTCAACAACTAGACGTTTAGTTAGCTGTGACAACTCATAATGGCACAACAGTCGCATCAAAAGTTTACAATTCTTCTCCGATTGACATTTGTGGGAAAGTGATTCCTAAAAATCTTGTGATCCTTCCTATAGTGGAATTTGATGTGATTATTGGCATGGATTGTCTTTCTTTATACGGATCTCATATCGATTTCCATATAAGGGATGTCACATTTCATATTCCTGATCAATCTATGATCACCTATCGATGCAGGGCTGAATATAACCTTCCATTGGAAATTTCTTCCATATTATGGGTCTTGATTATAATAAATTAAGGTTTTTTATCTGAAAAGGATGGAGAGAAACTCATGATTAAGAATATTCCCATTGTACGATATTTTGATGATGTCTTTCTGGAGGAATTGCCAGGTCTTCCACCAAATTGAGAAGTTGAGTTTTCAATAGATATCATACTAGGTGTTATGCCTATTTCAAAGACACCTTATAGAATGTCCCTAATTGAGTTGTAGGAATTGTAGAAGAAACTACAAGAGAATCTTGATAAAGGATTCGTACGCCATAGTCCGTCACCTTGGGTAGCACATGTTCTATTTGTTATGAAGAATGATGGATCAATGCGACTCTGTATTGATTATCGATAAGTTAACAAGATCACTATCAAGAACAAATATCCTCTCCCATTCATTATTGACTTGTTTGATCAACTACGTGGAGCTCAATACGTTTCCATGATTGATCTTCGTTCAGGGTACAATCAATTACGGGTCAAAATGGAGGATGTACCAAATACGATGTTCCATACAAGGTATAGAAACAATGAATTTATAGAGATGCCATTACATCTTAATAATTCCCCTGCTATCTTCATGGATCTATTGAATAGAGTCTTTAGAGACTATCATGATCAGTTTTTGGTAGTATCTATAGACGATATTCTAGTATATTCAAAGAGCAAGGACGAACATGAAGATCACTTGAGAATTATATTGAAGTCCCTGAGAAAGGAGATGCTTTATGCCAAATTTACCATGTGTGAATTTTGGCTTCAAAAAAGTTGCATTTTAGCATCACATAATCTCAAAAGAGGGTATATCTATGGATCCAGCAAAAATTGAGGTTATCAAAAGATGGTCGAGACCAACAACAATAACTGAGATCTGAAGGCTTCTTGGTTTGGCTGGATATTATCGATGTTTTGTGAATGATTTTTCATGATTATCTAATCCACTCACTAGGTTTACTTGAAAAGGAGTTATGTTCGGGTGGACGGAGGAGGGTGAAGAGAATTTCAAGGAGTTGAAAAGTAGGTTATCCAGTGCACATGTGCTCACACTGCCTTGTATTTGAGAATGGTTTGTGATCTACAATGATGCATCCAAGAAGCTATTGGGGTTCATTCTCCTGAAAAATGATATGGTGATAGCTTATGCCACATGACAGTTGAAAATCCTTGAGAAAAATTACCGAACTAATGATTTGGAGTTAGTTGCGTTGATCATTGCATTAAATATTTGGAGTCATTATCTTCATGGTGAAAGGTGTGATATTTATACTGATCATAAAAGTATAAAGTATATTTTCACACAAAAGGAGCTGAATATGTGCCAAAGAAGATAGTTGGAGCTGATTAAGGATTATGAATTCTCAATTCATTATCACCCTAGGAAAGCAAACAAGGTGGTAGACGCATTAAGTCGACACGACCGTTCTAGCTTGTCCATGATTAGGATCACAAAAGATCCAACATTTATGGATTTACAAAGGATGGATCTTGGAATTATAATGGAAGGGGAAAAATCTTATCTTTCTCAAATGAATGTTCAACCTTATATACATATGAAGATTAAAAAGGCATAAAAAGAATATGTTGAGTTACAAAAGAAGATGAGAAATGTTCCTAAATTCAACAATGATTGTGATGGGATAATAAGGTTCAGGAATCGGGTTTGTATTCCCCTCATCCCAGATTTAAAGAAGGAGCTACTGGATGAGGCACATAGTTCTTCATTCTCTATTCATCCTGGAAGCACGAAGATGTATAAGGATCTGAAAGAGTACTTCTAGTGGGATGGCATGAAAAGAGATGTTGCTGAATATGTGTCTCGATTCTTGGTTTGGAAGCAAGATAAAGCTGAGAGACAGAAGTGTTGAGGGATGTTACAACCATTACCCATACCAGAATAGAAATGGGAAAAATCACTATGGACTTTGTCACTGGAATTCCTAAAACATCTAAAGGAAATAATGCTATCTAGGTTATTGGTGATCATCTTACAAAGTCAGCACACTTCATTGATATTATGGAAGATTTATATTTGGATCAGCATGCCAGGATATATGTAAAGGAAGTGGTAAGATTGCATGGAGTACCACTTTCCATTATAACTGATCGGGATCCGAGGATTACCTCGATGTTCTGGCAAAGTCTACATCAAACTCTACATACAGAGTTCAGTTTCATCACTGTTTATCATCCACAAACAGACGATCATTCTAAGAGGAGAATTCAAACTCTAGATGACATGTTAAGAGATTACTCTATGGATTTCAAAGGTTGTTGGGATCAACACCTACCTTTGGTGGAATTTTCCTATAATAATATCTTTAACTCCAGTATTCCTATGGCTCCTTATGAAGCTCTCTATGGAGAGAAATTCATAACTCCATCTTGATGGGATATAGTTGGGGAAAGAAATCTATTAGGACCTGATCTTGTTGATGAGATAGCAGAAAAATTCTGATCTATTCAACAACACATAAAAGCAGCTCAGAGCCGACAAAAAAAGTTATGCCGACAACTGAAGAAAATACCTAGAGTATGAAGTGGGTGACAAAGTGTTCTTACGAATATCTCCCTGGAAGAGAGTAATGAGATTTGGGAAGAATGGAAAGCTGAGCCCTAGGTATATCGGTCCTTTCGAATTACTGGATCATGTTGGGAAGGTACCTTACCAATTGGCGCTTCCACCGACTCTCTCTCAAGTTCATGTTGTGTTCCATGTATCTATCCTGATAAGGTACATACCTGATCCATCACATGTACTATGCTCAGAAGTTGTATCGATGGAACAAGATCTTTCTAATGAAGAATAGCCGATAGAGATTATGGATCATAGAAAAAATGTTCTACGAAAGAGGACCACTTTCTTGGTTAATGTTTTATGGAGGAACCACCAATTAGAAGAAGCTAAATGGGAACTTGAGGATATGATTAGGGATAGGTATCCTCATGTGTTTGTTACAAAGTGATTAATTTCGAGGGAGAAATTCTTTTTACGGGGGGTAGAATGTAACACCCGGAGATTTTATGAGATATTTTTATTATTATTTCTTATTTTATACACAAAATAATATTTCAATGAACACAACACTAGCTTGGATTGTGTTACACGCAATCGTGACCTTCCATGATAGCGTGTGTAGTACGCAATACCGAGAATCACAAAACAACGATATATTATTATAATATTATAATCTAGCTGTTATGAATAGTATTAACAGAAATTTGAATTTTATAACATTATTATTCATCTTACACAATTTCTAGAATGAGGTATGAAAACAAAATCAGTTTTTCGGATAAAAGATGTATTTTTAAAAAAATGCAGTTTTACCGCTTTTTGATGGCACACCCATATTAAATCTAGTTTTTGACAGTTTCATAACTTAAATTTGAAAAAATAAAATTCTTCATTGGAATCAAGAAATAACAATTTACTTTGGATAAATTTTTCATATTGTTCTGGTAACTTTTATATTTTGATGAATAGTATGAACACGCTATATTTTAATTAAAAACATCTTTTTTCATCCCAATAATTTATATTGGTAAATTATAATATTGAATGGTTTTAAAGTATGAATAGAATATATTTTCACCATTCAATATAATGTATTTCATTAACATTAATTTTACATTGAATTCATAGGTAAAACATTTCAATCTTTGGCAATGTTTTAACTTTTAAAACACGATTTCTTAAAAGTGGGATTAATTTTAAATTAATTGCTGCAACTTCTGTGTTTTGAATTTTGAAAATTTTATTCCATATTTGGAATATGTGGATCTAGATTATGTTACTATGTTACTTTTGTCTGATATTATGATTAGTAACTATGGTAATTTTTATATACTCATGTTAAAGGTAAATAGGGTAATTCACGGTTAAAATAATATTATAATAATTCCAAATTACCTTGAAACTTGTCCTTAACTTATTGTATGAGTATTTTCCACCCATGGGCATCCTTGGGTTGATTTTGGGACGCCATTGAGCCACTTTGTAGTGATAATGAAAATTTGGATTAATTAATTTAATGTAAATACAAAATTGAAATTAACAAAAATCTTTAGGTAATTAATTTTTATAAGGGGATTTATAAATTATATTTTCTACTATAAATATTCATTGTTAAGATAATAATATTTCCTAAATGGTGATATTTTTTATAATTTTTAGAAATCAAATAAATTAAATTATTTACGACACAATAATGATGTAGTATTTACCTCATTAATAAATTATTTAAATAAATAAGATTATAATAATTGAAATATTTTCCAAAACATGTCCAATTCTGATTGGATGATTTTATTTAGACCATGAGACATCTTATCTTCATCTTTAATTTTTTTTGGACATTTTTAAATAGAAGATAAGTTTATAATAAAATAATATTTTCACAATTTCCAAAGGTGCCCCTCTCCTCCCTTATAAAAGGGCACCTCCTCCATATCCTCCTCACACCTCTTTGAGCCTTCAAGCTCGGCCAAATCCTGACAATTTATCTTATACACTTCCCTATAAAAATCCTAGAGGTCTTGGCCTACATCAAAGACCAATCTTAGTTACCTAATAGGAGGTTTCAAAGAGGTGTATCGAAGAAGAGGTAATATATCTTACCAATTCTTTCAAATTTATTTTTTCTTATACTTATTCTTCTTTAGTTGTTTAATTATGAAGTAATAACATAAGTATCAATCATAAAATTATATGTTATTATAAATATGAAACAACCCTATTTCACCTTCTATCCATCCCACGGAAAACGAAATCATCGTGCGTGAGTACGTACGGAATACCGTCTCCACGTCGTGGTGTAATCTATTTTCCACCACCACCTTACATGGATGGGTATAATGTTGTAAAGAATAACTAAATATGATTATTGTAATGTGATATTTATTCTTAAATAGTATACATACACTTCAATACAATTCCATGATCATGGGAACGATATCATCGCTCGTGCGTACGTACGGCCTACCATCTCCACGATGTGATGCGACTCGTTCTACAGGATTGTCATTGAATAATGATTATATAAATGAATTGAATGAATAAATATGATATATATATTACACTAATACAATTCTGGAAATAAGGCATCTATATCCTAAAATGAATAATACGAATTTATTCGACAAATCACAGATAAGAACATAAATCAATAAACACCCGAACAAAAAGTAGTAATGAAATATTACTAATAAGAAGCTACGAATATGACCATATGTGATATCATAACAATGAGTATGGTTCTGGAATAATTCAATGAAATTATTTAAATCATTATACAGGAGGTTAGGACACATACAAAGCATATCAGACCTAAGGTAAGGGAAAATTTCGCAATCTCATTTTTATCTGAGATTGTTTATACTTCAGAAATTACTGGGGAATATTTATCATCCCCATACATGTTTCCTCAATATGTAATATTATTTCTATCTTCCTTCAATTTTTTAAATACAATTTTACCCTTCAGCGAGTTTTTAGAAAAAGATATGAAAGGAATATTTTGTCGTTTTTAGTACGAAGTACTTTAGGACTTTTCTAGCCAAAGTATGAGAAGAATGTTTTTTAACTTATAAAGCATGGATGTATTTTTAGAACATTATTTACAAGAATCATCCTTTAAAAGTTTTCATGTTTATTTTTAATCAACTTATTTTAGTTTAAAAATTTTAGGACATGTTATGAATGGAAAAAAAAAATTGTAGTAGAAAGGATATTTTCTTCAAGAATGGAGTTCAAGTGTTTTATCAAAAATATTTTCCATCTAAGATAAAATAGGGTTTTGATTCTATCCCTACTTTTTTACCTAGATTTTATTGTATTATTATGGAATTAATTTTATGATCTCCTTTTATCTTTTATTGATTATGTTATGATGGCATGATGCTTAAGAATCCCATTTTTATTTCATGTGTTATGCTATGATGTATGATTTATGATTTTGTGGCACACATAAGAATGGTTTCATTATGAGATGGGTGAGACCTATATCTCCCTCCAATTCATTGGGTAGTGATTTATTTCTCATGAGATATAAATGGATGGAATGGATAGTTAAACTGGTTCAGTGATACAGGACTGGAATGAGGAGTGAACTCCGTTTAGTAATGGACTTTGTCCTCTATGATGGTCTTGGAAATGAGCCTTGAATAACATGAAATGATTTTCTATGATTATGTGTGTATGCCACAATGTTCCAGGTTTTCAGTTATGATAATTTGGGATTACATTTCACCACTATTATTTATCCCATGTTATGATATTACGATCTCTTTTGTAGGTTATGATATTTAAAATGTTATATTATTATGATATGATTGATTTTTCTTTTTTTACCCTTACTGATCATTTGAGCTCACCCTTTTTGTATGTTTTCTTTTCCCCTGGTCAGAATGAAGGGTATTATGTATAATATTATGAAAGGGACTCCATATATGATGAAATAAATTGGAGACAACGTAGATGATTTATGAACCAGTTGATTATGTTTCCCAGTTTCTAAATACACTATACCTATACGATCCCTTCATGGTTTTGTTATATATTGTAATAAGTATGCTTCAATTTTTATGTAATAACAATGTCTACAGAGTTTTGGTAATTATAAATAAAATGTGGAAAACTATCGACGTTTCTTATGAAGGGACAAAAAAGATGTGTGCTCTCAAATATAATATTACTAAGATGAATTTTGATACATTCAAAATGATGGAGGGTGAAAGAATTACCCAATGTAATGGAAGAATTAATGAGGTGGTATATAACGTTCCTTCTTTAGGAACACCCATTTCTAAACTACATAATGATTTAAAAATTCAATGTATTCTACCACATAGATGGAGTGGAATCTCATATTCCATTAGAAAATGCACATATTTAAAAAATAATAAAATAGATGATCATATTGGAACATTTATGAAGTATAAAAAAAATATAGAAGATAAAGTTGTAGGTAACAGATTAGTTATGATGTATAATAGTATCATAAAATAATGAACATCAATAGATGATAATAAATGTAAATAAACTAAAATATATTATTCATGTGAGGAATATTATTCAAGTATTTCTTCTTCATTTAGCGGGCTTGAATAATTTTATTGAATGTTGAAAATGTTCCATAACAACTGAAGAGGTTTAAATAAACCTTTCAATTAGATGAAAAAACATGATGGAAATTCTAAAGTGGTGAGATGATATGAATGAAAAAAATATGAATACATCAAATGAGATTTTCCAATAATTCATGGAAATAAAAGGTTCGAGAAATTTTACTTTAAGAAAGTTAGTTATAAGAAGAAAGATAAAAAGGACATAAAATCTACATGTAGTGCTTCAAAGGATTCAAGTGATGTTACATCCTCAAAATCAAAATATCAATATTCTAATCATAAGTTAAAAATGTCTTTTATATAATACTCTATTGAGGATTGTTTTTATTATTCTTATGAACATGAATCTGAATATGAAATGAAAGTTTCTCTTGTGAGGAATTGAATTAATATTGTACTATGCTAGAAAATAAGTATAATTGTCTTAAAATAAAATGCTCCAAAATTTCTATGATGTTATTTATAATTAAAAATTGTTCTTAAATAATTGAATTTTTAAATTGAAATTCAAGATAAAAATTTCTGTTGCATCCTCTGTTGAATATGGTAATAAGATAGAATAATTGTGAAAACAAGTTTAAGACTTTATTGATTTTTTAAGTGTTTTCACATGAGTTTAAAAATATTTTAATAAAGTACTAGGAAACAATAAAAATCACAAAATCAATTTTGGTATAGGAAGTAAAGGTGAAAACCTAATGTTTAAAAAAATTCCTACCTAGTTTTAAAAAAAGGAACCCCTCTAAGATAACTTATTTTAATTGTGGATAGTTATAAAACAACAAAAATAATTTTAGTTTGAGAAACCCACAATTTAGGGGAATTAAAAAATATTTTCGTTTAATTTTTTTTAAGAATCATTCAATATTTAATTGACCGAACAAATAGATTTGGGTTCTCATGTATTATGTTTCTATCCTTCATAGACCCCAGATAATATAGGAAATAAAACATATTTTTTCGATTTGTATTAATGGAACAAATGAGTATGATAATCGATGAAAAATGGTATATCGACAATATAATCCCAAGAAATATTATTAGATATTTCTCTAGTTGTCACTCCTAACTGAATATTTATGGAGGTAATGTATCTTTTGGTTACAATGCTAAAAGAAAAAATTATAAGATTTGGATAACTTGGTAATTTAATTTTAGTCCAAATTTAAAAAAAAATTCTATATAGATGGATTGTAGAAAAATATGATAATTCTTTCAAAAAAATTGAGAGCATGTATATTTTGATTAATTTTCAAATAATTCATGTTCTCTTTTTAAGAATAAAATTGATAAAATCAATGAACCTATAATAGATAATTTCTATACTCTAGAACATAATTGTTTTAGTAGAAATAAGTGAGATGTTAAAATATTGAATCAAATAAAACAAGGATTTAGAATAGAATACTGGGACATTTTAATGTCTAATATTTTAGAAAATTGTCTAAAATGAATTTTGATGTAGATTTATCTTCTGTTATTTTTTAAAAAAATATAATTATGTTATGCATGAAAAAGGGGAAGAATCAACATTAATATTTTAAACGAATTGAAGAGGTTAATAATTTTATATCCATAGAACTAACACATTTGGATTTTTAGAATACATCCAGAAATCCAAGCATAAGAGGAAAATAATTTATTTATGTGTTAGTTGGTGACTTTTCATGATTTAAATTAGTTTTATTTTTTAAATTTTAAGATTGAAGCATGTTCTGTTTTTATATGTTTTTATAAATCTGTTTAAAAAGTGAAAGATTCCAAAATTATTGCTTTATGAAGTAAACATAGAGGATAATCTGAAAACCATGAATTCAAATCCTATAGTTCAAAATATTGCATCAAAAACACTTTTTGTTCCCCTAGGATACCTCAACTAAATGTTTTTGTTGAAAGGATGAATATAAATTTACAATAAATTACTTTAACAATGTTATTTGAATATAACTATCCTACAAATTTTGGGGCTAAATCAACAAATAAAGTATTTCCAGTTATATATAGAGATCTAATAAGACATATTTTATATGAAATTTTCTTTTATATACTTACTAATATAAATATAATGGTTAGATTCATCAATGTGTTTGGATGTAAGGTTCATATTCTAAACACCAAAGAAAATCATGGTAAATTTGATTCAAATGATAATGAATTAACTTCATTGGATATTATACTACTTCCACGGAATAAGGATTTTTCAAAAAAAGATGATATATTGTTTAAGAATATACCCATATTAAATTTGATGGAAGAGATCCTTTTGATCAGAAAATGACTCAAATTGATGAAAAAAGTAATTATATTGATAATATGAAAACTAAACCTCCATTTTAAAGTAAAACTATGATTATTTGGAACATGATTTTCCAAAACCAAAATCCTGATATGATGGAAACTATTAAACAAGAACATTTGATTCCTAGACATCTTAACACTATTATGAACCATCACTTATAAATGGTAATTAGAAGTTTCGATTAAGGTATTAAGACTAGAATGATTTATAAGAGATCCTATACAATTTTCTTACTTTTTATATCAACTATATCATATTTCTCTAGAGGAATACTCAGTAGAAGAGAGTTGGGTTTTTGAATTGAATGAATAATTAAACCATTTAAAGAGGAATATGGTATGACAATTAGTTAATATGCCTTATGATTATCCAATCGTTTAAAAAATTGGGTTTTTAGGAATAAAAAGGATGACTTTCTTGATACTACTAGGAATAAGTCTAGACTAGTTTCCAAAAGACATAACTAAGAATAAGTTATAGATTATGAGGAAACATTTCAACCTATATCTAGATTTGAATCCATTGGGATTATATTAGCCTATGCATCATATATGAATATAATATTATATCAGATGGATGTAAAAAATTATTTAATAAATAGTATTATTATAATTGAATTTTTTTTGAACAACCTTTGACATTTTAAAATCCCTATTTTCTATGTTTAGTTTTCAAACATAGAAAATATATTTATGAACTTAAAAAAGAACTAATAGTTTTGTATAAACATTTATGAAATTTTATTTTATGAAAAAAAACTTTTATTTGGAACGGAGAATCATAGTTTTTTTTAAAACATAAAACAATATTTTTTTAGTTTTGATATATGTTGATGATGTGATTTTTTTGTCTACAAATAAGTAATTGTGTAATGATTTTTCAAAACATCTCAAAAAAATTTGAAATTAAATGATGGGTGACTTAAATTATTTTCATGGTTTTTAGATTTATCTAAAAGGATTTTGAAATGATCCAAATCAATGAAAATGATTAATTGAATTAATTTTAGGGTTCTTATATGAAAGTATAATAGTAAATACAACTCGTATAATATATAATTAATATATTGACTTGGATGAGGCTAGAGAACCAGTTGAAAACAAGCTATACAAAGGAACATTTGTGAGTTTACTGTATTTGACTGCTAGAATACCAAAAGTTATGTATTTAGTATTATAATGTGTTATATTGCAACTAAATCATAAGGATTATTATTTAAAATAATGCTAAAATAATTTCATTGCATTTAAAATTAAAAATTTAAATTTTCATAATTTTATAAATGTTTATTAATTTAATATGACTTAATATTCTGATGCCTAATTTTGTAGTTTTATGCTTTATATGACGATTACTATAAGAACATCATATTTTATAGTTAAATCTGTAGTTTCATGATCTAGTAAGAAACAACACTATGTTGCATTATCTTTTAAAAATATTGAATATATTAATGTTGGTAGTTGTTTGAATAGGTTTTGTGGATGAAAAAACAACTTAATAGATTTTTGATTCAATAATAATCAGGTATTTATCCAATGTGATAACACTAGTGATCTCAAAATTTCAATATATCAAATAAATCATTTTAGAACAAAACATATAGACGTAAGTAATTATTTATTGATAGATGACACTAAAAAGGTGATATTATTCTTGGAGTTGTCTCTATTGAGAATAAGTATGTAGATATTTTTACTAAACCCATTATATGTGATAATTTTGAATTTATTAAAACAGAATTATGTTTATTAAAATTTAAATGAATTTAAGTCATCATATTCTAATAAATTTTTATAATTATGAAATTTTATTAATATTTCATTTTTAATGTACTAATAAAATTAAAAATGTTTATTTTGTTTCACTTTTTAAAATATATTTTTAGAGAATAAAATTATTTGTTTTATTTTCATTTTATTTTACGTATATTTAGTAATAATTGAATGAAATATATCTCAGTTACAATTGACCTTTAAAATTTTTTTGTGACCTAATATATAATCGCCTTTTGGATCATTCACCACTGGTGTAAACTATTCCCTATAGATGCCTAACTATCTCCCTTATCCCCTATATCATTTCTCGACCCTCAACTAACTTGTCTGCCATGGAAAAATTTAATTGTGGAGATGGGTTAATCTCTAATACATCTATGAAAACTAATGATAGTGTCATTCTAGAGAAGCTTATTTCTTAAAATGCCATCAACATTGACTAGATGAAATATATAGAGATGTTACTAAAGAAGATAATTCATTTTCAAGGTTGGGAGATTGTTTTTTATGAGATCCAAATATGATTTTCTCTTTAAAGAATTGGTAAATGTGTTTTTGAGGAATTTCATGTACCATTTCAGTGAAAAATATGATATTATCTCACAAAACATCAATGGAAAAAAAAATCTTGTTATTTTGTTGAGTTAGACGACATTTTTATTGTACCCTTGAGGGTGAGTTTATAATTATCTATACATCGATTACTAATAGTAATTTTGTGAAAATAAAGGATTTTAAATTTTTATTTGGAACCTCTACCTTCGAGATAAAGAATTGGAATGTTCCATGTTAGTTTGTTCAAACTAGGATTTCCTAGAGAGCTATAGAGATAATGATATTTTTTATTATGGATATGTTCTTGTTATATTTTATAATTAGAAATAATAAGATCAACCATACCAGATACATGATGTGGTAAATTCATTAAAACTACAAATGAAATGGTAAATATAATTATTACCCTTATTGTAGGTTGTCTTCATAGTTCTTAAAAAGAATGAATTAGACCAAAATGAAGGAGTGGTAGGGCTCAAGATAAAATTCAATGATCATTATTGGTCAGGAGTGTATGGATCATGGGGATCCTTCTGAAACCTCAACACATATGGATGGAGAAACAAATAATATAGTTTCTAATAGTGAGGTATAGTAGTAAAAATTGGATGCCTGAATAGAGCCTCAATTGTCTGAGGTCAGTCTTGTAGACCAAGAGTGTTAGTTGTTGTTTTTACTGAAACAACTCAACATGTTGAGTTAGTTGTTGAGTAAACTATTTTTTTTCTAAAGAGATTCTATTAGGGGCCATTCCATGTGTTTTTTGTTCAAATTTCATAGAAAAAGATGAATGGAACATCAAATAGTGGATTCAATTTAGCAATAATCACATTATAGTGGAGATAGAGATAGTAATATAGTTATGAATACTATTGAATGTTATTATTCACTTACCCTAGGAAGTAACCTCAGTTAGTAAGAGATCATAAATTTCAGAAATAAAATCCTTTTCCAATTATTTAACGACCGAGTTGGATAATATCATATTAGATTACAAGGAATTTAAAAAGATAAAATATCATCTAATGTTGAAATTAGGGAACTCAAGGAGTCCTCTATTTAAAAGGAAGATATGAATAAATTGGTTAGGTTAATGGATACCTAGAATGAGCTCACTAAGAATCTTTATATAGTCCCTCATGTTCTTCAAGCTGTTTATGATGTATGTTCAAAATAAAATTAAGAGATTGAATCTGTTGTGAGTGGTCTATAAGATTTATGTCCGAAACACATAATATAATGATCATGGAGTGATGGTTTCATCTCAATGGGATGTGTTCCAAAATCATCCAGTGGTATAATTTAATATGTTTCAATTTATTTGGATGATATTATGTTTTTTAGTACTGAAATAAAGTAATTAATGCACACTTTATAAAGTGTTGTGATATTTCAGTTTGAGTTCATTAAAAAGTTTCAATCTTCTACAAATATATCACATAATATCAAATTGTTCCATATTATCATAATGGAGTAGATCATTTTCTCTCATAGTTGAATATTTTTTCTTTATAGATTCAATACATATAGTCAGATATGTTCACACCATTCATGATAAAAGTCTTAAAGAGAGATTTGTCGGTGAGTTACAAGATATCGTATAATCTTTTAAGAATCTCAGTATTAGAATTGATATGTACCAAAATTAAATTGTTGGATAATATTTGGAATCTGATGAAATCATAAATGAAATCCAAATTTTTTCGATTGATATTCAAGGAATGGTTTTTAGGTCTGTTGGTCCAGTATCGAGAAATCATAAACACCTATTAAATTTGTTGTATAAATTTTCTAGGATGTTCAAGGGCTATACTCAAAGTCATTAGAATAGAAATAATGCTCCTGATCTATAAAAGTTTAAAAAATTTAGGTTTCTCTTAGAGGGAAGTGGATGAATTTCTACCAACATCCAAGACCTATTTCTTATAGGGAAATTATTGTACTTGTCCCCACTGTATTTATTTAAGCAACACATGAACCTACTTCTAAAACCTATCTAGTATCTCAGCCTAAATAAATTGTTGATTAGGAATTGGTTCTGTGTTTAATGAACCATATAGTTAATATGGACTGCAACTTTCAATCCTTAAAGGGAATGTTGACCATTCTACACAGTTCTATGTATTGAAATATGTAGAAGTTGTTAGTAGAACTTCTATATGGTCTATATTTTGCTGACCTTCATCCATTTATTAGTGATATTTCATGTTTCCCTACTGGTTAGCTTGAATAATTCAATAATATTCTAATAAATGTTCTTTCATCTATTTATCACATTCATAAATCTATATCTTTTAATATTTTAGTGTTTTTTAAAATAAGGTGGAATCAAAAGTATAGAAATGTGGGAAAATTAAGTGTTTCCACTAAGAGGTAGAAACAATCTATGCAGTACACCCTAATATATTTTTAAAGTAACTACTAAAATAGTATATACATCATTTAATGACTCTAAGATCTATCATAAATATAAATACAAGGTGGACTCTTCCCTATATACTAAGAATTATACGGAATGAATATCATACTTTGAACCTCCAATGAATGTTTATTTTTTTCATGTTGGTTTATATTATTTTAGTATATCTGAAGGGCATCTTGAAAACAATTTTTGTCAACCTTCTCAATGTTCTCATGTAAAATCAACCCTGGAATTAGCCAGTGGACCTACTAAAATGGTATGAAAGGAAGTAATGACATAAGAAATGACCCCTCCAACTACCACTATAAATAAACATACCTTCAACTACCTCCACCCATGAAAACATATTAGATTAAATCTATTCCCAATAATAGGTCTTATAACTTGTCTTATTTATATGTGTTGATTGGATTTATTTTTTTTATCATTAAAAAAATTATTTCTTTATTAAATTCATTTATTTTTTATGAGTATTTTCATTTAATTTTATTTTATAATAGAGGTTTTATTAATTTGAACTATGAATTTTATTGCATGGATTCCATTATTTACATAAATTAAAATTCTATTTCATCATAATATTCAATTAATTCATTACACTATGTCATAAATTAAAATTTTTATCTTATCTTTACCCATCAATTTTAATGCACAAAAATTATGAGAGAATTACCTAAATGTAACATTAAGGATGATAATACCCATGTCAAGAGAAGTTTCAAATTAAGGGTGAGATATAAAGGATAAACATTACATTTTAAATGTAATTTATATATTATTTAGAGATCATCATATTCCTGTTAAATTTTTTATAATATCATGTTTAAGGTATTATGAGTTTTTTGTTCATCAAAAAGGAGGAGATTGTTAGACCACAAATTTCTTATGAACATATCCCATGTACATTAGGTTATTATGATCTGAAATACACTTCACATATTTATTTATCTATGTTCATTAGGTTTTAAAATTATCTAAGTCATTAAGATGCTAATCGAAAAGTTCTACAATTTTATTTAAATTTTCCTATATCATGAAAAATCTTCTTTTCGAGGTATATGGTTATGCATAGAAATGTCTACATAGATCATTAAGCGGCGTAAATAACCTACATAAAGTATTCTCTAATGTGAAATGACTATATCAGAAAAATGGCTACGTGGAATCTACCATCATGAGAAATCAACTATATAGATCATTTGGATACATAAATTTTCTACATAATGAAATCCACAATGTAATATGGATACATGGTGAAATAAGCTACATGGATCCAAATGACTATTTGATTATTTCATATATTTAGAATTTTTTATATATGTTTTTCTTGATATGTCAAATATGTATTTGTGATCAAGAGGACTATGTAAATGAAATATGTTAAGTGAAGAATTCCTATAAAAAATCTTCTATATAGATAATTTGTCTATATAAAAAATGACTACATAGATCAACTTGGCTATATAAATTAAAATATACAGAATTCGACTATGTGGTGTCTAGAATCATCAATAGTCATTCTAGAACAAATTATTTATTACCATTGGGGTACTTTCAGTGATTTTTAATACTTTTGTGCATTCATTAATAGATGGATTACATCTTTTATTAATAATTATGATCATAATAGGAACACACCAAGAAAGTGGACATTTAAAAGTTTAATTTAGTGGATATTACAATTGTCGAGTTATTCAAGTGAAAAGGATGTGAGTTCATAAATTATGAGGAAACTTTTTCATAGATATATGAGTGTAATTAAAATTCGTGTTTTTCATGATTTTTTAAGTGTCATAAAGTGACAATAAGATATTTACTGAGAGAAAAACAGTTCCAGATATATCATCAAAGAATTCACTCCCAAATCTCTAGTGCACTACTATGTTATACTCAAAAATAAAATGAAGATTCAAGATTTATAGTTGTGCTATGTTAATCATATTTTCTATTATTCGAGAAAACTCTATGCAAGCTATATACTATTCTTATTCACAATCATGGATATATATTTTTATCAATTTTTTATATTTTACAACTGTGATATCAACCTATAAACATTCTATTTATGTTATCTTTCATTGTAATGGTTCTTAGTGAAATAAACCTGAGGGTAATTGTCTGTAAAGACATGTTGGAGAACTATTGAAATATCCTACATCTTCTGTACCATGTTTCCAATACATTCACTCAGCCATGGAGTCCCTATAAAAAGGTATGTAAGTCCAGAGAAAATGGATAGGTCTAGTAAAAATAACCAATATGGCGAAGAAATGTGTTGGTAGAGTGGACTGGGGAATTAATATTACTCACACCACTAAAAATTTATTTTTGTAATATATTTTATCTATGCTTTTATTTCCAATTATTATTAAGTTATGTAATGATCATAACTTATTCATATCTAAAAGAGAGTGGTTTTCTAATCCTATAAAAGTTAAATAACATAATTAACCCCCTCTAAATTCTTATCACTCTCCTCTCGAGACAACAATTTCAATAGTAAAATAATCATTGTATTTTTATTTTATAATAAAAAATAAATGGATGAAAAGAATTTATTTGGTGGTATCACGAGAACCATATTGTTTTAAAAAGATGAAAATAACTAAATTTTGATATTTATTTATCAGGAAGTCACATTTTTCATTTTAACGAAATACATATTTCATAGAGATAGTCTTCAATTGAAATTTTGAATTGATACATGATATATATTTCATTCTCCACTAAAGTTGTGGTAATGATTCTTATTTTCAAAAAAATATATGAGATGATTAAAATATGCATAATTAATTAATATGCTGTTTGGATGGATGATTTTGTAAGAAATATAACACATTTAGTTGAATAAAGTTTTATAAAATTGAAAAATCACAAAGAATTATAATTAATTTATTTTAGGAGGTTTAGTTGTGATATGTTTCATATATATTCATGTAATAAATAATGATGTTAGAAAAATTATAGTGTTTCTTGAGTGCGATTCATGTGAAATTAAAGTGCCATCTATCAAGAAAAATAGAAAATAAAAATGGAAAGTGTAACAACAAACCCTTTGAAGATACACTAATTAATGAATCTTACCCATAATAATATGTATGAGAAAAAATATGTCTATGATTGATGATATATAGGAATAAGTTGACCAATTTAGTTTAGATATAGGTTTTATATGATTATGTATAGTGTGAAGGGTACACTGGATTAGTTGTAAAAACTTATACCTACTAACATAATATGTAATAAAGCATAAACTTAACCAAATCACCATAAATATCATTATGGTAAATACTACATGAATAATCTAGATCATCAAATTTGTCTATAGATATGGAATTTTCATAAAACATTTAACAAATACATTATTTTTATAGATAAATTCTAAATGAAAATGATATATATATATTATAGAATTCATAGTAAATTAATGATGCTAGAAAAGAACAGTCTAGAAGAGAGTTTGTTGCATATAATCTTGGGAGTGGAATTAATTTATACCTGTAATGTATCAATAAGGTTTGAATTTAGTTGTGTATTCCCTTAATTAAAAATTAAATTAAAAATATTGCAATGGGGTGGTTGATATTTTTTAACAAGAAAAGGAAAGAAAATTTATTATTCAAAGAAATACACATAAAATAACACTATGTCTTATCAATTAAAATTTAATATATAAGTATATATATATTCATGTGTATCTGTACACATGCATAATATCTAATGGGTATAATTAGAATATAATGTTTTCCTAATGTTCATATTAAGAAAAGTCTTAATGAAATGATAATGACTACCTTATCCCCTAACTAATGTTCAGATAATGAATACCATATCTTCAATCCAATACTCATCTGATAACTATGATGCCTATAAATATTCCTATATTACGTCGTTAATATAATAATAAAATCATAATTATAATTTTTATGACGTCTATTATATTAGTAATAATTTGTTCATAAACCGAAAAAATATGAAGTATATATCACAACTACATTTAAAATAAGAATTTAAATTTTTTCACATCAATATATCATTACAAAGAAATTATATATTTACATTTATAATAAAATTATGAATAAATTATTGATAAAAAATGGTATGTAATATTTTAAACTCCAATGGATAGTATTTCTCGATATAAAACTAGTCTATAAGAATAAAAACTATAAGTTAGAAAACTGTTAACATTAATCATGTAGTTTAATTTAAAAAATGTAATGGGTGGGGGAATATTTTTTTTATAATTCATATTTAGTATTGAATTTTAAGTATTTTATTCATAGGATATAAGGTATGATAAAACATATCTGATAATTTGGATGAGTGTAAGGATTTATTTATATGATGATTATATTTAAACTACTTCTAATAATTAAAAATACTTTTTTTCGTTTGAAATGATGAATTTATTTTATTTAAAATTTAAATTTTTATACATAAAAAATGATTGCATTCTATTGGTTCATAGTCTTTGATAAATATTTTTTTATATTTTCCAGAAATTACTCACACCTTTAATAATTTTTTTCATATTTATATTTAATTCATAAATTAAAATACTGTCAGAATGATATTTAAAAAGAATTTCAGAAATATTGATTCTATAATTCTAAATATGGTAAGGATAAATTAATGAATATTATTTCATTACAAAATGTTTGGGTAAATAATTAAATATTGTGTAAATATACGATATGTTTTTTGAATGAATTTTGTTTCCACCATTTTAAAAAATAAAATTTTATATTGTAAGATAGAAAAAATTTATTATTATTTAAATTATTAATTTTAAAATATTAAAGTCATTATATAAAACCTATGAACCAATATTTTAAAAAAATTATTTTCCATTATAAAAATACTATTTAATTCCCAAATGATTAATTTTCAAGTTCAAAAGAACATTTTAAAGAGGATTTTGGGGTGAAATCTTGAAAATTAAAAATTTTATAAATTAAAATTTATATATTATGGAATAAAAACTAATGTTTATTTTTATATTTTTTCTAGATCCTAAACATCCAAATAATATTTCAATAATTTTAAAAAATCCTCAATTTTTAATCTACATATACATATTTTCAATTTTCATCATTTTACCTATTATAACATTATTTTAACATTTTTCAAAAAGTGTATATATATTCTTTTAATTAAAAATATTAATAAAATTTTAGGGATTAAAATTCCATGTCTAATTAAAGGATGAAACATTATGGTTTGAGTTTTTTATCATTTGTGACTTCATAATTTTTTATCTTGTTTAACACATTCCGACCTATTCTGGCCATGCCCAGGCAAACAGTAAGATAAAATTTTCACCCTAGACATGCTTCTAATTGGCTAGGGGAAGGAGACTCGAACAAAGTATGAATTTCACATAGCATGTGAGGCCTTATCCTTTATAAATTATCAATAGAAACATATAAATAATGTATAAAAATAATCAATAATATGAGAAATGTAAAAATATGAATAACTGAACTATATACAATAAATGAATGTGACAAAAAAGTACCACACCACATAAGAATATACAATGCTAATGTACATTCCAGAGCCTCTAAACCCAATAAATAAAAGAAAAAATTATTTATTCTTCATACAAAATGTACTCAGGATTGATCTCCAGCCACAACGGTGGCCACCACCTTTATCAACCTCCAAGATCCATCATTTGTCACCAAGAATCAATAGGCATTAGCTCTATACAAGGCACACCAACTCCATGTCTACTAAGAACATATCTAATTATTTGAATCATATGTATCGATAAAACACATATGGGAAAATCTCTATCAACATGTGAGTATAAACATTCATAGTAGAACACGAAGAAACTATAATGAAAAAACATAACAACAAGATACCAAGAAATATTTTATAAGAATGTAGTTGGAGTTGGAAAATGAATATTAATCTACATATTATTTATAACTAGCAGTTTCGAGGATGGGAGGAATGTACCAATCCGCTCAAGACCAATCCCTAACTGTCATATCATATGAGAAACTAATAGATCTCAAAACACTAAAGAGTCTACAAAGACAAGAGTTAATAACAAACAAAATATTGTATATCAATGTCAACCCATGGGATACTGAGGAATCGTATTTCTTAATGTAATGTTCATTCATCAACCATTAAAAAAATCACACTTCCACACAAATCTCTAAATGGGATCATGATCATCACTAAGACATACACATTAGCTAATTGAAGATCACACCCTCTGACCCATCTTTATTAAACAACTGATCATGAATATGAACTAACAGTTCTATGAAAAAAACATAACATCACATGATTTGTTGTGGAGGAACCCATGACATTGGATTGTGGAGGGATACTGAATGTAGTGGAGGATCCAACCCTAGACTATGCTCTTAGTAGGGTAAATACTGATTCCATAGATAGTGTTTATATACCTTGAGTATGTGGGGGAATAATAGAACACATATGATCCTATAGAAGAAAATATGATTCCCCAAGTATATAAGAGAATAAACAACCATACCAAAAGATGTCAGGGGAATCCATACCCAAGCACAACAATGCTTCAATACTATGTAGTCAACAATTAAAATAATTTGATCATCATACTAGAACCCAATTACATATTATATGGATAAAAACACATAATATAAATGTATCATTTCAAAAAAGGTTTTGAATTCAGAAACAAACCACACTATCCAAATCAATGTGATACAATACTTCCCACAGGCTATTTATTTGTTTGAAAATGAGACCTAGTGAAAAAGATATGAAATACACCCCTTAATTGAAATATTTGGCTATGTGGCTATCCATGGGGCTTTTTGCCTAGTACATAAATGTGGGTAATGTGTGAGATACATACCCATGAAGAAGAGATGTGGGAACTATACATGAAGGTTCATCGGTGTGTGCTGCCCATGAGAATTGTTCGGCGTGGCTACATTTAGTTAGGTAGACCCAGCCCCCTAACAGCTGGCTTAGGTTGGATTCTAAGGACCACAGGTCTTGGTCGGTGTTGAAAACCCTCTCGAATTTACCATATTCACTACTTTGGCAGTTAGTTTGTCCAACACGTCTTGACTAGTGGGACTGGTCTAATTTGTGTGGAACCCATTAAGGCCATCATTCGGGTGCTGCATGTAGTCATCATGAAAACACAAGTGGTCCACCACTATTTTTGAATCTTCTCCCTCATTGGTGTCTATATTATCCTTCCCTATAACCATCTACGATTCAGGTAGATCCCCACCTCGTTTCATAGTTTATTACTGACTTCCTCCTCCTTCACCGATGATAAAGATGTTAAGCGATCATCACCTACCCTACCACACCAGATGCCCCACAGACGAGATCCATATTATTTCCCCATTGCACCTTTACTTGATTGTATATCCTCACATCAAACCCTATTAACAAAATTTATTCTATGTATCCAAGAAGATAATATAAGAAATTTATATTATATAATAGATAAGAGTGATATGGGAGGTGAGAGATGGGGAAATAATGAGCTCATTTTTTATCAATCTCCCATCAGTTTTGTAAAATTTGTAAAATATAATAATAAATATTATGAACCCTAAATCAATAATCCAAGATATTTGATATATTTGAAAAAAGAATGAAACAAATAACATCTTTATAAATAATAAAAAATCCATAAATAATTGAGGAAACCCAATTTAGATAAATATATTCAAAATTAATTCATGAAGTATGGAGGAAACACAATTTGAATGATTATTTTACCTCACAAAACATCCAAGGACATTCTTAAATAAAACACTTAATGCATTTTTGGAAGGTTCTAAATGGTATTCTTAATTCCCATGGGTGGGTGATAGGTTCTTGGGCATTAACAAGAAAATAATGTTATCGATTTATCCGATACAAAATTATCTTAAAAAAGAAAAATAATAGAAAAAAGTCCTAATGAGGCATAAAATGAGATATATAGTAGTACAAAAACAAAATAATTAATAAATATTTGAAAAAACTCTTATTTTTCATAAAACTACAAATAATAAAGTGGATAAAACAAACCAGAACACCTCCACGTGAAAATGAGGAAATTACACATTCACCATCACCACAAATCAAATCAAAAGATATAATAAGATTATCCACACTAATCAACTAATAATCCAATAATATATATAGACATGATATATACTCTTATAAGTTCACCATCCTCTATCCCGAATAATAAAAATTTAAAACAAAATAAATTTCATACATGTTTTTAAATAAGTATATAATATAACATATTTTGATTGTTCTTTACTAAACAATTAAAAAACAATACTCCATGAAAACGAACAGTTTTAAAAAATATAAGAATTTTTATCAATAAAACTACAATTTATATATTCATTTCAAAACAATCATTAATTATAGTTAAAATAGCTTCAATTGAAAAATATAAATGAAGATAGGGTATCAATTGTAACATTCCAAATAACCATACATTGTAAAAATATAAATAAATAATCATAATGGAACTTGAATATGGTAATGTGAAAAAAATAGAACAGATATAACTTTGTATTCAATTATGTGAATTCCACATTCCAAAAAAATGAACACATCAATCAACCACAACACAAACACCCAAGCTTACCTTTCCTGATCATACTGAGGGGGAAATAATATTGTTTAATCAATGTAACACCTTGGGATACAAACCAGGATATGAGTATAAAATAGTGTACATGTGTATGTAGAAATCCTACCAAGACACCCAGGTCTTCCCATGCAATTTCTATGGTGGTGACAGTTTTAAAGTAGCATCATTCCATATAATCATGTTTTAAAGAAATAATAATTCAAGATCACACCACTAAAAAACCACATCAAAAAATCCCCATTATCAATCCAACCAATTCAATTAGATTGAACTACCCAAATAAGGTAGATCTCATTATAATAATTAAAAAATCATTACATTACATTATGTACAATGAGGCATGTCTTATGATTTTTTATTTTCCAATAAATAAATAAATGTTTTTACCGGGACTTTCCCCATTCAACACGTAATATTGAGTCGTTGAAAATAATTCCAGTCCATTATAAAATAATTAAAAAAGCATTAAACTTTATAAAATTATGATTCTCAAAAAATTCATTGAAAATGGAAAAATTTACCTGAGTATAAAATTCAACAATTTACCAATAGTTTGGAAATACAAATCTTTAACAATTAAATGAAATTTATCATGATCTTTCTAGACGTTTCATCTTCCAAAATAATGAAAATTTTATTAATTTTTTTTACATAAATTCATAAAATAAAACCCTTTTTCCACATTCATCAAAATATCAAAAAATATCATTATTTGATATAGTTAATAGATATAAGTTGAAATAATTAAAATTTATTGAAACCCCCAGAAAAAGTAAAAATAAATCATAGATTCAATTTTAATGAGATATGATTGGGACACTTACCTCAACCAATTATAATTTCATGATATCAAATATAATGAATAAGACAATGACTAAGAGAGATCCAAATAAGTAATAGAGTTCACATGAATCTCTTAGATTTCTATTATCAGTCAAATGGTATCTAAAACCAACAAATAAGAGGAATCCAACAACCAAAATAGGAAGTCCTAATCCAATGATCCATGAAACCAAATTTAAAATTTTTACATCCCTAGATGAATAAGAGAAAAGGGAATTACAACAAATGAACACCCATAGAATGATCACAAAAATAAAATATTTAAATAACTTTCATTGATCTCTTTTAAAGTAAGAATAAGAGTAGGATTATATGAATGAAACCTCCCATGAAAAAAGTTGGATCCTCAAAGTATCATCCAAGGATGTTGTTTAAAATATTATAAAGATGCTATGAAAACAACCTAGAAATAACTATATTTTGAATATCTATCAAAGGTTGGTGACGAATTTAAAAAATTATGTAAAAGTTAAGGATATATTAAAACACCATTCGTAAAGACACCACATGAATCATTCAATAGGAATGGCTCCCCCTTTAAGATAAAATGTATTATCACCCATTTAAAATTCCATACCAGACAACACCATGACATGGTAGAGCTATACCACTCCCATGGTGGCCTTGACATAGAGAATGATACTCCATGTCAACATATGATATCCATAAGAATATTATTATATTCCATTACAAGACCTTAGTGATGACCCAATGGTAACGAGGTACATGGTGACTGACAGTGATCCACTCCCTATACAACACCCTATGATGGGTGTAGCGTCTCAGCCCATAGTGAATAGTGACCCAAGACCACAATTCCCACCACCATTGGCATGAAAATGATCACATTAAACATAAAATTCATAAAAACCCAATTAAAATCTACACTCCATTTTTTAATATTCATGATCCCAAAATAAAATGAACAAAAAATAAAATTCTTGGTCGAGATGTTATAAAATCTCTACTATTGAACTTTCCTTCCTCAAAAAGTTTTATAAAATTGGATGATCATGAGGGAAGATGAAATTATTTCCCAAGTGAAGAAGATAACTAAATCTAAACAAAAAATCAAAGAGGCTCCAAATGATCAACTATCTTTGATGTAAATCAAATGTAGTTCTAGAATAAACCAAGAAAAAAACTAAGACTAGCATATAATAACTCAAAATAATTTATCCATGAAACCATACATACAAATAAAACCAATTAACTTGTTCATAAAATACATATAAAATATCCAAATAAAAATCCTAATTATTTTTTTTATAAAATTTATGATAGAAACTAAACTACTTAAATAACAATGAACATAACTATCAAAATCCCAAATAAACCCCAAAACTAATTTCCATTATAAAACCATGACATCACACTGATAAAAAGTATTTATAAGATTACAAAAATCAACTAAACCAACTATGATAGATCATTCATGTGGACGAAATATAGAAAAAATATTAGACTATTGGAAATTCATCAAACATAATAAATATCTAATAAGAACTATAACGCCTATCATAAGTTCATGTATGATTTATCCATGTTTATACTACCATAACAATGAATCCAAATAATTACAATAAAAAATCAATAAAAATAAACATTGGATATTATTTTCCTCAACACATACCCCAAACATTTATTTCCACAAAAAAAAGAATCCTCTGTACTTACAGAAGTCCCAATCTATATCAAATGAGGAGAGAAACACAAACATTGGGGAATGAAAGTTCCCAAAAACCCATTGCCATACCATAGGGGAAAATTCAATTTAAACATGATAAATCTAACTTCACATGAACATGTTAAAGGTTTCAATATCTCAGGAACTTACCTCTTCCAGAACCTCAATAAAAAATTAAAAATGACACTGATTCAAGTAAAGACATCATTTGTATATGGAAATCCTACTTATGGCAGTCTCTCTACCATATTGGGATTTCCATAAAATTCAAAATCATAAATCATAACACATCAAAAGGATTGATATTATATATAATAGATAGTTCATCTGAAAAACCACGCTAATGAATTCTTATAGAACCAATAAATAATTAAATGATAACACTAGATATTTCATAAACATACCTAAATAATTCTGTAATAAAAAAGAATAACCCTAAACATTATAAGGTCAATAACATGAAACAAATTACATCAAATTAAACTCGAATTGTATCCATTCTGACATAATTATTAAAAAATTGATGTATATGATCATTATAAGTGTTGAACATCACTCCAAATTTATTTCAAATAGTTCCTCTTCAAAAAAAATTTAAATTACCTAAACATCCACAAGCATGATAGGATTTTTGAGGGTAATGACATGTGTGCCTCATATGACCCTCCATTCAACATTGGAAGAAAACCAATTTCATCTTTATAGAGGAATACACAAAGAGAATAGCTGATGTCTTTTTGGTGACACTACATATGAGGTCTATGATAGAACAATTCCATTTTCCCATTACTGGAGCTTCATCCATCACATTAAGGTATAAGAAAATTTGCTAATGTCTTTGGTTCTCTTATAATGACTACATTAATATTGATAACTTGCATTACCACTATTGAATAAGATTTAAAGTCAATAAGAATTACATCTCGAAATAGATTTGGATGATGAATTTATTGAAAAAATAAATCTATTAACGAATCATAAAAGGAATATGTAGGATATAATACCAGCACAACAAAATGTTTAATTTTTCATGTTTTGGATGGGTTGAATTTTATATTGGTTTTTTATATTTTCTTTTAGTCGCTAGTACAAATAATAAATTGATATTGAGAATGAAATTATGAGATTTTTAAAACATAAATAAGTTTTTTTTATGGGGTTTAAGGAATAATATGTGTTTTAAGAGTTTGGATGAGTTTTATTAGTGGAATGATATGTGAACTCGTTTTTTTATATACAACCACAATACCATAGTTGAAATGCAGTTATTACTAATAGTATGGAATAATTTTCATTGGAACATGGTATTTATAATAAATAAAGGGATCTAGTGATCTGTGTATCTTGGTGTAGATGTTGAGATGACATTACATGATTAGTGCTTGTTTTTCTGAACCATTTACTAGAATCATGCAAGTTAGGGGTCTTTAAGAAGTGATGCTTTCCTGATTTATGCACTGTTAGGTAAACCATGTGAGGTCATTGTGCGACATGTGGATACATAGATAGTGGCACCACATGGGTGTCATATGGTTCACCTAACTACGTGGACTAAACATTCTCTACTATAAAATTTAAAAAATGACCATTTCCCCCTCTGACCTTAAAGGATTTTCACTCAATTTTCTTCCCCAATTCCTCCATTAGCCTATCAGCGAACCCCCTCCTCTATAATCCCTTGTTTTAGGGTCTATCTCTTCTATGATATTTTCAAATAAAGCACCATTAGTGGTATCTAAAGCCTAATAGTGAGTTCAAAACTCATATTGCTTCTTTTCTTCATTTTGTTTTCACTTATAATTCTATTATTATGTGAACTAACATGCCCTATTTTTAAGAATAACATTTTGTATTTTAATTTACCTCTCTGTGGATCATATAGAAGAATGAAAATGGATGAGTGATGCTTTCATGGTATGAGGTAGGAGGTCTATATGAATTTTCCATAATGTGTGGTCATTTATAGAATACATCATTATGCTGCATGCTATATTTTCCTTGTATCACTCCTAAAATGTGTAATACCTTAAAATAATTGTTTTTATAGTGAATCACACTCCCTTTTATACCTATTATAAATTATGGATAATTATGAAATTCATTTTGATCATCCCTTTGGATCTGTCCTATCATTTAAACTTGTTGGTAATTTCATGTGTTGGACTAATAAAACTTCTCGGTGTGTTTGGTTTGACTCTGAAATATTAAATTGATTAATGATAATAAATGAATATATTAAATTATTATAGTGCATTTATACTTACATATTAATTTTTCACTTCATATTGAATTGATTGATTGATGTGTTGGATTTTTGAATGGAAAGAAATTTGACTTGTCCATATCCAAATTATTAAAAGCAATGATTGACCATTTTGATGGACTTACCTAATAAACCATTTTGATTCCAATATAGAATGTATACTAAATTATACATTTACATATGTTATTTTTGATAGGATTTATGAATTTAATATTCATGAATTTAAATTTTTAGGGATGCATCCCATGCCCTCTTTGTTGTTATAAATGAAATGGTAGAATCATATATCTTGATTTCATAAATGGATGGGATTGTATTCTGTACCATTGAATTGTGAGATCACATGGATATTACCTTGGGATATATTTATTTATTAAATTAAATGATCATATATATTATGTTACAACATGAACGATACCTGGATTATTGATATGAATTAGTTGAAAGGGTTCAAAGGTTAAATGATATCATGCTAAACCTTGAATGATACCTGGATTATCGATATGGAATTCCATGGTTGGGTTCATTGGTTGAATGATTTATATAAAACCATGAGTGATACATGGATTCATGTTTTATAATTCAATGTATATGATCATTAGATGAATTCATTATATTGCATGTCGAGTGATACTTGGACACATTTTATGGAATACCTTGGATGGGATCACTCATTAAATGATTTATATCACATATTGAGTTAATCTAAGATTACTATTATCGAATTACTTGAATGATCTCATTGGTTAAATGATGTATAGTACATAGAGAGAAATACTAGGGTCTCTCATATGGTATTAATTGGATGGGATTATAGGTTATTTGAATTAATATTTTACTTGAGAGATACCTATATTTTGATATGAAATTTCATTGATGGGATTTATGGTTAAATTACATTATATTTTTATTTATAGATATATAGATTACCCTAGATTGTTAAATATTTAATGACATAAAAATATTGAAATATTATATGATCATCATCATATATGGATGCCTTTGTGTTTTACTTAGGTCCCATATGTATAATATTATACATGGATGACCAGGTATATATCCATTGGTCTTATTTATACTTTACAGTTATTATGTTCAAAGATATTCAACATAGGCCGAAGAAGGTAGATCCATCCAAGTATACTATGAGAGTCCTGATTATTATATGGTTATATTTACATTATTTATTACTTTTGATATACCTACACACTATAACCGTTATATTCAAAGACTGAATTTTCATTATACATAGTTGGGGATGGCCTGCTGTGTTTTAATCACATCAACTCCGGGATTCCAATTGGTTGAAAGAAATATCTCCAAATTATATGCTCGGATATGGAGCTTGATTTTTTACTATAGTATCATCTGGTCTAGGTCATTGAATGGGAGTAAGGACTATTCATATAATCAGACTACCTTCTATAGTTGGAGTCTTTTTTATTTATTCAATCATCTATTCATCCTTTTTGTATGTATTTTGGGTATTCTTGACAATATTATGTTTATTGAATATCATGTTCATGCATGGATGGATTATTTATAACATCATAGATGTTATTATTATTATTAATTGTTAATTATTATTATATTATGATTCCTTTTATTTATTTATGATTATGCAATGATTTTTAAAGATCCTATTGGATATTGTCTCCTCCCAATAATACTTTTTGACCCTTGCTACTAGTTATAATCCTCTAGTTCAAAGGGAGGAATTATTGAGCCCATGTGGTCCACCGATCTAGTTACTTTTTATATATTGAGTTGGGCTGAGACATGACAAAATGTTATCATATATTTCGTTTTCTTTTCATATATTACTATTTTGGGATGGTGGATATGTGATTAAGAATGTATCATATCAATATAAATAGTTCATAAATTGAAATGGATTACCCACACATAAAGTAATGATTATGTTTCTATGGTGTTGACTATTGTTGATGTTATTAATTATTACAGTGGAATATTATTCCACCATGGGTGATTGATGTATTTTAAATTGTGACTAATCTGTAGTATTTATCTCTTAATTTGGTATAGAAAAACATAGGTTTCAATCATGAATCATTAAGGAAAATAGTATTCACAATTCATTATCATTGTTACATGCATTCCATGATTGCATGACTATGATTGAGGTTTATTTATATAACATGCATGTATTATTATTTAGAATGCAACATATACTTTCTGCCAATGTGACTACTTCCATTATTATGGTTATGAAATTATATTTGTTAAACAATGTGTCAACATCAATATAAATGGAGTTTTATTTCATATATTAATGGTGCAGTTTGATTTAATTGAATTATGAACAATTAAAAAATGAAATGATTTTGAAATTGAATCATTAAAAAGGAATGAAATTGGTTTTGTTTACTCAAATCATCTTATTTATAATGGATTATTCTTAAATTTCTTGTCACTTGTAACTATTAATTTGTAGTACCATTATAACTTAGTAATGAACACTGATATAACTAGATCCTAATATATGTCTAAATTGACCCTGTTTGGTGAGTTTTTGCATCATAGGATTATGATATAACCCTGCTGAGGGTGTGTTAAAACTATGATGAATTGACTATTAATGGGTTTCAATTAAATTTTATTTCATAATTTATTTTTAGATAACTGACTCCTTAAATTTTGAAAAGTTTCCAATATAACTAAACATAGGTTATCATGGTGTGATCATCGTGGTCCTCCATTTCTTTATATACATAGGTACCTAAACCAATGGTCATATGATTTTTATATATAAGGATCATAAATTAAAATTTTATAATCCACTTATATAGTATTTTTTATAAATATATGGTGGAATCATTTTTAACCATCTAAACTGATACAACACCTTCAATATTCATTTGCGAAATATTTTTATAGGGATTCAGTTAATTAAAATTCCAATTAAAACCTAGAGAGTTATTGCCTCTATAAATTGGAACTACTAGTTTATTTTATAATAACCATTTTGAAAACATCATTTAATTATTTCTATAAAAGGAAATTACGTCACATTTTTCTCCATTGTGGAAATTTTCATTATAGGTGGTACATGTTAAATGATTTACATGTTCGTCATAAATGTTTATAATGAATATGAGGTTAGGAAAATAGATTAAATATAACCCTTTCATGGTTTTGATTTTCAATGACCACCATATAAGGGTATGTTTCAATGTTTCTATAAGAGAGGTCTTGAATGTGATTGATAATGTTACAAATGGTTCTGAATTGGAATCTTATTATATATAATTGTTCTTGAACGGTAAGTGGTAAAAATTATTTATCTTTTTAAGAATGAATCTAGTTTTTAAAGTATATGCATTATGTTAATATGAGGGGATATGCGGATTATGGTAGATCACTTGGAAATGGGTAACTTGTATGCTTTTGATTCGAGTTCCAGCCATAATGAGTGATGTGTGTTGGAACATGTGAGTTGGGATGGAATCTTAGTTAATGAAAATAAACCACTAGTCTAGTGGATTTTTGTATGGTAATTTTAATATCAAGAAGTTATTTTGGATTTCGATACCATGTAGTTTCATATATTTATTATTTTAAATAAATGTCATGACCATCTAGGGATCATTCCACAATAAGTATGATTATAGAGTATAAGGGCCTAGTTGGATGATTCTTAGTATAATATGTCATCATTAATATTTTAATAGGTCTTGAATATTTTAGTTTGATGATACTTTTATACCCTTAAATTTTAAACCTTTTGAGATATATTTTTTATGTGTATTAGATGGTGTATAATAGAAGACCTTTAGTGGGATATTGCTCTCATGCGAGTGACCTTAGGGTGGGGTGGACAGACCTAGGGGACCTATACTCAGTTTTGATCCGTAGGGATAGGTGAAATATCTAGAGTCCCTTAGTTTCTACTGAAAACCTATAGAGTTAATGGATTTTTTTAATCAATGAAATATATTAGGTAGGTTGGACTTTGTTTATGGTTTCCTTTGTAGTGGTGAGATTTATTTTATGCTCATTTCTATTCTGATGCATTAGAGGGGCTTAGTTTTTAAGACATGGGAAGGATGATGCATATTTATTGTGAAATCAACTATGGTGTTTGGGTATCAAAACTATATTTTATTGGAAGGAATGTGTCGGTTCCATTCTTAGTTGACTAATGGTTGTATGGATGAATTTGATGTTTATGAAAAATACTTCATGATATGTGAAGGAATTTGATAAATAATGTCACAATTGAAGTGCAAAATTGTGGAGAGGTGTTCCAAGGGATACCCTGATGTGTTAATAACTCATGTCTTGTATAATATTCTTATAATGGACTTGTTATTGGATGAATAGTAGAAGTGTGAGTTACATCTTAAAATGGGTGGAATGGAATTATAAACTCATTGTGCATGAAAAATTTAGTTCATGCTAAATGCATTTGGTAAATAGTTAATATAGAAAATTAGTGAGTTTCCAGGTATGTTCCAAAGATCATTGGTTATTAATTTATTTATTTTAGGAATAATTACATATATATTTGAATAAATTTAAGGAATTTAGTTTGATTATGGATATCATTGAAATTAACCCTGTTCCTAAGATGATTGACCTAAGGGTAAATCATAGCATGAATTTTTAGAAGATGTGGTGTTAGTGGATGGATAAATAAAGTGAAACCTTTTTTTATTTTAGAATAGATCAGGGAGAGTGACACGATAATATCGATAATATAATAGCATAATTCTAGTTTAGGAATGAGCAGTCCCAATATCGTGACATCACCCTGAGTATAATGAGAGAGTGTTTTCTATGCACAAAACAAGTTAAAAATGATTTTAAAGTTTGATGAATGTACTCATTGGAAGTGACACGGAAGGAGATGTTTAAATTAATATTGTTGTTGGGGTGTATATATTTTCCTATTTGTGTGTGATAACCATGTTTTCATGTTAAAACTCAAAAAACACAATTGGAATCATTATCATAATGTGAGAATAGTTGATGGGTGATGTTTTCATTAGTGATCGGGGAAGAGAAGTTTATGAACATGATAGTAATTATGCATGAAGGGGGATGGGGCATGGGATGTTGTAATATGTTACTTTCTTCATTGGTGTGATGAAATAAATTCTCCTAAAGTGAGGACTGGGATTAATGTTGTTGGTAGGCGGTCCTCATAAGATATGGGTTTCAGATCTTGAGACTGATTATTGGATTGTTGTTTTCATTTTTAAATACTATTGTATTTATTGAATTTTGTATGACTGCATTTTTCAATAAAATCCAGGTATAGAGTTGAGTACATATTTTGGAGATTTTTGAGTGTGGGCGTCTGAACTGGGGATAGATTGTGATGTCCTAGAGTTTCAGATCGAGTGTGGACTATTACATATGTTGGGGGAGAATTATGGTAATAAATAGGGGATGGTTTGGATAAAATATTTCATCGGATGTTAATCATGGCATTAAGTGATCAAACATAGAACGACCCTGGTACACTATGAGATAATGGCTTTTGGATGATGGTTTTAGATACATCTATTATAGAAGATGAGTTTTTTTGTAAATAGTTTTCTAGAGGATGTTCAATATGAATTTATTAAATTAGATGGATGTGTTTAGTAAGAAACCATATCAGCTTTGCGGTTGGGATAAGTCATGTATAGTTTAAGGATTATAGGGATCTTTTCAAGGAATGTATGGCAAGATTTGAATACCTTGGTCAACTAGATGTTGAGTATTTTGATCAAATTGAGTATTGAAATATTTTCCCCACATGTTATTGGTTGCATAGAGTTGAGAAAAGTAATGGGAGTTATTCCAGGACACTAAGGTAATTCTTGGGTATGAAATTCTAATGGTGAAAGTTTCATGGTTTAAAATTGTCCATTAGAATTATAGAACCTATGGTGGAAAGTTCCATAGGTTGGTTTTAACAAATGAATATTTCATTGTGTATTGTGATAGATAGGAATATGTAAGAACTAAATTAGCGTTTTATTGATAGTATTTGTAATTTTATCTAGTTTTATAGATTTAATCTCCATGTACTTAAAATTGATATTGGAGGCTTATGAGGTGGTCGAAAATGAAACACTAACATTTTATTAGGAAATTCATGACCTATGTAAGTTGGATGATGTATTCATTTATCCCCAAGTCTTGGTATTTATGAGAAGTTATAAAGTGGTTAGGTTATAAGATAACATGTTTTGGGCGAGTTTAATTTTCTAATTGATTTTTAATTTATCATTTGGTCTTGAGACAAAAACATAAATTATGCTTGAAAAAGTAATTTTGATATTTGGAACATCGAAACTTTTATTTTTGGATGATGTTTGTGGACCAAATGTTTTTGGGGTATTTTTATGATTTTTTCAATGATCAATGTTTGAAAAAACATTTTTTGGAGAGACAGTAATAGGCACATGATTTTCACACACTCAGTACTAACCATGTGGCATAACTATGTGAACTTTTTTCATAGAACACAATTTTTCTATACCATAAAGGGGATCCAAAAATATTTTTTCCTTGGTACTGAGTTAAAAAGGACCCATCATGGTTGGAAAATGTTTTTACTAACAATGTTTTGCAACAGTGTGAGTTAGGAGTGCTTAGGCATTGAAACCCACATGTTTATCACGCTCTTAGGTGAACCTTTTGAGGAATCCATGAAGCATGTAAGTTCTTATATAGTGGAATTACACAGTCCAAACTTTATTTTACTAACCATTTATACTAACCATGAACCTCTTAAAAAACAAAAAATAACTATTTCCCCCACCGTCAATAAATGGGTGTCACCCCATTTCCACCGCATTCCTCCAGTAGGCTCTACATGCACATCCTCGCCCACAATCTCCATTTGGGTAGATATCCTTTATTTTTGGTTTGAATATAATTCCAGGAGATGAATTGAGATTCTATCAGTGAGTCTAAAACTCCCCTTTCTTGATTTATCAGTTTCATTCACCATTATAAGTTCTATTGTAGTAAAAGTTAATATACCCTATTTTTATTATGTTCATTTGGTTCTTCCAATTTCACTCATTATGGATGAAATAAAATCATGGTAATGTATGAGGATTCCTTACATGGTAAAAGTTATGTTGTATATTTCCTTTTCACATAAATTTGTGATGTTTCTAAAATGATTCATTGTGTTATGCATAGGATTTTCCATGAATCACTCCTAAAATGTTTAATTCCATAAATTAATTATCTTGAATGTAAATTAAACCCCTTGTTAGACTCATGGTAATTATTTTATAAATATAAAATCCACTTGAATTATCCATTTATGTTCATCATATCATTTTCCATCATTAGAAATTTCTTTTGTTTAACTAGGACAAATTTTAGGTGTGTTTGGATCGACTCTTATAAATAGAATTGATTAAATTACTATAGGTTATGAAAACATAGTTGTCCCATTATCACATCAGAGTTAATTGATAAATGGATGTGTTGTATTATTTAATGGTATGTAATTACACTTTTATGGATTCAAATTATTAAATTTAATGATTGACTATTTCAATGATCTTAACTAATGAACCAGTCAGATTCTAATATGGAATATATACATACATGAACGTTTAAATATCTTTTATGTGATAGTATTAATGAATTTAATAATCATGAATTTCCATTGGAATGGATGGTTCCCATGTCCACCTTTTTGTTATTAAAAATTAGTCTAATAATATAGCATGATTTGATTAATGATTGTGATTTTATTCCTTATCATTGAAATATGATCTCACTCAGATATTCTCATGGATTATGATTAGTTATTAAATGAAATGTTGAATGATATTATGTTACACCTTGAAAGATACTAAAAATCCTGATACATAATTCTTTGGATGGGTTTATAGGTTGAATGATATTATGTTAAACCTTGGATGATACCTGAATAGCTGATATAGAATGTATTGGATGAGTTCAAAGGATGAATGATTTGTATTACACCACGAGTGATAGTGGTATTTCTTATTACGTAATGCATTTGATAGACTAATTGGTTAAATTATTTATATTACACCATGATTGGTAATTGTATTCCTATTATATAATGACTTAGATGGGATTAATGGTTAAATAATTTATATTACACTTGAGTTGTACTTGTATTCTTATTACAGAATGCCTTTGATGAAATCATTGGTAAGATAATTTAGCTCATACCTTGACAAATACTGGCGTTGCAGATATAAAATTAATTTAGTGGTATCATATATTAACATAAATAAAGGATTCCTTCAGTGATAGCAGAATTTTGATATATAATTCCTTGCATAGGATTAAAGGTTTAATGAAATTATATTATAATATATTTCTATTTGCATTACCATCTATAGTTTAATATTTAATGTCATAAAACCCATAAAATATTATATGATAATAAATATACATATAATCCTTCGTTTTCCTTTGGTATTACATGACTAGAGTTACACATGGATGCCTAATATAATAGTAAGGGTCCTATTTTTAATATACAATTAAAAAGTATCAAGACATCTGACTAAGGATGAAGAATATAGAGTCAGCCAGGTATCCCATGTGGAGCGTATATCCAGAAGGGTAATATTTACTTTACTTATTAAATTTTACATACTTGCGTAATAAAAATTATATATTCACTAATTTTATTTTCATTAAACACCTTTGGTGGTGTCCTACTATGTTATACTCAAACCCTATTTTGGATGTCGATTAGTACCTGAATATATCTCTTATCTATAAGTTAAGACAATGATTGCTCTTCTTTACTATGGAATATTATTGGATAAGACAAGGAATGGGATTAGTTAAAGAGAATATAATTAGTATTACTTATGAAGCTATAGTCTTATATATTTATTATATCATTTCTATCCCAATTATATGTATCTCATATATGTTTTATTTTCTTGTATTTATTGCATAAAAAATAATGCAGGCTTGTATTATCTGGAATATTGTAGGTGGTCTATTTATTATTACTTCCCAGTCATTATTTTTCATTACCTTTAATTTATTTATTCTTATGAAATTAGTTGTATTGACCCAGAGGGTATGGAATCCCAACTATAAAAAAATGTAGACCATCGATGCTAGTTAGAAACCTCTACTGGAGGAGGAGGTCTACTTGAGGCAATGTGGCAAACTGGTCTAGTTACAATTTATTGAGTAACCTGGGTTAGGATGCTGTAATATTGAAAAGATAATCCAAAACCATTTATCCACATATAAGAGACCATGAAATTTAAAATACTTCAACACATATAGAAATTCATAATATTTTTTTTTGGAATAGATGCACCATGAAAGCATACAAGGAATTGTATTTTTGTTGATTAATCTAGATGATATACTTCCAACACTTCCAACCCAGAGCCTTGAGCATGATGATTTAAAAAATAAACATTATTGATATCTTCAACCCTATTAAATGATGTCACTTCTTCCTAAGAAACATTACCCATAATAAAATGAGGGGTATTATGGTTTTGGAAATCTAAAAAGAAATCCTCACACTATGGAAAGAGAGGAAGAACACCAAGCTTAAAGATCAGAAGGTATGAGAAAACAATTCCAGGAGAATCTTGATCAACAAATGTGTCCATTTGAATTCAAATAAGGAATTATTGCTTGAAAAAAAAATATCAACATCATGATAAAACCCAAAAGTCAAACCCAAAATGAAAAGCATAAATATATAAAAAACTCAATTCACCTGGTATGAAAAATTCAAAGTTATGAAAAAATTTAAACCAAAACAAATATCCTCTTAATACAAAAAGTGTCTTATCAAATCTCATTTCCAAAATTATATTTCATTGATTGAAAAACATTTAATCTTAAATGGTAACTCTTACAGAAACATACCACTAACACAAAAGTATTTTAAGACAACCAAATTTAAAACATTTTATACTTAAACCCTTTTAAATATTCTTGTTAAACATTATTAAAATCACGTGAAGAAATTGAACATAAATATACCAATAACATTCTCACTAATAAATCAATAATATTTCAAAAAACCCATTATTTTTTAAATCAAAAAGGAAACACTAGTGAATATAAAAATCATTTTGAATTCAAAACATTTTAAAATAACATTGTAAATTTTTTAAATCAATTTTAAATAAACGTTGAAATCTTAAACTCACCTTCAAATAACTCAAGATTATATTTTTTAAAATATAAAACAACTCTGAAATAACAAAAAAAAATTCGTAATACAGTTTTGAGGAAAATACAAAAAGCATTGAGAGTTCATTGGAAGTCATCTACGATCGGTTTAATGAACTACACACAATTTCCTAAGACATATATAGTAAGTTTGAATCCTCCAAGATCCACTCCAAACACGGAGAAAATAAAGACAGTTTATAAAATATGATAACCAAAAAATCCTTTAAAACAGAATCTCATGATCCAATAAAATCCAATAAACAAGACCAAATATGAGACCCAATAATCTCATACATCCCTGGTAACTTCGACGTCATCCTGAAAGGGTAGTGATGAAGCACCCTTCCTTTAATTTTAACAATAATTATAATTGTTTCCCCCAAAGATACCATAAATCCTAAAAAAATATGACAAAACCTTCTTTTGAAAATAATTGGTCATGAACTGAACCAGTTGACCCCCTTCAAGAAAACTATGGAAAGGACTAATGGGAGTTCTCAATCCCAATGGGTTCGTAATAAGAACTTTGGAATTTTCATGAATAATATGGGAACTATTTATCATATAGAAAATAAAATTATAAAGGTAAATAGTATGAAAAAACACTAATGATGGATAAACTAAGACATCCAATAGTAAAAGAAAAAAATATATTTAATGAAAAATAAGGCTCTTGGATGATTAAATAATGACATGAACATGTATTAAACAAACCAGAACACCAACTTTTGAAAATGATGAAAATTGAAATTCACCATAACCACAACATGAACCTAGAGAAATATGAATATTGGATATTCTTATAAGCCTTATAAATATAAAAGATATATAGGTGTGACATAAAATAATAATAGGATTTCACTGTTCAAATAAGAACATAAAACATTATAATAAAAACCATTTAATAAATGTTTTAAAATATAGATAAAAGATAAGATTTTCAGGTTTTTTTATATAAAATAATAAAATACTATTCTCTA
This sequence comes from Viscum album, assembly GCA_963277665.1. Lineage (NCBI taxonomy): Eukaryota > Viridiplantae > Streptophyta > Magnoliopsida > Santalales > Viscaceae > Viscum > Viscum album. Next base: position 663,781,217 of record OY728138.1, read on the forward strand.
AAAAAGCCATTTTCACAAAATAAAATACATTTTATAAATAAAAATACAATCAATATTCACATATGAAACCATTCATAAATTTTATTTAAACAGTTTGAAAAGAAAAATATATTGAAAATAGGAAAACCGTTCATGATTTTAAAAATAACCATACTAAGGAAAAATATACATAAATCAACACCATATAATCTGAATATGCTAAAGGGAAATAGTCTAGAATAGTGATTAAATGGTTATCAATGAAACAAATTTCATATTTCATAAAACAAACAACACATCAATCAAACCCATCCCGAACACTGATACATACCCTCCTTGGGCTAGCCAAGGTGAAAATCACATAGGTTTACCTATGTCCCACATAAAAACACTATCCATATCAAGATTTTATACTAGTTTACATGTGTACCTATACTTCCCACCTAGACACTCAGGTCATCCCATGACATTAAAATAGTGGCGATCATTTCAAATTAGTATCATACCATAAAATCACATTTTTAAACAACCATAAGCCTTAGTTAGACCTTTGAATACCCATATAATAACATCCCCTTCCTCTAGCACAAAAATTCAATTAAATTCAACTATAATCCAAATAGACATTTTGTTTTAACAATACTAACATCTATAATCATTATTATGTAAAATGGTGAACATCTGATGATTTTTTGTTTTTTTAAGATATGATTTAATGATACAACTGTGCATTTACACATTCCCTTTGAAATACTAAGTCTTTCAAAGAAATTCAAGTCTATTTAAAAAACCATTTATAAATCGATGTGATTTATATAGTTTCAGTTTCCAATGAATTTCCTCAAAAAGTGTAAAACACATCGAATCATTGAAAACAAAACCTTTCCCATCCTTCTAAAAATCAACATCGTAGACACCTCAAAAAAAATTATATCGATCTAATGAAGAATTTCAACTTTAAAAACAAATCATATTCTATTAAAACATGTTTCACATAAAATCAAACAATAATACCTAATTTTACAATTTTATCAAAAAAAGTCATTCATATAAATATTTACGAGATATAATCAAAAACTATTTTAAGAAATTGAATATCCAAGATGAAAGAAGAAGTAAACACTAGTTCTATTTTAAAGGGATATGATTGGGATGCACTATCACCCCTGGGTTTTGGTAGATGAACCATAATTTATGTATTTTTAGTATATATACTTATTTTTTTATGTTTTGGGAGGATCTAATGGTATTTTAACCAGCTGGTTTATTTTATGGATATTCGTGGTTTAATCGCGGTTACTATAAAGTGTACAAAACCACCAAGAAATTGTTCCTGAAAAATAATGAATTGTGGGTAGTCAAACAATAGGTGCATGTTTTGGCCAAACTGTGTGGCTGACTAAGAGGATCCATGAACTTTTAGATAGTGGGGAAATACATGGTTGGAACATGGTTTCTCAAACTATGTTATCTAACCATATGAAATTTGGTTTGAGATAGTAGCTCCTTCACAGTTAGCATTATTGTTTTTGAACGATGCACCTTGAAAATTCAAATAGGAAAATTGTAGATCTAATTGAGTTTATCCCATTAATAAAATATTCCCCATAATCCACACATAAAATGAATTAATATGTTTTTCTAAGGTGTGACTTTCATTTCCCTTCATCATGAGAGTGATCCATATATATCTTAAAGGCTATTAGAGATCCAAATTCGTGGAAAGTTCTCATTTTTGGTTGTTCTTATTATATCCTTACTTCATCATTCTATCATAACCATATATCTTTTATGTTATGGTTATGTATTCGTGATTTGGATTGTATTATGATGAATTACTGTTCGATCTAATTAAGGCAATGTAGTTCATGATCGGATCAAGAGAATTATTGTTCCATTCTTTGATTTCACAAAATATTAAGAGATATATAGAGTTTATCTCAATTCAAATTGGTTATATCAGGATATCTCAGATTAAAATATATGTTTTTATTGAATTTATTATTAATTTTTTGTGTTATTCTTGATGAAAAATATCTTTAGTAATGATTTTTCCGAATATTAAAAGTGTATTATTTTTTAGAAAAACATCTTTGATGATAATTCAAAAGTGGGTATTTTAAAAATATGGTTTTGATTTGATATGTGGAAAATTATTATTGAAATGTTTTAAATAACGAAAATATTTTTGTGAATTGGCTTGGTGAGTATTTTTGGCATAATGTTTTGAGCGAGTTCAGGATTTCAATGTAACCATGAAGAAGGGGAATGTACCATTAATGTAAAATATTTAAGACCCTATATAAGGGGTGTGTGACATTGTGGAACTAAGATATTGGAATCCTATGGATGAATTGGAGGATAGATTAGATACCTCTCAAGAGCATGGAACTTTCACCTGGTCATGCATGTGTGGGTGTGTGTGGAATCATGTAATGGGTTTTCCAAATAAGATGAGAAATGTTTTAAATGAATTTTTTTAAATTTTTTACAAAGAAAAGTATTTTATTTTTGATATAAAATGATTTAGTTATTTTAAAATATTTCATATAAATGTGAAAAAATACTAGTTGCATGATTTGGGAAGTAAATAAAGAAATCCTACTAATTTTAGACTCACCCTATACTTTGGAATAACATTGTGTTTTCAAATGTCATATATTAGAAAAATGATAATGTAAATTTATCTTTATTATTTAATGAGGCCACTTGATATTGTGAGAATGGATTTTCATCTGGGATCTTGTAGTAGGATGAGAGTTTCTAGTTATAATCTTTTGGTGTGTTTGGGTTTTGTTGCCTGTTAGTTTCCACTTATTCTCTTATATGGTTGTAGGTTAGGTGTGGTGTGATTTTTTTGAGTTGAATCTATACTCATGCATCACATATATTTTTAATGATTATGGTTATATTGTTTTGATATTTAATAACAAAAGGAAAAATCATCCCCAAATTTTTATTAATCCCTTGGAATATTTCCATCCTTTAAAATTCTAAATATATCACATTATCCCAAGTAACATCGCACTACATCTTCGCAATCTAATGGGTGAGTGGTGGGATGTTACAAATGATATCATTTTGTTCGATCCCTGGGTATTAGTCATGGTATGGTCATCTATCCTTGGGATAGTATCAGTGATAAGTATTATCATAACATAAAATGTAGAGAATAATATGTATATCTAACCTAGAAATTCTTAAATTGTTGTAACTAATGAGTTTGGATAAATGAGTGTTTCTAAAAACTTTTAGGTGAGGGGTCAACTCATCACCATGTGTTTAAAAATCATATTTTAATGTCATTCCTTGATATTATGACCTCCCACTAGGACTGAATTTATCATTATTTAGGTAATGATTTCTGGAAATGAAAATATGTAATTATTTTTGAAAAGTGTTGAAAATGTTTTCAAAATAAGTGATTTCAAAAAGGATTGATTGTATTATTTTTAAAACAATTAAAATAGTTTTTTATGGATAATAATGATTATGGAAATTGTTGAAATGAAATTGAAAATAGCTAAAACTTTAGTCCAAACAGAGAGATAAAAAATAGTGTTTTGTTTTGGTTATAGAAAATGGCACAAGTTAGGCGTTGTAGGAACCAACCCGAAGAGGCTGATGTGAATATAGAATCAACTGAGACATAGGTGAATCAATAGTTGGTCAAGAGTATTATACAATATTTTCTAGATTTGGATACTGGTAAAATCAACGATGATCCCAGAAAAGTGGATCATTCAATTTAGTTCCATAAGAATAACCTACCCGCCTTTCATGGGAATTATGAACCATAAAAAAGAAAATTGTTTCTAAATAAGATTAATTGAATATTCGGTATCCATATCACACTTTTTGATCTAAAAGTGATGTTTTCAACTTATACGAAGGATAATCTAGAACGCCAGTGGTGGGATTTAACACTTCAACCTAAATTTTAACAAGGCATTAAATGAGAGTATTTTGAAGAATTTTTCATCAAAAAATTCAACCCTTGAACATTCATAATTTATAGAATAATAGAATTATTCAATTATAATCTGTAGAATCTATTGTTAATAGATTATATTGTTATATTTATGAATTTATTCTTCTTTCCATCATATGTATTTTCAGTGTTTTCATTAAAACCCACATATTTTGTTTTTATGATTTATCTCATACTGAATTGAATAATATGTTGACAATTGAGGATTTCAGTTTCCTTTGTATAAGGTAGGTGTTATATTTGATTTTACCATAATGTTGGGTAATTTATAGAATGCAAAATTATGAAACTTTCTAGATTTTCCTTGTGTCACACCATAATTGTGTAATTACATAATTTAATCGTCTTGATAGTGATGTAAAACCCTTTTTAGACCCGTTGGAATTGTTTGATAATTATGAAATCCCACTGGATCTCCCCTTTAGATGTGTGTTATCATTTACCCTTTTTTTTAAATTTCATGTGTATCATTAGGAAACCTTCTAGGTGTGTTTGGTTTGACTCATAAAAATAGAATTTATTAAATAATTATAAATTAACTAACTAAATTATTATATTGAGTTTATAATTACTTTGACATTATCAACTGACAGTTAATTGAAAAATTGATGTGTTAGATTGTTGAATACGAAGGAATTATACTAGGTCATATCAAAATAATTAAATGAAATTGGTGACTATATTTATGGACTGACCTAATGAACCAATTGGATTCCAATATGTCATGTATACATACAAGGGTATTAAGATCCCTTATTGGTTATAGGATTAACTAATTGAATCTTCATGAATTTGAATTAGAAGGGATGCTTCCCATGACCTCCTTGTTGTTATAAATTAAATGGTCTAATCGAATATTATAATATGATTAATAGTTAGGATTATATTCCATATCCTTGAATTGTGATCCCACGTGGATAATACCATTATCTATATTCAAAGATTATTTTAAATGTTCCCAGATATTATGATACAACTTGAATGATATTGGGATTTCAAATATAGAATTCCTTGGAAGGGTTTATATGTTCAATGATATTATGTAACACATTTAATGATACATGGATTCTTGATATGGAATGCCATGGTCAAGTTTATAGGATGAATGGTTTATATAAAACCTTGAGTGACACTTGGATTCTATGTAACATAATTAATTAGATCATCTTATTAAATGAATAATCTCAATTACAACATGAGTGATTCTTGGATTTGTTTTATGGAAATTCATGGATGAGATCATTATTTAAATGATTAGTATTACATGTTGAGTGAAACAATGATTACTTTAGTTGAATTACTTATATGAGATCTTTATTTAGATGATTTATAGTACACCTAGAGAAATAACAGGTTACATGATATCTAATGCCATGTATGGGATCACAGGTTAAGTGAATTAATGTATGTCTTGAGTGATAACTGACATTTGATACAAAATTCCATTAATGGGATATAAGGTTAAATTAAATTTTATTTTCCTTGAATTATATTTGAAATATATGGATTTACAACAATTCTTAAATATTTAATGTCATGAAACTTGAATAATATTTTATGATCATCCTTATATATGGATGAATTGATTTTTCCTTATGTATCACATGAATAAAATTATACATTGATACCCAGGCTTACAAGAATTCATCCCATTTGTATATTACTATTATTAGGTTCCTGTACTTTAGACTTAGGTTGATGTTTCTAGAGTCGTCCTGGTTTCCCAGGGGGAGTCTAAGTATTAATGTGTTATATTTATTTTTCTACAAACATTTGATATACCTTCAGAGTAGAAATTTTATATTCAGAGACTGGATTTTACTTAGACATTATTGGTGGTGGCCTAATGAGTTTTACTGACACCCTGTTCAGGTTATCAATGGGTACCCAGACATATCCTATAACTATATGTTAGGACTTTGATTAGGCTTCTTTACTTTGATAACATCAAGGTTAGGGATTGTAATGGGAGTGGAGGCTAAGCATGTAACCAAACCTCCTTATAGAATTATATTACTATTTAATTATTTAATAATATTTATAGCCTTGTTGTTTGTATTTTATATATGTTTAGCTTTCTTATATTTATGGAGTATCATGTTATTGCATGGATGGATTATTTGGAACTTTCTATGGGGACTGTTTATTATAACTTCCCAGTTATTATTTTCTTCCATTGCCTTTTATTTATTTTTTATTCCACTATTATTTTTACAGATCTAGAGGCTGTAGTTTCCTAATTGTACAAGCTTTATACCCTCTATACTAATCATCATTATCTAGTGTATTATAAGGAATGTTGTAGTCCATGTGTCCCACTAGTCCAGTTACTATTTATAGAGTGAGTCAAGATGAGACATCACAAAGTGGTATCCCAACCTTATTTTTATTTTATTGTCTTAATTATTTTGGATGGTTGATATGATATTAAGAATGTGATGTAATTTGGTAAATATGTATTTCATTGAAATTTCAGACACACACATATAAGAAAGATTATATTTTAAGGGATGAGACTATTGTTGATGTTGTTCGTTATTACAATTTACTATTTTCCCAACTTGAGTGGTTGATGTATTTATGAATGTTACTAAGTTACATTATTTATCTCTTGTCTTGGTAGGAAAAGGGATATGATATTTCCACGCATCATTAAGGAACATAGGATTCACATGTCATCAGCATGTTAAATTTAATTCGTCGATTGTATGACTTTGTGACATGTTTATTCATATACCATGATTGTTTGTTTATTTTTCATGCTACATGTATTTCATGGTGCTATGAATTATTCCTTTATTATGGTTATGAAGTGAGGATAGTTAAATAAAGATTCAACATCAATTCAAATGGATTTTTATTATATATATTGATGGTGTAATTCTATTTAATTGACATGTGATCAATTAATTAAAGGAAATTATTTTGAAATTATATCTTGAAAATTTGAATAAAATTGTTTTTTTACAAAATTAACTTTATTTATAATGGATTTGTTTTAAATTTTGGGTCAATTGAAACTTATAAATTCTAGTAGAATTATAACTAGAGAATGAAAACCCAAAAAACTAGATCCTCTTATATGTCTGACTTGACCCTTGTTGGTGAGTTTTAATATAGAATGATTATGATAAAACCCTAATAAGGGATGTTAAAATAATAATGAATTTACTATTATTGGTTTTCACTTAAATGGTATTCCAATTTTAATTTAATGTGCAATGAATCCATAAATTTATAATGGATTCATAAAATACTGAATGACGGTTGACTTGACGAGACCCTATTGGTTCATCATTTTCAATATATACTTAGGTACTTAAACTAATGGGGTTATGATTATGATAAATAAGGATGTCAAATTAATGTTTTAGCTTCCACTTATATAGTTTTTTTTATAAATATATGGTGGCATAATACTTAACCTCCCCCTTAAAATGATACAACATCCTTTATCTTCTTTTAATAAATTTTTACTGGATGATTTAATTTGTTAAAAAGAAGATTAAAACCTAAAGAGTTTTTTCCTTTGAAAATTGGATTTGAAATTTTATATCGTAATCATTTTTATGTAAACATGAGTAAAATAATGGTTTGAAAACCATTATTTTAAAATTTTCAAATATTTTTATAAGGTTTTTTTTGAGTAAAGTCCCAATTAATATTTCTAATCTATTTTTATTTATTACTAGTATATGTTAAAATACATACATGTGCCTCTTTAATGTATATAATGAATGAGTGGTTGATAAAATAGGTTAAATAAAACACATTTTGTGGATTTAATAATGAATAATCCTTATATAAGGGTAGTTTCTAATGTTTCCTTGATATAGGTCATCAATGCGAATTTGGATGTTACTCGTGGATATCAATTTGAATCTATTTTATTTATCTGAACATTAAGGGTAAGGGTTCGAGATTAGTGACATTTTTAGGAATGAATTTATTTTTAAAATTTGATACCTTATTTTAAAGTGGAACTACCCTAATTATGTTATGACACTTGTACACGTGTAACTAGTAGAATTTTAACTGACTTCAAGCCTTAATGAGTGATATATGATTGACCATTTGAGTTGGTAAGGACTCTTAGATAATGAAAAACCACCTTTGGGTGGGTAGAAAATTGTATGTTAATTTTAATCTCTAAAGGGTATTTCTATATATTTATAAATCAGGAATTTAAAATCATTATTCTTTTACGATGATGTCATGACCCTCTTGGGAGAATCCCCCTATAAGGATTCTCAAAGAAGATCTAGGCCGAGTAGGCTGATTCAAGCTTGATGGCATAGTTATGCCTATTTTAATAGGTCTCGACTCTTGTTGTTTTATGATCCATTTACTACCATTAGTTTTACCTATTTAGATAGAGAATTTATAGGTGTAGTATATGATTTATAATAGAATCCCATTTGAGGGACATCATTCTCAATCGAGAGACATTATGGTGGGGTGGACGAACCTATTGGCCCTATATTTTACATTTTAATCAGTAGAAATAGGAGGAAGTGTCATAATTACTTGTTTTTTACTGATGAAATGGTAATTAAATAACATTTTTTGATCAAGTAATCAAATGAGGTAGGTTTTCTAGGGTTTGTGGTTTCATTTGGTGTGGTGAGATTTATTATACCCTAGTTTTTAGACCAATTCATGATAGTAGCTAATGTTTTGGGATGTAGGCATCTTGATGGCAGTGTTTTCTAAGAAAATTTAATAGAAAGGACATTTTTGGTGCTTTTATAATTTGACCAATGCTTCAGCATTGATTCCAAAACTTCATTAAATTATACCATGGGATGGGAAGTCATTTGATAAATAATGGAATAATTAAAGTGGCTTATTTTGAGGAGAAGTTCAGAGGGAACTCTTAATTTGTTAATAACTAAGTGACTTGCAGCATGGTCATCATGGTCTTGTTGATGTATGACTTGTGGGAGGGTGATTTGGATCATAAAATGGGTGGTACAATACTATACAACAATTGTGTATGACAATTTTATTTCACACTAGATGCATGTAGTAAATAGTTAATATGAAACATCAGTGAGTGATCAGGTATAAGAAGAGGATTAATGGTAATGAATTTAATGATTTTGGGAATAGTGACAAGGTTATTTGAATAAGTTAAATGAATGTTGTTTAATGATGTAAATCATGGAAATGAACCTTGTGGCTGAGATGGTTGACTCAGGCGGGGGGGGGGGGGGGGGGGGGGGGTGGACCTCGACCTCTATTCAGGGGAGATATGAGGTTAGAAGATGTATATGGAAATATAATCCTTGTTTTATGTGAGCATGTATCAAGGAGAGAGGAACACTCCAATAAATGAAATCATTATTTACTCATATTTTAGAGAGGATTATTCATTATATATTTATATCTCCCTGATTACATTGATAAATAATCAACTACGCACTGAACTATTTAAATGTATTTTTATAGTTTGATGGATGTTATCTAAGAGAATTGTACTGGAAAATAGGTTTAAGGTAAGTCAGGTGGTGGGGTGTATACATTTGTATGTATGAGACAATAATATCATGTTTAAAAGTGAAAAAAATCTTTTGGAGTCATTATCCAGAAGAGGGAATAATTTATGGGTGGATTTTTCTTTAGTTCTTGTGGATGATTAGATTCTTACCCATGCCAGTAATTATATTTGAGGGTTAATGGGGGCATGGGGTATGAAAATATGTAACTTTTTTTGATTCATGTTATTAAATGGATGATCTTATGGTGGGTAGTTGGATTTCAATCTCAGGTTGGTAGTCCTAATGTGAGAAATATTATGGGATCATGAGACTGGTTAATGGATGGTTGTTTTGTTTTTAAGATACCATTTGATATATGGAATCATGCAGAAAAGAATTTCATGACCAATCCTTTGAATATGTTAGAATAACAATTTGGGGAAATTCTGGCGTCGGGTGGCATACCCAAGATATCTTGTATTGATATAAGAGTTTATGATCAGGTTTTCTATAGTTCATGTTGATGGGTAGGATGGTGGTTATAAATGAGGAATAGTTTCTCTAGAATATGTCATATGAAGTCATGAACGAGATTTAGTTAGCATAAGTGGAAGGATCATGGTACAATATGAGATAAAGGATCTTAGAATCTTGTTTTGGATATATTTTCTATAGAATCCGTGTGTTTTTGAAAACACTTGGATAGAGGTAGTTCAACTTGAGTTTCCTTGGAAAGTTGGATGGGGTTGGTGAGGAACCACATCAAGTATGTTTTTTGGGATGAGGCAAGTTTAGTTTAAAGATAAGCAGGATATTATCAAGGAAATTTTGAACCCATTAGGATAGCATGTTCATTTATAAGTTTACTATTTTGATCGAATTTGGGATAAGGGTAGTGTCCTGGCATGTGATTGGGGGAATTGGGTTAAGAATTGTCTAGGGAATGGTATTAAGACAATAGGAGAATGCTTGGCTCAGAAATTATGATTGTGAAAGTGTCTTTGTTTGTAATTTTCCATTAGAAGTCTAGAACCTATGGTGGGAAGTTCTACATAGTAGTTGATAATTCATGATTACATCATTATGTCGTAGTTTAGATGTGTTCAGGTAATCACTGACTTAGTGTTTCATTTATTGTTGTGAGAATTGTCTCTTGTTATAGAGTTTTAATATTCAAGTACATAAATATTATTTTATTGTCTTTTTCGGTGGTTGAAAGTGAAACACGCCCATTTAGTGGTAAATTAATGACCTAGGTAGGTTGGGTGATGTTTTTGTTGTTCCCCTGGGCTTCTCAGTGATGATAAGTTATATGGTGGGTAGGTTGAAAGATACCATGTGTTAGATGGGTTGATCTTTATAAAGGGTTTAAAAATTTTCATTTTGTGGAAAAAACATAAATTATTCTTTAATATATAATTTATAGATTTGGAATAGTTAATTTATTTTGATGATGTTTGGGGACAAAATGGTTCCTTAGGATTTCAAATGATTTTCTCAACAATCAAGGTTTGAAAAATAATTTATGCTAGAGAGAGTAATAGGCGCACGATGAGCACATGGTATGTACTAACTATATGGAATAAAAATGTGACCTATTTTTCAAAAGAACATAGTTTTTATATTCCATATGGAGGCTCCAATAAGATTTTTACCTTTATTAAGAGGTGAATAGGACCCCTAACAGTTAGCTTAGGGTTTACCACACAATGTGTTACAATCGTGTGGTATAGGAGTGCTTAGGCAACGATGCTCTCAAAGTTTTCACACGGGTAGGTTTACCATGAAAGGAATTCATGCTTTATGCACTACTAAAAATTCTGGTTTTTGTGCCTGCTGAAGCGGGCAACTGCCATTAGCGGTCGCTAAAGAAGGTATTAGCGACCGCCAATGGCGGTCGCTAATACGAAACTAAAATTCCAGCGCGATTTTTTTCCCGTGCGCGCTTCTTCTTCTTTCCCTCTTATACTTTTGCCGCTGCAAATAGTCACCGCCGTACAACGCCCCACGACGCCGCATGCCGCTGCATGCTCCCACACGCCGCCTCATTATGTCGGACGATTATTCCCTCGTGACCGCCGCCCCACGCCACCGCCGCCGCATGCTGCCGCCACACGCCCACGCCGCCGCACGCACCGCCCACCGGCCGCGGTGTGTCTGCCATAGCCGGTGGGGAAGGTCTGTGTCCCTGCAATATGCCGCGAGACGAGAGGAGACCCGCATGCACCTGTTTCCTTGATGTGAAACAGTAGCGCCCGCCATTGGCGGTCGCTAAAGGGCTTTACCGACGAAGCAACAGCGACCGCCAAAAGCGGTCGCTAAAACTGCTATTTCTAGTAGTGATGTGGGTTCTTATATAGTAGTAAATCAACATATGTGAATTGTTTTCCAAAACCAAGTTGACTAACCATGAACCTCTTAAAAATGGAAAAAATGTTCATTTTACCTTCCAAAATTAATTGAATTTTACCCCATTTTCTTCCCCAATTCATCCAGTAGTCTCTCCACATTCATACTCGTCCCTCTCCTCTTATTTGTGGTGGATATACTTTGGTATTTTTCTGAATCAAATTCAATCAGATCCATTGAAATTATATCAATGATTTTATAACAACTCTTTATTCCTTTCTCCGTTTATTTATCTTCTTTTAATGCAATTAATGTGAAATCTAATATACCGTACTTTTAGGGTGTTCATTTGTTTCTTCTGATTTCTCTTTGTACAGATCAAATAAAATATTAATAATGTATGATTAAAGCTTACATGGTATAAATTACATGGTCTATATTCTTTTCTAAAGAATTTGGGTTGTTTGTAAAATGTGTTGTTGTGATGTGCATTGTATTTTCCATTCACCACTTCTAGAATGTTTAATTCCTTAAAATAATTGTCTTGACTGTGAAATAGACCCCTTCTAATACCCATAGGTATTATTAGTGAATTACAACCTTCACTTGGATCATCCATTTTGGTGTTTCCTATCACTTACCCACATTGGAAATTCTATCAGTTTGACAATGAAAACTTTTTTTGTGTTTGGATTAACTCCTAAAAATATAATTTATTAAATTTAAATAAATTAATTGATTAAATATCTATAGTAAATATATACATAATTGGACCATTATCAAATGAGAGTGAATTGAAAAATGGATGTGTTTTATTTTTGAATAAAATGGAATTACACATTGATGCATTGAAATTATTAAATGTAATTATTGACTATTTTGATGAACTTACATAACAATCCAATTGGATTCCAATTTCGAATGTATACTTACACCTTTATATCAATTCTATTTGTTAATATTAATGAGTTTAGTCGTCATGAATTTTACTTTTAATGGATGCTTACAATGGATTCCTTATTGTTATAAATTAAATTGTATAATAATATTACATGATTTGATAAATGGTTGGGATTACAATCCTTAGCCATGGACTTTGATATCACTTGGATATTCTCATGGCATATGTTTAGTTATTAAATGAAACATGTAGTGGTATCATTTAACAACTTTAACAATACATATATTCCTAATATAGAATTCCCTAAATGGTTTCATAGTTTTAATGACATTATGCTAAACCTTAAATGTCACCTATATTGTTGATATATTTTTTCATGGTTGAGTCTAATGGATGAATAATTTATATATCTCCTTAGGTGATACTAGGATTATTGTTACGGAATTCCTTGCACAAGCTCATTGGTTGAGTGTTTTATATTACACCTTGTGTGGTACATGGATTCTTATTAAATAATTCCTTAGATAGGATTGTTGGTTAAAAAAATTATATCACAACTTGAGTGATACATACATTCATGTTACATAATTAATTATATTTTATCATTGGAATAATAATATACATTACACCTCGTTGAATTCTAGGGTTACTGATATAGAATGCTTTGGATGGGATCATATGTTAAGTGAATTAATGTATTTCTTGAGTTATACATAGATTCAGATATATAATTATTTATATGGGATCATTGAATAAATGAAATTATATAATACTTGGCATCTATTTATATTACCCTCTATATTTAAATATTTAATGTTATTAAACCTATAAAATATTTAATGATCATCATTTTATAAGGATGCCTTCGTTTTTCCTTGAGCCTAACATGATATTAGTTACACATGGGTTCCTGATCTTAAATCCATGGATCCTATTTATACTTTATGATTATTATACTCAGATATAACTACCTTAGGATGATGAATATATGGTAAGCTAGGTATCCCATGACGAGCCTATATATGATAGGGTTGTATTTACTTTACTTTTAGTTTTGACATACCTTCCTACTAAAAATTTAATATTCCTAGACTTTATTTTCATTAGACACCATTGGTGGTGGATTCCCAATCCTTACACACACCATGTTAGGGTCATTGATTGGTACCTAGACAAATCTCCCAACTGCAAGTTAGGACTGAGCCAATGTTTCTTCAGTGATGTTTCTTTAGAGATAATACAAGGCATGTGAGTAGATTTTGAGTATATACTCAGAATTACTTTTAAGTTTATAGTATTATTTATTTATTGAATTATCTTTAAAACCATATTGTATGTATTTGGTGTATTTAATCATGCCTGTCGTAGGTCATGGAAAAATCAATTTAATTTTTCTAGTGCAACATAATGGTTGACCTCGGTCGTCTCACTTGAGGAGCTTTCTCAGTTCGTTCATATACTTAATCTAATTCGCCAATGAAGTAATTATTTTTGTTTTTTTATCTTTTATGAAATAATTTTAATTTCATAAAATAAATTAAATGAAAAATCATACAAAACTATTATTAAATTATATTTAACAATGCAATGCTAAATAGAGTGGAATTATGGAAGAAAAGATGTTCTCCCAAGACAATTTTCAGGGAGCACCATCATTGATGAACTTCAAATAATCTTAGTGAACACACTCCATCATATGTTTTCACACCTTATTCTACCCTGGATATTAATGAAATGTCCACTTATTGATTTCCAAGAACACCATCCATCCACCTCCTCAATTGAGGGAAATTGGTTGTAGATTATGAAGTTAAACATTAAACAACCACAGTGAGGATTACCCCCACAATAAATTTTACTTAGAATTAAATCAAATAATATTTAAAACACAGACTTTGGTTCTTGAAAATGATTAATGCCTCAGGATATTCCACAGATTAATTACGCATGATCACGAGTATTATAGTTAATGATGGTAAGATGAGAAGATGAAAATAAGGTGGATGGGTGGACACTGAAAAAAACCCATGCATGAATTTATTAGAAATATAAATTATAATGGTAAAGTAAACCAAAAATAAAGAAAACAAATAAATTAAAAATAATGGGGGATGATTTTCAGCCAGCCGCCCTCAGTGGAGATCTCATCCTAAGCGCCTTGAAGGAAAGGGATGGAAAATGGGATGCATTGAGAGTGAGAAGCTCCCCTCTTTTAATAGGAATCATTTTTACCCCAAATTTGACGTGTTTTAGTCCCACTAAATGACCTATTCACTCATTTCGCCTTACTTCAATGTGGTTTATAATTATCTTTCATGTCTCTCCTAGAAATTTCAAAATATCTGGACAAGTATGCCGACAGTTATTTTCATTTTACACTCCCAATTTATTTCGTCCAGTCAGACTCTCCAAATCGCAAACATATGGATTAGAATTCTTTAATTACCATTAAAACAACCAATTAACATGTACTTTTATTAATTAAGGATGTAAAAAAACTTATTTCACACCCACCCACCAAATTTCATAGCAGTTGGGCCTACCATGAATGAGTTATAGAACAGACACTGAAAATCAACAGATTTGTAAACAGTTTTCATGGTCCAAATTTTGAGCTTCTTCTGAGATTCCAAATGGCTGATTCAGATTTTAGTCAAGAAGTATGAAATGAATCCTAAGATGTTTAGAATCTATAAAAGAAATATTTTTTCAATTTGGATTAATATAAAAAATTGTGTAGATCAAATACTATTTTTTTGAAATAGTTAAAAATACGAAATGGGCCATTTTTACTATAAAGCTCAAAATATAATGAATATCATAAAATTCCACAATTTATCATAAATTAATAGTTTGGTGGGATTTCTAACAGAGAATGTCGGAGTAAATTTATTGAAAATATTTTCTCCATCAATTCTCCCTCAATTAATATGTGTTTTTTCCTCAATCATAAAATCTCAACCTGGAATAAGAGGATACCAATGATAGCAACATTTAAATTCCAAAGTAATAAAATGAAAAAAATTTCAATGTCAAATAAAAAACGAAATAATCCACATAAAATATGAATTAATTTTTCTATTTTTCAAATAAATAAAAAAAATCATGTATTTTTCTTTTCCCCTTTGAAAATAATGAATCTTCTTCCTTCATTCATTCAATCTTATAAATTCATTATTATTAATCATGCCACATAATTATTTACCTCACCTTTGGATTTTTCCTCTCATATCTCATGATAAAATTCAATTATATTTCTGATAAAATCATGAGAACGGACACATTATCCAGAATCTAGTAAAAGAACTAATTTCTCAACTTTGTAAATACAATAGGCACATAAAACTGTAACACCCTATCTATAATTTCCCATAGTCGGTGCATTATAACATAACATTTTCATGATAACAAGAGATAAAGTCCCAAAATATTGATTAGTTAGTAGATATGGAAGTATTAGATACATACATAATTTTTATGTTACATTATGAAATGTAAAAACAACAACATTGTGTCCCCTTTGAACAAGCTCATATCACTTAGACAATTTTTGTAGGTCAATCATAACATACTTCTTCGTATCTTAGAAAAAATAAAACATAAGAAAGGGTTGAGTTCATATTCTTAGTAAGGATAACAATATAGAGAAAACTATCATATATAAGCATAAATATTTAATACATTTTATATGACTACAAAAATCCTTTAAAACAAAAAATTCAGCATAATATGGAAAAAATAAATCAGATAATGTCATTTACTAATTCACATGGATATTCTACTAGTCGAATGATCACATGTAATATCAATATATAATTTTATAATGATGGAATGCATATTTAGGGACATAATAACCACATAATCAAGGCCTCGTTTCAAGAATAAAAATAATATTATGTCAAGGCATATTTCCAGGAATCTAGGTTGTCTCATGAGACCTACTGATGCATCAAGGAGCTATAGAGAGCCCTGCCCTTTCCTTACTAAGTCCATTGCGTTTCCCATATGTAAAGGTTGGAACATAATATAAAATTCATATTGAAACTTTCATACTAAATGTAAATACTTTAACCATAAAGCTAAGAATGTGTTATAATGGTAGAAAATGGATTCAACTACCGTATAAGTTAAAAAAACATTTTTTCTTTAATTTTTTTTCAAAAAGTTCATAAAGTACCTTGTTTGGAAAATGATGGAATGATTCCTTAATTTTTTTTATAAAAATTCAAACAAGGTTATAGATGAATTTAACCCATATTATATGAAATATTAAAAATGTTTTGAAATATATTTACAGAAACATGTATGAGGATGATAATGAAGTACCAATAGATACATACAAGCAACCTCAGATAATAATGAGATTGTAAAATTAACCCTTACCTTGTACGTTTCTTTAGTCGAGGGCCAGTTAAAATCCTGTATAATGATGAATTAATTATTACTAAATTATAAAACAACCACATACCAAAATATGATATAATATAAGATCTTCTAATATTTTTTTGTTAATGATATTTTAGTTGTATCATTGTTTCGGGTGTTAACTGATTCATTTTCTATTATATGTTTTGTTATGTAAGTTTAATTTATTATTGACAGGATGTATTTTATTCATATCGATAATAATATTAAGTTCTTTAAGCATTATTTTTAATCATAATATGAAAATTAATCTTGAATGGTTATGATGGGGAATGAAATTTATCGCGTCATGGAGACGGTAAGTTGTACGTACGCACAAGGGACAATATCATTCTATAGATAGTGAAATATTATGTAATTGGATGGTATATTATATATAAATAATCATAAATATGTTATATTTATTTTTTACATCAATTATACTCATTATTATACTCATCCAAATATTGAAGTTTTGAATAACAAACTATACCACGCCGTGGAGACGGTAAGCCCTATGTACGCACGTATGGTCACATTGTCATTCATAGGAAGGATAGAATAATGAATATTGTTTTACAATATTTATAATAACATCACTGTATATATACGATTCAGGAGTTAGTATTTTGTTATGGAAACAACAAAAAATAGGATGTGGAAGAAGAAAAGAACTTTGAAAGAGGTGATGAAGTAATTACCTCTTTTCGGGTTCTTCCTTTTGATTTAAACAAAAGGGCTTCTTTGGATGGATTTTTGGTTAATGTAAGGCATATATGGTGAATTGAGGGTAGTTTTGAGGATATTTGAGTAGGTTTATTCTGATCCAAATGGCTTTGGATGTGTAAATTTGAGGGAAGGTAAATTACACTTTTATAAGACAGGTGAGGGTCACTTTAAGAATGTTTGAAATATTAAATTATTATAAAATATATTTTTTTAACCGATAAAAATGGATTTATTTTGAGTTTAAGGTGGGGATGGGTCGAAATCCTCCAAACCAATAAGTTTTAGGAATGTTTAGATCACCATATAAACAATATTTTTTAGATTTAACTCTTAGTTAAATACTTTAACTTTTACCATGTCTTCTTGTATTATTATATTACATGGTTTATAAAATTAATATAAAATGCCAAGATTACCTAAATTGGTTCATTAATGACACATATATCATTATATATGCCTTTTGGCTGATCCTTATAAATTTAAGACTATTATAAAAATTAATTATATAGTATTTGGTTTAAAAACTCATTTATGTCAATTTTGACACTATTTGGTATTTGGTTTTTTTAGATGTCATAAAAAATTATCACTTAAAAAATTATTTAATAAACACTAACATTTCATATTATCTTTCAAAATTCTTGTAATGCATCAAATATCTCAAATTAGATTTATTTTAGTATTTAAAATACCGATTATTTTAATCTTATATTAATTAGTTAATAACTACATCATCATTATGTCATAAATAAATTTAATTATTTAATGTATAGAAATTATATATAAAATAAATCTATGTTAGAAATATTTTTAGATTTATAATGAATATTTATAAACTAATTTATCTTATGTATAACCCTATACTAAAAATAATTATATATCAAAATCTTATTTTTACACTTTTAACTATTCTTTAAATAAAATATAATAACTATCCTAATTTAATTCAATTTGATCAAAAAGGATCATATTTTATTACTACGATTGATTTTGGTTGAAATAAACTTATTCAATAGAATTAGGACGCGTTTTAGGGTTATTATAATATCATTTACACCGTTAATTACCCTATTTACCAATAACCATGGTAAATGAAAGCCAACAGTTACAATTGATCAAAAATTATTTTAATCCTACTGAACCAAATTTTACTTAATAATGTCAACTCTGTCTCTTAGATTTTTTAAATTCAATTCACAAAAAGTGTTAAAATTTTTCTTCATGAAAATTTGCAAATGTGCCAAGAAATTGTGTAAAGGACATTAAGAAATTCAATAAAATTTTATATTTCTAATATGATTATAAAATAAATCCAATGAATTAAATTGGATTAACATTGTTATTATGTATCTATTTCTACATTAAATAAATTTAAATTCAAAAAATTAATATTATAATAAAAAGATGGGTTTAAACAATAACGTAGTGTTTTTTACTATTCATTAAAAATTTAATGTTTTCCGAAAAATACCAAAAATTCAACGTATGCTAATTTTGATATTTTGAATCCAAAAAATGAAGTCATTTTTGAAAAATAAAATATATATAATTTCATGATGTTGGTATTACTATTCATATCTACTTTTTAAATAACTACTTTGATTTTTCATTGTGTGCTAGAACTCGAAGTTGCGTAAAATGCGAAATATAGTATTATTCAAAGAGAAACATACCATGGATTCTTAGGGTGTTAAATTTTTTCCTCAAAATAATTTCATCATAGAAATATCTAGAATAGTACTGCATAAAAATATTCAGGTGGTTCTTTATCAAAATTTTATCTGGTTTCCACATTGCCTCTTCCAATTTATGGTTTCTCCAAAGAAATTTTACCGGATGAGCCGTTTGGTTTCTCAACACTTGTTCTCTGGTATCAAGAATCCTGACAGGCTCTTCACAATAAGACAGATCGAGTTCCAGTTCTATTTCTTCATAGGTGAGTACATATGTTGGTTGAGGCATGTATTTTCTAAATAGTGATACATTGAACACATCATGATATTTGGAGAGAAATGGAGGCATTTCGAAAAGTTAATCTACAACTCCAATTTTTTCTAGAATTTTGAAAGGTCTGATATACCTGGGACTTATTTTAACTATCTCTCCAAATTGTATTCCACCCTTCCATGAAGATACTTTCAAGAAAACATGATCACCTACTTGAGATTCGAAATCCATCCTCCAGTTATCGGCATATATCTTTTTCATACATTGAGCTTCTATGATGTGGGTTTGGATAATATTCATAGTATCAATTGTATCCTCAACATGTTCTCAGCCTATGAGTTTTCTTTCACATACATCATCCCTACAAGTTGGTATGAGACATCTCTTTCTATATAACTCTTCATATGGTTCCATCTGAAAACATGAATGGAATCTATTGATATAATAAAATTATAGTAGAGGTAAATAATTATACCACATACCTTCAAATTCAAGTGATAATGATCTCAATATGCCATCTAAGGTTTGAATAGTCCGTCCTGATTGTCCTTCAGTTTAAGGGTGGTAGGCAGTGCTCAAACAAGGTTCAGTATCCAGAGTGTTCTAATGAATTTTCTAGAATCATGATGAAAAATATGGATCATGATCAGAAACAATTGATAGGGATACACTATAATGTATTACAGCATTCATAATATATAGTATTTCTAAATGTTGACATGGTAATTCTTCTCTTATAGTAAGAAAATGGGCTGACTTGTTAAGACGACCAGCAATGACTCCTGTTGCTTCTTTTGTTATAGACGTCTTGGGTTTCCCCATGAGAATGTCCATCATAATATCATCCATGTTTCTCTCAGATATGGGAAGAGGTTTCATGAATCCTCCAGGATGTTTTATTCCAGCCTTAACATGTTGACAAACCGTACATCATAACGCATAATCTACAATCTCCCTTTTTCTGCTATCCCACTAAAAATTTTCCTTCTAATCTCTATACAACCTAGTTCTACGAGGGTGTATAGATATATTAGAGCTATGATCATCATCCAAAAATTCCCTTTTTATATCAGGTATATCAAAAATAAAATGTATCATCCCAAATTTCAAAATTCCATCTTCGTATACGAAGGTGGTCAATATACCATAATTTATAGCTTTAATTTTCTTTTGAAACTCCTCATTATTAGTCTGAGAACTTTCTATCATCCCTAGTAAATATTTATTGGAAACCATTTGAAAAATTATTGATGTTTCACCTTCCATGATTATTCCCATATCCATTTTTACTAGATCCTAAAACATAAGATACCTTTCGACTCACATCTTGTTTAGATCTCCATGATCATTTCTTCCTAAAGCATTTTCCACCTTATTTTCTTTTCCCAGGAGGTAGTGTATAGTGAAATCATAATCATTTAGTAGTTTATGCCATCACATCTTCCTCATGTTGAGTTCTTTCTTTGAGAAAATATACATCAATCTATTGTGATCGGTATATATCTTACATTTTTCACCATAGAGAGAGTGTTGGCATATCTTCAAAACAAATATTAAAACTTCTAAATCATTATCATTTTTAGGATAGTTTTCTTCATGAATTTTTAGTGGTCCTGGGGCATTGGAAATAAAACTATCATTCTGCAAAAGAACACAAATAATTCATTTCATTAAAGAATCACTATAAATAACAACCCATCATTCCTTGATGGTAGAGTCAGGAGAGAAGCATTGAAGAATCTTATCATCAGTTGTTCAAAAAAAATCATACTATTTTTTGCAAAAAAATTTAACCTTTTTAAGTTTGTTCCTGATTAATGGGATATCCAATCAGGCAAAATTATATTGGAAACACGGATAATAAAATTCTAAACGAATAAAATTGTGTTCCTCGGTTATACTCATCAGTGTGGGCCATTCTTGGATTGCCTTTGTCTATGAAGGATCAATATAGATTCCATATTTAACAATAATATGGCCAATAAATAAAATATCCAGAAACAAGAATTCACAATTTCTAAACATCCCATATAATTCATCTCTTTTAAGAGTATTTATAATAGTGTGCAAGTGATTATCATGATATTCATAGATTTTGAAGTATTCAATTATATCATCAATAAATACCACTAAAAATTCATCAAGATATTCCTTTAAAAATCTATTCATTAGATCCATGATAACAATTGGTGCATTAGACAGTCCCAAAGGAATTATTGTAAACTCATAATGCCCAAACCTAGTTCAAAATGTTGTGTTCAGAATGTCTTCCTTATTTACACACAACAAATGACATATAGATCGAAGGTCAGTATTTGAAAAATATTTTGATCCATGATGTTTATTTAATAAATCATCAATGTGAGGTAGGAGATACGTTTTCTTTATTTTTGTATCATTGATCTCCCTATAGTCAATGTAAAACCCCATATATCCATCATTTTTTCTTAACAAAAAGAACCGGGGTTCCACATGGAGAAAAACTAGGGTGAATAGATCCTTTATTACTCGACTACTCTAGTTGTTTCTTTAGTCCCAATAATTCCAATGTGGCCATTATATAAGGAGTATTCGATATGGGCATTGAACCAGAAACTAAATCAAATGAAAACTCATTTTATCGTTCTTGAGAATGTCAAGGTAAATCCTCTGGATACACAGCAACATATTCTTGCACAATAGGTACATACTCTATTTGAACATTCCATTCCTCATGCATAGTTATTTCACTCTCTTCCTCTGCAATAATTGAATTTACTAGAGCAACTGGGGGTGGATATAGATGAGAATTAGATGGTGATGTTTCTTCTATAAAGATAAGGTATTATGTATCATCATCAAAAATAGTAACCTCCTTCTTCTTACAATAAATTTTCACACCATCGTCGAAAAACCAATCCATACAGAGCATTATATCAAATTCAATCGTGGGTATGATGATGAGATCAGATGATAAAGCACGTTTATATGCCTTAGTGGTAACTGATTCCCAAAATGTTGTTGTAATGATACTTCCCATAGATGTTTGGATTGACAGATCCCGTATAAAATGAAATTGGAAATATCTAATTTTTTTTGGAAAACTGGGAAGATATGAAAGAATGAAATGATCCAGAATCAAATAAAGAATTGTATAAATTTTAGGAAGTGATTAATTTACCTACCACCACATCATTTAGAACTTAATCCTCTATAGTTGTGATCGTATAATATTGGCCTTTCTCCCTTGTCCTTTTCTATGGTATGTTTCCTTGGAGATTAGGAAATTTATTTGCATAATTACCCATTTCTCTACAATTACACTATTACACATTGATAGCCTCTTTCTTCCCCTTGTAATCATGAGCGTGGTGGAAATTTTATCCACACTTATAACAGACACCCATTACCTTTAGGCAAGTACAAGGGTGTTTCTTCTCACATTTACTACCGGATGGAAATTAAAAATTTCTCTTCTTCCCCTTAATTCCATTTCCAGTGTGTTCAGAAAATCACTTATTCTCTTACCTGGATTTAAAGTCATAATACTTAGAGAATTTTTCTCTATCTTGATGTCACATGAGACTATTTATGAATATAATGGGAAGGATTTGGAATCTAATTATCAATAGAGAAATGGTTTCAACCAATCAAATAGTCAATCAATATTACTCCTTGGGATATGAATATAATCTGCAACATGCCTTTCTAACATTGAAATGTTAGCCTCATTCTTTTTGATATTCACATCCTCTTTATTCCTTAGACTCAGAAATTGCCTTTCCATATTCACTAGATGTTCATGAGGAAAGTATTTTTCTATTAAAAGATCTTTAAACTCCCCCCATTCAATATTTTTTACTTCTTCATCCTCATTTGTGTTTTGAATTAATGACCACCATTGATCTGCATCTCCTGTGAGGAGATAATCTTCCATGCCTATTTTTTCCTTTTCCCTACCCCCCAAAGTATGAAATAATTTCTCTATGGAACATATACATTACTCAGATATAATCGGATTTGTAGTATCGTTGATTGTTGGCGGTTGTTTCCTCATAAAGTGGCCTAACATTGAACCACAATGTAGTGGATCAGGGTGCTCCATATAGGTATTGTTATTATTCATAACCTGATTGAGTTATCCCGGTAATGTTATATGCTATTAAACACTAGTTGTATCACCATCTCCACTATAATTATTTTTAGTAGGAGATAAATCCTTACACGGATTACATGCATTGATATGGTTTTCATTCCTTCAACTAGGCTCTATTTCTAAACAATGACATACTATATATTAGTTTATGAATGACAATACATAATTCCAAACTAGTAAAATAACTAACATAAATTGAATAGTTTATGCCTATAATCCAAAATCATAAAAAAATGTTTTCATTGAGTAAGTATTTACTCATAAATCCTTTATAATTTGTTTTAATGAAAATCTGAATTATCCTAATCATCTCCCCTAGGAGTTTCATAACCAAGAGTGCGGCAAGGCCCAATGTCGTGTTGTAGCTCCCATTCGAGTTTATCTCAAAGCGGTGTTTACAGTTTTTACCCCCAGATACATCTATACCAGAGCTACCTCTACTTTCTCATATCTAGATAGGGATGTATTTCTAGGAAAATTCACTAAATCTCTAAATTACCAAAATTATAGGAAGTCCTTCTATACTAATCCTCAAAATCTATCTTAGGATAATGTTCTCTAACCAATGTTTTTCTAAATGTAGTTTCCATGGTTTTTACTAAACATCATCGGATACCAACTGTAATGCCCCAAACCTAGTTACCTAGAGTTAGTCCATTATTACATAACATTGGCATGATCACAAGAGATCATTTCCAGAAAGACCGATTAGATTTGTATCCTTGGAAGTACGAGATACATACATAAGTTTTACGTTACATTATGAAATGGAAAAAATAAAATTTTTTCCCCTTTGAACACACACATATACCCTATAATATTCTTGTAGGTCAATCATTATATACTTCATCGCATTTTGGAAAAAATAAATCATAATAAATGGGAGAGATCAGATGCTCAGTAAGGACAAAAATATAGCAGAAACTATCATAAATAAGAATAAATATTTATGAAAATGTATAAGACTAAAACACAAGCATTTTAAAATTAAACATTAATATAATTTGGAAAAGGAAAATAAAATAATTTCTTTTACTTATCTACATGGATATTCTACTAGTCAAATTATTACATGTAATTTCAATAGTTAATTTCATTATGATGGAATGCATAATGTCAGACACCATTACCACATAGTCAATGTCTTGTTCTAGGACTACATATAAGATTTTGTCAAGGCCTTATTGCAAGACTATAGTTTGTATTATGAGACCTACCAATGCATTGAGGGGCTATTGCGGGCCCCGCCCATCACATTATAATTCGTATGCATTACTCATATGAAAAGTTTGAAACATAATATAAACATTAGTATTAAAAATAGTATATGAAATTTCAATACTTTAACTATAAACCCTGAATGGTATAAAAATAGCACATTCAAATTAAATGATATCACAAAACCTTCAATACAATATGGAATATTTTATCATAATAAATCAACACCAAACTAATGAAAAATCCAATGAAGGATGTTGATATAGATGAAATAAATTCAAAAACTATTTGATTGAAATATTTCTTTCATATTTTGACTAATTTAAATGTAATGTAATTTTAAAAAGAAAACATTTATTTTGAAAATATTATTATATGTTGGTAAGGGACGTTTTTATGGTGTGATAATGGCTGAAAATGGCCACACCTACCGTATAAATTTAAATATCATTCTTGCCTTTTCTGCTGAAAAGGATTTAATGTACATTGTTTGGAAGATAACGATAAGATTCAATTCAAAACAATTTCTAAAAATTCAAATGAGGGTATAAATTATTTTAACCAATATTCTAGAAAATATAAATTTTTTTACCCAATAAAATATTAAGAAACATAGATGTGGATGATAAAGAAGTCCCAAAAGATACTTACGTACAAACAAACTCGGATAATAAAGAGATTGAAAAATATACACTTAACTTGTAAATTTCCTTATTTGAGGGTATGTTATGATTTTTTATAATGGTGAAATAATTGATATTAAAATATTCATGATCCACATATATAAATATGATATCATATATGATCTTATAATATTGCTTTGTTAATGATATTTTAATAGTATCATAGTTTTGGGAATTAACGGATTTGTTATCCTTTATATGTTTTGTTATGTAAGTCCAGTTTAGTATGTATAAGATGTATTAGATTCAAATCTATAATTATTTTAATTTATTTAAACATTTTTTTAAACATCCAAGGAAAATTATTCTTTAATGGTTATGATTGGGAATAAAATTTCATCGCATCATGGATGCGGTAAGCAATACGTACAGACGATCAACAATATAATTTTATTGATGGTGAAATATTATGTAATATTACGGTATATTATATATAAATAATCATAAAAATGTCATATTTCTTATTTAAATCAATTATAATAATTATTATACCCATCCAAATAAGGATTTTTTTATCAACAATCTACACAACGGCGTGGAGATGGTAAGCTGTATGTATGCACGGATAATAACATTGTCATTAATAGGAAGGATAGAATAATGAATATGGTAGTACCATATTTAAAATAACATCACATTATTTATAATCTACTAGAGTTATTATTTTGTTATGGAAATAATAATGAAATATGAAGTGGAATAAGAAAATAACTTTTAAAGAGGTGATGAAGTAATTACCCCTTCTTAGGGTTCTTCCTTTTGATTTGAACAAAATGTCTTATTAGGTTGGATTTATGATCAAATTAACGCATATATATTTAAGTGACGGTATTTGGGAGGATATTTTATCAGGTTTTGGCCGAGCCAAATGCCTTTTTGGAAGAACATGGATCTTCTCTTCAGGTATAAATCTTGTTTTCTTGTGTTTTTGTGAAAAAGAGGAGTTTCTAGAAATTTTTCGAGTACACACAGTGTACATATAAGTACATGTTGTGTACTAGGTTTCCGCGGGATGCTGCGTACTCGCCGGTTAATGGCCGAGTACATGGCGGTATGTTGTGACCTAGAGACCACCTAATGAAGAGGTAGGAAAAGTAAAATATACATCGTGTAATTTTAAATAACAGATTGTTTTTCATTAAACAGTTTGGGGTCACGTATGATAGAACGAACCCTCTTCTTTTCAACCCATATCATCCGAGAGTGAGAGAGACCACCAGATCTTTACTGAGCCCCTGACTCGTCGTCCGTTCTCTGAATCAAACTTCGCCTGTTGCATTGGAATCAAATCAGTGAGTTCTCATTTCTTCTTGAACTTCATCTCTTGATTTCTCCACTTTCACAAGTTATCCTCGGTTGAAACATTTCAGCATTTTTTTTGATCGATAGTGTTCTAGGGAGATTCAATGCACGAGATTCATGTATATCCATCTCATGATGCCATGGTAAGTGGTTTGTCACTTTCCGTGGTTAGTCTTTGAGTTATATCTAAAAAGTGCCCAATATCCTTTTTCGGGGTATTGTGTGTTTATGGTTTTACAACTTTTATTTCCCTATTATGTCTTGTTTGATTGGATAGAGGTTAATTGTTTGTGAATATGGTTAACCTTCCCATGCTATGAATGATTATCCCATTTTTGATGGTTCTGACTGTTTGGTCTAGTTTTCCTATTAGGCTACTTTTCTTTACGTGCCTATTATTGTTAGGATGAAGGAATTATTATTTGACAAGATATGATATGTTTTAGAGTGTTTATCCAAGTATTTATTGAGGTTTAATTTGGCTACCAGTTATCATTTTTACACGATTGACTAACAAAGGGATATGAGAACCTGTTGTAGTAGACCATAGGGAGAATTGACATTGAGGGATTCTCTTGAGTGTCTATTTTCTTTTACGTATTGAGACCATACGTGGTATAGACATAAGTTCTCACTCAAAGTGTCTATAGTTCATCTATATGGGGCACAAAGGGAATTGGATTTTGAATTCTTCCTCAGAGTGTCTTGCTAAACCTAAACCAGAGGGGTAAGACTGTGCATGATTCCCAGAGGGTTTCTTATGTTTAATTTGGCTAAACCAGAGGGGTGAGGTTGTGCATACTTCCCATAGTGTTACCTTCTTATGATTAGCTTCTTAAATGATATATTAAAGTTTATTTCATTTTAAATTGTGTGATTGTTTACTTTTGAGTACTTCTTTGTTTACTTCTTCCTTTTGCTTATTGCCTAGCAATTATAATCACTAATTGTAGGCCACATATCTTTGGGAGGTTGCCTACTGGAATTCATCTCAATCCCTTTTTAGGTCATTATTTTGGGCCTAAATAGATTATATTGTTTTTGTTCAAGATAAGGGAAAGCGCCCTTCTATATCAGATAGATGACTACTAGGGACCTGGAGAGAGTGTGACCAAGCTGAGGCTTGCGATGTGTTGGGGTTGTTTTATTATTTTTCCTTGTACATATATTTAGTATTTGATTCTAGAATTATGAAGTTTTTGGATTCTTTCTTATACATATTTATCATGAATCATATATATAAGTTCTCAGATGTTATTACTCCCAGTCATTAGATATTTACTATTGCATGATATTATTACTACTTCCACTATTGTTATCTATTTTAATTCTCATGTGTTACTTTGCTAATGAGGGCATAGTTTCCCCACTATCACAACCAAGGCACAAGCTGCTAGTCTGCAGCCTCTAGCATTCAGGGAAATGTGCTTGAGGCTATGTGACAAACCGGGTGTGGGGAACCTCAGGGTGGCTCCCGAAACTGGGACATTACAAAGTGGTATCATAAGAATTATTTTCTTATTGAATTAATATTTGGATACTATAGTTAGGGATAGAAAGGAAATATATACATTGTAATAAGTTGTGCCTGGGAGAATCTAACTCATGTACAGGTAAAATCCATTTTACCTCATTATTTCAATTTTTTGGGTTTTTCACTTTTACAGTTGATTCGATTGAACCACTAAGAAATTAACATGTTTTGTTCTGTTGTTGTTGGTTTTATTGAGGTTCTATTTCTATTGCATCCTGATTATATTAGGGTATTCCATCTCATGAATCATTTTTTCAGTTTCTCAAGATAACATTTCGTGCATTCTTTCCATACCATTTAGGGTGCATTAGAGATTTCATGTTGTTGTGATAGATGTTGTGATAGATTTGCATGTTGTTGGGATAGATACCTTGATAAAATATGTGCTTTTTGATAGGGTATTTAATTGTCTACGGTTTCATTTAAATAAACACAAAACTTTTGTTCCCTAGGTGTTATGGGCTCTCATGGATCAGAATTTGGTGGATCATTGCCTTGTTCTCCTTGTATATGACATGCATAGAATTGAAAACATTGATTCGTGGAGATTATGGGCCCTCACAGATCTGTATTTGGCACTTTGATGCCTGTTTCTTTGTTTTCTAGGGTTTCAGAATAGTTTCTGAGGCTTAATATCAGGAAATCCTAGAATACCTGGTGTGTAATGTTGAATAAATGTCATGTGTACTTCTTTTTGGGAGGGAAATGTTTTTCTTAAGTACATCTCGTGTAATTTATGTACATGTTGTGTAGTCTCTAACCATGTCACTGGCTGGGTGGGCAGAGACACGGGGTTGGGAATTATTTGGTGGGACACACCGCGTACCAGATGTACAAATCGTGTCGTGTAGACCATGTGTCCACCCATGTGACTAATGAAATAGATTGATAAAATATGCGTTATACAAGTCGTTCCAAGATTGAACAAATTGTGTAGTGTAACCCATATATCCGACTGTGTAACGAACAACACAGGATAGAGGAAACCTTCTTATAGAGGCCATGTCTGGAGTAAACACACCATGTATAGTCATCCGTATGTTCACCCATGAGACAAAAAACATGGGCAGTTTAAACCTAAGAAGTACACGTCATGTCCATCTGGAACACGCATTGTAGAATGAGCTATGTAACCAGCCGTTTGACCAATTACACGGGTCAGTGAATTTCATCTCATACATTATGTGTCTAAAACTAACACACTGTTTATTCTTATTCTAGGAGACCTGTGTGGATTATCCATGCACAAGAACTTAGGTAGGGGAAGAGGATTCATGTACACACCCTGTGTTAGGAAAACACATCATGTTTATGGAGTTTTACACGACTATCTTTCGCAGAAGTACACGCCCATGTGAAATTTTAAGGGAACATGCTATATAGTCCATATACACGTCATGCATCCATGTTTTCGAAAACATGAATGATTTATTTCACTTTGTTTGCTTCATACACATCAATATTTTAGTTCTTGTTAATATTGATCTTAGGTGTGCACTAGATCGTGTAGATTCATGCCACCGAGGTGCCCTCCAGTTGTATACCAGTTACAGGGCAGTGATCAAACACCAGAAATGGTTGATCAGGGACTACCAGTAGATCCTCCAGTTGTTCAAGAATTGGAAAAAGCCATCATTTTGGATATAGGTGCTTAAGAATAGTTCTGAGAGGTCATTTTAAGGTTTATTCAAACCATCTAGGGAGTACTGCATCCTACCCCAGCTATGGAAGAGTTGAAGCAGGTTCTCTAGCAGCATCATCCTCCCACTTTTTTAGGGGATGGTGGACCTCAGGCTACAATCCATGGTTAAAATCCATTCTATCTATCATTGAGAATTGGGAAATTCCTCCAGAGAGATGGGCGAACCTCACTACTTATATGCTTCGGGACTCCACCAAGCGATGGTGGCATGTGATCTCATTGGTGGGATGCCAACAGGTTATGGCTTGGGATGTGTTTAAATATTCCTTCTATGACTAATTTTAATCAGATATCTTTAGGGCTGATCGAGCCTGAGTGTTTATGAGTCTAGAGCAGGGTACTCTTTCTGTTATGGAGTATTGTTCTCATTTCATAGTGCTTCAGCGCTTCACTCCCATCATAGGAGGTGAAAAGTTATTCCTTGAAATAAAGTTTAAGGATGGTCTCAAGCATTACATCCGAGATTAGGTGAACATATTCTAGTTGACTTCCATCACTTCTATAGTCAACCATGCACTGATCACAAAGCACAACCTAAGGGATTGTGAAGCTATGGGACAGGGCGGTTCAGCATGCAGAGTTGTTAATTCTCTGGCTAATAGTACGAAGCGGCACATCCATCCTACACATGGAGACCCAGGTAGGTGGGAGACATCTTATAGTATCCTAGAGGTGTACTACTAGTGCTGCAAGAGCAGACATACGAGGCCACATTTCCCAAGTGACCTAGTGGAGTGCTGATCATGTGACAAGATCGGTCACCTTCAGTGTTTCTGTCATATTTTCTCACTGAGAACTGGTGACATGGGTTCTTCTATAACTCAATGTTCCAAAGCCACACCACCAGTTTCTCATTACTCAGATAACTAGAGTTCTTCTAGTAATTCAGGCCGCGGTGGAGGTTGTGGTCATGGTATCTAGTCACTAGGCTTTCATCGAAATCAAGGTTGATCAGCTCAGAGTGGTCAGGCAGGGTCGTAGGGCCATGGTGGAGGCCATACTATTGTAGTGGAGCAGACCCAGTAGTAGTAGGATCTCAGACCCTCAATAGTTTGAGGTACCATTCATGTTTCCTTAGTTTTATCTTCTTTTCTTTTCGATAAACTGGTGTCCTATTGCTTTATATCTGTTCCTATTGTGGAGTGCCTTGGGCTCTGTTCATTTTCTGCTACTGATATATTGATGACAGACACTCTGTTGGGGACTTGAATGGCTAGTGTACATTAGTGAAAGGAGAGCCCTCTAGAGGTTGTTTGGTGTCGCATCCCATGGACCTCTATGTCTTAGAGATGACGGGCTATGATTTAATTCTCTTAATGGACTGGTTAGTTCTCTTCAAGGATGTTGTCAATTGCTATCACCATAGGGTGAGTTTCACATTACCAGAGGGAAGATCGTTTCATTATAAGGGAGAATAGGATGTTGACACGAGCAGATTATGTTCCAAGAATCATGGGTTGAGAGGAGTTAAATCCCAGATTACTAGTCTATATCTTGATGACAATGAGACTTCATAGATGGATTTTCCTCAAGTGGTGGAATGTTTTTGGGTTGAGTTTCTAGAAGACTTTTTAGTTTTTCATTTGGAGCGAGAGTTTGAATTTTCTATTGAGGTTGTTCTAGGATTGGCACTGGTGTCCATTACTCTTTAATGGATGGCTACATTAGAGTTACAAGAGCTCAAGAAGCTGTTGGAGGAGATGTAAAAAAGGGTTTCATCTAACCTAGTACTTCTCCTTGGGGTTCACCTATCATGTTTGCGATGAAAGAGGATGATACCCTCATACTTTTCATGGGTTACCAGAAGCTGAACCAGTTGACATTCAATAACTGATATCCCTTGTTGAGGATTGATGATCTCTTTGATCAGCTTCAAAGAGGCAGGGTGTTCTTGGATATTGACTTGATATCCAAATACCATTAGTTTCTCATTAAACTATATGATATTCCTCTTATAGCCTTACAGAGAAGGTATGGTCTATAAGAGTATTTGGATATGTCTTTCGGTATAATGAATGCGCCTACAATTTTCATGGCTATGATGAACTGAGTGTTCCATCCATACTTGGATTTTTTTGTGGTGGTCTTTGTGGATGATATCTAGGTGTAATCTCACACTCGACACGACCGTGCTACCAATCTTAAGATCCCTTGGTGTACACAGAGATATAATCAGTTATATTCTACGATCTCAAAATTCCACTTTTGGATGGACCGAATTCACTTCATGGGTCATGTTATCTCAGAGACCGAAGTATTAGTAAGCCCTGAGAAAGTGAGATCAGTAGTTTCCTAGGATCATCCAGAGAAAATATTTAGGGAAAGACGTTTTCTAGGGTTGAATGCTTGATACAGACGTTTCATATAGGTATTTTCATGCTTATATACACCAATGATAGGACTGACTAAGAATGGTGTGAAGTACTTGTGGTCAGATTCTTGTGAGTAAGCATTTTAGGATCTAAAAGGAAGGTTTAATTCAGCACTGATAGTAGTATTTACAGACCTGGGAAAGAGATATACAATGTATTGTGATGCATCATGTATCGGGATGGGAGATGAGCTTATGCAGGGGGGGAGGGGTTGTTTCATACCAGTCATGGTAGTTAAGGCCACATGAGAGGAAATACCCGACGTACAATCTCGAGTTGCCTACATCTGTTCATGATTTACACTATTTGATACACTACCTTTTGGGAGATCATTTTGTGGTTTTCACCGACCACAATAATCTCAAGTTTATCTTCACTCAGCATGAAAAAAAATTGAGATAGCGTAGGTGGGATGAGTTCCTTCAGTACTTTGATTTTTACCATGCCTACATGCATGGGAAAGCCAAGGTTGTGGCTGATGCATTGAGTAGGAGGACTTAGATATAGGAAGTTCAAGAGGCCAATAGTGATTTTCAACTTATGGCTATGTTCTATGAGATGAATTTGGAGGTGTACAACAATCATGTGTAGAATTTCCTTTCATCTATGGTTGTTACCTCTAAACTATATGATCATGTGAGAATAAGGCTGATATCAGATTATGAAGGCCTAGCCTTATGGAAGAGTGTGTCAGGAGAGGACCCTATTCAAGGATGGAACATATTTGAGGATGAGATATTTCATTTTCATGGGTGTGTATGGGTGTCACCAGACATATGTGGGGAGCTGATGTAGGACTTTCATTCCTCAGTTTGGGCAGTTCATCCTGGTGTCAAGAAGATGTATCATGTTTTTAATCATTAGTATTGGTCGCTAGGTATGAAGAGAGATTTTCCTTGTTTTTTCATGGGGTGTTCCACCAATCATCAGGTGAAGGCGGAGCATCATCAACCAACATGACTTTTGCAGCAGTTACCCATTCTCGAGTAGAAATGGAATGATGTTATTATGGATTTAGTGATAGTTTTTTCGAGGTCACCTCACAAGAATGATATAGTATGGGTTTTCATTGACAGACTCATTATGGTTACTCACTTATTGTCGATCAAGTAGACCTTCAGTGTTGATGAGCATGGAAGGTTGTTCATTAGAGAGATTATACGTCTACATGGGGTTCCATAATCCATTGTTTCAGAAAGGGATGTACATTTTAAACCTCAGGTATGGTAGGGACTTCATAGGGGTTTGGGGACATATGTACTCTTGAGTAAAATAGACCATCCCCAGACAGATGGAAAGTGTGAGCAACGATTTAGGTGACTGAGGACATTCTTTGAGCATGTATCTTGTATTTTGGCGGTTCTTGGGAAAAGAACATACCTCTTGTGGAGGTTTCCTACAATAATAGATTTCAATAAACAATTCATATTGAACCTTATGAGGCTTTGTACAGTAGGACATACTGATCAACCTTATACTGGATGGAGGCAGGATATGTAGCTATGTGGGGACCTTGTCTTGTCATGGAGACCACAAAGCAGATATAGTTGATTTGGAAGAGGATGGCTACCAAATAGTCATAACATAAGTCTTTTGTTGATCGATGGAGACAACCTATGGAGTTTGATGGTGGAGACCAGGTTTTCATGCGTGTCACACCATGGTTGGGACATAGGAGGATTTGGAGACATGGTAAGCTTTCCCCAAGGTATTTTAGGATTTTTGACGTTTTAGAGAGAGTTTGGATGATTGCCTATCAGTTGTAGTTACCTCAGCGGTATCAAGCTATCCCTGATTTCTTCAAAATTTCTCATCTTCGACATTACTTCTCAGAACCATCTCATGCTTTACAACTCGAAGAGGTTGATCTCGAGGTGGAAACCTCGTTTATGGGGCATCCTATCAAGATTGTGATCAAAGTGAAATGGTTCTCCATGGATGGTTTCTTCCTCTGGTATGAGTGATATGGTAGCATGATCGAGTACAGGACGAGACTTGGGAGAGGGAGGCCGATGGATGATCATAGTCGCTGGAGTGGTTCGAGGATTCTTCTTCTATGAAACCTTGGTAAGGAAATTTAGGGAAAAATTTCATTATGGGGGGGGGGATTTTAAGAACATAGATCATCCTTCCAGTTATGAATCTTGTTTTTTGGTGTTTCCGTGAAAAAATAGAAGTTTCATGGAAATTTACGGAGTACACGCCATGTACTTATAATTACACGCCATGTATTCGGTTTCCGCATGTGACCGTGTACTTTTCGATTAACGATCGAGTACATGGCCGTGTGAGATAACCTAAGGACCACCTAATGCAGAGGCCGAAAAAGGAAAGTACACGTCATGTACTTTTAAAGAACAAGCCTTGTAATTTTTTTTATTAAATGGACTGGGGTCATGTCTGATGGACACAACAATATTCTTTTAGACCTATCCCTTCTGGGACTGAACGAGATAATCATATCATTGCTGAGACCCCAAATCAATGTCCGTTATCCGAATCTAACTCCATCAGTTGCATTGGAATCACATCGGTGATTTATTTTTTCTTCATGAACATCATCTGCTGATTTCTCAGCTTTCATGATTTATCCTTTTTGAAACTTTTAATAGTTTTTGTAGATCTTCGACATTATTTGGAGATTCAAGGCCTGAGGTTCATGTATATCGATCTCACGATGTCGAGTATGTTGGTCTGTGCCTTTACGTTGCTAGTCATTGATTTATATATCAAAAAGTGCACAATAACCTTGATCGGGGTATTGTGTGTTTATGGTTTTAGACCTTTTATAACCTTCTATGCCTTTTTTGATTGGATAGAGGATAATGTTTTTTCAATAGGTTAAATTTTCTATGCTATGGATGGTTTTCCCATGAATTATTGTTTTGACTATTTGGTCTAGTTTTCCTATTAGGTTTCTTTTCATTCAAGTCCTAGTATTGTAAGGATTGTGTTATTATTATCTGACATGATATGATATGTTGTATATTGATTATCCAAGTAGTTATTGATGTTTACTTTGGCTGCCAAGTAATTTTTGTGCATGATTCAATTAGATAGGGTTGTGGGAACCTGGAGTAGTAGACCATAGGGAGAATTGAGGTTGAGGGCTTCTCCAGAGTGTCGGTTTACTTTTATGTTGCGCGAAAATTTGGGGGATGGACATAAGTGCTCCCTCAGAGTGTCAGTAGTTCCACGATATAGGCCACATGGGGAATTGGATGTTGAGTGCTTCCTCAAAGTGCCTAAAGGTTACCGATACGATACCACATATGGAATTGACAGTGAGTTCTTCCTCAGAGTGCATTGATAAGGCTAAACCAGAGGGGTTAGACTGTGTGTTCTTCCCAATGGGTTATTTGTGATTGATTTTCATGAACCAGAGGGGTTATCCTGTGAGTAATTCCTAGAGGGTTACATGCTTATGATTAGCTGCTAACTTGATATAAGAAATTTGATTGCATTTTAAATTGTGGGATTGTTTACATTTGAGTTCATCCTTGTTTACTACATCCTTTTTCTTATTACCTACCATATATATTCACTGACTATTAGGCGTAAGTATTTGGGTGGATGCCTACTGGGATTTTTCCCACACCCTGTTTGGGTCATGATTTTTTGGCCCAAACAGATTATATTATTGCATCTCTAGATGAGGGAAATCTCCCTTAAACTTCAAGTACTTGACTACTTTGGAGCTAGAGATCATGGGACCAAGCTGAAGCTTGTGATGCTGTGGAGCAGTTTTATGGTTTTCCTTGTACTTTTTTGTAGTATTTTATTCCAGCATTGTGACTTATTTTGATACATTCCAAGACATATGATTCATGCATCATATAAATATACATGTTCTTAGTTGTTATTACATAGAGTATTCCTCTTTTTATTGTTCCATGATATTATTAAAGCTTATGTTATTGCTATATGTTTTACTTTCACTATGTTACTCTTCCAATGAGAGCATACTTTCCCTACTGTCACACTCAAGGCCCTCACTTTAGATGGAAGTCTCTATAGTTTGGGGAAATACGCTTGTGGCTATGTGACCAACCGAATATCGGGAACCTCTGGGCGGCTCCCGGAACTGGGACGTTACACTTCGGATGTGTGAATTTCTGAGAATGGGATGTACCCTTTTATAAGAGAGGTTACCGTCACTTTAAGAAAATCTTGAAATATTATTTTAATATAAAATCATTTTCAATTTATATTGCCTAAAAATGAATTTATTTCTAGGATAAGGTAGGTATAGGTCTAAATATTTTCATACAATTGGTTTTATACAAGTTTAGGTCACCATATTAATCATATCTTTTAGATTTAATTCTTAGTTATATAGGTTAACTTTAAACATGTCTTCTTGTATTATTTTAATACCTGGTTAATAAACATACAATAAAATTCCAAGAAAACCTTATGTGGTTCATTAATGACATATATATCATTATATATCTCATTTGGCTGATCCTTATATTTTTAAGGCTATTATATAATTTAATAAATTAATATATTTTTTTTCAGAAACTCATTTATGTCAATTTTGACACAATTTGGTATTTGGTTTTTGTGATAGTAATTACAACTTTATCACTTCAAAAAAAATTATTCAATCAACCCTAACATTTCATATTAACCTAGGAAATTTTCAAAATGCATCAAAAGGCTCAATTTATATTTATTTAATATTTAAAATGTCAAATATTTTAATCTTCCATTGATAAGGTAATTAATGCATCATCGTTGTGTCATAAATAAATTTAATTATTTAATGTAAATAAATTATATATAAAATAAAATTATCTATGAAATATTTATTGATTTGTAATGAATATTTATAGTTGAATTTATCTTATGTATAATCCAATATTAAAATATTTTAGTTATTAAAATTAGAAATTAACACTTTTTACTCTTCTTTAAATAAAATATTATAAATATCCTAATCTAATCCATGTGAATAAAGAAGGATCATATTTTATTCCTAAGGTTTATTTTGGACAAAATACACTTATCCAATAGAATTAGGACATGTGTTAGGGTAATTATAAAATTATTTTTTACGATTAATTATCCTATTTACTTTAAGTAGTGGTAATTAAAATTCAAAAGGTATTATTCACCACAAAATATTTTCATCCTATTGAACCACATTATACATACTTATTTCAATCGTGTCTCTTAGATTTCTGAAATTAAATTCACAGAAGCTGTAGAATTACGCTTTGTGCAAATTTTCAAATGTTCCTAGAAGGTGGGTAAAAGACATAAAAAATTCAATAAAATATTATATATCTAATATTATTATAAAGTTACTACAATTAATTTCATTATATTATTATAGGTATTATGTATCCATTTTGACATTACAATAAATTTAAATTAAAATTAATTATTTAAATAAAATGTCAGTTTTAATCAACAAACATAGTGTTTTACACTATTCATAAAAAATTAAATCTTTTCAGAAAAATACACAAATTTCACTCTAAGCTAATTTGGATATTCTGAATCCAAAAATTAAGTGAATTTTTTAAAATAAATTCTATAAATTTTTAAAAATTGGGTATTTCTATTTGTATGGGATTTTAAATGGATTTTTCGATTGGTCATGGTGCGCTTGAACTCATTGTTACATACATCGCAAGACATTAGATTATTCAAAGATAAATGTACCGTGGAAGCTTGGGGTGTTAAAAAATTATTAGAACTTTTCAATAATGGTTGAAATGACTCTGAGTTTTATGGTTGGTAGGATTTGATGTTTTAAAAATTAAGTTCAAGGAGGATGTTTCTCCCTTAATTACAATAAATGATATCCAAAAGTATAACGAAATTATCCCATTCAATGTACCAATACCCACATCCCCCAAAACTCAATGTCAGGTCCTAATAAAAGTAATTCATAATGAATGATTAATGCACCCTCTTAATTTTTTTTTCAAAAGTTATAATTAGTTCAATCCTCACATCCATCAACTAACCACGTATGATAAGAGGATCATTGATGTGGAAAATAGTGATTTTTGGTTTTCCAAAATGACAACCAATTTTCCCCATTTTTGGTTCTTTTTATCATCATTTTTTTCTTTATTTTATCTCAAGAGGGAAAAAATGAAGTACAATGAATGACTCCACAATATTTTACAGTTCCCACAATAACACCCCCATGAAATTTTCTTACAATGTAAATTATATCTTCCACCATGAATCCCTTCACCCCCACACTCCATCGTTAAAATATCATGAATACACCAAGAGTGGGGTATGAATAGATGAATATGACTTGAAACATGGCTCATGCATATAAAGTTAATTGATGGTCTCTGTGGTCTAAGATAAGAATTACTGTAATGGTGGTATTTAATGATAATGTAATTTCAAAAGATACCTCAATCATTTTAAATGTGCTTTTGTATAATCATAGATTTCACAAGTTCAAATTCATGTCCTTGGTGGTGACATGGCCCTAGATCACTCAAGAAATATACTCAAGAATAAATTGAAAGTATGTGGCCTATAAATCCTCTCAGGAATGAGATATATGATATTAGATAATCTCCCAAGGCATGATCAATAATAATAAATTAATTCCAATGAACATCAGAAATTCAAATCTCGAAAAAATGGGTGGGAAATTTCATTTACATAAATCAACTAGTTCTCTTAAATCATGAGTCCTCATTTCAATATCTGTGCATCATTTCAGTCAATTG
The DNA here is from genome assembly GCA_963277665.1 of Viscum album. Lineage (NCBI taxonomy): Eukaryota > Viridiplantae > Streptophyta > Magnoliopsida > Santalales > Viscaceae > Viscum > Viscum album. Next base: position 663,820,656 of record OY728138.1, read on the forward strand.
ATTATCCATTTTAATCATTCAATATCATTGACATTGAAAACTAAAATAAAGAGTCATTGGAATGCTAAGAAACACATGTCTCTTAGATAAGTCATGTAAAGCATTAATTCAAGATTGGGAATGTAATTTTAATCATTAAAGGTAAAAATATATTTAGGAAGAAAAAAATAAAGGATTATAGATGATAATCATAAAAAGTGAACTCCCTTTTGAATTAAGGCTTTAGTACTCTTCCTCAAATTCATGGGTTTTCCTTCTACAATCATGATCCTTCAAAAGAGAAATTACATACTTAATCATAAGTATCATTTCATATAATCTCAAAATTAAAAGATAGAGGGGTGACATGGTAAATTATTTCCTAAGGAATGAAATTGAAATCTATATTCCTAGAAATAATGTTAATATAAATATTGGTATCATCCACCAAGTGGGACCTAGATTATTTTACTTCCTCCATAGGGCAGTACCAGCTGTTATACAATGTCTGATGGTGGTTGGGGATTCTTTGAAATCAACAACCACATGTGCTTTTTCTCATCATCCACATCTTTTTTGTTGTTTAGGAGGACTCCGTGGATAGGGTACACTATATCTCCCCCATTCATAATGTGGTACAACATTCATGGAATGGGTAGGAAGAATTATTTAATATCCTCCTCATTTTTTCTACTTGTGCATCATTCCATTTCCATTATTGGTCTGCCTCTAGTAAATATTAAGTGTGTTAAGGGAGTGCTAAATGATCCTCAACAGGTGAAATTTATTTTCAAAAATTATCCTCCAAGGAATAATACAAGATGCCCAAATCATAAAATTAAAAACAATTTGGGTAATACTCAATGTAGTTTCAATAAAATTAAAATATTTTTAATTTAGTATTGTATCATGTCCCTATGTCGGTCTGACTATAATCTTCTCTTCAATTAAAAGTGTCTATTGGAGTCGATATTCACTAGATGAATATAGGTAGTCGGGCTCCTCCACCTCGAGTTTGGATTAAACCTCATGGATGTCTTCAGTGAAATTTGGGAAGACTAGGGGAACTTCCTCCTTAGGCTTGAATAATTTTACGTCATCTAGGAGTTTATTGACCATGGACATCAAATATTCTAGTGAGATCCATGTTGTTATGCCTTTTTCCATCTTCTTGACCATTATCTTTAGCGAATAAACTCTTCATTAGAGGGCCTCCTTAATGTAGTATGTTTCTTGTTCTTGTTCCTGTAAGTAATTGTCGGTCCATGGAGAATAATATTCATTTGAATTCATCTTTGATAGATTTGTTTTAGTTTTTTAATAAAATGAAATATAACTAATATGTGAAAAAAAAGTAAATTATCTAATGATTGGATCACCATCAATGATTCCAGTTTAGATGCAAGCCAGTTGTAGGGCATGGAAAAATCAATATAATTTTTCTAGTGCAACACAGAGGCTGACCATGGTCATCTCACTTAGAGAGCTTTCTCAGTTCATTCACATAGTTAATATAATTCACCAATAAATTAATTTTTTTTATCTTTTAAGAATTAAATTGAATTTAACAAAATAAATGAAACTGAATAAAATATGAAACTGACTTTCAATTCTAAATTACCATACAATTCTAAACAGAATGGAGTTATGGATGAAAGGAAGTTCTCCCGAGACAATTTTCAAGGAGCACCTTCATTGACCAGCTTCAAATAATCTTAGTGAACATACTCAATCATATGTGTGCACACATTATTCTACCCCGATTATGAATGAAATTTTCACTTAGAGATCACAAATCACACCCTCCATCTGCCTCCCCAATCGAGGGAAAATGGTTGTAGATTAAGATGTTAAACATTAGAAAACCACAGTGAGGATTACACCCACTATAAATTATCCTTATAATTAAACGAATGAATATTGAAATAATGGTATTTGGTTCAAGAACCTGTTAACTCCCTCAGGATATTCCTCGGATTAGTTACACATGATCATGAGTATTATAGTTCATGATGGTAAGATGAGAATAATAAAAGAGGGTGAATGGGTGGACACAAAAATAAAAACAATGCATGAATTTTTAAGAAATATAAATGAAAAACTGATAATTAAAACAAACATATAGAAAATAAACAAATTAAAAATAAAGGGGGAAGATTTAAATCTGGCGTCCCTAGGTGGTGATATCCTCCTTTGTTCGATGAAGTAATGAAATAGAAAATGGTATGCTTTGAAAGGGGGGATCTCCCCTCCATTTATAGGAAGAATTTATTCCCCAAAGCTTGACATGTTGTAGACCCATTAAATGTCATCTTCATGAATTGAACACTAGTTTATTGTTTTTTATAATTATCTTCTCCATATATCCACAAAATTTTAACATATTTGGACAATTATGTCGGCAGTTATGCCCATTTTATGCATAAAATTTATTCTGTCCATTCAGACTCTCCAAATCACAAACCTCTAGATTATAATTATTTAATGACCATTAAAACAACTAATTCACACATACCTGCATTCAATATAGATGTTACAAAATTTATTTTACGTCCACCCACTTAATTTCATAGAAATTGGTACCACTATGAAGGATTTATAGACCCACACAATAAATTGATAGATATATAAACAGTTTTCTTGGTCCAACATTTTAGCTTCTTTTGAGATTTTATAAGGTCTATTCAGATTTTGGTCAAGCAAGATTAAATGAATCCCTTGATGTGTAGAATCTGGAAAATAAATAATTTTTCTATTTGGATTAATGTAGAAAATTTTATGTCCAAAATAATGAAATAATTTGAAATAGTTAAAAATACCAAATGGGCCATTTTTACTATTAATCTCAAAATATCACCAGTATCATAAAATGCGAAAATTTATCGTAAATTAGAAATTCAGTGGGATTTAAAATAGTGAAATTAAAATTAAATTTGTTGCAAATATATTCTATACCATGTATACTATACTATCTTTTATTTATGGAAAAAAAATGATCATGCATGGTTTGATTATTTGGAACATTCCATGTGGTATATTTATTATTTCTTCCCTGTTTTTATTTTTCACTAAACATTGTTTATTTATGTTTATTAAATTAGTAGTATTGATATAGGGGTTTTAGTCACCCCACTAATGAATATTTTGACCCTCGCTTCTAGTCTGATGCCTCTGATGGATGTGGAGGTGCACATGATGCCTTGTGGCCCACCGATCACGTTAATATTTAGAGGCTATCCAAAGTAAAGTTTTCACAATATGGAATGCATACTTCAACACCATTTATCTCTTTATTGGAGATTATAAAATATAATATATTTATATTCTATAACAAAATTACTGAGTATTTTTGGAAGACCTACACCATGACCAGGAATATATTGTCTATGGATTAGTCCATTTTATATATTTCCAACACATCCAATGCAGACCCTCAAGAATGAAGGTTGCAAAAATAAAATTTTGAGATCTCATCAATCCTCTTCAACCACATCACTACTTCCAGAGAAACTTTACCCCTAATGAAATGAGGAGGAATCAGGTTTTGGAACTCTTGTATGAAATCCTCTCAATGTGTAATGAGAGTAAGAACACTATCATCAGAGACAATAGAATATGGGAAAATCAACCATGAGAATCTTTATCAACCAAATTTTCCATTTAATGTTGAACGAGGACATAATTTTAGAAAAATAATATCAACACAGGGAAAAAATCCAAACTTCAAACCCAAAAAATGGAAAGTTTAAATTAATCATAAAACACTATATATCATGTAAGAAAAATTAAAAGATAAAAAAACAATTAAACTATCAAAATAAACTCACCTCTTCATCCAAATAGGGTTGTATAAATTCTCATTTACAAAAAATATTTTTATTCATTAAAAATCATGGAATATTACATAGGAACTATTAAAGTTAAATACACATAACAAAAAAATATTTCAAGACATATAATATTAAAACATTTCATATTTAAACTCTTTAAAAGATTCCAGTCATACTTTATTAACATCCGGTGAAAACACTAAAAATAAATAGAGATAAAAATTTCTCCCCCAAATGTCAAAAAGATTTACAAAAAACCCATAATTTTTCTAAATAAAAAAACATTATTGAAGATAAATATCATTTGGAGTTCAATATTTTTTGAAAGAACGTTAAATTTTTTTGAAATCTATACCAATTTTTTTGTATAATTTAGAAAAAAAATTAAATTTATAATCTCTAAAAAATGAAATAAAACTTTTTATTTTATAATAAAATAAAACCTATGAAAAATAAAAATAATACACAACTTGTATGTATGGTTTAGAGGACCGGACTATAATCATGGAATGCTCACTCAAAGTAATCTAGGATTTGCTGAAAAAACTAAACAAAAATTTCTTAGTTGTTCTCATAATGTGTACATCACTCTAGATCCACCCAAAAATTAGAGATAATCAAGATAGTTCATGGAATCCCAAAACCAACAAAGTGTGTAAAAAATTCCAATGTCCAAAAACATCAAAGAACCAAGATAATATTTGAGAACAAATCATCCAAGAATACACTAGTGACTCAAACGTCATCCTGAATGGGTGGTGATCAAGTAGAATTCTTCGACAGGTGACATGAATTAGGATAGTATTACCTCCAAAACTCCTAGAAATCCTATGTAAAGAAAAAAACATATTATGATATGAATTGGTCACTAAATGGCTCATGTTATCCCAGAAGAGGACACCAAATCTATCCATGGAAATGGATGAATGGTGTTCTCGATCCCCATGGGATGATGACAAGAAATTAAGAATATCCAGGATTAAAATATGAATAATTTATCTTATCTTGACTAAAAATAAAAATGATCAAGTAGGAAAAAAAATAAAGAGGCATAAAATATTATATATAATAGTAAAATAAAAAATATATATAGAAAAAAGAAAAATAAGGCTAATAGATGATAAAATTAATGACATGATAAATTATTAATCAAACAAGAACACCACCTTGTGAAAATGTAGAAAATCCATACTCACCACAACCGCAACTTGAAACTATAGATATATTAATATTGGCTATGATAATAAACCTTATAAACCATGAAGTTATATAGGTGTGAGTGAAAATCCTAGTAGGTCAAAACTCTTCAATCAAGAACTTAATACATTAAAAGAAAATTCATTTCATGAATGTTTGATAATAAGGATACAAGAAATGTTTTACATGTTTTCCCTCAAAAAAAACAGTTACAAAATAGTATTCCATGAAAACACATGATTTCATAAAAACAAAGAACTTTCCAAAAAAAACTATAATCTATTTTATAATATTAAAACATTCAGAAATTTTAGTTAAAATACATTAAAAGGAGAGATATGAAAGAAAATAGGTTAACCTTTCATAATTTTCCAAATAAACATACTATGAAAAAAAATATTCATAAATCATAATTATAAATTTTAATGGTTATAAAAAGAAATAGTTTGGAAAAAATATAACATGGTCATCAATTGAGAATATTTTACAATTCAAAAAATAAACAACACATCAATCAAACTCATACCAAACACCAAGGATTACCTTTCTTAGCCGAGACAAGGTGGAAATCACATATGATGACCTATGTCCCACCTATTAACAGTAGCCATAACATAATTCAAAACTTATGAACATGTTTACCCATAATTCCCTTCATGGAGACACAGTTCATCCCATGACATTAAAATGGGGGTGATTATTTCAAAGTAGAACCATAATATATAATCATATTTTTTAAAAAATCCATAAGTCTCACTTAAACCATCAGATACCCCACATAGAAACACTCCCTTTATCAATAATAACAATTCAACTGAATTCAACTATCCTCATAATGAAAATGTCATTAAAATATCTCAAAAATAAATGATTTCTAATACAAAATGAATAATCTCCTATGAATTTTCATTTTATAATAAATACTTTCATGTTCTAACTAAGCCTACTGATATTCCACTCTGAATACCATATATTTCAAAATAATTCATGGTCATTCAAAAAACCATTTATAAATAATTATGCATTATCAAATTAAAATTTTCAAATAATTTCCCCAAAAGGGTCAAATGCACCCTATCATATAAAATAAAAATTTTCCAATCATTATTAAAATCAAACTCATAAACACATAAAGAATTTTTATCAAGATCTAAGTAAGAATTTCAATTTCAAAAACAAATAAAATTCCATTAGAACATATTTTAAATAAAATCAATCAATAATACCTTATTTTTTTGCTTATATCAAAATCTCATGAAAAAAACATTTATTGATAGAGTCACTAGATATAATCAAAAGACGTTAGAAGACATTAAATAGCCAAGATTAAGGAACAAGTAATCAAAGGATGTATTTTAAATGGATATGATTAGGTAAACCTAACACCTCTATTTTTAGGCACATGACCCTTAATTTATGTATTTTAAGCATATATAAATCTTGGGTTTTGTTTTGGGAGGTTCCAGTGGATTTTGACCATTGTTTGAGGCTTTTGTGGAGGTCTAAAGATTGAATATGATTAGTTCAAACGGTGAAACACCTACAAGAAATTATGAAAGGATAACTATGGAATGTGGGTTGGTGAACAGTTGGTGCACGTTTTGGGGAACTCATGTGGATGAAAAAGTGGAACTGTTCACTTTGATATAGTGAGGAAATATAAAGTGTCTAGACTATTTTTTCTGACCATGGGAGCCAACCATGCAAGAATTGGTTTCAGATAATAACTCATACATAGTTAACACAAAAATTTTCTAACCATGTAGCATGAAATTTCAAATCCCAAAATTGTGGATCTAATACAGTCTATCCCATTTAGCAAATATTTTCCCCTAATACCCCAATAACATGAATTAATATTTCTCAAAACGTGTCAGGGAAATTTCCCATTAGTCTGGGAGTGATCTGTATCTAATATAAAGGATTTTGGGGATCTGGATTCATGGTTATGTTCTCATTCTTAGTCATTCATCCTAGATCCTTATTTTTAACTCTCTCTCAAAATAGTAGATCTATTTTTATGGTTATATCTATGTGTTTTAGATTGAATTATAATGAATACTTGTTTGAAATAATGATGGGAATATAGTTTGTGATTAAATCTTTAGAATCCTTGATCCATTATTTTTTACCAATAATTAAGAGTTTGGTGGATTCTTTCTCAATTAAATTTTATTTGAACTTGTAGAATTAGTTTAAAATAATGTTTTTATAGAATTTATTATGAAATTTATGTATGATTCATTTTTAAAAACCTCATTAGTGATGGTTTTGGGGAATCAAAAAATTTTATGGTTTTGTGGGAAATCCACTTTGATGATAATTTCCAAATGGTGTATTAAAAATATTGGTTATGATTTAATATATAGAAATTTTTTATAGAATTGGCTTAAATGAAGAATGGTTTAATGTGAATTGGATTAGCATTTATTTTTGGAATACATACTTACAGTGAGTTCATCCTTTTGATGTGGCCCTGAATAACGGGTGTGTACCATTGTATTACAAGATACGTGACCCTTGGAAGGGGTATATCCTATTAGGAAACAAGTAATTTGGAAACATAGTAATGAATTGGTGTATAGATGATAGAACACTCAAAAAACATGTAATTTTCACCTTGTTATGCATGTGTAGGTGTGTGTGGAATCATGGAATTAGTATTCCAAAATGAGATGGGAAATGTTTCAATGAAATGTTTTGATTTATTTCCACTGAATCTATTTAGGTTTTTATAGAAATAATTTATATTGTTTTAAAATATTTTATATAAATCTAATAACACGTTTTTCATAGTATAATGAGTTGAGAAGTAATTGGGGAAATCATATTATATTTATTCTCACCCCCTTTTTGGGAATTTTTGTGCATTTTTAGATTTCCTCTATTTAGTAAAAGGTAAATGAGATGTATCTCTATTCTTTAGTGAGGCTCCATGATACCATGGTTATGGATTATTGTGTGGGACCATAGAGCAGGTTTGGAGTTTATAGTTTAATGACTTTGGTGTCTTTGGGTTTCATTTTCATTTAGATTTCTCTTGTACTCTGAAATGGTTTTTGGATTGTTTTTGTGTGGTTTTCTGATTTGTATTTTTACCCATTCATCTTATAAATATTTGGTTGTTATAGTTATCTTTTTTTCTATTTTATCTTAAATGGGAAAATATTCTCCCCATTTTTACGAACCCCCTAAAATTAATAATCCCACTTATGTGTCTTGTAGATGCCACCAAATTCATAGTGATTTCCCACCACCTCTTCCCAGTCCAATGAGTGATGGGTGTAATTTTGCAAATTGTATCATTTTATTCAATCCTTGAGTATCATTCATGGTATTTTTGTTTGAACATGGTATAAAATCAAGAAGTAGGATAATAAAAAATTGAAATGTATATAATAAAAGGTGTATCTAAAATATTTATGTCCATGTTAATGTTACTATAGTGTTTGGGTACATGTGTATTTTGAAAAACATCTAGGTGAGAGGTCACCTTATCATAAATGGCTTAGTTGATGAGCATTTCATCACATGCATTGTTATTATGGAATCCCACTAGAAATTCACAATTAATTATTGAGTAAATGATGTTTGAAAATTTTATGATGGAATTATATTTTAAAATTACTGAAAATGTTTTCAAAATATAAAATATTAAAAATAAATTGATGGTGGTATTTTGAAAATGGATAAAATGATTTATTGTGGATAAACATGATTATATAACTTATTGAAATGGAAATGGGAATTTTCTAAGCCTTTAGTTATATATATTGATACTTATTGTAATTTTGTTTTGGTTATATAAAATTAAATTGGGTTAGTGGCATAGGAACTAATCAAAAGAGGCCACTAAGAGTGTTGTTTCCCATAATCCATAAGTTAACCAATAGTACGTACATAGTATTATCTATAATTTTAAAATTGTGGATAGAGGGAACAAAAATGAATAATTGAGGCAAGTTGATTATTCAATTCAGTTTCAGAAGCATAACTCACCCACCAATCAAGGGGATTCTAAATTGGAATGTAAAGAAGTGAGGATGAATAGGATGAATTCAATATTCAATTTCCTTAGAACATTAAATATGATAAAAGTGTATTTGGAAACATATATTCTAGAGGATCTATAATTTCATTTGTGTGATATAGTATTTTAGGATAAATTTGACTAAGGAATGGCATGGTATGATTTTGAATATTTTTTAAATAAAAATTCTATCCTCACACATTTAGAATTTCTAGAACAATGGACTTCATTTTTTAAAGTAATAGAATCTCTTGTTAATAGAGCATGTTTCTAAATTTTCAATTTACTATTAATTTCATTGAAATTTGATAAAAGTCTGTCCATGATAGAACACATTTTTATGTGAAGGTTAATACCAGAAATCTTCTCAATGATTATTGTTCTTTGTATAACGAATTACAAATAGATGGTCAATAGAGATGTGGTAGAAATAGACATCTCAAAAAAATATCATCACTGTAAAAGGGGTTTATTCTTATAGGAACTGGGGGAAAATCCAATGCTATGAACATGTGGATGATGGAATATATTATCAAGGGGGTTGTATATCTTAATATTATACCATGGAATCAATCATCATACCTCCTCAACATACGAGTAATCCATAATGTTTTTAGTGTGGTTATTTTGATCATAAAAAATGAGATTTTATGACACTAACTTGTGCATGTTGGAATATAAACAACATAGTACATATTCAGTGCTATTGTAATAGAGAACCTTGTTTGGGTTCTAGAGACTCCTCTCACGCTTCTCATGAATCATATTATTTTAGAGGATGAGTAAAACAGTACAACAATAATTAGAAGAATAGATCAATCTATAGTGATTCAAGGAACACCATGACACTTCAACTAGTGTAATCGTATGAGGTTAACAAAGAAAAAAGTCTAGAAATAATGAAATTTTATAAATTTGAGTAATTGATCATCGATGATCAATCAGGACCTCCAGTTGTGAGTGGTATGATTCTGTTTAATTTACCATTAATCAATATTTATTTGATATGGTTGCATCATATTCAATTATTGATTCTAATGTTGATTATATTCAAGGCTTACATGTTGATATGATTTGTTATTTTGTGATACTCCAAGAAACAATGGGAAAATGATAGTGTTGAGCCTTGAATTGTGTAATGTGTTTGTTTAAAATCATTGGGACCGAGTCAGTACTAGAATTTTCGGTGATATAGGTAAATTTTTATGAATTGATTCAAGAAATGGATTGGATGATTATATTTGAGATGAATATCTATTTTAATACATGTATAGTGAGTTTAAAGTCATCATATGCTATTATAAATATCTTTAAAGAAGATTTCATAGTGTATGAAAATAAGAGTGGGGCCCTTAGTACTAGTGGTTGGAACAATCTCTTACTAGTTGGTAGAAGTTTCTTTGGTATCAGTAGATGATATTGAGAATAGAGATTTTACAACCATATTGGACCATTTATTTTATGTTTTACTGAAAATTTATTGGAGTTTTCACCCAAAAGTGAAGTAAAATTTATGATTAATATCTTAATGAGAACCAGTCCCATTTCCATTCCATTTTATCAGATGTAGCCAATAAAAAAGAGGGAATTGAAGGATTAGATAGATGATTTTTAATCTGAAGGGTTCATTCAACTAATAATGTCTCCAAAAGAAATGATAGTTCTATTTGTGAGGAATATGGATGTAACTCTTAGTATTTTTTAAATTATCATAATCTTAACTATGTTATGATAAATAATCAACATCCAATCACATGAATTGATGAAATATTATATCAATGTAGTGTATCCCAATAGTTCTCTAAGATTGACTTTTGTCTGGTCAATAACAAAGTGTGGTTTCATATAAAGGATATTTTGATGATACCTTTCAGAAGAATATATAGCGACAATGAATTTGTTCTTCTTCCTTTTGGTCTTACAGTGCATAAACTATCTTTATAGAAATACTAAAATAGATATTTTCATGGTATCTAGATTCCATTTTTTATAGTTTATGGATGATATATTGTTGTATTCTAGGACAAAGGCATTCATTAGAGACACTTGAAACATGTTTTTGGTGTCTTTTGTGAGCATCATATGTATTCTATATTATCAGTGTGTGTTTTATGGATACAAGGGGTACATTTACATGACAATTTCATTTCCAAAAATGGACTTTCTATAGATCTTGAAATGATAGATGTTTTTATTTCATGGAATGTGTTTAATAATTTCACTGAGATACATATATTACGTGGTCTTATGGGACACTACATACAATTTTTTTGTGATGTTTTCACATTTTATATCACTGATGAATACTTTGATGTGGAAAAGTTTTTCTTTCCAATGAAATGAATAATGTCAAAAATACTTTAAAGATATTACGGTCATAATAACACCATCACATATCCTAACATTTACCGAATCTAGATAAGGATATGTAGTCTATTGTGATGCATTTAGATCAAGGTTTGGATGTGTTCTGATACATGGAGATCCTGTTATTTCTTATGGTTCATGGAATTTATGGTATCATGATAATATACTGCACACAAAACTTGAAATAAGATATTGTATTGCATGATTTTAATAACTGATGTAATTATTTGTTTTGGTGAGAAATTCATAGTGATTACAATCAATAAGGTTTGGAAATACATTTTCTCAGGAATATATTTTAATATATGAAAAGAATATGGATGGAATAACATAGAATGTTCAAAATTTACTTGATATATTCTATGGGAAAGTGAAATTTTGTAGAAGATGCATTAAGGCAGAAGTCGTGTAATCATATGGCTAAATATGTTTTCAATCAATGGTAGATGATATCGTTATTATAGATATACAACAAGATTATACCAAAAAGGATGATTTTGTGATTTTATTCCTAGTTTATTGTTTTTATTTGGATAAAAATTTGAAATAGGTTTTTATATATTATTCATAATGTGTTTCCATGAGGTAAAAATTCAATAGTGGGGATTTCTATGAGGAATGGAAGCTGTATGTGAGTTTATTTTTCCAGTTTAATGATCAGATCATAGTACCTTTGGTTAGTTAAAAATAAATTCTTAATGATTACAACCTTTTGAGATGGATTTTTCATCAATGTATTCAAAATATGTATAAATAATTGATACTGTATTTTTGGTTCATTGGAATGAAAATCGTAGTGGTAGATTTTGCGTTGAGATGCCTCACCTATCACAAGGTTAAGGAATAACACAAACAACCAGTGATAATGTTGTAGTGTTTTCCAATTACAATATTGAAATGGGAATATATTACTATATATTTTATGACATTTTTACCAAGAGCAATTATGAAACATGATTTAAGATGGGTAATTGGTTATTGTCTCAGGAAGTTGGATCATTTTATCTCTATTCATGAATCCCATACAATGTATTACATGAACAAAATGTATAACCATGAAGTTGTAAAGATTCATGGAATTCATGTATTGATTTTATCATACAGAGACCATAGGATTATTTCTATTTTTCTAAATACTTATAAAAATCCCTTGGGACTTAGTTTACTATGAGTAAGGCTTATCATCCCCAAAGGGAAGGATAGTTTGAACATAAATGCAATCATTGTATGATATTATTAGGACTTGTGTAATATATTTTGGTGGGTCATGGGAAGATAACATAATATTTATTGTTTTCTCAAAAAATAACAGTTAACAAGACTCAATACATATTTATCCTTTTGAAGTATTGTATACACGTCCTTGTCATTCTCTACTTTGTTGGGTGGGAATAAGAGATAATTAATTTTTAGACCAATACTCATACAAGATATCAAGTAGAATATTCATATGAGAAATAATATAACATTAAAGGCTGATAGATATCAATAATTGTATTTCATATATTCTTTGACAATAGTTTTCATTTGAGGCAAGATATCACATGTTCTGGAAATTCAATCTAATGCTTGGGGATCTACATTTTGGTATTTAGGGAATGTTTTCTCCTTGATAAGTAGGCCCTTTTGAGATACTTGAGCATATTATTGAAGTGAAATATTAGTTGTATTTTCCCCCAAGGATTATTTAAGAGCCTATGTTATTTCATGCATCTCAAACACACATAATTATTATCCAAATTCGAACTATGTGATTCGATGGGATCTCATCGATCAAGATATAGATGCTACATTGGTTCATTTACTAGTGCGGATTGTGGGTAGGATATATAAATTCATTCTGGGGAAATTCATCTGTATAGTGTGGGTTTTATGGAAACATGGTTAGATTTAAAAATAAACATGCGAGCATGAAAAGGAAATGTTGGAGAAATGGTTAGAACATTTTAAGGACAACTATGGTTTCCAACATTCTTGGGACGGAAAGTCCTATGGTGGGAAGAATTTTACACCCATAGTTTTATGTACATGAATAATTATATTGGTCTTCTATGTATATATAATTTTTTAATTATATTTCTAGAGGGTTTTGTGGGTTTTTTATATTTTTAGAGTATTTTCGGGAGACACGTGATTTGATCACGATTAGTAGAAACTGTGGGACACATTCAAGAAACCATGAAAGGAATAATAGTGGGAAGTGTGTATGTGAATGGATGGTCCATATTATAAAAAATATATACATATTCCTAGGATAAACCATGAACATTGGGACAAAAGGGAAATGTATGGTTGTTTAATATTATGTTGAAAAGTTTGAGACAATCATGAAAGGGGATATTTGAGATAGTAGCTCGTGCATGGTTAGTACACGGTTTTCCAAACTGTGTTCCCTAACCATGCAATGTGATATTTTAGACCAAAAAATTATGGATATAAATTAATTTATCCCATTAATAATTTGTTTTCCCATAATACTCTAATAATATTAATTAATTTTCCCCCCAAGGTGTGAGAGTCATCTCACTTTGGTCCGAGAGCAATCTGCATGTAGTTTAAAGGCTATTAGAGATGCATATTTGCTGGTACATGGTCATTCTTGGATTTTATTAGTATATCCTTATTTTCTATCTCTCTTATAAGAACACACACACACATATATATCATTATTTTTAGATATATGTGTTTTGGATTGTTTTAGTATGAATTATAGTTTAATCTAAAGGATGAGACATATTTTGTGATATGATCTTGATAATAGTTGTTCCATTATTCAATTTCACTAATGCGTGAAAATTAGGTGGATTATCTCTTCCTTAAAATTATGTATAACTTCAAGGATTAGTTTTCAATAAAAAAAGTTCTTTAATTGATTTTAAAATTAGTCTTCTATTCTTGATGGAAAACCTATTTATTGATGGTTTTGTAAAATGGTTGAAATTGGTTTGTTTTGGGGAAAATCCTCTTTCATGATAATTTTAAACTGGTGATTTTAAAATTATGGTTTTGATTTGATATATGTAAAATGGTTGTTAATGTTTTATAAATAAAGAAAGGTTTAATGTGAATTTTATTGTCTTTAATTTTTGATATATATGGTTGGTGAGAGTTCTTGCTTTCCAAATGACCCTGAATAAGGGGAATGTGCCATTGGGGTATAAGAGAAGTGACCCTGGGTATGTGGAATGTGCCAATGGAGAACAAAGAGATTTTCGACCTAGTTAAAACTTGGTTTATGGATGAGATAAATATCATGAGTATGGATTTTTCACATTGGAATGACTGTGTAAATGTTTGTGGAATCATGGAATAGGTATTCTAAATAAGATGATAAATGTTTTAAATGCATGTTTTCATTTCTATCCATAAAGAACTATTTCTTTCATTTATACCATTTTAAATTATTTTAAACTATTTTATATAAATTGGTAAACAATTTTTATCATATTTTCATGAGTTTGGAAGTCATTGGGGAAATTATATCAAGTTTAGACTCACCCATTACTTGGTTAATGTTGGTAAATTTTAGATGGGATCTATTCGAACATAGGTAAAGGTATGGTATATTGTATATTTATTGATAATTATTGATACAATGGGCATTGGTTGTCATGTTGGATCTTGTAGAATGTTGGGATTTGGTTGTTTAATGAATTTAGTGGATAGGGTTTGGTCTTTTTTGGTTTCTTCTGGTAATCTGATTTGGATTTTTGTTTCATTTAGTTTGGTTTTTTTGAGTTCAATTTTTACTCATTCGTCGTATAGAGGATTGGGGTTATGGTTATCTTATTTTTCAGTTTATCATCAATGGGAAAATTGTCCCCAAATTTTTATGAAGCCCTTTTTATTTATTTTCATCCTTGGTGTCTTGGGGATGTCACTTAAGGACCAGTAATGTCCACCCACCTCTTCCAAATCCAATGGGGGAGGAGAAGGATGTTACAGACACATACCTCAACAACTTATAATTTTCTGCTATCGAAAATAATTCACAAGGTACAGAGAGAGAGGAATCCAAATAATAAATAGAGTGAACTTAAAGAACATTGAACTCTTATATTGATCAAATGGGGTCCATAACTAATAAGTAAGAGGAATATAATAACTATTAGTTGAGTTATTAATCTAATGATCCCTAAAAACAAGAAATAAACATTATAAACCATAAGTCAATAAATAAAAATGGAATTTATTACCAAAAACGACCTCCTATAAAATTCTTTAAGGAAAGGAAATATCTAAATCCCTCACCCTATATACTAGTAATTAAGAATAAGAACTAGTTGAAAGGGATTGAGATACCCATGAAAATTGATGGAACACACAAGTATTATATAATGATATTTTTTGAATGAAGTATGAGACACTTCAAATAATCCATAGAATTGAATGGATCTAAAAGATCAATCTTAGGTATGTTAAGGGATATTTTAAATGTTAATAAGAAATAAGTATGTACACCTAATTTAAAATGCATAACAACCTTTATTATCAAATGTCAGATTGACAATTTAAAATTCAAAATAAGATGGTACACGACATTGTGGAGGTCGATTGCAACTATTGAATCTTTTTTATAGAGCCTAAAATTCCCAAAAAACATGCATTTTCCTTAAATACCATTCTATTTTTCCTTTCTATAACCCTCATCAATTGATGTGGTGAGGCCTCGGTTTTTGCAACCTAAAAGGAAACTATAATGACCCAACCTTAAACATTATATATTCTTGTAAATTATTTTATAATTACCATATTAACATTATCAATGATATTTATTTTTGTAGTTTTAGGAAATTAGGATTTAATTCATACATATAGACACAAAAACATACAATTTGGTTAATACTAATATAGTATTCACTTCGTCTATAATATAATTTTTTTAATAAAAATATGAAATGTTTTCATGAAATGTTTTCACAATATTCATCTTGGATTATCATTTTCCCATGCCCATCCTTAAACTCAGTGGACAACATTTTATGACTTGGTATGAGAAAAAAATGTTTATTAAGGGACATAAAAAGAAGGAGAGAAACTATTATTACATGAATAAATATAAACATATGAAATAATTTTTACTAATACATACTTCTCACACAATAATTATCATATAGTAATTTTTTAAAACATGGGAATTGAATAAAACATTGAAAAAATATATAATACCAAAATGTAACTTGGTAATTACTTAAGATTGTTACTCTCATGGATATTGTATGATTTGTGACCCTCACAGATACCTTATAATGTAACCCTCATGGCTCCCTTATGATGTAACCCTCATAACTACTTTATGGTGTAACCATCATAGTTAAACATGGAGTAACCATAATGTCAACCTAAAAAATAAAAATACCCCATTTATTTGAAGGATATATAGGTCATAAAATTCATCATAAACAATTACCAAGAACTAGAACATAATCATAACAAAATTATACTTTAATAAAAAAAATCCCTTTGAATTTTGTAAAAATTGAAATTTAAAAGAGGATTTTTAAAGACAAGTCCCTTAATAATATCATATAATTGAAGTGATAATTAATAAAACGAATGAAGTATATGTATTAAATTTAGATACAACATAATATAAATAAAATTAATTTTGTAGGTATTCTTATTACCACATAATCCACGAAGAAAAAGGATAACCCAAATAATGAAAATTGGGTAAAAAATTCCTATACCTCATGTTTTTCAAACGTCAAACATGTTGAAACCTTCTATATAATGGTTTAAATATTTGTATTAATATATTATAGAACCATATTAATATTTATAATTTATTTTATGATGTTATTATCATATATTTCCACCCATTTATTAATATTTTCATTGTTTCTGGTGCATTTATTTCATGGATTTAATGGTTGGTTCACTGTGGATTTTCTTGTTGAATGGAAGAAAAACTCCAAAATTGGAATGAAATGGTGTTAATATGTTTACAAAATTATAAATTATACCATATATAATTTTTTTATACAAGGATGAATCATTAGATGTAATATTAATGAAAATGATTTAATTTATTTGGTGGTTTTTATGATCTTCCCAAACTTATATAATTTTATTCAATATAATGTTAATATATTGATTATAGAATAGTAAAAAAATATAAATTTATAATAAAATATTATTTAACAATTATAAAGGTTTTATGACCATCCAATAAGGATCTAATAAATATTAATGCATATTTTCCATGATGGAAGTTAATCAACACATCACGAATGATTTTCCCATTTTTTGAATAAAAAGGGGAGGAGAAAAAATATGATGAGGAAATTTTCCATAATTATGATAATATTTAAGTATATATATTATAATGCAGTTTTAATTGCACTTCGATAACGTGATGTAAAGATATTATAAGAAAAGTTATATAATTTAAATGAAAATAAAATAAAATGAATGAGGATTTTACCTGTTGAATTATCCTCCACGAGAACCTCCAAACATACCATGGATTTAAAATTTTGGTGAAACCAAAATCTATTAGACTTGGGAAAATGGGTCGGGAATGGAATTAGTCAGAAATTAAACAATATAAAAGGATTTTAGGTTTGAGGAGAAGAGGTGGTCAGGGGTGGTCTTTATAGTGGACAAGAGTGGTGTTTTCTCATTACTATATACATTAGTTTATTATTTTGGCTCAATAATATGAATATTTTTAGAATTATCACTAAATATAATAAAATAATGAATTTATGATCTAGATTATGGTGACACATCATTCATGACACCACTAATAGTGTATTTATCTAATAATGTATATATACCGTAAATTACCATATTTCATTATTCAAAAAAAAATTCATCTATATCAGAAAAATCACAAAAATTAAACATAATAATTTTTTGACATATAGAATTAAAAAAGGAAGTCCATTTTAACAATAATTTTAAAAATATGATGAAATTAATTATTAATTAAAATCATAATTTTTTTTCAAATACCAATTTTAAAACTATAACTGAATTTTTAACACATTGAAAAATTAATTAAGTTCTCGTAAAATTATCTTATTATAATAAGACAATAAAATAGAAATTTATAAATATAATTTAAAAAAATGTATTTTTATAAATCATTATATTGATTATAAAATTGAAATAAAATATTTTTGCCTTGTAAAAATACCAACACTTGACTTACAACATTCATAAAAATAGTAATTATCTATTTGTTTATATGAATATATCATATATTCGCTTATAAGATGGATAAATTTTATTTATACTTCATTAGGTAAGGTTACTATTATATTTTCTTGATTATTATTCCTAAAGGTCCTGTTACTATTCCTAATGTCATTTTACTATTCCATCACTTTACATTTCATAATTTCTATAAATGACACTAATATTATTATAAATTTATAATTAATTTAAATATTTTATTCCAAAAAGAAAAAGAATTATTATATAACTAAATAGGTAATTATAAAGACTAACAGTATTCCACACCCTAGACTATACCTTGTGTTGGACTAGGTGGCATTGCTCGTGGTCCATTGGTGAAACTTAGAAACAAAACTCCCCCACCACATGTGTGGAACTGCATGTTGCGCACCGAAAACAAAAAAAATAATTTACTATTCCATATGGCGTATCCCCGAAACCAAAATTAGACAACCAAAAAAATAAAAATGAATGTTTGGAACGATAAATTTTCGAAGTAAAATCATTGAAATATAGATAATTAGAAATTAAGTTTCCTTACCACGATATTGGATCATTCATTTTCAATGATTATATCTACATCGAATGTCAATGGTGATGGTAAATATCTATTATTTAGTTCCCTATTCTACATGATTCTCCCAAAAACCCTTGATGATATATATATATATATATCTCTATATCTCGATATCCCCCATATTTCTATGGTTTTTTCATCCCACCCCATTGTATTAGAGGTAAGGATGAACATATATAAAATACCTTGGTCAAATATAGAATTAATTATACAATTAATTAAAATAATTACATAATTATTCAACAATTGTATCCACACATTAATGTTACCCCCAATGATCTTAGTGTGAATGAAACTAACTCCACTCTCATTGAAACCCCCCATTATGTACAAAACCACAGTCTTAGTTTTCCCATCCATGATAAATTCTTCAAAATTATATATACACTAGATATTAATATATTTTCTATCAATATATTATTTCCATGGAACCACAATGCTCCTAACTCAGCATGGTATTAGCATAGGTGTAAACAATATAACTGATAGTAAATGGAATAATTAGATATTTTTTGGATCATCTAATGGGGTAGATATTGCATTTTACTCTTTCGGCTGTCTCAGTACTCTAAAAACCCAAATATGTGTTTATCCTCAATTAAAGATATTTTTATTTCACTCTATCCTCCAAAACATGATCCATTTTTAATAAATAAAAGTAAACAAGTATATATTCCGAAAAATAATGCATAAACAATAATACCATGTTGAATTCAACCACTACAACATGTAACATATTTTCCTAAAATGTTCAGATCACTAAAAGAATTCAGTATTGGACTAACATGGGTGTGAACTATTTATTATACAAAGAGATACTATAACCATCCCATCTCGAAGCATGATGTACATGGAAAAGGAATTCACTCCTAAAAATATCTCCAATCCTCTACTATCTAAACCTATTATCATAATAATGGTCATTTTTCCACACATTACACAACAAATCCACCCACCATTGGAATCTATCACGGAATGGTTATTTTGAGTGTTTCATTGATTATAGTATATTTATCCCCAATAATAAATAACATTATAGATGGTTTTTTATAATATAAAATCAACACTAACAAATTATACCATTGATTACTCTACCAAAATTCCACACTAACATCAGTAGAGGTGAAAGGTAATATGAATCTCTTGAAAAATTCTAGTTAGTATTCCATCAGCCTATACTATGGAACAATCATAAATGTTCCTAGGTTTTTTCCCCAATACTACACGACCCTTCCACCCTTACTCCATCACAAGATTAGTGTGAATATTCCACCTGTATCATGATCTCCAAGATGATCTCACCCATTATCAAATATAATATGGTGATTTTCTCAACTTTCTTTTATGAATGATACCAATGAGAGCACGATGAATAATAAATTGCTCAAACATAACAATAACACAATTTTCCCTTCATGTGGCCTGAACAAACACAATCTAAATAAGATAGTTTTAACCACTTAGATGATCCTAAACTATTAGCTCGAACCCCCTAAGAACAAAACATCTAGGCTGACCAAAGTCTTTAAACATTTAAAAAAACAACCACCAGCACCACAATGAATTGTTTTAAATCTGATGGGTACCCCCAAAATGATTAAATATTCATACCTCATGGAGGGTTCCTCTAATCTAGTGTGGTAATCTTTATGGATATCCAACAAAATGTTTAATAAAAAACCATAAGAAGACTACATTCCACCTAGAATGTTAACATCCCAGGTAAATAAAGAATAATACATTTTCATATTTCTTAATACTTGCGAATTAAATATTTATTTTACTTTAAAGGGGTTTCTATGTTCGATAGTGTGCCCGATACGCAACAACGAGTTTCTTTGAAATCTTACGTTGCACACTAGTAATAAAATAATATTATTTTAAATGTTAGTTAACACGTAGCTATTGTATTGGCGGGAATGAATAAAAGTAACTAAAATATGATTGTATATGTTTTTTTAAATGTTTTTATATTTATACAATAAAAGATAAAGGCTTAAAATAAGAAAAGAATTCAATTTTAGGCATATATACTCTAATTTTCACTAAAGGTCCACTTATCACCTTTTGATGGAGAACCGTCATTAAATATAGTTTTGGTCACTCTTATATATACTATTGGACCAATTAAAACTCTTCTTTAGAATCAGGACATCAAAATTTACTTTGTGTAAATTTTTCGTATATTTCCGATAATGTTCATTTTTTAATAAATAGTGAAAAATGTTGTATTTTAATTCAAAACCTCTATTTAGCTTAATTTATTTATATTATTAGATTATATTTTGAATTGGATTTAAAGTGAAATTAGAATATATTTTTACCATTTAATCCAATGGTGGTCATTGTAATTAATTTCACTTTGAAATTGGACTTAAACTAGTGTCAATCTTTTGATACATATTGTTTCATAGAAACACGCTATTTGCTCTGACAGCAGGAATTAATTATTAAATTAATTAATGTAACTTATATGTTTTGAAATTTGTATAATTGACATCATTTTTGAATTAGGAATATCAAATATTTCTTAGGGTGAATTTTTGGTATTTTTCAGAAAAACATCAATTTTTGATGAATAGTGAAACCACTAAGTGGCAGTTAAAAAAAACTGATGTTTCATTTAAATGAACTTTTACCACCTCTGTGTTTTGAATTTCAAAAATCCGACATAGACGGATGTCATCAAGATGTAAAATATGGTTCAATGAGATTAAAATAATTTTTTGGTGAATAGTATCTTTTATGTTTTTAATCGCGATTAGAGGTAATTCGAGTAATTTAAGGTAAAAATATTGTTTTAATAATATGAAATGAAATAGAAACATGTCCTACCCTTATTGGATGTGTCATGGATGACCAAGAAAATACATGGGTCAACTTGGGGACCCCATGTAGCCACTTTGGTAGGAAAATGACATTAGTATCTTTTTATTTAATGTTAAAATTAAAATGTCACCAACATGAGTTGTTTTACTAAAACAAATTTTAAATGGGGTTATACAATTCATATTTTTGACAAAAAATATTCATTAGAAAGATAAAAATATTTCCTATTTCATGATTTTTTTTATAATTTTTAGACATTAAATAAATAATATTATTTATGATACCATGATGATGCAGAGATTACCTCATTATTTAACAATTTAAAAAAATGAAATGATAATATAAAATCTAAGACCTACACATGTCAAAAACCTATTGGATGGATGTATTTAGAACTCTTATCACCTTATCCTTGAAATATATAATTTTGGGACCTTTTCAATCCAAATAGCATCTTATAATAAAGTAACCTTTTATAACTTTCAAAGAGTGCCCCTCCTCTCCACTTATAAAAGGCCCCCACTTCTACCACCTTAACCACACCCCTCAAGCCTTTGGCTCGGCCAAAACCTGACCATTTTGACTCTCCACATCCATCTCTTACTCCTAGATTCCTCACTCTGGGCATAAGTCTTCCCAAGGAAGCATTTGAGATCAAATTAAAAAGAGTTACCCGTTTTAAAGGTCGTGTTTTCTTTTGTATTCTTAAGTTTTATTTTTCTTCTTCATCCCCCTAAACTATTTTTATTACATTATTTTGTAACAACACCATTATCTTCAATATACTAGTATGTTTTTATTTGAAGGATTCGAGCTACACTTACACACACCTACATCTAATGGTTATAGAACATACTGTTTCTGTGGATGGATAATTTATGCCTCATGAAATGATGATTGTTCAACACTCATATAACACCATAAAAGGTGGCCATAAAGATGTCACTATATTTATATATGATATATATTATGTTTATGTTTTACTTAAGATTATGTATAATTCATTTATGGCATGCCTTTATGGTTTCCATTATGGGTAAACGCAATATCTTCATTTTAGGATGTTCGGACTACCGCCCACTCAAAGTGATTTGATTCGTTAATGCCATATGTGGGACGTATAAAGGATGGAGTTAAAGATATTATATATGATGTTATACTAGAATTATAATATACCTTTATATCATTATTATTTCATTCCATTAAAGTATGAGATAGAAATGAAAGTAGCATTCATGCGTACGTACGGCTTACCGTCTCCATGAACGGTGAATTTCATTTCTTATCCCCAAATTTAATATACTATTATAAGTACATATATATAATGGATATATATGATGTATGTTACATCTAAATTATGAATATAATTCTGTAATGAAAATATACATATCTCTCTTTTTGTTTTAATTTCATTAATATGACATCGAAATGAAAGTAGTGTTCATGCGTACGTATGGCTTACTGTCTCCATGAACGATGTATTTCATTTCTTACCTCTAAATGATTATGTAATATTATAAATGCATGTATATACTGGATATACATTATATATATGATATCTATATCATGAATCTAATTCTTGATAAAATGGATATTTTACCACATGAACAACATGTAATTAGAAAGAGTTTATTTTTGATTCAAGTACCAATTATTGACAAAACGACCATTATTAACTTAAATAATTACATAGTGTTCATAACATGGTAATAAGGGATATAAAAGGAATAATGAACTTGATAAAAGTTCTTAAGAAAGTAGAAACTAACTCAAGTTTATTATTCAGGACGTTAAAGAACAATCGAGTCAAGTCGGAACCGAGGTATGGGACTTCATCTCAATCTCCTTTCATTGAGGAATATTTTGTTTTATACACAACATTCATTTATACATTGTATAAATCCCTTTGAAATTCATGTTCATTCAAAAGGAATCTTTATATACAAAGCGATTTACTAAACGACAAAAGGAATGTTTTTATGTCGTACATACGTGGCGACAACGACTTCTCCACCACCATGACCATTATTTGAGTTTTGGCTTCATCTACAAGCCATAACATTTTTTTATATGAAAAATAAATACCATGTTTTTATTTTATTTTATTTTGGTATTGAAAATTTATTTCACAATGTTTTTATTATATCAATGTGTTGTATTGATATCTTGTGATTGAAATGTGTAAATGTTATGTTTCTTTTATACATATTTTATGTGATACGAGTATGTTATGGTCAATGGGAATTGTTTATGAATATGGTTGGTTCCATGATCAACTATGGTTGGGCTCACCCGATAGAGCTCCCCAATGCATTGGGTAATGCGAAGGAGTTAAACGTTATGGTTTCTCTGAAGAGATTTAGGGAATATACTGTGATGGGTATTCCAAACGTAACCAAAAGGGTTAATCCCTACATTAGAATGTTATGAATGCCTCAAGTTACCATTATGTCTTATGATTTCGATGATATATTCATGACTTGAGGAGGTATGTTAACGTGCTTATGTTTTATGAGTAACGTATTATTTCATACATGGACTAATGTTTTCACTTCATACATTTATATCCCTTAATGATATTTTTATTCCCATCCCATGTTTTTGTAATATTTTTCACAGGTCAATGGTAAGGTACCTGATGTGATGATAGTGTCAATGAAGTGTAAAGAAAGAATCCATGTTTTATTTTAATTATGTTTCCATTGATGGGAATAATGATTACTATCTTTTATGTAACCACTTTGTTTAAATGTGGAATGTAATGCATGTTTTATGATCTAATTCTCTAAAACTCTAAACCTGAAAAGATCCTCAACGTGTATTATTGAAGTAACTCAATATTAAGTAATGTTTAAGGCTAGGGCCATATAGTTGGTATCAGAGGGAGGTTTAGATAACTTTAGGAGATAGAATTCTATTAAATGATTATCCAAAAATAATTTTTATGGTTAAACTGAAATGATATAGAATTTGCAGATTACCATGTTGCTTCATCTAAGAAATGTTTGTTCAGAATTGTTTTCCATAGATGAAACAAGGAATTAGTGCTAAGAAGGAATACAGATGGAAATAACCTTCCGAATCAGCAACCTGAGATGGTCAAAATTGGAACTGAATAGTTTTTTGCAGTGATGGCACATTTGACTCAGGCTATAGATGGTGGTGGTATCCATGCATTAGATCAGACAGATCAACCATAGAGGAACATGTCAGTGGTGGAACATTTCATGAGGCAACATCCCCCATCATTCAGAGGATCATCTAACCCTGTGCTAGCTGAAGGGTGGATTAAAGCACTGGAGAAGATTTTTGATGTCATGGGGTGTTTATAACATCAAAAGGATAGTTTTTCTATTTACACTTTTGAAGGCGAAGCAGATCAGTGGTGGTCGATGATGAAAAATATCAGGGATAGTGATGAGATTAATGACATTTTTTGTTTTTCTAAAAGTAAAGAGGAGAATGAAAGTAATTTAAGTTTTATCTTTCAATCCTTAAAAGAAAAGAAACTGTATGGAAAATTCATCAAGTGTGAGTTTTGGTTACAAAAAATTTCTTTCCTTGGTCACATTGATTCAAAAAATGTCCTTACTGTTGATCCTGCTAAAACAAAAGTTGTTGAAGATGGCTAAGACCCACAAATGTAACCGAGATTCGTATGTTCCTTGGTTTGGCAGGATATTAACGAAGGTTTGATAGAAATTTTTCATTGTTATCTAGTCCAATGACTATGCTAACTCGGAAGGGTGTTAAGTTTATCTGGACAAAAGAATGTGATGATTGTTTTCAGGAACTGAAAAGAAGATTGGTGAATGCTCCAGTTTTGTCCCTACCTTCTAGGAATGGTGAGTTTTTTATCTATAGTGATGCGTCATTGAAAGGACATGGTTGTGTACTTATGAAGAATGATCAGGTAATTGCCTATGCTTCACATCAGTTGAAAACTAGTGAGGTAAATTACCCTACACATGATTTGGAATTAGCTGCTGTTGTTTTCGATTTAAAAAATTGGAGGCATCAATTTTATATAGTAAAGTGTGAAATATATACTGATCACAAAAGTTTAAAGTATATATTCACTCAGAAATAATTGAACATGAGATAGAGGAGATGGATAGAATTAATCAAGGATTATGATTGTACAATTCATTACCATCCGGGAAAATCAAATAATGTGGATGATGCTTTGAGTAAAAAAAGTAATGCTTCCTTAACCATGCTGTGTTTGGAACAAGATCCTTTCGTTTTTGATTTGATGAACTTTGGAATAGAAGTTGTTGGTGGAGGATGTTCTTCTGTTTTGTTTCAAGTATTAGTGAGATCACCTCTATCAGACAGAATTAAGAAAGCACAGAAGAAAGACAGAGGGTTACAGAAAAAGCTAGAGCTGGTTCAGAAGGGTAAGTTGCCTGAATTTAATATTGATAATGATTGTGTTTTGAGGTTTGGGAATAGATTGTGTGTGCCTTTGATTCACAGTTGAAAAGAGAGTTGTTATGTGAAGCTCATTGTTCTCTATTTTCATTTCATCTAGGAAGTACTAAAATGCATAGGGATCTTCGGGAGTATTACTAGTGGGATGGAATGAAAAGGGATATTGCTGATTTTACTGTGAAGTGTTTGACATGTCAACAGGTTAAAGCAGAGCGGTAGTTACCGAAAGGGATGCGTCAGCCCTTACCAGTACCAGAGTGGAAATGGGATAATATATCCATGGAATTAGTTGTGGGATTACCGAAGACACCTCGATGTAATAATTCAATCCAGGTTACTGTTGATCGCTTGACTAAATCTGCTCATTTCCTTACTATATGAGATACTTTTTCCCTAGATCAACTTTCTTGTTTGTTTCTTAAAGAGATAGTCAGGTTTCATGGAGTTCCTCTCTCTATTGTATCTGACCGTGATCCTAGGTTCACTTCTAACATTTGGAAGGGCCATCAGAAGTCATTGGGTAATAAATTAAATTCTAGTACAGCTTTTCATCTTCAATCAGATGGGCAGTCAGAATGAACAATTCTGGCTTTGGAGGAAATTCTACGTGCTTGCTCTATGGATTATAAGGGAAGTTGGGACCAACACCTTTCTTTGGTTGAGTTTTCATATAATAACAGTTTTGGTTCCAGTATACAGATGGCTCTGTTTTAAGCATTATATGGAAAACGGTGTCGAACTCAATATTTTTGGGATGAAGTAGGTGAAAGGAAGCTGATGGGACCAAAATTGGTAGAAGAGATGGCAGAAAAAGTTCAGTTGATTCAGAAACACATGAGAACAACTCAGAGAAGACAGAACAGTTATGTAAATAACCGGAGGAAAGATCTATCTTTTGATGTAGGTGATCATGTTTTTCTCAAAGTCTCACCTTGTAAAAGTGTGATGCGATTTGGTAAGAAAGGAAAGTTGAGTCCAAGGTTCATTGACCATATGAAATTCTTGAGAGAGTTGGATCAGTTTTATACCGAGTGGCTTTACCACCAAGCTTATCGCAGGTACACAATGTTTTTCATGTTTCAATGTTATGAAAGTACATGCCTGATCCATCTCATGTTTTGGGCCCAGAGGTAGTTCAGTTTGATGAGAATCTCTATTATGAAGAACAACCAGTCCTGATTCTTGACCGTAATTAGCAAGTGTTGCTGAATAAGGTTATTCCGCAGGTAATAGTTTTGTGGGAAATCCATATGGTTGGGGAGGCAACATGGGAATCTGAAAATGCTATGAGAGATAAATGTCCCCACTTATTTTGTTAAGTGAATAAAATTGCAATGACGCAATTCCCAAAAGGGGGGAAGGATGTAACATCTCATGTAAATAAAGAATAATACATTTTCATATTTATTAATATTTGTGAATTAAATATTAATTTTCCTTTAATGGGGTTTCTATGTTCAATAGTGTGCCTGATACGCAACAACGAGTTTCTTAGAAATCTTACATTGCACACTAGTAATAAAATAATATTATTTTAAATGGCAGCTAACACATAGATGTTGTATTGGTGGGAATGAATAACAAAAAACTAAAATATGATTATATATGTTTTTTAAATTTTTTTATATTTATCCAATAAAAGATAAAGGCTTAAAATATGAAAATAATTCAATTTTTGTCATTTATACTCTAATTTTCACTAAAGGTCCACTTATCGCCTTTTGATAGAGATCCGTCATTAAATATAGTTTTGGTAACACTTATGCATTCAATTGGACCGAATAAAACTCTTCCTTAGAATCGGGACACCAAAATTTACTTTGTGTAACTTTTTGGTATTTTTCCAATAAAGTTCATTTTTTAATGAATAGGGAAAACTATTGTATTTTAATTCAAAACCACTTTTTAGACTAATTTATTTATATGAATAGATTATATTTTTAATTGGTTTTAAAGTTCAATTAGAATATATTTCTACCATTTATCCAATGGTGGTTATTGGAATTAATTTCACTTTGAAATTGGACTTAAACTAGTGTCAATCTTTTGATACTTATTATTTCATAAAAACACACTATTTTCTCTGATGACAGGAATTAATTATTAAATTAATTAATGTAACTTATATGTTTTGAATTTTTTAAAATAGTAATCATTTTTGAGTTTGGAATTTCAAATATTTCCTAGGGTCATTTTTTGGTATTTTTTTGAAAAACTACAATTTTTGATGAATAGTGAAACCATTAAGTGGCAGTTAAAAAACTGATTTTTCGTTTAAATGAAATTTTACCACCTCTGTGTTTTGAATTTCAAAAATCCAACATAAATGGTTTTCATTAAGAGGTAAAATGTGGTTCAATGATATTAATGTAATTTTTTGTTGAAATGTAACTTTTAAGTTTTTAATCGCGATTAGAGGTAATTAGTGTAATTTAAGTTAAAAATAATTTTTTAATAATAATAAATGACCTAGAAACGTGCCCTACACTTATTTGATGTGTCATGGCCGACCAAGACAACCCATGGGTCAACTTGGGGACCCCATGGAGCCACTTTGGTTGGACAATGACATTAATAACTTTTTATTTAATGTTAATGTAAAAATGTCACAAACATGAGTTGTTCAACTAAAACAATTTTTAAATGGGGTAATACAAGTAATATTTTTTACAATAAAAATTAATTTGAAAGATAAAACGATTTACTACATCATGATATTAGTTTTATAATTTTTAGAGATTAAATAAATTAAATTATTTATGACACCATGATGATGCAGCGATTACCTCATTATTTAACGATTTAAATAAAATGAATAGATAATGTAAAATATAATATCTACACATGTCAAAAACCTATTTTATGGGTGTATTTTAAACTCTTATCACCTTATCCTATAATTATTTAATTTGGGGACATTTTATACCCTAAAATCATTTTATAATAATGTAACCTTTTATAACATTCCAAGAGTGCCCCTCCTCTCCTATTACAAAAGGCCCCCACCTCTACCACCTTACCCACACCTCTCAAGCCTTTGGCTCAGCCAAACCCTACCCATTTTGTCTCTACACATCCCTATATTACTCCTAGATTCCTCACATTTGGAATAAGTCTTCTCAAGGAAGCCTTTGAGCCCAAATAGAAAAGAGTTACCCGTTTTAAAGGTAGTGTTTTCTCTTGTGTTCTTATGTTTTATTTTGCTTCACCAAACCCCTAAAATCTTTTTATTCCTTTATTTTGTAACACAACCAGTATCTTAAATATACTAGGATTTTGATATGTAAATTATTCGAGCTACACTTACAAACACCTACATCTAATCGTTAAAGAACATACTGTTTCTGTGGATGGAGAATTTATGCCTCACGAAACGATGATTGTTCAACACTCATATAAAACATTCAAAGGTGGACATTAAGATGTCACTATATTTATATATGATATATTATATGCTTATGTTTTACTTATGCTTATGTATTTTTCATTTATGGCATACCTTTATGGTTTCCATTATGGGTAAACTCGATATCTTCATTTTAGGAAGTGCGGACGACCGCCCCCTCAATGTGATTTCATTCGTTAATGCCATATGTGGGACGTATAAAGGATTGAGTTAAAGTTATTATATATGATGTTATACTGGAATTATAATATACCATTATATCATTATTATTTCTTTCCATTAAAGTATGAGATTGAAATCAATGTAGCGTTCAGGTGTACGTACGGCTTACCATCTCTATGAAAGGTGCATTTCATTTCTTATCCCCAAATGTAATGTACATTTATAAGTACATATATATAATGGATATATATGATTTATGTTACATATAAATAATTAATATAATTCTGGAATTAAAATATACATATCTATCATTTAGTTTTAATTCCATTAATATGACATAGAAATGAAAATAGTGTTCATGCGTACGTACGGCTTACCGTCTCCATGAATGGTGCATTTCATTTCATACCACTAAATGATTATATAATATTATAAATGCACGCATATACTGGATATATATGATATATATGATATCAACATCATGAATATAATTATTGATATAATGGATATTTTACCACATGTACAACTTGTAATTATAAAGAATTTATTTATGACTCAAGTTCCAATGATCGACAAAACCACCATTATTATCTTAAATAAGTAAATATTGTTCATAACATGGTAATAAGTGATATAAAAGGAATAATGAACTTGAACAAGGTTCTTATGAATGTATAAATTAACTCATGTTTATTATTCAGGATGTTAAAGAACAATCGAGTCAAGTTGGATCTAAGGTATGTGACTTCGTCTCAATCTCTTTTCATTGAGGCATATTTTGTTTTATACACAACTTTATTTTATACGGTGTATAAACCCATTTGAAATTTACATTTATTCAAAAGGAATATTTTCATACAAATTGTTTTACTAAATGAAAAAAGTAATGTTTTTTTGTCGTACGTACGCAGTGACAACGACTTCTCTGCCACCGTGACCATTATTTGAGTTTTGGTTTGCTGTACAAGACATAACTTTTTTAAAATGAAAAATAAATACCATGATTTAATTTTATTTTATTTTGGTATTGAAAATGGTTTTCATAATGTTTTCTTATATAAATGTGTTGTACTGATATCTTGTGATTTAAATTTGGAAATGTTATGTTTCCTTTTTGCATATTTTATGCTATACAATTATGTTATGGTTCTTGGGCGTTGTTTATGAAGACGGGTGGTTCCGTGATAAACTAAGGGCGGGTGATCCCAATATAGCTCTCCAATTCATAGGGTAACTCGATGGAGTTAAAGGTTAAGGTTTATCTGAAGAGATTTTGGAAATATACTATGATGGGTATTCCAAACGTAACCAAGAGGGTTACTCCCTACATAAGAATGTTATGAATGCCTCAAGTTACCTTTATGTCTTATAATTTATATGCTTTATTCATGATTTATGAGGTATGTTAACGTGTTTATGTATTATTAGTAAATTATGATTTCATACATGGACTAATGTTTTCACTTCATAATTTTATATCCTTTACTGAGATTTTTATTCTCATCCCATGTTTTTGAAATGTTTTTCACAGGTCAAGGGAAAGGTACATGATGTGATGATTGTGTCAATGAACTGTCAAGAAAGAATCCATGTTTTATTTTTAATATGTTTCCGTTGATGGGAAAAATGAGTACTATCATTTATGTAACCACTTTGTTTAAATGTGGAATTTAATGCATGTTTTATGATCTATTTCTCTAAAACACTAAACCTAAAATGATCCTCAACGTGTATTCTTGAAGTAACTCAAGATTAAGTAATGTTTAAGGCCAGGGCCTTATAAGAATAGTGTTTGAAATGATCCCCTCTATTAGAAAAACTATTGGAGTCTTTATTTTGATGAATTATTTTCATAGGGGACCACTTAGTTGAGACCACCATCATGTGACTCTCCCACACAAGGAAATATTATATTGAAACCACCATCTATCAATTTTAAGAAACATATATCTCTCACCATGAAATAATCACTTATCCAAATCTAAAAGACCATGATCCTCCACAATCCACTAAAAAAATCCACTGTTAAAATAATTAAACACTTTTAC
The DNA here is from genome assembly GCA_963277665.1 of Viscum album. Classification (NCBI taxonomy): domain Eukaryota; kingdom Viridiplantae; phylum Streptophyta; class Magnoliopsida; order Santalales; family Viscaceae; genus Viscum; species Viscum album. The sequence continues at coordinate 663,852,700 of OY728138.1, forward strand.
ATATTTATTCCACTAGTATCTCATAAATCGAAAAACATTAGTTTCAAAAATGTAACACTACTCTAGGAATCATAATACCATACTTTTAGAGTGTACTACAAAACTTGATCTCTCATGGTAGGTCATTCTAAATTTCTTAAACAAGGGAAATTCCCATTCATGAACTAATATGAGATATGATTCATTCTATACGCTCCATGAAGACCTTAATGGTGATCATAACTCCCCTATGAAACACTTGGCTTCCATCATTAGAATTTATGTTGATACACAAACCAACCTATCTACAAGGCTCAACAATGGTTAATCAATTAGATGAATTTTATGTTACTCAACATTTATAGGAATTGAATTTCACATATTATAACATCAAAAATAAATCCATACATACAATCCAATGGGTATATAACCTAAACATAGAGATGGTTGGATCTACTCACAATTCCCACTATTAGTGATTTCTTACATGATCCTCTTTGACTAATTCTCGTTAAAAAATTATAATAATTTAAAAACTAATATAATTAATAATTTAAATTGTGACTATATTAAAATCAATAACCCTATCATTGAAAATGATATTCTATCACCACTATAAAGGGTTTGTGAAAGATGGTATCCATATGTAAAAACTCTAAAGATAAAAAGAGATTGGATATGAATTTTATTAGAATCTATAACTCCCATCCATATTTTTTGTAAAGTATAATTTTCTTCTCCACCATATAGTATAAGGGTACTTGAATAATGAACATGAATCAAACCTTGATCGACTACCACAAACTCTAATCAATTGACATCCACGACACATATCTTCTCATTATTCTGTCTATCATCATACAAATTAGGACTTCATCTACCCAATGGTGGTGATTTATGTGTGTGTGTAGGGGGGATAAAAGTTTACTCTATTTCTATTTAATCATAAACCAATAACATCTCCACTAAACCACTCACTATTATCCCATAGCCTTTTATGAGAAGTCCATTGACCTTAACATTATATTTATCATAAAAATTAATCCATAATGGTACTATGGATATCCTTATATAATGGGTTAACCTACCCCTAGAGGTGGATAACATAATCTCATAAAATTCCCGATATTGAAATTCTTTCTAGGTTAACATAGAAATATGTTATCTTATATAAAAACACAACCACTACTCAAAAACTATTCCGTCAGAGTCTTTTCCTGAACCACTAACCTAGAATAATTTTATCATAAATAATGTATATGGAACACCTCATTGGGTCCATATTCCTTGATGTGTACATAGAAATGTTCATTCCACCCTATAATGGATAAAAAATCATTATATAAACTATATCTCATACAAGATATCATATATCATCTATGGTAAAGCAATATCACCAGGAGTTTGAGAATAACATAGACCACTAATGGATAACTATTCTATTTATGGAGATCAATGTAATAATGTTCATATATTCAATGAAACATTTAACCAAATGAGTATGTGAGACATAAAATATAACTAATGTTATATAATCTTTTGATAAATCTCAGTTCTATCATGAGATCATAAAAAACATACATTGACTATTATAAATATCATCCAACATAGAAGGAACTAACATTTTTTCAATGAGAAAATTCTACACGAATAACAAAAGGTGGTGAAAATGACTCATTTCATAGGTATGTATATCCATCAATAATGTCACAAATTACTCACAAATCAATATAAAGTAACTCAACTCTATGAATGTTTTCATATCAGTAGTGATTCTATACAAATAATGGAAATTATAAGGTACCACTATTATTTTTATTATATAAAACCACAAGTGTTATATAATTTCTAAATAAGATAGCAAGAAAAGGAATGAAAAAATATAAATGATAACTATATGATTTGTGCACAAAATCTCATTTACCCTGTCATGGTTTCTTCGAGCTCTATATTGAATTAAATAATATCAGAGTCTTGATGAGAGGATATGTTGGTTATCACATTGATGTTGGTCTCCTTGGTAAGAAAATTAAAATCAATACCCCATTAATATCATTTCCCAAAATTCCCAAAAACGTCATCACATGACTAATAAAATCATACAATTTCTATATGGGAAACCCTCTCTCATAGAACGTTGACATGATCCATCCAACCAAGGACTTAACCAAGGTATAAGTAATCCATGAATTCCAAAACAATGTTATATCAATTAGGCAAGGGGATGGTGACTAGAATTAAATAGGTATATCAGAAAATATGGTTGGAATTATCCCACAATAACCTACAAAAAACACATATATCCAATGCTTAAAAATAACCATGGGTTCTAGATATGTAAATTTTTGAAAAATGTAAATATATAAAAAACATTCATGAGATAAAAACATATATATAAAAAACCAAGTAGTTTAATGAAATGGAACTATATGACCACAATGGTATTAATCCCAACATATAGAAGTCGATAATATCACATTGTCATTATGTGTTCTCACAAAATGTTTTCCATCCACAATAGTCATTACCACTATAAAGAACCATAATGATCTACCATGACTCAACAAGAAAAACTATGAATAACTTTGAATAATCCATACTACATTCAAGTCTATCAAGAAATTCTAGAAACTCGTGTTTCATATACATTGACAGTATAAGTGTGAAAACATTTCCTGCATAGGGGTGACTATAAAAATTAATAGTATAAATCCCCAATAAAATATAGGAAAACATTTTATCTCAATGTCTTGTATATACATGAAATAAAAGGGGGACTATGTTTAATAATTTATAAAATGTCAATTAATAGAAGTATCAAGGATGAAAGGATGTTCCTAACTATATCAACTCCAAAAGAGAAACTTCATAACATATGAGCAACCAAGGGAGCTCAACACACCTAAGGGTCTGTGAAGATCTAATTGAATAGTCATATATAAACCATATCTCAAAAGTCATCCACTGGGTACAATAAATTCACATAGAAAATATAAACATTCACTCCTAAACCAGTACTACTCTGGTAATGCATCTACAATCCATGAATGGAATTCTACCCATTGACGAAGAATGATATTTAGTTAAGGAAAACCCACACCATATTTTCAATCAATACCACTAATCAGTTATTTTTACTACTAATACTGTGAAAACAATGTAACATCATAGGGAATTTTATAAGCGATTGCATGACCCAGGAATGGGGTGGGAGAATACAATCTTTAGTGGAGTATCCTAGAGTCAACTGAGCTCTTAGGTGGGGGTAGAATACCAAATCTACACATAGAGTATCTCAACCATAAGTATTTAGGGTGATAAAATAACCTATATTATCATCAGTAAGAGGAAACCATCCCCCAAATATTTTTGGTTAATAACTTACTATACCATAAGTGAATGTGGAATCCACACCCAGGCACAACAATACCACCATGGTCAATAGTCAACCCCTAGAACACTCTAATCATCACACCCAATCAAAATCACAAATCATATGGTGATAAATATAAAATATACCTTGATCATATTGTAAATGCAATATAATAGAAAAATTACCATTCCATTAGGATTAATCTATAAAAATCTAATTGATTGGATATTTATTTTTCTGAAATAGAGAGAAAGTGAAAAAGATAAAAAATACAACACTTAGGTGAAAAAATGGTCCATGTAGTGGTACATGAGATTTTCCATGTGGAACACTTCATGGGGCAGACATGAGAGAATTGTCACCACACATAATATAGAACATGGATGGGAGATGTCATATAGAAACGACCATACATGCAAGCAGACTATTAAATAGGGATTTCCATTGGAGATTACGGTACCGGGATTACTTGTATAGCCTATAGGATAGGTATATGTTAAAAATCCATGTACACAACCTTGACCAAAGTTTAGGTCATCAAACCATGACTAATGAGATGGTCCTAAGCGTGTGGATCCCACCATAGAGCTCTTCTGGGCACCAAAACCAAACATTGTGGTGGCCTAACTGGGATTTATATCTATATGCATCACTAACTACATCATATACTATCTAATCCTTCAGAATTTCCATCTAAAATATCAGCTGGACCCTATTTTGTGTCACAATATCCTTGATTCCACCTCCATCCCAATCGTTCGGGATACCCACCACCCAGATTCCATATCATGTTTCTATCCCACCTCCACTAATTCATTCATACTCATGGAAATACTTGGCTTCCACCTTAATAACATCCACATTATAATAAATTAATGTTATTTTAGAGGATAGAATATAGGGAATGTAGATGACATGAGAGAGAATGGGGAATAACAAGCTCATTCTTTATCGATCCATTGATAGTTTCTAATTATCAAACAAATTTAGGGTTAAATTAAACAAAACCTAAAATAATAATCTATGGAATGGTATTTTTTGGATTCAATAATGAGGAAAATAAATTATTCATAAATAATACAAACATAGTGAATTTTCATGGAGAATTGTGGAATCTAAATTTTAAAAAATATTTTCTAAATAAATTTATGAAAAATAATGGAATCCCAATTTGAAAAAATATATTTTCATATGAATTTCATAAAATATATAGAATTAAAATTTATAATAGAATAGGTTGATATTTTATCATATATTATTGATGATTTCATCTATATCACGTTTTTTTGGTGATGGTGATGGTCCATTATTTGATTCTTAGTTCCACCAAATTATCCCAACATGAAATTAGGATCTATTTGTCACGATATCCTATTTAATTAGATATTGATAAGAACCCTATAAATGCATATATAGATGAATATAATGATAAATTTTTTCGTCTATTGAAATAATTATCTAACTATAAAAATAAATATATTTTTATATTTAATCCACCAGTGGAAGAATCACATTGGGGTTTTGATGTGACTAAATGTAATACTACTCATATGGGATAAAAAATCATTATGAATGAAACAACCAACTCATTTTTTCCACAATATAAACTCTTTAGGGGATATAGTAAATTCATTAAAAATAATAGTGCATAGGCTATAAATAATACATCTCTCTTAAAAATATTATTATTGATCTCCCACAACATTGGAAACATTGTATCATATTTGCTCGAGGGAAAAAAATATAACCACGAATAAAAGGAAACATTTTTTAGTGTTTATTTATGTAAATTTAAAATTTAACTCTTGTGTAGGCCTCAGGGCTCTATAACAAAACTTCTAGTTATGTCTCAATGAAGAAAAATATTGGAAATACAAATTTATTAAATAAATATAGTATATCCTATATGTTATTATAGTTCTTATTCATTATTGTATAAATAATATATATATCTGTGTGTGTGTGTGTGTGTGATTGTGTGTATGTGTGTGTCTAGTATTGTTTATGGTGAAATAATAAAAGGTGTCTCTATTAATAAAATTAATTTCCTTTACACTTACTGTATCTCTTACAATGAATTTCTATATTTTTCTTGGTATGTAAAATGAGGTGGAAATTTTTTATATAAAAAAGGTATATCAATAGGCAATCCTTTAATTATTTGTATATGAATATTATGTTATAATTGTTTATTATATACTGCCTTTCCTTTGAAGAAATTATCTTCAATTGTTTCTACTTATATATTTTTAATATAAATAATAAAACTAACATAATTTTATGAATTTATCTTTTTCTAAGTACCATCAGTGATGAACTCCCAGTTAATTTATTAGTAATATTAAATATGAAATTCCATTCAATTCAATAGTTAATTTTTAACAAATATAAACATTTTATAATATTATAGTAATATTAATTAAAGATTATGTGATATACAAACATATGTTGTGAAATTATGAATTTACTTTTTCATTTTCATTTAATTTAATTATTTAAAAACAATATAATATATGGTATTAAAATGATTTATCCTCCAGTACTGATAGAATATATAATTTATTTTTTCCATGTGGGGAATAATACAATCCCAATAAACATGACAGGGTACACTAGAGGCTCACACCTATAAATTATTCCTTGGTGTTCATAACTACATTGGATTACCATTTAGTGTGGATAAGTGTTGTAATCAAGATGTTTAAAGCGTGTTTTATGAATTTTCAATGTGTAGTTTTTTTGAAATTGAATTAATTAATATATCTAAAATTATATTTTATTGATTCATGGGACAAAAATGGGGCATTAACCTAAGTTTTCTTTTTTCAGTTGAATTTTGATTGTTTATTGGAATTGATATGGGTTGGAACAATTTTTATGGTTACATAAATAGTCTCAAATTTGATGAAAGATAAACATTATAATTTTTTGGGGAAATATATTAAGGTCAACATTTTCACTATCATGGTCTGTGATACTAAGCATAAACACTACGAAATATAAAAATTTTAATTGGTTATGTTTGCCAGTTCACCTATACCACCCTGGGGATTATGAAGGTAATGTATCCTGTTTGGGTAAATTGATGGAGTATTATCATTTAAATCATGAAAATTATCCTAAATCTATCTATTTTTGAAAAAAAAACATCATTCAGAAATTCTTTGGGTAATTATGTGGTAATTTAGTGATTTCAAAACTTCTCATTGATAGCTTAACTACATAAGTACTTTGGTTTGATTTAATATCTTAGTTATGAACTAAATCAAGTTTATTTATCTTGAATCCTATTTATTTATCATTGATTTTAATATTATAGTGTCAATTAAATTGATCATTGGATGTGTATAAAGGTATTTCATTCATCATGGTTAGGTATTGTAAAATTTAATACAATGTTGGGATTTTTAGATGTAAATTGTGAAAATTCTAGGAATTATTAGGCTAGGTTGTGGGATATTATATAATTTAAGAATTATATAGTTTCCATTTTTAATTTTTATTAATTTTGATTAATAATCATCAATATTTCTTTATTATTTTTTTAAATTTTGGAATTTTTAAATAATTCCATTTTTATCATAATGGGTTTTCCCAAACTTGTGGATTTTATGTAACATCTAGGATTTTTATTAAGTATTTCAATGATGTTTCCTCATTAAATTATATTTGTGTGTGTGTGTTAATTGAATATAATTTTCTTAATTATATAGATCAATAATCATTACTAATTAATTATTTCACATGATATTATATAACATATGGTTATCTAATAAATATTCATTTATGTTAATAAAAATAATACCATAAATAAATTTAATGTATCAAACAAAGATGATTTCACTTTCTTTATCCATCAAAATAGAAAAAAATGATGTCAAAACATATCCAATAACATTTAAAATGGTATAATATGATAACAAAAAAATGTATTTAGAATAAGTGTTTGACATTTTGGTATGTTGGGATATCCTAGAATTTTCACACCTATATATAATAATGATAAAATGATAAAATGAAATAAATATACTATCATAATATTTTAAATAAATTAAAAATAAAATTAATTAATTAATTAGTGAATGAAAAATAAAGAAAATATAATTTATATAAAGGATATAATAGTTTTATATGACTATTATAAATATGGTTGTTAGAGTTATAACTCGACCTTTAAAATAGTGAATAAACCATTATAATAGTAAAATAACCACTATGGCAAATAATTAATTATCATTCTAAATGATTTTTTTCATCAATTAAATAAGTATATATAGTTTTAGAAATAATATTAAAAATTTGATCAATAAATTTATCATAATTTATATATGTGTGTTAAGTTTTAGTAAAATATATTTTCCCCTGTAAAATTTAAAAATATTATTTGTATTGTAATTAAATATTAACATTTAATCACATAGAAATTCGTTTCATATAAATTTATGTCATTTTTGGAATAATCAAATAATAATAATTTAATGGTGATGTTATTTCATATTTGATATATAGTGAGATACGTAGGTAAAAAGAAAAATACTATACTTTTCATTATAATAGAGACATGAATAATTTCACATGAGAAGTTTATGAAACCATTCTATCAATCTCAAATGAGTAAATTTATAAATATAGTCATAAGAAACAATAATATTTTTAGTCTTTTGAAAAATAATAATTTAAGTATATTTTTATTCAAAACCCTTATGTGCCAACAAATACAACCCTTCCTCAACACTACCTCTCCAATGGAAGAATCATTTACCTTTGAAAATTGATTATAACATTACTTTCCAAAATTACTTTCTATGTTATAGTGTATTATTTCCATTAAAAAATCCCTTTTCCCTAAGTAGTATATTAATGGTGGACTAAAAAAATAAGTTTTAAACAATCTCAACAAAACACATTTGTATTTTTATCTTCTTCTAAATTCACAAAATATATTCAAAACCTACTAATATAATAATATTGGAATAATAGATATATTAATATTTTATTATATTAAGGGAATATACATTATCCAAATCCATCTCATTATTCTAAAATGAAAATATCACCCATGATGTGGTTTGTTCCCCGCCTCTGTGGATGATGTATTGCATTTTTCATCACTACTAAATTGATGATTTTTATTATACATTCATTTGTAAATTTGGTATAAATGAATAACAAAAAAGTTTATTAATATTATGTAATATGAATATTAAATACATAAAATAAAACAAAAAATGGGTTTTCATGGATATTAATCTACATTCATGGACAGATAAACTACTTATAAAGAAGATATATTTGAAAAAATATCACAACCTTGATGGATGGTTATAATAAAACTTCATTATATTATATAAACATAAAAATTATATTATTCTATGATTTATATTCTAGAATACATAAATAATAAAAAATTCAAAAAATTGAAATTTAGGTCGTACTTTGAATAAAACTTCCAAAATGAACACACCGTTGTACTATAAAATTTATAACAATTAAATCATGAATACATTCAAAATCCTTTTGATATTTGATAAAATTAAAACCTATTTGAAAACATAAAATGAAATTAAATATAGTTTTGGTTTTATATAATTTTTTAAAAGGAAATTTCTTCATTACTAATTTATCATCCCAACCATGATTGTGTGAAACAAAAATAATCAATAAGATAAACATGAGTGTAAATATAAAATAAAACGAATATAAATGAACATAAATAATAATAATAAATTTTATAAATGTGAAAAGGGCTATAAACTAGTTAAATAATAAATATAATATAATTATTTAAAAGTTTATTTGTGTATAATATGTCAATTTAGGAAAATCTTAAGCATGCAATGTATGCGGATTTATGAATTGAGGTAATGGGTCCTTTCACTCATTATCTTTTTATTGGGTTATTCTCTCTCTCCCAATCTATTTATATTTCATTTCCTAAAAATTACTCACAAATTCTTCTTCTATGATATATATTTATATATTACCATTATAAATACCTTTTTTATTTTCCATTTCTTTTATGATTACTTTCAATTTTTTCAAGTTCCCATTATAATCCCTCTGTTAATATAATTCTATTAAATGAAAAACCTTTGGATTTTTATTAATTTTTATATATATATCATCTAAAAAATTTTATCTTCTTCAAAATCTAAAAATAAAATTTTATTATTGATATATTTTATCATTTATAAATTTGAGAATATCTTTATGGCCTTATATTTGATAAATGTTCTTTACACATTTTATTAATCATTTTAATGATCGTTTTATAAAAGTACTCTTATTTTTCATGTATTATTTTCACTATTTTCAATATGATCCTTAACATATTTTCACCAAATTATGGAAATTATTCATTAAAATTTATTATTTATCAAAGGGAAACACAACTCTCATTTTTATATTATTTATTCATTGTAAAAATCATAAGTTGTTTGAAAGTGTTTTTTCTATTCTTTTTTTGCTCTTATGATTATGTTCCCTATCACACTTTAACTCTCTCAGATACCCAATCCAACATTTTAATATTCTTTCTCTATGTAATTTATTCTAACATACCCTCTAATTCTCTAGGAATATTAATGAATCTATGGTTACTTTCCAACTATTTCATTAATCCCAACATTAATATTTTTATAATGGAATTTATTTCCATATACCATTTTCACCTCCATGTTTCATATTTTTAATATTTATTAATTTATAGGTTCTTTTATTGGGCTATACAACTCTTAAATAAATGTTATAAATTCATTTTGATCATATTCTTGAAAATAATATTTAAAATTGGATGATTTATTTTTTTATTAAAATGTTAGAAAAAGCTATGAATTAACCAAATTACTCTTATATTATTCAATATATCCAAATTATGATTAAATTTTTGAGTCTTCATTTATAATTCATTTTTGAATCATTATTTAGTTTTAAATTATCATTGTAATTTTAAAAAATTTATATTTATTTCAATCTTGGCAAATTTTACTTTCTTTATTTACTTCAACATTATATAATAACTAATAATTTTATCTAAAAACAATAAAATTTATTTTATTTTACAAAGATATTTTTATTCTATTTCAATAATCCTTTACCTTCCACCCATTTTACCATTTCTTATATTGTATTTAAATGAATTTTATATTTCATATTAATAGATAAAACACCAAAATTATATTTATATTCATTATCCATTTCAATTTGTATGTGATCTATGGGGGAAATAAATATCTATAAGATAAATAAACCATAATTTCCTTTTTCAAATAAAAACTTGAGATATGTATAAATATAACTTTTATTTCATTACCTTTCCATTGTAAGTACCCTTACATCTTTCTTTATTTTAAGGGTGCTCACCTAGACAACACTATTATTGATTGATGTGGTTAATTATTTATTTCACCATATAAACCACGTTTTATATAGTTTTAGTATATTAAACATAATTATATTGGTTAAATGATATTTAAATATATAGGTATATTATTTCATTAAATACACCTTTTATTTTAATACATTAGTAATGATATTTGTTTTATTGATGTAATGTCATTTTTATATTTATATGGCTTACATATGTCCGATGTATTATGATGAAATTGGTGGGACATAAATTATATGGCATCCCAATTAATTTTTATATTCTTTCATTTGAATAGATACTATGTTAATACACATTCTCTGATCGTAGACCTAAATTCAATAGGTTGGACCACATTTTATATCCCCAAAATTGATTGGGTGTAGATTTCATCACATAAGATTCAAAATTAGATGCATGAAAAGTGAAACTATCACATTAAGTAATGATGTAATTATATTGAACCTTAACATGTCAAATGATTTATGTTTATGAAACATTATTATTATTCTTAGGATTTCCTTGGTTTTATGACACCTTTACTATTATACCACATTTCAATGTAATTATCTGAGATAAATTTAACATCACAAGTAAATAATAAATAATATATATTCTTATATATGTTTATTTATGAATTAGATATTGTATTAGAGGCTTAAAATGAGAATAAATCCAATTTTAAGCATAGAATTCTCCAATATTTTTAAAAGATTGTTTTACAGCCTTTTGATGGAAAACCATTTTCAAATCAAACTTTTTAAAATTTTATAAGCTCTAATATTCAAAATAAACTTATTATTTATGATTGGGACATTGAAATTTACATTGGATAATTTTTTTGTATTTTTCTGACAATGTTGATTTTTTTAATGAATAGTGAAATATACGGCATTTTACATCAAAACTTCTTTTTCATGTAATATAATTATATGGTTAGATTATATTTTTAATTGGTTTTAAATTGTAAATATAATATATTTTTACCATTTAATCCAATGGTGATCATTGGGATTAATTTCACTTTGGAATTGGGAAAAACAAGTGCCAAACTTTTCATAGATATTGCTTCAAAAAAATCCGCTATTTATTTTGACAACATGAATTATTTTTCAACTAGTTATTGCAATTTATATGTTTGGAATTTGGTAAAATGGATTTCATATTTGGAATTATAAGGTCCAAATTATGTAAATAAGACTTTTTTTCGACATTATGAATAGTAATGATGGTAATTATCATTAATTATCTTGATTAATGAGTAATCGGGTATTTAAGGATAATAAAATAATATCATAATAATAATAAATGACACCAACATGTGTCCTAATTATACTGGTTGTCTCATGGCCGACCATGGTATGCCTTGTTCCAAACATGGGGACCCCATGGAATCACTTTTGTGTGAAAGTGACTTTTTATCTTTTTATTTTTAAAGAAAGATGAATATAACAAAGAATGTATCTCATGAGTAAAACATTTTTAATTTTGTATACATAAATGATATACTGGACTATAAATTTTAATTTGAAATATAAAAAAAATTATACATCATAGTATTTTTTAATAATTTTTAGACATTAAATAAATTAAATTATTTATGACAACATGATGATGTAGTGATTACCTCATTAATGAACGATTTAAATAAAATGATAATAAAATGTAAAATATAAGACTTATAATTGTCAAAGACCTATTGGATGAGTGTATTTAGAACCCTTATCATCTTATCCTCGAAATACATCAATGCGGGACCTTTAAAATCCGAAACGCATTTGAAAATAAAGTAACCTTTTATAACATTCAAAGAGTGCCCCTCCTCTCCTCTTATAAAAGGCCCCCACTTCTACAACCGTACCCACACCCCTCAAGCCTTTGGCTCGGCCAAACCCTGCCTATTTTGTCTCTAAACATCCCACTATTACTCCTAGAAGCCCCACTTTGGGCAGAAGTGTTCCCAAGGAAGCCTTTGAGCTCAAATCAAAAAGAGTTACCCGTTTTAATGGTATTGTTTTCTCTTGTGTTCTAATGTTTTATTTTGCTTCTCCAACCCCCTAAACTATTTTTATTCATTTATTTTGTAACAAAAACAGTATAATCAATTTTTTATGATGTTTTTATAAGATTTATTCTAGCTACAATTACACACACCTTCATCTAATGGTTAAAGAGCATACTGTTTCCGTGGATGGCGAATTTCTGCCTCATGAGATGATGATTGTTTAATATTCTTCTAACACCTTAAAAGGTGACCATTAAGATGTCACAATATTAATATATGATATATAATATATTTATGTTTTACTTATGCTTCTGTATTTTTCATTTATGGCATACCTTTATGGTTTCCATTATGGGCAAATGCGATATCTTCATTTTAGGAAGTGCAGACTACAACCCCCTCAAAGTGATTTGATTCGTTAATGCCATTTGCGGGACGTATAAAGGATGGAGTTAAAGTTATTATATATTATATTATACAGTAAATATAATATACCTTTATATCATTATTATTTCTTTCTGTTAAAGTATGAAATAGAATTGAAAGTAGCGATCATGCATACGTACGGATTACCATCTCCATGAACGGTGGATTTCATTTTTTATCCCCAAATGTAATTTACTATTATAAGTACATATATAAAATGGATATATATGATGTATGTTACATCTAAATGATGAATATAATTCTGTAATTAAAATATAAATATCTCTCATTTAGTTCTAGTTCCATTAATATGACATAGAAATGAAATTAGCGTTCATGCGTACGTACGGCTTACCGTCTCCATGAACGGTGCATTTCATTTCATACCTCTAAATGATTATATAATATTATAAATGTATGTATATAATGGATATATATGATATATATGATATCTACATCATGAATATAAATCTTTACATAATGGATATTTTACCACATGAACAACTTGTAATTATAAAGAGTATATTTTTGACTCAAGTACCAATGATCGACAAAACAACCATTATTAACATAAATAATTAAATAGTGTTCATAACATGGTAATATGTGGTATAAATGGAATAATGAACTTGAAATAGGTTCTTAAGCAATTAAAAATTAAGTCAAGTTTATTATTTAGGAGATTATAGAGCGATCGAGTCAAGTCGGACCCAAGGTATGGGACTTCATCTCAATCTCATTTCATTGAGGCATATTATGTTTTATACTCAACATTAATTTAGATGGTGTATAAACCTCTTTTAATTTTACATTTATTCAAAAGAAATATTTTCATGTGAAGCGTTTACTAAACGAAAAATGGAATGTTTCTTTTTCGTACATATGTGGCGACAACGACTTCTCCATCGTCATGACCATTATTTGAGTTTCGGCTTCCTCTACAAGACATACCATTTCTTAAATGAAAAATAAATACCATGTTTTCCTTTTCTTTTATTTTTTTATAGAAAATGGTTTTCATAATGTTTTTCTTATATAAATGTGTTGTATTGATATCTTGTGACTGAAATGTGGAAATGTTATGTTCCCTTTATGCATGTTTTATGTGACAAAATTATTTTATGGTTCTTGGTTATTGTTATGAAAACGGGTGGTTCCGTGATAAAATAAGGGCGGGTGAGCCCGATATAGCTCTCCAATGCATTGGGTAATGCAAAGGGGTTAAACGATAAGGTTTTTCCAAAGAGATTTAGGGAATATACTATGATGGGTATTCCAAACGTAACCAAGAGGGTTACTCCCTACGTAAGAATGTTATGAATGCATAAAGTTACCTTTATGTCTTATGATTTCAATGATTTATTAATGATTTGATGAGGTCTGTTAAAGTGCTTATATTTTATGAGTGAAGTATGATTTCATTGATTATAATGTGTACATGTACTCATGTTTCCTTTCCATGTTTTTATATCCCTTAATTATATTTTTACGCTCATCCCATGTTTTTGAAATGTTTTTCACAGGACAAGGGAAAGGTATATGATATGATCATAGTGTCAAGGAAGTGTCAAGAAAGAATCCATGATTTATTTTAAATATGTTTCCATTGATGGGGAAAATTGAATACTATCTTTTATTGTAACCACTTTGTTTAAATGTGGGATGTAATGCATGATTTATGATATAATTCTATAAATCTATAAACATGAAAAGATCCTCAACGTGTATTCATGAGGTAACTCAAGATTAAGTAATGTTTATGGTTGGGGCCTTATAGTTGGTATCAGAGGTTGGTTTAGACAACTTTAGGAGTTAGAAAATTGTTAAATTATAAATTAATTTATGGTATGATTGAAATGATATAGCATTTAAAGATTACCATGTTGCTTCATCTATGATATATGTATGTTATGAATGATTTTTTCATAAAAGAAATAGAGAAACTCTTCTGGGAAGGCATACAGAGGATGATTACTTTCGGAATCAGCAACCAGAGATGATCAGAATCAGAATTGAGCAGTTTACTTCAGTGATGACTGAGTTGAATCAGGTGATAAATGGTGGTTGTTGTTATTGGTGATATTTTGGTGTTTTATAAAAGTAAAGAGGAGCATGAAAGGCATTTAAGGGTTATTTTGAAAACCATAAAATAAAATAAATTGTATGGGAAATTTAGAAAGTGTGAGTTTTGGTTGCAACAAATTTCTTTCCTTGGTCACATTATTTTTAAAGATGGGATAACTGTTGATCCTGCAAAAACAAAGGTTGTGGAAGAATGTCCAAGACCCACAAATGTAACTGAGATTCATAGTTTCCTTGGTTTGGTAGGCTATTACCGAAGGTTTGGTAGAAATTTTTCATGGTTATCTAGTCCAATGACAAAGCTAACTCGGAAGGGTGTAAATTTTATCTGGTCAAACGAATGTGATGATTGTTTTCAGGAACTGAAAAGAAGATTGGTGAATGATCCAGTTTTCGCACTACCTAATAGGAATCGAGAGTTTGTTTTCAACAGTGATGCTTCATTGGAAGGACATGGTTGCATCCTAATACAGAATAATCAGTTAATTGTTTATGCTTCATGTTAGTTTAAAACTCATGAGGTAAATTACCCTACACAAGATTTGGAATTAGTTGCTGTTGTTTTCGCTTTGAAAATTTGGAGGCATCATTTGTATGGAGTAAAGTGTGAAATATATACCGATCACAAAAGTTTAAAGTATATATTCACTCAGAAAGAATTGAACATGAGATATAGGAGATGGCTAGAATTAATCAAGGATTATGATTATACAATTCATTACCACCTGGGAAAAGCAAATAAAGTGGCTGATGCTTTGAGTTGAAAATGTAATGCTTCATTAAAAATGTTGCGTTTGGAACATAATCCTATGGATAAGGATTTGATGAAATTTGGCATAGAAGTTGTTGGTGCAGGATGTTCTTATGTTTTGTTTCAGGTTTCAGTGAAATCTTCT
Organism: Viscum album; assembly: GCA_963277665.1. Classification (NCBI taxonomy): domain Eukaryota; kingdom Viridiplantae; phylum Streptophyta; class Magnoliopsida; order Santalales; family Viscaceae; genus Viscum; species Viscum album. The sequence continues at coordinate 663,868,827 of OY728138.1, forward strand.
CTATCAGATATAATTGAGCAAGCATAGAAGCAAGACAGTGAGTTGCGGAAAAAGGTAGAGCTGGTTTAGAAAGGTAAGTTGCATGAATTCAACATTGATAATGATTGTGTTTTGAGATTTGGGAAGAGATTTTGTGTGCCTTGTGATTCACAGTTGAAGAGATAGTTTTTATTTAAAGTTCATAGTTCTCCATTTTCAGTTCATCTAGGCAGTACGAAGATGTATAGAGACCATCAGGAGTATTTCTAGTGGGACGGAATAAAAAGAGATATTACTGATTTTACTGTGAACTGTTTGACTTGTCAATAGATAAAAGAATATCAATAGTTACCGAGAGGGATGGTTAAGCCTTTACCATTACCAGAGTGGAAATAGGAGTATATATCCATGGAAATTTTTGTGTGATTGCCGAAGACACCTCGAGTTAATAATGCAATCTGGGTTATTGTTGATCGCTTGACTAAATCTGATCATTTCCTTGCTATATGAGATGACGTTTCCCTAGATCACCATTCTCGTTTGTATCTTAATGAGATAGTTAGGTTACATGGAGTTCCTCTCTCCATAGTATCTGACCATGATATTAGGTTCACTTATAACTTTTGGAAAGGCCTTTAGAAGTCTTTGGGTACTGAATTAAATTTTAGTACAACTTTTCATCCTCAATTATATGGGTGGTCAGAAAGAATGATTCAGACTTTGGGGGATATGCTATGTACTTGTTCGATAGATTATCAGGGAATTTGGAACCAACATATTTCTTTGGTTGAGTTTTCATATAATAACAGTTTTCATTTCAGTATACAGATGGAACCATTTGTGGCGTTATATGGGAAGCGGTGTCGAACTCCAGCTTTCTGGGATGAAGTGGGTGAAAGGAATCTGATGGGACCAGAATTGGTAGAAGAGATGGCAGAAAAAGTTCAATTTATTCAGAAACACATGAGAACAGCTCAAAGCATCCAGAAGAGTTATGCAGACAACAGGAGGAAGGATTACTCTTTTGAGGTAGGTGATCATGTTTTTCTCAAAGTATCACCAAGGAAAAGTGTGACGAGATTTGGAAAAATGGAAAGATGAGTCCAAGGTTCATTGGACCATATGAAATTCTGGAGAGAGTTGGATCAGTTGCATACCGAGTGGCTTTACCTCCGAGTTTATCTCTTGTACACAATGTTTTTCATGTTTCAATGTTTAGGAAGTACATGCCAGATCCATCTCATGTTTTGAGTCCAGAGGTAGTATTGCTAGAAGAGAACCTATCTTATGAGGAATAACCGGTCCAGATTCTTGACCACAGGGAGAAAGTGTTACTAAATAAGGTGATTAATCAGGTAAAGGTTTTGTGAAAAAACTACATGATTGAAGAGGAAACATGATAATCTGAAAATGCAATGAGCGCTAAATACCCCCCACTTATTCGATAGGTAAATAAATTGCAGGTATGCAATTTTCTAAAGGGGGAAGGATTTAACATCCCAAGTAAGTAATGAATAATAGATATTCTTATCTATGTATATTTATGAATTTGATAGTGTTTTCGAGGCTTAAAATGGGAATGAATCGAATCTTAAGCATAGAATCCTCTAATATTTTTAAAAGATTTTTTTACCACCTTTTGATGGAGAACGATTTATAAATCAAACTTTTGACAATTTTATAAGCTCTATATTTCAAAATAAAATTATTATTTATTATTGGGGCTTTGATATTTACATTGGATAATTTTTTGGTATTTTTCTGACAATGTTCATTTTTTTAAGGAATAGTGAAAACTACTTAATTTTACATCAAAACTGTGTTTTCATCTAATTTAATTATATGTTTAGATTATATTTTTAATTTGTTTTAAATTTTAAATATAATATATTTTTACCATGTAATCCAATTGTGGTCATTTGGATTAATTTCACTTTGGAATTGGGCATAAACAAGTGTCAAACTTTTCATAGATATTGTTTCAAAAAACCCGCTATTTGTTTTGACAATGGGAATTATTTTTAAAATAAATATTGCAATCTATATGTTTAAAATTTGGTAAAATGGATTCCATATTTGGAATCATAAGGTTCAAATTATGTAATTAAGACTCTTTTGTTTTTGGAAATTATGAATATTAATGGCGGTAATTATCTTTAATTATCTTGATTAATGAGTAATTGGATAGTTAAGGATAATCAAATAATATCATAATAATAATAAATGACACAAACTTGTGTCCTAATGCTACTTTTTGTCTCATGGAAGAACATGGGATTCCTTATGACAAACTTGGGGACCCCATTGAATCACTTTTGTGTGAAAGTGACTTTTTAACTTTTAATTTTTAAAGGAAGTTAAATATAACAAAGAATGTATCACTAGAGTAAAACATTTTTAATTTTGTCTAAATAAATGATCTATTAGACTATAAATAGTACTTGGAAATCCAAAAATATTTGTTACATCATAGTATTTTTTTATAATTTTTTGACATTAAATAAATTAAATTATTTATGACATCATGATGATGTAGTGATTACCTCATTCATGAACGATTTAAATAAAATGATAAGCTAATGTAAATACTAAGACTTGCACTTGTCAAAGACCTATTATATGAGTTTATTTCGAAACCTTATCACCTTATCCTAGAAATACTTCAATGTGGGACTTTTAAAATCCGAAACTCATTTGAAAATAAAGTAACCTTTTATAACATTCTAAGAATGCCCCTCCTCTCCTCTTATAAATGGCCCCCACTTCTACCTCCTTACCCACACCCCTCAAGCCCTTGCCTCGGCCAAACCATGCCCGTTTTGTCTCTCCACATCCCTCTCTTACTCCTATAAGACCCACTTTGGGCAGAAGTGTTCCCAAGGAAGCCTTTGAGCTCAAATCAAAAAGAGTTACCCGTTTTAAAGGTAGTGTTTTCTCTTGTGTTCTTATGTTTTATTTTCCTTCTCCAACCACCTAAACTCTTTTTATTCATTTATTTTGTAACACAAACAGTATCAAATATATAATAGGATGTTTTTATAATAATTATTAGAGCTACACTTACACACACCTTCATCTAATGGTTAAAAAGCATACTGTTTCCGTGGATGGCGAATTTCTGCCTCACGAGACGATGATTATTCAATATTATTCTAACACCTTCAAAGGTGGCCATTAAAATGTCACTATATTTATATATGATATATAATATTTTTATGTTTTACTTAATACTCTGTATTTTTTATTTATGGAATACCTTTATGTTTTCCATTATGGGCAAACAAGATATCTTCATTTTAGGAAGTGCAGACTACTAGCCCCTCAAAGTGATTTTATTCGTTAATGCCATATGTGGGACGTATAAAGGATGGAGTTAAAGTTATTATATATGATGTTATACTAGAATTATAATATACCTTTATATAATTGTTATTTCATTCCATTAAAGTATTAGATATAAATGAATGTAGCGTTCATGCGTACGTACGGCTTACCGTCTCCATGAACGGTGCATTTCATTTCTTATCCCCAAATGTAATGTACTATTATAAGTACATATATATAATGGATATATATGATGTATGTTACATATAAATTATGAATATAATTCTGGAAATAAAACATACATATCTCTCATTTAGTTCTAGTTCCATTAATATTACATAGAAATGAAAGTAGCGTTCATGCGTACGTACGACTTATCGTCTCTATAAAGGGTGAATTTCATATCTTACCTCTAAATGATTATGTAATATTATAAATTCATGTATATAATGGATATATATGATATATATGATACCTAAATCATTAATAAAATTCTTTATATAATGGATATTTTACCACATGAACAACCTGTAATTATAAAGAGTTAATTTTTGACTCAAGTACCAATGATCGAGAAAACAACCATTATTAACATAAATAATTATATAGTGTTCATAACAAGGTAATAATTGATATAAAAGTAATAATGAATTTTAAAAAGGTTCTTAAGAAAGTAGAAATTAACTCAAGTTTATTATTCGGAAGATTAAAGAGAGATCGAGTCAAGTCAGACCTGAGGTATGGGACTTCATCTCAATATCCATTCATTGAGGCATATTTTGTTTTGTACACAACTTTATTTTATATGGTTTATAAACCCCTTTGAAATTTACATTTATTAAAATGAAATATTTTTATACGAAGAGTTTACTAAACGACAAAAGGAATGATTCTTTGTCGTACGTATGCTGCGACAACGACTTCTCCACCGCTGTGACCATTATTTGAGTTTTGTCCTCCTCTACAAGCCATTCCTTTTTTAAATGAAAAATAAATACCATGTTTTAATTTTCATTTATTTTGGTATTGAAAATGGTTTTCATAATGTTTTTATTATATTAATGTGTTGTATTTATATCTTGTGATTGAAATGTGGAAATGTTATGTTTCCTTTATGCATGTTTTATGTGATACGATTATGTTATGGTTCTTGGAAATTATTATGAAGACGGGTGGTTCCGTGATAAACTAAGGGAGGGTGAGCCCAATATAGCTCTCCAATGCATTGGGTAACATGATGGGGTTAAATGATAAGGTTTCTCCGAAGAGATTTAGGGCATATACTGTGATGGGTATTCCATACGTAACCTAGTGGGTTACTCCCTACGTAAGAATGTTATGAATGCCTCAAGTTATCTTTATGTCTTATGATTTCTATGATTTATTCATGATTTGATGAGGTATGTTAAAGTGATTATGTTTTATGAGTAAAGTATTATTTCATTGATTCTTATGTCTGCATGTACTCATGTTTCCTTTTCATGTTTTTATATACCTTACTGAGCTTTTTATGCTCATCCAAAGTTTTTGAAATGTTTTTCACAGGTCAAGGGAAAGTTACATGATATGATGATAGTGTCAAGGAAGTGTCAAGAAAGAATCCATATTTCATTTTAAATATGTTTCCGTTGATGGGGAAAATCAATACTATCTTTTATTGTAACCACTTTGTTTAAATGTGGGATTTAATGCATGATTTATGATCTAATTATCTAAAACTATAAACCTGAAAAGATCATCATCGTGTATTCTTGAGGTAACTCAAGATTAAGTAATTTTTAAGGCTGGGGCCTTATAATACATCACATTATTGATTCAATGTTATTATAATTTATTATTTTGTTATCTCACCAAATGTTAATCATTTTTTACACCGTTTATGGTAATTCATATGATATTCTATCAATAAAAACTTTTATTGCATGATATATGAATAATATTCCATAACACATGATCAATTATTATGATTTCATATTCTTATTACTTTATTCACTCTAATTAGCTCATTATCATGTCTCTAAAACATTTATTCACTACTAAAAACTACATTATGTTAAATTTATGATGTTTTAAAACCCTTACTGAGCAATTGAGTCCTCACCCTTGTTAGACTTCCCAATTCCCTAGAAATTTCATAAATGATACATGTCTTGAAATGTTTCATGTGTAAATAATTTTAAGGTAATAAATATATTTCATATCAAGAGTTAATATGGGTTTTTACCTTATTCATAAAAACATCGAACATTTGATCATTGGAGTTGGTTTTAACATCTATAATTCATGAAAAGTACATGAGTTTAGAACTCGATCTGAATGTCTGGGTCTTTGGGGTCTTAGTTCGTATTAGTGAAGTGTTTGGATATTTTATTGAATTAGGGTTGTTGAAAATTTTTTCTAAATACTTTGATGAATCACGATTTTCTCTACAATAAATGATTATATATAAATTTTTTTTGACTATAGAGTAGTAAAATTTCCACTTATTTATGTTTTGTCATAATAAAATATAACATCCATGTACTATATTGGGTGTTTTATTATTGTCACACCCCGACCGCGGATGTCCGTAATTGTTCTCCTTTCTTTGTCCCGATTTAAATGTTTTTATTTTTTTTCGGAGATTATTTATGTTGGCAGTGTCGCGCCGGTGCGCGGTCACCGCATCGTTAGCGGTGACCGTGAGTTCAGCCCAGGTGACAGTGTGTTCACCCGGTGTTTTAGGTATTTTAAAATCTTTTGGTTAAAAATAATTATTATTATAAGTTTTATTATTAACCTTATAAGTTTTATCATTATTATTATTATGAAGTTTTAATATGATTATAACTTTTTATTATTATTGATATTATAAGGTTTTACTATTATTTTTATCACACACACACATATATATATAAACCTAAACTAAACCAACCCTAATCCCTCTCCCCGTAGCCGCCCCCCCCCCCCTCACCTCTCTCTCTCTCTCCATCCCCTCTCCCTCACCGCGGCCTGCAACCGACCCTCCTCCTGCTGAGCCACCTCCTTTCCGACATCCCCACTGGATCTCCGCCAGCCCATCGCCGCTGCACACTCCCCGCCTCTGGCCACCGACCAACGCGTCGCTGCCCCCGGCGTCCCGGCCGCACCGCTTCCCCGTCGCCAACCCGGATCTCCCGCTCACCCCCTCCGCACAGCCGCGCCGTCTCCCGCCGTCGCACCTTCCAGCCGTCCCGGCTCCCGCCTCTGCCTCCCGTCGAGCCGGCCTCCCCTCACCATTGGCGTCCTGGCCCTGCTCCCGCCCAGCCGCCGCGCCCGGCCGCCCTCTCCCATGCACCCTCCTCTCGTCCCGCTTCACCCGCGACCCCCCTGCTCCCCGTCCTGCGCACCCTGCCCGGCTTCCCGGCGTCCCGGCTCCTTCTCCCCCTCCAGCCCGCTGGACACCCCCCGGCGGCCCTCTCCCTCAGCGCCAACCTCCATCCCGGCTCCCTCTGCCTCTCCGACGTCCGGCGTCCCGCCGCGCAGCCACCGGCCTCCTCGCCCAGCCACCGTCCCGGCTCCCTCCCTCCTGCCATTGTGCCGCCTCCAGCCGCCGCCGTTCGGCGACCCCGCCTACCGCCTCCTCCCTCACCCTGCTTTGCGCTTCCTCCCCCTCCCGCTCCATGGTAAGTTTTTGTATTTTTTTCTTTCTTTTTTTTCTTTCTTTCTTTTATGTAGCGTTTTAATAATTTTGTTATATTAATAATAATAATAATATTATTATTATTATTATATTATGCTATTATCTGATTATTATTATTATTATTATTATGTTATTATTATTATTATTATTATCATGTTATTAAGTTATTATTTTTATTATTATTGCTATATTATTATTATTATTTTATTATTATTATTATTATTACTATTATCTTATCGTTTTTATTATTATCATATTATAATATTACAATTATGCTAAGTTATTATTATTATCATTATATTATTATTATTGTGAGTATATTATTATTATATTATTATTATGTTGATATTATTCTATTATTTTTATTTTTATTATATCATTATTGTTATTATTGTTATATTATTATTATACTTATTAAGTTATTATTTTTATATCATTCTTGTTATTAAAGTATGTTATTATTATTATTATATTATTATTATTAATATATTATTAAGATTAAGATTATTATTATTATTATTATTGTGATGTTGTATTATTATTAATACATTATTATTATTATTATATTATGTTATTCTTATTATTATTAATAAATTATTATTATTATTATGCTATTGTTATTATATTATTATTATTAATATTATTATGTTGACATTATTTTATATTATTATAATTATTGTATTATTAATATATTATAATTATGTTAAATTGTTATTGTTACTATTATTATTATTATATTAATATTATGATATTATTATTATTATTATTATTGATATATTATTATTATGCTATTATATTATTATTGTTATTATTATTATAACATTATTATTATTATTATGTGGTGTTATAATTATTATTATGATTATTGTTATCACCGTGATTATTTTCACATTGTTATTATTATTAATATTATTATGTTATTAATATCGTTGAGACCGTTTAACGGTCTACTGTTTTAGGACCTGTTTGACGGCACAATTTGGTGCGACCATTACGCAACAGGAGTTTTGCGCCGTATCGTTTTTCGTTCCGAGCTGCGTCTTGAGTTAGGTCTCCCATTGCACTCGCCTTTAAATTAAGAATTTATTTATTCCCTGCCTTTTATTGAATTACAGTAAATTTAAAAGTAATATTAAGTAGTTTTTTTATAGTGTGGTGATCTGCTGATGATAAAAGCTGTTTTTGTTATTCTAGTGTTTCATTGAAAATGTTCTTCTTAGATTTAGTTGTGTGCTTCCATGGTAGTATTTCTAAATGGTTCTTCATTAATAATGAAAGTCATGTTAAATTGTGTTTTGAAATGTTTTTGGCGTGTGTAAATAGGTAGATGTATTGTTAATGAAAAAGGTGTTTCTTAGAACCTGGATTAGAGAAAATGACCGTATGACCTTTAAACTTGATTTTGGAAATTTAAAGTGTGGTTCTTGGTTGACGAGAAATGTTTTCCTTTGTCGCGTGAACAAAAGTTTATATTTCATTTGAGAAATGGTGTCCCTTAAAAAATGATTTAAGGCCCGTTTGGATCTTAATAAAAGTGGGGTGCGTTTGGATATTGGAAAATGATTCTACTTGTGGATCCAGTGTGTTTCGGTTTTAATATGCCGATCTGAGTTTCTTAAATAATGTTCTATGTGTGTTTCTGGTTTTCAATGGAATGGCTTGTGTCACATCCCTTTGGAAATGTTTTAGTGTAAAATGTTAAAAATGTAAATGATATGACGGCCCGATTGGCACTTTAATAAATGTGAAGTGATTTTACATATATATGTATATAGACGTACTTGTGAGGTCATTTCTACAGGGGGACTTCCCTTTCGAGGGTTTTCGTGTAGCGATGTCCGTGTAAGGGGTTGGCAAGTGCGGTGAGATGAGCCACGCGTGCGAGGGTCTCCCACTGAAACAATGTTACTAAAACTACCATGGGTTCCTGGGCGTCTTGTAGATTATCGAGTGACGGTTTCTTGCTAACCCTGATTAGACGGGTTGGTACCCCCTGGAGTTGTAGACAGGCCAGGAGGGATGTGCCACTAGTTGGCTATTAGGGCGGCCAGTTGGTTATTGACTATGGAGTACCACGCCGGCAGGTAGTCTGAACCCGAGTACGTCCAGGGGTTTTCTAGGTATGTTCAGGATCGCCCATGGTTTTTGATGATAACTTCTAGTTTATTTTTACTTGCACTTGGTTTTTCCTTGCCTGTTTACTTTTACTTGCACTTGTTTTCTTTCCTGCTTGTTTACTTTCAGTTTTCCTTTGCAGCTTGTACTGGTTGCTTTGCGGAAATGGCTTTCAAATAAAAATGTGTTTTTCTCTTGTGTAGTAAAACTGAAAATGTAACACTTCTTTATCGTTCAGAACAAATTTAGAATCAATGAAAAGAAATAAAACTTTTAAAAAGGAATAAGGGTAATGGACCGTGTTTAGTTTTTCAAGTGAAACATTGTAAAAGCATACATTTATACATTATAGTTCAAACCTAATATAGGTAGATTCTTTATTTACTGGCGGTGCTTTTGGATTTGTTGTTGGGAACACCTACTGATTACTTTTGTGCTCACGCCTATCTTTTACCTTTTCAGTTGCAGGTCCCTTTTGTTCTGGTTCTCCTGCTTGAGTCGCTCAGTGTGGGAGCGACGTTGGTTGTGGTTGGGTGGTGACCCGCGAGGTCACATGGAGGTATGTCGTGGTGTAGTTTTTTATGTATTTAGTGTTTGTCAGTTTGTTTAGTTTATATTCTTTCGTTCGATCCTGTTTTTTTTGTTTGGGCTGAAATCGTTCCCAACGATTAAAGTTTCAATGCCCGACACTCGTTGCCATCCCGGGGGGATCGGGAACGCCCCTCGGGACTTGACGCGGACCGGCTCGGGTGACCGGTTCAGGGTCGACCCGGGCTGGTTCGTGACAAAATTGTATCAAAGGAGGTTCTTGTTATTTGGGTTGTCCGGTAGAAGGAGATTAGGACTGTCGGAACTCGAGGGGTAGGTACGGGAAGAGCGACGTGAACTCTTGCTCGCACTGATCTTCGAGTTACCAGGGGTAGTTCGGGAATTGTGTCCTTGTCTTTTCTGGTTTGTCTTGGATTGAGAGATGATAATGGAGGCAAGCCGACGTTACTTCGTGATTTCACATGGATTAGTGACCCATGTGGAGTCTGAGTACACGGTTTGAATTCCTCCTAGTGGTCGACGCTGACTTAGGACATGGACCACTACCATGTTTCCAGGTTGAGCGTGGATACTAGTCCCTCACTTCAGTGATTGATGAAAATTTTGGATGTTGTTTTCGTTTTGGTCTGTGTGAGTGCGTAGTTGGAAATGAAAAAAAAGGGGGTTTTTGAAAATTTGACTGGTTTCTTTTAAAGGGCTGTAAATATATGAAATGAGTTTTAAAAATGAAATCTCTTGATTTGGAAATCTGTTGTTTGCTTGGAGTTGGTTAAGAATGGTTCGGGATGAAAACCCCATGTCCTCTTTATGAACGTTTGCACATGTGTGAGAACGCATGAAACTTTCATGTTGGTGTGAGTATGAATGGAATGTGGATGAAGACATGTGCAACGGTTCATGAGATTACCTGGGTGTGTATTTGAAATTAAGGGCTTGACCTTGTTTTCTAAATTGGTTTTAAATGGGAAACATTTTTGGAATGTTTTGGTTTGAAAGTGGATTGGTTTTTGGAAAGTGATCTTGAGAAAGGGTGGTTTTGAAATCAAAAATGAAAAGGGAATTTTAAAGAGGAGATTTTATTTTGGGTTGTGTTGTATTTGATTGGTCCTTGTGCTGACTGTTTTTGATGAAGGCGCTTTTATTGATGTTGCTTCGATTTGATGTTGGTTTTGGCCTTGTGTTTTATATGTCGCTCAGGAAATGCCGCCCAGAAAGGTCCCTAAGGATTCGGATATGTCATGCCCAGTTTTTATTCCTCCTCAGACTTTTCCTACTCTCCATGGCGATCAGGGCCCGTTAGAGGCAGTGAAATGGCTCGAGGAAGTGGAGTGTGTCTTTAGAATGTTGGGAACTCCCGATAATGTTAAGGTTCGTGCAATTATGAAGTTGTTCGAGGGTCCAGCTCTAGACCAGTGGAAGGTGGTTTCCCCACCATCGACGCAAGTTGAAATGATGTGGGATGTCTTTAGAATTGTTTTCATCCAATGGTTTGTACCTGAGGAAGTGAAGCTGGAGAAATAGAGAGAGCTTGTGCATATTCAACAAGGCCAATAGATAGTGAAGGCGTATGTTGACCATTTCAAGGAACTAATATCCTTTTCTCCAGAGGTAGCATCTCATGAACTCATGAAGGTCTCTCTTTTCACCAGGGGTCTTCATCCAGAGATCAAGGAGCGAGTCCTCCCTTCTAAAGACCTTTGTTTCGAGAAGCTCGTAGAGGAAGCATTCTTGGCTGAGTTGGTTTCCGGTGTGCAGGTGGTTAATCCTTCAGCGTCCCCTGTAGTTCGTAAGAGTTCCCCCTCTGGTGAGAAAGAGGTGCCAGAGACACCTGTTCTTAAGGAGTTATCCCCTTTGGTCCCAGCTTCCAGTTCATCAGATCGTTCGATGGTATGCTATCAGTGTGGTCGTTTCGGGCATTTAAAGTCGTCTTGTCGCAACCCTCCGAAGACGTGTCATCGATGCGGTTGTCTGGGTCATCTGGAAAAGTTTTGCAGGAAGCGTCGCTTGAAAAGGACGCTGTGATGGGAGAATGTCAGTACCTGACTGTGAGGCAGAAGATGCTTCAGCCATCAGAGCCCCAGCCACAAGTCTCGGGGTGAAGCTCGCGCATAGTCAGGAGTTCCAAGGGGTGCGAAGCCTTGGTCCAGGTTTTTTGTTCCGTGTTAGTAGTGGAACAATCAAGAACTTTTAGTACTTGTTTTCCTGCTACAAAAGTTTCAACAGCGTTGTAAATGTGTTGTTTTTCTAAAAAGTGACAATGGATTTGTTCTGTGATAATCTAAGCAGACTTGTCGTGTGGGGGTGATATCCTAAATCATGTGTCCTTCTTAAAAGTGTGTTTGACTCTCGTGTGGGTTGACCTCGTTTTAGTTATGTTTAAGATGTGGTTATGTTTTGGGGACTTTGGTGGATCATGTCTCCAATTTGATGCTGGTTAAAATTTTTTCTATAGGTTTTCCTTGGTGTTGAAGGTTGTTGACTCTAGTCATGGGTTCAACGTCTCGACGGAGGTGTTGTTTTAATCGTGCTATGAGAGCTGGTTTGAATTGGTTGGGAGTTCCCTCGTCGACCCCCTTTACTAGGGTTTTCCATTTAAATGTTCAACTTTTCTGCACAAGTTGAGCTCTTGTGGTGGGGAGAATCCTTCGTGTTCTCCCCTCAACCTCGGACCCCAGTTTTCTCTTGAATCGGTCGGGTGTGACCTGTACAGAGTAAGGTCATCCCCGAGATTCTCAGTTCTCTCTGGTTCCTTTAGTTCCGTTGGGGCATGGACTAAAATCTTGACCGACTTTTGGCCTGGTGACTTTCTGGGGGCAGAAAGTGTCTGTGGTGGGGAGAATTGTCACACCCCGACAGAGGATGTCCGTAATTGTTCTCCTTTCTTGGTCCCGATTTAAATTTTTTTTGTCGGAGATTATTTGCGTTGGCGGTGTCGCGCCGGTGCGCGGTCACCGCATCGTTAGCGGTGATCGTCCGTTCAGCCCAGGTGAGAGTGTGTTCACCCGGTGTTTTAAGTATTTTAAAATCTTTTGGTTAAAAATAATTATTAATATAAGTTTTATTATTAACCTTATAAGTTTTATCATTATTATTATTATAAAGTTTTAATATGATTATAACTTTTTATTATTATTGATATTATAAGGTATTATTATTATTTTTATCACACACATATATATATATATATAATCCTAAACTAAACCAACCCTAATCCCTCTCCCCATAGCCGCCCCCCCCCCCCCCTCACCTCTCTCTCTCTCCATCCCCTCTCCCTCACCGCGGCCTGCAACCGACCCTCCTCCTGCTGAGCCGCCTCCTTTCCGACCTCCCCGCTGGATCTCCGCCAGCCCGCCGCCGCTGCACCCTCCCCGCCTCTGGCCACCGACCACCGCGTCGCTGCCCCGGCGTCCCGGCCGCACCGCTTCCCCGTCGCCGACCCGGATCTCCCGCTCACCCCCTCCGCACAGCCGCGCCGTCTCCCCGCCGTCGCACCTGCCAGCCGTCCCGGCTCCCGCCTCCGCCTCCCGTCGAGCCGGCCTCCCCTCACCACCGGCGTCCTGGCCCTGCTCCCGCCCAGCCGCCGCGCCCGGCCGCCCTCTCCCCTGCACCCTCCTCTCGTCCCGCTTCACCCGCGACCCCCCTGCTCCCCGTCATGCGCACCCTGCCCGGCTTCCCGGCGTCCCGGCTCTTTCTCCCCCTCCAGCCCGCTCGCCACCCCCTGGCGGCCCTCTCCCTCAGCGCCAACGTCCATCCCGGCTCCCTCTGCCTCTCCGACGTTCGGCGTCCCGTCCCCTGCTCCGTCGCCGCGTCGTCCTGGCTTCCCCGGCCCTCTCCGCTGATCGCCGTCCCGCCGCGCAGCCACCGGCCTCCTCGCCCAGCCACCGTCCCGGCTCCCTCCCTCCTGCCGTTGTGCCGCCTCCAGCCGCCGCCGTCCGGCGACCCCGCCTGCCGCCTCCTCCCTCACCCTGCTATGCGCTTCCTCCCCCTCCCGCTCCCTGGTAAGTTTTTGTTTTTGTTTTTATTTATTTTTTTTCTTTCATTCTTTTATGTAGCGTTTTAATAATTTTGATATATTAATAATAATAAGAATAATATTATTATTATTATATTATGCTATTATCTGATTATTATTATTATTATTAATATGTTATTATTATTATTATTATTATCATGTTTTTAAGTTATTATTTTTATTATTATTGCTATATTATTATTATGATTATTTTATTATTATTATTATTATTACTATTATCTTATCGTTTTTATTATTATCATATTATAATATTACAATTATGCTAAGTTATTATTATTATCATTATATTATAATTATTGTGAGTATATTATTATTATATTATTATTATGTTGATATTATTCTATTATTATTATTTTTATTATATCATTATTGTTATTATTGATATATTATTGTTATACTTATTAAGTTATTATTTTTATATCATTCTTGTTATTAAAGTATGTTATTATTATTATTATATTATTATTATTAATATATTATTAAAATTAAGATTATTATTATTATTATTATTAATATTGTGATGTTGTATTATTATTACTACATTATTATTATTATTATATTATGTTATTCTTATTATTATTATTAAATTATTATTATTATTATGCTATTGTTATTATATTATTATTATTAATATTATTATGTTGACATTATTTTATATTATTATCATTATTGTATTATTAATATATTATAATTATGTTAAATTTTTATCGTTACTATTATTATTATTATATTAATATTATGATATTATTATTATTATTATTATTGATATATTATTATTATGCTAGTATATTATTATTGTTATTATTATTATAACATTATTATTATTATTATGTTGTGTTATAATTATTATTATGATTATTGTTATCACAGCGATTATTTTCACATTGTTATTATTATTAATATTATTATGTTATTAATATCGTTGAGACCATTTAACGGTCTACTGTTTTAGGACCAGTTTGACGGCGCAATTTGGTGCGACCATTACGTAACAGGAGTTTTGTGCCGTATCGTTTTTCGTTCCGAGCTGCGTCCTGAGGTAGGTCTCCCATTGCACTCGCCTTTAAATTAAGAATTTATTTATTCCCTGCCTTTTATTGAATTTCAGTAAATTTAAAAGTAATATTAAGTAGTTTTTTTATAGTGTGGTGATCTGCTGATGATAAAAGCTGTTTTTTTTATTCTAGCGTTTCATTGAAAATGTTCTTCTTAGATTTAGTTGTGTGCTTCCATGATAGTATTTCTAAATGGTTCTTCCTGAATAATGAAAGTCATGTTAAATTGTGTTTTGAAATGTTTTTGGCGTGTGTAAATTTGTAGATGTATTGTTAATGAAAAAGGTGTTTTTTAGAACCTAGATTAGAGAAAATGACCGTATGACCTTTAAACTTGATTTTGGAAATTTAAAGTGTGGTTCTTGGTTGAAGAGAAATGTTTTCCTTTGTTGCGTGAACAAAAGTTTGGATTTCATTTGAGAAATGGTGTCCCTTAAAAAAAATGATTTAAGGCCCATTTGGCTCTTAATAAAAGTGGGGTGCATTTGGATATTGGAAAATGATTCTACTTGTGGAACCATTGTGTTTCGGGTTTAATATGCCGATATGAGTTTCTTAAATAATGTTCTAAGTGTGTTTCTGGTTTTCAATGGCATGGCATGTGTCATATCCCTTTGGAAATGTTTTAGTGTAAAATGTTAAAAATGTAAATGATATGACGGCCCGGTTGGCACTTTAATAAATGTGAAGTGATTTTACATATATATTTATATATACGTACTTGTGAGGGCATTTCTACAGGGGGACTTCCCTTCGAGGGTTGTCATGTAGCGATGTCCGTGTAAGGGGTTGGCAAGTGCGGTGAGATGAGCCACGCGTGCGAGGGTCTCCCACTTACACAGTGTTACTAAAACTACCATGGGTTCCTGGGCGTCTTGTAGATTATCGAGTGACGGTTGCTTGATAACCCTGATTAGATGGGTTGGTACCCCCTAGAGTTGTAGACAGGCCAGGAGGGATGTGCCACTGGTTTGCTATTAGGGTGGCCAGTTGGTTATTGACTATAGAGTACCACGCCGGCAGGTAGTCTGAACCCGAGTACTTCAAGGGGTTTTCTAGGGATGTTCAGGATCGTCCATGGTTATTGCTGATAACTTCTGGTTTATTTTTACTTGCACTTGGTTTTTCCTTTCCTGTTTACTTTTACTTGCACTTGTTTTGTTTCCTGCTTGTTTACTATTAGTTCTCCTTTGCAGCTTGTACTGGTTGCTTTGCGGAAATGGATTTCAAATAAAAATGTGTTTTTCTCTTGTGTAGTAAAACTGAAAATGTAACACTTCATTATCGTTCAGAACAAATTTAGAATCAATGAAAAGAAATACAACTTTTAAAAAGGAATAAGGGTAATGGCTCATGTTTAGTTTTTCAAGTGAAACATTGTAAAAGCATACTTTTATACATTATAGTTCAACCCTGGAATAAGTAGATTCTTTATTTACTGGCAGTGCTTTGGGATTTGTTGTTGGTCTCACCTACTGAGTACTTTTGTGCTCACGCCTATCTTTTACCTTTTCAGTTGCAGGTCCCTTTTGTTCAGGTTCTCCTGCTTGAGTCGCTCAGTGTGAGAACGAAGTTGGTTGTGGTTGGGTGGTGACCCGCGAGGTCACATGGAGGTATGTCGTGGTGTAGTTGTTTATGTCTTTAGTGTTTGTCAGTTTGTTTAGTTTATATTCTTTCGTTCGATCCTGTTTTTTTTTGGGGCTGAAATCGTTCCCAACGATTAAAGTTTCAATGCCCGGCACTCGTTGCCATCCCGGGGGGATCAGGAACGCCCCTCGGGACTTGCCGCGGACCGGCTCGGGTGACCGGTTCAGGGTCGACCCGGGCTGGTTCGTGACAATTATAGTTTATGAAAATAAGATAAAAAGGTTATAAGTGTTAATAAATGAGTAAAAATATCTAAGATGTAATATTTTAAGGGATTGAATATAATATTCAAGGCATAAAGGAAATTTTTTATGAAATTTATTCTTTAATGTATATATATTAAATTACTATTCATTCATGATATGTTTCAATAATCTTAACAAATTAATTTTTTATCATGATATTATGAAATTATTGTTTATATAATATATATTAATTCAAGTAATTAAATAAAATACCAAAAATTAATTAAATGTATGAAATTATGAGACTATCACTATTTTATTTCATCAAATTTAAATATTAAATACGATGTATACAAAAACATTATAAAATAAAAAATAGTATAGTGGGATAATAAAAAATAGTGTATAAGTTAACTAAAGTATTGAATTTACACATATTGTGGTCTACTATAATTATCAAAACTTCAAAATATTTGGAATATGGGAATTATACTTTAATTTGTTGAAATTTTTCAATTACATAAATTAGTTTTAGAAAACAATCAATTTTTAATGTAGCTTCAGATGCAATTTTATCCAGAAACATCCCAAAATGAGGTTTATAGAAGGAGGTAGTTTGGAAGGCCGATGTGCTCAATACAATGGATCATTTTTTAGGATATTTTAGCCTCTACTTTTAACAGATTGGGAGATTTTGTTCTACTATGATATGTTTTCTAGTTTACCAAATATGATGGTCATGGTAATGATTGATATAGGATATTGGTAGGTGGAATAATCAAAGAGATGGAATCCCACACATTTTAGATGATATTGAATCCAGATAATGAGAGGGTACTCTCTATATATAGAAGATGGGGATCTTGTTATGTGGTTAGGAATTTAATGTGATTAATTGTATTGTTATACTATATGTTAATCCTTAAATGTCTAATTTTTTTAAATTTTCATTCTAGGGGGATGAAAAGATGTTATATTTTTCATATGTGTGTAGGAATTATAGTCTAAACCATATAAATAATAATTTTTCTTATCATTATAACATTTACAATATTTTTATAATTTTTTTTAGGGAACGTGGATGACATTTTTTTGACAGAGTGGTCATGATTTTGGTGAAATTTGATTAGAATAAGTTCAATAAAATTATGTTATAGATTTCTATTTGGAATCGGTTTCCACTAGGTTATCTCATAAAAATTACATTTTATTATTTTTTAGTTGTATATGACAGAGGAATTATCAATAAGTTTATTTAAATGGTTGTTTCTTAAGAGGATCATTAGTTAACTCGATAGTCCAGATAACATTATCTTTCTTATAATTAATTCAATTTTAGTGGGATTCATTATTTTTGAATGGATGGAATCAGAATAAGATATTTTTTATATCTACATGTTTGATGGAACATATTTTTTTTTCATTATAATACATATAGAATATTGTCTAATTCAAACATACATAAAGATCCATTGATTGTTGTCAAACTGGAAGCAACAAAAATTGGATAATGTGAAAATATGTATACAATGTAACTAGTTTTTATTTTAATGTAATTAATCTATAACATGGATTTAGAAAGTCTAGAGAGGAAAACTATATTATATTTAATTTAACTCCTTTAAATATGTACTATAAACTAAAAAAATGAATAATTTTTTTGATGTGGAGGTTATTCAATTTGAGGTTATCTTAAAAAAGATATACATCAGATATTAAGATTTATTTCAACATAATATAAGGACATGAATATTCTATTGATGTTACAATTCATATATTATTATTGGGTTATTTTTTATTATCTCTACCATGGTCTTAGGAATCCATGGTTTTTTTGGTTAGTAGTTCATGTGGAATGAATGTATTGGTGCTCACTGATGATAAAAACATGATTCTTAATGAGTATCTCTTATGGAATGAGATTGAAGTATCTAATAGTGATTTATTCAAAATATAAATAAGGGAAACACACATCACCAAAATAATTGAAATCATTCGGGGTGGAAATAATGGGATACGAATATTGGGAAGTATTCCAGAAGAGGATCTCTTTTTTGGCATTGTGGAAAGAAAAGTCTCCCTAAGAATGATTTCCATGGTATGTATATGACATTGGGAAGGAAATATTCTAGATTTATGAGTGAGGGAGTAGAAATTAGTTTAAATATACTTAAAAATGTTTCTTGAAATCTGGAATTTTGGTTCATTGTTTTTAAAGATCTTTTAGATTCTACAAGATAGAAATGGTATATGTAAAATTACGAATCTAGATATTCTGGTAGAGTTAATCTTGTAAATGATGAATATATTAAAATTGTGGGAAGGAAATAAGTAATTGTTTAGTTCAAAAATAATTTTTTTCTTATAAGTATTTAATTGATTCATGTTCCTAGAAATATGATGAACCTTATTTTATTATGCCTGTGGGATGAAGTAGTTTTTAGAATGATATTTGTAGTTGTATAGAAGATATCTTCGGGTTCTCTTTTCATATATATAGGTGTAAAAGATGGGTCATTGTATATGATCTAAAGTGGAATGAGAAAAAAATTTATGGAATTAAATATATTTCTTATTCATAATTTTATCATAATTGGTTTCGACAACCTTGTGAAAAATGTAGATGATTGGAGTAGATAGAGACATATTAAGGCTGCATCATTCAGAATTCGGAACAAGTGAGAGTTGTATACACATGAATATATAAAATGTGTATTTTAATTTATTTGTAACTACTACGAAAATTAATACTCTATAGTTGGTTGATATTTCTGTTTAGGGACCTTCCCCTAATCATTCCTATGGATATGGAAATAAATTTTCTTCATTCCTTGAATATTACCCAATAAATGTATTTTTATATATTCTAAAAAATAAAAGTGAAATGTTTTGTATCATTATTCAATGTAAGGATATATTGGAAAGATAAATTGGGAAAATTTTGGAATTTACATGGTTTTATAATGCTATTGATTTTATCAAAAGGATTTTCTATAATTACTTCTATAAATGTGGAATCTAGTATGATAATATTTTTCCTAGAACAATGAATCAAAATGATTTAGCCGAGAGAATTAATTTTATGTTGATGGAGAAGAAATAAATTATATTGATATATTCCATAATTCTTATGACGTTTTGAGATGAATAAGTTAGAAAAATAACTTAGTTAATTATTAAAATCCATTGATCAATATTTTAAAAAAAAATACTTGAAGAACAGTGGTCTAGAAAAGTTCTGAATGATTCTCACCCCATAGTTTTAAAAAGATTGTATTATATATATTTGGATGAAGATGAATGATATAATCATAAATGTAAATTTATAGAATGTTTCTTTTGATGTTATAGAGCTGAAAAATTAGGGTTTTGAATTTATTATGATGAAAAGAAGAATGTTTTCAAATGTTGGAACCTGAACATAATTGAGATGATCTTTTGGAATGTCTAGAACATGAATAAAATAAGTTGAGTATAATGATTAAAATTTAATTCATGTTGATCTGAATGGTGTTTCGAAAGGATCACATCAATTTGAAATACTAGATGACTCAAAATTTTATGGAGGGACTCATTTTCCCAAAAAAAAATTAAATGGTAGCACTGATAGTTCTTCTATTCTCCTATGGGAAGATATATATGAAATCTCAATAACCAAGGATGTTCAATCTAGGGTTTAGAAAGGAGATGGTATGGATGTTAATTTTTCATAAGAAACTTAATCATAGGTTAATGTGAATGTGTCTTTAAGGATCAAATGATTGATATTGTGGTTTGGATGTGATAATTGTTTCTTACATTAAACAAGTATATGATAACCACTGTGTCGTAATTGATCTTCTACTATTGGTGATTTTAGATAATTTTAGTTATAAAATCATGAGGATTTGGATTCAATTTGTGTGGTTAACAGTCGTCAACTAATGAGATTATCATTTGGGATGGATGAACATGAAAATAGGTGGGTATTTTGATTGAAGTAAGAATTTAATATATAGAAAAAATATAAATAAAGTCTGGTTGTGTAAGATATTATGTATAAGAATAATATTTAATTTTCTAAAATATACTTTATAATAGAAAAATGTACTATCATTTGAACTGTTCTAATTTTGGTTACTTCTAGAAATTTATACATTGATAAAATAAAAGTGGAAAAATTATTGGTTATGTCTATTTTTAGGAGGAAATTAACATGATGTAACCATTTTGTTTAAAACAAATTTGAATAATGTATGGACATAAAAAACATGAAGGATAATTTATATTTTGAAAAAGGCACAATGTTTTTAGAACTAGATAATTGATTCTTTAACTGATGAAAAATTTATCACCCACTGTAATTTAGATAATTTTTTTGGAAGGTGTCTAATGAAATTGAATTAATTATCATTACTACATTACATTATTGATATATTGTTGGTATATATGAATATAACGATTATTCATAGGTTATAGTTGGATCTTTAAAGAATTTTTGGGATGAAAAATATTGTTGAATCTACAAAGACTTTGGGATTGAGGAAAGAATTAGATGTCAATACCAGAAGCTTGGATTAATCATAAAAGGATTAAATATTGAAGATTTTTGACATATCCAAAATGTGTGGATGTAATCTAGCACCCAAACCTTTCTCCAATAACATTATATATTAAATGGATAAATTACAAAAAAAAGAATAATAATATCAGTACATTACTAATGTTTTATGTACCTCAACATATAAAATATTGATAATTTGATTGGGATGTAAAACCCTGAACATTTATTATTCAGTGGGTGTGGTCTTTAAATTCATGGAATATCACAGAAAGGTTCTTTGGGAATCAATAAAGTGGAAAATTCAATATCTTAAATGAATAGAATGAACAAATAATTTTTTAGTGATTATGATCCATTACTTTGGGTTTTTTGAAGCAATATTTAGGGATGTATCCGATTCTCTAAATACGACAACAATATATGATTACACATTCAAAGGAACCACTATAACTTGAATGTCTAGGTTACACCTAGTTAGTACACATTCTACAATGAATGTAATGTATATTCCAGAAATGGAATAAAGAAATGATATAGTATGGTTTATGAAGAGACCCGAAGCTTGACGTGCATGAACATTACATTACTTTTGCGGAATACTTAATACTAATCAAAAACACACACAAGGATCATAATAGTTTTGTGTCATTGGAAACACAGAATATAATCTTCTAATCGTGGTGAAAGATCTTCAACATCTCCCATAAAGATCTTCCTTTTTTTACCTAAAACCTTTCTTTATATCTTGGGGATAATAAAACATAAAATGGTGAGCTCAAATGCTCAGTAAGGGTAAAAAAATGAAATATCAATCACATCATATTCATAAGAACATAACATTTTGGAAATCATAACCTGTAAAAGAGATCATAATTTCATTCCATGGGATAAATCATAGAAGTGAAATGTAATCCCAATAATCATAACAAAAAAATGAAACTTTTTGGAATACACACATAATCATAGATAATCATTTCTTATTAGTAAATACTCATTGCTAAGACTATCTTAGTGGACAAAGTCCATTTCTGAACCGAGTTCATTCCTCGTTTTAGTCCTATTTCACTGAACCGGTTTAACCTGCAGTTCCAGCCATGTCTATCTCGTGATATATAAAATCTATACCCAATGCATTGGAGGTATATATAGGTCCCACCTATCTCATAATGATACCATTCTTATATGTGCCACAAAATCATAAACCATACATTATAGCATAACCCATGTAAAAAAATGGGAATCTTAAACATTGTGACATCATAAAACAATTAATATAAGATAAAGGAATTAATAAAAATAATTCCATCACAACATAATTGATTCAATGTAATAATAGGGATAGAAACATAACACATTATTATCTTAGATGTAAAATAATTTTGATAAAACACTTGGACTCCATTCTTGAGGAAAATATCCTTTCTACTTCAAAATTTTTTTTCCTTTCTTAACATGTCATATAAGTTTAAAATAAAATAAGTTGATTAAAAATAAACTTGAAAACTTGTCAAAGAAGATTCTTGGAAATATTGTATTAAAAATATATTCATGTCGTATAGGTTAAAAAAACATTCTTCTCGTACTTTTGTCTGAAAAGTAAAAAAGTACCTCGTATGAAAAATGACAAAAGATTTCTTTCATATCTTTTAATAAAAACTCTCCTAAGGGTAAAATTGTATTTAAAAAAATGTAGGTGGATGGAAATAATATTAAATTTTGAAAAAACATGGATGTGGATGATAAAATACACCCCAGTACTTATGAAAGTATAAATAATCTCATATAAAAATGAGATTGTGATATTTCTCTTACCTTAGGTCTGATTTGCTTCGTAAGTGTCTGAACCTCCTGTATAATAATTTAAATAATTTCATTGACTTTTTCCAGAATCATAAACATTGTTATGATATCATATATGGTTCACTTATGACTTTATTTTACCCGTTATTTTGTAAATTACATGTTAAAGAGCATTTTGGGTAAAATTGTTTCATTTGTCATCCGTGTTTTGACTTGTAATTATTAATATGATTACATAGATCATGATTACATAATTCCATAATATAAACCATTATTTATATATAATATATATTCCAAATATACATATATATAATAGATCATTAAATGGAAAGAAATACACAGTTCATGGAGACGGTAGGCCGTACGTACGCATGAACGCTGTTTTCGGTTCCTTATTGAGTTGAATGGAATTAAGTAGATGACATAAATATATATACACATAAATAAAGTATCATTATTATGTCATATATTTCATTATTACTTATTATATATACTTTAGAATCATTCATGAATGGTTAACGTGAAGAATGAATCTCATCGCGTCGTGGAGACGGTAGTCTGTACGTACGCACGAGCGATGATATCATTTTCATGATCGTGGAATTGTATTGGAGTGTATGAATACTATTTCAGAATCAATATCAATTTACAATAATCATATATAGTTATTATGTACACCATTATACCGATCCAAGTAAGGTGGTGGTGGAAAATAGATTACACCACGGTGTGGAGACGGTATTCCGTACGTACGCACGCGCGATGATTTCATTTTCTGTAGGATGGATAGATGGTGAAATAGGATTGTTTCATACTTATAATAACGTATCAGTATATTAGTGATACTTATGTTATTACTTCAAAATGAGACAACCTAAGAAGAAGAAGTTTAATAAGAAATAATGTTGAAAGAATCGGTAATGGACATTACCTCATCGTTGAAGCGCCTCTTTGAGATTTTCTTTTTAGGGCACTAAAATTGGTCTTTGAGGAAGAAAAGAACCTCTATGATGTTACTATGGAAGTGGAGAAGAGAATTTGGCATGGTTTTTCCGAGAATGAAGGCTCAATGTGGTGTGAGGAAGAGAGGGAAGAGGTGCCCTTTTATAAGGGAGGAGAGGGGCACCTTTAAAAATCTTAAAAATATTAATTTATAATAAATCTTACCCCACATAAAACCCACCAATAATGACTCATATTAGAATATTAGATGAGATAGGGTTTTAATCCCATCAACCAATAACATTTTGAAAAGTTAGGAATTTATTTTTAACATTATCAACCTGATTTATCCTTATTTAATCAATTTAATTTTATTTGTTGTAATAAAATTCTAAAATTTAAATTAAAACAAATTATCATTTATTTGTTTTGAATTATCAATAATTGGATACTTTATAACATGTTATACCATATAAATTTAAATTTATAATTTTTAAATATTTTTGTGATTTTTAAACAATTTTATAATATGTTATTTTTATAAAATAACAATAGTGTCAAATTTGACAGTATTCATTTATTTGAATTTAAATAAATTATATACAGAATATATGTTCAAACTAAAAGCTTTAATAGATTAATAAAAGGTCATATGTATCTAGAAAAGTAGTGGATCACATTAAATAGTTCATATAATATTTATTTTATTATTTTTAAAACAATTTATTTGGTTTATCTCTTAATAAAATAATTACTACAACCTTTTTGTATAATAATTTAATATACATATATGTTGCATAAAAAATAAGCATAAAATCCTAAGATGATGATAAATATATTTACATTGACAATGATACTTTTACTCGATTTTATCATCTTAAAATCACAATATTTAAATTGATATATTTATTAAATCATGAAGGTGACAACTTTGGAATCATTTAAAATAAAATAATATAAGTGTTATAATCATCTTAATAAGGATCCAAATGGTCCCAAATTCTGCCAGTGGATTATTATGGTTTATATATACTCTAATAATAAGTTTTGGACAGATTTCTGGGCATTTTGATACGTATTAATATTTCAATAAAAACTATATTATTGATTTTTTACTAAATAAATAATTTCTGCATCATTAATGTATCACCATTAATGACAATTATTTAATCCATAAAAGTTCTAAATAAATTATCATGATGTAGATAATTTTATTAGATTTCTGGAGACTATTTAGTTTCGAAGTTTTATGATGTTTATCACTAAATTAAAATTATTATACTTATAAGATTTAAGAGAGTGACATGTTGTCACTTTCTTTGGTTTTAATGATAATTAAATTATTTTCATGGTCAAAAGTCCATAAAATGAATATAATATGACCCTTAGATGATATGGGTCGACTTTTAGCCATCCAATAGAATGTTGTCATGTGTTAGGGTAATTTTATAATATTATATTTATTCTTAATTACCCGATTTACCTTTAACTATGGTAAATAAAATTTACAGTTGATACTATTCATAAATCCCAAAACTAAAAAGTATTATATTAATATAATTTGGACCCACTGATTCCAAATATGGAATCAATTTTTCCAAATTCAATACATAGAAGTTGCTGAAATTAAATTAAAATTAATCCCGTTGTCGAAAGAAAACAGGTTTTTGTTTAAAACATTGCAAAAGATTGAATTTATTGAACCTACGAATTCAATGTAAAATCAAGGCTAATGATATAAATTATATTAAATGGTAAAAATATATTATATTTATACTTTAAAACCATTAAATATTATTATTTAACCACATAAGTTATGACGATGAAAAAAGTTGTTTTTAATTAAAATATAGCGTGTTTTTACTATTCATTAAAATATGAAAGTTATCAGAATAATTTGAAAATTTTATCCAAGGTAAAATTTTATATCCTGATTCAAAATAATAATTTTATTTTGTAAAATTGAACTTATAAACATGTCAAAAACTAGATTTAATGTGGGTGTGCCATCAAAAGGCTGCAAAACTGTAATTTTTGAAAAATACTTATTTTGCCCGAAAAATATATTTTGTTCTTATACTATGTTCTAGAAAATGTGTAAGATGAATAATAATGTTATAAAATTCAAAATTTAGTTAATACTATTCATAAAGGCTATTTCATAATAATATTATAATAATATATCGTTGTTTAGTAAAACCTGGTATTGCGTACAACACACGTTGCCGAGGAAGGTCGTGATTGCGTGTAATGCAAGCCAAGTCAGGGTTGCGTGTTGTGAAAGAATCCTTCATTGTTTCGTATAACATGATCCAACAATATTTCATTAATATATTGAATATATATATATACACACACACACTCAACGTTGCGTAGAATGACTATTATAAAATGGACAGGAAATTGTGTGTAACACGATCCAAGAATAGTGTTGCGTATACTGCAAGCTAATACGATGTTGCGTATAGTACAAGCTAAACATAGTGTGTTGTATAATAGAAGACATCAATGAATGTAAAAAAATATTTTTCATAAAATCTCGGGGTATTACATTCTACCCCCCCTTAAAATGAATTTCGCCCTCGAAATTCGTCGGGGTTATAAATCATTTACTATTCATAGAAACCCACATCATAAAAAGGAATACTAAAACTTAATTTTAAAAACTAAAGTATGAAATGAAATGATTACCCAAAGTAACTCATCATTGGGTTTCCATATAGGGTTGCATATGAGAAAATATGGATATGAAAGAAAAATCTAACCATCATGTTCTGATAGAGAGTGGTAGAGGACATGGCAATGAAAAAGCCACAAATCACAAAGCCAAAAATTTGTGATGATCTAGGGTACCATCTAATTCATCAGATATAAAGGATCTAGGACAACATTTTTGGTTTTCAAGATCATTTCCCTAAAGTTGAAGAATTGGAATTAGAATAAATACTTACTTTATTTTGGTACAATCTCACCATTGTTCGTGCCTTGAAAAATTCCACTTCATCTCTTAAAGAAATGAAGTTGAATTTGTTATTCGTGAAGTTTTAGCAGATCATGTGATAGAATGACGGGTCATTCCATCTGTCTCAAAAAAAAGGTTAGAAAAAGTTATTAAATATACATAAGTTGATCTATAGTGAGATTAATCATATATGTTTCCTAAAATGGACCTATACTTATTATATCATAATAAAACTAGTTTCTACTAAACAAGGACATCCTGTAGGCCAGTGTTGGGCGATAAAGGCCAGTCGCACTTCGTTTGTGGGTTCGATTCCCACAGCCTTGTCCAACACGATGGGTTGTCACTCATCCTACAGTTTATCCTTTTTCTAAAACTACATTACTATAACATCCCATAAATAATATTAAAAAATGTTCTATCCTTAGACAATACTAACTTATGTCCAACATAATCCATACCAAGCTCATATTATAAATAAAATGATTACATGAAATGTCACATAACAATCATGTGAATGCCATCATTTATCCACAATATATCATAAGATATATCTTGTTGGTCAAATTAAAAGCATGTGAATAACTTAATCATGTATTCTCATGAAAAATGAATACACATTTAACCTTAGTGAAAACATTAGTGCTATCAAAAGTTAACTCTTTCCACATACCAAAATCCCAAAATTTCTATATAATCAAACCATAATATCACTTAGTCCTTATATCAGTCATGAGCTCATGAATACAATCTAACATCTCATTATCTTCTTATCCCTTCATTATGCGCATATCATCTACTTTCCAAAAATATTGGTACTATTCATCACACACTTTCAAAACATAAGGAAAGACAACAGTGTAACAATCCTTAAATGTCTCTTTATTCCATAGTACCATGAGAATACTTATACAACATTACACTTGATAAAAATGTAATCATTCCACTACCCTCTTAAACCATTGACCGAGCCTCAACAATTCATTCATCTAACATATCATTTGTAGTCTCTTCATCATCATCAACATAAATATTACCCATACGACCATTCAAATTCTCTTCATGAGACTTTCACATAGGGCATTGGTTTGAATAATGCCCATACATTCCACATTTAAAACATTTAACCATTGTTGATGTCATACCAATACCATTATCCATATCCATGGTGTTAACTGAACCTTTTCCTTTGCACTTACTGGCTTTATGTCCATCTTTTCCACACCCAAAGCATCTTCCAGTTCTTTGAAACATTCTCCTTGATGCCTCTTCCCACATGATTTACATAGGGAAAATTAAACTTTGTTTCCTCTATGATCATCATGAAACTCCATCTTTCTCTTATTAGCTGAGTTAGGAAACTTACCAAATTTTAGTTTGTTGATCATATTATGAGATTGCTGATTCGGCATAATAATGATGTTTGGTCTTCCAAATCCCATTTCATTAGGTTTCTCATGAAGAATATCATTCCATTGTCTATCATATCCTCTATTATCATGAATCATCTTGTTTCCAACCATTTCCTAAAACCCAAAAAGTATAGTGTGAGAGGAAAAAATCATAATAAAGGGGGAGTAACTTCAATATCTAAAATCATTGTTTTAATTTCATATCGTTACCATAATTCTATAACTATGACCTATACTTATACTTAAACATAGGGACATCCCTAGACATACCATAGAAATATCTCTAGGGATCTCACTAAAGATCTCGCATCCTAGTTTCCAAAGGTTGACTAAACCTTTCCTCTGATACCAACTGTAGAGACCCGAAGCATGACGTACATGAACATTACATTATATTTTCGTAAAACTTAATACATAACGAAAAAACACACAAGGATCGTAATAGTTTAGTGTCTTTGGAAACTCAGAATATAATTTTCTAATTGTGGTGAAATATCTTCAAAATCTCCCATAATGATCTTCCTTTTTTTACCTAAAACATTTCTTTATATCCTGAGGAAAATAAAACATAAAAGGGTGATATCAAATGCTCAGAAAGGTTAAACAAAAGGAATATCAATCACATCATATTCATAAGAACATAAGATTTTGGAAATCTTAACCTGCAAAGGAGATCATAATTTCATACCATGGGATAATCATAGAAGTGAAATGTAATCCCAATAATCATAAAATAAAAAACGAAACAGTTTGGAATACACACATAATCATAGATTATCATTTCTTATTAGTCAAGACTCATTTCCAAGACTATCTTAGTGGACAAAGTCCATTTCTGAACCGAGTTCATTCCTCGTTTTAGTCCTGTTTCACTGAACCGGTTTAACCTGTCGTTCCAGCCATGTCTATCTCATGAGATATAAAATCTTTACCCAATGTATTGGAGGGAGATATAGGTCCCACCTATCTCATAATGATACCATTCTTATGTGTTACAAAAAATCATAAACCATACATCATAGCATAACCCATGTAATAAAAATGGGAATCTTAAACATCGTGACATCATAAAACAATTCATATAAGATAAAGGAATTATTAAAAATAATTCCATCACAAAATAATCAAATCAATGTAATAATAGGGATAGAAACATAACCCTTTATTATCTTATATGGAAAATAATTTTGATAAAACACTTGAACTCCATTCATGAGGAAAATATCCTTTCTACATCAAAAACATTTTTCCTTTCTTAACATGTCATACAATTTTAAACTAAAAAAAGTTGATTAAAAATAAACTTGAAAACATATAAATGATGATTCTTGGAAATATTGTTTTAGAAATCCATTAATTTCGTATAAGTTAAAAAAACATTCTTCTCGTACTTTTGTCGGAAAAGTCAAAAAGTACCTCGTACGAAAAATGACAAAAGATTACTTTCATATCTTTTACTAAAACTCACCTAAGGGTAAAATTGGATTTAAAAAAAATTTAGGTGGATGGAAATAATATTACATTTTGAAAAACATGGATTTGGATGATAAAATACACCCCAATAATTACAAAAGTATAAACAATCTCGGATAAAAATGAGATTGTAATATTTCCCTTACCTTAGGTCCGATTTGCTTCGAAAGTGTCTGAACCTCCAGTGTAATGATTTAAATAATCTCATTTACTTATTCCAGAATCATACTCATTGTTATGATATCATATATGGTTCACTTATGACTTTATTTTACCCGTTCTTTTGTAAAATCCATGTTAAAGAGCGTTTTGGGTAAAATCGTTTTATTTGTCGTCCGTGTTTTGACTTGTAATTATTCATATGATTACTTACATCATGATTACATAATTCCAGAATATAAAACATGATTTATATATAATATTTATTCATAATATCCATATATATAATAGATCATTAAATGGAATGAAATACACCATTCATGGAGACGATAGCCCGTACGTACGCATGAACGCTGTTTTCGTTTCCTTATTGAGTTGAATAGACTTAAGTAGATGACATACATATATATACACATAAATACAGTATCATTATTATGTAATATATTTCATTATTACATATTATATATACATTAGAATCATTCATGAATATTTAACGTGGAGAATGAATCTCATCGCGTCGTGGAGACGGTAGTCCGTACGTACGCACGAGCGATGATATCGTTCTCATGATCGTGGAATTTTATTGGAGTGTATGAATACTATTTCAGAATCAATATCACTTTAAAATATTCATATATAGTTATTATTTACACCATTATACCCATCCAAGTAATGTGGTGGTGGAAAATAGTTTGGACAATGGCGTGGAGACGGTATTCTGTACGTACGCACGCGCGGTGATTTCATTTTCCGTAGGATGGATAGATAGTGAAATAGGGTTATTTTATACTTATAATAACATATAAGTATATTAGTGATACTGATGTTATTACTTCAAAATGAAACAACCTAAGAAGAAGAATTGGAAGAAGAAATAAAGTTGAAAGAATCAGTAAAAGACATTACCTTTTCTTTGAAGCGCCTCTTTGAGATCTCCTTTTAGGGCACTAAAATTTGTCATTGAGGAAGACCAAAACCTCTAGGATGTTACTATGGAAGTGGAGAAGAGAATTTTTCAGGGTTTTGTCGAGCTTGAAGGCTCAATGTGGTCTGAGGAAGAGAGGGAGGAGGTGCCCTTTTATAAGGGAGGAGAGGGGCACCTTTGGAAATCTTAAAAATATTAATTTATAATAAATCTAACCCCACTTAAAAACCTCCAAAAATGACTCATATTCTAATATTAGATGAGATAGGGTTGTAATCGCATCATCCAATAAAATTTTGACAAGTTAGGAATTTATTTTCAACATTATCATCTTGATTTATCCTTATTTAATCAATTTAAATTTATTTGTGGTAATAACATTCTAAATTTTAAATTAAAACAAATAATTACTTATTTGTTTTGAATTGTCCATAATTGGATAATTTATAACATTTTATACCATATAAATTTAAATTTATAATTTTTAAATATTTTTGTGATTTTTAAACAATTTTATAATATGTTATTTTTATAAAATAACAATAGTGTCAAATTTGACATTATTCATTTATTTGAATTTAAATAAATTATATACAGAAGATATGTTCGAACTAAAATCCTTAATAGATTCATGAAAGGTCATATGTATCTCAAAAAAGTAGTTGATCAAATTAAATATTTCATATAATATTTATTTTATTATTTTTAAAACCATTTATTTAGTTTATCTCTTAATAACATAATTACTACAACATTTTTGTATAATTATTTAGTATACTTATATGTTTCATAAAAATAACAAATAAATTCCTATGTTGAAGATAAATCTATTACCTTTAAAAATAATACTTTTACTAGAATTTATCTTCTTAAAATCACAATATTTAAATTGTTATATTTTTTAAATTATGAAGGTGACAACTTTGGAATCATTTAAAATAAAATAATATAAGTGTCATATTCATCTTAATAAGGATCCAAATGGTCAAAAATTCGTCCAGTTGATGATTAGGGTTTATATATACACTAATAATAAGTATTGTGCAGATTTTTGGGCCTTTGGATATGTAATAATAATTCAATAAAAACTATATTATTGATTTTTCACTAAATAAATAATTTCTGCATCATTAATGTATCAGCATTAGTGACAATTATTTAATCCCTAAAAATACTAAATAAACTATCATGATGTAGATAATTTAATTAGATTTCTGTAGATTATTTATGTTCGATGTTTTATGATGTTTATCACTAAATTAAAATTATTATACTTATAATATTTAAGAGAGTGACATGTTGTCACTTTCTTTGGTTTTAATAATAATTAAATTATTTTCATGGTAAAAAGTCCATAAAATGAATCTAATCTGACCCTTAGGTGGTATGGGTCGACTTTTTTCAATCCAATAGAATTTTGGCTTGTGTTAGGGTAATTTTAAAATATTATATTTACCCTTAATTACCCGATTTACGTTTAACTATGGTAAATAAAATTTATCGTTGTTACTATTCATAAAGCCCAAAAATAAAAAGTAGTCTATTAATATAATTTGCACCTACTGATTCCAAATATGGAATACATTTTTCAAAATTCAATACATAGATTTTGCAGAAATTAAATTAAAATTAATCTCGTTGTCGAAAGAAAATGGGTTTTTGTTTAAAACATTGCAAAAGATTGAATTTATTAACCTACGAATTCAATGTAAAATCAAGGATAATTACATAAATTATATTAAATGGTAAAAATATATTATATTTATAATTTAAAACAATTCAATATTATTATTTAACCAAATAAGTTATTACGATGAAAAAAGTAGTTTTTAATTAAAATATAGCATGTTTTTACTATTCATTAAAATATGAAAGTTATCAGAATAATAAGAAAAATTTATCCAAGGTAAAATTTTATATCCTGATTCCAAATAATAATTTTCTTTTGTAAAATTTAACTTATAAACATGTCATAAACTATATTTAAATTGGGTGTGCCATCAAAAGGCAGCAAAACTGCAATTTTTGAAAAATACTTATTTTACCTGAAAAATTTATTTTGTTCTTTTACTATGTTCTAGAAAATGTGTAATATGAATAATAATGTTATAAAATTAAAAATTTAGTTAATACTATTCATAAAGGCTAGTTCATAATAATATTATAATAATATATCGTTGTTTAGTAAAACCTGGCATTGTGTACAACACATGCTATCGAGGAAGGTCGCGATTGCGTGTAATGCAACCCAAGTCAGGGTTGCATGTTGTGAAAGAATCCTTCGTTGTTTCGTATAACAGAATCCAACCATATTTCATTTATACATTGAATATATATATATATATACACACACACACTCAACGTTGCGTTGAATGACTATTATAAAACGGACATGAACTTGTGTGTTACACGATCCAAGAATAGTGTTGCATATACTGCAAGCTAATACAGAGTTGCCTATAGTACAAGCTAAACTTAGTGTGCTATATAATAGAAGACATCAATGAAAGTAAAAGAATATTTTTCATAAAATCTCCGGGTGTTACAGTTTAGGTTCTTAGTTTAATATAAAAAATATATCTAAGGGGAAGGGTTATTATTCTATAATAGTTAGAGATAAATAAATTTTTATGAAAATGTAGTGTTTCATTCATGATCCAAACACACTAATATGAAGAACCATTACATCTGAATTATGATTGGAGATGGTGAGTTAGGGTAATGGAATTTAGATAAGAAATAGAATCTAGAATATATGTTTCCAAATATTTTAGGCCCAAAAATAATGAGGAATCTTAACTCCTATGTTGGGATTGGGTGAACAAATGTATGTTTATAATCATTGTATATATAAAAATTGATCAATGTTTTGTGGATATAGTAGTTTTTTTCAAGATTCATTCGTTGAAGTAGTTTTCCTGCGGGGGAATTTTGGGAATTTATGAATCCTACCTTAGTTTATTGGAATCATTTGACCACAATGAGTTTTACTAGAACATATTTAGTTATTTGATGTGGTGGAAGTGCTTGGATTATCATTTACAATACAAATATTAGTTTTCCAGGAGTTGGTATTTCATAATATTTTTATTTTAATGTTATCAGTTTAAGGTGGCCATGTTCTTCATGTTTCATCATATAATATATCAATATACAAATTTTCATTTGTACTGTGATGTGTTTTCTAGTTTATTTTAGGTGGCGATTACACTGATGATTGCTATAAGAGATTAGTGATGGGAATAGTTAAATGGATGGATGCTGACACTTTTTGGAGTTCAATGATACTAGATAACTGTAACTTAATCTCTCTATATATTGAGTTTGGGACCCATGTGATTTAGTTATGAACTAAATGTAATTACATGTATTATAGTAATCAATGTGCCTCATTATATAACTAAGGATATAATTTTTCCTTCTTATATATATAAATTGTTTAGATTTTCCTCCCATATAAATTTTTATTTATGTTTAAACCATGTGACACCAAATATTTATTTTCTATATTACATTTTTTTCATTGTGTGAACGTTTTTTTGGGTGAAAATAGGATATATTGGTCGGTCTTAGTGGAATCTAATTGTGTGACATTTGTTTCAACCAAATTTCAAGACATTGATTTTGTCAGTTCCATATAGAATCAATTTACTATCAGTTGAAAAAATAGAACCCACAAATAATATAGAAATCCCACATTTTAAATATAACTATTGGGTCCTGGGCCTCTAGGATTATCAAATTACCCAATAGATCTATTTATCTCTCCCTAGGGCCCACTTATATGCCTTAATGGGTAACCATGAAAATTACTTTCCCCAGAAGCCAACACATGTTCTTTTAGTGCACTATTTTTATCTATCACAAACATTGTGAAAATTCAGAGAAGGTCACATATCCTATAAATACTACATTCTATTATCAAATAAATCTGAATTTTGAGTCATGTAGGTTCTAAAAAACCCAGGTGCACCATGTTGACAAGGCTGATAACATTTAATTTTTTCCCCTTTTAATTTATGGGGTGTTAAATTCTCCCCCTTTACACAACAAGATCCCCACTTTATACCCTACATTTCTACCAAAGTTGTTCCACAACACTCCTTCATGCATCTACTAGCACACCGATTGTTCCAATATTTTCTAAAAAATAAAGGTCATTAGTTTTATATTTCACTGAAACCCCAATTTTATTTTTCCAATATTTTTTCCTCAACCTAAAATCATCCCATATAAATTTATGAAATCTATTTAGAGTATATTATCTCTCCCAAATCCAATACGTGGTAGATTTAAGTAAATATCAATGATTTGATCCCATTTTGGTCTGTATAACCCTGTTGTGGTTTTACGTCTTCTTCTTCCTTATGATAATCTTGTTTCATTGAATAGGTTAACCATAAATATTATAAGAATCAATTGAATTTGGGTTTCTAATTGTGAATAATCATTCTAGGGATCTCCCTCGTTCTTTATTGAGCCTTTACACTCTTCATATTGTGTATCCATTTAGCTAGATGAATTCTAAAAGCATTATGGTAGGTTCTCTCCTGAAATGGAATTATTTTATAAGCCATATATAATAGATATTTCCAAAAAAAATCTAAAAATGAATAATTCATTAAATGAAGTGTTAATTACATTCAATGATTTTGGAAAATTTCCTTAAAATGGATCTCCCCTTAATATTATGGACAAAAATCGATTTCAAAGAATGTTTTTATTGGATAAGAATTTTGTTTGATTGAAATTGTATGAATTGAATTGGTAAACCCATTTTTGGTAACTATTGAGGGAGTGAGAAACTCTTGGGTGTGTACTCATACCACATATGCCCATTATTATTTTTTAACATGCACACCAAGTGGCCTAATATTATTTTTTGAGGATGAAACTCTTGGGAGTGAACTTTGGCCCCTAATCCCATTATTCATGGGTATTGTGTTCACCGTATAGACATTGATCACATGATTTGTGATAGGATCCTTACTAACATAAACCTATTTCTACTCAAGGGTCAATTATATATATTTCTAATATTTCAATATTTATTTTAAATTATTTATAAACTAGTCTCTATTGGATTTAAAAAAAATATTTATTATGAAAATTTTATTTGAAAATTGGATTATTTAGAAAATTTTGATAAGTTGTTTTGTGTATTTCCATGATTTATGGTATCTTGTGAAAAATTGTATCTTATTACATGTTATTTATTTAGTTGAGAGTTGTTATTTTTTTATAAAGATTTCTTATGAATCACATGGTGGGATTCTACAAGGATAGTCTTTCTCAAACTCTACATAAACAATTAGGTTCATTCATTTATTGTTTCTATGGCATATGAAAATGAAATGTGTAATAGGGAGGTGGTGGGTTTGTTCATAATTAGGGTGTGTGAGTCTATTGGTGACTCTATTTCCCATGAAGAAATATTGTTGTTGTTCTTGTGTAACATAGATTGTTTTATTGTATTAGAATATATATTTCATATCATTACATATCTTTTACACTGTTAAATTACATTATAAAACATATATTATCTTATATTTGTAAACATAGCTAAATTATTCTTGAGAAATCATTCAAAAGTTAGTTATTGATTCCCAGATACTTCTTGAAAATAGAAGGGTATTTGGATTGAACCTTTGGCCACGTAAGGGATGGATCAGGTTCCTTGATAGTTGGGTGAACCGAGTTGGTTTGGGGAACCTAATAATTTTACGAAAACTTCTTCAAATTTTTTTATTTGAAGGATAGAGTTACAGAATTATAAAAAAAAACTATGTAAAATTAAAATAAAAAATAAACGAAGAAGGATAAAAAATTTATAAATAATATATATAGAGTCATTAGAGAAGTTTAATGAATAAAAAATTATTAAAATATAAAATATGTATACGATATATAAATGTTATATGATTATTTGAAATATGACTATTATAATTGTAACATGATAATTATAATTAAAACATAATAATTGCGATAGTAAAATATTAATTACGGTAAATAGGGAAATAATCTTTTAAATTTTGTTTAACATTAATTAAATATGAACATAATATTTTTACAATACCATGAAATAATTACTCGAATATTGTACCAAAATTTATAAAATTTGGGTAAATGATTTATAAAAAATATTTTGATTTATTTGGAAAACAATATTTTTTATAAGATAATTAATTATAAAAATTTATAAACTTCTAAATTTATTATTTTATAAACAGTTTCTATTCACAAAATTATCTTTTTAAATTTTTGTGAGGGTTATGTTTATTTTCATAATCAATGAAATATGGAGGTGAATGAAAAAATGATACAGAATATAGTATTTTAATTTATAAGTTGAATATACAAGTAATTACATAATAGACGATGCAAGAATGAATATTATTTGAATAACACATTTAAATTACTATATATATTCTGGAGAATCAGTACTATAAATAGTCTTTAGAGGAAGAAAAAGTTTATCTTTTATTATTTTTGAAAATTATACATCCATTTAACCTATAAATACCACAATATTGCATCCATTTCTCATCACATAATAAAAAATTAACCTAAAAACAGTAAAAAAACACTTCCATACTTCCTTATCCTCAAGTGAGAGGATTCAATCATCACAAATGACCATTCATTAAAGGACATGTTTAATACCCAAAACAATACTATATTTGAGTAATCTTGGTCATATAAAATTATAATAAAAATTTAAAAGTGGAATTACATGGTAGTTTTGCAAATAAAATTATGAGTATACCCAAATGAATCCAAATCATCAAAATGTTCGAAAAAACCAGGAATGAAAAAGGACCACATCAAGCTTACCTTCATAATTTCCCTTTAGGAAATGGAATCATAAACATAATTGGAATCCCTATAAACATGAATTACATTAAAACATAAATGATTTAATTCCTTGTGATATTAAATCCATTGGAGATGAATACACCATGGAAAATATCAGGAATGTGCCTCTATCACATTCATAATATGTGTTGAGATATAGTCAATAAATAGTATCCTCCATACATGAAGAAAAAAGATAATTTCCTATATTAAGGCCCATAATTCAGCTTTAAAGGAATTAAAATTCCTATGGTAACAAAAAAGTCACCCTTTGAAGAAATGACAGTAGTTACGAAAGACACTGACACAACCCAAGGGCCCTGTTGCACCTGAATATTCCCATATATTTTCACTCTAATCCTTGATGGAATAGGTGGGATCCATTAAAATTATGTCATGACCAGTGGTATTCTTACCCTACGAGGAGCAGAAAAAAAAACATAAAATAATATGATAATTACATTCAATTTTCTAAGGACCGTTTTGCACATTAGAGGTAGAAACTACATCTCTAGAAATATTATTATTGACGACACCCAAAGAGAAAATACCATTGCTAAAGGCCAACTCATTCCTTGAATTCCATGTATATGCACCAATAGAGGCCACTAAAATGAGTTGATTGAAAACCTTCTCACTATGATTGTGTTTTTAATCAAGGTTATTATATTTTCAAGGTTAACTAGGTGGAAAGTGATATTGAAGATAAACTATATACAAAACTATAAAACTGAGATTAAATGGCATGAGAAAAAGAGATAATCATTGCTATCAGCAACCCTATGAAAATGGTATCAGGCTGGGGAATGTTGTAGTTGATAAAATTAATGTATGTTTTTAAGGTAATCGTGTTTCCCTAGATCCTCCATAAACTTGTGGTCCTCACTAGGGGAATAAAGAATATCATAATAAAATCAAACCACACATGCATGATAGTGTTAATCCCTCTTTTGATCACATATCAATTCCTATCTTTATTAAGTCATATTATATTTATTTTCCATAAAATAGCAACTTTTAAAATATATTTTGAAATCTATATATTCAAAAAAAAATATTATGGGAGGTACAATGTAATTTATAAGAGTGTCAATAGAGTTTATCTAAATAATGGACATGACATATAGGTCATGTAGGACAACCAAATCCTATTTTAATTGGCAGCCAAACCATATTGTATCCCAAAAATTGTATTTAGAGTTCCCGTAAACAATGAATTTTAAATAATTAATTGTATCAATATATGAATGGTTTATGTCTTTAAAAACGAATGTAGAGAGGTAATAGAGTTTCCCATTCAAGAGTTTATTGGGAAATATATTTTAGATAAAATACAATGACATGTTATTTGAAATAATGTGCTTCCATGGGAATTTATTATGAATAATTTCTTTGAATATTTTATGGTCTTTGATACCCACTACCCCATATCTAGGTATTTGATTCATTTTTCCCATGAAATATAGATGAATTTATTTTCACGAATAAAGTAATTATAGATAAAAATTCTAATTAGATATTGATTATTATTTATTAGGCATTTATGACATCTATATAAATAGAAGGAATAGAAAAACATGGAATTGAAAACTAATTTTAACTTATATATTCATCCTCTGTGAGGCATATTTTTTCATATACTGGATTCCATTTGCGAAATTATCCTAGGATAGATGTTTTCCCAATGAGAGAATGTCACTTTACCCTAGAAAATTTGAACACCAATATAAATTAAAGGAAGGATCCCTTTAATTACCCTAAATCTTATGGAAACACTATTTTTTTTGCATAGTGGAACTCCATTTAAAAAAGAAACAAAGGACCAGTTCTACTTAATCAATTATCCAACCACATCTTTATAATGTCCGAAAATTGATCTAATGGAGAAAAGAGTTTTTTGGAGGATATTCCAAAAACAATATTTCCATATGTATAAAAGATATGTGAGGGAGTAAAAAACATTCTTAGATATCTGATATACCTATAGAGATCATTTGGAACAAGTCATTTATGGAATCTTCTCATATAGTCATCCACAATGAAAAAGTGGAGACTAGAAAAAGGATCACCCAACCTGACCTATCAAGAGTAGTAGAAAAACACATTGGGGTTTATTTTATTAATATTAAGAGTATGAAACTTCTAAAAATGGTATTAATAAAATTAATGAAGGCCTTGGTGAGACCATGTATCTTGAGTATGGAAAACACAAATATCCAAATAGTCATATTAAAATATGTAGAGATATAAATCTTAAGAGAAAAAAACAAAAATTATCAATTTCTTATTTTTGATGCTCAAAAATTGGATGAAGTGAAAATATTATAATGGATGTTCCTTTTAGGAATAAAACCATACTGATTTAGTGTGATATATATTCTGTCACTTATTTGTAACATAACATCCAAAAATTTTCTAGTGATAATTGGAAGATTGTTCCCAATAGAAACCAGTTTGAAGCTGAAAATTTCCAAAACATTTTATATATTTGGAATCAGGGTAATGAAGTTAGTGTTAACCTCATAATATATAAAACCATGAATAAAAAATTACCTCACATCCCCAGTGATAGAATCATCAATAATGTCCCAATATAACATGAAGAATTTATTATTGAATCCATGAGGACATGATGAACTATCAATCTTTAGTGAGAAAAGATATTATTTAATTTCCGAATAAAAATGCGCATTAACGAGATGTGAATTTTATTCATCATCAATACTATGGGTCATTTTTCTAATTATCATGGGGTTAATAATTACTCTATCATCTGAATACACCTCTTGAAAATAATCAACAACAATATTACCAATACCATTTTTTGATGTTTGTAGAGAGCCATTTTATGTTGAGTGTATTGGACCCACTCTTTATCTTACTTTCTTTTTGAAGATCACATAATTTCTTAGATATTTCTTCACCATCATAAATCCATGTAACATTTTATTGATTTTATGAAATCCTTTCTTGAAGTGAAAGTAGGACATAAAAGATGGATAGTTCATGGATTTCATATCTAAAGGGAAATCCATAATATGATTGAAATTACTAATGTGATTAAGGTGGTTCAAAGAATTAATAATTTCCTCATATATTTTTTAAAAGGATTTCACTCTATACTCCTTTAAAAAAATTTGTGAAATTTCACAAACATGAATGGGTTTGGATAGGGTCATCAAAAGGTTAAGTTTCACATGAATTCAAGACCACCTCCTTTAATTAAATAGTAACAAGTTAGAAATTAATAAAATTGATAGGAAGAAGGGATTATCTTATCAATTTTATGAAAAATATCATCTTCAATAGGGTTGTGGGAAGAACTAAATTTTGGAAGAGTGAATCAATAAAAATGGATATCACCACTCATGACCTCAACATAGAACATAACCTATCCAATTCACTGGAATTTCATCCATATTTGATGTACATAATGTATGTTTAATTAGATCCCACAATTTGGACATAAATTATATTGAATAAATAAATTTATATGAATAATTAAGTTGTATTATTCCTATTGAACATAGAACTAGTCTTCTCATATAGATTCAGAACCGTGTTAAAATTTATAATCCTATTTTGTGAAGTGTGGATAGAGGCTATTTATAGATCACTATAAAGATCCCTCCTTTTATCAAAATATTTAGTTACATAAAAAGTGGAAAATTATATAATAGTTTCACCTATGTCTATAATGGGGGAGAGAGACAACC
Organism: Viscum album; assembly: GCA_963277665.1. Taxonomy (NCBI): domain Eukaryota; kingdom Viridiplantae; phylum Streptophyta; class Magnoliopsida; order Santalales; family Viscaceae; genus Viscum; species Viscum album. The sequence goes on from OY728138.1 coordinate 663,910,162, forward strand.
TAATGGCTCTTATTGCAGTAGACTAGATTGATACTATCACAATTTAGCACTCAAATATTCTCCATATCCTTGTCATGATAGTTTTTGGAAGCATAGATTAAACAAAGGGACACCCTATTTTAATTATATAAAGTTTATGAATTTTATTTTGGGTTCAAATAGGATAATATGTAGTGGATTTTGGTCAAAATTATGCGTATATGTGTTGTGATAATTGGAGAATTCCCAATCCCATTCTCGTTCTGATAAAAAATATTCTTCAATTAAGAGCTAATATGCACTATGTTTTAGGTCCCCTCACCAATGCCTACTCCATTAAAGGATTTATCTATCTATCCTTACCTTATGGAAGTTTCAGGGATTTTTCCTTTGGAATGTCACCACTCATCACAAAATCCTTTAAAAGATCAATACTTCTAGTCAGTGATTGAGGGTTCTCAACCTCATCTTCCAATAATTCTCCTTAAATGGGGATTATTTCTTGGGGTAGCTTTCAATTATTGTAATTGGTCTATTAAGGGTCTCCTTTCATAATCCTTGAGGGGGATTTCTTTTATCAATAGTTCATAAACCTTATCTGGAGAGGATATGATTTCATCTTATGAAAAATTTGATATGAAATCCTTTCCAGAAGGTTCCACGTCATGTTATTATGTGTTTTATTAATGGTCACTTCCAATGAAGTAAAATTATAAATAATTCTTTGTGTGATTTTAGTATAATTCTTGAAAGGAATGTGGATTGCATCCTAATGGTTCTTGATATGAGAAAAGACACAAACCGATTCTAGTCCTCTATTTTGAGTTGCAGCATTAGTACGTCCTCCATACTCATGTTCAAATTCCCCTAACCAGAAATCAATATTGAAAGTATTATCCATAGGAGGAGAATCCATTTGATATGTATTTCATCTATTATATAGGTCATTTTCCCCAAATAGCGGTCTACTCAATGAGAATTAATTATAGGATGACAACGCATCTGAGGAAGAATACCTTTAGCCATCTCTTATACCTCCATAATTCTAGAATCAAAAATCAAATACTGGTCTAGATCCGTATCCAAATCATGGTGGGAGATAGGGATCAAAAAAGTGTTCTTGGAGGAATAATAATATAAAGGAAGTGTATCTTACACAATGTACTCCCAAAACTAGTAATTCAGAGATTTAACATGTTCTCTAACCAGCGAAGAGGTGGTATTATAAATTTAAACTATGGTTAGACCTGATATATTTGACTATATGGAGTGATGATAGATATTTTCCTTCACTTTTTCATTTATCCATAAATATTTGGATTCTTCAAGGACCCTTTCAATACAAAAATTATAAATATTAGATCTATTGAAATCATCTACATTATTACCACCGAACATGCATCTCTAAAAAATCCATGGATTCCATTCATGAAATATGTTGAAAATAATAATATCATCCATGGATATAATAAACACGTCTGGAACTATGGTATTGTCTATATAAACTATTAGAAGGAACCATGTGATATTCCCAAACCTAGGCATATTGGTTTTGTAGTCTAATATTACCGGGTTGCAAACTAGGGATTCAATGTCCTAGAGAATCCATGGGTTCCAATATAACCAATTGAGAATACAAATATAGATACTAAATTGGGTGTGTGTGTGTGTGTGTGTGTCTCACATTTTTTTGATCAATGTTCTGGTCTCATTGATGGATCCATGAATCCCAGGTTTTAGAGAGACAACGAGAAATATCCATGCTTTCCTCTCTCACTCATCATTGGATAAAATGATATGTATGTATCCAATTTCCATTATTGTCATTATCTTGTCATCAAATCCTATGATTTATACTATTCTATTTCGGATATCATTACAAGTAAAAAACATTTCCCTTTAGGGGGTTGTTACCCTTGCAATGATGGAATAGTTTCTAAGATCAACCCTTTCCTTAATGACATATTGGTTGCTAGAGACATGAGATACATGTCTTTTATTGGTCACTATTATAGGGGAGGGGCTACCAATGATTGAAAATTTTGGAATCAAATAATATATTATTTCATCCTTGAATCTCCACATGTGGTAGATTTCTCTATGCGACTATGATTCAGCACAAGGCATTTACTCAGGAAACAAAGTTGAAAAATTTCTTTATTCTTTATGTGATATAGTTGATTTGGAATATGTATTGAAAACAAGATGATACAATATAAGGATCATCCCACTCTCATGTCCCATGCTTGAATGGTTTTCTTCAATGATATGACATCAACATTGTATAGTATTTATATGGATATCAATAAAATTTAGATGTAAAAAATATTAAATAAATTCATTCGAGTTCTCTAATTTTTCAACAACTTAAAAATTTATTCGGAACATCCAAATATAATGAAACCAGTATCATAAGTAAACTACAATTTTATTATATTAAAATAATATCAATTACCCTACTCCCACCCATTATTTAAAAAAAAACATTATCCCTATCATGGTCTGTTCACAACTACCATTATTGATACAATCCGTATATCAATAGTACCACATTCAATATATCTAATATTAAATTTATTTATATTTTTTGAATAATATAATAAATTAAAAAATTATTAATGTTATATAAAATAAATGTTAAAAAGATAAATTATACATAACTTGTTTTCAAATTAAACATCGATTGACGTACGGTATAAGTTCTTATAATGATTTTGTTTTTGAATAACAGTCACCACCATCAAAGATGTAACACCCCGAGATTTTATGAAAATTATTCTTTTTAATTTCATTAATGTCTTTTTATGTACGCTACACCAAAATAAGCTTTCACAACATGCATCCTTGACTTGCCTTGCATTAAACGCAAGCGTGACCTTCTGCGATAGCATGTGTTGTACGCAATATCGAGTTTCACTAAACAATGATATGCTACTAAAATATTATTAAAACTAGCCATTATGAATAGTAATAACCACTTTTTGATATTTTGTAAATTTTATTTTTTAAAATTGACTTCCTTTTTGGATTCGGAATATCGAAATTAGCTTTGGGTGAAATTTTGGTACTTTTCGGATAACTTTCATTTTCTAATTAATAGTGAAAATTTATAAATTTTAATTAAAACAACATTTTTAATCAAAATAATTAATAGTGATAAATTATTAATTTGAGTGGGTTTAAAGTATATTTAGAATATATTTTTACAATTTAATACAATTTTGGTCATTGGATGTAATTTCACATTTAAACCAGACATAAACAATTGTCAATCTTTTGATAATTATTATCACTTAAGAACACACTATTTGTTTTGATGATAGGAATTAATTTTTAAATTAATTAATGCAACAGATATGTTTTGAATTTGGTAAAATAGACATCCTTTTTGAATTCATAATATCAAATATAGCTTAGGCCTAATTTTTGGTATTTTTCTGGAAACATTCATTTTTTAATTAATAGTTAAACCACTAAGTGGTAGTAAAAAAAATTGAATTTTTCATAAAACTTAATTTTACCGCTTTTGTGAGTGGAATTTCAAAAATCCGAGATACACAGTTGATGTCAGTAAGTAAAATGTGGTTCAATTGGATGAAAATAAGGTTTCGTTAATAGTGACTTTTTACTTTTTTTTTCACGGTTAAAAGTATATAGGGTAATTAAGGGTAAAAATGATATTATTATTACCCTAAAACATGTCCTAATTCTATTGGATAAGTGTAATTCGACCAAAAACAACCTTAGGAATAAAATATGACCATTTAGGCCCACTTGTATTAGATTAGGACATTTATTATTATTTCATTCCAAGAAGAGTTAAAAGAGTTAAAATCAATGTTTATTTACTACAACATTTTTATTATAGGGTTATAAATAATATAAATTCGATTGTAAATATTCACTAGAAATCTAATAAGATTTCATACATAATGATAGTTTATTTATAATATTTAGACATTAAATAAATTAATTTATATATGACACAATGATGATGCAGTAATTACCATAATAGTGAAAAATTAGAATAATTTATATTATAAATACCCAAATAAATATAATTTGAGACTTTTTATGAATTAAACTAATTTTATAGGTCAATATGACATGTTAGTATTGATTTAATTAACTTTTTTCGAACTAATAATTCTGTTATGATTTTCAGAAAAATCAATTACTAAATAGTGTCAAAATTGACATAAAATAGCTTTTAAAAACAATATTATATTAGTAATTGTTATTTTATTACTAAATATCTAAGGTTCGGCCAAATGACTTATATAAGGTTATATATATTAATAATAAACATCTTGGGATTCTTTTGGTTCTTATAGTATGTTTATTACCCTTATAGTATAAGAACACAAAAGGCACGGTAAAAGTAAAATTATTTTACTTAATGTTAAATCTAAATGATAAGGTTAAAATAGGAACATAAACTTGTCTAAATTCTATTGAATGATAGGATGTCTATCCATCCCCACCTTAGATTCAAAATAAATCAATTTGGAGCTATTTAAAACCGAAATTGTCTTTATAATAAAATAATATTTTTAGTTTTTCCAAAGGAGCCCCTCTCATCCCTTATAAAAGGGCTCCTCCTCCCTCTCTTCCTCACGCCACTTTCAGCCTTCATTATCGGCCAACACCTGACAAATTCCATTATACCCTTCCATAGAAACATCATATAGGTTCTGGTCTTCCTCAAAGTCCAATTTTAGTTCACTAAAAGGAGATCTCAAAGAGGCGCTTCAAAGAAGAGGTAATGTCCGTTACCGATTCTTTCAACATTATTTCTTCTTCCACTAATTATTATTAGGTTGTTTAATTATGATGTAATAACATCAGTATCACTCATATACTGATATGTCATTATATTTATTAAACAACCCTATTACACCATCTATCCATCCTACGGAAAACGAAATCACCGCGCGTGCGTACGTACGGAATACCATCTCCACGTCGTGGTGTAATCTATTTTCCACCACCAACTTACTTGGATGGGTATAATGGTGTAAATAATAACTATATATTATTATTGTAAAGTGATATTGATTCTTATATATTATAAATACACTCCAATACAATTCCACGATCATGAGAATGATATCATCGCTCGTGTGTACGTACAGACTACTGTCTCCACGACGCGATGAGATACATTCTCCACGTTAACCATTCATGAATGATTATAAAGTATATATAATAAGTAATCATGAAATATATGAAATAATAATGATACTAGATTTATTTTTTTATATATGTATGTCATCTACTTAATTCCATCCAACTCAATAAGGAAACGAAAACAGCGTTCATGCGTACGTACGGCCTACCGTCTCCATGAACAATGTATTTATTTCCATTTACTAATCTATTATATATATGTATATTCTGAATATATATTATATATAAATCATGTTTTATATTTTGGAATTAAGTAATCATGATCTAAGTAATCATATGAAGTCAAAACACAGACGAGAAATGAAACGATTTTACCCAAAACGCACTTTATCATGGAATGTACAAAAGTACTGGTAAAATAAAGTCATAAGTGAACCATATATGATATCATAACAATGAGTATGATCCTGGAATAAGTCAATGACATTATTTAAATCATTATACAGGAGTTTCAGACACGTATGAAGAAAATAGGACCTAAGGTAAGGGATAATTTTGCAAATCTCATTTTTATCCAAGATTGCTTATTCGTAAGTATTTACTGGGGTTATTTCTATCATCCATGTCCATTTTTTATAAAAGTGTTTTCATGTATGTTTAAAATCATTTTTACCCATTTTTACTTTTACTACATGGTATGTAAGGAATATTTCTTTTGATTACGTTACGAGGTACTTTTTGACTTTTCCGGCAAAAGTACGAAAAGAATGTTTTTCTAACTTATATGGCATGAACGTATTTTAAATGTTTTATAAAGACTTATTTTCATGAAACTTCCTCCAAAATATTTCATGACTATTTCCTACAGAATATTTTTCTTTTAAAATTCCATGATTTTTGGTTAAAAGTAATTGATTTTGAAGAAGAAAGGATATTTTCCTCAAGAATCGAGTTCAACTGTTTTATTAATATTATTTTCCATCTAAGATAATATAGGGTTCTGTTTCTATCCCAATTATTACATTGATTTGATTATGTTGTTATGGAATTATTTTTATGAATTCTTTTATCTTCTATGAATTGTTTTATGATGTCATGTTGTTTAAGAATCCCATTTTTATTACATGAGTTATGCAATGATGTATGATTTATGATTTTGTGGCACACATAAGAATGGTATCATTATGAGATGGGTGGGACCTATATCTCCCTCCAATGCATTGGGTAATGATTTTATATCTCATGAGATAGACATGGCTAGAACGGAAGGTTAAACCGGTTCAGTGAAACAGGACTGAAACGAGGAGTGAACTCGGTTCCGAAATGGACTTTGCCCACTAAGATAGTCTTGGCAATGAGTCTTGACTAACAAGAAATGATTCTCTATGATTATGTGTGTATGACACAAAGTTTCATGTTTTAAGTTATATTTATTGGGATTACATTTCACTACGATAATTTATCCCTTGTTATGATATTATGATCACTTTTGCAGGTTAAGATTTCCAAAAGTTATGTTCTTATGAATATGATGTGTTTGATATTTATTTTGTTTACCCTTACTGAGCATTTGAGCTCACCCTTTTATGTTTTCTTTTCCCCGGGATATAAAGAGTGATTTTAGGTATAAAAAAAAGAAGATCTTTATGGGACATGTTGAATATCTTTCACCATGATTAGAAGATTATATTCCAAGTTTCCAAAAACACTAAACTATTACGTTCCTTGCGTGTTTTTTTGTTATGTACAAAGAATTCCGCAAAAGTACTGTAATGTCAATGTACATTATGTTTAGGGTCTCTACAGTTGGTATCAGAGGAAAGGATTAGTCAACCTTTGGAAACTAGGTTGCGAGAACTTTAGTGATATCCCTAGAGATATTTCAAAGGTATGTCTATGAATGTCCCTAAGGATAAGTATACGTATAGGAAATAGTCATAGAGCTATGGTAACGATATTAGATTAAACCAAAGATGTTAGATATTGAAGTTACTCCCCCATTATTATGATTTTTACCTCTCACACTATTTTGTTTTTTCATTTTAGATGATGGCTGGAACCCGAAGGAACCGTGTTGATCAATGTAATGGACAATGCAACGATTTTCCTCCTGAACAAACAAAGTTATGGGAGATGGAGTGAAAAATCTTATTGATATACTTACACAAGCTATGAATCATTCTGGACTTCCAAATGAGCATAGAAGGGAACAATATTCTATTCAGTCCTTCATGAGGCAGCATCCACCTTCTTTCAGTGGGTCTTCTGATCCACTTGTTGCTGAACAATGAATTAGTACCACTGAAAAGATATTTTCAGTTCCTCAATGTTCTGAACAAGATAAAGTCATCTTAGCAGTATATCTTTTGGAAGGTGAAGCTGATCAATGGTGAAATCTTATCAAGAATACGAGGCCAAGAGATAAAATTGAGTCAATGGAATGAGATGAGTCCAAGAACTTATTTTTCAATAAGTACTTCCCTCGTATATTTCGAAAAAAGATGGAGAAGGAGTTTCTTGAACTAAAGAAAAAGGATGATGAATTTGTTGGTATATATGAAGCGAATTTTACAAGTCTTGAAATGTATGCATCTGGATTTATCATCCAACCTGAAAGTAAAGTTGATCAATTCTTCATTGGCTTAAAACAAAATATTTGAAGGGCATTAGCTATAAGAGACTTCAGTAGCTATGAAGAAATTGTGCGTTGTGCTATCAAGTTAGAAATGGAAGTTGGTGTTAGTTATCCATCTAATAGTTTTGACAAGAAACGAAAGATGGAGTTCAAGGAGAAATTTCAGAATAATGGTGAAAAGAAGATGAATGTTTCCTTATGCTGAATGTGTGGAATGAAGCGTGGTGGAGATTGTCTTAAAGGGACTAGAAAATGTTTTAAGTGTGGAAAAGAAGGTCATCGAGCAGCTGAGTGTCGAAGTAATGGAAAAAGGGTTTCTAATGATATGAATAAAGAAAAGACTGCAGAGAATGCACCACCAACACTTCAATGCTTCAAGTGCAAGGAAATGTGGCATTATGCTAATAA